>CP141148.1:20150834-23076090 GCA_035235625.1 Saururus chinensis
GGTCTTATAAAGACTTGCAAGAAACTAATCGTTTATAATTAAACATCTTCCAAGTGTATAAGGTAATTAAACTACGATAAGTGTTGTGGAACCTCAGGGACGGATAAATTATCACTAAATCTAAAGAAGAATTTGTTAATTAAAAGCTAAAAAATTTTAAAATTAAAATTAAGCAAAAGAAATAATCACTAAATTAAAAGAAAGAGATTAATATAATAAAATTTATTTAGAAAATCGAATCCACTATAAAACTAGAATAGTTTATTAACTTTTAATATAAAGCTAGTGTGAATATGAAAAAGTATTTTAATCTATAAGCTGAAATTACTTTAGAAAGAATCATTAATTCAATTCATTTCATTAACTATATTTGACAATAGTACAAATCTTCTACACTAAACTAAATTATAGGCAAGACTTGTCTCATCTTAGTATAACTAATCTAATTAATTAATTATCTAAACATTAAAACTATTACATTATCATCTCAACTACATCACAGAAATTAGAATAAATATAAATATTAAAATCACATCAATTTATCATCTACGAGATCATAAATCAACATATATTTGAATAAACATAAAAAACTCTTCCATTGAAAATGAAATTCTTATTATACATTTGTCATTATTCACAACTAAGATCTAAATTAAAAATAAAAAAAATTAAAATTTATCTATAGTTTCATCAACTCGTAAATAAAATAAAAGTATAGCCTTCCATACTAGAATAAAGCTCTTAAATCTCTATTAAAAGCTTTGAGTTCTCTTTCATCTTCTTCTTTCCTTTTTCTCTTTAGAAAATTTACTTGAATCATTTAATTTCAAGTCAAATATGTCTTTATACAAGTATAACAACCGTAGGAAGAAGTTTAATATGAAATTGATTAAAAATTTGCTTAAACTAGAAAACTAAATGTTATCCCGATTCATTCGCCTGTATGCTTGTTTGATCGCCTATATTTTATTGTTTTTTAATAGCACATTAAAGCGATCGAATGCCTTTTCACCCCATTTGAACGCCAATGATGAATCTGCACAAAAATAATATAAGTAAGCCAATTTACTTCAAAACATCATACAAGCTTTTTCTAATCTAATTAAATTTAATTTTTAATTATTAAAACTATATTAATTCTTAAATGAGACTAGACAATATAATAATTAAGGATAAAATAACATATAAATTATACTTATCAAATACCCCCAAGCCTTTATTTTGGTAGTCATGGAGTAAAAAAACTAACTAATCTATAAAAATAAATAAATGTCACTTTTGTAGAGAATTGCGATTGCATTTAACGTATGCAACAAGCCTTTAAACCTCTAAGTGTCCCTAGTTGGATGAGTTGTGTCTTGTGAGAGTTCACAGTAACTATTTCTAAAACTAATCTTTTATCAAAAATACATAATTATTTCTAAAAAGAATCAACCATAATTACTTAACAGAAATAAATAATTTTGATCTGATCACTTTGAAGTAAGGATTCATCCGTTCTATAACCTTATCTTAGAAATAATTGTGCAACTATATATATACATTTCAAAAACATGAAGTGTAGAAATTTTGTAGTCATACAATTTTATTTTTTTATTAATAAGCATATCTTATGTGAGCCATTAACCATGCTCATTAAAGTTTACTAACTCAAAAATGTAATAATGACAATCTTTCATCTTTAACATCTCGCAATAAAACCTTATATAGTGGCCTTTAAATTTTAATTAAATTCAGAGAATAAGAGCATAATATACCTCAAAATATTTTTCATACAGTACTTAATTCTATTAAGCTTTTTAAATAGTCCATGTAACAAACGTTTGTCAGTGTCTCTAATCTAGTTGGCTTAAGGCACTACATATTGAAACACCCCTTACGCTTAATAACTCGAACTATAAAGGCTACATAACCAAGCAAGTCATAAAAGAATTTATTTCAACTTTTTACCTTTTAACGCGATTTCTTATACTTGCATAGGCACAAGGCCCGGTTACTCAGTAAAAAGAGAAACAAACCTTTATTTTTTTTTTCATCATTTTTTCAATTTTTTTTCTCGTTCTTTTTTTCCATCATTTTTTTATTATATACTTATCTCAAAAAAAATTTCAAATAAAAGCTATGCATAAATATCTATCATAAAACATTAAAAATTGCTCAATTGTCATGTTTTAAAAAATATGCCCAATTAAAGATATCCCACTAAGATTACAAGTAATAAATTATAAAATTATATTCCTACATGTTTCAGAAATGTGATTTAAAAATAGAAGCACAATTATCCAAGATAAAAAAATAAAATAGAAATTGCTCACTCAATCACTTTCATTACTTAATTAATTACTTAAACTTTCTTTATGAAATTGATCTCTTTAAAAACATAGATATGGTTTTAAAAGAAAATAAGCGATAAAAACCATATAAAAAAAAGAAAAGTAAGAACGGAAAAAATATTCTAAAATATTCTAAAAAAATAAGAAAAAAAATATCTTTCTACACACCCCCAAATATAAACTGAACATTGTCCTCAATGTAAAAAATATATATATTACAATGACAAGAATAATTAAGAGAGAGAAAAGAAAGATATTACCTGAATGCAGAATTACTCCACTAATATGAAAGTGAAGTGTATATGATTAGAGAAAAGAGATAAATATACGTGATGAGCATTTCCGCCAACCAAAAGTACTACATCCCACAGGAAAACAAAACATATAATGAGAAAAGAAACAAAAGTAGAGAAAATACGTAAATAAATCCTAAATAAAGCAAAGAAGATAAGCAAAATAAAGGAAAATAAATATATCAAAAATATGAGTTGCCTCTCAAGAAGAGCTAAGTTTATTATCTTCAGCTAGATAATGCCAACATTCTCAAATATGACAGGGTGGGTGGTAGATATTGGCATTAGCTATTCTCTTAAGTCTCTAACAAGATTGGCATTAGCTATTCTCTTAAGTCTCCAACAAGATGAGTTAGAAAAATTAGAAGGCATAACTTAATCATGAGCTGATACTACAAAAGATGAATCTCTATCATAATCATCATACTTAAAATTGTCTACCATAAAATATTTAGCATCACAAGTTACACGTAAATTGTTAGACACATCAAAAATATTTAGTTGCATTTTCATGTTCTCAAAGGTCATCTTCATTACCCTCATCCTACAATTTATGCATACATTAGCTGTGGCAAGGAAAGGACGACCCTCACGAGACTATAACTCGTCTCTAGTGTAAGTTAAAGGTTTAAAGGCTTGTTGCATATGCTAAATACAATCGAGATTTCTTGCAAAAGTAGAGTAGTTAGTTTTGTCTTATATTATTTTAATTTTTGTTTTACCCGAGGACTAGCAAAAAGTAAGTTTGGGGGTATTTGATGCATTAAAATAATGTTTAATTAAATGTTTTTAATTTTAAAATTTGTAATCTTATTTTGTGTTAATTTATTACTTATTTAGGTTATTTATGTTTATAATAAGTTCGTTGGATCTTTATTGAGTTTACATATCTAAACAAGCATTAATAGGATCCAACTAAAAGAGAGAATGAAGCTCAACTACTTAAAGTTATTTAAAAGTCAAACACAACTTTTTAGACCCATTGGATTCAACATTTATATAAAGAGAACTAAATTATGAAAGAAGGTATTTCAGACAGATTGATACAAATTTAATATTTCGACTATATATTTCTATGTATGATTCGGATTGGTACGATTTTTGTGGCATTAGAAAGAAGACTTTCGTCGGTATAATCATTATTTAAGGAAGAAATTCACAATTCTGAAGATTTATAAGTCGAATTTAGCAAAGGGATAGCTAGTTAACTAACCCGATGTTAACACATGAAGAATATTTTAATTGATTGTTATTTATATATTTAAGGAAAGGCAATGAGTTTGATTAGATAACTAAAGGAAGATTCAAATATCCTTATTTTTTAAATAAATTATTAATTTATTTAATTTATTTTAGATCTAATCATTGTCATTGAAAACAACTAATCAGGCAATCAATCAGGATAAAATCTAAAAATATGATTTGACTTTCTCCTTTGAAGCAACCCCTTATACTCATATAAATAGAGAGGTGAACGTGATAAAGACATCATCCCCTCTTCTTTGGAGCTTTCTTCTCCTATTTTTCTTCTCTTTTTTTGTAATTTTATTTTTAGTTTTATTGTAATTGTTTTCTAAGTTTTCAAGTTAAGGCTAGGATGAAGCTTATACTTGATGTTTAATAACTAATTTAATTAAAGTAAGTTCTTTATTATTTTAAATTTATGTTCCATATTTAAAGAGTTTATAATCTATATAATTATTTGATTCGGCGTTGACGAAAGGCATGCTAAATGCTTATAATTCCCTATGATTATATACTTAATGCTTTCACATAGTAAATAATCAATTATTATTATTCTATTTCAAAGTTCTTTAAAAAGTAAATTATCCGATTGAGACGAATTTTTATTTAATCATAATTGAGTTATCATTTAAATCAAATATACATTAAAGATTTATTACAAGTGAATTTTCGATGTCCTAACATTTTCTCTTTGATTGTCTTTTATTCTCTATTTTACCTTCCTTCTTTATTTTATTCTCTTCATAGTAATTTTCTTTGTTACACAAGGCTTTCCCTGTGGATCGACCTTATTTACTATAGTTAACAAGTAAAAAAAAGAAATTTAAACTAGACTACTTCATAGTCTTGGATTGGACGTAACGACAAATTGGTGTCGTTACCGAGGATTGCACTGTGTGACAAAAATTCGTTACGAAATAAAAACTTACTCTAACTTTACTAATTTTCTAACTTTTATTTTTGCACACTAACTCTGTAAATTCAGTCATTTACTTTATGTCATTTACTTTTAGTACTTAAATTCGGTAATTTTTTCTTATACCGGAGGCACTTCCCACGTTACTAACGAAAATTTCACAGGATCAAACGTGTACCTTGATAGTGTCTTTGGCCTTATTTTGTAATTTAAATTTTGATTATTAACTTCTAACTCTCTAACTTTTTATATTTTGTTATTTAATTTTTGCATTTTTACTTTCGTTTGTTACAAAAAAAATTGTTGTTGCATGTTTACATAGGTGCGTGATAATTTTGGACGATTGAGAAGAGTAAATAAATCTTTTAACTATTCTCTTTATTTTGATATAAAGGAAGATATAAGAATTAATGAGGAACTAAGAAGTGATAATATGGATAATAATGTACCAAATGTTTAAGTTAAAACCTTGCGGGATTATTTCCATTATTTTTCTAACTAATGTGGGTGATTTTGAGCTCAAGCCGAGTATAATTCAATTACTACCTAAATTTCATCGTTTAGATTTTAAAAGCTCATATTTACATTTAAAAGAGTTCAAAGATATTTATGTAACTTTGTCAAACTAAAATGTTTCAAATGACATTATTAAATTAAAAGTCTTTCCATTTTTTTTTAAAGGAAAAAATAAAAAATTGATTGAATTCTTTAAAGTTAAGATCCATTAGAACATGGCAAGAAATGCAAAGAGAATTTTTAAAAAAGTTTTTCCCCACCCATAGAACTAATATACTTAGAAAGAACATCATGAATTTTTTACAAAAAAAAATGAGACTTTATTTTAATGTTTTGAAAGATTTAAAGAACTTTTGTTGTTATGCTCACATAATGGATATAAAACATAGGGTAAAATTAGTTTCTTTTATAATGACTTGACTTCTCAAATGAGGTAATTTGTTAAAATGATATGTAATTAAGAGTTTTTTAGTAAAGAACCTAAGAAAATATGATACTATTTTAATAAATTGGCTGAAAATATTTAATCATAAGAAGATTTTAATAAATTTAAAAGTAATAATAAGACAAAATCTAATGTAGCAACTAAGGGGGGCATGTACCTTCTTAAAGAAAATGATAATGTAAAAGCAAAAAATATAAGTTGAACTTTAAATGTTAAAGATATGAAAACTAATAAGGAAAATATGTCTAAAGCTTCTTGAAAAATATAAATATATGAGAGTCATGGACACCAAACACACAGGATTGTCTAACAATTTCTACTTTTTAAGAGGTGTTACATACTCAAGTAAATGTTATGATTACCTATAAAAGACATTTTTCTTCTCCTTATTTTGAAACTTATACTCTTAATTAGAAAAATCATCCTAACTTTAGTTGAAGAAATTAGTTAAATGCGCAGGTACCTTCTTCCTTAAATTATGTTCCAGCACATAAGAAGACTCTTTGAGGCACATTGTAAACTTTCATAGAAAGTCAACTAACAATAAACAACCAAACAATGTAAGCCATCAATAACTTAAAGACTTCTATAACTTAATTGACCACAACTTTGAGCACTAAAAAAAGAGAAAGTTTCTGTATCAACCACATCGAAATCCTAAAGGTCAATTTGTAATTAAAAATTTAAATTATTTAAGTTTATAAGAAGAGCATACTAAGTCAATCACCACTTTAAGAAATAAAAATGTCATTAACAAAGACATTCCAATGAAGGTTATTGAACCTATGGAGTTTTAAAATTTTAAACATAATGATGAACTTAACAACTCTAATTATGTTTCTCCTATTTTTTTTCTTTTCCTCAAAGATTACAATCTTCTTCTAAATTAGTGCAAAATGGTGACATTTTTTTAAATTTTTAAAAAAGTGACGATTAACATTCCTCTCTTAAATTCCATTAAACAAATTTCATCTTAATGCAAAATTTTTGAAAAACCTTTATACAATCTAGTGTAAGCTAAGTGTATAAAAGAAGATATTTTTGACAAAACAAATAAGTGCAATTTTACAACAAAACACCCCATTAAAATATAAAGATCTTGGTTGTCCAACCATATCTTATATAATTGAGAATTATTGAATTAAAAAAACTTTGCTTGATCTTGGGGCAAGTATAAATCTCTTACCTTATTCTGTTTATGAGCAATTGGGACTTGGTGAATTGAAGCCTACAAGTATTACACTTCAATTTACAGATCGCTCAGTTAAAACACCAACAGGAATTGTTGAGGATGTGCTAGTACAAGTAGAATAATTTTACTTTCTTGTTGATTTTATTATTTTGGTCACACAACCAATTTTAAATGCTTGTACTCAAATTTATGTTATATTAGGCTGCCCATTTCTTACTATTTGTAATGCTCTTATTAATTATAAAAATGGTGTTATGAAGCTTTATTTTGAAAATATGACTTTGGAATTGAACATTTTTTATATTTATAGACAACTAGGAGATGATGATGAGGATATGCATGAAGTGAATCTTATAAAAACTCTTATTGATGATATGACTACTATTTCTTCATTTTCTGTTGCTCTTGAAGTTTGTCTCTCTTATTTTAATTTTGATGATGATGCTATAATTAATGATGTAAATACCTTATTAGAGTCAACTCCATTGTTGGATACCGATAAGTGGAAGGAACGCTTTGAGGAATCACCTCCCTCTAATAGCGTTAATCTCCCCTCAAGTGTTCAACCTAAGATGTGGTCCTAGACTATGGCTCCGAGGAAGAGGAATGAGATGCAAACTCCCTTTCATGTGGTGCACTCACTTCTACTTAAGGCTCATCAAGGGCTACCCTCTCTAACTTCTCACTTATATCATTTGTCACATGTGTCTCCCCAACCTTATTTTCAACAATCATCTCACTCGTAATGGTCATTATGGAATAAACTTGTTCATTAGAAGGAGTAGCTCTTTATACCCAAAATTAACCCTTAGGGTTTTGTAGAGGTTGACTTGGCAACGCCCTCATCTCTCTCTTTTTAATAGCACTGGCTACTTATCCAATTTGGGCTTTTAGCTTCGCTATAGATTGTGTGTAGGAGTAAAAGATTTGAGTATGAGATTGTAGCTCTTGTAATGTGGTTAAAACATTCTCTTCAAAACTCGGACTCCTACTAGGTTGGATATATGAGGGTTGCACTTGAGGTTGGTAGATAGGGACTTGTGGAACTTGGAATGGTTGCCTAGGGGGTTGGTTGCCCACAACCCCTTGGTTTTGTGCCCGCCAGAAAAAGTTAGGATGATTCCTCCACCAAGGGTTATATATGTTTTAAAATAGATTGTTCTCGGTCATATGGAAAGATTAAGTGTCATTTACATGATCTTAGACAAGCTCAGGAAATTGAGAGGCAGAGGGGCACTCTATGATATTATGGGCTGGGCTAAGGCATATTGTGTATACATCTTGAGTGAAGGGAATGGCTTGATGGGTTGAAGTTATAAGGAGGTCTAGCTTCATACTCAAAATATCAACTTTAAAAGAGAGGTTTAATGAGTTTTTGACTTCATACAAGCTACCCCTAAATGGGGCATTTTCAAGGTAGATAGTCCACTCTCATTTTTATTCAACACGGCATGTTGAAGAGAATTTTCACTCAAGTCCTAAAAAAGTTTTCATGCCTCACTTTTATTTTTTAACAAAAAAGTACCCCTACAAATTACATCAACAAGATGATGATTTTGTTTAGTAAAACCCTCATAAAAATATTGTACTAATTGTCGCTTAGGGACAGCATGATAAGAATACCTCTAAGAAAGTCCTTAAGTCTATCCCAACTCTTATGGAACTATTTGGTGGGAAGTTGGAAAAAAGTGGTTATGACATTTTTTATTCAGTTGGTCTTACCTATGGGGAAGTACTTTTTGAGGAACTCTTATTGCATTTAGGCCCAAGTTATGATGGTGTTTAGCTCTAAAGAGTGAAATCATTCTTTAGCCTTATCTTTCAATGTAAAAGGAAAAATGCGAAGTTTAACAGCCTCATCAGTTAAATTTGAGAGATAAAAAGTTGTTCATAGTTCTAAGAAGTCATTTAGGTGCTTATAAAAGTTTTCATTATTAAACCCATAAAAGGATTGAAGCATTTAAATGACACTGGGCTTAATTTTATAATTTTGAGCAGCGACTACTGGCAACCTAATGAATGAAGAAGATGTGTACTCATTGGAGTGTAATACTCCCTTAGAGCTTTAAGAGGTGCATCTACTAATTGATGTTTAGTCATAATGATGGTGGAAGTAGTGTGAGTGGAGGAATTAGAGGGAGAGTTTGGGGGTGTAGGGATGTAGGTCGAGGGCAACTCAGCTCTCCAAGATGTTACCTTAGGCTTATGGTCAAATGGTACTAATCGGGGGAGAAAGGAGCGACGACCACACATATACTGCAAACACAACACACAATGTTAAGTGTAAAAAGGGGAAGAATAAGTAAAATTTAAGAAAGTAAAAACAAAAAAAACTACAAATAAAGAGTAAAGGATCTTGCAAACTAAAGAGAAGCATTATGCTTGTTGATATCCACTTGTGGCCACAAGTGTAGAGAGTACGGTCTTCAACTCAACCTACAAGATTAAATTAAAAGAAAGTAAGTAACTATAAATTAACCTTAAAATTAAAGTAAACTGAAACTAAAGTAGCTAGAATTATCCTAATACTAATTTAGTAACAAATCAACACCGTCCCCAGCAACAGCACTAAAAACTTAATCATTTATAATTAAACCTTTTGCAAGTGTATAAGGTAATTATACTAGGACAAGTATTTAAGGGTTGTCGAGCCTCATAGACGAATAAATTATCACTAAATCTAAAGAGAAATTTTTAATTAAAAGCTAAAAAAACTTAAAACTAAAATTAAGTAAAAAAATAATCACTAAATTAATATTAAAGATTAATGTAATAAAATTTATTTAGAAAATCGAATCAACTTTAAAATTATAAAAATTCCTTAACTTTTAATATAAATCTAGTGTGAATATAAAAAAATATTCTCATCTATAAGCTGAAATTACTTTAGAATGAATCATTAATTAAATTCATAGCATTAACTATCTTTGACAATAGTACGAATCATGTATACTAAACTAAATTATAGATATGACTCATCTCATCTTAGGGTCCATTTGTTTCGGCTGAATCTTAATCTAAAAAGTTATCTTAATTAGCTGAAAAATTGATTATCTGATATAGCTAAATTTGAAACTGAATCTCGAGCTGAATTAACTGAATCTAAAGCTAAATTAGCTGAATCTAAATTTGAATCTTATTATTATCAATCAAGTTCAATACAATTGTTATAAAAAATTATAAAAAGTCAAATAAATTTATGCTAGACCCTTACTTCTCCAAATACAGCACGCAACACAGTAATACGTTCAATAAAAAAAGAGGAAAAATTAGAAGAACTATTTGCCGACAACGCTCTATCCACCAGAACCGATCATCATAGGGGAGCTTTGTAATATGGGGAACAAAAAGTATAATAAAAAAAACCCCATACCCTTGCTATAACCAACAAGATTGAGAGGAGAAGATATACAAGCAACGGAGAAAAAGAAAATGCATATATAGCACTCTACCTGAAGCACCAGATACATTAACTGTTGTTAAGGAGCTCAAAAGGTTTGAAGCCTCTTACAAATTGTCAATTAAACAATCTAATATTTCAGCAAGTTTTCTCATTCCCAAACAATCGGAGCATGAAAATAACAGAAAAAAATGAATTGTTAGCACTGGATAACATGCCCAAAAGAAATTATTAGTCTTTTTCCACAAAGGACATTCCAACAATTAAAATCTAGAAACAGTATAGATGAAGAAGAACTGTCTTATACGATACACTATATTTGCCTTTAAGAAGTAATTCCTTATTTATCTCCTCACGATTGTATTTCTAAAATCTAGCAAGATAATAATTTAAGAAAAAAAGTTGCCAATATAAGGATCTTGACCCTAAATTTTTTTTATACAAAAAGGCATTAAATATATTCTTTCTTAAACAACTGGCCCTCACCATTCTATAATGGTTTCCTAAGATAAACTAACTGGAGTTTGATTTTAATGCTACAACTTATACTTGTACCAACTCGAAGTAAGCTAAACATTCATTACACCAGACCTGAACAATCATTTCTTTACCATCCAAACAAATCAAAAACATTTTGCGCTGCTCTAAAGGTTTCAGTAAATAAACACCAAAGTTAGAAATCATCCTGCATTGAAACCTCAAAATTGTTTTTCTGTTATAGGATCGAATTCTAATCATCGTAAACTTGGATGCAACAACACCAACACAAAACATTTGTAGCCAACATGACTGCGTATGATCATTTGACCTTCGATGAGTTTTGCTGAGAGTCCTTGGGTTTTTGTATCGGCATCAGAATATGCTATCCGCAGATGATTGAGAGCAACCTCAGTAGCAATTTGCATTTCTTTTTACTCCTGAAGCTGCCTACTTAGTGAATTTATCTTTTCTGGCAGTTCTTTTATAATGTTAGTTTCCTTTTCTCCTACCTCAATTTTGCTTGTGCATTCAGAAATTTCTGATGATTCCGCACAGTGGTACCTCAGTCCCTCAAATTGAACTTTTAAATACTCATTTTGAAATTTAAGTTCAATAACCATTTGTACGAGCTTTTCATGTGCACCATCATGACATCTGACCCCATTATAGAACTCATACTCTTGGTCAACATTCAAAAGAGACCCATCTACTTTCTCCTCCATTTCCACTGAATCGTTTTTCAATTCTTCAGCATTCTTCACATAACCATTTGGCATTCGATTATCTTTCCCTTCCTTTGACAACATCAAACTAGTTTCTTCAACCATGACGAACACGCCTCGATCTGAATCTGTTAACAACATAAATGAAAGTTATAAAAACTGTTCTCAGTCCAGGAACCCAAAAAATGTAGCAAGAAAGAGCATAACATTAGAACAGGGAGCTCCCTAGGAGCTGAAATGACAAGGTAAAATCTTGATACAGTTTTGTCCCTTGCCACAACACAACAGACAGAGCCCATGATGGATCATATATATAAAAAGAACTGCAGTTGTTTTAGGGCAGTAATGCCAGCAACATGTCCTTCAACAATCTGCTGCACATCGCTCCATGAACAGCCTCTTCCTTAAAGAAGGCCCTGTGAATATACATAGCAGACATATATAGATAATACAATAAGCACGCAACTAAAATGACTGATTGCAACATTCTAATTAAAAGGCCACAAGGGTTGAGGAGAAGACATAGTCAACCAATGGTATATAATGAATAAAAAGTAAAGGGAAAGCACAGATTGACAGACAAAATCAGATAATTTTAATAATATGCTTCAGCTCCAAATGATAGCATCAAAATATAACCTTCAAAAAGAAGCAAAAAATAATTCCTACTATTAAAATAAAACATAAATAAGCAACTGCTAATTCTAGTAAAAGATGTCAACTACCAACAACCTAAATCGAATGAAGAAGCACATTCATTGCCACATTCAAGAGATATTGGGCATCCATCCTCGTGTAGAATTTATACCTCTATGCTACATAAGAAACACTTTGGAATTTGTGTTGTTGTGTGCACATGTAAAGCTATCCAAAACATGGGCATTGCAAATCATATTAGGATATTTAATCAATGAAGAATCCGACATGAAGACCAAGCTAAACCAGTTGTCATTGTTTCCCATCAATAAATGCTTAATAAAAATTGGGTGGGTCAGCACAAAAATGCTCTATATACAGGCAAGTTATCACTATGTCCTATGCCTGAGTAGCAGGAGCTTCATGAGGTTACAAAGCAAGCTTGAGGATTTTATAGCTTCAATCTGAACTAAAAAATTCAAAAGGAATCCATAAACAAAATAGAAAACTGATGGTTTCAAGATCCCCTTCAAAAAGTCAATCAGAAATTAGAGCATGACATTTGTAACATAAACAAATGAACAGAGATTTAGACATGAAGCAATTCCACATCAGTTGTTGAAATTATAGCCACTCGAGGAAGGGAAACGGGGAGATAGAAGCCATACACAAAAGATCACAAAATCACAAAAGGTCACAAAATTTGACATAGAAAATCACAAAAGATCGATAATAGGATGAGGCTACCTTGTGCCAAAAGCTGCTGCTTTGAACCTGGAATTTTGATAGAACAAAAAACATTAGATCAGATTTACTTCAAGACTATTATTATGAACTCATGCATAATTATCATGGTCTGCAAACTTCTGAGTCAATACCAATAAAAAAAAAACTGCATCAAACACTTGGGACAGGTAAAATGAAAAATTCACTATAACAATAATAGAAAATAACTGGAAGAACAACAATTTTCTGACAAACATTGTTACAGGGTTTCAGTTATGAAGACATGATATTGCACAACAAGATATCACAGATTAAACCAAGTATCCAGTGCATTCAACTGCTAAATTTACAAGTTATGACACATTTTTTGTATGCTCTTCATCAACATATAAATTAAGAAAATTTCCTTTATTTTTATTTTTAAAGCTTGTTCATGTACAAAAGTGGAAGCAATAGGTCAACTATCCATCAAATCATCATCAAGAAAATCAAGATCATCATCATCATCCACAACAGCATCCATTGTAGCAGGATGAGCCTCTAGTGGTGCAACTATTGTGAATGAACCAGTCTCCATAACTTCTTTCCTTGCCTCCGCATCTATATCTTCTATCTCAATTCCCTCAATCTCAACTCCTTCTGCTTGTTCCATCTCACTATAAAGGAACTCTTATATAGAAAGATAAAGAAGCCTTCAATCCAAGTTTCCATGTTAGAAGTGTTACAAATTAAAACAACAAAAGACTGTATATCTGAAATATACATGTACATACCTCGTCTTCCAAGAAGGTTGATTTCTCAGTCTCTACAATCCAATCATCTAATAAGTTCTCAAGTATATCACTATCAACAGATGCAAAATCCTCAGGTTTCTTTCTCAACTGTTGTTCTCTAAGGCGCAAATTGTAATGTACATAGATAAGGTCATTCAACCTCTTCTGGGACAGACAATTCCTCCTTTTACAAAAACTCTGATCAAATGCACTCCAGGTATGCTCACAACCAAAAGATGAGCAAGTTTGGCTTAATATTTGTACAACAATCTGTTGTAGCTCTAAGCAGTTTATCCCATGTTGTTGCTACCAAGCAGCTGATATATACCAAAAACAGACGGAGACCTATCATTGTCAGTAACAGTTGGTAAGTATTTATTCCTTCATAGTAATATAATTTGAGGAAAGAGCAGAAACAAGATATTGCTGTGTTGAAAAGTTAAATGCCTCTTAGTCCTCAACAATCATGCATATTGTATAGTGGTTAGTAACTTCTAAATTTTCTAAACGAAGGAGATCAGAAGTTACTGAAATATTAAAGAAAAAATATCACATTGTAAATTTGATGTAGGCAGAATTCTTTTCATTTTTTTTTAAATTTGAAATGATGTGACAATCATTTCAAATTTTAGCAAGCTAAGTTACAGTCAATTGACAAAATGAAACAACGGGTGCTCAACAGTTACCTGCATCTCGGTCTTGAACAACAGGATTGGGTACCCTGTACTCTGTCAACCTCATTCCAACCTACACTTCTTGCATCTTTAAACAACAAAAAAGAACAAACTCATTGTTTGGGAAGAAGGATAATTCATTCTCAGTGTCAACTTCATCTTCACTGAATTCATGCACCTTAGGTTTAATGTTGAGCCATTTCTTCACCACAATTGAAGGCCAAAAAGGCTGCAAATGTATGAATTAAAACAAATTGCTGATTGTAACAATTATAACTGAACCAAAACACAAAAAGCAAGAACTGTTAGGCACTAAATGTATACCTGGGAACACTTTGCTTTCCTGGTTCTCATTGTTGCTTGATAGCACACTGAAGATTGAAATCCAATACAAAAATTTAGTGAGGGAGAAACTCAATCACAGTCATGACTGCAAGTCTACCACAATTACATATTTATATCTAAACTAGACAAATATTCTTCAGATAGACTTCCCAAACCATCCTAAGAACACACAGTCTGATGGCAACTGCCGCTAAGTTCTGAGAAAGTAGATGCAAGGCTGACAAGAAGAGGAGGACCGGTTGTAGGGAAAACAAAAAGGACAAAAAAGTGATGAACTATTGAACGGGGTTCTGTTCCTCCCTCTTGTAGATTACTGGACTTATCAGCATAAACTCAACAAATAAAAAGCATTATATACATGCATGTAAATTTGTTTGAAAATTTTAGTGGGTAGTAATCTCTCCAAATCTAGAAGCTTGCAAGCAAATAAATTTCAGCTTGGGAAATTTTTTGTTTTTAGGATCAATTCAGTGTTGCAATCAACAAAGCTTTCTGCACCATCGAAGAATTGATGCAATAGTTTAAGAAGCTGAGCTAGTGAGCTACTGAAAATTGAAACCAAAACAATCAACAAGCAATAACATGAGGAAAGAATGCCCGGGTCTGTTTTTGTCTTTGAAAATGAATGTTTGGATCTGAAATTTGAAGCATAGTGCCCAACAGGAGGGAAGCAGGGGAGATGATAGCACAGGTAAGAAGAGCAATAGGCTTATAAATTTGAAAGGAAGCACTTGCCTGAGACAATGGCACAGGTAAGCCGGGTTTTTCCAAGTGGGCGGATGATGATGGCTCAAGGGATCTGCTACACCGGCAGGGTTGGGCGGTCGGGATTGGACAGAAAAATACCCTCTCCAGTCTTCGCCTTCGATTTCCCTGAGTCCTGCAGAGAGGTTACTGGAACCGTCTACAATGAGCGACAACTTCCCGAAATGGCGGTGAATCTGACGCAGAAAGAGGAGCTAGACTCTACTCCTTCATGCAATTCTTCAATCAGTAGGAACAGCGATTCATTGGGGAGATTGGACAATGATGGAGATGACAAGGGGGGCGGCCAGGTTTGTATAAAGGGCCATTGGATGCCATGGATGATTTGCAGGAGGCTTCAACTATGGAGGTAGAAATGGGAGAGGGCTTCAGCCATGGAATGTGGTGGGCGAGGGATGGAAGAGGGGAAGGAGGCAGGGGATGGAAATCGCGATCGATTTTCGGCAAATCAGCCGGCAAAACCCATCTTATTTCCTGGCCAAAATAAATAACGCGAGTTTACTTTTCAATTTAATCAGCTTAGAGATAAGTTCAAAACAAATAGCTTTATAACAAATAGCTTTATAAGTAGGCTTTTACCTTACTTATAAGATACTTAATTAGCTAAGACTTAATTAAAGTAAACAAATAGACCCTCAGTATAACTTATTTAATTAATTAATTATCTAAATATTAAAATTATTGCATGACCATCTCATTTAAATTATATAAATTAGAATTAATATAAATATTAAAATTATATTAATTTATTATTTATAAGATCATAAATCAATATAAATTTGAATAAACATGGAAAACTATTCTATTAAAAAGGATATCCTTATTATACAATTGTCATTATTTACAATTAAAATCTAAATTAAAAATAAAAAAATTAAAACTTATCTATAACTTCATCAATTCCTAAGTAAAAGAAAAGTCTAGCCTTCCATGGTAGAAAAAAACTCTTAAATCTTCATTGAAAGCTTTGAGTTCTCTTCCATCTTCTTTTTCCTTTTTCTCTTCAGAAAATTTACTGGAATCCTTTAATTTCAAATCAAATATGTTTTTATAAAGGCATAAGAACCATAGGAAGAAGTTTAATATTAAAAGGATTCAAAATTGGCTTAAACTAGGAAATTACGCGTTATCTCGATCGATCGGCCTGTATGCCCGTTCGATCGCCTATACTGTATTGTTTTTCAACAGCACATTAAGCTGATCGAACGCCTTTTCACCCTATTCGAACGCCAATGAAGAATCTGCACAAAAATAATACAAGTAAGCCAATTTACTTTAAAACATCATACATGCTTTTTCTAACCTAATTAAATTAAAATTTTAATTATTTAAACTATGTTATCTCTTAAATGAGATTAGACAATAAAATAATTAAGGATAAAATAAAGTATAAATTATACTTATCGAAAACCCATGGTAAAGACCTTTGTAGGCTAATACCCAAATTGTCATAGCTGGGAAGAAAGTGTAAAAGTATCACAATCTCCACCCTCCCTAACTCTGGAAAAAATATTCTCAATGACATAAATAATATAACTTATAGAAGCCTAAGGCTTATATGACCATTGACTCCCAAAATATTCGAAACTTAGACTCAATTAATTTTATCTAGTTAAGTATTAGTCCAAATAATTGGGTCCTCTTTGCACTGTGAATTGGCCCAATAAATAGCTCATTCAATGAGTTATAACTAAGAAATCATCTTAAGCCCTATTAGTTTGCTTGAGACTAAACTAAACTTTCATAACTACCCTCAGTTCAGTAACCAAGGTATGTTTCTATGTGAAGGCTTTGTTCACTCCATGAACAAGTCCCAAACCTCATTGAAGGTATTTTAGACTTTGTTTAGATTATGTGTTTTTCCCCAATCAAAAGTCAACCAATCTCTCTTCATTAATCTCAAGTTACCATTATATTATTAACACATCAACATCAAAAGGATGCATCACTCTAGTCCTAATAAATGACACTAACAAGACTCACTCTTATTAGTGATAAATAAAGGCCCATTGCACTCATTTGCAGGGTTAGGGCTAGACAAATTCAAGCCCAATAATATAAATAAGTCTTACACATAATGCAAGTTACATATATACCACCCTACTAGATCAATACATTGTGCTACATACACATGTAATATGCTACCCTAAACTATGTGAATGTGGTTCTTCCCCTTGTTTCTTATTATATTGTGACTTATAAAGGTCTTTATGTTGCATACTGGTCACACCCCTTCTATTTTAAAACCTTTAGTATTATAGGGTGCCCTAACTCTACTTTGGCTAGGGTATCTATTTCAAAGAAAATGGGGCAAACTACCCTTAAGGGCATTGAGGTAATTCTCCTACTATCACGGCCCGGATTTTAAAAACCCTTTTTAAATAAAGGACACGTGATAAATCACGATAATTTTTTTTCTTCTTAAACACAAAACAAATCATTTGATTAAATATCCAGGTCGTGATAACTTGGGTTCACAAATACGAATATCAAAACATATGATATTATTATACATGTCAAATTCCATAAATAGCAGGTTAACCCTCTAAGTACAAGTCTGTCATCTTTCCGAAAATAAATAACCAAGTAAAGTTGGCTCTCACGCCAGTAATTACAATTACTTACAAGATTGTAGAAGTAAGAAACTAGATCCCACTAGTGCAATATCAGCCTCAAATGCCCACCAACGTCCTGATCTCACAACGTCCTCATCTAAAGAACTTGCAAGCAAAGAAGGCCAAACAACAACCAAATATCTCATCCCCTTGGAAGAGCGTTTCAGAAGAACAAAAGTAAAATTTAATGTTTTTTGGATCGGGCCAACATCACCTGATGTTAGTTGCCTACGTACTCATCAGACAACATCTCCAATGTTTTTAACAAGATCAGATCTAGACGTAGTTCTGCCTAACACTACACTACACTAAGAAGCATAACACACATGCAATGCTTAAGTATTTTAAAGTAACCTACATTTTATGTAGGTTCTTTAATTATTCTACTTGTTCTAATTAAACAAGGAATATCAAACAATGTTATTAATTATTTCTCGAACCATTGTTCGATAATTAATATCCCCGTCTAATCCCAATGACATACAGACTCATCAGATGTCAACCTAACTGACAAATGATATTGAAACACCCTGTAATCTATCAGGCCCCTGGAATCCACCAGGAAGTACCATCGCCCCTCCTAGCCCACGAAGGACCTGACCGGAGTGGAAGGGCATGGCCCACAACTATACCTGAACAAAAGTGGCGGGACAAGCCAACCAAAAAGGATGTCAGCTAATCAAATCGCATGTACACTAAAAGATCCTCAATAGATTTGTAGTGAGCCCGGCTCATGAAGAGCTCCCTCTAATGGGGAGGTACAACTACAAGGTCAAATCAGCGGCTCCTCAATAGAGCTAAAACTCAGGACATCATTCTGAACCCTATCTTGCTCATCTATAAGTTAGGATTCCGAATGACTATCTCAAACCCTATTAGTCCCTTCTAGAGTAGGGTTTAAAACTCGAAACTACCATCGGTTCATCAACCAAGGCTAATCGTCAGGTCAAAGGCTTTGTTCACTGTATGAACTAGTCTCAGACCCCTATGAGGTATTTTAGTCTTTATCTTGATTAGGTGTTCTCGCCTAATCCAAAACTATCAAACCCCCATCAATTAATCTTTCAATAATCTTAACATAGTGATTAATTACTATCACAACATCAATAGCAAATATCGAAACAATAAATAACATAACAATAAGAACCATACAGGTCCAAGCAAATCATAATATCAATAATTAAATTAAATAATGATATTAGAATTGCTCGAGCTCACATGCCCTAACCCTCCTTGGGTTAACTTATTAAATCTCTTTAAAAACCGATCATATGCACCTGAGGGTATTAAGGTATTTATCCAACATTGGATAAGGTCCTCTATGCTCTCGAGAAAGACGTTAACCTCTCAAAAGGTTTCAGTGTCACATTGGCCCATTAATAACATCCACGTGAATGCGGGCTAGCCCACTCATAAGGGTATTTCTATCTTTTTGTTTAGGGCTTATATGAACCTCAATGGGTCCAAACCTAATCGCATGGTTACATCTTGACGTTATGAACCCGAGGCAATTTTCTTGCCGTTTAACAGACGTAAACCCCTTGAACCGACCCCGGGTCAATTAATCATTTTACCTTAGCCTTGGGGTAGAATAGTCCATTATCTACATACTGTGATTTTTTCCCACCTTATAGATTGGTCTAAATTTAGGGTACGAATGTATCCATCAATATAATTTTTCTTAATTTTTAAATCCACTCGTAAGCCCCTGAACCGAAGCCCCTAAACCAGGTCATTAAAATCATTCTAAGATTCAACTTATAAGGGTAAAATAGTTATTTGAAAATATTTGGGATTTTTCCTCAATCTAAAACTTATTCAGAGAACTCATCATACATTCATAGTCATTTGTAATTTTTTCCAAAATTTTCTGACTACTCTAACACACTGAACCGGACCCGGTTCAGAGTGTGTGTTTTTTTATTTAAAAAAACCGACCCGGGCCAGGTCAGTAGTTCGGCCCAAAATCGGGCCGGACTCGCTGACCAGCCTGCGGGTTGTCTTCCTAATGGAGACGCCCGCAGGGCAACGCGTGGCAGTTGGACTGCACGTCCACCGCTGTTGGTCTGGCTTTCCAGTATAGGAGTTGCCCACATCAGGGCTACTAAGGCAGAAGCCCATACTTCGGCTCTTCCACCCGACGGCGCCAAGGTCCACCATGCGGATCTGGATCTCCTTGCATGGCCGCGTCTGCCAGCCATAGCTGGCATACCCCTAATCGCAGGGCCAGTCCGGGTTGAATTGCCTTTAAGTGGCGATTCCAATGGCGCTGGCCTCACCAGTAGTAGGTGGCTACATCTCTTCTGCCCAGTGCTCGAAAGGCTCAGCCTTTCCCATCCCTTTCACAACGGTTTACTGCCGGCAGCTGTAGTTGCTACCTCAGCTGGACTCAAGACTGGGACTAGTTTGCCCGCCACTCAACGATGACTCCAACCACCTTGGCACTGAGTCTGGCTGGTGATGGCCGACCTCCGATGAGAAAGAACCGGTCAGCAGATGTAAAACCACTTTTCTACAAAATAGCCATTGCAATAGTAACTGTTCAATAAAACTACCGAAACAATAATTACAAAAAATATCATATGTATTCGACTTGAAGTCTCCTACCTCAATTGTCAATTTGCCATCGATCCACCATCACCGGAGCTTTGCCGGAAAATTCCATCAGCGGCTCCTCCTCCATCGGTCCCCCCCTCTAAAATATGCCATAAGAAGGTCTTTTATAAACATGGGGATTAGGGTTCCTAATCCCCCCATAATTTTGGTCAATCCTCCTTACTTAAATACCTTAATTAGGCATTTAAAATTTAATTTCGGAACTCTAATTAACCGGGCCCGCAAGATGACTTAAACGGGCCAAATATACGTCTAAATCGGGTAAAAAGGCCTTATACGAAATGTTCAACTTTGAAAAGTCATATCTCCCTCATTCAAACTCCAATTCATACGTTCTATGTCGCGTTTTAAAGCTCTATTTATCTACTTTCTAATAAAATTAGTTTTAGTCATAAATTCTATCTAGGGAGGTAGTTATTCTACTAAGAATATCAATGGGTCAAATACCCTATTTTCCACATATTTAATTTTTGAAACTCAGGAAAATTCGGGATATTACACCTACATGGGGTAAGATCCCCTCATTTGGGTCATTCTAGCTATCTTACTTTTCCATTGATTTCAAGTAATTAATCACTCTATAGGCTCCACTCACAAATTGCTTGTGCTTGCATTCACACAAATGCAGGAGGTCCGCTCATAGGGGTATTTCTATTATTCCGCTCAAAATCTTCTTTAAATCCAATGGGTCTAAAGTTTAAAGATACCCCTCGATACTAAGAACCCATGGTAATTTTCTTAGCATTTCATGTGGTCATGAACCCCTTGAACTGACCTTAGTTCACTTAATGATTAGCCTTTAACCCTTGGGGTAAAATAGTTAATTACCCATTTGTTGTGATTTTTCTCAACCATGTAAATTAATCTCTATTTAAAGTTTACCCACCTCTTATTGAGATGTTTCTCAATTTTTAAACCCACTCATAGGCCTCCTAACTGGAGCCCTTATTTTATGTAATTGAATATTATTCAATGATTCAACTATAATGGTAAATTGATCATTTTATAGCCTTTTAAGATTTTTCTCTAGGTTGAAACTTGGTTAAGGAACTTGACCTACTCTCCCGGTTGTTCGATAATTTTTATGATTTTTTTTCCAATTCATTTACCCATTGAATAGGACCCGATTTAGCTTCTTCTTTTGTTTATTTGGATGCGGGCTATGTCAGGCCTTGTTATTCGAGTCACCTGACCTTAACCTGAACCTTATGACATGCAAACCTCTAGCCAGATGCCCTTGCTTGCCAAGGTAAGGCGAGGGTTTCCACCTGGTGCTAGCATGATGACCAGAACCATGCGACACGCCTTAGCCAATGGCAGTAGGTGAGGTCCTCCATCCGAACCTTATCCAACCATCAACTTGATGCTCCAATGATTGCACCCACTCCGAAGCTACCCTGCAAGCTACGTGCCGGTAACTGTGGCTTGCACACCCACAATTAACTAGCTCTGTAATACATTAACTAATCATCTTATATTTTGAAATTAATACTCTAAGCATGATTCAGATAAATCAACTTAAGGGTCAACATCATACCTCTTAATTCTCCAATCTTCCTACTTGTTCCTTCCCTCTTTTATGACTGCCCTCATTGACAAATCCCCTAGCCACTCCCTCTCCTTCACACAAACTAAAAGCTCACCTCAAATAAGCCCTAGTTTGCCTTTTTATAATTATAAGGATTATAAACCCTAATCTCTTTAGAAGTTGGGTCAAGGCTAATTACTTAGGCTATATTTTTAATAATTTCTATCACTGTAATTAATTGGGCTCACAAAAAGACATAAGTGACTCAAATGCATATCAAGTTTAGGTAAATAGGCCTTGTACATTAACTCTCTTATCCAAACAATTTATGTGTTTTTATTAGAGGTTCATAGCTCTTTGTGTTTACTTTTTATCCTCTATATAAGTCTAAGCTATAAATTCTAATTATTTAAAAATTTATTCATAAAAATTAAAGGGAAAATATTAAAATAATAATAATAAAAAAAATATTTACCAAAATATACCACTTTGATAAATATTTCCCAAAGTGGTGTTTGTTTTTGCCACGCAGGCGCCAGCCAAGCAGCTAGCTACAGCATGGCTTTTTATTTTATTTTTTAAGTTGATTTCATCATTTAGAACGACGAAATTGGCTTAAATACGATTTCGTCGTTCTAAACGATGAAACCTTTTATTACTTGACTCGGTTTCGTCGTTCAGAACGACGAAATCAACTTAAGCTGATTTCGTCGTTCTGAACGACGAAACTGCCACACTTGGCTAATTTCGGCTGTTGTGAGTGGAACAACACTGATTTCGTCGTTCAAAATGAGCTGATTTCGTCGTTCTGAACGACGAAATCATCGGGCTTATATTTCCCGATCTGCTCCGCCTCCAGTCACCTCACTGAACTGCTCTCTGCTCCGCCTCCGTCGAGCGATCCACCGCCCGCCTCTGCCGACATCTGGCTCGTCGCTGACGTCCAGCCCGCCGTCGCCTCCGTCCAGCCCGCCATCGCTGCCGTCCAGCCGCCGCCGCCACCCACGTCCAGTCCATCCGCTGCCCGCGTCCAGCCTGCTCCAGGTACGATCTTTTGGCTTCTTCTTTTTTTATCTTTTTTTTCAATCGTTGTAAAGGATTTTTTATATGTTAAATTGAATTAATTTATCTTTTCTATGCTATATTGAATAAATTTGAAGTTTTAATTGTACCATCATTGTGCCCTAGTTTTATAAGTATTGTTCTCAGTCGTTTTGTGTGTTTTTTTGTTTAAGATTATTGAATTGAGATGGATTTTTAATTAATGAGTTTTTATTTTTTAAGATGCCAAGTCTCTCAAATTTTGAAAAATGAGGAGGATTTGAGTTTTTGAACATTTTTTTTTATAGCTTATATGATTTGTGACATTGTATGCGTTATTGCATCAATTGTGTAATTTTATTAATTAGAAAATTTACTCATTAATATAAAGTATTAATGATATGCTTATATACTTGGTAAAGTTATTAGTTTCTATGCGTATATATTTTAAAAATATATTTGTTAGGGTAGATATTAGTATTAGTTTGCTTAATCTAATATTAATTTAATTTATTATTTATGAATTAATCGAATAGAAATGGCAGAAGAAATGGTTAGTTTTTTCATTAACTACGACGGACGCATAGAAGGATTATTAATTAAGAAACCGTCTACATTTGATGAATTTGAGATGCACGTAGCAAGTAAGGTTGGGTTGGATCGAAGAAGATGGAAAATTACTATCAAATGTAATCTTCCATCCTATGGATCGAGAATGATACTAATGAACATAAATGATGATTCATCAATGGCTTTTATGTTTCACCACTTGCGTAACATAATTTCTTTCGAGTTATTTCTCGAAAAAGAGGCCCGAGTGACTAGTGAAAGGCGAAGTAGTTCACATAGGAGCTCTCATAGAAGCTCACAAAGGAGCTCGGATAGAAATGTGAACAATGAAAGTCATATGCAAGTGCCGGTGGACGACGAAGAAGAGGGAAATTTATCTATGATAGTAGCTTCAAATGAACGTCATAGGTCGTCTGCCCCTATTTACGATGGAAGTGGACCTACTTGGAGGTAAGGGTTGATTTAGTTGTGAATACGTTTTCAATCTTATTATCCTTTAATGAAAATACGTTTAGCTAAATTTTGAGATTTTGTGTGTAATATGGAAGGTCTACGATGCATGCACACGAGCCATTTAGCGTTCAAATGTCTCAAGGCGGTGCATGGTATGAAACTCAAAGTTCGATGGGCCTTCATTACCCCTACACGTATGTTGGTCATACCGATGCTAGAACATCTAATCATAGGTGAAATATATATTTATAAATGAATTCAACTTTTTTAGGCTTACGAAATTTAATACATATGCGATGTTTATATGTGGGGGGGGGATATGTTTACAGTGAAGATATTGATGAAAATGAGAATAATGAAGGTGAAGATAATATTGACGAAGTAAGTGGAGAAGATTATGATATGAATGTAGAAGGGGTTAGAGGTGAAGAAAGTGCTCAACAGATGGTTGACGGCGAGGGGGATGATGCGATAGACAATGTCATTGCTGGGAATGATATGAATGTAGATGATGAAGAGCTGCCGTACTATGAAGTGGAGCCACTTTATGCACACATCACAGATGAGGAGATAGATGCGGCAGTGAATTCTACAATGGATTTGGACCAACAAAATGAAGATGAGTTATACGTTGGCCACATCTTTGAGAATAAAGAAGCATTCGTTACAGCCTTGCAGGAGTTTTCCATTCAAAATCATGTCGAATACAAGGTTGTACGAACAAATCCGGCGGAGTATACAGTGAAGTGCATTGATAGCACTTGCCCTTGGAGAGTGCATGGCTCAATCAAAAGGGGTAGTGGGTCCTTTAAATTGAAGACGTACAAAGGTGACCACACATGTCGAAATGCCCAGCTTAGCACAGATCATAGGCAGTGCAGTGCCTCCTTTATTTCGAAGGTCATAATGCCCGCTATCCAAGCCGAATTAACTCTCACACCAGGGGATGTTATTCAAAGAATGAAGGAGAAGTATTATGTTGACATATCTTATAAGAAAGCATGGGCAGCAAGGAATATGGCGATCAAGGCCATTTATGGAGATTGGGTAGAATCGTATAAATTGTTGCCAATGTACCTAAGGGCGGTGTAAGAAGCCAATCCTGACACCTACTACCGCTTAGAGGATGATGTAGTACCTCGTGCAGATGGTAGCACTTGTAGGAGATTTAGACGGTTGTTTTGGGCGTTTGGGCTGTCTATAGCTGGGTTTCGACATTGCATCCCTGTGATTGGCGTTGATGCCACTCACTTGTATGGCAGATATCCTGGTGCTCTTATGGCTGCAACGGCTACAGATGGAAATAATGGGTTATTTCCTCTTGCATTCGGGCTTGTCGGGAAGGAAGACGGAGATAATTGGAAATGGTTTCTAATGGAATTGAGGGATCATGTACTGATGGGCATGACGAACATCGTCATTATTTCAGATCGACATAAGGGGCTTCAGAAGGCAGTGCCTGAGGTTCTTCCAGAGCCGGATTACCACCATCGTTATTGCATCCGTCACATAAAAGCAAATTTTAAGGAGTTCAAAAATGATACACTGACGGACTTGATTGGGGCAGTAGCTTGTGCACTCACAGTAGAAAAGTTTGATGCTAAAATGGACTTGATTTGTCAAGAGAGTCATAGGGCAAAACATCTCCTCTTAGGAGGAGAATTGCATCATGCACAATGGTCCCTTGCACACGGTGGTTTTATGACATTTGGCATGACAACTACAAATATGGTTGAAAGTTTAAATAGCGTCTTGAAGGGGGCACGAGGGTTACCCATGCAGGCTTTAGTGTCAGCTATCTTTTATCGGCTCATAAAATTTTTTGTTAAATGATCTTCTACCGCCTCTGCCATAGCCACCCCATATACTCCTAGAGTGGAAGCCATATTGAGAGAGCAAACAAGAAAAATTGGGGAGTATATAGTTAATAGGATCAACAGGAGTCAGTACGAAGTGACATCAATTTGTGCCCGCAAGGTTATGGTAAATGTTGCGATGCATACTTGTATATGCAACATCCCTCAGGTTTATGGTTATCCTTGCTCACACCTTATCGCCGTGTGGGCAAAGCGGCGGGAGCCAATCAATGCATCATTGTTTTACACATCTTCTACTTATAGAAATGTGTACTCCGCAGAATTTTATTCTCCTCGTGGTCGGGAGTATTGGGTGAGGGATATACCGTTTGTGTTATACCCACCGATAGCTCATATAGATATATTAGTTAGACTTCTTGGTAGAGCTCCTCCTCCTAAGTGATGCGTGGTAGTCGAGGGAGCCTACGATGGCTCTTACAGGAGTTTCGTGAGCTCCTAGCCGATGCTACAGAGATAGTTATCGAGCAGCATGCACGAGCCTATATATTACATTTACTTGGAGCCACCATATTTGCGGATACCACGAGCAGCCACGTGCATGTTTCGTATCTCTCTCTCCTTGCCGACTTTGACATGGCTGACACTTATTCATGGGGCAGTGCTACTCTCGCATTCTTATACCGAGAGTTAGGAAAGGCATGCCAGGCCATGACCTCGGGGATTGTGGGCTGTCTGACTCTTCTTCAGGTAAATAATTGTGTAACTTTACTTGGAGTTTTAGTCACGTATAATTTTTTAATTTTAATATTTGTTATCACTATTTTATGACATAGTTATGGTCGTGGGAGCACTTACACGTCAGCCGACCAACTGCTGAGATGGGTCGCTTGGTCGAGGGTGCTCCATTAGGGGCGAGGTAGGTTGTATTTATGTTTACCACATTACTTTTTAAGCAACGTTTTATGAACATATGCTGAACTCATTTCTTAAGTTTAGCTCCTTAAGGTGGAATGTTCGGAAGAAGAGAACCGAAAATCCACAAGGAGTCCTCCATTTGTATAGAGGGGAGTTAGACCACCAGCGGCCATACCAGGTAATTTTATTACCGTGTTGAACTTTTTTATGTAATGATTTTAAAAAATTTTGTCGTTATTTAAACTAACGTATCTTTATATGTTATATAGATTATTTAGCAGCCGTACTCGGAGGACTTGTTGGCTGTGATACCTCCACTCTGCACTGACGGTCGAGAGGTGTTGCTTTCTCGAACCCTTCTCATATGTTATGAAATTATAGAGATGTATGTGCCAGATTGTGTAATGCTCCAGTTTAACCTGGAGCAAGGGGTCCCACCTTCTACTGTCGAGTTTGTCCATCGCATCACTCGACAAGGCCGCCATATTACCGACTGGGCTATATATCATGTGTCGTATATTGCTCGATGGGAGGATAGGAGAGCCACTATTATTAGAGGGGAGTTGACTACGACATTGCGAGATGTTCGTAGTACTTATATGCACTGGTATTTACCGATTACACAGCGATATATTTTACCACACGATGATGTAGAGGAGATGACATATCAGCCTAGGGGAGCATCTGAGGCAGCTCTAGTAAGTACAACTTTGTTAATTAAGGCATATATTATTTTCTTATTTCGTTTTAATTATTTATCTAATATTTAATTTATTTTTTTATAGCTTCGTCAGATTCGACATACTAATGCGTATTTGAGTGATGCACTTGTCACCTGTACTTCGCGCGAGGACTTAGCAGCAGCATGTGAGTCGGTGATTAGAGCGTCTAATGATGTCCTTTGTAGCTTGCCACTACTTCATTCGGTGATCACGGATGTTCATCGAGATTATCCTGTCGACGAGGCCGCTCAGATGCAGCCGATGCACTCTTCATGCCCTGATATTCCATCATCATCAGCAGCATTGTAATGACCTGACCCGAGCCGAGCCCACAAAATCACTAATAGGAAATTTTCTTTTTCCTTGAGCCAGGAATCATCGTCTATGTGCGAGAGGTACAATGTTCGTCTACGCACTACGGAGCTTTAAGGCTTCCTCGTACGTAGACTTAGGTTGTAACGAACATATACACACGACGAAGCTTCATAGTTCGTCGCATGTAAAACAGAATAAAACATATTATTGTAATGATTTGGATCGGGCCAACGTTGCCTTGCCGTTGCCTACGTATGTATTAGATATTATTCTAATACGATCGGATCCGAACGTAGTTCTGCCTAATGGCTACTACATAGAACAAGCATCACAAAATCATACGTATAAAATACATATCTCCGAATATCTAATCGGAGTATACAAAAAACTCGTCATATATCGGAGTAAAGCGGAAGTTAATTAACGGAATCGTACGTCTCTCTCTACCACGGAGCGGGATCAAAATCTCGTACACATGTCTCGCTCCATTACTGAATCGAGACTGAGCACATCACCCGGCTAGCTCTATCATTGAGCCGAGACTGGACACACACATCACGTGTCTCGCTCTACCATAGAGCGAGACAACACACATCATGGCATATAGGCACATAGCATAATATATAGGCACATAGCATGACATATAGGCACATAGCATGACATATAGGCACATAGCATAGCATATAGGCACATAGCATAGTATATAGGCACATAGCATCGTATATAGGCATATAGCATGACATATAGGCACATAGCATGGCATATAGGCATATAGCATAGTATATAGGCACATAGCATCGTATATAGGCATATAGCATGGCCTATAGGCACATAACATGGCATATAGGCATATAACATAGTATATAGGCACATAGCATAGTATATAGGCACATAGCATGACATATAGGCACATAGCACGACATATAGGCACATAGCATAGCACACACGTTGTTCTATAATAAAAACGAGAGATCAGAAAAGCTTACTGCCCTCATGTCTTGTATAGTAGCGGTATACGGAGTTGCTCACACGAGCATCCTCCCTTTTAGATCCGAAGATATTAGACGGAGCTTCCTCTAGCCTCCATACGTTCCTTGTCTTGTACCGAAAGACTACGTATAAATGTTCTCCTTGCCGGAGACTCTTCTCGTTTTTTGTGCCCGTGAGCTGCAGACAGAACCTCCCCTAGTCTGGATTACTTCTCTTGATGTAGCTTGGTAACTCCGGATAGAATCCCGTCTTGCTTCGGGCCCATTTTTCTTGTTCGTTGCTCGAGGATCACGGGTGGAGCCTCTCCTTGTCTCGGGGCATTTTCTCCTTATACGGTTGTCGAATCAAAGAACGAACCTCTCCATCGTGTAGAACATACTTGATTTAGTCAAGAACGCCTCTTAGACTGACTAAATCGGAGTTGGGATGGCCAGAAACAGAGAAAACAAAGTTGGTCGGTACGGGTAGAACCTTTCCTTGTCTTGGGGCGTTTCCTCTTTATATGATTGCCAACTCAGAAAACGGAACCCTCCACCACATAGAACATACTTGATTTAGTCAAGAACGCCTCTTGGACCGACTAAATTGGGGTTGGGATGGCCAGAAACAGAGAAAACGAAGTTCGTCGGTGCATGAAGATAACAGACAGGACCTCCTTTTGTCTTGGGACGTTTCCTCATCACACAGTCTCCAACTCAAAGAACGGACAACTCTATTGCGTAGAGCATACTCGATTTAGTGGGAAACGGGTCTTGAACGGCCTTAATCGGCCTCAGGACGGTCAGAAAAGGGGGTAGAGAAGTTCTGGTTTCGAAAAGGGGAAAAATGGGGTTTATATAGGCTCCGAGCCGCGCCGAAACTACGGCGCCGCTGGTTTCAGGCGGCGGCGCCCACTGAGCCGCGTGCGGCGCGGGTCGCGCCCGCGTAACCGCTTCACCCGCGGTTCCGAACCGCGGTGTGTGCATCCCGCGATGGCCCACGGCACGGCGCGCCAGTCGAACGCCAGCCCGCGCTACGGCACGTGCCAGTCGCGCGCCGTTTTTATATTTTTTTATTATTTTCTTCTTTCAAACTTCAAACGCGCGTATCTCCCTACCCCGGATTCGGATTCGCGCGTTCTTGGTACCGTTGGACTCGTATTGACGAGACCTTTGATACTAACCCACTTAAAGTAGAAAATCACACTATTTCCAAGTGGGTCCCACCTATTGTCTATATTTCCCGAGGTCGTCACTTCCGGTCCCGACCTCCGTTTCGCACATTCTTCAAATCGTTATGCTTGTTATGCCAAGCTCTACCTGGCTACAGGTATATCATCTAATGAAAACCCTTAATATTAATCTCAAATTACCGAATTACCCTTAACCCTCTCGGGTTAAGCGTAACCGAAAAATGGGTCGTTACAAGCATATAGCTCTCCTCCAGGTTCATCATTTCCAGACACTACACATGTCACTCAGCCAGATCTGATTTTATATTATAAACGACATCGGCCAGCTCATATTGTACCATCTATTACTTATGCTGAGCTGGAGCCCGAGCAGGAGCCTGACATAGAGTCGCAGCCGGAGCCCGAGCCCTAGTCGGAGCCCGAGCCCGAGCCCCAGTCAGAGCCAGAGCTAGAGCCACAGCCAGAGGTAGATCATGAGGAGCTCGTACACCACCGTCGAGGATGCGGGCGAGGACGAGGACGAAGACGAGGACGAGGACGTAGGAGATTATGATATTACTTGTGATGTATTATATTTGTTACTTGTATATGATGTACTTTACTTATATTTGTTATGGTGATATTCGTGATAGTGATATTTGTTATGGGTGGAATGAATGAAGTCGTGCATATACATCTGTGTTCTGTGTTCTAAATAAATGAACAGGGACAGGTGATAAAATTAGTTTTAAATAGTAATTTTAAAAAAATTTAATTTGATTTCGTCGTTCTGAACGACGAAATCAGCTTAATTTGATTTCGTCATTTAGAATGACGAAATCAGTGTTGTTCCACGGCCCACAGCCGAAATTAGCCAAGTGTGGCAGTTTCATCGTTTAGAATGACAAAATCAGCTTAAGTTGATTATATCGTTCTGAACGACGAAACTGGGTCAAGTAATAAAAGGTTTCATCGTTTAGAATGACGAAATCGTATTCAAGCCAATTTCATCGTTCTAAACGACGAAATCAACTTAAAAAATAAAAAAAAAGCCACACTGGCTCCAACTACTTGGCTGGCGCCTACATGGCAAAAATGAATACCACTTTAAAAAATATTTCCCAAAGTAATATATTTTAATAAATATTTTTTTTAATTATTATTTTAATAATTTTTTCAAAATTAAATGGTCAAACACCTTTATTTTTTACATGGCCTAACTTTAAAATTTTTAAAAATTCACACGCGTTATAATATCACCATCCTTCGGATTAACATGCAAAGCAGCCCCACGCTGGACCCGTTTCCACTTCCCTCGTTCCGAGTACGACCATTGGTGGAGACCATTGGTGGAGGGTCAATTATGTAAATGCAATAAGCAGCGGTGGCAAGCTTCAGCAGCTCATCAGATTCCTCTTCCTCCGCGATCTTGTTGTCTATCGACTTGCGCTTTCTGTACCGACGATGCCTCAGATCTCGCCCGAAAACCCTACATACTTCCAAGAAACTGGTTCCTCTATCTGATCGGGTAAGACCTTTTTTCTGTCGACTTGTATCCCTTTTTTCTTGAATTCTTGTTACTAATTGATTGTATTGGCTTTGGTTTCCTTTCATGGGTGTAATATACTAAACTAAATTACTTTCTCTTGGAGCTATTTTATGAGTGACTGTTGTTTTAGGAGGACTGGATTGTTCATGGCTGTTCAGTAGCCGAAACGGTGTATGCAGTGCACTCTGTTGAGTTTTGGTTGTTCACAAATAAGCAATTAGTTGGACTAATAGGACAGATAATAATTTCCGTTTTTGAGCATTTTATGTAGTTCATATGTAACATTTGGGTATGCGTGAAGCCTATTTCTTCAGTTTCTGATTGATTAGTGTTGTTTGATTTTGCAAAGGACTTCAAAGCAGTGAATTTTATAGGACTTGCTTGATTTTATGAATGCTTAGTAATTTGAATGGTTGAGTTGCTTATTGAAATTGATTTTGAGGGTTCCTAAAGTTTTCCATTGATCTGTGAAGAAGCTGGCATCAGGATTGAGTTAGAGTATTTATTTGTGATTTTGCAGGTGAAGTCTTGATGTTTTCTCTGTTTTGGAGCTCACGTCAATTTTTTTTGTATTAGTGCAGAATTTATGATTGTAACTGTTATCCTTTAGTTTTTTGAATTTTGATTGTTGTTTTTTCCCCTGATTCTGCTTATTGCCAATTACACTGCAGGTGGGACTTTTTATGTTAATGCTTTATCTTGGAGATATCTTGGAGTGGTTGTTTCCACTGCCTGTTTCGATAATATTGGTGCCTTTAAAAATCAACAAAAACTATGAACATTGTTAAAGGTGTTGCTGACCTCCTTTGGAGGACATCTGGTGGCCAAACTGGGGAAGTTTCCTCGTGGCAGCAAGTAGAGAGGCTTTCTGCTCCCTCTCAAAAAATACAGTTCGGGTAATCTTATATCCTAATTTTTTTTTCATTGATTAAGCTAGATAATTGAGTTTGGTAAATGCACATGTGGTTGGGTACAATTGACAGTAGTCTTGTGTGTCAGAGGCATTAATGCATGCGATGTTTTGTCCTTAGATCTTGTTTCTGCCTTTGTCGAAATCTTTCAAATCCCGTAGTTTTATAGATGCAAAATGTCAGCCAGTTTGAACAATTTTTTGAAAGAACTTGTTGCATGTAAAATTATAGAGAAAGAAGGGCTGCTATACCTGCATCTAAAGTAAGAAAACACAAACTGCCAAGCAAATCATAATTTGAAAATTGGCTTTTGTTTACAAGGGATAAAGATGAATCATTTTCCTGTATCCTAACTCTTCTATGCACCTTGATGAATATCAAGTGGCAGCCAAATTTTTGGTCAAATTGGATGAATTAAATGTCATTTAAAGTGCATGAATGGAAGGTAAAAAAGGCAATTTGATTAAATTTAATATAATAGCTCAAGACCATTCTTGAGGTGCACCATGAGTGGTTCAGTTAATAGGTCCAGTCAGTTGTGGTTTGATATGTTTAAAGAAATTCTTTACTGGTCACAAATTCCTTTAATTCAATTTGTACAAGTTGAAAGTCGCATATGTTGGTTCAAGGCATAATTTAATTAGGGATACAAGTTATGTGTGACATAGAGGTGGATATTTGATTGGAAGGTTTTATGAAGAAACCCATAAACATGAAAATAGGTTTGTTGCAATGGAGTTAAATAGAGAAGGCTCAGAATCCAAGAGAAGATCAAGGCACCAATAAGCCCATGAAGGAAGAGAGCTGGAGTCAAAGTCAGGCCTTTCAGTTTAAGTGCAGCATTAATAAGGGCCAAATACCCTTTTATTGTGACCTCAATATCAACTCATGCACCTCCTTCTAGGATTGCTAGGATTCTCATTTTGTAATCAGATATATGGGCAACTAAATTAATGGAAAACGGTCTTGTTTTGACCCTTATAACTTGCTGTTTATTGAGTGTGTGCCACTCCAAATGCCTTATCCCTGGCTAGCCTCTCCATCATTGTTTAGATAGTTTTGGATGCTCTATTGCTTGTGATTTCCATCAATCACTTGCATTTGGAAGTTGCTAGTTTGTGAATTGGATTCCTCATGTGATCTGATTTTGCTTATTGTTTCAAGCGTCCATTTTGTTTGTCTGCTGGCCTCATCACACCTTGATTGCTATTGCCTCTTGGACTTGTGGTCAATTTGCCTTGTTTGGCATATGTTTCAATGTTCCTAAAAAGGCTTAAAGTATAACAGCTAATTATGAAATTACAGAACTCATTAGCTTTTCACTCAAGAGAGAAATCTCCTATGGATGGATAAAATTATAAAATACTCAGCATTTTTGTAATGATACAGAAGGATCTTTTGTATATGTAGAGGTGTTTTTGATAGGTCTCCAAATTGCCTGTCCCTGTTTCAGTTTTCCATTTGAAGTTTTTGTTATGGCCCATTACTTGGACCATTAGTTCCTTAGTATCATGATTAGACCCACTCTCATGGGGTTGGTTGGCCCATTAGGATATTGGTACTTTATTTGCTTTTTTACTGGATGACTAGGATTAGTAGATTAAGTCACTAGTTATGATTAGATGGGGGAATGATATTTAATGTTACTTAAGTTAATTAATGGGACCACATAAGGGCAAGGGTTGAGCACTATTTGTAGAGGTTGAGTACCTCCATTAACATATATGTGTTTTGAACATTGATATGGCTCGTGGATTTGTGGGATGGGAGGATAATATCTGTGTTGCCAACCATAGATAATTAGGCCATGGTGGTGGTGATGATGATGATAATGGTTAAATGTATCCCTTGAATTGATAGAATTAGATCATCCCCATTGTTATAGTGGAAGGAAGGATCTTAATTTTTAAACGATTTTAGGATTTGGGCGACAAGTAGAGAGTTTGATTTCCCTTTTTAACTTCATTCCCTTTAGTTCCACAAATATTTTTTTTCATTCAAAGGTGGGAGTTAGTAGCTTGTAGGGAATTGATATATTGTGAATACTTCAATACTCAACATTTCATGACATGAAGAACTGTCATGCAAATGGGCATTAAAGCAGGCTTTATTTGGCTAATTTGATGTGGTTTACAAGTCAATTATTGGTGGTTTTGTCGAGTTGTTACTTAGAGATAATCCTCTTTAGGTCCCTGTCATCCACATGGCTTAAGTCTTATTTAGTGATATGAGTTTTGACCGCCAGTGATGAAGAAGGTTTATAGAGGCTCCCCTTCCAAAGGTTTTTGATGAATTATTAAAAATATAGTAATAATCCATTTTCTGACAGCTTAAGCTGTTGGTAAACAACGGTTATCTAACATAATATTAGAGCAGGAGGTACTTGGTTCAAACCCTGTTGGATGCAAAAGTCATTTTTTTTGGCCTGCATTTGCCCTTTCACAGTTATGTCCGCGTGCAAAGCTTGACGGATGCTTACACATGCAGGGGAGTATTATATTAAATAAGTATATTGATAATCCGCTTCTTAACAGCTTAAGTTGTTGGGAGACAACTGTTATCTAATAGTTTTAATGCTACTGTTGATAATCGATAACAGTTTTAATGCTAGTGTTGATAATTTATTTTTTGTTGCCTGTACTTCTGTCTTTTAGGTTTTGCTGATCATCATTGGTCTTAATTCAAATTTGCTGTTGCATAATTTTCTAAAAATAGTGGAACGTTTTGTATCACAATAATTTATAGCATGTGAGAGAGAGGTGGGTGATCATTGAAGCAGGAAGAGGGGGTTGGGGAGAGAGGAAATACCCTATAATAGGGTCAGGAGAAGAGAGAGAAAGGGAGGGTGTTATCCAGGTGTATAATTTCAGAAAAGTAATATCGTCAAGGGACAGTTAGGTGGATCATCATTGAAGTGGATGAGAGGGATATGGGGAGAGAGGAGACAGTCTATCATAGTGTCAGGGGAAAGGGGAGGCATTCTAAAGCTGTGTGATAAAACTAAGATCATTTAAGGGAAGGTGTGGTGGATCATCATTACAAGATGATGAAGGTGGGGGGTAGTACAGAGGAAGTATCCTCTTAAGGGTCAGGAAGAAGAACGAGAGGAGGGTTGTCGGTCAATCATTTGGCCACATAAAATCTAAAGGTCATTATCATTTCCTATTGTGAGTAGCTAAGTATCTTTTCAGCTTTGTGCCACTTGCAAAACACCTCTCTTTATCATGTTTGGTCATTAGAGTAATTTTTTCACAAATGACTCAAACACCTATCAAAGTCAGCTGCCTTTTATGAATTTATAACTGTAAATTTCTATAACTTAATTTTTAGGTGTTGTTTTCATGTATTTCATTAGTATTACCTTTTGTAAGGCATATATATATATATATATTTGTTCATTTTCTTATTATTTTCCAAAATATGCTTGGGTGTATTTTCATTATTCTTGAAATAGGATTCCTGAAATGTTCCATGTTTATTTTTTATCTTTGCATGGCTTCAACCTCAAAGATTTCCTTTTAACTTGCACATTCCAGGGAAGTGGGTGATGAGGCGGTTTTAAATACATTGTGGAAAAGGCATGATAATACCACTGACAAGGTAAGCTTAATAGCATCATAGAAGGTATCTTTCAGTTATACGAAATAAAAATCATTGTATTCCTGATAGCACTGTATAATTACTATTTGAGTCCAGGGTTCTAATGGAAATGAAAAATCATGATATTTAAATATTTTTTAAGTTTTTTTAGTTGCTCATCCTGTACAACTATCTATCTTCAATTAAGCTGACACTATATTAGTTTTTCATATAGGCATTTTTGGCAAGACAACTAGAAACAATGAAAAATATGAATGGAAGTTGACGTTTTTGATGGTGCATTGTCTATTTGCAGAACATATTGGCTAAATATGATAATTTATTTTCATCTGATCATGCTGCTTTGATGCTTGCATTTTGTGGTGGTGGTTTCGGATTCTTGCACTTATTTTTTGTTTTCTATGACTATTGGGTTGTGTCTGAGATAGTAATACAGGCGTGCTTTTAACCTTTTACTTTATGACTACCTATTATATAAACAGGCGGAAATAGTACTTAAGCACTTTGAAGACAGGAAAGTAACTCATTGGTCGGATACCATGTGGGTCAATGATTTAGTAAAAAAGGGTGTTTGTAGTTATTAGTGCTCTTAATGTAAGCATCTATTTTAAAAAACGTTCTTAGAATTAATAAATAGATGAAAAGTGTAAACCATGTTCATTAATTCATATTTGTAAGACTTAGACTCTAAATGCCGCTTAATTATCATCCCATGTGGAGTGCCAGCCTGAATGGTAAGAGTGCTAATGGAGTGGGTATGGAATAAAATATCATTTTCCAATGCTTGGAGCCATGGACAATCAATTTTTTCCTAAGATGAGAAATCTTGTGTGTACTTAGACTGGACAACCAAGCAATGCACTGACGTGAACATTAGGGCTGCAAGCGGGCCGGGTAGGGTCGGGCCAACGTGAGGCCCTAACCCTAGCCCTGAAATTGATATCCCGGCCCTAGCCCTAGCCTTTCCCTAGGAGGCTTTCAAAATGCCGGCCCTAACCTAGCACTAAGTGGGCTCGGGACGGGCTTCAAGGTTTTCGGGCTTTTTTTATCTTCAATTTTTTTATGAGTAAGAATACAAATGCAACATTCAAAATAAGCTTTCACTAATAAACAAAATCTTCTTGTTTAAGATTATTTTTACAAAGAACTTATAATCATGTTTAAAAGTGAAAAAATTGTCATCTTATTGGAGAGACATAGATGAAACAGAGAGATATGAAATTAATACAATTTAATATAGGATTCAATGAGCTTAAATGGCCTCGACACGAGCTGCTCTTCTTCTCTAGTCAACCACGTGCATAAAAAAATAATAATATAGGATTCAATGAGCTTAAATGCCTTGACACTATGCTTCAACGAGCTTTGGAAATAAATATTCCCAAAAAATTGACCATGGTAATTAAATTAGAAATGTAACCTCCAAAGGCAAAGGAATTACCTCATTTACCTCTCTCTAGTGCACAAGAACAATGTTCTCCTGTTGCCAATAGGTGTCTCTCTAGTTCACAAGAGACATCTCATGTGTAGTTGTCTAGAATATGATATATCCTCTATGGCCTAAATGTTTGTTGGCATAACAATAGTAGAAAACAACATTTACCAAAAAGCATATCAAAACAAAATGTTAGAAAGAATATATGTGCAGATTAACTAAAGACATGCATTGGTCAAATAGCATCCAAAAAATCTTACCTATGATACATCCATAAAAATTGATACATTCATGCACTCGTTAAGAACATTGGTTTAGTGTAGCGGGTTGTGGGCCGGGCCTGGCTTTTGGGCTTTTTTGCCCATGGCCCGGCTGTAAATGACTTGGGCCTAAACTTTGTAGGCCTAGCCATTAATCGGGTTAAAAATTTTAAGGCCTTTACCCTTTGTTTTTTGGGCCGGGTAGGGTCAGGCCAGCCCTAAAAACTTGCAACCCTAGTGAACGTTAGTCTTGCAAATTTTTTTTATTGTTATTGATGATAGGGAAATTTATTTAAATACTAATTTTTAAAAAATTATTTACCAATTTAGACCACTTTGGGAAATATTTTCCAAAGTGGTGTTGTTTTTTGCCACGCAAGCGCCAGCCAAGCAGTTGGCGCTTGCGTGACTTCCTATTAAATTTTTTTTACAATACCGATTTCGTCCTTTTCATTGTACTGATTTTGTCTTTCTAAAAGATGAAATCAGTCATTGTACTAATTTCGTCCTCCTAAAGGACGAACTTATCTTGTGTGCGATTTTGTCCTTTAGAATGACAAAATCAAGATTTCCTCCCCTCCTCTCTCTCTTCACTCTCTCTCCTCTTTCTCTCTCTATTCACTCTCTCTCTTCTCTCACTCTCTCTCCTCTCTCTCCTCTTTCTCTCTCTATTCACTCTCTCTCTCTCCTCTCTCTCTCTCTCTCTCTCCTCTTTCTCTCTTCCCCTCTTTCTCTCTCCTCTCTCTCTCTCTCTTTTCACTCTCTCTCCTCTTTCTCTCTCTTTTCTCTCTCTCTCCTCTTTCTCTCTCTATTCACTCTCTCTCCTCTCTTCTCTCTTTATTCACTCTCTTCTCTCCCTCCACTCTCTCTCCTCTATAAGAGAGAGAAAGAGGAGAGAGAAAGGGAGAGAGCGGAGAGGAGAGAGAAAGAGGAGAGAAGAAAGGGAGAGAGAGGAGAGGAGAGAGAATGAAGAGAGCGAGGAGAGAGTGAAGAGAGTGAAGTGAGAGAGAGAGGAGAGGAGAGAGAGTGAAGCGAGAGAGAGGAGAGGAGAGAGAGTGAAGAGAGAGAGGAGAGGAGAGAGAGGAGAGAGTGAAGAGAGAGTAAAGAGAGGAAAGAGAGTGAATAGAGAGAGAAAGAGGAGAGAGAGTGAAGAGAGAGAGGAGAGAAAGTGGAGAGAGAGAGAGAGAGGAGGGGAGGGAAGCACTGAGAAGGACGAAATTAGTACACAATATTAATTTTGTCCTTTAGAAGGACGAAATTAAAATTTTTTTTAAAAAAGCCACTTGTGACGCCGGCTGCTTGGCTGGCGCCTGCGTGGCAAAAAGCAACACCACTTTGGGAAATATTTCCCAAAGGAGTCTAAATTGGTAAATAATTTTTTAAAAATTATTATTTAAATAAATTTCCCTTGATGATATTTACAAATTTTAAATCCAATAACACAAAAAGGATCCAAGAAAGCGAAAATGAGTAGAAGAATCTGAAACTGTAAATGGATATGTGCGAAATGCCGAAATGTGGATTGAAAGAAATTTAAGTTAAAGGATATGGCATTTTTTTTTTGCTAGGTAAGTCTTAGGTTTTGCATAATAAACAGACTACTCTTCTTTCGAGTTCTAGTATAAGGGACGTGTCCTCTTTAGTGGAAAGAAGCTGATATACTTAAAAAGCTACTAAGTCCTATTTCTAGATGAAGGCACTGAAGTAGATACTACCAACTTCAGCAATCAACTGCTTTTGTATATAAGTCAAGATTTTAATTTTAATGAACTTTTAAAACTAGACAAATCATCTTGAATGTGAATATACACTGGAGGGAGCCTTGAATTCCGTAGGTTGAGGTATTTAGAAGAAGAGATTGGGGAGGAAGGACAAGAAACTCCCCAAAGGAGAGTCAATAACTCAACAATTCATAACTTCTTTACTCAAAATCCATCTCCAACCTTGGAACCCCCGTCACTTATTTATAACCTAAGAATAACGTCTTTCTTGAAGTCATAATACAACTCGAACAAAAATTAGCCCCTACTACAATTGTATAAATATTAAGGTACTTATTTCTTCAATTACATGTGGTATCTTAATGGTAAGCTACTTAAAATAGGACTCCTAAGGACACATGACAACTCAGTAATTACAAATTTAAGATTCACCAAATCCACAAAAAATAGGAAAACTACAAAAACCTTTTTGACCAAAGGCATATTTAGCCTTAGCTTGGATATGTTTTTATTTGCTTTCGTTAATCTTCTTCAAAAACTAGTAAGATATGCAATTTGGTGTTTGTATTTATTATTGATGTGTCATGAGAATTCTTTTTTCTTGTCCAAACAACAGTCTGGGAGTTATCATTTTTCTAGAAATCTCGACATTTTACTTGGGTGAATGCAGGCGGAGAAAAGGAAGCTGCTGCAAATTTTTATCATGCACTTCCTCCGTGTATACAAGAATTGGGAGCCTGATGATTCTGCAGAGCTGCAGGATATTGATGAAATGCATACAGGGTGCTGTATTGGACATCCAACTGAAATCATTCTTGTCTTGATTCAAGAGATTGTTCGTTTGACAACTTCAATAACAGAATGTAGGTTTGTTATGATACTGTTTATTGTTAGTTATTTGCCTTGGAAGAATAGTTTTTTGTGATTCACTAAGTTGACATTAATCTTAAATTATTAGCTGAATTCTGTTTTTTATTTGTCAAGCATTCTACTGCATTTAATGGTCAATGAATTTGGTGCTCTTTCATGCAGGCCTTTGGATGTTTCTACTGTGTTATGAACCTTTTGCTCTGAAACTATAAATTCTGTTTCTTTATTGTTTTTAGTTGTTAATGTAACTGAGTATAAGTTGGATTTTTTTTTCACAAAAAAAAGGCTTAAAAGCCAGCAGAAATACTGTTGAATAACAAGAAAGAATATACAAGGGGAAGACATAAAGGACCTCTGTTTTTACAAAAGGCAATATCCTAGAGGCTGAAAAACCTCTAGAAGGCATACAAATAAATAAAAAAAATTAAAGATGAGAGCAAAGGGCAAAACAATTCCTGAATGGAAAAAGGATCAGACTTTATTGAATTCTGAGATTTCATAGACCATTCTATCAGCATTGCAAATACCAGCCAACTGTTGCAAATTTCTGTTACTCTGAAGTTGTATAAAACACACTGAACTCAGATTGAGACATGCAAAATTAGCCAACCAATCAGCAGCAACACTATTTTCACTGAAAGTATGCTGGAAAATAATATGATGTCCACATTTTTAAACTTTCTCTAGTTCATTATGAATATGCTGAGAAACTTAAAACTTTCCATGAATCATATCAATCAAAGACAAAAAATCAGTTTCAACAATGAGAGGAAGAAGCTTAAAGGCAATAGAATAGCGAATTCCTTGCATTAAAGCATTAACCTCTGCACACACATCAGATGAGGATGGATAATATAGTGATAAAAACCAAAGCCAGGGATCCCAAATTTGGTCTAATTATACCACCTCCTCCTAAAAGGACAGGATTTCTTTTGCAAGCACCATCAACATTTAGGTTTTACAAATTGATAGATGACAGTATTTTATTCTGAGAATTTTTGCCTCAATAAATGACAAATTTTCCAACTTCAAAAAAATACTTATAATTGTCCAGTTGTATGAACTGAAAGGAGCTCTTTTTTGTGGATGCGGGCTAGAATCTTCTGCTGATACAGAGTTAAGCCCAATCAGGTGGTGTGGACTATTGCTATGCCGGCAGCAGCCAAGAAGGTTGCTCAGCATCGGCTAGCAGAGCCATCCATTCCACTGGGAAACATGTTCCATGGTGATGCCCATTGGCCTCTATCCCGGTTGGTGGCAGTTCCTGTAAGTAGCAGTAAGTTGGAGCTAAAAAAGGGAGCGGATGTATGGAGTAAACTGTTATGATTTCGAATTAGGATTTAATTAGGACTTTCTTTATATAAGTATGTCTTAGTTTAGGTTTGCTTTTCTAGTTTAGAATTGCTTATTAAAGGTAGGATTCTTATTGTTCTTGCTTTCTTAGTTTATATTTGTTTCCTAATTAGAAATGAAGCCTATAAATCATGTACTCCACTGTCATTAGTTATGAATTTTGAGCAGTAAATTAGTCCAATTTTTTATCTCTGTCCCTCCCTAACTCTCTTCCCCTTCTTCTTCCCCACATACGCTATCTCCTTAATTTCACCCTTGTAACCCTAGGGGTTACAACATTGGTATCAAAGAATACCTTTCCTGCACCATCGCTTCAATGCTGCCATGGGACACCCAAAGAAAGTGGTTCCCGGTTATGCTATCGAGCCCTCGGATGTGGTTCACCCACCTTGAGATGGAAGTTGACGCGCTCCAATGTGAACCGGATGCCCAAGCCCTAGAGCAAAAGACGGATACCGATAGTTGGGCAGAGCAATTTCAAAAGCTTTTGGACACCCTCGTAGTCGATGCTCAGTCGCAATGCGAGGTTGCTGCGGCCATGTAAGCCCAAGACTCCTTGGCTGCGCTTATTGGCCGATGCGACTCTCTGACCACCTCTGTCTAGCAGCTCACTGATCGTCTGCCCTATGCACTGCCAACCGAACTGCCGCCTCAGGGACCTCCCCCAAATTAGGGGTCATCATTATCAGCTCCGCTTGGTGTTTCTTCTGCCTCACAAGCCCCTGAGTTCTGCCCGGAGATTGCAGCCGGCCATTTGCCATTGCCATGCTTGTCTGGACCCCTCTTTCCATCACCGGATCTCACCAGGCGTTCTGTCATGGGCACGAAGCTTTGCCTAGCGTTTGCACTCGTGATGGCCTGACTACACCGCACAGCCAGCAGCCACTCTCTCTTCCCTTCCCTCTCGTATGCGCAAGGGAAAACAAGCAAAAACAACCACAAAGCAACACAACCAACCTGGTGCAAGGGTCTCCGCCCAAGCTATGTAAATCAGTCAGTCGAAATACACAAGCAGGGAGTGGGCAGGGTTGAACAACCAGGCTGAGATCTCTCTTGTCTTCCTCCCTGGTTCGCTGTGCAGGAAAATCAGAGCCTTCTCATGCCTTGGCCGCCCCTCTCTTTCCCTTAAATAGACTCAGTCATAGGTTGGCCGTCCTAGAGCAACTAAAAGTACAAAACCCACCCAATACAAGTGTCCTCACTTTGTCCAACTCTCAGCCCAAAGCCAATCCGGGATTAGCATAGAATAGGAAACCTTCGCGAGTCCGTCTTCCGCTAGAAGTCCTTCGCCATGCTGCCACCAAGAGTCATGCCATCCAAGGGAACCAGCCAACCAACTCCCACCCGTCCTAGGAGTGTAGCCAGCCTGCTTGTACGAGTCCTGTCCAGCCTAGGAGTCTGCTGCCCGATCTCCTACTCCAACTAGGAGTGCAGCCAGCCAGCATACGCTGAATCCTATCCGCCTTAGGAGTCCTCCCCTAAGTCCAACCAGCGCCCAGCTTTGCCGCTAGAGTCCCGCCCGCGCAAGGACTCCTACCGAGCCTGCTCCGCAAGGCGAGTAGCTCGTCCGGAACATCACCCGCGCTGTCCCAGCATCCGTCCGCGACCAAGGGGCTGCCTAGGCTGTCCGCTACCTAGCAAAACTTGGCTGTCCGCTGCCAAGTATGGGAGTAGCCGCTCCCTTTTCGCATCCATCAAGTTAGGGGATTAACACGTCCCAACAGGCCACCTCAGAGCGCGGCCAGGTCCATAGGGCGGAGACGACTGAATCTATTGTCGCTAGAACTTCCCTTCACCGATTTGGCACTCTGGTTGTGACAACCGGGTTGGATTCCACCGCGACAGCCCCCCCAATCGAATCTGGCCTACCACTTCTCCATTCAACGGCCGTCAAGACCGCCGTTTTTTAGTATGGGCCGCTACTATTGGCCTCCGTTGGTGAGCCATTGGCTCTGGTCATCGCCGTAGCCTCCATACCCATTTTTGTTCCGATCAATCATCTCCACCTCAACGGCCCAATGGATCGTCCCGTCGCATCCACTTGAGTCAGTCCCATCGTCACCGGATTCACCTTCCCCTGCCGCGGCTGGTTGCCGAGTTTATGGAGCACCAGTGGTCTCTTCCGCTGCTGCCTTGGCCATTGCATATGCATCGGGAGTGTTAGGGCAAACCGAGGATGCAAAATGTTATATGGGTGGGTCACGATCGGATTTGGGGATTTAGGAGAACCCGGCTTCTGGACGGGTCCACAACGGGATTTTTTATCCCATCTGGTCCAGCCCCATACCTTACACGATTTGATCCACTAGGGTTGTCTCTGGGCACTTATCCTCAAGTTATTCGTGGCTCCCACTCAACAGCCTGTGGCCATATGTGCGAGGATTTACATAGACAGATCCATGGCTCGCTCATACAGCCTAGTGTTAGGGAATTTGATATTGATAACAATTATTTGATGCATGTGGATAGTTTTCAGGCAGCTAGCCCAACTTCTTGCTTGGGCCACATGTACCATTTGTGCCAGGCCGCAGACGTGGTAGTTCCCGATCAGGAGGACGTCCCCTAGGTTATGATGTTGCATCCCGAGACTATGAAGGCGCTATCCATGCCTGTCCAGTTCGTCTCACTTTCCCAATCTTCAAGGGTGATAAACCAGAGGAATGGGTCTCACGTGCCTTGCACTTTTTTCACTTCCATCGTACACCGGACCACGAGCATATTGATCTTGCTTCCTTTCATATAGAAGGTCATGTGTTGCAATGGCTCGAGCACTTTCTGTCCCACACTCTGCATGCTATGTGGGATGACATGGAGTGAGCTCTTTTTGTCTGCTTTAGGCCTACAAATTACGAGGACTATAATCTTCGTCTCTCCCGTGTTCGCCTATCTACCACCATCGAAGTTTATCAAGATGAATTTGAAAAGTTGTCTAATCGGGTTTCTAATTGGCTAGAAGCTGCTTTGATTGGTACCTTTTTGGGTGGTTTGAGGCCCGACTTGCAAGCTTCGGTGTGTATCTTCAAGCCACGCACCTTGACGGAGACAATCTGTGTGGCTCGCATGTGTCAAGAGCAGCTTTAGCATCAGCAGCGTGTTCCACGGGCGCCACAGTCTTCTTCTACTGGTCCGATCACCACTATGGGGCATACTCTTATTTCTCTTAAGCGATTATCTCAGGCTGAAATGAGGGCTCGCCGCTCCCGGGGTTTATGCTACAATTGTGATGAAAAGTATACCCCTGGCCATTGTTGCAAGACTATTCATGCTTATGTTGTTGAAGATACACATGACCCTGTGGCTTCTTCCGACCTTGTGGCTGAGTTTGACCCTACCCTCGCGGCCTTGGTGAATGATGTAGACCTATACTTGTCTTTTCATGCCTATGAAGGTGGTAATGTTCCCAACACTGTGCATTAATGGGCAAATGGAAAAACGTGTCATGGTTCTTATCGGTATAGGTAACACTCATAGTTTCATTAATAAAGCTGTTGCTAAAGAGTTGGGCTTGCAGATCTCTGATTGTTCTAACTTTGATGTTATGGTCGGGGATGGTGCAAAAGCTTCACAGTATGGGGGTTTGTCGTAAGACATGTCTTCTTGCTCAAGGCCTTACTATAAAGTTTGATTTTTATGTCCTACCTATTAAGGGAGTTGATATCGTTTTTGACATAGATTGGTTGCGCACATTGCGAAAGGTTGAATGGGACTTTAAATATATGCAAATGAGCTTTGAGTTTGATGGGGCCAAACGCCTCTTTACCGCTCAACCGTTGGATAAATTGCACATCATTCAGTGCCCTCCTCCGAAGTATAATTGGATTCTCCAGCCTCTTGATGAGCGTTTTGGTCCTTCCCAGCCTTGAGGACAATGCCTAGCAGAAGCAATGGTGGATTGTTATGATTTCGAATTAAGATTTAATTAAGACTTTCTTTATATAAGTATGTCTTAGTTTAGGTTTGCTTTCCCAGTTTAGAATTGCTTATTAAATGTAGGATTCTTATTGTTCTTGTTTTTTTAGTTTAGATTTGCTTCCTAATTAGAGAAGTCTGAAGCCTATAAATCATGTATTCTTCCACAGTCATTAGTTACGAATTTTGAGCAGTAAATTAGTCCAGTTTATTTATCTCTATCCTCCCTAACTCTCTTCCCCTTCTTCTTCCCCACATACACTATCTCCTTAATTTCACCCTTGTAACCCTAGGAATTACAACATAAACTTCCGGCATCACTTGCAAGTCAAGGTCTGTCTGGATGGTGGCTCTTGCCAGGGCCTGCCATGGTGTCGGCAATGAATGAGGGGCATTTGGCAAGTTGTGGTTTAGTCTTCATGAGGGTGGGTACCAAATAGAAGGCTTTTTTCCATTTGTGCTGCTAGGGTTTGCATCTCAATGCCACTGCAGTTGCTCTTATGTGGTGATGGACCACCATGGTCCTAGGGTGAGGGTTGCAGGGGGCCATGTTCCCACAATTTACCACTATGTTTGAGTTCTGGAATTTGTGGTCCCTGTTAGGACTACATTCCAAAGTTTCTATCCTAACTGGCGGGGCTGCACCAGTCAAAGCAAATGGTAGTTTCCTGGGAGCCCAAGTGCATCAAAATACTCTTTTCTTCACAGTCAAATTGCAATGGTGGTGTTCTTAAGGGACCACTTGGTTTCAAGAGGGGTATATCAGGGCAATATTGGAGTATCTATTTTAATGACGTCATGGGACCAAGGATGGAAGCCAGATCTTCTAAGTATATGCTGCATCTTATTGACATGTTTATTGAGAATGAATAGTGCAGACGCATGATCTATGCCACCAATCATAGACATTCCACTTTGAGGTCAAGATGATGCGTATGCAGGGCTGGAATAATAGGATCCAAGTAATAAGTGTGGATTAGTAATTTACACTCATTTATTTATTGAGAAATTAGTAGGTAGTTCTTATGTATGGAGGTATTTTAGGTTATATGTTTAATTAGTTATAAAGGTTTACTTGTTTATTTAAATAGTTGCGAGAGTTATGGTTAGTAGTTAAGTAGTTTTGTTTTATCTTCTTTCCTCTTGGTCTCTTGAGTTCTCCTTTTCTCCCTCTAAGATCTGTCCTTAAACTGTCACCAGCTTGACATGAATGGAATAAGGTGTTGATAGTAATGATAGAATGTGAATCCTCCTAACTAAAGGTGTTACTGGAAAGAGCTAACATTGTTGTGCAATTTCATAGTTTCATGTTTTACGTATGTCATTTGACTGTAGTTGCAAGATTTGAAAACCCCCAATGATAAGCTCGGTTGATGGCTATCTTTTTAATTGAAATTTTAATCCATGCAGTACAATCAACTCCTAATCTATCGGAAGCCTCAGTGAGCCTAAATTTTGGTGCTGAAGGGATCAATGTTTTAGATGCATTAACTATTGTAAGTCGTTCAATCTACAACTGTAAAGTTTTCATCTACTATGGAGGCATGCAAAAACTTACAGCACTGATGAAAGGTATTGATCCTTTTTTATGGGATTTTTGTTTAAACTTTTTTTGTTATTTCTACTACATGATGGCGAAAGATCACTTGCTCCTTTTTTGTTTAGAAACTTTTTTCTTTGAGTACAGGAAGGTTTTTAAAATGTCTTAGCGGAAATTTTTTTTTATCCTTTGTAGCAAGCATGTGATCCACTCATACACAACTGTTATAGTTTTTGAAATGTGTGGGTTTTCTAACGCATTACAAGGCTCGTCATGTAGCAGCTGGCTTTTAAATATGTGAACAACAAGAAAGAATCAATATTTTGTTTTGTTATAAATTTTTTGACAGTAATGTAAATTATAGTAACATGAATGAACATGGCAATTCACTTGGCACTAGGCTGTAAAGCATTTATTTTGTTCTGTTCCCTACCCCCTCATTTGAACTGTAGGTAATCATCTATTTGGGGACAGGAGGAAGAAGGGATAGTTTAGTGAGAGTTGGGTGAGGAAGGATATTAGGGTTGCAGGAGAGAAATTTAAGGTCTCTGAGTACTTCTGACACTGCTGGAAAGTTGTAAACAGCCTCTGCAGATGTAATTACCAAAATAACCCTTGTGTGTCCAAATTCCAGATCTTGTAATTCCTTCCTTTCATTATTATGTAATGCATCATACACTGACTCATATAAAGCTTTAAGATATTACTTTTTACGGGCATCAATTTAATACCGTCACTGTTACCTTTCTCAGCTGCAGTTGTTCAACTCAAATCTCTAACTAGTGTATTTGTCGACAATGAGCGAATGCCATTTTCTATGCTTGAAAAGATTGGTATATTACAAAAGATACTGGTGTATGTAGTATCCATTATATGTAATTTCATAGATTTGAATCTTAACAAGTATGAGAAGGTTCAGTCTGACACAAATGCTTTAGACCATGCTTCTTCGAAGGATAGTGCATCTTTGGATGTTCAATTGATCAGTAATAATGGTGTCAAATTTGAAGTAAGAAGGGAATGGCAACAGAAGGCAACTACATCAGTTCTTGAAGCAGGTGGCCTTAATTGGTTAGTAGGTAAGGTATGCTTTCCTCCCCCTCTCTCTCTGGTTCAATGAATGATTTATTACTACTATGTAAGTTTTTTTATTATAATATTATTTTTTATTTCTTTGGCACTTCTTGTTTTCCAATATCTTTTTTCTTTAGTTTGTTAGTCACACTAGCTGTCTTTGTTCCAGAGCTGTTAAGGGTTGTCAAGAGGTTGAGTTTGAAGGAACAGTTGACTGATATATCAGTCCAGCACCTAACTTTAAAGGCACTTCGTTCTTCTCTATCTGAAAATTCACGGGCTCAAAATCATTTTAGAAGTATTGGAGGGCTTGAAGTTTTATTAGATGGGCTTAGTCTTCTATCAAGCAGCACACTGGCTTTAAAGAATGTTCTTTTTACTTATAATGAAAGGTTTGTTGCTGAACTTTTTTACTTATTATGTTAGTTATAACTTCCTGAATGTTTGGCCGGTAAGGATGGGATGCTTTACTTGAACCTTTTCATTTGAAACCAAGAGTTGGCTAGGGATTTGGTAAAATAGGGAAAACAACCATTTTTTGCGATGATATTTTCCTGGTGTAGTTAGGGGTTCAAGATGGCGAGAGAAGACAATTAATAGGGTAATAAAAAGTGGGTACCAAATTTTCAGACCTGGCAATCCTTGGAAAATAGTAGTCTGACTTAATGCAGTTTGCTGAACCGTCTGTCCAGTCCTCTTCTGAGTCCTGACCCCCAGGTCCAGTCCTCTGCTCCCTCCGCAGTTTGGTTTTTTGTCCAGGAAGTGCAGGAGTACCTTTAAAGCATTCGGAAATATCACCTGTTAATATTACAGCGATCTGCAAAATATGCTTTACACTAATGTTGATTCATGCTTGATTAGTTCTGAAAGTCAACACCTACTGATTACTTTTCCTTAAATACAAAACCAGTTTTGCCTGACACCCCTAATATCATAAATTAAGTTCCCTGAATTTTTTTTTATATGTTTTAGCCTTGTATGAAAAGAAAAATTTCTCAGTTCGAGTTTTTTTCAAGGAAATAGAAGTTTTCTAAACCCTGCCCTAGATATTTTGATGTTGGGTTCTACAAGTGTGTCTCAGTTTTCAAAATGGCAATGGGTTTTAATATTATGTTAGAACTCTCAAATGTGCTGACCAACTTAACTAGGGACAAACTGGGTTGTTGTTTAATAATGGGTTGAAGTCCAAAATTGTGAAGAATGCATTACTAATTCAAAAATAACAAGTTTTAGTTACAGCTCCAGTGTAACCAAATTAAATTGATATTTATTCTGGCATCATTTATGCAGCAACCAGAAACTTGTTAAAATGGAAAAAATGGGGGATGATTCAATCATTTTCACTTCCAATTACTCATTCATTTTTCTAAGTCAAAGCAGTTTACATAGTTCCCAAGATTTCTGCACGTGCTAAAAAATAAGGTGGTGACAACTAGATACCCACGAAATAACCAAAATATTCGTTTGTACTATTGTCTGATTTTGTAGCCTACCTAGAAACCCATGTATAAAAATTCATTGGTGGTGTCCTAAACTCAAATGAGCCCACTATTTCCCCAAAAAAAAAAAACCGTTGTATTTAGAGGCTGGGGTCCTAGAGAGGGATTGATCAAAGAAGTTCTGATTTAGATGTGTTTTGAAAGGACATGGGTGCTAAAGATTCTTGATGGCTTTTGAGATATGTAGTATCTGGGATAAGAATGTGAGAAAATTGAGAAGAAAAGGTTGGGTGGGATAGGGAAGGTGAGTAAGGGAGGACATATGGGAGAAGAGGATTGCAGGAAAACAAGAGAGGAGAAAGGGGGCTTGCCTGCGTGAGGTTTGGCTTTTGTCAGATTTTTTTTCCCTATTTTTTTTCAAGGGATGGTGGGTTGATAATTTTGGATCCTTTCTCAAGCTTTATTCTGACCTTTGAAGACGCAACCCTTTCAGATCAGCTTATACAGTGGATTCAGATTCATTATTTGTTTGGTTCAGTCTTAATTTAAGTTTGTTCTGTCAATTGTTTTTTTCTAAATCGTTGTAAAGTACTATGGAAGTATTGCTGTAAAGAGAAAGAGATTGGCGGAAATGAGGAAGTTGATTCCCAAGAGGGTCACTTGTCAACATCTTTTATTGATGAAACCTTTCTCAAAAGCGTCCTAAAAGTGGTAAATTCAATCAGAATCTGAATGTAGTCTACAAAATACTAAACTTAGTACACAAGTCAGTTTAAGATGTATAATTTCCTGCCAGAGGCATTAAATGTAAACCTCTAATGAGCAGGAAAGTACTAAGAAAATTGGCCTTTGTGAAGTTTTTCATAGCCCCATAACCTGCTTCTTATTTTGGAACATCTCTTTTGCTTCTTTCATTTGTCTTTATCATTTCTGCTTATATTTAGTCATTTACTGATGCTTTATATTGCTTCACCCCAGAAATGCAAATCCTATGAATGATGTCTTTCAGCTTCAAATTCTTTCTTTGGAAGTCTTAAGAGAGGCAGTGTATCCTTTAATTGCTTCATTTTTTACCAGAGCTAGCTTTTTATTTTCATCTTTAAATTGCAATATTTGATGAAGTTAGAGTGGAATTTAATACTATATTTTGCAATATATTGGGAAATGTCATGCAAATTTTTGCTGTTCTTTGTTGACTGTCATCTTGTATTTTGACAAGGATTTAGAATGTATATACCAACTCAAAAGAACTCTGCTTTCTTCTGTTTTAGTAAGTCTTAGCCAATCAGGGTTAAGTTTAATTTAGAACACCCTGACTGCTTGTGCTAGAAACTATACTCGTGTACGTTTATGTGGTTGTTGTAAATGATATGCGTAATTACTTGATTTTTTGGGGTAACTTGCACAAAGACGACAGCTGACAAAATGTGTATTGTTGTTTGTGGATACCGAACCAAAGACCTAATAAAGGAGAGTTGGGAGTGGAAATAGTTTATAATCGTGTTAGGCAGAGCAATGGTTCATGTCTTTTGGTGTAAAAAATGGGGATAAGGTGATTGTTAGCTATTATTGAATCCAGCTGTGACGGGTACAAGGCATATTAACACTTCCATGCAAGTGTGGGTTTGATTAGGACGTGCATATGAACCCATAATAATGAGGCTAAGGCGATTATTAAATAACTATTTGTTCCCAAAAGCTTTAAAGCTTTCGGTAGTTGGGCATAATGCTTATCAATTATTCCCTGCAAGTACAGCTTGATTAGGCTCTACATGTGAGCAAAAACCGAAGGTCATAAAAAGGGAACTATTGCCTCCCTAGGGAATTGAACATGTGACATCTTCATACCTACTTTGATACTGTGCTAGATAATCCTTGAAGCTCAGAAACTGAGCTTGATTGGGGGACATATTGACAATTCATATTAGCAGTGATGATGGGGATGGCCTAATCATGAGTTAGTGGTCAGGACCACCCACCCATGGACATTGTTAAAAGTACACTTACCTGTTGGTCTGTACATGTAAGAGTCACATGTTTGCCTATGGTTCGAAGACTTGATGGACTAAATTCTACGAGAGTTTATATCTTGAAGTTCGTTTGCATATTGAGAATTTAGGATGATAAATTTCTTGTAAAACTGTTAGTAAAGTTCCTTATTATTTGCTCTGTGTTTTCTTCCCCCTCTCTCTTTCTCTCACTCTCATTATATTTCTCTCTCCCACTCCCTCTCTATATGTATGTGTCAAGAGATTTATCCTCCCTCTTCTCTTTTATCTATTGGAACATAATTTGCAATGCTTTGGCCCAAACCTGACCAATTGATCTATTGTTTCGGCATGATTAATCTTAATTTTTTGGGTATTGTTGAGTTTTGTTTGTTAAATTGCTGCCTTAAGGGTAGTCCTACTTTGCCTTCCTGCTTTGCTTTTTTTTTTCAACGTCCTTAACCATTTCTCCAGCTTTGGTAATTTAAATAATATGCAATTTCTTTGTGAGAATGGAAGGGTACAAAAGTTTGCAAACAACCTCTGTTGGCCTGCTTTCATGATTCAGGAGTTTCAACGTGAAATAGTTGAATCTTCCTCGGAAGGTGATCATCACTTGGCAGTTCAAGAACTAGGAAAGGGAATTCATGAGGTAGTATCAAGGAGCTGGAATGAATATGTTGTAAATCTGAGCCGAGTTCTCTGCTCATTTCTTCTTGCTTCAGAGGACATTGAATTTCATTGTGTTCAAGCATCAGTTGGTCGAAATGCTAGGCCAGTCTCATTTGTATATTCAGAAGTTGCAATAAAGTGGATCTTGAAGGTTCTCCGAACTGTATTTCCATGCATCAAAGCTTGCTCTACTCAAAATGAGCTGCCTGCCCATCTGAGGTGAATTAGGAAGCAACAAATTATTACTTTCTTTAATTGCGTGAATCTTGACAATTTTGATCATGCTATGTAATCTTCAACAATAATCCTGTCTATTCTAATTTTTTTTGTTGCTGTATACTTGTGCTTCCTATCTGTGATCTGGGAAAAGAGTGCTCCATTTTTGTTGCCCAATGGAAAACAGCACTAATATATCCTTTCCTTTGATATCTTACCTGCCTGTTTTACTTTCCATAAATGTTGACTGTTTGACCTTGTCTGCTGTTAGTGATTAAACAATTACATAATTTGAACTACATGCGTCCTCATGAATTCAGAACAGCATTAGGTATATTGTTAAGAATCTTGTGTTTTTTTGAGAACTATAATAAAAAATAATCATTATACATCTTCTGAAGATTTCAGCTCCAACTATAATAAGCATTATAGTTCTCGTGAGGTTTTATGCTTTTGGTTCTGTTGCCTGTTTATAGTGTTGCCTGTTTATAGTGGTATCATGTTAAAAAACCAAGAACCATTGTTGGCATTGCTACTGTATAATTAACTGATTATCTGTGTAACTACAGTGGATGTGTGACCTTGTCAGCTGTCAGTGATTAAAGAATTACATAATTTGGACTACATTCTTCCTCATGAATTCCGAACAGCATTAAGTATATTGTTAAGAATCTTGTGTTTTTTTGAGAACTATATTCATCATCCTTTTCAGTTATTTATAATGAAAAATAATTATTATACATCTTCTGAAAATTTCAGCTCCAAATATAATAAGCATTATAGTTATCCTGCGGTTTTATGCTTTTGGTTCTGTTGCCTGTTATAGTGGTATCTTGTTAAAAAACCAAGGACCATTGTTGGCATTGCTACTATATAATTAACTGATTATCTTAGTAACTACAGTTGATATGTCAGTCGAGACCTAGTATATGATTGCCTTGCATTTGATGTACAGATTCTTTTGGTATTAAACTAAATCCTTTTTATGCTTGTGAATTCTCTCTAAAAAATGATAGATAAGGAACCATTTGTGTCCTACCTTATTAGGGGGTGCCACATGGCCCCTGATTTGTTCTTATTTTCCTGTCTCTCTTCCTGCATTTGTGTGAGGCATCAGCCCCCACTTGGGTTCAGTTTTTCCCCTTATATTGCCATTCTACATACCTGCTTATCTACTTCAATATATGATGAAGTTGTTCAAATGAACCTTTCTGATTAATGCAGGGTTTTAGCTAGTACGTTGCAACATTATGTTCTTTATGCATATAGAAAAGTTCTTGTTTCTTCACCTATATTGCTTGAAGTTTTCCGTGAAGAAGGAGTATGGGAGGTTATCTTTTCGGAGAACTTTTTCTATTTTGGATCCACTTTGGAAGAATCATCTGGTGAAAGCCGTAGATCTGTTGAAGATGTCTCAAAAAACTCTGGAGCACTTTTTGATAGCCATGTAGACTCTAGTGAAGTTGAAATACTTCAAATGGAAATAATTTCATTTGTAGAGTTTGCAGCCACACTCAACGGAAATACACAAAACCTGGTATCTTATTTAACTAACCTTTTCATGGGTATTGACAGTTCATATGTTTGTTCCTCATGTACATATTATTCAACATAAAACCTTTTGTATGATTTCCTATAGAAGGGCTCTGTGGTGAATGAAAGTCCCTGTATTATCTGAGGCCACTCTTAAAATCTCCTGGCTACGTCAATTTTGCCTGGAATAGTTTTCAATGCATTCTCAGATACTTAATCGAAAACCAGTAATTTTCTTGGCAATTATGGTAATATAGTACTTGGAAGAAAAATCTTTACAAGATATAACGCTGTTGATGATAATGTGTATATGACTTTTGAAAGTGGGCTTAATAATTGCATAATAAACTCTTCTCTCTAATGCTATTATTTGAGATGGTCTCTACTTCTATCATTGGGGATTTGGTCCCTTCTTCCTATTCTTGTATTTTACTGTCTATATCATTAATTATTGACCTAATTCTTATAGGCACCCTTTTCTATCTTATATATTCTTTATTTTTGGTTAAATTCTCCGAATGTTTATGATCATTTGACATTGGAACAAATTAAATGTTTATGCTTAGTGGGGAACTACTAGGCTGTGATTACCTATGAAAAAACCAATACTTATGAGGTTTCAAATTGCGTTAGTTTGTAAGATAACCAAGTTTCCTAAAAGCTCGAGTTGTTAGGAAGGGGAAATCTTATTTCTTTTTATATTCTAATACCCCTCCTCATGTGCAAGTGCCCATCAAGCACGGCATGTGGAACACAATTGGGGTATAACTTGGAGCTTTGATACCATATTAGATAACCAAGTTTCTTAAAAGCTCGAGCCGTTAGGAAGGGGAAATCTTATTTATTTCTTTTTATATTCTAACAAGGTTTGTTAGATGTTCTTCTACGGACCTACTAGAGTGCAAGATTTGAGATTCTCACAAAGTGAGGTTTGTAGTGTTCAGGTTTTTCTAAATAAACTTGGGCGTTATAAAGAACAAAGATTGCAAGAGAAAGTATCTTGAAAGCCAAAAATTGCACTTTTAAAGGAATCAATGAATGAAAATTATCATGCGCATATATTGCTAGTCTAGTTCTTAATAGCCTAAATTGAATCTGATAAGTGATCACAGAAGCGGCCATAAGCTGAGGGGAAATAATTTCATGATGACCTATCAAGCTTCCTGATTCATTAAACGCTCCTTGTCAAAAGCTAAGAAAGCCAAGATATCCTTTATAAGTAAGGAATTATCATACACCTAAAGGCATTTCACCCAGAGCTCCTATGCTGCCTGTAATTCAGTTATACATGCTTCATATTTGCCCTTAATGTCTGCTTTTTAGTTGTTCACTTCAACTACCATCTGTATCTAGCAGTCAATTAATTCTTATTGTAAACACTTAATTAGACTCAAATATTCAAGTCCTTTAAGGATACTTGCTCAGCATGATGATTTGCTGAATTGTATTTGGACTTTTTTTGATAACCCTACACATCTAGTATTACCAACATAATATAACTGGAAGGACTGCCTGTTTCAAAGAACTCAGCGTGATTTCAGTATGAAGTTTTTGTGAAGAGTGACCTGGTGACTATGAACTGAGAGTTCACTGAGACTAATTTGTGCATAATGTTGACTTTTCTTGATTTAATTATTCTTTGGGTGGGTAATGAAAGAAACTCGACCATTGTATGCTTATTTTTTGCGCTTTGTTATCTCTACATGCTTGAGTTTATTGGGTTTGTAATATAATTATGTAGTTTATCTTTTTCTCACTTCTTTTGTTCAATGGCAGCAAGAATGCTCAGTTCTTCTAGAGGCACTTGAACAATCTGCTTGTAACCCTGACATTGTTAGTGTTCTTGTGAGGAGCCTCCACCGTATCTTGCAACTATCATGTGAACAAACTGTTGTTTCTTTCAAGACATTGGATGCAATTGCTAGAGTCCTTATGGTATCTTGTATTCAAGCCCAAGAACTTAGAAGTGTTTCACATGAGCATGTGAGGACTAAAGACAGTGTGGAACCAGATGTTCTTGATTCAATTGGATCAACTGAAAAGTGGATTCATTGCATGGAAGACTCCTTGGAGCTTTTTACTGAGTACCTCAATACAACTGATGATACAAAACTATCTGTTTTGCGTAATACTAAATGTGTTGATTGTTTATTTGATCTTTTCTGGGAAGAGCGCTTGAGAAAACATGTGCTAGAGTATATTCTGGAATTTCTAAAGGTGCGGGAAGTTTTTACTTGTATATTCTACTAGTATACCAAGGCTCTATTTTACTTATGCCTTTTGTCAATTGCCATCTGCAGCTACCTCCTGTTACAGAGGATGATAAAAATGCTAAGTTGCAACTGTGCTCCAAATACATGGAAAATTTTACTCGGGCAAAGGACATGGAAAATGGTTTTGGAGAGTTATCCATTGATCTGTTGGTTGGCATGAGAGATGTACTTCTAATTGATCAGATGGTATATTTCCAGATTTATATTTTCAATCCTTTTACCTTGAAATGATACTTAGGAACACTTGTTCATCCTGACTTGCAATATTATTTTGTTTCAGTCTCTGATATTTGAAAAATTGTTGTTTTCTCCAGTATTATCAGGATTTGTTCCGTGATGCAGAATGCTTCTTGCATATTGTCTCTTTATTAAATGGCTCTCTTGAGAAGAAAACTGGGGAGATGTTAGTCTTGAATGTGCTTGAAACTTTGACTTGTCTACTTACTGGAAATGATGCCTCAAAGGTGGTCGCTTTTTTTTTCCTTAAAAAACATCTGATCAGTTATTTAAACTGATCTATTCTGCTCTATTATCTTAGTTATCATGATTACAGCTTTGGATAGTCAAGAACACATTGTGTGATGTGATGTTACAAATCATTTTACGAGTTTGCATTGTTAAATTCTTTGCAGGCTGCATTTAGATCGCTTGTTGGTGTAGGTTACCAAACATTGCAGAGTCTACTTTTCGATGTTTGTCAGTCGCAGCCAAGTATGGTGCTTCTGAATTCTTTACTCGACATGCTTGTGGATGGGAAATTCGATGGTAGACAAAACCTTGTGATAAAGGTGACTCATGAAATTGTCATTTAGACTGTGAAGTACATGACCAATGCTATGTTACTACAATGAATTAATTTTTCTGGTTTTGCAGAATGAAGATGTGATTATCCTTTTCTTTAGTGTTCTGAGAAAGGTTTGTGTCAAAAGTTAGTTTATTTTTCATTCTGTTTCTTTCTCTTCTGAGATGCATTTGAACAGTTATATGGAAATTTACATTTCTTTCTGTTTATTTTTCTTTTGGAACATTTTAACCCATTACTAGCATTTTCTTCTGTGTATGATCTGGCAGAGTAGTGATGTTCTGCAGCACTATGGGCTTGATGTCTTTCTACATCTGATAAGCGATTCAATAACAAATCAAGCTTCATGCTACAGAGCAGGCATGCTAAGTTTTCTTCTTGATTGGTTTTCTGTTGAAGATATGGACGATGTGGTTTGGAAAATTACACAATTAATTCAAGTAATTGGAAGATATAGTATATCAGGGAAGGATATTCGGAAAATATTTGTTCTTCTTTGTAGTGAGAAGGTTGGTTTGAGGCCAAAGTATTGCTCTTTACTGTTAAGCAGCATCCAATCCATGCTTAAAGTGAAGGGACCGACTGCTTTTTTTGAGCTTAGCGGGTTTGACTCTGTGAGTTCCAAAATCTTTATGTGCTTTTCTTGAAAATTATAAATAATGCTTAATTCAATTGATGTGGAAATTATAACTGTGTATTTATTATGAATTATCTGATTTAAATCAGATTACTCCCTGCCTTGGCTGGTGTAATTCATTTTACAAAAGTAGACTGTAGCTATAATTGGCCATAATTGAAGGCTGCCTGCCTTATATTGTTGTTTCGTTTGTCAAACCTTTTAAATTGATAAACCAAACACTTAGAATTGAAGATTGTTTTAACATGAGTGCTGTTGGCTACCACTGCCAAGCACTTGTGCTCTCTATAATTGGAACGGTTGTATTAATGCACAAAGTATATTATAAGATCGTTGTAATTGGATAAGAGCTTTATAGCATTAAATATTAGGCTTGCATATTAGACAATAGGTCATAGTGAACATCAAAAACCAGTTGGATGAAGATTTTCCTTATATAGAAAATTTTTTTTTCCTTGAACTAGCCCAGCGCATGCAAGTATTAATAAAGGAGAAACTCCCTGAGCAATGCACTAAAAGAACCTCCAAATGTAAGCAAAATTTCAAGCTAATAGAAAAGAGTACAATGTGCTATAAATTATTTTCTCATAAGAACATCAGGTCAAATCTTGGAAAATACAGAGCATTGCTTTGGTGTGTACATGAATTATTAGACAATAAATTCCAAGCTAAGATGAGCCAAATGTAGGCAAAATCACAATCAATCATGGCTTACAATTATTAAGGATTTCTATGCTAATAATAGTGTGCAAATTATGCCTAGATTATATATGATAGAATGTTGTGAACTGGGTTTGAGAGAACAAGAAACTCTATGTTATTTAATAATGAAATCTGAATTGACAATAAAGGGTTGTGCTAGCATCTAATAGATGTCAGGATTCCCAATTGCACAAAGAGGCATATATGCCTCACTAAGTCAAGGGTGGACCAACCAGATTATAAGATTAAATACAAGTGAATAAACTGCTGCCATAAACAGAAAATATAATACTAAAACATTTGAACAAAAGAGTAGAGCCCCCTCCAGCATGTAGGTGGTTGCGTACAAAGTGAGTAGAGCCGCCTCCAGCATGTAGGTGGTTGTGTACAAAGTGACAGTCAATCTCAATATTATTTGTGTGCTTATGAAACAGAGTTGTGGGCAATCTGAGTGATACCCTTACTGTCACAATACAAAAGGGTAGAGGACGAGTAAGAGAAACACCAATATTTGCAAAAAGCCATTTAAACTACACAACCTCAGCAGTAGTAGCATCCATTGCCTGGTATTCTGCGTGAGCAATAGAGTGGGCAATTCCCACTTCTTACTCTTCCAAGAGACAGGAGAATCACCCAAGAAAAAACAGTAACCAATAGCAGAATGGGCAAACTATCCCTCTTCTTACTCTTCCAAGAGACGAGAATCACCCAAGAAAAAACAGTAACCCATGCTAGATTTGCATTCTACTACATCACCAGCTGAGTCAGCATCAGGATAGGCCCTCAAAACAAGAGCTGACAAAGATGAAAGAAGCAAGCTCTTGTGCAAAGCTCCCAGTACATAACCATAATTGACAATATCTCTAGCTATATCTGAGCTGTATTGGTATATGTCCCTTGATTGATAAAAGATATATTTATATATAGATATACATATATGTATGTATATGTATGTATGTATATATGTATCTATATTGATGTTTCGTTCCATGCTCTTCATCTTCCAATTTGCTCTGTCAAGGACCCGACTTTTAGTATTTTTAAGTGATCTTATGGTTCTTTAATTTAAAATTGGCCTAAGTTATATAAAGGAGTTACAATGGCCAGCTCCGGGTAGACATTGTATTGAAGTATAACTGGCTATTGTTTCACACATGAACTCATGTATGAAATCACACCATATCTGACCAAGAGAAACCAGTCAACTAGCAATAAACCAGGGGCGTAGACAGACAGACAAGTTCACAGACAGTGGCAGGTAATAATGAATCAGAAATTCAATCAACATCAGTTTATAAAATCAAAGGGAAGGAGTATTTAAAACTTCTCTTGCAAAATGAGAATAGATGATGATGTAGTAGAGGCTTCAGGCATGTGTGCAGGCTCTAAAATTGATGTAGAGGGGTAATTCAGTATATTAGCTGCTGTGCACAGTTGGCATTCCAGCAGGGATCTTCTAGAAGGCCGAAAGGGGCAGAATGGTCCCAGCCTATAATAAGCTTCCTGTTAGTGTAATTGGGAGGGGTAAAACAGTCAATTGTTAGCACGTTAGAATGTCAGAGGTGGTTATTCCAGCAAGGATAAGAGGTGGAGGAAAAGGGAGAAGGGGACGTTCAAATTTGGAAGAAGCATGCTCTAGAAATTTTCTTTCTCTTTGGCGATTTGAGCATCATTTGAGGATTCAACCTGTAATTTTCCTTTCATTTGTACCTTCAGCTTGTGGATTCAAGCTTTTATTTCATGTAATCCAGAAACTACTGAATAGAAATCCTCTGTCTTCCTTCCATTTTCCAGTGTTTTCTTAATTGGATTTGTATGCTCTATTTGGAATGCTGAGTTCTTGTTGATTTCTGAAAATCTGCTGCATCATTTTGGCGCCATCTGTGGGAAACAAAGGAGAGTCTTCCATGGCTGCTCCTCCCACTGATTCCTCTTCTCTGCAAGCCATTGTGGAGTTGTTACAACAGCGGAACCAGGTCCAGCAACAAACCCAGATGCAACTACAACAGCTTCTTCAACAAATGCAGCATCTCATGCTGTTTCTTCCGCCTCCTCCTCCTCCTGTTGCAGGGACGTCCTCAGGACCAGGAGCAGAAGAGGTGACCAGTCGTCACTACCTGAAGCACCTTCTCCAGGCCCGTCCTTCCAAGTTGACCTACGACGGAATATGGCGTCGGCGCAGGAACCGGGAATGGAATGTCCACCAGGGCGTCCAGTGCAGGACGGGATGGCAGTGACTTTTCTGCCAGGCGATTGCGCTCAAACGGAGGCTTGGACCACTGGCGGAAGACCTTTAGGAGTTCCGCCTAGAGAAGGGCCGTGGGGATATCTTGACAGTGGGAGGCTTGCACAGTGGCGGGAAGTTTCCTAGCTTTCCGCCAGGGGAAGTTCAACATATGGGAGGCATGCACGCTGGCGGGAGGGTCCCTGGATTTCCGCCAAGAGAGGGCCCCTATCTGGGAAGGGTGTTTGCCGGTGGACGACAACCAGTGGAGAGAGCAGCCGTTCCTCACGGCCATCTAGTGAGAATGCACTGGAACCAAAGAGGCCCAGCTGGCCGAAATCTCCCATCACAAGACGATTCCAGTGAGGATGAAGAAGACCCATTTCCACTGGCAAGGCAATGACTGGGGACATTTCCACTCCAAACCCAAGCTTGAGCTACCTAGTTTTAATGGACAAATGAGCATCAAAGAATTTTTGGACTGGTTGTTTGAGGTGGAAAATTATTTTGAAGTGATGGAGGTTCCCCATAGGTCAAGGTGAAGTTGGTGTCTTGCAAGTTGAAGAAAGGGGCCGCCGCATGGTGGAACCAGCTGCAAACCAACTGGTTGCAGCTTGGAAAACACCCCCTTGGATCATGGTCGTGCATGAAACAACTCTTGAGGAACCAATTCCTTCCGGTCAATTATGAACAAATATTGTTCAAGCAATATCAAGACTGCCGGTAAGGAAATGGGACTGTTTTGGAGTATTTGGAGAATTTCCAAAGGTTGTCGGCAAGGAACAACATCATTGAGTCGGAAGCCCAAAAGATTACTTGCTTCACAAGTGGGTTAAAGTTTCCTTTGCAAGAAAAACTGGCAAGAAGTACGGGAAGAGGGGGGTTCTTCTCAAGAAGCACACATGGAGGGTCGAACTACAGGCAAAAGCAAGTAGCACATGAAGACTCCACTAAGAAAATTGGCAAGAATGAAGCGACCGTAGCCTCTACAATGCTGCTGCCCAAACTTCAAAATCAGGGCCAGCCCAAGCCTCAAGCTCTAATCCCATCATTTGTTACAAATGTGGGCAGCCGGGACATATCTCAAGTGGCTGCCCACTTAGGAAGTTTGGCTCTACCGCTTCTGTGATCACTAATCAAGAGGCCATGGAAGCTGAAATTGAAGGGGCAGCTGAGGAGGAAATTGTGGAAAGAGTATACAGGGATGAAGATGATCAAATGGAAGAGCAAGCGGAGTTATTAGTACTGAGAAGAATTATGATTTCCACTCGGCAAGTGGAGGACACACAAAGGCACAAATTGTTTACCACTACCGGGTCCATTTAAGGCAAAAGATGTAAGGTGATTATCGATGGGGGTAGCACCGAGAACTTCATCTCCAAATCTGTTATTCAGCAGCTCAATCTCCCTACCGAGAGGCATCCTAAGCCTTATTCTCTAGGGTGGGTCAAGGAGATAGGAGGAGTCAAGGTGGAAGAGAAATGTAAGGTTCCTTTCCATATTGGTAAGCATTATTCCACTAACATTGTTTGTGATGTTAGAGATATGGATGCATGCCATATTCTTTTGGGAAGGCTTTGACAATTTGATGTCCAAAGAACCTATGATAGGAGGGAGAACACATATGCCTTCAAGCAAGAAGGGGTCAAGGTTATACTTATGCCTAGCACGCCAATCCTTGTTAAGTGGCCCCAAGAGAAGTCCTAACCAGCTAATTACTCCAAAGAAATGACATCAACTAGCAAGAGTTTGCCCAAAACTACCATCTTGGTGACCAAAAACTGCAAAGACCTAAGTACCGCTAAAGTTGTGTATCTTTTGGTCGACAAGGATGAAGAGAAGGAGCTGAAATCCGAGGTTCAAAGCCACCCACAGCAAGTTCAGCCCCTCTTGGAGAAATACAAGCAGTTGGTCACCGAAGATCTTCCTTTGGAGCTGCCTCCTATGAGGGAATTTAGCATCATATTGACCTCATACCGGGTTCTAGTCTCTCACACTTGCCACACTAGGAGTTGCAAAGACAAGTGGAAGATCTATTGGCAAGGGGGTTAATTAAAGAAAGCCTTAGTCCATGCGCAGTTTCCGCCTTGTTGGTGCTTAAGAAAGATGGAAGTTGGCGGATGTGTGTGGATAGTAGAACTATTAACAAAATCACTGTCAAGTATAGGTTCCCAATACCTAGACTTGATGACATGTTGGACATGTTGACCGGTGCCACCATCTTCTCCAAAATAGATCTTAGAAGCAGCTACCATCAAATCAGGTTGAGGCCTAGAAATGAGTGGAAAATAGCATTAAAGACAAGAAAAAGTCTATGAATGGTTAGTAATGCCCTTTAGGTTATCTAATACTCAAAGTACCTTCATGAGACTCATGACTCAAGTCTTGAAGCTATTTTTGGGCAAAACAGTTGTGGTATACTTTGATGACATTTTGGTCTATAGCATGGGAGAAGAACAACATGCACAAGAGCTGGGCCGAAGTCTTTGAGTTGCTCCAACATCACTCCTTGTATATAAATTTGAAAAAATGCTCTTTCTTCGCCAACGAACTGGTATTCTTGGGTCATTAGGTAGATCCCCTAGTGATAGTAAAATTAGGTAAGTTAAAAAAAATCAAATCCCATGTCATGAGGGGGTTGTGGAGGCAACTATGCAATGTTTAGTGGGGACTTTTTTTGTGAGATTTGCAGATTTCTGTGTGATATAGCCGATAGTGCTGAGAATTACACCAATATGGGGAAGATTCAATCTACCCCATATCTTTTATTGGTGACCATGGCAATGCAGGTATATCACTGATGTATTGGTGATATGGCATTGGATGTATCAGTTATTTGCCTCTTGAGGAAACTCACAGGTGTAGAGAAGGCGGAGGAGGGTAGGCATTAAGAGACAGGAGTCTTGTAGCTATGGATGCTGAGTATTTAAATTACACATAGTACAAAATAGTGGAAAATATTGTCTTTTGTTGCCCCAAATAGTTTCAGATAACTTTATGACCAGGGTGGAATGCTGGATGTTGCGTAGCCTGTCAATTGATATAGGGGATGGATGTCATCAAAATTTGAACTTGATCTACAACATTCTCTATGCTGCCTGTATTAGATCTTTGTTGTGAATGGTAAGTGGTTGTGTGTGGTGAAATAAATTGTAATCCTTTCCCTAGCAGCTTCAGCCTTTAGGAGAAGTGCTTAATTAACATGGTAATAGGGCAAAAGTTGTTGGCTGCTGGATGCGGGACTTAGTGTTCCCTGTTGTATATATGCTGTTATGTGTGGGTTCGCATGCTATGCTAAACGGTGCTTTCACATGTGAGGGAGTGTTAGTTTAAGTAGTTATCCTTTCCCTGATAGCTTACATGGCTTGCTATCAAGTGTGGTGAAGCTCAAATGGGCTAAATATATATGGACTCACTCATGGCTTTTCATTTGGAAGATTTTTTTTCATGAGTTTTGATATGGATATGGATTTGTCATTTTGTGTTATTCTGTTTAGTTTTTATATCATTGGAAAATGCAAACACTAAAATTTACGGATGGGGAGTTTCATGGTTGCATGTGGAGATGGCAATCTACCAAGTGGTAGGTTTAGCATTTAAGAATCAAAATTAGCTTGCATTGGTCATTGTGGTAATGACTGAAATTAACTAATCTTGTTGAAGAAATCTTATGTTTGAATATGTTTAGTATTTTCTAAGCAGCAATTCGACTAGACTATTTCTGTGGATGTTGTTCTGGATTTGTGGTTATCTCATTTAGCTCAATTGTTTTTCTCATTCGTAATTGTGTAACAGTAATAGAAATTAAGAAATTGTTGATTTTACAATGTTTTCTGTTTCATTTTGTTTTTTTCTTTTGTAGGGGTTATTAATAAATACATCTATACAGTGGCCCTACAACAAAGGTTTCTCTTTCTCATGCTGGGTGAGGGTTGAGAGCTTCCCTCCAAATGAATTGATGGGTCTTTTTAGTTTTCGCACTGAAAATGGAAGAGGGTGCTCGGCTGTTTTTGGAAGGGACAAGCTTGTAATTGAGGTACAGAAAAGAGGATGTAATCTTTACTGCATGTTTTAATATTTAAAATGCTTGTGTCACCTGGCCTGTAATCAATTAGCAAATTTAGGCAGGTTAACTGAATTTTCTTACAATATTATGAAGAAACTAATTCTCGTGTATGTGGTTTGTGTGTTTTCCTTGGCAGACCGTCAACCAGAAACGGCAGTGTGTATCCTTGTCTTTGAATCTTATAGAGAAGAAATGGCAGTTTCTTTGCATTACTCATAGCATTGGTAGAGCATTTTCTGGAGGAAGCCTACTTCGATGTTATGTAGATGGTGATCTTTTCTCCATGGAGAAGTGCAGGTTCCTTCAGTTCTTATATTTTTTTATATTACTTTAGGTGTTCGTTCTTTTTGTCATTTTGCATAACCAAATATGCATTCCTTTTTATATGTTTGCAGATATGCAAAAGTGAGTGACATTTTATCACATTGCTCAATTGGAGCAAAAATTGCTCCTGCACCAGATGAGGACAGCACACTGTTCCCCTTTAAAGACTCAATTTGTTTTCGTGGTCAACTTGGTCCTATATATACATTTGCAGATGCCATTTCACCTGAACAAGTTAAAGGAATCTTTTCTTTGGGACCAAGCTACATGTATTCTTTTCGTGATAGTGATGATTCTTTCAATGTTGATGCTTCTCTTTCAAATGGAATTCTTGATGCCAAAGAAGGACTTGCATCTAAAATTATTTGTGGCCTCAATGCACAAGTAAGTTTCCCTGTCTTCTATGTTCTTTATAATATTTATTTTACTAATTCCTTGTGAAATTGACCTATAACAAAAAACTTATGGCCGAATCTTGTTACTTGCAGGCCAGTAAGGGTCGGAATCTTTTTAACATCTCACCATTGCTTGATCCTACCCTAGACAAGAACCTTTTTGAAGCTGCCGTTATGTCAGGGACACAGTTATGTTCCCGACGTTTACTTCAACACATCATCTATTGCGTTGGGGGTGTATCTGTCTTTTTCCCTCTTTTGACTCAATTTAGTAGCATTGAAAAGTCAGAATGTAGTCAGCTTGAATATACATCACTTAGATCTATTACAAGAGATAGGCTCGCAACTGAGGTTATTGAGCTCATAGCTTCTGTTTTAGATGAGAACCCCGCAAACCAGCAACAGATGCATCTTCTTTCTGGATTTGCAATCTTGGGTTTTTTACTTCGTTCTGTTCCACCACAGCAACTCAGTTTGGAGGCTGTTAATGCTTTGAAACATCTGCTAAATGTTGTGAAAAATTCTGGTGACAAAATTTAGCTCTTTACTTCTGTTGCTATCTTCAATTGCACCAATCTTTTATATGCAATGATTGTGACTGTTCTGTTTTCATGTAGGCATATCTGAGCTGCTTCTAAAAGATGCTATTTTGTCCATATATTTAAATCCTCACATATGGGTATATGCAGATTTTAATGTTCAGCGAGAACTATACATGTTACTTATACAACATTTTGAAAATGACCATAAATTATTGACATCCTTGTGTCGTCTCCCGCAAATAATTGATATAATTCGCCAATTTTACTGGGATAAAGCTGCGAGTCGAAGTGCTTTTGGTTGCAAGCCACTTTTGCACCCTGTTACAGGGGAAAGGATTGCAGAGAGACCAAATCAGGATGAAATTCACAAAATCCGACTTCTTCTTCTAAGTCTCGCAGAAATGAGCTTAAGGTAGATGATTCTTTCAGTCATGCAGTTTCTTTCATTAATTTGTTTATTATTATTATTTTTTTGCTTGGTTCATCAAGTTAAATTATTAGTTAATTTTGTATATTAAGTCATTTACAGAAAGTTGAACAATAGATATTGTTACCTCAGGCAGAATATTGAAGCTTCTGATATAAAGGCACTTGTTGCATTTTTTGAGAGAAGCCAGGATATGGTATGCATTGAGGATATACTGCACATGGTTATTCGTTCTGTTTCCCAAAAGCCTTTACTTGCAGCTTTTCTGGAACAAGTCAATTTCCTTGGCGGGTGTTACATCTTTTTAAATCTTCTGCATAGGCAAGTATTTTTCATTTATTTTTCAATTGAAATTAAGAGAAATATTGAGCATGAATTTTTAAATACATAAATCCTTATTTCTTTGAAAATAATAAAAAAATTGTACTGACGTAAATGTACTGTGAATCTTTGCAAAAAATGAGCTGGCAACAGCATGGTTAAATTAACTCAGGTTTGGCATAACAAGTGACTGGTTACAACAATCTCTATTTAGTTTGTACTTAATTAGCTAAAAGGGTGTACTGATATATGGCAGACCAGGCTAAAGTTTCAGTTTAGGGCTTATGTTTTGTGGTTTAAGTTCGTCTAATTGACTCGAGCAGGAAATGGCATCAATCGGACCGGATCACTAGCCAATCAAAGATGATATATGACAAATGTTAATTTTTCATGTCCAACAGGAATGATTTAGCCACCTTTTATTGACAATGTTCCATATGAGACATTTGCAGTGACCTCTTAAATGCATATTGTATAGGATAGTGATTTTCCTACACCCACCCAGAGGCCTTACATCACTTATGATTGGATAAGTGAAAGTGAATCTCATGTTGTCAGGTGGGACCTACCTTCCCTATCCAATCAAAGGTGGTGTAAGGCCTATGGTGTAGAGGAAATGGAGTATGAATATCATTTTTCTATTGTATATACTGGTAAATGGGTCCCGAACAAGGGCAATCAGAGATTGCCCATGTAGTCCTTGTACACTCCGCCCTCTATATGAGGAAAGTGTCTGATATCTCAAGGAGTTTTGGAACAAGTTATACGATGAGTGTGAGGAATGGCTCGTTGTTGTGCTTGACCTCGACCATAGCCCTCTTTGGCTTCTGCTTTCTATCCAACTTTGCGCTCTCCTTGAGTTCGACAAAAAAAGAACACACTTTTTGTTGGAGGGAGTATTTTGAAGCTCAATTGATAATATTTTCTATAAATTCTCTTCAAGTTTCTAATGCTCTTATGTGTCACCTCTACATGGACTTATTTATATTGGGAATGACCCATCATGGAGCCAAACAGTGAAACTTAGTTTGCTGCTTGGATTGATAAGGTTCCTGATAATTAACAAAATGCCCCACGGCAAGATTGTGGCTATGTCCCTGTTGGCAACCAACTTTCTCTATTACTTTTGTCTGATTCAAACTTTTATTTTCATAGTTTGGATTTCCAAGACCTGTTATGTACTGCTTCTGACAGATAGTCTTCTTGCATTCTTTACTGTTATGCGGTTATGATGAATTATTTTCAAGGAATGCAATGCCATGATCATCTCTTAAAGGGTTATTGTTTGTCTATGATAGATGTTTAGCAAACTAAAATTCTTTATTCATGTTTTCACTGTGTGTTTAAGGGAGTTAGAGCCAATTCGACTTCTAGGTCTACAATTCATTGGAAAACTTTTGGTTGGTCTTCCCTCTGAGAAGAAGGGACCTAAAATTTTCAATCTTGGTGTTGCACGTGGGAGATCTATTTCAGAAAGCCATAGAAAAGCAAATACAAGATTTCAGCCCATCTTCTCTGCGATGTCTGATAGACTTTTCAGGTTTCCTCAGACAGATCACTTGTGTGCCACACTGTTTGATGTTCTTCTTGGTGGCGCTAGTCCTAAACAGGTGGGAAGAAATTTTTCTGCTAATTTCCTCAATATCTGTCTGTGTTAGTTGTTTTCGGTTAGTAATTGATGAGTGCTTCACTTTAGGTCTTACAAATGTGTAGTCTTCCTGAAAAGCAGAGGAGTAAAAATTTAAGTCCTGGTTCTCATTTTGTTCTTCCACAAATATTGGTGCTGATATTCAATGTCTTATCAAGTTGTGATGACAAACTTGCAAGAATGAAAATTTTAAGAGATTTACTCGATCTGCTTGATTCAAATCCATCAAATGCTGAAGCTCTCATGGTATGTGTTATTATGTTAGGTGATGAGCTTGTCATTTGTTAGTATTACTTACTCTGGAAATTTTTTAAAAACTAGGAAAATGCTTGGAGTTTCTGGTTATCAATGTTGTTAACGCTTGATGTGTTCAAGAATTACAAAGCCAAGTCATTACTTCAGGCTGATAGCCTGGAAAAAAATGAACAGAGTCTTGCAAGATCCTTAGTCTGTTCAGTACTTACGCATTATACATGTTGGGTTAAAGGAGGTTGGCAACAGCTGGAAGAAACTGTGAATTTCCTTCTATTGATCTGTGAGCAAGTATGTTTTTTTTTCCCTTCCCTTTTCTTGACCTCAAAAAATTATGCATTGTCCTTGTAACCTTTTCTCTTTCTATTAATGTTCCATGTATGCTTTTGCTGATATTGTAATGTCATCAAAGGTTACAAGAAGTGTATCTGAACTTTTTTTCTGCATGTCTGCAGGGGAATCGCTCATGCCAACTCTTGATCAGGGATATTATTGAAGATCTTGTTGAAAGTCTGATTGAATTATCCTCAGAATATAGTATATTTATTTCACAACCATGTCGTGATAACACACTATTTCTGTTGAAGTCCGTTGATGAGATGCTTATTAATGAACAGGGCCACCTGCTCCCGGTAGATCTGCTTGCTCCTTACAGTTGACACTGACATTAAAATGACATTAGGTTTACATTATGTTATCGTACTTGTTTCCTGGGATGCATGCATGTACAAATGAAAATACCACTTGTTGGTACTTGTAACTCACACTTGCTCTTTTTGGTGTTATCTGCAGTTTCCTGGGAATTGTTTATCTTTTGATTTTTCTCCTGAATTCTTGGAATCTGAAAACCAAAAAGAGGTAGCTGCTTCTGTATTTGAGGCATTGTCTAAAGAATTTAACGAGGAAGATCTTAGGTATTGCTCTGTTCAATGTTCACTTCAGTTTTATTGTGTTTGTGACAGGAATATTAATTAGGGATTATTAGGGGGTAGTTTAGCAACTGTATTTAGTCATTTAACATGCATAATTGGTTATTGAGAATGGTAGTCTTTGTGTCGGGTATTTTGGATGTGTGATTGATTGGTGGTTGAGATTTTTTTAGTCCATGTAAATAATTGTAAGATATATGGAATAGTTAGCATCTGAGCTGTTCTTTTTCTGTTTGTCTCTTCTATTTAAAGTTTTTCTGTTCTTCCTGTAATTTATCTCTTCTTCCTAACTCTCCGACATGTAAAATTTCAGCCTTTTTAAATTGTACTCAATGGCTGGAATGTATCCAATTTTACGTGTCAAGATGGAGAGGTCAACATGTCTTAATGAGACTAAATGTTGTAGGCCCCTTGCTTTGGGATCACTTATTCAATCCTAAGTGGTCCCTCCTGTCAGAATAACAAGAGCTAGGTTTTTGGAGAGGAAGAAGAGGACAAATTCGATTAATATCAAATCTGAGAGGAGAATACGAAGGAGGCACCGACTCTACTTGCTGAAAGGGTTGGGCTCTTGACCATAATGCCCTTCACTTAAGAAAGGGCTAACCAATAAGAAACAAGAAATAAATATTAAAGACTAAAATATCCTTCATAATATAAGGCATAATGCTAAACACTAAGAGAAAAGAGCAAATATACTCTGACACTCCTCTCCCCAACACCCCACAGAAAATAAAACTCTAGATGTGGGCAACATGAAGAGTTTGCCTAGAAGTCTAGAGGGCAACATGAAGAGTTTGCCTAGAAGAAAATGAAACTGAGCCACTGTACATGTCTTCGTGAAGAAGTCAGCTAGCTGAAGAGAAGACTAAAGTGAGGAAGGGTCAGTGTCCCAACACAGGCAATGGTGCACAAAGTGACAATCAATCTTGATGTGCTTGATGTGCTCAAGGAAGACTTAGTTATGGGCTCTGAATGGGGCTCTTGTTATCCAATACATGGGTGTAGGGGCAATAGTAGAGACACTCATGTCTGTTAGTAACCATTAAGCCATACATTCTCAGTCGCAGCCATAACCCTATACTCAGCCATAGCAATAGATCTGGGCACAAATATGGTATGAACCTTAGAACTGAGAACTGAAGGAAGAGATTGGATGAAGGAAGGGAAGGAGGATCAGAGGAGAAGGGATGAGGCGCACTTGCAGATTGCAAGTGTGATCTCACCAAAGAGAGAGGGTCGGGGTTCTGAGAGAGAAGAGAGAGTCGGGCAAGAGAGGGGAAAATAGTTTCAATTAATGCTTAATCCCTAATTACAACGGTCCAGCCTATTTAAGGCTAATGGCTAACAAGCTACATAGAAAAGACTAATTAACTACATAGGCTAAAACCGACTATTAACGAAATTGCCTAATAATTGATGAAAGCAAACAGCGTGCACACCAACATGGATGCCTACGTGCACCTTATTATAACAACTAACAAAGTAATATCAGAACATAACATCCCTCCACCCATGAAAAGCAACTTGTCCTCAAGTTGACCAATTAGGGAAATGGCTGAGAAAATCCTCTTCTAGCATCCAGGTGGCATCTTCTAAAGGATGGTCCCTCCATGCAACAAGGACTTCAGTAACCAACCGGCCCCGACGACGAATCCTCCGAGTAGATTCAATAGAGATAGGAGTCAGAGTCGGTGCGACGGTTGATGGTGGAGTAAGTGGTGGAGGTAGTGGTGTGACAGCCGATGATCCCCCACGAACCGACAAAGGTGAGAAATATGGAAAACAGGATGAATACGAGCCGTAGGAGGTAACTGAAGGTTATAAGCCACTTTGCCCACCTTGTCCACAATCAAATAGGGACCATAAAAATGGGGTAGCAGCTTGTGATGGCTGGATGGTCGGGCTGAAGCTTGACGATAAGGCTGAAGACGTACATAGACCCAATCACCGACGATGAACTCCCTGTCAGTATGAGAACGGTCATAAACTTGTTTCATTCTATTCTGTGCTACCTGCAAATTCCTTTTGAGAGATAGGAGGGCTCCATCGCGCTCCTGTAATGACTGGTCAACAGCGCTCACATCCGAACGGTGTGGCACATAAGAGAGGATGGTGGGAGGGGGTCGCCCATAAATCACCTGGAATGGTGTCACTCCCAAGGGATGTGTGATAAGCTGTATTATAGGACCACTTTGCCTAAGGAAGAAGTGAGAGCCACTTGCGAGGTTGATCGCCTACAAAACAACGTACATTAAAATTTTGAAAATGAACCCGAAAACGCAGCGATTAAGAACCTCTATCTGGTCATCTGTCTACGGGTGATAGGCTGTACTCATCTTTAAGGAAGTACCTTACAGCTCAAAGAAACTATTCCAGAACTTGGACAAGAACACGGGGTCACGGTTAGAGACAATAGAACGTGGCATACCATGAAGCCTAGCAATGTCACGAACAAAAACCTTTGCTACGTGGCCAGCAGTGTATGGGTGTCCCAAGGGTGAAATATGTGCATATTTAGATAAGCGATCGATGACAACAAATATGACACTTTTGCCTTGGACTAGGGGCAATCCCTCAGTGAAGTCCATAGAAATGTCTTCCCAGATGTGCTCCGGAATAGGCAGTGGCTGAAGTAACCCTGCAGGTGATGAAGGGTCTTAGATCGATGATATACATCACAAGAGGCGACAAAATCATGTATAGCTTTCTTGAGGCCCTTCCAATAACAGTTCTGAGAAATTCGCTTATAAGTTTTGAATTGACCCTCGTGTCCAGCAATAGGGGAGGAGTGAAAATAACTGAGAAGCTGCTGCTGGAGTTGAGGAACAGCTGGAACCCACAAGCGATCTCGCCAAAGAAGTAAATCACCCTGCAGAATGAAGGGCGGTGAACATAATGGATCAGCAATCAATCTAGCAATGAGTGAAGATGCCTCCTGGTCATGATGATAGGCTTGCTTCAATTCAGCCATGAAGGGAAAAGTCTGCATCGATAAGGTAGACAGGCAAGTACCCTCTGACTGACGGGATAGAGCATCTGCAGCTTGGTTATTGCTTCCTTTTCTATAGATCAAGTCATAATCGTATCCCAGAAGCTTAGAAACCCAACGCTGTTGAGAAGGAGAGGCCACCCTCTGATCCAAGACGTAACGCAGGCTGTGGTGATCTGTCCTTATAAGGAATTTCCACCCCAATAGATAAGGTCGCCATTTGGGGACTGCATGAACAATAGCCAACATTTCTAGCTCATAAGTGGATAACTGTGCTGACTGAGCTGAGTGGAGTGTACCTGGTTGCTGCCCACTTAATTGAATTTGTGCATTGCCATAATTGAAGTCCATATGCAACTGCTTAAAATCCCACGTAATGGGTCCAAGATCTTGGAGCCATTGAACTCCCAACACGATGTCAGCCCCCTTGGTAGGTAGTCAAAACAGATCTATATGGAATAAATGGCCTTGAATCAATAAAGGGACTAAAAGACATACCCCACTGCTCTGTAGATATCTCCCGTCGCTAATGAGCACATCGAAGGAAGTAGATGGCTGAACAGTGCATCCCAATCTCCGTGCCACCCTGTCACTAATGAAATTATGTGTGCTGCTGCTATCGATGAGGATGGAGACAACTTGTTGTTTGATGGAGCCATCCACTCGGAAAGTGCGGGGTTCATAAGAGCCGTCGAACACTTGCATAGAGATTCCTGGGACATTTTCTGGCTCATCGTACACGGAACTGTCTCCTATATCCAGCCCCTCTTCCATGATCAACACAGATACTAGGCGTTTGCATTTGTGTCCCGGCACAAATTTCTCATCACAGTTAAAACAAAGGCCTCGAGAGCGACGGTCCTCCATCTGAGCAGGGGTAAGGCGTCTGACAGGCCCAGGGCAGATGTGTGGCCAGCCGGAGGAGGTTGGTTCCCTGGTAGGGAACGGTTACCCCTCCGCAGGCGCTGGAGTCGCTCCTTCTGGATGAAGGCTAAGCGGATAGCTTGGCGAAGGTTGGCCGGCTCGAACTGTCATACTTCAGCCTAAATATCTTCTCGCAGCCCGCTAATAAACTTGGAGAGAAGGGCTGACGGTGTTCATTCCACATGTGTAGCCAGCTTGGCAAAATTAGTCTGATATGTCCGGATAGAGGTGGTTGTGCAAGCGAGAATCAAATTCCTCATACTCATTGGGCCTAACGCAAGCACATAGTTCTGCCACTAGATACTCCCACGTTATCATGCCCTCTTGCTGTTCAAGCTGCTGTAACCACACCAGTGCATCCCCCTTAAGGTGGAAGGATGCTAGAAGCACACGCTGATCTGGGCGGGTACCTTGATAGGTGAAACCCATTCATTTGGGTTGTCTTCCCCATAGTATTCCGGGAAATTGAGACAAACGGTGCTCACCTTGGGGGCTGGCCAGTATGTCCCATCATCCACTGTCTCGTCGCTGTATAAATCATTGTCTTGCCACATAGGGGCGTGGTGCTAGTCATGGCGGGTAGTCACGAAAGTAGGGTTGCGACTGGGTCCGGCAGAAGTTGCGGGTGGTGCACGCCCATCGCTGGTGGTGGAAGTGGGCATGGCAAAAGGCACACCTCATCCTGTCCCAAGTTGCGAGACTGGGGCAAAAGGGCGTTGCAATATTCCCTTTCCATGGGAACGGTGCGCTGGAGGATTTGGAGCGCCCAGAGGTGGTGTCGGGCCTTGGCTTGCTGTGAAGGTGACCAAGCAGGACGCTTGGTCCTTCCGGATCTGCTCCAACGTGGCCTTTTGACAGTTTGCTGATGAACGGAGGTCTGCCCAGAGTTCTTGGAGGAAAACCCGCTGGGTTTCTGCAGTTTGGGTTTGAAGGGTGGCTAGAGCAGAGAGGACAGGTTCCCAGCCGCTGAGAATGGAGTCTACAGCGCTGGGGTTGGTTTCCGCCCCAACCTCTGGTGGTGATGCCGTTCTGCCTGTTGCCAGCGGCTCTTCCTCAGGGCCGGCGGCCTGGTTTCTCCTTTCGTATACTTTTCCAGCGGCCATTGTTAATCACTCACAGACCGAGGGTCTTTGGCTTCGATAGCAGTTGGTATGAACCTTAGAACTGAGAACTGAAGGAAGAGATTGGGTGAAGGAAGCGAAGGAGGATCAGAGGAGAAGGGATGAGGCGCACTTGCAGATTGCAAGTGCGATCTCACCAAAGAGAGAGGGTCGGGGTTCTGAGAGAGAAGAGAGAGTCGGGCAAGAGAGGGGAAAATAGTTTCAATTAATGCTAAATCCCTAATTACAACGGTCAAGCCTATTTAAGGCTAATGGCTAACAAGCTACATAGAAAATACTAATTAACTACATAGGCTAAAACTGACTATTAACGAAACTGCCTAATAACTGATGAAAGCAAACAACGTGCAGACTAATATGGATGCCTACGTGCACCTTATTATAACAACTAACAAAGTAATTGCAGAACATAACAAAATATGTCTCTTTTATTTTGCCTAATTCACATGACTCACAATTTAACTGACTCATATAGAATCAATAACGTTAGCTGATTAAAAAAGGATGACGTAAGTGTGCGTGCCATTTTAAAGCAGCAGAAATTGAATATGCTCAATTTAGTCCCTTTGAGCTAGATGTTGCCATCATATCCAAATAGCAATGGCCTTCCTCCACATTTCCACTGCCAATTGTCTTCTGTGTCTCATTTCCTGGAAGATGTAAGAGGTAGGATAAAAGGTTACAAAGCAATGAAGAGATTGAGTTAATTTACTAATAGACAAGAGACTCATTGGAAATTTTGGTACAAGGAGCACTGAATCTAAGTACAATGAAGAAGTGGGTTTAATGGTACCATGTTCTGCATGCGGTGAAGGATGACCATATGTGAGAGTTACATTGACAGGAAATTGAAAAATAGTAAAGGACAAAAAGGTAGGATTACCATTCATATTGTTGGAGGCATCTGAGTCAATAATCTGTAGTTGAGGACGGGTTAATTGAGAGGGGATACCTGCAGTAGCTCTTAAATCTTAGGGACCAGCAGATGTGGAGGATGTAGATTCATGCTGTACCATTTGTAAGAGAGAATCAAAATCTTTATGGGTTGAAGTAATGATTCTCCTAGGCAACGGACTGCAGTGGAAGCATCTGCAGGTGAATAATGACCAGTAGTTCCGGCATCTCAGTGGGTTCTTTACCCAGTCTAGTTTACCATGTTTCAACGGTGATTTATCATCAGTATGTCGATCTGTATTGCAAAAGTCAAAGTGCAGATCATCTGTAACAAAACTGCGACTATAACCACCACCACAACATCCCCCCTGACCATGACCACCTTTCAAATCACGACCGTGACCGCAACCAGCGAAGGAAGATCCATGACTAGCATTTACTGCAGTTGAGCAATGAATGGGGTCAGGAATAGGCAAAGAGTTAATATTTAACTGAGAAAGACAAAAAAGCAACAATCAAAGAGGGCAGTTCAGAACCATTCGATAGATGATTTATGGCATTCTAATAATGTGGATTAAGTTAGAAACATAACAAACCTGAAAACTTCCCACTGCTTCTTACAAGTTTCAGGATCCTTAGGATATGGTTGACATAATATTAGTTCCTCCTAGACTCTTCACATAGTTATAATAATTTTTCAAGGATTTACTGTTATATTTAGATAAAATAGGTCATCACACAATTGATGCCTATTCACATTCTTGTCTGCTGCGTAGGTATCATTTATGAAATTTCAAACATTCTTAGAAGTCTCAAGAAGCATAACATCATTACTAATACGGGGTCCCTGCTATTCCTCAGCCACGAACCTGGGCACCTTCTCATTATCATGTAGCATTAGCTGTAGGAGGTTTATCTACAGTAATGTACTTCAATTTGTCTTTAGGAGTTAGGGGTATATTGAAGGAGGAGAAAAAAAATAGAATAGAGAAGGCTTGGTCATTTTATTGCTGGCGACTACAATGTTAACATATATATAAGAGCTATACATTATTAAAACAAAATTAGGACTCCTAAATCTCTAGGAAAACATATATCTTAAGAAATATTCTAATTAAGGTTATTACTAGAAATGGTGGTATCCTTTAAGAACTTTAATTACTAAAGAGGTTGACAACATAAGTCTACTGTAGTTTATACATCTCAAGTCATGTGACCACGTGGCAAATAGACTATAATACCATAGGTGTCTTTAGCAGACCATGTCTCTATGACTATAATTTTGGCTAACTAGTTGGGTCATATATGTCTTCCTCAACTTGTAGTTGTCATTAAGGTTTTACTGGTAGTTATCTTTTTAACACTCAGCTTTAGCTTTTCGAAGGAGCAGACCATAAACCTGACATCTTCTCAAAGTCCCCTAGAGTTTTCTGCTTCTGGTTCTTGTTGAGCAAACTCTTCATGTTTTCTACATCTAGAGTTTGAGAGAGATTGGAAGAGGGGGGGGGGGGGGGGGGTTAGAGGAGTATTTGCTCGTTTTTCTAGTTGAGTCCTTAGTATTGTAGTTATATGTGTAAGAGGTAGTTTTGTCTACGTCCAAAGGTTGAGGGGGTGTTGCAGGAGGTTTGAAACACCACCAAGAATGTGTAAATAGGAGATTGGGCATGGGAGTTATGACTGTTCGAAGTTGAACATGGCGTGTAGGGCCCGTTTACCTGAATTAGATGCTCAAATTAGCCATTTACTAAGCTTTGTGGGCCCAGTCTATTTAAGTGATAGAAATTGGGCACAAAAGGCGCCCAATTGGGTTGTTGAATAGGGATACTTTGGCCCAAGACCTTTGGGAAGGTGGCGTCATCAAACTCCTGTGAGGCCATTGGGCCCTCAAGAAGAAATTGTGCATGTCAGTCGCCAGACGGTTGCGCTTTAGCCAAGATTGTGCTGGGTCGGCTCAAGCCTCACAGGCTTATTGTTTCTTTTGACCCTATGCCTATTGGAGGCTGCTCTACTGATTTTTGTGATTACCTTCTTTATTATTATTCCTTAATGAGAGTTCCTATTTCCCTCCAAAAAACCCTAATTCTAACGTATACTAATTGCTGATAGATCTTTTCAAGACCTCGGCTGAGAAATGGAAAATAGATAGTAATATTCTTTCCAGTGTGGAGTTAGCGAGAATCTCAAATGATCTTGTCGTGTTCTCTATGAGATTGGAAGTATACCTCTCCCGGTCTCTATGATTTGCACTATGTCGAGTTTTATATTTTTGTTAACCAATCAACCAGTCGAGCCAGTCCTACCGTAAACTGGCCTCCAGTTTGAGCTTTGGTAAGGTTTTTAAGACTCTAGCAGTTCTAGCACTTACAAAGGTGATTAGAGATACGCCCACAAGTTCATAGAGGGTCTAAAGGGGAATATAGGATGGCCGATAAGAGCATAAATGGAATCGACGGGAAAAGTGATCAAGATAATTGGTTTTAACATTAATATGGCCCATGGTTAAATTGGATGGTGAATGGGATCCATGTTGCCCACTGCATTTAGCCGGGATGTGGTGATGATGATGAATAAATGAGTTGTGGAACTACTAAAGTACCAATTTCAGACACGGTTGTAATGCATTTTATTTGACAGCAAACCATTTCTTCAGTTTGGATTTGGTTAATCTGATAAATGTGTTTTTCTCATCGCTGTAACTATTTCTGTTTGATGCATGAGTGAACCTGGAATCTTGAATTTCTATTTGTTATATAGGTGTTGCTAGTTTAAGTATAGCTGTCTTAATTTAGTTGTATTACTTTCAATTACATTCATGTTTTTTTATTGCATCCCTTCCTTTTGTTTTGGGAACCATGTGATTGGCAGAACTATGCAAGTTGATATGATGGATCATGGGTGGTGGACTTTGTATGACAAGATATGGATTATTATCAGTGAGATGAATGATAAGGGGCCAAGCAAGTCAGTTACAAAACCTGCAATTCAAGTGGGTCCATCTCTTGGTCAAAGAGCTCGAGGATTAGTGGAGTCCTTGAATATACCTGCTGCTGAAATGGCTGCAGTGGTTGTGTCTGGAGGAATCAGCAGTGCTTTGAGTGGAAAATCAAATAAGTACATTGACAAAGCTATGCTTTTAAGAGGAGAAAAATGTCCACGAATTGTATTTCGACTTGTCATTTTGTACATCTGTCAAGCTGGCCTAGAACAAGCATCAAGATGTGTTCAGCAGTTTCTCACGCTTCTCCCTTGTCTGCTTACTGCTGATGATGAGCAAAACAAGAACAGACTGCAACTTTTCATTTGGTATGTTTGTACACTTGTACTTTGAGTCAGATTTTGTACTGGGATTTTATCCTTGAGTTGAGTTGAAATGAATATGCAATAAAGATGCGTTCTGAGCAGGTCTTTACTTACAATAAGATCATATTGTGAAATGACGGATGATGGAGCCCGTTTTCATATTATATCACATTTAATTCGAGAAACTGTTCACTATGGGAAGTCCATGCTCTTGACAAGCATTCAGGGGAAGGATGATTTCTCAAATTCAGGGACCAACATGAAGGAAGCTGCTATGGTCCACAATTTGATTCAGAAGGAGCGTCTTCTCTGTGCGGTGTGTCAAATCTGTAGAATTTTTTGTTCTCATTTGATATTAGTTATTTAATGTTCCATTGATCTAGAAAGTTTTTCTGTTTGCCTCACCAATTTTGTCATGGTTGGTTTTACTGATGTGGATGTGCTGGCATGCTCTCAGGTTGTTGATGAGGCAAAGTACATAAAAGCTTTAAAGACCGACCGTTTAATGCAGCTCCAGGATCTCCCTGTCAGGCTGGAAGAGAATTCCTCTGGTGAAATTATTCAGAAGAAGATGCTGGAAGAAGAGATCCAAACCAACTTGAGTTTAATTCTTTCTGCAGATGATAAGAGGAGATCTGCTGCGCAGCTTGCAGTTGATGAGTATCAGCAAGTAGTTGCTGTAAGTTTCTTTAATACTAAACATCTATTTTGGATTAATTAAGTTTTATTTGGTGTTATATGACACTTGTTTAACAGGAAAAATGGGTTCATGTCTTTCGTACATTGGTTGATGAGAGAGGTCCATGGTCAGCGGATGCCTTTCCGAATAATACTGTGAAACACTGGAAACTTGACAAAACAGAAGACTTGTGGCGAAGGAGGCCAAAATTGAAAAGGAACTATCATTTTGATGAACAATTATGCCATCCTCCTGCATCTACTGTGTCCACTGAGATGGACAATTCTGCAGATGATGGTACTGCTAGTTTTGGGGATTACATTCCCGAGAAAATGAAGTGCTTTCTTTTGAAAGGTATACGGGGAATTACTGAAGATGGAAGCTCAGAAATTTATGAAACAGACACTGATGTAAATGGACCAAAGGCTGAAAGCTCCTCAGATCAAATCACAGACTTGGTAAAAGATACTAATGATCAAGAGGCTTCCTCGACTGCCAGAGCAGAAACTGATGAGGTATAACCTGCTTAACATTCTGCTGTATTATGCAAGAACTATGTTATGAAATTTGTAAATGTAATTCAAGCACAATTTTACAGGTCCTTCTTTCCATCGCATGTGTACTTGTTACTCCAAAGCGAAAGGTGGCTGGGCATTTGGCAGTCATGCATAATGTTTTGCACTTTTTTGGTGAGTTTTTGGTGGAAGGAACAGGAGGATCATCAGTTTTTAACAACTTTGGCAGTAAAGATCCTAGTAGGAGTGATTCTTTGACTGGAGTGCACAAATATAAGATTCAAAAAGTGTTTCTTCCCTCTGATGGGGGTGATAACAAAGCAAATTCCCTTGATAATCTAGATAATCTTTCTGAAGCTTTAAAACAGCCTGATAAAGTTAAAAGGCATCATAGATGGAATGTTATCAAGGTATTAATTTGCTTGTGTTTGTTTTTTTGTATTGATTAACTAACCAATGGATACTGACTGCTATTGGTATTTCAGATAAAGGCTGTTCACTGGACCCGATATTTGCTTCGAAACACTGCAATAGAGATATTTTTCAATGATTCTGTTGCTCCAGTTTTTTTTAATTTCTCATCCCAGCAAGAAGCTAAAGATGTTGGAACACTAATAGTTAATACAAGAAATGAGGCTCTATATCCAAAAGGAAGTACCAGAGATAGGAATGCAATGATTTCCTTTGTTGATAGGCGAGTAGCTCTTGAGATGGCTGAAACTGCAAGAGAGAGTTGGCGGCGGAGGGAAATGAGTAATTTTGAGTATCTAATAATATTGAACACTCTTGCTGGGCGTTCTTATAATGATTTGACTCAGTATCCGGTTTTTCCATGGGTGTTGGCTGATTATACCTCAGAAAAACTGGATTTCAACAAGTCATCAACATTTCGAGACCTTACAAAACCTGTAGGAGCTTTGGATAAAAAACGGTTTGAGGTATAGGGTCAAGACATTTTTTCCACATTAAGTAGATGTGTTTGTAAGTCATCATGGTCTTGATGTTCTGTTTTTCTTGCAGGTATTTGAAGATAGATATCAGAACTTCGGTGATCCTGATATTCCAAGGTAAGCATTTTCGATATTTATCCTACAATGGCTGTTTTAGAATCATATCTAGTGAAGTCGTGGGAATTTTTATGTAGCATGTATTTCTGTTTTATTTTTCTCATTATGCTTCTAATTGTAATTGTGTAACTGTGTTCCATGCTTCTGTTTGAATGTTGGGATGCTTCATCTGCAATTATCTGTTCATTTGACTAGAGAATTGGGAAAGATGTATATTGTTTATTATGATCATGGTAAAGTTTTCGTCACATTAGAGGCTGCATCAAAATCCAGGGGGTGGTATAGAATCTTGTTTGTATGTTTCTCAAATCTATTCTATGCTATTGTGAGTATTAGAGAGAAAATTAGCAACATTGAATTCGATTTGCAGCTTCAAATTTTTGTACTCTTGCATAGTTAGTGACAATTGTTAGAGGAGTATTTCGCGGGTTTATATATTTGGTTGCCCTTGGCATTACGTTTCCATGTTTAAGGGGTAGTTTAGACTATTTTATGTAATCTTATTTAGCAATTGGTCAGCCTTTCATTTAAGTGAGGGTAGTTATGCCTTCTCTCGTATTTGGCGACCTTAGCCTATTAGAGGCTTGTTGCGGAAGATATTTTGTATCTTCTATTTCATTACTGCAAAGAGTTCTTCCCCGTTCTTTTAAACCCCAGTTTTCTCCATTCTATCACTGTAGCTAAGGCAAGGGTTTTTTAATGCGACTGCTGGTTCAAGGGGGGGCTCAATCTATTTATCTGTGTTGGTCTGTTGAGTGCGTCAGCCAGAGACAATCTGTCACCAGCTGTATATTTCTTCTCGAGAGTGGTTTTATTTATTGTCTCTCCTCTATGCAACCCTCACTGGACTGCATTATCTGTGCCATGTGCAAGTTTTGCCTGAGACATTTCCAATTCTTCTGGTTCAAGTTCGTGGGCTCTGCTTAGGGGGGTTTTCTCAGTTCTTCAGCTGCCTGCACATCTCTGTCTGGTCTTTGTCAGAGTTATCTCAGTGTTGCCATCTTTCGGGGTGTCTGCTTCCCTTATTATCTGAACACATTTGTCTTCCTGTCTGCGGTTTTTGCATCTTTGCTATACCAGCCCCGAGCTTACCTTTTGATGCATTGCTTATGGCTTCTCTGTTCACGTGCATCAACGACATCCGGCAGGACCTTGTACAACTACTGACCCCTGTAAAGACCACTTATATGGCACTATTTAATAAGTCCAAACATAAGGTTGTTCGGGATGAATGCAGTTATTGCCATGAGAAGGGGCAATGGAAGGCACTATGCTCCATGCGGCCTCTGCAGATAAGGCTGTTCTTCATCATGATCTCAGCCTTTTGGTCGTCCTACGGTATACTTTTCAACAAGGTCGTGGACCATGGTTTCTTGGTTGTAGTCCTTTGACTGCCACCATTGTTTCTACTACATGTGCTGCCAGCTCAGCTGCTTCTTTGACATTGGGTGGCAGTACTGAGATTTAGTCTTTCCTTGCTGACTTGACTCGTGTAGTGGGTACTCTTGCATCTCTGTCTACTATTTTTGTCAGTGATTCAGGTTTGTCCGCCTTTTGAGTCTTTACGTATTTCTCCCTCGACTAGGATTTTTGATTCTGGGGCCATCAATCATATGACACTTCAGTTTGTGTTGCCAATGACAGTTCTTTGTCCTTGTTTGGTGTCAACAGAATTAAGTCTCCAAATTTGTTTGTTTTCAATGTTCTCCAGGTTCCCCAGCTAGCCTAGAAGGGTTTAATCATTATGTATTTCAGACTCTTAGTTATGATTCGCCTAGTATTGTAGGTCATTACTTAGTTGTTTGCTTTAGTGTCATTAGGCTGGCACGTAAGCCCTCTTTATGATAGTAGGCTGGCCCATAAGGCCCTCAGAATTTAATTATGTTGCAAGTAGGTAATAAGGCCCAAGCTCATGATGACTGGCGTGGTATGTAAGAGGAGCTGTCCTCCTAATTGAGAATCAATGAGAAACGTTTTTGCCCTAATCCTCTCCTCTCTCTCCCTTGTTGTCGGCCCCTTTCTCCCCTTTCACTCTGGATCTTGTCCCAGCAGGACCAGCAAGAGGCCTGCGTCCCCTTCACTCCTAATTCCTCTTTAAGATCTTTGTAAACCCTAGGGTTTACAACACAGGTATCAGAGACCCTTCGTTCCTACCCCTGGGCATCAGTTTCGTGCTACAGACAAAGTGCAATGGTGGCCAGGGAGAAACAGACCCAGGGCGAGGTGTCTACTCAGAACCAAGACGCCAGCCCTATGGAGGCTGCCACCCCAGCCATGATGGCTACAGCTCTGCAATGACCTTCATGAGTTTCGTGCCCTTCGCGCTGAATAACAAGCCTTGTTTGCGTTCATGATGGATAGTTACATTGGAGACTCGGCCAATATAGTTGCTGAGGGAGGCGATACCAGCATAGGTTGTGGCCTAAGCGCCTCCTTGCAGTGCTGAGCACTGGATTTCTTGTCTAAGCGCCAACGGTAGGCTATTCGACAACGATCCCCCTCGAGCGCTTGTCCACACTGTGGCAAGTGTAAATTGGGGATTTCCATTCGAGCATGACGAGGTGGACTTTTTGGGAGAGGACCACTCCAAGTTTAGAGGGAAATTCAACCGGACAACATGCAACGTAGAATCGTGTCTTGCCCAAATGCAATTTCCCAAATATACAGAAGATAGTCCGATTGATTGGGCATATCGGGTAGAAAGATTCTTTTCTAACCACTACATGCTAGCGGATGTGGAAAAATTGCGAATAGTAGCATTTCACCTTGAGGACAATGCCCTAGTCTAGTTTCAATATTTTGAATGTGAGTTGTTGAGCCCTACGTGGTTGAAATTCACATAGGAGTTGTGCGCCAAATTTGGCCCTAATAATTTTGCTGATTGTAATGTGCTATTGTCCTTATCTCAGACTACCATTCACACCTATCAGATGGAATTTATTTGGTTGGCAACTTATCTTCCGCATTGAACACAAGAGGCTTTGATGGGTACATTCTACCCTGGCCTCAACCAGAGATAGCTGATCAGAAACGTCACTTTGATTGCACTACAATGCATGATTATCATGTGCCATGCGTGAATCTGGGAGGAGAATCTGATCCAGCAGTGTAGGAGCTCATGCCTCACAGTTCTGGCCTCTCCAAGACCATGGGGAGGGACCTCCGGTGGCCCATTTCGTGCCTGGATACCATTGGCACCATTCTCGACACTTCTGTCCCCTTCCATTGTTTGTCTTAGGCTCAGATGGAGGAGTGTTGCAAAGGGGTTACGCTTCAATTGTGACAAGCGCGATACTCCTGGCCATTGTTGCAAAACCCCTCCCACTACATTGATCTTGGAGGAGTCTTGGGATGAATCGAATGATTGGGAACACATTAAGCTACCATCAGGTGATATAGAGGTGCTTCCAGAGATTTCCCTACATGCTTTCTCCGCACTTGCACACCATATATCATGCAAGTGTAGGGTTTCCTTAAACACCAGAAGGTGGCAGTACTCATTGACAGTGGTGGCACGCATAACTTTGTTAATGACTGTGTTGCTAATAGCCTTGGCTGCCATGTCTCTGAGTTTGCTCCCTTTGATGTTCTTATAGGGCATGGCAAACATCTTCACAGCAAGGGAGTATCTCCACGAACTGCACATCCAAGGCCATGCATTTATCATGGATCTCTATTTACTTCCTGCTAAGGGTGCCAACATGTCTTGGGAGTTCAGTGTTTGCAGAAATTGGGTGACGTTACATGGAATTTCTGGCAGATTATTATGGATTTTGAATTGGCTGGACAGCGGGTGCTCATCCAAGGTCACCCCGTCACCTTGCATTCTGCCTAGGACATTGGGTCTTATTTAGATGCATTCATCAAGGCATCTTCCCGTAGCTATTGACTCAAGAAGCTCCTTCCCAGCCTGAGGTGCTCGGCACTTTTCTGAACCAATGGGCTTGCCCCCACTCCGTTCACATAATCACTGCATTCCGATTATATGATGGGACCAGCTCCGGCCGATGTCTGCCCCTACAGGTACCCTCAAATCTACAAAACTGAAATTGGAAAGCCAAATCACCCACACAATTTCTGCTTGGTGTGCTTCTTGTTATACACTTGTTTCATTCGATTTTGAGCCGTAGCTAGGTTGCTCTTGAGCTGGCATAAGACTTCATCATGAGTCTAGAGAAGGTAATTGACCTCAGCCAGAGGAGCACTGAGAACATGGGTTAATACAGTTGGGGATGGCCAGCCGTACACCACCTTGAAAAGAGTGAACACAACTGTTGTGTGGTAAGCCATGTTGTAGGATCACTCCTCCCAAGGAAGCAACTAGAGCCAACAGCGTGGATGGTTGGTTACCTACAAAACATTGCAAGTACTGTTTCAGGTAGTGGTTAACCACCTCCATTTGGCCGTTTGTTTGTAGGTGATAGGCAGTGTTCATATGTAAACTATTGTACTGAAGACGAAAGAACTCCTGCTAAAACTGAGATAAGAAAACCCGGTCCCTAGCCGATCGTCCAAGGCATCCCATGAAGCTTAGCTAAATGTAGGCATTATTCTCCCTAGCATTAGGTCTTACTCCTCCCCAATCTTGATGGTGCGGAAAAAGGATGGTTCATGGCGTTTTTGTATAGATTTCTGGGCTCTCAATGCTACTGCCCTCAAGGATAAGTTTCCAATCCCAATCATTGAAGACCTTTTGGATGAATTGGAAGGTGCCCAGAACCTATTATCCTTAATCCCCTCCTATCACTCCCCTGGTGTCTGCCCCTTCCTCCCCTTTCTCTCCCCCCTATCTGGTCTCAGCAGGACTAGCAAGAGGCGTGCATCCCCTTCACTCCTAATTCCTCTTTAAGATCTTTGTAAACCCTAGGGTTTACAACATTGTTGCATTTCGATATTATGGTTTCTGACCCACACTAGAATTCGGCGTTTGAGACTCTGCACTAGAATCTTGAGTTTCTTTCAAAACGCACAAGCTTAGAAGCATGGAGGATAGGAGTACAGGGATGCAGTGGAGGAGGCTAAGTGGACTCTGGCGGCATTCTGACAAACTTCGGTGGTGGTCTGCCAGACTTCAGTGGTAATCAGGTGGAATTTGACCACAATCGGGTAGACTTCGGCGGCGATCCAGCGACAATCAGGTAGAGTTGGCTATCTGGTGGATTCCGGCAGCAGTCGCCCGGACTCTAGCAGCAGTCTTGCAGACTCCATCGTCGGTCGGCAATCTTGCGGATGCTGGTGGCAACTGTAGACTTTGACGGCAGTTCGGTAGACACCAGTGGGGGACTTCTGCTGTGGTCCTCAGATTGGCAAATGCCAGCTGCAGTCTGCTGCAATTCAGTTGGGTCTAGTGGACTCCGTGGTGGTTTGGCAAGTTCCACCAATGGAGGAGGGGAGGCTGGCAGACTGTTAGCGGTTCACCATATTTCAACGTCGTGTCGATAGGAGAAGGGAAGAATGACAGTGGAAAAGGCCGTTGTGGGAGAAAGGAGGAGATGAGAGGTGGGAGGGCGAGTGAGATGAGAAGAGGCCGTTCAATTTCAATTATGAGGAGGGAGAGGTCCTTGGATATGGATGGATTTAGCCGTTTTTAGTTGTAAGCTTGCATTTTAAAGTTGGTGGTTTTAAAACCGATGACGCATTGACTAACAGTGTACTCTGAAATGTGTGCAAATTCCATAACCACTAACACTTTAATTTGAAATGAGTGGTCCAAATTGCAAAAAAACTAATGCTGATTTCTGAAATCCATGAATCGTATTTCAGAAATCCAAATGACTAACTCCTTGTTAGTATCTTATCCATTAGTCACTGTCCCTGTTCACCAGGTTGTATTTCCTCTTCTAATTGTGTTGTGCATGATCTGAACATAGGTCAGCTGATTGGGACTGCTTGTAAAGTTGCCCAACCTCTACATCTTGGATCTACTAGATGTTATGGCCATTGCTCCTCATACACTGGGGGATTTGTGTCTTAATTCTGACTTTCTTCCTTTTATTTATGCCATTCCCATTTAGGTCATATTTCTTGGTCTAGATTATAGTAATGGTTTCTACTGGTGCTTTATGACATGTAGATTTTAGTGATATTTCTAAATATATTGGTTGCAAACTTTAAAAAATGACTACTTGTACCTTTTTCAAAAAGTCATTCTGTTTTCGCTAATCTATTTGATTTGATTTACTTTGATGTTTGGGGACCTAGCCCTATGCTCAATAAAGGTGGTTCACGTTATTATGTGGTGTTTGTTGATGATTGCACTTGTTAGTTTTGAATTTACTTTATGCATCGTTGTTCTGGTTTTTTGGGTATTTATGGTGATCTTATTGCTATGGTGTGAACAAAATTTCATGCTGCCATTAAGGTTTTTTGATCTGACTCAGGTGCTGAGTATTTGTCACCAGATTTCAGGCTGTCTTGGCGCATGAGGGCACATTGCATCAGCTATTATGCCCTCCCATGCCAGAACAGAAGCACCTTCATATTTATGAGACAGCTCGCTCCTTGTTACTTTCTGTTGAGATTCTTACTATCTTTTGGGGTGAAGTTATCTTGACGGTTGCTTATTTGATTAATCGCATCACTTCATCCCTGACTGTGGGGAAGTCCCCTTAAGTGTGTCTTTTTCATACTCAACCTGATTATAATTTTTTGCATGTTTTTAAATGTGCTTGTTTTGTTTTATTACTAACTGTCGTGCACACTAGGTTGTTTGCTGAGTCTTGTTTGTGTTTTCTTAGGTTATGGTGTTGGACAAAAGGGTTATTTTTGCTATGACTCTTTCTCCAATAAACTTTATGTTTTCCGACATGATTTTTTGGAGTGCGAATTTTATCATGCGATGCCTAATAGAGCTCCACTGTTCAGAAGTCTAAGTTAGTCTTTATTGATCCATTTCTTGAGTATGTGTCACGACTATATGAAGTCTATTGATTTGACCATTTTGTGCCTTGTGCCTCCTCCAGCGTAAATCTACGAACTAGAGTGAAAAACACTATATTAAGTCTGTTAATTATGCAGGGGAGGCGTTGGATAATCTATTTGTCTTGTCACTATGCATGTCTATTTGGGCTTTATATACATTGTTGGGTCATTCATTAACAACTCGAGCTTTTTAGGGAACTTGGTTTCTAACATTGTACTAGAGCTACAAGGTCCTAGTCCAATCCCCGCCTGCTTCTACATTTGCACTTGCAAGCACCTATATGTGTTATATTTGTGCTTGCCCGTGCAGGGGGTGTGGTATAATGTCTTTGTTTGTTTCTGTATTTGTTTGTATGGGCCAGCCTGGGCTTGATATACTTTGTTGGGCCGTTCCTTAAGACCTCGAGCTTTGGAGGCATCTTGGTTTCTAACAACAATGATAGTAGTGGTGTTGTAATAACAATGATGTAGCAGGTTGTCTCTTGAGAACTCTCTTCTGCACATTCATATCTTTGGTGCAGGGAGAGAAATAATAGAATATTTAATGGAGCTCATATGTTCAAGACTTATGGCATAGCCTTCGATTCTTATTCTTTTGATATTTTTCCTCATTTGAGATGTAATCAAATTTTGTGATTTTTCCCTTTGCTCTTTGTATTAGTCTTGGTGTAATCGTCCCCTTTTGATCTTTGAATGAAACTGGGCTATGCCCCAAGGTTAACATTATCTTTATCATAATCAAGTAGTGCCTTTCCCCAATGCCTCAAGCTTCACATTAAAAAAAATTGATTATGGTGAGGTTGATCCATTTTTGTTGTTTTGCAGCTTTTATTATGGGTCGCACTATTCAAGCATGGGTATTGTGCTGTATTATTTGCTTCGTCTAGAGCCATTTACTGCTCTTCACCGTAATTTGCAGGTAAATTGATTCAAAATTTGAATTTTGATAACAGTAAACCTATATATTAGCTCATTATTTTCATGTTATTGCTGTTGATGGTTGCCTCGTGCTAGGCATGACATTATCTAATTGTTCTCTATGACACTTTTTTTAGCCATCTGTTACTTATTGAGTTAATATCTGTCATCAGGGAGGTAAATTTGACCATGCAGATCGTCTGTTCCAAAGTATTGAGAGCACATATAGAAATTGCTTGTCCAATACAAGTGATGTGAAGGAGTTGATACCTGAATTCTATTACATGCCTGAATTTTTAGTAAATTTGAACTCCTATCATCTGGGTGTGAAGCAAGATGGTGTACCTCTAGGTGATGTTACTCTTCCACCTTGGGCAAAGGTAACAGCTAATTTCCTTGAGAGACTTGTTTATATGATCCCCGGCTCACGCACAACTACATGAGTTTGGGCATCACGCATTGTCGGATTTTGATCTGACAGTGCACATAACTCAGATGCATATTGGCCCCCTTGCGCTGTCGGATCCTGATCTGACGACTTATGATGCCTGAGCTCATGCTGATGTGCTTAACCGCAGATTCATCTAAAATTTACCCTTTCCGAGACCTGTATGAGCCCAGACTCATGCATGACTACGTGAGCCCGGGCATCACACTCCGTCAGATTTAACATGATGGAGCACATAACTCAGAGGCATATTGGCCCCCTCGCACCTTTGGATCTTGATCCGACGGCTCATGATGCTTGGGCTCATCTGAGCTTTACCCTTTCCTTAATGTTATTTTTGTAGTTGAGTTAACAAACTATGTTGTTTACCTGAGTTGTAATTAAGTTGCATTATATAAGTACATTAGGTGCAGCTCAAATGAGCTGAGAAGTGATAACAGTTGTTGAAAGAAGAAAATGTTAATTCTTCATTAATACATGGAACTACTGTAATTGTATTACCAGTATTGAAGACATGGATAAGATGATGACAAAACGATTAACCAGTAGCGTCCATTTAATGGAGCTTAATAGTGCATTGGAAGTGTGACCTTGGGGGGGGGGGGGGGGGGGTTCTTTTAGAAATAAACTTGTATACAGACTCCAGAATGACTTTGTTTTATGACACAGGGATCTCCTGAAGAATTCATATATAAAAATCGTGAAGCCCTTGAAAGTGAGTATGTAAGCTCCAACCTCCATCACTGGGTTGATTTAGTGTTTGGTTACAAGCAGCGTGGAAAGCCTGCTGTGGAGGTAATTCTAGTATTGTGTAATCACTTCAATTATTGAACTTGTTTATTTTATTCATTTTAGATTAGATATGCTAATCAAGTGTTGTTGGTCAACAGGCAGCAAATGTATTTTACTACCTAACATATGAAGGGGCTGTTGATCTAGATATCATGGATGATGAGTTGCAGAGATCGGCTATTGAGGATCAAATAGCAAACTTTGGCCAAACACCAATCCAGATATTCCGCAAAAAACATCCCAGACGAGGACCACCAATTCCCATAGCACATCCCTTATATTTTGCTCCTGCCTCAATATCACTGACCTCTGTAATCTCTAGTACAACTCATCCATCGGCTGTTCTTTTTGTTGGGGTTTTTGACTCAAATGTTCTCCTTGTCAATAACGAACTTACCCTGTCAGTAAAATTGTGGGTCACCACACAGTTGCAGTCTGGCGGAAACTTCACCTTTTCTGGCTCACAGGTTCGATTTTTTTTTGGTTTGTTGTAGCTTAATGTGCTAATATCCCTTGGCACTGAATTGAAATTTAAATAGTGGTGTAAATTTAATATATTTGGCCTGGCGCTTAAAGATGAGGTCTAAATTGGCTTTGCTTTTTTTTAAAAAATTGTATTTTCCAATAAATATAACTTCTTTATGCTACAATATGACTATATAAAGAGCAAGCAACTAATTTGTATCCTGGATTCTTTCAGTATATGAACCATGTTTTTTAAAGTTTGTCTTAAAATATAAAGATGTATGAAATTTGTTTCTGTAATTAAGTACCAAGGGTTGTAGTATCTTGTATGAAATTTATATATACAAGACTGATTTAGTCTTTAAGGCAAAACTTATTTAATTTTTGGTGGATAATTCTTTAGCAGATTGTATTGGCATGCATATAGTAACAGCATTATTTGTCTGCCTGTAATACAATATTCTCTACTGTTTGAGCTTATTTTCCCATTCTCTCTCTCTCCTCCCCCCCCCCCTCTCTCTAAAACAAATATAGACATCAAAACTATCATGCTGATACCTCTTTTACTCACTTTCTCATGAAATGGTTACAAGAGGTACAAACATGCTAGATTAGACTTAATCATCTTGGCGTTTTGGGCTCCATGGTATTTTACATGCACAATTAAATTTAATTCGTGCTTATTGGGAAATACGGAAGTATAACAGAAGACGATTTGCACCATGAAAATATATCGAACCATGCAATCTTACAAGGTTATTGATGAACTAATTACAGAAATTTTGTCGAATGTCTAAGAATTTGCACATTAACATGATCGCTCATCACTATAGCCTTGGTTTTTTAGCTTAATATTATTTTTGGCATGCCTCTCAGTTTGTTTTTCAATAAGGCCTGATTTGGAATTTTTATTAAGCTTTTCTCTGAATGGAAAATATCTGCAGGAACCTTTTTTTGGCATTGGTCCTGATGTACTTTCCCCTAGGAGGATTAATAGTCCAATGGCTGAGAATATTGAACTTGGACGACAAAATTTTGCTATAATGCAGACACCATCTGAGAATTTTTTGGTCTCGTGTGGAAATTGGGAAAACAGTTTCCAGATCATATGTTTAAATGATGGGAAAAGTGTACGAAGTGTCCGGCATCACAAAGATATAGTTAGCTGTGTAGCAGGTAAGGGTTTTTTCAAATGATTTCATTATTTGCTTCTGGTGGTCCAGAGTGCTTTTTGGGAATATTTGTCAGTTTTTAGTTTTCAAGGTGCAGTCTCACCTTAGATTAGATGGGACTTCATTCACTAATCTATTTATTGTAAAGATTAAAACGGATGGCCTACATATTTTATGTTTTCTGTTCGAACTCTATTTCTTTGATGGTAAAAGTTGTATTAGACACATACACAAATTTTGTGTAGAAGTAGTTTCATTTTTGTCTGCTTCTGTTCCGAAGGTAGAGATAACAATAGCCATGATGGTTAATCCTCTCATAGAGAATTTTTAGTTGTTTCTGGCTTGATGTGAAGGTATTACACAAAAACATTGTCCTGCTGCAAACTAAGGCTTTTGATGAATGAAACTAGTGACGACGATCAATGTTTGCAATCTTGCAAGATCTCAGTGAGATTTTTCCAAGATCTCGATCTCTCTGGAAAAGCAAGATTCAATACTATGTAGAGTGAGCTTTAACCAATCGTAAGATCTTGCCAAGATGGGCTTTTCTACATAAATATTTTAAAGGCATTAGACCATTTTCCTCCTTATTCTGCCACAGTTGAGCTGCTCTGCAGAAGCAGTGCTCCACAGATGCTGTTGCATGACTGCAGCTTCTACAGTAGCAATTGTTGCTGCTTGTGGTGCAGGAAGAAGCACTGCATGCTAGCAGCCATTGGAGTGAAGCAGCAGAAGGCATCGGCTGCTGCAATTGCCACTTCGTGCACAAGCAGCAGCAGCAGCAGCAGCTGCACATGCACTAGTGAAGCAGCTGCTGTTTTAATGTGCTGCTGCAGCAGCCAGCAGCTGCTTTTTCTGAAGCTCTGTTGTAACTGGAGAAATTTACAAAGACAAATTAAGACTGCTGTAGAAATTCCCTCTCCTACTCTTACATGGTTTGTAAATGGTCATTTGTATCTTACCCTGTGCATATGATTAAAAACTTGAATTGGCTGACTAGGTTCTTTGCTCTACTTTCCATTGTCTTAAGCCATTTATTTTTTCTCACCCGTAAATTATAGCAGTCTGAAAATTTTATGGATTGAACTATGAAAATTGTCCTCTCTTGGAATGTTGTGAGAAATAAGTGTCTCACATAGTGCTAAAAATATGTATATTCTTATGATCTTATGATTTTCTTACATTAATAATAGTTCGTCTAGATGTTTAAGAGATAACTGTGGAAAACCTTTTTTTGTTACTGAGATCTTTTACCTGATCTCTACAAGATTTCTCTGAGATTTTCCACGATCTCACCTCTTTGGCCAACTGAGACAAGATAAAGATCCTTGATTTCAAACCTTTAAGACAATAGTCATGTAGTTCATTTGTATATCAAATGAAAGTTCTTTTAAAAAAATAATGATAAAAGTTCTTTGTGAGAGATGAATCCCAATTAAACTGAGGGAAAGTTCTATATGATAGTGATTAGACCAGCCATGCTTTGTGGAGTTGAATTCAAAGAAGAGCTTAACAATCTGAGTTCTTTGAAGGAAGAAAATAGGGATAACAAGAGAAGTAACAGTTGATCATCTCTAGAGACTTCTTAAACAGTTTTATGTGGCTTGATGTAAAGGCATTCAAGGTTTTCCACCTCAACGAGATCTCTCTAAGGTTGCAAGGTAAATTATCAATGAGAGGATCTCGGCCAATATCTTTGAGAACTTATCTTAATTGTGGAGGCCCTCTTTTCAAATTTGCAGAGGATCTTGGGAGGTTCGCTCTTATCATCCTTTTGTAAATATTACCTTATCAGCGAGATGCTCTGCAAATATTATGAGCAAGGAAAATCTGAAGGCTTTTATCATACTTAAATTATGGAAACCTTTTCTATTCAAAAGTTTCCTCTTAACTGGTCAACCAGGGGCTTGATCCTCTTCAATTTCACTCTTATCTTAAGGTTTTTACTTGAGACTTTCTTACCTGTATTAAGCTTGATTTAGATTGGTTTTCCTTAACTTAATTGTCCAAAAATTCATTAGCTCTTTTAAGAGAAAATTTTCTCTAACCTTTTTCAATCTTACCATGATCTTGTATTATCAGACCGCCAAAATGGTGGCCAAGACCGAGATTACTTACCTTGAAGGTATTACATAGAGAGTTGTCCTGTTAGAAAGTAAGGCCTTTGATCAAAGAAACTAGTGATGGCAATAGTCATGCTGTTTATCAGTATCTCATATAAGAGTTTTTTGTGAGTGATGAAGCCCAATTAAATTGATTGAAAGTTCTATAGGATAGTTATTAGGCCAGCCATGCGTTGTGGAGCTGAATGCAAAGGAGAGTCATCTTGACAAGAAGGATTTTGAAGGAAGAAAATAGTGATAACAATAGCAGTGATGGATAATCCTCTTTTAGAGAGATTTTCTTGAGCAGTTTCACGTAGCTTGATGTGAAGGCACTATAAGGAATTGTCCTGCTAGAAACTAAAGGTTTTGATGAAAGACACTAGTGACGAATGTAGCCATGTAGTTCTTTTTTCCCCATATAAGAGTTCTTGTGATAAATGAGTCCCAATTAAATTGAAAGAAAGCTCTACAGGATAGTTAGTAGACCAGCCATGCTATGTGGAGCTGAAGATAAAGAAGAGCTGAATGTAGTTAACAAAGCAACAATCTTTTACAGCCGTGACATATATGAGATAGCTACACTACTCAATTTGAAAACATAGCTAGTAGTACTCTGCCTCTCATCTAGATCACCCGCCATGTCTAATCCATATAACCATGTAACTTCACTCTAATTTCACTTTAGAGCAAAGCTAGATCCTTGGTACCCTAGAAGTACCTAAGAAGCCACTTCACAGATCTCCCTGTCTAGGATAACTCATAAATCTAGCCATAACTCCCACTGCTTGAGATGCTTGGGCTAGTATTCACCATGCCATGCATAAGACTCCCCACACATACGACACCTTGGCCATTTGTAGCCACTCCTCTGCAGACTTAGGACAATCCCTCTTTCTTAGTATGAATTGAGCCAAGAGTGTGCTGACTAGCTTAGTTGTGTGCCTGTTCAACTTCTTCAACACCTTGTCCACATAATTGGCTTGGGAAAGTATTAAAGTATGTGCTTTCCTACCTATGATGATCTTCATTCCAAACATTTGTTTTGCTACCCTTAGATCCTTCGTAGAGAACTCCAATAATGCCCTCTTGAGATTTCGAATTTCTGGCATGTCTGACTTTGCAACATATCTTCTACATACAATAGCAAAATAATGTAAGATTGTATTGGTTGTTTGATGTAGCAACAATGGTTAGCCTTGTAGCACACATACCCGGTCTTAAATATAAATTGCCAAATTTCTTGGACCATTGTTTTGGAACTTGTTTAAGACCATAAAACTCTTCCTGAGTTTGCAATCCAACTGCTGTGTACCTGGGACTACAAAGCCCTTTGGCTGCTTCATGTAGGTCTCCTCAAGATCACAGTGAAGAAAATCGGTCAACATCTAACTATGCCAAATGCAAGTCCTCTACAGCCACAATGCTTACGTGTTCATCTTCACGATCGGAGCAAACATCTCTGGAACATCAATGCCATTTTTAAAATCCCTTCACCATTGGTCCAGCCATGTACCTTGTGGAGCCATTTGGTTCTTACTTTGGGTCGAAAAACCAATTAGTGTGCAAAGCTTTCTTGTCTTTGGCAAATTCACAAATTTACATATTTGGTTGAGAGAGACTCCATCTGCTCAGCCATAGTCCATTGTCATCTCTCTTTTTCTTCTATGTGTTGCTTCTTGAAAACTCTCAAGTTCACCACTATTAATTAATAGAAGTCTTGACCAAAAAACCCATATTAACAAGGAGTAGAAAGGAATTCTCTACTAAAAGGTAACATGGTGGGAGACTCAAAGACGCTGAACAAAAGGATTGTAACACAGATATCGGTTCTCATCATAGCAAAAAAAAACACAAACAGCTGGTTGAGGAGAGAACTTATCCCATTTCTGTTTTGGAAGTTGAACAAAGAAGGTACTTCCAAACACTTGAAGCTCAGAATAATCAGGCGGGGTAGAAATAATATAAATACAAACCAAAGATGACAGGAAAATATCTGGTTAAAAGAAAAAGACGGCAGTCAGAACGAACAGCTTCAGTCCAAAATTTATGAGGGAGAGAAGCTGAGAGCAAGAGAGAGTGAGCTGTCTCCAATATATGGCCATGCTTCCACTTGGCAACTCCAGCAACTACATTGAGACTTTTCTTCTCTCATTTCAAGCAGGGTGTTCCCAATCGGGGAAGCCTCACAACATCATTCTCCCGCAGCTCAATTGCTTTATTACCTATCTGGTTATTTCAATTCAACAACGGCTATCAGAACTTAAAGCGAAAGAGATAGATTGTACTTCATTCCAGGGCCAGCCCATAAGGTCATTGATTTGTCCCTGGGATTCCCTATTGGTCTTCTCAAGGGGCTTTGCCATAGTCGATAGGACCAAGAAATTTATTTGTGAGCTTTCTTTCCTTTACTGCTTGTTTCAGCTAACTCAACAAGGTGTTCACTAACATCTTTCATTAAAAGCACAAATACCTGAAGAAGATTTAGAAATTACCTTTCTGGCTGAAATAATTTTATTTGGATTATTTTATCCATGGCTATTCCATGAGATAAGAGCCATTAAGAAGCACTTTGGGAGGCTCTTACCAATACTAGAGCATAAAACTCTTTCCACCGGTTGAGACAGAAATATCCTGGCTATTCTTCAATTTTTTCTGGGATATCTTACTGGCCACCTGAGTGAAACCTTCTGATAGTGTAGTGCCTCCAACTGAAGAGTTAGAATTTGCCGATGTAACCACTATTAGGGGAGTCACAAAGATTAGTATCTGGAGAGGAAGAGGGACAAGAGGAACTCTTCACATCTCCATCATCCTCAACAAAATATTTTCCCTATACCCAGCTCCACAATTTAAGGGAAATTAGGTTCATCCAAAGTGGCGGAAACATCTACTATAGGATTGCTCTCACAATGCCAACTCCCTATTCTGGACAATATAGGTTAGACTGAAGGTGGTGGCACCCTCTGAGCTGAGGCAAGATTTTGTCTCTGAGACACCATGCAGAAGAAATTCATTATCAATATTAAGAACAGGAGTATTCAGATAGGTACCTTCAATGGGGCTAGGTTGACGCTGAATCAAAGGGGCCACTTCTACTTCACGCTGAACCATTCTTGTTTGGGGAGGCTGAGAGGAATTTGTATTGTTGATCTCCACCCATTCTTTCTGTGTGGTACAAGCCGAAGTTTTATTATCAAAGCATTTGCAATTAGTGCAGACTTTTGGTTTCCATTCATATGAAGACCTCATGAAAAAAAATCGAACCATCCTTCTGTTGAATTTCCACCACTTCTTGAAGCACTGAAGCGGGGCTGATTTCTACATAGATACGGGCAAAAGCAAGCCACTTTCTTTGAAGGGTGAGATGATCAACATGCGGGGGGGCTAGCAATACGGCCCAGGTTTCCTATGCTCCAGTATTGAATTGGTTGATATGGAAGGTGAATCTAAATTGGGATCGAAGTTAGCCATCTCTACAGAATCAGAGGACGTGCACACACAGCCCATATAGAACCCAGAACCTTTAAACCATATTTTTCTAAGGAAAATTTGAAAAGGAAAAACTCGGAGGCTAAGGATATGATCTCCATTGGCTGTTGCGTTTTCCACATCTCTTCCACAGCCTGTTTGAGACCTAAATAATATGGCCTTTTGCCTAGCAAATACCCAATCAAAGTGTGCTGCCATCATTCCCCTTCCAATTCTACAAGATCTTTGTCCAAAGAGATTTCCTTCTGATTGCAAGATTTGGGGAAGTCAGGAAGACGAGATTAGTCTCTGGAATTGAAGAGGTTCTTCTAGAGGTGAGGCCCGCTTGAGTGAGGAGGCGACATGAGAAAAAGAGAGGGTGGGCAGACAGACTCCCACGCCTAAGACCCAGTAACTGGGGAGGCCGCCAGTGGCCAGCAGCAGTGGCGGCTATGGGATTGCCCCTTGGTGCGCTGTGCCTTGCGTCCAGGGAGGAAAGAAAGGGGTGGGCGGGCAGATCCCCGCACCTAAGAGCCAACAGCAGGGGAGACCGGCGGCAGTGGCTATGAGATCACCCCTTGGTCGCCTTACTTATCACACCTCATAATAGCTTTCTTAAGACAATGAGATTTGCCCCATGGTTCGGCAATGCCTACCTCCATGAGCAGCGCACAGGGATTTGACCTGCTCGAAATTAAGAGTTTTGTTGAGAGAAACTAGTGATGTCAATATTCACATTTTATTTCTTCTTTTTGATCATTAAGCATAGGGCATAGTCCTGATTTCATCAAAGATCAGAAGGTAGTAGTCATGCAGTTTATTTGTTTCTCATACAGGTTTTTTTTTGTGAGATATAAATCCCAATTAAGTTGATAGAAAGTTATAAAGGATGTTATTAGACCCGTGCTGATCGCAAAGGAGAGTTATCTTTACAAGATGGGTTCTTAAGGAAGAAAATAGCGATAATGATATCAGTGACAGGTAATCCTCTTTTGGAGAAATCTTCTTAAAGAAAATTCACATGGCATGATATAAAGACATAAGACAGAGAGATGTCTTGCTGGAAACTATGGGTTTTGATGAAAGAAACTAATGATGGTAATATTCATGCAGTTTATTGTATATCGTATAGAAGTTCTTTGATACGGATGAATCCCAATTAAAGTGAGGAATCTTTTTTAGGATAGTTAGTCTACCTGCCATGATTTATGGAGCTAAGTGGAAAGGATATACATCTTGACATAATGAGTGCTGATGGAAGAAAATATTGATAACAGTAGCGGTAATGGTTATGTTGGATAATATGTCTATCTGCATGTCTGCATTTATCTGTTTGGGCAGTAGACACACAGATTATCCAACAGGTTAAACACCTCTCATTGAGAGGCTCTTCTTAGGTAGTTTCATGTGGCAGGCTTGATGTTAAGGCATTACACTGAGAGTCCTCTTGCTGGAAACTAAGGATTTTGATGAAAGAGGCTAGAGGCGACAATAGTCATGCAGTTTATTTGTATCTCATATCACAGTTATTTGTGGGAGATAAATTCCATTTAAACTAACGGAAAGTTTTATAGGACTGCTATTGGCCCAGCCATGCTTTTATGGAGCTAAATGCAATGAAGACTCATGTTGACAAGATGAGTCTATTTTTGAGGAGAGTGTTGTGATATTTGCATGAAAGTACCATGGAAAGCCATATTGATTAATGTGTAGGCATGTCAGTTGATATGTACCAATATTGGTCGGTTCAATATAAAGATGGGTTGGATGGATATGCACTTTTGTACCTTTTTTTGGTTAACTCTTATATAGTATCTGTAAAATTATCTTGATTCCATTTTTTCTTCATAATATGTTATTTTTAACAATTAATCTCTTTTCAACATAACATTGTTTAATGTTTGATTTTGAGTTTTAAAAGCTCAGTTAGAATTATAATGTGTTATACTTGGCGGATCTTACTTGATGTGTACTCAACTATGTCTTAGTTCCTCTCTTATTTGTCCTAGACTTGAATTTAATCAAAAACTTGATCTTCAACAGGGTTCTAATATTAGTACATTCCCGCGTTTTGGCAATAAATACCCGTATTGGTAGACATCAATACCATAATTGGTACCCCATGTTGGTGGGCCCTGCTTGTGGACCAGATTGAAGTGTATGGAGAATTCAGTGAGATGGTTGCCAATGAAGCTTGCTTTTTTCTTCTGATAGTTCACAACCATACTCATCTTGCTAAATCCTAAATACAAATTTTCCGAGTTAGCACTAATCCTCAAAGTTACTAGTGTTGGATAATCTGTCTATCTATTTATCTGCATTTGGGGGCCGATTTGGGCTTGATATACATTGTTGGGCCGTTGCTTTTGACAATTAGTGCTTTTGAGGCAACCTGGTTTCTGACATGGTATTAGAGCTAGGAGGTCCCAATTTCAAACCTCGCCCTGTACATGTGCAAGCATCTGCATTTGTGAAATCATGCTTGCCCATTTAGGGAGGGTGCTTGCATCTAGGTCCCTGACCTGGGCTTGATATACATTGTAGGGTCATTCCTTGACAGAGTGAGGTTTTTGAGGCAACTTGTTTCTAAGAACTAGAATAAACAATAATTATTGAATTGTCCTGTATTTCAATCTTACAAACTTGTGTAATACTTATCGTACTTGTGCATTGTGACATTTGCTTCTCTTACCTCCATGTTGATATCCTTTAAACATCTGAAACTGATAGCTTGCTAAACCTTATTGTCTCCAGGCCAGAAAACCAACGTGAATGTGGGAAAATCTGTACATATTTGACTAGTATATCCTAGTCTAACAGAAATTTAATATATTTACAATACTTTCTTGCTTTTATGCTTCTTTCTGTCCATTTTACTGAATGTAAATTTATCTTTCTAGTATGAATATCCTTTTTTTTCTTATGAAAATTTGTTATATGTGTTTCAGTGTCCTCTGATGGAAGTGTGCTGGCTACTGGAAGTTATGACACAACAATCATGTTATGGGAAGTTTCTTATGTCAGAACAATGGAAAGAAAAGTCAAGAACTCACCAACAGAGCTTCCTAAAAATGATCATTTGATTCTTGAAAGCCCATTTCATATACTTTGTGGGCATGATGATATAATCACATGCTTGTTTGTTAGTGTTGAACTTGATCTAGTTATTAGTGGTTCAAGAGATGGAACTTGCATTTTTCATACTTTACGAAAGGGATGTTACCTTAGATCCATCCGACACCCTTCTGGCAATCCCTTGTCAAAACTTGTTGCAACCCAGCATGGGAGGATCGTTTTTTATTCGGATAATGACCTAAGCCTTCATTTATATTCCATTAATGGTAAACACATTGCCAGTTCTGAATCCACTGGTCGACTTAACTGTTTGGAGTTGAGTAGTTGTGGGGAGTTCCTGGTATGTGCTGGGGACCATGGCCAAATAGTGGTGAGGTCTATGCACTCACTTGAGACTGTGAGGAGATATGATGGAATTGGGAAGATAATTACAGCATTAACTGTGACATCAGAAGAATGCTTTCTGGCTGGGACTAAAGACGGTAGTCTCCTTGTGTACTCTTTAGATAATCCTCAGATAAAAAAGGGTAGCGTTTCTCGCACCAAGTACAAAACTTCTGCAGTTGGGTAGATCTGGATGCTGATTAGAGCTCTGAAATACCATTCATGTCCATTTCCTTTTAGAAGAAATCCTGCTTCAAGGTAGCTGCATCTTACTCATTTAATTTTGCTCCTGTTCTTAACGCTATCAACTTATGTTCACATGTTATGGTACCTGTTTTTACGAGTTGATAGTTTTCCTGCTCATAAATGTTTTAGTCTAAACACTAGTTGATAAGCAACATCCTGTTGAAGCAATTCTATTACTATGTTCATCTGGATGTCAGAATAGCATCTCAACTGTTATTTTATGATTTTTTTGTGGTATTCATGTCATTTGTAGTCCTAATAATTGTTATTATTATTGTTACTGCCTGTTTTTTAATGTCGTACGACTACTGTAACCTCAACTTTAACGTAAAAAGATGGATATTCTTAAAAAATAGTGGTTTTTTCCTGGAATTTGTTTTTCTATGATTGATGGGTGAGATTGTTGAATTGCAGAATGCATTTGAGTGGATAGCAGGCAGCTGTGCTACTAAATCCATGGTGAACATCTATTGCTACGATTGTGATTTAATGCAGCAAATTGCTTCGAATGAATATTACCTCTCTGACACTGGCTTCTGGGTTCTCGTTGATCTTTGTCATGTGCAAGACCTAACACATGAATTGTGAATGTTAAATCCTTGAAGACGTGTACTCTGAGGCCTTGGCAAACAATTCTCATGCATTTTCATAAAAGATTTGATGTACTTACCAAGTAGCATCAGAGTCAAGGCAGCAAATTGTGGACATTTTTTGTGTACATGTGTAATTGGAAAACATTGTTTAGATTTGATTTTGGGTACATTTATATTTTGGCAGGAATAAGAAAGGGGAAGATGTAATCCCTGCTGTAGTGTTCATAATACAGCTGATGTAAATTACCTGTATCTAGAAATGTAATGATAAAAGAAAGCCAAATATACTACCCAATAATTTTGCCTGTAGTAGTTGATGTTGCTTGTTAAGAGTATATTTGCTCTGTTGAGTTAGTATAAAATTTAAAAGCACCAACAAGTTGACAAAATACACGGAATCAAGAAGATAATAATTATCATGAGCTTGAATTCCTTTAACATAAGTCATTCCCAATCTATCAATAATAAAATATTTTTTTTTGTGAATTTTATAATAAATTTATAATTATATATTTAACTAATGCTCAAAAGATTAGTTTTTAAATTACTCACATATAAGATATTGTCAAGGTTAGGTAATCCAAAAAAAAAATAGTGTGCCTATCCCACAATTGTACTCTTATATCTAAAACAACTCTCCCATCATGTTAAGTGTGTGGACTTAAATTTGTCATTAGTCATGTATAATAAAAAACCACTATCTAGGTACCACATATTTGAGTATTGAGTTTTTATGATTGTGTGTATAACATTGCAATTTAAATCTTTTTTCTTCACCCAAATTATTTTAGTTCTTATAAATTCTTGAAGAATACTTGTGGTTTTAACAATATCAATCCCTTTTACTTTGTTTTGCATTCAAATTTTGAGTCTTCTTGTGATGAGCATTATGGGTATTCTACTTATGAGGGTTTCTTACTAACTTTGGTGTAAGAGCCCTTTATACAAGATTTTGAACCTTTGTATCCCTTAAGTTTCTACCCAATCATGTTATTTGTTTCAATAAGTCATTTTGAACATGATCTTTTTTTTTTTCTTCATTAATTTATGTTGGTTGTATTCTAACCATGGATTTAGAAGTAAAAGAACTAGCATCATTAACATCTATTTTACTAACCTTAACAAACTTAATGTATCCTATTCGATTAAAATTCTTATGTTCAACATACGATAAATCACTCTTATCATTTCCATATTGTCTAAAAGAGAGAATTTTGCTTAGTTTTTCTTTGCCTTTAACAAACTCTATCAATTTAGCATTAGAAATCTTTAGTTCTTCAAAATTTTCAAGTTTTAAGAGTAAAATATGGTTTTCATCATCACACATTGATTTATCTTGCAAAAGTTTATAGTTTTCATGTTTTAAGATGCAAAATTTTGATTTAAGCAACTTTAATTCATTATAAACATGATTCTTCCTTGCAACAACGAAATTGAAAAAAAAAAGACAAATTAATCATGCTTTTGAGTTTTATGGCAACAAAATAAAAAATTAATGAAACAAACAATTAGGGAAAATCCTTAGCTTCCACTTGTCAGTATAAATACAAAGCGTGGCAAACAAACCTAAAAGAATAAAACGCTCCTAACCCATATTCGATTTACAAGGTATATCCTTATCTTCTAAAAACAAACAAAAAATGGAACTTTTGATTTTGCTTAAGCTAGTGTGCATTATTCCAATGAGTTATAATGAAAATCAAACAAAATAATCTTAAAGCAAACACATTTGAATTTTTATGTAGAAACCCTCAACGAGAAAAAAAGACGAGACACTGTCCAATCCAACTATGCACTATATACACTTTAGATTACAAAGTTACTATTTACAAGTTAAAAGACTTTTTTTTCAATCTAGTTGGTTCTTTACACCACTATAACTCTGAATCAACTACTCCTTAGTTTTTTAGTAGAATCCAATTGGTCTTCACGCCTCCTTATGCTTCAGAATGGTCAAGGTCTTCATATTTTCTCTCCTTTGCATGAATTTTCTTGCACTTGATCTTATTAACAATAATCTTCAACAAACATTTTCCTCTCAAGTGTTTTTGTGCTCTAATCTCACCACTAACTACTCTTATGATTATGATAAAAAAAACTCATACACTTGGAGACTAATTCTCCCTAACACCACTAGAGAATCATCTCATTTATTCTCTAGATTTTCTAAGTCATCTATGTTCTCCCCTTACATTCCCTTTTTTATAAACTCCCCATATCCAAAAAGGAAGTTTAATCAAATTAGGAATCTAAATCAAACTAAAATGGTCTGATTTATGAAACTCCTGCTTAAAACGATTGATCTTTTGACATAGTGATCAATCGCTTGCCAGTTCAGTTCATTCAGGATTCTTAAACTGATCGATCTTTTGAAGAGGTGATCAATCGGTCTGCTTCTCATTTAAAAATATAAAACACTCATTAATGTGATTGATTGATCGATTCAATAGGCGACCATTTGGTTATGATTTTAGAGAACCTTCTAAAAAACATTCAAGACGATCAAACTTCCTTATGGCAATTGATCGCTTGGAACAAAATTATGAAATTTTATTCAAAACATCTCCATCACGCAACTATACTTTCAAATAATATTTATTTTACCCTAAAGTGTGTGAGTGTGATGAGCATGCTTGTTTTTACCTACCAAAACATGGATTTGAGTTTTCTTCAAGTTCATCTTCATAATCTGATCTTCAGACATAACATGACTCAAAATTACAAACATTTATGAAATTATTTTGATGAAAAAAATAAGCCAATACTTGACATATGACAACATATATTCTTACATAGACTTATGCAAACCTTATGTTTTTGCCGCATAGTAGTAACACTATAAGACATTCTAATTTATTATCTTCTTTTGATTTGTGTGAAATTGTTTGTTTTAGCTTGATTAGATTTCTTGAGGTAATGGGTGAGTTTAGTTATAAATTTCTTAAGGTTTAATTTATTTTAGCTTAGAATACTAATCTCAAGCTTGATTCACCAAATTTTTACCTATTTAATGGCATTGTTTTTTCTATTTTCCTTTATCAAAGAAGCATGCCCCACCGTGAGACCCATGTCCATATTGGACGGCATGCTACCCTTTTCGGCTGCCAACCTTCTAGTAATTTGTCTAATTGGGCTTGGGTGTGATTAAATTCATTTTTAGAGCCAAATGTACATTTAAATGGTTACTTAGGGTCTATTCACCTGATTTTTAGCCAAATAATTTAACTTAGGCTAGGTCTATTCCCATTTCCTAAAAGAAAAACCCATTTTAAAGTAACATTTTCCCCCAATCATACCTTAATCCTTTCAATTTTTGTCTTAATCATCTCATCTTTCACTTCTATTTGGATTCTTATCTTCTTTCCATCATGATTATCTTTTTCATTATGATTTAGAACCTTAATCTATGTGATTTTTTGTTTTTAACTTAAGAAAATCTTGAATCTATCATTCCCATGTTAATTTGAGTCTATTAGTTAGGTTTTGATTAGGACTAACCAAAAGCCTACATTTTTTGGTAGGATTTCTTAAGGTTGGAGTTCCTTCAATGGATTCAAAAGCTGAATAGCAGCAAGGGTTTTCACCTTGAGTGGTTTTCTTCCTTGTAATGTCATGATTGTAGATTTATTTAAGCTTTTGAAGCATCTTGATAGGTAATGGTGATTCCTTAAAGGGAAAATTATATAAATAATATTAAAAAAATAATTATTTACCATTTTAAACCATTTTGGGAAATAATTCCCAAAATGGTGTTCGTTTTTGCCACGCAGGTGACAGCCAAGCGCTAGCTGGCGCCTGCATGACTTTGTTTTTTTTAGCAATTTCGTCCTTTAGAAGGACGAAATCAAGTTTAAGATGATTTCGTCCTTCTAAAGGACAAAACCAGGTCAAGTTTAAAACACTTGACCCGATTTCGTCCTTTAGAAGGACGAAATCAACTTAAGTTGATTTTGTCTTTTTAAAGGACGAAATCGCGCTATTTACAGAACCCGCCCGCGCTCTGTTCCGCATTTTCTCCATCTCACCAGTTCGCTCCGCCGCCGCAACGAATTTTTTCGCTCCACCGCGATCTTGTCCACCTTCTTGATTTGAATCCACCCAGCTTTCGTTGAGTCCACCCCAGCCTTGATTTCGTTCACTATGCCTTGTTTGACTTCTATTTTGAGTGCTGCCTCGTTACCAAGCCGATTTAGGTATGCTTGTTTTGCCCTAATTTTAATATAAAAATTTGATACATTTAATTTAGTTAGGAAATATTGTAATGTTCTGTAATGTTAGTATTATGTTCAACTTATAATTTGTTGTCTGCCCATTTAGGACTTACTAATAACAATGGGGTTTCAAGTGTTTTAAGGAGGGTTTTGTTATTACAAGAGTAGACTAAGACTGAGTGCTTGAATGCAAAATAGACCAGGGTCAAGATTGATTTGATTTAAGTTGTTAAGATGAATTAAGTTTTAGATAAGGAACTTAGTTGGCCTGTGTTTACTCAAAAGTATCTTGATGTAATTTCCTTTCACATATGTCTTCTAACACATTTGAAAATTTCATGTAAGGAAACATAAAATTTCATGTAATTTCCTTTCACCTTTTTAAGATTTCAAGTAAAAAAAAATCCCCTAGGCTTCATAAATCCTACTAAATTGATTATTCCCTCCGTTCTATGTTACTAGTTCTATTTAGTTTTTCAAAGAGATCTAACTTTAAATTAGGGTTTAAAAAAATTCGTTTATTTTGAAAAATCAATGAAACTATTAATGTTGGACAGATAGAGTATATTATTAAAAAACAATTCCTTTTCCTGGACGCAACCAGGTCTAGTTTCATAACAGAGGGTGGTAGAGGGGTCCAATTTTCCTTAAAAAAATTAGAAGGGTAGCATTTGAAATTTTTTGGGAATAGGGTATTTATGTTTTTAAGTCAATTATTTTCCCATGAGACAAGTCATTTCAGAGTCTTTGGTCGGGCCCCACCTCCAGCCTTCATACTTTAAGTTCACCTCCCATTCCAAAACTAAAAGTCTTTCAACGAAATAAATGTATTAAATAAATAGCAAGTGGTATACGGACATTGACAAAGAAATACAGGGTCAAGTAAAGTTGATGTGAGGCCTGCATGTTCTATCTAATTAAAAAAAAATCAAATAAAAAACTTTATTTGAAGTATATCAATATTCTTTTTTAAAATAAAAAAACCCTAGTATTTAGTGAGAATAGTTAAAAAATGGACAGTCTGTGTGATGATCCTTCATTGGGTGGAAAGTAGATTTGCCGGCAATGGCTACGATGCTCGGCCTTTCTCACTCACTTTTAGCTTTTCTAATTGCCCATACATAATAAATTTGGTCGTGGGTAGCATGAAGGCGTGGGCACCACATCAAAAGACTAAAAGGAAGAGTTTGACTCACCTTTTTCCTTTCCATACTCATATTCGAGCATAATAGGAACTTCATGATCCCTTTAGTTAAAAATGAGTATTTTATGTCGAGTGACATTAGTGCTTTTTTTTACGGCTTATATGGTTTGTGACATTGCATGTATGATCGCATCAATTGTGTAATTTTATTGATTAGGAAATTTGCTCATTAATATAAAGTCTTCGTGATATGCATATGTACTTGGTAAATCTATTAGTTTCTATGCGTATATATTTTGAAAATATGTTGATTAGGGTAGATGTTAGTATTAGTTTGCTTAATCTAATATTAATTTAATTTATTGTTTATGAATTAATTGAATAGAAATGGCAGAAGAAATGGTTAGTTTTATAATTAACTATGACGGATGCATAGAAGGATTATTAATTAAGAAACCATCTACATTTGATGAATTTGAGATGCACGTAGCAAGCAAGGTTGGGTTGGATCGAAGAAGATGGAAAATTACTATCAAATGTAATATTCCGTCATATGGATCGAGGATGACACTAATGTGCATATATGATGATGCATCAATGGGTTTTATGTTTCACCACTCGCGTCACATAATTTCTTTCGACTTATTTCTCGAAAAAGAGGCCCGAGTGACTAGTGAAAGGCGAAGTAGTTCACATAGGAGCTCTCACAGAAGCTCATAAAGGAGCTCGGATAGAAATGTGAACAATGAAAGTCATATGCACATGTAAGTGGACAACAAAGAAGAGGGAAATTTATCTATGATAGTAGCTTCAAATGAACGTCATAGGTCGTCTGCCCTATTTACGATGGAAGTGGACCTAATTGGAGGTAAGGTTGATTTAGTTGAGAATATGTTTTGAATCTTATTATCTTTTAATGAAAATACGTTTAGCTAAATTTTGGGATTTTGTGTGTAATTTTGAAGGTCCACGATGCATGCACACGAGCCATTTAGCGTTCAAATGTCTCAAGGCGGTGCATGGTATGAAACTCAAAGTTCGATGGGCCTTCATTACCCCTACGCTTATGTTGGTCATACCGATGCTGGACCATCTAATCAAAGGTGAAATATATATTTATAAATGAATTCAACTTTTGTAGGCTTATGAAATTTAATACATATGCGATGTTTATATGTAGGGGGGGATATGTCTACGGTGAAGATATTAATGAAAATGAGGATAATGAAGGTGAAGATAATATTGACGAAGTAAATGAAGAAGATTCTGACCTGAATGTAGAAGGGGTTAGAGGTGAAGAAAGTGCTCAACAAATGGTTAACGACGAGGGGGATGATGCGGTTGAAAATGCTATTGCTGGGAATGATATGAATGTAGATGTTGAAGACCCACCGTATTATGAAGTGGAGCCACTTTATGCACACATCACAGATGAGGAGATAGATGCGGCAGTTAATTCTACATTAGATATGGACCAACAAAATGAAGATGAGTTGTATGTTGGCCGCATCTTTGAGAATAAAGAAGCATTTGTTACAGCCTTGCAGGAGTTCTCCATTCAAAATCATGTCGAATACAAGGTTGTACGAGCAAATTCGTCAGAGTATACAGTGAAGTGCATTGATAGCACTTGCCCTTGGAGAGTGCATGGCTCAATAAAAAGGGGTGGTGGGTACTTTAAATTGAAGACGTACAAAGGTGACCACACATGTCGGAATGCCCAGCTTAGCTCAGATCATAGGCAGTGCAGTGCCTCCTTTATTTCGAAGGTTATAATGCCGGCTATCCAAGCCAAATTAACTCTCACACTAGGGGATATCATTCAAAGAATGAATGAGAAGTATCATGTTGACATATCTTATAAGAAAGCATGGGAAACAAGGAATATGACGATCAAGGCTATTTATGGGGATTGGGTAGAATCATACAAATTGTTGCCAATGTACCTAAGGGCGGTGCAAGAAGCGAATCCTGACACCTACTACCGCTTAGAGGATGATGTTGTACCTCGTGCAGATGTTGGCACTTGTAGGAGATTTAGACGGTTGTTTCGGGCATTTGGGCTGTCTATAGCGGGGTTTCGACATTGCATCCCTGTGATTGGTGTTGATGTCACTCACTTGTATGGCAGATACCCCGGTGCTCTTATGGCTGCAACGGCTATAGATGGAAACAATGGGTTATTTCCTTTTGCATTCGGGCTTGTCGAGAAGGAAGATGGAGAAAATTGGAAATGGTTTCTAATGGAACTGAGGGATCATGTACTGATGGGCATGACAAATATCGTCATTATTTCAGATCGACATAAGGGGCTTCAGAAGGCCGTGCCTGAAGTTCTTCCTAAGCCTATGTACCACCATCATTATTGTATCTGTCACATAAAAGCAAATTTTAAGAAAGAGTTCAAAAATGATACATTGACGGACTTGATTGGGGCAACAGCTTGTGCACTCACAGTAGAAAAGTTTGATGCTAAAATGGACTTGATTGGTCAAGAGAGTCCTAGGGCAAAACATCTCCTCTTAGGAGGAGAATTACATCCTGCACAGTGGTCCCTTGCTCACGGTGGTTTTATGACATTTGGCATGACTACTACAAATATGGCTGAAAGTTTAAATAACGTCTTGAAGGGGGCACGAGGTTTACCCATGCAGGCTTTAGTGTCAGCTATCTTTTATCGGCTCATAAAATTTTTTTTGTTAAACGATCTTCTGCCGCCTCTGCCATGACCACCCCATATACTCTTAGAGTGGAAGCTATATTGAGAGAGCAAACAAGAAAAATTGGGGAGTATATAGTTAATTGGATTAACAGCGGTCAGTATGAAGTGACGTCTATTCATGGCCGGAAGGTTATGGTAAATGCGAGAATGTATACTTGTACATGCAATATCCCTCAAGTTTATGGTTATCCTTGCTCGCACCTTATCGCCGTGTGGGCAAAGCGGCGGGAGCCGATACAGGCATCATTGTTTTACACATTGTCCACTTATAAAAATGTGTACTCTGCAGAATTTTATTCTCCTCGTGGTCGGGAGTATTGGGAGAGGGATATACCTTTTATGTTATACCCTCCGATAGCAACAAGGCAACCCGGTCGCCCACGGTCAGTTCGCATTAGGAATACAATGGACCGTAGAACTATGGAGAGAGATGGTAGAGGGGGATATAAATGCAGGAAGTGTAAACAAAGTGGGCATAATAGTAAATCATGTCAAAATCCTCCTGTTGATTAGTAAAGATATAATTAATCTATTTATTTACTCTTTATTTTAGGTATGAGCATATGTTCTTATTGAATAATGATGTGATCTTAATTCTCCGTCTGCAGATCATATGGATCATGTAGATCGATCTTACGGGCCAGGCCCGATCGATGATTCTATACTTTCACAGCAGGAGACACATAGGTCGGTAGCTATTTGGAGAGGAGAGGTATGATAACTATTATTTTTAAAAAAAATTGTTTTTTTAGCCGATATAGTATGATGGGTTATAAATTATAAATTTATTATAGGACCCTGGGTGCCTTGATGCACCGAACACTTCACGTATCTCTGCCATTGGCCAGTGGATGATCGTGTGCTGCCCTATATTGAGCGAGCAGGATTTGGGCATTTTATTCATCTTAGATACGTCCATCTCGATCGGCCTTTATTGATGGCTCTTGTTGAGAGATGGAGGAGGGAGACGCAGACGTTCCATTTGCCCTATGGAGAGATGTCCATCACTCTCATGGATGTGGCAGTTCTATTAGGACTTCGCATCGATGGTCATGCGGTGACGGGCACGACAGGAGGAGCTCATAGTGATAATTTAGTTAGACTCCTTGGTAGAGCTCCTCCAGCTACATTTATGCGTGGTAGTCGAGTGAGCCTTCGATGGCTCTTACAGGAGTTTCGACAGCTCCCAGCCGATGCTACGGATATAGTTATCGAGCAGCACGCACAAGCCTATCTTTTACATCTACTTGGAGCGACGATATTTGCTTATACGACGAGTAGCCATGTACATATCGCCTATCTCTCCCTCATTGAGGATTTCGACAAGGCGGGTGAGTATTCATGGGGCAGTGCCACTCTTGCCTTTTTATACCGAGAGTTAGGGAAAGCATGTCAGGCCATGACTTCGGGGATTACAGGCTATTTGACCCTTCTTTAGGTGAATGAATTTATAACTTTAAATATTTTTATTTACGTATAATTATTTCATTTTATTTAATATGTTCATATTTTATAACATAGCTATGGTCGTGGGAGCATTTACACGTCGGACGACCAAGTGCCGAGATGGGTCGCTTAGCCGAGGGTGCTCCATTTGGCGCGAGGTAGCTTTTATTTTTGTTTAAAACTTGAAACTTTTAGCATCATTTTATATATATGTGTTGAACTCATTTTTTAAATTTAACTCCTTAAGGTGGAATGTTCGGAGAAAGAGAACAAAAAATCCACAAGGAGTCCTTCGATTGTACAGAGGGGAGTTAGACCACCAGCGGCTATATCAGGTAATTTTAGTTATGTGTTGAACTATTTTTGTAGTGTTTATAAAATATATTGTTGTTCTTTAAGTTAAATTATCTTTATATATTGTATAGGTTATTTGGCAGCCATACTCACTGGAAGTATTGGCTGCCTTACCTCCTCTATGTACTAACGGTCAAGACGTGTGGCTATCTCGAACTCCATTAATATGTTACGAGATAGTAGAGATGTATGTGCCAGATCGGGTAATGCTCCAGTTTAACCTGGAGTAGGGGGTCCCACCGTCTCCTGTTGAGTATATCCACCGCATTACTCGACAGGGCCGCCATATTACCGACTGGACATTACATCATGCGTCATATATCGCTCGATGGGAGGATAGCTGAGCCACTATTATCGAAGGGGAGATGGCTACGACATCGCGAGATGTTCATAGCGCATATATACAGTGGTATTTACGGATTACATGACGATATATTTTACCCCGCGACGATATAGAGGAGATGACATATCAGCCTAGGGGAGCGTCTGAGGTTGCTTTGGTAAGTAGAACTTTGTTAATTAATGCACATATTATTTTTTTATATCTTATTAATTATTTATCTAACTTTTAAATTTTGTTTTTATAGCTTCGTCTTGCTTGACATACTCATACGCATTTGACTGACGCAATTAATACCTACACTTCGAGCGAGGACTTAGTAGCAGCATGTCAGTCGGTGATTAGGGAGCATAATGATGTCATTCGTAGCTTGCCACTACTTTAGTCGGTGATAACAGATGTCTCTAGAGATTATCTTGTCCACGAGGCCGCTCAGACACCGCTGATTCACTCTTCATTCCATGATATTCCATCGTCTTCAGCAAGGCATAGCTCTCCTCCTTGTTCATCATTTGGAGTCACTGCACATATAGCTCAGGCAGAGCTGATTTTATATTATAGACAACATCGGCCAGCTCATGTTGAACCATCTATTACTTATGCGGAGCCAGAGCCAGAGCTAGAGCTAGAGCCACATCCCGAGCCAGAGCCAGAGGTAGAGCCACATCCCGAGCTGGAGCCACAGCCAGAGCCGGAATTGACAGATCATGAGGAGGAGATCGTGCAGCACCGTCGAGGCCGAGGTCAAGGTCGAGCACGAGGACAAGGTCGAGGCCGTAGGAGATTGTGATATTTACGTTGTTTTATGTTCTCCCCTTATGTGTAATAATATTTTATAAATATTTATAATAATGTTTGTTTTTATTTAATGATGTTAATATGCATTGAATGTGTGAAATTGAATGGACTTAGCATGGAATGTGTGGAATGAATAGGGACAGGGGTTAAATTTAGATTAAAATAGATATTTTAAAAAAATTAACTTGAACGAAATTAGTGTAAAACTGATTTCATCCTTTAAACGGACGAAATCAGTGTTAACACCCAGCCGAAACGGTTAAGTGTGGTGATTTCGTCCTTTAGAAGGACGAAATCGACTTAAGTTGATTTCGTCCTTCTAAAGGACGAAACCGGGTCAAGTGTTTTAAACTTGACCCGGTTTCGTCCTTTAGAAGGACAAAATCATCTTAAACTTGATTTCGTCCTTCTAAAGGACGAAATCGCTAAAAAAAAATGCCACGCAGGCGCCAACTGCCTAGCTGGCGCCTGCATGGCAAAAACGAACACCATTTTGGGAATTATTTCCCAAAATGGTTTAAAATGGTAAATAATTATTTTTTTAATATTATTTATATAATTTTCCCTTCCTTAAAAGCATGTGATTTATTGTTGTTTTTGTATATCTAAGTATGAAAAATGTTAGATCTATCGTGTTTTATTTTGGGGTCTAATCGAGTTTAAGAGTCTAATCCTCATATTCCTAAAAGAGAAAGGAGATTAAGGTATGGTTTTACTTAGTGTTTCATTAATCCATTGGGTGTTTTGCTTAAACCTTACAAATCTCTTCCTTTGCTTTGGATTAATCTCGATTTTCACTTAAAAACTACTGATTTGGGTTTCTATTTTTAAAACCTAATGTTTGAAATTTCGTTTTTAAGCTTCTTGAACCCTAGATCTACTTGTTCTTGAAGGTTTTAGGTGTTTTAAGATCGGATTTGAGAAGTAATAATAAAAATCATGTTTTGGGTAGGTTTTGAAGGTGTTTGAAGAGCCATTTTGAGTCAAGAAGTTGCTGGAAGGTAAGCGTTTTGGTCTTAAATATTGTTGTGGTTTCATATTCGAGTTTTGTTGAAGTTTTGAAATGGGTTCTATGGTTATGAGCTTTAATGGTGATTTGAGAAAGGTTTAATCTTTGATGAAATTTCTTAGGGTTTATGTTTAGTAATGGTTAGATTTGGTGTTTATTAAGCATGGATTTGATTATGATGATGTTTGGGAGTAGGATTTAGTAGTTTAAGTTGTTCTTGAGAAGTTTCATTTTTTATTTTGAAGTGGGGAAGATGAACCAGAAAATCTCATTTTGGCATTCGAATGGCCATGCAGGCCTATCAAACGGCCAGCCGTTCAAACAGCCCTGCAGGCCGATCGAACGATAGTACTACAGGTTTTTGCCATTTTGCTTCTTTTGCTTCTTTTTATGCTTTTACTCTTAAATATCATTTCTCATGTTCATGTTGAGTAATTTGAGCTAAAATGAACTACTGGAAGGGTATATTATTGATGTTGGAAATTATGAAGAGTATTGAAGTGCTATGTGAAATTGCATGTTGTTGGCTACACATATTAATATTGCTTATCTTGAATCCATGATTGAATGATTCATTATGTTTAAGCATAATTCCAGCAAGATTATAGTATGAGAATGAACTGATATGTCTTCATATAATATGATTAAATTATGGGTGAATGGTGGTACTATGTCTAGATTCAAGTATGGTGTGAATATGCTTACGTAGGTTTAACATGAGGTTACACTTGGCTCGATTGATGGTTTTCACCCATGATTTCAGTTGGAACCATGATTAGATGTTAATGTGCATGTGGTATGATGATGAGTTAATTACAAAGCATGTTCATATGCTTAGAATTAAATATTTCTACCATGTACACACACATGCGGGGGAGTGATTATGATGATGCTTGAAATTATGATTATAAATTATGCATGAGGAGCTGATGGGAGCACAATTCATGAATTAGGTTTCATGTATGTTTTGCCCATGTATGTACCATGTTGCATGCATCATGAAATGAATTTTCAATTGAGACTTAATCGAGTTTAGCCATGGTTGATCGATTGTATGTAGTGATGTGAGATTGCGTACCGGATTAATCGATCGTGGGTTTATCGGAAATTGGTTGGTCCGAAAGGAGATGATTACGACTTGAATTCCTGTGTGGAATATGGATACTCCCTGGGTTGAGTCGATCTAAATTGATGTTGAGTTGAGTTGAATGGTGACGAGTTGTGTATTTGTCATGCGGTTGAGATTCCTTGAGATAGTCATCTGGACCTTGAGAATCCAGAGTGGTACTCCTTTGTGCACAAGCTACCATGTGTTCTAGGTTTCCTGTGTGAAATTCAGACTCTTCCCACTGCAGAAGATATCCAGGGTGAACACGCCTGCTCTAAGTTCTCTTTGTGAGATTTAGACATCCTTAGCCAGGATTGTCCAGGGTGAGCAGATTTAGGGGTTGACTACCCCGAACACTTAGGTTTCTTTCGTGGAAATCGGACTATGTCCAACATGTGTGGCTTGATTGTATTTTTCTCCATGATGGAGACATTCACCATTTGTTAATGATGCATGTATATGAAATAATATTATGCCCATGTTACACAGGTTGTGTAGGGATAATTGAGATTATCTGACACATGTGAATATAATTTATTATACATGATTTAGTATCATGTGATTAAGACTCTTATCGTGTAGGGTAAATTATCTATGGATGAATGATATAAATATGCATTATATGATTACATGTTGAAGACATGTGTTATGCAGGTTGAGTATTATGAAGGAGAATGACTTGATGTGCGTAATTATGGATGTGATTGTGTGAGAATCACTTATTATGCAGGATAGATGTTATGCTATGATGTGATTGATCATGCAATGTTTAGTATGTATGAGATACTGGTATACAGGGTGATTTCTTATGGAAATAGGGGTATGGTAAGGGAATTAATCATAATGGGGATATTATGTGGAATGTTGATATAAATTACCATGTTGATCTGAATTACTATGTTGATGTGTCATGGCTATTTTCTGATTAATGTTACCGTATTTGAAACCAAACTGAGTTTTACTCACCCCTCTTTTTGTGTTTTGTTTTGGGGCTGCATGGTACAACATGCAATTAATCAGGATTGCCTGTATGAGGGACGATTGAGATATGCGTGGGATTAGGCATGGATACCTCAGGATGTTATTTTGTCTTCTAATTTATGTTATTATGTTCATAGAACACCTTCTATGGATATTTATGTTTCAAACTCGTGTGTATCTAATGTTTTTAGACTTGTCTAAGATTTTTTGTTTCGAGCTATATTTAGGCTCAGATGTTAAGTATGTGGGATTCACTTGAGGACTTATTTCATAGATGTTATCCTCTTTTATTTTACCTTATTTCTCTTGCTCAATTGACTAAAGGTGTGTGACTCCATGTATGTGTAAAATACCCGATTAATAGGTTAAAGTCTTCTGCAACACAATTTAGTTGCCCCCGTGTGCTTCGACCGGCCCCTAGACTGGGTTCAGCTCGGGCTAGCGCTGGGGCATGAGAAGTCGGTAATTGGAAGCTTCACATAGAGAAGATCTTTAGTGTGAGGTGGTACTCAGAGGAGGAGAAAATCCAACTAGCTGTCTTCACCTTTAAGGGAGAGGTGCAGAGGTGGTGGCTTGCCATGGAATGACAGATATTCCCAGGCTGAGTGGACATTCCTTGGGAGGATTTCTTGTTGATATTCAATGACAAGTACTTTCCCCCTTCATGTATGAGAGGAGAAGGAGTTCCTTAATCTTCAGTAGGGTTCTATGTTGGTGTTTTCCTATGAGTCTACGTTCATTGAGCTAGAGTGCTTTCCTCATTTCTTTAGTGATGAATGTGAGCATGCAAAGAAGTTTGAGGATGGGTTGAAGCCTTACATAAAAGGTCGAGTGGTTCCCTTCAGGCATAAGACTTTGGTAAAAGTCCTTGAGACCACCATTGTGGTTGAGAAGAACTCGGAGGAGTACAATAAGAGGAAGGAGTAGTCTAAGCATGCTAGGTAGGATGACTCTCAGAGACAGCATAATCAAAAGCCTAGAGGAGACAACTTTGGGAGGAACATGTCACGGTCGGGGTTTTCTAAATAACATTTTCGAAGTAAATGCAGCAAAAAAAATCGAGTAAACTTTTTTTTTTACTCAAATCAACATGCAAACCATCGACTAAAATAAACCTCAATCCGTGACTGCTGTTTTTCAACATAATGATAATATCAAACCATGAATAACCATAATAGTCGATAGATTTCATTAAATAAAGAGCTAGATCTCGTCCATGTGCAAAATCTAATAACTAACAGAGAATAACAAATAAAGTATGTAATGACAATTCTTGTGCCTTATTACAATCTAATGAAAATAAAGCAAATCCTACTTTGAAGTAGTGAGTTCCCGCTCCACAAATCCAGCTACTATGCTACTCCTCCTACGAGGAACCAGCATCACGAAGATGCATGGGTATACCCACTTATACTCAATAGGATCAAACAAGTTTATAAAACTTAATGAGTGACTAAGCTTTGGTTTTTAATTATTATTCATAAGCCACTGATAATTATTCTATCGTTATCTAGCTCTAATAAAACCAAGCCCTCAACCCACTCTCACAGTGTTAAGAACCTTGAAACAATAAAGTCTCAATATATGAGTCTGAACCACCAAAATAATAAAAAACGGATGTAGAGGTTAATCTCTCCAACAACTCTGAATGCCAGACTCTAGCCTTGCAGTAGACTGCTTAATAGCAGCTTGACCCAAACCCTTAGAGCTCTTAATAGTTTGCTACGAATCTGGAGAAATGGATCCCAACTGTGCTCATGGTCACAGATTGGTGAGAAACACAAGCCTTCTATAATGCTCATGCAACTCCGCTTTTCGTACGCACTATATGGTTCTGGGAAGACCTGCAAGAGACTCGTGGTAAAGACCTCTCTAGTCAATACCCAAACTGTCATGGTGATGAAGAAGACGTATCACAATCTCTACCATTCTGCAACTCTGGGAAAAATAAGTCTTTGCAAACTTTTTAATTCATACTTTAAGGAATCTAAGACCCTATGAATTAAGGTTCCACATAGTCAAAGCATAGTCCATACTAAATTATTTAGGTCACGCGTTTGCTCGAAACGAACAAATACATTCTCACACACCCCTGAAGGTAAATTAGTATGGTTAATATATTAATGAGGTTTTTAATTAGGTCACCCATACACTCAAAAGAACAAGTCTCTTTATGTATGGAAATTGACCCACAATTAAACCTAAGGGTAATTTAGTAAAATTATACCAATGAATGGTGTCTTAAGAAGACCCCTACCCTGTTTGCCCAAAAACATATTTTTATAAATTTATTTATAATTTTAATCAAATTTCTTTTTATTTACAAAACTTAAATTATGAGGGAAAAGAGAAATAGAGCTAGAACTGGCCCACCAATACAAGAACCGAGTCGGTTCGCTTAAAGAAACTTGTGTTGACCCACCATGCGGATTAGCAGATGTGCAAAACATCTTCTTCCTCAGCCTCGCGACGGAAAACAGTGCGGTGCGGTTTGATGCACCGCTATCGACGCTGGTCGCCGGAATGTTTTCGCCGCTCAGCGGTGAGTCTTCTTGGTTTGATATGAGGTGCCAGCAGCCACTCTAAAGCTCTCTTTTCATCAACAACTCCAGCAACCAGTGCCCGGTAAAACTTCTTGCCGCCAGTTCCTAGCTTCCGTCTAATCAGATCTTTGTCATGAATTGCTCCTTCTGTCACGAGCGAATCCATATGACTCATGGCAAAACTCACTGGTAATTGAGGTGGGAATATCAATTTCTGTCGGGCATGAACCTTTCGAGGTTGTTTATGCCGTCTTGAATCACGAACCACACCGAAGGCTGACTTTTTGCCGTTCCAGATCATTTCTTACGTGGTCAGCAATGCAACAGAGGATGCAGTGAGACGTTGTTCTCACCTGTGGCTTAAGAGCTGATAGTGCCCGGAATGAGCAAAAGGAAATTTTTAGTTGTTCGCCAGGGACATGCTCACCCTGAGCAAGACCCTGTCCGACAACGATCTTCCGTCTAGACGGCAACACCTTCTTAGACCCCGTCGGCCCATTCTCTGTTACATGTTATGAGCTCGGAGACGGCAGTCGCCTCCACGCCCAACCTCACTTACTTCCAGCCAACCCATCACCAATTGGTTGCCGCTTAGAGCTCGTTTTAATGCCCTCTGTTAAAGGCATTTAGCAACTCATATAGGAGAGAGAGAAAGGCTCCCAACATTCAAAAAATCAGCTTTTTAAGATAAAAACTAGCGTCATAATTAAAAAAAATCACCTATTTATTAAACTATATTAATGTCTCAAACATGTGGTTGATAGAAAAATAAACCATGAAATATCAAAATAAACATGCAAAATCCACGGGAAATCATGTGTGCAAAATCCCCTTTGAATATGTGATCTACCCCTTTTGATGTATGTGCTTTAATATTCTTTGAAACCAATATCAATCCTTTGAAAGTACCTCATATGGATTTTTAAAAATCAAAATAAAAATTAAAACATAAAAAACAACTAATGTTGAGCTCTCTTATTAAATTTCATTAATTGAACAATTAAACTAAGTACATACATAGACTTATGGTTATTTATACCTTTCCTTATATTAGTCCACAATATTGGTTCGTAATTTTCTATCTTCATTTCTTTATTTTAACTCTTTTTTTTCTTTTTTTAAGAAACCGCCAATGTAAAACCCTTTATCTTTTTCACTCATGAATCTTTTAAGGTCTTTCTTATTCAAAAGAAACAAATTCATCTAGACTTTAATAAAGATATAACTCTCATTTTTTACTCACTTTATCTAGAAGCTAAGTACTTCAATTATTCTAAAAAAAAGTCTTCAAAAAATAAAAGTAAAAAATAATATTAAAAAATAAAATAAATTTATTTTTAAAATATCTTATTGCGAAGGATATCCTCCTTGTGATAACCAACTGAAGTAGGGGCAAGCTACGAAGGACATCCTCATGGTGCCTAATGATCGACTACCATGATGCGAATAAGACCACACCCGATGTATAGGTGTTAACTGCATCAATCAAATGTGTGAATGTTCATCGTGCTAAGCCAAACTACAAAAAATAAAATAAAAATTATATAAATAATAAACAAGAAATAAAAATTTATTATAATATAATTATTAAGATATACGTACTAAAGCTGCCTCTAACGCGCCCCTAGGTGAATAGGTCATCTCCTCTGAATTATCGCATGGTAAAAATATATTTTCGTGTAATAGGCAAATACCACCGCATATATGGGTTATGAACATTACATGATGTTGTAGCCATCTCACTGGATAATAGTGGCTCTCTTGTTATCCCATCGAGCAATATAGGCTACATGATGTGTAACTCAGTCAGTAATATGGCAGCCTTGTCGAGTGGTCCGATGGGTAAATTCTATTGTATGAGGAGGAATATCATGCTCTAAGTTAAATTAGAGCATCACATGATCAGGCATGTGCATCTCTACAATCTCAAAATATATAAGTAGCATTCTAGATAGCCACACAACTCTTCCCTTTGTACAAAGAGGAGGTAACTCAGCTACTTCACATAAAAAAGTGTAATTAGTTTTTTATAACCTTACGTAGCTTATATTCATTATATTACATGTGACAATGAAATGTAATTACCTGATAAGGGTGCTGGTGGGCTAACTCTCCTCTATACAATCGCAGGACCCCGTGTGGATTTTTCAGTTTTTCTTCTCTGAACATTCCACCTTAAGGAGTCCACCAATGCCGACTACAGGCATTGACATAGGTTATCTTCCAACACAGCTAGTAACTAGGTCATAGTTTGCTTTTTGTGCAGAAGAATGTCAACGTTATAAGCAATATATTGATTTGATTTGAGTTGTTTGTTGGAAAAGGGGACCTCGATTTATTTCATGATCCTAAATGCCTACAAGGTCATTTTGGCTATTTGCCATGACGATTAATATATATGGTTTAGGTTTTTCCTCAATGATATGAGTATTGATAATTCTGAAGTCATAATTTCAAACCAAATGTAATACTAAAACCAGGTTGTGAGGAGTTTATTCTTGTCTCTGTTGGCCCTACCTCGTCGCCTCACTGTTGCAATTGACATGCTTATAATGAGCCTCTAAATGTGCCAAAATTTATGCAAAAAATATGAAAATTTGCCCAAATATTCTTTTTTGCAAAAATTCATAGAAAACTTTTAAATTAAAATTTTTATTCATATCCTTCATTCATGTACAACATTAATATGAGAGAGGAGATTAGATATCATGGGAGGGAGGGAAGGCAGAAGAGGAGAGCATACCTGGCATGGGTGGAGGCGGCGCAACAGCGGTGGGAGGATACAAAGTGGCATCGGATCGCATGGAGAGGCGCTAGGCTTTCTCATAGAGACGATGGAGCTGGGTAGACGACGGAGATGCAATTAGAGTCGGGGACAAGAGGAGTTGAGGGGAAAATGCGGACAAATGAACTGCCGTGAGTAAGTAGAGAGGGCCTTTATATTCGTAATAAGAAGGTAGATTTCATCCTTTAGAAGGATGAAATTTGCTTTAAGTCAATTTTGTCCTTCTGAAGGGCAAAATCTACTTTAAGTCGATTTTGTCTTTCTGAAGGATGAAATCTATGTTTAGGGAAGATTTTAACCTTCAAAAGGACGAAATCGATTTAAAGCAGATTTCATCCATTTGAAGGACAAAATTATAAAAAAATTTCAAAAAACAGCTACGCAGGAGTTAACACTTGGTTGGCATCTACATGGCAAAAACAAATACTATTTTAGTAATTATTTTTATCTCTATGTTATTTTAGTAAATAATTTCTTAACATTATTTATATAGTTTTCCCTCCTTTGAAAGTAGCTCAAATGGATTTTTAAAAATCAAAATAAAAATTTGGGGTTTTAGGCACTAACTACAAAAAATACTTACTAATCTGATATTAACTCTAAATTTTATATTTAGACAAAAATGCCCTCCCCCCTTATGACGCACCCACTCCACTCCTCCCTCTTCCTCTGCTTTTATCACTTGCCCTGTTCTCAAGTCTGCCTTTTTCTACTCCTGTTCACTTTCATTTTGCCGCTTCCAAACTTGCTTCATTTTCTGTTGGCCTTGTTAGTCCTCTCCTCTGCTTCTGAAGTGCCCACAAGCCTCAAAGCCCTTCCCCACCCATTTTGACATTTGCGTGCTGACCCAGTCCCCTTCTTCTCCTCCAAGGGCCCCCGGAAGCAAGACTCACTTCCAGTGGGTTCTACTGGGAGTCCTCTTCGTATCCATGACTGGTCTCTTGCTGTCCATGTTCACCATCCTCCTTTTCCTCTTCCTAATTAGCTATCTCAATCGGACCCCCTTATGCTGAGAGAAGTGTCATTTTCTTCTCTGAAATCACAAAGATTTGTTTGATTCAAAAATTAAAGTTCCTTAAATTCGATCCTCCCTTTTGCACACCAAAAAGCTCTTAATATCTATTTTATCTACGAGTCCTTACAGATTTTCATCAGTAGAAACTGTAAATATTTATTCACTTTGTTATATACAAACAAAGTAATTTACTCTTGTTGTATATAACAAAGAGAGTAAATATTTACTATTGTTATTATGCGGGATAACGAGTTGCAAACAGCGATCTCAAGGGCATCGAAGCACCAAATATTGTTGAAGTTGGGGCTGATGGGGAGGGGCTAGAAGCTGGCTGTGGCAGGGGTAGTGAGGCCGTTGTTGATGAAGTCCTAGGTGGTGATGGTGATGGTAGGGTCATCGTCAGGGAAGAGGTGCTTGTCGAGAGGTGGAGGTGAGTGGCTTGTGGTAGAGGGAGGAGGGCGCGGAGGAGGTGCTGGAATTGCCATGGATGGAGAACAAGATGGAGGAGAAAGAGGCGGAGGTGATGCCGGTGATAGAAATGATAGAGGAGTGCCTAGACCGGAACATGAGAGATCTGAGGACATTGTATGATGAGATAATAAAGGAGTATGAGGCAAAAATACTCGGTAATAGAGGAGGCATAGGATAAAAAAAGAAGAAAAAGACTGATAAACGAAGGAGACATAAGAGAAGAAAAGAAAAAAAAATAACTCTGGAGCGGAGGAGACATTGGAGAAGAAGGGGACCGGAGAAGAAAGGGAGAAAAAAGTAGGAAGGTAAATTTGTCTAAAAATTTAATTTTTGTAGATTGATAGACAATTTTCAAAATTGTCAGACGAATAAAGTCTGCCGATGAGACCAAACATCAATTTTTTTCTAAAAATTTAAACATAAAAAACAACTAATATTGAGCTCTCTTATTAAATTTCATTAATTGAACTATTAAATTAAGTACATTTATAGAATTATAGTCATTTATACTTTGCCTTATATTAGTCCACTATATTTGTTCGTAATTTTTTATCATCCTTATTTTTATTAATATTTTAACTCTTTTATTCTAATTTTTTAAAGAAATCACCAATATAAAACCCTTTGTCTCTTACACTCATAAATCTTTTAAGGTATTTTTTATTCAAAAAAAATAAATTCATCTAGACTTTAGTAAAGATATAACTCTTATTTTTACTCACTTTAACTAGAAGCTAAGTACTTCAATTATTCTATTTTAAAAAAAATTAAAAAAAGTAACTTATTAAAAATGTAAGGAGTTTTTCCATCTCCCTTTCGATAATGAACTCGACATGAGTGCCATTAATATTTAAGATTATCAGCATATATATTACTATACATTGTCATTAATAAATATTAATGTTAATGTACATTAATATGTTTATCGTCGTAGATAAACGGCGCAGGAAGTAAGAAAGATTACCGGATAAAAAGAAGTTCAATCGACTTGACCTTAACGGGTTAATTGATAACCGCAACTTATTCCCCCTAGGCCGTCCTGCCCTGTAGGACCCAAGTGAAGTGGGGCCCGTCAGGCCTTCATTGGAGGTTTGCGGAAGGTTAAAACAGACACTGAAGAAGCCCCTGGCCAGGGTGAGTTCATCCTCACCGGGATCATCTCTCAGGGACGGTGGGTGGGCCGGAGTCGGCCGGCGATGGCGCTGCTCCTGGGCGAGGACGGCCGGGGATTCGAGCTGGCTTGCCGTCTTGAGAGCTGCGGCGTATGGCGGGTATGGCTTGGGGAGGCGGCCTACTCGGCCTTCGCCCACTTCCTCGCTTCCCCCTCAGTCTGGGACTCTTTCCTCACCGCCGACGGCTCAAAGTCCCGAGCCCAGCTCCAGCTCCAGCTCCGGGCCCGCGCCCTTCTCTTCGACAAGGCCTCCCTATCCCTCTTCCTCCCCTCCCTTTCGCCTCCTTATTCGTCTTCCTCTCGAGCTCCCGCCAATCTCAGCCCCGCATGTGAGTCCCTTTTCGCCTTCTGATCTTTCGTTTTTATGTCCGCTTGGTTTTCTTTCTTTTGAATTATGACTTCGTTTGATGTATTTTGAACTATGGAAAGGGGAGATGTCGTGGTTTCCGATGAAGTACTGCTTTTGAATGATGTGCTTTCAATCAAATCCTTTTGCAAGTGCTATTTTCATGCTTGTGAAATTATGTAATCATTTATTGATGTCTTGAAGTTAAGAAAATTATGATAGCATGCACGCTCTGGTAAAATATGGAATTGATTTTTTGTATTTGACTCTGTCAATTCTTGTTCCGGAGATGTCATTAGATCTGATCTACTGGAGTCCTTATTGCTTGTGGAAGAATGCAACATGTCTGAACATCTGGTGCTGTTGTCGTTATTCCTATGAAATGTGTTTTCAATTGCCGTTGGCATTCTAATGGAAACATGTTGTGAGCTGAGTGGGCTTCCCTCATTTTCTTCTACTTTAAGACTCTATGCTGATAAACTCTAATTTTTTTTACAGATCTACAATTACATGGAGATGATGTGTACTTTACCTTAGAAGAATCTCAGAGCGACATTGAGATTGAAGCGGGTCCCACTCATTTAAATCACACCAAGGTATACTGGAAATGTGGCTGTATACTCGTATTTTTTCCATGCTCCTTTTATGACTGAAAATTTTGTATCAAATACTTTCTGGTTTTCTTTCTTCCTCCTTTCTTTTTTTTTTCTTTTTTTCTTGAAAGATGTCATTAAGTTGTTTTACTGTGTTGTAAGCAGGTTTGTATTGTCCTTTGGCACTTTTATCTATGTCTACATAATAATATTCAAGAATTTTCACGTTCTTTTTATTATCTTTCACAGGGGAAGATAATTTAATTAGTTTAATACTGAAATTAAACTAATAATAATTACAAAGCACAGTCTAATGTTTCTTTTTCGAGGGATTATGTCCTTGAACAAGTCTAGTATATATAAAATAAATCAGCTTTCATTAGGGTCCCATTTATGAATATTGTTAATGCTTGAGCACATTCATGTCATGTTGTAGCAAATGTATACTTTTTTTTTCTGAGAATAGGATCTCTACTTTCATTTCCTAAATACAACCCAATCTTTGCCACATAAAACCACCATCACAGGTTCCATGAAAATGCTTCATATTTGATTCATATATCTCCTAGGTTAAGGTTTATAAGGACGGTTGTAAGTGATTTATTCCTTGGTTTCTGCAGGCCCAATCTAGAACTCATGGTTCTTCAGGTGGTTCAAATATTGGGTCAAAAACGAAAGATGAACTGCCTAAAACGTGGTATAGCCAGCGCATGGTAGAGTATAGAACTAGAAGACAACTCAAAATACAACATGGAGAGAGAGAACCTATGAAACGAACTCCTGAAGGTATGTCTGGATATCTTACACTTCTGGAGAAACATAAGAAGAGGCGAATGCCATTTAAGGAAGACCAGGAATCTGGGCTTGCCAGTTCTACTTGGGAGGATGATTCTCATGTAGATATGACTGAAATGAATTATTCAACAGCAGATGAGGGTTGGTTCCTTCCTGAGGTGATGTTTCCTTATAACTGTGTACCTGAAAATGCGATAGGGCCCATAAGTAGAGAGAAAGACACTCGAAAGCTGGAATTTTATGGGATTCTTGATACTTTACCGCCTGTAAGTAGCAGAAGTGCTGCTATGTATGAGAGGTTTGGTATAAAGCCAGATTATCTAAGAATGGGCTCAGCGAGAAGCAAGTATAGGGGAAACAATGTCTCTGATATAAACGGAAACTGTCTAAGTGAGGAACAAGCAGCGCAAATGAGCCGAAAACTTGTAGCTCGTGTGCTGTCAAATGGTGGGCTGGAAGGGGCCACTGAAGTTTCATTGGAAGTCCTTTCGCAGTTTCTCAGCTGCCACATTGGTAAACTAGGGCGAACTCTGAAAGTCCTTAGTGATAACTACCGAAAGCAATCGTCTGCAGTAGAACTTCTTAAAATGTTTCTGCAAACAATCGGATATGGGTTTGTTCTCTCTTTCTCTCTCTCTCTCTCTCATTCTTTCAATTATCGGTTACTATGAATATCCTCTGAGGAATGCAATTAATTGGTACTATCTTTCTTGGAGCACTTCCTTTAAAAGTACAGATTCAAAGATAGAGCCCGATTTCCTAATTTGGTGTTAGAAGAAAGAGAGGAGGCCAGGAAATTACAACTATATGATAAAGTTAGGGAAAAAAGCAAAAACGGTAGTAGAAAAGAGTTGTTTTTTGTACATAGTTGTTTCTAGTAATCTAAAAACTGTTTTTGGAAAAAGATAATTTTCAGAATGGCAGTAGAATGGAGATGTTTTTTTGTACTTAAGTTGTTGCTAATAATCTAAAATCTATTTTTGGAAGAAATAATTTTCAGACGATAGTACAAATTGAGGTAAGCTTATAAATATCTAATCTGAAAAGCTGATTATAAATCAAAACATGGGGATAAATGTTTAATAAAAGCCATTTTTTATGGCCATATCATGCAATCTCTTACCGTTAGGGGTGTGGTCAGCACAAAACGGAAATGGAGAACATTCCTCCTCACTTTGTGGCATCCTTTACACCACAATTTATTGTTATTAATAGAACGTGTGACATATTTACGAAATGAGTTCATATAAACATGAGAGACCATGGAGGGCCTTATCAGTGGATATATATACCTTTAGTAGTTGGAATTGGCATGACACGGAGGGGATACACACCTTGTTCGTTTTTTGTCATTTAAAAACTTTGTAGCACTTGTAGAAGTTATTCGTCATATGTACCAAAAATATCAGTTGGTAGTCTTGTTATATGCAATAGGTGATCCTAACAATTTAACCTTTTTGTAATGTTTCACCACTAATAATTATTTCAAGTTTGCAAGACGACTTTTTTGATGTTATACTTGTTATGCGTTGATACATAGTTATGTCTAAAATCAATATTCTCATAAATTTGATTATCAAGGTGAAACAAGAATTAAATTTATAAGCCCATTTTGTCATAAAGTCAACATCAGTAGGTGTCTATAGGGTGGCAGCTATGGAAATACGACCTTTGTAAAGCAAGTAAGAAAGGGTCTTTCTTTAGCAAAAAAAAGAGTAAAAAAAAAGCCTTCAAATTATGATTTCTTTTACTATAAATGTTTTTAATTGTCATCAGTTATAACTCATATGAGATTGAACATGTCAGTTAACTGAATATGGCAGTCTTTCGAACATTTTATTTGGCCAGTGGTTTGTGTTCTGGAAACTTTTCTGTTGAACATTTAACTAACATTTTTTTTTCATTTTCTAGAAACATGAGAACACTGGCAGATTATGTAAAACATGGTACTAAAGCTGTTTCCCAAACACAGAACCAGGTGCAAGGATTCCCACAACATTCAAGTTCTCTACTCCAAGTTCAACAGGTAGAAAATATCCCCTTCTCCTTTTCTTCATCGTCTCCCACCTGCTGTGGCAAACTTTATAACTAGATGAACAACTTTTAGTGCCAAAACTTACTGAAGGTCTTCCCTATCAGCTGCATGCAAGCTATCTTAGTTCCCACTTCATATATGATTCCTTCTTCTAACAGCTAAAATCTTGCAACTGACCCATGTTTTTGAAAAAAAGAAAGTAGCCAGCTTATTAATAAACTGAATTTACAGATGCAACGGCAGATGCATCCACATATGCAAATGATTCATCCTCAGAATTTGGGGTTTCAGCAACAGCAGTGGGACAAGCTAAGAAAACGGCAACCATCGACACCTCGCAGTCCTGCGATTATGACCTCAGAGAGGGACCGTCCAATGGTGGAAGTCAAGATGGAAAGTCCCATGGAACTTCCCTTGGATAGTGGTAGTACTCTGGCATCAGTCAACAGGCAACTTCAGTTTAGACAGATGGCAATGGCAAACCACCAGTCTCAGTTGGGGAACCAGATGGTTGTTACAAACCACCATTCTCATTCCGGGCACCAGATGACTACGGCAAACAACCACTCTCAGCCTGTACATCAGCTCAAATCGATGGCATCTGTTCAAGTTTCTCATATTCAATCACCGTAAGACTATCTCTATCTGTAACCAATGCAAGCATGGTAGGAAGTAGTTAATGGGGTGATCAAAAGCTCTTTTCAGTAAGTGGATGCCCCATATATGTATGCATTGCAGTCAGTAATTTCTTCACCATCTAGAGTCAGGATGAGTTGAATATTAATGTGCATTCGTGGGTTGTGAGCAACCATATTGGCTAACATTAGGTCTTTTTTTGTAGCAAGTACAGTCATATATTCTTTTGCAGTAGATTATAAGCCAAATTAGTTATAATGAACAATGTTCAACTCAATGTCTAAATGAACATCTTTTTGTGTGCAAGTTTCATCATTAAATAACTTAAAATTTAAGGGGACCATATATATGCTTCTTTTTTATTTGCGTTTTCATTCTAAAAGTAAGTGGCATAAGCATAAAATGGCATACAATGCATGGTGATCATTCCATCTGAGTCACTTTTATGGCGAGAGAATAGGGAATGAATTACAGAGTGAACTTCCTATTGATTTTACATTAAGAAAAAGTTCTGTTGTGCAGGGGTACGGTCAGCTCTAGGCCACAGCCGATGAAGGTGGAAGGCTTTCAGGAATTGATGGGTGGTGATGCAAAATCAAAACATGATCTGGAAGAGCATCGATTAACTTCACCGTCAAAGTAGATAGCTATGGGTGAATCTTTTGCCAAATTTGGCATAAGAACATCTTATTTAACAATGATCTTTGTAGTTTACCAATTTTATTTAATTGTACATTTTTTTAAGCATATATAGATGATTGCTGAACCTGAGAAATGCCAGAATAGTTCACACATGTAAACCTGATCAAGCCTATTTAGATTCAGTGTAATATCATAGTTGCTGAGTTGGATGTATAAAATACAAATACTCATTGAACATGCATAAGTACATTTTTTTTTTAAATTTCAAATGTGTAAAACAGAAACTAGTGCACATTTTAGTACCATGCATCTATGGACGTGTGGTTATATATTTATCCTCCAAGTAATGCAAAAATTGGTCTATGTAGCGCTCATTGTTGTCATGTGCAATGACGGTTCTCATCTGTCTTGCCTTCTGTCGGAGGGGCTTCCCTGCTGGGTCCAACATCACATGTCTCATGGACTTGGCAACTGCATCCCTGGTGAAAGACCAACCATCGTCCCCTCTTTCCACTTCAAATCCAGCCCCCATGTCCACTAATAACCTTGCAGTAAGCCCTTGGTCAGCCATCCTGGGTAAGAGGATCAGCGTATGCCCATTACAAAGAGATTCAATCACGGACCCCCAGCCAGAGTGAAAGAGACATCCGCCTATGGCAGGATGAGCCAGGATCTTTGTCTGTGGGGCCCATCCCTCACAGATGATCCCTTGGTCTACTATGCGTTCCCTGAACCCTTGGGGCAAAACGTTAAGTCTCTGCTTTATCTCTGTTGGCTTCCGGAGCACCCATATAAAAGGTACCTTCGACAGCTCAAGTCCAAAAGCTAGTTCATGTATTTCACCCAAAGTGAGCTTGTACTCACTTCCAAACCCAACGAAAACCACTGATCTTAATCTTTGTTTATCTAGCCAGTCATATGTATTTGCCCATTTTTCTCCATCATTAATCGTGCTGCTTTTACTAGTGCCTTCGTCGGGACAGGGGGGGAGCAGCCCCAAGGGGAAAACAGGCTTTTGGTAGAGTTGTTCAAGAAGTGTTATGTATTGTCCTTCGAGTTCTCTGCAGCTTCTTATCATGACAAAATCACAGCCTTGGACGGTTCTTGCAAATCTTTGTCCACTCGAGAGTCCAGATTCATCAGGGAAGTTCAAGTTATTGAATATGGTTACTGCCTGGTTGCCTCGATGAGCTACAGATGAGATGAAGTGGAACCAGTCTGGCGGGGTCATTAAGTCCTCAGGTCGTGTTCGTTTGGTGGCACACTTGAGCTCCTCAGGTGATCCTAAAAATGCAAGCGTAGCTGCTGAAAACACACTGAAGTAGGTAGATGGGACAGCATATTTGGTTGCTATTTTAGGCACCCAATATAACACAAAGTCGTAGATGATCAAGTCCGGCGAGATCCGGCGTATGATCTCTTCAAATGCGACATCCATATGGTCACAAGCCTTCTTGAGGTACTGAACCTTCGTCAATGGTATGTCAATGGTGGCTTCTGATCCTTCTTCCAGGCCTTCAGTCAACGGTAAATTGATGGTCTCTGCTTTAATTCGAGCTTCTATGTCTGAAGGAATGGGAGGGAGTCGTTGGATGTTTCCAGGGGTCGTTATGAAAGATACAAGGGCCCCTTTCTTGGCTAGGCTCTTGGCGAGCTCTAGATATGGAAGCATGTGGCCAAAGGCTAACCAGGGGAAAAGCACAACTTTCCATTCTTTCACCATTTCGATCCTTGATAGTGGTTTTGCTTGTATTGGGACAAGAACTTGTGTCTCTCTATATAAAGCGGATCCTCTTGTACATTCCTTATGTTTTTCCAATGCGTCCCTTGCTTCCGTTAGGATGGCTGGTATTATGCTACAGGCAAAGTGTGCTTAACACTTGGCGGCCTCTGCAATTGGTGACATGCCACAAATATAGGTAACAACCAAGCAATTTATCTTGCCAAAAACATTACAAACATTCTATTTGGCCCTATAAAGCGATTTAACAAAAAAAATCCGTGTAGGCTTGCGGACTCGCCCAATTTCTTTAAATTAAGCACTAAGGGAAATACAAGGAAAAGCCAATATGACTGAGGGTCTATGTCTCATATTAAAACATATATTTAAAAAAGTAATAGTTTTTATCAAATAGTAAAACTACACCTAAGAAAAAAAAATAAGTTAATGATACTCTTTTTTTAAGCGCCCAATCAATCAAATTTAACAAATTTGAGTCATTAATATAGAATAAAGTTTTTGCCAAATTAAGCTATTAATTTAGGGGAAATAAACTTTTTTACACAAAAGATACACCCTAACAAAGATAAATTTGAAATTTGGCAGGCTAACGACATGATCTAATTTACTATACTACATCATCTTGAAAAGCCAGATTTTATGAGTTATTTGACAGCCGAAGATCCTGGTATTATGTTCTCACAATAAGGATGAAATGAGTACAATGATGAAAGGCTTCATAGGAAAGCATAAGCAGCATTGGATCGGTTGCAATTACCAATAATGGAAATTTTCCTATGATAGAAGAGCAAAGCCAACGAGAAAAACATTCTAAGGATGCTACATAAGACCTATTTAGAAATGACTTGAATTTGTATGAGCTTGGTCTAATGCATGTCTACAATACTTACTATATTCTACTACATTTGTGTGAGCTTAGGCTTTAAGAGCCATTAAATTTTGATCTACCAATGCACATAACTCATGGGGCAAGTAGGTTGCCTTCCACCTTGGGCTGTTGAATCTTGATCTGATTGCTCTCAAAGCTCAAGCTCACACTGGCGCTCATAAGCCAGAGCTACAGCTTTACAACTATTAAATCATGGTTAAGGCAATGATCTAATGATTAGGGAGCTGCACACACACACATACTCACACAAAGAGAGAGAGAGAGAGAAGGGATAACCAAATATATAGCTTACTGCAATTCTGGATCCTAGGCCATCAAATCATGGTCTCAAACATGATCTAATAGCCTAGGGTATATATATGTATATATATATTTAGAGAGAGAGAGAGAGAGATTAGCCTGCATATAGTGCGCAAACAAAATCTTGTGCACAAGTTAGTGATGATTTGTACTGAGTCATGGGGTCAATATCTTCACTTGACCATTCAGGTCCATTGCCCTCTCTTCCTATTGCTATCCCCCCCCCCCCCCCCCCCCCGACTGCAGGTCTCACCAGGAAAAACCAAAGCATTCTGCACGCCACCTCTCCTTAGTTGATTGCCTTGCTCACCGGGTAGCCATCAACTGTCCACCTCCCAACCAGTCACCACTAATGCCGCCTCATCTTTGGCCTGAAAGATCTTGCTCACCATTCAACCCCCTCTGACAAGTAGACGTTGATGCCCTAAATACTTGACAACATTCCACCATACTGGTGAGGCATCAATGCTGCCTCGCGTCACATCTCAAAGCTCACCTAGAACCATCCACCCCTCTGACCAATCACAGCAAATGTTGGCTCTCCACTGGTCCTTCACCCTACTTGAACGTTGTCACGCCTCAAGATTTTAAAACTCATTTTTTACATGTCATTCAGTGAAAATAAATTTTTTTTTAAATAATTTTTGTCAAACTTACGACAAAAATTGTCTCAAGGGTTATTCACTCTTTTTCAAACATACTCATATTTAAACAAGAATAATATAATAGGTAAGGTCAAACTATACTACAAATATATAGGGCCTTACCTAGTACATGTCATATATCCATAACATACAACCATAAATAATTGGCTCTTACGTGTCTATGTTCAAATACACACATACTAAAAGCTCACTTCTAGAGTTTAAAAATCCTACATCAAACTATAAAGAATGTTGGTCATCCTTTCCAAGCATAACAATCTCTATCCAGTCACTCTTCGTGCAACTTGCATCTCAAGGATGTTGAGGATACAAATAAACTCAGTGGGATGGCTAAACAAGCACTAAGTAATGGTAAAACATCAATAAATTGTATATATCATAAACTAAGTGATTATTATCATCATTTCACAAGTACATTAGATAAAACAAATAAATAGAATTTAACCACAATATAACAACATGTTCAAAAGCACAAGAATATAAACATTCTATTACCATGACCACACTCATGAGTCGCTTTCTCCCTAAGTGTACATCATAAAGGTTTTCTATGACATGTTAGTTACGTCTAAGAGTCCTTATCTCACTAGCCCATGAAAAACCCACAATTTTGACCTTAGTTCTTTTGAAGTGTGCCTGCTCCATCAATTGCATGAAGCTAAGGCTCACAAGGGCCCATAGACCCAAAGTGGTCGGGATCTCAATTACTATGATCATTGAAACCTCTTATATTGCATCGCACATGAAAAATCATCTTTTAATATTTTAGTCCATTCGAAGCAAATTCCAAGGCCAGGGGAGGAATACTACATAACTCCCACTCTTAAAGAGTAGGAAGACCAAGATCCTTTTCATACCATACCCTTCCGTTTATATGGATAAATGACTCACTTAAGGAGATGATATGATACTAGGAATCTCTGAGCTTAAGTGTCATTTACCAACAGTTTACGGTTTGACCCAAAATAAGGATTCTTGCACACAAAGGATACATATACCTAAATATCAACAAACTTATCATCACAAGTACTTGCAATCTCATGTATAAAATTTCATGCTATTATAATACTTAATAATACCTTATATCATATACTAACTCATGTTAGAAAATTACAATTACTGACATAATGTCGGTAGACTCACTAACATGCAGACCAAGTTACCGATGCCCATCAGCAACCCATTGATGTGTCAAACCCACATCAATAATGGGGGTGGCTAGAGTAGGCCACCTCATCGACTCTACACCAATGCATTGAACTTAACTCCAATGTCTGATTGGTTGCACATTGACACACCGAATCGTTTAAGTGCTAGTACAAAGTCATCTTCTCCTTTCACCTACGCCATCACTGATGTGTATGTGGTTGTACTGATGATTGAGAAGAAACCATAGAAATTGTTCCTGGTACCCCAAAATATTCCAAATTAGGCCGTAGTGCAGATCTTTCCAAACACACCCTTCCCACAATAACTAATGATGATACTCTTATCACATGATTAGCAAAAAGTTGGAAAACGCATGATCTCAAGCATATAAAAGACAAAAATCTCATAAATCATTCTCTTCATGCTTTCATATCAAGAAATAATCATGATTCATTCCATACATTAATTTCAAAACCAAATCATGGTAATAAGGTTAGCAATCTGACTTTTTTCCTTCACCAAACCCAATGGTCTCCACATACTCGATTGTCTTCCTTCTTCTTCTTGACTCTGACAAGCCTAAGCCTCCAACTTTGAACTGAAGTCATAGAATTTGAAGAATCTAGGTAAGGATTGTCAAATGTATTTATATGAGGGAGAAATAATTGAATTTTGGTACATGTTAGTCTCAATAATCCACATGAAAACCGCTTCTTTGTGCAATTTTGAACCCATTAGTAAACTACACCTAGAACACTGACATGTTGATGGCCTAGCAACAATGAATTTGGCACTTCATTGGTGAAGGAACTTATGTGTCGAACCTTACTAACATTGACCTAGAACTTTGCCGACAAAGACACTGACATGTATCTGCCTATAGAAAAATTATGTGTTTATATAAAGCTAAGTAAATTTTATATTTAACATCATTTAAATCTTCTTGAGCTTATTATCAAGAAATTGCTATCATTATCAAAGAAGTTTGTCAGTACTTTGAATGTATTGACATCAAAATTCAACTCAAAAACATCAAGGTAAATCACACATATATTTACATTCAAGATCATCAAAAAATTAATGAAAACAAAAAATCTACAATACCTTTTTTATTTTAAATGTTGATTAATAATTAATTAAATGCACAAGAATATTATATGAAAATCACGATATCTCAAAAGCTCTCCTGGGTTAGTCGATCTCCCTACCCACAATGTAGCCATCACCCATGGTCGCCCACAAACCATCCCCATCAATGGTTCCTTAAGATTGACTATCAAAAAAATGGTATTAGCTTTTGCTTCTTCTAATATTGAACTTTTCAATTTTGTTATTGTTTTTCCTTTTAATCTTTAGTCATATTTGGGATACAAAACTACACTTTCTCATGGCCTTTTAACAATCACGACCCTCTCTTTGTTTGTAGAATATAAGCTTGTAGAGTTGCAATGTCATAATTTTTTGTGGGCTTTTTGCTATTTTTTGCTCAGTTTCCAATGGAGAAACTTGATGATGCTTTGACATATTTTTTTTTATATTTCACCCAGTAATTATAACCATAGAGTTGGGTGTGGGGCTTAGTTGCGAGTGTTGGGCGTCGGTGTGCCATAGACATTTTTGGCATAAAAGAGAAAGAAAATGGATGAGAAAAAAAATGAAGAAGACAGAAAATGAGAGAGATAATAAAGAAAGGAAAGAGAAATAAAAATGGTTTTGGGGGGGGTTGGCAATAGCTTGGCGATGGAAAGGTGATACTTGAGCATAGCTCTGCCTCTCCCAACCTAGACTCAGATTCTCCACCCGTGCTCACTATTGTGCCTTTTGCTTCTTACTTGTCAAATGCTGGAGCAAGAAGCTAGGGCCAGCCTGTAACGACCAATTTTTTTGTCATGCCTATCCTGAGGGGTTAAGGGTATTTCTATAAATTCCAAATAAGTTTTAGGGGGTTTCAAGGGATGGAATCTCCTCATATGGGTAGAGCTCAAAGTAACGAGAGTAATGAATCAACAAACACGTGAAACGGAGGTTGAGAGCAAAAGTTACGACCTCGAAAGCGTGTCATATGAGTGGAACCTACTTAATATGGGATGACCACCCATGTTAGTCTAGTTTCGAAGGGCTCATCGATACGAGTCTATCGATACCAAGAACATACAATTCCGACTTCGGGGTAGGAAGTTATAGTGTTTTGAATTTGAGATATTATTTGAATAAAATAATGACATATCGAATAGGATTGATAACATATCAGATAGGATTGACAATATAGTGGATATGATTGATGGTGTATCAGATAGGACTAACAACATAGTGGATAGGATTGATGATGTGTCGGATATGGCTAACAATGTAGCGGATAGGATTGATGATGTATCTCATGTCAGTCCTATCTGCTACATGTCAGCCTCATGTACTCGAGGTTAGACTCAAGTTAATTCAAATCAAAGCTTGAACTTGGGCTAATAGAACCAAATTCTTATTTGGCCCATCTCTAATTAACTTGGTTTGAGTGTTGGCTAGCTTAACTTTGAATAAGTGGTTTAGGTGGTTTATTTTGATATTTGATATATGTTAGTTAGAATCATGATTATGTTACAAATTATGTATGTATATGAGATTGCAAATTTTAGAATGATTTAGTTAATGAAATAGGTTGGAATCAACATGTTTTGAATGATCAAATAGGTTTAAGTGAAGCTTTGAATATGTTTAAGTGAAATTTTTTATATAATATGGGGGATCCTTTATATTTTTAGGTGATGATGTCATCATTTGGTCAACTAGGTTGATCCAACCCAGCCACTAATATGGGTCAGGCTCTTGGCTAGGTTTAAAATATTACTTCAAAGAAACACTAATGGATGATGTGCATAACTATATGTGGTCTCATTCTTACCTACAATATACCTTTGAAGATAGCTTGCTTTGAGAAGGCAATTGTTATTATTCTCACAGTTGGGATTCTTTTGAAATAGGTATTAGATGGATGTCTTAGAGCTGAACTCATATGATAGGAATTAATTATTAGAAAATAAGTAGATTTATTTTGCATATATGTCTAATATATGTATCCATTTACTTCAAGTTTAATCATTACAATTTATTTGCAAAACTATAAATAACAGTAGTAATGATGTTAGTTTTTTACCTTAGTAATATCTAATTAAGTAAATAAAAATATTTATTTTAGCCTTTTTTAGCATATTTAAATAAATATAATGAATAATGGTTATCCGATTAATTGACTGATTATTAGTGGAAGGAACGGTTATGGAAATACCTATATCATTTACTAAATAGAATGGTTGTAGATAAAGATGTGGGAAATGGTTATGGTAACGGAATAGATTATACCATAACTGTATCATTCCATTGGCAGCCTTAGGCCTACAGGCTAGCCTGGCCGAACTTCCATATGGAGTGGCCCTCCCGATCCTATGGCTTGAAAAATTAGGGGAGCAGGCTAGGCTGGGCCAAAACCTGAGCCTCACTTTTGGCACCCTTAGGTGTTGGTGATAGTTTTATAGGTGTAGATAATCCAATCTCGATTGTTGAAATGGATGGCCATGGCACTTACACAACCTCAATGGTCATAAGCACGATTGTTACTAATATGATTTTTCACATGCTAGCAATAGTAACATCGATGGTAAGAGATGTAAGTGTCATGGCCAACAGCGTGTGCGAAGATAAAAATTCCTCCAATGGCCAAGATTTTGGTGGCAAAGAACCTTTCTATAATCGGTTGTTTGTTATACATGGAGGGGCATTCGTCCATATGGTTGAACCCCCTTCACCTCTTGTGCTAGGTTAAGGGGCTGTATTTTGAGAAAGGAGAATGATACCATCGAAAAATGATATAGCAAGGTTTATTTGAGGGCATATATTCGCCCATGGGTGTGGCTAACTTTTCTTTTTCTAATCTCTTAATAGTTGTTGCATTTCTTTTATTTTCACTAGTCCATGCGAACTTGTTTCTTTTAAGTAGCATCTCACTTAAACCACACTCAAAAGTAAATGAATTGTATTTATCACGATATTTTCTAATTACATTGAATAACTCTCCTCCTATAAACCACATTAAAATCCCCTAGAAGCAATCATGGCAAGTTAATTTATTTATAAAACTTTACTAACATATTCTCTTTGTCTTGCATTAATTGCTCCATTTAATTTTTTAAAATGAACTAAATTAATAGTTGAACATTACTATAGTCATTTTAAAAAACTAAATAGAGCCACAGGGAGTATACCCATTGACTTTCTTGTTCAGGAACACTAGAGAATCCAAGTAAAAAGGTCAATAGCCAAGACCATTACCATAAGTAACCAAAACACATATCATCTACCAAAATTTAGTATGGTTATATATCTAGTTTCTTATGCCAAAATCAGACATGCCAGCAGATCATTTGTTTGGATACTAGTACGAGCTTCACATTAGGAATAAGAGTTTTTTCCATATTGCCTGGCCAAAGAATGGAAAATTCCATATTTCATAGATTTTAAATAGAAATGCCATAAAACCTGGAATAATACAATGTAGCATAAATTTTGGACCAAAATACCCCTGCAACAAGGGTTAGGGTTTAAAATTGTGTAAACCTGTTGTGACGACGCATAAACAAAGAGGAGATCATAGCTTAATAACGATTAGTGATTTTTACCCAGCGGTTTTCATCAACAACAAATTTCGATTTCTATTTGGCGATTGTCGGCCTCCCTCACTTTATCGGCGATCGCTCTTCTCTTATTTTTGTCCAAAATTTTCTAACCACAAACTCTTTATCCCTACAAAAAGATATCAAGATGACACTACAACTCAAAAAATGAATATTGTGGGACTATCCAGGGAGAACATGGCTATATAAGAACAGAGAATGATGTAGATGCTAAGGAAGGACATTGTAGAATAGTCATGATAGCCTCCTACCCTATTGTGAAAAGAGGGACTCTAGTATGGTTTTTTATATGCAATTTTTTATTATGTAGAACATCTTATGTAAGCATGTACACAACCTTAGAGGTTTTTATCCCTGACTTGATGAACAATTGTATCAATAACAAATATTGGCGAATATCGTGTTATCAATAACACGCTACGATAAATATCATGTTATCGATAACACGCTACGACAAATATCGTGTTATCGATAATATGCTATGATGAATATCCCATTATAGTATATGCGATATATTATATTATCATTAACACGTATTGTTGGCATATCGTGTTATCGATAACACACTATGGCGAATATCGTGTTATCGATAACACGTTATGACAAATATCATGTTATAGTATATACGATATAGAGGAAAATAAATAACACGTCTTATTGACATATCGTGTTATCGATAATACACTATGCCAAATATCATATTATTGATAACACATTATGACAAATATCGTGTTATTGATGATACGCTATAGCGAATATCGTGTTATCAATAACACACTTTGGCAAATTTCATATTATCATATATGCAATACAGAGGATATTGTAGCATATTGTATTATCAATAACATGTATTGTTGGCATATCGTGTTATCGATAATACGCTATGACGAATATCGTGTTATCGATAACACGCTGTGACGAATATCATGTTATAGTATATGCGATATAGAGGAAAATAAATAACACGTCTTGTTAGCATATCGTGTTATCAATAATACGTTATGGCAAATATCGTGTTATCGATAACATGTTATGACGAATATCATGTTATAGTAAATGCGATATGGAGGAAAATAAATAACACGCCTTGTTGGCATATCGTGTTATCGATAACACACTATGATGAATATCGTGTTATTGATAATACGCTATGGCAAATATTGTGTTATTGATAACACGCTTTGGCAAATATCGTATTATTGTATATGCGATTTAGTGGATATCGTAGCATATTGTATTATCAATAATACACATTGTCGACATATCGTGTTATCAATAATACGCTATGGTGAATATCGTGTTATCGATAACATGCTATGGCGAATATCGTGTTATCGATAACATGCTATGGCGAATATCGTGTTATCGTATATGCGATATAGAGGATATCATATTATGGGTTGTCAGCTCAAAGAATACATATCGTATTATAAAAAATATATTTTATTAATATAACGTGTTATCATATATGCGATATGGATTAAGTGTTGGACATGGGTCATGCAGAGCATGAGATCTTTGGTCCATTTAGTGGGAGCTATCCTCTCGTTCTTGAATTCTCGGAAGTCTTGCGAGTCATGCTATCACGACCCAGATTTTTAAAGTATTTTTAAATAGCACGAACGGTAAGTAGCGAAATTTTTTTTCTTTTTCTTTCTTAAATACAAAACAAATCATTCGGTTAAATATCTAGGTCATGATAACTGGGGTTCACAAATACAGATATTAAATCATATGATATTTACACGTCTCAAAATTTCAACAACAGCTCATCCATCTAAGTACAAGTCTGTCACTCGTCTAAAAATAAATAACAAGTTGACTCTCACGCTAAAGGTACACTTACGTACCGAAGTTGTAAAAACGTAACTTCTTCTTGTGCTCGCCTGTCTTGATCTCACTTGTCGTCGTCAGGAGAATCCGCAACAAAGCAAACCAAACAACAACTACAACCACAATGGAGCATCTCCGCCTTCAGGAGAAGAGCTTCCAAAGGACAAAAGGTTTAATTAATATTTTTTGGATCGGGCCAACATCACCCGATGTTAATTGCCTACGTACTCATCAGACAACATTTCCAATGTTTCCAACAAGATCGAATCCAAACGTAGTTCTGCCTAAAAACTACTCTATCCTAATAAGCATAGCATCACACATGCAATGCTTAGGTATTTTCAACCTATATTTTAGTAAGTCCTTTAACCGTTCCACTTATCTAATTAACAAGAAACAACAAACAATGTTATTAATTATCTCACAACTCTTGTTTGATAATTAATACTACCAAGTCTGTAACTTAGAGATGACTTGTCCCTCGAGAAATCTCCAAACAAAGTACTCCAACCTTAGAGTAGACTGCTTAACAGCAGCTTGACCCAAATCCCCAGGGCTCTCAATAGCCTGCCACGAATCTGGAGAAGAGGATCCCAACTGTGCTCATGGACACAGATTGGCAAGAAACACAAGCCTTCCATGATGCTCATGTAATTCCGCTTTTCGTACGTACTAAATAGTCTTGGGAAGACCTGCGAGAGACCCGCGGTAAAGACCCTCTTGTCAATACCCAAACCGTTGTGGCGATGAAGAAGCATATCGCAATCTCTAGCATTATCCATAGAAGCATCAGGTCTTTATGACCATTAACTCTGCCAAACATCTAAAACTTAGACTAGATTATTTCCATCCAGTCAAGTATTCACTCAACCATTTGGGTCCTCTTCACCTTGTGAATCGGCCCAATAAATAGCTCATCCACTGAGCTATGACTCAGAGAACATCCCATAACCACCCTCGGCTCATTAACCAAGGTAAGATTCTATTTTAGGGCCCCGTTCACTCCATGAAATGGTCCCAACCCTAAAGAGGGTATTTTAGTCATTATCTTAATTAGGTGTTCTCCCCTCAAACCAACAACAACCAAAATCTCTTTATTAGTCTTTATTAACCTTACATTACTGACGTAACTTAACATAGCAATAATAAATGTAAGCATCAGAATAATCAACATATATAATATGTAGTCACACAAGTGCATAAATAATAAACAGATGCCCGTTGCATTCCTTTGCAGGACCAGGGCTCAGAGAATTCAAGCCCGATAGTGTAATCAACTCCAACACATCGCAAGAGTTACATTTTTAATACTCTAGTCGATCGACGTACTTGGTTGCAGACACGAGTAATCCACTGCCCTAAACCTTAAGAATTAGGGTCATTCCTCTTGCTTCCCGTGACACTATGACCTGACAAGGTCTTCATGTCACTTACTAGTCACACCCCTTCCTTTTGAAACCGTTTCACATCACTATAACGTACCCTAACGCTTAGTGGTTAGGTTATTAGTTTCGATAGAAACGGAAAATATTGCCCTTAAGGGCATTAGGGTAATTCTGTCCCTTAGGGTATGCTACCCTCCCTTGGGTCATTCTGGTCATCACACTACCCTTTTATTTATTTTAAGTCATAATCCTCTCAAAAGGCTCTACTCTCAAATTGACTCGCGCTTCCATTCATATGAATGTAGGCGGGTCCGCTCAAAAGGTATTTCTGTCATTTGGTTTAAGGCCTTAATAACATACGATGAGTCCAAAATTAAATGCAAGGGTACTACTAGACTTCATGAACTCTGTGTAATTTTTCTGGCGTGTTACAGGGTTGTGAACCCCTTGAACCGACCCAGGTTGTCTTAACGGTTTACGATTAAACCTAGGGGCAAAAAAGTTAATTATCCACTCACTGGGATTTTTCCTCACCAAACTTTTTGTTCCATAATTAGGTTACCCATTAAACTATCGTTGAGAATTTTTCCAATTTTTAGATCCACTCATAGGCCTCTGAACCAGAGCCTCGAACTCGGGTAAGTTAATATTATACGATAATTTAATGAATAGGGGTAAAAATGTTATTTTACAATCTCTGGGGGATTTTCCCCTAAGCTGAAACTCGGTCAGAATAATCCTAAACCTCTCCAGGTCCAATAGTAATTTTCTAGGATTTGTTTGACACAATTAACCCCCTGAACTGGACCCGGTTCAGGGAATATGAATTGTTCTTTTTTTTTTCTCTCTCTATCTTTTTTTTAATGACCCAGACCGGTCCGGGCCAGACCCAGGCCAGTCAGGTCCGGGCCAAACAAACCCGTCTTCCTCAGTTCTAGCCAGCAGGTGTCCCTGCTGGCCTCTAGCTACCACCACCAACCGCCACCGTTGGCCAACGGGCTGGGCCAGTGGGATCTCCTCCGGGAGGCGATTCTGTTAGGCTTAACCCCATCGTCACACAGCACCTGCTGGCCATTCTGCAAAGCGGCCAGATGTTCCTTCCGCCAGAGATTTGCACTGATGCCGCCACCTCGCCCAGCCATGGGACTAGGGCTGTTCTATTCGCTGTCCAGCGGCGATTCAGAACCCACTGGTCCAGCTGTGGGTCCGCCACCGGCAGCAACGTCTGCACCCTCTTTCCTTTGTGATTTCAGAGAGAACTAGAGAAGGAGCAGGGGTGCGGCGAAGTGGCAGTCCCAACTTCCGGCGAGGCTCCGCCTCCAGTTGGCCGATCAATAGAGAAGACAAGACTCAACCTTTGCCCCTCTGCTGACCGGAATAAATGGTCCGGCGGCGGCCAGAGCCAGAGCCGCCACAGCCAAGGCCACTGCAGCCTCAGAGTCCAATCCACTTCCGTTGGTTGTTCCGGCGACGGAAAAGTCAATTACTATTCACAATATTATGTGTGAACAGTAATTGCAGAGATCCACAAAAAAATCAATTAAATTAATTAACAAATTCTTCACTAATCACAACTCGAAATCTTACCTATGAGGCCGAGTTGTTGTCGATCCACCGCTGTTGAAGACTCGCCGGAGCCTTGCCAGAAAATTTCATCGGCGGCTCTTTCCCCTTCCCTTCGCCCTCCAAGAACTCTCCCTAATTAATCTTTTTGTAGGCATGGGATTAGGGCTCCTAATCCCATGAGAAATTGGGCCCCAAAAACCCAATTTCGGATCAGTAATTAATCAGGCCCGTATTGCAACTTAAACGGACAAATCGTGCGTTCAATTTGGGTAAACGGGTCCTGCACATTAAAGTCAACTTCGAACAGTCGCATCTCCCTCATCCGACCTCCGATTCGCGCGTTCTTGGTGGCGTTTCGAAGATCTTTCCATCTATTTTCCATCCATATATTCTTTAGCTACTACTTCCAACTGATGATTAAGTTATTCTCACGAGAAGATCAAGGGGTCCTACACCCTAATTTCCCTGTGTACGACTTCGAGAATTTAAAAAATTCCCGGACGTTACACATGCATAGTGGATGTACTCTACCCAATTTCTTTCGGATTCATTTTACTCCCAAAAATCCTTTCTTTTTGCCGCGTCCAATCCCCATTTACAGCAAGTCTTTGGAGTCCTTCAATCCGTTCTAAACGTAACCCAGTTTTCCATATTGCCGGAACATTATGTTTGTTGCTATTTAGCAAGCACTAAAGTGGCTTCCTTTGATTCCCCGTTTTGAATTTTTTTATTTTTTATATTTTTTTTAACTAGGAAACAATTTTTAGATTGAAACTAGGAGGTGGCTCGGTTCTGGTTTGTTCTCTGAAACACAAGATTGAGAGGAGAAATTTATTTGGTGCTTTGTTTTTTGTATGTTGAGTGTTTTGATTTTACTTGTACAAATTTGTGTCATCATCGGTAATTTATCACCAATAATGAGATAAGAACTTCGGTATAGTTTAGTTGTGACCTAAGGGTATATTTGTCCTAAACTAGGTTATATGGGATTAAGTAGTAAAATTCAGGGAATATAGAATATTTGTATGTTAAGCCAAGTAATATGGAAAACACTCTAAGAATAACTGCTGGTCTAATCAGTAATTATGGGAGGTAAATAGAAAAATAAAATATGCTTGATTGATGTTAAATTTCACAAGTTAAAAATTAACTTTATCATTTCAAAACCATTAAGAGTAAGGCCCATTTTTGTAAAAGTTAACATCACAATAATACTACTCACACGAAAAAGAGACTCGTTTATATGACTTTAGGCTCACTTGGATGGGCATCGTACAATTTCAAGATTCAATCTAATGGCACACAGAGGGAATATTTATTTCTTTTCCCTTTGTGCCATCAAATCTTAATCCAATGGATTATGATACCCGGGCTTAAGCAACTGCATGTGAGCCCCCACTTATATTAATTTTTTTGGGGGGAAGAAATTACGTAGTTTCTTAATTAAAAACAATTGTTATATAGAGATGAAGTCAGGGAGGAAGATGCAAACAAATTACCCAACTATTTCGGGTTGGACTTGTAGCGTTGGGGTCCCAAGCACATGGAGCTTGAATGGCCAGTGGAATCATTTATCTCACATAGAAGAAAAACAACAGACATTCGTTGAGCACAGTCATTTGGGGAATCGTCTTCCATCCTTCATTTGTTGATCTGCAAGCTTCAAGTCCATCTCTACCATTTTACCTTCAAGTTTGGAGAAGAGAGAAAGCCATGTTTGTGCAGCTGATCAGAGAAAAAGCTCTTAGTGGCCTTTTCCGAGCTTTGTTTTAGGAGCTGACTGTGATCCTCCACAGGGGTCTTGGTCATCATTGAGATCTTACTTCGGAGCTGGAAAAACTATTCACTGTACGTCATACAAAGGCGTCATGTATGACTAAGAATTCGATGAAGAGTAAAGATGTCAAGTTCTTGCGGGATACTTTATCGGGATGTTAATTGGGATTTCCCCACAGGTCATATGCCATTTTCTTCAAGTTTTCAGCAGCAATCTTCCAAAAATTTTCCAAAGCCATGATTCATTTGCAGACGGCAATTTTATTAATTTCTCACTGGAGTTGGCCGCGTGATCAATCCTTTCCCTCTTGAGATAATCCTTGCACAATCATGATCTTTGTAGATCTATTTGAATGTGGGCATATCAAGCAAAACGAAATCGCGCACACCATTTTTTTCCTGTGGGATCGATTGTATAATGAATATGTTTATTTAAACCTTAATAATCCAATCATGATAAGGAAAATTGATAAGGCGGGAGTGCTACTGCTACTTAAAATTGATTGTATAATGAATATGTTTATTTAAACCTTAATAATCCACTCAATACCCCAATAAACTTATAAACTTTCTTACAAATTTATGAATCAAATGAGGTAGTAGAGAGATTATTGGGTTGCATATGGATATATTTTTATATTATTCACATATAATAGATTCAAATCCGCTTTATTGCTTCGTGATATGTGCACACGCGGACGGTACATAATATGCCGGGGGCACACTGACACTCATACAACCCTATGCTTATTAACTTTTTCCTTTATGTTTACATTTGGATAGCGTTCCTCTGTTAAACTGCATTAAAATTTAGAAGAAACAGCCATGCCATATTTAGTTGATTATAAAAACTATGCCTATTGGCTATTATCTTATTCACACTATAAGTTACTCTTATTTGTACAAGCTATATACAAAAATCTACTAATGGTTATGTTTAGTTTCTTCAACCATAACAATAAAAAATTATCAGATGCAGCATAGAAGGACAATACAATCCAAGGACATACGCTGGAGGCCAAAACATTACAATGGAGCTTGTAACAACACAATAAGCAAAATGCTAGGACAAAGACATAACATAAGTGTCAAAGCTGAATAGAAGACACGATTCACAACTATAGATTGTTAGAAAAATTATCTCTAATGCAATAGATGTCAAGAATAAAGTTTGTAAAAACCAAACACCGTTCCACATTTAATAATTGGTTCCCATGCTCACCATCACTAAATCCTTCTATTCCCTTCTTGATGAAATTTTACAATATTTGTATAGATATATGTCTTGAAGGCTTGTGTTGAACATTTAACTATCCATAAATTAAATACAGCAGCATGATTTTATATCTCCTTTGTAATGTATATGATTAACTAATAAAACTTCACTAAGGTGATACTTGTGATTGATACGGTCTGGTCTTGTAGCCAATTTCCATCAGGCCACTTCGTGACAGAGGGGTTTAAAGCATTGGGAAACATCATTTGCTATGAAACTACCTATCAGTGAGCTATATCTACCTTGCTGGGAGTGGGTTGGAAAGAAACTTCTTAACTATTTCCTAACCAAAAGGAGGTCGCAATTAGATGGAATGGGCTTGATCCGGTGGAATCAGCAATTATTGGAGGTGGATAGAATAACATGCATAGTTTCCTGGTTTCGCACTCATATTCTAATGAAAAACATCTCTTGCAAGAGATGAAGTGACGGAGGAAGATGCAAACAAGTTACCCAACCAGTATTTCCTTATCAAACAAAATGCCTTTTCTCAGGTTGGGGTCCCACTCACATGGGCTTGAATGGTTGGTGGAACTTTACGTTCAATGAACCAGAATATGCTGCGTACTCTGAAGCAGAACAAGTCCCTTCTCCTTTCATGGCAAAATTTCCTTCCCTTCTTTGCCTTCTCTTTCATCTTCAGTAATTTATCAATTTTTAAGATCTCAGTCCCTGATTTCCTTCCAAATCGCAGAATAAATCTCTCCCGGTAGTAAATTTTATTTCCTTCCATTCCATTAAACATCTGATTCTATAGATATATTATATAAACAATTCGATCGCTTTTCGTGCAACATTATTTTGCCCCCCATTCCAACATGTGCAAGCATGTACGACGTACTAGATGATATCGAGCCATTTGAATGAATGCGAGTCCATACAAAGTAGAAGAAAATTAACAAATCCGAATGACTAAGCTATCAACCAATTCAAACTCTGAAAAATTCCAACAATCTCTGCCTTGGTGAGATTTTTGTGCTACCTGAACAAAAAATTCTTCCAAGACAGTTCTACGATCTTTACCTTGCCATAAAATTTTCAACATTTGAAATCAAAACACCAATCCAAATCAAACTAAATTTGAAATCAAAACATCAATCCAAATCAAACATGACTAAAGGTGCTGAGATGCACATGAAGGTGCCAAAAGTTATGAGTAGCTTCAGACAAATGTGGGAGCTAATCCCATCATCTAAATACTCCTAACATGAACTCAAACTAGTCTTTGCCAAAGCAACAAGATCAAAACCATTTTCAAACACTCTAATGCTATCAATTCAAATATTAAACTTCATTTGCATTGGAATAACAATACCAAAATCTTCACCAATCTCCCAATTTAGAGGCTCTAAATGAGTTAACCTCAATAGCAACCCTGTCCATGTTGTTGCTGCAAAAATAATATTTTAAAAATAGGCTCAAAACAGCCCCGTGGTGTATAAGTTTTGTAAAATTCCATATGTATCTAGTTGTATTGGCCCTGTAATAATATAATTAATGGACCCTACAAAAGAATGTTACCAAGATTTCCATCAAGTGGAGGTTGATTTCTGTTTTCTCTCTCCCAACGACAAGAGAAAGTGACAAAACATAAAAAAAAGAATAAAGAAAAGGAGAAAGTGAGCAGCGTTTTTTGTTCTTTTCCCATCATGAAAGATGATGAGTCAAAGTTGGAGCAAGCCCCTTTTTTCACCTTTCTTCTCTATTTTAGGGTAAAATGGAGTCTGTACACAAATATAGGATTTTAATGGAAAAAATATCATTTTGCAATTGAAATTCTCACTTATTATTTCCACTAGCAACATAAAGGCAATACATATACGAGAAAATGAGAGAAGGGGTGTAGAGCTTGAGCTCTCAAGCTCTGATAATGGCAAATGACATATGGGCAGAGAAGGGTATCAAGTCCTAGGAAGTGTTTTTCATATTCCACTCTGACAATGAGCCCATCGTAAAGAACATATGTGAACTATTGATATTTGAGATTGATGGCACACACATTAGTGTAAGTTAATGTTAGTACCACTGGTACTATTGTGTACTAGCATGTGTGCCGTTGATCTCACAGATGAAGGGTTCCCATGTGTTCTTTACACTTAGCTCATTGTCAAAGTGGAGCTCTACCTAAAGAAAAACATATTGGTCATAGTCATTTGCAGAGGTCCTAAACATGGCATTGGGACAGTCTACTACAATGTGGAGAATGAGCTAGCTATGATAGGAAGCCAAAGAGGAATGGAGGCTTTGACTATGGTGATGTTGTAGGAATGAGAGGATGAATAGCCTTTATGATGGGTTTCCATGGTGCCCTTGCAAACAGGTTTGGAGAGGATTCATGCCCCAGAAAATAAAAATTCATGCCCATTTTTAGTTTGCATGTGATAAAATGGGGGTCATGCAAAATCGTTGGGTGCACTATAACAAAATGTAGTATTAGCGACACAAAAATAAACGTCGCTAAAAATAACTACTTGTGACTCATAAAAAGCATCACAAAAAAATGAACTATTAGCGATGCATTCTCTTATGTGTTGCTAATAGTCATATATTAGCGATGCATAGTTTAAAGCATCACTAAGACTAATCCTATTAGCGACACTTTATAATAAGTGTTGCAAATAATTCCTCCATTTGCGACGCTATACAAAAACATCGCTAAAAGATACATATTTTAAATAAATAAAAAAATATCATAACTATTAGCAACGCTTATTGTATGCGTCGCTAATGGCTTTAACAATAGCGACGCTTGTGCACAAGCGTCGCTAATAGTCCTCCTATTAGCGACTCTTAAAAAAACGTCACTAATAATTATGAATTTAAAGTAAGAAAAATAAAAGAATTGAATTATTAGCGACGTTTTTAAACAAGTGTCGCAAATAGTATTTGTAATATCATTATTAATTATTTAATTAATAAATAATAATAAAATTTTAAAATAAACTTCCTAAATATAATATTTTTTTAAAATATTTACTATTTGTATATATAATAAATAAATATTAATTTTTAATAAAAAGTGGTGTTAATAATATATTAAACTTTCACTATTTATATATGATATATTTTATTTCTTAAATTTTCTTATTAATTTTAAAATATAATTTATAATAAAAGAGAGTGAAGAGAGAAGAGAGAGTGCATGGAGAGAGATAGTGAGAGTGAGGAGAGAGAGAATGTGAGGAGAGAGATGGATGGAAGAGAGAGAGAGAGGAGAGAGAAAGAAGAGAGAGAGTAAGTGAGAGGGGAGGTGAGAGAGTGAGGTGAGAGAGAGAGATGGGGGAGAGAGGGTGAGGAGAGAGAGGGAAGAGAGAGAGGAGAGAGAGGGTGAGGAGAGAGAGAGGGAGGAGAGAGCAGAGAGAGAGAGGAGAGATGGAAGAGAGAGAGGAGAGGGAGATTAATTATTTTATAATTTTTTAAGTTTTTTATATAAATTATTATATTTTATAAATAATAAAAAAATATATTATTAGCGATGCATAGCAATATGCGTCACTATTAGTTTTTATTTTATTTTATTTTTTTAAATTAATTTTTAAAAATAAAAAATAAAAAAGTATTGAAATTAGAGGTGAGATAGTGTGTAGAGAGAGAGAGGAGATGGAGAGAGAGAGGGAGATTAATTAATTTTTAATTTTTTTAGGTTTTTTATAAATTATTATATTTTAAAAATTTTAAAAATAAAATAAATATTATTAGCAACGCATAAGAATATTCGCCGCTAATATTTAGTCTATTAACGACGCATATTACTATGAATCGCTAATAATATTTATTTTATTTATATCTTTTATTTTATAAAATTAATTTTAAAAATAAAAAATTATAAAGTATTGAAATTAGAGGAGTGATAGTGTGTAGAGAGAGGAGAGAGAGAAGAGAGAGAGGGAGAGAGAGGAGAGAAGAGAGGGAGAGAGAGAGGAGAGGGAGAGAGGAAAGAGGAAAGGGAGAGAGGAGAGGGAGAGAGGAAAGAGGAGAGGGAGAGAGAGAGGAGAGGGAGAGAGAGAGGAGAGAGAGGGAAAGGGAGAGAGGGATAGTGAGGGTGAGGAGAGAGATAGTGAGGGTAGAGAGAGGGTGAGGAGAGAGAAAGAGAAGAGAGAGGCTAGAGAGAGAGAGGAGAGATAAGAGGGAGAGAGAGGATAGGGAGAGAGAGAGAGAGATAGGAGAGGGAGAGAGAGGAGACAGAGACGGAGGAAAGAGGAGAGGGATAGGGAGATTAATTAATTTTTAATTTTTTTAGGTTTTTTTATAAATTATTATATTTTATAAATATTATTAGCGAAACATAGGAATATGCGTTGCTACTAGGTTAGGTATTAGCGATGCATATTACTACTAATATTCAAGCTATTAGCGACGCATATTACTATGCGTCGCTAATAGTATTTATTTTATTAATTCTTTTATTTTTAAAAATAAAAAAATCATAAAGTATTGAAATTAGAGGAGAGATAGTGTGTAGAGAGAGAGGAGAGAGAGAAGAGAGAGAGGAAAGAGAAGAGGGAGAAAGAGAGGAGAGAGAGGAGAGAGGAGAGGAAGAGAGGGAAAGAGAGAGGAGAGGAAGAAAGGGAAAGAGAGAGGAGAGGGAGAGAGAGGAGAGGGCAAGAGAGAAGAAAGAAGAGGGAGATTAATTAATTTTCAATTTTTTGATAAATTATTATATTTTAAAAATAAAATAAATATTATTAGCGACACATAGGAATATGTATCGCTAATAGTGTAAGTATTAGCGACGCATATTAGTATGTGTCGCTAATATTCAGTCTATTAGAGACGCATATTACTATGTGTCGCTAATAGTATTTATTTTATTTATTTTTAAAATAAAATATTCATAAAGTATTAAAATTAGAGGAGAGAGTGTGTAGAGAGAGAGAAGAGAAAGAGGGTAAGGAAAGACAGAGTGAGGGTAGAGAGAGAGGGTGAGGAGAGAGAGAGAGGGTAGAGAGAGAAGGTGAAGAGAGAGTGTGTGAGGGAAGAGAGAGATGAAGAGAGAGTGGGAAGAGAGAGAGAGAGGTAGAGAGAGAAGGTGAGAGGAAGAGAGAGAAAGATGAGAGAGTGAGGGTGAGGAGAGAGAGAGAGAGAAAGAGAAAGAGGGTAGAGAGAGGGTGAGGAGAGAGAAAGGGAAGAGAGAGGGTAGAGAGAGGGTGAGGAGAGAGAAAGGGAAGAGAGAGGGTAGAGAGAGGGTGAGGAGAGAGAAAGGGAAGAGAGAGAGGAGAGAGAGAGTGAGGGAAGAGAGAGAGGGTGCAGAGAATAGTTTTTTAATAAAAAATTTAAGACATTTAGCGATGGTCATTATAGAGCGTCACTAATATTACCTGTATTAGTGACACTAATTTTTTTCGTCGCTAATGTATTTACAATTAGCGACATTTAGTTATTAGTGTCGCAAATGAAGTTAATTGCGACGCCTCGCAGCATCGCAAATGAAAATTTTTTGTGACGCTTCATTGAAGCGTCACTAAACATTTTACGCGGGCGAAAATTCACTTGAGCGTGAAGTTTTGGCGCGAAACTTTGTGCTCGGGCAAATTTCCACTCGTGCCTTTATATTCCAACACCTCTGGCGAGACTGCAGAACTAGAGCTTCCTCTCCTCCGCTCCCACCTCCTTCTCTCACTCCGTCCCTTCTCCGTCAGCGGCAAGGATGGAAAAGGCGGCATCTTTGGGTTTGAGGATGATGATCTGTCCGGCATCTCTGATGAGCCGGACCAGTCGTCTGTGCATGGTCGCCTGTGCATCTTCGATGACTGGCTGCGTGAGGAGTTCAATCCTCCAGCCGCCGTTCGTTGTTGTCTCGCCGCCATTTTTTTCCTGGCTGCTTACTCTTTCTCGAATTAGATCCGCCGTCGCCGGCGGACATTGATGCTTGTAATAGGGGCCGGATCTGGAACCTCCACCATAGAGCAGAACTTTTTCCTGCCCCTGGGCTGCCGGTGTGGCACACAGTTGCCGGATCTTTTATCACTCACTATGCATTTTTTGATATGACTTTTCCATGCTGCCACTGCCCATTTTTCCACTGGAACTAAGATCGCCGGTGTCGGGTGGAGTGTTTTGCAGTATCGGGCATCGGCGGTTGTCGCTGGCTGACAACACCGGTGGGTTTGTGACCTCTCGCCGTGGTGAGAGGTTGAAGACGGTTTGCGCCACAAGTCGCTTCTGACCCGGCCGCGTACGGGTCGGGTTCTAGACCCGACCAAAACTGGGTCTCCAGACCCGGTTTCGTCCAATCCGAGTAATTGAATATTTTTTTCTTTACCTAGTCATTCTTTTTTTTTAGCGACACTGTACATGAGCGTCACTAATATTTTATTTATGTTATTAGTGATGCACTAATTAAGCGTCACTAATAGTGTTAAATTATTATTATTATTTATAAGTAAAATTTTTTAATATTTTTTTAAATAATTATACACATTAGCGATGCATAAGCAAACGTCAATAATACTATCATATTAGCGACATTTACTAACAAGCGTCACTAATAATTATTTATTTAATTTAATTTTTTAAAATAATTAATATTTAGAAAAATTAAAATATTTTTTTATTAGTGATGCTTTATAAACGTCGCTAATATTATAATATTAGTGACGCCTAATAAAAAGGGTCTCTAATACTACACTAACAGCGACATTTTAGTTATGCGTCGTTAATATGTAGTAGCGGCAACAGTTTTATCGACGCATTTAGAGACGCTTTGTATTCGTTGTTAATAACTATTAACAACGTTTAAATGTGTCGCTAACAGTTAATTTTGTTTTATTGGTGTCAAAATAGACAACCTTAAATTATTTCTTGCCAATTGCCTCCCTCCTCCTCTAGCCCCTCCTCCTACTTTTCCTCTCCTCCTCCCTCTTTTCCTTCATCTCCTACCTTGACAGCCTATTTTGGGAGATAACTCGTAGTTTGATAGTTGATGGTTTGACACTTTATGTCACGACCCGGATTTTTAAAACCATTTTTAAATAGCACGAACGGTAAGCAACGAGAATTTTCTTTTTTTCTTTAAATACAAAATAAACCATTCGATTAAATATCCGAGTCATGATAACTGGGGTTACAAATACGAATATCAAATCATATAATATTATTTAACGTCTGAAAATTCATAAAGAATAGCACATCCATCTAAGTACAAGTCCATCGTCCGTCTAAAAATAAATAACAAGTTGACTCTCACGCTAAAGGTACACATACGTACCGGAGTTGCAAAAACGTAACAACTTCTTCATGTGCTCGCCTGTCTTGATCTCACTTGTTGTCGCTTAGAGAATCTGTAACTAAGAAAACCAAACAACAACACAACAATGGAATCTCTCTGCCTTTCAGCAGATGAGCTTCCAAAGAACAAAAGGTTTTATTAATATTATTCAGATCGGGCCAACATCACCCGATGTTAGTTACCTACGTACTCATCAGACAACATCTCCAATGTTTCCAACAAGATCGGATCTAGACGTAGTTCTACCTAGAAACTACTCTATCCTAATAAGCATAGCACCACACATGCAATGCTTAAGTATATTCAACCTACATTTTAGTAAGTCATTTAATCGTTCCACTTATCTAATTAACAAGCAATATCAAACAATGTTATTAATTATCTCACAACTCTTGTTCGACAATTAATACTATAAAATCTATAACTCGGAGATGTCTCGCCCCTCGAGAAATCCCTAAACAAAGTACTCCAACCTTGGAGTAGACTGCTTAACAGCAGCTTGACCCAAATCCCCAGGGCTCTCAATAGCCTGCCACGAATCTGGGGAAAAGGATCTCAGCTGTGCTCATGGACACAGATTGGCGAGAAGCACAAGCCTTCCATGATGCTCATACAACTCCGCTTTTCGTACGTACTAAATAGTCATGGGAAGACCTGCGGGAGACCCGCGGTAAAGACCCTTTTGGTCAATACCTAAACCGTCGTGGCGATGAAGAAGCATATCGCAATCTCCAGCATTATCCAAAGAAGCCTTAGGTCTTTATGACCATTGACTCTGCCAAACATCTGAACTTAGACTAGATTATTATCATCCAGTCAAGTATCCACTAAACCATTTGGGTCCTCTTCACCTTGTGAATCGGCCCAATAAATAGCTCATCCACTGAGCTAAGACTTAAAGAACATCCCATAACCATCCTCGGTTCATTAACCAAAGTAAAATTCTATGTCAGGACCCCATTCAAATCCATGAATCGGTCCCAAACCCTATTGAGGGTATTTTAGTCTTTATCTTGATTAGATGTTCTCCCTCCAAACCAACAGCAACCCATGTCTCTTGATTAATCTTTATTAACCTTACATTATTGATGTAACTTAACATAGCAATACTAAATGTAAGCATCAGAATAATCAACATATATATTACGCAGTCACACAAGTGTATAAATAATAAACGGAGGCTCGTTGCATTCCTTTGCAGTGCCAGGGCTCAGAGAATTCAAGCCCGAGAGTGTAATCAACTCCAACACATCGCACGAGTTACATTTTTAATACTCTAGACGATCGACGTACTCGGTTGCAGAGACGAGTAATCCGTTGCCCTAAACCTTGAGAATGAGGGTCATTCCTCTTGATTCCCGTGACACTATGACCTGACAAGGTCTTCGTGTCACTTACTAGTCACACCCATTCCTTTCGAAGTCATTTAACATCAAGGGCACCCTAACGCTCGGTTGCTAGGTTATCCGTTTTAGCGGAAATAGAACATACTGCCCCCTAAGGGCATTATGGTAATTTCACCACCCCTCCCTTGGTTCATTCTAGTCATTTTACTACCCTTCTATTACTTCAAGTCTTTGACCTCTCACAAAGCTCCACTCTCAGACTGACCCACGCTTCCATTCACACAAATATAGTCGGGTCTACTCTAAGGGGTATTTCTATCATTTGGTTTAAGGCCTTAATAACATCCAATGGGTCCAAAATTCAACTCAAGGGTACTATTGGGCTTCATAGCCTCTGTGTAATTTTCCTGGCATGTGACGGGGTCGTGAACCCCTTGAACCGACCCAGGTTTTGACTAACAGTTTACTATAAACCCTAAGGGCAAAAGGGTCCATTAACCACTCACTGGGCTTTTTCCTCACCAAAAGGTTTGGCTTATAATTATTTTGCCCATTAAACTATCACTGAGAATTTTTCTAATTTTTAAATCCACTCATAGGCCTCTGAACCAGAGCCTCGAACTCGGGTAAGTTAATATTATACAATAATTAACTAACGGGGGTAAAAAGGTCATTTTACCATCTTTGGGATTTTTCTCAGGTCTGAAACTTGGTCAAGACACCCGTATCCCTCTCAAAGTCCACGGGTAATTTTTATAAATTTTTAGAACAAGTAAAGACCCTTGAACCGGACCCGGTTCAACGCCCGCCCACTCTTATTTCTCTTTTCATTTATATTTCTGACCCAGACCGGATCTGGGCCAGGCCCAGACCAGTCGGGTCCGGACCAGCGAAAACGGACCCGTCTTCTTCGGTTCCGGCCAGCAGGAACACCTGCTGGCCTCCGGCAGCCACCGCCGGCCGCCACTGTTAGCCGACGGGCTTGGCCAACAAGATCGCCTCCGGGAGGCGGTTCCGTTAGACTAAGTCTTGTCGGCGCACGGTGGCTGCCAAGCAGTCTGCAAAACGACCAAATTTTCTTCCGCCGGCGATTTGCACCGACGCCGCCGCCTCGCCCAGCCGTGGGACCGGGGCCATTCGATTCTCCGTCTCGGCATGGCCTGTAGCAGCACAGGCCACCGAATCTGGGGCCGGCACAGCCCAGGCCACCGCAGCCAGGGCTGGCGCGGCCGGCCTGCGCAGCCCCTTTGTTTTTTTTTATTTTTTTCTTTACTTTTACAGTGACCCGCACGGCGGCGGCGGAACCTGCCGCCGGCGGGTCACCCCTGCCTTTCTCGCCCAACGGAGGGGCGGTTTCAGGCCGGAGGAAAACCGGCCGGTGGCTGATCGGCGGCCTGCCCATCTGCACTATTCTACAATAATTTCTAAACGAAATTGCAGAAATAAGCAGAATTGCAGAAATTAAATTGAAACTTATTTAATCAATTATTCCTTAATCCATACTAGGTAGTAATGGCAACAATCCTACCTTAATTGCCGATTTGTAGTCGATCCACCGTCGTCGGAGCCTCGCCGGAGCTTCGCCGGAAAATTTCTTCATGTATTTCACCACCAAAAACCCCCTTTTTCTGCTCTGATCAGGCAAAAGACCCCAAAAAAAGCCCTAATTAATTCTATTTATAGGCATGGGATTAGGACTCCTAATCCTATGAGAAATTAGGTCTCAAAAACCCAATTTCGGAACAATAATTCCTCGGGCCCGCATCGCAACTTAAAAGGACAAATCGCGCGTTCAATTCGGGTAAACGGGTCCTGCACGTTAAAGTCAACTTTGAACGGTCGTATCTCCCTCATCCGAACTCCATTTTGCGCGTTCTTGGTGGCGTTTCGAAGCTCTTTTTGTCTATTTTCCATCCATATAAACTTTAGCCACCACTTCCAACTGATCATCAGGTTATTCTCACGGGAAGATCAAGGGGTCCTACACCCTAATTTCCTTGTATACAACTTCGAAAATTTAGAAAATTCCCGGACGTTACACTTTAGCTTCAAACCCTCTTTAAAAATTGACAGTTTGTAAAATTTGGCAGTTGAGAACTCGGAATAATATAAACATAACTCATTCTTCTTTTTAATCAGTTAAAGATAATTATGGACTTTCTAATTTTTGAGCTTATAAAGAAAATTATTTTTTTAAATGGCTCCATGTCCAATTCATAACCATTCCTAATAAATTTCGAAAAGGCAAAGGAGGAGGAGGATGAGGATGAGGGGAAGGAGGATGGGAATGGAGGAGGAGGAGAAGAATGAGGAGGAGGTAGAAGGAGGGGAGGAGGAGGTAGATAAGGATGTGAGGTGAAGGAGGAGTGGAGGGGAGGAGGACGCAAAGTAGGAGAAGAAGGAGGAGGAGGCGGAGAAGGAGAGGAGGAAGAGGAGGCAAAGGAGGAGGAAGAGGGGAGCCGAAGATGGATGAGGAGGCAGAGCGGGAGCTCGTATGGAGGAGAGGCAGTTTAGTCAGAAATAGACTTCAACTGGAACAAGAAGAAGGGATGTAGCAATTTACGTGTGAGTAAGTCTACTTTGGTAAATACTGAAGACTTGCACACATAACATGCATTTTGGTAGAACTACGGTCTATTTTGGACAAATTTTCTTATAGTAATAATATGCATCTACCTAGGAACATTGGCTAACATAGGTCCCACATGTGAGCATGGGCCTTAGGCCCACACATCATGGCACACATGTCTATATAGTAGTACTCAATTTTGTGATGTAAAAGGCATGTGTTAACATTTTTATGATCTAAACCTACAACCACATGGTTTAATTCAATCTTTTTTCTCATGTATATGATCAATTTATAGAAGTTTAATAGTTTATTAGAGATTGATGGTAGAAATTGATATGTTTTCCAAATTGTCCTTAAGTTGCATACACAACATGTCTATTTAGTGTACGCCTATGGGCAAAGTGATATGAAGAACAGGCCGATTTCTTTTGCTACAAAGGAGACTTCGAGTAAGATTTAGCTAGGGATCAAGGGCCCCACAACTTATAGTGAATCAAGGGACCCACAACTTGTGGATTGCGACTTGGAGTCATTGAGAGAGATGCAAAGAAATTCCTTATCTATTATTCTTTTGATTGTAAGAAATTTTCCTTATCAAAATGCATTTTAACGGGTTGTGCTTTTATTTGAAGTGGAAATAATTAAAAACACATTTTTGATATTGTCTTCAATCCTTGATTTATTGAACTTCAAGCCCCAACTCCATCACTAGCATTTTAACTTCAACTCTTTGGAGAACAGAAAGTCCTAGCTCTGCAGCTGGTCAGAGGGGCAGCTCTTAGTGGACTTTTCAAACTTTCTTTTTAGGCCACTTGATTGTATTATGAATGTATCTATATGCACCCTAATAATCCTCTCAGTATAAATTTATGAATAAATGGGGTATTAAGGGGATTATTGAGATGCATATAGATGTGTTCTTGTATTATTCATGGGCAATAGATTTGGATTTGCTTGACTGCCCCATGATATGTGCACGCGTACATGATATGCTTGGCACACACCGGCACTCATAAAATCCTGAACTTATTTTAACTTTTTCCTTTATATTTACTGGATAACTCTCCCATTAAAATCCCCTAGAAACAGCCATGCCAAATTCATTTGATTATACAAAGTATGCCTATTGGCTATTGTCTTGTGAAAACTATAATTGATTCTTATTTGTACAAACTATATACAAAAATCTACTAATGGTGATCTTTAGTTTCTACAATCATAACAATAGAAAGACAATACAATACAAGGAGGTTGGCCTCTAGAGGCTAGAACATTACAACATGTTGAGTGGCCGGACCAGTGGAAGCATGGTGGGATGGGGTTGGCGCACCAATCAAAATTCGTTCTTTACAATTAATCTACAAAAAACATGCATAAACCTCAATTCAATTAGCAATAAATCATCATCGAATCATAGATCATGCAAATAAAAAAATAAAGAGGGACAATAACATTCTGACCTTGGGCATTCCAACCCTTGCACGCCCTTGAAACGATCAGCCCTCACTTCTTAATCACAAGAAATCAAGCATAGGGAATGGATATTACCTTTATGTGTAGATCCCTCACAAACCAATGCTTGGATTAAAGAAAACTCAGCAAGGATGCAGCCCAATCAATCACCAAGACATCCCAGCAATGAAGGAGAGCCTTCTCCTTCTTTCAGCCCGCCAAAGAGGAGTAGGAGAGGGGAGAATAGGGGCAGCCAGCAGCAAGTTTTCTCCCCAAGCCTTGTACAAGCCAATCCAAGAGAGAGAGGGGCGGGGGCAATTGGGAGAGAGGAGGAAGAGAGTGGGGCGGCCCAAACTTATGGCTTCCTCCTCTCTTACTCTCCCTTAAATACCCCTTCCTTTCCTCTTTTAGGTGGGCCTAATTGTGGGCTATTCTACTTGGGCTTCCCTGCTTTATTTCTTCCGGTTTCACTTGAGGGTCAATACACAACGAGAGCGGGCTTTGTCTCTTAGAGCCCGCAGAGGCCTGAACCCCCTGCACACGGTCAAACCCGCAATAGGGTCCACCCCTTGCTAACTAGGGTCCCACCATCGACACATAATTTACTCTTCTGGGCCCCATAACGTGTTAATGCACAACCTAGTCGAATGCCTAGTGTATGTGTGTGACGTAGGCAGGTATCAATCGAATTAGTGTAACAAAGGCACATGTAGGGTCGGCGCAACTGCCCCTACCACCCTTGGGCCCTGTGGCCTGTATCGGCTCACCCGGACTGTGATAACGTTGTACCAAATTAGGCCCGAGCCTATGCCCTGGTCTAACACAATGGGGGTTACAACAACACAATATGCAAAATGCTAGGATATAGACATAACATTAAAGTCACATAAGTGTCACAACTGAATAGAAGACACGATTCACAACTATAGATTGTTAGAAGCCAATGGCACTGCATGAAAATCATCTCCAAAGCAATAGATGTCAAGAATAAAGTTTGTCAAAACCAAATACCGTTCCATGTATAATAATCGGTTCCATGCTCACCATCACTAAATCCTTCATTTCCCTTCTTGATGAAATCTTACAATATTTGTTGAAGGCTTGTGTTGAACATTTAACTATCTACAGATTAATTACAGCCGCATGATTTTATTTAATCTCCTTTGTAATGTATATGATTAATTAATAAAACTTTACTAAGGTGATGCTCGTGATTGATATGGTCTGGTCTTGCAGCCAATTTCCATCAGGCCACTTTGTGGGAGAGGGGCCTAAGCATAGGGAAACATCATTTGGTATGAAACTACCTATCAGTAAGATCTATTTACCTAGCTGGGGAGTGGGTTGGAAAGTAACTTCTTAACTATTTCCTAACAAAAAGGAGGTCGCATTTAGATTGAGATGGGCTTGAATGGCCGGTGGAATCAGCAATTGTTGGAGGTGGATAGAATAACATGCATAGTTTCTTGGTTTCACACTTGCAAGAGATGAAGTGACGGAGGAAGTTGCAAAGAAGTTACCCAACCGGTATTTCCTTATCAAACAAACTGCCTTTTCCTTATCAGGTTGCGGTCCCACTCACATGGGCTTGAATGGTTGGTGGAAACTTTAAGTTCCATGAACCAGAATATGCTGAGGACTCTGCAAGCAGAACAAGTCCCTTCTCCTTTCATGGCAAAATTCCCTTCCCTTCTTTGCTTTCTCCTTCTTCTTCAGTAATTGATCAAATTTTAAGCTCTCAGTCCCTGATTTCCTTCCAAATTGCAGAATAAATCTCTCCCGGTAGTAAATTTTATTTCCTTCCATTCCATTAAACATTATAAAATTCTGTAACGTTTTCGCTTTCTTTCTTAATCCTTCATATTAGCAGGGAATGGTGGTCTACTTCCTAGACGGTCTTCTATAAATCTCTTCAGGTATATAAAAGTTCTGGTTCTGTTACTTAATCACACAATACACATGATATTCTGTGTACTAGCTTCTTTACATAAAAGATCTGGTTCTGTTGCTATATGACACAGTATTCTCTTAACGTTTTTTAGCAGAAAAGTTGGAGGTCTAGTTCTGATACTTGCTTCTTTACGTCTATTTTCTGCTTTTGTGGTGGTTGCTCCCTCCTAGTCATTTCTCTTCGACCACCGTGATCTTGAGAGCTGCCACCGACGAGACACTTTCCAGTGTGACAACCCCTTGTTCTCACCGACGAGACACACGTTCATTGAGCAGAGTCTTTGGGGCTATTTTCTCCCGTCCTTGATTTGTTGATCTTCAAGCTTTAACTCAGAGAAAGTCATGGCTCTGGAGCTCATCGGAGGAGCAGCTCTCGATTGCTTCTTCCAAACTTTGTTTCAGGGACTGACCGTGATGCTCAAGGAGGGTCTTGGTCATCTTTGGGGTCTAGATTCTGAGCTGAAAAAACTGGAAAGAAAGTTGGCAAGTGCTCAAGATTTTATCAATGATGCCGAGAGGAGGAGATACACTGAGTCAGCCGTGAATTACTGGGTGGATGATCTCAGGGAGTTGATCTACGACATAGATGACACCGTCGACGAGATGAAGACCCCACGGTTGGAGCGGGAACTATCAGCAGCCAAAAATCAAAATCGGGTACGCAAATTCTTGTATGGAGGTCAAGAAGTTCAGTTCAAGGCAGCGGTCAAAAGCAAGGTAACAAATTTCTTAGAAAGGCTAGATGAGGCTATTAAAGAAGCAAATGGCCTCCGGTTGAGAAGAAATAAAAGTGGGTGGAGTTGGGGCCTGAGTCAAGCTAGAGTTACAGGTCCTTCCATAGATGAGTCTGACGTATATGGTCGACAGGAAGACAAGGAAAGGATAATAGAGTTGCTATTTGCACCCCGAGGTGATCAAAACAAGAAAAATTATTCTGTGATCGCCATTGTGGGGATGGGAGGGGTAGGAAAGACTACCCTTGCCCAAATCGTCTTCCAAGATGAACAGATTAAGTCACAATTTTCCCTGCGAAGTTGGGCTTGTGTCTCTGATGTTTTTGATGTTGACAAAGTGACCAGAGAACTTGTTGAGTACTCGACTGGGCAGAATTTTCATGGCTTGTCATCACCGGCATTACAAGATCGCCTTGAAAGCATGGTGAGAGGTAAGAGGTTCTTCCTAGTGTTGGATGATATATGGACAGAAAAAGAATGGGATAGAATGAAAGCTCCATTAAATCATTGTCGAGAAGGAAGCATAATTCTGATCACTACTCGGAATCATAGAGTTGCAAAAGTCATTGGTAATGGGTCACCCTATTATGAGTTAGGAATTCTTGACGATGAGCGATGTTGGGATTTGTTTAGCAGCAGAGCTTTTGGAGAAGTGGATGCTGATGTAGATGAGAACTTGGTCCAACTAGGGAAAAAAATTGTCCAAAAGTGCAAAGGGGTTCCTTTGGCAGTCAAAGTATTGGGGGCCATGTTGCAAGGTGCTGAGAAAGAAAGGTGGGAAGCTGTATTGAAAAATGAACTTTGGCATTTGAAAGATGATAATGAAATCTTCCCAGCCTTGAGATTAAGTTACCACTCTTTACCTTCTCCTTTAAAGCGCTGCTTTGAATACCTCTCCATTTTTCCAACTGATTATTTATTTTACAAGGACAAATTAGTTTATATGTGGATTGGAGAAGGCCTTGTAGAGGCTAACGAAGGCAGAGCATTGGAGGACATTGGGAGGCAATACTTTGATGATCTAAAAAGAAGATGTCTCATTCAAAAGGATGACAAAGTCCACGACCTTGTGCACAACCTAGCCTGCACCATCTCTGTAGAATTTTATTGTCGACTGCAAAGTGATAGAAAATCATGCATGGCAAGGACACGTCATGTATCCATTGCTGGCAATAACGTGGATGAAGGAGAATATAAGTTACTTGCTGAAGCTAGAGGCTTGCGCACGATCTTGTTGTTTTCTAGTGATTCTTCAAGATTGTTAGATACATTTTCAGAGTGGAGATTGTTACGAGTAGTAGATCTAAGCCATGCTGAACTATCAGAGCTACCAGAATCCATTGGTAAGTTAAAGCATTTAAGGTTCCTTGATCTCTCTTGGAATTCACTACTAAGGAATCTACCTGAGGGAATATCTGACCTCTACAATTTGCAATTTTTAAGCCTTCAATGTTGTCGCAATTTAAATAACTTACCAAAAGATGCGAAAAACCTCCTAAATCTACGATGGCTAGATCTCTCACATATGTCAAGATCAAGTCTACCAAAAGATGTTGGAAACCTCCTAAATTTACGGTGGCTAGATCTCTCAGAGACGTCATTATCAAGTCTACCAAATTCGATTTGCAAACTATACAACTTGCAAGAGTTACACCTTTCTTATTGTAAAAGCCTTGCGGAACTACCAGAAGATATTGGGAACCTCAAGAGCCTAGAAGCACTCTTCCTCGATTGGACACGTATATCGCGTTTGCCGGATTCCATTGTAAAAGCCACTAATCTACAACGTATTGACTTTGATTTTAATGTTGAGGAACTGCCGCCGTACTTGGGAAAATTGACTAGACTGGAAGGGTTGAGAGGCTACCACGTTACAAAGGAGAGTGGACGGGGAATTGGAGAGCTAAAAGACCTGAACAACCTCAGATGTCGACTTTGCATCTCCGGTTTGGAGAACATTGAGAGCGTAGAAGAGGCAGAAATGGCCGATCTGAAGAGCAAGAAGCACATTAAAGGGCTGGAATTCAAATGGAGCCCCCTTGGTCCTGAAGATTCTTTGGTGGTGAGAGATGGAAAAGTGGAGGCGAAGGTACTTGAAGCTCTTGAACCTCATTCCACCACCCTCGCTATTTTATCTTTTCAATACTACAGAGGTGATGTGTTTCCAAAATGGATAAACGGCCTTTCCTCCCTCACTCAGTTATATCTCGAGGGGCTGCATAGAGTGAGAACATTGGTGGGCATCGAACTTCCGTCATTAGAGATCCTAGAAATTCTCAAGTGCCCTAGTTTGAGGGAAGTTTCCATGGCGGCTCCAAAGTTAGAGAACCTAGAAATTCGCAAGTGCCCTAGTTTGAGGGAAGTTTCCATGGCGGCTCCAAAGTTAGAGATCCTAGAAATTCGCAAGTGCCCTAGTTTGAGGGAAGTTTCCATGGCGGCTCCAAAGTTGAGGGACTTAACAGTGGTGCACTGCCAAGAGTTAAAGTTAACTGCAGTCGCTATGCTTGTAAGCCTTCAAGACGAAACTTGCGTGAATTTAATGACCCAACTGGAGAAGCTCTATATCGATGGTTCTCAACTGGAGTGCCTGCAACAACTAGTACTGCAAGCAGCTGACTTTGGAGTGCCTCTCAAACTGACGCTCCTGAGAGTAGTGGGATGCCAGAATAACATAACGTCTTTCCCCATGGTGCTCCTGCGCAATTTCCCCTCTCTTGAGTCGTTGGAAATTAAGGGTTTTTCTGAGCTTTTACCAGATGATGAAAGTTTTCCTTCTTCTCTTCGCTCTTTGTCCATCATCGGTCTTCTTAGCATACCAAGAAGTATGATCTTTGGGGGACTTCCTACATCGCTTGAAGAACTTAGAATAGAGAGCTGCGACAATTTGACACACCTGCCCAAAGACCTCCACAACCTCACCTCTCTCGTGGAGATTTATATCGCCAGCTGTCCTCAACTAGAGGCCCGGCAAGAGGATCGGTTGCCCCCCAGCCTCTTCGAGTTTTACCTTGAGGACTGTCCCAAAGTAGAGCAACAGTTGGAACAGGAAAGTACAGCAGATTGGCCTGTTCTAGATTTCATATTGAATCATACTGAAACGTAGGGCAGCCTGATTTCGTTCTCGTAGAAGATTTTTGACGTGAGAGACGACACTTTGGAAGGCTCCTACTTGTAAGTTGGTGATTTATTTCTCAAGCTTATGCAAATTTACTTCCTCTGGCTTATACCATTTTTTTACGCTTCCTTCTGACCCTCTCATGTTCGTCAGCCCATGAAAAACCAACCGATCGACCAACTTCATTCCCGGCCGTCGGCTAACGGAAGTCCCCGGTCATCATTGGACAGCGGCCTCAAGCCTCTGGTCGAGCCCATTCTCTCTGCTCCCAAAAAGGTACTTCCTGTCGACAATTGCTGCTACATCGAAAACTTCTAAACAAAGTCAAACATTTGCAAGAGACAATGCTTCATAAATTCTCATAATATGCCTGTTATTGGGAGGATGAATTAGAGTAATTCTATTTATGCTTGGAGTGGAGCTTCCCTAGAGTCTTTTTGTGTTTCAGTTTGATTATTTTCCCGATTCACCCTGGCTTAAATTTAGCAATTGTTTTACTTGGTAAAGTTATTTGCCTGTTGTACTTAAGCAGCTGAAAATGAAATCTTACTCCTGTGTACTTGTTTAATTCATCTTTAGCCCTTTTTGTGGTTTTCAACTTTGTTTTTATGCAACCAATTATTGCTGTATCAGCTATTCTTGAGTGAATACGGTGGAGATTAGTGCGCCTTTCTAAACTCTGTCCATTTGTTGGAGTTGCACCTAAGATGAAATAATGAAACCATTCAATTTTCATCCCTCTAAAAAATATTTTTTTTCATAAATGTTGATTTGGCGGCTCTAACTTTGTCTAGAATCTAGTAAATCAAATCTATTAAACTAGTACATTATCAGAGATGATTTGCAAGTTAAGTACATTTGGTGAATTAACTGTGCATGATATAGTCACATAGATTGGATCAAACAATGTGTTTTCACTGATCTCCCATCCCAATTTGCACTTTTCCTTATATAGGCTTAGGCCATTGGAACTTGCCAAAGAAAGACCATTAAAAGTGCTTTACTTAGCAGCCAATTCTTCAGTTTTGGTGGCAACATGTTCCTCCATTACCTCAATGTTATTATGGTCAATGATCAGATTAATGAGTTTCACTTTCCTCTAGAAAAACAAGCCTAACTAACTTATTAAGTCTTGAAGATCTGAACTCTCATTAATTAAATAACAATTTCAAACAAATTTGGGTGTTAAACAGTGGAAGTATTTTGTTCAAAGCATTCAATACTTCATTCACCATTAAGCCATGAGGAGGCAACCACTCATATACCCATGAGAAGTCAGGTTTTTATTGGACCACAAAAAATTGGGTTAGAGCCTCTCCCCCTGCAAACATACTGATATGCTAGATCTTCACTTTTCTCTATACCTTATTTAAACTTGAAAGGTTAGAATATGGCCCTGATCTTACTTATTTCAGAAGATTTAACCTACATGTAAATGGATTGCTTATATATATGTGTGTGTGTGTGTGTGTAAATCCCTTTTATAAGCGCTCCGGTTCATCTAAGCTACAAACCCCCAATTTGTAGTAGCCATCCGATTAACATCCAATTGAATTTGATCAGTCTCAAGCAATCAACCCTAATTAACGAGCTCGAGCTCGAGCCCTCAACTCCATCTTTCGGGACGACCTCCTCTCCAACCCGCCAGTTGTTGCCACCCTGCGACGGATATCCTCTAGTGGCTGACTGTTGCCACCCCCAGCAACGTATCCCCTTCTATCAGCTGACCCTTTCCATCCCGCCATGGATCCCCTTCTAGCTGCCAGCCCTTACCACCCTGCAACAGATCCCGTCCCCTGCTCATCTTGCAGCTGCTCTGCCATCTGCCAATTGGAAACTGTCCAACATATGGCCTCTCTAACATGTCGGATCTGTCACCAACAACCATTCGTCTTCCTCTCTAAGCCGCTTCATTGGCTTCCCAATCTAGGACCACCCACCGTAGCTACCTTGTGATGACACTGTCAATTGTCGTGGAAAACCTCCACTGCTTTCCTGCTTTGGAATGGCCTCAAGCGACCACCAAGCAGCCTCACTGGCTTCCCAATCCCCACCCCTGCCACCCCGTCATGGATCTGCTACGGTTGTCATTTGATTCACAAGTGGGATTTAATGCTGGTAGAATGGAAGAGGGCATCGTCTTTGACTGGCCATCTCATGCCCCCCATGGACGAGAAGCTGGAGTTGGTGACCCTGGGTCACCCAATGTTGATGGTTTCTCTCTCATTCAGTATTCTTGATAAACTCCCTAGAGCTTGGTATGATTATTGATTCTTACAAATTTATTGATTGATTCCTTATGTTAAAACAAAACTCATCAATTTGTGTATGAGATTCAAGAGAACGTTAGGAATTGATAACTGTTGCTCATGTGGAGGACCTGAGCTAGATGTCAAATTTACCTTTTTTTTGTGGTAGTTGAGTTATTAAATAAATTTGTTTTAGTCTCACATCAGTTCTGTTTTTTTCCTTAATTTTGTCTGTTGTTTTGAAAACATACCTTGCGCTAAGATCTAGTTTGTACAAATATTTGAATTTAGCAAACAAAGAGATGTGGTTGCATAAGCTGATTGCTTCAATAAAACTAAATAGTAGGATGGTAATGTAGTGTCAAATCTGATTATAAAAATGAAAGGAATGAGAAAACAAAGAAGTACAGAAGGAATTCGTTGTGAATTTACTTTTTCCTTGTCATTGGGACATTTTTAATGTTCCTATAGTATGAAGCTGAATGAAGATTCTCGGGTCATTTTTCTCTAGAAATTTGCAGGCTTATTTACTTGATTATAGCTATTGGTGTCTTCCTCTTCGTCATATCTTGTTTTGGCTATACTGGTGCAATCACTAGGAATGGATGCTGCCTCTCCTGTGTATGCTGGCTATTGATTTTTTTATATATATTTTTACTACACATCTTCTTTGAATCAAAAGTGGTTTAGTCATATACATGAAGTTGATTTCTTATTGGAACAGTTTGTGAGAATTTCCTTAACAGAAACAGTATTGCATATTGGTGATATTGTTGATCTTGGTGAGTTGGGCTGTGCAGAATTTATCTTCTTTGATCATAGTTGGAAAGAGGTTTTACCTCCTTAAAGTGATGTTTTGATTGTATCTCTCCTCCCCCCCCCCCCAAAAAAAGAAAAAAAAGAGATCAGGTTTATAACTTCCGTATCATTAATAGGAGATTTCCAATTGACAAGACTGGAGATGTTGATATGATATATGATTTTCTGAAGAACTGGAAAATTGCAAAATGGGTTGCTCATTGTGGTAGCCATCATGGAGATCAAAATTAACTTTATTCTGTACCCAAAATGATGTCAAAATGTTTAAAAGTGTTGCATTTGCATTTATGATGGATGCCACCTCTTCTTGACTGCTTTTGTCTTCCCAGATGTCGTAAATGAGTGCCAATTATTTGGATCTATTTTTTATTGGTTGTGTTGTCAAATGGTATTAGTTGTAATTGCGGTGTTGGTAATTATAGTGATTGTCTTTTAAAAAATTTGCTAGGTCATGCATAGTAAAAAGGCAACAGTTTTGGTACTTGAATTCATGTGAATCCTTACTTCAGCACAATTATTTTTCCATTTTGAGAAGACATGCTTTCCTCATTTTCGGTTTCATTTGTTCTGCATATTTTGCTGATAACCTTTAAGAGGAATTTGGCCTCATTGTTACTAAGTGGCTTGAACTTCAAGAAAGTTGTTTAAAAATTATTTTAGTTTCTTCTTATTGAAGCCCATGTTATTCTTTTCAATAAATTATCCATTGATGTCAAGTGCATTAATGTACTCCATGGCTTTGTAGGCCAAGAGTTAAGTATCTTAGATTGTTCTAGGCTCAACACTTTGGTGTTTTGTAAATGATCTACCTACACAAACTGAGCACGTTCAAAATAGCATTTCATGACTTTGTGGTGGGTACATCGCTCCAAAATAGCAATGCTTCTTGAAGTTCAAAATAGCAATGCTTCTCCCTCTATGATATGCAGGCTTTGACATTCATATTAGTTCTTGCAGTGAGTGCTGCAAACTGGCCAGCAGATTATGACAATGACAGTGATGATAAGTACATCGCTCCAAGGTCCATCCTCCGTCAACCATTGATTAATCGACAAGGTGCGCTTGCAACTGGTGTTCCTGTTTCAGCTGTTCTAGATAATAGACTCTCAAGAAATGATGCCAAGAGTACAAGAATGAGAGAAAAGGTCAAATATGAACCATTTGAAATTGCCATACATTTGAAATCTGGAGTTAGTTATGTTTTCTTTATGCCAGATTTGCTAATCTGACTGTGCATCCACTTAATTTTCAGTATGGTCTTCACACATCAGAATTTACATACAACCCCTCAGAGAAACAGGTTCCAACAAACAGCTGCACCACCTGCAAAGGAGAGGAGCCGCTGCATTATCATGTGAAAACTGCCCTATTGTGCAAAATATGGTCACTATGACAATGAGAATTCTATGCGTGTTGCCTGAGTATGTTCTCAAAATGATTCTCTTTTCTAGCTGCGTAGAGAAAGACATCTTAATCAAAGTCTTGACCTTGTAATTTGTTTGAACTTAGATCATTGTTGCTTTTTTATCGTTCTCAAATTATGTGTGCCTTGCGATAACTAACCTTGGAATCCTTGTGTTTTGCACTGTCAACAAGAGAACAGAACAGGCTCGATTCACCTTATGCTGATCAATTTCCAGCACCTACTATAGCTGTAGCTAAATATTTTCATAGGGTGACTAATTTAGGCAAAATTATTGGGCCCTTTTAATTGCTTATGTGGCAGGGATTATGTTGTTAACTTGTGAATTAGTAAGCCTCTGCTATTATATTTGTGATTGTACTCTTTTAAGCAGAATGGGTTGATGATTTCTTGCTTGATGTCAGCGAAGTGATAGCCCTTTTAGAGATCATAAGAATGCTTGAATCTTGATGTCGTTAGGTGGGATCTACTTTATAAAACCTCTGTCATGAGGACATAAGATTGGTTTTCAGTTTGTATTAATTATCAATGGAAAACTTTTACACCTCATGCCATTGGTGAGGGTGATCTAGTATCTTCTTGAGCGTAAAAATGTCATTAATGAGATATAATATCAATCAGTCAAACTATCACATGTGTGCATTAGCAAGTAGCGTTAGACTGGACTTGCACCATATAAATTGCTATGGACATTTTTTGACTACGTTACATAGCTATCGGGTTCAAAATCACTCAGTTAACTATATACTATTTTAGGCTTTTATGTATTACGCTAAGACTCCTAACATAGTCACAAAAACATTTTTTAATTCACAAAAAATATTTTTTAATTATTATTGGCTATGAATTGAGATGTAACTAATGCTATCAAAGGGTAGGGTATAGGTCAAGTAAGGTTTTACCTACATCCATACCTGCTTTTTACAATTTTACTCATATCTTACCCTTTACCCATTGGGTAAATGAGTAGACAATGGGTAAATGGTTAACTAATCAACAAACAAAACATTATAACAAACAATACAAAGTAAAAAGTCATAAATAATGTATTTTTTAGAAACATATCTAATATACAACAAGTTCAATTAAAATCCAAATGTATAATGAAAACACAAAATATTCCATATGTATCTCAGTCTACATCTTCTAATTGATTGCTTGATCAAATCACTAAAAGAATTAGGGCTTCAATATAATAGTCAAGAGCCCGTTTATTCACCAGCTGATAACATCCTCAGTCAATTTTGATGAAATAACTAAATACTAATTAGAGAAGAAGTTTATTCAGTACCCAAGGACAAAATGGATAAAATACATTCACAAAAAACCTCTAACTTTACAACTAAAATATAAATCAAAACCTAGAACCTAACTATATAGTTCTAATTCATATAAGGGATTCATCACTCTCATTAGCCTCTATAGAAAAACAAAAAAATTGATGATCATATGATAGTTGTTTGTCCTTAGTAATGACCTTCATATATACCAACATCCAAAAATGTGACAGGCTACCTGAACCCTAAGGGATACACCCAAAAGCTGTGATTTCAGCATATAAAACTTGGTTAAGGTCTTTTGCCATCACTTTAATAGCACTCTGAAAACAAATGCAAGAATAGTCTTTGTGGGATAGAGTAGTAAGCACAAAAGTTCATGTTAGATTCACGTTTAAGACCACTACATTCATGTTAAAACACATGAAGAGGATGGCAAAACAACATAGCAACCCCAGTTACACAATCCTTATAGAAAAAAGTTAATTTTCTACACAAGTAGCTTAATAAATAAAAGCTATTTATGTAAAAAAAAATATTTAGTGATGACAACATATTGCATCTCAAATTTTTAGCACATTTCTATTCCACTTGTTCTCCCACAGGAGCTTTGCATAATGACAAAAATAAGGGAAAAAAGAATTCAAAACTCACACTGCAAAATTAGGCAAAAAATAAAAAGAATAATCTTGCAAAGAGATTAAAAGAGCAGCAAAGACATATATCATATTCAATGCCCTAGGCCATTTAGAACCACCGTATTTAGGCAAATGCCTGAAGAACCCTATCTAGAGAAAAAACACAAGGAAATGATGGATGCATGACCAACCAGTCAATTCCATTTAATTCATTCTTACAAACTAGTTGAGTCTTTAGACACATAAAAGTGTCCATAAACTCACCAGCAAAACAAGTCCAAAATGGACTGGACTGCACCAATCCGATGGCCTCAAAGGGATCGACTTGGATACAAATCAATTTCATGCAAACAACAATTTGTATTATATCTAGGAAAAGGTAATTGTAAATTAGGAAAAAAAACTTACATACAGTTTCAATTCAATTGTTTGCCAAAACAAAATCGAGAAGAAATATGCAATCACTCGTCACAATCTTAGTAAAGAGAAGAAAAAAATACTTAGAGGAGTCTTTCTCTTGCCAAAGATGAAACTCATATCTTTCCTGAGAGACCGTGTCAATATTGCCAGAAAAACCATTGATAGATGGAAAAGGTGAATGATCTAGGCTTCCGAATCCAAGTTGTCATTGTGTGTTGTGTAAACAATATATTACAATTAAGAGGCTCTACTTTCACTTGCAGCTATCTAGTATTTATATTGATGATACAAAATAAAAATATGTGTAACTGGGTTCAATGCATCTATTCCTAACTAAATTCAACAGTTCAGTAGCCACTCAATGCCTTTGAGCCCTATGCTCCTTTACAATAGCAACCAAATGAGTATTCCTATTTAAACAAAATAGAAGATAAATTTCAATCTAAAAATAAGCAGAACATTAAAGACAACATGATTATGTCTTGATTCGAACATGGAAATAATATTCAAACAAAGAAATAGGCATATTTCACCTCATATCGAAAATAAATTTTCTCTCCAGTTCTTCTAACTAAACTGTTCAGACTCTTCACATAGAATTCTACATTCTTTTGTTTGCCTTTTCTAGTGTCATGTTCATAATGCTTGTATAAGTATTGTTAAGTGTCAAATTAGCAATTTAGGGTATCATGATCAATGCAAAATTAAAGTGAGTAGAGATCGAAAAGTCTCTACATTTAAATGGGACACCTCTTCCTGATCCACAATGGCCAATCCCTTACCAGCGTGTCTGAACCAGGCATTATATTCTTGTGCCATGAAACAAAAATGAGTAACCTTAGATTGGCATCTAGGTGTTGATGCTACTAGACCAAAATAAGAATGTAGTGAAAAAGAATGGATAAGGTAAACCAAATAAGTAGAAAGAATTGTTGTTTTGAAAAGCCATGTTTCTGAATACCTTATCTATTTCAAAGAAAAAATAAAATTATCATTATTAAGTGCAAGGTACATTGGCAAGGCAAACTCAAAGTCGTCAAGTGATTAAAAATAAAAAAATGAATTGAACCCACATGAAAATCAACATAATGGAAAGTACAAAAATACTCTTGTAAAATAAACTACAATGCTTATAGAAAAAGGTTCACAAAGCTGAAATGCATAATTTATGAACAAAAAATAAAGTGAAATGAAAATAACATAAGTGAGAATTCAATATAGTGTGTAATAGATGAAAACACCACCATGATATGATCTCATTGTGCTACATTGACAAAAATAATTCCTTAAAGATTCGTGTAAGAAACATTTGAACACCATAGAATAGCAGAATGCATTGAGCTTCCGAGGGAGCAGACCTCTAAAGCCTGCTAGTATATAGAAAGCAACAAAATTCAAACCTTCAACAATGCTAAGATGCTAATTCTATTAAATACTCTATATTTATCTAAGTGAAACAAAGGAAGACTACTTCCAACAAAATGGGCAAACTACTTCCGGCTCTTGTTCAAAGATTTCATAATACCATGTGGAGAAAAATTGTAAAAACAAAACTTCAGGAAGGGCTACACTAATAGTCATGTTTCCATGCAAAGCAAACTACTTTCATTGTTCTTGCTACAGTGTACCTGATCATCAATCATGAATATGAGATAAGGTAATGTTGCTCACTAAGAGGCAAGAGCTGACAAACAAATATCATTTATGAACTATTAAGGTTCATCATGTTCAACATCTACTCTAGGTGTTTGATCAAGAGCAAATACCAACGAAAAAACCTAAATTAAGGAGAAAAGGGAGCAAATGCATGCTAAAACAGAACTAAGTTGTTGATAAATGCTTAATTTGAAGTGATGAGTTAAAGTCTTTTTCTTCTATTATTTTGCAAAAGTAAAAAAAATGAGCAATTTGAAATGAGTCAAACATTTAAAATGGCAAAGAAATGCATGAAAAGAATGAAAGATATGAATGAAAAGAGATAAATACAAAGATGCAGCAAATATTAAAAATGAAATAAAAAATTTAGATACAGAAAAAGTAGATAACTAAAAAAATGATTTTAGTTCTAATGATTATACTTGGCTTAACTCGATACTTGACCTGGCTTAAAATTTCTTCTATTGCAACTTGTCAAACCATTAACAATTTCCAACTCCTACCACAAATAATACTTCCATTAACAATTGACATGCTAATTACTAAAAAGACACAGGTATGCATAAATTTTTTCGTAAGATAATGGCTGACTATACTTTTTTTTAAAGAATAATCTACTATCATTGTACAAATAATTAAATTGAACAAGAAACTTACAATAGAAGTACTCAGATCCCTCCATATGACATAATTTCACCTCCATTTAAACTAGGGTATTTGTTAATATACATACAATGTTACTTCTTCGTTGAGGCATGAAACTAGAAAACTGAGCTTAAGCTTCAAAGCTGCTTGAATGAATTCTTTCTGGCTGAGGCTAGCAGTGACTTGTCTACCACTATGAAGTAAGCTGAGCCAGCAACTACAGTTGGAAATGACAACTACTTATCGGGAATGAACCATAATTATAACAACAAAAATAATTAAGAACAACTTGATCTATAAACAAGGCAAGAACAACTCCACTATAACATCAATAATATAAAAGGAGAAACAATTGTAAGTTTGACAAGAATGAATGATAACCTATGGAAATGATGAGGGCCTGAGCAGTGGGATTGAGGTAAGATCTCGCCCACAATTGCTAGCTAAAGTAATTGAAATCAGACATATTTGCATCAGCAGAAATATTCCCCATTTATATGCTTTGCTCATTGTACTTGAGTGGGAAAAAGAGATCTAGACTTAAGGATCAATTATGTGTAATAGAGAAAATCCTTATGGGGAACTTATTGTAAGAAGTGCAGCTGCAATGCTGGCTACCACAACTGCCTTGGCTCTGACCACAACGGCCTCTGTTTGTCACCACCAAAGGAAGACTTAGTTATTAACTCAAATGTTTCTGTATCCCATTGAAGAACACAGACTTTGTGACTTTCAGTAACAATCAAGCAAAAATAATGAGACACAATAAGAGCATGTTCCATACCATCACTAGTTCAAACAAATTAGCATCACTTTAAAGGAAAGCTTACACTATATCCATAAACAACAATCAATAGAAAAGCCCCCCAAAAAAAAACTTTATAAAAAAACTAGTGTTAATTTAACCTAATTAGGTATAGCGGCTGCGGCTGCCCACTGCTTACACCGGAGGATAGGCAGTCATAGGCATGCATCTATCAACGCCGGGCTAAGTAACCATTGTCAGCTGATGAACTGATCATAGCAGAGAGAGTTTGCCTCCTCTATTGGTCAGGCAGCTTGAGGTGGAGCTATCGCTGGCAGTTGGACTACCGCCACACTCCTTGCTCCTATTTCCCGTGTTTTCTATGAAATCACATAGAAGAGAAGAGGAGGGGTGCAGGTTGTACCACCAGTGATGGGCTTGCTTCAGGACTAAGGTGGCTAGAATCGCAAAGGCGGCAGCACTAATGCAGTGTCACTAGCGGATCTTGCCTAGTACTTGTTTGGGTCCGAGCATGGTCATATATAAAAAAATGGAAGCTAAAATGAGTGTGACACTTACGAAAAAACCTCATAGGCTATAAAATGACTAATTTACCCTTATGAGTTGAATCATAGAATAATTATTTATGACCCAATTTAAGAGCAATGGTTCAGGATCTTATGAGTGGGATTAAAAATTAAGAAAAATTCCAGGGATAGGTGCATGTATACCCTAATTATCAACCAATGTACAAGCTAGGGAAAAATCCCAGTAAATATATAATTAACTATTTTTCCATAGGATCAAGGTAAAAGTGTTAAATGAACCAAGGTCGGTTTAAAGAGTTTATGACCCCGTTAAATGGCAAGAAAATTACCTTGGGTCCATAACGTCAAAAAGTACCCCTGAGATTAGTTTTAGGCTCATTAGGGTTTGAAAAAATCCTAAATAAAATGATAAAAGTACCCCTATGAGCGGAATGACCCTCATTTGCGTGAATGAACTTAAAATGCAAATTTGATACTGAAACCATTTGAGAGGTTAAAGATTTACCTGAGAATAGAGAGGACCATGTTCCATATGAGATAATTACCTTAATGACTTTGTTGCATTATGACCCATTTTCATAAAACTTTAATCATCTAGCCAAAAGAAGGTTAGGGCATGAGAGCGCAAACATTTCAAATATCATTATTGAGTTTGGTTCTTGATATTAAGATCTGCTTGGACCTGTGTGGGTCTATATTGTTTTTGTTGTTTATTGTTTTGATAGTTGTTATTTATGTTGTGATAATAATTTATCACTAGCTTAATATTAATGAAAGATTAATAAATGAGGTTAGATAGCTTTAGTTTAGGAAAGAACACCTAATCAAGATAAAGACTAAAATACCCTTAGGGGTCTAGGACTAGTTTATACATTGAACAAGACCTTTTGACCTAACTGTTTGCCTTGGATAAGGAACTTATTGCAATTTTGAGTTTTAACCCTAGTTTGAAAGAGACTGATAGTTTTGGGATAGTCATTCAGAATCCTTACTTATTGACGAACAAGATAGGGTTTAAAATGGTTATTTTGAGTCTTAGCTCTATTGAGGAGCTATTGATTTGGCCATGAAGTTGCACCTCCCCATTAGAGGGAGCTCTACATGAGCTGGGCTCACCACCAATTTATTTAGAATCGTATAGTGTACACGGATTTGGATTAGCTGACATTCTATTTTGTAGGCTTTTCTCGCCACTTTTGTTCATGTGCAGTTGTGGGTCATGCCCTTCTACTTTGGTCAAGTCTTTATGGGCTAAGTTGGGTTATGGTATTTCCTAGTGGATTCTAGGGACACACTATGGATGGTTCCTTTTCGATGATGCTCTTTGGTGGTTGCATTATTTGTTACTTAGGTTAACATTTGATGAGTCTGTTTGTTTTTGGGATTAGACGAAGATATTAATTATGGAATAATATTTTGAGAGATAATTAATAATATTGTTTGATATTGCATGTTTAATTAGAATAAGTGGAACGACTAAAGGCCTTGCAAAAAATTTAAGTTGGTTGAAAATGATTAAGCATTGTATGTGTGATGTTATGTTTTTTGAAATACTGTAGTTTCTAGGTAGAACTATGTATAGATCCGATCTTGTTGGAAACATTGGAGATGTTGTCTTGTAAGTATGTAGCCAACTAATATCAAGAAATGTTGGCCTAATCTAAAAAATATTAAATAATACTTTTGTTCTTTTGAAAATGCCTTTCCAAGGTGAGGAGATGTTTCGTTGTTATTTGGTTGCAAGTTCTTTAGATGAGGACTAGCGAGATAAGGACGTCAATGAGCGGTTGAGGATGACATTGCACTGGTAGGATCTAGTTTCTCACTTCTACAATTTTATAAATAATTGTAATCACTGGTGTGAGAGCCAACTTTACTTATTTATTTTTGGATAGATGACAGACTTGTACTTAGAGGGTTAACTTGCTATTTATCGAATTTCGATACATGTAATAAAATTATATGTTTTAGTATTCGTATTTGTGAACCTCAGTAATCATGGCCTAGATATTTAATCGAATGATTTATTTGCATTTAAGAAAAAAAATCCTCATGATTTATCGTGTATCCTTTATTGAAAAGGGTTTTAAAAATCTGGGTTATGACAAAGATCCAACACTGAAGAAGGAGGTCCGCTCTAGCTATTACTTTAGGTTTAACATATAGATCGAACCATTAAATTTACTGAAAAATAAACATTTCAAAGCCCAAAATATGAGTATCAGGAATTGGTATCTAAGCAACCACAACAAGATGCAATAAATAGTAACTTCAGTCTAGTTCAAGATGCAAATACAAGGATGAAGTGGTCAGGGAGATGCAAGATTCTATATGTGTGTTTATGACTGTTTCAAATAGAGATTATGTTTCAACTAAAGAAGAGTTGCTTCCGTATTATAAAGTATAAGCATATTTTGCGGCAATCAAGAAAGAAACACATAAAAGTCATCCAATTAAAAGGCTATAAGTACAACATTTTAATAATATAAAAGAGAAACTAAATGAATATTACCACAATAGATGGCTTGAACAACAAAGGGCAATATGCAAAACAAATTCACTGAGCGCTCAAAAATCCTCTAAAACCTTATCAGTGTAGGAGGCCAAAGCTACAAGCAGGATCAAAGCCAAACAAGAGAAGGGCAAAGTGATAGCCATGATTGGGTTTGGGCAGAGAAAAGATGGAGAACCTAGCAACTAATGGGGAGCTTCTTGGTGGCTTTAAAGGATTAGAGGTGGGCCTGATTCCGGGTGACATTTTTTTGGTTGGTTAAAGTCAAAATCTGTGCTGTCAACTAGAAAACTATGAATTCAGTCTAATTCATTCCATTTATAAACAAGTACAGACAAAAAATTACCCAAATAATAGAAAAAAACACAAATATAAATTTGTATCAAAGCTTAAATAAGACATGGGTTAGATGCTGGGTAAGCTAGCCATGCAGTTGAATAGTGAATATTGGACATGGAACTAAGTTGAAGACCAACTCCAAATTGACAAGTAATTTGTGCTTCCAATAATGGACCCAATTCTTTGTGACTATGCAATAAATCTGCCTGATGCTAGGGAATCAGAAGTTTTATCTCTTTTTGTACTATTATAAACAAGCATGTATTGTACTATCTTATCTTAGTTAAAAAAAATTTGTGCTTTTTGAGCTCCGATTTTTTATTTTTTAATTGTAAAAGGAGGCACTTTGAAGATCTTCAACTGTACTTGTGATTTGAGTCAGTTTCATTATTTTTCTCTTTTTATGATTTTATTAGTGTGGTCAACAAGTATAAGGGAGTTATGACATAGGATGTTCTTGTAATATCTTGGATTTTCTTAGGTTTCAAAACTTAACCACGTGAAATATAGTATATTGACCCCTTAATTTTCTTAGCTGAATAAGTTTCTTTAATATATGAAGTTTATATCTAATACCTTGTTTAGAAAGTAGAAGGGAAGAGCTTCAAAACACCACTAGGAACATGTAAATTAGTGTTTGGATGACGGAGATATAACCATTTAAAGTTAAACATATCGCACAAGGCCCATTTACCAGAATTAGACATGCATTTGGGCCATTTAAATTGCTTAGTGTGCCCTATTATTTAGAGTGATGAGAATTATTAAAATATAGCCTAAGTGGTCTACTTAGGCCAACTTCTAAGGAGATAAGGGTTCCTAATCTCATGCCTATAAAAAAAGTAGCCTAGGGCTTATTTTAGGATTTGTTTTTTTTGGGGGGGGGGGGGGGGGGGGGGCTTAGGGGAGGAGAAAGAAGAAGCCTTTGGGGAAATTTTTCTGTGAAGGCAATTGGCAATGGAGGCGAGGAGGCACATGCTCAAAGATCGGTAATATGGCAAGGTAGGAGCAGGGGTGGAACCAGGAGTTCAGATGAGGAGGGGCAAGTTTGAACATAGAGGGCAATAACACGTTACAAAGTGAGCAAAGCTGACCGGGGAGGGGCAAATTTTTTCTTTTTGAGGGGGCATAATTATAAAAAAAAAATTAGAGGGGTAATATAAAAAAAATTATAAATGTTTGGGGGGGGGGGGGGGGGGGATAGCTGCCCCCCCAACCTTCTACGTGGCTCCGCCCCTGGGTAGGAGGCCTAAATTTAGACCAAACGCATATTAAGATGATAACTATGCTTATTCATGTGTAATTGTATATGAAAAATATTGTTAAGTATATTTAATATGAAAGGAAGGATTTTCGGGGCAGCCAGCAAAATGGATTTGTGTGACTGCAGTCTGCCATACCTGTGGTTGTTGCCATCATTGATGAATTCCAAGCTTGTGGGTTGGGTTTGTTATGGTGGCGGAGCAGCCACTGGTGCCTGCAAAGGAGAGACTATCATTGATGACGGGAGGGGAAGTGGAACATGGGCGAAGCACAATTGAGGACTAGTGGCGGCTAAAAACTGCAGTCAATGGCTGTTGGTCTAGGCAAAAAGGGTGGCACATAGTAGGCCATGCTGCCGCCACCTTGTTCCGCTGGAGCCACCTATGGCCATAGGTGGTATGTTGTTGGGAAAAGATGGACATGGTAGAAGCACTGCCTCTGCCATGGCTGCAATTTGTAGAGAAATATGAGAGATGGAGTTAGAGGGAGTGGGGGGTGGCAGGTGCAGCCATGGACTTGTGGTGGAATATGGGGCCTCAGAATCACCAAATAACGGCGATCCGGGTGATCCTAGAGCCCAATGGTGAGGACACCTCTAAACTGAACCAGGTCGAAGGAGTATATGGTACGTCTAAGTCAAGTTGAATTGCGAAAGTCTTAGCCTGTCCTTCAGTAAACACACAACGGAGTAAGTGTACAAACATTTTGTACAAAAGCAAATAGAACAATTAAATGACTACTAATTAATGTATTAGTCCACTTATACCTACATTAACTAGTCATAAAATAAGACAAGCCCATAATAACTAAACAAGTCTAAGCCGACAATGGCCAACAAATATGAAGTAGAGTCAAATGTATAAGCTCAACATAACATGGAATCAATCTAATATAAAACCAGGCATCCATGAACCCCTATGATGATCAGCGTCATCATCCTGCTCAACATAGAGCCCATCCGAAGCACCTGAATGACATAATATGTAGCCCCAAAACAAAACCACAAAACAAAGAAGAGTGACCTAATGTTCGACAAGGGTTTTAATACAGAAAGTAAACACAAAATAATATCACATGCATTATCAACATAACATTCATCACATAATTATTCTTCACCCCCATTCAACATTAGATGAATCACATATATCCATGCCACCGGTGCATCATATTATAAACCTCATTCCATAAACATATATTTATGTCACTTGTACTTCATGTTTAAATATATTCTATATACACATAATTATGTCACCTGCATATCATGATGTATAACATATTCCATAAACACATAGTCATGCCTCTTGCATTTTATGCTATCACCTACATTCTATAAGTACATATCATGTCACTTGTGCATCATGGGTTTATCCATAGCTCATGAAATATATATATATATATATATATATATATATATCATGTGTAAACATATGAATCACCTTATAACAATCACATCCTGTATGAATCATTTCTCAATATTCATATAATGCATAATCATTTCTCAAGATAAACATTTTTCTTGTAAAGTTAAGTGTATCAACCTCACACCATCCTACATATCCATACTATAATCATATGTGTAGCATAAGCTTCATTATTTCTATACAACTTGTGTCAATGAGTATTATCTCCCATACACATACAACAATCAATGGTGAATGTCTCACAATTGAGAAAAACTATCAAACCTGCTCACCTAGGACAATTCATAGAAAGGATGGTTCAAATTTCAAAAAGGAAAACTAGAGCAGCCTGCTTGCCCAAAACTAACCTTGCAAGAAAAGTCTAAATTCCTAGAAAGAAAAATTAGAGCAGTGTGGTAAGTTAATGAACACAGACATACTATCCTATATTCTTAGGATCTAGATATAATTTATCAAATAAACTCACATAGCAATCAACTCATCTCAACTTGGGCTGACACCAAGTTCTCGAAGGAACGCCAAACAAAACCATGTCCTTTTGGATGCAAAATTAATTCAATAAGCCTCTGAAGGATTAATTCAACATCCAATGTCATCCAAATCAATCAATCACGGCTAATCACGATTAATCTCATTTATAAATGGTTTTAATGATGCATACAACATGGTACATATGTAAGCAAATATTATATGAGTCCAAGTACAAGTAAAGATGCTCAAATCAGTTTATATGTACATGAAACACGGTACATTTATGTCAAATAAAATCACAAATGTCTATGTAAGAGTGAACATAAGTAATAGTATTTAAACCTAAGCTAAAACATGTAATGCATGAACAAACTATAATCAATGTTATGTATGCAAACATCTATATCCTATCCTACTTGAATCATGAAATAAATGTGAAGAAAACATTGAAATACGAGTTCAAGACCAGCATAACATCATGCTAGACCTAGACAAATATAAACATGTCCATGCTTAGGCTAAAACATACGAAACACAAATCACCTAAAATTAATATAACATGTGTCAGCATACAAACATGATCATGATTAAGACCTACTGAAATCATCAAGTAATTATGAAGAAGTCATCAAACATAGATTTAAAACAAGTAGAATATCATATTAAAACTGAACAAGTATAGTCCTATTCATGCTTGAGCTAAATTACTGTCTAAAAAATGCTTTGCATACAATCACAATTGCATTTATAGATAATCTAAGTCATTATAATCATAAAGAATTAGATTTATGAGAAGAGCAAGAAATGACAAAAAATATACAAAAATAGGCTAAACACAAAACTATTTTGTTGGCGTTTGATCTGCATAGCAAGTCGTTCGAACGTCTGACCCTTCAATCAGCCAAACATGTCGTTCAAATAGATGGTCGTTTGAATGCTCGTAACAGTTCAATGCTTCCTTTTTCCTAGTTCGTGTTCAACCTTCTAAAATTTAAATTAAAAATATTTTAAAATTTAAGATAAATTCTAAAATCACCATAGAACATCATATAATCTAAATTTAACCCTAGAACATGATAAATTTAATCATTTTCATACTTAATTACAAGAAAATAGTCATAAATAACATCCTTTTAATAAATCACCATTAAAGCTCAAAATAAAGCAAGAACCCATATACATCCACAATCATGCATTCCAATGGATTAAATCACACAAGAAAAAACTCTCTTACCTCTATGAAGCCTTTAGATCTACAAATAAACTTCAATCATTAACAAATCCTATCCAAAAATTAGGGTTTTTGTTAAAACTTATTTTAAATTAACTAATAGGCTCAAATCAACTTAAAAATAGGTAGATCTAGAATAACCTTTAGTTAAAAACAAAAATCACCCATTGAGGATTTAAATTGAAATAAAAAATAAAATTTCAATAGAAGAAATCAAGAATCAAATTGGTAGAAATGAAGATATGAAGGTTGAAGACCAAAATTGAAAGATTATAGGTGATTAGGGCAAGAAAATATACCTTAATCCATTTTTCTTCTTTTGAAAATGGGGGTAGAGCACCTCCTTCCTCTTAACACAATACTTTTCCATTTGGGCAAATAGGCTAGGATTTTTTTAAATAATAAGGGTAGTGGGTTTGATAAACAAATTGTTGGGCTATAAAATAGGTTAAAAACATGCATTAAGTGGCTAACTAGGGTTATTTTTTGTCCAAAAATGGATTTAATTATACCCAAACCCACTGAAATAAAATAATATAGGATTAGTGGGTCAATTGGATCATACATCGTCCAACATGGATGTGGGGCCCACGGCGGGGCATGCACCCTTAATTAAGGAAAAATTACAATTAAATCCCATAAAGTCTATAGAAATTGGATAAATCAAATTTGATACTAATACTGATAAAAAGTGAAATTAAACTTTATTAGAGTCACAATTATTAACCCTTAACCCCAAAATCAAGTTAAACCAACAAATAATCAAAACCACTCAAAATGAAAAGGAAATTAAACCAAGTTAAAATTAGTGATCTTACAATGTACTTTAATCTTTATGAGTCTTATAACTTTAATATGTCTTTATATAATAGAATTATCCTCTTAAATATGATGGGGAATGGCTACCTACGTAGGTTGGCCTAGGCTAAAAAATTAAATTTTGAATGATGCAAGCACAGAAGATTCAGAAAAAACCAAGCCCTAAAACAATTAATTGTGTAAAAATATCATAACTTAGAAAAATGAATCGACATGTTGATTATGATCTTTTGATTATTTTTATTATTTTAAGAAAATCATGTACAAAGATTTTAGCTAAAGGGAGTTGAAAATGTGAACTTAGTTTTACTAGGATCTGAACAAATTTGTTTTAGTTTGGTTAAGAGTGATCTTGCGAGATTAAAGATTAAAAGGGACAAGAGTTAACTACATTGGTAGTTTTTATTCAAAAATTATTAAAAGAAAATTAATGTGTCAAAAAGAAGAGAATAAAATTAACAATCACATACCAATAGGGTTTACTGAACTAAAGCAAGGTATTAATGAATGTAATATATGGATGCACTTAGATTAAAAGAGAAATAATTAAAAAATCATAATATAGAGCTCAACTTTATTGATTTTATTTGATTGATTTTTAATTTTAGTTTTGGGTGTTAGAAAAATTTTATTTGATAGGAAGTGTCTTGACATATTTTTAGGAATTTTTTGAAAATATATCAAATTTTTTTGAAATTTTGTAATTTTTCTATTTTTGAAAAATAAAAAATTGCATTTATTTTAAGATTGATTGATCCACCCAGTGACCAATCATTGGTTGGGTTTTTCATGTCGAAGCTTGGTTTTAAACTTGAAAATACTTCCTTTCAACTCCATTTCTCTCCAAACTTCTCCAAAGTGTTTATGGGAGAGATTAGAGGCAACTTGAGTGCTTTTAGGGCAAAATCAACCAGATTTCTTCATTGAATTCTCGTTTTTCACTTCGGCAAAGGTGAGTTCCAAAACAATTTTTTTATTTTTAGTGGTTTTTTAATCGATTTAAATGAGAATTGAAATGATAGGATTGCCTGAAATAGGTAGATCTATCTCTGTCTAAAATTTCTTGCAATTTTGTTCATTAAAATTTGAGATTTCATTAAAATTCAAGTGCAGTTTTCAATGCTTTTGCAAAATTGATTTTTTTAAAATTAGTTGTTTCTGACAAAAATTGACAATAGATTTGTTATGAAGTTTGAATCGCTCACTAAGATCTACTTTGGGTACAAATTTGGAGTCAATCTAACACAAAATTTTGTAGGGTTTATTTAAAATTCAAAATTTTAATTTTGGTGTGCATTTCAAGATTTTTTTAAAATTCTAGGATATTCATTACTGTCATTTATTTATTCTTAGTTTATGATTGGCCCTAGGTTGTTTTATTGTCATTTAATCTAGATAAGGAAAGCTAAGAAATAGAAGATCGTTGAGTTAAGCTCAAGGGACCCAGGGGCATCCGGTAGTGGGTCGACAAAGAGACCGATTTGATATGAGTAGAGTTTAGTACATGTGCCCTTAGAGACAGCTATAGTATGGATTGAGGCTCATCCATATTAGATGGAGTACTTTAGCATGAACTCTATATTTGGTCAGTGTGTTTACCCTAGGTTAGTCACATAGTGGCATGCATCACTTTGTTTGGAGGATGATATTGTACTAGTTGTAGTTGCAGGTGGTGTTTAAGTGAGAGTGACACCTGACATCATAATAGATGTTAATGGTTGCAAGAGAAGATAGCCCACATATCCTCAGTTTGATGGATATGTATTTCCACTTGACAATGAGTTTACTAGGAGTTTGATTGGTTTAACTAGAGCACCAAAGTTAGAGGTTTCTTTGTTGTCACACTCTTATGAGATGGGATTTTACGCTACTTCAGGTCATAGCCTAGTATTACATTTAGAGTGCTAGGAAGGAGAGAGTAGATAGGATGATAACACAACTTCTACACGTCCTGGCAAAGCCACAACTAGAGTTGGATCTACCATCCATTATATTTAGTAGGATTATGGCACTCTTGCATAGCCACACACACCACACGAGATGTTACCTTACCCATACATCTTGTGTCAAATTTTCATTGTATTACATGTTAGGATACCTAGAACAAAGCCTAATATGATCGGCATAGGTTCGATTGATATTGTAGTGGTTTGTAGGATGCTATTTTCACCATTAAGGTGATATTCATGAGCCATAGAGAATAACATATGCAATAGCATAGGTACTAGTATCGATGGTTGATCCACATAGACCAATCACTATTGTCGAGTTTAGAGTGTTTTCGGATGTTGTGTTTCATAGGCTACATTGATCACTTGCTCAGAGCCCAACTTCCACATGTAGATAGTGAGGGGGATAAGAGCGATGATGATACAGATTGATTTGTATATTGTTCTTGTATCTCTTTCTTATATATTCCTTTGTTTAAAACTTGTTCAGTTCAGTTATATTTCATTTTGACTATGAGATGTACCTTAAAATTGATGTTATATTGGGATATATGATGGACATATGATGTGTTGATGTATCTATATATTTTCATATCTTTTAGTGATGGTGATATTCAAGTGTGTTTTAATGAGTATTTTTGTTAATTATTTATTTAACTTTTTGTCTATTTATGTCAGATAGGGCGAGAAGTGATTAATGAAAATCAAAGTGCTTATCTTTATTTGATTGAATAGTACTATACAAATCAATTTGGTTTTAAGTGTGCAAGATAAGTACAAGGTTATACAATGCCTTTCTAGCTCAATTCCAAATAAGTTTATGTTAAATGAGTCTATGTTATGTCTTGGTAATGTCAAGTTATTTTGTACAATTTGAAAGTCAATGGACAGTGTCAAGAGTTATATTTTTTTTTATATTCAAATATGTAGTGTGTTGATAAGAAATAACCAAGGGGGGGGATCGTAAGAACATATGAGTTATATGTCAAAGTTATTGACTAATTTATGTGTCAAAATTATGTCTAAAAACCTTGTGTTTGTATTGAGTCTTAGAATCATATTAGATGTGATTGAGTTAGATTTGGAATTGACAAACTTAAAAAAAATAGGAGCATATATATTTTTATGGATCAAGATAGAAGATTGAAGAATGTTGAAGGTTTTTGAACCTTATTCAAATCACATTCACATACCAAAATCACTTGGACAAGTTTCAAAAGTGATTTCAGAGGTTTTAGGGCAAAAAAAAGTAAAATAGTAATAATATAGAAAAAACGATCAATCACTGAACATACATTTAATTGGAACAATCAATTGGTACCTAATTTTCCCTTCTATAAAATGAAGTCGAGAGTTATCGATCGTCTTCATTAATCGATCGATTGCTTAAAGTATCATGCACAAAACAAACAGTGAATGATCAATCACTTTTTAAAATGATCAATCACTTTAAGGACTATTTATCCTAATTAAATCATTCTAATTTCAATTTCTTTCCTTATTAAAGTTAAAGACTTAAACAGACTTTAGGAGCTATATAAAAGTTAAGAAATCACAAAATTTGGGAGATGAAAATCTAGAAGAAATGTTTTCACCTTTCGCATATTATTTTTCAACGGAGATTCAAATAAAGCTTTGAGTTGAAAATTAATTGTGAATTCATGAAGTTTTTCCACAACTAAAAGGAGATTTCAAAGATGAGCTGTAGTATATCTTCAATGGGAGATTGAAGATTTCTAAAGGAGGCCAAAGTAAATAAAAGAAGAGTAGTTTGTTGAATACTAGAAGAAGACAAACACAAAGTAAGGTGGAAGAAGAAGTTTTAAGTGCTTAAGGGAGAAGACTTGAAGGTTGACAACAATAAAAATTTGTGGATATCTAAACAAAATGAGTTTGTTTTAAACTGAAAACAAAGGTTGGTGATTTATTTGTATTGATGCAAATTGTCTTACTTGCTAATAGTGCATTGATTTAGATCTGATGTAGAACTATCATGGTTTTTACCTAAGTTTGGGTTTTCTATATTAAAATTACTATGTGTTTCATGTGTGGATTGCATGTTTATGGTTTGAATAATTGATACATGGTGAGCGAGTTTAGAGAGAGCATTTACTTGATTCTACTACATATAAAAATTTTGTGCAAAGACGCTAAAACTTATAGTTTTTAATTTTATAGATAATCGGACAGGGGCAATCCAGTGATCTGCTATACAATTATGAATGGATATTAAACTCATAGTTGAGAAGTATAAGCAACTACTTTTCTATTCTGCATTAACACACATCCCAATTCTTTCTAAGAGACATCACGGTCTACAACAAATCCTTCTTAGCCCTCCAATAATGCCAAAACCGGAACACTTGTAAGCTTTTCCTTCAACCTTTTGAAGCTACTCTCACATTCTTTATTCTAAATGAACATTGCATTCTTTCAAGTTAATTTGGTCATCATTAATGATATTGATGAAAACTTTTAAATGAATCTTTCATAATATCCCTCTAGACCAAAAAAAAATTCTCACTTCAATTACATTCCTCAGTCTATCCCAATTTAATATTGCTTTCACCTTCAAAGGGTTTACCAATCTCCCTCATTATAATGACATACCCCAAAAAATGATACTTTCCATTTAAAAATTGCACTTGGTAAAGTTTGCATAGAGTTGTTACTTCCAAAGTACAACAAGCATCTCCATCAAATGAAATTCATGCTCCTCCATTGAAGGCAACCAAATTAGTATGTCATCTACAAAAACTATAATCAACTAATCTAAGGAAAATCTATTGATTCAATTCATTAATTCATGAATGTGGTTGGGATATTAGTGATCCCAAATAGCATCACTAAAAACTCATAGTGACCATATCTTGTGCAAAATGTAATCTTTGATGTATCGTTTTCCTTGATTCTCAACTGATGGTATCTAGGCCTCAAGGCAATATGAGAAAACATTTTAGCCGCTTAAAGTTAATCAAATAAGTCATCTATTCATGGCAATGGGTATTTGTTTTTAATAGTGACTTGATTTATCATTCAGTAGTCAATACAAATCCTCATAGATTCATCATTTTTCTTCACAAAGAGTACTAGTGCATCCCATGGTAAAACATTGGGTCAGATAAAACTCCAACTAGCAATTCTTAGAGTGGGGTTTTAAGTTCCTTTAATTTCATTGGAGCCATCCAGTAAAGAGTTTTAGAAATAGGTAATATTCTAGGTATAAGGCCAATGGTAAAGTCTACTTCACTCCTTGGAGGTATTCTCAATTACCACTAGTATTTCCTCTAATTTAGACTTCTTCTCATTTATCTCCACCAAAACTTGCTAAGAAGACAACACGTCCCTTCGACATAAGTCTTTGTGCCTTAGTAATAGAGATAATAAAGTTCTTCCTCTATATCATTTCTTGAATTTTGAATATCTTCTCTCTGAGCAAATGTAAGTCTATTTTTTTCAACTTACAAATTGCAACAACATTTTAAGCTGATGATGTAATGTCCGGGAATTTTATAAATTTCCGAAGTCGAACTCGAGGAAATTAGGGTGTAGGACCCCTTGATCTTCTCGTGGTAATAACTTGTTCATCAGTTAGAGGTGGTGGCTGAATTATATATGGATGGAAAATAGACGGAAAGATCTTCGAAACGCCACCAAGAACACGTGAAACGGAGTTTGGATGAGGGAGATACGATCGTTCGAAGTTGAACATAACGTGCATGACCCATTTACCCGAATTGAACGCGCGAATTGTCCGTTTAAGTTGCGATGTGGGCCCGATGAATTACTGTTCACAAATTGTGTTTTTGGGGGCTTAATTTCTCATGGGATTAGGAGCCCTAATCCCATGCCTATAAATAGATTTAATTAGAGCTTTTTAGAGGGTTTTTTTGAGGCCGAAATAGAGCGGAGAATGGGGAACAAACGAGAAAGAGGTGATGATGGAGTTTTCCGGCAAGACTCCGGCGAAGTGTTGGCAGCGGTGGATCGACAACAACTCAACCTGAGAGGTAAGATATCGAATTGAGAACCGCAGAGATGTTGTTAATTAATTTTATTAAAATTTATATTGATCTATGTAATTACTGTTCACGTAATTTAGTGAACAGTAATTGATTTCCAGTCATCGGATCAACCCTCGGATTGGGGCCGCGGTGGCCCTGGCTGTGGCGGCCATGGCCGCGAAAGCCTCGGCTCTGGTGGCCTTAGCGGCGACAGATTCGCCTGCCGCTATGCAAGCCGCCGGTTGTGGGGGAAAAAAAAAGAAAAGGGAAGAATTATTTTCGGCTCCGGCCGGCCACTAGGCGGCAGCAGAGCCTGGCCCAACAGGATCGCCGCCTGGAGGCGATCCGGTGAGGCTAGCCTCCCACCCCGCCATGGCCGCCAGGAGTGGCACCGCCAGAGGCTAAGTCTCTGGCGGCCGCGTCGGATGTATTTTATTTACAGAGGCTCCGGCCGGCTGTCAGCGGAAGCCGGGCTAGGCCGGAAAGGATCACCGCCTGGCGGCGATCCTGGCCGTCGCCCCACCGTGGCAGCCCGGGAGCCGCCGACTGGGAGTCCTCACCGGATGTGGGGAAGACGACCCGCAGTGGGTCGTCTGCCCGGGTTCGGGTTGGGTGACCCGAACATGTGGTTCCTGACCCGGGCCGGGTTGGTTTTATATAAAAAGAGAACAATTCACATTCTCTGGACCGGGTCCGGTTCAGGAGGTTAATTGTGTCAAAAAAATTCTAGAAAATTACTATTGGACCTGGAGAGGTTTTTGATTATTCTGACCGAGTTTCATCTTGGGGAAAAATCCTAGATATTATGAAATGACCTTTCTACCCCTAGTAGTTAAATCATCGTGTGAGAACTATTTACCCGACTTCGAGGCTCTGGTTCAGAGGCCTAGGAGTTGATTTAAAAATTGAGAAAATTCTCAGTAAGAGTTTAATGGGTAACTTAATTATAGGCTAAACCTTGTAGTGAGAAAAAATCCCAGTGAATGGGTAATTGACCCTTTTACCCTTAGAGTTCATTGTAAACCGTTAGTGCAAACCTGGGTTAGTTCAAGGGGTTCACGACCCTGTAACACACCAGAAAAATTATATAGAGTCCATGAAGTCTAGTAGTACCCTTGAGTTGAATTCTGGACCCATTGGATGTCATTAAGGCCTTAAACCAAATGATAAAAATACCCCTTAGAGTGGACCCACCCACACTCATGTGAATGGAAGCGCAGGTCAGTCTAAGGGTGGAGCTTTGTGAGAGGTTAAGGACTTAAATTAATAGAAGGGCAGTAAATTGACTAGAATAAACAAAGGGAGGGGTGGTAGAATTACCATAATGCCCTTAGGGGGAAGTATGTTCTATTTTCGCTAAAACGGATAACCTAGCAACCGAACGTTAGGGTGCCCTAGAATGATGTTTAATGACTTCAAAAGAAAGGGGCGTGACCAGCAAGTGACACGAAGACCTTGACAGGTCATAGTGTCATGGGGAAATAAGGGGTAGAACCCTAATTCTCAGGTTTAAAGCAGCGTATTACTCGTGTCTACAACCGAGTACATCGATCGACTAGAGTGTTATATATGTAAATCGCAGGATGCGTTAGAGTTGTTACACTCTTGGGCTTGATCTAGTTAAGCCCTAGCCCTGCAAATGAGTGCAACGGGCCTTTATTCATTCTTTACACATTGGTGTGAATGTATGTTAATTATGTTGATTATGCTGGTGCATGTTTTTATTGTCGATGCTTTAATTTATATCAGTAACTTAAGATTAATGAAGATTCAAGAGACATGGGATGTTGTTGGTTTGGAGGGAGAACATATAATCAAGATAAAAACTAAAATACCCTCAATAGGGTTTAGGACGGGTTCATGGATTTGAATGGGGCCTTGACATAGAATTTTACCTTGGTTAATGAACCGAGGATGGTTATGGGATGTTCTTCGAGTCATAGCTCAGTGGATGAGCTATTTATTGGGCCGATTCACAAGGTGAAGAGGACCCAAATGGTTGAGTGGATACTTGACTGGATTAAAATAATATAGTCTAAGTTTCAGATGTTTAGGGGAGTCAATGGTCATAAGGACCTAAGGCTTCTATTGATACATTAGTAATGTCTTATAAGACATCTTCTCCCAGCGTTGGGAAGGTGGAGATTGCAATATGCTTCTTCATCGCCATGACGGTTTGGGTATTGACCAGAGGGTCTTTACCGCGGGTCTCCCGCAGGTCTTCCCAGGACTATTTAGTATGTACAAAAAGCGGAGTTACATGAGCATCATGGAAGGCTTATGTTTCTTGCCAATCTGTGTCCATGAGCACAGTTGGGATCCTCTTCCTCAGATTCGTGGCAGGCTATTGAGAACCCTGGGGATTTGGATCAAGCTGCTGTTAAGCAGTCTACTCCAAGGTTGGAGTACTTTGTTTGGGGATTTCTCGAAGGGCGAGTCATCTCCGAGTTATAGATTTGATAGTATTAATTGTCGAACAAGAGTTGTGAGATAATTAATAACATTGTTTGTTGTTGCTTGTTAATTAGACAAGTGGAATGATTAAATGGTTTACTAAAATATAGGTTAAATATACTTAAGCATTGCATGTGTGGTGCTATGCTTATTAGGATAGAGTAGTTTCTAGGCAGAACTACGTCTGGATCTGATCTTGTTGGAAACATTGGAGATGTTGTCTGATGAGTACGTAGGCAACTAACATCGGGTGATGTTGGCCCAATCCGAAAAATATTAATTAAACCTTTTGTCCTTTGGAAGCTCTTCTCCAAGAGGCGGAGATGCTCCATTGTGGTTGTGGTTGTTGTTGGTTTGCTTTGTTGCAGGTTTTTCAGGCGGCAACGAGTGAGACTAAGATTGACGCGTATAGGATGAAGTTTCTTCGTGTCTGCAACTCTGGTACATATGTGTACCTTTAGCGCAAGAGTCAACTTGTTATTTATTTTCAGATGGACGATGGACTTGTACTTAGATGGATGAGCTGTTCTTTATGAATTTTCAGACGCATAATAATATTATACGATTTAATGTTCGTATTTGTGAACCCCAGTTATCATGACTTGGATATTTAATCGAATGGTTTATTTTGTATTTAAAGAAAGAAAAAAAAAATTCTCACTGCCTACCGTTCGTGTTATTTAAAAATGGTTTTAAAAATTCGGGTCATGACAGATGACCAATCCATTCCTAGTATAATATCATAACATGTCATCTCAAGGAGTAATAGATTAGCTAGTTACACTATCCTTCCCAAATATACAGATACTTCCTTCAAACACTCATCCACTAGGATTACTTTCCTAATGGGGTATAGACAGCAAAAAGTACATTTAAACATCTATTGGAATATACTCAACATCCCCAACAAATACTTTCGAAATAAAAGAATGTGATGCATAAAGATCATACAAAACTCTAGCTAGTTGGTTGGAGATTGGGAGTGTACCTTCCATGACGACATTAACTTTAGCAGCCTCTACAGTGAAAGCAAACACCCATGTGCATGTCCTCTTTGTTCCAACTTAACTTTGGTTCCCTTGAGGTTTCTAAGGACAAAAGCAAGCAATGTGGCCCGACTACTTATGAGTATTACTACGAATTTATCCTTCACATGTGTTTGCCCAGGTGATTTTGCCCACACAATCGACATTTCCATTCCATCCTCCTATTCTCAATGGGTACAAAGTTCTTGACCAAGAGTTTAACACTCTTTGCATGTTTGAAGAGTCGATTGTGTTCCATACTACCACCCTTTCCTCTCTTGTTGTCTCCTCCTCTTCCAAAATTTCTATTTTGATCCAGGTTCTTCAGGGTATTCGGGACCTATTGAAATTGTAACGACCCTGAATTTTCAACGTTTTCTAATAAGCTAATTTTGAAGTCGGTAACATTCTTTTCATTTGTTAGAGTTTGTTACGTATTTAATCTTTGTAAAATTATGGTAGAGCGCAGAAAGACAAGTGCAATGGCTTTCGAAGCGCTCGATTCAGACACCGGGGCAGAAAGTTACGGCCTCGGGAAATGTGCCACATGGGCGGGACCCACCTTAGAAGTATGGGATAACCTACCCATGTGTGGTCTATTTGGTAGGGCTCGTCGATACTAACCCAACGGTGTCTAGAACGCGTGAATCGGAGTCTGGAAGATAAAGATACACGCGTCTAAAGTTTTCGAATTTTTTTTAAAAGAAAAATATTATAAAAAGAGAGGCTAACGCACGCGGTTGGCGTCAGCCAGCGCCGCTGTGGCTGCGCCGCGTGGACCCGGGCCGGGCACGCGACGCACAGTGGACCAGCGTGGTGGGTCTGCGTCACGCGGGCCGGTCCCACGACGACGCGTGACTACGCGCGTCGCCGCGTGTTGTCGCTCCGAACGGCGCGACGGGGCCCAGGTGGCACAGGGAACGCATACACGATGCGAGTCGCGCATGTGTCGCATCCGCGTGACATGTGACATGGCACACGCGGGCCCCACACACACGCACCTATATATATGGGTTACGGGCCTCATTTTTCGGGCTATTTCTAGTTTTTCCACTTCTGAACCTATTTTCCTCCATTCTCAATCGTTTTAAGTCTGAATCGAGTGATTTAAAAGACATTTCCTACTAAATCGAACGTTCTGGACGCTGTGGTGGAATCAGTTTCTTTATTCGGTGCTTCCACAATTATGAATTGGTAACTAAGGATTAAGGTAGGGTACCTTGAACTCTAAACGTGTGCTTAGCATAACTTCTTTACGCATGATTAAGCTTATGTGACTATTTATGTAAGACATGTTATGTGATGAACTATTTTAGCATGAATGTTGCTATGTTTGAACGATGTGATGATTCATTCATGGGCTTGAGAACCCGGAATGATCATAGAGTGATGATGCCCGCCAAGAAAAATATTCGGCAAGTGGCGTGCACAGGGTAGAGCATCATGGGAAAGCTCTGTCCCTAAGTGACCCTCGTTTGCCCCATGAGCGCCGAGGGTAGGCCGTAGGGTGTCGCGGCTTGTGGATTTGTTTTGATTTGGAATCGTTGTGTTTTCTGTATCATTTATCGTGATAAAGGTTTCTAAATAAAATGTTGTAGGGTTTTCAAAGAGATTTCTGTTTAGCATCTCTGTTAGATTTTAAATCAACCTGCTGAGTATTTTAAAATACTCACCCACCCCCAGATTCTACAGGTAATGCAGCGAGGGCGAAAGTAAAGGAAGAATAGTCTCTCAGATATTTTATCTGCTCTTTGTTTCTGAAAAATATGTAATATTTATATGACTACAGTTCAAGGGCATGATGTGCCCGAAGACTTGTAAGGCTTGTAAACTATCAACTATACGAACCTAAGTCCATGGCTTGTGTTAAAGTTTCTTTTAAGCGCATGTATAATATTTTGCTGTGCTATAACTCTATGGTATGCCTATGATTAATATAAGACATATGTGACTACGATCAGCATTGACGGCCGTCGTGCTCAGACGCGCGTGTGATGTCCGAGCGTGTCGAACATTTATGACGAATATAATTATATGTGGAAAAAAAGGGGTGGCCGTCACAAAAATCTTCTTCCAAAACAGAATTCTGAGCCCCACCATCAGCAAAGGAGGTGGATCTAAAGGCCAATACCTTAGACCCAAGTCTATTCCTCAAGTCTCAAACAAAATGTTCCCCCTTCATCTCCTTAGTGGGAACTACATACTCAACAAATTGTTGAAGCTAGACAAACTTGTTTCATATTAGACTGAAAATCAATAGACTCGATTTCCTTAAGCCTTCATATGTGAAGGGGAAAATACTATTTGTTAAAGGCTTCTAAAAATTCTTCCCACGAGATAACATCTATCCTTAAAAAGTGAGTTCCTCACCATTTTCCAACAAAAATATGCCTCCGCGCTCATAATGAAGGTAGTCATATTAACTATATGAATAGGGCTCACCGACATAGCATCAAATGTTTTCTCTAACACCTTAATCCATTTATCGGCTTCATCTGGTTCTCCTTCCCCATTAAAGGTTGAGATTGTCTTCTTTAATCATTCCAAAGTGGCTGAGTTCACATTCTCATTGTTAGTCTTCTCCATCTCTTTAAAATTGTTCAGTTCCATCTAAGCCTGAAGCTTAGTTTAGATCACCCAGTTTTGGGCTCACATTGTTTGAGCCATGCTGTGAAATATGTTCATTATCTCATAAGAGGTTATGGTGTTCTTTATGGCTCCTGAAGAAGACGCATAGAATTATTTCCTTGGGTTCTTAGCTGCACACCTCTAGCCAAGATGGGGTTGCAACAACACCAACAATATTGGTAGCTGAGGTGTGTCCAAAACCATTTTGGTCCACCGCAGTATGCCTCACACAGTTATGAGTGTTGGGTGCCATAAGCTTTTGCAAGTCATAGGTATACACTAGGTGAGTTACTCATTCTACTCACCCAATCTATTACATTAGTAATTATACTCTTGGACATATTGACAAATTAACCTTGTTCTCTGACACAAAGTTGTCACACCCCAAGATTAAACTCATTTTCCTAAAAATCACATAGCGGAAATAAAATTTCAAATCTTTTGTCAAATCTTCAGCAAGATACCTTATGGAACGACCCACTCATTTCGAACAAACTCAGATCCAATCAAAGTGCTATAATATTTAACGTCAAATCACATCACAAACCAACAGGGTCTACCCCAATAACATGTCCAAGGCACATAATATACAATGTATATAAATAAATTTGCACTCACATGAACCACATGCAATGACAACATAACAATAATTCAACAGCGCTATGATAATATGATAAAGCAATACAAGTATTTCATCAAGTAAAAGCAATGTCATAAATTAACAGTAGAACAAGTATAATCACTTTAATATCATGGCAATACTCTAAAGTTCATCTCCCTAACCACGTGCAAGCCAAAAAGGGTCTCTATGACATGGTAGCCATGTTAAAAGTTTCAATCACCCTTACTAAACCATGCACTACTCACAAACTTGACCTCAATTTTTTTGAAGTCTGGCCACCCTATCCAGGCCATTTGGCTAAAGTCCACAATGGCTCATAAACCCAAGTGGTCAAGACCTCGATTTCTATGATCATCGAACCTCATGTTGGACCTATCGTCTTTTTATACTCGAATCCATTCAAACCTAACTCATAGGCTAGATGAGCAACTCTACATGCAATTCTTACCCATAGAGAGCTAAAGGATCATGATCCTATTTTATACCATACACTTTCATCTACTTAGCTAAAATAATTAACTTGAGGAGCCAACAAAACACTAGTATCTCTTGTCCTTAAGTGTCAAAATATGCCAGTCATGGGTACAATCCATCGCAAGGATTCGCACATGTATTAAGGTTTACTTAGATTTATATAATACATACTCAACACCACACATGCATCCATATGCAAGGAAAATCATGCTATTATAATGCTAACTTAAATAAATATAAAAATTTGTGAATAATATAGGGATAAATCAGAAATATATTTTACACCTTAGTTCTTTATAGTTACATATTTTCTCTTGAATAAGCTAACTTAAATTCAAACAAGCACAAAGCCTAGTAGAAATGCACACAACTAGGAAGCGTTCTACATTGAGTGGTGATTAGCTAGTGAAGCTTCTCTAGCCATCAATCTTGAGGAGAATTATAACCTACCAATTGTCCCACATTAATAGCTCTATTTTTTATTTCAAAAATATACTAACTGAAAAACCGAATATAGCTATTAAATGTAGGACAGAGGGAGTATTGATTATAGATATCAACATTTTCAAAACTTAGTTATTTTGCATATAACAACACAAATGAATTACTCCCTTTGCCACACATTAATAAGTCTATTTAGTTTTTGAAAATAAACTAAAATCAAATTATAAACCAAATGGAACCATAAATGTGAGACTGAGAGAGTAGTACTTCTTAAAAAGTGTAGGCAGATGTTAGGCATTCAGTACTGAATCGCGAAGGCTATGATAATTTTCTCATCATCCTTCACACAAACTCTGAGATTTGAATTGCTCTCGATCAATTTATCAAACAATTTATTAGCTTCTCTTAAGCATGAAGGCTATATAAAGACTCTAGGCTACATAAAGCTCTTCTAAACTAAACTTTCAAAAACGTTGAATGCCAGCTTCCATGAAGCAAGACCAGACGACAATATGTCAAGTAATCAGGTTTCAGACCCTTTCCATTATAAAACAGCCTTCTTGCCTACAAGCTTGCCCTTCTACACAAAGCCCCAATACATTCAATATAGTTTGGCCTACTCTAAGATCCCACCACAACTGGCCAAAAAAAGCCCTACATACTTATTCCAACACGTCTAATATTATCATAACTAACCAGTGAAAAAAATTCAGTATTTAGTTCTTCTGAGCTCCTTCAAATGAGCAAGAGTATAAAAGCTGGGATGTGCAATTGCTTGTGATCAGAAGCAAATGCGGGATTTGAGAGAGCCCTAAAGATTGCTTTGATAAATGACCATGGATACCTCAAATGGGACATTAGACAATCAAAATGTTTTAGCCCCTTCCTTTCTTACTGATGTCTTCCACTACATTTCAAACTTCTAGAAATAGATGATAGAGATGGCTTCATGGCTTCATAGCAAGAAGATAAAGCTTTACACCCATTTTACTGTTAAACACTTTTTGTGTTAAAAAATATTCACCATTCAAAATCCCAGCTAGAACTCATTCTTATTTTTACAAATACTAGTAAGAATGTACACACGACACTTATAAATATAAATGGAAAAAAACATTTATATATCTCTCCTGCATACTATAGTTATAATATATGTTTCTAGGACCATTTATAAACATAAATTATATAACTCATACACACTTGTAGCAAGCAAGTACGCGCCCAAATATGATCAGCTTAATATTAGGTTAGTGAAGACAATAATAAAAAAATTTGCACTGTGAAACATGTCATTCAAATTCAAGACCACTTTAGATATCAAAGAGTTTTCCAATGGTGTAAAAATATACTAATCTGAATATGCTTAATATAAAAAAAAAATAAGTACTTGTATTGAGAAAAGTGTTGTATGCATAAACCCACAAAAAAATTTAAAAAAATATACTAATATGGGATTTCAATGATAAATCTCATTGAGGACTTCCTAATGATCTTAAGAATATGCAAATTCGAGTTCGGGAGTGCAAAATAAAACCTAACATGGTCAAAATCAACACAACATAAAAAATAAAGCTTGTGTCATATCAACATCCGGTACTAGGTTGACACATGGCAATTATCTGAAAAAATCTAAATAAATAATTTTACCAAAATATGCTCATATTATGTACCAATTCAAAGCGGTATTAAAGAACATTATCAAAAAATAGAAGGGGAATATAAACGTTTGGCAAAAACCTATCATCATCCTTGGCCCTTTATATAGTACTATGATTTAAATAAAATACTACTTCCATTCTAAATATGAAATTAAGTTATGACTTTCCATTATCTCATTCATGTACTTATATGCCTCATCAATTTTCTCGTTCTTACTTAAACTTCCGGCCATGGCCTTGTACAAAGTCCCAGTGACTCAAAAATTTTCCTTGACCATTTCCAGGAAAATCAAAACTGCTTTCTCAACTACTCCACGGTCAAAGAACCCATTGAACATAACTACGTAGGTCAAATCATCAAGCATATAGTAGCAGCTATTCTTCAACCTTCCAAACAAATGAATAGCTTCTTCTGATCCTCTCCAATAAGTATCTAAAACACAATTACACACACGTGAAGTTCTCATTATTCTATCCATATTCTCCTCAAGGAATATCAACAATTAAACTAACTGCAATATCATCGTGGGAATATTTTTTTCTTTCTTAAAAATTAGAAATGTTAAGTGTATCATTAACTTTGCCTGCCTCAAGGAGAGCTTTGATGAAGGAATTGTGAACGCGGACCTCAGGAACAGATGTTGACCTTCCCATTTCCTTCAACAGTTCCTTCAACAGTTTCTCCACATCTGCCAGCCTCCCAGCCCCACAGTGATCTATAGTAAGTCACATAAGCTAAATGTATCAGGAACCAACCCACAACAATCCAGATGGACAATTACCCTCCTTCCTATTTTTAAATTCAAATCATCAGAGCCAGTCACACTATCTCTGTCAATCAATTTATAAAACAAATTATTAGCTTCTAAACTTGTCATACTTACACGGGCCGTGAATAAAACTCCCATGGACACAAATATCAAACCTCCATTTCTGATGTAACATTTTTAGCAGAATTAAATCAGCCTCATACAACTTGCCGTTCCTACAAAAGCATTGAAACACGACCAAATAGGTGAGATGATCGGGTTCCAGACCCTTGTCCCCCATATCTCGAACAGCATTGACTGCCAGCAAACTCGCATTCAATCTTCAGAACTAAGACAAGACAACATATGTCAAAGAAACAGGTTTAAGACTCTTTCTGTTCTAAAACAGCCTCCCCGGGTACATGCTTTCTCTTCTCCTACACAAAGCCCAAATGGATACATGATTGTTTGGCCTAATCAAAGATGCCACCACAGATGATAAAAGAAAGCTAGCACACCGACATGATCTAAAATTATCTCAACATGTCTAATATTACAATAACTAACCAGTAAAAAAATTCATATATAGTGTTAAATAATTGCTAAGCTCCTTCAAATGAGCAAGAGTGTAAAAGCTGGAATGTGCAGTTGCTTGCAATCAGAAGCAAATGCAGACCAGAGAGAGCCTTCTTTACGATCATTTTACTGTTACACTCTTAGTATTAAAGAATATTCAACCATTCAAAATCCAAGCAAGAGCTCATTCCCATTTTCACAAAAAATTGAATAGAAGACGTCTTTCCATTCACAATAAGAAAATAAATTATGACTTTCCATCATCTCATTCATGTACTTATACGCCTCATCAATTTTCCCATTCTTACTTAAACCTCTGATCAGGGCCATGTACAAAATCCCATTCACCGGGAAATTTTCTTTGACCATTTCCCGGAAAATGAGAATTGCCTTCTCAACTTCTCCACAGTCAAAGAACCCATTGACCATAATAACATAGGTTGAACCATCAAGCTTACCATAGTAGCCACTCTTCAACCTTTCAAACAGATGAATAGCTTCTTCTGATCTACCTTCTTTCCAATAGCCACCAAGAACACTATTACCCACATTGGAAACTGGCACGATTTTGTCCATATTCTCCTTAAGAAGCTTTCGAGCTAAATCAAATTTACCAATTTCGCATAAACTAACAATTAAACAAAGTGCAATATCATACACAGGATCAATATTTTTCCTTCTTAAACGATTGGAAAATTTAAGCGCATCATCAACTCTGCCCACCTGAAGGAGAGCTTTAATGAAGGAATTGTGAACACAGGCCTCAGGAATAGATTTTCTCCTCATCATTTCCTTCAACAGTTTCTCCGCATCTGCCAGCCTCCCAGTGCCACACAGTGATCTAAAGTAAGTCTCATAAGCTAATGTATCAGGAACCAATCCACGACAGTCCAGCTGGAAAATTACCCTCCTTCCCATTTTCAAATTCAAATCAGCAGAACTCACACTATCTCCATCAATCAATTTATGAAACAACTTATTAGCTTCTCTAAACTTACCAGACTTACAAAGGCCATGAATAAAACTCCCATACACACAAATATCAAACGTCCATTGCCGATGAAACATTTTACGAAGAATTAAATCAGCCTCATACAACTTGCCGTTCCTACACAAGCACTGAAACAAGACCAAATAGGTGAGATAATCGGGTTCCAGACCCTTCTCCTCCATATCTCGAACAGCCTCGATTGCCAGCACACTCGCATTCTTTCTACACAAAGCCCCCACTAGTGCCATATAATTTTGCCTACCAAGCGCCCCACCACCCATCAGAGACCTTTGATAGACCCATTCAATCTCCCCAGCACTGCCGTACTTGCAAATATACGTGACAAATACAGAGAAGTTGGTCCTAACCAACGAATCAGGACCACCCACCTCCGCCCACACCAATTCAACATCCTTGATATTGCCTTCACGAACCAGACACTGAACCACCAAGCTGTACAGAAAGAGGTCAGATAAGTTACCTCTGCTTTTGAGATGAGCAAGAACGGACAAAGCCCTGTTGAGCTTCTTCAAATGGGCTAGAGCTTGGACGGCAAGGACACCAGTCGCGGAATCGAAGAGATGGGTCTTGGTCAAGGGATGAGAGCGCCCTGAAATTCTTGGAGTCGGCGGAGAGAGACCGGACAATGGAGCAAAGATGCTTCAAGAGGGAGAGGGGAGGGGAGGCAGAGGGAATTTCCGGGAGAGGAGGGGCGACTTGAGAGTTCAAAGGAGGAGAAGGGGGGCAAAGGGAGGAGGAACGGCGGGGAAGGGAAGCGGTGGAGAGAGGGCAGAGTTGCATTGGATGTGGAGAAGAATGGGTTTTCACTCAGAGAGCCCTTCACCTTTGCATAGACTGAACACTTACATCCCTAGGACGCATGGAGATGACATCATGTACGAAGAAGTATACTCATTGCCCCGTCACTATTATATAGCTTATACATTACTCAGATTTTTGTTTAAAAGATTACAAATTACCTTCATTTTGATTATTTTAGGTTCAAAATGCCTCTCTAAAAGGTGCATTCCTAGTATGTGGTTGAAAATATGGTTAATGCTGGAATGGGAAATCCATATTTCTCTTTTCCTCAATAACACCCCCTATGGTCGTCATCCTCCTCCTTTATTGTTGTCATCACTAACGAGCTCTGCAACCAGGTTCACCTTTTATTTCCCCTCTTCCTTTATTGTGGATGGTGTCAACATGCTTCATCATCGACTACTTCCCTTCATCCTCTTCCATTACTGATGCCATTGACCAACTTCGCCCCCACTCTAACACTGGCTCCCTCCCCCCACCTCCTACAACTGCCATAACACCACCTCTAGCCAGGCTGCAGAAAGTCCCTAGTGTAGCCAAAGTCGCCTCTTGCCACCATATCAAGTCTGGCAACCAAATCTATATGCAAAGCCCCCTTCTTGCCTACACAAAACAACATCACACCATAGAGCCCTTCGTTATGGTCAACAATATGTTCCTCACTGTAACTATTTTTTTAAAAAAAATTATGCATATTCTCCCTCCTTGTGCATGGGGAACTTAATGGAAAGCAATTACGCCGTATGAATCTGGCTACAAGCATGCATAACCTTTATCTCTAGCGAATTACACAAGTAATCAAACAAAATAGAGGGAAAAGATAGAGAAATAAGTTTTCATCTTCTCCCATAGAATTGTTGAGAAATGTTGACATAAATTTTTTATAAGAAAAAGTCAAAATTCAAAGGCCTCAGTTTCAAAACTTTACTAGCTCTGAATGAGACTAAATTTTTAAAATGTATAAAGTCTCCAAAGCAAATAAAGTCTCGAGAAGAGAAAATGAAGAAGTCAAATATAATCCTACACATGTAGGAATAGGCTAAGGCTTCTAACAAAAAAATATTAAAAAAATTTATTAAGTGAGGACCTCATGAGACCCTTATACTCAAAGTTAGCCACAACAATTAAATTGGCTAAATGAGGCTTTGCAAGCCTCACATATCCACTTCAAAATTATTACCAAATAAAAAATCTAAATTGTAAAAGGCTATGTGAGACCCCATGAGTCTCACATCAAAATAGTCATCAAACCAAGATTAATAAATAACAAAGTGAGACTTATTGGGTTTCACATCAAAATATCTATCAAATCAAAATTAGCAAAAGGTTAAGTGAGACTCGTAGGCCCCACTTTAAGTTTTATTTTTATAAATGTTTAAGGAAAAATTATTTAAATTTCTAATTTAAAAAAATATTTACCAAACCAACCTGCTTTGAGAAATATTTCCCAAAGTGGTGATAGTTTTTGCCACATAGGCGTCAGCAAAGCACTAGCACCTGTGTGATTTTTTTAAAAAAAATTTATATGAATTCGTCCTTTGGAAGGACGAAATCAAGTTTAAGTTTGATTTCGCCCTTCTAAAGGACGAAATCGGGTTAAAATAAATTAAACCAATTTCATCCTTTAGAAGGACGAAATCAGCTTAAGGCGAAAGGATGAAATCAGCTTAAGGCGAAAGGACAAAATCGCCGCACTTCACAAAATTCAGCATGGCCGGTGCAAGCTTAAGCCTATTTCATCATTTTAAAGGACAAAATCAACTTTTAACTGATTTCGTCCTTCTAGACGACGAAATCATGCAAAAACAAATTTAAAATATTTTTAAACTAACTTTTAACACCTGTCCTTGTGCATTCATTCAACACATTATACATTCAATTCACACACATTATACAGCACCAAGCCCTGTTCATTCATTCCACACACATATTCCACGCATATGTTTAAATGACATTGAAGTTAACAACATCAACTATCATCTACACAACATAAAAATAAGCATAAGATATAAATATTTATAAAATATATTACATCACATGTTAATAAAATGTTTGGTTCAAAAGAAACATATGGCAAATCTAATATACTCAATATCACGATTTCCTACGTCCTCGACCTCGACCCCAATGGTGCTGTATGAGCTCCTCCTGCTCCTCGTGGTCTACCTGCTCCTCATGATCCGCCTGCTCCGGCTCTGGCTCCGGCTCCGCATAAGTAATAGATGGCTCAACACAAGCTGGCCAATGTCGTATATAATATAATATCGGATCTGGATGAGGATAAGCTACATGTAGAGTGACTGGAAATGATGAACGGGGAGGAGAGCTATGCGCTGCTGATGAAGATGGAATATCAGAGAATGAATCGTGCCTCGGCTATGTCTGAGTGGCCTTGTCGACAGGATAATGTCTATGAACATCCGTAATCACCGACTGAAGCAGTGGCAAGCTACGAAGGACATCATCATGTATATGAACATCGCATATGTATTAAATTTCATATGACTTAACCACTTCTTTAAAGCCTAAAAATGTTATATTCATTTATGAATATGTATTTCACCTTTGATTGGATGGTCTGAATGGTGAAACATAAAACTTATTGATGCATCATCATTTATACATATTAGTCCCATTCTCGATCTATATGTCAAAATATTACATTTTATAGTAATTTTTAATCTTCTTCGATCCCACCCAACTTTGTTAGCTATTTGCATCTCAAATTCATCATATGTAGATAGTTTCTTAATTAATAATCCTTCGTGCGTCCATCATAGGTAAGTAAAAAACTAACCATTGCTTCTGCCATCTCTATTCACTTAATTCATCAACAATAAATTACATTAATAATGGATTCATCAATTGTCTCAAAATAACTACTTTACTTAATGAAACATGAGATTAATCGAATTTAAAAGCAATAATAGTGATAACATATACATGACATGGAAACTTCTTTCAGGCATTAATAATTTCTTAAAATCTCATCAAACACAATAGAAACATAAACTTACAATGTAAAATCAAACTTCCTAAAATCAAGCAAGTTAAACTATGCTCATTAATTCTAAGATTCTCTATCGCCAAAGAGGACATCAAACAGATTCACAGTCAATAAAGATGTTGAATTCATTTGCTAGACGTTGCCTCATATATCAATGAGCAATAATAAAAAATAGCACTTCTCCACATATTTACTCTCTTATCCAAGGAAGACAACAAATATTCTCATACAAATTGAAGAAATATTCTAATCTCAAACACCCCACATATCCAACACCAAATAAGAAACACAAAAATCAACCCACTCTTGTATTACAGCATCATACAAATATGAAAACGCAAGAATAATTACCCGGAGTTTAGAAGCAGAGCCCGGCGAGTTTTCCGATCGGCGTTGGGTCTTGGAGTTTAGGAGCAGAGCCCGGGGAGAGAGAAGGAGAGAGTGGCAGATTTGGGCTTCAAAGGGACAACGCGTGGCTGTGGATTTGGGTGCAAGGGCATAGCGGTGGCGGCGGCGTCTAAGGGCAATGGCAACGAGTCGGGCGAAATGGCAATGGGTCGAGATGCTGCGGGTATAAAAGGTGGATTTCGTCCTTTAGAAGGACGAAATCAACTTACTTCTAAAAGTTGCTTGCGGTCAACTACAAGTGTGGCGATTTCATCCTTTGGAAGAATGAAATCAATTTTATTTATTTTAACCCAATTTCGTCATTTAGAAGGACGAAACCAACTTAAACTTGATTTCGTCATTCCAAAGGACAAAATCATATAAATTTTTTGAAAAAAGCCATGCAGGCACCAATGTTGTTACGTCTGAAACAAGACTATGAAGAAGTCAAATTTAGATTTGTTTTACTTGCCAATTGTAGTAGGCAAAGTCGATCCACAGGGAAAGCCTTGTGTAATAAAGAAAATGATTATGAAAAAAAATAAAGGAAAGAAAAATTAAGAAAGAAAGAGTAGAAGAGTATTGAGACAATAAAGAGTCAAGAAATCAAGATGAGAAAACACTAAGGTATTAAGGATCATTGTAACATCTAATGATGTTTTTCATTTATCATGTTATCTCAGTTAGAATCAAATGAAGATTCTATCTAACCGGAAGATATGAACATTAAAAACAAGAACAAAGATAGAAAATATTTTGGATAAATGAAATGACAAAAATAATTGTTTCTTCAAGAGTTCTATGTATCCAAATCACAAAAGATCAAGAAAGGGAGCCTTCAAGCATCTTATGTATCCAAATCACAAAGAAACAAGAAGAAGAACAATATTAAATGAACATCACTTCAAATAACCAATACTTACTTGAAACCATTGATGAAACATGAATAGAACTCCATTAGATTATTACAAATCACATCTAGCCTTAGCTTGAGTGCTTAGAAAGCCATTAAAATAAAGCTAAAAATAAAAATATAAAAGAAAAGAAGAAAAATAGGATAAGAGAGCTCCAAAGAGGAGGGGATGATGCTTCTATCACATCCACCCCTTTATTTATAGGAGTAGAAATGGTTGCTTCAAAGAGGAAAGTCAAATCATATCTCTGGATTGCATCCTTATTGATTGCCTGATTGGTTGCTTCTTTGATAATGATTAGATTCTAAATCAATTAAATAAATCAAATAAATCAATGATTTATTTAGAAAATAAGTATCTTTAAATCTTCCTTTAGTTATCCAATCATCCTCATTGTTTTTCCTTATGTGTATCAATCACAACCAATGAAAAGATTCTCCATGTGCTAGCCTCAGATTAGTTAACTAGTTGTCCCTTTACATGCCATATTCGACCTATATATCTTCGGAATTTGGAATTTCGTCCTAAAATAACACTTATAGCCACCGAAGTCTTCTTTCCAATGCCACCATAATCATATCAATCTGAATTATACATAATAAGATATGGTTGCAATACTAAGTCTGTATCAATCTGTCTGAATCAGCTTCTTTCCTAATTTAGTTCTATTGATGCAAATCTCAAATCCAACAGGTCCACAAGGTTGTATTCGACCATTCCATTCATATTTAGACCATTAGGAGCCTATTCTTTACTTTTAAATAGCTTTGGGTAGTTGGGCTTCACTCCTTCTTCTACTTGGATCATGTTGAAGCCTGTTTAGACAGGTAAACTCAATTAAGGTCCAACTAACCTATTTAAACATAAATAGCCCAAATCAGCAATGATTTAACACAAAATAGGATTGCAATTCTAAATGTGAAAACATTTAATTAAACATTATTTTAGTGCATCAACCAGCGCTTAGTTGGCGCCTACATGGCAAAAACCAACACCACTTTGGGAAATTTTTTCCAAAGCGGGTTGGTTTGGTAAATAATTTTTTTAAATTATTATTTGAATAATTTTCCCAATGTGTAATTATAAAAGAGTAAAATACAAAAAGTTAAATTTTAAAGAACTCAAAGTTCAAAGAAAAATGCAAAGAGTTTATGTGGAAAACCCCATGAGCCTCACATAGAGAGTGGGAAGACTAAGTCAAATCTTCGAAGCTCATGATCTCCTACTCTAAAAAAAAGAGATGAGTGAAATAATAAAAAACAAATGAAGACAGAAAAGAAGAATGCGTAAACAGAGTGATATTGGAGTGAAAGAAGACCAAGTCAAAGGTATAATATCGGGACTTCTCCCACTGCTTTCAAAATTGCCTTCACTAGCTCACTCCCTACTAATTCGTCTCACCAACTGTCCCACTAACTCACTCTCCACTTCCCATGATCTACCCCAACAATTCACCACACACTACTTTACTTGACCGTAGGACTTTTGGCCTTGAAATCTAAGGAATGTTCAGAAAGAAATCCCAAAGCCCATCACTCAAAAGACCTCCAGAAATTCCAAAGGCCTTGACCTTCATTCCAAGTTGGAAAGTTAAAGAAGTTCAAGGGATTAGAAGGCAAACAAAAGTGTTGCATCAATTGATGAAAGAAGAAGAAGTCGTACAAGGGAGCTCTCATCGTTCAAAAAGAGTTTATCTTCTTTTCTTTTTACATAAAAATTGTAGCCACTTCTCTTGGCAATTCTTTTTTTTAAATAGTTCAATTTGTCTCCTTATTTTGCCATTTAATTGAAGGGTTTCAAAAATTGATTAGTCGTCACTACTCTATTCTAAATTATAAGAGCAGGCTCGATTAATTAAGAGAAGGTCATCCCATACATAAAAAAAGGTTATTCTATATAACTTACAAAATCTTATCTTTTATCTTGACTTGTGCGTAAGTAACTACAGAAATCTTAGGGAACTATAGAAATCCACCAACATATTTCTAGTACATCTGGTAGGACATTCTCTTCCTTCCATCTTTTTGGCAAAAATAGAGGCTACTAGAAATTTCAATCTTGTCATCAATTTTGAGGAGTCTAAGTTTCAAGCTTTTTTGGCAAGACAGAAATATGAAAACAAAATGGTGATCCCTGTGAACACCAATATGGATGTTACCTATAGCTACAAGAAGATACTAAAGCAAATGATCCACTGCCTAAGACCACTCACTCCCCTTATTTTGCCGGTTGCAAAGTTTTGAGTGGTGACAGTGTGTTCTCAAGGCTAAGGCACAATACTCATGAAGTCCTCGTAAACCAAGTCCATCTGAAGCCTAAGACAACTCATTCCCTTCATTTTACTTTTGGCAAAAAAATTGAGTGGTGAAAGTGTGTTCTCAAGGCTATGGAACAAAGTTTTGGATGGAAAGACAATACTATTAATGAAATCTCTTAAAATTTTACGGCCTATGAAAAGACAAAAGTATAGTTCAAGGGGTTAAAAAAAGGTGAATGATAGCTTCATTGATGTTTCTGTATGAGATCAACCGGGTCATTTGCCAACCTCCTTAAAGGAGCTATGGGAAAAATAAATTGGTTCAAACCATTAGAGGAGTTAAATAGCGAAATGACAACAAGTTTGTTCTTTTAACTTCAAAAGCCTAAAAAGAAAAATGTACCTATGATTGTGACATTCCCCATGGTTGGATAATTTTTTTAACCTGAAAAATTGAAAATATTACTTTCAAGGCAAAGTCGAAGAAGGTTTCCTACATGATAGTGGAAACTCTAGATGGAAAAAAGACTTAGCAAAAAGAAAATCAGATTAGGAAAAAACATGTTATCGAGCATGAGTTACTTGCAATAACAAATGAAGTACATTTCAAAACTTAGACGGGACGTTGAGGAGAGGTCAGGCGGGTTCAATAGCGATTAATTGAAGATCAACCCAGGTGTCTCGAGTAATTGCCGCCGGTTCCTCTCTTCTCAGTTCCTCCTTTCCTTCTTCCTCTCCCCCGGCCCTGGCATCCCTTCCCTCTCCTCCCAGACAACTTGGACCTGACCCCTCCTTCCCATCTTCCTCCTCTCCCTTTCCCTCTAAAAATGGCTCTAGAAGAAGCAAACTGAGGTTGATGGCATGTACTAGGTGGAAAGATTTGAATAGGGGGTAAAGGGGGTGTGGGAAAAACTGACCTAGATTTAGACATTGGCGATGGTGGGAGCACCGGAAAGACCCCACTTTTGTTATTCCGGCTGAAGTCCTGGCATGCAGGAGAAGGTGAGCTCTGCCCTGCATGTGGAAATAGTTGGGGTCCTCTTGGGGACACCCCCTTTCCTTCCCATCCCTGGCCCTGACCCCACCCACAACCTTCTCCTCTGTTCTCCATTTCACCTTCCGCACTTCCCCTTTCCCTTAAACCTAGATCCGCCCAATCGTCCAGGTCAACATCGTCAGATTACCTAGACGATTTAGCCTAGATTTTTAACCCAACCCAGTTGAACCTGGTCAAAACTAAGTGGTAAAACACTGGATAGAAATAGCCCAGACGATTCAGCCTAGATTTCTAACCTAACCCGATTGAACCTGGTCAAAACTAAGTGCCAAAACATTGGATAGAAATGCTTTAGAAGAATTAATTTCATAGCAGAATCAAAATTATGTTTAATAAAAAGTTTATATATTTTTTCTAATGGAATGGAATTTACTAGGTAGGTGTGGCTTCCTAATGCATTAAAAAGTAGACAATGGTAGCCGTTCTATTGAATTGGATTGTCGAACTCGGCAAATCTCCTCAGGAGGAGATATCTATTGATTAAGGGGTTATTTGTGTCACGGCCGGGGTTTTCTAAATAACATTTTCGAAGTAAATGCAGCGAAAAATTCGAGTAATAAATTTTTTTTTTCTTCAAGTCAAATCATGAAAACCATCGACTAAAATAACCCCAATCCGTGACTACCGTTTTTTCAACATATCGATAATATCAAACCATGAATAATCATAATAGTCGATAGAATTCATTAAATAAAGAGTCAGGTCTCGTCCATGTGCAAAATCTGATAACTAATAGATGATAACAAATAAAGTATGTAATGGCAACTCTCGTGCCTTATTACAATCTACTGAAATAAAGCAAATCCTACTCTGAAGCAGTGAGTTCCCGCTCCACGAATCCAGCTACTCTGCTACTCCTCCTCTGAGGTACCTGCATCACGAAGATGCATGAGTATACCCACTTATACTCAATAGAATCAAACAAGTTTATAAAACCCAGTAAGGGACTAAGCTTTGGGTTTAAATTATCATACATAAGCCACTGAATTTTTATTCTAATGATATCTAGCTCTGATAAAACCAATCCCTTGACCCATTCTCAAAGTGTTAAAAGTCTCAATATCAGAGACTAAACCACCAAAGTAACATAAACTGATGCAGAAGTTAATCTCTGCAACAACTCTTAATATCAGACTCCAACCTTGGAGTAGACTGCTTAACAGTAGCTTGACCCAAACCCTCAGGGCTCTCAATAGCCTGCCACGAGTCTGAAGGAATGGATCCCAACTGTGCTCATGGACACAGATTGGCGAGAAGCACAAGCCTTCCACGATGCTCATGCAACTCCGCTTTTCGTACGCACTATATGGTCCTGGGAAGACCTGCGGGAGACCTGCGGTAAAGACCTTCTGGTCGATACCCAAACCGTCGTGGCGATGGAGAAGCGTATCGCAATCTCCACCATTCCCCAACTGTGGGAAAAATAAGTCTTTGCAGACTTTTCAGATAAAATTCCAAAGAACCTAAGACTCTATGGCTCAAGGTTCCACATAAAACAAACACAGTCCAAAATAATTTATTTATGTCACACGTTCGCTCAAATGAACGAATATGTTCTCACACCGTTCATTAACCCCTAATCACCCCTGAAGGTAAATTAGTATATTTAAAATATTAATGAAGGTACTATTAGTCATTTAAACCCCTCATGCCCCATAGCAAGGTTTTAACTAATTATTTATTATTTTTTTACCATTAAAAAAATATACAAGTAGCTATATTTTAACAAAATGTAAAAAATTAAGGTGATTTGGCCTAAACCGGCCCAATTCCCTGTGAACCGAGCCGGTTCAGGGATATCAAGTGGATGGGTCGGCTGGACTACTCCCCGACCCATCGTCTTCCTCATGCGTCCCTGCTAAAACGAACATGCTGAAATAAACAGTAGGCAGGCCAGAGCAGAGGAAATCCGGCCTGCGCTCTTCCACCGGACTTTTCGCTCTAGTCTTGCCAGAAAAATCTGCCTTGACCCCCCAACCCTTCTGGGCGATTCTAACGGCGCCAACCCAACTCCGGCTGTTAACTATCACACCCTTGTCCCCGACACTCAGAGAAGAAGGCGGCAGTTGGTGAACAGCCGTCGGTCCAACGAATTGCTCCTGCCGATAAAATCCGCCGCCCACCTCTAAGCACTTCTGGGTAATTATTTATAACACCCAGCGCCACCTCCTATCTCTCTGCTCTGTTCCCTTCCACACGCAGAGAGGAGAAGATGCTCCACAGTGAGCAGTCTCCCGTCCGGCAGCCCAAGACTACCAGAATAAAAACTTCTTCCCCGTTCCTCACATCACCACAGAACTACGGAGGCATTAATCCTTCAGACTCCGCCGGCCGATCCCATCTGTAAGCGCCAGCGAGTGAAACAGAGACACTTCTTATACTTACTAGTGGGTGAAACATAGATTCTTCAGCCAGCGAGTCTAAGTAGCAAGACCTCCTCCGTTAACCCCAGCCCTGGCTCGCCGGCTCGTCACTATCATCGCCGTTGCAACAAGTTAAAAAAAAAATGGGCAGCAGAGATTTCTTTCCGTGTCCCTGCTGCCACAAGCCACAAATAAGGTAAACTGACTCCATCACACCTCGGCCACCCAGGGAGTGTATCCTATGGCTACCTGCCAGACTCAACGAACTACATGTAGGTCTGCCCCTCCGTTGAAACGAGGGTAAGCATGGATCAACCAGCCTGCTGAGAAGTTTTTCCCCGGCATCCAGCAGCGCCCCGATTACTCACCCAGACTTTGCTGGGACGGAAAATTTTTTTCTAAAGCATGAGCCAAGCCATGCTTGCACTCTCTTTATTATAATTTTGATGAAAGACGTAACGATCAAGCATTCCTATTCAAGCAAAATCCCAGTTTTGAAGATTATAAACAAGAATCCTACCTTTCCCGACGGTGTCTTCGTGCACGCTCCTCCTCCTCGCCTCCTTTTCCGGCGACGAACCTTCTTATCCGGCCTCTAGAACCTCCAAGCCCTCAGCCTTAATGGCTTTCTCACAGCTTATGAAGAAGGAGATGGAGGCTAGGGTTCTTTTAAGGTGGGTTTAAATAAGAAAAGGAGGGGAGAAGCCTTGTTCTATAAGGAGAAGGTAATGATACGTAAAGCCAATTACCCCTATGCTAAGTCACCCCTAAGTGGTCCCCACTAGGTGACCTTACCCAACCTTTCTAATAAATAAAAACCCTTACTATGCTAATTCTTCATCAATTAAATCCAAAAAAATATGGAAAAATGCTGAAAAAGATCAGAAAATTACCTTGAAAATCCTGGATGCTACAATTTGTCTGTTAAATTTTTTATAAATAAAAATAATTTTTTTTAATAATTCACAATTGAAAGAGAATTGTGTTTAGTAATGGAAGTTTTTTAGGATAAATTTAGATGTTGCATAAAACCTATTTTTAAGACCTTAAACTGATCTAACTCTCTCTCCCGAATTCGGATATACATATTCTTGATACGCGCTCCTAAATTTGAGCCCTATCAAATAAAATCCCACAAGAGTAGGTAATTTTAAATTTTAAAAGTGGGCCCTACCTATATAATATATTTCTCGATGCTCAAATCGATTTGAGAGACAACTATTGATAAATAACAAAATCTATAATTTAGAAAATAGGGACTGGGAGCTGAAAAATAGTCAATAAAGCACAAGCATAATTATATAAGGGTAAATCAATAATGAATCATATAAGCACACCCTAATATTGATTAGAGCAATCGATAAAGATAATAAACTAAAAACTAACTAAAGAAAATAAAAACACTAACTACTAAAGTGAACAAAATAACTATCAAAACCCAAAATTGGGTTGCCTCCTAAGAGCACTAAGTTTATTATCTACAGCAAGACGCACCTCCATCTAAACTCATCTAGGGTCCTTTAAAGCAATTATCTTCTCTTTGTCAATTCTACTTATCAAATTAGTATGAGTTAAACAAATATTTAGTGGATTATCAGAATAAATAAAAGGAAAAACATTCTCCACTAGACTCTCAATTATGTCAACCTCAAAAGTATCATCGAAGTCTGATGGTTGTCTACTTGTATCAAATACTTTTAACTCACATGTCAAGTTCCCAAAAGAAAGCTTCATCACTCCTTTTCAATAATTTATTAGTGCATTGGATGTAGCAAAGAAAGGATGACCCAAAATAATAAGAATGTGCCCATGGATATTATAAATAGGTTGAGTATCAAAGGACTACAAAGTCTACTAGAAAGTAAAATGTGTCAACCTTAACCAAAACATCTTCAATGACACCTCAAGGAATTTTTATAGATCTATCAGCTAATTGAAGTGTCATTAATATGGGTTTCAACTCTCCCAATCCCAATTGCACATATACAGAATATGATAATAAATTTACACTAGCCCCTAAATCTAACAAAGCCCGCTCAATTTGATGATCCCCTATTTTGCATGAAATTATGGGACAACTAAGGTCCTTATATTTAACAGGGCATTTGCGTTGAATTATAGAGCTGATTTGCTCTGTCAAGAATGCCTTGTTAGGAGTATTTATTTTCCTATTGATTGTGACTAAGTCTTTTAAAAATTTAGCATAGGAGCTTGTTGGATAGCATTAAGAAATGAGATGTTTATCTGCACTTGCTTAAACACCTCTAAAATATCTCCAAATTGTGTATTTTTCTTAGGATTGACTAGTCTTTGAGGAAATGGGCTTTAGGCACAAAACTCCTAACTAGGCAGGTGGGGAGTCATTGGTTTCCTATTTCTTACTCTTTGACTCTGTATTCTCAGTTCTCTCTTCTTCAGGCAGTTTTACATGATTGTCAACCTGTCGCCCAGATCTAAGAGTGGTGATTGACTGCACATGCCCTTGGTCATATGTTGAAATTGAAGCATTACTAACAACATATTAACCTTTAGGGTTAGGTATAGGCTTTGACTGGGAAACTTGCCTTTCTCTCTCACCCCTACATGAGTTGCTAACTGGCCAATTTGAGTTTCTAGTTTAGCTATGGCTTAAGTGTTCATTTGACTAAATTTTTAAGTTATAATATGACATGGTTAGTAGATTGCATGAATGTTTTTAGAGACTCTTCAAGTGATGATTGTTGATGTGGTGGTGTAACAACTTGAGGAGCTAATTGGGCAATAAAGGTGTAGGAGGGGTTGGGCTGCCTAAATTGAGTGGACATTTGGACGATTCATTCAATTTAGATTGCATGTCTAAGAGAATTTCTCCTATTCATTTGTTATGTTCATAATAATGAATCAAATCAACAAAGTGATTCCACAATTTGACCGTTCTTCCTTAACGTGTATGATTTCGTTTGCTTCACTATATTTTGAACAAAGCATCAAAGCTTGTCACGAATGTATATTTAATTCTTTTAAATAAATAGGTACTCATTTGCTAAGTTCAAAAAAATAAATCAAACGTACTAAACGACGAACTAATCAGACCTTTTTTTGTTAAGTTATATCCTTTTGATCGATTAAAACTAATGTAAGTTAAGAATTTCCACCAATCATATATCATTTAAAATTTAAAGATACCTCTCATTCATTTGTTATGTTTATAATAACGAATCAAATCAACAAAGTGATTCCACAATTTGACCGTTCTTCCTTAACATGTAGATTTCGATCGCTTCACTGTATTTTGAACAAAGTACCAAACTTCGTCACGAATGTATATTTAATTCTTTTAAATGAATACATACTCATTTGCTATGTTCGAAAAAATGAATCAAACCTACAAAACGACGAACTAATCGGACGCCTTTTGGTTAAGTTATATCCTTTTGATTGATTAAAACTGATGTAAGTTAAGAATGTGCACAAATCGTTGTATTATTTAAAGCTTAAAGGTACCTCTAATTCATTTTTTATGTTCATAATAACAAATCAAATTAACAAAGTGATTATACAATTCGACTATTCTTCTTTAACTTATATAATTTCATTCGCTTTACTAGATTATAACAAAGCACCAAAACTCGTCATGAATGTATATTTAATTGTCTTAAATTAATACATTCACATTTGTTAAGTTGAAAAGAATAAATCAAACGTATTAAATGACAAACCCATCAGACCCTTTTTTGTTAAGTTATATCATTTTGATCGATTAAAACTGAAGTAAGTTAAAAATGTGTAAAAATAGTTATATTGTTTTAAGTTTCAGTTGTTACGCTCGTAATAACGAATCAAATCGACAAAGTGATTCCTCCATTTGGCTATTCTTCCTTAACGTAGATGATTTCGTTTGCTTCACTAGATTTTGAACAAAGCTCCAAAGCTCATCATGACTGCCAAATAGTTTCTCATAATTTTTTAATGCATTTGCTTGTTCAGCAAAACACTCAGAATAACCTAACATGGAAGGATACATTTGAGCAGTATGCAATGGACTTGCACACATAGAACACACTTTATTTTGAATCTGGTTGGCATAATTCATGTTTCTAGCAAGGGTCATGGCTTCTAATTTTCTAGTCAGCTGGTCTAACCTAGCTTTTATGTTAATATCTTCCCTTAATTCATATAAGCCTCCTTTCCTAGGGTTTTAGGTTCATTTTTCTCTATGACTCGAGACAAACCCTCTAATAACTTATATGCTGCATCATCATTTAGACTCAAGAAACACCCATTGTTCGTATATTCAATCATATTGCGGTGTGTTTGAGTCATACCATTGTAAAAGTATTGCACAAGTCGTATGTTTCAAAACCATGGTGAGGATACTTCAAAAACAAATTCTTAAACCTCTCCTAACCCTCATAAAATTTTTTATGCTCCTCTTGACAAAAGTTAGTTATCTCTTTCTTTAAGGCATTGGTTTTGGACATTGAGAAAAATTTTGAAAGGAACTTGCTAATAGGTTCCTCCCATGAATTAATAGACCCTACTGGAAGAGAATTCAACCATGCCTTTCCTCCCATGAATTAATAGATCCTGCTAGAAGAGAATTCAACCATGCCTTAGCCTTTTCCTTTAACAAGAAAGGAAACAAGCGCAGACGGACCAACTCATTAGAAAAATTTTAAAATTTAAATGTAGCAGAGATTTCAAGAAAATCCTTTACATGTATGTAAGAATCCTCTCCGTCAAGACCGTGAAAGGTGGGGAGAAGTTGAATGACTTGAGCTTTCAACTCAAAGTGTGTAGTAGTGATAGTGGGAAATATTATGAACAAGGGAGGATTGTTAGAGATTGGTGAAATAACTCCCTAAGGTGTTTGGCTTATGCATTGTTATATCCCATTGTGAATGGAAGATTAGTTTTAATTTTGCTACCCTCTAGGGGGTTTGAATCTACTTTAACTAACCGGTGTGTTTATCATGTATCCACATGGTCATACACAACTAATCCCCTCCTTGATGCCCCTTGTTTTCACCCCTTTTTCTCTTTCTTTTTTTTGTTTATTTTTTTACACACTAAGCTAAAACTAATAGAAGGTAAACTTAGTTTATATTTAATTTGTTTCCTTTACAACCCTGGAAACGGCACCAAAAACTTGTTGTTGAATTTTAATTATTTATCGCAAGTGCAAGAAACTATAGTAATTAAGTGACTAAATTGAGTGTTGACCCCACAGAGACTTGAAATCGAAAAACCAAATTTGATCTAACTCATAATCTAATACAATAACAAGAATATCTTCAATTTCTGAATGGTCATCTTCACTTTTTGAGTATGAGATTATAATGACATTATTTATATTCCCAAAATTCTTCAATTACTTCTTCCTCTTCAAGAATTGGGACCATCATGTCATTTAACCTCTCATCCTTTTTCCAAGGTTCAGGTGGCATGAACTCTGCCAAAGTGCACAGAACTTGTTAAATTTTAAGTATTTACTCACAAGAGCATGAATATATAGTAGTTAAGTGGCTAAATTAAGTGTCGATCCCACAGAGACTTGAAATTTAAAAATCAAATTTGATCTAACTCAAATAAACCCTAATCTAGTTAACAAATATAAATGAAATAACTTAACTAAAGTAACTAATAAAAGCAAAAAAGAGCTTAAAGGTAATTAAACCATCCAAATCAAAATTCTAAAGCTTTAATTTAAGAATAAGAAAGCAATGCAAAATAACTAAAATATCAAAATAAACAAAACACTATGGCATAGGAATTCACATTCATTAAATCAAATAAACTCACAAGTATGATTATTAATCATTTTTTTCACATTCATCTCATAATAATCTAGAATTCAGTCTTCGTTACTATAGAAAATATCATCATTAAGCTCTCATGTATAATAAAAAAATGCATTGTTCCTCCTCACTTCCAAAGATTAAAATCAAGTTATTAATTGTATCCACATTTTGCAAATCACAACTAATACCCAATTTCAATATTAAACAAGACAAAACCAAGTAAAAAACTAATGAGAACCAATTTAAATCATGATAAAAACATGACTAAACTCATATCCAAATCAATCTCATCAATTAAAAAGGTAGAAACAATTAACATTAAATCCACCATTAAGAATTAAGTCTCATAATCATAAAATTCTATAATTTAATGAAGTTTCATCCAAGCCCTAGCAAAGAGGTTTAGCTACTCATTAACCTAAGAAATAAAATTTTCATTGGAAGAATTCAAAATAGACTTACAAGATGTGAAAAAGATGGATTTAAAAAAAAATACTATTTGCTAAAGTACCATGAACAGTAACAATGGGTTATTGTTCATCGTCTTCAACCTTTAGCTCGTGAACATTGTTGCTACAGTACCCACCGCTGTGATTTTTTTTCCCTTCTTCTTCACTCCTCCAGTTTGGGACTTCAATTATCTCACTTTCAAAGGGTTCTCTCATTAATTTCGGAGGATGGGTTTGAAGGATTTTGCCTCTGGTTCTTTCTATTCTCCTCCCTCTTCTTCTGCAATTCTCTGCTATAGGTTTTAAATAAAATTTCTGGACAACACCTCTTTCTTTGTTTAAGCACCCATTTCCAACCCAAAATAAGAGCTTCTTACTATGTTTAACCTTTCCCTTTATAAGTTTTTATTTCTGCCCAATTCTTTCCTCGTTTAAGTCTTCTTTCTTTTTATAAGCCTTGGTTCGAACTCAATTCTGCAGCTACAAAAATCCCCCTTTTTCAATCAAAATCAGTTCACATTATTTGATTTTAAAATTCAAACTTGTTCTTTATTAACTTAATTGAAATAGGTTTTTGAAATGCCAAGAACTTGTCTAGGAAGATGAAGTTGTTCATTAGAAAGTCCACATTATTGTCTAGATTCTTCATTGTTCATTAAGCACTTCTATTCATGTCCATATATGTTTCTAACATATTCGTGTCTCTACAAAATTGTCCAAACTACTTGTAAGCATGTCAAGTGTAATGAATTTTTTTGAACATCATCCACATATCTTGAAAATCATACATTACCTAAAACACATAAATAGTCATATTTCAAGCATGTAAGACAAATGTAGAATACTGACTTTATTCACATATACTCCTAAACAATATTAACATTGCCCAAATTAATTAATAATTAAATCATACTACTAATATCTATTTTAACATAAATAAACTCTAATTAATCCTCAATTAACCTACTCATATACTAGCAAATAAGGTAAATAGGTATATAAAACATATAAAAATCATGCGTATCAGAACTCTTGGCTCTTGCTTAAGTAACTCTACCAACAAGACTTCACTCTTCCTTTTTTCCTTCTTTTTCTTCTGGTTTTTATTATTTGACTTAGTTACACCACGTAACTTGAGTGGGAGAATGAGCGCTCCTATTCTAGTGATATCGTATACTTTGGGTGTACGAAACTCTTTTTTGAACAATCTCCCATTTTTTATCCTTCAAAAGATTTGGTTGCACCCATATGAAGGTTCCATCTTATATATGAAGAGGGATACATGACTAGTGGTTTTCTAGATAAACCTTTGCATATTTAAACTCTACACCCTCTTCTTCGTATGGAACATTCAATGAAATTGGTCAAAAGCCCTAAATTTGATTGATACTTTCTTGAGTTAACGTAATAACTTTCTCATTAATAAGAGACTGCACTTGATCCTTGAAGACATAAATTGTTTGATGTTATGACCCAGGATCCAATGGAACAAACAAAATAAGGGATCATTCATTTGTTTTTCTTCATTCAGTCTCCTACACACTCGAAACTTGACCTACCCTTTCTTCATCATTTCATGAAAAAGATTTTCCATTTCATTTACATTAAAATTCTTTTAATGCTCCCTTCTTCACTTCAGCCATCTTGTCTTTCTTCTCTTGAAATGTTGGTTTAGAAATTTGAACAGAAAGTGCTTCTTTTTTCTTAGTGAGTTGGGCATACTCTTTCTTTTCACCATATTTTTTAGCTTTTTGTTCGAACACTAATTGTTCTGCCTCAATAGCACTTTTCATGAGATCATTAAAAGTTTTCGGCTTTATATATTCTATCTTCAATTGAATCTTTACTTGAAGATTCACATGACATATTTTAGAGTTGTTCCATCTGGAAACTTTAGTGTAAGAGCCCTCCATCTTTTTATGAAATCGTGTATTGTCTCCTTTGGCTACTTCTTCGTCGAATAAAGTTGGGTCATCGAAGTAGTTGCTTCTTCATAAAAAAAATGACTCAAGAATTTAGCCTCCAAGTCTACTTATGTTTGTTCTAATTCTTCTCGCATAGTCATATACCAGTCGAATGTAATTTCCTTCAAAGTGCAAACAAATAATCTAATTAGTACAACATCATTGCCAACAAGGTTTCCAATTAAAGCCTTAAAGTGGCAAATATGTTGTTTTGGAGAAGCTTGACCATTATAGGTTTGTAAGGTTGGCTGCTTAAATTTGGGTGGGAAAGGTATCTTATACATCCAAGCTAGGTATGGGGAATTCACTCTAGCTTTTCTCAACTTGGACTCTTCATGGATGTGTTGAAGAGCTTCTTGTATCTCTTTTCTTAATACAAGTACTTCAAGGCTTTTTCTATCCACTCATTCATTTCCATGAGAACTGACTTCATGGAAATCACCTTAATGATAAGAAGTGACTTATTGTTGACTTTGAGTTCTTGTGGGTAATGCTTCAATCATAGCTTTTAGTTCTTCTATTTGCTTCTATTAATCAACCATGAATTTGATAAAATGAGTAGGGAGTTGCCTTATCCCTATTTTATCTTTTTCTCCTGTTGCCATATGCACACCAACTTTTTTAATTTCCAAAGAAGATAAAGTTACATGTATAATATTAGAAGATGTAGAACTACCCTCCACTTGAACCTCCTCTTCTTCATCATTATCTTCACGAGGAACGATAGAAGGGCATTCACTTGTAGAAAAAGTTAATTTAAGAACCTTGAAAAAGTCCACACACACCCATCTTTCAAATAAAATTTATTTTTACTCCTTGTGTAGTAATGAGTTATTTTCATGGTTTGCTCTTCTTTATTCTTAGAGCCAACCATGTTTGCAATTGCAACATGAGGCTCCTTCTCTTTAAGCATCCAACATTGAGTAGTTTTCAAGATTTTAGGAGAATTAAGACCTTCCAATTTATTATCAAAAGACAATTTATCCCAACTATCACTTGCTATTGGATTTGACTTTCTAAAATTCTTTATTTTCCTTAGGGCAAATTCTATTGAAGAATCAAACCCACTAGAGAATATAGTCAATTAAAACCTTCACGTAAGATAGCCTCCTCAATAGTGGAGTGTTCCTTATCTTCGTGTCGTGGAGATTTGTTGATATCATCATTCTTCGCATCTTCCCTTTTCTAACAGAACTTTGATTGGTCAACGGTAGAAAATGGATTAAACTTGGATAATTTCCTTCCTCAAAGGTGTGATTTTCCAAAGTTGTTACCTCGATAGTGCATCTCTCGTTGGAAGAAAGGTATTATCTTGCCATTACCACACGTAAGGCATGGAAATAATATATTATGTTGTTATTTTTTAGAAAATTTCATTGTGGATGGAGTCATCCTCTTCCCCTTTACATAAAGAGATTCCCCATTTCATTACTTTTTTGTCTATTTCTTTTCATGGGCTTCTACCTTTTGGGGTTTGAATTATTACCCAATATTGGATAGCCATTTTCAGGGTGTATGTGAATTTTATCAAAGATAAAAGGTATAAATGTAATTTCTATAAAAGTCGGGAGTGTGATGTAATTTATTGTTGCATTTTTTTGGTTAAATCTCAGGCCCTGCAATTATGCCGAGGCGAGGGGGATCCCAGAATAAGGGAGTCATTAAGAGGCGCCAATTATGTCCGGCGGCGGCGCCACCGGACGGCGTCGCCTCGGTAAGCGGCCGTCGACGACTGTAGGCTGGGACACGGGCCGCGCCTCCTTCCGTATCCTCTGCCCGTCTTCCAAAGTCGGCGCCGTCATTGGCAAGTCTGGCAAAATCGTCAATCTCATCCGCCGCGACACCGGTGCCGTCATCTGCGCCGCTGACCCTTCCCCCGGCTGCAACGAGTCCGTCATCCACGTCGTGGGCCCCGACTCGCCCAATAGGCCCATTCAGCTTTCCCTCGATTCTGAGTCGGTGGAAGGTTCGCCGGTGCAGGAGGCTCTGGTGAAAGTCTACACTAGGATCCTGGAGTTGAGCGGCGGCGAGGTGGAGGGGACCGAGGTGCAGTGCCGGCTACTGGCGCAGCCGGGGCATGTAGGATCGCTGATGGGTAGAGGGGGGAAGAAAATCGAGAAAATTCGGGTTGAGACAGGGGCTAGAATTAGGGTTTTGACCCGGACGAATCTTCCCACCCCTGCCTCTACGACAGACGAAATCGTACAGGTAATGTTCATTCTGTTATTCTTGTTTCAACTTTCATCCCAGTTAGAACGTTTGCAAGGTCGAACCGAATAGAGAAGTTAAGCTAGTAGACGTTGGGAACTCATAGTTCCTGGGACATTTCGTGGACATTTAAAATGAATAAACTTTTGAGCCTTTTTTTCTAGATGTATTTGATGTGGTGGAACAATCCTGCATACTAGAATGTATCAGATGACTTACGGTTCTCAATGGAAATACCTGTACATTAGGGAAGTCTTTTCAGCAAGGGGCTCGTTCCCTTTTTGTGACTAGTTTGTCTACTGAAGGGGCATAACCTCCTTACATATTCAGATAAAATACCGCATTTTAGTGGTCCAATGAGAAATGATGCTTAAAGAAAGCTTCCATGCATTGAGAGCATTTTAAAAAAAATGGCCCTAAAAATGATGCTTAGAGAAAGCATCTATAGCATTGAGAGCATTTTAAAAAAATGGCCCTTAACAGCTACGTATTCCTGAAAATATCACAAACTTCTAAATATTCTTAGAAATGGCCTTAGTGCACATGTGAACCTCACATATGTTGCAGGAAGTTGTTATGAATCCTGGGAACTATATGATGATTTGAGGTGATGAAGTTAGATGAAAGGAGGGAGAATAACCTGCTGGTACTTGGGAACCGAACCAGTATGGTGATAGAAAGGAGAGAGTTTGAGTTGACAGAGGAGAGGGAAGGGATGAGAAGACTGATTAATTTCCTAAACCTCCATTAGGGCGGAGAAACCCTTACATAATTTCCCTTAATGGGCCTGGGCTTTATTGACTAATACTACTTAAGGCTTAACTAATAATACTAAAAGCCTTATTACATAATTGCCTACTGCCTAATAGCCCAAAAGACTTGACAATAAAAGAAATCCTAATTGCCTAATAGCCCAAAAGACTTAACAATTAAAGAAATCCTACGATCCATAACAATCCACCACATTCCGCTACCGCCTTGACCTCAAGTCGCAAAATTCGGAAAGCGAGTATAGAATTCAGCCTCGGGCATCCACGAAGCATCCTCTAAAGGACAACCATGCCAAGCGACCAATATCTCCGGAATTAAGCGAACAGCCCGACGGATGTGGTGAGTGTCAAGAATAGCGGAAGGACGTACTGGCGGTGACATAGGAGCCAACAGTGGCAGTGGCAGACTAGAAAGCACACGAGAGGGATCACCCACAAAGCGACGCAGTCGAGAAACATGGAAAATTGGGTGGACTGAAGAACCCTCAGGAAGCTGGAGGCGATAAGCAACAGACCCAATATGCTGGAGGATGGGATATGGGCCATGGAACCGGTGGGCAAGCTTCGAGCTGGGAGGAGCATAAAGAGAAGACTGCCAGTGCGGAGAGAAGCTAACAAACATCAAGTCACCCACCGGAAATTCCTTATTAGTATGGTGCCCATCATACACCTGTTTCATGTGGTTTTGAGCCTTGGACAAATTCAGTCTGAGCTGGCGTAAGAGGACATCCCTATCCTGTAACATGAGGTCAACCTCACCGACAATAGCTCGATGAGGCACATACGCCAATATAGTGGGGGGAGGGCGCCCGTAAACAATCTGAAAGGGTGTAGTACCAGTGGCTGAATGGAATGCAGTATTATAGGAGTACTCAGCCCAAGGCAGGAAATGAAGCCAACGTCGAGGATTGTCTGCCCCAAAACAACGTAAATACTGCTCCAAACAACGATTCACAACCTCGGTTTGATCATCGGTCTGAGGATGGTAAGCAGAACTCATCTTGAGGTTGGTACCCTGCAGAGCAAAGAACTCACGCCAAAAGTGGGAGATGAACACCTGATCTCTGTCCGAAACAATAGTGCAAGGCATCCCATGAAGCTTAGCGACATTGCGAAGATACAACTCAGCCACCTCCTTAGCAGAAAAAGGATGTCCTAAGGGGCTAAAGTGAGCATATTTAGAGAGTCGATCCACCACGACTAGAATCACTGATTTACCTTGAACCCGGGGTAAAGCCTCAATAAAATCCATCGACACATCCTCCCAAATTCGTTCCGGAATAGGGAGGGGCTGTAGTAATCCCGTAGGAGCCGCCGTAGAAGCCTTCGCCCGCTGGCAAGTAGGACAAGCAGCCACCTAGTTATGAACATCCTTACAGATGCCACACCATAAAAAACTCTGACTCAGCCGTTTATATGTACGAAAATTGCCCTCATGTCTAGCCATTGGAGTGTCATGAAAATGGGAGATGATTTTAGTGCACAAGGCAGGGATGGAGGGAACCCAGAGACGGCCTTTCCAATAAAGGAGATCTCCCTGCAAAATAAATGAGGGGGAGCTCAAGGGATCAGCCTGGAGGCGCGTCAACAATATAGATGCTTCTGGATCAGTCTGATAAGCCTGCTCAAGATCGAAGGAGTGGAAAAGAAGGACCCGACAAAGGCAAGGCCTGGATAGAGGCAAACTGGCGGGACAAAGCATCGGCTACCACATTTTTAAAGCCCTTCTTATACACAAGTTCATAGTCATACCCCAGTAACTTAGAAACCCACCGCTGTTGGGCCGGGGTAGAAATTCGCTGCTCCAATAAATACTTGAGAGGTTGGTGATCAGTCCTGATAATAAAATGGCGGCCCAATAAGTATGGACGCCATTTAGTAATGGCGTGCACTATAGCAAGCATCTCTCGTTCCTAAGCAGAGAGGGAAAGAGACCGACCAGAGAGAGCCTTACTAAAGAAAGCAATGGGGCAGCCAGCCTGGAGGAGAACAGCTCCTAACCCGGTCTCGGACGCATCGGTCTCGACAATAAAGGGCTGAGAAAAATCTGGTAAAGCTAAGACTGGAGCAGAGGACATGGCTGATTTAAGATGATTGAAGGCGTCCTGAGATGCAGTGGACCACTGAAATGACCCCTTTTTGAGCAAAGATGTCAAAGGTGCTGCAATTGACCCATACTGCGACACGAACCATCGATAATAGCCTGTAAGTCCAAGGAAGCCTTGTAAGGACTTAGGAGAGGAGGGTGTGGGCCAAGCCAGCATAGCCTCCACCTTCAACGGGTCAGTCGAAATACTGCCACCGGTGATGATATGCCTGAGATACTCAACCTGAGAGCTGCCAAAAACACATTTGGAGCGCTTAAGGTAGAAAGAATGCTGGCCCAAAAGGTCAAACACTCTGTGAAGATGAACCAAGTGATCCTCCGATGTCGGACTGTAGACCAGTATGTCATCAAAAAATACAAGGACAAAACGGCGAAGATGGGGCCGAAATACCTCGTTCATCAAGCTCTGGAAAGTGGAAGGAGCATTCATCAACCCAAATGGCATCACAAGGAATTCAAAGTGGCCGTCATGTGTCCGGAAAGCAGTTTTGTGAATGTCAGCTGGGTGCATCCTGATCTGATGATATCCAGAATGTAGGTCAAGCTTCGAAAAGAACTTAGCAGACCCCAACTCATCAAGTAGCTCCTCAATAATGGGGATTGGAAATTTATCCTCGAGGGTAGAGGCATTGAGAGCTCGATAATCAACACAAAACCGCCAGGAACCGTCCTTCTTGCGAACCAACAAGACCGGAGAGGAATAAGAACTAGTGCTGGGCCATATAATACCGGTAGAGAGGATCTCATAAACCAATTTTTCAATCTCATTTTTTTGAATATGGGGATACCTATAGGGACGGACATTAGCAGGGGAAGAGCCGGCCATAATAGGGATGTGATGATCATGAGATCTAGCTGGGGGTAGTCCTCTAGGCTCCTGAAAGAGAAAAGAATAAGTAGCCAGCAAATCAGCCATATCAGATGATAAGTCAGACCCTGAGCCGTCATTCTGGGAGACAAGCTATAAGAGAAAACCCTGATGGGCATAACGGAAGAAAGAGTGCACATCCTGTGCAGAATCGAGTGTGCCGGGTGGAGAACCTTGAAGACGAACTTGCTGCCCAGAGTATTGAAAGTCCATAAGCACCTGGCAAAAATTCCAAGTTATATCACCCGGTTCCTAAAGCCACTGGACACCCAACACAATATCAGCGCCTTTAGTCGGTAAGAGATAGAGGTCCATAACAAAGAGATGCCCTTGGATTTGCAACTCAGCTCGTGGACAAACACTTTTGCTCGGAGGTGTTTACCATCCCCAGTCAACACATCAAAAGGAGAAGAATCCGAAATCCGACAGCCAAGTCGCTGTGCCACCCGGTCATTAATAAAGTTATGTGTGCTTCCACTATCAATCAAAATTGCTACCTTCTGACGCTTAAGCAAACCCGGGACTCGCATAGTCTGAGGAGTATAAATCCCAGAGAAAGCATGTAAAGATATTTCAGGGAGTACCTCGGAATCCTCAAGTGGCGGATTTGCAGAAGGCCAATCATAAGTATCTCCCCAAGACTCCTCCAGGATTAAGGTAGTGGGAGGAGTTTTGCAATGGTGCCCGGGTACAAACTTTTTATCACAATTGAAGCATAAACCCTTCGATCGACGATCCTCCATCTGTGCCTGAGATAAGCGACGAAAGGGAATTGTAGTGCCGGGGATAGTACCTATTGTTGGGCGGCCACGAAAAGGGGTATGAGGGGACCCTCCCCATGGTCGAGAAGAAGATGATCCAACAGCACGAATGGTTCTATGTTGGCGGCTTAGCTTCTCTTCTTGGATGCAGGCATGTCGAACAATGTCCTGCATCGTGGTGCACTCGAAGTGGCGGATCTCATCCGCTATCTCTGGCTTGAGGCCATGGCGGAAGGTGCCAATCAAAGCTTCAGGAGTCCAATGAGGAAGGCGGGTGGCCACTCGCATAAATTCTGTTTGATAGGCCCGGACAGTAGAAGTCTGAGTTAATCCTGACAAAAATTCATTAAAATTTGCGAAGTTATTAGGCCCAAACTGCGCACAACTCTTCGGTGAACTTCTGCCATGTAGCCTGAGGGACCTCGTGCTCAAAATATTGGAACCAGACTAATGCATCCCCTTCCAAATGAAAGGCAACAATTCTCAATTTTTCCACATCGGCAGTAGTATCTTGATACGCGAAGAATTTTTCCGCTCTGTAAACCCAATCTGTGGGATTGTCCTCGCCAGTATATTTCGGGAATTGCATCCGGGCAAGCCTTGGCTCAGCAGGACGCATGGGACGCTGCACTTCCCTGCTGAAACCCAGGTATTCGTCCTCGTCCATGCCATGTTCCTCATCTCGACCCCCATCCAGTAATTGAGGGTCAACTGACTGTCCTGGTGGGTATCTTGGCGGCCGGCTGTGACTGAATTCTGCTGGTGTGGATGACTGGGATCGGACCGGAAGGCCCAGTCCTGAGTGGCCGGAGTCTGTCATGTGTCCAACACCGGGCTGTGGTATAGAAGTGCAGGCTGGTCAGATGATGGCACTGGAGTGGGCCGTAATGGCGGCGGCAACAGGCCGCGACTGGCACCCGTGGAATTGTCCAGAAGGCGGGCGAAAGATAGTTGCTGCTCCGTTCGAAGGGCATGAAACTCCTGCAGGAGTTCTTGAAAAAACTGTATCATCGCAGCATCTGTCCTGTTGTCGGCAGCATGTGGTCTCGTCATCTCGGACACGGCAGGTTGCAGTTCGCTGGCGGCTGGTGCAGGGCCAATGCTGGGCATTCCGCCAGCACTGGGAAACCCTCCGGCAACTGCCTGTGCACCGCTGGTTGCCGTGGGACCCGAAACTGCATCAGAACCGCTCTGTTTCTGTTTGTCCTTGGCCGCCATGCTCTTAGTTTGCACCATGAAAGCTTCCCCGGTCACAGGAGAATGTCTCTGATACCAGTGTTATGAATCCTGGGAACTATATGATGATTTGAGGTGATGAAGTTAGATGAAAAGGAGGGAGAATAACCTGCTGGTACTTGGGAACCAGTCTGACGATAGAAAGGAGAGAGTTTGAGTCGACAGAGGAGAGGGAAGGGATGAGAAGTCTGATTAATTTCCTAAACCTCCATTAGGGTGGAGAAACCCTTACATAATTTCCCTTAATGGGCCTGGGCTTTATTGACTAATACTACTTAAGGCTTAACTAATAATACTAAAAGCCTTATTACATAATTGCCTACTGCCTAATAGCCCAAAAGACTTGACAATAAAAGAAATCCTAATTGCCTAATAGCCCAAAAGACTTAACAATTAAAGAAATCCTACGAACCATAATAGAAGTGTCTGAATTACCCCTCCCCCTTTTCTTCATTTTCAATCCATCAACCCATTGAACAAAACTTCCTCTCCGCTTTTGGCACTGCCCCTGACTCTGGCGCCTCTGGCTCCAGCACCTTTGCCTTGTCCGCTGCCTCAACCTCCACCTCATCCATCTCAACCTCATCCTCTTGTCTCTCCCCCCTCCTCCTATTCATTCTCCTCTGCCTCCTTTTTCTCAAAATTCCTTGGGATTGGCCACGAATTAGTTAGGATGGCATTTAGAAATCTGTTTTTTACTTACAAGCTCCAATCCTAAAAAAATGAACTCATAAACATGTTCACTACATAAATCAACAATGAGTTTTATTTTACTTAATTCCGAGTTTTTTTTTTCAGCATAAGGCTTCCATTATGTGGGATTTATGGTAATTAGCAACTGAGATTTTGCATTCAACAACCAAATTTACTATAATAAAAGTGGATGTAAGACAGCATATTGACTGACTCTATTTTGTACCATTTTAGCAAATCAAATTGATAAACAAGAAAATAAAGAAAGTTTAAAACAAGCAGTCAGTCGACTGCGGACTGTTTCACCTACTAATAAAAAGGGCGTTGGTACCGAAGAAGGAGGTTGTTGATGTACGAGAATATGGAGTTCATTGTCAACAATCTCCACCTTTAGTGTCAACAATCTCCTCCTTTAGTGTCAACAGTCCCTTTTATTAACAATTGTCAATTGGCAGTCGCCCGTCTATAAGTATGTGTCTTAAACCTACTTTATTTTCCTTTTTATATATTTGGTTTGTTAAGATGATTAAGTATATATATATATCGAAAGAGATACAATCAATAGGTATGTTATCTTACTTCCCCTTTTACTATATAATAAATTTGGTAGCTGACTGTTGACTTTCAACATTTGACTCTTGGCTCCCGGGTATTGCAAGTCGCGCCATGAGGGATGTCCAAGGTTTGATTGGGTAAAAAAAAAATTCAAAAACAAGTAAATATAAACATATTGTTGGTTTTAAGGAGTTGAACATGTATATGGTTTTTTTTAAAAAAAATTGGAGTTTATAAAGAAAAAAACCAAAATTTTAAATAGCTTTGCACGTTGTTTTGTGGCCGGTCCTGATGGATTCTGAGGAAGAGGAAGAGGTGGAGGAGAAGGAAGAGGAGGAGGAGAAGGAAGAGGAGGCTAAGGAACATAAGGGGGGGGGGGGGGGAGGTGGAGGCAGAGGTGCCAGACTTGGATGTAGCGCTAGAGGCAGAACCAGAACTGATGGCAAAGGGGAAGGAAGTTTTGTTCAGTGGTTGATGGAGTGCAAAGAGGAAGAAAAGGGGGAAAAGTGTAATTCAGACATGTCCTGCCATGTGTGGGGGTTCACATGTGCGTAGGACCATTTCCAGGAATACTCAAATGTTGGTGACATTTCTAAGAATACGCAATAGGAGGACCATTATTTTAAAATGATCTAGAATTGGTAATAGGAAGAGAAATGTGTTGTTATACTAAAAGCAATATTTTCTCTCTGTGGAGTAGCATAATGGATGACTTTGAATTGAATGTGAAAGCTGCTTGTTATTATTATTGACTTACTGCTAAAAATGCCTATTAGTGTGTTATAGCATATTATTTGTCATGAAATGGAACTTAATTACTTGTGAACATTGTTAAGGAACATCTAATTTCCTAAAAAAAAAGTTAACATGAGCCCGGGCATTGTGACCCGTTTGCATTTATAGGGAGGGCGGGTGGGTGATTAAATCCACGTGCCTCCTGAGTAATGTGTATCGTCTTGATCTGACAGCCTGAGATGCCCAGGCCCATACTGACATGTGTGAGCCCGGGCTCATATTAAGAGGTATCAGATACTAAACCATACAGCAGCATAACTAGAATTCCAAGTTCAAGCAGTGGTCTGTCGTTCAACTGCAAAATTATTCATACCATTGGAATAATGATGTCAATTGTTATTAGATACATGTGTTTAATGACGTGGAGAATTAGTTGAAGGCTTGGAAGAGAGCGATCTGAATCATTGGTGAAGAAAATCTACACAGTTTTTCCAAGGCAACACCTTATACTGCTTGACCTTCTTTCGTATATAATCTCATGTTTGCTTTTTGTTAAAAAAGGACCATTTGAAGTGGGTGTTTGGAGGGGGAGGGGGAGGGTGCTAGGAGCTGGAGCGACTATTTAATTAAATGATGTTGAGCTTGCTTTCCATCTATTCTTGTAGAAAGAAGTGGTCATTCTTTGCAAGTGTGCTCAACTTATTTGGCTTGCCAAAATCTCTGTGTTAATTCAGAAAGAATTAATATGAGACATTTTTCCAGTCTGGTTTGAGTTGGCTACTTGAGTTGATTTTAAATTTGGATTCATCCATGCTTGTAATTGTTTTTTTAGGCTCATAATCAAGGACCCTCCACAAGGCAATGCTTGGATGACATAATATATCTTTATGTAACATAGTGATACCATGGTTTAGAATATCTTAGATATATCTATATCTGTCACTTTACAGATACAAGATATTGGGAAAAAACATATCTTTCACAATATCTCATTTATATCTTAAATATCTCATATATTTATGAGAGTTTTACCTCTTCCAAGCCTCAACCATGGCCTTTTCCCACCTGTGACCCCCTGGCCCAGTCTCTTCCTCCTTTCATTTTTTACACTGGCAGTAGGCTAGATCCAATATATATCAGTCCTGACTTCACTCTGGCAGCAAGCCAAATGCAGTCATGTGTATGGACCATTAGTACTCATGTCCATACCAACTGTAACTACTGTTACCACAGTTAACCCACCGTAGTGCGTATTTAAGTACCTACCAGATGATGATAGCGTAGGAGCAATATTCTGCCCACTTGGATTCCCTATATGCTCAGTCTTCTAGTGGTCAGGCAGCTTTCCACCGTCCACGTCCCTCTAGCTATTATGGATAAATATTTTGGTTAGACTCCCAAGTTTTATTTAGATGTACACCATCATGTTATCCACTTAATTATTGACATTTTCTTCAAACTTCTTGTTCTCTATTATTGTTGATCATATTTTCTCTTAATAAGTGTAATTTATGTTAGTATTAGTGTCTTCACATGGTGCTATGATTGTTTGAGATTAGTTTTAGGGCTTTTAGATGTTAAAACATGCTTAGATTAACAAAGTGCATGTGGAAACATCATATTTAGGTCACCAATATTTTTTTCCAAAATCTCCAATATATATATCTTATCTTTGGGTCACCGATATATCTCCGATAAAAGATATTGTGAACCATGAGTGATACTCGTATTTGTAATATTTAGAGTAGTTAGTGATGTATGAATAGCTATTTAGATGCACCTTACACTAACAGGTTCACTTGACTGAATCCTAGGTAATATGCTACTCTGTGTCTTTTTTGAACAGTTTAATAGCAAAGTATATGTATTGACATTGCATTGTTTTTTTATTTTGACTGAAGCTCTTCAGGTTTTCAGATGTGATTCAATACTTCAAATATCATAATTGTGGTTCTCTTGTAGCTTCATTATTAGTCTGTCTCTTGGAAGTTCTACTCTCTTTTCTTTTGGTGCTTGAAGTTTAATGGTGCACCCTTCCCAAGATACTATCCTCTCAATGGTAGACAAGAAAAAATTAAAAGATCTCTTGTGGCCAATTATTTAAATATTTGGGAAAATATACATGGTGGAGATGTAATTAGAGGTTGTTCCTCTTTGCACCCAGCCATATCTCAATATCAAGGAATCTGAGTATCTCTGGTTACATTTTAACTATCATGGGTGAGATAGTCTCTCAAACTTTGTACATCTGATGTTTTTCCCTCTTTTTTTGTAGTATAATTGCTGGCTTGAACGCATGGTTCTTTTTCTTGACAGAAAACTGGAAGTGTTATTAATAACAATTATAAGCCTTTTCTGATGGTTATGTACTCAATTATTTATGCCTTACTAGAGTAATAGAAAGTATTACTGATATTTTTTTACCTTATAATTCCTGCTGTCGAAATTTTTTACAGTGTCATTATTCAGAGGGCATATTGTTAATTTTTGACAGATACTGGGAGGCCCTCTTGCAGTTAAAAAGGCGCTTCTTGCTGTGTCCCATTGCCTCCAAGAATCTTTTCCATCTGACGATGCACAGATGCCTCTTAGGAATCCTCCTATGTCGGTTCCTCAAGCGAATACATCTCCTGATCTACATGGAAGCTATATATCTCATCCAAGCGCATCATTAGCTTCCGACTCCAAAGGTCCTAATGGTTATCCTGTGGCAGGTCATTCATATCCAGCTCCCAGTGAAAATCTTTTCCCACTGGAACAAACAACAATGCAACAAGAAGTTACAGTTAGATTATTATGCTCTATTGGCAAGGTTGGAGGGGTAATAGGCAAGAATGGGACAATTATAAAGTCATTGGAAATTGAAACCGGGGCTTCCATAAATTGTGGACCTGTAGTGGCTGAGAGTGAGGAACGCGTAATCACCATTTCTGCTTTAGAGGTTTGTCATGCTAGAACTTCACAAGTCCTCTTTAGATGAGCTTAGTCTAATGACGCTTGTGAGTAAAATTTTGGTCTCATTGTTGCCTTCCTAGAAACCAGTTAATGGATCCCACCATGGACTAACTGGAACTAATCGGTCTTAGACGCTAATTTGGTTGCTGGAAAATTGAACAGGTTTCAACAGTATTAGATAATTTACCTATTTGTGGTGGAATATACTAATGCTTTGGATCCCTTATCTTAAACAACTTCTTGAGCTTTTCTCCGGAGATACTATTGGCAAAAAGAATTTTGTCATTTTGTTTATGTGTTTGCACCTTGCCCCTTTTAATATGTTTTCGTTTATATTCTTTAATTTGCAGACGTCAGAACTGCGAAACTCGCCTACACAAAATGCTGTTATTCGTGTCTTCAGTAGATCTATAGAAGCAAGAATGAAAGGAGAAAAAGGGGATAAAGTTAAGGGTGGCCCTGTTTCAGCGAGGCTTCTTATACTGCCCTGTCAGGTTGGTTGCTTGATGGGCAAAGAAGGCATTCTAATATCTCAACTCAGGAAGGTAACTGGGGCTGGAATCCGAATATTAAGAGGAAATCAGGTCCCTAAATGTGCTGCAGCAAACGATGAAGTGGTTCAGGTGAGTCATTTTTCTCACAGAATTCTCAATTTATAATTTGTTGTTACGTTTGCAGACTTGACAATAATGGTTTGCATATACCGGCTAAGTCTTATATTTTGAGGTGAAGAATAATGAGGAGAAATGTATGAATTGCAATTATAAGGATTTTAACAAATTGTATTGAGCTGAAAATTTTTCACAATTGCTTCTAAAATGTACTCACTTTTTTTTACCTGATATTATCTGCAACTGCCACCTTTATTGTACTTCTAGGATTAGGTAATTAATAGAACGAGTTTAAGAATTAAAAGATTTTGATGCAAGGTGGCAAATAAGTTTGTGTATAACACAATAGAATAAGGTTAAAGAAGCAACACCACCTCCATCATATATTGGTTGCGGTCCACTTTTGCTGTTTCTTAAAGGGGCCATAGTTTCTTGCTTACAAAAAGCATCATTTTAAAAACGGTAGTCACCAGGAGACCCAATGACTTGACTGCAGATCATATTTATCCAATTGAGCAAGACAAATAAAAAATGGTGTATAAACTAAAATTGAAAATCAAATGTTTTATGCATATGGGTAGGGATGGATGGAAAAGGCATGTCTGCATCACTATCTCACTTTAGACAATCAAAAATGTAGTTTTTGCGAATGTACAGGTTGACATAGACAAATATATGTTTCTTTTAACCGTTATAGGATTGTTGTAATAATTACCTACATTGTACTGCAGAATGATCGAAACACGTGCTGAATAAAGAATGACCTGCATATTTCCAAATGTATTGTTATAAGTATAATGTTATGAACATGATTGAATAACTGTGGTTCTTGTTCACCACCAGTAGAAAAATAGTCAATTATTATTTTATATAATTTTTGCACTAATAGAATGCTAGAGATCACTAAAAGTTGAAAGTTCATGCCTTGTGCGTTGAATTGTTATGATTTGTTGTCCATGATTGTATTGAAATTTGTCAAAACTCAATTTGGTCATACAGAGCTGCAGACAACCCTGTGATAACACATTAATGGGCTGTTTGGGTGTAGAATTTTTTAGAAATAGAAGTAGAATTATTTGGAATTGGCTGGTAATGGAATTTTTTAGAATAAATTTAGATGTCGCGTTAAACCCATTTTTAAAACTTTAAATTAATTTAACTCTCTTGCCCAAATTCCGATATGTACATTCTTGGTAATGTTTTGCTCTTAAATTGGAGCCCTATCAAACAATATCCCACATGGGTAGGTAATTTTGAACTTTTAAAGTGGACTCACCTATATGATATGCTTCGCGAGGCTCAAATCGATATGAGGGGCAACAATAGAAAAATAATAAAATTTTTTATTCCGAAACAGTGGGCTGAGAACTAGAATTGCGAGGTGATTCGGCGATTCCTGCTAGGCCGAATTTTTAAGTCGGCCCACCTTTTGCATCTACACCACAATTCCAGTTATTCCGAACAGAATTGGGGTAGAATCAATAAAATCTTACATAAATTCTACACCCAAACAGCCCCTAAATAGACAAAAAATCTCCCACATGTTACAACAGATGAATTATTGGATCTATAGGAAAAAGAGTATGAATATTTCCCATGATATTACTGGGATAAGTAAGATTACAAGGCCTTTTAGAGAGAACGGTCCATGAGTTTGATTTTGGTATGCAGATTTTACATGCATCTAAATAAATGAAAATTGGGTTAAAAAAGTAAGGAACACGATCATCTTCTCACTTTGGAAATGCTGACACGCATTTATTGTTTTTTGTGGATAGTATCATGTTTGTTATACAAAGATAACCCTTTTGTGTGAAATGTTACCCTTGAGAACTTGTGCAAGAAACAAGTTACTTGAAAGAACTGATATTTATGTGATTTTAAATTTTGGAAAAAAATCTGATTCTTCCATGTTGTTTTTTTAAGTTCAGTTGGCTGCTTCTTCCTTATTGTTGTTCAAATTTAAATTATTACTGTTTTTTTTTATTTCAGATCAATGGAGAATTTCAGAATGTTAAGGTTGCTTTATTACATGTTACTGGTAGGCTGCGAGAAAACATGTTCTCCTTCAGACCAATGAATGATGTAGCTGGGACCTATGCGTCCACTGGTCTAATAGCTACACACTATAATGAATGTAGTAAGCCATCTATTCCGGGGCAATACCCGTCATTTGTTCCTTCTCATGATCTTGACTATCAAACAAGTCTGGCCCACAATATGAGTCATCTTAGGCTTTCTGATGCTAATGGATACACTACTAAGCAGTGGGACAGGGAGGTAAATGTTTCTTTTTTGTTTACTAGGTCATGTTGAACTTATCTTTTACATTAGCAGATATTGTTTTTTTTTACCTCATGTTTGTGTTATTCAGTCTATGGTGAATGTATATTTACTGTTAAGATTGACAATGATGTGGCTGAATGAAAGTGCACCCCTCCAAATATAAAATGCTTACAAGCATGCTCAAAACTAACACAAGCTGCAAAAATTTTCTGCAAAACTTTTACTAATATTGATTATTGCAGGCAGTGGGTAGTGGGAGTTCTATAAGTAGTACCACATTGTCTGAGGTAGAATTGCCACAACATCATGTCGACTCTGGAAGGTGAGTGAAAACATGTAAAAATCCAATTACAAATACTCTTTGGGTTTTAGTAATATAATAGGAATTCATGGAATCATCTTTTGTTAAACCTTTATTTTCTTTTGTATTGGTGTTTTATTCCCAAAAGTATGTTCTCGTTTTGCAATTTCAAATTTTGTAGAGATCTCTCAAGCCATGACCATGTATCTAAGTTATACTAAATATTATCATGTCCCCAGCTTGACAAAAGCAACTTTGGAGATTTCGGTCCCAAGTCAATCTCTTGGATCTGTGTATGGTGAAAATGGCAATAACCTGAGCCGAATTAAACAGGTAAGCTTCAGATTAGACTGTTTACTCATGATCAGGAGTGCATGCTAATTTTGTCAATTGCTATCGTCAAGTAATTCCTTTGTAAAAATGTTTCATCCATAAACTTATTGTTCTTCTTTCCATGACATTAAAATTTTCACTCTTCTAGTTACAATTTATGAAATGTCAACCCTAAATAATGGAGATAAGGCATAGATGATGATGACTACCATAAGTATCTGAATTGTCCAAGATCCCATGTTATTTGTAGGACTGAGTGCTAGCATTGTTTTGGCTTTAGAACTTTCTTTTTAATGATAACGGAACAGATTTAACAGTGACTTGTGCAAGAAAATAATAACCTTAGACGCTCAAGCAGATAATGGCTTAATGCAAAAGCAACTCGTGCTTACCCAGAGAATGGTTAGAGTAAGTTGGAAAAGCTTAAAAATATTTGATTGCAGTTTTCTAAGGCTGGAAAATAACTTTGGCCATACTAAACTGCCCATTTTTCTAAGGGAAATTTGTTAAATAATTATTTTTAAAATAAATATTTATTAAAATTTAAGAGAGAAATTTATTTACCAAAGATGTGTTTGACATGCAGCACAAGTGCCAACATGGGAACTGGTGTCTACACAGCCTATTTTATTTAATCTTGCCACTTCAAGTGACAAAATAAGTATTTCGTTGGGTAAAAGGACGAAATAAAAGGTTAAGGTGATTTTGTCACTCATAATGAAAAGTTCACTGACACTTCAATCATTTTAACGATAGTGGGTAGCACGTGAGGCTTAATTTGCAGCTGTTTCAAACCATTTATATCTGTATTTTTTAATACCATAAATGGATGATTCAATAGTTGTCCACAAGGACCAGATTCTTAGTGAAGGGCGAGGTCATTTGGAGCAGATAGGGGTACAAGACAGACCCCTACTCCAAATAGATTGTCTAATAAGGTCACAATACCTCTCCTACCCATACTCTGATTTAATTTTGGTCCCCTCATAGACAACTACTAAATCATCCAAATATGTACATACAAATGATGGACATAAATAGTATGAAGTTACAAATGAAGCTTCACAAGCTGCATCATTAAAATGACTACTTGCTATGAATTTTTCGTTGTGTTGAAATCATTTTAACCTGTTATTTCAACTTTTTAACCGACCAAATACTTGTTTTGCCACTTAATAAAAGACAAAATTAAGTAAAGATTTAAAAAAAACCCAGTTATGTATTGTGTACCTGGCGTGTCAAAACACCTCTTTAATAATTTTTGCTCTTCCATTTTGGCAAATATTTATTATAATGATAACCCTTTTTCAAATGCCACAGTTAAATCAGTTTTCTATAGTAAAAACTCCTTAAAATGAATATGAGCCACCTTTACGGATCAAGGCTCAAGTGAGCATTTGTGGATCTGCTCATGAGCAATGCCATGTAGAGCCTAAGGTTAGATATGCAATTTAATATGCCTTGCTTGCACTGTGTTACACCACAAGCTACATCATTTGATCTCATTCTTCTTTTTACAGATGTCTGGTGCGGAAGTTGTAGTGCACGACCAACATGCGGGGGAAAATGAAGGTTTAGTCATAATTGCGGGTACACCTGATCAAACGGAAATAGCACAAAGCCTTCTACAAGCTTTCATACTTGCTGGCCACACATCTGTATAATCAGTTTAGGATACTCATAGAAAATGTTAGCAAACAACAATACTACAGAATGTTTATATTAAGCCTTTATCAGAGAAAAAGTAACTTGGGCTTTCATATACGAAGGCCTCTTATCTTGTACAATAAACACGTATAAATTATTGGCAGCGGGTTTAAGATGCAGGGGGCAAATGCTTTAAGGTAATCTCAACGTTGTCATGAACTCCTTGGAGAAGTAATTCACCATCATATGAGACAATCTTCCGCTTTTTTGCAGCTCTCAAAGTTCCAACCAACGCTTCAAAGATGTTTGCACATCTGTCATCATTGAACAGAACCCCAAACTTCACCTTCGACCATTAACAAACAAATTCAGGTGTAAACTGGTAGATCTAAACAGTAAGAAATTCGCTATAATCTCTATGCAAATTGGAGATACAGCATTTATATATTCTGGGTTATGCATTTTATGATCAAACAATTGTCTACCAGACAACACATGATGGTTGTGCAGTACGTTTTTCTGTTAGCAACTGAATTATGAAGGAAAGCATTAATAGGCGGGTTGGCTATATCTCAAAAAGTAAAATCTTTCCTAAAAAATGTTTACGAGGAGGGTCAGGTTTTGCCAAATGTGAACTTATACCATTTAAGAAATAGTAACCTAAACCCTGACCAAATAGACCTAGCTTTTTTAATTATTATTTTATTTTTTAAAAAAACTAACATATTAAATATCATTAAGTTATTATTAAAATATATAAATTTTATATTTATAATTAATAAGATCAAGTTGGGTTAAACTACTTGAGACCTAAACCCTATTCGGGTTAAATTTGAAAAACCAAACCCGACCCTTTTTAGGTAAAGGGTTAGGCTTTACCATATACACCGCTTAGCCTCCTCTAGCCTAGAGGCTCTAGGCCTGTGACCGAGTTTCACCTCCGCAGGTTCCTCAACAAAAGCAACAACTTTCTCATTAATTGCTCGGGCTCTCAAGTTTTTCTCTAGCCCTCTTGTCATCCACACCCTTCTACCATTTTGATTTTTTTTCTTTTCAAACCATATACTTCAGAGTCTCAATCCTCCCTACTGTAGCCTGCAGCATGAGCAAAGCGACCTTGGATCCCTCAAATGCCTCCAAGTTGATCAGCACGCGTTTTCAGGTAATTATGACCATAGGTTCTTAAAAACGTTGGCTCAAGAACACTCTTTTCACATAGTACCTCAAATGCCTCTAGAACACTCTCTTTCACATTGCTCCAACTTCCAAACTCGTTGGTCATAATCTTACGGTACTGCAATCGCAGACTCCGACTACTATTATTGACAATTGTAGACCAAACAAATATGATAAACGGATATAGTAAATCAAAACTATTATTATTGTAGACCAAACAAATATGATCAATAGATATAGTAAATCAAACAAACTTTCATGCAACACACACACAGGTTGGGGGGTCTGAAAAAGTTTCGCCTCATCACACACGTTTTCTGGGATCAGGAAATAGTAATTTTTTTTGCCCCTACTTTTTCAAATTGCGTAACCAGAGTTTTTTTTTTAGGAAAGAAGTTTTTCCATTAATTTTTCCAAAACCGCTATTTGATTTAATAGTCTTAAAAAAATTTGATTGTGCTTAAATTGATTTTTTTAACGAAAAAGCAAAATAACTTTTTTCGGAATTTGTTTATTTTTGACATTGTGGCTTCTTCACAGTGGCATTCACCAAATGTAATAAGAACACAGGTTATCCTTAGTAATAGATCTCGGATCCAATATGGTAATGATTCAAAACATTACATGACGAAGCAAGTTCAACGGAATGTTAGTTAAAAGACAAAATGCTACCTCCATCAATAAATATGGAAGTGGGATGACATAAATCAGGATAAAAGATCAAATTTCTTGTTCTTGAAGGAGGCAAAAAATCACGTCAAATGGACTTCTCGTTCTATTAGTCGTTCTGAAATCACATCCGAAACTTGAAAAGAGGACATAAATTACAGTAGATGGACAAAGAGAGAGAGAGAGACCTTGATGGAACCATCCTGTTGAGGTTGACCCAATCGCTTGATTTCTTCTTTCAGACGTTCAATTTCTTCTTCTACATTCATCATTCTTTCTGCTTTTACGTGATCAGAATTGAAAAGAAATATCCAAGAAACGATAGGTAGAGACTTCTTTGTCACATTAAATACATCTGAGAGTGTGATACCGTGCTACACGGAGCCACATGAAACAAGGCTCCTTCGGAGCCTTCGGAGCCTTCTTATTCGCATTTGACCCGACTTTCAACGCATGACATTTTTATTTATAGAAAAAGTTCAACATGCCGTTATTAATTTAATTTTTTTATATTTTATGTAGTTAAGTTTTTAATCAAATAACATTTATAATAAACTTTATATTTATACATAACATCATGAATAAAATATTTACGTAAATATTCTTTTTACTAATACTTCAATTATTTTTATTGTTTCATCTTTCCTCCTCTGTTATGCGTTTTCTTTTCTCTTTGACGGCAACACTATTTTCTATTTCTAATGAGGAGGAGCCGCTTTAGCGGTGGCGTCGGGGCCCTTGTCAAAAATTTGAAACACCAATTTTGGTCGTTGTCGGGTAGGTGGGAAGCAGAGGCGATACCAAATACGAATATGGTTTTGATTCACTACCCTACCCATCTACGCGATCTTCTTTCCCTGAAGTTTCCTTACGACAAACAATTGCCAGTAGTTATCTCTTGAATTTATTTGAATCTATTTTCTCATAGGTTATATTAGAATATATGGGTAAATTATCTTTGGAATTTTTCATAAATGGTTCATTAGTTTGATCTTCACATTAGTTTTAATTTAACATTTTATCACCTGCCTCCTCTCCTTTGACATTATTTTCATTTCATTGACATCAATTGTAATATTAAAAAAACATATATTTTTCAAGAATTTTTTTTTTCTGATTTTGTCTAAATTTCATCCAAATTTTTGGGGGATTTGCATAATTGGGGTGCACATAGCAGTTTTAAGTTGTGCAGAAAGATCTGTAGAGCCCACTGTAGGGCCAATTAGGTGGTGGACGAACCCCTTAATTTAGGAGAGTCTAAGCCACCTAGGAACCCTTATCCTACTTGATTTAGTTCTTATCTAATTAAGCCCTAATTTCCCTCTATAAATATAAGTATTCCCCTAATTTCTAGCCCTAATTGTGCTTTGGAAAACCTAGAAGATATTGGGAGGAAGAAGGTAGTCGACAATGAAGCTCCGACAATGGTGGATCAACAACAAACCGGCAATTAATGTAAGATCGTTGTCTTAGACTTTGAGTTGAGATTAGTAAAGGTTTTGTTGATAAATCTGAATGATTTGTATAAATAGTGATTTCTGCAATTAATGTTAATATAATTTTTAAAAATTAAAAGGGGGGGATTTGGTGCAGGGCCTGCCAGACGGCGGGTGATCGGGCTGCTGGTCCGCAGCCTCTGTCCTCTCTTTCCCATGTTCGACGAGGATAGGCAGGCACGGTTGCCGAAGATCGTTGGCCGTTGATGTTGTTTTCTGCACAACTAAATAGATCGGGAAGGAGGGGGAGTGCCAGTGGTTTAGACCATCGGAAGGAAGGCCTCATTGGGTCGTGGCCTTGCGCCCTCTTTTTTTCCCTTGTGGAGGAGTAGGATCACCACCGGTTACCGGTAGCGCCGATGTAAGATCCCTAAACTCTAACCGGTTTATTTAATTTTATTTAATTGTTATTGCGTGGTTTAATGTTAAAATTGGTCATTTTTTACTTATTTTCGAATTTAAGGTGGTTCACAATGGTTTTAATCAATTTTTCTTCACTTTAATGTTTTTTATGTCAAAATAAGTCAATACAAATTTTTGGAATTTTTGACTATTTTTCCAAAAATTTAGGGGGACTCGTCATGAGACCCACGTTCAAATTTAGAATGATGGGTCCCAAATGACCATAAAAACATCTTATGACAGTAATTAAATGTTTCAAATTTTTTAGACATCATTTTGGACTTAAAATAAAAGAAAATTTTTATTTTTAGTGTTAAATTCTATTTATACCTCGCATTCTTGTTAGGTCTACCCCAATGCTTACTACAAATAGAATGGCACAACCACATTCCTATTTAGGAAGGGCTGGAATCTAGAGCATAGGAGGCCATAATCCCCATTTCCAAAGAAGGAAAGGCGATTAAGGTAAAGATTAACTCGATTTTCCATTAATTACCTAGGGTTTCTCCTAAACTTTCTAAACCCCTTCTTTTACTAAGGATTAATCTCGCTTTTTACCCTTAAAGCTTTTGATTTTGACCTCTATCTCAAACTTCTATGGAATGAATTTTGTTTTTTGAACCTAATAAACCTTAAATCAACAAGATTTTAAGTGATTTAGGCATTTTTAAGCGGATTTATGCAAGTATTAATAAAACCCTATTGTGGCTAGGATTTTGAAGGAGTTAGAGCATCGATTTCAAGTGAAGAAAGTCACTAAAGTAGGGGATTTTGTCCTAAATAAGTATGTGATTTCAAATTTGAAGTGTAGTGGAGTTTTATGTGGGTTTGCATGGAGTTGAGCTTTAGTGGGGGGATTAAGAAAAGCTTGATCTTTCTTGCAATTTCTTCATATTTTTATTGATAAATGACTAGATTTACTGTTTCATAGACTTGGATTTCATTATTCTGATGTTTGGGAATGAGATTTGAAGGTTTAAGATGTATATGTGCATTTTTAGTTTTAGGTTCAAAAGGAAGAAGACGAACCAGAACTTCTGTTCTAGCATTCGAAAGGCCATGCAGGCCGATCGAACAGTTAGGCATCCAAACAGCCTTGCAAGGTGTCCGAACCCCAACACAGCAGTTTGGCCATCTTTGGTTATTTTACTCATTTTCGTGTTTTTACTCTTAAGTATCATTTCTTATGTTTATGATGAATAATTTCTGATAGGAAGAGCTACTAAAAGGGTATGAATTTGATGTTAGAAGCTATGATGAATGTTTAATTGTTAAGTGGATTTCATGTTACTTGGTTAAGCATGTTATAATTTCTTATCTTGAATCCATATTGAATGATTCCTCATATTTCAAGTATGATTCCAACAAGGTTATAACATGAGAATAGATTTGTATGCCTTCACATATTATGACTAAATTATGGGCAAATGATGGTGCCATGTCTAGCTCTAAGTATGGTAATGAATATGCTACTTAAGTCTAGCGTGAGGTTGCACTTAATTCGAATTGTGTTTTTCGATAGTTTTCACTCATGATATCAGTAGGGAGTCGTGATTAAAATGTTGAATAGCATGTATGTAATATGTTGATGGGTTATTCATAATGTATGTCCATATGCTTAGAATTGAATATTTTCACCATGTACACACACATGTGGGGGTAATCATGGTGATTGTTGATACTTATGATTAGATATGATGTATGTATGGCTGAGAGAAGCATGTTTTATGTATTAGGATTCATGTAGTGTTGCTCACGTATGTACCATGTTACATGCATTATGAGATAGATTTACGAATGATATTTTATCGAGATTAGCCGTGGGTGATCGATTGGATGCAATTATGTGATATTGTTTGCCGGGTTTATTGATCGGAAGCTTATTGATTCGGTTTTACGTTCAAAAGGACGGGGTTTTACGTCCCTCGAGGACGAGTTTTCCTCCCTAGGTTGATAAGAGCGGCAATGCTATAAGGAGATTAAGTTATTGAGATTATTTGGACCCTGAGAATCTATTGTCTAAGTGGACCGTCTTACCATGTGTTGTTGCTTAGGATTTCGATCTTGACAAGCAGGGTTGCTTGGGAGTTTAGGCTTGATGGGCAGGGGGTTTCTCGAGAGCTTTGGCCTAGAGGAGCAGGTGTATTTGGCTTTGGGTTGCTCGGGGGCTTCGACCTCGAGGAGTATGTTTATTCTTTATGTTTTATGAAATATTCACCGTTGTTGATTATGGTTAGTGTATTAGAGACACTTCTCATGTCGGGTGAATGCTTATGAAAGAGAGTAATTATGCATGATTATGTTAGGGTGTTAGAGACACTTCTCATACAAGTTAATGGTTATAGATATACATGATGTGATTGTGTGTTAGAGACACTTCTCATGCAAGTTAATGGTTATAGATATGCATGATGTAATTGTGTGTTAGAGACACGTGTCATGCAAGTTGAATGTTATGAAGGAGAATGAGTATGCATTGATATGTATGGTATGCTTGAGACACTCTTCATGTAAGATGAATGTTTTTGTTATAATGTGATTATTCATACTATGAATAGTATGTTTGAGATACTTGCATGCAGGATAATTACTTATGAGCAGGTATGTTATGATAAGGAAAGTAATGAGAAATGAGATATTATATGATATGTAGATCTGATAGACCATGTTGATATGTCGTGGTTATTTTCTGATTTAATGTTCTCATATTCAAAACCTTATTGAGTTTATACTCACCCCACTTTTTTGTGTTTTATTTTGGGGCTACATGGTACGACATGCAGTTGATAAGAATCCTCTTTATGAGAAATGGTTGGCGAGAGTTTTGGAGTAGGCGTGGAAGCCTCAAGACTCTGCTATGTTTTCTGATTTGTTCTAATATGTTGTTAGAACATTATGTTTGGTTGATGTTGTCCCAAACTCTTGTAACCGTTGTGGTTTTAGACCTGTTTATGACTTTATGATTCAAGCCATGTTTGTCGGCTTATTGTTCTAAGTTTGTGGGTTGAGACTTGAGGACTTTTTCAGAGTTGAAGTCCTTTATACATTTACTTAAATCTCTTGCACAAAAAATTAAAAGTGCGCAACTCCGTATGTGTAATTTACCCGCTAGAGGGGTTAAGTCTTCAGCAATTTAATAGTTCATTGCTCTCATGCACTTCGACCGTCCCTTGGATTGGGTTTGGCTCGGGTCGGGCGGGTGCCAAGGCATGACAGTTGATGCGTAAGGCACAGCCTATGCACAAGCACAAATATGGCAAAAAGGGGCATTTTTGAATTGGGAGACGGCGTTGCCAGGAAGCCACCAAGGGTACTTCTGCTGGTGGCCCCAATTCTGTTTCCGTGTGATTTGGCCAAAGTCCACTGCTTGTTGGCTAGAGTTTGCCACTGGAGAGTGGGAAAGGTCGCTGTTACGTTTTGTCCAACCGAGTTTTTGAGGTTCAGGAAAAATCGCCGTGGAATTGCGATGCAGGTCGCGAGACAGCTGCCATGCATGGCTCAACCACTTCTTTTCGGCCATGGAGCCACCGTCGGAAGGGGGGGCACCTAGTCTTCTGGTTTCTCCCCCGACTGGTAATCTTCTCTAGGTAAAAGAAGACCTCCAACAAACTAGGCCCAAGGCCTAGTTTGCTAGACCCGGCCCGCTACTGCAGCAAATGGGCCAGCTAGAAACTGGGCTACTTGGCTTGGCCCAATGGTCCGGGTTTCAGGGCCCAAGGCCTAGGGAAAAAAAGAAAGCGGCATTTTGGTACATGTAGTCTTAGTAGGGTACATGGATTATCTTGTGTAGTACATATATATACAGTTTGGTACATATGGACTATTTTTGAAATTTAATCCAAATCTCACCATTCTTTCGGCTTGAGCCTACCTAGAGAGCACATTGGGCTCCCTAATGACTCTTTTTTAGCCTAAACCCTAATATTGATATTGTTGGGTTATTTATGAGTTGTTTAGGTTTTATTAATATGTCGTATGTGCATAATTGCTTCTAGTGAACCAATGCATGAATATTAATAAAGATTAATTAATAAGGGTAAAGGACTTTGGATTGAGGGTTTGACACCTAATCAAGATAAAGGTTAAATTACCCTTAGAGTGGGTCAGAAACTCGTTCATGAATTGAACAGGGGTCTTCACCTAGCAATTGACTTGGTTGATGAACCAAGGGTGGTTTTAGGGCCTTAAGCTAGTCCGATGAGTCTAATGGGTTTAAGGTTGATTTATAAGTCTATGCTCTATTGATGAGCAGTTAATTTGGCCGTGAAATTGCACCTCCCTGTTGGAGGGAACTCTGCATGAGCTGGGCTCACCACCGATCTATTAAGAATTGTTTAGTGTACACGCAGTTAGGGTCAGTAACATCCTACTTGGTTGGCGTCTCTCACTTCTATTCTGGTACAGTTGTGGGCCATGCACTTCCACTCCGGTCAGGTCCTTATTGGCTAGGTTGGGAAATGACACTTCCTAGTGGATTCTAGAATTTCATCATGGATTTTCCTTTGTGGGTGGTCTATGATGAGTGTATCATTTGTCATTTAGGTTGACATGTGATGTGTCTGTATGTCTATGAGATTAGGTGGGTTATTAGTTTCCCTAAGGTAGAAACTTATGGGAATTATAATAAGATTGTTCTTGATAAATGGTTCAAGTGAAAACCTGATAGACTTACATAAAATGTAATGACATTTTGCATTCATGTTATTAAGCTTTCCTACTGGGTATTAGTATACTCAACGACTTGGTTTTGCAAGTTTTTATGGTGAGGACTAGCAAGATCGGGACCAAACTTTCAGATTGAGGACGACTTAGCTCTAGTAAAAATTAGTTTTATTATTTCAGTACATTTTACATGATTGTAATAATGGCATGAGAGCCAAATTTGATTAGTTTCTTATTTCTAGACAAATGTAAAAGTTGCAGTTAGATGGATGATTTACTTATTTTTGGATTTTTAGGTATTATAATATGATATGATTTGTTATCTATATTTATGAACCTCAACAATCATAACATGGATATTTAGTCGGCTGATTTGATTTGATTTTTAAAAAAATTCTCATGAATTATCGCATGATCTTTAAAGGAAAATGTGTTTTATAAATCTGGGTTGTGATAGTTGGTAGCTGAGGCAATCATCTATTTGCAAGTTTGAAATTATTTAGAAATGTAACTAGTTTGAGTTGTTGGGAATGGGTAGAGGTTAACCTTCACATCGTTGTCTTATAGATCAATGGCAAGAGGACATGGACTAGTGTATCGGCACGTCGAAAACCGAATAAGAGGAGTTCAGGCTTAGGAGAATTGGGAAGCCACTCCTAATCCACATGTATCTCCGTGAGAGCCGCTTGTTGGAGTTGATCCAAGGGTAAGAAAAGGTTGCAAAAAGTCAAGCTTATTTTTGCCCTGATCCTAAGAAAAAGGCTAAAAAGGTTCAAGGTGCCTTAGTACAACTTCAAGATGTTGACTTCAAATTTCATGGGGTAGGATGATCCAGATAAGGGAGAAGAGTAGCTACATGAAGTAGAAAAAGTAATCGAGGCATTGGTAGTGACTGAGGATAATAAAGTCACATTAGCTACCTTTATCCTCACCGGCGAGGCTCACTTCTGGTAGAAGTCTGCTAGACATACAAATTTCAAAGATCGGCCTAGTTCTCAAATCTAGTGGGTAGAGTTCTTGGAAGTGTTTAATAAGCAATACATTCCAGAGCATGTGCAACAAGAAAAGGAACAAGAATTTCTTGCTTTAGAGCAGGGTGAGCTGACAATGCACCAATACAAGACAAGTTTTGTTTGATTACAAAGATTTGCACATGATGTATGTGCTACCAAGGAAAAAAGGACAAGAAAGTTTATTTATGGGCTAAGAGATGGACTCAGAGCCAAGGTGATGAGCACAGATCCAAAAACATTTACAGACGCGGTTGAGCATGCAAGTAGGTTTGAGAAGGATTTCAATAGATACAAGAAGAATAGGAAAAGAACCACTACATGGACATACAAGACTAAACATAGGTAGGAAGCAAAGAAGCCAAAAGCTTCTGAGGGTCAGACTAGACTAGGGGCTAGTAGGGACTTTGGTTCATCATTTAGACAACAATAGAAGAGTATGGAATTCACTTAGAAGGGTCAAAGGAAGCCAGCTTCGAACTAGTAGAAACAACAACAAAGGACTAAAGATAAATCCAGGTGTCAATCTTGTGGCAAGCATCACCCAGGTAAGGCTTGCAACCTGGGGGATAGGATTTGTTTTAATTGCAGGAAGACAAGTCATTTAGCGAGAGACTGTCCAGAAAAGAAGTACCAAGGGGGACATGGTGACTCTAGTAAAAAGATTCCTCCTCTTGTCCTTTCTCTTACATCAGAAGATGCGCAAAAAAATGTTATGGTGGAAGGTACAATATCTATCTTAGACTCATATGCTAAGATTTTGATTCATCCTGTTGCTACCCATTCTTTTATTTCCACTTAGTTCTCTATGTTTATGAAGCAACCTAGTTCTAAATTTGAACCACCATTGGTTGTAATGACACGAGTAGGTAGTTCTATATATGTTAGAGATTATTTTAAGAACGTTCTTATTTGTATATGTGAGAGAATTTTGCATGCAAACCTTGTCCTTTTGGACATGGTCGATTTTGATGTAATCCTAGGGATGGATTGGTTGTCTACTTACTTTGCATTAGTAGATTGTAAAAAGAAAAAGGGTCACTTTCACTCTTCCAAGGGAGAACACTTTTGTCTTTCAAGGAGTCAAGAGGGGGAATAATTCCTGTATTGTATACGCCATGAAAGCTCATAAACTGCTGGCTAAGGGGTGTGTGTCTTACTTGGCAAGTGTTATTACCTTGGAGTCTGTAACACCAAACTTAGAGCAAATTGATGTTGTCTATGAGTTTGTAGATGTGTTGCCTAGTTTACCTCCTAGGAGGGAAGTTGATTTCACAATAGAACTTGTACCTGGTACTGCACTAACTTCTAAGGCCCCTTACAAAATGGCACCTGCAGAATTCAAGGTATTGAAAGAGCAACTTCAGGAATTGCTTGATAAGGAGCTTATTCACCCCAGTGTTTCCCCTTGGGAGCACCAATTTTGTTTAACAAGAAGAAGGATGGGTCCCTCAGATTGTGCATTGACTATAGAATGTTGAACTAGCTGATAATTAAGAATAAATATCATTTTCCTAAAATAGATGATCTTTTTTATCAGCTACATGCAGCGAAGGTCTTCTTAGAATTTGGGATGAAGATATTCCTATGCTTTTAGAACAAGGTATTGCCAATATGAGTTCTTAGTGACACCCTTTGGACTAACCAATGCTCCTGCACCTTTTATGGATCTTATGAATAGAATCTATCAGCCATGGTTGGATCACTTTGTTATGGCATTTGTCGATGATATTCTTATCTATTCTACTTCTATTCAGGAGCATAGGGCACACTTAAGACAAGTATTACAGGTGTTGAGGGAGCATCAATTGTATGCCAAATTCAGTAAATGCGTCGTTTGGTTGGAAAGTATTAATTTTCTTGGGCACATTATTTCTAAGAGTCTCATTTATATGAGCCCGGGCTCATGCGCACCGGCGTGCACCTGAGCTCATTTGGCCGTCGGATTTACATCTGACGGCCCATCAAACTCACGGGGCATTTAAACCCGTGAGTATGATGGGCCGTCGAATGTAAATCCAACGGACCAATGACCCCGGGCTCACGCCGGCGCGCGTGAGCCCGGGCTCATATTAACTTTTCCCTATTTCTAAAGATGGTGTGTTTGTGGATCCAAGCAAGGTTGAGGCAGTAGTTCACTGGGAAAGACCAAAGTATGTGATAGAAATAAGAAGTTTCTTGGGATTGACCAGTTATTATAGAAGGTTTATTGAAGGGTTCTCCACTTTAGCACCGCTTATCACTAAGTTAACTAAAAAGGGAGTGAAGTTTGTTTGGGATGACGACTGTGAGAACAATTTCTGTGAATTAAAGAAGAGACTTACAAGTGCACCAGTCCTCAAACTTCCATCAGGGGATGGTGGATTTGTAATCTATAGTGATGCTTCAAGAAAAAGGTTAGATGGTGTGCTCATGCAGAGTGGTAAGGTGGTAGTGTATGCTTCAAGACGGTTGAAACCACATGAGCAGAACTACCCTACCCATGATCTAGAGCTAGTGGAAATGGTCTTCGCTTTAAAACTATGGAGGCATTATCTTTATGGTTTAAAGTTTCAAGTCTATATAGATCATAAAAGCTTGAAGTATATATTCTCTCAGCGAGACCTGAGCTTGAGGCAGAGGCGATGGTTAGAGTATTTAAAGGATTATGATTTTTTCATTAACTATCACCCAAGGAAGGCTAACGTAGTTGCATATGCCTTTAGTAGGAAGATGGAGATCTTTGCAGCTTTTATGATGATTAAAGAGTGGGAATTGCTAGTCCTTAGTCCTTGGCAAGTCTCCACTGAGAACAACCCTCTAGGAGGAGGAAGTCCTTGATTACCAACTTCTTTGTGCAATTGGACATTGTGGAAATTTTTTTATTAATGCTCAAGCAGGGATCCAAAGGTTTAGAAGCTCCAGGAGTAACCAAATTTCATCCAAGGAACAGATGGAGGAATCCATTTTAAGGAGCGCCTTGTAGTTTTGTTCCATTTATGTACCCTAGTTTTATGTATTTTAGGGTTGATTTTATATTAATATTGCCTTATTAGAGTTTAATTCTATTTTATAGGGTTTGATGAGCTTAATTGCAGAAATTGCTACATTGGAGCATTAGGGATGAATTTTATGAAAATTTCTCTCAAAGTTTCTCAAGATGAAAGAGCCTGTATAATGAAATTGGCAGAAAACTCGGGTGAAGCCAGAAGCAGTCAAGAAGATGACAATCGGATCTAGGTAGTATGATATAAGAAAGTTTTGCTGATGATAAGCTTGACTCTAACATAGAGGAATCAATTTCTTTTGAAACAAAGAATGATGTTATCACTGTCGTTGATGGTGATAAGTCGTTGCTTCATGACGAAGATAATTGTATGGTTAGTTTAGCCGGTGAGGTGACAGAGAAGGGAAGTGTGAAGCTAGGGAGCCAGCAAGTTTTTAAACAAAGAGAGAAAAATAGTGCAAGAGGTAGAATTTGAAGGGTCAATAGCTTATAAAAATAAAGAAGATAACAAGCAAGGAACGTCGAAGAAAAAAATAGTAGCTGAGAAACAAAGTTCGGAAAGAAGCTTATAGAAGGAAAGCTTGTCATTTGAACAACATATGGCCAATAAAAGGAGAGAATGATCAATGAAGACAATGTCCATCTAAATATAGAGAATTCAGCAAAAGGAAGCAACCAACGCACCATAAATTTGCAACATGGTTCGGAATGGGATTTCAGTTCGCAACAAAAATAAAAGTTAAAAAAAAATACAGCTCGCCAAGTTTGAACCAGGTGAAAGAAAGGAAAGGGAAATTCAGAAGACAAGAGAGAAAGATTTGGGATAGCCAACAAGTTTGAACCAGGTGAAAGAAAGGAAAGGGAAATTCAGAAGACAAGAGAGAAAGATTTGGGATAGCCAAGTAGTGTCCATAGAGGGAAAGAAAATCAAATAAAGGACGCACTTGAATATGGAAAAGGAGGGCAACCATAAAAGCTATAAAAACAGAGTTTCATAGTAAAAATTGGAGAGAAGAGAAGGGGGGAGAACATAATGAACCAGTCCGTTCCATCCTCCAGAAAAGGGCTGAAAGAGAGCTTGTGAGGTTACAATTGTAATGTCCGGGAATTTTCTAAATTCCCGAAGTCGGCCATGGGAAATTAGGTTGTTGGACCCCTTGATATTCTTGTTGATATAACTTATTCATCGCTTGGAATTGGTGGCTGAGATCTATATGGATGGAAAGTAGACAGAAAGAGCTTCGAAACGCCACTAAGAACACATGAATTGGAGTTCGGATGAGGGAGATTCGACTGTTCAAAGTTGAACATATCATATAGGGCCCGTTTACCCAATTTAGACGTGCAATTGAGTTGTTTAAGTCGTTTTCCGGGCCCGATTATTTAGCATTCCGAAATTATAATTTAAGTGGCCTAATTGGGGGAATTTTGGCCTAATTTATCATGGGATTAGGAGCCCTAATCCCATGCCTATAAAAATAAAGAATTAGGGCTTTTGGGGGGAGCTTGGACGGTTAAAGGGGAGGAGGAGAGAGAGAGAAGCCGGCAAGGGTGACTAGTGATGAAGGCGAAGCGGAGTTGGCTCGAATGTCGGCGGTGGATCGAAAACAACCATGTTTGAGGTAAGTTTGCCGAATCATCCTTAAATTAAGATTAAAATTAATTTAATGTATAACTAGATTCGTTGGTAAAAATCAATTGACGGGCAAATTTTCGGCGGCCGGCCAGATGTTCGGTTCTGGCTAAACCGCCGGTTGCCGGTAATTAATCGGCAGGCAGATTGTTTTGACAAATAGTGACTAACACCGGTGAGTGGAATCTAAGGATTCTGGCTTTGCTCTCGTGTTGGATGCTCTTGCCGCCGGCCGCCGCCACAAACTGTATCTCCCTGTGTCCTCTTTTCTTCTCCAGCAATTTTGCAAACCGTTTCAACTGTGAACGATTGTGTACATCGCCGGACGGCTGCCGGCTGGGGTTTCGCCCTCTGATCCTGTTCACTCCGGTGGAAGAATTGCCACCAAACTCGGCGGAGGCCAGCCACCATTGACATCCTATACCTCTCCCCCTTTTGGTAGTCGTTGGAAGAGGGGAAGGGATGGGAGCTGGCTGAACGGGTCGCCGGACGGCAGTCGACCTAGCCACCACCTTCTTCCGAAGTTTTGGGTGGCAAGGTTCCGCCGCACGGCCGCCTCACCCCAGTCCGCCTCCAGCAGAACTTACTGGAGGAGGAAAACGAAGGGTCTGGTTCAAGGCCGAGCCAGCAGACCCGGTTTGCTGGACCGGCCTAGTGTGCAGGCCAGAGGTACTGAACCAAGTCCGGTACAGGGTCTTTCTCTTGTCAGAAAAAAAATAGAAAAATTATCAATAGATCTGTAGAGCGTTTTGAGTGTGGTGACCAAGTTTCAGATCCGAGAAAAATCCTAGAGATAGTTAAATGACCCTTTTACCCTTTATAGTTAAATTGTCGTGGGTAAACCACTTACCTGACTTTGGGGCTCTGGTTTAGGAGCCTATGAGTTGATCTAAAAATTGGAAAAAATTCTCAATTAGAGTTTAATGTGTAGCCTAAGTATAGGATAAATAAATTAGTGAGGAAAAATCTCAATGAATGGGTAATTAACCTTTTTACCCCTAGGATTAATCCTAAATCGTTAAATAAACCTGGGTCGGTTCAAGGGGTTCACGAGCCAGGAAAATTACACAGAGTCCATGAAGTCAAGTAGTATGCTTGAGTTCAATTTTGGACCCGTCAGATGTCATTAAGGCCTTAAACCAAATGATAGAAATATCTCTTTGAGTGGACCCACCCACATTGGTGTGAATGGAAATGCGGGTCAGTTTAAGAGTAGAGCCTCATTATAGGATTATGACTTAAAATAAATAAATGGGCAGTGAGATGACCTAATGGCCCAAGGGAGGGTGGCGTACCCCAAGTAGTAAAATTACCCTAATGCCCTTAGGGGGTTGTATGTTCTGTTTTCGCATAAACAGATAACTAGCAACCAAGCATTAGGGTGCCCTAGAATGACATTAAATGGCTTCAAAAGGAAGGGGTTTGACCAGTAAAAGATACGAAGACCTTGACAGGTCACAGTGTCAGGGGAAATAAGGGGAAGAACCCTAATTCTCAAGGTTTAAGGCAGTATATTACACATGTCTGCAATCGAGTACATCAATCGACTAAAGTGTTATATGTAACTCGCAGGAAGCATTAGAGTTGTTTACACTCTCGGGATTGAACTCGCTGAGCCCTAGCCCTGCAAATGAGTGCAACAAACCTTTATACATTATTTATGCACTTGTGTGATTACATATTATATATGTTGATTATTCTGATGCTTGCATTTATTATTATTGTGTTAAGTTATATCAGTAACTTAAGGTTATTAAAGACTAATCAAGAGATTTTGGTTGTCGTTGGATTGAGGGGAGAACACCTAATCAAGATAATGACTAAAATACCCTCTTTAGGGTTGGGACTAGTTCATAGAGTGAACGGGGCCCTGACATAGAATTTTACCTTGGTTAATGAATCGAGGGTGGTTACGGGATGTTCTCTGAGTCATAGCTCAGTGGATGAGCTATTTATTGGGCAGATTCACAAGGTGAAGAGGACCCAAATGGTTGAGCAGATACTTAACTGGATGGAAATAATCTAGTCTAAGTTCAGATGTTTGGGGGACTCAATGGTCATAAAGACCTAGGGCTTCTATGGATACATTAGTAATGTCTTATAAGACATTTTCTCCCAGAGTTGGGATGGTGGAGATTGCAATATGCTTCTTCATCGCCACGATGGTTTGGGTATTGACCAGAGGGTCTTTACCACGGGTCTCCCGCAGGTCTTCCCAGGACTATTTAGTACGTATGAAAAGCGGAGTTACATGAGCATCATGGAAGACTTGTGTTTCTTATCAATCTGTATCCATGAGCACAGTTGGGATCCTTTTCTCCATATTCGTGGCATGCTATTGAGAGCCCTGGGGATTTCAGTCAAGCTACAGTTAAGCATTCTACTCAAAGGTTAGAGTCCTTTGTTTAGAGTTTTCTCGAAGGGCGAGTCATCTCTGAGTTACAGATTTGATAGTATTAATTATCGAACAAGGGATGTGAGATAATTAATAATATTGTTTAATATTATTTGTTAATTAGACAAGTAAAACGATTAAAGGACTTACTAAAATGTAGGTTAGTTAAAAATACTTAAGCATTGCATGCGGGATGCTATGCTTCATAGGATAGACTAATTTTTAGGCAGAACTACCTCTAGATCAGATCTTGATGGAAACATTGGAGATGTTGTCCCATGAATACGTAGGCAACTAACATTGGGTGATGTTGACCCGATCTAAAAAATATTATTAAAATCTTTTGTCCTATGGAAGCTCTTCTCCTAAAGGCAGAGAGGTTCCATTGTGGTTGTGGTGGTTGATTGGTTTGCTTTCTTGCAGGTTTTTCAGGTGACAACAAGTGAGACCAAGATTAACGCGTATAAGATGAAGTTTCTTCGTGTCTGCAACTCCGGTACGTAAGTGTACCTTTAGCGTGAGAGTCAACTTGTTATTTATTTTCAGATGGATGACGGACTTGTACTTAGATGGATGAGTTGTTCTTTATGAATTTTTAGACGTTAAATAATATCATATCATTTGATATATGTATTTGTAAACCCCAGTTATCATGACCTGAATATTCAATCGAAGGGTTTATTTTGTATTTAAGAAGAAAAAAAAATTCTCGCTACTTACTGTTCATGCTTTTTAAAAATGCTTTAAAAATCCGGGTCGTGACAACAATAGAAATCCCGAAGCTGGAGGAGCGAAGAAGAAGCAGAAAACAAATTTTCAGTTCGCGGGGTTACTGTAGTAGAACTGTTCATGACTGGAGGTTGAAAACGATGAACAGTAACCCGTGATTACTATTCACCGGTACAGTAGTAGTTCGGAATTTTTTATTTTTACTCAATTTTCTTCTAAATTGTAAGTTTCTTTTTAATTGTTCTAATGGAGATTTTATTTCTTAGGTTAATGAGTAGCTAAATTTTTTTTCTAAGGCTTTGATGAAACTTTATTAAATTATAGAATTTTATGATTATGAGACGATTAATTTTTCTTAATGACGGATTTAATGTTAATTGTTTATATCTCTTTAATTAATGAGATTGATTTGGATATGAGTTTAGTCATGCTTCTCTCATGATTTACATTGGTCTTTAGTTTCTTACTTGGTTTTGTCTTGTTTAATATTGAAATTGGGTTTAGTTGTGATTTACAAATTGTGGATACAATTAATGCCTTAATTTTAATCCGTTGAAAAGAGGAGGAATAATATATTTTTTTATTATACATGAGAGCTTGATGATGATATTTTCCATAATAATGAAGATTGAATTCTAAATTATTATGAGGAATATAGAAAAATTGATCAATGATCATGCTTATGAGTTTTTATGATTTAATGAATGTGGATTCTTATGCCTTAGTGTTTTGTTTGATTCTTAGTGTTTTACTTATTTGATAGTGTTTTGTTTATTTTGCATTACTTTCTTCTTTTTAGATTAAAGCTTTAGAATTTTAATTCGGATAGTTTAATTGCCTTTGAACTCTTATTTGCTTTTGTTAGTTACTTTAGTCTAATTATTATCTTTATATTTGTTAACTCGATTAGAGTTTACATGAGTTAGATTAAATTTAGTTTTCCAATTTCAAGTCTCCGTGGGATCGACACTCGATATAGCCGTTTAACTACTATAGATTCTTGCGCTTGCGAGTAAACAATTAAAATTTAACATGTTTTTGGAGCCATTGTCGGGGACTTGCAAAGGAAAATAAATTAAATCTAAACTAAGTTTACCCTTCTACCAGTTTTAGCATAATGTGCAAAACAAAACAAAAAAAACAAAAAAAAGAGAGAAAAAGGTGTAAAAACAAGGGGCATTAGAGAGGGGATTAGTCGTGTATGACCACGTGGTTACATGATCAAACAGACAGGTTAGTTAGAGTAGATTCAAATCCCCTAGAGAGTAGTGAATTTGAAACTAATATTTCATTCACAATGGGACATAACAATGCAGAGGCCAAAACCCTTAGGGAGTTATTTTCATCGATTTCTATCAATCCTCCCTCATGCATAGTATTGCCCGCTACCACTACCATACACTTTGAGTTGAAAGCTCAAGTCATTCAACTTCTCCCCACCTTTCATGGTCTTGACAGAGAGGATCCTTACATGCATGTAAAGGATTTTCTCGAAATCTGTGCAACATTTAAATTTCAAAACTTTCCTGATGAGTTAGTTCGTCTACGCTTGTTTCCTTTCTCATTAAAGGATAAAGCTAAGGCATGGTTAAATTCTCTTCCAACAGGGTCTATTAATTCATGGGAGGGACTTGTTAGTAAGTTCCTTTCAAAAAATTTCCCAATATCTAAAACCAATGCCTTAAGGAGAGAGATAGCTGACTTTTATCAAGAGGAGCATGAAAAATTTTATGAGAGTTGGGAGAGGTTTAAGGACTTACTTTTGAAGTGTCCCCACCATGGTTTTGAAACATGGCAGCTTGTGCAATACTTTTATAATGGTTTAACTCAAACACACCGCAATATGATTTAATCCATGAACGGTGGGTGTTTCTTGAGTCTGAATGATGATGCAGCATATAAGTTCTTAGAGGGTTTGTCTGAGAGTTCCCAGCAATGGGACTTTTCAAGCCATAGATAAAAACCAACCCAAAAACATAGGAAAGGAGGCTTATATGAAGTAAGGGAAGATACTTACATGAAAGCTAGGTTAGAGCAGCTGACTAGAAAAGTAGCAGCCATGACCCTTGCTAACAATATGAATTTTGCCAACCAGATTCAAAATGAAGTGTGTTCTCTGTGTGCAAGTCCAATGCATACTGGTCAAATGTGTCCTTCCATGTTAAGTTATTCTGAGTGTTTTGCTGAGCAAGCAAATGCACTAAACAATTATGAGAAACCGTTTGGCAATCCCTTCTTTGATACATAATCCAAATTGGCGGAATCATCCAAATTTCTCTTGGAGGCAAAACCAGCATCCCATTAATGGAGTAGGGCCACCAATGCAGCAAATGTCCACTCAATTTAAGCAACCCAACCCCTCCTACACCTCTATTCCCCAATTAGTTCCTCAAGTTGTTGCATCACCACGTCAACAATCATCACTTGAAGAGTCTCTCAAAACATTCATGTAGTCTACTAACCATGCCAAATTAGAACTTTAAAATTCTAGTCAAATGAACACTCAAACCATAGCTAAACTAGAAACTCAAATTAGCCAGTTAGCAACTCATGTAGGGGAGAGATAGAAAGGCAAGTTTCCCAGTCAGCCTATACCCAACCCTAAAGGTCAATATGTTGTTACTAATGCTTCAAGTTCATCACATGACCAGGGACATGTCCAGTCAATTACCACTCTTAGATCTAGGCAGCAGGTTGACAATCATGTAAAAATGCCTAAAGAATAGATAACTGATAATACAGAGTAAGAAAGTGAGAAGCAAGAACCCAATGACTCCCCACCTGTTTTAGTTGACCCCCCAGTTAGGAGTTTTGTGCCTAAAGCCCCATTTCCTCAAAGACTAGTCAATCCTAAGAAAAATGCACAGTTTGGAGATATTTTAGAGGTGTTTAAGTAAGTGCAAATAAACATCTCATTCCTTGATGTTATCCCCTCCTATGCTAAATTTTTAAAAGACCCTTCTACTAGTTCTTAGTGTGTAAAAAAAACAAAAAGAGAGAGAGAGAGAGAGAGAGAGAGAGAGAAAAAAAAAGGGTGAAAACAAGGGGCATTAGAGAGGGAATTAGTCGTGTATGACCACGTGGTTACGTGATCAAATAGACAGGTTAGTTAGAGTAGATTCCAACCCCCTAGAGAGTAGAGAATTTGAAACTGATCTTCCATTCACAATGGGAGATAACAATGCAGAGGCCAAACCCCTTAGGGAGTTATTTTCACCAATTTCTATCAATCCTCCCTCATACATAGTGTTGCCCGCTACCACTGTCACACACTTTGAGTTGAAAGCTCAAGTCATTCAACTTCTCCCGACCTTCTATGGTCTTGACAGAGAGGATCCTTACATGCATGTAAAGGATTTTCTTGAAATCTGTGCTACATTTAAATTTTAAACTTTTTCTGATGAGTCAGTCTGTCTACGCCTGTTTCCTTTCTCATTAAAGGATAAATCTAAGGCATGGTTAAATTCTCTTCCAACAGGGTCTATTAATTCATGGGAGGGACTTGTTAGCAAGTTCCTTTCAATTTTTTTCCCAATTGTCTAAAACCAATGCCTTAAGGAGAGAGATAGCTCACTTTTGTCAAGAGGAGCATGAAAAATTTTATGAGTTGGAATAAGTTTAAGGACTTACTTTTGAAGTGTCCCCACCATGGTTTTGAAACATGGTGTCTTGTGCAATACTTTTACAATGGTTTAACTTAAACACACCGCAATATGATTGAATCCATGAACGGTGGGTGTTTCTTGAATCTAAATGATGATGCAGCATATAAGTTCTTAGAGGGTTTGTGTGAGAGTTCCCAGTGTTAGAGTATATGTTCTATTTTTTCTTAAGTGTTTATATTAGTCTTCATACTATAGAGGGTAGTTTAGTCATTCTAGATTAGTTTTTATTTACTTCTTTGTAAGCCATCACTTAAGTGAAGGGCAATTAGGACATTTCTTTCTTTAGTTTGTTGGATCGATCTCTCTTAATGTGAGGATCGTTTTCCCTTTTTATGTATGATTCTATTATGAGAAATATAGTGCTCTCCTGGTTTAGAACCATAGTTCTGATTTTGCTATCATGGTATCAAGAGCTTAGGTTTCAATCCTCCATCTGTAACCAGAACCTGTTATACGGCGGTACTGTTCACCACACTTTTCACCGATACTATTTATTGGTGTTATTCACTATGCACTGTTCACAGGTACTGTTCATCTCACTGGTTTACTGGTATTGTTTGTTGCACTGTTCACTGGTACTGTTCACTGCACTGTTCATCGGTATTGTTCATCAACTCTGTTCATCGGTATTGTTCATCAATTTTGTTACTATGGATTTGTTGGACAAGCATGACAATCTTCAAGCAGTTAGTGTATGCTTGAACGGTAACAACTATTCTTATTGGAGTTATGTTATGAGTAATTTTATAATGGGCAAAGGGTTGTGGAACTATATTGATGGTTCTACTATGGAACCTGTTATGCAAGCGGATGTTAAAGCAGAGGAGTTTTCAAAACAATGTTCTGAATAGCATATGTATAATGCCAAAATACTTACTTTGATAAATAATTCAGTAGATCTCACTATTGGTCTACAATTAGCCAAGTTTAAGACCACTAAGGCTGCATGGGATTATTTGGCTTCATTATATGTGTAGTCTAATTATGCCAAGTTTTATCAGCTTGAATTGGATCTTCATTCTACTAGACAAGGAGATAGATCTATTCAGGATTTCTATGCTTACATGACCACTATCTGGGATCAGCTCGCACTTATGGAACCGGTTGAAATTTCTGCTTCTGCTACCTTACTTCAGTATCGTGAGGACCGCCAGGTTGTTCAGCTTCTTATGGCTTTACGAGATGAATATGAGGTCATTCGGGGTTCTATTTTACATCGATCTCCATTGCCTACTGTTGCTACTGTAGTTAATGAATTAATTGTAGAGAAAACCAGATTGAAGATTTTCAGTGGCTCACCCTCCCCTAGTCCGACTGTTTTGGCTGCTTCATCTAATGCACTTATTCAAGTATCTGGTAAGCCTAAACCTCGTACTGCTATAGATGAATGCAATTATTATCATAAAAAAGGTCATTAGAAAAAGGATTGTCCACAACGCCCACAACAAACTGGTCATAACTCTACTAGTTTACAGCCATCTGGTCGTCCCTTTCCTGGACAATCAACTTCTCAGCCAGCCCGTACCTTTCAATAGAATCATGGACAACGGTTGATTGGGGGTCGACCCACCGCTGCCAATACATTCTCTGATATACCAACTGTAGCCTCTTGTGCATCCTCACCATCGATTGTCTCCACTCCTGAACTCCAGTCTCTCTTAGCAGATTTGACTCGTCTACTTGGTACTTCTGCCACTCCCTCTGCTTTGTCTGTCTCAAACTCAGGTTTGTCTCTTCCCTCCGACTCTGTTCGTCTTACCGGTTCTGAATGGAAATTTGACTCTGGCGCTACACATCATATGATGCCAGACGATTCCTTTTTTGTCGAGTGTGGAGATTCTTCTCACTTTAGTGTTGTCCGTGCAACCAATGGTACAACCATGCCCTTGTCTGGCTTGGGCTCTATTCGATCTCCATCACTTTCAGTTTCTGATGTCTTACATGTTCCACAATTAACCGTTGGTCTTTTATCTATTAGTCAACTCACAAAGCTCGGTTACACTATTTTATTTTCCTCTTTTGGTTGTATCGTGCATGACCCGAAGACAAGCAGGCAGATTGGGATAGGCCGTAGTGTTGGGGGTCTCTACACATTGGATCAACTACATGCACCTGCCTATGTTGTTGCTCATTCTACTTTGGGCGACTTGCATCTTCATTCTGATTCTTCTTTGTTTTATTTGTGGCACTCGCGGTTAGGACATGTTTCTAAGTCTAGGCTACAATATTTAGTTTCTTCTGGTGCTTTAGGAACTTTGCCAATTAGTGATATTTCCTTTTGTAGTGGTTGTAAACTTTCTAAATTATCTGCACTTCCATTCACCTTAAGTGATTCTCTTTCTACTAATCCATTTGATCTAGTTCATTCTGATGTGTGGGGACCTGCTCCAGTTGCTACCAAGGGTGGTTCCAAATATTATGTTGTGTTTGTAGATGATTGTACTCGCTATTCTTGGGTTTATCTTATGCATCATAGATCTGATTTTCTTTTGATTTATCGTGAGTTTATTGCTATGGTGCGTACTCAGTTCAATGCAGTTGTTAAGTGCTTCCGCTCTGACTCGGGTGGTGAGTATTTATCTTATGAATTTAAGGCTCTTCGAACAACTGAAGGGACAACACATCAATTATCTTGCCCTCACACGCCACAATAGAATGGTGTTGCTGAAAGGAAGCATCATCACATTTTGGAGATTGCACGCTCACTGCTTCTGTTCCTTCTATTTTTTGGGGTGAAGCTGTTCGTACTTCTATTTACTTGATCAACCGCATTCCTTCATCCTTGACGGTTGATAAGTCCCCTTTCGAATGCTTATACAATACCAAACCTGATTATCAGTCTATGCGTGTGTTTGGTTGTGCCTGTTATGTTTTACTTCCTGCTATTGAACGTTCAAATCTGTCTGCACGATCTAAGTTATGCTTATTTTTAGGATATGGTGTTGGTCAAAAAGGGTATCGATGTTATGATCCGTTGTGCAACAAGTTGTATATTTCTCGGCATGTTGTGTTTGTTGAACGTCTCTTTTATTATGTGATCCCTCATCGTGATTCTCTTGTTGATCGCTCGGATTTGATTTACATTGATCCTTTTTCTCCATGTATTTCTGATGATTGCAATAAGTCTGTGGATGTGTCTGCTCTTGTTCCTTCTCGTCCAACTATTACGCAAGTTTACCAACGTAGAATGCAAAGCTCCACGGCCCCATTGGTGTTGCCTCCTCCAATTGCCCATGATGTAGATCAAACTCGTGCTCTTGTACTTGTTCAAGAGCCTAGATTTAGTCTACGTTTGGCTGGCCTTCCTCCAGCTCTGCCTGCTCCCCTTGCTACCTCTCTGCCTTCGGATTCTGTTGGTCCCCTTGTGTCTTATGATGCTCGGTATGTGTGTTTCTCTTCTTACTATACTTCTCATTTCCTTAATTTTTTGTCTGTCATTCACTCTCTTCATGAGCCTCAGTCCTACAAAGAGGCTTTTAGCAATCCCAATTGGCAGCAGGCTATGCAGGACGAGTTATTTGCTTTGCACAAGACTGGAACATGGGAGTTGGTTTCTCTTCCACCTGGTAAGAATGTCATTGGGTGTAAGTGGGTTTTCAAGATCAAGATCAAGTCCAATGGTTCTCTTGAAAGGTACAAGGCTCGCCTGGTTGCCAAAGGATTTGCTCAGGAATATGAGATTGATTATGAGAAGACATTTGCTCCAGTTGCCAAAATGACTTCTGTTCAGACACTTATATATGTTGCCTCAATTCATAAGTGGCCCATCTATCAGATAGATATCAAAAATGCATTTCTCAATGGTGATTTGTTTGAGGAAGTTTACATGAAACCTCCTCTCGGCCTTCCATATAAGCAAGGACAAGTTTGTCATCTTCGGCATGCCTTGTATGGTCTCAAGCAAGCCCCACGTGCTTGGTTCGAGAAGTTTAGTGCAGCACTACTACATTTGGGTCTCACTGTCAATGCTCATGATTCAGCTTTATTCCTCAGAGACACTCCATCTGGGCGGGGTTCCTTTGTTATTTCTTGGGAATTGAGGTTGCTTACTCTTCTCAGGGCTATCTTTTGTCTCAGTCCAAGTATGCTTATGATGTTATTGCTTGTTCTGGGTTATCCGATTTTTGTGTCGTGACTACTCCTATGGAACTCAACTTGAAATTGGATTTCTTGGATGGTACTTCCCTTGATGATCCTACTTGGTATCAGGAAATTGTTGGTTCTTTAGTTTATCTCACTATCACTCGCCCTGATATTCAGCATGTTGTACATATTGTCAGTCAGTTTTCCTCGGCTCCACGCTCTACACATTGGGTTGTTGTTCTTCGCATACTTTGCTATGTGCAGGGCACTTTACATTATAGTGTGCTTCTTTCCTCCTCGTCTAATCTTGCTCTTCATGCCTACTCCGATGTTGATTGGGCTAATGATGTTGTTGATCGCAAATCTACTACTAGTTATTGTGTCTTTCTCGGTGATTCTCTCATCTCCTGGAAGAACAAGAAGCAGGATGTCATTGCTCGGTCTACCGTTGAGGCTGAATATCGGGCTATGTCCGACACTGCTACTAAAATTGTGTGGCTCCGTTGGTTGTTGGCTAATATGGGTATCTCTATCATTGTTCTCACTCTCATGTACTGTGATAATAAGAGCGTCATTCAGATTGCTCACAATTTTGTGTTCCACCACCGTACCAAGCATTTAGAGATTGATTGTCACTTTGTGCATCATCATTTACGTGCTGGGACTGTTTCCCTCCCGTATATTCAGTCGTCTCTCCAGTTGGCTGACTTCTTCACCAAAACTCATACGATGGCCCGCTTTCAGTTTCTGATGAGCAAACTCTCGATGATCACTACATCTAGAGTTTGAGAGGGGGTGTTAGAGTATATGTTCTATTTTTTCTTAAGTGTTTATATTAGTCTTCATACTATAGAGGGTAGTTTAGATATTCTAGATTAGTTTCTATTTACTTCTTTGTAAACCATCACTTAAGTGAAGGGCAATTAGGACATTTCTTTCTTTAGTTTGCTGGATCGATCTCTCTTAATGTGAGAATCGTTTTCCCTTTTTATGTATGATTCTATTATGAGAAATATAGTGCTCTTCTGGTTCAGAACTCTAGTTCTGATTTTGCTATCACCCAACAATGGGACTTTTCAAGCCATGGAGAAAAACCAACCCAAAACCCTAAGAAAGGAGGCTTATATGAAGTAAGGGAAGATACTGACATGAAAGCTAGGTTAGAGCAGCTGACTAGAAAAGTAGAAGCCATGACCCTTGCTAGAAATATGAATTCTGCCAACCAAATTCAAAATGAAGTGTGTTCTCTTTGTGCAAGTCCAATGCATACTACTCAAACATGTCCTTCCATGTTAAGTTATTCTGAGTGCTTTGCTAAATAATTATGGGAAACCGTTTAGCAATCCCTTCTCTGAGACATACAATCCAAATTGGCGGAATCATCCAAATTTCTCTTGGAGGTAAAACCAACCTCCCATGAATGGAGTAGGGTCACCAATGCAGCAGATGTCTACTAATTTTAGGCAACCCAACCCCTCCTACACCTCTATTCCCCAATTAGCTCCTCAAGTTGTTGCACTACCACGTCAACAATCATCACTTGAAGAGTCTCTCAAAATATTCATGCAGTCTACTAACCAGGCCATATTAGTGTTAATGTCGTGTCAGAAAAATAGTGTTTCTCCCACCTATACGATTGTCAATTTTTGTGACAAATTTGTGAGTGAGCCCATGAGTTATTTAGGTGAAGCTGATTTGAAGAAAAGACCACGAGACAGCAAACTGAAGCTCCAAATCATCTGTAAATTTCATCAAGCTCAAGATTTGGATCAATTACAACTGGCACTCTCATCATTGCTCTTACATACACTTCTTTCTGCCCCTAGGACCTTATAGTAAATAATTAATTCTCTAGGGTCACTTATAAACCTTTGTCTAACTCACACATGGGTAGGCTTACCCACACATGGGTAGACTCACCCACACATGGGTAGGCTCACCCACACTTGGGTAGTCTTACCCACTCTTAGGTAGGCTTACCCACACATGGGTAGACTCACCCACCAATGGGTAAGAAATATCATCTCTTGTCCTCTATAAATACCCATGTCATAGGAAGAGGTGATTGTCAAGTAGATCTAAACCCTCTCAAGTCCCTTAGGCATTCTTGTAGATTCTTTGCCATATTTTTGGAAGGCCTTGGGCCACTTGTCTTAAATTTCCTCTCATTTAAAGGAATATCAATGGAGTCTTTCTTGAGAGCCATGGAAGAAATTCAAGCTTGATGGTCTTTAGTTTCTTGTTCCTATAGAGTTGAATCTTTAGAAACCGATCTTTCTACCCGACTCCCTTGGCTTTTGAAATATTTCCTTCCAAAGCCTTGAATTTGTCATAAGTACCCATCCTCCCCTTGGCAATGGCCATGAAAGATTCTCAATGAGGAAATGGGAAGGTGCTTATGACTATTTGGCCAAGGTTTCCTTCATTTTATGAAAAACCACCTAGAAACCTAAAACCCCCCATCAAATAAGCCTCAGCAATTTTAGAGCATCAAATTAGATCCAAGGTTAGATGTGGGATGGCCAAAGATTGAACACTCTTCAAGTGCACACGTACTACTTGCAAGGGCAAGCTATTGTAAGTGTTCTTAAGATCTCTTCTTCCTAAATTTCTAGTTGGTGGAGTAAACCTAGTGGTTGAAACACCTTGGTGAGAGGGGCGAGTTGTGCATAGCCCTCAGAGTGTGGATTCAATTAAATGTATGTACGGTTACCGGTGAACTAAGGAAAATCGGGGTTTGTAAATGGTTGTGGGATGGCTGAAACCCTCACTTAGTGGATGTCAGAGGTGCCTTAGATTAGGTGCTTTGAGAGTGGATGTACCCATCTAAGTAAGTGCTTGACGGCGAACCACTATAAATCTCTTTGTGCATGATATCTTTATTTGTTTGATGTTGTGATGACTTTACATATCTAACTTCACGTCGCATGAGTCCCTCTCTCACCTCTGTGCACTCTAAATATGAATATTTGTCTTTACTGAATGTACACACGATTGATTTCCTTTATCTTTGATCATCATTGTCATGTTGCGTGGAATTAAATTTACAAGTAACTTTTAAGTGGTTGTCCTATTAAACCCCCCCCCCCCCCCTCCCCCCTCTTCTAGGACTCTCTCCTTAGCGTACTTAAAAATTCTAGTCAAATGAACACTCAAGCCATAGCTAAACTAGAAACTCAAATTGGCTAGTTAGCAACTCATGTAGAGGAGAGAGAGAGAAAGACAAGTTTCCCAGTCAACCTATACCCAACCCTAAAGGTCAATATGTTGTTAGTAATACTTCAAGTTCATCACATGACCAGGGGCATGTCCAATCAATTACCACTATTAAATCTGGGCGACAGGTTGACAATCATGTAAAAATGTCTGAAGAAGAGAGAACTGAGAATACAAAGTTAGAAAGTGAGAAGCAAGAACCCAATGACTCCCCACCTATTTTAGTTGACCCCCCAGTTAGGAGTTTTGTGCCTAAAGCCCCATTTCCTCAAAGACTAGTTAATCCTAAGAAAAATGCACAGTTTGAAGATATTTTAGAGGTGTTTAAGTAAGTGCAAATAAATATCTCATTTCTTGATGTTATCCAACAAGTGTCCTCCTATGCTAAATTTTTAAAAGACTTAGTCACAGTCTAGAGGATAACAAATGTTCCTAAAAAGACATTCTTGACAGAGCAAGTTAGTTCTATTATTCAATGCAAATTCCTTATCAAACAAAAGGACCCTGGTTGTCCCACCATTTCATAGAAGATAAGGGATCCTCACATTGAGCGGGCCTTGTTAGATTTAGGGGCTAGTGTGAATTTATTGCCATATTTTGTGTATGTGCAATTGGGATTGGGAGAGTTGAAACCCACATCAATGACACTTCAATTAGCTGATAGATCTGTAAAAATTCCTTAAGGTGTTGTTGAAGATGTTCTGATTAAGGTTGACACATTTTACTTTCCAGTAGACTTTGTAGTCCTTGATACTCAACCTGTTCAAAATATCCATGGGCAAATTCATGTTATTTTGGGTCGTCTTTTCCATGCTACATCTAATGCTCTAATAAATTGTAGAAATAGAGTGATGAAGCTTTCTTTTGCGAACTTGACATATGAGTTAAATGTATTTGATATAAGTAGACAATCATCAGACTTCGATGATACTTTTGAGGTTGACATGATTGAGAGTCTAGTGGATGATGTTTTTTCTTTTATTTATTCTGATGATCCACTAAATATTTGTTTAACTCACTCTGATTTGATAAGGAGAATTGATAAAGAGAAGATAATTACTTTAAAGGAACCTAGATGAGTTTAGATGGAGGTGTGTCTAGCTGAAGACAATAAACTTAGCGCTCTTAGGAGGCAACCCAATTTTAGGTTTTGAAAGTTACTTTATTTTCTTTAGTAGTTAGTGTTTTCATTTTATTCAGTTAGTTTTTATATTTGTTGATTACTCTAAATCATTATTAAGGTATACTTATACGATTCATTATTAATTTACCCTTTTGTGATTATGCTTATGTTTTATTGACCATTTTTCTTTTAATAACTATGTCCATGAGCACGTTAACAAAGGTAATATCTCTTCTTTTTCCTCCTTTCTTATCTTAAGCATTGCATTTATTTTCTTTTATACATTGAGGACAATGTTTAGTTTAAGTTTGGGGGTGTAGAAAGATATTTTTAATTTTATTTTAGAGTATGTGTTTTAATTTTAGTAAAAAACATTAAAAAAATTAGATTTTTGTTATGATTTTTCTTATTTACATTGATACTTCTTTTAGATATGTAACTTTATTTAATAATATCAAACTATTTAGAACATATTTATATGACTTTGACGAATTTAATGATTTTGAGCTCTGATTACATCATATTGGTAAATCCTATTCGAGCAAGGAATGCAGCTATCTTGCATAGGTAAATCATGTCCACCTTAGAAATCTGTCCCCAAGGTTTTATAGCGCCCAGCTTGCCACTAGAATCCTACCTGCACAAAGACTTTTCATCCTACTCCGCAAGGCGAATAATTTGCCCGGAACATCTCTAACGATGCTCCAACATCTGTCTGTGCCCAAGGGGCTGCCTAGGCTATCCATCACCCAAGCTTACTTGGTTATCCGCTGCCAAGTTCAAGGGGTAGCCGCCCCCTTTTCCCATCCGCTAACACTTGGACTAACAAAGTTGAGTTGTGTCTATTTAAGGGAGAAAGCAAAGGTGGCCATAGTTAACAAATAACTATTTTGTTCATGCACAACGAACCAAGGTGCTTAGAGAGAAAATTCTTAATCTTCGTAAATCAGCCTTGCCCTCTCTCTACCATTGTATTTCGACGAACTGAAATATAGCAAAACCCTTACACCAAAGACAACTTGTGGCTATATTATTACTATTTACTTGTGTTGCGGTGTAGTCAAGCCATCACGAGGCAAAATTTCGCACCCATGACAGTTACAAGGTTAATTTTATTATTTTTAACATGCTCGACATTTTAAGACTTTATAAACACACAGCTTACAAACAGCTCTTAATGACGCATAACAGTGAAGCCAGACAACAGAAAGTGTTTATAAATGATGTTTGATAAGCCACATCATTATATGTAAATTCCCGACAGACATTAATGAATTGTTTAAAAAGGAGTTCCTGCCTCTCCTACCATAGATCCTGCTTTTTCCCTCGTAAGATTTCATTAAGAGTTGAAATCTTGAAATGAAGAAAAAATCACAAGCATTTTCGATGCATTTTTTTATACCCGGCTTTTAGCCTACGACATTAATCAACCAGAAGAGAAAAGTTGGCTGTTTCAATCATGTGCAAGGAGCAGATACTAATGAGGTAACTGAATGACAGGACATAAGCTCAATTCAAACAAAACGAAGAAAACAATAAAAACACTCAGACAAATAATACCAAGCCATGACAATACAGAAAACTGCTATTCATACTCTTTTAAGTATACATGTCAGGCAGAACCTCAGGTTATACTACTACATTACATGAATAATTAGGGATCACTAAATAAACAAGCCAGCCATGAGCCATCAATACTTCGTCGTTGCATGAAGATGTAAATAATTGCCAACGCAAATGCCTGGAGGAAAGAGGGGGGTTATTACAACTAACTCATGTGGCTCTGTTGTCAATGTAAGCCATACTTTCTGAATAAAAGAATTGCATTCATGAGACCAAAATTTTCCCAAAAAAATACCATGAATAATGATTGTACATAAAAATCCATGAGACTAAATCAATATTAAACACACAAAAATTAACTGCAAACAACTCCTACCAAATCAGAGTATATTGCCCTAGAAAATAAACCCATTTACTGACCTTGAACCCACTAGGAATATTTTCATCATTGTGAATTTTTGGAAAAGCTAAATATGATGTCGAATCATTAGTATGGTTAGGCATTTGATTTAGGGCCTGTTTGGACAGCTAATTCAACCCTGGATAACATTTAGGAAACACATTCGGCCCAAATTAACCAAAATTATTAAAGTGAGAAGGGCGGAGATTTTTTCCACTCTATACCTATACTGCCCTTTCAAAGAAATTCTTAACTAATTTAGAATTCAAGAGACCTAAAATATTTTAATGATTTCTCCAATACGTATAACCTTGTAGCAACATAAAAAGAATGGATTTCATAATCCTAATTAGTTTAGAATTTATTAAAATGAGAAAGGGGGCAGAGATTTTGGTCATAGAAATCCTGAATTATCCATAATCTATATTATTAATAAATTGAAAAGGGGGCTGAGATTTTTGTCATAAAAGTCCTAAATTGCCCCCAATACACCAAAAAATTTATTTATGAACTATTATTTATGGATGGATCAGGTAAGATAATCAAACTTGAAGCTCAATTTGCATATGGGAATATAAGACTCTAATTCTATGGAATGCAACATGTCCGTTATGCATGAACACTTCTACTAGTTAACCCAGATTCAGGCCGAATATGCAAATCTCCTCTCCATTCTATCTTCATACCCCCATAAGCTTCCATCTTCCACCAGCCATGGCAGCCACCACAGCCTATCCTCTAGCTCCTACCTACCATCCGCCTCTGCCACACCAACATTGACATATCATTCTCGCCAGCCCCAATGTCAACTTCATTGTCAAAATGTTGCATTTAATGGCACCAGCTTTCCTAACAATTTCCGAGATCTCTGTGCTAGGCCAACGCCACTACCTCGTCCACAACCACAGTGGATGTCTGGTCCTGGCAAGAAACAGATCCAATGACCATTACAACAACTTCTGCCACTGCCAGCCACCTTCAACTCCGACAAATTGTCCACCTCTGTTTGAGCAAAACCACCTATCACGGCAATGTCCCTTTTAAGTCCGGCCTCACCACCCTCTTGTCGTTCAAAAGCATGACCACTTCTGCACCAGCATCAGAGCTTTCTTCTCCAGCAGCAGTAGTAACATGCAGAAATTTGATCCAGATCTTCCCTCAACAGTGACGATTCTCCTGCCATTCAGATGTCAGCCAACAGCAGAAGACAAGCACACATCATTCAGGTATCTTTTGCAAACTAACACCATAGCCACAAGACATCTCTTTTTCTACAGCAACAGCGGTGCCAACCATGTCCTTTTCCTTAGCCATCGCAAGGGGCCACCCTCCAACACCTCTTGACAGAAACCATCAAGCATTAAAATGAAACACCTTTGACAGTGAAGTGACACAAGGCCAGGCTTTTTCCATTTTTTTGTTCTATTAAGTACTTAAAATATAATAACCCATAGTTTGCAATGTTGGATATTGGAGATATATCAACAACTTAAAGATAGGATATATCGAAGATATTAAGGAAAATGATATTGTTGAACAAAAACAGATTTCTCGCCACATGATAATCTAAGAATACATTAACATTTAAAAACTAATACTATTATCAAACAATCTACATATTTTCTATAGATGACTTCATATAATAGAACCCTAATAAATAAAATATGGCTGAATTCATACAATAGAAACTTAAGCAATAGAAGCATTTGTGGGCTCTCTGTTTTGCAAGTACTTTACTTCAGTAAAAGAATATAAAGGACTACATCATGGAATTTCATTGTGTTCTGTGACCTTCTCTATTTTGAGTTTCCTTCTCACAAGAAGCTTTCCTTTTTTTTTAAAATACATGTTGCTTTTGAAAAAATTGACTAATTAAATTTAAATTTCTGATCCGATATACTTAAATAACAAAGTGGAGAACCTTCTACCTAAAGCATGAAACCTATTTATGACAGCTTGACTTATTTTTCATTTCATATATCTATAACATTAACTAATGCATAAAATTACTTTAAAGAGGCACTAAAAAGCTTATTTGACATCGCCGGAAGCTTTAAGATTTTTTTCCTTATTGTTTTTAAGAAAAAGGGGCAATATCACATATATATTGGCAATATCTGAGATATACCCACAATATTGCAGATATATCTGAGATACATGGGATATATCTTAGAAATAACCTGAAGATGGTTTGTGAAAGGCAAGACAAATAAAATAAATCATTAAATGCAATAAAAAGTTACCAAAATGAGCACAATAATCCTTAATATCGACAAGATACGAGTACGTAAGAGAAAACATTGAAAATTAATAAAAAGTAAATAAATAAAATGTTAAAAAAGATAATGACCAACTACATAGTGATCGCCTATGCTTTTGGGCTCAGCTCACTCAATCGTAGTTGGGCTCAACCTTGTCTCGAGTGTAACCCAAACTTTAGCAACGAGAGCTTGGACCAGCCTAACAATACAAAAGATTGGCTCGGGCTTGGCATGAGCCAAGCTTACCATTGCTGGCTAAGCTAAAAAAAATTAATACCTAAGATGAATTTAATACATACAACGGGCTTGTTTATTATTGAAACATTAAATCAAATAAATGTAAAATAATTCTAATTAAAATATCTTTATGGAAGATTTGTTACTTTTACCATTCTTATTTTAGGATATTTACATAACTGGATTTATGTTATGCAAAGTCTCTTGAGTAATTTTTATTTAATGATGTTTCATATGGAAATATTGATTACATCAAATCATAATCTCCATTAGTAATAACTATAAATGAAAGGGAAACTTCAATAAAATGCGGTCACACGAAGCAGTATTAGACAAAAAGATGCAGAGATACCACCATACGTGGTTCCTATTTTGTGATTTATCATGGCGTAGATACCTATGTGAGGAAAGATCATTAGGAAAATGTACACATAAAAATGTTGGGAACTTTAAATACATAAGGACCTTGCTACTAGGTGATATATAAATATATGACGAGGAAAAATTACCAAACGGAGCACATCATAAACCACACTTTCGTTCTTTCTCTTTATTTATGTAATTGTATAACAAAAAGGAGCATATCATGAACCTCACCCTTCGTTATTTCTCATTATTTATATAATTGTAGCATATCTATGTGTGTGCTTGTATGTGTGTGTAAAACACATGCATGTGTGATATTTTGCAAGAACTGATACTATTAATATATTTTAACAAATTAAAAAAATTTATAGAAATTAAGGGATGATTTAAAATATACCTTTTTTGGCAATTAAGATGATAAAATATACTTATATATAGAGCTATTATGTTTATATACAAATAGAAGTACTTATTTGATTTAACGTCAAAATGTTAAGTAATATAGGAAAAGATTACAAATCAAAAGGAAGAGATTTTGGAGAGAAAGTTGGAGACTGGAAAATGTGTGTGCGCCTACTATGGCGCCTGAGAGCAGACAAAAAGCTCTGCACTCAGAACCAAGGGCCATCAAGCGCACACTAGTTTTGGGCAAAGGTGGTGGCCAGCATGTGCATCTAAATTCAAGTCAAGCATTCAGTCTAGAACATCTGAGCCTGCGAGGCACTAGCTCAGCTCTCCGAGTCTCCAAGCTGAGTGAGCTTGGCTGTTTTTGTTTCAAGCCAAGCCTTGAGCCTTTTATCAAGCTGAGCCCGAGACCTCCTTGCACCTCAGCCAAGTAAGGCATATGCCTTCTGTAACTGAGCCCAACTTGACTTGAGTGCCCTGGAGGCATTTTTGTGGCACCTTGCCTTGCAGCACACACTTTGTATCATTGGGGAGAGCATTGATATATCAAGCCTCCCAGTTCTAATCACATAAGCCACAAGGAACAAGCATATACAGAGGAAGAATTCACTCCTAAATCTTATAATCTAAAACATCCACCAGAGACATTAATTACCAAACAATATGAATAATAACCTTATAAATAAGGGGCATTCAATAGCGTGGTTGAAATGACCTTTACAGAACAGCTGCTGAAGCAGAATTATCAGCCCCTGTGTTTGCCTGATTAGACTCATCCTGTACCAAAACAGCAAGAATCCCAACTTCAGCTAAATAACATATTGAACTAAGGTCAGTCGCTCTTGCTTAAAATCATAGCAATATCAGCTCAAATTTTGATAGAGCATGTGCTTAAAGTCAGCTTCCAAAGTCCAAAAAACAAAACCACATTTATTATCATCAAACATAATTGTTTCAAGTGGTAAAGGATTCTCATCTATTTGTTCATGGTTGGATATGCAATACAATTTTAAGGAAAACATCCTGTCCCAACATATATTTTCTGAAAATCAATCTTCCTAAGTTTTTCAGATGCATTTATAAGGAACAAGTCACTGGAAACCAGTTACCTGCTCATTTGGGTCTACAGAAGAAAGAGGCTCACTCATGGTCACCGTCTGGATGGGTGTCCTGGGAAATCCTTTCAAAACCCCCTTCAGAATGATACAAGAAAAGTCAAAGGCCAAAAATTTATGTTCTACACAAACAAATTCATTGATCCATGAAAATTAACCACATTCAAATTTCAAATGACAGCAGAAAATGATTTTGAAGAGTTCCTAATTATGATGAAGCTAACTTAAGATATATAGCATGAATTAAGCCAGCGAACATTATAGAAGAAACATTAGCATATTCATAACATGAAGAGTCAGAAATAAACGTAATAAAACCAATAAGTACAAGTAAATGATTCATAACAATATATAGCAGGACAACACTGTACACCACAATGATTACAAGATTGCAGTTAGTAAACCCTGAGCTGTATTTAGGTACTGGCTTATCAACCTTAGCCTCAGGGCTATCAACCAGAAAGAGCATATTTCCAACGAGAATTGAGAAGGTAGGCTGTTCGAATTCCCGTGTTAACATAGATACAATACTCACTAATTTTTATCTTTTTCTCTAAATTTGAATTTTAACAGCTAAAATTAAGAATTTTTTTCCGAATTTCACAAGGCAATGAATGTTCTCTTTCCAAAATTGGAACTTGCTCAGGTTTATTGTAGTACAATACATCAGACAAACAGTCTTTTGGTCAAGGGTATTTTGAAATTTTCAATCATAAGGCAATTTTGCAATGCCATATGAGAGGTAATGTTCAGTATGACATAAAATTTATAAATTCTCTTCTAGAGAATACTCATTGTAACTATTACTAGAAACCAAGTTACCTCAAAAGTTCGAGCCTTTAAGGAATGGCCCAACAATGCATATCAAGCTCAAACAGACTTGCGTATTTGATATTACCCGATTGTCCAATAGCTTCTACATTAGAATTTAGTTTTATTAAAAGCATTATTTTCAAGCAAGTAGTTTATTCTGAAAGAATTATTCATGAAAAAAAAAATTTAATCCCATCTTTCTTCACCTATTTATGTTTTCATCAACTCCCTTCTTCACCACCGTCATGTTCTTATCACATTCTCTGACTCTTTTGGTATTTCTTCACTTGGTCTTCTGCTTGGCTGTCTCTACCCCTTTCATTGGTCTCTTGCTTGTTATCAATCCTGCCCCTCTTACCCTGTAACTATATCTTCCATATCACATTTCCACAACTTCATCTTATCCTGCTACAGTTGCATTTCATCTGACAGCCCTTAGTTACTCTACCTTAAATTCAAACCCATCATTTATCTTACCCAAACTGATGCTATTCCCACCCGATTTACCTTAAATTCAGCTCTTGGACAACCTTCTTTGATCACCCATGCAACTGTCCCCAATCCTAGTAATCCTTCTGCCACATTTCCCCACCTAGAATACCCTTCTAATCTCAGAAACAATTACACTTTCATCTTTTCAGTATCACAACATGGCCTATTTGAGACAAAATGTTTCATGAAAGACCACTCAAATAACATAACCATCCAAAAAATTGAGATAAACTAAAATGGACGTCAAGGTAATCTATTGCTTCTAGCTTGGCAGATATCAACAAGCACAAATACTCCCCTCTGTCCCACATTAATAGCTCCATTTGGTTTTTCAAAATGAACTTTTGAAAACCCAAATGAAGCTATTAATATGGGACAGAGGGAGTATTAAACTCATAACAGTTGGTACTTCAAGGGAATAAAAATTAACAGTCATAAATAAACACAAATACATGTAGACAAACAAATATGGAGCTTCTAGTGACAGAAAATTAATGATCAATGCAAATAATATACTTCCACATTCGACACTGTTCAGTTTAACATATAATGAGTCAACAGACTTCCAGAAATATTTAACACCTTATTAGCCCACTTCAGACCACATGCATTGCAGAGAGTCCTTGGGCCACCAGGTCCTCGCCGCATCATTGGTGTAGACTTTTCACTAGTACCACAATACTGACATCTGTGTCAAGAACGAAAGAAGGGTTAAAAAAAAACTTATCTGAAACAATCAAAAGACTGCCCACCAGAAACAGGTATTATAATAATACTCTATAACACACACACCCCCCCCCCCCAAAAAAAAAAGAAAACGAAAGAAAGAAAGAAAAGCAGTAACATTATCAAATGGCTCTCCCAAAAGTGTTCAAATTACAACAACAAAAAAACTCAAAAAATTGTAATTAATGTTAATAGGTCCATACACAGCTACTTGATGAGGCTCCTGCGAACCTGAACTAGAATCCCAATCTGCTGACTCTTCTGCAACTTGTTTTGCAGATGCAAACTGACCTTTTCTACGCTGCATTCTGATCATGACAATAAATAAGAGCAACAATAAATTTTAATAACAACGCAATATGAAAAAGAAGATTAAAATAAACTCCCACAATCGAATATTATAGCCAATTATTAAACCAAGCTCACTGTTCAGCCAAAAGAATGTTTATAATACAAGCAGAAAGAACACAAGAAAGCACATGATCCTCAAACATTAGCATACAAGAGACAAAAAAAATATATACCTATAAACAGATGAGGCCAGTTGAAGCTACCATGGTTTTTATTTCCTTGTAAAGCTTTTAGCTAAAGCCCATTAAAAATAGCAATGGATTTGAAAGAAGTTTCCCAGTAAATGCAAACCCTGAATTAAAGCTACTCTACTAACCTCAATAAAAATAGAGGCACGTGATGCCCCTCTCCCCACTCCAAGGAACTCGTAGGGCCAAAAAATTTTGGGTCCATGGCCCCTTCCCTGGGTCCGCCCCAGCCTCCATCCCTGGTTAACCCTTTATCTAAACTGATGATGTAATGGAAGGGACTAACTATTTATATAATCAACTCTTAACATTTCCCCCTCACTTGCAAACACCTCTAACTCTATGCATGCTTGTACCAAAAAACCTGTACGCATTCACATGAGCACACAAAGAAGCACACAATATGTAGCATGGATTCCCCAGACCTTGACCATAGAACCATGTTCATCACCACTTCATTTCAAAACTTAAGCCGTAGGTGAAGGGACCAACTACATATACTAAGAACAGTAACATTCATCCTACAGTTAAAAGATAGATCACCGTCAGTCCGGGAGAAAAGATCATTTAAAAACAAATGATAAGCTGAAAACCAGAAAAATATCCATATTGAATTCATCTAACATTATTGGATGAATCTCCAAACAACAAACTTGAGCAGAGTACCACCATAAATAATAACTAATCCAGAAAATAAAGTTGTTAGCCTAGAACAAATTTGTCTTTCTAGAAAACCTACCAAGCTAAAAACATGCCAGATTGAGTCAAGACTATATATTTAAACATATTTTTTCGCCTTTCTACTCAAACCTACTTCGTTATTCTTCTTCCCGACCATTTTTGACAAAAATTCCACTTATGGGTACATAGATCCACATTGTTATGTAATGTGGCTTTAAAGTAATAGATCATGCCCTTGGTCTGTTTTCTTTCCATGAAGGATTACTAATTAGGCAAAAGATATACCCAACCGACATTCATAAACTTATATTTCCCCTACACCGCCTTCTGAAAGAAATATTCATGGGCTCAAATTCAGTAGAAAGTTGTATACCAAGTCTAACAACAAACAACTTCTTTCAATCCATAATGAAACTTGCCTTATAAACCACAAGAAGACATTCTTATAGGTCGATAAAACACAAGCAGTCTCTGTAGCCTAAATATCATAAGACTTGCAGCTCGCTAGCATTGTTCTTTGCCATCTTCAAACTTCTCAGTTGAAACAACACATGTTTAAAACTTATATTCATACTGAAATATTTAAATAGTTCAAAGCACTGTTAAGGCCAAAGTAACTACAGCTTTATCCACCTGAAAAAAAAGTTGTTCAACATAAAACATCAAATGACAGGATGCCCAAGATTGCCTACCTAAGAGCAACCTCTTTGCGAACAGTATATCGAATTTTCTTATCAAAGCAGCGTTCTTTTCGCTTTTCCCGAAATCTGAGAAGAGAAGCAAGTCTCTGTGGGATACTTGAGCGCCTTACACCATCAGCACTACCCTACAAAAATGACAGAATAAAAAATAAACTAACAAAAAACAGACTCACACAAAAATAAACTGTAAGATTACAAGATACCCGGCTATTTTGCAGAGTAGACCCTGGAGTGGTAGATCCAATATTAGGCATTTCCCGCCCTCCGAGAAGTAACAATACTGCTTGCACCTACAAGAGAAACAACTTCAAATGGTAATAAGCTGCATTAAGAAATATAAAATACATATGAGAACTAGTAATCAAAAAGTACTCTCATAATCATATAAACTGACAGACACACATAGACAAAAAGAAATTAAGCGTTAATAGCAAAAACAGCAAACACCACAATAATAAATGGAACAACCAACTGATTAAAACATCAGATTAACCAACTTTTTTCCTCTTTTTGCATTTGACAAAATTAAGACTGCAAAGATCTTAACTTCAATGTTCTGAGATTCTCGTTTTCCCCCACTTGATAGCAAGTTCAACAAGCCATATCATCAGGACCATGAGATTTTGTTGTCTTGTCATGCTGTAGCATTTAGGATTTAATTGTGTTAATTTATGCATTTGATTTGCTTTGATTGGTATTAGGCTGGTCCATAAGGCCATATTAATTGTTTTAATTCATGTTAAGTAGGCAATTAAGAAGGCAAACTATGTAAAAGGCATATGCCTCTCTATTTTGATTACGGAAAATTTTAATTGCCCTAATCCCCATCTCTCCCCCCCAATCGTCCCTTCTCCCCAGCCCTTTTGTCCCCTTCTCTGCTTGCACGTCATGTTCGCAGAAGGTCATTTGTATCCCCTTCCTCCAAATTTTCTATCTATCTACCTGTGTACCAACTTGGTACACAAGATTGGTATTGGAACATCTTCAATCCCTTTATAGTTCAAACCAAGATCATGGCCACTGAGGAGAGACGCTCTCAGCCAGATGACTCCGGCCAGGTACACCCAGTATTCCATGTTTCTCACCTTCACCGTTTAGTGGGCGATCCTAGTTGGGTGGCTCATTGTGCTCCACCTCTCCTGCTGTCGCCTCCGTTGATACCTGCTTCCATCATTTATACAAGGCATTTTCATCATGTGGGGTGGCTTGTGGCATAGATGCTCATTGTTTTGCACGGTCGTGGTTTGGAGGATGCTACTTGGACTATGGAGGATGAGTTCTTTGCTCAGTTCCCCGATTTTGCACCTTGAGGAAAAGGCAATAGCGGAGCATGGTGGATTGTTATGCCTTGCTATATCATAGCACTCTTTAGGATTGTTTTAATTTAAGCATTTGATTTTCTTCGATGGTCTTAGGCTGCCCCATAAGGCCTTATCAGGTGTTTTAATTCATGTTAATTAGGTGATTAAGGACCAATCTCATACGGCGGACAAACTACGCAAGGCATACTGCCTCTATATTTTGATTTAAGGAAAAATTCAGTTGCCCTAATCTCCCTCTCACTCTCCTAACTGTCTCTTCTCTCCATCCCTTTCGCCTCCCTCTTTACTAGCACGTCGTGTTTGCAAATGGATCGTTTGTATCCCCTTCCCCCAACTTTCCCGTCCATCTGTTTCAATCCTTAGACAAACTATACAGCTTCGTTTTATCTGTATTCAGCATTTTCATAGATTTAATTCAACATAAAAAACAGCAGGGAAAGTTTTATATGCTTGTCAAAAGGCAAGCAATCTTATTTATGAGTTCTCTAAGAGAACCCCCGAACCCCAACCCCCCCCCCCCTTCTCTCTCTCTCTCAACACACTCCTACAAAAGGTAAAAATAACATAACACCATACGGCATTAAAAGATTGAGCCATCATATAGGTCCAACTGAATTTGACTCCTTTTTCATACGTCACCCTCTTTCATCTACATCCTAAAAATTACTGACTCCAATGCATGGTTTGCAATCCCAGCTAGTCACTCAGAAAAAATACCTAGGAAAGATCTTGCCAAGATGTCTGTATTCTTACCTTTCCAGTAAAGTAATTTTCCAGATCTCCACGAGATCTCAAAGAAATCTCACAAATATCTATTACATTTTTGTTGCTCTTTTTTTAACATGCTCAATTGACTGTTGATGGCCTCCAAAAATGGCGATAATTTCTATACCCTTTATTGGTCAGTTCCTTACTCTTAAGTGAAATAATTGAAGTATCTGCCTCTTTGACTCTTTTTTTCAACTCCCACCAAGAAAAAACTAGAAGCAAGTAGGCAATGTGAAAAGTGGTGTTCGGATATATACACACAAAAAAAAACATGTACCAACACCATCATATATATGTACATACACAAATATATATGTACAAACATAAATACATTCAATTTATATGCATATATAGCTTAAACGTCTAATGTGACTTGTTGACAACCGCAACTAATTTCAAAAGTAAAAACTAGTGAATTCATTCTTATTTCACTAGCATGTAAATACACATCTCACTAAGCCCCTTTTGTACTCTGGGGTTTCTTTGTTTTTATTACGTTCACATCTTTTTCAAATTTTACATAAGAGCTTATAGGTGTTAAAGATACATACACATCTCTTTTACGTATAATATTAACATTTCCTCATCATCAAGATCATTTTCTCAATCTCTCCGGGATCTCTTATTTTAATCCAGCCAAGATTGCAATCCTTGCTCCAATGCCAGTAATTTCATGTAAATGGCCGAAAGGAGGCCACCACTCAAAATGAGAACCCAAAAAAAAAAATCCAACCCCTCCGGACCATGTCATAAGTAGGCTCTGCTAGGACCAAAAAAGGTTTGCTTAAAATAAATTGAGAGCACTTCTCTAGTTAAAGTCTTTTTAATCTTATGCCCAAAAACAAAATGCACAGTAAAATGCTAACCATGGTCTGATCTTTTGAACCCTTAAAACAAAGCTCATAAAAAACATATAAAGAAGCAACTCATTCAATTTTTGGTAGAAAAAAGTAACACATTCTGCATACATACATTATAGAATAGAAGACGCCACAGAGGCTATCAATCTACTTCACTAGCTCCAACTTCCTAATAGCATTCAAGGTTTCTTCAAGGGAACATAACAATAAAAAGACTGAAATACTAAAAGAATTCAAACTAACCAATAACTAAATAATTAAAAAACAAAGAGTAGCTTACTTGCAAAAATGACACAGTTTCCCATAATTATCAAGTGATTCGAATAAAATTACTCACAAGAAATACAAACAAAAGCAAAACAAGTGATCAAATTTCCAGGAACAGAACAAATACCTTCTCCGGGGTGACAGAATGAAACACGTAAACCTCCCCTTGGAAAGAGAGCATCAGCTGGTTCATGCTTTGGCCCCGCACCGCCGCTATGCCGCCGTAGACAGCAGCATCCGGCGCATCCATCCCGACCATATCCATCGCCGCGTCCCCACCCTCGTCCCCGTCCCCGCCACTGCCATCCTCGTACTGATCAACCGGCGCCTCGCTGTCGTCGTTCGCTCCACCAGCGCCCTCATCTACCTGGCTCGGAATCTGCATGTGGTGCGATGAATCCGGCACGGCAGCCGCCGCCTGAGAGTTCGGCTCAGACATTTTCTGCGTGCATCACAGCAGAAAATCGGTGGGCCGCAGCCAAGCTCACTCGTTGTCAAATTGTGCAGAAGATTGAATGCCGATGAACTGGAAAATTAGGGATTTCGATCTCGGGGGGAAGGGGAGCGAATTGGGGAGATATTTCAGCAGAACGCAGGCTGGAGTTTTCCCTGTACCATGGTTCCCTGCTCCACATCCAGAAACAAAAATGGGCCCCACAAGACTCGTTGCTAGGGCCCATATTCACAAGTGGGAATTTAAAGCTCCACCGTCATCACTCGCTCGTCTTCATCCCTTAAGGTTAGCAATTTTACGCACCCAATAACTTCATGGGCCAAAAACATGTAAGAAATTTTTCACATAATATTCTATATTCTCTGAATTTTTTTAAAAAAATATTAATAAACCTGAACTTATATATAATATAAAGAAAGTTTTAGACATAAATACTTCTCATCAAGGTTTAGGGTTTTATATCGTGTAACCCTTATTAACACATTAACGACTTCATAGATTAGCAATATCTTGGTGAGAATCCAATACGTAGCCTTGGTTCCAATTTCTGATCTATCTCACGGCAATTTCAGTAGTTCGACTAGAGAGAAGAAAATATGCAACATGAGTTTTGATTTCCAACCAATCCCATCGGCAATTTCGAAAAACTCAAGTCTTATTTTTCGTCAAACTTGGAAGAAAATCACCAACCAATTGAGGGATTAATTCAGCTTAGATCAATTTCATGGTAAGGCCTTTCTCTGGTTCTAAATTGTATGTTCGTATGCACGATTTTTGATATTTTGTATTATAGAACACATAAAGTAGTCACTATATTTATCTTCACAATAGCCTATCGTGTGATCAAGTATACACCAAGTAATATATCGTGTATTTGAGAATACGATAATCGATATAGATGTCCTCCTATCGTATATGCATAGCATACATAATGTGTCATTAATAACACAACAACCATGACATTTAAGTGTTGTGCTATCGTGTATGAGAAGGTATCATATTGTGTATCTGATAACACAATATATGAACTTAGTATGTATAAGTACGTTAGTTACATAAAGTGAATCAACAAGACTCATTGTTTATATATATATCATCTTTTTCGGACAAAAAGCTAGAAGAATATAGTCAAATGGCAGAAATAGTGAAGGCATCAGAAGAGAAGAAGAAAAGAATCTATGGGAGGAGACTGGGTGTGGGAACGAACAGTTTCCCTGCTTGACTCCAACTATCAAAAGACCTCATTGAATCGATGCCAAGATGTAAGGCAATCTTGGAGGAGACTGGGTTCTACTAAGTATACGATTACAAGACAATCATTATCTTCAAGCCGCTCCTGGACGTCCTAATAGGTGAGTGCTGGGACGACTCATAGGAAGTTTTCAACATTCGGGAGAAAATATTACCCCTTATAGTAGAAGAAGTCACCCTGATAATGGGTTTTGAGTGCGAAAGGCAACCATTTAAAGTTGGAAAGTGGTGAGGGGAAGGCTGCCCGAAGCAAGAGGCAATTCTTCGAAAAGTTCTTCCAAGGGAAGTGGCTAAACAAGAATTTGATTGAAGACATTTTGAAAGAAGTGGCTGACAACAGACGAATTATCTCCGATGAGGACTTAGCACGGTTGGCCATCATGCATATGGGGGTCCTCGTTTTATTCACACAGAGCAACATATTTGTATCCCCATCTCTGTGTGATTTCATAGATGACTTGACATTTGTAGGGTTGTTCATGATATATTGATTCGAGGCATATCATCAGCCCACTGAAACATCAAGAGCAAACAAGATGAGAGCTCTGCCACTGCCAAAATTCTCGTTGGGGCATCATTTGTACTCCAAGTAAATCTCGTCTCATGAATAACATAATGTGATTGATTAGCGTAGTATGAACAACACGATATGATAATCACCCTTTATGTATATCATTATATGAATCACACAATAGCATGTGTATTGTGTGATCAAAACACGATGTGTAACACTAAAGTTTACTCATCGTGTTATGAGTAAGACGATTTAGTACTCCATCGCGTATACGAAATTACATGATCCTAGACTAGTGTGTAATCGATAACACGATGAGGTGGATAAACGTGTTATCCATGACATGACATACATAACATTTGTACATTATTGACCAAATTGTTTTGCCTTGTCTATTAGGTGTAGTTTTTTTAGCATACCTCTATATGGGCCCCAAGTGGTCTTCCATGTAGCCCGAGGTGCAAGCGGTGGCCGGGGTTTACACAACTGTTGACCAACGTGGAGAAGGCCGCAAATAGAATTTTCCAGCGAGACTCTGGCGAGGCTACATCAGCGGTGGATCGACAACAAATTAGCACTTGAGGTAGGATTGCTATCTTATTAGTTCTGATTATAATATATACAAATAGTGATTTATACACTTTGTTACAGTAATCTTATAAATTAAAACGGGGGATTTTGGTGGTCTGTCGATGGTTTGCCGGACGGCTGCCGGATGGTCACCAAATGGCTGGTCATTGGGCCATCATCTACAGTCTTCTCTTCCCTGTGCCCAGTGAGCACTGGCAGTCACGGCTATCGGAAGCCCTTTTCTGCTGCACGTACTTTGCAGATTTGGAAGAAGGGGAGCACCGGTGGTACAGACTGCTGGAAGGAGGGCCTCATCTTGCCGTGGCCCTCTGCCCCTCCCCTTTTTCCTGGTTGAGGCTTGATCGCCGCTAGTTGGCGGTGGCGCCGCCGCTCAAGGAGTTTCCTTTGCAAGTCGTAGATTGGGGGAAAAAGATGGGCTAGGAACTTCGGGTCGTTGCGGCTACTGGGCATTACTAGCCGGTGACAAGGGTGGCTCAGTCGAATTGCCTCTCGATGACGATCTGGCCGCCAATTCCCTGAGGACGGTGGTGGTGGCGGCCGCTGCACCATCTGCGGCTAGTAGATGCTGGCCACGCAGTCCATTTGCTAGTCTAGGTGGGAGTGCTTGGACGCCGCCAGGCCGGGGCACCACCGTCTGGGGCTTCCACCCTGAAGCAACAACCCCAATCCCGCCGGTCGCCGTAGCTTGGACTGGCGACGGCTGGACACATAGTCTAGCCACTGCCCACAACCGCAGGCGTCTCTTGGAAGGAGATGACCCGCAGATGGGTCCAGCTCATTTTTGGGCCGAAACCGCTGACCCAGCCCGGGTTATTTTAAAAAAAAATTAAAGAATCAATTGAACCGGGTCCGGTTCAGGGGAGGTATAAGTGTCAAAAAAAATTATATAAAATTAATTATGTATCTAGAGATTAGTTAGAGTAGTATGACCAAGTTTTAGACCTGGGAAAATCCCAAAGACTATAAAATAACCCTTTTACCCCTTGTAGTTAAGGTACTGTGCGATATTCACTTACTCAACTTAGGGGCTTCGGTTTAGGGGCCTATGAGTTTATTTAAAAATTGAAAAAATTCTCAGTAAGATCTTAATGGGTAACTAAATATAGGCCAAACTAATTAGTGAGGAAAAATCCCAGTGAGTAAGTAATTGACCATTGTGCCCCTAGGGTTAATCGTAAACCGTTAAGTCAACCAAGGTCAGTTTGAGGGGTTCACGACCCCGTCACACACGAGGAAAATTACACCGAGTTCATAAATTCAAGTAGTACCCTCAAGCCCAATTTTGGACCCATGAGATGTTAATAAGGCATTGATCAAAATGACAGAAATCCCCCTTCGAGTGAACTACCCACATTCGTGTGAATGGAAGGGCGAGTCAGTTTGAGAGTGGAGCCTTCTGAGAAATAAATGACTTAATATCAACAAAATGGTACTAGGATGACCCAAAGGAGGGTAGCATACCCCAAGTGGTAAAATTACCTTAATGCCCTTAGGTGCAGTATGTTCCGTTTCGCCGAAACTGATAACCTAGTTAACCAAGACTTAAGGTACCCTATAATGATATTAATGGCTTCAAAAGGAAGGGGTGTGACCAATAAGTGACATGAAGACCTTGATAAGTCACAGCATCATGGGAAACAAGGTGAAGAACCCTAATTCTCAGGGTTTAGGGCTGTGTATTATACATGTCCGCAACACAGTGCAGAAATCCACTAGCGTATTATACACATAACTTGTGCAATGCATTAGAATTATTTACACTATCGGGCTTGAATTGTAACGTCCGGGAATTTTCTAAATTCCCGAAGTCGTACACGGGGAAATTAGGGTATAGGACCCCTTGATCTTCCCGTGAGAATAACCTAATCATCAGTTGGAAGTGGTGGTTGAATCATATATGGATGGAAAATAGACGGAAAGAGCTTCGAAATGCCACCAAGAACGTGCGAAACGGAGTTCGGATGAGGGAGATACGGTCGTTCGAAGTTGAACATATCGTATAGGGCCCGTTTACCCGAATTAAACGTGCATCTGGGCCATTTAAGTCATTTTGCGGGCCCGATTAATTAGTATTCCGAAATTGTGTTTTTAGGGCTCAATTTCTCATGGGATTAGGAGCCCTAACCCCATGCCTATAAAAAGAATTAATTAGGGCTCTTAAAAGGGGGAGATAAATGGATTTTTGGGAGTGAGGGAGAACAGGCGGCATTGGATTTTTCCAGCGAAACTCTGGCGAAGCTTTGGCGGTGGTGGATCGACAACAGATCAGCGATTAAGGTAGGATCGTTACCATTATTTTCATGTATATTAATGAAAGTTTTATTAAATAAATCCGTATATAGTTTAATTTCTGCATGAATAGTAATTGCTAAAATTGCAGAAAACACTATTGTTTTTATACTCCGGCCATATGGGTTGTTGATCAGCCGCCGGCCGGCAGATCGGTTTCCTTTCCCGGCTAGAAACTCTCGCTGCCAGGAAAGTACGTCAAAGCAACCCGCCGGCGGCTGGTTTTGCAGCCGCCGTGCAGGTCAGGCTGTATAAAAAAAAAAGAAAAGAGAAAGGACAGAGGCGGGGTTGCGCAAGCCCGGTCGCGCTCACCCTAGCTGCGCCGGCCCCGACTGCAGCCGCTGGGCTGCATCAACCCCGGATGCAGTGGCCTGGGCTGCTACGGCCCTGGCCGCGGCGGCTTCTTCGGCGGCGGCGGCAGCTTCTGCTGTTGTCGCACAGTAAAATAAAATAAAAAGGAAGTTTTTTTGACTCTCGGCAGGGCGGAGACGGCCGGCAAGTCTGGGCTTCCGGAATCGCTGGATCCCGGTGATCCGGTCAGTTCCGGGATGTTGCCCGGCCGTGGCGGCTGGCTGCCACGCCGAACAATGCGTTTAAAAAAAAGCGATTTTGGCTCCGTCCGGCCACCGGGCGACGGAGAGGGCCAGACCCATTGTGATCGCTGCCTGGCGGCAATCCGGTGGATCCCAGCCTGCTGCCCAGCCGTGGTGGCCAGGGGCGGCACCACCAGAGGCGTTTCCACCTCTGGCCAGATGCGGGGAAGATGACCCGCATTGTGGGTCGTCGACCCAAACCAACCTGGCCCGGGTCGGTTTAAAAAAAAAAGAGGAAAAGGAAAGGGGGATCGAACTGGGTCCGATTCATGGGGTAAAAATGTCAAAAAAATTCTATAAAAATACTCAAGGACCCCAAGAAGTGTGGGAGTATTCAGAATAAGTTTTAGGCCCGGGAAAAATTCCAAGAACTGTAAAATGATCCTTTTACCCTTTATAGTTTAATTGTCGTGTGAAAATCACTTACCCGACTTAGGGGCTCCGGTTCAGAAGCCTATGAGTTGATCTAATATTTGGGAAAATTCTCTGTGAGAGTTTAATGGGTAACATAATTATAGGACAAACCTTTTGGTGAGTAAAAATCCCAGTAAGCGGTTAATTGCCCATTTTGCCCTTAGGGTTAATTGTAAACCATTAAGTCAATCTGGGTCGGTTCAAGGGGTTCACGACCCCGTCACAGGCCAGGAAAATTACACAGAGGCTATGAAGGCCAGTAGTACCTTTGAGTTGAATTTCGGACCCATTGGATGTCATTAAGGCCTTAAACCAAATGACATAAATACCCCTTAGAGTGGACCTGCCCACATTCGTGTGAATGGAGGCGTGGTTCAGTCTGAGAGTGGAGCTTTGTGAGAGGTCAATGACTTAAATTAATAGAAGGGTAGCAAAATGACTAGAATGAACCAAGGGAGGGGTGGTGGAATTACCATAATGCCTTTAGGGGCAGTATGTTCTATTTCTGCTAAAACGGATAACCTAGCAACCGAGCGTTAGGGTGCCCTAGAATGATGTTAAATGACTTCAAAAGAAAGGGGTGTGACCAGCAAGTGACACAAAGACCTTGACAGGTCATAGTGTCATGGGGAAATAAGGGGTAGAACCCTAATTCTCAGGTTTAAAGCAGCGTATTACTCATTTTTGCAATCGAGTACATCGATCGACTAGAGTGTTATATATGTAAATCGCGGGATGCGTTAGAGTTGTTACACTCTTGGGCTTGAACTAGTTAAGCCCTAGCCCTGCAAATGAGTGCAACGGGCCTTTACTCATTCTTTACGCATTGGTGTGAATGTATGTTATTTATGTTGATTATGCTGGTGCATGCTTTTATTGTTGATGCTTTAATTTATATCGGTAACTTAAGATTAATGAGGTTTAATCAAGAGACATGGGTTGCCGTTGGATTGGGGGAAAACATCTAATCAAGATAAAGACTAAAATACCCTCAATAGGGTTCGGGACCGGTTCATGGATTGAATGGGGCCTTGACATAGAATTTTACCTTGGTTAATTAACCGAGGATGGTTACGGGATGTTCTTTGAGTCATAGTTCAGTGGATGAGCTATTTATTGGGTCGATTCACAAAGTGAAAAGGACCCAAATGGTTGAGTGGATACTTGACTGGATGATAATAATCTAGTCTAAGTTCAGATGTTTGGCAGAGTCAATGGTCATAAAGACCTGAGGCTTCTATGGATAATGCTAGAGATTACAATATGCTTTTTCATCGCCACGACGGTTTGGGTATTGACCAGAGGGTCTTTACCGCAGGTCTTCCCAGGACTATTTAGTACGTACAAAAAGCAGAGTTACATGAGCATCATGGAAGGCTTGTGTTTCTTGCCAATCTATGTCCATGAGCACTTGGGATCCTCTTCCCCAAATTCGTGGCAGGCTATTGAGAGCCCTGGGGATTTAGGTCAAGCTGGTGTTAAGCAATCTACTCTAAGGTTGGAGTACTTCGTTTAGGGATTTCTCGATGGGCGAGTCATCTCTGAGTTATAGAATTGATAGTGTTAATTATCGAACAAGGGATGTGAGATAATTAATAACATTGTTTGGTATTGCATGTTAATTAGACAAGTGGAACGATTAAAGGACTTACTAAAATGTAGGTTGAAAATACTTAAGTATTGCATGTGTGGTGCTATGCTTCTTAGGATAGAGTAGCTTCTAGGCAAAACTACGTCTGGATCCAATCTTGTTGGAAACATTGGAGATGTTGTCTGATGAGTACGTAGGCAACTAACATCGGGTGATGTTAGCCTGATCTGAAAAATATTAATTAAACCTTTTGTCATTTGGAAGCTCTTCTCCTAGAGGCGAAGATGCTCCATTATGGGTGTGGTTGTTGTTTGGTTTGCTTTGTTGCAGGTTTTCCGAGCGACAATGAGTGAGACCAAGATTGACGCGTATAGGATGAAGTTTCTTCATGTCTGCAACTCGGGTACGTAAGTGTACCTTTAGCGTGAGAGTCAATTTGTTATTTATTTTCAGACGGATGACGGACTTGTACTTAGATGGATGAGCTGTTCTTTATGAATTTTCAGACGTTAAATAATATCATATGATTTGATATCCGTATTTGTGAACCCCAGTTATCATGACTTGGATATTTAATCAAATGGTTTATTTTGTATTTAAGAAAGAAAAAGAAAAAAATTTTGCTACTTACCATACGTGCTAGTTAAAAATGCTTTTAAAAATCCGGGTCGTGACATGAATTCACTAAGCCCTAGCCTTGTAAATGAGTGCAATGGGCCTCTGTTTATTATTTATGCACTTGTGTGATTGCATGTTATTTATGTTGTTTACTATGATGCATGCTTTTATTATTGTTATGTTAATTTATCATGATAACTTAAGATTAATCAAGAGATATTGGTTGATGTTGGATTGGGGAGAGAATATCTAATTAAGATAAAGATTAAAATACTCTTAATAGGGTTTGAGACCAGTTCATAGAGTGAATGGGGCTCTGACATAGAATTTTACTTTGGTTAATGAACCGAGGGTGGTTATGGGATGTTCTTTGAGTCATAGCTCAGTGGATGAGTGATTTATTAGGCCGATTCATAAGGTGAAGAGGACCCAAATGGTTGGGCGAATACTTGACTGGATGATAATAATCTAGTTTAAGTTTTGAATGTTTGGGGGAGTCAATGGTCACAAAAACTTGAGACTTCTATGGACACATTAGTAATGTCTTAGAAGACATTTTCTCCCTGAGTTGGGGAATGGTGGAGATTGTGATACACTTCTTCATCGCCACGACGGTTTAGGTATTGACCAGAGGGTCTTTACCGCAGGTCTTCCCAGGACCATATGGTACGTAGTTCCCAAATAAGAGAATTCAAAACCTCACTCTTAAAATTACATAATTCCCATACTCTCAATTTTCAAAAACAAATCTCACTTATCCTATGATTTATAATGACATGATTTAACAATCATACATCTAAAATCAAATCAGGATTGCCAAACACACCCTTAATCAGTAATCTAAATCAAGTTTGAATATAAACAAGCATTCTCAACTACAAGCTATAATTACTTTAGATAAAAATAATTTTAAAATTTATGACATTAATTATCTTCAATATAGAACAAATCATCTACACAAAACTAAACTATAGACATAACTTGCCAATCTTACCATAAACCATCCAATTCATTAATCACAACAATATAAAAACCTATTGCATAACCTTCTCATGTAAATCACATAAATTAGAATTGATACGAATAACAAAGCCACATGGATCTATCATCTATAAGACAAATAAATCAACATTGAATTGAATAAATATGAAAAACCCTTTCATTAAATAAGAACTATTGTCATACAATTGTCATTCTTTACAAATGAGATCTAAATTAAAAGAAAAATAATTGAAACTCATCTATATTTTCATCAACTCCCAAGTAAAAGAAATCTAGCCTTGCATTGTTGAAGAAAGTTCTTAAATCTCCATTGAAGTCCTTAAATTCTTCTCCACCTCTCTTTTGCTCTTTAGAAAATTGGCTGGAACCTTCTAATTTAGAGCCCCATAGGTCTTTATATAGGCATAAGGCTCATTGGAAGAGTTCTAGTTGAAAAATACCTCAAAATGGGCTTAAACTAAGAAACTGCACATTTACCTAATTGATTGCTCTGCTTGGCTGATCAATCAAGCAAAGTGACTATAATTTTCAACTCCTTCATAGTTGATCGATTGGCAACATTGTTTTTGCACACAAAAATTCTATTGTTAGCCAATTTAATTCAAAACTTCACACAAGCGTTTCCTAAATTAATTAACCCTAATTTCTAATTTCTAATTTCCAAAGTTATGATAACTCTTAAATAAGACTAAAAAGTAAAGTAATAGGGATAAAATAACATATAAATTATACATATCAAATACCGGTATACATAAATTTTGTTAGTCCTCAAACAAAACAAAACAAAACAAAGCAAAACAAACAAAACTACTAAAAAAATAAATGTCACTTTCATAGGGAATCACGATTGCATTTAACGCATGCAAGAAGCCCTTGAACCCGTAGGTGTCCCTAGTTAATTGAGTTTTGTCACGTGAGGGTTTGTAGTAATGATACCAACAAACACCCACAAACATTGAAGTCTAAGAAAAAAACAAAACAAATTAAATAAAATCCTAAAACCAATCTTCTCTAAAAAACATATAACTATTTTTAAAAATAACCAATTACTAATACTTGAGACAAGTAGATAATTTCGATTTAATCACTTCCAAGTAAGGAATCATCCATTCTACAACTTCATCTTGAAAATAATTGTGCATTTCAAAAATATGATGTAACGCCCCTGATTTTCCCTACGATTTCATGTAATTTTTCTGCTATTTTTCTGATCATTCTCGGCAGGAAAATGTGACGTTCGGTGTAATGTCCCTGATTTTTCTAAGATTTTCTGTGATTTTTCTGCTATTTTTCTGGCCATTTTCGGCGGGAAAATACGACACATTAGCGTATTCGTATTTGTGTATTCTTCCCCCGTATTTATACCCGTATAGTCGGGTGTGGGGCTTAGTCGTAGGCCGCGGGCCTCGCTGCGCGCTTACGGCGCGAATTTTGGAGCTATAACGCGTAACCGGGAGGTTAACGCGTGTTAGGGACGTAGATGTAAAAATTAAAAAGATTTTTATAAAAATCAACCCATCCATCGGTTTTCACAGAACCGACATTCCAGAAATTTTACAGACGTCCAGTGAGTTTTTTTTTGAGAACCCGAGCCAAATTTCGGTCGCTCCGTTCTCCCTCCTCCGTCGTCAGATTCCGGCGGTTCTTGTCCTGATCTGCTTTGCCTCACCGCCACGAGTCCATAGACACCGGCTATGACCGCCGCCACGGCCTCTTCGCTCCTACACGAGGTACCGAACCATTTTCGGGATTTTTCTCTCCTTTAATCCCGTTTTTGAGCTATGGGTGTACGTTTTTGACGTCGTTTGCGGCTGCTCTCAACTAGACTTATGTTTAGTTGGCCGCTAGGGACCCATAGGCGCTGGCTAGAGCCGCCGCCGTGCTTTCTGCGCTCCGCTGTGAGCTACCGATCTTTTGGTCGGGTTTTGGTCATATTTTCTATCTCACTGTCCGTGAGTTTTTTTGGACGCCGGTGTGTTTCCGGTCGTCGTCCGGCCACCGGATAGACTCCGTCCAGCCTACTTCGACCCAATGTCGGTAGGGGGTTGTCGTTTCCGACCCCGCCCCGCCTCTATTGCCTTGCTCCGCCTGATTAGATGCTTTGGGTGCGTCTCGGGTCGTTTCCATTGGCGAGCCGTGGGCCATTTGGCCATTGTGGGCTCCGCCCCGGCTCGGCGACAGTGAGGGCCAACCCCGATTGGCCCGAGTCTACACACCGCTCGGAGTGGGCCGCTTGCCTTTGCCCTATATCGTGCGAGATGCACAGCCACCGCACTACGTGTGTTAGTTGTGGGTGGCGATCGGCGATGTCGCCGTTTTGTTCGGCCACCACTTCCTGGCCCTAGCTCCGTTGCCCCTTTGAGGGCTTTGGGTCGCCACCGTCCGACCCATCTCCCCCTAGAGTGGCACTTTTTGGCCGCGTGCGCATGTGGCCACGCGTGCATTTTTGGGTTTAGGCGCCGTATTTGTGCCGCCTGACCATCAGATGGCTTTGCCACCGAGTGGAGTTGACCACTAGAGTCCTCCTCCACCTCTCCACTGTCCTCGAGCGTCGCCCCACGCTCTCCGCCCTTATGTGGGCCTTTGTTGACCGAAATCGTCATCGTTGGGTGCTGTCCACGGCCGATTTCGACGTCTTGTGGCCGGCTGAGCACGTCTTAGCCACCGGCCGATCTTCAGTGAGTACACACTCGATTTCTGGTCGCACTGCCACTTATGTTGGCATGACATTTCTCCCGGCCGCCCCTAGTGTGCCGCCGTGGATCGCGGGTTTTGCCGCATTGATTCTGACACTCCGTTTGGCCGTGACTAGTTCCGGCGCTTCCTAAAATCCTCGGGACAGCAGCTCTCTCCACTTGGCAAAGCTTTTGGCCGCCAACTCCGCCACCGACGCCGCCACCGTCGTGTGCTCGCCATCAAACGTCATGATTACGAGGTAGGGGAGCTTGAACTCGTAAATTCATGATAGCATGCTTTGAATGAGTAGTAGCATGCTAGGATTGTATGATTCCATGCTTTGGATGTTATGTAACGATCTGATTGCATGATGTACGTGTAAGCACGATTGTATGGTATGTTGAAATGCATATGACATGCATGTTGGCTGTAAGTACGTTGGATGTATGTATGTGCTAGTGATGGCTAGCGTGTTTGTTGGTAAGTTTCGTACGTTGATTGAGTATGTGCTAGTGATGGCTAGCGTGTATGTTGAAGTATGTATGAATGTGTGTGCATGTGCTAGTGATGACTAGAGTGTATGTTTGATGTATGCATGTGCTAGTGATGGCTAGCATGCATGTTCGTAAGTTACGTATGTATGACCGTATGTGTATGTTATACGTATGTGGGAGACATACGTATGTATGATGGCTTTTTGCCTATGGTATGGATATGTGTAAGTGTATGTGGGCAGAGGTGTGGGCGATGGATAGTAAGAGGTTGCAGAGGCTTTGTCTGAATTTGGATACGGTTGTGTAAGCGTATGTCAGATGACAGAGGATAAGAGTATGACGGGCAAGGATTAGAATGGATCGGTTTGAGTTGGATTGTATGTTGGGCGATTGTCAGATAGTAAGAGTGTTCATAATTGTACAAGCATAACGTACACATTATGAAGCGAAAATTAAGAATAATCAGTGAGGTATTAAGTAAGAGGGCGACAATTGGGTTGACTCTGAGGAGCTTCATTTGATGATGTAAGTGTAAGATGATTTGGCCATAAGGGGATGGCGGAGTACGTAAGACTGTAAGATTTTGGTGTACGGTAAGTTTTGATCCTGATATGGATGGGTTAAGCGAAGTCTGCTGCCCTGACGAACTAGGGTTTCGATCGGGCTCAGCTTCGGTTTGATCAGTCGAGGACTGTGAGGTTGTGTGGCATAATTGTACCGCATAATGTACTTAATTCAAACTTGAATTATAAGCACAACTAATGATAGCGTTGTGAGTTTGAGACCTGAGGGTTCGACGGATTAAGTTCCGTGTTTGAGCTAGCCGATAATGAGTCGGCTAAGCATTTATCATGTCTTGCCATGGTGGTTATCCTGCGGGATGTTGTCTGTGTGCTGTGTAGAGCACCGGACGTCTTTTGCTCTGTTGAGAGCGACGTATGTTTCCGATTTGGTCTGTGTGCTGTATAAGCCCAGACGTTTGATGCTCTGTTGAGAGCGTTGTATGATTCCGCCTAAGAGTGGCACTGTATGTTTCTGCCCAAGTGGCACTCTATGTTTTTCTGCCCAAGAGTGGCAATGGCACTATAAGACCCATTATGGTGGGCGATTGTATGGCACTATAAGACCCCTTATGTGTGGGCAATTGTATGACCCCTTATGTGTGGGTGTATGTTTGCGCGCTCAGGTAAGTAGTATCATGGACCTACTCTTACCTGTTTGATCCTGTGCCCCATGAGCACTGGTGTGCCTTACCTTCGGAAAAGTCCATGGCGTCTAGTCACTCCCCGGAGGTTAAGGTGATGCCCCTGTGGCATTCTTTTCCATCTCGACGCTAGAGCTGATTAGTTGTAATGAGCTTCAGCGGTCGATAGTATGCGTACGTCTGTACGATTATGAGTATGAGTACGACTGTAAGTGTATGAGTATGAGTACGACTGTGTGAGTTTGAGCACGACTGTAAGTGTATGTGTATGAGAACGACTGTAAGTGTATGAGTATGAGTACGACTGTATGAGTTTGAGCACGACTGTAAGCGTATGAGTATGAGTACGACTGTATGAGTATGAGAACGACTGTAAGTGTAAGAGTATGAGTACGATTGTAAGAGTAAGACTGTAAGCGTATGAATCCGAGCAAGACTGTAAGTGTAAGAGTATGAGTACGATTGTAAGAGTAAGACTGTAAGCGTATGAATCCGAGCAAGACTGTAAGTGTAAGAGTATGAGTACGATTGTAAGAGTAAGACTGTAAGCGTATGAATCCGAGCAAGACTGTAAGTGTAAGTTTATGAGCAAGACTGTAAGTGTAAGATGTGCGAGTGAGGTCGCACAAGTAAGTGTAAGACGTGCGAGTAAGGTCGCACGAGTCAGTGTAAGCTGTACGAGTAAGGTCGTACAGGTATGTGTAAGTTGTATGAGTGAGCATATGATTGTACGAGTAAGGTCGTACAAGTATGCGTATGTTGTATGAGTATGCGTGCGATGGTACGAGTAAGTTTGTAAGACCCTGGATAAGGGTGTTTGTGTAAGTTTCATTTGATGATATGACTTTGGCACGATGGTGCATCTAGTATGATTTTGGCACGATGGTGCATCTATTATGACTGTATGCGTTTGAGCATGATATTGATATGCCTATCTGCTTCATGTTTGAGTTGCATGAACGCATGTACTTATGAACTTTTGAGTTCACCGTTTGGGATTTCCCCTACTGGGTATTTTCCTACTGAGTATGAAAATACTCACCCTACCATTTTTAGCCCCGTTGTACGGGAGGCTTTTGCAGGTGTGTGTTGGAGAGCTCCTGGAGATGGATGCTCATTTCAGCGGTGGATTGATTCCCGTTGACTCAGGTATATGTTTGACTCACTGCGAGTTTATTTGTGCCACGATCCGATGTATTGGGTGAGACGAGACGTTAAGATGTTTATTCTGGACTTTCATTTGGATTAGTCTGTGGACTGTTATGGGACTTGCACTCAGGGATGCCTGGGAGTGTTTTGTATTTAAAGTCTATGATCATAGCGAATTTAGTCGTACGTGTGTTTTCGAGTAGCGCCTGATGATATTTGCTTTGGCCGTACGATGTTTGACCGTGTGATGAAAATATTTAGATGGAAAATGGATGTTTAGTGTTTTGAATTATAAACTGTTTTATCAGGTTTTGATTTCGTCATTTTTACTCCGATTTACAGACGTTATATTGCAAAAATTTTCCGTGAATTTTGAGGAAAATGTGTGAAAAATCTCGGGCGTTACATTCGGTGTATTCATATGTGTATTTTCCCCCCGTTTTTATATCCATAGAGTCGGGTGTGGGGCTTAGTCGCGGGCCACGGGCCTCGCTGCGCGCTTACGGTGCGAATTTTGGAGGTACAGCGCGTAAACATAAGGTTAACGTGCATTAGGGACCTAAATGGAAAAAAAGAGAGCATAAAACGGGCTCGGGCTCGGCCGAGCCCGATCCAGATGTTTCCGGAAGAGGAACAGTGCACCCCACCTCTCTCCGGCTTCTGTCTGTCCCAGCCGCTGCCACCGGCTCCGCCCCGGTTTGGCGACGGCAGTGGGCCTTAGCCCCGGCCGCTCCGCCCTCCGCCGTTTTTACCCCCGGTGAGCCCTCTCCCTCTCTGTGATTTGAGTTTGAGCCATCGTCGTGGGCCGGCAAGGGCCATCCAGCCTCCTAGAGCTCTGCCTTGAGCCGGCGACGGCAGGAGGATGTCCCTCCCGGCCCCAATTGGTCTCTTCTGCCGTCCCTCTCCTATTCTTCCCTTCGCCCCTATTTTCTGCCGCTCGACGGTTTCGACTAAACTATGGCCACCAGCGGCAAGCCGTGGCCGACCGGACCTCCATCCGGCCTTGCCTGGATCTGGTGTAAGCAGTGGGTCACCCCACCCGGACCAATTCCTCCTCCTCTCCCTCCGTTTCTCCTCTGTTCGGTCCGGACTCCCCTCTGTTTTCGGTTTTGTTCATTCTGTCTATTTGGGACTGCCGGCGCTGGAAGCTGCTGCCTTTGGCCAAAGACGGCTTCGCCTATCATCCGTCTGGCCAGCCACAGGCCGGCGATCACATGGTTGGCCTCCAGCCAGCTCCGCCGCCCCCTACCCAGTTCCCCTAGCCTCCGGTTGGTCCCTCTCCCCTGTTTTTGGTTTGACGGGAACTGTGGCCGCGCCGGTGGGAGTAAACCTCCGGTGAGCTTATGGCCGGCCAGCCTCGGCCTGGCGACACTGTTGTAGCCGCCTCCACCCAGCCCTGCCCTGCTCTGGCCACCTTCCCTCCCCGGCCCTATTTTTCCCCTCCGGTCAGCCCCTATTTTTGGTCTATGTTCGTGTTGGACATTGTGAGTACCGTCACCAGCCGGATGCCAAACCTGGCCAAGCGGACCTTCGTCTGGCTCTGCCCTGGCCTAGTGACGCCAGTGGGCCACCCCTCTGGGCCTTGTTTAGCCCCTATCCCCTCCGTTCCGTTGGAACCAAATCTATTGCTCGCTTGGTTGATGTGCTTGTCCACAAAAACCGAGCCTTTGCTCCTCACTGTGCTAATTGTCTGGCGTGTCGCCGCTGACTTTGGCCATCAACTCTGGCCGCTAGGGCCACGACAGAGCCGTTGGTAACCCCTTCTCGTCGTTGTGCCCTTAGGGTTTTTCACCCGTTTTGGGCCACCGAGCGTTGTTGGATGCCGAACACCTCTGGACCTTGTAGTTTGGCGGGTCTCAGCCTAGAGATGGCGAGCCACCCTAGTGCGGCACCTCCCCTCTTTTTTCGGCATGAGGCAGGTTCCCCCTCTGCCGATGATATGTGTTTGACTGTGCCATTTAGAGTGCCACTGTTCTACCCTCGCTATACGCCGATTGGCCTCTAGTCGGCCTGCCTCAGCACGGCAACGGCAAAGGCCGTCTTTGTTGGTCACCAACCTTGGCTTTGGCCCTACCGCCCTTTCGAGCTTTGGGCTGACACCGTGTAGCCCTCTCCCCCTTCCTTTGGCCGCGTGTGCAAGTAGCCACATGTGCGGGTTAGGGTATTGGTGCCGCTTTGGCGCCGCCCGACCGTCAGATGGCTCTACCATCATCTGGAGTTGACATCGGAATCCTCCATCACCTATCCTCCATCCTTGAGTGTCGCCCACACCCTTCGCCCTTATGTGGGCCCTGGTAAACACGAAATCGATGCCGTTGGGTGTTGTCCACGGCCGATTTCGATGTCTTGTAACCAGTTGAGTATGGTTCAACCACCGGCCGAATTTTAGTGTGTACACTTGGACCTTCGGTCGCACCTGCCACTCGTTGGCACGACCTTCCTCCCGGCCGCCCGTAATGTGCCGCCGTGGATCGCGGATTTTGCCGCATTGATCAGTTCACCCCTATTTGGCTGTGAGTATTTCCGGCGCTTCCTAAAACCTCGGGACAACAGCTCTATCTACTTAGCAAAGCTTTTGGCTGCCAACTCCGCCATCGACGCCGCCACCGTCATATGCTCGCCATCAAACGTCATGATTACGAGGTAGGGGAGCTTGAACTCGTAATTTCATGATAGCATGCTTGAATGAGTAGTAGCATGCTAGGAACTGCATGATGTGCATATAAGCATAATTATATGGTATGTTTAGATACATATGGCATGCATATGAGCTGTAAGTACGGTTGATGCATAGGTAATACGTGTGCTAAGTATGTTTAATATGTATGAGTTGTATGCACATACTATGGATGTGGAATATGTATGCGCTAGCGATGGCTAGCAAATCTGTAAGTATGCTACGTATGTGTTTTATGGACATGCTAGTGATGACTAGCGATCGTGAGTTAGTTATGTGCGTGGACTGTGTGAGGGTAGATGTATGGGCGATGGACGGTAAAAAGTTGTAAGGTTTTTTGTATGGAGTCGGATGTGGACGGGTAAGCATGTGATGGAAGATGGCAAACATAAGTATGATAGGCAAAGAATGGAGCGGATTGGATCGGTTTGGTGTGGAGCAAAGTCAGGGGTTGGTTTCTGTAAGTAAGAGAACTTAGGCTTGAAGCCTAATGTGGGGTTTGTTAGACGGTAAGAGTGTGCATAATTGTACAAGCATAACGTACAAATTATAAAGTGAAAAGTAAGCATAATCAGTGAGGTGTAAGTAAGTGGGTAATGAGAATCTGCTTTGAGGAGCTCAGTTTGACGATGTAAGTAAGATGTCTGATCGTAAGGTGGATGTTAGAGGATGTATGATTACGTAAGGATCTGTGTGCGGTGAGCCATGTTGTGACTTAGACGGGTAAGTGAAGTCTGCTGCCCCGATGAACTAGGGTTTCGATCGGGCTCAGCTTCGGTTTGATAAGTCGAGGACGGTGAGTTTGTGTGGCATAATTGTACCGCATAATTTACTTAATTCAAACTTGAATTATAAGAAAGCTAATAATAGCGTTGTGAGTTTGAGACCTGAGGGTTCAACGGATTAAGTTTCATGTTTGAGCTAGCCAATAATGAATCGGCTGAGCATTTCTATTGTCTTGCCATGGTGGTTATTCCTGCGGGATGTTGTCCGTGTGCTATAGTGCACCAGACGTCTGATGCTCTGTTGAGAGCGATGTATGCTTTGCTTGCTCTGTGTGGTGTATTAAGCCCAGACGTTTGATGCTCTGTTGAGAGCGCTGTAAGTTTCTGCCCTTCATGGGCTCTATATGTTTCTGCCTAGATGGCACTGTATGTTCTGCCCAAGAGTGACACTGTAAGATTCCTGCCAAATAGTGGTACTGTATGTTTTCTGCCCTTAGTTGGCACTGTATGGCCCTTGTTGGCAATGTATGGCCCCAAAGAGTGGGCATTTGCACGCTCAGGTAAGCAATATCGTGGACTTGCTCTTACTTGTTTGATCCTGTGCCCCATGAGCATAGGTGTGCCTTGCCTTCGGAAAAGTCCATGGCGACTAGTTGCTCCCCGAAGGTTAAGGCGACGCCCTTGTGGCATTCCCTTCCTTTCCGACGTTGGAGCTTGTTAATTGTAATGAGCTTCAGTTGTCGGTAGTATGTGTACGATAGTGAGAGTATGTTGTATGCTTCAGATTCTGAGTAAGTTGTACGTGTAAGATTCAGAGTAGGTGTAAGTGTAAGCTCCTAAGGAAGACGTAAGAATACGTTTATGTGTAAGCGTATGATTGTACGATTAAGGTCGTACAAGTACGTGTAGGTTGTGTGAGTATGAGTATGATTGTAAGATGATGATTCTGAGTAAGAATGTAAGTGTAAGTTTCTTAGTAAGACTGTAAGTGTATGATTCTGAGCACGTTTGTAAGTATATGATTCTGATAAGGACTGTAAGTGTAAGATTGTACGAATAAGGTTGTACAAGTATATGTAAGGATTTGAGTATGTGTACGATGGTACAAGAAAGTTGTAAGACCCTGATTAAGGGTGTTTGTGTAAGTTTGCTTTCATTGGTGTGCTATGCATTATTATTTGCAGATGTACTTGATTATATTATGTTGATTGCTTCATGTTTGGGTTGCATGAATGAATGTATTTATGAACTTATCGAGTTCACCATTTTTGGGATTTCCCCTACTGAGTATGAAAATACTCACCCTACTATTTTTAGCCCCGTGGTTCAGGAGGCTTTTGCAGGTATGTGTTGGAGAGAGATGTATGCTCGATTCTGCGGTGGATCGTTCCGCCTTTAACTCAAGTATTTTTGACTCAATGAGAGTGTAGTTGGTGCCACGATCTGATGTATTTGGTGAGATTTAAATGTTTATATCTTCTGAACTTTTAATTTGGATCAGATAGTGGACTGTTTATGAGACTTGTACTCAGAGATGCCTGGGAGTTATTGTATTTAAAAATCCATGATCATGGTAATTTAGTCGTACGTTTATTTTCGAGTAATGCCTGAGGATATTTGATTTGGCGGTACGATGTTTAACCGTATGATGTTTTAAATTATAAACTGTTTATACAGGTTTTGATTTCGTCATTTTTACTCCGATTCATCGTACATAAAAAAAAAAAATTCCGCGAGTTTTAAGAAAATTGGATGAAAAATCTCGGGCGTTACATATGAAGTGTAGAAACTTGTAGTTATACAATTTTAATCTTTATTAAGAAGCATATCTCAATGTGACCCATTAACTAAGCTTGATAAGTTATTAACTAAAAAATATAACAATGACAATCTTTTACCTTTACCATACCACAATAAAAACTCATGCAATTGCCTTTTCAAAAATTTCAATCAATTTTAGGGAATAAGAGTATAGTGTCCCTCAATTTATGACTCATGCAATACTTAATTTTCTTAAGTTTTCTAAATAATCCATGTAACAAGCACTAAGTCAGTGCCCCCAATCTAGTCATCTCAAGGCACTAGGTGTTAAGACACCCCTCCGGCTTAATTACTTGAACTATAAAGACTACAGAATTAAGTAAACCATAAAAAATTTTTATTTAAACCTTCTACCTTTTGATGCTAACCCCTATGTTTAATTAGGTACAAAGCATGATTACTCATTAAGAAGAGAAATAAACCTTTAAAATGAACTTATTCTACCCTGGGCTAGAGGTATTCACTAGAGACCCATCTTTAGAGGAGGCCCACAGCCAACTAGCAGTTGCTATTGTTCTAAGCCCTCCTCTTGGAGACTCTAGGATGAGCCCATGCCTATCTCAATTGCCCCACCCCTTAATCCCTTCATTGAGTCCCCACCTACGCTTGAGTTGGAAAACTTGCCCAACTCCTTCAAGTATGCTTTCGTAGGACCAAAAGTATTCTCCCCATGATTATTTCCTCGTGCTTAACTAGTGACAAAGAGAGTTACCATCCTTGTCACACATATAGGCATTGACTCGTCCGTTTGCATGCATAGGATCTACCTAAAGGATAAGGCCAAACCCTCGAGAGAAGGATAATGGAGGTTAAACCCTAATATGCGGAAGGTTATCAGAAAAAAAAAGTTGTCAAGCTTTTAGATGTGAGTATCATATATCCCATCTATGATCGTACCTTTTGGGGTCCAAAATTAATATATTTTTTGATTATGCAACCTTCGCTACCTTTTTTAAAAGAAGGCTACCAAGCTTAGGCTCATTTATTGGATTTTTTTTCCTCTGAGACTTTGATTATTGAATCAGGGGACAAGAAGGGTTGAGAATGCCATGGCTAATCATATGTCTAGTATCTTGCTGGAGGAACCTTCAAACGCTAAATTGCTTCATGACTCTTTCCCCGATGAGCAGCTATTCATTGTCTCTACTACCTCACCCCCTTAGTTCGCACACATTGTTAATTATCTTGTTGTGGGTTGCACTCCCTATAAGTGGACTAAACATGATAAGGATCTATTCTTTTCTCAACCTAAGCACTATTATTCGAATGACCCAAATCTTTTTTTGTTCTTGCTAGATTATTCGACCATGTGTGCCAAAGAGTGAATTTCATAGTATTTTCACATTCTGCCATTCTCAAGCTTGTGGAGGTCAGTTTGGGGAAAAGAAAACATTTGCTAATGTTCTTTAGAGTGGATTTCATTAGCCCACCTTATTTCGGGATACTCATGAGTTTTGTAAGTCTTACGATAGATGCTAGTGTCTAAGGGCTCTTTCTAGGAGAAATATAATGGCTCTCCAACCCATCCTCATTCTCGAGATTTTTTATTAATTAGGGATGTATTTCATGGGTCTATTTCCACCATCCTTTTGTTACAATACTTACATCCTTGTTACAATACTTACATCTTAGTCACCGTCCATTAAGTTGGAGCATTGCCCTTTTTGGTTCCCAATCATTAGTGACGGGGTAGCCACTTTCATAATTTCATATTATTTACCGTTTGAGTTAGAGCACCACGCCTCTTGGGTCATTAAATCATTTAACTTCGATATAGACAAACCAATTCCCACTAAAAACTCCCACTTAATAAATTAAAAGAAATGCGCCGTGAAGATGAAGGTTACGAGAATACTAAATTATATAAACAAAGGAATAAGGAGTTGCTTGGGTTTTGAATTTGGGCCAAATTTCCCAATTCTGTGGGGAATCGGCGGAATCATTGCTAAATCTGATTCCAGCCCGTTTCAAACGGAAAGGTGATTCGGTAATTCCGGCTCTGCACCCGTTTGAAGCTGGCAGGTGATGGCTGCCTCACCGATTCCATCTTCACATTCTCCGGGCTGAGCCTCGCAGCCTTCACAAACTCGTCCAATACAGCGTCCAGCCTCCATAAGGTGGTCTGGCGGGCGGGGAGAGGGCGGCAGGGCGGAGGCCCTAGAGTTCAAGCTCGATGGCGCAGAGGATGTGGGCGGCAGCGTCGTAGTGGTCGAGTGCCTTCTTGACCTCAGCTGCAGCGGAGACGGCGAGGATAGAGAGGATTAGTGGGTGGAAAAGGCGGAGGAGCGGGCTGGCCGGTCACCAAAAGAATCAAAGGAAAATAGAAGAAAAATCTCTGCAATTTTACTGTAGCAGACAAAGAAAAGGAAGCTAAAATCTAGGAAACCAGGACTAGTTGGCTAGCTGTTTGACCTTCACTGTTAGTCTCGTCGTCTGAACAAAGGAAAGGAAGCCGGGACAGGCTTGAAAGAGAAAAGGGAATTTTTTTTTTTGCCACGGTTACTATAGCTCATGGTGGAGGAAGGCGACTGTAGCAAAAATTTCGATTTTGTTTCCAAAAATTTTATACCCAAACAACCCCAGGCAAGGCTCTAGATAAGTCCTTTCGACTTAATTGAAAAGTTTATCTGTTTAATTCTAAATTACGCTTCTTTCCTTATAAACTTCTATCTAGATGGGATGACCCTTGTCAGGATTTTCCTCGTAGAGCAGTTAAAATCTTTGACACCTGCGATAATCGAATTTTTGAAGTTATCGATTAGAAATTTAAGCTTGTTATTGAGAGAATTATCAAGGGAGGTGTCGTTGACTCATTCAATTTGATTGATCTACCGTTTGTTGAGGGAGTTTGCACCATCTGACTGAAGATGTTAAAGTTAGCACTTTTTAGGACGCAGGTATTGTTGTCCTTCGTATTGATTTGTTTTCTGTTTGATTTTTTTTATTTTATTTTTTAGGTTATACTTAGTTACTTAATTTTTTATTCTTTATATCCATTAGGTTATGTATTTTATGTTTAAAAAAAAAATTGCCTTGTAGGTGATGTGGGTCACCACACGATGCCCCTTCCATCCCTGCCACATCTCTTCCCCCTCGCCCTGCATTTTTTGCCCCTCTTGGCATCATTTGTTTATCCAATTCTACCCCTTCGCCCCAATTTTTAGGTAGAAGCCATTTTCAGAGTCCCTTTGTGTTGAATCTCATTCCATTTTCTTTTGTCACATCGTTTTCTTGGTAAGCCTTTAATTTTTGTGAATTTTGTTTCTACTTTTGGCTAAATTAGATGCAATTTTTTGTGCTAGTTTGTTTGATTTGCTTAGAATTGTAAGGATCTATGTTTTTGTCTTAATTGATTGCATGAATTTCGAGTTTTGCATGCTAAATTTTGAATTTTTTGTAACTCACCATTCTTATAGAAAATTGAAAGTTTGAATGACATAATGGATGAATTGGGTGTTCTTGCTTTATTAATGTTTAATATTTTATTGAGCACCTTATATTTTGATTTGGGCCATTTCCTTGGTTTAAATGTAGATTTAAATTTTATGTACATTGTTTCTATATGTAAGCATGTTGTTTACATGGGTAAATAGATGAAGTTTTTTTTAAAAAAAATACAACTAATTTCTTCTCCAAAATTGACAAAAATTGTGTTCATGGGTGACATTAGTCACAATGATAAAATTATCCTAGGCGGCACTTAAGGGTTGTTTGAGTGTTGGATTTTTTAGAAACAGAAGTAGAATTTTTTGAAATTAATTCCAAAATTCACCACTGAATGTGAATTACGATTGGTAATAAATTTTTTTAGAATAAATTTAGATGTCGCTTTGGAGCTTTAAACTAATATAACTCTCTCTTCCGAACTTAGATATACACGTTCTTGGTATTATTATGCTCTTAAATTCGCGGTCTATCAAACAAAATCCCAAAAAGGTGGGTAATTTTGACATTTAAAGTGGGCTTCACTTATATGACATACTTTTTGAGGCTTAAATCGATATGAAATATAATTGTTAAAAAATAACCGAATCTATAATTTTTAAAATGGGGTTAGAAGCTTGAATCGATGAAATCACCTTGTGAGGTGATTCGGTGATTCAGGCCGATTCCGGTTTGAAACAAATTATAATTAACTTTTGAGCAAAGTTTTTAATTTCAGCTACCTAGCAAATATTTAAGTGTTCTAAATTTATCAATTGAACCGGGTTACTTTATCTTTGAAATAACGAAAGAAAGTTTTTGTCACTTAAAATGGGGACATCAAGTAAAAGATAAAAACAGTATAAATGCCGGTTGCCATGCTGGCTACTTGCGTGGCATATCAAAACCCTAAATCTTTTTCTCTCACTTTTAGTAATTATTTTTTAAAATAATAATTATTCAATAAATTTTCCTGCAAATTACAAACTGTTAATTTTGAAAACTAATATTTTTTAAAGAAAACTTATAAGTGGGTGTTGCCAATTGATAAACAGCTGCTGAAAAGATTTATCTATTATGGAAATGCCAGCCTTGCCTTGTTATGTGCTCATGGTCGTGTCGTTCCATTTCCCCCCAAAGCCATGAGACTAGTTCCTTAAGTTGCAGTAGCAACAAGACAATACTTACTCCCAGATTTGATGAAGATTCTTAAAGGATCGAGTAAATTTTCGACACAAGTTCTTTCGGAACTTTCGTCTTGTTATCACCCCAGCAAATCAATTCTACTTGATTCTTTAAACAGTGATACAGCAGAAACTAGTTCATCATATGCCTTGCTTCTAAGGGATTGCTCTCTGGAAAAGAATTTGACTAAAGCAAGAACAATTCACTGCCACATGAAAGAATCTGGTTTTCCTGATCTTAGTCTGGGGAACAAGCTGGTTGACTGTTATCTTAAATGCTGGAGCATCAAGGACGCACGCATGGTCTTTGATAGAATGTCTCAGAGACATATTGTTGCATGGAATTCACTAATTTCTGCTTATGTTAGTTCTCATAGATGGGAAGAAGCGCTTTTACTTTATCAGAGAATGTTGCCCGAGAAAGTTGTTCCTGATGAGTTCACTTTTTCTAGCATTTTCAAGGCCTTCTCCAATCTGGGTCTTCTGCGTGAAGGCCAAAAAGCCCATGCCAACTTGTTTGTTTTGGGTTTGGACGTGGAAAATGCCTTTTTGGGAAGTGCTCTTGTGAATATGTATGCAAAATTTGGAAAACTGAGGGAAGCCCGACTCATCTTGGACAAAATTGACAAAAAAGACGTGGTCCTGGTAACATCTTTTATTGTGGGCTGCACCCAAAATGGGGAAGATAGTGAAGCTCTGAAAATTTTTGCAGGCATGTTTAATGATGGTATAATGGCAAATGAATTCACTTTTGCAAGCATCCTAATTGCTTGTGGAAATTTAGCTGAGTTGAATAAGGGGCAGCTGATTCATGGTCTTATAATTAAGTGCGGATATGAATCTTCTGTTCACACACAGACTTCACTTATTACGATGTATTCCACCTGTAAATTAATAGACAATTCGCTGAAGGTTTTTGATCAGTTCCCCAATCCAAATGTGTTCACTTGGACTGCTATAATAACAGGTTTGGTTCAAAATGGAAGAGAAGAGTCTGCTCTTTCAATGTTCTGCCGCATGATTTGTAATAGAATCCAGCCAAATGGTTTCACTGTATCTACTGCACTTTCTGCTTGTTCAAGTCTATCCATGTTTCAACAAGCAAAGCAAATTCATGCCCTTTCAGTAAAATTAGGCCTAGAGACCAATAGCTTTGTTGGAACTGGACTTGTTGACACATATGGGAAATGTGGTGCAACTGAAATGGCTCAAACTGTGTTTGAGAGCTTGGGTGAACCACAATTAGTTTCTGTAAACTGTATGATTTATGGATTGGCAATAAATGGTCGTGGAACTGAAGCACTTAGACTCTTCAATCTGATGACAAACTTGGGTCTTGAACCTAGTAATGCAACTTTCACTAGTGTTCTGTTGGCATGCAGCAACAGTGGCCTGCTCGTTGAAGGAAGACAAATTTTCTCTTTAATTAAGAGCAAACTAAGAACGGGCCCTACAAATGATCATTATGCATGCATGATTGATTTACTTGGTCGTGCAGGAAGACTTGAAGAAGCTGAAAGTCTTATCAGACAAGTGCAAACACCGGATGTGGTCATATGGAGAACATTGCTTAGTGCTTGTAAAATTCATCGAAACATAGAAGTTGCAAAGCGAGCTGCACAGAATGTGCTCAAGCTTGAACCAGGGGATACTGGAGTCCATATCTTGTTGTCAAATATATATGCTTCCACAGGAAACTGGGATGGAGTGATTAAGATGAAGGCTTCTACAAGGAACATGGGATTGAGAAAGGAGCCTGCCATGAGTTGGATTGAGGTGAATCAAGAAGTACATACTTTCACTGCAGGATATGAAGCACACCCAAAATTTGCTGAAATCTGTGAATATCTGGAGGGGTTGCTTATAAAGGCTAGGGGGCTGGGTTATGTACCTGACACGAGGTTTGTATTGCAGAACTTTGACGAGAAACAAAAGGAAGAGTCTTTGTATTATCACAGTGAGAAGCTTGCGATAGCTTTTGGACTACTGAATAGTAATGGTAATATGAGTTGTATAAGAATCTTGAAGAACCTTCGAGTCTGTGGGGATTGTCATTCTTGGATAAAATTTGTCTCTACTGTTACAGGCAGAGAAATAGTTGTTCGGGATTTAAAGAGATTTCACCATTTCAAAGATGGGGTCTGCTCTTGTGGAGATTATTGGTAATGAGATTTTTAATTCTAAACATGAAGATGGTACTTCTACCTCATTATCTGTTTGGTGCTTGAGCTACTTGCACAAACTTGAAGATATGATTATGACAACCATGCAGCACTATCGAATGTACCTTGATGCAAATTCTTTCAGTTGCTTGAGAATGCAAAGGTCATGCATAGAACATGTAATGACGGGTGTCAAGCAGCCTGTAGATAGTCAATGTAGGGTTTCATTGATTCTACACACTCTTCAGGGTGCCCATATGAGTGATTACAAATAATTCATTAGGACACCTTTCCACCATAAATGCCAAAGCAGTCAACAAAAGAAAAGAAAATTTTTGCATGGACATTTTTGCCTATGAAGTGGCAATGGCCGAAGACCATCTCAAAGATTTGGAGTTTCCTGCGATTGGCATAGTACAATAGAAGGGTCTTTCAGGGATTCTATCCTATTACAAACCCTCTTATCAGATTGACCAGAAAAGGTGCTGGCTTTGATTGTTTTGAGAACTGCGAGTGGAACTTTCAGGAGTTGAAGACCTGATTATCCTTTTTTTTTTGGCTAACATCCCTGTGATAGCTGTTGTAGATGCACTAAAGAGGAAGTTGGCAGGCAGTTTGGCTCAGTCCACAAGTACAGAATGGAGGATTCTTACCAGTATGAAAGAGTGCAAGCAATTAATACTTGGGTTCGCGGTCTTATTGGAAAACCTCTCCATCTCATAAGAGTTAATGTAAAAGGTGATACAGGCACAATAGGACAATACTGAGTTGCATGATTATGTAGTGGAAGTAGGGCTGGGAAATGGGACCTGAGTCCGTTTGACCGGACGGCCTGAGCCTGTGTAAGTAACGATGTACGAGCTACAATAAAGTAAATCGTCTCAGGCTCCACCATGAGGGCCTGATAAGTCTTGTTAGGTTTTCATTTTCATTCTTTCCTTCCTAATCCACTCCTTCGCCCGAGTTCCTCACTGTCGCTGTGTCCCAAATCCTCCATGCTGCTGCCTACCATCGGCAACCTCCCGAATCCTCCTCACTCCTGCCTACCCTTGGCAACCTCCCACCAGTCGCCTGCTCGGCTCTGCCCCCGTATGTCTTCTCTCTTACTCTCATCAGCTCTGTGCAACCTGTGCTTCTTGTGTTCCCATTTTTTTTCTTAACATGTTTGTTTGCTTCCCCTGTTGTTTGATTCTTCCTGACGATCTTTTGTTGCTCTTGTTTGCTTTGCAATGGCTTCTCTTGTCCCCTATCTGAAGCAGCAGTTGCAAGATGAAGATAGAAGAGATTGGCTCTATCTCATTTGACAACCTCACTTCTCTGCATTGACTTCATCTGATGTGTTAGGTATGATTCAGCTTCCTCTGACAATTAGTGGCTGTATTAGAAAGAGCTGGGCTGTACAAACATGCAGGTACAGAGCCCTTTTAGATCTTTTCCTTTTGTATCACAAATAATTGAAAAGGTATATACCTGTTAAATTCTGACTCCATGTTTCTTTCTTGAAGCAACTAGATCGGGTGATGATGCAGGGCCATTTCAATGTGAGGTTCACAGACCTGAAGGACAAGGAGGAAAGTACCTTCCTTTTCCAATTTTTCTTTTTATTCTTCTTATAGATGTACTATTGTTTAATCATATGGTTATCTACTATTGTTTTTGTCCATGTTAGGTAGATTGTCGGGTTGATAAAATGAAACACAAAATCTGAAGCTAATTGCCAACTTCCTTGTTCTTTTGAACCATGGTTGATTTTCTTGTGTACCCATGTACTTATTGTTCCATTCTGTGTGTGTCTCTTTACAGGGTGAGGCACAAGACTTACTATATATTGTTACTGTAAGTTGCAAAGTCCATGTTCTTCAATGGGATGCAGAAACATCGGAGTTAATCACTAGGTATTATCATTGGGCAGTACTTTATATAAAAACACAATTTGTTTTCTCATTAGTCTCGTGAATGTCTGTCTTTTATGCAATTTCTATTAATTATTACTGATTCTACTAATCGATAAAAAAAAGTTATATATTAGCTTAGCTGGGCAAGGTGAATTATGAATAATAAACTGTAAGACATTGATTAGCTGGCTTGTGCATATCTTGAATTTTGAACTGTCAACATTGAAAGCCATCTTTTGAAGGTTTTATTGCAAGGGATGCTAACAGGCATTGTATATTGTACTGACAGGTTGCCCCAGAGAACAAGAACAGGTATGTCTTATAGAACAAAAATTTTCCTAGAACATATGCTAGTGGATTTGCTAGGTCTTCCAATTTAGTTTTTTGCTCCACTTTCGAAAAGGAGTGTGTGCTTGTTTGTTTTTCCTTTTTGAAATTTGTGTTCTACTTTCTTTTGTTTTTATTTTTTTTTTTGGGGGGGGGGATAAAAATTAGTGTCTGCTATTTGAACTTTTGATTTGATTTTAGTTCATTTTGTTCCAAGTTTTCTTTGCAATCAATCTTCAAATATTGTGCAGTGGATTCATTGTTCCTTTCTGCATAATGTAGGAATTCAGTTGAAGAAATGTGGAGTTGGAAGCCACTGGCTCAGCAAGTATTACAGCTGAGCAGACCATTTAGTGGGTTTTCCTTCTGGATTTCTTTTGAGTGAAGCTCTCTTTCTATGAGGTTAGTTAACCAATGCCTGGATAATCGAGCATCTCTATCCGAGAAATATCATTTCCAAGACAGTTTTTGATATTTGAAGGCTGCATTGAATTGGAAAACATTGAAATGTCATCTTTTCTTATCCTAAATTGCATTTGTACTTAAGTGAAGCACATGTCTTTTCACAGACTTCAATCGGATTAATACGATTTTTAATGTTCTTTTAATCATGGCTAAGAAGCTATTAGCCTGCCAACAATATAATTTCAATTTGGAACATGTACTGACAAGTACATAATCTAGTGTCAACAGAGAGTCAACGAATCATCTGATGGAGGATGATAGTAGATCTTTTTATGTTGTTCAAGGGGGATATGATTGGTATTTTCAAGACTATGGATGGCTGCCAAGTAGGGATGCCACTCGGGTCAGGTTAATGGTAAACCCGACCCGACCCTAATGGGTCGGGTCGGGTTTTAGTGATCCAACCCGACCCGACCCAAATATAAATAAAAATATAAAACTTATATTTTTTAATATTATTTTTTAAAAAAAATTGAAAAAAAATAATATAAAAAATATTTTTTTAATCTATTCGGGTCAAACGGGTCGGGTCGGATTTGGGTCACAGCTTTGTGATGTGGGTTCGGGTTCGGGTTTGGCGAAACCCGACGCGAACCCAACCGGGTGGCATCACTACTGCCAAGCTCATGTATGCATTAGCGGCCTCAGCCCCGGTGTTTCTTAGGGCTTGTTTGTTTAGCTTAATCAGATCTTATTTGATTAAGTATTTGATAAGTGAGTTAAAAGCCTACTTATAAGACTGTTTGTTTCAAGCTTATTTCTTAGCTGGTTAAGCTGAAAATTAAGCCCACGCTATTTAAAAAATCCGATGAGTTTAACTGGCTGATTTGGCTGAAAAACATTGCGATTTCCATCCCCTGCCTCCTTCCCCTCTTCCATCGCTTTACTGCTGCGGACAGAGCAATGTCGACCCTTTCTCTTGTGTCTTCCTCTCCGATCGTCTCCCTTACTGGCTTTCCACCCGGAGTTTGAGCCGTGCTAGTATGCAAGAGGGAGGAGGCAGAGGAGAAGGGGCTTAGGTCTAGATGGGGAAGATGGCGAGGACGTCGAGGAAGGGGAAGAAGGCGTGGTGGGCCAACATCCTGACCGATGACATTGACGAGTTCTTCAAGAAGTCCACTAAGGACGCCCTCAGTGGCAGCAGCCTCGAGGCCGCCCCCTCCAATTCCCTCTTCTTCCTCAACAATTCCAGAGGTCCCCTTTTACGTTCCTTTGCTTTACCTTCATAAACTAGCCTGACTTTCCGCTTATGGCCCTGCAGCTCTATTTATGGTCTACTGCTATCTCGGGTCTGCTATATTAGTATGAGTTTTTGATGTTAAATGATATGTTAGTTTACGTTCCTGTATTGGAAAAAAAGAAGTTTGCAATGAAAAGTTTATGTTTTGTCTGTGCATATCGAACTAGTATGAGGTGATTGGGTGCTATATGAAATTGTAGTACATTTTTCTATGTTCTGTACAATTGCTCCTTATTTTTTGCTTATCTGACATATAAAGCGAAAGTGCTCAGTTGCACTTCATTTATGGATTAGAAAGGAAGTTTTAGCATGAGGATGAAATTCATAATGGGTTATATTATGCTTCTAAAACATTCGTTCTTCTTGGTACGTTTCCCTTCAGATTGTTGCTAAATTATTGTTTTATTTAAAGGTAGGCGGATAGATGTCTATAGTATGGAAATGATTCGCATATAATGGATGAGTGAGAACCATATAACATATGAAATCGGCAATTGCATGAAGACTCAATTTAGCAGCTTTTGAACCTCTAAAGTATAAATCCTCATTACATGCTGAACATCTATATGAGACGCTTGAAAAGGGGTAATCTTGTCATTATTACAACTTGAAAGGAGGAATGGAGAACCTGCTGAGTAAGTGATTGTTTGGTTGATGATTGGGTACAATGAAAATATTTATTGGATTATAGTAAATAAAAATGCAATTCCAATCGCATTTATAAATTTTTATCCCTGTACTGGATCAAAAAGCACTTAATATGTGTGGAAAACTTGCAAAATCTCACTCGTACTTTTAAAGTTTTGATGCTTTGGAGGAGGAAAATCTCACTCGTACTTGCAAAACTTGCAGATCTCTTATTTTGTTTATCGTATTGTTATATTTATATTTGACAAGTAATATTTTCTTTGTGGTTAGTGAAGTTGGGTTCTCCAGTATTGGCACCATGTAGGTTAGCTCTGGCATGGCTAAGCATTAGTCTTATCTAAATTTTTAGCTGTTAGTGCAGAGTTGTAATTTTTGCGATTATAGGGAAACACCTCTTTTTTAGTTTCTTAGACAAAATTCTTCTTCTTGGTGTTTGTAAATATGCCATGTACTACCTCAATCATCTTTTAAATTGTATGAATGGCCTCATTTTTTGCCTTGTAAGAATTTCTTATGATGTGTTTCTTAAGTAAGTTACACGGTACCTGATCTTATTATTATCCTATATGTTTAGAACTTTCAATCAAGCGAAAGATAGAAAAGCATCGGGACAAAGTCCTTTGCTGCAATAGCATTTTGCAGAGTAACCCATATGTTTAACCTGTCTCATCTTCAGCATTGAAGAAATCAAAGAAAAAGAAAAATATAGTACCAAAAGCAAAAGCAGAAACTCTCATTATGCTTACAGCCCATAACGTTTCTCAGGTATGAGAATCTTTTAATTTCTATGGTTAGGGTCTTGTTGGTATCTCTTATCTTACATGTACTCTTTCTTGGATCTCTCAGGGAAAACAAAGTTCAACTACTGGTATGATTGATATATGGGCAACTGAAGGTACTGATTTACCTAATTCACATATAAACATTTCAATTTGGCTCTGGTCTTTGACCTTAAAAGATATACTTGCCTGTCATGTTATCTATTGGATTTGCTCTTTTCCGTCAATGCCAAGTCATTAGAAACATCTTAGACCTGTTGAATTGTTACTTGTTTTGATACTTGTGGGATTTGCTTTGACAGAAGACTGCAGCATCACATTTTCCTGCTGTTGAAGTCGAACCACCTGGATGCTCATTTAATCCTCCATTTGAAGCTCATCAGGTTTAATATTGGTACAATTGATATTGGTTCTTTATGCTACATACATAATTTGTAACACAATCTTTATTTCTGGTTCAGGAGTCTCTGGCTCATGCAGTGGCAGAGGAAATGCATAAAGCCTATAGAAATGAATTGGGTCCGGAGCCTGTTCCACAAACTGTTCAAGGTGTAGCAGTGGATGAAGAAGAGGTGGGTGAAATTTGTGGTCGTTTTTAGTTTGAGCAATTGTTGAATTGCAGAGATGTGGCCTATCCACGTGAAATTAGAAACTGATGATTATGTTTGTTGTATGTTAATATTACCTTGCTTAATTACAGAGGATGGCCCATGTTTTGATAGTTGTGGGATTTACTTTGACGACTGCAGCATTTCATATTCCTGCTGTTGAAGTCAAACCACCTGGATGCTCATTTAACCCTGGCCCACCTTTGAATGTTCGGACATCCAGCAATTTGTTGCACAAAACGTGCATGCTTTACTGTATTATGTTCTGGTAGGCAAGTACATGTACACACTTAAGACAATTATGCTTTACTTAAGACATCTGGAATTTTCCCAATATTTATTTAGGATAGTTTCTTAAGAAACACTTAAGCCCTACTCAGTTTGGTTATATGTCTACGAACAAATTAATTGAAACAATTGTCTCAGATGGTTCTGAGAGATCAAAGAGGCTGTACTAATCAAATTCAGATTCAGCTAATTCAGATAATCAACTTTTCAGCTAATTAAGATAACTTTTCAGATTAAGATTCAGCTGAAACAAACGGACCCTTAGTCCAAACAACAATGTTTTCTGGGACATGTTTAACATGCCCTTCTTTTCTTCTTCTTTTGGTGCAGGTATGTGATCCCCTTGTTAGCGTGCAAAAAGGGTACTCCTTATTTGAAGAGGCAGAAAACCATCTAGTGCCTCAAGGTTTCAAGAATGCTTACTGTGTGATTAGTGCAGCAAGCCCAATTTTGTGCAGTTACCTATGGAAAATACTTTCATGTTTGTTTCGAGAATGAACTTGAGTTTCAACAGCAATAAATGAGAGAAGTGTTTTTTTTTTTTTTAAATCATATTCTTTTCTGGTTTTCTTTGTGTCCTTGTATCATTTTTTATGTTCGTTAGTTGACATTTTTGTTTAGTAATCTATCCTTGATTAATAGTCAGCTGCCCAGTTTGTTCACTCTAGATGGTCTGCCTGCTAAGATTTCCTACTGGAATGCCAAGTATACCCTTGCTCCTGTTCTTTGGGGAAAGTTTTGATTTGGTAGTAAATGGACTTTCATGGAACCTGTATGGTCAAAGCCATAGGGCATGGATTGGAGAAAGAATATTGTTTTTTACGGCTCCTCCTATCTACCGATAGGAGGGATGATTGAGTTACAAAAGCACCATCAGGTAAAAAAGCTTGATATGAAAATGAGTTTTTTCTATATTGTCTAGCCAAAGAATGAAAAATTCTATATTTCTTGGATTTTAAACGGAAATGTCATATGACCTATTTATAGACTAAACTGCCTTTAAGTTTTCAGTATATCATGTTTTAAAGTAGAGAGCAATAAATGAACATCGGAACAGTGTTGCGCTATTTTGGTGTGCTAGGAGTCATCGGCGGCAAATAGAACTTGCTGGCGGGAGCTGACTAGCGGTGACTCACCGGCGAGTAACGATGAACAAGAAAAAAATGATTTTTGAAACTGCAGACGTTGTGAGAGTGCTCCAAAGGTTGTATTTTGCAGAAATGATCATTCTTTTACATCGATCATGGATAGAATAGGTATTTGCATATATTATAATGGAGAGGTAGGCAATGATGACGTGTATATTGATGGAATGGCACGGTTGATGAATATTCATCCGTCGGTGAGCTTCGGTGAGTTGCCGAGGCAAGTCAAAGCACGACTTTCCGTCAATGGTAATGTCAGTTTGAAGTATTTAATTCCATCCTCCTAATCATCTATGATATATGAATTACAAGACAATGAAAACCTCCAATCAGTGTTCTCCATTCATAAGAAGGCGAATAAGGAGGTGTTATTATTATATGTCGAGATGAAAGAGTTCAACAACGATGATAAATTATCATCACCCTCCGTAGAAAGGAACTATACAGTTAATAGAGCTGAATCACCTGTCGTAATGACTCGTCCTAGCTCTAATGTCGAATTTCATACCGGATTCAATGAAACTCAGTTCACCTTTGAAGCTGTCAGGTAACAATGAATCTTTAGAGTATACATGCAATTGGAATCTTTCGTGTACTCGAGACCATGATATTGACCATATCGTGTTAAGGTAAAATCATATCGTGTGAAGAAATAAACACGACGTGTAATATATCGCATTAGTAATTACACGATATACACATGCGATATAGCAATTATGATTTGTAACGTAGATATAATAACACGACATGCATTCATGTTGTGGTTTCGATAAGATGCTTTGAAATTTAAGCATGTTAACAGAATACACGATGTCAACTGATGTCGCAATTTTCTAACACGATAATGTGCAATGCAGATTGAGAGAACCGAGAAACTTACCCTCAATAAATCTATGTCAATCTTCTTTCACCAATCCAACGAGTACATAACTTAAAATAGAAGTCAATCAGAATAGATCAGAGGAATTGTCGCCAACGATGGGTGGGACAACGACTTCATTTGATAACTACAGACCTCCATATAACCCTTATAATTATGACGGTGAAGAAGGCAAAGAAGTTGAGAATATGTGGGGTGAGGATAAGTGGTACGATAATGATATAGTTGGCATGGAAAGTATGCCTAACCATGAAGAATTTGGAAACAACGAGGTTCCCAGTAACGTCAACATTGAGGCAGAGGCAGATTGGGATATAGTTGATGATTTAAACATGTTGGAACTGAATATTGGTGAAGGCCAGCTAATGATGGTCAGTTTGCAAGCTAAGGATTACCAAAAGCTCCTCAAATTGGGTGCAAAATTTCAAAGCTTGTTGCATTTGAAGAGGGTCTTGATCGACTTAGTAATAAAGGCGAATTTCACATATCGTGTTTTGGATGAAAACCAGAATACGTACACCGCAAAGTACTCCAATGATTCTTGTAACTAGTACATAAGGGCTTAAAATATATGAGATAATGTGATTGTCACGAGGTTAGTGCCGACTCATTCATGTGGAACCCAAAGGAAGTCAACTGACCATCCCCTAGCATCGCACCTTTGGATAGCGAGAAAATGTTATGGCTTGTTTAAAGACTCAGTGGACATTACACCTAAGAGCATAACAAGTTATATTTCGAAATACTGGGGCATAACTGCGAACTACAAGAAATGATGGCGCACAGATAATGCATGAGAATAATTGAAGTGTTGATTTAGTGTCATGATATGTTAGTCTAGCGTGTTATCATTTACACGCTTAAACTACAGTCAAATTTTGCACTCACACAACATTTGTAAATATCATATTAACATAAACACGACCAGTCATCGTGCATGGATTCCGATCACACGAAAACATAAAATGTCGTGATCGGGAACACAATGTAAGCCGCTGTCGTATAACCTTTACTAAATTGTATTCGGTCGTGTAGGTAAAGCACTGACTGATTTAATAGATTGGGACTAAGACGAATCCTACCGCATACTTTCTGCTTATGGAAGGCAGATAGAATATATAAATCCAGGAAGTGTAGTTGTTCGAGTGAGATCATGTAATATTCTCGGACTTATAGGTGGGTACGATTTCAAAAGAGTATTCTGGATGTTTGGCCCCGTTATGAGAACTTTCAGAACAACACTGAGGTCGTTGCTAATGGTAGATGGAACTTTCTTGAAAGGAAAGTATCCTGGACAACTATTGATAACAACTGCACTGGATGAGAACAATAATATATTGTGTGTTGCATTTGCAGTGGTTGAGAACGAGTGCTAGAAAACTTGGTGTTGGTTTCTTGAGTTGCTTAGAGATTATCTATTCTCTGATCCTCCAGCCGAGTTGGATACAATCGTTTCTGATAAACAAAAGGGATTGGCAAATGTTGTGAAGAAGTTTTTCCCATCTACACACCACGAATATTGCATCTGTCACATGGCAACAAATATGCTAGACAGATTCAAGGACAACGACCTAAAGAATCAGCTCCATGTTGCAACCGAAACTTTTAGATAGAATGTGTATGATGAAACAATGAATAGTATTAAAGAACATAATCTGGAAGCATATACTTTGCTAAATAAGATAGGTTCGGAGCACTGGGCCAATGTATCATTTCTAGGGAAAGGATATGGGACCCTCAGCTCAAATAGGTCTGAAAGTGCAAATGCAATGTTAAAAAAAGCCAAATCGATGCCTATAACTCGTTTAATTGAGCACACAATGACATTATTTGAAAAACGTCGGACAGACGGACATAATATGATGGAAGAGTTAACCCCATTTGCCCGAAAGCACATCAAAAACAGGCGAGAAGAAGCAAGGAATGTGATTATATTGCCTGTGTCAATGTATGAATTTCATGTTAACTCGCTATATCACCAGGTACATTGCATTCATACGGCGATGTACATAGAATGTGTCCGTTTATGCGTGAGGGTTTCATATCGTGTTAGTGTATACATGTTATTTTCATTTATCGTGTAAGTAGATACGATTTACGTAACAATCGTATGATACATCGTGTAATCGAGGATGCAATAGAGTTATTTATCATGCACTCATACTCACGATATTTTCTTCACGGGATGTGGTAAACTTGGTTGATCGTACCTGCACATGTGGAAAGTTTCAACATCTGGGTCTACCATGTAAGCATGCAATCGCAACAATTGATAATAGACACTTCTATGTGTCTGAGTACTACGAAAGATGGTACTCTACTGAAATGTATAGACTGACCTATCGAGAGCCCTTACACCCAACGAAAGATAGGCACCAATGGGCACCGGCTGGAGTTATGCCTACATTCAACCCACCTATCCCACAAAAGCAGCGGGGGCGTCCATAGAAAAATCGGATAGAGTCACAACCGCCTCTCGAAGCCCCATGAAAATGTGGAACATGCGGTTAGTTGGGTCACAACTGAAAACGATGTACTAGCGCACAAGGGGGGCCTCCTAATGTAGCATATGTCCCAAAGACAAGCCAAAGGAGGTCGAATAATAGAGTACGCAAATGACGTAAGGAAGGGGAGCATCGATCAGGGTTACCTTTTCCACCCCTGTTCTTCAGCTGAAATTTTTTGTATATGCATTGTGTTATCAACAACACGTAATATGTAATTAACGTGTTCCTAAAAACATGAAATGTTGTACATAGGGTATACTGTATATTTGTATCGTGTAATCAACAACATGATTAAAAGGGGTTACATGTTACTAATTACACGGTAGAAACAAATGATGATAATTTTTTTTTGTCAAGAGTGTCCATTGCTCACACAAAATTGGTCATATTGTGTGTTTGAACACACGATAATTGCATGCTAATAATGACCCAAATCCCGAAGCAGCATCGCATTGTCCGCTACATCAATACCTTCCATAACCCGGCGGTTCATAACCCTCTCACCCTGCCTATATATATTAGGGTTAGGGTTTGCAGCACACTCACCCACTGATGTTCGGCCGAGACGGATTATTCCAGAGATTGCTTTTGCGCATGATGGTCAATCTTCCCCCGTCAGATACAATCCTCAACTGCATCTGGTGTGGGAAGAACAAGATCAGGTGTTATTGCAATGCCGCAAATGTTCCATCCCATTGCACCTGACTGAACCACAGTGAGATCCCATTGTATTGCAGTATATCAAAGGAGTTTGCAGGGAGATCGCTCGCACAATGATGTTCTTCACGGAGATGGATCATTCAGGAGATTGCTTTAGCGGTGGCTAGTGAATCGCCCCTCCATCGGAAATGGTCATCACCTATATCCGATGGAGGGGAAGATTCGCTAGATGGCGATATATCAATGTCTCCAATGATCTGTTGCATTTGCGCCATATCTGTCATCAACATCCTCCGAAGTGGTTGTCAAGATCGTTGTCTTATTTGGTTTTCTGGTTGAAAATGTTCCATGAGTAAGTGATATCACGTCCTATTTGTCGTTTATACGACATCACGACCTAAGCGACTATCGTCATATAGATATGACGATATGATGAAGTATTCTTCTAATCACATTGACTGAAACACAACATTGGTAGATATTGTTTGTCGATTACATGACATCATCATCAGCCATACGTTGAACTCGGGGTCTTATTAGATCTATGATAGTTGTATTCTGCACATGTTTGGTCACATGACAAATATGTGGGTCGGATGTTCGGAAACACGAAAGGAGAAGCTCACCGAACCACATGGTTCGGCCCGCACTTGCTAATGCGCCCCGAACCTTCTCGTTTGGGTTGTCGAGCCTATCGATTCGGGGACGATAGAACATTCTCGTGCGGGCTGAACCATCCGGTTCGAGCCGCATAGCATGTCGGTTCGATGTCGTATGAACCTTCTCGATCCTGTCCCACTATATGTTAGGGTTCGGGCAGGGAGACCATAGACACACTCACTTTCTTCGCGGAGACAGGTCATTCGGGAGGTTGCTTTAGCGGCGGTTGGTGAATCGGCCTTCCATCGGATACAATTCTCACCTATATCCGATGGTGGGCACGATTCGCTAGATGGTGATATATCAATGTCTCGCATGATCCGTCGCTTTTGCGACATATCGGTCATCAACATCCTCCGAAGTGGTCATCATGGGGCGTTAGTGCAGTATATCTGAGGAGTTTACTGGGTGATCGCTTGCACAGTGATGTTCTTCGCGGAGTCGGATCATGCGGGAGATTGCTATAGCGGCGGCTGGAGAATCGCCCCTCCATCGGATATGGTCATCACCTATATCCGATGGAGGGAACGACTCACTAGATGGCGGAATATCAATGTCTTGAATGATCCGTCACATTCACGCCATATCTGACATCAACATCCTCAATGATCCGTTATGTGAATAATAGTATTTTTGGTGTCATGAACTAAGGTTATGAAAATCTAAATATAAGTAATAGTTATTGAAATGTTTTTTCCAAACATACCAATGGAGTAATTATATGTAGATCTTCCTTTTTGATACACAACTAACATGCCAATCGTCTTCTTGATAACATGCATTGAAGTGCATCATTTAGTAGGATAATTGATATGATATACTATCTGTCGTTGATATGATATCACGACCTAAGTGACTATCATCATATCGATATGACAATATGCTGAAATATTCTTCTAATCACATGTTCTAGAACCCGACTTTGGTACATATTGTTTTATCGAATACACGACAGAACTACCGACCAGATGTCCCCAAGTATTTATGCAACGATCGTATTCTTACTAACACATTCACAAATGGATCATACGTTAGGACACACAACTGGCTGCTCCATCATGTATAAATATGATATCCATGGAAGACGCCGTTTGCAAGATAACATGACCTAAGATATCTTCATGCATCCGATAATACAATAGGATGAAATTTCCCATTAACTTCCCCAGTAATCAATTCCCGAAGAGTCACCATAATTTTTTGTTTTCCCCTTAAATGCTCATGCGGTAATTCCGAAGAATCAACACAAGTTTCGGGGTTTCAATAACTTCCATAACCCGATGCTTTGGAACAGTCCCACCCTGCCTATAAATATTACGGTGACCCATGGGCATAACGAATTCGAGAGGAGGACGCGACAGAGACAAGACTGACTGACTTCGCCTCGGCGGAACCTCCGTAACATTGCTATCTCACCATTTTTAGATCCTGTCACCCATTATACGCGGTTGTCCTTGGCCTATGGCGGCAGCTTATAACGGGAATGAGTTCTATGACTTGTGTAATTTCAATGTCGCGGATGTTCTGTTGTATCTGTAAGCCTGGTCTGGTAGTATGCAAGGAGACCTAACATGGAGATCGCTCGCACAATGCTGTTCTGCGCGGAGACGGATCATTCGGGAGGCTGCTTTAGTGGCGGCTGGTTAAAAAAGAATGTTCTACAAATAATATTTTTTGATGTATTGGCTCAATGTTATATAATGAAAAATATGAGTATATTACTTAACTTAATTCCTTTTTTCTTTTCAATGTGTATTCTGAATATTAGCATTTCTGTTAACACAACGTAAACGGCTATCATAAGATCGATCTTACGATGCCAATCATGTTATTCAAAAAAATTCGTCGTCACTTCGGATACATGACATCGGGCGATATTGTTTTGTCGATTACATGACAGAATCATCTGCCATATGGGTAACTCGTGTTCTCATTAGATCTACGTGAGATATACTTAGCGTATGCTCGGTCACACGATAGATATTGGGTCGTCTGTTCAGTAACACAAAATGAGGGCAAGCTCACCGAATCTCATGGTTCGGCTTGCACCTGCTGGTGCAGCCTGAACCTTATCATTTGGGATGCCTAGCCTATTGGTTCGGGGATGATAGAACATTCTCATGCGGCTGAACCATCAGGTTCGGACTGCCTAGCCTATCAGTTTGGTGTTGTATGAACCTTCGCGGCTTCCTGCCTCACTATATATTAGGGTTAGGGGTCGGCCAGCATGTGTTAGGCGACGAGATGGATCATTCAGGAGATTGATGTAGCGGCGGCTGGTGTATCGACCCTCTATCAGGTATGGTCCTCACATATATCCGACAAAGGGCATGATTCACTAGAAGGTGATATATCAATATCTCGAATGATCCATCGCAGTCACGTCATATCAGTGGAGTGTGCAAGGAGATCATAGACATACTCATGTTCTTTGTGGAGACGGATCATTCAGGAGATTACTTTAGCGGCGGCTGGTGAATCGGCCATCCATCGGATACAATATTCATCTATATCCGACGACGGGCTTGATTCACTAGATGGCGATATATCAATGTCTCCAATGATCCGTCGCTTTCACGACATATCAATCATCAACATCCTCTGAAGTGGCCGTCATGAACGTTATTTGATTTGGTTTACTGTTTGAAACTTTCCTGTGACCATCATCATTCGTGAGATCGATTGGTCGTCAATTAGGATAAACGACATCTGTCGATATCGTTTGTTTGATTACACAACCTCAAACACAATCTAATAGGAGATGACATGTATGTGATAACACGACCTAATAGTAGATGGCATGATGCGATAACACGACCTAATAGGAGATCATGAGAACTATTATATGATCAGATATATGTGTACTTCTGTTTTGCGCTTTCAGTGACACAACATTGGTACATATCGTTTGATCGAATAGATACCACTTGGCTGAATGTGACTTCATGTAAATACAAACATGATAACAACATGTATTTTTGTTACAGTGGATAATTACAAAATAAGAGGTCGCAAAGTGAAAAAAGTCTATTGTCAGTTAATCGCAGAGTGAAAAAAGTCTATTTTTTAATTACAATTCATCTGCATCCGGATTAAATTCCTCATCGATTCAGGCCCAAATAATAGCAGCACAGATTTGCGGCCTGACCAAGCTTGTTATCTTGAGTTGTCTAAAATTAGATTGAAGGACGCCCCCTGCCAGCTTCGCTACATAGTACATGAGGTACAAACCACAATCTTCAGTTGTTTCCTGGTACAAGCATTTGTTGATCTTAGTCATTGGCCACTGTCGAGCACCATTTATCTTAAGGGCCATCTCCATTCCATTCGCAACATGTTTCTTGACGTTGTCCACAACTGCAAAGTGGTGACCGTGGTCACCCTTTAGGGGATTGTACCATCTAAATCGCTTCTCCCTATAGCGGACAATAAGCAAGAGAAAGTGGTCCATGACGTAGATATGAATGAAACTGCTCTCCGTGTTAACATTGAGGTCTCTCAACAATATGCCAACGAGTTTGCCCTCCTTCTCCGCCGGCCCTTTGGCCATGCCAACGTTAAAATAGTGCTGAATGGCGAACTTGCTGAAAAAATAGTTGGGGTACCTGCCTGGATTTCTCAAATTGCGTTCATCAAGAAGTTGGAAGAAGACGTCTATGACCTACACCAAACCAAATATGTTAGTAATCACACGATAGTTGACAAATCGTGACATCTTTTATATGATAAGTGATTATATCGTATGAATGATAACGCGATGCATTTACAAGTCATGCATTAATTAACATGTTATTTTTACTTCAGCCATTACACTCGAAACTTAGCGTATTATGAAAACAACAATATGAGTATAGGTCGTGTAATCGATAAAACAATAATTAATGGTACATTTTCGTCAGTTATTGAATTGTTTGATTGATTACACGATAGAGGTTAAAACATATGAGCAATGAAATGATATTACCTCATTCATTATGCACTCATACTTTAACAGAGATAGGTAGTCGGTGTGGAGGAGAGTTTCTATGGGCCACGACTTGTATGTGTTTGACACAAATTCCATGATAATGTCCTTATCTGCCTCCTTCTGAAGCTCCATGTGGAACACCAACTCTGTGTCAAGATAGTCCTTTGGCCGCAGACTGAGCTCCTCCTTATTCACGATATCCTCCTTATTCATCTTATTCGCAGTATCATCTTTGACCTCTATCACATTGCAGATACTCTCCATTACTTCTGCATTAATTGGAGGAGTATCCGATAAAGTGCTACCACTGGAGCTAGCGTTTGAGACTGCTAGTTCTGGGGTGGGAGACTTTGGATGTGCCAGACGGATAATGTATGGGCCAGGGACTGATGCCAGAGGAACTTCGTCCCCAAGCTTTGCAGTATGTGCAATGTGTCCAAACTTGGCTAACTTCTCATCAACGTAGTTGCTGAAATGCTTTGGCTTCTTTGATCCCTGAGCTAAGACGTTCTTGACTACCTCCTCACCTTGAGAAGGTGGTTCACCGGCAGTGGACCTCGACTTCCATGGCATAGGAGGTAAGAAGGGAGCGCCAGGAGCAGCTTTCCGCTTGAATCTTAATTTTATTGCTTGTTTCGGAACTGCTCCTTTATTTGCTTCCTGGGGTGCTTTTGGTCCCTCTAGGGGTTGTTCTGGTACCTCCAGGTGTTCTGCCGGTCCCTCCTGAGGTTGTTCCAGCACATCGCGGACTTGATCCAATTCCTCTACCTCTCGGGGAAGGTCCGGTTCCATGACCTCCTGAGGTTGTTCTTCGACCTCCCGGGGTTGTTCCACGACCTCCTGTGGTTGTTCTAGGAATTCTGCATTTAGTTTCGTTAAAAATCTTGTTATTACAGTTCTGGATTAGGTTTGAGTGGTAGGTGGAGTTTGAATCACACACCCAATGTATGCATTTGATAATTGTGAGACCCTAGTGGTGTGATTATTTATCTACTATATCTACCACTCCACTACCTGTGTATTTGTGTCTCATTGGGCAATTTTACACATCCTCGATCAATACAAATGACTTGACACTCTTTGGTCAAGTTAGTGTGACTACAATCACATTGGTACCTGACATTGTCGCTACATTTATGAGGATAGATTGAGCATATGTTTGGCATCCACTTTGTGAGGGACAGGAGATTTCAGATGTCAGGGTAGTGACAGGACATCTGCAGGGCAGAGAGAGGCAAATCTCTCGACACATCCATTATGGCTCACTCTATGACACCTACATTTAGGGTTTTGCATGTTGTGGTTTGGTATGATCTATGGAGTGTGCATAAGGAGAGAGCTGACTGCACTATGGCCCATATCCTTTATCTTCTATCTATGTTGGATTGTGATATTTAGATTTGCCGTCATTAGTCTTTGGGAGGATGTGTACTTTTGTACATGGACATGTACATGAGATGCTAGTGTTTCCACATATTTTGTCGCACATGTTTCAGTCTCAAGTTTGAGGATTCCCAAAGGAGAGATATCACATACTGGGATGAAATCCCACAACAATGATTAATTCTAGGATCCAAAGGCTTTAGAAGATCAGGATTAGGAGGTAGATGAGAGACCGAGACATCTCGAATGATTAGATGCTACTATTGAGGACATTGTTTCTGATGATTCATGATGCCCCACTCCTTATGGAGAGTTGATAGATGTACATCGTGAGATGCTTGGGCATTTTGATCACTTGGAGGTTTGTTTAGTTGTTTGTAGTTATATGATCCATTTTTAGATGATGACAACATCTTATGTTTTTTTTTATCTTGATGTTTTTATCTAGACTTTAATCAGTTCATGATATGTATTTGATGGATTATTTTATGTATTTCGAAAATGATGGATTATGGATATTAAGACATATGGTTGTTTATTGCATATATTTTTATGTCTTCATGGTTATTTACTTGACTTATGTGCTTTAATGATTATTTTCTATATTTCTAGTTCACTTTTTGACTATTTCTTACAAAAGGGAGGGGGGGGGAGAAATTATAGAAAATCAATGAGACTATGCTTAGTTCATACTTAATTGAGGAGTGTAATGCAAATAATTTTTGTTTAAGTGTATAACTTAAGTATAGGTTCAAGGCTTTTCAAGATCAATTCGAAATGGTCTTCACGAGTCTTAGGGAGTCAATTAAAAGTGATTTTGTACAAGTAAAAATCAATGCACATATTGTCAAAGAGCTGTAACTTTTTAAAATTTTCATAACTTGTAGAGTTTTGTCACGAGATTGCTAAATGGGGAGATTGTTAGAACATATGGGTATATGTCTTATAATTGACTTTATTTTGATGATCAAAACTATGGTCAATTCATGTATGTTTTTAGGTCTTAGGAGTTTGACTAGGTTGGTAATGTATTGAGTCATATTTGGAATTAATTGACTTGAAAAATAGGAGTTGAAGTGTTTTGAATCTCAAGAAGGAAGATTTAATAGAGTGACAAGCTTCAAGCTAACTTTTCACATACTCACATACACAAACACTTAGATATTTATAGAAAAACCTTAATTGAGTGTTTAGACTAAGATTCTGACATTAAGGAAAAAAATCGCATCGAGTGTTCAAAACTGAGCGATCGTCTTCCATTAAGTGATCGATTGGACTTGAATGTTTTATGAGATTTTTGACAGGAGACCCATCGATCAACCATATGGTAGATAGATAGATCGATGGTCTTCATTTGTTAGGTCTAGAATAGTGAACAATCGATCACATTCATAAAAAACATGATAATGAGTTAACAGAACAAGGAAAGATCAATTGCCTTGTGGAACTATCAATCACGCTATGTTGTAATTACCTATTTTAAGTCAAACCGGGAACACTTTCTTTTCAACTATAACTGTGAAACCCTAGTCGACTGAGGTGACTATTTAAGGACCTTATTGTGACAAATTGGACTAAAGTGGAGGATTTTTTTTAGAGGAAAAAGTGAGAGAAAAATAATTGAAAGGTGAGAGTTTTGGTTCATAAATATCTTATGAATCAAAGAGAGAGGTTTGTGACACACATCACAACACACAAAGGATTTACTAGAAGTTTATCAAGAAGGGAGTTTGAAGAACTTCAACAACTCAATAAAAGGATTTTGATTTAAGGTTATGCTTGTGACACCCAAAGATTTTCCAAAATATTTTGTGTGTTTAATTATTTTAAATATTATGCTTTTAATTATTTTAATTTTTGTGTTTTTGAGTATGTCAACATCAACTACAACATATCGATGAACTCATGGATTAAGGTCATGCTACTGAGTAATGAACTCATGAAAGTAGTAGCAATGATAAATTTAAAACAAGAAAGTAGAAGTTGTTTCTTTGAATGCTCTGCTTTTCTGGAATAGAAAGTTTCCTCCTAATCACCGACATGACCACTAACACGTCGATGATGATGTCGATGGATGGAGGAAGATGACAGTACATTTACACGGTGTTAGAGGAAGATGATAGTATGACATCTATGAGGGAGGTTTCCTAGTGCAGAAGAGCAATATTTGAGGGCAGCCATTTACTTATTAGTAGAGATGACATGCACAAGTCGTGTAAGATTGCTCTAGACTATGATTCATGTGGGGCCCCAATGGGATTGCCTTAATATGACTTTATGTTTGTTCAAGCCAGCACGTGCTTATTTATACACAGTTATGTGATCAATTGACGCCTTTGTGGTAGGGCCATGATACCCACTGTCATGGGCACAAAACTTTGCCTAGCGTTCGCATACGTGATGGCCTGGCTGCACCGCGCAACCAGCAGCCACTCTCTTCCCTCCCACTCGTATGTACAAGGGAAACACAAGCAGACAACAACAACACAATACAAGTCCATCTTGGTGCAAAGGTCTCCGCCCAAGCTATGTAAATCAGTCCGTCAAAATACACAAGGCAGGGAGAGGGGAAAGCTGATCCACCAGGCTAAAAGCTCCCTCTCAGCTCCCTGGTTTGCTGTGCATGAACAAAACCAGTCCCTGATCAGCCATGGCCGCCCTGCTCTCCCCCTTTTATAGACTCATCCTGAAACTGGCCGTCCTTATGCCACTAGGAGTACAAAACCCACTCATACAAGAGTCCTCACCCTAACCAACTCTCAGCCCAACAAGTAGTCCGCCCCTAGCCTAAATCAGGAAACTAGCAAGGGAGTTCTTCTTCAGCTAGAAGTCCAGCGTCTGTTGCCTTCTAGAGTTTGTCCATCCAAGGAAACCAACTACTTCGACTCCCACCTGACCTAAGAGTCTAGCCAGCCTACCTGTGTGAGTCCTATCCGCCCTAGGACCTCGCTGCCTTGACTCCTCCTCGCGTAAGGAACGCAACAATCCTGCATAAGTGAATCTTGTCCGCCTTAGGAGTCCGTCCCTAAGTCCAAGTAGTGCCCAGCTTTGCTGCTAGAGTCCCGCCCGCAAAGGACTCCTACTCAGCCTGTTCTGTAAGGCGAGTAGCTCATCCGGAACACCTCCCGCACTACTCCAGCATTCGTCCGTGCTTAAGGGCTGCCTAGGCTATCCGTCGCCCAAGCAAACTTGGCTGTCCGCTGCCAAGTAAGGGGGTACTGCCCCCTTTTCCCATCCAGCAAGTTAAGGGGCTAACACCCACCTAGGCTAGTTCCTCTGTGTAGGCTCCCTCCCTTGCTTGGAGCTCTGCATAGACAGAAGGAGAATGAAATGGACGACCGGAGCTACCTCACCCCTATTGTCCTCCTCATGCCAGCTCACCTAATTCTCCTCCTCGCTACCACTCTCTACTCCTGCCAGAATGCCCTAACAGTGGCAGGAGAAGATGGTTGCCATGAACTTGGGCCATTGGTTTTAAGAATATCTACGGTGGATTGTAAGTTCTTTATCAAATTTGGGCCCACATGTTACGAGATGATAAACCGTTCCCTTTCTTTTCTTCGTAATGCCCATGCGGGTGTAAGCCAGACCCGCCACCCCTCTTTACATCATAGCACCTTGTCTGGCGGGTTTGGGTGGGACTGCTTCAAGTTTGGCTTGCACTCCCAACTATACTCCCTCCATGCCACATCTTTCAGTTGAAACAGGTCTATTGGTGTTCTGATCCTAGAGTAGAGAGCCCAACCTAATCTTTTACTAATCACCGGAGATTCGGGTTTAATTCTGACCCCCTAGGTCTGCTCTCATCACACCTATCCAGGACCATCTCTACACTTCTGCTGCCTATGCCACTTGCTGCCTTTGGTACTAATCTAACCTTGTTACTACTGCTATTTGATGCCCTCTATGGGCTATCTCAGGCCACCCTATTGTCCCTCGGTGAGCCTTACTTGTTGGAAACTTTCATGGTCAATCTACTTTGTCCCGCACCCAACAAGTCGTGCCCGTTCCATTGCTCTACTATGCCATCATCTCCAGTCATCCCTGTCGACAACATAGATGTCTGCCCTTGAATTATGTGTTTGTGGTGTTTCTTGCCTTTCAAGGCTCCATATCTTCTCAACCACCATCCATTTACTGCACTTTCGACATGCTTTTGCTAACTTCTTCATGTCTGCTTTAGAGTACTTTCCCACTGTCTTGCATCCTTCTGTTTGTCTCATCCACAGTTCTGTACCAGTTGTTCACAACAGAGCTATGGTGGGCCCAATGTTGAGAGTTTCAGACAACCTTGAGGACGAGGTGATGCGCAAACAAAGCGTGGTAGAATGTTGTGACCCTCCTAAGGGTTTACCATTGGGGCCCACATGCTAGTGGGATAGGTTTTAGTTATGTTATTGTTAATAAAGACATTTAGTTCAATAGGTTAATTAGGATTATTAGTACTTTTATTTTAATTAAGTTGTTGGGCCTTAGGCATATGTTAGTGAACCCATGAGTTATTCCATTTAAGTGTAAGGGCTATGCCCTAATTGGATTAGTGAACGAATTAATCAGCTATTTGATTATCTTCTCTTCTCCTCTTTCTTCCCTACCTCTCCCTCCTTCATGGAAGCCATGTCGCTCCCTCTTCCCTTTCCTAGCCATCTTGCTCCACTTCCTTCCCCTTCCCCAACTGCTAGGCCGTTGTGGACACCAGTCTGTAACAATCATGAAAAACTCTTCCTTTTGGAAGCTACATTTTACTCTTTATCTAAATAGCCTTTAGCATGTAAAAAGAGAAACATGTGATAAGAAAGGACGTGAATACCTTCTCCACTCACAACCCTTCATAGACTGCTAGCAAGCCGCAGGAGGGAGTTCATCATTCGACTGGTAGAGGAAAAATCTCAATCTCAGTCATTGTTTGTGTCTTCCCTACCTCTTCAACAACATCTTCCCCTATAACATCCTCTTCCCTTATGATATCCTCTTCCCCAACGACATCCTCCTCCACTGCAACCCTCTCTTCTTTGTGTATGTTTCTAAAGGTTGGACAACTGTTTCTATTCTTCCTCCTCATCTTAATTATGGAAGTCCAGTGAGTTTAGTTTTTAGTTTTTAGTTTTTTGTTGATGAAGAAGAGATTATTTTGGAAGGATTAAGGTGCATAATATTATTCTTGGTTACGTAGTTTCTTCTACAACATAACTTTACTGTAGATTTTTGGAAATTGGAAAATTGAGAAACTGGAAAACCAGATAATTGGATGTCAAAAAATGATGGAATGGTACACATAAGTTTAGTTGTGTTTGAGATACCCATTGGGATGCAAATGGTAGGAAACATAATTGTAGCAATACAATAACGAAAATCATTGAAGTTCCATACAAACTCACCTAAGATTTTCTCTTAGATATGCTACATGGTGGTACGGTTGAAGAAAGAATACTTATTAAAGTTAAGTTTCACATATCCTATTGCGATAACAGTTAACCTTTTGCCATCCAAAAGACATAATACTCAAACTCTCTATTGCTTCCTCTGAAATAATAACTCAAAAGGTTGAATGGAATACCATTGATTATAACTAAAGTTTGAAAAAAATATTATTAATGAGAATGTTAATGTCAATGTATCGAAGTGGAAAGAGGAGATATGAAGGAAAAGACCAAATTGAGAGGAGAAAATGGGAATAAAAAAAGCAAAGTGGGAGGAGAAGATGCAAAGAAAAGGAGCACAAAGATTTTCAATGACAGTCAAGGATGAGACCAAGGGAAGAAAAAGAGATCATAGTGTTTTATATATAACGGTTGAGGAGAGTTTTTATTATAATCTTTCTTATAACACAATTGTAAATCTTAGTTGTATAGCAGTCTAATCCATAAGTACCTAAACATATGAGAAAAACCTGACTTGTGGTTTTAAATATCATAATAATATTTTTAAATCACCACGATCCTTATCTTTATAAAGTTTCTCATGCTCATTATTCACCAAGACCTTAGTGTAAAGAATGCATTCGGGAGTTGGGACCGTTTGTATTTAAGATTATCAGTCCATAGGGATGCCACTCAGGTCGAGTATACTGTAAAACCTGACCCGTAAGGTCAAGTTTGATTTTTCAAATCTAACCTAAATAATTATTTGGGTTAGGTTCAAGTTTTAGGTGATCTAACTAGACCCGACCCGACCCGAATATAATTATAAATAAATAATTTAAATATTTTATATTTTTATATTATTTTTAAAAATATTTAAAAAATTTTAAAATATTTTTTTATTTTAAACAAGTCAAACGGGTCATATTCGGGTCAAATTTATTCGAATCAGGTCGAATTTAGGTTATAATTTTCTTTAATAGTATTAGGGCCTGTTAGGAGTTCTAAAAAAGTGGTGGGAAAATAAATTTTTTTAAAAAATAACTTTGCACCTTGTTAGGGGTTTGTCTCTTCCATCTTCTTGATCTCCCTCTCTGGTTTTTAGGTATTTGCCTCTGCCATCTCCGTCAAAGACGGCTGTCTCCTCCAACGTAAACACTCCACCTCCGGCAAGCTCAGGACATCACGCCAAGGACATCAAAAGGGGGCGGAGCAACGCCTTCTGCCTAGCGAGAGGGAGATGAAGTGAGAGATCGATCGATCCCTCGCAATTTGATCCATTTATCTTGCCCTCAAGCCCTTCTTGGAGAAAAATGTGCAATCGAAATCGTGCTCAGTAGCCGCAATGTCCCCCTCCTCCCAGCTGGTCACGGAGCTCCAATTTTTTTCGGATTTTTTTGAGCCATAAAAAGCTTAGCTTTGATCCATGGCGATGAGCAACGGTGATCTGGCGGCTCCCGGGAGCCTCCAACTAAAGGCGCACGGCGGTGGCGGGGGCAGGAGGAACGGGCAGTCGGCTTGGGTCCACGTGGTCCACGGCGGAGAGGCTGATGTGGCGGTGTAGGTCTCGGAGGCGCCCGATGATCGGGGGGAGAATCTGGTTGCGGATGGGTCAGACAACAACGGCGGCGTGGAGGCGGCAGTAGCGGGAGTTGCCAGCCCGGTGAAGAGGTCGGCTTGGAACAAACCGTCGGACGGCATCATGGAGGTGGGCCCCGTCATGGGCGCCATCTCATGGCCTCCACTGTCGGAGGCCGTTGCGCATCCCTCCCCTAAGTCGGCCTCCGCCGAAGCTTCCCTGGGAGTTTCTCAGCTGCAGGTTTGTTCCTATTTCCCCGATCAGTTTTACTTGACGAATTTTGTTAATTGATGCTACATTATCATGTTTTATTGATTTGATATTTTTTGGGGCTTATTTTCTGGATTGGGAATTTTGTTGTGTTATCAAGTTTGTGTGAATTCCTTTACTTTGGTGCCAAATTACTCTGTTCTTCTCCTAGCTTGATTATCTGCATGTGATATTATTTGTAATAGGGACCTGCACCTGCAGCATCTTCTCCGAAGCCTGCTAGTAATAATTATTCAAACTCTAATTCAACCCCAAACCATGCCTTTCCCCTCCGACAGAAATCCATGTCAATGGTGGTGTTGCGCCACAGCCGCCTTTGGTTGAAACCCCCCAATCCAATTTGGATAAATAGGGTTCATCTACCACTGAACCCTCTCCTCGAGAAGCTGGCTCTCACAAGACCAGCAACATTGGCAATGATCAGCTTTTTTTTCGAATTATTAACTATCATTATTCTTTCGCCTGTTCTTTGTGGATTGACTTTTCGTTAAATCTGTTTCTTGTTGTAGTTATTACATTTATGTTTATATGGTTCATATATTAGGTTGATGGTGTGTTTATGTATTTATTTCCAGTGAGGAATGGTAGTGAAGATTGGTTTAATTGTTATAGTTATTACTTTACAATTTCAGTGAATGAGTAACTGTTGTTTCTGCAGGATTTGTCTCTCATATTCATGTCAGGTCTTATAGGTATGAGTTCTACACGAATTTGCCTATTTTGTTGGCAAGTTTGTAATGAGTTCATATGATGCATTTTCCAGAGTGGATTCTAATTGTTAAATTTTTAGTTGCAAAATGTAATTGTCTGTGTATACTAACACCGTGTACAGGTGTAGCTCAATTCCATGTTTCTAAATTGCCCAAAATGCTCTAAAGTATTCATCCAATTTAAAGTCAATCTCTAAAGTACTCATCCAAATGGCAATGGTTAAAATGCTCTTTGTCTCGAAAGAGCTATCAAGAGCTCAAAAGTTTCAACTAGAGCCTTTTTGGCTAACTTTAACGAAGGAAATCTGGTTGGAAATTTCTGTATATGGTTCTAATTTTTTATACTTATCTACAATGTTAATTTAGTTGACAGATATCAGTTTTTGCAGCTTTGTCACAATATCTATGTCAGGTGTGGATGTCTTAAAATTGATATAAATATTGCCAGGCACCTTCTAAGAATAGAAAAGATATAGCTCTTGATGAATAGATAAAAAGCCTGGGTACTGTAGAGAAATAACTTGATAGCTTTGAATATGGCACATAGCTCATGCGTGGCCCTGAATGAAAGGATGGTGTAGATGCTGAGATATGTAATATGTCTGGTCTAAATTATATTTTATCATGGTTCAATTATGCTCATATGAAACTACTTGTTAATAAGTTGTTCTCATCTTAATCTGCAAACAGGGGCTTGAGATCATTATTTGAATTTCTGGTTGAGCAACCTAGTCAGTTGAGATACATTGAGTGGCCAAGTTTTGAAGATAAAGACGATGAGGAGTGATGATGAATTACATGACGAAGAACTTCTACCATAGGCACCAAATTTAGAAGATTATCGGTCATCGGCAAATGGAATAGTGAAGATGGGTCATTATCGTGATGGGCTTGCCACAAATATGTGAAATTACAATGATAAGTAGGAAGTTATAAAGTGAAATAATTTAGTTAGAAAAATGTAGATTATGGGATATTAGATCCTAAGTTGTTTTGGAGTTGGAAGAGAAAATAGAGTTGAATACTTATTTTTATTTCTTGTTTGTTTAATGAGTTTGGTATTCTAGAACAAATGAAAGAATTACTTGAGTTTTTATTTTGCATAGAATATTTTATAAATTATTTTGTATAGAATATTTTATGGAATAGAATCATTGATAAATGATAGTTTTATGCATGTGAATAATAATTAATGTGTATTTGAGTTAATATGAATTTTTTCTATTTAATTTTATTTAAAAAAAATAATATCCAAGATATTTTTTGGTAGCAAATTGTGTTCAAGATGACCAATTGGTCCTCAAACATATTTAGCCGAAAAAATGATGCCAAACATGGAGCACATGGAAAAAAAATTGAATTAAAATTAAAATAAATACATAATATGCCTTTTTTTACCTATAACCATGAAAGTGTTCAACAAAAAGGGTTATCTAATCAAACCAATAAATGTGTAAAGGACAAGCACATAATATTTTTTTTAAAAATATACGTTAATAAAAATTTCCATGAAAAATTTCTAAATAAACCCTTAACTATATAAATATTAATTTCTATGACAATTTATTTCCACATAATTATAATTTTCTTAAGAAAATATTTTTCCTGGAAAAAATTCTTTTTCCGTAACCCCTGACAGGCCCTTAGGTACAAGTTTGAAAAAACTAGACCCGAACCTTACCGGCTGCTACACTATCGGTTCAGATCGTATCATCAATGAAATTGACTCTAAAGTGATGTATGCTAATATATACGCCGTCGATGTAATAGATGAACCGCCCTCGTGCGTTCCATGCACTCGGCTCGCGGTGGGGAGCGTTAGAAGCTGAACCGCTGCTAAAGAGAGCATTAGAGGTCCACCGTATTATTTTGCTGCTTCTCTGGCCATGGACGTGAAACCGTCCGCCAAATCCAAGAGAGCCCACTCTCTCCACAACAAGCCCAAGAAACCGCCTCAGACCGCCCCTTCCACCGCCACCACCGCTCCTCGCAAGCAAGGCAATCAGAAGAATCCGCCTCCCAACCAGCGTCGACCCCCGCCGTCGCTCCCCTCCAATTGGGATCGTTACGAGGAAGATGAGGTCGAACTTGGGTTGGTGATCGAAAACAAGGATTTCTCCTCGGACGCCTCCAAAATTTTCGTGAAAGGGGCGGACAGCGATGCCGTCAAGCCTAGAAGCAAAGGGGCTGATTTTGCCCACTTGGTCGCTGAGGCGCAGAACGAGCTTCGGAATCGACCCAGAGGCGCTAAGCAGGACTGCTTCTTGTCGTTCGATGACAACATCTCTGGTACGCACTGGAACTGCTACTCTGTCTGGAATTTTTTTTGTTTGTTTTATCGTTTAGGATCTGCTTGCGCTAGACTAACTGAATAGAAGATATCAGTAGAATTTTCACCAAAAAATTTGGCAAAAAAATGTCTAGTGCTGGAGGAGTCTTTCAAATAGCCAATATGATTTGAGGGGATAAACGCGCCGAGGTGTAAATAAATTCGTTTTTGCTCAGTGACTTTCTTCTATATCTATTTGTGATCCTTTTATACCTTTTAACTTGTAGAAGAATATGATTAGAACCTTTAAGCCTGAGAGTGATGGTGCTGGAGGTAACTAAATAGGGAACCTTCCATTCCTACCCCTATCAAGGCGACATTTTGAACTTTTATGGAAGAAGGGCGAGATGGCGAGTGACATCGCCATCATGAATATCAATACCACCACTATGAGATCCCAATTATATAGGTACTATGACTAGAATCCTACTCCGGTAGTCAATCAATAACTATGGAAGTCCTTTATAATTAAAAAACATTATGGTTTGTAAAAAGGAAGGCCATTAAAGTCATGGATTCACAAGTTGAGAGTTGAAGAAGCATTTTTTTAGTACCTGAGTTCTAGAAAGCATTCTACAACATGAGAAAAAAATTGTTCCAAATTGCTAGTGTTGGGATAGTTGCTTGGGTGTATTGTTGATGATGGACTCTGCATATTTGTCTTATTTGGACCAGAAATTATGTATGGAAAATGTTTGAATGCTAAATTTGACATGGATGCTCTCCACTAAAGTCATTTTATAGTGCCCATTCAATAGAATGCTTTGAAGTTGCATTGTTTTTGTGAAATGCATCATAATCATTTGAACAATGTTTTCACCTACCAAGACTATTGACATTATCATCTCAAATGTCACTTATATTCTGAGACAGAGCCATGCAGAGCTTGGCCCATTGTTCATATTACACCTTCATAGACCCGTTTTCTCTATTTCTTAACTGCTCTATTTTTTGTGCACAATGCTTCTGTTGTAGAGGGTTATTTCAGTCTTTTCCTACTACTATAGATTAGTTTAAATAATGTTTCTATTATCTACAGCTTGTTTATTCTGTTTACAGCTTAAGTGAGGTTGATGGGTATATTGGGGGCATTTTTGTCCTTTTAAAAGGTTCTAGCTGGTGTAATGGGGAGGGGTAATTTTGTAATCTGACAGACAGTTAGTTACCGTATCAGAGACAGTTATTCTCCAGGAGGATAAGTGGTGGGGAAATGGAAGGAGAGGGTAGAGAATTTTGAATTCAAAATTGTATTACAGAAATTTCTTTCTGTTTGCTCATGGATTTGAGCTTCAACTGTGAATTCAGTTCAGTTTTTCCTGTTAAACCTTCATGGATTTGAAGGAAGCTTGTGGATTCAAGCTTGTATCTCTTTCTTCTTTCAGAAATTAAAGTTTTCATTTCAGTTTTCCTCTTTGAATTGCATCAGCTTCATACACTAGAGGATTTCAAATAGCACTGGTTTTTGCCAATATGACGTTGATGAAGCCAGAGATGAGACACACATGGACAGGAGGATGAGAGAACGTAATGGGAAGAGTGGACTCACATTTTGAGAGAACCCTTTTCTATTGAATCTCTCAACGATGATCCCCTAATCAGGCTGCCAACTCTCAATCCCATCAAGTAGAGAGAAGGGCATGGGATGAAGATTACTCCTGGAAGGAGTAACTGGTAGCTGTTGGCGCTGCCCCAAAGGAGTCTGTAGATCATCTAAGAGGACACTCCTCTAGGCCAATTGTCCCACATGCCGCCATCTCCTACTTTTCTATGCATCTCCATATCATCCTTCCTCTAACATTCATCTTCATATTTGGAGGAAAGCGTGGGACTTTACATGATTTTGATGATGAATGAATCAAATTAAGTCTCCATCAATCTAACATGGCTGAACGCAGGAAATTCTGAAAAAAGAACTCTCCTCCTAATTCCTCATGAGTTTAAACTCAGTAGCATATGCCAACCCTCACTCAATGTATACAATTATTAGTCAGAAAAACATTTTGAGAATTCCCTCTTTTCTAAATATTTGTAGAAAAAAATAGGCTTTCTTTTGCTATATGACAAAAAAGTAGTTGTGCATGTAAAAAACCTAAAAATTGTGTACGTGAAGATGTAATGTTAATAAACTTTTTGGAGCATAATATTACTCAGTTTCAAAATCCTCATGATGTAAACCCTAGGATTTATAGGAGGATTTAGGTAAAGAAATTGGATGAAAGGAGAGGGAAGAACCTTGCTGGTTTGTTGAGAACCAATAGGGCGATTGAAAGGAGGGAATTTGGGTCGACAGAGGAGAAGGAAGAGAAACTAGAACTTGATTAATTGCCTAATCTCCATTAGGGCGGAGAAACCCTTACATAATATTGCCCTTAATGGGCCTGGGCCTTATTAGCTAAACTACTTAAGGCCTAATTACATTATAAAACCTATTGTCTAATGGCCCAAAGGCTTATTAATGAAATCAAAAGTATACTAAGCAAATAAATCCTACGATCCATAACAATCCACCACGCTCCGCTACCGCCTTGTCCTCAAAGGCGCAAAATCAGGAAAACGAGCATAGAAATCCTCCTCTGGCATCCTCCAAAGGACAACCCTGCCAAGCAACTAATATCTCTGGAAGTAAACGGCCAGCCTGTCAAACGCGGCGAGTATCGATGATAGCTGCAGGACATAATGGGGGTGAGGCAGGAGCCAAAAGCGGCGGAGGACTAGGATCCACTCGAGAGGGATCACCCACGAAGCGGCGCAAGTAAGAAACATGGAAAACTAGATGTATTGACGAACCCTCCGGAAGTTGGAGACGATAGGCAAGGGACCCAATTCACTGGAGAATGGGATACGGGCCATGGAAACGATGAGCAAGCTTCGAGCTAGGAGGAGCGTAAAGTGAAGATTGCCGATGCGGAGAGAAACTAACAAACACCAAATCGCCAACCTGGAATTCCCTATCAGTCCGATGCCCATCATATACTTGTTTCATGCGGTTCGGAGCCTTAGATAAATTCAGTTTGAGCTGACGTAAGAGGACATCCCGATCTTGTAACATAAGGTCCACCTCGCCAACAGCTGCTCTATGAGGCACGTAAGCTAGGATAGTGGGGGGAGGACGCCCATAAACAATCTGGAATGGGGTAGTGTCAGCAGCAGAATGCTAAGCAGTATTATAAGAGTATTCAGCCCAAGGTAGGAAATGAAGCCAACGACGAGGATTATCAGCCACAAAGCAACGTAAATACTTCTCTAGACATCGATTCACAACCTCTGTCTGACCGTCAGTTTGAGGATGGTAAGCGGAACTCATCTTGAGTTCTGTACCCTGCAGAGCAAAGAACTCGCGCCAAAAGTGGGAGATGAAAACTCGGTCTCTGTCGGACACAATGGTGCGGGGCATACCATGAAGTTTAGCAACATCACGAATATACAACTCAGCCACATCCTTAGCTGTAAAAGGATGGCCCAAGGGGCTAAAATGGGCATATTTAGAGAGCCAATCCACCACTACCATAATCACTGATTTTCCCTAAACGGGGTAAAGCTTCTATAAAATCCATCGATACATCGTCCCAAACTCGGTCTAGAATAGGGAGGGGCTGAAGCAATCCTGCAGGAGCCGCCGTAGAAGCTTTAGCCCGCTGGCAAATAGGACAAGTAGCCACATAGTCATGAACATCCCTATGGATGCTACACCATAAAAAATTCTGACTCACCCATTTATATGTGCGAAAAGTGCCCTCATGGCCTGCCATAGTAGTGTCATGAAAATGGGAGATGAGCTGAGTGCGCAAAGCAGGGATTGGGGGAACCTAGAGACGGCCCTTCCAATAGATAAGGTCTCCTTGCAACACAAAAGAAGGGGAGCTCAAAGGATCAGCCTGGAGGCTCTCCAACAAGGTAGTAGCCTCAGAATCACTTTGATACGCCTGTTGAAGATCATGCAGGAATGGAAATGAAAGGCCAGACATAGGGAAGGCCTGGATAGAAGCAAACTGGCAGGATAGAGCATCGGCCACCACGTTCTTAGAACCCTGTTTATACACAATTTCATAATCATAGCCCAGTAGTTTAGAAATCCACCTTTGTTGCGCTGGGGTAGAAATCCGCTGCTCCAATAAATATTTGAGAGGTTGGTGATCAGTCCGGATAATAAAATGTTGACCCAATAAGTAAGGTTGCCATTTAGTCACAACATGCACTACAACCAACATCTCGCGTTCATACGCAGAGAGAGAAAGAGAGCGTCCCGATAGTGCCTTACTAAAGAAAGCAATGGGGCGGCCAGCCTGAAGCAAAATAGTGCCTAATCCCGTCTTTGAAGCATCGGTCTCGACGATAAAAGGCTGAGAAAAATCCGGTAAGGCTAACACTTGGGCAGAGGACATAGCGGACTTTAGGAGATTGAAGGCCACTTGAGTTGCCGTGGACCACGGGAAGGACCCCTTTTTAAGCAAAGCTGTTAAAGGAGCTGCGATTGACCCGTAGTGCGATACAAACCGACGATAATACCCTGTGAGACCAAGGAAGCCTCATAAGGACTTAGGGGAGGAAGGTGTGGGCCAAGACAACATAGCCTCCACCTTGGACGGGTCAGTCGAAATGCTACCAGCTGAAATAATATGCCCTAGATACTCAATTGTAGTACTACCGAAAACACACTTGGAGCGCTTCAGAAAGAAAGTACGTTGAGCCAAAATGTCAAACACTGTGCAGAGATGAACCAAGTGATCCTCCCATGATGGACTGTAAACTAATATATCATAAAAAAACGAGGACAAAACGGCGAAGATGTGGCCGAAATACCTCGTTCATTAAGCTTTGGAAGGTAGAAGGAGCATTCGTCAACCCGAATGGCATCACCAGGAATTCAAAGTGGCCGTCGTGAGTCCGAAAGGTGGTTTTGTGAATATCGGCGGGGTACATCCTGATCTGATGGTAACCAAAGCATAAGTCCAGCTTCGAGAAGAAATGAGCAGACCCCAACTCATCAAATAGCTTCTCAATAATAGGAATAGGGAATTTGTCCTTGAGGGTAGAGGCATTTAGGGCCCGATAATCTACACAAAACCACCAGGATCCATCTTTCTTGCGGACCAACAATACTCGAGAAGAATATGAGCTAGTGCTGGGCCGTATGATTCCAGTAGACAGCATCGCAAAAACCAGTTTTTCAATCTCATTTTTTTGGATTTGTGGATATCTATCAGGGCGGACATTAGCAGGAGAAGAGCTGACCAGAATAGGAATACGATAATCATGAGATCGAACCGGAGGCAGACAAGTAGGTTCTTGAAAAAGAGAGGCATAAATAGTGAGCATATCAGCTAAATCAGTGGGTAAATCAGTCCCAAAGCCTTCAGTCTGATGCACCAGCTGTAAGAAAAATCCATGATGAGTAAACCGGAAGAAAGAACCGAAATCCTGTGCAGTGGAGTGCCAGGTGGAGAGCCCTGAAGACGGACTCTCTGACCGGAGTATTCGAAGTCCATAATTAGCCGACTAAAATTCCAAGTGACATCCCCCAATTCCTGGAGCCACTGAACCCCCAACACAATATCAGCTCTTTTAGTTGGCAAGAGATAGAGATCCATAACAAAGTGATGTCCCTGGATCTGCAACTCTGTTCTTGGATAGAAACCCTTGCTACGGAGATGTTTACCATCCCCAATCAATATATCAAAAGGGGAAGAATTTGAGATACAACATCCCAGCCGCTGGGCCACCCGATCATTAATGAAGTTATGTGTGCTGCCGCTATCAATCATTATTTTCACCTTCTGACGAACTCGCATAGTTTGAGGAGTATAAATCCCAGAAAAAGCATGAAGAGATATCTCAGGAAATACCTCGGGATCCTCGAGAGAAGGATCAGTAGAAGGCCAGTCACCTGAATTGCCCCATGACTCCTCTAAAATCAAAGCAGTTGGTGGAGTTTTGCAGCGATGACCAGGTGTGAAGCGTTCATCACAGTTGAAGCACAACCCTTTCGACCGTCGGTCCTCCATCTGTGCTTGAGAAAGTCGGCGGAAGGGAACTGCAGTGCCTGGAATAGTACCGGATGCCGGACAACCCCGAAAAGGAGTAGGAGAGGCCCCCCCTCCCTGTCGAGCAGTAACCGAGGCGCGAGAAAGTCGTTGGCGAGCTAATTTTTCCTCTTGGATTTTGGCGTGACGGATGATGTCCTGCATTGTAGTGCATTCAAAATGACGAATTTCATTGGCTATTTTGGGCTTCAGGTCGCGTCTGAAAGTGCCAATCAAAGCTTCTTGAGTCCAATGGGGGAGACGAGTGGCAACCCGCATAAACTCAATCTGATAAGCTCTGACTTTGGTAGATTGAGAGACCAGATAGAAGTTCATTAAAATCAGCAAAAGTATTCGGGCCAAATTGAGCACACAAGTCTACAGTGAATTTTTGCCATGACGCATTAGGAACCTCTCTTTCAAAGTACTGATACCACACTAAGGCATCTCCTTCAAGATGAAACGTTGCAATATGCACTTTTTCCAATTCTGCAGTAGTACCCTGATATGCAAAAAGATTTCTGCTCTATATACCCAGTCAATGGGATTGTCATCACCGGTGTATTTCGGAAATTGTAGTTGGACAAGTCGCGGCTCAGCTGGTCGCATAGGGCGGTGCCAGTCCCCTTGCGGGTCATCATAGTCCCGTTCTGTGTCATCCATTTCGTCCTCAGGCGACCCCAAAATTGAAGCGGATACTGCCGGTCCGGCTGGAGGACAGCAAGGCGGCTCTGAAAATCCCATCCCGCGCTGGTTGAAATCGCCCTGGACTCCAGCGCGGGGAGCCCAATCCCAGCGACCCTGGTGACCAGAAAGGGGAGCTGCAGGTGGAGTAGGGGGCTGAGGTTGAGGGAGGATGCTGCAGCGAGCGCCGTTGTCTTCCTGGGCGGCGACTGCCATTAGGTTTGTGCCAGCTGGGCTGTGCAATAGTCGAGTGAAAGCAGCCTGTTGCTCTGTTCGCACTGCACAAAATTCCTGTAGCAACTCGGAGAAGAGACGAATCATGGCGGCGTCGTTGGATGCTGGGTGCGATTCAGGGGTTTGTCCAGGGCCCGCTGGAAGAATTTCTGCAGTTGAATTGGCTGCTGGGACACTGGGAGTTCCGCAGGTGGCCAGAAACGGGCCGGCGGCGCCCTGAGAGCCACTGGATGCTGGAGGAGCAGAATGGTTATGCTTGTCTTTGGCCACCATACTCTTGGTTTGAACCATCGACACCACCCATAGACAGGAAGGTCTTCTATGATACCAGTGATGTAAATCCTAGGATTTACAGGAGGATATAGGTAAAGAAATTGGATGAAAGGAGAGGGAAGAACCTTGCTGGTTCGTTGAGAACCAATAGGGTGATAGAAAGGAGGGAATTTGGGTCGACAGAGGAGAAGGAAGAGAAACTAGAACTTGATTAATTGCCTAATCTCCATTAGGGCGGAGAAACCCTTATATAATATTGCCCTTAATTGGCCTGGGCCTTATTAGCTAAACTACTTAAGGCCTAATTACATAATAAAACCTTTTGTCTAATGGCTCAAAGGCTTACTAATGAAATCAAAAGCATACTAAGCAAATAAATCCTACGATTCATAACAGCTCACTTTCCTAAAAATGGTCTAAAAATAAGGATAGCTTATCGTCCCTCCCCATAGGCTTTCTAAAATAGTTGCGTAAAGTTTTAGCTTCATGGTACAATCTTTCATGATAAGGGCTAAGGGCCACCTAGATCCTGTAGTTACACACAAAGGAAGGATGTTATGTCCTCTTAAGTAGTTATTTTGGTTGAAACAGTGCATTTTGTATGATAAGGTTAAATGCCAAGTGTCCTGGCCGTGTGACAAGGTTTCTTACTTGCTTTGTACTTACTCTCAGATCTGTGGCCTCTTTCCTTTGCTAAGGATGAATCTAAACTATCTATTCACACATCTGACATGAACTTAGCTCTTCTTCTATCATGATTGCTTGATTCTGATTGCAAAATGGTCTATTCAAGCTTTATTCTGATAAGAAATGAAAACAGAAATTGTGACCAACTAAAAATAAAATTCGAAGTGGCTCTGCAACTTTCAGTACAAGGGAAACTCACTGTGAATATTCAGTGTGAGAGCTGACCTCCATGGGAAGCATTTAATTATCCGGCAAACAACTGACATCCCCTGGTTAGTAAAAGGGCTGAAGCCACTGGTTGTAAAAGCATAATTTACACGAAGTCAATCAGTTAAAGTGAAAACATCTATTCAGCATGTAAATGTTAAAAAAAACTCATGTCCTAACAATGAATATTTTCTCTGATTAGGAGGGTTAGTCACAATAGATTATATTTCCACAACACACAAAACATGGGAAAAAATTTCACAGGTTAGTCAGGTGTGCCTTTTTAGTATGGAAAAAACTATCACACGTTAGTTGTGTGTGACTTTTTGGTGTGACAATTTTCTCATGAGTTAGTCATTTTCTACAGTGGCTCTTGTGATAATTTTAAAATTTCCCCACTTGTATTTTGCCTTCAAGATTCCATTTTTTTTCCACACTTATTTACCTTTGTGCAAAAAAGTCCATACCTCATCTCACTTTACCTTAGCTACTATTGTGGGTCCCACTACCCAAACATCATGTGTTTGTGTGTATATGCACATATGTAAATGTGTATAGTCACATACATTAAATTGATATGTGCAAAACAAATCATCATCATAATTAAGTAGCGCCTTTTCCCAACAATTTGAGGTCGGCAACATGGATCTTATTGCCTCCATTGTAGCCTATTTTGTGCAAACTCTTTTGTAAGAGGTAACACAGTCATATCTTTTCTTATTAGCCTATTATGTGCAAAAAAAATTCTAAAATATAATTGATTAATTTAGGAAAGCTGACATCTCTTTTTGCATGAGAAATAAGCCACACATGATTAACATTGGAAAGAAAAGGTGTTGTGATTCTTTGTGCAATTGTGAGGGATTATTTTCTCCTGGTGTAGTTTTTTTTACACATGAAACCACAAGAAATCCTAAAAACACTGGAGGGTTGAAGAATTTTTTTCCAACTCAAGGTGTTGAAGATAAAATCCATTGTGACTAAACCCCCTTTACAGAGCTGTTTTTTAAAAGAATTTGGCAAGTAGTAGAAATTTGTGAATTTAGTTTGATTTTTGTCTTTGGAAATTTGACCTGACACAATAGTTCTCTATTTGAAATCCACCTCAAGCTACTCTTTTGCTGAAATTACATCTGAATTTTTTCTATGTTTTATGATCTGTCACTTTATGGGAAGTAGTTAATAATTAAAACTGTACTGATGCTGTGGGGTGTTTGACTTTGCTCAAGGCAGAAGTGTCATGTATATGTTTTTTTATTTCTATGTTATGCCACATGTGACTTCAAAGAAGTGAATAATGTTAACTGTAATCATGCTCTAGAATGTGCGAAATTACTCCACAAGTAATCACAACACATGCTCTTTGTTGTTTCTGAATCTTTAGTCTTTTTATATTTGAAATTTATAAATGTCATAGACCAGAGATTGACTTCTTTTTATTAGACTTTGATGAAGGTTTTAGCTCTATCCTTTCCATTCATGGAAAGAGTCTAGTTTCATGGAATTTTGAAGATAATTTTGTAGTGGATGACAATGCGAATTCAAGTTATGAGGTGAGCACTTAATTTTTTCTGGTCTTACCATTTTTCTGTTTTGATGTTGAGCTTCCTTAGTATGTCATCTTCATCTTTTCTATTGTTCTTTTCCTTATTTCATATTTTAATTCTAGTAGCTTTTATATAGGCAACGTTCCTTTCCGTAGATCTTGATTCTCTTGCGGAACACCTTGCAAAGCTGGACGTGTCTAAGAGGCTTTTTATTGAGGCAGATCTACTTCCAGCAGAACTGGTATGATGTATGCACAACTTGTATGTTGTATCACATGCATTAAAATTATGCTAAACCTATCTAATTTTCAAAGTGTGGTAACTTGTGAAGTAGATATTATTGGAAGAAAATTGGCACTAATTGCCGTGAAGCATCTTTTTTTATGACTAATGGCAGGGTTTTTTAAACTGTTCCATCAATAATTTTTTTTTTTTTTCAAAATACCCCTAGGGTTTAGGTTTCTTTTTGAGGTTTAGTTTAGTATTTTTTGTTAAAACAATTGCCTTGCTGCAGCCAGGCAGTGGAAGACAGGCTGGAGATAGCTTTCCGTGGCTGGAGCTGTCTGCGGGAAGGTGGCCAGCAGCCACCCAGCCTTTCTTGCCTCAAACTGGCTGGTGGCGGTCAGAGAGGCAAGGAGAAGGGAGGAGAGGGGAGGAGAAGGGAAGGGCACCTCTTGAAAATTTTGATTTTCATAGAAAGGACAAAATTGTCATGTGGCAGTTTTGTCACGAATCCTGCGATTAGTGGCAAAACCCCCTATTATTGGTCATAACTGTGAAAAGAGTTGAGGATGCAAATGTTACATGGCTTTTCTTATAGTGGATAATTGTAAAAGAGAATGTATGAGTTCTAGAGATTAGAAGGTTGCAACATCCTAATGTTACATATTCTCGCTTCGTATAGTAGTTCCTCTCCATTTAATGCGGTCTGGTTGAATATTCTAATATTACTTGCCACATTAATACAAAGTATGTGTTATGAACCGCCTAAGGGTTGGGTCCACTTTTAGGGTCTGCTAGAGTAGTTGGAACTATTGGTATTATTGAAGGGTAATTTAGTCATTGAGTAATTAAGAGTTATTTTTAATAGGGGTTTTTGCCACTAATCGCAGGATTCGTGACAAAACTGCCACATGACAATTTTGTCCTTCTATGAAAATCAAAATTTTCAAAAGGTGCCCTTCCCTTCTCCTCCCTTCTCCTTGCCTCTCTGACCGCCACCAGCCAGTTTGTACAAAGTATGTGTTATGAACCGCCTAAGGGTTGGGTCCACTTTTAGGGTCTGCTAGAGTAGTAGGAACTATTGGTATTAGTGAAGGGTAATTTAGTCATTGAGTAATTAAGAGTTATTTTTAATTAATGTAATTGGGCTTTAGGATTGATTCTTATGCCCATTATGAGTTTTGAGTCTTTTATGATTAGGAGTTCTTTGGTAATTAGGATTAGGTTAGTATGAATCTATAATTATGTGACCAGATGGTCTTATTTTTAGGGTTGATTATTGATTGGCAAATCAAGTTAGCTTGGGTAGTTATCTTCTTCAATCCCTTCCTTCTTCCTGTTGTCTATTTCTGTGATCCTTTCTTGTATTCTCCTATTTCTTTCATGCAATGCTCCCTTATATTTTACCTTAATTCCCTTGTAAACCGGAAGGATTACACCATTGGTATTGGATCAGTTCAGATTCTGGAGTTTTCAGCATTCTTCCTTATGGTGACTTTGCAAATTTTGTTAGATGAGTTCAAACAGTGACAAAGTGAAGTTTTTAGATGGTATTGTCTGCCTAAGATCTATTGAAGAAGACACACCAAATCATGAAAGGATGGTACCGGAACTGGTTGAAATTTCAGAGGGATATCCCTTCGGCGACAGAGCTGTGGGCACTCATGTCTTGCAAAATAGACACACTAATGTTCCTGATAATCTTCCTTGGCATAACCCTTGCACCACATACAAGTTTTAGAAACCAATCATTGATCATTCTTATTGTATGTGTGGGCTGGGACAAGGTCAAGACAGTTGACCCCCATGGCCAGTCTTAATCCCTCGTCATCACTTTTGCAGACGTGTGCTACAGTGCAAGTAGTTCAATTTTCCATGGCCGGCATTTCTGTGCAACCACCAGCAACGACCTACCTCTCTATATTTCAATAGTCCGTCTAAAGTTGTTGCCATTACCCATAGTTGCTTCCGCCATTTCTTCTGGATTCCATTTGCCACCAATGCAATGGGAGCTGCTATCATCGTGGATCCTCCTCCACCACCTCTAGAATCTCGGCTGCTGTCACAACACCTCCCGTGTGTTAGAGGAGTATTTGCTTGTATATTTGTCAACATGTTTAGTATGGTATCTTTTATTTATAGAAGTTAGTTTAGTCATAGCATTGTAATCTTATGTCTTAGGGGTCAGACATCACGTAAGTGAAAGATGTATTAGTCGTTTGGTTGTAAGGGACAATTTGAGCCTATTAGAGGCTAGTCAACTCCTCTATTTCATATTCTCTTCTTCATTATTCAATAATAGAGTTCTTAATCTCCACAAACCCTGATTCTATTATGGTAACTGTTGAGGTGGAGAAGCACTCAATGAAGGAGATGAAGCTGAGACAAGGATCCTGCCTTCAAGAAGAAGCCTCGGACACCAATGTGCTGCTTACCAATGGACCTTTGATGCTTAAGTTAGAGTAAGAATTAGGGAAAATGGGGCAGAGTTTCAGTATATAAAAGTGTGTTCCTCTTTATTTTGTCTACATTTGTATTTATAGTAAAGTCTTGGAGTAGTTACACAGTTGCTTCACATCCCCACTTTTGTGTCCCACGTAGGGGGTCGTTGCCCATATCCCTTCAACTTAGAATGTTGTTATACCTGGCTTGGAATGGATCAAAGCCCTCCATGTGTCATAGTCGTGACATTGGATATTTTTCCCTATGAGTTGCTCCCCCCCTAAAGTTCATTGGCTTTGGTCATAAAACTTGTTTGATCGTGTTCGCTTTGCTTCAAAGCTATTGTTATGCTCAATATAGCTTAATTCATTTTTAGCAAGATTTGTCTTTATGTTTTAATGCTCTTCCTATAACCAATTTGGACTTGTCCTAACCAGGATGACTTTAAATTTTAGTGCTCCTTATAGCTAATTTGGACTAGACATTGCTAGAATGACTTTGAACTTTAGTGTCATGTAAATAGCCAAGTTAGATTAGACATAGCTAGGATGCCTTATTGCCAATTTGGATTAGACATTACAAGATGATATTGAATTTTATTGTTCTTATAGCCAATTTGGTCTAGACATAGTCATGATGACTTTGAATTTTGATTGTCCTTCATATAACCAATTTTGACAGCTTAGAGTTGTTATTTCTGTCCCTTTCTAGCTGAGATCTTACCCAATTTTGCCAAGATTGCCCCCACCTTGGCAAAATGTTATCAATTCTTGAACCATGGCGTACTCACTAAGACCGTGGTCTTGCGAGTAGTCAAACTATGACATCTCTCTCTCTCTCTCTCTCTCAATATATATATAGATATATATATATATATATCTTTATATCTTCTCTTGTCTCTAAGATTGACCTTTATTTTCCTTCTTAATCTCTTTGACTGTTTTCTGCATTCCTAAGAATTTTCAACATTAGTGATGGAATTGTAATGTTCCATTGAGAAAGGGAAAAACTCTCTATACTGAAATTAATGAAGGATAATACAAAGTAGGTTGAGCCAGCCTCTAATAGAGGTCGGGTTTCCAATTACATGCTAATGATGCAAATACCCTTCACTTGAGGACTAACCAATCACAATTGGAGGACAAAGATAAATGTCTAAACTACCCTTTATTATGCAAAGCATACTAATAAACACACCAATAAAAAGACACAAGCAGCAATACCCTTAACAATCTGAACAGCCTTAAATAGTACCTTTTAGGACTGTTTTATAACTCCAGTGGGCTGGTCTACATCAGGTACCCTTAACAATCTTTTACCATTACACTAAACTTTATGCTAGTTCTTCAATGAAATAACTTGTCACTACCGGAGTTGGCACTGATGAGTACCAATATTCTGGTTTATATTGTTGAAGGGGGACTGAGTTCTCTTAGCAGAGCTATCAATAGAGACTACTTAAAATGCTGTTTAGTGCACGATGGAAGGAGGCAAAAATTAAAAAAAGAAAGACTTCCAAAGAAGACTTGTTTAATTATTGTCAGCATTGTGTTTGATAATGACCATATAAATATTTCTTGTCATTCATGAAACCATTGCCATATAAGTGGGAAAGTCATTTGCGTAATATTGCATTTCATATCATTACTTCCTCCTCATAGGGTTCCATCAATAAGTGCAAATAGCGTAAAATCTTGCCACTATGTCCTCACATGAATTTTGGATCATGAGTGTGATTATGGCAAGGGCCAAATTGTAATGTATTTTCCATGTCGCCAGTAGATAATGATGATCCTTGTCTGAGATTGTAGCTGTTATGCCTGCATAGCAATTGTTTACTTATGCTTTCTTTTAGTGATGGGCTTGAGAGGAGCGATTGCGTTCCATTGCAACACCAAGCTCTGCAGAAAGTTGAGAGGGTATTGGGCATATGCCATGGCAGATTATGAATATGAACATTCCCTAAAATCGTACTGCTTGTGTGGTGCACATGAGCGTCAATAGAATATGCCATTACACTGTTATAACTGGGGTTTTGCAGAATTTTCATTGTACTTAGGGGCGTTAACTGAGTTGAGTTTAAGTTGAAAGGATTGAGCCGTGTTCAACTTCAAGTTGAGCTCGAGCTGGCAGTTAAAATTTTGTACTCAATCCAGGCCAGGCCAATACACGACTTGGATTGGTTGGTTAACATCTTGAATCATACTGTTTGGAGTTGTGTGCACTTCAGTTGGTATTTTTCATGTGCATTACACTTCACGTGCATGGTGTAGTCCTTTTGTGCTTTGGTAAAACTTTTGTTTCAACTTTCAATTAAATTAATGTATGTATTCATGGCATTCACTGGTGCTAATATTTGCTTATCAGGGAGAGCATGCTGAAAACTCTCACGCGAGTGACACTGGAGATATTTTGATAGGTCATGGATCAGGTCTTTTGGACAAGGATGATGCTAATGAGAATACGACATTGCCTTCCACTATTATGCCTGTGGATACCATAATAGTTGAACACCCTTCTTCCTTGATCACAGCAGACCAAGGCCTAATACATGACACTGTTAAAAGTACTAAGTTCTCTGATGGAAGTGCTGAGAGGGTGGTTGATTATCAAGAGAAAAGTACCAGGTTTGAGGCTGCAGCAGCAGAAGCAGAATTAGACATGCTTCTGGATTCCTTTGGTGAAACAGAGATCCTTGATTCCTTTGATGTGCATGAAAAACCTGGTAATAGTTTTCCAGAATATTCGCCATCATCACAGGATCATAATTCCACTAAAAATGTCACTGGCGCCCTTGATGATTTGCTCAGTGAAATCTCTCACGCGCCTAATAGAAAGCCTGCATATTTCTCTCGGCAAGAAAGGCCAGGTTGTTTGCACCCTTCATCACATGATCATGGTTCGACAAAAAATATCGCTGCTATCAGTGCCCTTGATGTATCTATTGATGATTTGCTCAGTGAAACAGCTCACGTACCTAGCCAAAAGCCTTCATTTTTCTCCCAGCAAGAAAGGCCAAGCTGTTTGAACCCTTTATGTACTGTTCAGAATCCCTTGGACGATCTGGACTCATTGTTAAATGAAGGTTGAGTATATTTTATCACATAAATTCATGTCTTCTTCCTTGTTATCATTTTCCATTATCCTTATTTTAACCACCGCAATACTGCCCAAAATCTTTCAAAATTGGACCAGTTCTACATTATGTATGCTATGACAAATTTGTGAATCAAGGGCACAAAAATCGTTCTTTCCAAAATTGAAATGGAGTTCTACTGTGTGTAATAAAAAAGTTGTTTTTCTAGGATGTAGAGTTTTCATTGGTCTCTCTAGAAGGGTGATAATGAGCTGAGATGAGCTTCGGCCAACTTGACTCAAGCTGGGTTTGGTTCCGAGCTGAGCCAAGTTGGCTTTAGCTAAACATTTAGTGACCATATATGTGTACAAATAAATCCATTTTGAAGCTTACGGTCTTATTGATGCTTTATATGTTAACATGGCACATTCGGTAAGCTTTTTACTAATCTATATAAAGTGTGAACTGTAATTTACCCAAAAATAAGTCTAGCTCGTGCTCCATCATGTGTCAAGGAAGAGCCTATTTTGCGTTCAGATTTGAATTTTTTCTTTTTCATGGTCATGATCTGATTCGTTTTGATTACTTTCGAATGTTCATTGCCTTCTACTTAGGAGAATGAAGAAATACAATAGAATCTCCAAGTAAAGAGAATTGATCTACTTTAATTTGGTATTTTGTCGCCAATTCATTTACAGTTTAGCTTTTCAAATTCAATTAGAATCTCTACTTTAATGTTGCAATCCACCGCTATGGTTTTAGGGGTGTCATTCAATAGATGAATATGGTATCAATACATGAGAAGTCAAAAATCCATCATATAATAGACAAAAAATTGGGATTATTTTTCAATGTGTTTTACATATTTAATTTTATGCAGTGGCCTTTTTATTAAAGAAATATAGCGTAAATCCTAAAGAATCAATTGGTTAATCGGAACTTCAGGAAGCTCTCGTTTCTGGAATGTAGCCACTACCATGGCAGAAGCTTTTTGACTGCATTTTACCCTTTTTGTTTAATAGTGGTATCTCTTTGCAGTTTTTCAAGTCTGTCTACTACCATTCTATGATGTGGGCAGCGTGTCCTTTTATTACTGAGGTGCGGTCTTTCAAGTGCACACATAATGAAGTTTTAGGGCCACCATTGGTACCTTGGCCCTTTTGAGCATCTCCAACGGTACGGTGTCTGTCATGGATAAAATTAGAGTCCGAGTTGACACCAAACCATTTGTAATGGGCTAATGGTGCCCTTCACTTGGGACTAGTATATATATATATATATATATATATAGTCATTATTTTTCAAGGTTTTGACCTCCATTATATTTGATATTGTCGCGCCCTAGATTTTAAAACCATATTTAGAATTTTATAAAATGTATCTCGTTTGGGCCTATGACATAGAGGATTCATCATAAGAATAACATAAAATTTTGTATTCCAAGAATAAATTGTTTGTGACAAATAATAAAGAGAAAATTAACAAAGGTTTTTTACTTATATTTACTGTGCGGTTGAAATTTTTAAAAAATCTTTTGAAAACTCATGAGTATGCCCTTCTAATTAATACTAAGCCTTTTCAAGTCCTATATGGTAATGGGGGTGGTGAGTATTTTAAATTATTCAGGAGGAAAATTTATACTATTAGGCATAATGTAATATATGATAGTTTCAAATCACATGATAAATAATATTTTGAATGAAAGAGGGTGTCTATCACCCAAAACCTCTCTTAGAGCTTCTTCTTATAGATCGAAGATGTTCCTAGGGTTTGTCTGCTCTCATGACTTACTACAAGTGTCTCATACACCTACACTATCCTAAGGACTATTGTGGGGTCAAAGCAGCTTCATCTTATGCCTCCACGGATCATCGTAAAATACCTTGTCCTTATGAAGAGAAGAGATACCTATGCTTATGGGGCGCTGAGATTATGAAAGTCTTCCCATAATATTCTCTACCCTAGCACACGTAGCCTTCTTAAGAATTATCGCCTTTCATTACGGGCTCATCAGGCTAAAATAGATATCGTGCATCCGATTCCAAACCGGATTATAATTGTGTTCTCTTATAATCCACGGAGCTCTACTGGGATGTCCACCGATTAAAGCTCTAGACAACAAATAATCTTGAGTTCCCCGACTAAAAAAAAGGCAATTTTTATTTTAAATAGTCTATCTAAATATTTATCCTTTTAAAAACCTAACCTCGCCTCTAATGGCCTTGGGAGCGTCACTAATAATGACTACAAAGATAGTGTTGGTCACTTGTTTCAACGAGAAATTATCCTTTCTTTAACCCATTCCACTAAGTTGATCACCATGCTTGTATTTATTTTAAAAAATTATTCTTGAGCATCATCCTTTTAATAAAGAATAATTCTCTAAAACCGTTCTTCAAAAATACTTTACTCACTCATACTTAAAACAATTGCGAAGCTAGATTTTACTATAAGAACATATGAGTCATTGGCTAATTTCTTTATCAAACTTATGTCAAGAAACTATATGTATATTAGAAGTCTTAGAGTCTGATTTGAAGTTATTGTGGTCAAGTTATCTTTAGAATTAACATACTTGAAAAATAGGAGTAGACGCGTTCTTATTGATCAAGGTGAAAGACTAAAGAATGTGAAGGGTTTTGAAGAATATTCAAATCACATTGGCATGCATAAATCACTTAGCAGAGGTTAAGAAGTGATTATAGAGGTTTCAAAAGGGTTTAGGTTAAAAAGGGCAAAATTGTCAAAAATAAGCAAAACAATCGATCGTTGTAAAATGTGAAGGTTACTGATGATTTAGCCCTGTGCAAAACCAAGTCGAGAGTTATCGATTGATCGCTCTTGCAATCAATCGATCAATTGAAGACGTGCACATTAGAAATAATGATCGATCGATCAAACAACGATCGATCGTTTCAAGAATAGTTTACCTAAATTAAGACATTCATATTTCTATTTTATTCCTTATTTAAGTACTAGTCTTAAACCGACTTATTAACATATATAAGTTATGAAATCATGAAATTAGATAAAGGAAAACCTAGAGGAGAAAAGAGAAAAGAGGGTTTACACATCTGATTATTGTTTTCCAAAGGAAAATTCACTTAAGCTTTGTATTGAAGATCTAAGGTGAATTGAAGAAGACAATCAATAACTGAGGGAGTTGATATATAGAGTATTCAAAAGATAAGTTGCAGTAAGTCTTCAATGGAAGATCGAATATTTCCGCAAGCCCCAAGTTAAGCAATAGGAGATTGTTGAAAACTTGAAGCAAGACAAGGCAAGAAGGAGAAAATTTCAAGTGTTTGGAGAGGACTTCAAGGCCAGCAACAACGATCTAAATATGAGGAACTTATATTAGAGTCTAAACAAGGTTGGTGGTTTGTTTATGTATATGTAATGTCTGAGTTTTTAGTGCAGTGATTTGGTTGCTTTGGAATTGCAGTGGTTATTTTTACCTTAGGGTTTTTTATGTAAATTGATGTGTCTATGTGGATTGATTGATAATTCATGAGTGAGATAGAGTGAATAATTAGGTTTTAATTGTTTCCTCTTAATAAAAGTTTTTAACAAAGAAGCTAGAACTCTTAGTTCTTACTTGTTGAAAGTACTAGTTTTAAAAGCAATCTAGCAATTCGCTAGATCGATTAGACAGATATTAAACTATCAAAGATGATTAAAAAATTAAAGAAAAAATTTCCCCAAATGAAGATGCCAAAAATGGTGCCCCAACTTGAGGTACCATTTCCATGATGGAAAAGGTGCCTTGTTTGGATGGATAATGGTGCCATTTTGGGGGCACCATTTACTCCACACTTGTGCTGGAGATGCTCTAAGATTGGTATCATCATTTTCTTTGCACAAGTTTGGCATGCTTGCCCAAGTTGATGTTCACCCCTAGGATGCAATTCAAAATTGGGAAAATTATATAAATATTATAAAAAATTATCAAAATAGAAGAGAGATGAAAATAATTACAAAAATAGTGTTATTTTTTGCCACGTAGGTGCCAGCCAGGCCCTGGAGCTTGCATGGTTTTTTTTAAGGTGATTTTGTCCTTGCGAAGGACGAAATCAACCTAAAGGAATTGAAGAATTAAGATTTTTTATCACCCTTCTAAAGGATGAATCACCCTACTTTAGCAAATTTTTATAGTTCCTGCTGATTTCGTCCGTTTAAAGGATGAAATTAAACTAATTTTTTTTAATATTTTTCTAACCCCCAAACAAACCCCTGTGAAAAAAAAACTATAAAACACCTAGATATCTACACATCTAGTAATTGGAAAATCTATGAAACACATAAATTAGATAAAATATTCCCTAAATGTTTGGTTTATAAATGAAGTTTACACTTTATACATTTGAAAAAATATATCACAACTCTAATTAGCTCTACCTCTCCTACCCCTATGACCTTGACCTCGACCTCGACCACGCCCTTGGCTATGAAACTACTCTATTGGGTCCTCCTGATCTATGTAAATAATGGATAACTCACTTAAACACACTTCTGAAGATAATGGTATCGGATCCGTACAAGCTACATGTTGTCATCTAGTATATACTCTCGGAATAATTGGCATCTCAACTAGCTGAGGAAGAGTTGGATCCACACAAGCAGCTGGAGATAATGGACGTGGACTATCATGCGAAGATAAAGCTCATGAAAATAAAGGAGGAGAAAAGGCTGTTGCAGATGAAGATGGAATATCTATGTATGAAACATGCCTCGGCGGTGTCTGAGCTGCCTCATTGGTGGGATAATGTCCATGTACATCTGTAATAACTGACTGAAGTAGTGGCAAGCTATGAAGGATATTTTTGTGATGCCTGATGATCGAGTGACATGATGTTAATAAGACCTTACCGAAGTATAGGTGTTAATAGCTTCAGTCAAATGTGTATATGTCTGCCGCGCTAAACTAAACTATAAAAATATATATATAAATATAAATAATAAATAAGAAATAAGAAAATATTATGATATAATTAAGATATACTTACCAAAGCTGCCTCAGACGCGCCCCTAGGCTAATAGGTCATCTCTCATGGTAGAATATATCTGTGTGTAATAGTCAAATCCCATTGCATGTACGGGCTACTAACATCATGCGATTTTGTAGCAATCTCGCCTTGGATAATAGTCGCCCTCTTGTTATCCCATCTAGTGATATAGGTTGCATGAAGTGCAGCCCACTCGTTAATGTGGCGGCTTTGTCAAGTAATCCGATGGATGAACTCTATTGTACGAGGAGTATCCTACTCTAAGTCAAATTGGAGCATCACATGTGCATCTCCACAATCTCAAAACATATAATTGATGTTCAAAATAGCCACACATCCATTCCCTCTATACATAGAGGATGTAACCCAGCCAACGCATTAGCCGAGTATGGCTACAAAATGACCTGCACAATTTTTAACCATAATTAGTTTTTAATAACATTATGTAGATTATATTCATTATATTATATGTAACATAATGAAATATAATTAAATGATAAGGGCACTGGTTGTCCAACTCTACAATCGAAGGACCCTTTTTGGATTTTGGATTTTCATCTTCCGAACATTCTACCTTAACGAGTTAAATTTAACACATCCGCATAAAACTATGTTAAAAATATAATAGTTTAAAAAAAATCTACCTGGTTCCTAACGGAGCAGCCTCTACTACTGGTCCTTTCTCAATAGTTGGTCGGTTGACATGTAAATCCAATCACAACTATAGTTGTGGAACAAAATATCATAAAAGTAAATATTAAAACGAGAAGTTTTTGTACGCGTAAAAAATAAAGATTTCAACAAATTAATTTACATGAAGAAGGGTTAGGCAGCCAGCAATTCCCGAGGTCATCGCCTGACAAGCTTTCCCTAACTCTCTATATAAGTACGCAAGGCTAGCACTGCCCTATGCGTAGGTGCCAGCCATGTCAAAATCCACTAGGAGGGTGAGGTACGTGACATAAACATGGCTACTGGTATCATCAGCAAATATAGTAGCACCAAGTAGATGAAGCAAATATGCATGTACGTATTGCTCAATGACTATCTCTATCATGCCCCGACACACCCCCACCCTGACCCAAACCTGGTCCAAGGAGAAGGCGGTACGTGGTGTGATGAAGTGAAGTGGAATAGCTGAATACTTAACCCATCCTAGATAAATTCTCATCGAAGTACGAGCACATACCCTTTGTGCAAAAGCAAATAGAGGAAAGATAAATGAGACTAATTAACAATCTTAGTCCACACAATACCCATATCATCTAAATAACAACATAATATCAAGCCTCAAGGGCTACACAAGTCTAAAGCCAACACCGGCTAACCATAGTATGAGTTAAAGTCAAGTATAAGCCTAACACATCATATAACAAGTCTAATCACAACCCAAATAACTAGCACCTCTTATGAAGCGAGTTCATCCTCAGGATCAACATAAAGTCCATATGAAGTACCTGCATGACACAAAATACAACCCCAAAACAAAAACCACAAACAAAAGAGGGGTAAGATTAGCTCAGTAAGGGTTTTGATACGGAATATAAACACATAAAAATATCACATGCATTCTCAATCTAAACATGCATCACATAACCATTCTCTATACTTGCGCATCATGAGATAAACCACATTCTCTATGAATATTCATGTCACTTGTGCATCATGAGATAAATCACATTCCATACACATTCATGTCACCTGTGCATCATAATTCATTCATAGTTCGTAACACATATACACATCACGTATAATCATATAAATATCATTATAGCATTCACATCCTGCATGAATCAAGTATCAATATTCACATCCTGCATAAGCATGTCTCAATATCCACATTCACCCTGCATAATCAAATATATCAAACCATATTCCATCCTGCATAAATCATTTCATATGCACAATGTGTAGCATAAGTGTCATTGTCCTTATACAACTTGTCTCAATGAGCATTATAATCTATACACATGCATAAATCAACCAGTGAATGTCTCACAATTGAGAAAATAATCCTGCTCACCCTGGTCGTAGCCTAAGCAAACCTACTCAGCCAGAACAATCCGAATTCCTAAAAAGGAAAACTAAAGGACTTTGGATAAGTTCCCTAATTGGGAAAATATCTGCTAGTAAGCCGGTGCAGAAGGACAAATCAGTCTGGATTCTCAGGTTCATAATACATATTAGTTTCACTCATTATAGCATTCCACTCTTCTCACTTGGGGAGGCAACCCGTCCTAGAAGGGACGTAGAACGTCTATTGGACATAAAACCGATTCGATAAACCTTCGAGCGGCTAATCGGGCAACGAATGACATCCAACCGATTAATCATAGTTAAACATGAGTAATCTTCGCTTATAAATAATTTTTATTATACGTGCAATATGATACATATGTGAGCAAATATTACATGAATACAATCACAGGTAAACATACTCTAATTAGTCCTATTCTGCATGAATCATGGTCCATTTGTGACAAATAGAATCATATAAGCATAAGGAATATATATATATATATACATGGTAGTTTTCATATTTGATCTAAACATGTAGAATCATCTATAATCAATGTGTCATGTGCAAGTATCCATAATTCATCATGGTCATAACCTATTGGAATCATGGAGTAAATGCAAAGAAATCATCTAAATATGGATTTAATACAAGAAGAACATCATGTCAAACCTAGGCAAGTATAGTCATTTTCATTCATAAACTAAATCAAAATCCAAAGAAGTTTATATGTAATTAAGGTGACAATTATAAGTATTCCTAACTTAACATAGCCGTCGAGAATTAGAATCATGAGAAGAGAATAATAAATGGCCGAAAATTCACAAAATAAGCCATTTCACCAAACTACAATTTGGTTGTTCGAACGGCCTGCTAGCCTGTCCAAATGATTGGAACATTTCACTTTTTGGTTCGTTTCCAACCTCTCAAAATTCAAATAGAAAACAATATGAAATTTCATATAAATTCAAAAATCATTATAGAATATTATATAATCAAAATCTAAGCCTATAACATGATGGATATAATCATTTTCATACTTAATCATACCAAAATAACCATAAATCACATGTTTTTAATAAATCACCATTATACATCAAAATGAAGCAAGAACTCAAATAAACCCATAATCATGCATTCCAATGAAGAAAAACCACTCAAGGTACAAACCCCTTACCTCAAACAAGCCTTTGAATTGTTTGAACTATCTTCAACCTCCAAAAATCCTACCCAATAATTAGGGTTTTTAGTTAAACCTAATTAAAACTAGCTAATAGACTAAAATCAACTTGGAAAAAGATAGATATAAGACATCTTTAGGTTAAAAATGAAAATCACCTAAATCAATATTAAAAACATGATTTTGATAGAAGAAGATCAAGCATCAAAATAGGAGGAATGAAGATAGAGGTGATTAAGATAAAAATAGAAAGATTAAGGGTAATTAAGGGAAGAAAAATTACCTTAATCAAGGTTTCTTCTTTGGGAAATGGGGGTAGAGCAAGCCTCCCTCCTAAACACAACCCTTCCCCATTTCGTAAATGGTTAGGTTTTTTTCTTATATAGTAAGGGTTTTGGGTTGAGAATATGAACTGTTAGGCTCAAAAATAAGGAAAACGCCCTAAATGGCCAATTAAGGGTATTGTTGACCCAAAAATGAATTTAATCACACTCAAACCCACTTAAACAAATCCCTAGACGGTTAATGGCCAAAATAGCTTGCACGCCGTCCCACAAGGACATGGGTCCCATAGTGGGGCCCGCTCCTCGACCAGGGAAAAATAACAAGAAAATGCTTATAAATAGGTAAAACTTTGGGTAAATCAAGCTTGACAATAATACTCATAAAATAAAATTAAACATTAAGAAATTGACAATTAAACTAACCCATAACTGCAAAAACCAAATCAAACTGACAAACAAACAAATTAACAAAATTAAAAGGAATTAAATATAAGAAATCTTACAATCTCGGTAGCATCAGCTGGGAGCGGATGAAACTCACCCAATAGCCATCTTAGGCTCACTCGACTACAACGCATTACTAAAGGAGGAGGTGCTCTGCCGAAGAGTCCAACTACTAAATCTAAATCTCATCATCCTGTCAAGCGTAAGGCATGTGATGCGAAGTCCAACAAGTAGTGCCACATCCATAAGGATGATGGACATCTCCCCATAAGGCAAGTGAAATATCTGCGTCTTTCTCCTCCATCTCTCGACGAGAGCTATGAGCAAAGGCCTATCACATCGAAGGTACTATAAATGAATGAAGTGTCCAAATTCAGCCCACTCAATTTATAGCAAAATACGCTCATCTATCTCCCATTGTCGAAGGTACTCAAAATGCTCTGTGTACACGGGGCATCCGGGGTCCTACAATAAGTTAAAATGTTGTAAACCAATGTATTATTTCATAACAAATAAAATAAAAGACATGTTAAGTAGGAATACCTCTCATTGCCAAATGGATGCCAACCTATGAGAGTCAAGCTGAGCAAGGACAGACTCATTCATTTGTCCTAGCCCAAAAAAAGGCTCGATATGATCAATATGATATGCAAAGAAATAAGTACTTTACGAACATATGGTCATATCTAAATAAGAGATATTAAATAAAAAGGTTACACAATATAATCATATGTTTACCAATCAATGGGATGGTTAGTGCATCTTTTACTATTATGCCAGATTGTTTGCACCTCCCACATTTATAACCTGCTTTACCATCTCTCTCCATGGTCGCGATCCATTGTATTCCTAATGCGGATAGATTGTGGGTGACCAGGTGTCTTATTACTATTGAGGGTAATAACACATAAGGAATATATCTTTCCCAAAACTCTTGACCAAGAGGAGAAAAAATTGTGTGGAGTACACATTTCTATAAGCAGTAAATGTATAACATACTCCTACCTATATTCACAATATATAAATCTTAGATACATCATAATATGTCATCAAGAAGTATTCACTTAATTCATATCTATTTTTGTATGATAGATAGCATAAAGGACACGTTTGCTTCAATTCCATTGTGTTATAACTCTCATATTTATAAACCCAACTGAAAAACAAAGACATGGTTGGCTTCGTACTACCAAGTTTCTTCATACTAAAATACATTATAGAATTTGGGGCTTCTAGTTCTAATAAGCTACATATGCATCTACAAACATACCTAAGAGAGTCAACTTATAACAAAATACTCTTCAATTCATATTAAATGCACAAAAAAAGGGCAAATCATAGCTGTTATGCCCCGACACACACTACCTTGAGCCAAATTTGGTCCAAGGAATAAGCAGTTACGCGGTGCGACCAAGTGGAGTTGGATTGAGGAAGACTTAACCCATCCTTGGGTATACACATGACAAAGTTGTGCACGTATACTTTGTACAAAAACAAAATGAGCAAAGAAATGACTACTAATTAAAAATATTAGTCCACTCATACCCACATCAACTAATCAAAACATAAACAAGCCCACAATGGCTTACTTAAGTCTAAGCCATCCATGGCTAACAAAGTGTGAAGTAGAGTCTAAAGTATAATCTCAACATCTCATGTAATCAAACTAACATCATCAAGTCATCTTTATACACTCATCCCCTCAATGACTGGAACAATCCTCATGCTCAACATAGAGCCTGTTTGAACAACCTACATGACACGATATGCAGCCCCAAAATAAAATACAAAACAAAGAGAGGTGAGCCAATGCTTAGCAAGGGTTTTAATATGAAAAGTAAATTCATAATGACATCACAGGCATAATCAACATAACATTCATCACATAATCATTTACCATGCTCATTCATCATGGGACAATCACACATAACCAAAACACATGTGCATCATGTCATAATTACAATCCATAAATATATTCTCATGCTACCTTCATATCATGCTATATATAACATATTTCATCAACACATAGTCATGGCACCTACATATCATGCTATATATAACATATTTCATCAACACATAGTCATGTCGCCTACATATCATGCTATATATAACATATTTCATCAACACATAGTCATGCCACCATGTGTGAACATATGCGATATATAACATATTTCATCAACACATAGTCATATCACCTGCATATCATGTTATATATAATATATTCCATTAATACATAGTCATGCCACCTGCATATCATGCTCTAACCCACATTCCATTAGTACATATCATGCCACCTGTGCATCAAGGGTTTAACCATAGCTCATAACACATATATACCTCATGTGTAAACATATGAAACTTATCATCATAATCACATCTTACATGAATCCTTTCTCGGCATAAACATATCATGCATATTCATTTCTCAATGAAAACATTCACCTTGCAACATCAAGTGCATCAACCACACACCATCCTGCATATTCATGCAAATCATATCATAATCACATGTATAACATAATCTTCATTGTTCCTACACAATCCGTGTCAATGATCATTATTTTCTATACACATGTAACAATCAATGATGAATGTCTCACAATTGAGAAAAACAATCAACTTGCTCGCCTAGGACAATCCCTAGCGGGGAAGGTCTGAATTCCTATAAAAAGGAAAACTAGAGCAGTTGGGTAACTTCCCTAACTAGGAAGGTACACCTTGCTCACCCAAGACAATCCATAGAAAAGAAAGGGTTGAATTCGAATAAGGAAAACTAGAGCATCTTGCTCGCCCAGGACTAACCTTGCAAGGGAAAGTCCGAATTCCTCGAAAGGAAAACTAGAGCAGCGTGGTAATCCGGTGCACATGGACATATCATCCTAGATTCTCAGCGTCCAAATAAACTTATCAAATAAACTCACATAGCAATCGACTTCATCTCAACACGGAGAGGCACCACGTTCTCGAATGAACACAAAACGAAATCATGTCCTTCCGGACCCAAAACCGAATCGACAAGCCTCCAAACGATTAATCCGACATCCAATGATCTATTTTTATCCAATCAATCAATCAATCACGAGTAATCATGATTAATCACATTTATAAATCATTTTCATGATGCATGCTACATGATACATACGTGAGAAAATGATAAATGAGTTTAAGTATAAGTAAGCATGCTCAAATCAATCCACATGTGCATGAAATATCGTACATTTGTGTCAAATAAACTCATAAATATCAACGCAAAAGTGTACATAAGTGGTAGTGTTCAAACCTAAGCTAAGACATGTGAAATATGAACAAACTATAATCAATGTTATATATGCATGCATACATAATTTTATCATAGTCCTACCCTATTAGAATCATGGAGTAAATGTGATGAAAACATCGAAATACGAGTTCAAGACAAGTATAACATCATGCAAGACCTAGACAAGTAAAAACATAACCATATTTAAACTAGAACATAGGAAACATGATTCACCTAAAATTAATATAACATGCGCAAGCATATAGATACATCATCATAGTTAAACCTAATGGAATCATCAAGTAATCATTTAGAAGTCATCAAACATGTATTTAAAACAAGTAGAATATCATGCTAAAATTAAACAAGTATAGTCCTAATCATGCTTGAACTAAATCATGATTCAATGATGGTCCTAATGCAATCACAACAACATTTATAGCTAATCATAGGTCATTTTTTTCATGCCCCGACACACGCTACACCGAGCCAAACCCAGTCCAAGGAGTAAGTAGTTATGCAGCACAATCAAGTGGATTTGGATTGCGGAAGACTTAACCCATTTTTGGGTATACACACTACGGAGTTGCACATGTAAACTTTGTACAAAAGCAAAATGAGTAAATAAAGGACTACTTAATCAAAGTATTAGTCCACTCATACCCACATACCATAGTCTTAACATAAACAAGCCTACATAGGCTAACATAAGTTTAAGCCATCCATGGCTAATAAAGTGTGGTGTAGAGTCTAAAGTGTAATCTCAACATGAACTCAATGTCCAGATGAACTTATCAACTAAACTCACATAACAATCTTCTTCATCTCAACCCAGGGAGGCACCATGTTTGCGAAGGAATGCAAAACAAAATCATGTCTTTTTGGACCCAAAACCAATTTGATAAGTCTCCGATCGATTAATCTGACATCCAATGTCATCAAATTTTATCCAATCGATCAATCACGAATAATCACGATTAATTTCATTTATAAATTATTTTCATGATGCATCCCACATGATACATATGTGAGAAAATAATAAATGAGTATTAAGTATAAGCAAATATGCTCAAATCAGTCCACATGTACATGCAACATGGTCCATTTGTGTCAAATAAAATCATAAATATTTACACAAATGTGTACATAAGTGGTAGTGTGCAAACCTAGTCCAAGACATGTGAAATATGAATAAACTATTATCAGTGTTACATATGCAAGCATCCATAATTTTATCATAGTCCAACCCTACTGGAATTCATGGAGTAAATATGATGAAAGCATCGAAATTCGAGTTCAAGACAAGTAATACATTCGACTAGACCTAGACATGTATAGACATAACCAAACTTAAGCTAGAACATGGGAAACATTATTCACCTAAAATTAATAGGATATGTGCTAGCATATATACATAATCACGGCTAAGACATACTGGAATCATCAAGAATTTATAAAGACATCATCAAACATTGGTTTAAAACAAGAAGAACATCATACTAAAATTAAACAAGTATAGCCTAAATCATGCTTGAGCTTGATCATAATTCAAAGATGGTCCTCATGCAATCACAATAGCATTTATAGGTAATCATAAGTTATTTTAATCATAAAGAATTAGATTTATGAGAAGAGAACATGAAATGACCAAAATTACACAAAATAGGTATATCACAGTTCTGCTGTGTTGGCACTCTATCGGCCTGGCAGGCCGTTCGAATGCCTGGCCATTCAAACGCCCAGTTGGCCCATTCGAATGCCCAGGACAGTTCACTTTTTGCCCATTTCATGGTTCTTCTTCAACCTTCCAAAATTCAAACCGAAAACATACCAAAATTCAAGATAAATTCTAAAATTATCATGGAACATCATAATATCAAAATCTAACCCTAGAACATTATATTTAATCATTTTTATGCTTAAACACAAGAAAATAGCTATAAATACCATGCTTTTAACAAATCACCATTAAAACTCAAAATGAAGCAAGCCACATAGATCTAAAATCAAGCATTCCAATGGATAAAACCACATAATAAAAACTCTCTTACCTTTGTAAAGCCTTTGGATCTACGAAGGAGCTTCACTCCTCAAGAAACCCTACCCAAAAGTTAGGATTTTTGTTAAAATATAATTAAAATCAACTAATAAGTTCAAACCAACTTGAAAATAGGTAGATCTATGATTTCCTTTGGTTCAAAATGAAAAAAAAAACCCCTTTTAGGGTTTGAAATCAAAATTAAAAACAAGATTTTTAATGGTAGAAATCAAGCATCAATTTGGGGAAAATGAAGATAAGGAGAATTAAGAGCAAAATTGAAAGATTATGGGTCATTAGGGCAAAAGAACTCACCTAACTCGGATTTGCATCTTTAGGAAATAGGGGTAGAGCACCTCCTTCTCCTTTGCATAGCCCTTCCACAAATGGGCAAGTGGCTAAGGTTTTTCCTTAAATAGAAAGGTTTTGGGCTGTTAAAACAAACTATTAGTCTATAAAATATGAAACAAATGCCCTAAGTAGCTAATTAGGGTTATTTTCGGTCTAAAAATGAATTTAATCATTCCAAAATTGAAATAAAATAGTAAAAAATTAGGGGGTCAAGTGGGTCACAAGCCGTCTAACATGGACGTGGGGTTGCCCCCTTAATTAAGGAAAACTTACAATAAAATCTATAAAAATTGGACAAATCAAGTTTGACACTAAAACTTATAAAAATGATTTTAAGCCTTGTATTAGCCATAATTACTAACCCTTAACCCCAAAATTAACTCAAACTAGCAATTAAACAAAACCCACACAACTCACTTACTAAAAATAGAGATTAAACCGGGTTAAAGCTAAAGATCTTACAATTTTAATCATAAAGAATTAGATTTATGAGAAGAGAACAAGAAATGGTCAAAAATACTAAAAAATAGGCCAAAACACCATTATATTGTGTTGGCTTTCAATCGGCCTAGCAGGCTGTTCGAATGCCTGTTGGGCCATTCGAATGCCCTTAACACTTCACTTTTTGCCTTTTTCTTGGTTCTCTTCAATCTTCCGAGATTCAAACCGAAAACATCCCAAAAATAAAAAAATCTAAAATCACAATAGAACATCATAATATCAAAATCTAATCCTAAAACATGATAGATCTAATTATTCTCATGCTTAATTACAAGAAAATAGCCATAAATAACATACTTTTAATAAATCATCATTAAAGGTCAAGTTGAAGCAAGAACACACAAAGATCTAAAATCATGCATTCCAATGAATAAAACTACAGAAGAGAAAAACCCCTTACCTCTATGAAGCCATTGGAACTACAAAAAAGCTTCAATCCTCAAGAAATCCTACCCAAAAATTAGGGTTTTTGTTAAGACTTAATCAAAATCAACTAATAAGCTTAAATCAACTTAAAAATAGGTAGATTTGTGATTTCCATAGGTTAAAAACGAAAATCACCCATTTTGGGCTTTAAATCAAAATTTAAAATAAAATTTTTAATGAAAGAAATCAAGAATCAATTTGGGAATAATGAAGATAAGGAGGATTAAGAGCAAAATCGAAATATTAGGGCTGATTAGGGTAAGAAAACTCACCTAAATCAGATTTTATTCTTTGGAAAATGGAGGTAGAGGACCTTCTTGTCTCCTAGCACAACCCTTTCCCATTTAGGCAATGGGCTAGGGTTTTCTTTAAATAGTAAGGTTTTGGGCTATATAAACAAACTATTGGGTTGTAAAATTGGTTAAAATGCCCTAAGTGGCTAATTGGGTCATTTTTGGTAAAAAAAATGAATTTAATCACTTCAAAACCCATTCAAATAAAATAGTAAGGGATTAGGGGGTTAAGTGTGTCACACGCCGTCCAACAAGGACGTGGGGCCTACGATGGGGTCCATTCCCTTAATTAATAAAAAATTATAATAAAATCCCATAAAATCTATTAAAATTTGATAAATCAAGTTTGACACTAATACATATAAAAATGATGTTAAACCTTATTAAAACCATACTTACTAACCCTTAACCCGAAAATCAAATCAAACTGGCAATTAAATAAAAACCACACCAATCACATACTTAAATTAGAAATTAAACCGGGTCAAAGTTAGAGATCTTAGAATAGCCTCCTTTATCAATTATAAAAAGGAGATGGATGGACTGATCCACATGGAAATCGTCGTCACCAGCGTTGTCTAAGATATTGGTGTACAAACCAAACCCTAGAGAGAATAATATAAGAAGGAAGGGCAAAGAAAGTGCATACCATTTCTTGGTCGGGGGGAGGACGAGATCAGGAAAGAGACCGGAAGCGTGAATCAGAATGGGAAGGCGACCGGATGCCAAAGAAGATTTTCCACGGTCAGAAGAGACAAAACAGAAGAAAGAGGGGCGGAAGATAAGAAGGGCAGAATACACAAGGTAGAAGAGACGGTTGGGTTGGGGGTAAATAGACTTGAAGGACAAAATCAACTCTGAACGATGAAATCAAATTAAGTTGATGTCACCAACTTAGGTTGATTTCAACCTTTGAAAGGACGAAATTACCTAAAAAAAGCCACATGTACCTGCATGGCAAAAAGTGACAATATTTTGGTAATTATTTTCATCTCTCTGCTATTTTGGTAATTATTTTTTTTACCTTTTTAATATAATTTTCCCTTCAAAATTACTCACTTCACCTTTTCTTGGAGTTGGAGAGATTTGATTGTTTGCCCAAGTCCTTATGCCAAAGATAAGAGTAAAGCCCACCAATGTTCATGGATGTTGGTACCTTGCCTACTCTCTAAGTTAAGTCACACATGAGGACGTTAATTACATACGATTGACACTTATTTTTCCAGCATCCCTCCAAAGGGCTACCATGAAATGTCATACTTTTTTATTGCACGTAATTATATGCACAATTTTCTCATCATGTTTAAATGCTTGTATAAATATCAGTAGCATCATCCTCACTTTTTTTAGGGAAACATGACCACATAGCATGAATAACAGCCACCAATGTCTAGAAAACATGATCCTCTTTCTTCACGAATGATCACATATACAATATGATCCATTCTAATCTCAAGTAATAACATTCACAATTGCCGAACATAAAAAAGAGTTCTCTCTCATCTAGGAACTCTCATTCACCATTGAGTTAACTTTGCGGCATAAGTCCTTTTACCTAAGATGTTTTTCTTCCCTCTTAATTATGGTAAATTAGTCCATCAACCACTTATGGTTTAATCTGAGTTATCACTTTTATTTTTCATTTGGAGCATTGAATGTGCCCATAAGTCAACTCAGGGTTCATTGACAAAATCAACCCTATCAATGGATTGAGGAGCTTCTTGAACCTCCACCTTGACTCTGATAACACCTATTGACAAGTCTACGGGAGAGCACCAAATCTTTCATCACTAGCATTTTCATAAAATCATATTGTAGGGTTCAATGCTCATATAGCCCTTGGAGATTGAGGTTTTAGTTGACAGACTCGAGGATCCAAAAATAGATAATATTTCAACAATGCAAGAAACGATGTTCACATATTTTCGCACTCATTCTCAACCACTACAAATGCACTACATAGCATGTTATTGTTCCCATTTAGTGCAGTTGCTTTCAATAGCTAACTAAGATTTATCCCTTCATGAAAGTCACATCCACGGTTAGCAATGGCCTAAATATTCTTTTAAAGCTCTTGCCACCGGTCCAAACATAAAAATACTCTTTTAAAATTGTAGCCCGCTATAGGTCGAAGAATTTCACAAGATCTGACATAAACTACATTGTTGCTAAGATTAATCCTTTCTATTCGAACGCCATATGATAGCGGTGGTAGCGGGTTGGGCCGTTGAGACTGTAGATGTAGGCTAGGCTTGGTCTAGCCCCCAAGGGTGGGGAGCAAGCCAGGCACGGCCCTCTAGCCCGCTCTACCCCTTTTTTCTTCAATATTATAATAATAATAATAACAATAATAATAGAATTTAAAAAACTTCAAACTTTTATTGCAGTTTTTGTAAAATAGGCCACTCACCTATCTATTATTTGTAATTATAATCTAAAACCTCAAATGCAAAATTAAATGAAAATTACATTATTGACTAATTAATTCTCAAGTCTTCTAAATCTTCTCCCATTTCCTCTTCTAACTTGGGAGCTTGTGCCCTTCTTCTACATCCAACCAATCCTTCAAGCATATGTATGCCTCCACCACATCAAGAGTTAGTCGACTTCGCCTATCGTTCAACACCCTATCTCCTACACTAAAAGAAAATTTCGATGTTACTATGGACATCGGAGGAGGGGTGGTTTATATCATGAGCTAAGGTAGACAACACAATATAGTTATTTCCATGTGTCTGCCACCAACTTAAAACATTCAAATTATTAATTTCTTTCTTGGTAAGAAAAGAGCAAAAATTAGTTTGAAAATATGCAGCCAATTCATTAGTATTAGAAGCATATTTTTGTTTATTTTTTTTTGAAGTAGCATCCAGGTCTTAGTTTTATGTGAAGTAAGAGGCATAGTAGTAGTAGAATAAGAAGTTGATTCATTTCGTCTTGACCCATAGGATATAGATCATATACATTATATAAAGAACACAAAGTACTTTCTATAGTCTTATACAAATTATTATTATTAATTGTAACGCCCGAGATTTTTCATACATTTTCCTCAAAATTCACTGAAAATTTTTGCAATATAACTGCTATAAATCGGAGAAAATGATGAATACGAAACCTGATAAAACAATTTTATAATTTAAAACACAACACATCAGTTTTTCTCATCAAAAGTTTTACTCATTCGATTAACTATCATACGGCCAAAGCAAATATCCTCAGGCGCTACTCGAAAACAACCATACGAATAAATTGCTATGATCATAGACTTTAAATACAAATCCCTCCCAGGCATCCATGAGTGCAAGTCCCATAACAGTTCACAGTCTAATCCAAATTAAAGTCCAGAAAGAATAAACATCTTAATTCTCATCTCACTCAATACATGAGATAGTGGCACAAAATAAACTCGCAGTGAGTCAAGCATATACCTGAGTCAACGGGAATCAATCCACCGCTGAAATGAGCATCCATCTCCAGGAGCTCTCCATCACAAACCTGCAAATACCTCCTGAACAACGGGGCTAAAAAAATAGGGTAATGAGTATTTTCATACTTAGTAGGAAAATACCCAGTAGGGGAGTTCTAAACAGTGAACTCAGTAAATCCATACATAGACGCTTTCATGCAACTCAAACATGAAGCACTCAAGCATATAAATATCATGCCCATACACATATAATCAATGCCAAATGCACCATTGTGCCAAAAACATACTAAATGCACCATCGTGCCAAAGTCATACTAAATGCACCATCGTGCCAAAGTCATACTAAGTGCACCATTGTGCCAAAAACATACCAAATGCACCATCGTGCCAAAGTCATACCATCCGACAAAACTTACACAAACACCTTTATCCAGGGTCTTGCAAACTTACTCGTACCATCGTACGCATACTCATACAACTTACACATACTTGTACGACCTTACTCATACAATCATATACTTACTCATACGACCTTACTCGTACATCTTACACTTACTCGTGCGACCTTACTCGCACATCTTACACTTACTCGTATGACCTTACTCGTACAGTCTTACACTTACAGTCTTATCCAGAAACTTACGCTTACAGTCTTGCTCATAATCATAATCTTACAGTCGTGCTCATAGTCATATGCTTACGGTCATACTTATACTCTCACAGACGTACACATACTATCGACCGCTGAAGCTCATTACAACTAATAAGCTCTAGCGTCGAGATGGAAAAGAATGCCACAGGGGCATCACCTTAACCTCCGGTGAGTGACTAGACGCCATGGACTTTTCCGAAAGTAAGGCGCACCAGTGCTCATGGGGCACAAGATCAAACAGGTAAGAGTAGGTCCATGATACTACTTACCTGAGCGCGCAAACATAAACACCCACACATAAGGGGTCATACAATTGCCCACCATAATGGGTCTTATAGTGCCAAAGAATTGCCCACCATAATGGGTCTTATAATACCATAGAATTGCCCACCATAATGGGTCTTATAGTGCCAATGCCACTCTTAGGTAGAAATTGTACAATGCCACTCTTGGGCAGAATCATACAACGCTCTCAATAGAGCATCAAACGTCTGGGCTTAATACAGCACACAGACCAAATCGAAAGCAAACATCGCTCTCAACAGAGCATCAAATGTCTGGGCTTATACAACACACAGACCAAATCGAAAACAAACATCGCTCTCAACAGAGCATCAAACGTTTGGGCTTATACAGCACACAGACCAAATCGAAAACATACATCGCTCTCAACAGAGCAACAGACGTCTGGTGCTCTATACAGCACACAAACAACATCCCACAGGATAAACACCATGGCAAGACATGATAAATGCTCAGCCGACTCATTATCGGCTAGCTCAAACACGGAACTTAATCCGCCGAACCCTCAGGTCTCAAACTCACAATGCTATCATTAGTTTTGCTTATAATTCAAGTTTGAATTAAGTAAATTATGCGGTACAATTATGCCACACAAGCACAAAAATGTACCGTGCTCCACTGATCAAACCGAAGCTGAGCCTGATCCGAAACCCTAGTTCGTCAAGGTAGCAGACTTTCTTTATCCATCTATATCACAACAAAACTCACCGTACACCAAAATCTTACAGTCTTATGTACTCCACCATCCCCTTGTGGCCAAATCATCTTACACTAACATCATCAAATGAAGCTCCTCAGAGCCAAATCCAGTTGTCACCCTTTTTCTTATACCTCACATATTGAACTTACTTTTCACTTCATAATTTGTACGTTATGCCTGTACAATTATGCACACTCTTACTGTCTGACAATCCCCCAACATACGCTCTGATACAAACCAAACAAACCGCTCCACCCTCGCCCATCATACTCATATCCTCTATCATCCATCATACGCTTACGCATCCATATCCATAACCACATCTAGACGAAACCTCTGTCACCTCTTACTGTCCATCGCCAATACTTCTGCCCACATACATGTATACATATCCATATCATAGGCAAATAGCCATCATACATACGTATGTCTATCCCACATATGTATAACATCCACATACTTTCATACATACGTAACTTACAAACATGCTTGCTAGCCATCACTAGCGCAAACATACATACTTCAAACATACACGCTAGCCATCACTAGCACATACATATATACTTCAAACATACACGCTAGCCATCACTAGCACATACATATATACTTCAAACATACACGCTAGCCATCACTAGCACATACATCATACACATACGTAGCACACTAACATATTCGCTAGCCATCACTAGCGCATACATCATACACGTATGTACAACATACTTACAACTCACATACATCTCATTTGAATTTCAATGAGGCATAAGTCATTCTCTTACATCATGCAAACAGATCATGATTTAATATCCAAAACATGGAATCATACAATCCTAGCATGCTGCTATTCATTCAAAGCATGCTATCATGAAATTACAAGTTCAAAGCTCCCCTACCTCGTAATCATGACGTTTGATGGCGAGCACACGATGGTGGTAGCGGAGTTGGTGGCCAAAAGCTTTGTCAAGTAGAGAGAGCTGCTGTCCCGAGGATTTTAAGAAGTGTCGGAAACAATCACGGCCAAATAAGGTGTCAGAAATCAATGTGGCAAAACCCGTGATCTACGGTGGCACACTAGGGCGGCCAGGAGAAAAGTCAAGCCAACAAGAATGGTGGTGCGACCAGATGTCGAGGGTGTACTCACTGAAGATTGGCCGGTGGCTAAGACGTGCTCAGCCGGCCACAAGACATCGAAATCGGCCGTGGACAACACCCAATGTCGACGATTTAACATCAACAAGGGCCCACATATGGGTGGAGAGCACGGGGCAATGCTCGAGGACAAAGGAGAGGTGGTGGAGGGCCATGTGTCAACTCCACTCGGTGGCAAAGCCAACCGATGGTCAGGCAGCACAAATACGGCACCTAAACCCAAAAATGCACGCGTGGCCACATGCACAAGCGGCCAAACAGTGCCACTATAGGGGGAGATGGGTCAGACGGTGGCGACCTAAGGCCCACATAAGGGCAGTCGAGCTAAGGCCAAGACATGGTGGCCGATCAAAGTGGCGACATCGCCTATCGCCACCCACAACCAACACCATGGTGCGGGCAGCTGTGCATCTCGCACGGTATCGGGCAAAGGCAAGTGGCCCACTCCGAGCGGAGGTATAATCGGGCCAAGTGAGGCTAACCCTCACAGTCGCCCAGCCGAGGTAGAGCCCACGATGGCCAAATGGCACACGGCTCGCCGATGGCAACGACCCGAGACGCACCCAAAGCGTCTAATCGGGTGGATCAAGACCATAGGGGCGAGACGGGGTCGGAAACGACAAGCCCCTGCCGACACTGGGTCAAGGTAGGCTGGACGGAGTCCTACTAGTGGCCGGACGACGACCGGAAACACACCGGCGTCCAAAAAATCCCCCGGACAGTGAGATAGAAAAAGAAACAAAACCCGACCAAAGTGCCGGTAGCTCACCACGGAGCGAAGAAAGCATGGCGGCGGCTCTAGCCAGCGCCTATGGGTTCCTAGTGACCAACTAAACATAAGTCTAGTTGAGAGCGGCCACAAACGACATCAAAATCGTACACCCACAGCTCAAAAACGGGATTGAAGGAAGAAAAAACCCAAAAAAGGTTCGGTACCTCATGGAGGAGCAAAGAGGCCATGGCGGCAGTCATACCCAGTACCTACGGACTCGTGGCGGTGAGGCAAAGCAGATCCTGATAAGAATCGAAGGAATCCGATGACGGAGAAAGGAGAATGGAGCGACCGAAAATGGGCTCGGGTTTTCTCTTCTCTCTGGACGTCAAAACTTTCTTTTGTAAGTTTCTGGAACGAAACTTATTGTGATCGGCTTTTAAGTCGATTTTTACTATTCATTCTTTTTAATTTTTACATCTACATCCCTAACACGCGTTCACCCACCGATTAAGCATTGTAGCTCTAAAATTCGTGTCGTAAGCGCGCAGCGACGCCTACGGCCCGCGACTAAGCCCCACACCCGACTCTACGGGTATAAATACTAGGAAAAAATATATAGTAACGAATACGCTGAAGCGTCACATTTTCCCGCCGAAAATGACCTGAAAAATAGCTGAAAAAAATCACACAAAACGTAGAAAATTCAGGGACATTACATTAATAATATAGGAACTCGTTGTACAATGTATACCATCTATTAAAATTTGTACACCATCTACTCTAACCCTAAAATCCATTACAACCCCTAAACAATAAATTATAGGAATAGGAGACCAATATTTATTGAATTTTATCTCGATTTCCTTTGCAAGTTTTGCAAAAAATTTACTACTTCTATGACTTTCAAATGCACAAGTTATTTCATACAAGTGGCTCGGAATTGAACAATAAGTAGTATAGTAAACTCCAGATAATTCTTTAGTAGCATTATAAAAAATAAATGGTAAATGCATCAAACAAATAGAAATGGTAAAATGGCCTTCATTAAGTCCTAGACCAGGTAACTTTTTTATAGATAACTTGTGATCAAGTTTTCAAATCCTTCACATGATTTTAATATTAAATAAGTGTTATTCCACCTATGACGAATATCTAATTGATACTTCCTATATTTATTACCATGCATTCTACACAACTCTTTAAATTATTGTATTCTAGAAGGTGACGAAGTGATATGTAAGAAAGTATTTTTTAATTATTGAATATGTGGTTTAACAACATCTAAACCATATTGAACAAATAGATTAAATGTGTGACATGCATCATGTATTATGAAACGTAAGGGGACTCTAGTGTACCAATGTGATCACAATGAGATTTTAAAAGTTCTACAATGGAATTATTATTTGATGCATTATCTAAAGTAATAGACATAAGTTTATCTATAATTGAAAATCCATTTAAAATAAAAATCATAATTTTTCAATAATTGGGGCATAATGAGGATATTCTATCATGTTAAAATTAATTATTCTCTTATTTAATCTACATTCTTCATCTATAAAATGAGTTGTAACACGTTCATATACGATATCTTGGTTACTAGTCCAAATATTGGAAGTTATATAAAGCTTACATGAAATTGTAAATAGAGTAGTAATAGGTTGTACCTTATACTCCTTGCATAGTTTTAAAATGTCTTTCTTTAGAGTGTTGCGTGAAATTTTGTGAAATGCCAGGTTGACAAATTACCTCACATAAGGCTCGAACAATTTATAGGCAAAGGAGAAGTGTTGCTTAGCAAGCACAACATACTTCACGAGCTCCCTTCAATTTATATATTGATTAAAAGTGAAAGTACTAGAGAGGTATAGGAGGAGCTCAAGGCATCGAGATGGGATTGTTTGGTATAGGAGGATCATGATATAATGGATAAGATGTTTTGTACCCTCACCTCCAACGCTTAGGATTGCTTTGCTATAATTGCATTCGGCTCTTACGATCTTCATTATGGGTTTGTCAAGGTCATCTACCTTAATTTCTTCATATGGCTTTACTGGGTTTTTTTTGCCAGCCATCAAAGGCATTAGTGGAATACCTATTTCATACTCGGCTTCATCCATCATTTTGGGAATTCCTCCTTTGGGAAAATTAGAAAATTGGAATAGGATGTCATTTTTTGAAGAAAAAAATAATAGCAAATTAATAAGAGAAAAATTAGGAAAATTAAAGTGAAACTAAAATTACTTAGCATGAACTTTAAATTATAAAATCAAAATTACTTACCTTGTGTTTGATGCTTGAGTTGTACTTGCCCACTTGATGCTTCAATAAAAATGGAAAGGAGGCTTGAGAGTTGAGATCTTGTTCTTGAGGCTTGAGAGTTTGAAAGCTTAATCTTAAATTTTTATTAAAAACAAAAATTAGAGAAAGTGAAAGCTTGAGAGTATGGAGGAGAGGAGAGTTAGTCTAAGAAAGTAGATGAAAGGGTGAAGAGAAGGTTAAACCTCCCCCCTATTTATAGATTTCAAATGTCACAATTACCCATCCTACCCTTGAAAATGACTATTTTTTTTAATGTAGAGTGGGTTAAAACAATTTTTTGGTGGGTGAGTGACAAGTTTGTAACTACCCCTTCCAAATTAAGTTTTTCTTTTAAAATAAATAAATTTAGTCGTTGGGGCACTATCTGGTGCCTAACAACTATTTTAGTCATTGGGCAGTGCCCCAATGCCCAACAACTATTTTAGCCTTTGGGTGGTACCCCAATGCCCAACGACTATAATAGCCATGATAGATTGCCCACTCCAAAAGAGTTGGGCTATCGATTGACATGGCCCACTCTTTTTTTAGTGGGCCTATGGGCCTGGATAGGGAGCAGGCCTCCTGGTCCATGGGCTTGGAAACCCATTCTTAGCCCGCGAGCGGACCACATTTTTGCCACCACTAGGAGTATGCGATAAGATTCGTTTGGGTCCCTACTTTGTCGTGTCTATCATCTTCATGACAACTTGATAAGTCATGTTTTCGTATACACAATTTTCTTACAATCATTTTAACATATTGATGCACTGAAATAATGTTCAATTAAATATTTTCAAAATTTGAATTGCAATCTTATTTTGTGTTAATTCATTACTTATTTGGGCTATTTATGTTTTAAATAGGTTAGTTAGACCTTAGCTGTGTTTATATGTTTAAATGGGCTTCAACAGGATCCAAGTAGAAGAAGAAGTGAAGCTCAACTACCCAAAGCTATTTAAAAGTTAAGAATGAGATCCTAATGGTCTAAACATACATGGAATGGTTGAACACAACCTTTTGGACCCATTAGATTTGAGATTTGCATCAAGAGAACTAAATTTGGGAAGAATGTGATATGGGCAGATTGACACATATTTAGTATTTCGGCCATATCTTTCTATGTATAATTTGGATTGATATGATGCTAGTGGCATTGGAAAGAAGATGTTTGTGGCTATAATTTCTATTTCAAGAAGAAATTTATAATTATGAAGATATTTAGGTCAAATCTGACATGAAAAGGGACAGATAGTCAACTAACCCGAAGCCAACACATGAAGAATCTTTTCATTGGTTATGATTGATACACTTAAGGAAAGACAATGAAGCTAATTGGATAAATAAAGGAAGGCTCAAATATACTTATTTTCTAAATAAATCATTGATTTATTTGATTGATTTAGAATCTAATCATTGCCAAAAAAGTAAGCAATCAAGAAATTAATCAGGATGCAATCAAGCGATATGATTGGACCTTCCCCTTTGAAGCAACCCCTTCTACTTATAAATAGAGGGGTGGACGTGGTAGAGGCATCATCCCCTCCACTTTGGAGCTCTCTTCTATTTTTCTTCTCTTCTTTTGTATTTTTTTTAGTTTTATTGTAATGACTTTCTAAGCTCTCAAGCTAAGGCTAGGGATAAAGCTTGTACTTGATGTTTAATAGTTACTTTGATTCAAGTAAGTTCTTTATCATTATAAATTGATGTTCCATATTTAAGGAGTTTATAATCTATATAATTATTTGATTCGGCGTTGACAAAAGGCATGCTAAATGCTTATAATTCCCTGTGATTATATAATTAATGCTTTCACATATTAAACAATCAATTACTATTATTCTATTTCAAAGTTCTTTAAGAATTAAATTTTTTGAATGAGATGAATTTCCATTCGATCTTAATTGAGTTATCATTTGAATCAAATATACATTAAAGATTTATTACAAGTGGATTTTCGATGTCTTAGTACTTTCTCTTTGATTGTCTCTTATTCTCTATTTTACCTTCATTCTCTATTTTATTCTCTTTATAATAGTTTTCTTCGTCACACAAGGCTTTCCCTGTGGATTGACCTTATTTACTATAGTTGATAAGTAAAAAATAAATCTGAATTAGATAGTCTTGGTTTGGACGTAACAACACATATACACAATAAGGAAACTTTTGTGTAATAACAATTGAAGACCAAAGTGTATACAACGTGCATTTCTTGTAGTTCACTGATGCCCTAGTGCTTAGAAATATATGTAGCTATGTTTTTAGATGTAATGTTTGTCAAATCTTTAAAGAGGCCATAATATTTTTTCGCAATCCAAAGGTGAGATGCTAAAGGGTTGTTAGTTAACTTCCTTTGAGTACCACACACATGCTCGGGTACTCGCCTTGTCACTGTTACATCATCTCTTATGTAAGATGTCACTATGTACCACTTACAAGGCTAGTCGGAGCACTTAGTCGCATATGTATTCTTATTCTTAAGCATAGCTGAGTCAAGCATGGGGATGTTCAAACTTAATTCAAGCCTATTTGAGCTCAAATTAAGTTCTAGTTGAGTCTAGTTCAAGACACGCCTAGTCGAGCTTGGCCTGTTCGATGAGCTGGGTTGGCTTGTTAATGCTACTACTATTAAAATAAGAAAATACATAATAACAAATATACCTTAGATAATTACGAAAAATCTTAATTGTGAGTTAGTCAAATATTGTTAAAATTAAGAGGAATTGATAAAAAGTCGTTTCAAAGACAAAATTGTTTGATCTTCACAGTAGACAAATGGCTCGGTTAGGATATCAAACGAAGTCAAAATGTTGTGAAATTTTAAAGTAAGAATAATCTAGAAGAGACAGATTAAGGTGTTGTTTGTGTGTTAATATTTTTAGAAACAGAAGTTGATATGGAAGTAGAATTTTCTAATAATTCACGACCGAATCAAAATTGAGTTTGATAATGCAAGTTTTTAGAACAAATTTGGATGTTGCGTCAAACCCATTTTTAAAACTTTAAACTAATATAACTCTCTCTCCCGAACTCAAATATGCACGTTCTTAGTACTATCACACTCCTAAATTCGAGCCCTATCAAACAAGATCCTACAAAGGTAGGTAATTTTGAGCTTTTAAAGTGGGCCCCACCTATATGGCATGCTTCTCGAGGCTCAAATCGATATGGGAGGTAACCATTAAAAAATAACAAATCTATAATTATGAAATGGGGGCTAGGAGCCAAAATTGATGGAATCACCTACGAGGTGCTACTGTGATTTCGGCTAATTCTGGCTCGAAATGGCTTGGATCAACTTTAAGATGAAATTTATAATTCTGCCCACCTTCTACACACAAACATGATTCTGGTCATTCTAATAGGAAAATGGGGCGGAATCAATGAAAATTCAACATCTAAACAACCACTAACTCTCAAAATTTCATAAAGTTTGTATAAACTGTCAATATATGATATTTTTCTAAAAATAGTCAATAGAATAAAGCATTATCAATGAGTTTAGAGAATAGAAAAAAAAAAGAATAATCACAAAAAATTTCAAAATATAGCAAGAAGTAGAGCTTACATCTAGAAGACAAACGTGAAGATTCACAAATTGTAAATCATAGGGAAGAAACTCTTACCCCTTATTCTTAGTTCAAAATTGAGATTCACACATTCGTTGCTTGTAACATTTAATGCCCTAACTTATAAATAAACTATAATACTAAATAAATTAAATGAAGAAGGTAAAGGTAAAAAGAAGAAGAGAATGAAAGAGTAACTCGAAGAGATAGAAGTTAGAGAGAGATCGTGTAAATAGAGAAAGAGGGGGAGAAATCTAGAGAGAGAAAAGAGAGGAGAGAGAAATCAACTAGAAATATTATGAACTCATCATTTTCTTAAGGGGTTCTTGGAGAAAATGGCATAAAAAAGTATTAAATTGTTAATAACAACATGTTACAATTTTATATTTTAGTAGATACAAATATTTAAAATTGGACAAAGATGTCCTTCTCTTATTCATGACCTTTTCCTTTCCCTCCACCATCTGACCTCTACTAGAGTTGGCATTGCCACTAGACCATCAACTATTTGCTGAATTTTCATCAAACCACTACAAAAGATTTATCAATGCTCTGCTAGGCTGCTGTTGGAGCCCATTGGTGCTTCGTTGAACAATGCCTAAAGTTCCATTGGCGATCCTGTTGGACCACGGTATGGGCTCGGGCCCTCATGGTCTGCCTTGTTTCTTGTTTCTAGTTCGGGTGAGTCGATATGAGGCACTAGGCCCAAGGATAGTGGTGACAGTCATACCGACCCCTCAAGAACTGCTTAGACACATATTCGTTATGGGACCCACACTCAAGACACACATGCACACTTGGCATGTGGCTAGGGTGTACATATTCACATTGTGGAGCTCCAACCTTGAACATGTGTCAGTTGTAGGACCCGAGTGGTTAGTGAGGAGTAGACCCTGTCACAAGCATAGTCACGTGTAGGGGTTCAAGCCTCCTTGGGCTCAGTGAGACCGAGCCCACACCAATTGTAATTGACCATTGACTAATCCACGTAGAGTTAAGTAGTAGGCCCATGTTCTAAAGCCTGCTAAAGAGAGTACCCTAAAAGGATTAAAAAAAGGGAGAGTCCTAATCTTTCCCCATTTTCCCCTCTCCTCTCCCAAGAGCTGCCTCACTTCTCTGTCTCCTCTCTTAGCCATGGACCAGCAAGGGAAGAGGGGCTGGCCACCCCTGCTTTCCTCCTCCTCCTCGCTTCCTTCTTGTATGGATCTCGCCTTGGGAAGCATGCCACCAAGAGGATATGTTATGTGTATGTGTGGAGAAATAGGAAAAAAGACAATTTTTCTCTTGTGCACCAACACCTAGGACTCACGCCCCCTTTCTTCTGGTGTGCCACAACTCAATAGCGGTATTAGAGCCTGGATCTTGGGTGTTAGATCATTGATTTTGAAAAAATACTAAGCCTTTCCATCGACGTAGGGTTTTCTTCGATAGATTTGGGGGAAAACTCTAATTAACTTCTCCCTTTAAATTCCTTCATGGGCTTTTGTTATATGCTTGAAATTGAATGCTTTCCTATTTGATTGGCCATTTTAACCTGCTAGAATTTTTCAATTTTAGGGTTTGACTAGGCGCGTGTGTGCGCTAGGGCATTTTGGTCTTTGTACCCCTATCTAAGTTATTTAAATTGATTATTCCTTTCATAAATTTCATGACCAGGTAGTTTCTGATATATATTGCTCGGGGGATATTGTAATCCCTTATTCATTGCTTGTTAGATTAGAAAAGTGATTGGAATTGACCAAACTAGCCCAGGGGCATTTCGGTCTATTTGCTAGGTAAATTTTTGTGTGGCCAATATCTGTCCAAAAGCTTTAATTTATTATTTTATGCAAGTTTTCATGCTGATTTTATGACATATGAATACATGGTTGTGGTGTTCATGAGGGTAAATTGACCAAACTAGCCTGGCGGCTAATTCAGTAAATTTGCCCATTGTTTTGGGTGGAAACAAAATAAAATTTCAGAAACTTTTATATGTTAATTATTTCTGATTGGAATTCTTTGTTCTTACCATATTTATATTGCATGCTTAAAACACATGTTGAATTGAAATTACTTGAGAGAAAAAGGGTACTTCGATAAATTCACGTATCAAGTGCTTAAGTGGTGTTTTTGTGCAATCTATGTGATTTGTTTTCAGTATAAAGCATATTTAAAATTTCTGAGAGCATGTTAAGTGAGTCACATTCAAATTAATCAACTAGTACTAATTACCCTATATCACAAATATTTACATTCTACCAAAATCGTCACCTCTGAGCTTGGAAATGAAGAGAAGTAGAATGTTGAAAACTACTTGGTGTGGAAGAGGATGATACATGACATCATAACCCTCTCAAACTTTGCTTATATCCTGGAGCAAGTCATTGAGTCATGCCCTGAGAATTGTGCAATTGCTTAAAAAAATCCTATGAGAAATGGAAAGTCTCTTCACGAATACCAAGGCCTAGTTTACAATTGTTACTTTCTTTGATCATAAGGTCGAAAGGCTCTTTGAAAAGCATAAGACTGCTAAAGAGATGCTTTAAGCAATCTCTTTGAGGTATAGGGCGCATACTAAAGCTTATAAAAGCATACTCCACACTAAGTTCAAAAACTCTAATATGAATGAGGGAGATGATGTGAATAGGCACTTGAGTGTCATGTCCATCATTGGTGATGACTAAAGACCTTAGATGAACCAATAAGTGAGGGAGTCCAGGTGCCTACTATCTTAAATAGCCTCCTTTGGTCTTGAGAGAGTGGTGATCTACCTCAACATAAGTGACCAGAAGCTTACTATATTTGCCTAGACTGCCAAGCTTAGGCTTGAGTAGGAGAGGTGTAACTATATGAATGCTACTGCCAACCTGACACAAAACTCTAGTGGAAAGAAAGGTGGACCTGGGTCTAGGTCTTCTAAGAAGAAAGATTTCAAAAAATTGGGAAAGAAGCCTCAAAACAAAGGTAATGACAAGGGGAATAACAAACCCTAGGGTGCCTTCTTCAAGTGTGGCCCGGTGGGCTACTTCAAGGAAACTGTCCCCAAAAGGATGACTAAAACAAAAACAACAAGAATAAGGAGATAGTTTGTGTTGTCTAAAGTGATAATTGTTGATGCAAAGGAGAACAACTAGTGGTTGAATTTTGTAGCCATTGTGCATGTGCTACTAGACTATCCAGGGGTGAGATTAATCTTTTCCCTGGGCAAAACAAAGTCTATATGGGGAACAATACATATTGAGATGTGGAGGCTATGTAAAATTATCATGTTCCTCTTAGTAAGGAGTCCACTCTTGTGCTCACAGATGTGCTATTTGCTCCTTCCATCAAGAAGAATCTGATCTCCACCCTGTCCTCATAAAGAAAGGATTTTAGGTCAGATTTAAGGGGTGCTAAACAACTATTAGTAAGATTAGATCAGTCTTATTTTCTACTACTTTGATTGATGGATTTTTTTGTTTATATGTCTCAAACTCATATGTTGCTAGTGAAGTAGTTGCTTCTAATTATATTGCTTATTTGTTTGTGGATGATGCATTGTTGTGGCACATACACTTGTGCCATGTGAATATAGATAAAATACATAGGATGTCAAGTGCGGGGTTATTACCCAAAATATTCAAAGACATACATGCGTGTGAGGATTGCATATTCGGAAAGATGAGTAAGCAATCCTTTCCAAAGGGACAAAGAGAAAATGAACTTCTATGGTTACTTCACTTAGACATGTGTAGGCCCTTAAATATCGAGACCCACAAAAGAATGACCTATTCCATTACATTTATTGATGACTTCAAGATTTGGGTAGATGTATCTAATAAATATGATGCCCTAGATAAAGTTAAAGAATTTAAAACTGAGGTTGAAACCCACTTAGGGAGGAAGATTAAAGTCTTGAGGACTGATAGAGGTGGCGAGTACACCTCTGACCTATTTAAAGATTATTGTACGTTCAGGGAATAGTTCACCAACACGCTCTCCCCTATACTTCATAGCAAAATAGAGTAGTCTAAAGACATAATAAGATGTTTATGGATATCGTTAAGTCAATGTTAAATCATTCTAAATTAGGAACTAACTTTTGGGGTGAGGCTCTAGACATTATTGTGTACATCCTAAATCGGGAACCAATAAAGGTTGTCCTAAATCATTGTTATAGAGTTTAGAGATGTTTATTTCTTAAAAGAAGAATTAAATCCCAAAATACTTAATAAAAGAGTTAATTTATTTGAAATGGCTAAAGAGATTGATCCTAATACTACCTCTGAGGAAGTAATTAGATCAGAACAAAATGAAATTAACACGGAATCCAGAGCATTGAGGGAAAGGAGACCTTCAACACAATTGAGAGACTTCTATATAATGCTAGGAGAAAACAATATCACATTAGATGAACCTGTTCTACATAACCGTAGTACCTTTGAGCAAGCTTTAAGTCTTCTATATGCTCAAGAATGACATAAGGTTGTTCAAGAGGAAATGAATTCTATCCTAAATAATAAAGGCTCAGATATTGTAGATCCACCTAATGGGCGAAAGCCCATAGGGTGTAAATATATTTTCAAAAACAAGCTTAAGGTTGATGGGTCAATTGATAAGTATAAAGTGAGATTAGAGGTTGCAGGGTTTACCCAAGTGTATAGGATGAACTTCAAAAAGACATATTCACCCGTGTTAAGATTTAGCTCAATTAGATATCTCTTACAAATTATTACTTACTTTGATTTAGAGTTGTACCAAATAGATTTAAAGAATGCCATCCTAAATGGAGATTTGGAAGATATTTACATGGAATAACCTGAGGGTTTTATTATTTTTAGAGAGGAACACAAGGTGTGTAATCTAGTAAAATCATTGTACGGCCTCAAACAATCTTTTGGGCATTGGTACTTCACTTTTCACAAAGTGATTAGTGAATATGGGTTCACAGTTAATGAACATGATCAATATGTTTATACCTTTGGGGTGAGAACATGTATATGTTGTTATCTCTTTATATAGATGACATACTTTTGATGGAGAATAACTTACGTATAATAGTCAATTTAAAGGAATAACTCAAAACTCAGTTTAAGATGAAAGACATTGGTGAGGCTTCTTACATCGTAAGGATGGAAATTAAATAGGATAAAAGGCTAGAAAGATAAGTATATATTAGAAATCATATATAGAAAGTGTTCTTAAACGCTTCAATGTTACAAAGAGAAAAGGTGATTGTGAGTAATATTCCTACTACTAAGAAGATGACAGATATGTTTACTAATGCATTAACAATAGATTTATTTACACGACATGCTCATAATATCGGTCTTTGACAGGACTAGCGCACGTTGTTGTTAGACCATATGAGCCATTCGCCTATAGTGGGGGGATGTTGGACTATGGTATGGGCTCGGGCCCTCATGGTCCGCTTGTTTCTTGTTCCAGTGAGCTAGTATGGGCCATTGGGTAGCGGTTGTGTCGATCCCTCAAAAACTACTTAGACACATATTCTTTATGGGACCCACACTCGTGATGCAAACACACACTAAGCATGTGGCTACGATGAGCATATTCACATTGTGGTGCCCCAATATTTAATGTGTGTCAGTGGTAGGACCCGCATGGTTAGTAAGGGGTCAACCCTATCGCGAGCATACATATATAGTGGCTCAGACATATCAGTTGGAATAGCAAGGGCGCCATTATGGGTGGCTATTTCTGCCATGCAGGATGCCATTTCCATATATAAATGGAGTCATGCATTGGAGATGCGCTTAGATGTTAAATTCATATGAGACAAAAAATAGAGCATCAGAAGATAGTAACCTGGAGGCTGATCTAGTGAAGTGGGAGGATTTGAGTGGAGTTTGACAACAAGCAATCCAAGATGAAGATGGTGGAAGCTATGAAGAAGAATTCTAGGTTTTTGTTTTTGAGAGGGGAGAACCAAGTGGGAAAGGAGATATAACAAATGCTTGGAGAGGGTTTGGCGTGTTAGCCCTAGGTGATGAGGAGGTTGGCAGCCAGAGGTGGCGACAGGGCAAAGTGATGAGAACCGGAGTTAGATGGAGAAAAACGATGATGGACAAGTGACAACTGGGATAGTAAGGTAGGTACTTGGTCTTAAGGTCACCTCAACACTTTCCACCATGGCAATCTGAGTACATGCCTCTAATGCCACATCATGGATCCTATGAATGTCCTCTTCTTGCCATCTTCTCCATCCACTTGTCATTAGATGTCTTCAATATCTTCCTTCATGACACTATTACCAAAGAACTTTACATGGAACAACCTCCCAGTTACTGCGATGTCACTCGGCCCAACCATGTGTACCACTTCACAAAGCCCTTTGTGGCCTCAAACAAGCCCCTCGAGCTTGGTACCTTCAACTTTCCTTTTTATCTCCTCTCCTTTGACTTCACCTCTTGTCATGCCGACACCTCCATTTTCCTTCATACCCAAGGCTCCCACATTACCATCTTTGTCCTCTATGTCAATGATATCCTTATCACCGGCAACCATCCCCCCACATCCACAAAGTCATCTCCCTCATAAGCCCCACCTTCGCCATCAAAGACCTTGATGACCTCCACCACCTCCTTGGCATTGAAGTCACTCGCACCTCCAAAGGCCTCATCCTCTCCTAACCTCAATACGCCCTTAATATCCTTGCCCATGTCCCAATGCAAAGAATCTCCTACCACCACCACCTACAAACGACCTCCCCTCAATCCCCACAACCCACCCTTTCCTGACCCCTCTCACTACAAAAAGTAATGTTGGCATCTTACAATACCTCACCTCCACTCGTCCCGACCTTGCCTGTGCCATCAACTATATATGCCAACATATGCACAACCCCTCCACCTCCCACTGCCTTGCTGTCAAAAGAATCATTCGCTACCTCAAAGGTACCTACACTCATGGGCTCCTCCCCCAACTCAGTGACTTCACCCTCTATGTCTTCTCTAACTCCAATTGAGCTAGTGACCTTGTCGATTGCTAACCCATCTCATGCCGAATACAGGGGTCCCAACCCCATCCTATGGAAGTCTAAGAAATAAGACACAGTGGTCTGTTCCTCTACCGAAGCCGAATATCGGGTTCTCTCTAGCACGGCCACTGAGATTACTTGGGCTCACGTGATCCACACCTTCCTCGAAGTATCCATCCCCTCCACTCCCATCCTATGGTGTGATAATAAGTCAACAATTTCTCTCTTAACCAACCCTGTGTTCCAAGCCATGACAAAGTATATCGAACTTGATCATCACTATGTTCGAGAATAGGTTTTAGCCTGCAAGATGGAAGTCCGACACACTCCCTCAACTCAACAGGTGGCCGATGTCCTCACTAAGCCTCTCTTTATCAAGCAATTTTCGTATTTATGCACCAAACTCATGGTTCTACCTCTACCATGAGTTTGCCGAGGGTTCTTAAAGCCACCTCAACACTTGCCACCATGGCAATCCAAATACACGCCTCCAATGCCACATCATGGATCCTAGGACTGTCATCTTCTTCGTCCACTTGTCATTCTCTTATTGTATCTTATTCTTTTATCCTTTCTCTGAATAAAAAAATATGTATCTATATATAGTTATATATAACAATATAAATATAAAATATTCTTTATTCATCTATTATTAATTGGAGCCTTTGGCATTAATCTCGGCCCGTAGTCCTTCACCAAAGTAAAAATGCATAAAAGCCCAAATGTATTATAGCCCCACAGACAACCCGAGTGCGGTTCATGACCGTTTACCAGGCTCATCCATCTATAACACTATGCAGGCTGGAGCTTGCTTGCTTAGTGGATAAGTCAGAGCGACAAGAAGATCCTAAACGATTACTAATTTATTATTGTAAAAGAGACTGAGGTGGGTCACTATGTGAACTAGAGTTTCATTTAACTTGAAAGCATCTTCAGCTTCTTCCTTTTAGTTTTCCCAATGTCTGATTCCGCCGACCGACTGAGCTCTCGTCCAAATGATCACGACCGTCTCTTCGCTTTGGGCGATGATGCTGCAGTGGAAGTCCTCCTCTGGCTGCCGCCCGACGCCCTCTTCCGATCGAAATGCGTCTCCAAGAAATGGTGCAGCGTCATCTCCGACTCTTCTTTTGCCGATCGCTACCACCGGAGGTCTGAGTCTGCATATGACTGCAGTGGCTTTCTGTGCCAGCTACTCCCACCCAGTTGTCCCGTTCTTGGCCTGGAGGCAGAGGAAGCCCACTTCGTTCCCTACTACAAAAACCAGTACTCCTTCGCTTCTACCGTTGTGGGTCGCTTGAATTCGATGACACTCAGCCGTCGGTCCTTTCTGGTTACCGATTCCCATAACGGGTTCTTCCTCTGCTGCCGAAAGAGCACCTGCCCTGAGCGTTTCTACATCTGCAACCCTCTGACCAGGGAGTGGGTCTCCCTGCCCCATCCACCGAAATCTGTTTTCGACATGTTCGTGTCCAAGCTGGTCTGTCTCCAAGACAATCGATTTCGCGTTCTTGGGCTGTACTGCAAGGCGGGTTCCTCTTTTGTGGAGATCCAAACCTTTTCTTCAGAGTCCGGGGAGTGGAAGGCGACCATTGTTGCTGTTACTCATTGGGGTTCGCCTGGCCTCTGCTGCCCTACTCCGCTTGGGGAGACCCTGTACTGGGTCGATCGGTATGGACGTTTGGCTGCCTTCAACACGCGAGAGGAAGAACTGTGTGTTCTGTCTTTGCCAGACGAAGTCTTCAGGGACGGAAACCTCCAGCTTGGGCGCTTGTGGGTATCCTGTGGCCACCTCCATTACATCCACTGCCAGATTGGTTTTGTTGGCGTCTGGGAATTACTGGGCGAGGGCCGGCAAAAGGAAGCAAGTGGTGAGAGTCCATGGATTCTTAAGCACAAGCGCAGTCTCTCCGACATGGTCCTCAGCCACCCGGAGACATTCGACACGCTCCAGGAGTACGAATTTGCCAGTTTCCGGCCAGAACTGCTGCATCATCTCTTCATCCCACTAGCCTTGCACCATACGAATCCAAACATTGTCTTCTTCAAGATCTCACGGCTGATCGTGCGGTTTGATCTCGATGATTCAAGCTTCGAGGTGGTCTACCGTGACGATGTGAGCTTGTTGGACCACATGGCCCGTTCATGCGTTCTGCAGTATGTGATGCCGGTGTCACCAGGTAGGATACCATGTATAAGGAAAGACCCCTGTTTCTCTTCTTAGATGTCTGTTTGATTTATTGCCTGTGTCAATGACATATATGGCATTTTACTGTTCTATGTCAGTACACCTAATTGTAGAATTTTTGTCACTTTGTTGTTACATGTCAAGTAATTGTTGTTTATTAATTATGTTTCTTGCTCTATCTAGTGTAGTTATGCTTCTTCAAACTTTATATTGGTGTTATATATAGTGTGATGATTATTCTGTTTTATATGTTTGAAAATGGTATCATCTTGCATGAAGTTACAATTTATGTTTTCTGTTTATATTGTGTTTTGCCACAAAATAAAGTCCCACATGACCTCTTCTGCCTATTTGGGGGGAAATATATGCCCTCATGTTGTCCAAAAGGACGAAGAAGTGTAGAAAAGAAAATCATTACTGACAAGGTGGCAAATAAGGAATAAATTTGAAAAATGTGAAGTTTGTCCAAATGGAAATGTGACATGTTGGGCGATTTCAACATACAGAGTATGATGAACTGAATTTGTTATGTATATATAGATTGAGGAAAATGATATTAACCCAATGTATCTACCCAACAAATCCTCCCAACAGGGGTTTAGGTTGGATACTACATGTCCCAAGCAACTTCACTTGAATGTTTTTACCACTTTCAGTATTAAGAGAAAGAATGTATGCAAGTATTTTATTACCTTGGTTAGGGAGATGTAGGGCTGGTGTACACATCAAACATTTATGTGCTAGTAGTTCTGTCCACTTATCTTCTATTTAACTTAGGATGGAATGAGTTAGCTGTTCAGCTAGCTAAAAAAATTTCTATTTCGTTTTTTAAGTTTTTTTGCATTAAATCTTATTAATCATGTACACATTTCAATATTTACAGCTCAGGGAATGATAAATGCTCCTCTGAGTTCTGCTGTTGTTTTATTCTCTTGAATGGTAAGAATGTTGCCTAAAAAGTAATGTAATTTGATGGATGTGATATGTTAATATGGTTGCATTGTCATCGAAAGCAAATAATTTTTCAAGAAATTTCTTAACACATTTTTTATTCAACAAGTTTCATACTCGCTGAATGTTTGTTTTCTCCTTTGTCATTCTTGAATGTGCTACATTATCAATGGGGCTTTTAAATACATGCCTTCAAAAATGGTAGTGGAATCTTTCTTTCTCTTCTCAACACCTTCTCTGGTAATGAATCTTCCCAATTAATCTTTGCTATGTGCGCCTTCTTGACCATTAATGAATCTCTCAGGACAAGTTAGACCAGGATGTACAAGTAGAGTCATCTCGCTTTATTCCGTTAAGAGTCTTTGCTTTCTTCGAAGGCCGATTTTCATTATATTGGGGCTTTCTATGGTGCAAATAAGTGGAACAAGTTGAAACATTGCTCATTATAAACTTATGGAAAATGATAATCACCCAACAAATATATCCAACAAACCTTCCCAACAGGCGTACGGGCCCAAATGAGCTTTATGTGAGGCCCAAATGTCCATATCCTACCAAAACCCATGGGAGAGGATTTGTTGCGTAGGTTCGTTTTGAGCATGATACTGTTTCTTAATTTTTTATCATCACTAGATGTCTTCATGGGCACATATCGATGTTATGACCGGCCTAATTAAAATTTTATCCTATGTTTTATTGAAGCTACTAGACTTAATAATTCAATATGATTATCAAAAGGATGAATTGGAAGTGATGCACTTCGGTCCTAAAAGCTAGCCAACATGTAAAATATTTGTACAATATTACATCTTTGTGTTTGTGGAATTGCGGGGCCATAGTAGCTAGCTGTTAGCCTCGCACCAGTTCTATGAGATTTGGGAGCTAACTTGCCCTGTTGCCCAAGGCAGTTCTAACACATCAAGGTGTTAGCCAAAACATCAAAGGTTCTTTTATAACTAGCTTATAAAAACTTGGGAGTAGCAACATTGGCACCTGATGTGTTGTTGTAACCCCTAGGGTTACAAGAGTGAATTTAAGGAGAGAGCATATGTGGGGAAGGAGAAGAAGGGGAAGAGAGTTAGAGAGGGGCAGAGATAAATAAGCTAGTCTACTTTATTGCTTAAATTAGTAATTGATGACTGTGGGAGATTACATGTTTTATAGATTTGAGCATTCTCAGATTAGGAAGCAAATCTAAACTAAGGTATACTTAATAAGGAAAGTGTCAATTCGAATTCATAACAATCTACCATTGCTTCTACTAAGCCTTGTCCTCAAGGCTGGGAAGGACCAAGACGGTCATCAAAAGCAAGAGGTTGGAGAATCTAATGATACTTTGGAGGAGGGCGCTGAATGATGTGCAATTTATCTGGTGGTTGTGCGGTAAGGAGGCGTTTGACCCCATCAAGCTCAAAACTCATCTGCATGTTTTTAAAGTCTCATTCAACTTTTCGCAATGTGCGCAACCAATCTATGCCAAGAACGATATCAACTCACTTAATAAGCAGGACATAAAAATCAAACTTGATAGTAAGGCCTTGAACAAGAAGACATGTCTTACGACAAACCCCCATACTGCGAAGCTTTGCACCATTGTTGTAACCCCTAGGGTTATAAGAGTGAATTTAAGGAGATAGCGTATGTGGGGAAGGAGAAGAAGGGGAAGAGAGTTAGGGAGGGGCATAGATAAATAAGCTAATCTACTTTATTGCTCAAATTCGTAATTGATGACATTGGGAGATTACATGCTTTATAGACTTTGCATTCTCAAATTAGAAAGCAAATCTAAACTAGGAAAGTAATAATAATAATAATCCTACCTTTAATAAGCAATTCTAAACTAGGAAAGTAAACCTAAACTAAACTAAGGCATACTTAATAAGGAAAATCCTAACTAGAATTCATAGCATGTGTGTGATAGTTGCACGCAACATGTGTAGAAGATGCATGCAATGTAGGCAGCAAGTGTGTGCAATAGTTTACAACTACAATCCCTACAACATATTGAGATTTACAAGCTAAAGGAGTCATATTTGTTCATCTACATTAGCTACTACCACTCTAGCATAATATAAGAAATCTCTTATACTAGTTAGCTTGGGTAGTCTCACTATAAGCTAACCACCAACATATAGGAAAGAGGCCTATACAAGCTGGTTGGATTATTGAAACACCTACTTTATGTCAAATTTGGGTGTGGATGACTGACTTCATGAGTGCACATACGGGTGGCCATCCCCTTATGGGTAGGCAGCAATGCTTGCACATAAGGCTAACTAAGTGTGTGCATAAGGAACTATTTGCGGATAGTTGGCAAGGACCTAGCATAACTAGAATGTGGGCTAAAGCCTTATGTAAGTGGTAAATGCAAAAGATAATGATTGCATGTGAATGGATCTCAAGAGGGTTGAATTTTAGTGACACTTTTAGACTTCACTGTATGTAAGAGGTGGACATACAGTAGGCTTTGATGAGGAAAGAGGCATATTAGTTGAAGACTTTGAACTTAGTAGGAACCTTGTTAGACATGGAATGACTAAAAAGATAGTGTAGGCTGAATCTTAAAAGGGCTAGGACTCTACATAAGGGTCTCATATTCCTTAGTTGTTTTTGGTTTGGGACATTGAAACTAACGTTGCAAAGGGCTGGATGAGTTTTAGAAGTAATGGGCTTTGTTTAGACGTTTATCCCTTTATAAGGGGGAGAATTGATAAGACTAGTTTTTGGCTCGGGACTCTTGTAAACTAACTTTGTAAAGGGCTGGATGAGTTTTAGAAGTAATGGGCTTTGTTCAGACGTTGTTCCCTTTTATTAAGGGGAAGTAAAGGGCATGCTTGCACATAAGGCTAGTTGAGAATTCCGAGTTGTAATTCAAACTTACAACTCGGAATTCTCAACTATACAATTTGAGGATCTCGGATCAAATTTGTAGTAACTGAGTTACTACGCAAATGAAATTCCAAATGCTGCTTCAAATGGATTTATACTGCAATTACAATGTTTCTACTTCTCCTACATATCAAAACTATGAAATGCAACTTGAATCCAATGAAATAGTAATTTCAATTAACTGAAACTGCAATTTCTACAGAAAACTAATGGAGGAAGAACATATGCATGACAATGAACATTCAAGGAAGAAGGCAACCAGCCTTATCCTCTCCCTTCGGCCCCTACTTATAGCCAACTGCATTCCCCCAGCCTTTTGAATTCAAATTAGAAGAAAATAACCTACTGTGGTATTCTGGCTGCCCGTAAGCTATTAGTCAAGAGGCAACTGGAGCAAGTTGGTATGCCTCCCAAGGAGGTCTCCAACTACTCTATAAGTTAGAAACAGTTTTAACCTTCCTCCAATTATCTTTAGGATGGACACAAGGATTTTTGTCTATAAAGATTGTTGTCTATGAAATCTTCAACCCATCATTCATACATTAATTCAAGAAACGGAGTCTGCATTTTTTCAAGGTCTGTGTTTGTTATTGAGATGGAGTAAGAACATGATTTTTGTTCGCCGGGCATACACATTACAGCGCTTCTCTGGGGGAAAAATCATTGTATCCTCATGACGTCTATGCAGATCCTAAGCACTAGTAGGAAGAAAAATCTGTCTTAAGACGTAGTGTCAAACACAGTGTTTGAGTGTTTGACACTATAATGCGACCAGCGCACTAGTATGCCCATGATGCGTCCAGTGCACACAATTGCACTAGTTGCATACTAACTAGACTCATGATGCTGAAATGGTACACTTTTGCTGAATTATGGCTCTAGATTTACAGCCGTCAATTGACCAACGATGAATTGCTCCTATGAATCAAATCAACTACAAGTGTTTACTTAAACCGCAGGATACACCCATTCTTTCCTTCATGGCCACAGCAGTGGAAGATCCGGTGAAGGTTGAGAAGTAGAGGGATGAATTCCTTGGGTTCTCCTCTACTTGCTGCTTTTGAAAAATAAAACCAAAAGCCTCTTGAATGACTGCTAAACAGCCCATGCATTTGGTCTCATACCATTTTATATAACAGAGAGGACGGGTGACTTGGGTAACTGCTAGGCATTTGCTGCCAAAAATGTGGAACCTTTTGCACCCCGCGGGCATCCATCCAAGAGGATAACCTTTTGGGTTTTGACAAGCCCATGTCCCAATATGTTCCATTCTAAAGTTTGTTCTTTGTGTGCCCGACAAATAATAATTCTTTATATTAATAGCTTTATTTAGTTTTAAAAAAAATTAGTTTATTTTAAAAAATATAATGGAGTTATTAATTTGGGAAAGATATTCCTTTTGTTTTAAAATAATTATCTTATTTTTAAAAAGTCAAATATTTAATCTACTTCGTACCACTCAAAAGTTTTTAAAATTATCCTTTTTTTATTGACATGCAAAATTTTAATAAAGGGTATTTTAAGAAAAATATACATAAAAACTGTATAAAAGAGGAAAAAATGGTTGATAGCTGAACAAATGGGATACTTATTTCAGGACATTAATTATTCAAGTGGGACACTTATACAGACGGAGTATGAACTAAGTAAAATAAATGTTCCTTGCATTTAGAGAGTTTTCATGCTTCTTCTGTTACATAATTATTGGTGACAAGATGATACTATTAGAATCACCCAGCATCACATGTAAATAGTGTGACAAATTAAAATGAACTTAATTGCAATAGCTATATCTCATACTTCAGCGTTTGAACTATTAAATAATAAGTTTGTCTTACAAAAATGTATAGAAGGTGAGCCCGGGCAATATATGCCCAAAACCAAGGTGAATCATGTCTTACTGAAGCGAACAGGACGTAAATATTAGAGTGATTTGCCTAAATGGACATAGAATACAGTGAAACACACAAAGTGTCTCACATTTCCTTGTAATGAACTAAGTGACCTTATGCACATGTAAGCCTCCATACATGTAGTAAAAATTATCTAAAATACTCTTTTTTTATTTTTTACCTTTTAACTGCTGCTCTTTTCCAACAACTCCAACTTTGACTTTTCCACCTGTCATTGGCTCTACCACCTCGGCCATTGACTCTATGCCACCAACTTTGTCGTCTTTGCCACTTTATTTGCCTTCATCTTTACCTCCTACTCTACGATTGCCTTTTCCTCCTCCCCTCTTCTGCCGCCACCACCTCCTTCTCCTCTTCCTTTTCCTCCTTCCCTCCCCCCTCCCTCCTCCCATCCTCTCTCCCCTCCTCCTCTTCTCCTCCTCTTCCTCCTTTCCGAAATTTAATAGAACCGGTCACAAACTAGCCAACAAAGCTATTTTTTTTTCTTTCTATGAGCTCAAATCTTAAAAATTGAACCCAAAAACATATTAAACTACTCAAAATGAAGAGAGTTTTATTTTTACTTGATTCTAAATTTTTTCTAATGCTAACCCAAACTTATTACTGATAGACAATAGTGCACAATTGACAATCAAATTTATTGCAATAAAGTGGATATAAGACAATATTATAAGTGACAATACCTCCCTAAGTATTTATAATAAACTATCTTAGCAAATTAAATAGATAAAAAAAAAACAAATTTTAAACACGCAAATGTCGAATGTCATAATGTTTGGCACTGAAGACCACCTTCTTCTCTAGTGCCAGTAGTGAGAATCTTCTTCTCTAGCGCCAATAATATTTTATTCATGCATGATAGTTAATAGTCGGGATAGCCAATAGTTAGATAGCCGACAATTGCATATTTTAAATTTATTTTATATTTTATTTTATCTATAGTTTGTTCAGATAATTCATTGTATATACTTAGGGAGATATTGTCACTCATAATGTTGTCTTCTATCCCCTTTATTTCAATAAATTTGATTGTCCAATGTAAACGGTCAGTATGACATTAGGGTTAGCATTAGAAAAAGCTCAAAATCAAGTAAAAAAATATCTCACTCTTCATTTTAAGTAGTTTAACATGTTTATGAATTTATTTTTTAAGATTTGAGCTTTGTAGCATAGACGACGGACAAGACTTCTCCTTACCCAGAGGCACTTTCCACTTTTCGGAGACATTCCTCTCTCTACGTACCAGAAGGAGATGGACATAACCTCCCCTTACTAGAAAATATTTCTCACACTGCATAGCCCGTCAATGAAGGACAAAGCTTTCCCTTACATCGGGCCACTTCTCTTAGTGCAGACCAATGGCGGAGGACAGAACCTCCTCTCACTTCGGGCCACTTCTTTCTCTCTCTCTCTCTCTCTCTTTGGGCCTTAGATAGAGGCTTCTCTTACCCCACGCCATTTCCCCTCTCTAGAGTGTCTAACTCGAGGAGTAAAAGCATCTATTACGTAGAATATCCTCAAATTAGCTAAGAGCACCTCTTTAATAGGCGAAATCAGACTCATAATGGACCAAAAAACTCTCCTGGAAGTATGCACGGGTTTTTAATTTATAGGGAAAAACCCGTGAACGTACAAAATGGACTCATGCACACACATGTCCCGATCCTATGCGACGTGCAATGCGGCCACGACACGCATCATACAAGCTCTGACCCACGTTATGCGGGCCCCGTCCTGCAATTGCACAGCCCACCTCACTTTGGGTGTGGCGGCCAACGATGATGCGGGCATGTGGGCCACGGTGCTACTTTCCACGTCTCCGCAGTGCGGCTGACGTCAGCCGCTCATATCAGTGTTGCATCTACTATTTTGTCCTTTTTCTCAATATTTTAGTCTTTTTCCTATTTTATATCATCCCAACTTCCGCGATATCTTTCTACCCCAAAGTTGGAATCACACGTTCTTCATACTGATGGACTCATATTGACGAGCCCTTTGAAACTCGACCACACATGGATAGGTGATTACACTCTTCATGTGGGTCTCGCCCATGTGGCATGCTTCCCAATGTCATAACTTTTGCTCCCGACCTCTGTTTCTCATGTTCTTTGATTTGTTATGCTCAATTCTTCGAGCTCTACCCATATATAGAGATTTCATCCCTTCATACCCCCTAAAGTTTATTCAAAAATTATATAACTACACCTATCCTTTTGGGTTAGGCATAATCAGAAAATTGTTTGTTACAAGCACCATTTTGGGCACTTCTATTCTTTTCCATCATTTGTATCATGCTCTGATAGAGGAGAGTCGCGAGAAGGGGTAATGCTCTAATAGTGAAGAGCACTTTACTCCTGGCCATTGTTGCAATGCATTGCAGTGATTTTGGAGGAGTCTTCGTATGAATCAAATAATTGGGAAGACATTGAGCTACCACCAAGCGATACAGAGGTGCTTCTTGAGATTTCCCTACATGCTTTCTCCAGCACTTACACCCCATATACCATGCGAGTTTAGGGTCTCCTTAAACATTAGTAGGTGCCAGTCCTTTAATAGTGGCAACACACATCTTTATTAATAACCTTATTGCTCAACACCTTGGCTGCCATGTCTCTGAGTCCACCCCCTTTGATGTGCTTATAGTGGACGACAAACACCTTTGTAGCAAAGGTGTATGTCCACGGGCGGAGCTACATATCCAGGGTCATGCATTTCTCATGGATCTCTATTTATTGCCACCAAGGGTGCCAAGATTGTTTTGGGAATTTAGTAATTAAAGGAGCTTGGTGACATCATTTGAAATTTTTGGAAAATGGATATGAATTTCGAGTTGGCCAGGCCGGGTGTGCATTCAATGATTGCCTCCAGGCACCCTGCATTCAGCCCAAGACATAGGGTCTTTCTTTAGATGCACTCACGAGGGCACCCTGCCGCAGTTACTTACTCAGGAGACTCCTTCCCATATAGCAGTACCAGCTAACTAGGCTACTTGGCTGCCTTGTTGGAGGTCTATTTGCCACTTTTTGCTAAACCGACCGGTTTGTCTCCACTCTGCTCACATGGCCACTGCATTTTGATTGTGACAGTGGCATCCTCAGCCAATGTTCGACCCTACAAGTACATCCCTCAAACTTAGAAAACTAAAATTGAAAAGCTAGTGTTGGAGATGTTGGATGCAAGTATTATTTGCCCCAACACTTGTAACGCCCTAGAATTTCAGTGTTTTGAAATTCAAGCGTTTGGGCCCATTAACGGGTTTCAAGGCCCATTAACAGTTTTTCTTAAAATTAGACTATTTTGAGCCTTTTTCGTTCTTAGAAGCCTTAAGCCATTTTATAAGGCTTGCCAAGACGAACGTATAGAGCCCAAAAACGTGTCAAACGGACACCAGAATAGCAGGCTATGGCATTGGGAAGAGTGCCATGGACGGACCCACTTTTATTTTACGAGAAAACATGCCCTTGTGTGGTCTTGTTTCGAAGGTCTCGTTAATACGAGTCCAACGGTACTAAGAACGCACGATTCCGAGTTTGGGGTAAGAATTTACGGTCGTTTAAAGTTTTAAATTTCGTTTTGATAATAAAACGAAATTAAAAAAAAAAAAAATTTGCGTCAAGATGGTGTCAAGAATGGCCGACGCACCGGCAAGGTTGCTCGTAGTAGCCATGGCCTGCCGGTGGCAGGCCATGGCTTCACATGGACTGCCAACGGCAGGCCATGGGCGCTGACGCAAGACGGCCCTTTTAGGCCGTCAGATGCATGCCATGTGGCATGCATCCGACGGCCGCGTTTTCCTATAAAAGGATGTAGGGGGGGAAGAGGTTCATTGTACACATTTTTTCTTTCCCTTCTCTCCCCGCTGTCAAAATTTCTGTCTTCCGTTTATTCGCTGTTTCTCACCCGTTTTTACCCATTCAAAAACCGTTCCTAACTACATCGAGGGTGCCCGATGTCGTGAGATAGCCTATTTTTCGAGATAGGCTCTCTAAAAGGTGGGAACGACCTGGGGTAAGAGGAGGTTCTGCCCGCATCACTCGAGCCGGACGAGGAAATTGTCCCAGTGCTAAGGGAGGTTCTGCCCGCCTCACTAAAGCCGAATGAGGAGATTGTCCCGGCACTAGGGGAGGTTCTGTCCACCTCACCTGAGCCGAACGAGGAAACTATCTCCGCGCAAGGGGAGGTGCCGCCCATCGCTTTTAAGCCGACCGCAAACGTAGACCTTACGAGTGTAGGTGGTTTTAAACTCTAATTCCGTGCTACGACTAGGCGTTATATTTTATAATTTATTTGTCTTTTAAATAAATTATTATTTTGAAATAGATATGATTAAGGCCGGACATGCGCTAAAATAATAGCGTTGTGTACGCCTCTTAGTGGGATTTTGTTGTGATACGTCTATTAAAATATTATTATTATTTGGAATATGTTTACGAATGATTTAATCGGATTTGAAGGGTAGTTATTTGGTATAAAGCCCAAAAACTACGATCGGTTTGAAGGGTAGCTATTTGGTATAAAGCCCAAAAGCTATCGGAGTTATGACTCCTAGGTACCGCCTATTATGGCATATGGCACGTTCATGAAGTTGGATATCGTGAGAAGATCCTCTTCATTCTGATCCCATTGTCCCACGAGCACGGGTGTATGTCGCTCCGGTATCGGCGACATTCTGTGAATGATGATTTATCTGATTTTGATTTATTTATCGGATCATGGCTACGAATGAATTATCAGAATTTACCGGATTCTGCGAAGACCTATTTTGTCTACTTTTTATCTAAGAAACGTGTTGGATTCTATTAGTCGATAATATTGGTTCAATTCGACGTTGTATTATGAGAATATTTTATGCTTATTTAATTATGCTTCGTGTTTTAGCATATTAATAGATTTTAATTCTATCTACTGAGTATAATTATACTCACCCACCCCTAGACGCTGCAGGTCTGACTGAAGGTGACGATATGAATGAAGATTACCCGTAGACTTCGAAAGATCTATGCTTTATCACGCTCTTTTATTATGTATAAATTTTCGTTGTGTGCGACTTTGATTTTGTTAAGGCACGATAAGCCTTATTTTGTAAAGTTTTTGTATTTACCCAAATCAATGAATAGTTACTCTTCTGTGCACGGTTGATCTTGGCCCGTTTATTACTACGAATTGCCGGCGCTCCGACCTCTAAAGTGTTTTAAAAAGTCGGGGCGTAACAACACTAGTTCATACTCTTCCCTAGTTTTATTGGTTGGGAAAAAGACATTTTTTGGCGTTTTTGTGTGGATTATCAGGCTGAATGCCATTACCCTCCAAGATAAAATTTCAGTCCCAATCATTGAAGAGAGTTTGGTTGAATTGGGAGGTGCATATTATTTTTCAAAGCTTGATTTGTGTTCAGGATATCATTAGATCCATATACATCCATCCAATATTTAGAAGACTGCCTTTCACACCCATGATAGCCACTTTGAATTTTTGACCATGCCATTCAGGTTGACTAATGCTCTCGCCACTTTTCAAAGCCTTATGAATCAGGTCTTCAGGTCTTATTTGTGCCAATTTGTGCTCGTATTTGTTTATGACATATTGGTGTACAGTCCTTCTTGGGAGATTCATTTGATGCACATCAGGTCTTTTTCACCTCATTAGAACAACTTTTTTTTTTCTCAAGAGGTCCAAATCTGTGCTCGACACTACTTAGGTAGAGTATTTGGGGCATACCATTGCGTGTGGTGGTGTGTCTACTAATCTAGCCAAGGTGGCAGCTATGCTTGAGTGGCCAATTCCTACATCACCTAAGGCTTTGCATGGATTTCTAGGATTGATTATATTACCGCCACTTTGTCTCTTATTATGGGTCTATGACAGCTCTATAGACAACTTTGTTTTGGTCCTTTTAGTGGTCTGTAGAGGCTCAAGCCACCTTTAATATCAACAAGTTGGCCATGTCTACGGCCCCAGTTTTAGCCTTACTGAACGTTAGCCAGCTCTTCATTGTGGAGACCAATGCTTTTGAGACTGGGTTGGGTGCCATCTTGTTATAGTTAGGCTGCTCGATTGCTTTTTTTAGCAAAGCCTTCTTAGGTAATTCTCTATCGTTTTCAGCCTATGAGAAGGAGATGCTTGACATTGACCATGCGACAACGAAGTGGAGACCCTATTTGTTAGATAGGCACTTTGTTATTTGCAATAAACACCAACAAATTGGAACAATATATCCCTACTCCTGCCCAACAACTTTGGATTTCTAAACTATCTTGGTATGACTATGAACTTGTTTACAAAAAGGGTTCCGAAAATACAATGGTAGATGTCATCTCATGCTAGTTGGAAGACCTTCAAAAGGTGTATTCACATGACCCAGAGGCCCAAGACATGTTTTAATACTTGCAAGCTCTTCCTTTATGCTTATCCTCTTTTGGATTAAGGGGGCTTGCTTCATAGGAAGGATCGTCGATGGGTTCCCAATAATACTCAACTGTGCACTACCCTCATCTCTCATTTTCATGATTCTCCATTCACATGCCATGAGGGGTCCATTTGAACTTTCAAAAGAATGAGTCATAGTTTCTTGTGGTGTGGCCTTTGCTGGGATGTCCATGATTATGCGGTAGTCTATCAATGGGCCAAAGCTTCTACCCTGCCCTAGCTTATCTCCTTCAGCCCTTTCCTATTCTGACCGAGTATGGGAGGATGTTTTGACTGATTTTATTGAAGCCTTCCATTGGTTAAAGGGAAATCAATTATTATGGTGGTAGTGGACCACTTACCTAAATATGCGCATTTCAGTCCACTTCTCCATCCATTTACAGCTAAGGTTGCCAAGATTTATGTCCGGGATGTAGCAAAAATTCATGGCATGACACACTATTGTGTTTGACTGTGACAAAATTTTCATCTCCCATTTATGTCAAGAATTTTTTTCTCTCGGGCACTACGTTGCACATGAGAATTTTTATCACTATGAGAATGACAGACAAACAAAGGTGGTCAATCGGTGCCTCGAGCAATATCTTCACTACTTCGTCTAGGACAATCCTCGTAAATGGCTTTAATTCTTGTCATGGGTTGTATATTCTTATAACATGGCTTTTCATATCGCCATTGGATATATCCCATTCTAGGTGGTATATAGGAGCGAGCCTCCCACTATTCTTGCTTGCGTTCCTCACCAGGATGCCATGGGCAAGGTCAACCATCTTCACCACATTTGGGATGATCTTCTATGCCAGCTTAATCATAATTTGTCTGCTACGTAGAACAACATCAAACATATTTATGATGGGCACCATATAGACATAAGGTTTCAACTTGGAGATATGGTATATGCTAGTTTTTATCGGCATTGGCAGTCCTCCTTATATCAACCTATGAGTGTCAAGTTGGCACACCACTTTCATGGCCCTTATTATATCATTTAGTGTGTGAATTCAGTTGCTTATCACCTCTAGCTTCCTGATGGCTATCAAGTTCACTCGGTGTTTTATGTCTCCTGACATCGGCATTTTGTAGGCAATCCTATTCGTGTCTCTCTTAGAGCCCCCCTCCACCACTTCTCTTACTCATTGTTCCTCCATTAGTGCCCTCCACTTTCATTGATACTCACCGTGTTCGACATTTTATCCAACTTGTTTCCAATATCTTGGTTGCATGGCATGGGCAAGCTTTAGAGGATGTTGTGTGGCTTATGAGGACAAATTTTATGGTCAATTTATTGATTTTGTGCCTTGAGGATAAGGTGGTAGTGGAGCATAGTAGATTGTTATAATTTGTTAGTACTATAGGATGTTTTGATTTAATGTCCCATAAGGCCCCTTTTATGTTATTAGGATGACCCATAAGGCCTTTGTTAGGCTTTTTAATTATGTTGCACTAGGACCCATATTGGCATGGTATGTAGGAGGTGCTCTCGTCCTAATCTGCTCTATAAAAAGTGTCGCGACTAATTTGACTTTTCAATGGACAAGTGATTGGTTATGCCATAAAAGAGTGGGTATTTACGTGTTTATGTAGTTAAGTTTTTATGAAATTATAGTTGCTATGTAGGGGTATCCAAGGTATTTAGGGCCAAAATTAATGGTGTCCAAGACATTTTTCCATAGGCGGACGAAAATGACCTCTATTTATGTGTCTCCATTTCCTACGCTTTTGGATGTAAATTTTGTGAGTTTCTAGGGTATATTTACTGTATGAGATATAAATAATTAATGCTAATCAATGAGGACAAATAAATTTTTCACAGGTGGACGAAATATCCTTCATGTTTATGTTTTGGTTTTGTCGGATGGTGTTCGTAATTCAGATTTGTTTTTGGGGATAGTTTTGGCATTGATGTTATGATTGGTTGTCAAGAATTAATGAGCTATTTATGGGTAGTGATTTATTTGGTAGGTTCGTCTAATCATCCTTGTGCAAGTTAATATAAGCCACTTTTGGCTTAGGTGGGACGTTGGATTAAATTTACGAAGGAAGCGTTTCCTGCCTTCTAAACTTCGTTCACTTCGTATGTTGTTCCTGCCTTTTCAACTTCCTTCATTTTAATTGGAATTTTACATAGGACTACCCGAGATCCGACGAGAAGCATTCACTGGAATTTTTCAACTGATGAAGAGAGGAAAAAACATATCCAGAAGGCTACAAGAAACAAAGGAATAGCTTTATGAGGATGGGAATGATGAATCTGAAAATGTTTATACATGTAGGCTGGAGGAACTGAAGAAGGTATTCCAGCATGATGATTTTAGTTGTTTTCTGTTCGTTTCTTGTTTTTTCCATTTTTTTCTTAACGTGGCTCTTTTGGCTGCTACAAGTTGGTTGATCCTATTGAGACACGATTCAAAGATGAAGAAGCAAGACCTCATGTTACGAGGGATCTTTTGAAGCGGATTGTGGATTACATAATGGCTATGTATTCAATGGCAAACTCAAAGAGAGAATCGGTAATACCATTATTCAACTGCTGAAAACTTTGATTATTAGTTCAAAAATACATTTTTGTGATCTCTACTATTGTTCTGTGTTTGCAGGTCCTTAACGAATGCAACAAAGCCGAACAGTGGCTACATGGGAATAATATGGGTTTTTAGGGTGCATGGAAATTGTGTTGCAAAAGGTTATTTCTGATTCTTTAATTAGGTTGTCCATAGTTTTTGTTTATTCATATATGTAAAGGGTGTTTTTTCCTCCAGGAAGTAATTTGAAGGTAGTGTTTCTGAAAGCCATTTGGCCTCAGGAAACATAATTAACAAACTATCTTCTGCCTTTAGAACATGTACCATTCTTAGAGGTTGAGCTTCAAGTGATATAGGCTAAGAATAGTTTTGTGCATCTTTCAAAAGTTTCAAATGCAATGTACTTTGCTGTATTCAGGAATTTTGGTACATAATGATAGTGCATTTATTTGAAATTAGTACTGGTTCCATTGAAACATGTCTGTAAACAAAATCATATTTATTTATTTATCATGCAGTGCTAGATAGATTCTATTTATAGGCAAAATTCCTTTAGGAATGAAGACATTTTTGTATATATTTCAAACAATTTTTTTAATCAAAAGTGAAATATAACTACAGTAAAATGGCAAAATTAGTTCTTTTGTTATTGCAGATCCTGATCTTTCTGGCTTAACCATTCTCGTCGTATGCTATTCTTTTGATTATATAGATCGATACCCCCTTACTAATTGATTCTTGTTTTATGAACCAGAAATGTCAACGGATAGTACTCTGAATCATGAATTGTCAAAAAAGATATCACCTCTTAGTTTGAAATTATGGCTCTTGATTGGCATCTCAATTGGGGTGTTTACTGTATTGATTCTTGTCCTTTTATATGTATGGGCAATGTTCGGAGGAGAGCAAGGAGGGGCACTAATCAATTCCCAATTTCACAAATTCCCAATGTTTCTAAGGATATACGAGTTGATCCGATCCTTCGTTCTGCTGAAATTAGGAGAACAATGGAAGAACTAGAAATGTAAGTTCAACTTTTGGACTTGTAGTTTATTAAGCACGCATTTCTTTGCTGAACACGGTTGACGTTTTGTGTTTCTTGTACATCTACTAATATTTTCTTAGTGAAAAATGCAGATGGAATGTTACCAGTACTTCAAACTTTGGCATCCATTGCATTATGTGGGACCATGTAGTCGATAATTGGTGGTCAGCCTTTGGTATTTGTTGACGAACCAGATCTGACTGTGCTTATGGACAGTTTCATGTTTAAGTAAGCCAAGGATACAACTAATTTGGGATCAATCTTGATCATCTACGAATGGACTTGCTAACAAATATTCATCTGTTATATCTATTTGTACCGATTTTTGCTTATTCATTTTTCGATCTAAAAATTGAACTATGGTGCCTTTACAAATTTGATTGCAAGTTCTCACACATTCCTTTTGTAGCTCTATTGAATTTTATATTTCTTGATTGACCTCCAAATTATTTGTTTTTGTATTATTGTTTACTGTTAATAGTACAATTTGATAAAAAGTACTTTCCAAATCCATAGCTGAATTTCTTTGTGAAGTTAGAAGTGGTATCCTTCTATACTATCTGTTTGATAAACTATTTTTCTATTTTCCTTCAAATTTCTTTACTGTAGAATGAGGCTCTTGTGTGTTTAACTTCTAAGATTGATCAGCATAAGAAGCAAATTCAAGCTAGATTAATTAGCGTAAGAAGCAAATTCAAGCTGACAGGGCTTCTTCGAATAAAGTAATCATTTGTATATATTTGGCAATTCATATGTATTTTATACTTCCTTTTTCTTGATTTAGGCCACTTTATTGCACTTTTTCACATATGCATTGTTGCGTAGAGGAAAGGATTAAAAAGAACTGGACAAACTTACGCACTCACACATTTCAACTTTGTGCTTTTGCATTGTTAAAGGGAAAGTTTTATGGCTTGATTTGTAGTAACAGGATAATGGCTTAAGTAGTAAGCAATCCAGATTTTTCCAATAGTTCACATGAACTAGTATTTACCAAAGTCTAGGCCATCATTTATTAGTTAGGCTAAGGAGAATTTTATTTTAGAAAGCAGTGTCCCGAGGTGTGGTAATAATGAATTTCTATTTCATTCTCACTTTGTATATAGAAGTTCAAATTCTTAAATTTTAGTTCAAGTCTTAATTTATAGAATTGTTGTACAACGATCATTTCATTTCGAATTTTTTTTATCTACTTTTATGGTCTCTCTCTGTGCTGTTGGTTATAAAAATGAACATGGTCATTGGCAGCTATAGCAATACTCTTTTAACTATATTTTTAATGTGTCACAATTCTATATTTAATACAATAGTATGTTGTGCCTCGATAAGTTGCAGTATGGATGATGAATGGTGTCAAAATATTGGTTGAAACAATAGTTGAGGTACATGTGGGCACCCAATGTCGGATCCTTGGTTTTCTTTGTGATTAGACTATATATTGTATTTTGAAAATTGATTTTTATTCTTACTACGTGATAGTGGAAGTCTTGCTTGACGGTAAATAGTTTATTCAACTGATTACTGTAACTGAAGTTGGAGGAGTTGTCATTCTATGTCATGTACGATTGCAGAGTTTTTAGATTTGAACTTCAATTGTTTTGGTGATGCATAGGGCTGTTAACGAGCTGAGCTAGCTCGTGAGCAAACCCAGCTTAGCTCGGCTCGGCTCAAATTAAGCTCGACTCGAATCAGGCTCAACTCAAACTTGATTCGAGCTCGAATAAGTTCAAGCCGAGTTCGAGCAAACCCCTGCTTGACTCAGCTCGGCTCGAATAAAACTCGAACTCAATGCTACTCGGCTCGAACTCAAACTCGAATATAATTTTAAAATTATATATAAATAATATATATAATAAATAATGCATGTATATGCATATTTTATATAAACATAATTATTAATTTAAATATATATTTATAACATACTCCCTCCATTCTTAGATTAATAGCTCTATTTGATTAGTTCATTTTGAAAAATCTAATTGTGCTATTAATCTAGGACGAATGTAATATATAAAACGACATATAATCATATATTTATAGACTAATATTATGTATCATATTGATATATGAGACCAGTTTATATGAGTAAAGGCTCACTCACGACTATGTGAGTATCGATGTTACGCATCCTCATATTACAATCTAACAACACACATAACTCAGGAGGTAAATTAGTTTATGTCTTTTTGCGTATTTGGATATCGATTTGATAGCCCATGATGCCTTGGCTCATGCTGACGTACGAAAGCCTAAACTCATATAAATTTTTTTCATGATATATATCCTTGTTAAATTATAATGGATATATAATTTTTATATATGATATATATTTTATAAAAATAAAAATATTGGAGAAACAAACACTAATATACTCCTTCTGTCCCAAATTAATAGCTGTATTTGATTCTTGAAGATGAACTAAAATTAGTTCAATTGAAAAACCAAATGGAGCTATAAGTATATGATAGAGGGTCAACATGATATCACACTAATATACTTAAAATAATTCTAAAAGAAGCTTGACATTTGGGGACCAACTTTAGTTTAGAAAAGAATGATTAGATATTCTTTTAAAAGTTGAAGCATGACATTGGGACCGTCCTCATCTTACAAAATGTATATTTTTTTACATATACTTCAGAATTTTTTAGAGGCACACTAAGGTTACAAAATAACTTTTTTATTAGTGATTTATGAGCATATAAAGAAAAGAAAACACAAAGAAGTAGATGACAATGTTGCCTAAATATTTTTTTATTTTTTACATCTTTTTTAGTGATTATATGTACAAAAAGAGAGAAAAATAATAATGCTGCATTTTTTGAGCATAGGTAATTAAAACTTATTTGTCATAGTTTTCTTCTTTCATAGTGACTATAATCATATGTTCACGGTGTAGTCGTTATACTTGTTGAAGTATATTTATTAGTATTTAATACTAAAAGTATATTAGTATGTGTGATACTTTATCTACTTTATATTTATATATAGATTATTCTTATTTTTTTAGTTCGAGCCTAGGCTTATGATTCACTTATTCAAGTTCGAGTTGGAGCTCGAGCCAAGCTTTGGATTTCTAATTCGAGCCGAGCTCGAGCTGAAAGGTTCGAGTTTATTCAAGCTTCAAGCCGAGCTCGAGCCGAGATTAAGCAATTCGAGCTCGAGCCATAGCAGCCTAATACTCGGCTCAGCTCGGCTCATTAACACCCCTAGTGATATAGCATGTGAAAAGTTATTTGACTATTTGTGGTGATATTCATGGGCAGTTTCATTATCTTGCGTAACTTTTAGTATGGCCGGTGGAATTATTAGAAATGTAATTAGCTTCTGGTCTTTGTTTAATGGAGACATGGTGGTATGTTTTAAAGGTTTTATAGTAAACTTATTACTAAAATTAGTGGTACTTTTTTAAAGGTTTATTAGTAAATTTATTACAGAAATAGTAAAAATGGTTATAGATTTTTAGGAACTGTACAACTATTAGTATATACTTTTTTGTAAGTTTTGCGAGCTGCTCTTTTCCAGTTCTGCTATTAGTAACAGGCTCAGTTTAGACTTTGTTTGGATTAACGCTGGTTTGTATTGTGCAAGTTCGTATGAACTTCTGACTTTTTGATTCTCGAGCTGGAGTAGTTGCACGAGGTCGATGAGGAGGAGTTTGATAAGTCGAAAGTCTAAAGTTCATGATGGCGACGATGCTAAAAGTGGAGAGGTTCATGATGACGATGGTGATTCTTATTTTTTCTTATGTTGGAAATGATGGAAACCTGGGCTCCACAACTAATTTTGCACCATAGGTGCTCACAGTGGCTGCAAATTCAATAGGCAGAGATTTTACATATGATATTGTGCTTAGGAATGGCACCACTTTCACGGTGAATATCTTTATCTAATTTGATTGTATCTTTATGAAATTTATAGAAATGAAGCTTCTGATTGTACTTCCTACTTTGAATTAGGGTAAGAGCCTAAACATTATGTAGATGAATTCTTTGGCAAGAATTATGGATGATTCACATACCTTTGCTCGATATTTAACACCTTACTAGTCCAGGTGAAGTAAATTCAGATGTTTGCTCGAACTTTAGCAATGCCATGGTAAGTCAATCAAACCTCAGTTGAGTCTTCGGTAGAAATTTGATTTTGGATGTCTACCTTGACCAAGAATTTATTAATGCTGAGTTGCTGGCATGCTTCTATTAAAAATAAATTATTGTGGGAGATGGAACCTTTTTTTAATGGAAAGGGAAATGGAACTTCTTTGTTCTGATTGATTGTACAATATATCTTAAGCCTTATACTTCCTCCAATGCGTATTGAGTTTTAACTTTTTCACTGATTATTATTTTCTCACAGTGGTTCAACCCAAAAGCCTATGGTGATTCACATTTCTTTTTTTTTTTTCATATCATTGTAGCTATTGTCTAGGGAGCTCATTGTCCAAAACAAAGTCTGAGCAAAGGTTTTAGTTTGCCACCATGAGAAGAGATTTGTAGAGACCAAGTTGGCAAATAACATTGTCATGAAAGAAGCAAGAGGGGTTGGAATGGTTGTCATAGACTAGGAAGGCACAGATATTGTGATCCCTTTTTTGATCCCTTCAATTGTGATAGGAAAAGAGACCGGTGACATAATTCTATCTTATAATAATCACACAAGGTTTGAACTTACTTATTCTGAACATGAAAATTAAAAATATGCAGTTATGGGTTTTTCCAATCTGGGTTGTTTCATGTCCCTTTGTACATAAAAACTTGATCAATTTTCTTACTAGCAAAGACAATAGATGGATATGGACCCGCTCATTGCGTTGCTTCTATTTCTTCCAAGGGCCCCAACTCCCTCAATCCTGAAATTATGAAGGTAACTAGAGTTTAATTTTAGAATGATTTGGAACTTTGGATGCTATATTTTGTATTATTGTTTAGTTGTAGAGGTGATGAAAAATTTATCTATAAATCATTATCAATTTTATTAGGATGTTCTCTTGTGAGAGGGTGGTTGACTGATTATTCATAAGTTTACGTTTCTATGCAATCTTTGTTCCTTGATTTGTTGAACATTTGAAGCACGATATTGTGAAGCTCACTAACTTTTCAGCAAAGGTATCGGGACCTTTCTTCTAAAATATCAGTTTCTGCATATATGTTATATTCCTTGAAGAACGACATTTTCTTATCGTTCCGTAACACTACATTTTTACACAAAATTACTATGTTATAGGAGGGGCTTCCAGCAGTTGGCATGTCTTCAAATTCCATTGTGGTTCATTAGTAGGTTATCAAAGAGTCATCAACTTATGTTAAAGTTTAAATTATGTGTCTATTCTTCTTGGCATGATTGTTAAGTGGACCCTCGACCCATTAAATATTTATGTTTAATGGCCATTGTCAAAATATTATTAATTCAACAATACTTGGTCCTCATAAAAGTATATTGGATCAATATGAACATGAATCATTGTTTTTTGGGTTCTAATTGATTTTTGTGGCTATTAGACCGGTGAACTAAAATTCTTTCATTGGTTGTTTGATTTGCTAGTGAAGAGTCTCATGGTCTATAGCCAAATCAATTATTTGTATCGATGTGTCATGAAGTCGCAACTTCATACCCTACACAATGAAATTGAAAAGGCTTGCAAGTGCTCTGTTGTGTTGGAACAAAGTAACTAGAAGAGAAAAGATTTAGACTTGGTTATAAACAGAAAATAGTTGCAAGAGAATTTCCGGTTGCTATTTAGTGGAATTATCAAGCATCTCAAGATTTTCCTTTTTTTAGGGTAGGAATTGAAGCTGGGAATTTTGATAAATTTATTGCATCTCTGTTTTTTTTGTCTAAGTAGTCTTTTCATGAAGGATCATCAGGAACTTTGGCTTAGTGACATGATTTTTTTTACATCATGGTTGTCATGCACCTAATCCAAGCTATCTGTGGTTGTGAACATGGATTTTATAGCATATTTTCCACTTATCAAAAGCATGATCATGGTACAAAGTCCATGTAAAGAAGTGAATGGTTATAGAGCTTAGATGTATAATTCAAATTCTGTTACTGATAGTGATTTCTTAATGTTCCATATTTGCAGTTAGAAACTGTTGGTTGTGATTTTGGTGTAGTTTGTACACTTGAGTTCTTCTTTTTAAAAAAGGTTGCTCTCCTCATTCATGGTTCCATTTAATTAATCATATGAGATGTTTGGAGTTACTGTTTCTGCTTTCTTGCTTATGGACTATGTTTCTACATCTTCAATTTTAGTGTCAAATTCATCACATGATGGAAATTGACCATTTTAGCTTTTTCTCTGCACGGTTTGTGTACATAAGGCGCTTCTCTTTGGGCAGTTTATGCGTAAGGGAATATACTAGCTTGCCAAGAAGTTCTAACATGCTCTACGTTAACCATATTCATATATTCAGTTTCTTCATGGTGATTTGACATATTATTATAATCACGCAATTATAATAAGATTGGCTTGGGGATTGGCGTAGACCATCGTAATGTATCAAGTATTCTAAATAAAAAATTAAAATGAAAGAAGGGTTGTGGTGATTCATATCAATAGTGTACGATTCATTCGGTGTGTAAAATTTTGTTCCAGAGCCACTTTCCATTAGCATGACTTCACCATATGCAGAAAAAAAAAGTGGAGGACACATTTATCAGAGGGTTCTCACATTGAAGTGCTTTCTCAAGATAGTGGAATAAGAGAATGTTGGTTTCTGGCTTGGATTTTGTAAAAGCCTTTTGATTTGATTTTCAAAATGTTTCACTATAGTTAGAAGGGAAAACAATTGTTGGGTCAATTTGAATTGTCGGTTTTTTCTAACATTCCACTTTACATAATTCATGCGTTGAAGGAGATCATAAAGGTTTGAAAAACATATGGGAATGATTAGGATTTTTTGGGGGTTGTAGGGACTATGCGTTGTGTTGTTACAATAGAATGCTGATTTTTCTCTTTCTGTAGGAATCGTATTTTGCAGTGTTTGTGTGGGAAGAAAGTCTACTTTTATGATAGTTTTTAAAATATGTTTGTCATATGTATATATTTTCAATTTGGTCAATTAAGATACACTTGATCTTGAAAAGTATGGTTGTAGAATTTGAAGTGAATATCATCTAACTGCAAGTAAGGATCGGAATATGTATGGATGTGTGTTGTAATAATCAATCCTTGGGCGGCTCAATCACCTAAAATATAAAGTCAAGTAACAAGTGGAGTTTGAAAGATAAAAAGTGGCAATTTATTTAGATTTCTTCTAGCATGAACATGGTAAATTCATGAATAAGGTATAATGAAGATATTTTTCTTTTGGTAATACGTTAGCGCGGACAAAATTGAGATAGCAAGTGGATTCTCGAAATCTCATCTTTTGGCTTGTACTTCTCATAGAATGTCTCGCATTTGTATGAATCTATATATATCCTGCATATAAAAAGAGTTAGGCCAAGTTTGACTTTTCAAAGAACAAATGACCGGTTATGCCATCAAAGAGTGGGTATTTATGTGCTTATGTAGTTCAGTTTCTATGAAATTATAATTGCTCTGTGGGGGTATCTCGGATATTTTTAGGACCAAAATTAATAGGGGCAGAGACATTTTGGCCTGGATGTACAAAAATGTCCTCTACTCATGTGCCTCCTTTTCTTATGGTATTGGATGTAAATTTAGTTGAGGACAAATAAATTGGTCACAGGCGGAAGAAATTATCCTTCATGCTTATGTTTTGGTTTCGTTGGATGGTGTTTGTAATTTGGATTTTTTGTGGGGATATTTTTGGTATTGACGTTATGATTGGTTGTTAAGAATTAATGTGATATTTGATCGGTGCTCCATGCCTTTTGTCTGCAGTTAAGAGATGTGCATTCTAGTGATTCTTTGAGGGGATACAACACTCTTTGTTGCAAGGAGGAACCTTCCAGTTAAAATTTTTAGTCTTTGTCATCAAATAATGGATGAAACCAAGCTATATCCGGTTGTTAACAACAACTTTTGGCTCATCTTCGAGCATGATGTACAAATCCAGTCAGAGACAGCGTGCTGCCTGCAGCAAGATTTTGGTGTATTTGGACATGACTTCCATGAAGTGTTTCAACTATAATAGGGGCATTATTCATACCTTCCTGCCGCTAAGATTTGAGAAATGTTAGAATCTGCCACTTTAGAGGTTAATGTCTACGGCTTCACGTTGCATTTATCTATGGATTCTAACATTTCTGATATTTGTTAGCTCATGTTCTTTGTAGAATGCCCCTAACACAGTCCATTTTTAGTGTTATTGATGGGATACTTGATGTGTGCATGGACAGGAAAATATGGGGAATCCCTTAGGTATGTCTCCAACGCAGTTTATAGATTCTTTCTATTGAACCATGTTTTGATTGATTCAATTTATTCATAAATATATAGTTTTTATAGGGATTTTGAGTGAAGCATTATCTTTTCATGTGCTTTTGTTTTTGTATAGCGGGTTGCATGCTTATTAATAAAAGTAGTTCAGAAGATTGAGATGTTGGTTTCTAACCCCTGCATGGCATATTGGAAACGTAAAATCCAAATAAATGACGCTTTCAGTTATAGACTTATAATTCTTTTGTAGCTTTAATAATAATTTTATTTTTTGCAGCAAATGATCTTACAAAGACACGCAATGGGAGGTATCATACAAGGATTAGACTACTTGAAACTTTGGCAAATGGGACGTGTGAGAGAGCGCGAGTATTCATATGCGTATGTTGAAGAAGATGGGTGTGATTTTGTGTTTCGAAGATGAAGTTTAATATTTGATATATTTTTTCACTTTCTGCATGGAAACTTTTTATGAGTCAGGTTCAGCAGATAAAGGTACTCCTCTAGCATGAAAGCTGCTTGTTACTGGATTCATTTTGTTTAATTTATTATTTTTTTGTGTTGTTGTTCTATTCAGAAAGTAGATATCTCCTTCTATCTTATAATGGATTCGTTATCTAGCTTTTTTGCTTGATATTTGCGAGAGCAGTAGCCACTTTTCTGACACAACTAGATATATCCTATTAGAGTTGGAGACTTGCAGTGTAACAAATTAGTTTCCTGGATGCTAGATAATTCTGCTAATGGTAGATACTTTGGTGCTCTCGCTAATCTTTCTCTCACTTTATATCCAACTTCATCTCCTTAACTTCTTTTGTATGGCTACTTATATAACCAAACAATTTTTTTTACAAACGTTTATGTTACCATTATTATTGTTTCTATACTTATCTTAAAGTACCATGGTACTTGACATTCTGGCTGTCCATGTGAAATGCTATTAAATATTTATGGTTATCGTATCCTTATTGTGAACAAGTGTAATTTGTACGTGTTAGTTGTTTACCTATATTCCTGTTTTCATTTTCTTTTATAAGTATGTTTGCATATTTATGCGTAGTCATTGTTTATTTTGAACCATATACAATGATACTATACATTTATATCCTGGGACTATGTTTCCATCTGCATCGTTATTCCTACTATTTAAGCTGTTGTATTCATGTGTAACTCATAAATTGATCAGACAGGACTTGCAGTGTGATAGATCAGTTTCTTGTATGGTAGATAATTCTGCAGATGGTAGATACTTTGGTGCTCTCGTTATACTTTCTCTCACTTTATATCCAACTGTAGCTCATTAACTTCTTTTCTATGGCTACTTATATAACCAATCAAATTTTTTACAGACATTTATGTTACCATTATTATTGTTTCTACATTTATCTTAAAGTACCATGGTACTTAAGTTTTTGGTTGCCACTCTAAATGCCAGACTGAAAAAGAACAAGAAAATGGATGGAGTAAAGAAACTTGAGGACGTGGCCATTGTTAGGTTAACCAAAGAAAAGGAAAATATCGAGCTCATCATATTAGAACTGAAGAAAGAACTTGAGGCAACCAAGAGGCTCTATGAGGAACGTTTTCAGCAGATATAAGCAAAAGCTATATTAAGCAAAACGAAGCTGGGAGTAAAGCTAAGGGCAGGTGAGGAACTTGTAGCTTTTGTCCACAAAGATAGTCAAAGAGCTGAACGCGTGTTGAGAATTGAAGGCTGAGCTTTGGAATAGAAAGGAACTTATATATGGGAATCTTCTGGTTTCAGTTCCATACCCTGGAGGTACATGCTGCCATATTGCTATTTTGCCTTTGTATAGTAGTAGTGAGGTGAGTTGTTTGACCTTATGTGACTGATCAGGGTTTTTTTCTCGATCCATGACAGAGGAGGTTTGGGTTAAAAGAAAACTTTGGCAATATGTATTTACTATATTTGGTACATGAGTGAAACTTAAAGCTTCCACACATGAACAAGTTATTGTTGCACATAAACTGCATGCATAAAACACAACTGATTGTTCTCTTCGCTATTATTTATTTGTAAAGGGGTGGATCTTAAAGAATTGACATAAGCAACTGAGGATAATCGTATAGTTCTTGCTAAGAATTGGAAAATTTGCCGCATTGCTATTTTGACTTTGTATAATAGTGAAGTGAGGTGTTCAACCTTAGGTGACTGATCAGGGACTAATGGGTGGTTTCTGGGTCCGTGAAAGAGGAGGTTTTGGCTACAAGAAAATTTTGACAGCATGTATTTCCTCTATTTGGTAGAGGAGTGAAACGTAAAGATTGGACACATGAACAAGTTATTATTGCACGTAAAGTTGCATGCATATATCCCTGCTAATTATTTTTTTCACTTTTATTTAATTGTGTAGGAGTGTTTCTTAAAGAATTACCAGAAGCAGCTGAAAATTATCAGAGTTCTTGTTGAAAATTAGAAACTTTACAATGAGGTTCAAGATTTAAGAGGTACTATATGTAATAATTTGTTGATTTATTTTATGTTTGTTCAGTAGAATTAAATTTTCATTTGATGAATGTTAAATGTTGAATGTGGGTTTTGACAGGGAGTATTCGAGTATATTGTCGAATAGCTATTTGAAATAATATTTCACTATTTCAATCAAATCTCGTGCTTCTAACATCGTTTGCTTAAGAATCAACCCATCGTAACTTCCTCCCTCTTTTACACATTATGTACCTTTTTTTTTATAACTTATCTTAATAATTAGAATAATTTTATTTAATTAGTTTTTTTTTTGTTTATAAAATTTATCTTTTAGAGAACTCCGTTGAGTTTACAACTATCTTAACATACAAATTTTTATGCGTTTTTGCACGTACACTATTCCTAGTTCATATTAAAGAGGATTCAATTAGCCTAATCCCCCTCTGTCATCTACCCTGTCGCCCACCATTCCGTCCCTTTTCTTCCCCTTGACCTGATCTCAACCAGACCAGCAAGAGGCCTTTGGCCCCTTCACTCCTATTTCTCCTTAAGGATTCCTGTAAACCCCAGGGTTTAAAACAAAAGATGATGCACTTGTAAATTTTTTTATGAGAGTAAAAAGATGCAAGGTATGAGGATGATCTTTCTCAAAAGTAACAAAAGCCTCCTCTAATTTCTTTGCTCTTCTTGTTTCTACATTAAATTGAACTAATTTTTGGTCTAGTTAGAGAAAAGACTGAGTATAGCATCCATAAGTAGGTAACTTATCAAACCTCTTTCTCACTAGCTTAACTGTATTATACCCTTCTTACTTGTATTTGTAAGAAGAATATGTTTTGAAAGTTGGTGAATGGCCTCAAGGGGCGTCTTCAGCAAAAAAACTTCTCTTACTGTTTGTCTCACTGGATGAGGCACAAGCCATTCTTGTCTTTCACATTATGCCAGTTATCTGTGAGGGTTTTTAACCATGCATCACCTACAGATGCGCTTCACTTTTAGACATTACAGTATCTTTAAAGCACCTTCACGATTTCAAAATCGTAGTAACTGTAACCTCATAATCAGTCTTTAGAACGAATAATAGGCAATCTACCTTCATTACTTGTCAAAGGAGTATCTTTAACCACAACTGACATAATTTCAGAATCAAAACTCAGTCAGGACAATAAGAGATCTTTAGATTCAAAGAAATGAGTAGCACTGACTTCCTAAGCAGCCTTTCCAAAGATACAAGTACCATATATAATTATACATAACCGGTAACAACTGAACAAGGAAATTCAACTATATCAACTATCTATGACACAAAACTTGTACTATGTCAAGATCTAAACGAAATTTCACATCTACAAAATAAGATCCTGTAATTGAATTCAAGGAATGCACAAACACAGGCACAGAATCATCAACACAGAAAACACACCGATGGAGGACAGAGTAGGCGTTCCTTACAATCGGAATCGGGGTTCAGGAACTACAGTCGGCCACACTGGCAAGGCAAGTGGGAGTATGCATGAACGGAGGAAATGATCATCCAAGCTTGCGTTGTCGCTGTACATCGCCGTCAACCTCGTCGTATGAAGATCAAGCACAATGATGATTCTTGGGAACCTCAGGAACAACAGATGAGGATCCTAATGATGCAATCCCAAAGGAAAGATTGATGCCGAATTCGTAGACATATCTCTTTTGATCTTAGCAAATACCGCAGGATGGTCCAGGAACATCTCAGATACATCAACTGTATGCTTGTGGAGCCACCTTGTCTGATAGCGATCCTGCCCAATACATGCCCACAAATGAAGGACATTGTTGTCGCAGTGAATGTAGTACAGAGTCCAGCCTGACACAGATAAGCAATTTTTCCCACAAGACTCGGAGTCACCAGGAAAATCCACAAGCCTCAGCCTCCCTTCCGCTAAATCATGAGCGAATCCTTGCTTCAGTCGACCAGAACTTGGCCAGTAAATGGTGTCCCCCAGCAAAACAGGCCTGCCTGCAGCGAAATTGAATGCTTCATTCGGCAGAAAATGCCCTGCTTCTGTCCACTCCCCAGTATCCGAACAGAACGTCAAAACCCACATTTTTCTGAGTCTTCGTTTTTGGAATGGAGAACTGACCAGCAAGAAGCTGCCTTCTCCTCGGACTACAAGTTTCGGGCAGGCGGGTGATCCTTCGGGAGGATCCGGGACGGTGACGCACTGCATGGTGAGGGGATTGCAGACGAAGAAATGGCTTGGCTTGTGCCCGTTGTCATAGCAGAGGAGCAGACCGCTGTCGGAATCCGCGTCGGTGACACGGTAGCCGCCGAGTTTCAGAGAGCACAAATTGTGCTCGATATTATCAGCATAGGGATTGTGGGGCACAATCGATACCTGGTTCACGCCAGGGAATGTTGGATTGGAGTAGCAGAGCTGGTAAAGGAAGCAGCCGGCGGCGCAGGAGGTGGACCCGTGCCTCCGGCGGTAACGGCCAGGGAAAGTGGGGTCGGAGATGACTCTCCGCCATCTGCGGCAGACGCACTTGAATCGGAGGAGGGACTTGACCGGCAACCGGTAGAGGACCTCCAAGGCGAGGTCGTCCCCTAGAGAGAAAAGAGCGTCGTCATTGGAGAGGCCCGCGGACAGATGACGGCTCCGGCTACGGCTCCTGCCGCCCGCGTCGCCCGCTCCACTTCCAGACATAGGAGATGATCGATGAAAAGCCCTGCCGTAAATCCCTTGTGCACGAATGCACGATGCATTTCTCCTCGTCTGGAACTGTGACGCCGGGAAATGGACACCTGCGGGGTCCACTCTGGCGTAGGAAGCGAAGCATTTTTCGTGCTTTATATGACACTGGGTCCAGTATAAAAAATGTATGGGAAGATTGACGGCGCATGTTAGTGTAAAAAATACAATAAATTTTTTTATATATTGATGCTAACACCTATTAACATAGGTGACGTCGATCTTAAATTACAAGGACTTATATATTTTTTACGCTAGGCCGGTTGTTAGAATAGAATATGAAAATTTCTTCCCAAAGTAGACATTAAGTTAGAAATGTTTTCAAATAAGGTTAAGCGTTTATGCATGTTCAATCGGGCCTGATCAATTTTTCGGGTCTAAGTTGTCCAAGGTTTATGGGTCATTTCAACATCAACTAGATCCAATGAAAAATAGATTAGAAGGTTTAGAAATTGTTACAATAGTTAAATTAAGGATATTATATTTTGAATTAAGGTTTAGAAGGTGGCGTACATAATCACCTCTTACTCAGAGACGTTTCTCACATTGCGTGGCCTTTCCTTATACCGAGCCATTTCTCTTGGTACAACCAATTGGCGTAGGACAAAACATCATCTCACTTCGGGCCACTTCTCTATCTCTTTAGGCCAAGGGGTGTCTAACAAAGCCTCTTCTTACCCTGGGCCATTTCCCCTTTCTAGAGTTTCTAACTCGAGGAGTGGACACTTCTATTGCATAGGACACCTCGAATCAACAAAGAACGCTTCTTAAATGGATGAAATCGGACTTAGAATAGAATAGAAAACTCTCTCAGAAGTCTGCACGGGTTTTTTAATTTATAGGGGAAAATCTATGAGCGTACGAAATGGACTCGTTGCTCTCTTGGATGGCATGCGATGTGGTGGTCGTGCTTGCTCGCATTGTGCGTCATATGAGCTCCAGCCCAGGTTATGAGGGTCCCATCCTGCAATCATGCGGGCTGATGCACTGCCCACCTTGTTTCGCACGACTGCAAGCCTGTGGGTCACGGTGCCACATACCGTGGCTTCGCAGTGCGGCTAATGCCAGCAATTGGTATCAGCATTGCATTAGTTTTTTTGTCATTTTCTCAATGTTTTAATATTTTTCTTATTTTATTTTGTTCCAACTTCAAAACGCGATAATTTCCTACCCCGAAGTCAGAATCGCACGTTCTTCATACAGATGGACTCGTATGGATGATCCCTTTGAAAGTAGGTTATCCCACACTTTTCAAGTAGGTCTCGCCCATGTGGCATGCTTCCCGAGGTTATAACTTTTGCCCTTGACCTCCGTTTCTTATGTTCTTCGCAAGCACTACCCATATACAGAGATTTTATCTTTTAAAACCCATAAAACTTATTCAAAAAATTATATAATTACCCCTAACCCTTCGGGTTAGGCATAATCAAAAAACATGTTGTTACAATTACCATTTCGGGCACTTACGAGTTAGGTATAGTCAGAAAATGGGTTGTTACAAGTATCATTTCAGGCACTTATGTTCTTTTCCAACATTTGTATCATGCTTTGATAGAGGAGAGTCACGAGAAGAGGTAATGCTTTAATAGTGACGAGTGCTCTACTCCTAGCCATCGTTGCAATGCATTGCAATGATTTTGGAAGAGTCTTCGTATGAATCAGATAATTGGGGAGACACTGAGCTACCACTAGGCGATACAGAGGTGCTTCCCGAGATTTCCTTACATGCTTTCTCCAACACTTGCACCCCACGACCATGCAAATTCAAGGTTTCCTTAAACATTAGCAGGTGGCAGTCCTTTGATAGTGGCAACACATATCTTTATTAATTAATAACCTTATTGCTCAACACCTTAGCTGCCATGTCTCTGAGTCCACCCCTATTGATGTGCTTATAGTGCATGACAAAGACCTTAATAACAAAGGTGTATGTCCACAGGCGGAGCTACAAATACAGGGTCACGCATTTCTCATGGATCTCTATTTATTGCCACCAAGGGTGCCAATATTGTTTTGGGAAGTCTATAATTACCGGAGCTCGGTGAAATCATTTAGATTTTTTGGAAAATAGTTATGAATTTCGATTTGGCCAGGCAATGGGTGTGTATTCAAGGATTGCCTCCGGGCACCCTACATTCAGCCTCAAAATAGGGTATTTCTTTTGATGCACTCACGAAGGCACCCTTATGCAGTTACTTAGTTAGTCATGAGACTCCTTCCTAGATAGCAGTACCAGCTGACTTGGCTACTTGTGTAATATCCCTAATTTTCTTAGGTTTCAAAAATTAAATACGTGGAAAATAGGGTGTTTGACTCATTGATATTCTTAGTAGAATAATTTCCTGCCTATAGAGAATTTGTGGTTGAAACTATATAGTTAGAAAGTAGACAACAATATCTTCGAAACACCACCAAGGACACACGAATCGGAGTTCAGATGAGGGAGATATGACTATTCAAAGTTGAACATATCCTATAGGGCCCATTTACCCGATTTAAGTGTGTATTTCGGCCATATAAGTTGTTTTGCGGGCTAGATTAATTAGAATTCCAAAATTAATTTTTAAAGGCCTACTTAGGTGGCCTAATTGAGGGGGATTGGCCCAACTTCTAGGGGGATTAGAAATCCTAATACCTATGCTTATAAAACACTTTATTAGGGCACGATTGATAGTCTTTTTTTGGCCCGAAGGGAAGGAGGAGGAGTCGCCCATAAACTTTTCCGACGAGGCTCCAGTGAGGTTCTGGTAGTGGTGGATCGACGACAACCCGACGTTTGAGGTAGGATCATCAAATACTTAAGTTTTTCCTAAAATAGTATAATTAGGGATGCCCTAATCTGAAATTAAGTAGGGAGATTCTTTACTAATTTATTAATAAAGAGGAGGGTTGGGTCTTGGAGGAGGCAGCCGGCCGGCGTGCTGCCATCGGCCCTGCCATTGGCCGGACTTCACATTTTTTCAGCTAGTTGTGAATAGCTGTCATTTTTTTTGTCGTCGTTCTATTATGCCTGTGTTTAGCGTTCTGTTCGGCCCTTGTTTAGTGTTCTATTCTAGCCGGGAAAAAAAACTTTAAGAGAATGAGGAGAGACTCATACGGTGTTCTTCCGGCCGATGACGGGACAAGAACCCCAAATTCATTGAGAAATGGTTGTCCGGTTGAACCACCCATTGCCAGGCCGTGACAGACGGCTGCTACATAGGCCAGAGGTCAGAAACCTCTTGTTGTATGCTGAGCTAAATCCCCACACTGCAGGTCCAATCTGGGCTGGCAACGGGCTGTAGACTCCCGGAGTCACTGTGCGATGGCGGTCTGGTGGAGCCAGCCCATCGCTGGGCCATGATGGGCAGTCGCCATCCGCTACGGAAAAACGAAGTTGCAGAAAAAAAAAACCTTTGGCCCCAGCCGGCCACCGGATGGCAGCGAGGCCATGATCATTGGAATCGCCGCGAGGCGGCGATTAGATTATGGCTGGCTCTCACCTCGCTGTGCAGGCCGGCCATGGAGAAGACAACCCGCTGTGCGGGTCGTCGCTGGGTCCTGGATTGGGTCGAGTTATTCAACATGATTTGGTCCGGCTTAAAAACAATTCTAACTAAACCAGGTCCGGCTCAGTAGGATAAAATAGTCATAAAAATTTATAAAAACTTTCAAATGACCTTGAGCATATGCCGAGTGTCTGTATCAAGTTTCAAACTAGGGAAAAATCCCAAAAGTTTTGAAATAACTAATTTATCCTCGTGAGTTGATGCGTAGCATAATGATTAATGACCAGACTTAGGGGCTCCGGTTCAGGGGCCTATGAGTGAACTTAAAAATTAGGAAAAATCTCTGTGATAGTTTAATGTGTATCCTAAATTTGGACCAAGCCACAAGTAGATATTTCATTGTTTTACCCCTAGGGTTAAGGTAAGATAGTTAATTGAACCGGGGTCGGTTATAGGGGTTTACGACCCCGTTAAACGGCAAGAAAATTACTCCGGCTTCATAAATTTAAGATGTAACCCTGAAATTAGTTTTAGACCCATCGAGGTTTAGGGAAGCTCTAAACAAAAAGACAGAAATACCCTTATGTGCAGACTGGCCCACATTCGCGTGAATGAAATTAAGGGGCCAATGTGATAATGAAACTTTTTGAGAGGTTAAAGACTGTCGTGAGAACAAAGAGGGTCATGTCCTAGGTAAGATAATTACCTTAATGCCCTCAGGTACATTATTATCAATTTTTAAAGAGATTTAATAAGTTGACCTAAGGAGGGTTAGGGCATGAGAGCTTGAACAATCTAATATCATTATTTAATTTAGTTATTGATATTATGATATGCTTGGACCTGTGTGGTTCTGATTGTTTATGTTATTTATTGTTTCGATATTTGTTGTTGATGTTGTGATAGTAATTTATCACTAGCTTAAAATTATTGAAAGATTAATTAATGAGGTTAGATAACTTTAGATTGGGCAGAAAACCTAATTAAGATAAAGACTAAAATACCTCATAGGGGTCTAGGACTAGTTCATAGAATGAACAAAGCCTTTGACCTAACGATTTGCCTTGGTTAATGAACCGATGGTAGTTTTGAGTCTAAAACTCTAGTTTAGAAGGGACTAATAGGGTTTGGGATAGTCATTCAAAATCCTAGCTTATTGATGAGCAAGATAGGTTTAGAATGGTTTCCTGAGTTTTAGCTCTATTGAGGAGATGCTGATTTGACCGTGTAGTTGCATCTCCCCATTGGAGGGAACTCTGCGTGAGCCGGGCTCGCCACAGATCTATTGAGGATCTTTTAGTGTACACACATTTGGATTAGCTAACATCCTGCTTGGTTGGCTTTTCTCACCACTTCTATTTAGGTGCAGTTGTGGGTCATGCCCTTCCACTCCGGTTAGGTCCTTTGTGGGCTAAGAGGGGTGATGGTACTTCCTGGTGGATTCCATGGTGTTTCATCATGGATTTACCTTTGAGGGTGGTCTATGGTGAGTTTATTAATTGTCACTTAAGTTGACATCTAATAAGTATGTCTGTCATTGGGATTAGACGGGGATATTATTTATCTAACAATAGTTCAAGAGATAGTTAAGAACATTGTTTGAGATTGCTTGTATAATTAGAACAAGTGGAAGGATTAAAGGACTTGCATAAAATGTAGGTTGTTTTAAAATACGTAAGCATTGCATGTGTGATGCTCTGCTCCTTAGTATAGTGTAGTTTTAAGTAGAACTATGTCTAGATCCAATCTTGTTAGAAACATTGGAGATGTTGTCTGATGAGTACGTAAGCAACTAACATCGGGTGATGTTAACCCGATCCAAAAAATATTAAATTTTACTTTTGTTCTTTTGAAACGCACTTCCAAGGGCAGGAGATGTTTGGTTGTTGTTTGGTTTTGTTTGGTTGCAGGTTCTTTAGATGGGGACGTTGTGAGAGCAGGACGTTAGTGGGAGTTTAAGGATAACATTGCATTAGTGGGATCTAGTCTCTTACTTCTGCAATCATGTAAGTAATTGTAATTACTAGCGTGAGAGCGAACTTTACTTAGTTATTTATTTTTGGACAGATGACTGATTTGTACTTAGAGGGTTAACTTGTTGTTTATTAAATTTTGACACGTAATAATATCATATGTTTTCATATTCATATTTGTGAACCTCAGATATCACGACCTAGATATTTAATTGAAGGATTTGATTTCGGTTTAAGAAAGAAAAAAAATTATCGTGATTTATCGCACGTTCTTTATTTAAAAAGGGTTTTAAAAATCCAGGTAGTGACAACTTGGTTGCCTTGTTGGAGGTCTATTTGCCACATTTGGCTTAACCAACCGGTTTGCCTCCACTCCTCTCACATGGCACCATATTTTGATTGTGACAATGGCATCCCCAGCCAATGTTCGACCCTACAAGTACATCCCTCAAACTTAGAAAACTAAAATTGAAAAGCTAGTATTGGAAATGTTGGATGCAAGTATTATTTGCTCCAACACCAATTCATACTCCTCCCCAGTTTTATTGGTTGGGAAAAAGACAATTTTTGGCGTCTTTGTGTAGATTATCAGGCGCAATGCCATTACCCTCCAAGATAAAATTTCAATCCCAATCATTGAAGAGCATTTGGATGTATTGCGAGGTGCGTATTATTTTTCAAAGCTTGATTTGTGTTCAAGATATCATTAGATCCGTATGCTACATACAATATTTAGATGACTACCTTTGAATTTTTGGCCATGCCATTCAGGTTGACAATGCTCCCTCCACTTTTCAAAGCCTTTTGAATGAGGCCTTCACTCTTCAGACCTTATTTGCACCAATTTTTGCTTGTATTTTTTCATGACATCTTGTTGAACAGTCCTTCTTGGGAAACTCACTTAATGCACCTCAGGTCTTTTTTCACCTCATTAGAACAACATTTTTTTTTCTCAAGGGTTCCAAGTGTGTGCTCGGCACTACTTAGGTAGAGTATTTGGGGCATACTGTAAGATCCCTAAACTTGAACCGGTGTATTTTATTCTATTCAATTGCGATTATGTTGTTTAATGCTAATTCTGATCGGTTTTGATTATTTTCAAAATTTAAGTGGTTACCAAAGGTTTTAGTCAAAAATTTCTTCACATTTATAGTTTTTAAGTTAATTTAAGTCATTTAGAATTTTTTTAGAATTTTTATTATTTAAGATATTTAGATGTTTTAAATTGGATTTATAAAGGTATTAATAAAACCCTTATGTTGGGTAGGCTTTGAATGTGTTAGAGAAGTCATTTCGAATCAAGAAGTTGCTGGAAGGTAAGTGTTTTGGTCTTAAACCTTGTTGTGATTTCGGATTTAAATGTTGATGAGTTTTAAAGAGGGTTCCATGGTTATGAGCTTTAATGGTGATTTGATAAACGTTTAATCTTTGATGGGATTTCTTGGTGTTTTTGCTTAGTAATGACTAGATTTGATGTTCAATAAGCATGAATTTGATTATCATGGAGTTTGGGGGTGAGATTTGATGATTTTTGAAGTGTTAGTGAAGGTTCAGTTTTGATTTCGAAGTGGGGAAGACGAACTAGGAACTTCCGCTATGGCAATCGAACGGCCATGCAAGCCAATCGAATGGCAAAATAGCAGATTTTGGGATTTTTGCTATTTTGTTCATTTTTGAGTTTTTACTCTTAAATATCATTTCTTATGTTCAAGTTGAGTAATTTGAGCTAGAATGAGCTACTAGTAGGGTACACTATTGATGTTAGAAATTATGAAGAGTATATATTTATTATGTGGAATTATATGTTGTTCGCTAAACATGTTAGAATTACTTATCTTGAATCCATAATTGAATGATTCCTTATGTTTTAAGCATTATTCCAGCAAGATTATAGCATGAGAATAGATTGATATATCTTCATATAATGTGATTAAATTATGGGTGAATGATGGTGTCATGTCTACATTCAAGTGTGGTGTGAAAATGCTTATATAGGTCTAACATGAAGTTGCACTTGACTTGATTGATGTTTTTTGATGATTTCACTCATGATTTTAGTTAGGAGCCATGATTAGATGTTAAAGAGCATGTTGTGTAGTGTCTTGTGGGTTATCTTTAATGCATGGTTATATGCTTAGAAAATGAATGTTTCTATCTTAAACACACACACACACGTGGGGATTAATCATGGAAATTGTTGTTATTTATGACTTGATATGATGCATGTGGGGCTGATGGGAGCACGTTCCATGAATTAGAATTAATGTAGAGATTTGCTCACGTATGTATCGTGTTGCATACATCATGAAGCGAATTTCATGAGTGAGACTTTACCGACGTTTAGCTGATGTTGGTCGATTGGATGTAATTGTGTGAGAATTGCTTGCTGGGTTAATCGATCAGAGGCTTATCGATTCAGTTTTACGTCCAAAAGGATGGGGTTTTGCGTCCCTTGAAGACGATCTTCCTCCCCGGGTTGAGAAGAGCTGCAATGCTATAAGGAGATTAACTAATTGAGATCATCTGGACCCTGAGAATTCAGGCTAGTGTAGTCGAGTGTACTAGCTTACTAGGGGGTATCCTTCCCCGTTAGGGAATATACCCAAACTGCGAAATTCCTTCAAACCTTCCTGTTGGGGGATTGTTTGAAGTGCGCAGGGACTGCTTATGCTTCGGCCGATTAAGTAGGGTTTTTTTTTATCGACATGCATAGATCTGAAATGTGTGTTAGAGACACTTTATTTATACGCAGGTTGATATATGTGATATTTATGCATTATTTAAAATGTGTGTTAGAGACACTTCTCATGCAGGTTTATGTGATATTAATGCATGGTCTGAAATGTGTGTTAGAGGCACTTCTCATGCAGGTTTACATGATATTTATGCATGATGTGATTATTCATGATTAGTATTTATGAGATACTTGTATGCAGGATAATTACTTATGGGTAACTAGGGGTATGGTAAGGAAATTTATCAGAATGGGGATATTATGTGAAATATGGATCTAAATTACGATATTGATGTGTTATAGTTGTTTTCTTATTAATGTTATTGTATTTCAAACTTTACTGAGTTTTACTCACCCCTCTTTTGTGTTTTTATTTTGGGGCTGCATGGTACTACATGCACTTGATTGGGATTCTCTGTATGAGGGACGAGCGGGATATGCGTGGGAGTAGGCGGGTATGCCTCAGTACCTTATTTTGTCTTCTAATTTATGTCATCATGATTATATAGCACTTTATATAGATAATTATGTTTCAAACTTGTGTTTATCTCATACTTTTAGACTTGTCTAAGATTTTTTTTTTGAGCTCAATGTTTAGGCTCAGGATGATTAAGTATGTGGGTTAAGTTTGAGGATTTCTTTCAAAAATAGTATCCTACTTTATTCTACTTTATTACTCTTGGACAAAGGACATTAAGGTGAGAGACTCCGTGTTAGTTAAATACCCGATTAAGGGGTTAAAGTTTTCAGCATTGCAATTCCTGTCACCCCTGTGTGGTTCGACCGGCCCTTGGACTAGGTTTGGATCGGGTTGGACGGGCACCGGATCACCTTTGATAACCTCAAGTTGTCCATGTCTACGACCCTAGTTTTAGCCCTACCGAACTTCAACTAGCTTTTCATTGTGGAGACCAATGCTTCTAAGACTAGGTTGGGTGTCATCTTGTTATAGTTAGGCCACCCTATTGCTTTTTTTAGTAAAGCCTTCTCAAGTAATTCTCTATCGCATTCAGCCTATGAGAGGGAAATGCTTGACATTGTCCATGCGGCAACGAAATGGAGACCCTATTTGTTAGATAGGCACTTTGTTATTTGCAATGAACACCAACCTCTCATGTACCAATTGGAACAATAGATCTTTACTCCTTCCCAACAGCGTTGGATTTTTAAACTATTGGGGTATGACTATGAACTTGTTAACAAAAATGGATCCAAATATACAATGGTAGATGCCATCTCATGCCAGTTGCCATCAGCTAGGCTTTTTCCTTGTTTTGCCCAATCTTTCCCTTTTTGGAAGACCTTCAACAGGTGTATTCACAGGACCCGGAGGCCAAGACATGATTTTCCACTTGCGAGCTCATCCTTTATGTTTATCCTCTTTTTCATTAAGGGAGGCTTTCTTTACTAGAAGGATTGCCTATGGGTTCCCAATAATACTCAGCTGCGCACTACCCTCATCTTCATTTTCATGATTCTCCATTCACATGTCATGAGGGTTCCATTTGAACTTTCAAAAGAGTGAGTCATAGTTTCTTGTGGTGTAGATTTTTCTGAGATGTCCATGATGATGCAATAGTTTGTCAATGGGCCAAAGCTCGTACCCCACCCTAGCTTATCTCCTTGAGCCCTTGCCTATTCTGACCGAGTATGAGAGGATGTTTTCATGGATTTTATTAAAGCCTTCCATTGGTTCAAGGGAAATCAATTATTATGGATGTAGTGGACCACTTGTCCAAATATGCACATTTCAGTCTACTTGACCATCCATTTACAGCTTAGGTTGCCATGATTTATGTTCCAGATGTGGCCATAATTCATAGCTGATAAGTATAATTTATACGTTATTTTACTCTTAATTATTCTATTTTCTAGTCTTATTTAAGAGTTAATATATGTTAAATAATTAAAAATTAAATTTAATCAGGTTAAAAAAAGCTTCCATGATGATTTGAATTAAATTGGCTTATTTTACAAATTTTTCATTGGCGTTCGAACGAGATAACACGCAGTTTCTTAGTTTAAGTCAATTTTGAGTCCTTTTCATATACAACTTCCTACGGTTCTTATGCCTATATAAAAACATATTTGACTCGAAATTGAGAATTAGTAAGTAGATTTTCTGAAGAGAAGAATGAAGAAGAAGATGGAGAAAAACTCAAAGCTTTCAATGGAGATTCAAGTGCTTTCTTCTACAATAGAAGGCTAAACTTTTCTTTTACTTAAGAGTTGATGAAGCTATAGATAAGTTTCAGTTTCTTTTCTTTTTAATTTAGATCTCAGTTGTGAATTATGACAATTGTATAATAATGATTTCCTTTTTAATGGAATAGTTTTTCAGGTTTATTCAAATCTATGTTGATTTATTGTCTTGTAGATGATAGATTGATGTGGTTTTGATATTTGCATTAATTCTAATTTCTGTGATTTAGATGAGATGGTCATGCAATAGTTTTAATGTTCAGATAATTAATGACTTGGATGAGTTATATCAAGATTATACGGGTCATGCCTATAGCTAGTTTAGTGTAAATGATTCGTGCTATTGTCGAAGATAGTTCATGTCATGAAATTTAATTAATGATTCTTTCTGAAGTAATTCTAACTTGTAGCTGAGAATACTTGTTCATACTCACACTAGATTTAGATTAAAAGTGAAGGAATTGTTATGGTTTTATAGTGGATTTGATTTCCGAAGTAAATTTCATCATATTAATCTCTTATTTTTAAACTAGTTGATTCTTTTTTTTGCTTAATTTAAGTTTAAGTTATTTTTAGTTTTTAATCAGCAAATTCCTCTTTAGATTTAGTAATAATTCATCTGTCTATGAGGTTCGACAACCTTTAAATACTCATCCTAGTACAATTACCTTGTACACTTGCAAAGGGTTTAATTATAAATGATCAATAGCATGCCAACCTATTGTGTTTGATTGTGAAGAAATTTTCACCTCTCATTTATGTCAAGATTTTTTCTCTCTCTAGGGCACTACATTACACATGAGTAATGTTTATCACTATTGGACAAACAAAGGTGGTCAATCAATGTCTCAGAGTGAAATCTTCACTACTTCATCGTGGACAATCCTCATAAATGGCTTCAACTCCTGCCATGGACTAAATATTCTTATAACATGGCTTTTCATACCGCCATTGGCTATATCCCATTCTAGGTGGTATATAGGAGCGAGCCTCCCACTATTCTTGCTTATGTTCCTCACCAAGCTGCCATAGGCAAGGTCGACCATCTTCACCACATTTGGGATGCTCTTGTACGTCAACTTAATCATAGTTTGTCTGCTACATAGAATAGCATGAAACATATTTATGATGGGTGCCATATAGACAATAAGTTTCAACTTTGAGATATGGTATATGTCAATTTTTATTCGCATCGGCAATCCACCCTTATATCAGCCTATGAGTGCCAAGTAGGCAGACCGCTTTCTTGGCCCTTATTATATTATTCAGTGTATGAGTCTAGTTGCTTATCACCTCTAGCTTACTGATGGCTATCAAGTTCACTTGGTGTTTCATGTCTCCTGACTTTGGCATTTTGTATGTGATCCTACTCATGTATCTCATTGCCCCTCTCTACCACTTCTCTTACTGGTTGTTCCTCCATTGGTGCTCTCTGCTATCATTGATACTCATCGTGCTCGACATTTTGGCCGACTTGTTTTCAATATCTTAGTTTCATGGCAAGGGCAACCTTTAGAGGATATTGTGTGGCTTCGGAGGACAAGTTTTATAGTCAATTTCTTGATTTTGCACCTTGAGGTCCCATAAGGCCTTTGTTGGGCTTTTTAATTATGTTGCACTAGGAAATAAAGGACATACTCATATTGTTGGCGTGGTATGTAGGAGGCACTCTCATCGTAATTCAGATTAATGAGGATTCAATTACCCTAATCCCACCCTGCAGTCTACCCTGTCGCCCACCACTGCTTCCCTTTCCTTCCCCTTTGACCTGGTTTCAACCAGAACAGCAAGCGGCCTTTGGCCACTTCACTCTAATTTCTCCTTAAAAGGACTCTTCTAAACCCCAGGGCTTAAAACAAAAAAATGATGGCACTTGTAAGTTTTTTTAAGAGAGTAAAAAGATGCAAGGTATGAGGATGATCTTTCTCAAAAGTAACAAAAGCCTCCTCTCTCTTCTTGTTTCTACATTAAATTGAACTAATTTTTGGTCTAGTTAGAGAAAAGACGGAGTATAGCATCCACAGGTAGGTAACTTATCAAACCTCTTTCTCACAAGCTTAACTGTATCATACCCTTCTAACTTGTTATTGTAAGAAGAATATGTTTTGAAAGTTGGTGAATGGCCTCAAAGGGCGTCTTCAGCAAAAAGCTTCTCTTACTGTTTGTCTCACTGGGATGAGGCACAAGCCATTCTTGTCTTTCACATTATGCCAGTTATCTGTGAGGGTTTTTAACCATGCATCACCTACAGATGCGCTTCACTTTTAGACATTACAGTATCTTTAAAGCACCTTCACGATTTCAAAATCGTAGTAACTGTAACCTCATAATCTGTCTTTAGAACGAATAATAGGCAATCTACCTTCATTACTTGTCAAAGGAGTATCTTTAACCACAACTGACATAATTTCAGAATCAAAACTCAGTCAGGACAATAAGAGATCTTTAGATTCAAAGAAATGAGTAGCACTGACTTCCTAAGCAGCCTTTCCAAACATACAAGTACCATATATAATTACACATAACTGGTAACAACTGAACAAGGAAATTCAACTATATCAACTATCTATGACACAAAACTTGTACTATGTCAAGATCTAAACGAAATTTCACATCTACAAAATAAGATCCTGTAATTGAATTCAAGGAATGCACAAACACAGGCAGAGAGTCAGCAAGACAGAAAACACAACGATGGAAGACAGAGTAGGCATTCCTTACAATCGGAGTCTGGGTTCAGGAACTACAGTCGGCCACACTGGCAAGGCAAGTGGGAGTATACACGAGCAGAGGAAATGATCGTCCAAGCTTGCGTTGTCGCTGTACATCGCTGTCAACCTCGTCGTATGAAGATCAAGCACAATGATGATTCTTGGGAACCTCAGAAACAACAGATGAGGATTCTCATGATGCAACCCCAACGGGAAGATTGATGTCAACACCGTAGACATATCTCTTTTGACATTAGCAAACACCGCAGGATGGTCCAGGAACATCTCAGATACATCAACTGTATGCTTGTGGAGCCACATGGTCTGATCGCCACCCTGTCCAATACATGCCCACAAATGAAGGACATTGTTGTCGCAGTGTATGTAGTACAGAGTCCCGCCTGACACAGATAAGCAGTTTTTCCCACAAGACTCGGAATCACCAGGAAAATCCACAAGCCTCAGCCTCCCTTCCGCGATGTCATGAACAAATCCTTCATTCGGTCCACTTGAACTTGGCCAGTAAATGGTGTCTCCGAGCAAAACAGGCCTGCCTGGAGCGAAATCGAATTTTTCAATGGGCAGAACATGCCCTGCTTCTGTCCACTCACCAGTATCCGAACAGAACGTCAAAACCCACATTTTTCTGAGTCTTGGTTTTTGGAATGGAGGACTGACCAGCAAGAAGCTGCCTTCTCCTCGGACAACAAGTTTCGGGCAAGCGGGTGATGCTTCGGGAGGATCCGGGACGGTGACGCACTGCTTGGTGAGGGGATTGCAGACGAAGAAATGGCTTGGCTTGTGCCCGTTGTCATAGCAGAGGAGCAGACCGCTGTCGGAATCCGCGTCGGTGACACGGTAGCCGCCGAGTTTCAGAGAGCGCAAATTCTGCTCGATATTATCGGCATAGGGATTGTGGGGCACAATCGATACCTGGAACACGCCAGGGAATTTTGGATTGGAGTAGCAGAGCTGGTAAATGAAGCAGCCGGCGGCGCAGGAGGTGGACTCGTGCCTCCGGCGGTAGCGGTCAGGGAAAGTGGGGTCGGAGATGACGCTCCACCATCTGCGGCAGACGCACTTGAATCGGAAGAGGGACTTGGCCGGCAACCGGTAGAGGATCTCCAAGGCGAGGTCGTCTCCAAGAGAGAAAAGAGCGTCGTCATCGGAGAGGCCCGAGGACAACTGACGGCTCCGGCTCCGGCTCCGGCTCCTGCCGCCCGCGTCGCCCGCTCCTCTTCCGGACATAGGAGATGATCGATGAAAAGCCCTGCCGTAAACCCTTGTGCACGAATGCACAATGCTCATCTGGAACTGTGACGAAATGGGCACATGCGGTCTCCACAAAGCCCACCGTAAAGAATGTTCGAGAGGATTGACGGCGCATGTTAGTGTAAAAATGTACGAAATTTTTTTATCTACTGATGCTAACATGTATTAATATATATACCATCGATATTAAATTTCAAGGATTTATATATTCGTTACAAGAAGCATAAAAAACTCTTCCCATACAAAAAATGGACACTAAGTTGGAAATGTTTGGAGATAAAGTTAGCGATTATACCTGTTCAATCGGGCCGGGTCAATTTTTCGGTTCTGAGTTGTCCAAGGTTTATGAGTCACTTTAACATCAACTAGATCCAGTGAAAAATAAACTAGAAGGTTTAGAAATTGTTACAATAGTTGAATTAAAGATTTTATATTTTGATTATTACAACATAAAATTTATGTGATGTTTATTTAAGATGTTATTCACTTGAACTTTTGGAAAGTTTAATTTGATTATTTTGCAGGATAATTAATTAAAAATGGTCAATATTAATTAGTCCAAACTTTTTTCAACCAAGTCTCCAAATATATCGCTATAATTGAATTTTTTTAAATCTACAAAAGATAAGTCAAATCTCCGGAAATGTAAGGCACACTTTGAGGTACCCTTTGAAATGGAGAAAAAAAAATTCGCTCTTAGTGCAAAATGTCACATTAGAGGGAAATTCCCTTTATACTTCAATCCTCTTCATGAGGAGGGTTAAAGAGTAAAGGCCCTTTAAGGACCAATTTTTTTTTTACCAATTTGCCAAATGTGCCTTAAATGGACCCGTCTAATTATGAAGGAGTTTGTAATATTGGTCTCAATGTGGCCTACTAATCCAGAAGCAACAGAATGAATGATGCAGTTAAATTAACTCAAGTCACAATAGTCGATGTCAGCGGCTTACGTCTAGACATACTAGAAATCGACAAAGAATTTCCTACTATCGGGCAAAATACAAAGTGTGGTCTAGCAGTGGTCAACTTGAAGATATGACTCCAATCAGCTAATGACTTACAAAGAGTAGACATCTAGCAAAATAAAGAGGAGTACTTTCGAACCAATCTACCCCCCAAACCACAAAACAAGATAATGCATTGCAGCGATTGCATAGAGGTCGTCTAATACAATCGACCCCTCACACAACTCAAAATTTGAATTGAATTTCTTTCCTTTCAAATTGTCAATCAAAGAAAATGACTAGTTCAAATCCGCAATCATCACCAATAACGTTGCTTTTGAGAAGAAAACGATATATAGGGGGATCTTGTCACATCCCGAAATTTTCAAATTAATTTTTTGAAAACATCATAGCCGAAAATAATATTAACGTCATTAAATCAAAACTTTGGTCAAGATATCATAGGGTGTAAACCACACACTTTTCAAACACACGATTATCAAATCAGATTATATATTAACTTGAGGGTTTAGGCAATACGGATCACTAGATTGTTCCTAACTAGAGTACTTTTGTAAGTAAGTAATTAAGAGTTTTAGCTGCTATCCGCAAAAATTTATTTTGAAGCAAAATAAACAAACCCTAAATTCTAATCATCATTCAAGATCAATCATTCATCAAATCAAGCATACAAACCACATAATTACACAAGGATGTTTATGTGGAAAACCTCACAATCACTCAAGGCAGTAGATAGAACCTCTCCTCACCTGGAGATGTTCCTCTCTCTAATTGCTAGATTAGAACCCTTACCTGAGACATTTCTCACATTGCATGGCCCGTCGGTGAAGGATGGAGCCTTCCCTTACACTGAGCCACTTCTCTCAGTGTGGCCCGATGGTGCAGGACAAAACCTCCTCTCACTTCGGGCCACTTCTATCTCTCTTTGGGCCAAGGGCATCTAACAAAGCCTCCTCTTACTCTAGGTTGTTTCCCCTCTCTAGAGTCTCTAACTCGAGGAGTAGACACTTCTATTGTATAGGACACCCTTAAATTAACTAACAACGCTTCTTAAATGGGTGCAATCAGACTCAGAATAGACTAGAAAACTCTCTCGGAAGTCTGCATGAGTTTTTTTTTATAGGGGAAAACCCTTGAGCGTACGAAATGGACTCGCGCATGCACCTATGCATTGCTCTCATGGGTGGCACGTGATGCGATCACCGTGCACAGTCATGTTGTGCATCATACGAGCTCCATCCCGGGTTATGATGGCCCCATCCTGCGATCGTGCGGGCTAATGCACTACACACCTCACATCACATGAGGCAGCCCGCGATGACGCGGGCCTGGGCCATGGTGCCAAGTACCATGGCTCCGCAGTGCGGCTGACACCAACCACTTGCATCAGCGCTGCGTTAGCTTTTTTTTTATTTTTTTAATAATCTTTTTCCTATTTTATATTATTCTAACTTCAAAATACGATAACTTCCTACCTCGAAGTCAAAATCACACATTCTTCATACTGATAGACTCGTATGAATGATCCCTTTTAAATTAGACTACACATGGGTAGGTCATCTCACACTTTTAAAGAGGGTCCAGCCCACATGGCTTTTCGAGGTTGTAACTTTTTCCCCCGACCTCCATTTCACATGTTCTTCCATTCATTACGCTTGATTTTTCAAGCTCTACCCATATACAGATATTTCATCTTTTGAAACTTCATAAAACTTATTTAAAAATTATATAATTACCCCTAACCTTTCGGGTTAGGCATAATCGAAAAACATGTTGTTACAAGTACCATTTCGGTCATTTACGGGTTAGGCATAGTCAGAAAATGGGTTTTTACAAGTACCATTTTGGGCACTTATGTTCTTTTCCAGTATTTGTAACATGCTCTGATAGAGGAGAGTCACGAGAAGGGGTAATGCTTTAATAGTGACAAGTGCTTTACTCTTAGCCATCATTGCAATGATTTTGGAAGAGTCTTTGTATAAATCAGATAATTGGGGAGACATTGACACTACAACAAAATTGGGTATTAGCGACGCTTATATAAGCGTCGCAATACTATGCGTCGCTATAAAGTGATAATAACAACATATAATAAACCGTCACAAAAAATATCAATATTAGTGACGCATAATACTAAGCGTTGCTAATGGTAGTCTATTAGCGACGCAAAACTCCAAACGTCACTAATACATAACCTTTTAGCGACGCTTTAATTTATGCGTCGCTAATACTTACGTTATTAGCGACGCTTTTATAAACGTCACTAAAAGATATATATTTTATTTTAAAAAAAAAATTCAAAACTATTAACGACGTATGCTTACAAACATCGCTACTAATTTCAACAATAGCGACATTTAAAAATGAGCGTCGCTAATAATTCTCAATTTTTAAAAAAAATTTAAAAAATAAGAACTAATAGCGACGCATGGAAACATGTGTCGCTACTACCTATTTTTTATTAAAATTTTATTTGAAATTTTTTTAATTTTTTTAAAAAATAATTAAAATAAAATACTAATAACGACGTATAGTTATATATGTTGCTATTAGTATTTTTATTTAATTAATTTTTTTATTTTTAAAATTAATTTTAAAGAATAAAAAATATTAAAATTTTGAAATTAGAGGAGAGATAGTGTGTAGGTAGATAGGAGAGAGAGGAGAGGGAAGAGAGAGATAGAGAGGAGGGAAGAGAGAGGAGAGGGGAGGGAAGAGAGAGGAGAGAGAGAGAGAGAAGTGGGAAGAGAGAGAGAGAAAGGAGAGAGAGAGAGAGAGGGGAGAGAGAAACAGATAGGAGAGAGAGAGAGAGAGAGGAGAGAGAGAGAGAGAGAGAGGAGAGGGAGAGGGAAGAGAGAGAGAGAGGAGATAGTAGGGAGAGAGAGGAGAGGATAGGGAAGAGAGAGAGAGAGGAGAGAGTAGGGAAGAGAGAGGGGATAGGGGAGGGAAGAGATGGAGGGTGAGATGAATTTTATTTTGATTTTTAAAATAAATTTTATTTTGATTTTTAAATTTTTTTTATTTTTTAGAATAAAAAAATTATTTAAAATAAAATACTAATAGCGACGTATAGATGTATATGTCGCTAATAAGTGTACTAATAGCGACGTATATATTTATATGTTGCTATTAGTATTTTTATTTAATTATTTTTTTATTTTTAAATTTAATTTTAAAAAATAAAAATGTAAAAAATTTGAAATTAGAGGAGAGATCGTGTGGAGGTAGATAGGAGAGAGAGGGGAGGGAAGAGAGAGGAGAGAGAAAGAGAGAGGAGAGAGAGAGAGAGAGAAAGGAGAGAGAGGGGAGAGACAGAGGAGAGAGAGTGAGGAGAGAGAGAAAGAGAAGAGGGTGGAGGGAGAGAATGGAAAGAGTAAGGGTGGAGAGAGAGAGAGGTAAGGGAAGAGAGAAGGAGTGGGAGGAGAGAGAGAGGAGAGGGAAGAGAGCGGGTGGAACGAGAGAGAGGAGAGAGAAAGGGTGGAGAGAGAGAGAGGGGAGAGACAGAGGAGAGAGATAGAGTGGGGAGAGAGAAAGAGAGAGGGAGGGGGAGGGAAGAGAGAGGGAGAGTGAGAGAGAAGAGAGAGAGGGGAGAGAGAGAATTTGTTTTAGCGACGTATAGTTTAATAAGTCGTTAAAAGTATTGTATTTAGTGACATATAGTTTTATACATTGCTAAAAGTATTGTATTTAGCGACATATAGGCTAATACGTCGCTACAAGTACGTATTTAGCGACGTATTTTTGAATATGTCGCTAAAAGTATGTATTTAGCGACGTATTGTTATACGTCACAGAAACGATCAAATCGCGACGGTCTAAGTGACTGTCGCTAATAATTAAAGTTTTTTTTTTAAAAAAAAACATGAACAATGCCCGCGCAGGTGAAATTTCTGCGCAACGTACAAATACCCCCCCGCCAGTCCGTTGACCCGTCACGTTCCGCCCGTCACCCGCTGCCCGCCGGCGTGCAGCCGTGCCGCATTGCCCTTTTGCTGCCCCGTTTCCTCCGCCCCCTTCAGCCTTTCCCCACCATCCTCCGCCCCCGATGTAAGGACTCTCATTTCTAAATCGGTTTTCATTTATTTTTAATTATCGGTTATTGCGTGGTTAACTCATTTTCTTATTAATTCGGTGGTTTCAAAATTAAATAGTGTTTCTGATAGTTTTAATCAAAATCAACTTTACAATTATTGGTTTAAAGTGATTTTGAGTCAAATCTGAATTTTTGGGATTTTTCTGAATTTTTACTAATTTTTCAAAAATTAGGGTTTGGCGAGACCCCCTGTGGGCCCCACCATCAAAATTTAGGTTTTTAGACCAAATTAACCTTGACATCAACACAAGCCTTTATAAAAATTTACATAATTTTCTCAGGTTTAATTAGTGCTCAAATAGCTAAAATACCCATTTTTAGACTATTTTCCTATTCATACCCCACTAATTACCCATACACACCCCAAACCCTACTATAAATAGAATGACCTAAGCCATTTCCATTTTAGGAATAGGCTGGGAAAGGGAGGTTAGGCCTAATTCCCCAATTAGGCCCGGATTAGAAGGAGTTTAAGGTAAGTCTCTTGTAATTAAGCCTTAAATCGTAAATTTTCTCCTAATCCTTTCTAAATCTATCATTTCCCCTTTGTTTTGATTCGTTTTTAAACATCAAAACTACTGATTTGCATCTTTACTTCAAACCCCAGATCTAAAAATCCGATTTTTATGTTCAACAAGCCTTAGATCTAAGTTTTTCATTAGGATTTTCTATGTTAAATCGATTTTAATGGAGTTTAATTTAAACTCTATGTCTTTGTAAGGTTTTCAAGAAGGGTGACCATCAAATCCAAGCCTAATCAAGGGATAAGGTAATTGACTTTCGAAATTTCAGTCTTCCTATGGTAAAACTCTTGATTTTGTGGTTTATTTTGAGTGGATTTACTTGATTTAGTGTTTTAATGGCATGATTAGTAAATGGTAATCTTCAATCCTGATTTCATAGGGTTTTATCTTGTTATGATGTAGATTAGCTTTCTAGAAGTTATGGTGGAATTTTAATGGCATTTAGATTGTTAGATGGAGATTTTAAGTTTCATCAATGGAGTTTCGGTTTGAAATTTTGAAATGGAGAAGAAGGTCGATTCTGCCTTATTGGCGTTCGAACGGCCCTCTTAGGCGTTTGAACGGCAACACTGTAAGTTCAATAGATTTCCCGTTTAGCCAATCGAACAGCCCTACTGGGCGTTCGAACGGCTACACAGTAGATTTTGTATTATTTGCATGATGTTTATTTCGGTGATTCTACTTTGATATATCATTTTTATATATATGTGGATTGTTTTGAGCTATAGTATGCTACTGGAAAGGTATACCATTGAGGTTATGAAGTTGTGGTATATATTTAGAGTTATATGGAATGACTTGTGGTTGGATATATGGTGTTGGAAATTGCAATCTTGAAGTTAAGAATGGTTGATTTTCTATGGTTAGGTATATTTTCAGTAGAGCTACAACATACTAATGGACTGATATGTCATGTTAGGATGTGGTTAAATGATGTGTGAATGTTAGTGTTATGTCTTGACTCAAGTATGAAGTGGATGATCTTTTATATGTTTAGCTTGTGGTTAAGCTTTGATTTGAGTTATGATTTTAATGGTTCTTCTCTTATGATTTTCGCTGGAATTCACGATTAGATGTTAATGCACATGTGTAGTGTGATGGTGAGTTAATTACAAGGATGTTGATATGCATTGAGTGAAGTGCTTCTACTAGGTACACACACATGTGGGGTTTAATGATGATGATGAACATTGATATTATGATTATGAATGATGCATAAGGGGCTAATGAGAGCACTTATCATGAATTAGGATTCATGTATGCCTTGCCTACGTATGTACCATGTTGCATGCATCATGAAAATGGATTTCCAATTGATGTTTTATCGAGATTAATCGAACTTGATCGATTGGATGCAATGTGGTGAAATTGCATGCCGAATTAATCGGTCGTGGCTTAATCGAAACTTGATTGGTCCGAAAGGACATGTTTTGATTTGAGTTCCTTCGTGGAACATGTGCACTCCCCGGGTTGAGTCTAGTTAAATGAAATTATGTGGGGGACGAGTTATGTACTTGTCTTGTGATTTGATATTATTATTTTCTGGACCCTAAGAATCTAGTATGGTATGCTCTGTGCACCAGCTACCATGTGTTATAGGGTTTCCTATGTGGGAACTCGGGCTCTTCCCCATCGCAGGAGATGTCCCAAAATGAACACCCCTGCTCTAGGTTCTCTTCGTGAGAATGTGACATCCTTGGCCAGGATTGTCTGGGGCGAGCAGCTTTAGGGATTGACAACCCCGAACTTCTTAAATTCTTGTGTAGAATTTGGACCATGACACGCCTTTGTGGCCTTGTCTATGTTTCTATCTGTGTGACACTAAATTGTGATTACTCCTTGATGGAGGCATTCTTTATATGATGTGATGCATGATTTGATATATATGTTAGAGATACATTTCATACAGGTTGATATGATGTTGAGGCATGATTTGATATGTATGTTAGAGATACATCTCATGCAGGTTGAAATGATGTTAATGTATGATCTGAAATGTATGTTAGAGATACATCTCATGTAAGTTGATATGATGTGAATGGCACTATGTGAATTATACACTATGATGCAGGTTTAGGTGATGTGTATGTGTGATCAAAAAATGATACATCTTGCCCATCTTTGATCTGAATTGTTATATTACTATGTCATCGTGTTCCGATGATTATAGTTATATTAAAAACCATTGCTGAGTTTGTTAAACTCACCCCTCTTTCTTGTGCTTTTGCTTTGGGGCTGCGTGGCGTAACACGCAGATGGACAGGATCTCCTCTATGAGGAAAGGTCGGAGACGACTTGGGATTGATCGTGGAGACCCCTTATGTGATTTGTTTCCTTGTTTATGCTTTTATGATTAGAACCTTTGTGTGTGGTTCTTATTTTTGGTTTATGCTATATTATACATTTGTGTTGCTTAAGACCTATTTTGGAGCCTAGAGTGGGCTATGGTTTAACTAAGCATGTGGGTTTGAGACTTTTGTTTATCTTAGATTTAATGTAACTCTTTCTTTTCTACTTATTTACTCTTGCTCAAAGTGGTGTGCATACTCCGTATATTTGTTAGATCGCCCGTGATTAGGGCATAAGTCTTCCGCTAAACCGTATCTCAATTCGCCTTGTCGCCCCCGTGCGCTTGACCGGCCCCTGGACCGGGTTCGGCTCGGGTTGGGCAGTGCCAGGGCGTGACACCCAGTCCCCCTTCTTTCGGCCCCTCCTCCCCCCTCCGCTGGGACTGCCCCATTGGCCTCCATCGCCGCGCTACCCCTCCGCCCCGCCTCTCCGTCGCCTCTACAGCCCTAGTCGACCTCCTCCTGTCCCCTCACCGTCCTCCGCCCCCTGACACCCTACCGGTCCACCTTCTCCCTTCTTCTTCTCCCCCTCCACATGGAACGCCCCGCCGCAGCCTCTACCGTGCCGCCCTGTCACCTCCGCCCGTCCCCCACCGTCCTCCACCCCCATCCCCCCACCCCCACCCCCGCCGGCCCCCTCCCCCTACCGCCCCACCCCCGCGCTACAGCCCCTCTCCCCCTACCGCCCTGCCCCTTGCTGGCCCCCCTTCCCTAGTGGGCCACCGGGCCCACTGGGTATTTTTTTTTAAATAAAATTTGTAACTAGCGATGCTTAAAAAGCATCGCTATTTATTTAAAAAAAATACTAGCGACACTTAGAAAGCGTCACTATTTATTTTTTATAATTTTTTTATTTTTTTAAAAAAAATTATTTTATTAGTGACGTTTAGAAAGCGTCTCTAATAATTCATTATTAGCGACGTTTTCATTATACGCTTTAATTATACGTCGCTAATACATTATTTTTAAAATTTTTCAAAAAAAATTTAAATTCTTTTTCTATTTGCGACATATACTTAAACATCGTTAATAGTTTATTATTAGCTACATTTAGATACATACATCGTTACTAATTTATTTTTTAATTTTTTTAAATTAATTTTTTATTAGTGACGTAAATAAAGCGTCGCTAATATCTTATCATTAGCGACACTAGCAAACATACGTCGCTAATAAGTTATTATTAGCGACGTATACTATATGTCGCTAATACACTTTAGTAGTGACGTTTTGTGTATATGTCGCTAATTGGTAATAACGATGGCACTTTTTTCGATGCATATAACGACGTTAATTATATGTCACTAATAGGCATTAGCGACGTTTACGGGGTTACTAGCGATAAACCTCAAATAATTACCACTAGGCGATGCATAGGTGTCACGCCCGAAGTTTTTCCTTACATTTAATTGAAAATCTTACAAATAATTTATTTTGAAATACAGATGTAAATCAAATAAACCAACAAAATTCAAAATGTGTGAAAACGGTTTTCACAAAATAACATTCTCAGGCTTACTCGAAACGAAAACATATAAGTAAAATCTGCCATGGCCATGGTCTTTAAAAACAAATACATCTCAGGCCTTTCTTAGTACAAGTTCTTCAACAGTTTGTGTTCTGATTCATATATAGATACACAAGTCCAGAAAATAATACATTTCTCTCACCTTAAACAATACATAAAATCATGGCACTATAATCCACAAAGCCTCACAACTTTTTCGCTGCACTCCCTGTCGAGGAAGAAGAGTCTAACACGGGGAAAAGTCCAATCCAAAAAGCTGTCGATCGACCTGCAAAAGCCTCTAGATGAAGGGGCTAAAAAAATAGGGTGAGTATTTTCATACTCAGTAAGAAAATACTCAGTAGGGGAAATAAATCAATGAACTTTGCAAGTTCATACATAGATGCATCATTCATACAATCACACATGAAGCAAGAAGTACATGCAGCATAAATAATGTATCTTACACCCACGATCATATTGGCTGAACTTACACTTACACTTATAGCGTACACTTACACTTACACTCACACTATGAATCAGAGTCTTACTCATAGCATCGTACACTTACACTTACAACACATACATACTCGTACGATCTTATTCGTATGAATTTACTTGTACGACCTTACTCATACAATCTTACTCATACTCATAAACTTACTCTTCCTTAGAAGCTTACACTTACACTTACTCTAGATCTTCCACGTACAACTTACTCAAAATCCGAAGCATACTACTTACTCTTACTATCGTACACATACTACCGACAACTGAAGCTCATTGCAATTAATAAGCTCCAGTGTCGGAAATGAAGGGAATGCCACTGGGGCGTCACCTTAACCTTCGGGGAGCAACTAGACACCATGGACTTTTCCGAAGGCAATGCACACCTATGCTCATGGGGCAAAGGATCAAACAGGTAAGAGCAGGTCCATGATACTGCTTATTTGAGCACGCAAATGCCCACTCTTTGGGGCTATACAATGCCAACAAGGGCCATCAATGCCAACTAAGGGCGAAAAACATACAGTACCACTATTGGGCAAGAATCGTACAATGCTACTCTTAGGCAGATCATACAGTGCCATATGTAGGCAGAAAACATACAGAGCCCACGAAGGGCGGAAACTTACAGCGCTCTCAACAGAGCATCAAACGTCTGGGCCAAAATACAGCACCAAGACTAAATCCAATAGGATAACACCATGGCTAGACCAAGAAAGACGCTCAGTCAATTACTTATCGACTGGCACAAAACAGAACTTAATCCGTCGAAACCCTCAGTCTCAAACTCACAACATTATCAAATTAGGGTTATTTACCATTCAAGTTCATATTAGGTAACTTATGCATGTACAATTATGTTCGGAACTACCTCCGTCTTACATTCTTTACTTAGCTCATCCCCCATCTTACACTTACAATCTTACAAATCTCAGCATAGCCTTACTTATCAAACTTCAATTCCATACTCATACTGTTACCATCAAATACTTACGGTTTTACATCTTACCCCATCTGCCTCAAAACCAAATCATCTTACTCGAACTCCTCAAATAAAATCCTTAGACTTAGGTCCCAACATCATACCGTTACTAATTCCCTACTCATTATTTTTCTGTTACAATTCATATTACTTACATTATGCAGTACAATTATGTTGTCCACTTTCACTAATTCACAATCCCCCAAAGACGTTAAGAACCTTGAATCTTCCAAATCATTACATCGCTTAGTCTTTTGCTCACTGCTCCAACGTACTTCCCGACTCAATCCAAGCCAATACTTCAATCTCATCAAATCCAACCTTCGATGGTCCATCTCACATCTTTCCTCGCCCATCATACAATCATAATTTCCAAGTCACATCCTATGAAGCACCCCTTCAACAAACTTACAAACAAATGCACATACTCATGCTCATCGATCACACATATTTATCACCTACTCAAATCACACACATATAATTCACCAATTACTTACCGTCATACCTTTAGTCCTCGCTAACATACGCATGATTCACAGAGATAAAGCATGCTCATTTAATTAGCATTATCATGCAAAACATTAAGTTATAAACTCCTAGCATGTTACTACACAATCAAAGCATGCTATAATAAAATTACGAGTTCAAGGTCCCCCACCTCGTAATCCACGGGAGTTTGATGGTGAGCAAACGACAGTGGCAGCGTCGATAGCAAAATAGGCGGCCAAAAGCATCGCACTGAGAGAGTTGTTGTTGTCTCGAGGATTTTCAAAGATGCTGGAATTAATCTCGATAAAGTTAGCCTAATTTCACTCGAAGCAAAGATTGGGCGCACTAAGGCGGCCAAACATAAGGTCGTGCCACTGGAAATGGCAAAAGCAACCATAGAATGGGGGGTGACTGATTGGAGGTCGGCCAACAGTTTAAAACACTTGTTGGCCACATACGTTAAAGTAGACCGCGGACTACATCCAACGGCAACAATTTCGCATTGTCGAAGCCTTACAACATGGCGGAGGGCTTGCTTGCTTACACATGGACATAGGAGAGACGAAGGAGGGCTTTAACGACCATATTGCCTAGTGATGGAGTCGTTCCATTGTCATACTCCGCAAAGGTGGTGCCTTTAGCCAAAACTGTGTTGCACAGTAAATGAAAGCCCTAGGGAAGGGTAGGTTATCGATGGGTTTCGAAACAACTAGGCTGGTGGAAGCCAGATCTCACCACTCACGGGCAGAATTGGCTATCGAATGACGCATGCACGTCTTGTCATAGCCAAACCCTAAAAAGGGTGGTCTTTTAAGGGGTTAGGGTGGTCGATCACAGAAGGGGTGAGGTTCGCCAGTAGCGGTTCCCTAAACAAACTTGAGAACCTTAAGCGTCGGAGAGTGTGGCTGATCGTTTATAATTAAACCCTTTGCAAGTGTACAAGGTAATTGTACTAGGATGAGTATTTAAGGGTTGTCGAACCTCAGGGACGGATGAATTATTACTAAATCTAAATAGGAATTTGCTGATTGAAAACTAAAACAACTTAAACTTAAATTAAGTAAAGGAATAGAAAATAACTAGTTTAAAAACAAAAGATTAATATGATAGATTTTACTTAGGAAATCGAATCCACTATAGAACCATAACAATTCCTTAACTTTTAATCTAAATCTAGTGTGAATATGAACAAGTATTCTCAGCTACAAGCTAAAATTACTTCAAAAAGAATCATTAATTAATTTCCATGGCATGAACTATCTTCGACAATAGCACGAATCATCTACACTAAATAGCTATAGGCATGACCCGTCTAATCTTAGTATAACTCATCCATGTCCTTAATTATCTGAACATTAAAACTATTGCATGACCATCTCATCTAAATCACAGAAATTAGAATTGATGCAAATATCAAAACCACATCCATCTAGGGCATAGACAAGACAATAAATCAACATAGATTTGAATAAACATGAAAAGCTCTTCGATTAAAAAGGAAATCCTTATCATACAATTGTCATAATTCACAACTGAGATATAAATTAAAAAGAAAAGAAACTGAAACTTATCTATAGCTTCATCAACTCCTAAGTAAAAGAATAGTTTAGCCTTCCATGGTAGAAGAAAGCACTTGAATCTCCATTGAAAGCTTTGGGTTTTTCTCCATCTTCTTCTTCCTTCTTCTCTTCAGAAAATCTACTTGTTAACCCACAATTTCGAGTCAATTATGTCTTTATATAGGCATTAGATCCGTAGGAAAGAGCTGTATATGAAAATGACTCAAAATTGGGTGAAATAAGGAATCTGCGCGTTATGTCGTTCGAACGCCCTGCATGCCCGTTCGAATGCTTGAACTGAATATTCTTCAAAATTACGTGTACCCGATCGATCGGTTAGTGAGGCCGTTCGATCGCCAATGAAGAATCTGTAAAATAAGCCAATTTAATTCAAAACACCATGGAAGCTTTTTCTAAGCTAATTAAATTTAATATCTAATAATTTAACCTATATTAACACTTAAATGAGACTAGAAAATAGAATAATTAAGGGTAAAATAACGCATAAATTATACTTATCAGTGGCCAACAAAGGTGGCGACATTTCTAAACACTCCTACAACCAAATCATCGTTCGGATGGTCGTGCATCAAGCACAGCTTACGGTGGAGGTTATGGAAATGACATTGGTTGAGCCTTCGATGGAATGAATCTAACGACTGACAATTTTACTTCCCCTTGGAAGAATCGGAATTTGGGAACACTTTCCCGTAGGTTTTGAATCATATGTAACAAAAGTGGGGGTGCAAAGGTAGAATCGGGCTAGAAGTGCTAGCCCTAGCTGTTGCTAGGCAGGGCAGAGCCCACGACATTAGTCAGGCAGCCCAAGTACGAGCAGTGTCAAGTTGAATAGTTAGCCCTTGGATGGGGTGGTTCTCGCTGCGGCGCTAAGAAATGTAGCCCGAGGTTTGGGACCATGGTTTGGGCAGCAGATGTGCAGGGCAGAGGAGCATGGGAGGCCATGAACAGTAGCCTCATATTCTTGGGTCAATCAGAAGTTTGTGGCTGTCCATTGGCTGATGTAGGTGGCGGTAAAATTGTTGGTCAAAAGTAACAAAGGGATTTGATCAAACCAAAGGCGACGGAGTGTCGGGCCAGGGGTGAACACATTGTCATTGAGATACTAATGGTCGAACCGGAGTCGAGGGATGAACCTCGAAGACGCTGGGACCCAGCAATCGCCGAATAGTGACAAGTCAAGTGGACGTCGGCCCAATATCGTCCGACGTTCGACTACGGAGGATAGATGCAACCCGCAAAAAGTGCAACTTTGCTCTAATGCGGGTCGGCCAATTGAACGAATTGGGGCCGATTGGGAGGCCAAACTTTGGCACCTTTCCGTCATAGGCTCGAGGTAGCAATTCAAAGGCTAATTAGTAGGCGATAGCCGACAATGAAAATAATAGCAAATACCCATAGAAGAAATTCCGTCCAGATCGAAATCGGGCAAAGGGGTCGGGGAAGATGCGATGATTTGGGCCGGGACAATGGCCTCACTGTCGCTAGCTAGGGAAGGGCCAAAGGCCATTCGGCGGTGACCGGCCACTGGTAGCATGGCCCGCAGCCACAACACAGAAAGAAACAGAACAAAATTGGGGGAAATCGCCATGTCCGGACCGGAAAGTAAGAGGGGTCATGGTCCGGGGAGGCGGCGGTTTGGGCCACGGGGTGGTGGCCTTGTCGTCGCAGGGCCAAAAGAGAGCCAGAGGCCCGACGGTGGTAGCCGGCAACGCGCGGCACAACCGCAGGTCTCACAGAACAAAAAACCGAAAAATATAGAAGCAAATTGGTTTTTACCTCACGACGGCGAAGCGGGCGCTGGGAGGCCGGGACGCCGGTGGCCGGAGGACACTCTAGCGGGGGCGGAATCGTGGTGGCAATCTGGAACCCATGCACCCACTGGCGGCGTCGAATCAGAGTGAAAAACATGATCAGGTCTCTATTGGGCTGAAACGGAAAAAGGGGAACAGAGCGGTAGCGGGCCGTAGGGAGGTCGGGACGGCAGTGGCCAGAGACCACACTGGTCTAGGCGGAGCTGGGGTGGCGAAATGGAGGCCACGTAGCCAGCGGTGGCGGTGGAACAGGTGGAATATTATCAAAAACGGGGTTACGGGCCGAAACCGGAGAAAGGGGGAGAAGAGTGGTGGTGGCTAGCGGAGCCGGGCCAGAGAGATGGCGACGGCGTCGCCAGGCCAAGGCCGGTCGGGCGGAAGCCGGTAGCTGGTAGCGGCGCTACCACCGGTTAAACAGAGTGAAGGGAGCTCCCCTTCACTGTTCATGGGCCGGGCGGGCTAAGGTGCGCCCAATCCGATCCGTGTTAATTTTTTTTTCTTTTTTTTTTCCGATCACGTCCTTCGCATCTCGTCTATTTCTCTCTCATTTTTGCGCCAAAAAATTATGTTATGCGTCGAGGCCCATGACCTGCGACTAAACATCACTCCCGACTCTTACGGTCACTAATATCAAGATTAATTATAAAATACGGATACACTAAAGTGTCAAATTTCTTCATCATAAATACGAGCAGAAAATAGCAGAAAAATGAAGAAAAATTACAAAAAAAAATCGAGGATATTACAATAGGTGCTTCCCAAGATTTCCTCACATACTTTCTCCAGCACTTACACCCCACAGACCATGCGAGTTCAACGTTTCCTTAAACATTAGCAGGTGGCAGTCCTCTAATAGTGGCAACACCCATCTTCATTAATTAATAACCTTATTGCTCAACACCTTAGCTGCCATGTCTTTGAGTTCACCCCCTTTGATGTGCTTATAGTGGACGACAAAGACTTTCATAATAAAGGTGTATGTCCATGGGTGGAGCTACATATCCAAGGTTATGCATTTCTCATGGATCTCTATTTATTGCCACCAAGGGTGCCAATATTGTTTTCGGAAGTCTGTAATTACCGGAGCTCGGTGACGTTATTTAGATTTTTTGGAAAATTGTTATGAATTTCGAGTTGGCCAGGCAGTGGGTGTGTATTCAAGGATTGCCTTCGGGCACCCTACATTCAACTCCATACATAGGGTATTTCTTTAGATGCACTCACCAAGGCACCCTGCTGCAGTTACTTAGTAAGGTGACTCCTTCCTAGATACCAGTACCAACTGACTTGGCTACTTGGTTGCCTTGTTGGAGGTCTATTTGCCACTTTTTGCTGAATCAACCAGTTTGCCTCCACTCCGCTCACATGGCACTACATTTTTATTGTGACAATGGCATCCCCATACAATGTTCGACCCAACAAGTACCTCCCTCAAAATTTGAAAACTGAAATTGAAAAGCTAATATTGGAGATGTTGGATGAAAGTATTATTTGCTCCAACACCAGTTCATACTCCTCCCTAGTTTTATCGGTTGGATAAAAGACAATTTTTGGCATCTTTGTGTGGATTATCAGGCTCAGTGCCATTACCCTCAAAGATAAAATTTAAATACCAATCATTGAAGAGCATTTGGATGAATTGCGAGGTGCATATTATTTTTCAAAGCTTGATTTGTGTTCAATATATCATTAGATCCGTATGCTCCATCCGATATTCAGAAGATTACCTTTCGCACCCATAATAGCCACTTTGAATTCTTGGCCATGCCATTCAGGTTGACAATGCTCCCGAGTCTTTTCAAAACCTTTTGAATGAGGTCTTCAGGCCTTATTTGTGCCAATTTGTGCTTGTATCTTTTCGTGACATCTTGTTGTACAATCCTTCTTGGGAGACTCACTTAATGCACCTCTAAGTCTTTTTTCACCTCATTAGAACAACTTTTTTTTTTCTCAAGGGGTCCAAGTGTGTGCTCGACACTACTTAGGTAGAGTATTTGGGGCATACCATTACGTGTGGAGGTGTGTCTACTAATCCGGCCAAGGCGGTGGCTATGCTTGAGTGGCCAATTTCTACTTCACCTAAAGCTTTGCATGGATTTCTAGGATTGATTGGCTGTTCCGTCACTTTGTCTCTTATTATGGGTCTATGACAGCTCTGTAGACAACTTTGATTAGGTCCTTTTAGTGGTATGCAAAGGCTCAGGCCACCTTTGATAACCTCAAGTTGGTCATGTCTACGACCCCAATTTTAGCCCTACCAAACTTCAGCCAGCTCTTCATTGTGGAGACCAATGCTTCTAAGACTAGGTTGGGTGCCATCTTCTTATAGTTAGGCTGCCCTATTGCTTTTCTTAGTAAAACCTTCTCAAGTAATTCTCTATGGCTTTCAGCCTATGAGAGGGAAATGCTTGACATTGTCCATGCAGCAACGAAGTGGAGACCCTATTTGTTAGATAGGCACTTTGTTATTTGCAACGAACACCAACCTCTCATGTAGGGGTAATTGGAACAATAGATCTCTACTCCTGCCCAACAGCATTGGCTTTCTCGACTATAGGGGTATGACTAGGAACATGTTTACAAAAAGGGCTCCGAAAATACAGTGGTAGATGCCATCTCATGCCAGTTGCCATTGGCTAGGCTTTTTCCTTGTCTTGCCCAATCTTTCCCTTTCTAGAAGACCTTCAACAGGTGTATTCATAGGATCCGGAAGCCCAAGATATGATTTTCCACTTGCAAGCTCATCCTTTATGCTTATCCTCTTTTTCATTATGGGGAGCTTTCTTTACTAGAAGGATAGTCTATGGGTTCCCAATAATACATAGTTGCACACTATCCTCATCTCTCATTTTCATGATTCTCCATTCACATGTCATGAGGGTTCCATTTGAACTTTCAAAAGAGTGAGTCATAGTTTCTTGTGGCGTGGCCTTCGCAGAGATGTCCATGATTATGTAGTAGTTTGTCAACGGGCCAAATCTCCTACCCCGCCCTAGCTTATTTCCTTGAGCCCTTGACTATTTTGACCAAGTATGGGAGGATGTTTTGATGGATTTTATTAAAGCCCTCCATTGGTTTAAAGGAAATCAGTTATTATGGTGGTAGTGGACCACTTGTCCAAATATGCGCATTTTAGTCTACTTGTCTATTCATTAATAGCTGAGGTTGCCAAGATTTATGTTCGGGATGTGGCCAAAATTTATAGCATGCCAAACTAATGTGTTTGACTGTGACAAAATTTTCATCTCCCATTTATGTCAAGATTTTTTTTCTCTCTAGGGACTACGTTGCACATGAGTAATGTTTATCACTCTTAGACTGATGGACAAACATAGGTGGTCAATCATTGCCTCGAGCAAAATCTTCACTACTTTGTCATGAACAATCCTCATAAATGGCTTCAATTCCTTCTATGGGCTGAATATTCTTATAACATGGCTTTTCATAAGGCCAATTGCTATATCTCATTCTAGGTGGTATATAGGAGCGAGCCTCCCACTATTCTTGCTTATATTCCTCACCAGGCTGCCATGGGCAAGGTCGACCATATTCACCACATTTGGGATCCCCTTCTACGTTAGCTTAATCATAATTTGTCTGCTACATAGAATAACATGAAACGTATTTATGATGGGTGCCATATAAACATAAAGTTTCAACTTGGAGATATGGTATATGCCAGCCGCATCGGCAGTCCTCCTTATATCAGCCTATGAGTGCCAAGTTGGCACACCACTTTCTTGGCCCTTATTATATTCTTCAGCATGTGAGTTCAGTTGCTTATCACCTCTAGCTTACTAATGGCTATCAAGTTCACTTGGTGTTTCATGTCTCCTAACTTCAGCATTTTGTATGTGATCCTACTTGTGTATCTCAGAGCCCCTCTCTGCCACTTCTTTTACTAGTTGTTCCTCCATTAATGCCCTCTACTATCATTGATACTCACTGTGTTCGACGTTTTGGCCGACTTGTTTCCAATATCTTGGTTTCATGGCAAGGTCAAGCTTTAGACGATGTTGCGTGGCTTATGAGGACAAGTTTTATGGTCAATTTCTTGATTTTGCACCTTTAGGTCCAGACGGCAGTAGAGCATAATGGATTGTTATGATTTGTTAGTACTATAGGATATTATGATTTAATGTCCCATAAGGCCCCTTTTAAGTTATTAGGATGACCCATAAGACCTTTGTTAGGCTTTTTAATTATGTTGTACTAGGAAATAAAGGCCAGACCTTATTGTTAGCATGGTATGTAGGAGGTGCTCTCATCCTAATTCAGATTAATGAGGATTCAATTACCCTAATCCCACTCTGCCGTCTACCATGTCGCCCACCACTCCTTCCCTTTCCTTCCCCTTGACCTGGTTTCAACAAGAACAACAAGAGGCTTGTAGAGTGGCCGGCCAGCAGCAGAAGCTTGGTGGGAGGGGGTTGGCGCACATCAAAAATCAAAACTTTAAATAGATCTACATAAAACATGCATCAATCTAATAACAATTAGCAAGATAAATATGTAACTAATCAAATTAAGCAAATGACTATAAAATAATGGAAAGATACAAACTAACCTGGGCCAAATCAGCCCTAGCACGACCTCCTCATATAGATCTAGCACGCCATACGATAGATCTAAACAAATAGAGGTTAGTAGAGTACCTTATGTGTAGATCTCTCTCAACCTTGCTTAGATGAAGGAAAATCACAGCAAGATGACTCTTTTGAACCAGCCACCATGTCCCACATTTGGAGAGGATGAATCTCCCTTAAGCAGCCCGCCAACGACGCCTTGGAGAGGGGAGCAAAAGGGGTGGCCAGCAGCAAGTTTTCCCTTGCTTATGCAGGCCGCACCAACCAAGAGTATGGGAGAGAGAGAGGAGGGAAAAGCCAATTGAGAAGATCAATTCTCCAAGAAGGGGGGCACCCATTCATATGGAATAAGAGAGAATATTTTCTCTTATTCTCTCCCTTAATCACTCCCCTACTTTCCATATTAAGGCAGGTCTTTATTAGGCTATCTCTTATGGGCTCTAGTGTGTAGGCTGATTTAAATAGGCCAAGCTGATTACATCCTTCCAGTTTCACTAGAGGGTCTAACACAATGGGAGCGGGCTCTGTACCCACAAAACCCGGGAGGCCTAGACCCCCTATACACGGCTAAGCCCGCGACAGGGTTAACCCCTCGATAATCACGGGTCCAACCCTCGACATCTAATTCGCGCATCTGGGCCCCACAACGTGTCAATGCACACCCTAGTGAATGCCTAGTGCACGTGTGTGACGTTTACGGGTCCCATTTGAATTATGTGTAACGAGGGCACATGTGGGGTTGGCGCGACCGCCCCAACCACCCTTCGACCCCGTGGCCAGTACCAGTTCACCTGGACCGCGACACGTTAGACCAAACCGGGCCCGAGCCCATACCATGGTCCAACAAGGCCTTCGGCCGCTTCACTCCTATATCTCCTTAAGGACTCTTGTAAACCCGAGGGTTTAAAACAAAAAAATGATGGCACATGTAAGTTTTTTTGAAGAGAGTAGAAAGATGCAAGGTATGAGGATGATCTTTCTCAAAAGTAACAAAAGCCTCCACTCTCTTCTTGTTTCTACATTAAATTGAACTAATTTTTGGTCTAGTTAGAGAAAAGACGGAGTATAGCATCCATAAAGGTAAGTTATCAAACCTCTTTCTCACTAGCTTATCTGTATTATACCCTTCTTACTTGTCATTGTAAGAAGAATATGTATAATTTCAGAATCAAAACTCAGTCAGGACAATAAGAGATCTTTAGATTCAAAGAAATGAGTAGCACTGACTTCCTAAGCAGCCTTTCCAAACATACAAGTACCATATATAATTATACATAAACGGTAACAACTGAACAACGAAATTCAACTATATCAACTATCTATGACACAAAACTTGTACTATGTCAAGATCTAAACGAAATTTCACATCTACAAAATAAGATCCTGTAATTGAATTCAAGGAATGCAGAAACACAGGCACAGAGTCATCAACACAGAAAACACACCGATGGAGCACAGAGTAGGCGTTCCTTACAATCGGAATCTGGGTACTGGAACCAGTGCTTGGTGTTGGGAATCCAGACGAAGAAGTGCCTTGGCTTGTGCCAGTTGTCGGAACAGAGGAGCAGACCGTTGTCGTAATCAGCGACGGCTAAACGGCAGCCGCCGAGCTCCAAAGAGAGCAAATAACTCTCGAGATTAGAGGCATGGGGATTGGATGGCACAAATATTGATACCCGGTGCACGCCGGGGAACTTGGATTGGAGTAGCAGAGCTGGTAAAGGAAGTAGAAGACGGCCCAGGTGGACTCGTGCCTCCGGCGGTAACGGCCAGGGAAAGTGGGGTCGGAGATGACGCTCCGCCATCTGCGGCAGACGCACTTGAATCGGGAGAGGGACTTGACCGGCAACCGGTAGAGGACCTCCAACGCGAGGTCGTCCCCTAGAGAGAAAAGAGCGTCGTCATCGGAGAGGCCCGCGGACAGCTGACGGCTGAGTCTGCGGCCGCCGTCATTTCAGGAGAACGCGTTTGTTTTCCGCTAGCTGTTTGTGTGTTTAATATTTGCGGCAGTAAAAATAAAAGTAGAATTTTATAAAAGGGCGGTTGAGGTGTTCGGATTATATTAAATTTTTATATAATTTGTTATATAATTAAAATTATTATTATTAATAAAAGTTTTTACAATAAATTTAAATATACGTTAAATTAATAAAACTCTTTTTTAAGTTAAAATTGTAAGTTTTTAATATTATTATATTTTTAAATTTAAAATTTATTAAATAAAATCTTACAAGTAATTTTAAAATTTTAAAGTAGACTCTATAAAGTATGTCTATTAAAGTTTAAATTAACATAGAAAAATAACTATTAAAAATTAATAAAAATTATTAATTAAAAAAAATTAACAAAATCACCTTGAGAAGTAATTTGATAATAATTTGGTAATTTTGGGCCGATTTTAGTTTAAAATAACTTAAAATTAACTTTTGAGTAGATATTTTAATTCCAACGACCTTGAGTACATAAATATAATTTTAATAATTCAAATTAATATTAAAGGAGAATCGATAAAAAATTAACATCCAAATAAACCCATAATAATACCCTTAAAATTTGAAAATATAAATATTTTTTAATTACATCACTATTTTGCTAGAGTCACCCCAATTACACGTCGGGCCTTTTATCCCTTTCTACTTCCTGGCCTACTTTCGCTTTGATGCTTTCGAAAAGCAAGAAGCTTTGGGGGGATTTCCACAATTTCATTCTCTACAAAGGCGACCCTGGCTTTTTGTTTTTTAGTTTTATTTTGTTGGGTTTTGGGGCACGGTGATTGATTGTGCCAAAGCCTTTGTTGGTGCTGAAATCACTCTCGTCGTCTTCGCCTTCTTCATTGTTGAACACATTCTCCTCAATGTGCTTCTTGTTCCCACGAGAGAGATTACCTCCTCGTTGTGGTGTGCAACATCAGCATATCTCTCATACTCAAGGCTTCCATGATGGGAGCGCAACGAATGGGATCGCGGAAGGGATACGGCCATTGGACAAATGGCCTGCCGGTGCGGGTACCCCACAAATTTCAGTGGCGGTAGCCAGCAGGCCATGGCCACACCCTGTAGTGCCGCATGGATGCGTCGCCATTGTCACCGGCGACGACTGAGTATCATGAATTTTTATTATATAATATTACTATATAATATTACTGAGTGGAGAGGGGTATCCATTATATAAAAAAATTAGGGCCCTAAGTTTATGTCGAGGTAGAAATAGCCGCATTTTTTGGAGCTTTTATTTTAATTTTTTATTTCGGTGAATATTTTGGAATGTTTTATTTTACTTTTTTATTTGGGTGTGAAGTGCAACGTCGAAAAATTTTCTAAATTCTCAAAGTTGACTATTTGGAAATTAGGGTGTTTGACCCTTTGACCTTCTCGTTAAAATAACTTGATCATTGATTAGATTTGCTGGCTGAGATCTATATAGATGGAAAGTAGACAAAAAGAGCTTCGAAATGCCACTAAGAATGAGTAAATCGGAGTTTAGATGAGGGAGATATAATTGTTTGAAGTTGAATATAGCGCGTAGTGCCTATTACCCAAATTAGATACACAAATTGGCCGTTTAAGTCACTATACGGGCCCAATTAAGTAAAGTGATGAAATCAATTTTTAGAGGCCCAATTAGGTTACCTAGGTAGGGAGGTTTGACTCAACTTCTAAGTGGATTAGGAACCCTAATCCCTATGGTTATAAAATGGGCTAATTAGGACTTATGGGGGGAGACCTCTTAATTTTTGGCCCTTACAAGATGAGGGAGAAGGAACCACAATGGGAGACTTTTCAGCACCAACGACGGAGGAAAGAGGTCCTCGCCGCTTCGTCGCGCTCTGGAGCTACCCGAGGTGTACATGCTCCCTGTATGAGTATGTTGCCTACAAGCAAAGCTTTAAGAAGTTTGACACAGAGCGATTGCTGAGTTCCTCAAAAGGGTGAACGAAGGGACGATGCTCCTCCAACAAGATATCATGGCAGAAGTGGACGCGGGATTGGAGGTGGCGGAGCTGCAATGGAAGCAGATGGTCTCGGACGTGGAGGAGAAGGGTGCTTGGTGACCTATGTCGTGTTTGACAGGATACAGGGACACCGATGAAGGTCTACATGGCCTTGGGGCTATTGGTGTCAGACCTTAGCGAGGAGCTGTGGAAGGGGAAGGTACTCGCTTCAGCGTGATCCCACAAATGCACCAAATCTGGGACGAGACGCTCAAGGAGAAGATCACATTCTTGAAGAGGAACTTGGATTGGCGGCAGAACACAAATTTCTAGATTGCTTTCGATAGAGTTCTTATGATTGCTACCAAGGCGAAATTAGGGGAGGAAGTGATGAAGGCGGCCATCAGCGGGACAACATTGAGTCCAAAGGGGCTACACCATCCTGGAGCATATCTGATGGTGTCGAGCTATGCCCTAGTGTGGGGGATGAATGAAGGTACTATGTATCTGTGGACTCTCCCCATGTTTCACAGTTCTTTGTGGAACTAGCATGGCATGCATGACTTGGTTATCTTACGAGTTTTTCCCTTGGAATTTATTGTTTAACGAATTTTAGGAATGGTGTTGCACTTTATTTCCATCAACGTAATGGTTATAGTTGTGATTGCAATGAGAATGCCCACCAGCAGCCTAGACCAATAGCCACCCATTGTGAATAGAGCTTGCAATGCTATGTTTTCTGTTGGACTGATCGGAGGTAGAAGATGGTGCTTGGACCGGTTCGGTCCAAGCTATTTAATCCAGTTCTATATAAAAAAAAGGTGTATTGAACCGGTCTAGTTCAAGGACTTTCACTTGCCTAAAAAAATTAGAAAAACTAGTAATAGACCTAGAGAGAGGTGAAAGTGTCCTGACCAAGTTTCAAATTGGAAAAAAATCTCAAAGTCTGTAAAATGACTCTTTTATCCTTTTGTAGCTAAATTATCGTGTAATATTCACTTACTCGACTTAGGGGCTCCGGTTTAGGGACCTATGATTGAATTTAAAAATTGGGAAAATTCTCAATGAATGTTTAATGTGTACCCTAATTATAGACAAAATCCCATAGTGAGGAAAAATCCTAATGAGTGGATAATTAATGTGTACCCTAATTATAAACCGTTAAGCAAATCGGGGTCGATTCAAGGGGTTCACAACCCCATTAAACACTAGAAAAATTACCCTATGTCCATGACATCAAGGAATAACCTTAAGATCAGTTATGGACCTATTAGAGTCCAGGATTGCTTTTGAAAAAATGACATAAATACCATTCTGAGCGGATCGCCCACATTCATGTGAATGGAAGCGAGTCGATTTGAGAGAGAAGACTTGGGAGAAGGTAGAGACATAAAATCAATAGAAGGGCAGTGACATGACCAAAAAGACCCAAGGGAGGGTGTCTACCTCAGGTGGTAGAATTACCCTAATGCCCTCAGGGGTAGTATATTCTGTTTCTGCCGAAATGGATAACCTAGTCAACGAAGAGTTAGGGTACCCTATAATGACGTTAAATGACTTCAAAAGGTAGGATGTGACTAGTAGGTGACATGAAGACCTTTACAGGTCACTGTGTCACAGGATACAAGGGGAAGAACCCTAATTCTCAAGGTTTAAGGCAGTGTATTAGATGTGTCTGCAATGCAGTACATCAATCCACTAGGGTATTATATATGCAACTCGTGTGACACGTTCGAGTTATTTACATTCTCGGGCTTGAATTCACTGAGCCTAACCCTAAAAATGAGTGCAATTGGCCTATGTTTCTTATTATGGACTTGTATAACTTCATGTTATTTATGTTGATTATTCTAATACATGATTTTATTATTGATGCATCAATTTATATTAGTAACTTAAGATTAATTAAGATTAATCAAGAGATATTGGTTGTCGTTATATTAGGGGAAAACACTTAATCAAAATAAAGACTAAAATACCCTCAATAGGGTTTGGGACTGGTTCATGGAGTGAACAAGGCCCTGACATAAAATTTTGCCTTTGTTAATGAACCGAGGGTAGTTATGGGAGTTTATCCTAGTCTCATGGAAATAATTAGGATTTGGGATGTTCTCTTAGCCATAGCTCAGTGGATAAGCTATTATTCGGTCAATTCACAATGTGAAGAGGACCCAAATAATTTGGCGAATACTTGGCAGGATAAAATTTATCTAGTCTAAGTTTAAAATGTTTGGGGGAGTCAGTGGTCATAAAGACCTTAGACTTTAATGGGTTATATATTATTTATGTCTTTGTTGACATTGCTCCTAGGTTGGGATGGCGCAGCCTGTGATATGCTTTCTTCACTGCCACGACGGTTTGTGCATTAGCCAGCGAGGTCTCTACCGCGGGTTTCCCGAAAGTCTTCACAGGACCATATAGTGAGTATGAAAAACAGAGTTGCATGAGCATCATGGAAGGCTTGCGCTTCTCTCTAATTTGTGTCCATGAGCAAGCTATTAAGAGCCTTGGGGATTTGGGTTAAGCTGCTGTTAAGCAATCTACTCCAATGTTGGAGTTATGTCTGGTGATTTCTTTGAGAGCCGAGTTATCTCTGAGTGAATACATATTTATATTATGTTAAACCTAGAGTTGGGTTAAAATGATGAAGGGTGATTAGTGTCATGTGTCATTTTAAGTGGTATATGATGTGTTTGTTTGTCCAAGAGATTGGACAGAGGTATTAATTATTAAACAATGGTTGTGAGATAATTGATAACATTAATTGCTATTGATTGTTAACTAGCACAAGTGGAACAATTAAAGAACTTGCATAAAATGTAGGTTGATTGAAAATATTTAAAACATTGTATGTTGGATGTTATGCTTCTTGAGATATTGTAGTATCTAGGCAGAACTACGTATAGATCCAATCTTGTTGGAAACATTAGAGATGTTGTCTAATGAGTACATAGGCAACTAACATCGAGTAATGTTGCCCGATCCAAAAAATATTAATAAAACCTTTTGTTCTTTTAGAAACTCTTCTCCTGAGGGTGGAGAGGTTCTGTTGTCGAGGTTTTTGGTTATTTTGCTTAGTTGGTTGCAGGTTTTCCAAGCGACGATAAGTGAGACCAAGCTTGATGAGCACAAGATGTAGTTCTTTATTTCTACAATTATGGTAAGTATATGTTTGGCGTGAGAGTCAACTTAGTTATTTATTTTTAGATGGATAACGAATTTGTACTTAGATGGATAGGTTGTTCTTTATAGAATTTTGAGACGTGTAATAATAAAATATAATTTAATATTCATATTTGTGAACCCCAGTTATCATGACCTAGAAATTTAATTGAATGGTTTGTTTTGTACTTAAAATTTTTTTTCGTGACTTAGCGTTCATGCTATTTAAAAAGGCTTTTAAAAATCCGGGTCGTGACAAGAAGTTTCTCACCCCTTGTGTTAACCTCTTCTTAATTGAGCAAGGGATATTTATAGCCTCTGTATGAGGTGGGCTGGCTAAAACTTGGGGTGACAAATTACTCATCCTTTTTATTTCTAGTTTTAAAATTGGAGACGAGGAATCGGGCATTATGTTTTCAAAATTTAAAAGCAATCTGGGACACTTCACAAAACTTCCCTTAAAAAAAACCTCTACTTTGTCCTTGTGTTTACTTTGTTTAATGAAGGCAAGTGTTTCTTTTTCTTGTATAAAGGAATTTTATCTTTCAAATAGTAAATGTGTGAGACATAACATGCAAATGCCCTTTCTTGGCAAGATATGACAAGGAATTCATGCAATTAACATCTTGATATTAAGATTGGCTGAAAATTCTAAAATTGTTTGTGGTGTCAGTAAACTTTGGGATGGATAGGGGTTTTGGAAAGTTGATGGAATTTCTTCCCATGTAAAATAGTGTGGTGTGCTAAGGGATCTAGTAAATTAGGGGTAGGAGAATTTTTTTTCTTGTGGATGAAAATGAGCTGCTTTATTGCAGACTCCTTACCAGTCTCCTCCTTCCCCTGTCTTCCTTTTCTCCTCTCTTCTAGTCTCCCTCACTCCCTGCTCTTCTCTCCCTACCTACCTTCCTCTTCTTTTTCCTCTCCTGACCCCACTCTTCTCTTTTCCCAACAATTTATCTCCATACCTATAACCATGGTAAACAAAATATTCCATGTAACCACTAACCTATAACAAACATTTTTTCATGCCATCTATTTTTGTATGAAACTGTACACCTAACAAATGTCTTCTCTCATGGAAAACTTCTTTGCAAGGATCCCTAATCCACCTGGTTTCGTTACAACATTTACAATGTTGGGTGCCATATCTTGATATCTTCAGTAAATCCTTGATTATAAGCAAGGCTCAATAAATTCCTTTGTTTGATGAGTGTTTTATTTTTGCTATCCAAATTGATCCTTTGGATGTAAAATCAATTTCCAATGATAATTATAGAACAAAGTTGATATTACCCTCGATGGACAAATTGATTATGTTTTCAAATTTTATGATGAATTATGAATAGAAAACTTGTGTAAAGTATCAAAACAGTCTGTGTTTATCAAGATATTTCAATCTATTAGAAGCAAACATTTTTTGTTCAATAGGATATTTAAACTAGAATCATGTATTGAAGTTTTTCAATGATGACAATTCCAATTTTTAATTCCACTAACCATAAATACGTTTCTTGATTATATATGTTTTTTTATTCCCCTTTGTGGTGTTGAGTTTTATGTTAGTAAATTACTATAAATGCCTCTTTGATCCAATTTCTAAATTAAACTAATAGTGTATAAGTAAATCAGTTCTTCCCCTTTGTGGAGCTGATTTATTATGTACTATTAGATGTCAGAGATGGGATCTAAAGGGAGAAGTGAAAGATTAAGTTGAGCAAACACATCTATCTTTTTCTACTAAAATGTTTGTAGACCACCATAATGTTGAAAAAAGGGTTGATTACTAAAATGTTTGTAGACCACCGTAATGTTGAAAAAAAGGCATCAACCGGATGGAAACCTGAAGCTTGTTTTGCAATGATGAATGATTTAAATAAAAAATTTGGATTGAATATCACAAAAAAATAGCTAAAAGCCCAAGTACAAGTCATGAAGATAGAGTATAGTGTGGTCAAAGGAATACTTGGACAAAGCAGAGTTGGTTTCAACCCAGTGCTAAAGACATTTGAGGCAGAAGATGATGTATGGGATGCATATATTGAGGTGATAAAATGGTTATTAAATTATCTGTGGATTTTTATATGGGAAAATTATTTAAATAATAATTTTAAAAAAGATATTTACCACTTTGGACCATGGGAAATATTTCCCAAAGTAGTGTTCCTTTTTGCCACGCAGGCGCTAGCCAAGTAGCTGGCGCCTGCATGACTTTTTTTTAAAAAAAAATTAGCTGATTTTGTCATTTAGAAGGACGAAATCAAGTTTAAGTTGATTTCGTCCTTCTAAACGACGAAACTGGTTTAACGTCTTAAACTTGACCCGATTTCGTCCTTTAGAGGGACGAAATCAACTTAAGGCGATTTCGTCCTTCTAAACAACGAAATCGCGACGCTTGTAGTACAAAATTAATGTTCCAGACACTTTTTTTTTTAAATTAATGTTCTGAGCTGTGCATGGAGCTATTGTTGCTCTACCGGATAGACGTCTGCATGATCTTGCTGGCATCATCGGGCCGACGAGAGCGAAGATGTTGCAACGAAAGAGCATCTTGACGATGCTAATGCTAGCTCCAGGGGCGCCGGAGTTGTGGTCAAAATTCTAGCGGAAGATCTCGCAGAAGGGTAGTTGTAGATGTGGAAGACGCAGTTTGTGCCAGTGGCTAAGCAGTCGTGGTCCTAGTTGAAGGAGAGGAGGGTGGGGAGGGAAGAGGAGTCGGACTCGGAGTCGGGGGTAGAATTTTTGGGGGAATCCTAGAAGGGGTAAGGAGGGGAGGTGCGGATGGGAGGGGGGACGGAGAAACTCAAAAGCAAGGAATAGGAGCCCTCGTCGCCGGAGTCCAGAGTATCAAGCTCCATCGGGTCGGAGAGGAAGCTCTCTGGGTCCGGGTTAAGGTTGATGGGGAGGAGGAGGAGGGTGGATATGAAGGATTTAAAAGAATTAAATAATGTTCATTATATGTGTTTTTTTTTATCATAGTAGCTTATCCTAGTAGCTTCAAATCCATCTAAGTATGGTGATTTCGCCGTTCAAAATGACGAAATCACCTGATCGTTATCCTTCTCCAATGTGGCAGCAATGCCATTAATGCTACACATTCACTTTAATTTTGTCATTAATGCAGCACATTCACATTAATGTTCCATTATTTCAATGATGTCATGAATCCATGTTTATGGATTTGGTGATTTTTTTTTAACAACTAATGCAGTTGAGGAGTTATTATCATTTATTAGACTATTAGCCCATTGGGCAATGGAAAACAGTTAAAAAGTTAAAACTAATGTCCAACGGAAAACTATTAAAAAGTTAAAACCCACATTAGTTTCAACCTTAGAGCATCAATTCTTTTTTTGTTTTTTACAAAGAAATCAACTGATAATAACTGAGACATAGTAAGTGATAAGTAAAAAAAAATACCAAAGAACCGGGTTTACCCCGGGTCTGCAGTAATGACAACTGGTTTATGGGAGTTGAAACAGCCAAAAAAAGAGCAATCCGGTTTGCAATAGAGTCCATGCAAACTAGGAGAACATTAATTCGAGATTTCATCGTTTAGAATGACAAAATCTCCTTAAGTTGATTTCGGGTCAAGTTTAAGACGTTAAATCGGTTTCGTCGTTGAGAAGGACGAAATCAACTTAAAATTTGGGTTTTTAGTTAGTCCTACTCAAAACTAACTAATAGACTCAAATCAACTTAGGAAATGATAGATCTAAGACCATCTTAGGTTAAAAACAAAAAAACGTAGATTAGGGTTCTAAATTGGAATTAAAAATATGATTTTGATGGAAGGAAATCAAGAATTCAAATAGAAAAAGTGAAGAATGAGATAATTAAGACAAAAATCAAAAGGATTAAGGGGTGATTAAGGGGGAAATATTACCTTAAGAAAGGTTTCTCCTTTGAGAAATGGGGGTAGAGCCTAGCCTCCCTCCTAATCTCAACCCTTCCCCAAATAAGATATAGGCTAGGGTTTTTCTTTTATAGTAAGGGCTTGTGGGATGGGAATTGAATTATTAGGTGAGAAAATACATGAATATGCTCTAAGTGTCCATTTAAGTACACATTTGACTCAAAAAATGAATTTGACCACACCTAAGCCAACTTAGACAAATCAATGGAATGTTGGCAGCCAAAATAGGTAGCACACCATCCCACATAGACATAGGTCCCACGGTGGGGCTTGCTTCTTTGACCAAGAAAAAATAAAAAGAAAATACCCTTCAATAAGTAGGAATTGGATGAATAAAGCTTGACATTAGTACTCTAAACAAAAATACAATTAAACCTCAAGAAATTTATCATCAAACTAGCCCATTACTCTAAAAAAGATCAAATAAAACCGACAAACAAATAATACCACACAATTAAAAGGAAATAAATTAAAGATCTTACATGTGGGTTGGGTCGGGCCCATATTTCCCGTAGCGAGAGAGGGTCAAGCTAGGCATGGGTCGGGCACTAGTTGTTGGTGAAAGCCCCCAATGATTCTGAGTTGGGGGCTAAGCCCCTTTATTTTATTTTTATTTTTTTCAAAAAAAATTGAAAGGGGGAGGAATTACAAAATTGTCACCCCATCAAAAAGACAATTTTAACCTCAATCTAAGATTCTTTAAATCTATAAATAGGGGGGAGTTTAACCTTCTCTTCACCCTTTCCTCTACTTTATAAGATTCTTTTTCTCCTCTCCTTCCACTCTCAAGCTCTTAATGACTTTACTTTTTGTTTTAATTAAGTTTTAAAATTAAGCTCTCACACTATCAAGCCTCAAGATTCAAGGACAAAGTTCTCAATTATCATGCTTCCTCCTCCTCCATCAAGTGGGCAACTCAAGTCCCAAGCATCAAGGTCCAAGGTAAGTAATATTGATTTAATAATTTAATTTTTAGTTCAATTTGCCTCTTTTTTCTCTTAGTAATTTACTTTTGTTTTGTTTTAAAGACTATGATATTCAACTCCCACTTCAAATGCAATGCCTCCTCCCCTTCATTCGCCCCAACCACCAATTTTCCTGAAGGAGGAATTCCCAAAATGGATGAAGTCGACTACGAAGGAATTCCACCAGTGCCATCGATGGTCAGGGAGAAAAAATGTGGCAACCCTCCATGGTTGGAACCATATGAAGAAAATTAGGGTAACAACCCTAACAATTTCGGCATGCTCCTTCTAAAAGTTGAATGCAACTATTGTAAAAATATTCTAAGCATGGGAACTGAGGGAGGAGAGGGTATAAGACATCTTTTTTGACATGCTAGATCATGCTCTTAGTACTAAGCATGGACCGGGGGACCCAAAAAAAAAAAGCACAATTAAGTGCCATGAGCGCCTCTTCTACCTTTCTTAGTATATTTAATTTTAGTTTTAATCAAGATACAAATAGGATGAAGTTGGTAAAATACATTGTGCGCACCGAGCAACCCTTTTCCTTCACTGATGACTCCTTGTTCGAGATGTGTGTGAGGCAAGTTCTCAATCCAGCCTTCCACAAAATCTTGCGCAACACTTTGAAGAGAGATATTTTCAAGCCACATAAGGAGTACAAGGCAAAGCTTATGAATGCCCTACAAACAATTCCATGTAAGATTTCTTTAACTTTTTTACATTTGGACTAGTAATCAAGATATTGGTTGTGCATGTATTACTGCTCATTTTATTGATGAATCATGGAGGATAAACAAGATAATAATATATTTTAAGATGATAGAATATCCTCATTCTACTTCAATTATTGAAAAATTATAGATTTTTGTTTTAAATGAATACTCAATTAAATATAAAATTATGTCTATTACTTTAAATAATGCTTCTAATAATAATGTAGCAGAAGATCTTTTTGAATCTCACTGTAATCACATTAGTACAATAGAATAAAGTATGTTTCATATTAGATGTGCATGTCACATAATTAAATTATTTGTTCAAGATGGTTTAAATGTAGTTAAGCCTAAACTTTAATTAATTAAAAATATTTTATTACTTATCACCTATTCACCCTCTAGAATACAAGAATTTAAAGACTTTTTGTGACGTCCGGGAATTTTCTAAATTCCCGAAGTCGTACACGGGGAAATTAGGGTGTAGAACCCCTTGACCTTCACGTTAGAATAACTTAATAATCAGTTGGAAGTGATGGTTGAATCTTCTATGGATAGAAAGTAGACAGAAGGAGCTTCGACACGCTACCAAGAACGCGCAAATCGGAGTTCGGATTAGGGAGATACGATTGTTCAAAGTTGAACATATCGTGTAGGGCCCGTTTACCCGATTTAAACTTGCAATTGGGCCGTTTAAGTCGTTTGGTGGGCCCGATTAATTACAGTTCCGAAATTATAATTTAGTGGCCTAATTAGAGGAGTTTTGACCCAATTTCTCATGGGATTAGGAGCCCTAATCCCATACCTATAAAAAACCTAATTAGGGCTTTTTGAGGGGGAACTTTTGGCCAAAGCGGTGGGAGTTTTCCGGCGAATGGAACAAGAGCATTGCTGGTGACATAGTCGGGGAAGAGGGAGCTCAAATCTATGGAGGCAGTGGATCGACAACAAAGTGATAATATAGGTAGAATCGATACCTTATTAATTTTGATTATAACGAATAGTAATTTTTGCACCATGTACACTGATTTATAAATTAAAACGGAGAAGAGAAGATTTGTTCTGTCGGCTGCACTGTTGTGATCGGCTACAGCCGGTCGGCATAGGTTTTTGCTTGCCGGCATGGATATGGATATGACTGGTTACAGTTGGCCGGTGTCCAGAAAACTCCAGCTTTACTCTTGTGAAGGAGCTTCACCGGCAGCCACGAGCCGTTGGTTTCCACCAGCCGCCACGAACAGTTGGTTCACGGCGATCCTAGCTCTCAATTTCTACTCTGGATCGTCGGGTCGCAGTCGCTGCCGTACTCCCGTTGCTTCTGTCGTGCTCCGGCAAAAATCCGCTACCGATCAGCCTTTTGTTGCCGCGCACAGTCAATCCCAGATCCGCTGTGCAGATCTAGGCGTCGCCTGGTGCCGCCAGGCGGAGCACCAGCACCTAGATTTCCGCCCCGGCCTCCCCGATTTAGTTGAGCCTCCAATGGTCGGAGATTTGGCTTGGCGGCGGCCGGATGCGAAGTCCAGCAGCCGCCTGCGGACATCTCCACAAGCGAGACAACCCGCAGCCAGGTCTGCGGGTCTGGCCTGTTCCGGGCTGGAATAGCTAACCTGGCCCGGGTCGGTCCTTAAAAAAAAAAAAGAGAAAAAGAGAGATGGGAGACAACAGGGTCCGGTTCAGGGGGCTAAGAGTGTCAAATAAATTATAGAAAAATACTCTTGGACCTAGAGAGGTTTGGAATTATTCTGACCGAGTTTTATTTTGGGGGAAAAATCCCAGAGATTGTGAAATAACCTTTTTACCCCTATTCATGAAATTATCATATAATATTAAGTTACCCAATTTAGGGGCTTCAGTTCAGTGGCCTATGAGTGATATTAAAAATTAAAAAAATTCTCAGTGAGATTTTAATGGGTAACCTAATTATAGGCCAAACCACTAAGTGAGGAAAAATTCCAGTGAGTGGATAATTAACCTTTTTACCCTTAGGGTTTATAGTAAACCGTTAAGTCAACCTGGGTCGGTTCAAGGGGTTCACAACCCCGTCACATGCCAGGAAAATTACACAAAGTCTATGAAGGCTAGTAGTACCCTTAAGTTGAATTTTGGAACCATTAGATATCATTAAGGCCTTAAACCAAAGGACAGAAATACCCCTTTGAGTGGAGCTGCCCACATTCGTGTGAATGGAAGCGTGAGTCAGTTTGAGAGTGGAGCCTCCTAAGAGGATTATGACTTAAAATAAATAAAAGGGTAGTAAGATGACCAAATGACCCAAGGGAGGGTAACATACCCCAATGGGTATAATTACCCTAATGCCCTTAAGGGTAGTATGTTCTGTTTCTGTCGAAACTAATAACCTAACACTAAGCATTAGGGTACACTATAGTGATGTGGAATGGCTTCAAAAGGAAGGGGTGTGACTAGTAAGAGACACGAAGACCTTGACAGGTTATAGTGACATGGGAAACAAGGGGAAGAACCCTAATTCTTAAGGTTTAAGGCAGCGTGTTACACATGTCTGCAGTCGAGTACATCGATCGACTAGAGTGTTATATATGTAACTTGCGGGAAGCGGTAGAGTTGTTTACACTCTTGGGCTTGAACTAGCTGAGCCATAGCCCTGCAAATGAGTGTAATGGGCCCCTGTTTATTGTTATAAATGTATATGACTTAATTTTATTTATGTTGCTTACTTTGGCGCATACTTTTGTTATTGATGCTTTAAATTATATCGGTAGCTTAAGATTAATGAAGTTTAATCAAGAGACATGGGTTGCCGTCGGATTTGGGGGAGAACATATAATCAAGATAAAGACTTAAATATCTTCAATAGGGTTTGGGACCGGTTCATGGAGTGAACGGGGCTCTGACATAGAATTTTACCTTGGTTAATGAACCGAGGGTGGGTACGGGATGTTCTCAGAGTCATAGCTTAGTGGATGAGCTATTTATTGGGCCGATTCACAAGGTGAAGAGGACCAAAATGGTTGAGCGAATACTTGACTGGATAAAAATAATCTAGTCTAAGTTTCAGATATTTAGGGGAGTCAATGGTCATAAGGACCTGAGGCTTCTATGGATATATTAGTAATGTATGAGACATTTTCTCCCAGAGTTGGGATGATGGAGAATGTGATATGCTTCTTCATCGCCACGACGGTTTGGGTATTCATCATAGGGTCTTTATTGTGGGGTCTCCCGCAAGTCTTCCGAGGACTATTTAGTACGTACGAAAAGCGGAGTTACATGAGCATCATGGAAGACTTGTGTTTCTTGTCAATCTGTGTCCATGATAACAGTTGGGATCCTCTTCTCGAGATTTGTGGCAGGCTATTCAGATCCCTAGGGATTTGGGTCAAGCTACTGTTAAACAGTCTACTCTAAGGTTGGAGTCCTTTGTTTAGAGATTTCTTGAAGGGCGAGTTATCTCTGAGTTACAGATTTGATAGTATTAATTATCGAACAAGGGATATGAGATAATTAATAACATTATTTGATATTGCTTGTTAATTAGACAAGTGGAACGGTTAAAGGACTTACTAAAATGTATGTTGAAAATACCTAAGCATTGCATGTGTGATGCTATGCTTTTTAAAATAGAGTAGTTTCTAGGCAGAACTATGTCTGGATCCGATCTTGTTGGAAACATTGGTGATGTTGTCTGATGAGTACGTAGGCAACTAACATCGGGTGGTGTTGGCCCGATCCAAAAAATATTATTAAAACCTTTTGTTCTTTGGAAGCTCTTCTCTTGAAGGCAAAGAGGTTCCATTGTTGTTGTTGTGGTTGTTTGGTTTGGCTAGTTGCAGATTTTCCAAGCGATGACAAGTGAGACCAAGACAGGCGAGCACAAGATGAAGTTTCAGTGTGTCAGCAACTCTGGTACGTAAGTGTACCTTTAGCGTGAGAGTCAATTTGTTATTTATTTTTAGACAGATAACGAACTTGTACTTAGATGGATGAGCTGTTCTTTATGAATTTTCAAACGTTAAATAATATCATATGATTTAATATTCATATTTGTGAACCCCAGTTATCATGACCTGAATATTTAATCGAATGGTTTGTTTTGTATTTAAGGAAAAAAATTCTCGCTACTTATCATTCGTGCTATTTAAAAAATTGATTTTAAAAATCCGGGTAGTGACACTTGTATAGATTGCATTGTAAGTAATATAAAAATTTTCAATTAGACGTTCGTCACAGATGGAATAACACATATTTAATGTTAAGATCTTGTAAATGATTAGAAAGTTTAATTAAAAATTGGTTACTAAAACTTTACCTCATCCAGGGCTTAATGAAGATCAATATGTCATATATATTTGTTTGATGCATTTTCTATCTATTCTTTATAATAATTCTAAACGTTTATCCGGAGTTTACTATCCTACTTCTTATTTAATTTGATACCACTTGTATGACATAGTTTATGCATTTGAAAATTATAGAGATAATAAAACATTTGCACATCTTGTAAAGGAAATAGAAATAAAATTTAATAAATATTGGTCTCTTATCCCTGTAATTTATTGTTTAGGGGCTATAATGGATCCTATGGTTAGATTAGGAGGTGTATATATTCTAATAGATGGTATACGTGACAAAATGAGTCCCTATGCCAATAAAATTATTACTTTATATAAAGAAGTAGAGACTAATTTGCACTCTTTATATAATACATATGAAATAACCTATGAGTAATACGAAATCAATCAACTTCTTATTCTACTCCTATGCCTCTTCTACATAAAACTAAGTCTCAGATGTTACTTCAAAAAAATAAACAAAAAATTAGTTCCAATACTAATAAATTAGCTAAATATTTATAAATTAATTTTTCATCTTTTCTTACTGATGAAGAATTTAATAATATGAATATTTTAACTTAGTGGCAAACACATGGAAATAATTTAATAATATGAATATTTTAACTTAGTGGCAAACACATGGAAATAACTATTATGTATTGTCTGGCTTAACTTGTGATTTATGAACCCCCTCCCCTCCCTCGATGTCCACAGGAGCATCGGAATATGCTTTTAGTACAAGAAGTAGGGTGTTGGATGATTGGCGAAGTCGACTAACGCTTGATGTGGTGGAGGTGTGCATTTGTTTAAAGGATTGGCATTGTGCAGAAGAAATGGCACAAGCTTCCAATTTTGAAGAAGAAATGGGAAATTATTTATAAGACTTGACAATCAATTAATTAATAATGCAATTTTTATTTATTTTTATGTTTGAGGTTTTATATTATAATTACAAATGATAAATAGGTAAGTAGGTGTCAACCTTGCTGGTATTAAGGACACCTCCTCTATCACGTTGGCAATCCTGCCACCTGCCTTCAATGCCACATCATAGATCCTGGACTCCCCTCTACTTGTCATCTCCTCTGTCCATGTGTCACTATATCTTCTCTTTGTGTTTTCCCTAATGGGAAATACATGTTTGTATCTACGGTGAATTCCCCAATAGGAAATACATACCTATATCTATAAATAATTGTATACTGTAATGCAATACTTGTATTTTAGCCATTTGTTCTCATGGTATCACAGCCCATCTGCCCAACGGCTTGATCCTTCTTTCCCTCTCCAGAAACTGTCTGCTAGCCAACTCTTCCGTCTGGTGATCTCTCCGGTGCCCTCCCTCCCGTCCGACGCTCTCCCGTTCGCCAGGCGTTCCTCTCACCTGTCCCCCTCCTCCCATCCTGTGCTCTCCCTATCACCGGACCTCCTCTGTCGCCGGCGCCACTCCCTCTCTCTGGTTCAGACATTCAGTCCTCTCCTCCTCACAATCCAACCCTCCTCCAGCTCCGCTCGTCAGCCTCCTTTCTCACCAGCGTCGCCTCCTCCTGTTCCAGATCTGCTCATCTCCTCCCGGCCTCCAAATCTGCTCCTTCCGCTACAATCACCCTCCAGATCTACTCGCAGCCCACTTTTCCCACCGGCGCTACCCTGTCCCGATCTTGACCCGTCCCACTCTGGTCGCCTCCTCCTGCTCCAGATCTACTCACCTCCTCCCGGCCTCCAGATCTGCTCCTCTCACTATAGTCGCCCTCCAAATCTACTCGCCACCCACTTTTCCCACCGACACCTCCCCATCCCGATCTTGACCTGTCCCGCTCCAGTCATCCTCCTTCAGCTCTGGTCTCCAGCCTGTCGCCTCCCCCTTTCCTCTAGAAAAGCTCCCACTTTCCAGCGGCCTCCCCCTGGTCGTCCCTCTACACCTGTCGGCAGCCTGCTTTGGTCCCCTCTGCACTCCCTCCCCTCCAACAAGCCTCTCCCAGAACCTCCTTACGGCATCCCCTAGTCACTCCCTGGCCACATCCGATCTGTCCCTTGGCTCCCCCTCCTCCCTACCTTCCTCCACGACTGTCGATGATCTCTTCACTCCCGTGCCGGCGGTGGTTCGCTTCCTCAGCTCCCATCTTCCTCAGCTTGCCGCCCTACGTTGCGACTCCACCACCTTTCTCATTTGCGGATTCAAGTTCGCGACCTCCTCGAGAGTTATGGTGTCATGGAGTTCCTTGATGGCTCCACCCCGTACCCTACCACCAGTGACCTTTCTGTCCATCCTACTATCTCCCAGTGGTGCTGCATTGATCAAGTACTCCTCATCACCGTTCGTGCTACCATCTCGCCTTCCTTGCTTGGCTACTTCATCGGACTTGAGTCCGCCGCTGCCCTTTAGACCGCCGCCGAGGATCGCTTCCTCTCTACCTCCCCGGCTCACAACCTCAATGTGAAAGAGTGCCTTGCTGGCCACGTCCAAGGCGACGGCACCATGACTGCATATCTCGACGATCTCAAAGCCTATGCATATCAACTTGCCGCGGTTGGGGCTCCCATTTCGGACCACGACCTGTTCCACAAGACCTTAAATGGCCTCTCCAGCACGTACTTTATCTTCTCTGCCACCCTCCGTGCTCGTGGTGTCCCCATTTCCCTCCCAGAACTTTGGACGCTTCTCCTTACCGAGGAAGCCACTCTCTCTCGCGCCCCCGTTGCCCCCACAGTAGGCCTGCCCCCGGCTATGGCCCTCACTGCCCTCCACTCCTGGTGTCCCTCTTTCCCGGCCAGCTATGGGCCCCTCCCCCTGCTGCCCCAGGCCACTATGGGCTGCCTCCCGCCGGCTCCCTCTAGCGGATTTGCTATTGCTCCCTTTGCCGGGGGCCCGGCCCTCGCCCTTGCTGCCCCATATGGGGGAGGCGCTGCCCGGGGTCTTCTCCCCACCCCTACTAGCCGTGAGGCACCCGGACTCTGCGGTGCCTCCCCTCGTGGCCGTTGGAGCTCGGGTCCTCGTAGTCGTGGCCCATAGCCCCCTTGCCAAATTTGCAGTGGCACCAACCACTCTGCCAAAACATGTTGGGAGAACTACTCTGGCCCTGGGGCCTCGTCCTCCGGTGCCCTCGCCCTCTCCATGGCGCCTCCTCCTCCGCAGCTCCCAACAAGTGGCTCCTTGACAGCGGAGCTTCCGACTACATGACGGCGGATCTTGGTAACCTCTCCCTCCATGTGCCTCACTAGACGTCCGACCATGTCAACGTCGGGAACGGGGAAGCTTTACGCGTCTCAGCCATGGGTCACATCACCTTCATCTCGGACCCTCTACTCTTTCTCTTCGCAATGTTTTACTTACTCTGTCCATCTCTCATAATCTTCTTTCCGTTCACAAACTCGCTCTTCATAATAATTGTTCACTAACCTTTGAAGCCTCTCATGTTACAATCCAGGACACTAGCTCTCGGTGCATACTCTTTCAAGGACTGTGCTGACATAGTGTCTATCCGGTGTCTTCCGCCCTTACTATGTCCCCACCACCCTGCTTGCTTCCACCTCCTCTCACCTTTGGCATCATCGGCTCAGACATCCATCCTCCACTATGTTTAATTTAGTTGCCTCTACCTTGTCATCTCCAATAAAAAAAAATGTCATCCTTAGATTGTAATAGTTGTCTCACTAGTAAAGTGCACAAACTCCCCTTCTTGCTCTCCCTGAAGCGCACCTCCCGCCCTCTTGAGCTTGTCCACTCGGATGTTTGGGGTCCCTCTCCGGTCACCTCCATTCTCGTCTTTCGTTACTATGTGACCTTTGTCGATGACTTCTCCCGGTTACACTTGGCTTTACCCCCTCAAACTCAAATCCAATGTCCTCGAATGCTTTCGCCTATTCCATATCATGGCCAAACGGACCCTCAACCAAACCCTTCACACCCTTTGCACCAACAATGGTGGTGAATACCTCAACCACCATCTCTCTTCCTACCGCTCCTCTCATGGCATCTCCCACCAAACCTCGTGCCCTCATGCCCCCGAACAAAATGGCATTGCCGAAAGAAAACACTGACACATCATCGATACTACCCTCTCCCTCCTCTCCCACGCCCACATGCATCTCTCCTATTGGGTGGATGCTACTTGCACCGCCACCTATCTTATCAATCGCCTACCCTCTCCCTCCCTACAAAATCTCACTCCCTAACAACTCCTCTCTTCATCTCGGACCCTCTAACATTTGAAAAATAATATACTCTGTAATTTTCAAAACGGGGACTAGGAGACTGAATCACCTCATGAGGTGATTCAATGGTTCAGGCTTGAAACAACCTGAATCAACTTCAAGGCTGAATTTTTAATTATGCGTAGCTTCTATATACAAACAAGATTCTTATAATTCAAGCCTGAATTGAGGCTAAATCAACTGAATCTTCCAAAAATTTAATATCCAAACAGCCCCTTAGCATTAGGGAAGTGTTTTTCTTATTCTATTCTGACAATGAGCTGAGCATAAAGAATGCATGTGAAACATTCATTTTGAGATCCACGGTGCACATACTACTACACATTACCGTTAGTACCCCTTATACTATATACTAGTGTGTGCACCATCAATTTAAAAAATGAACATTTCATATATGTTCTTTATGCTCGGCTCAGAAAACTGAACCAGCTAAACCGGCCTGAAAGCTAATCGTGTTAGGTTCAATATCACCATGACTTTCCATCAAATTGTCTCCGGGTAAACAGGGATTTGGGCGAGAGGGGTAGAAATGGACTTCGGTTAATAGAGTCTGCGTCCGCATCTGAGTTGTTTGAATTCAATTCTTCCGAATTGACCAATTATTTCGGTCACAAATATGATTATGTTGAACATAATCGGTCGACCAACTTACCGACTAAGACTCCCGTCCCCAGTCCCCTCCGCCGTCTTCTTCCCTGCCCGCAGTATGGCGTGAGGGTTTCTTTCAGTTTTTTAAGCTGACTGGTCCATGTTCATTACCAACCAGAAGACGAGGGCCGGTTGGGAATGGGCACCCAATAAATCAAGTTCGTTCCATGGCAGGCATCTTTGACACGGTGCTTCAGATGACTATTCAAAGCCAAACGGTCAAGTAAGAGCTCTCTAGTCCACAAGTTACCCAAAGAAAATACTATTATTACAAAAAACAAAATGCAAAGAGAAAAAAACGTTAGACTTATTGCTCCATGACCAGAATTCCTGCCCAAAGCTGGACTCCCAAATACGGTCTCTATGTACCATGTTAAAGAGCTTCATGTACATGGTTACACAAGCACTAATCGGTGAACATTGAGCGTGGTATATGCGTCTGCGATGCTATTTTGTTTGGAAGGATCACATAAGCCTTAAATGACATTCCTAATCATGTTGAAATAAGAAATGCCCAACTTAAATGAAACTCAAATCTTAATTTTTTTTCCTTCATGAAAACTGGTATGGATGCAGTATAAATCACACTAGAATTGAGCATCTAAGACATTTCTAACGCGAGAAGCTATATTTGACCCAAAGATCATATCTTATAGATGGCAAATTTTGCTAAATGTGCATCTCTAATTGCTCATTATGCCAATTGGAAATGCTCTAAGTATTATTAATTGCAAAATTGAGATCAAGATTAGCAAACTAAGAAATGTTACTATTCCTTTTCAAACTTGAAATATTTAAAAACGTGGTCCTGTCCAATTTATTTTGGGACAATGCTACTGCGTAATTTGATGTCGTGAGAGTGGAAAGTGGCAAAGTTGTAAATATATGAAGTTGACGTCCATCAGGTGTCGGCTGGTCGTTGAGCTCTCGTGAGTCATGTAATCGAAAGCCACTTTTATACCACAAACACAAGAGAAACTTCGTACCCCCACGTAAAGCTATCTACAACAATAAACTACGGGCAAAGGTGTTAAGTGTGGGCCAGAGATTAATAGTACTCCTTTTTATTTACTTTTTTAAAATAAATTAATTTTAAAAAATATAAATAAAATATTAATGTAAAACAGTTGAAATAATTAAAAAGAGATTTTATTCTTAAACTTTGTCAAATTGTTAAATTTTAGTTTAATAAGACATATTTAGACGGTAAGTAGGCCTATAAACTTTAATTTTTTTTAATCTTACAGTTACTTAAAAGAAAATATTTTAAATAATTTATTAATATTAATTATATATAAGAGTATTTAATATTTAAAATCGACCACGCAAGACCTAACTTTCCGCAAGCTTATTGTGGAACTTATTTAATCCATCGGTTTCAAATTAATATTATTATTTAATATATTTTATTTACTTTTAATAATTAATTACTTTAAAAAGTATTATAAATTTATTTTTAAATATAATAAAAAATATGAAAAATAATATTTTAAAAAAGAAATGAAGTAACGGGGTTAAGAAGGAGATGTGGCAGACGGCGGTTCCCTAACGACGGAACTGAGACTAAGAAGCAAAACGGTAATGAAATACAAGACCTTCAAGTCCGGTTCTGGTGTCCGCGCTCCCGTGCACACTCTTCGCGCAGCTGGAGATCTGGTTGGAGGCTCGAAGCCGGGTACCGCCGCCGCCGCGACACCACCGCCTGCAAAAATCAAGCAATCAGAGGGAGGAGGGATGGGGCAGTCTCAGTCTGCCTCCTCTTCTTCGTCTTCTTCCTCTCCTGGGCGGAACCGCCGGTCCAAATCCAGATCCACCGCCTCTTCGATCCGGGCACATCGCTCCTCCTCCGCGGCCGATTCGGTCATGGCCCAAGACGAGGCCAAATTGCATCCGCTCGAGAGCCAGGAATGGGAGGTGGATTGTAACGAAGAAGAAAGGGATTACATCTCGGATCTGCCGGACGAGTGCCTGGCGTGCGTCTTCCAGTGCCTCAGCTCCGGCGATCGTAATCGATGCGCCCTTGTGTCCCGGCGCTGGCTCGCCGTAGAGGGTCAGTCCCGGCAGCGTCTCTCCCTCGACGCTCGCGCCGACCTCGCCCACGCCCTCCCCTCCGTCCTCTCCCGCTTTGACTCCGTCTCCCGCCTCGTCCTCAAGTGCGAGCGCCGATCCGTTAGCATCGGGGACGACTCCCTCCTCCTCGTCGCCCGCCTCTGCCCTAACCTGGCCCGCCTCAAGCTCCGCGCCTGCCGCGAGCTCACGGACGCCGGCCTCGCTGCCTTCGCCGCCAACGCCCCTCACCTCCGCAAACTCTCCTGCGGCTCGTGCACCTTCGGCGCTCGCGGCCTCAACGCCGTCCTCGACGGATGCGCCGCCCTCGAGGAGCTCTCTGTTAAGCGCCTCCGTAGCCTCAACGCCGCCGACGCTGCCGGCTTGGCCCCTGTTGGCGGCCCCGGGACCGCCGCCGCCGCCTCCCTCCGCATCGTATGCCTCAAGGAGCTTTACAATGGGCAGTGCTTCTCCCCGCTCATCCTCGCCGCCAAAAACCTGGCGACCCTCAAGCTCCTTTCCTGCTCCGGCGATTGGGACGAGCTTCTCCAGGCCCTTCCTGGTCGCCACTCCTCGACACTGGCTGAGATCCACCTTGAACGCGTCCAGGTCAGCGACCGCGGCCTTGCCGCCATCTCCAGCTGCACCAACCTGGAGATCCTCCATCTCGTAAAGTCCCCCGAATGCACCAACGCGGGCCTCATCTCCATTGCCGAAGGCTGCAAGCTCCTTCGCAAGCTCCACATCGATGGTTGGAAGACGAACCGGATCGGGGACGAGGGCCTCATGGCCGTCGCCAGGCGCTGCCCCAAGTTACAAGAACTAGTCCTTATCGGCGTCAATCCCACCACCGTGAGCTTAGGCCTCCTCGCCGGCAATTGCCGCAGGTTGGAGCGCCTCGCCCTCTGCCGGAGTGAGACCTTCGGCGATGCAGAAATGACGTGCATAGCCGCAAAATGCTTGGCCCTGAAGAAGCTCTGCATCAAGGGCTGCCCTGTTTCCGACCAAGGAATGGAGGCCTTGGCCTGCGGGTGTCCGAGTCTTGTAAAGGTAAAGGTGAAGAAGTGCAGGGGGGTAACCCCGGAGGGGGTTGAATTGCTGAGAGCGAGCAGGGGCTCGGTGGTTGTCAATATAGATGCTACGCCTGCTGCTCCGGGAGCGGTGGCCACCTTGTCCGTCGACCAGCAGGATGCAGGCCTCAGCGATGGCGGGGAGATGGCAGTGGAACAGGTTGCAGACTTTGATCTTCGGTCGAACAGCAGTGGCCGGTCTGTTTTGTCCAAGGCCAGAGTGGGGTTGTTTGCGGGCAGGAATTTCATGGCCTGCACTTTCCGGAGATGGTCTTCTCACGGTAGTAGCAGCAGCCGGCATCGTGCTACTTTGTGACTATTGAAGAATGTCAGAAGGTCAGGTACAATTTTACCTTGACATAAATTAAACTGTTCTAGTCTGCTTATATAATTGGTTTTCTTTACATTTCATTGTTGTCGTGTTCTTTTAATTTTTCCTTTGGTGGAGTTTCCTTCAATTCTTTTGCGACAATGAAAAATTGGGATGTTGAAAATGGCAAGAAAATCTTGTAAATGTCTAATGTGCCACAAGTATCGTAGTCAGAAGTGTGTTCTTTGTGTTTTGGAGGTATTTCACTTCTACCTGAATTTTTACAGTAGAATGTGGCTGAAGGATGAGGAATTGAGTTGGCTGTTGTGAAATCACAGTAGAAATGTTTTAGCAATTAGGAGCTATTAATTGATCATTGGGGGTATTTTCATAGACAAGACGTTATAATCTCCTGAGGGATTAATCAAATGCAAATATGCAGCAGCCTTTGCCTTTGTGGTTGCAGGCTGTTTCATGCACCTGAATTGAATGGGTTTGCTTTTTATTAACTGCTTGTCCCTACCATTAAGAGTGGAGGAGGAAAAGAAGAGAGGAATTGGGGGGAGAAAAACTTCAATTGTTTTCAGCTTGAACTCATGTTCGTAAGAGTAAAAAATTCATGAAAATTTGGAACCTCATCGACTTGGAATTAAAAAAAAATCATCTTTGTTACAGCCAGACAGCCTCCCCTTTGTTACTGACTTCTCTTGATTTAATATGACCGATCAAAATTCAGATATCAGCCCGTCAAGAATTTTGGATCGAACATCCTGCTGACATCAAGCCACTTCAATTCCTCCGAGCACCAGTATTGGAGTGTTGGTAGCTGCTCTCCCCATTAAAAGAATTTGTTTGGCATGTGCGAAATTTTGGAGGCTTATGATGGGCTTGAACCTAATTCTTCTTGTTTATTGGCAGTAGGCAGGTAACTTCTAAACTTTGTATTAGCTGAGCATTCAGCCTTGGATTGTTTCGTACAAAGAATGGAGCAGTTGTTAGTAAAGATAAAAGGAGGAGAATGTGAAAGACGAGGAATTTGTTGGATTTAGATGTCCATGTTCTTCACCTTTTTCATTTTACACTATACCCTAGTTTTGCTAAATTGTTTTACAGACATCAGTCTCCCAAAACATGTTTTTGTAATATTGATGATTTTTTCAATCAGGCACTAATTTATGTAGATTGTTGTTCCTTTCACCTGCTTGTTTTCAGTGTATTTCACTTTCGAAACCAAGTGTATATTATTATGACGAGGATGATGAACAGATTGTTGTCTTTTGGAAACCAGACTAGACAAACAGGCTGTGACAAGGATAAACATAGTCGGCTTTTGGAAAGCCGACTATACGAAAAGGCCCCGTCCGAGTACTGCACTCGTCTGTCTGCTTCCTCTATGTAGAAAAAAATTAATAAATCCTGCTAAGACCTATGGTCATCCATATTTTTACCAATAGGTCTATAATAAAATCATATTGTATAGAATAATATAATATTAGGATTATTCACTTATGATAATAATAAAATATAAATGACTTGTATCTTAGCGGTCGTATAACTTCTCATTTATTATGGTTTAAGCTTTTTACGGTAGATATTAGTGTATAATTTTTTTTATGTTTTTAAAGAGAGAATTATTATATAACCGGTCAATAAAGGCATCCAATTTCTCAATTTGTGGAATTGCCTCTCTTTTTTTTTTATCTTTCTTGCGCATTTTGGAGATGGGATTATTGTAATCCCCTGGTGATGCATTCCTGTAATGTTCCAAGATAAAATGTTATCAGCCACCGTATGTCCTCCTTTTGCCTCGCTCCCCTCCTCCCCGGTAGCCCTCTTCGTCCTGACTTTTTTTTTTGTTTTGCTTCTGTCTGCTCTATGACCTCCTCCTTTGTGCCCCCTCCGCAACCTGGCTTCATTCACCCTCTCTTTTAAGACAAGTCCTCAATTTTGTTTGACCGGGAATTTGAAAATAGGAATCACCAAGTGCTCTCCTGTAGGGTCTTTTGAAAATTGTATTGAAATTCAAGTATGTTGTAGAATGTAAAGAGACAAACATAACGTATTTAAGAACATGAAAATTTGCGTCTTCGAGCCTGTTATAGCCTCCAGTTCAGCGGAACCGTAGGTGATAGGCGCGCAGTAAGGGTTGCCAAAACGTGAAAAAGCTGACTGAGGCATGCAGATGTTGTTTCTTATGCATTTTTTAAGGCATTAGGCGTACTCACAAGAATCAATATAAGTTGAAGCCTATGCTGTCTATTTTGTGTGCATAATAATTTTTTAAAACTATTTTTTATATAATTAAATTTTACATTATATTTTGATTGGAAAGAGAAAAATAGATCCTCTTATTGTCAATGTGAGACTTACTTTTTTATAAGGACTCATTTTTTTTGTCCAATTAAAATTTGCTGTAAGTACCAAAAGAAAATGGTGTATCATTTTGTTGGAAAAAAATTTGTGTAGGGTTTTTAGCACCTATTTTGTATGGTTAATATTTGTAAATTGACAAATTTTATAATAATAATATAGTTTATCAAAGGAAAAATTATATAAATAATATTTTTTTTTAAAAATATTTACTTAAAAAGTATTCAGTTAAAAATATTTATTGAAATAGTGTTAATTTTTGCTACGCAGGCACCAGCTGGTCACTGGCACCTTCGTGGGTTTTTTAAAAAAAGATTTATAATTTTATCCTTTAGAAGGACAAAATCTGTTTTTATAAAGATAAAATCATTTAATTAATTTGTCCTCCTCTCTTCTCTTATGTTTCTTATCTCTTTTCACTCTCTTTCTCTCTCTAATCACTCTTTCTCCTTTATCTTTCGGCTATCTCTCCTCATAGGCTGGGTAGAGAGAGAAAGAGTAGAGAGAGTAAAGAGAGAGAAATCAAAAAAGTGAAGAAAGAGAAGAGAGAGAAAAGAGGGAGGACAAATCAATTAAAAGATTTCGTCCTTGCAAAGGATAAAATCTATCTTTAAATATTTTTGGAAGAAAGAAATTAGATTTCGTCATTCTAAAAGACGAAATCACCAAAAAAAAATTAAAAAAAAGCCATGTAGGCGCTAGTGCCTAGTTCGCGCCTACGTAACCAACACTATTTTGGTAAATATTTTTAATCGAACACTATTTAAATAAATATTTAAAAAAAATATTATTTGTATAATTTTTCCTTTATCAAATGTAAAAGATCAACCAAAAATCACATAATTTAGCGTTATTGATTCATGGTCAACTTTAAGATTTAAGCTCAAATTGAAGGATGAAATAGAGAATCTACTTGAAGACAATGGAAAGTAGAGCAAAGAAACTAGTCAGCCAATTCAAGTTTTTAATCATATGCACAAGGTAAGATACAAATGACCATTTACAAACCATGTAAGAGTAGGAGAGGGAATTTCTACAGCAGTCTTAATTTGTCTTTGTAAATTTCTCCGGCTACAACAGAGCTTCAGAAAAAGCAGCTGCTGGCTGCTGCAGCAGCACATAAAAACAGCAGTTGCTTCACTAGTGCATGTGTAGTTGCTGTTGTTGCTTGTGCACGAAGTGGCAATTGTAGCAGCCGATGCCTTCTGCTGCTTCACTCCAACAACTGCTAGCATGCAGTGCTTTTTCCTGCACAAGCAGCAACAATTGCTACTATAGAAGATGCAGTCATGCAACAGCATACCAATAGATAAGGGAACCTTATATTGCTCTTGTACCTTAACTCCTCCTATCTCCTTGACCTTAGAGAATAAAGCTTAGGATGCCTCCTGGTTGGGAGATTGAGCTACTAAATAACTACTTTGGAGATGAAGTTCTCGGTGCTACCTTCATCAACAATCACCTTACATCACTTGCCTTAAATGGACCCAGTAGTGGTAAATAATTTGTCTTTGTGTGTCCTCCACTTGCTGAGTGGAAATCATAATTCTTCTCAGCACTAATAACTCCGCTTACGCTTCCATTTGATTATCTTCATCCCCATATACTCTTTCCACAATTTCCTCCTCAGTTGCCCCTTCAATTTAAGCCTACATGGCTTCTTGATTAGTGATCACAACAGCGATAGAGCCAAACTTCCTAAGTGAACAACCACTTGAGGTATGTCCCGGCTGCTTACATTTGTAACAAATGATGGGATTGGAGCTTAAAGCTTGGGCTGGCCCTGATTTTGAAGTTTGGGCAGCAGCTTTGAAAGGGCTACGGGTTGCTTCATTCTAGCCAATTTCCTGAGTGGAGTCAAGTGCTACTTGCTTTTGCTTGTAGTTCGACCCTCCTTCATGTGTGCTTCTTGAGAAGAACTCCCATATTCTCACACTTTCCTTAGCAAGACTCTCATACCTAAAGGCAATTTAAGAAGCCTCCAAAAGTGAGTTAAGGGAGTGGCTGGTCAATTTTTCTTGTAAAGGAAACTTTAACCCACTTGTGAAGCAGGCAATCTTTTGGGCTTCCGACTCAATGATATTGTTCCTTGCCGACAACCTTTAGAAATTCTCCAAATACTCCGAAACAATCTCATTACCTTGCCGGCAGTCTTGATATTGCTTGAACAACATTTGTTCATAATTGACCGTCAGGAATTGGTTCCTCAAGAGTTGTTTTATGCGCGGCCATGATCGAAGGGGGTGTTTTCCAAGCTGCAACCCGTTGGTTTGCAGCTGGTTCCACCATGCGGCGGCCCCTTCAACTTGCAAGACACCAACTTCACCTTTACCTTGTCGGGAACCTCTATCACTTCAAAATAAATTTCCACCTCAAACAACCATCCAAAAATACTTTGATGCTCATTCGTCCATAAAATTGGGTAGCTCAAGCTTGGGTTTGAAGTGGAAATGTCCCCGGTCATTGCCTCCCGCCGATGGAAATGGGTCTTCTTCATCCTCAGTGGAATCATCTTGTGGTGGGAGATTTCGGCCAGCTGGCCCTCTTTGGTTCCAGTGCATTCTCACTAGATGGGGGTGAGGAACAACAACTCTCTCCACTAGTTGTCATCCACCAGCAAACACCCTTCCCAGATAGGAGCCCTCTCCTAGCAGAAATCCAAGGACCCTCCCGCCAGCGTGCATGCCTCCCATATGTTGAACTTCCCTTGGCAGAAAGCCCGGAAACCTCCCGCCAGTGTTGAACTTCCCTTGGCTATCGGGATACCGTCGTCCTACCCATGACCCTTTTCTAGGCAGAACTCCTAAAGGTCTTTTGCTAGTGGTCCAAGCCTCCGTTCAAGAGTAGGTCATCATGAAATTATTTCCCCTCAGCTTATGGCCGCTTCTGTGATCACTTATCAGATTCAATTTAGGCTATAAAGAACTAGACCAGCAATATATGTGCATGACAATTTTCATTCATTGATTCCTTTAAAACTGCAATTTTTGGCTTTCAAGATGCTCTCTCTTGCAATCTTTGTTCTTTATTACGCCCTAATTTATTTAGAAAAACCTTGAACACTACAAACCTCACTTTGTGAGAATCTCAAATCTTGCATTCTAGTAGGTCAATGGAAGTTCATCTAACAAACCTTGTTAGAATATAAAAATAAATAAATAAGATTTCCCCTTTGTAACAGCTCGAGCTTTTAGGAAACTTGGTTATTTAACATGTTATCAAAGCTCCAGGTTATACCCCAATTGTGTTCCACATGCCGTACTTGATAGGCACTTGCACGTGAGGGGGGCATATAAAAAAAAATAAGATTTTCCCTTCACAGCTCGAGCTTTTATAAAACTTGGTTATCTTACAAACTGACACAATTTGAAACCTCATAAGTATTGGTTTTTTCATAGGTAATGACAGCCTAGTAGTTCCCCACTAAGCATAAACATTTAATTTGTTCCAATGTCAAATAATCATAAACATACGGAGAATTTAACCAAAAAAAAGAATATATAAGATAGAAAAGGGTGCCTATAAGGATTAGGTCAACAATTAATGATATAGACAGTAAAATACAAGAATAGGAAGAAGGGACCAAATCCCCAATGATAGAAGTAGAGACCATCTCAAATAATAGCATTAGAGTGAAGAGCTTATTATGCAATTATTAAGCCCACTTTCAAAAGTCATATACACATTATCATCAATAGCGTCAAATCCAGTAAAGATTTTTCTTCCAAGTACTATATTACCATAATTGCCAAGAAAATTACTGGTTTTCAATTCAGTATCTGAGAATGCATCGAAAACTATTCCAGGCAAAATTGACGTAGCCAGGAGATTTTGAGAGTGGCCTAAGAAGATAATACAGGGACTTTCATTCACCACAGAGCCCTTCTATAGGAAATTATACAAAAGGTTTTATGTTGAATAATATGTACATGAAGAACAAACATATGAACTGTCAATACCGATGAAAAGGTTAGTTAAATAAGATACCAGGTTTTGTGTATTTCCGTTGAGTGTTGCTGCAAACTCTACAAATGAAATTATTTCCATCTGAAGTATTTCAACTTCACTAGAGTCTGCATGGCTATCAAAAAGTGCTCCAGAGTTTTTTGAGACATCTTCAACAGATCTATGGCTTTCACCAGATGATTCTTCCAAAGTGGATCCAAAATAGAAAAAGTTCTCCGAAAAGATAACCTCCCATACTCCAGGTGAAGAAACAAGAACTTTTCTTTATGCATAAAGAACATAATGTTGCAACGTACTAGCTAAAACCCTGCATTAATCAGAAAGGTTCATTTGAACAACTTCATCATATATTGAAGTAGATAAGCAGGTATGTAGAATGGCAATATAAGGGGAAAAACTGAACCCAAGTGGGGGCTGATGCCTCACACAAATGCAGGAAGAGAGCCAGGAAAATAAGAACAAATCAGGGGCCATGTGACACCCCCTAATAAGGTAGGACACAAATGGTTCCTTGTCTATCATTTTTTAGAGAGAATTCACAAGCATAAAAAGGATTTAGATTAATACCAAAAGAATCTGTACATCAAATGCAAGGCAGTCATATACTAGATCTCGACTGACATATCAACTGTAGTTACTAAGATAATCAGTTAATTATATAGTAGCAATGCCAACAATGGTCCTTGGTTTTTTAACAAGATACCACTATAACAGGCAACAGAACCAAAAGCATAAAACCGCAGAACTCTAATGCTTATTATAGTTGGAGCTGAAATTTTAAGAAGATGTATAATGATTATTTTTCATTATAAATAACTGAAAAGGATGATGGATATAGTTCTCAAAAAAACACAAGATTCTTAACAATATACTTAATCCTGTTCAGAATTCATGAGGAAGAATGTAGTCCAAAATATGTAATTCTTTAATCACTGACAGCTGACAAGGTCAATGAAAGACAGTCATGTACTAGGTCACACATCCACTGTAGTTACAGAGATAATCAGTTAATTATACAGTAGCAATGCTAACAATGGTTCTTGGTTTTTTAACATGATACCACTATAAACAGGCAACAGAACCTAAAGCATAAAACCTCAGGAGAACTATGACGCGTATTATAGTTGGAGCTGAAATCTTAAGAAGATGTATAATGATTATTTTTCATTATAGTTCTCAAAAAAACACAAGATTCTTAACAATATACCTAATGCTGTTCTGAATTCATGAGGAAGCATGTAGTTCAAATTATGTAATTGTTTAATCACTGACAGCTGACAAGGTCAAACAGTCAACATTTATGGAAAGTAAAAGAGGCAGGTAAGATATCAAAGGAAAGGATATATTAGTGCTGTTTTCCATTCGGCAACAAAAATAGAGCACTCTTTTCCCATATCACAGACAGGAAGCACAAGTATACAGCAACAAAAAAAATTAGAATAGACAGGATTATTGTTGAAGATTACATAGCATGATCAAAATTGTCAAGATTCACGCAATTAAAGAAAGTAATAATTTGTTGCTTCCTAATTCACCTCAGAGGGGCAGGCAGCTCATTTTGAGTAGAGCAAGCTTTGATGCATGAAAATACAGTTCGGAGAACCTTCAAGATCCACTTTATTGAAACTTCTGAATATACAAATGAGACTGGCCTAGCAGTTCGACCAACTGATGCTTGAACACAATGAAATTCAATGTCCTCTGAAGCAAGAACAAATGAGCAAAGAACTCGGCTCAGATTTACAACATATTCATTCCAGCTCCTTGATACTACCTCATGAATTCCCTTTCCTAGTTCTTGAACTGCCAAGTGATGATCACCTTCTGAGGAAGATTCAACTATTTCACGTTGAAACTCCTGAATCATGAAAGCAGGCCAACAGAGGTTGTTTGCAAACTTTTGTACCCTTCCATTCTCACAAAGAAATTGCATATTATTTAAATTACCAAAGCTGGAGAAGTGGTTAAGGACGTTGAAAAAAAAAAAGAAAAGCAGGAAGGCAGAGTAGGACTACCCTTAAAGGCAGCAATTTAACAAACAAAACTCAACAATACCCAAAAATTTAAGATTAATCATGCCGAAACAATATATCAATTGGTCAGGTTTGGGCCAAAGCATTGCAAATTATGTTCCAATAGATAAAAGAGAAGAGGGAGGATAAATCTCTCGATACATACATATAGAGAGGGAGTGGGAGAGAGAAGGTGAATGAGAGAGAGAAAGAGAGAGGGGAAAGAAAACAAAGAGCAAATAATAAGGAACTTTACTAACAGTTTTACAAGAAATTTATCATCCTAAATTCTCCATATGCAAACGAACTTCAAGATATAAACTCTTGTAGAATTTAGTCCATCAAGTCTTCAAACCACAGGCAAACATGTGACTCTTACATGTACAGACCAACGGGTAAGTGTACTTTTAACAATGTCCATGGGCGGGTGGTCCTGACCATAATTCATGATTAGGCCATCCCCATCATCACTGCTAATATGAATTGTCAATATGTCCCCCAATCAAGCTCAGTTTCTGGGCTCCAAGGATTATCTAGCACAGTATCAAAGTAGGTATGAAGATGTCACATGTTCAATTCCCTAGGGAGGCAATACTTCCCCTTTTATGACCTTCGGTTTTTGCTCACATGTAGAGCCTAATCAAGCTGCACTTGCAGGGAATAATTGAAAAGCTTTAAAGCTTTTGGGAACAAATAGTTATTTAATAATCGCCTTAGCCTCATTATTATGGGTTCATATGCACATCCTAATCAAACCCACACTTGCATGGAAGTATTAATATGCCTTGTACCCGTCACAGCTGGATTCAATAATAGCTAACAATCACCTTATCCCCATTTTTTGGGCCAAAAGACATGAACCATTGTTCTGCCTACACGATTATAAACTATTTCCGCTCCCAACTCTCCTTTATTAGCTCTTTGGTTCGGTATCCACAAACAACAATACACATTTTGTTAACTGTCTTCTTTGCGCAAGTTACCCCAAAAAATCAAGTAATTACGCACATCATTTACAACAACCACATAAACGTACACGAGTATAGTTTCTAGCACAAGCAGTCAGGCTGTTCTAAATTAAACTTAACCCTGATTGGCTAAGACTAACTAAAACAGCAGAAAGCAGAGTTCTTTTGAGTTGGTATGTACATTCTAAATCATTGTCAAAATACAAGATGACGGTCAACAACAAACAGCAAAAAATTGCAGACATTTCCCAATATATTGCAAAATATAGTATTAAATTCCACTCTTACTTCATCAAATATTGCAATTTAAAGATGAAAATAAAAAGCTAACTCCGGTAAAAAATGAAGCAATTAAAGGATACACGGCCTCTCTTAAGACTTCCAAAGAAAGAATTTGAAGCTGAAAGACATCATTCATAGGATTTGCATTTATGGGGTGAAGCAATATAAAGCATCAGTAAATGACTAAATATAAGCAGAAATGATAAAAACAAATGAAAGAAGCAAAAGAGATATTCCAAAATAAGAAGCAGGTTATGGGGCTATGAAAAACTTCACAAAGGCCAATTTTCTTAGTACTTTCCTGCTCATTAGAGGTTTACATTTAATGCCTCTGGCAGGAAATTATGCATCTTAAACTGACTTGTGTACTAAGTTTAGTATTTCGTAGACTACATTCAGATTCTGATTGAATTTACCACTTTTAGGACGCTTTTGAGAAAGATTTCATCAATAAAAGATGTTGACAAGTGACCCTCTTGGGAATCAACTTCCTCATTTCCGCCAATCTCTTTCTCTTTACAGCAATACTTCCATAGTATTTTACAACGGTTTTAGATAAAAACAATTGACAGAACAAACTTAAATTAAGACTGAACCAAACAAATAATGAATCTGAATCCACTGTATAAGCTGATCTGAAAGGGTTGCGTCTTCAAAGGTCAGAATAAAGCTTGAGAAAGGATCCAAAATTATCAACCCACCATCCCTTAAAAAAAATAGGGAAAAAAATCTGATAAAAGACAAACCTCAAGCAGGCAAGCCCTCTTTCTCCTCTCTTGTTCTCCTGCAATCCTCTTCTCCCATATGTCCTTCCTTACTCACCTTCCCTATCCCACCCAACCTTTTCTTCTCAATTTTCTCACATTCTTATCCCAGATATTACATATCTCAAAAGCCATCAAGAATCTTTAGCACCCCTGTCCTTTCAAAGCACATCTAAATCAGAACTTCTTTGATCAATCCCTCTCTAGGACCCCAGCCTCTAAATAAGACGGTTTTTTTTGGGGGGGAAATAGTGGGCTCATTTGAGTTTAGGACACCACCAATGAGTTTTATACATGGGTTTCTAGGTTGGCTACAAAATCAGACAAAAGTACAAACGAATATTTTGGTTGTTCTTTCGTGGGTATCTAGTTGTCACCACCTTATTTTTTGGCACGTGCAGAAATCTTGGGAACTATGTAAACTGCTTTGACTTAGAAAAATGAATGAGTAATTGGAAGTGAAAATGATTGAATCATCCCCCATTTTTTCCATTTTAACAAGTTTCTGGTTGCAGCATATATGATGCCAGAATAAATATCAATTTAATTTGGTTACACTGGAGCTGTAACTAAAACTTGTTATTTTTGAATTAGTAATGCATTCTTCACAATTTTGGACTTCAACCCCTTATTAAACAACAACCCAGTTTGTCCCTAGTTAAGTTGGTCAGCACATTTGAGAGTTCTGACATAATTTTAAAACCCATTGCCATTTTGAAAACTGAGACACACTTGTAGAACCCAACATCAAAATATCTAAGGCAGGGTTTAGAAAACTTCTATTTCCTTGAAAAAAAACTCGAACTGAGAAAATTTTCTTTTCATACAAGGCTAAAACATATAAAAAAAAAATCAGGAAACTAAATTTATGATATTAGGGGTGCCAGGCAAAACTGGTTTTGTATTTAAGGAAAAGTAATCAGTAGGTGTTGACTTTCAGAACTCATCAAGCATGAATCAACATTAGTGTAAAACATATTTTGCAGATCGTTGTAATATTAACAGGTGATATTTCTGAATGCTTTAAAGGTACTCCTGCTCTTCCTGGAGAAAAAACCAATCTGCGGAGCAAGCGGAGGACTGGACCTGGGGGTCAGGACTCAGAAGAGGACTGGACAGACGGTTCAGCAAACTGCATTAAGTCAGAATACCTTTTTCCAAGGATTGCCAGGTCTGAAAATTTGGTACCCACTTTTTATTACCCTATTAATTGTCTTCTCTCGCCATCTTGAACCCCTAACTACACCAGGAAAATATCTTCGCAAAAAAATGTTTTTTCCCTATTTTACCAAATCCCGAACCAACTCTTGGTTTCAAATGAAAAGGTTCAAGTAAAGCATCCCATCCTTACCGGCCAAACATTCAGGAAGTTATAACTAATATAATAAGAAAAAAAGTTCAGCAACGAACCTTTCATTATAAGTAAAAAGAACATTCTTTAAAGCCAGTGTGCTGCTTGATAGAAGACTAAGCCCATCTAATAAAACTTCAAGCCCTCCAATACTTCTAAAATGATTTTGAGCCCGTAAATTTTCAGATAGAGAAGAACGAAGTGCCTTTAAAGTTAGGTGCTGGACTGATATATCAGTCAACTGTTCCTTCAAACTCAACCTCTTGACAACCCTTAACAGCTCTGGAACAAAGACAGCTAGTGTGACTAACAAACTAAAGAAAAAAGATATTGGAAAACAAGAAGTGCCAAAGAAATAAAAAATAATATTATAATAAAAAAACTTACATAGTAGTAATAAATCATTCATTGAACCAGAGAGAGGGGGAGAGGAAATCATACCTTACCTACTAACCAATTAAGGCCACCTGCTTCAAGAACTGATGTAGTTGCCTTCTGTTGCCATTCCCTTCTTACTTCATATTTGACACCATTATTACTGATCAATTGAACATCCAAAGATGCACTATCCTTCGAAGAAGCATGGTCTAAAGCATATGTGTCAGACTGAACCATCTCATACTTGTTAAGATTCAAATCTATGAAATTACATATAATGGATACTACATACACCAGTATCTTTTGTAATATACCAATCTTCTCAAGCATAGAAAATGGCATTTGCTCATTGTCGAGAAATACACTAGTTAGCGATTTGAGTTGAACAGCTGCAGCTGAGAAAGGTAACAGTGACGGTATTAAATTGATGCCCGTAAAAAGTAATATCTTAAAGCTTTATATGAGTCAGTGTATGATGCATTACATAATAATGAAAGGAAGGAATTACAAGATCTGGAATTTGGACACACAAGGGTTATTTTGGTAATTACATCTGCAGAGGCTGTTTACAACTTTCCAGCAGTGTCAGAAGTACTCAGAGACCTTAAATTTCTCTCCTGCAACCCTAATATCCTTCCTCACCCAACTCTCACTAAACTATCCCTTCTTCCTCCTGTCCCCAAATAGATGATTGCAGACAGTTCAAATGAGGAGGTAGGGAACAGAACAAAATAAATGCTATACAGCCTAGTGCCAAGTGAATTGCCATGTTCATTCATGTTACTATAATTTACATTACTGTCAAAAAATTTATAACAAAACAAAATATTGATTCTTTCTTGTTGTTCACATATTTAAAAGCCAGCTGCTACATGACGAGCCTTGTAATGCCCTAGAAAACCCAAACATTTCAAAAACTACAACAGTTGTGTATGAGTGGGTCACATGCTTGCTACAAAGGATAAAAAAAAATTCCGCTAAGACATTTTAAAAACCTTCCTGTACTCAAAGAAAAAAGTTTCTAAACAAAAAAGGAACAAGTGATCTTTCGCCAGCATGTAGTTGAAATAACAAAAAAAATTTAAACAAAAATCCCATAAAAAAGGATCAATACCTTTCATCAGTGCTGTAAGTTTTTGCATGCCTCCATAGTAGATGAAAACTTTACAGTTGTAGATTGAATGACTTACAATAGTTAATGCATCTAAAACATTGATCCCTTCAGCACCAAAATTTAAGCTCGCTGAGGCTTCCAATAGATTAGGAGTTGATTGTACTGCATGGATTAAAATTTCAATTAAAAAGATAGCCATCAACCGAGCTTATCATTGGGGGTTTTCAAATCTTGCAACTACAGTCAAATGACATACGTACAACATGAAACTATGAAATTGCACAACAATGTTAGCTCTTTCCAGTAACACCTTTAGTTAGGAGGATTCACATTCTATCATTACTATCAACACCTTATTCCATTCATGTCAGGCTGGTGATAGTTTAAGGACTGATCTTAGAGGGAGAAAAGGAGAATTCAAGAGACCAAGAGGAAAGAAGATAAACAAAAAGACAACTGTCATTAACTACTTAACCACAAACCATAACTCTCGCAACTATTTAAATAAACAAGTAAACCTTTATAACTAATTAAACATATAACCTAAAATACCTCCATACATAAGAACTACCTACTAATTTCTCAATAAATAAATGAGTGTAAATTACTAATCCACACTTATTACTTGGATCCTATTATTCCAGCCTTGCATACGCATCATCTTGACCTCAAAGTGGAATGTCTATGATTGGTGGCATAGATCATGCGTCTGCACTATTCATTCTCAATAAACATGTCAATAAGATGCAGCATATACTTAGAAGATCTAGCTTCCATCCTTGGCCCCATGACGTCATTAAAATAGATACTCCAATATTGCCCTGATATACCCCTCTTGAAACCAAGTGGTCCCTTAAAAACACCCCCATTGCAATTTGACTGTGAAGAAAAGAGTATTTTGATGCACTTGAGCTCCCAGGAAACTACCATTTGCTTTGACTGGTGCAGTCCCGCCAGTTAGGATAGAAACTTCAGGATGTAGTCCTAACAGGGACCACAAATTCCAGAACTCAAACATAGTGGTAAATTGTGGGAACATGGCCCCCTGCAATCCTCACCCTAGGACCATGGTGGTCCATCACCACATAAGAACAACTGCAGTGGCATTGAGATGCAAACCCTAGCAGCACAAATGGAAAAACGCCTTCTATTTGGTACCCACCCTCGTGAAGACTAAACCACAACTTGCCAAATGCATCTCATTCATTGCCAACACCATGGCAGGGCCCTGGCAAGAGCCACCATCCAGAAAGACCTTGACTTGCACGTGATGCTAGAAGTTTATATTGTAACCCCTAGGGTTACAAGGGTGAAATTAAGGAGATAGTGTATGTGGGGAAGAAGAAGGGGAAGAGAGTTAGGGAGGGACAGAGATAAATAAATTGGACTAATTTACTGCTCAAAATTCGTAACTAATGACTGTGGAGGAGTACATGATTTATAGGCTTTAGCCTTCTCTAATTAGGAAGCAAATCTAAACTAAAAATACTAGAACAATAAGAATCCTACCTTTAATAAGTAATTCTCAGTTGGGAAAGCAAACCTAAACTAAGACATACTTACATAAAGAAAGTCCGAATTAAATCTTAATTCGAAATCATAACAATCCACCACTACTTCCACTAGGCCTTGTCCTCAAGGCTGGGAAGGACCAAGACGCTCATCAACGACAAGAGGCTAGAGAATCCAATTATACTTAGGACGAGGGCACTGAATGATGTACAATTTATTCGGCGGTTGAGCGGTAAAGAGGCGTTTGACCCCATCAAGCTCAAAGCTCATCTGCATATATTCAAAGTCCCATTTAACCTTTCGCAATGTGCACAACTAATCCATGCCAAGAACGATATCAACTCCCTTAATAGGTAGGACATAGAAATCAAACTTTATAATAAGGCCTTGAGCAAGAAGACATGCCTTATGACAAACCCCTATATTGTGAAGCGTATACTTTTCATCACAATTGTAGCATAAGCCTTGGGAGCGGCGAGCCCTCATTTCAGCATGAGATAATCGCTTAAGAGAAATAGGAAGAGTACTGTTACGGGGTCGCCCGGGGAACGACCACCGTGCAGCACTCGCAAGGCCAAACAACTCAGTGAGTAAGCCTTTCTTCGTCAAGGTCATGGCCTCGTGCCATTCAACCAAGCGTCTAGCCCGCAAAGCCAAGCAGCGAACCCGTCCGAAGGCGGATGTGCGAACGTGCCGGACCATCTCCCAAGCGAGCTAGCCGGAGAGGGACACTTCCTTGCGATGCACAGATCCAATTAGGCAACTCGGTCATGCGAACAATCCGTCTCAGCTAAGTGTATGCAAGGGTCTTTGTATCCAACATGGCCATAAGGCCAGACAGCCGCCCGATTAGTCGGAGAGCCCCATCCCACTATCGGAAGGGCTCCTGGCATGATAGCTAGCAAGGCAACAAGCCTTCGTTGCCATCCGGACAGCCTGCTTGCAAGGCTAGGCATCATACCAACAGCTTGTCCATTAAACTCACTATGTCCCTCCCTATATAGCATAAGAGATTTCTTGCATTTCTCTGGAGTGGCAGCCAAAGTGGCCGTACGGGCATGGTATATCCGAATTTCACCAAACTGCCCGAGAACACTCCTAAGGACCCTCTAACACTATATAAGGAGGAGGGGACATCTTAAGAATCCAAAAATGTACTAGTTGGCTATGTGTCCCAACATAGCCAACTATGTGTGTGCATCGTTGCGTGCTTTCTACGCAACATTGCGCACACATGTTGCGCAACATTGCGGGCCTTCCCCGCAACGCCTGCACACATGATATGCAACACTAAGGGCAGTTCCCATAATGCATGCACACCTCGTATACAACACATTCCCACGTGTGTGCGCCCCAGCACGTGTCACGGATAGTCCGCTCCGCTACCCCGTGACAGTACGCCCCATAGTGGTGATCGGACCGGTACAAGAAGATTGTGGCGCCCGTGGAACACGCTACTGATGTTAAAGTTGCTCTTGACACATGCAAGCCACACGGATTGTCTCCGTCAAGGTGTGTGGCTTGAAGATACACACCGAAGCTTACAAGTCGGGCCCTGTAGAACACGCTGCTGATGTTGAAGTTGCTCTTGACACATGCGAGCTACACAGGTTGTCTCCGTTAAGGTGTGTGGCTTGAAGATACACACCAAAGCTTGCAAGTCGGGCCTCAAACCACCCAAAAAGGTACCAATCAAAGCGGCTTCTAGCCAATTAGAAACCCAATTAGACAACTTTTCAAATTCATCTTGATAAGCTTCGATGGTGGTAGATAGGCGAACACGGGAGAGACGAAGATTATAGTCCTCATAATTTGTGGGCCCGAAGCGGACAAAAAGAGCTTGCTCCATGTCCTCCTACGTAGCATGCGGAGTGTGGGACAGAAAGTGCAAGAGCAATTGCAACGCATGACCTTCCATATGATAATAAGTAAGATCAATACGCTCGTGGTCCAGTATACGATAGAAGCGAAAAAATCGCCGGGCATGTGAGACCCATTCTTCCCGTTCATCACCCTTGAAGATTGGGAAAGTGAAAAAATCCCATTGTGGACCCGTCCAGAAGCCGGGTTCTCCCAAATCCGATCGTGACCCACCCATATAGCATTTCGCATCCTCGGTTTGCCCTAACACTCCTGATGCATATGCAATGGCCATGGCGGCAATGGAAGAGACCATTGGTGCTCCAGAAACTCGATGACCAACCGGGGCAGGGGAAGGTGAATCCGGTGACGGTGGGACTGACTCAAGTGGACGCGACGGGATAATCTCTGCTGTGTATGGCTGCGGAACATCCATTAGGCCGTCGAGGAGGAGATGATTGACCAGAACAGAAATAGGTATGGAGGCTACAGCGACGAACAGGGCCAATGGCTCACCAAGGAGGCCATTAGCAGCAGCCCAGACTGAAAAGCGGCGGTCCTGACGGCCGTTGAATGGAGAAGTGGTAGGCCAGATTCGATCGGGGGGCCGTCTCAGTGGAATCCAACCCTGCTATCGCAACCAGAGTGCCGAATCGGTGAAGGGAAGTTCTAGCGACGGTAGATTCAGTCGCCTCCACCCTATGGACCTGGCCGCGCTCTGAGGTGGCCTGCTGGGATGCCTAGGGAAGATCCGGCGATGGAAAGAGGGGTCCAAACAAACAGAGCAATGGCAAACGGCCGGTTGCAATCTCCGGGCGGAACTCAGTGCTGGTGAGGTGGAAGAAACGCCAAGCAGAGCTAAAAACGATGACCCCTAATTTAGTGCCAGCGCTGGAGGTCCTTGAGGCGTGAGTTCGGTTGGCAATGTAGAGGACGGACAGTAGGTGAGCTGCAAGACAGAGGTGGTCAGAGAGTTACATCGACCAATGCGTGCAGCCAAGGAGTCTTGGGCTTACATGGCCGTAGCAACCTCGCATTGCGACTGAGTGACGACACGAGGGTGTCCGAAAGCTTTTGAAATTGCTCCACCCAACTATCGGTGTCCGTCTTTTGCTCTAGGACTTGGGCGTCTGGTTCACATTGGAGCGCGTCAACTTCCGTATGAAGGTGGGAGACGGCCGCATCCGAGGGCTCGATAGCAGAACTAGGAACTACTTTCTTTGGGTGTCCCATGGCAGCGTTGAAGTGATGGCGCAGGAAAGGTATTCTCTGATACCAATGTTGTAACCCCTAGGGTTACAAGGGTGAAATTAAGGAGATAGTGTATGTGGGGAAGAAGAAGGGGAAGAGAGTTAGGGAGGGACAGAGATAAAAAATTGGACTAATTTACTGCTCAAAATTCATAACTAATGACCAGTGAAGTACATGATTCATAGGCTTCACTCTAATTAGGAAGCAAATATGAACTAGGAAAGCAAGAACAATAAGAATCCTACCTTTAATAAGAAATTCTAAACCAGGAAAGCAAACCTAAACGAAGACATACTTATTATAAAGAAAGTCCTAATTAAATCCTAATTCAAAATCATAACAGTTTACTCCATACATCCACTCCCTTTTTAGCTCCAACTTACTGCTACTTACAGGAACTGCCACCAACCGGGATAGAGGCCAATGGGCATCACCATGGGACATGTTTCCCAGTGGAATGGATGGCTCTGCTAGCCGATGCTGAGCAACCTTCATGGCTGCTGCCAGCATAGCAATAGTCCACACCACCTGATTGGGCTTAACTCTGTATCAGCAGAAGATTCTAGCCTGCATCCACAAAAAAGAGCTCCTTTCAGTTCATACAACTGGACAATTATAAGTATTTTTTTGAAGTTGGAAAATTTGTCGTTTATTGAGCCAAAAATTCTCAGAATAAAATACTGTCATCTATCAATTTGTAAAACCTAAATGTTGATGGTGCTTACAAAAGAAATCCTGGCCTTTTAGGAGGTGGTGGTATAATTAGACCAAATTTGGGGATCCCTGGCTTTGGTTTTTATCACTATATTATCGATCCTCATCTGATGTGTGTGCAGAGGTTAATGCTTTAATGCAAGGAATTCGCTATTCTATTGCCTTTAAGCTTCTTCCTCTCATTGTTGAAACTGATTTTTTGTCTTTGATTGAAATGATTCATGGAAAGTTTTAAATTTCTCAGCATATTCATAATGAACTAGAGAAAGTTTAAAAATGTGGAGAACATCATATTATTTTCCAGCATACTTTCAGTGAAAATAGTGTTGCTGCTGATTGGTTGGCTAATTTTGCAAGTCTCAATCTGAGTTCAGTGTGTTTTATACAACTTCAGAGTAACAGAAATTTGCAACAGTTGGCTGGTATTTGCAATGCTGATAGAATGGTCTATCAAATCTCAGAATTCAATAAAGTCTGATCCTTTTTCCATTCAGGAATTGTTTTTCCCTTTGCTCTCATCTTTAATTTTTTTTATTTATTTGTATGCCTTCTAGAGGTTTTTCAGCCTCTAGGATATTGCCTTTTGTAAGAACAGAGGTCTTTTATGTCTTCCCCTTGTATATTCTTTCTTGTTATTCAACAGTATTTCTTCTGGCTTTTAAGCCTTTTTTTTGTGAAAAAAAAATCCAACTTATACTCAGTTACATTAACAACTAAAAACAATAAAGAAACGGAATTTATAGTTTCAAAGCAAAAGGTTCATAACACAGTAGAAACATCCAAAGGCCTGCATGAAAGAGCACCAAATTCATTGACCATTAAATGCAGTAGAATGCTTGACAAATAAAAAACAGAATTCAGCTAATAATTTATGATTAATGTCAACTTAGTGAATCACAAAAAACTATTCTTCCAAGGCAAATAACTTAGAATAAACAGTATCAAAACAAACCTACATTCTGTTATTGAAGTTGTCAAACGAACAATCTCTTGAATTAAGACAAGAATGATTTCAGTTGGATGTCCAATATAGCACCCTGTATGCATTTTATCAATATCCTGCAGCTCTGCAGAATCATCAGGTTCCCAATTCTTGTATACACGGAGGAAGTGCATGATTAAAATTTGCAACAGCTTCCTTTTCTCCGCCTGCATTCACCTAAGTAAAATGTCGAGACTTCTAGAAAAATGATAAATCCCAGACTGTTGTTTGGACAAGAAAAAAGAATTCTCATGACACATCAATAATAAATACAAACACCAAATTGCATATCTTACTAGTTTTTGAAGAAGATTAACGAAAGCAAATAAAAACATATCCAAGCTAAGGCTAAATATGCCTAAGGTCAAAAAGGTTTTTGTAGTTTTCCTATTTTTGGTGGATTTGGTGAATCTTAAATTTGTAATTACTGAGTTGTCATGTGTCCTCAGGAGTCCTATTTTAAGTAGCTTACAATTAAGATACCATGTGTAATTGAAGAAATAAGTACCTTAATATTTATACAATTGTAGTAGGGGCTAATTTTTGTTCGAGTTGTATTATGACTTCAAGAAAGATGTTATTCTTAGGTTATAACTAAGTGACAGGGGTTCCAAGGTCGGAGATGGATTTTGAGTAAAGAAGTTATGAATTGTTGAGTTATTGACTCTCCTTTGGGGAGTTTCTTGTTCTTCCTCTCCAATCTCTTCTTCTAAATTCCTCAACTTACAGAATTCAAGGCTCCCTCCAGTATATATTCACATTCAAGGTGATTTGTCTAGTTTTTAAAGTTTATTAAAATTAAAATCTTGACTTATATACAAAAGCAGTTGATTGCTGAAGTTGGTAGTATCTACTTCAGTGCCTTCATCTAGAAATAGGACTTAGTAGCTTTTTAAGTATATCAGCTTATTTCCACTAAAGAGGACACATCCCTTATACTAGAACTCAAAAGAAGAGTAGTCTGTTTATTATGCAAAACCTAAGACTTACCTAGCAAAAAAAAAACATGCCATATCCTTTAACTTAAATTTCTTTCAATCCACATTTTGGCATTTCACGCATACCCATTTATAGTTTCAGATTCTTCTACTCATTTTTGCTTTCTTGGATCCTTTTTGTGTTATTGGATTTAAAATTTGTAAATATCATCAATAACAATAAAAAAATCTTGCATGACAAATGTTCACTAGGGTTGCAAGTTTTTAGGGCTGGCCTGACCCTACCCAGCCCCAAAAACAAAGGGTAAAGGCCTTAAAAATTTTAACCCGATTAATGGCTAGGCCTAAAAAGTTTAGGCCCAAGTCATTTACAGCCTGGTCAGGGCCATGGGCAAAAAAGCCCAAAAGCCAGGCCCAGCCCGCTACACTAAACCAATGTTCTTGACGAGTGCATGAATGTATCAATTTTTTATGGATGTATCATAGGTAAGATTTTTTGGATACTATTTGACCAATGCATGTCTTTAGTTAATCTGCAGAAATATTCTTTCTAACATTTTGTTTTGATATGCTTTTTGGTAAATGTTGTTTTCTACTATTGTTATGCCAACAAACATCTAGGCCATAGAGGATATATCATATTCTAGACAACTACACATGAGATGTCTCTTGTGCACTAGAGAGACACCTATTGGCAATGGGAGAACATTGTTCTTGTGCACTAGAGAGAGGTAAATGAGGTAATTCCTTTACCTTTGGAGGTTACATTTCTAATTTAATTACCATGGTCAGTTTTTTGGGAATATTAATTTCCACAGCTCGTTGAAGCATAAAGTGTCGAGGAATTTAAGCTCATTGAATCCTATATTATATTTTTTTTATGCAGGTGGTTGACTAGAGAAGAAGAGCAGCTTGTGTCGAGGCCATTTAAGCTCATGGAATCCTATATTGTATTGTATTAATTCCATATCTCTCTGTTTCATCTATGTTTCTCCAATAAGATGACAATTTTTTCACTTTTAAACATGATTATAAGTTCTTTGTAAAAATAATCTTAAACAAGAGGATTTTGTTTATTAGTGAAAGCTTATTTTGAATGTTGCATTTATATTCTTACTCATAAAAAAATTGAAGATAAAAAAAGCCCGAAAACCCTGAAACCCAACCCGAGCCCGCTTAGTGCTAGGTTAGGGCCGGCATTTTGAAAGCCGCCTAGGGAAAGGCTAGGGCTAGGGCCGGGATATCAATTTCAGGGCCAGGGTTAGGGCCTCACATTGGCCCAACCCTACCCGGCCCGCTTGCAACCCTAATGTTCGCGTCAGTTCATTGCCTGGTTGTCCAGTCTAAGTACACACAAGATTTCTCATCTTAGGAAAAAATTGATTGTCCAAGGCTCCAAGCATTGGAAAAGGATATTTTATTCCATACCCACTCCATTAGCACTCTTAACATTCAGGCTGGCACTCCACACGGGATGATAATTAAGCGGCATTTAAAGTCAGTCTTACGAATATGAATTAATGAACATGGTTTACACTTTTCATCTATTTATTAATTCTAAGAACATTTTTTAAAATAGATGCTTACATTAAGAACGCTAATAACTACAAACGTCCTTTTTTACTGAATCATTGACCCACATGGTATCAGACCAATGAGTTACTTTCCTGTCTTCAAAGTGCTTAAGTACTATTTCCGCCTGTTTATATAATAGGTAGTCATTAAGTAAATGGTTAAAAGCACGCCTGTGTTACTATCTCGGACACAAACCAATAGTCATAGAAAACAAAAAATAAGTGCAAGAAACAGAAACCACCACCACAAAATGCAAGCATCGAAGCAGCATGATCAGATGAAAATAAATTATCATATTTAGCCAATATGTTCTGCAAATAGACAATGCACCAACAAAAACGTCAACTTCCATTCATATTTTTCATTGTTTCTAGTTGTCTTGCCAAAAATGCCTATATGAAAAACTAATATAGTGTCAGCTTAATTGAAGATAGATAGTTGTACAGGATGAGCAACTAAAAAAACTTAAAAAATATTTAAATATCATGATTTTTCATTTCCATTAGAACCCTGGACTCAAATAGTAATTATACAGTGCTATCAGGAATACAATGATTTTTATTTCGTATAACTGAAAGATACCTTCTATGATGCTATTAAGCTTACCTTGTCAGTGGTATTATCATGCATTTTCCACAATGCATTTAAAACCGCCTCATCACCCACTTCCCTGGAATGTGCAAGTTAAAAGGAAATCATTGAGGTTGAAGCCATGCAAAGATAAAAAATAAACATGAAACATTTTAGGAATCCTATTTCAAGAATAATGAAAATACACCCAAGCATATTTTGGAAAATAATAAGAAAATGATAGAGTTAATAAGGAAGAATATAACTATGCTATCTCTTACGAAAGTGTTGGTACAAAATAGGCTAAAATGGAGGCATAAGATCTATGTCACCGACCCCAAATTACCGAGAAAAAACGCTACTTGATTATGATTGTACACTACAAATCATACATCAACTTCTCATTCTCTCACTATCTTTTCTTAGTCAAAACCCCAAAATGTTATCTTGACTAATTATTGCTTAAATGAAGAGAAACTTGCAATCTACAACCAAAGATATTTTACCTTAAACAATTTTGATTAACAACTATAAAACATAAAGTCTCAATATAAATATATTCAACTTTTAAGTAAATTTAATTTCAAATGAATGTGAAGCAAATTGTTAGGAAAAGGCGCTACTTGATTATGATTATAATAATGAATGTCAAGCAAAATGAAATAAAAAATACCTTCTTTTGAGCCCAAATAGTATCCATTGAAAGGCCAGAATCTTGTATGAGCTTCTAAGAGGGAAAACACAACCTGATAGCAAATCCAACACAAGTTGTAGATTCAAACAAGAATACATAGTGCTCAAATGAAAACAAAAATTATCAGAATACCTGAACAAGTCAGCATGAAACGATAATCTAGACATCATAATTTATCATGAGCAAAGAGAATTCCTGGCAAATGCAACAAACATGTTGGGCTTTTGGCATCTATGCACCAACCACAACCATTTATCCACAAGAACTGATGCTTATTAGGTCTTTGATACATGTCTCATAAAATTTAGAAATTTGCGTCACATCCCTATTTTTTATGTAACCTCCTACCAATGTTCTACATGTGATATAATTAGGATCAAAATTTTTGTCAATCAGTTCATCTAGAAGTTCTTGCGCAGATTCAACATCTCCTTGCTTAGACAAGCAATGAATTAACATAGAATAAGTGACAAAGTTAGGAGAAATCCCTCTTTCCACCATTTCCGACTTCAAAGAAAAAGCTTCTACCACTTTTCCAACTTTGCAATGCCCATCTATTAATATATTGTATGTGACGAGATTAGGAACCATTCCTTTCAAGTTAAGCTTGCGGAAAAGATGGACTGCCCTATCTATGTTTCCAGACTTGCACAAGCCATTAAGAAGAGCATTATATGTAATAATATTGGGCACAATACCCTTTCTCAGCATTTCATCTCGTAAGTTAAATGATCCATTCAAATCTCCAGCCGCTGCTGCGGCATGTATAAGCGCAGAATACGTATAATTATTTGGAAGAAAGCCCCTATGTGACAGATAAGTAATATATCTTCTTGCATCTTGTAATCTACCAGACTTGCAAAGCCCATAAATGGCTATGTTGTACAAAATGCTGTTAGGAATAAGACAACTCATAGCATTGTCCAATGATTCAACAATCTTTTCTATATGTAATTGATCGCAGACAATGTTAGAACACTTCTTAGCACTTCCATAAAAAGGAAAAATACAGTTACCCATTATCTTTTCCAACAAAACATTTGCCGCATCAATCTTTTCAAGCTTATATAGGCAACTGATAAGGGAGCTACATATAGTTAAATTAGGAGCAAATCCTTTTTCAATCATCTCAAAGTACACACTGAAAGCTTTTTTTAACATTCCTTGTTGGCACCAACCATTGATAAGAGCCCCATAAGTTATCATATTTGGGTGTAGTCCCCTTGTTTCCATATCATCCAGAAGATCCTTCACTTCCCCGTACTTCCCTGATTTGAAAAAACCACAAATAAAACAATTGAATATTTCTATTGAAATTGAAACTCCATTCAAACCCATCTTGTTCCTAACTTCTATAGCTCGTTCAATGTCACCACATTTACAATATCCATCAATTAAGGTTCCATATGTCACTCTGTCAGGTAAACACCCCTTGTGTTTCATCATCTCAATTGTAGCTTCCGCTTCATCCAACTTTCCCATTTTACACAATCCATGTACTAAAATATTAAATGTGATTGAGCTCTTCACAAAACCCCTAGCCATGATATGATCCCAAAATTTAAAAGCTTCATCAAACATTCCCATCTTAAAAAACCCATCTAATAAAGTGCTGCAGGTGATTTCATTAGGAGCAAAACCTTTTTTCTGCAAAAAGAACCACAGATGCAAAACATCTCTAACATTCCCAAAATGAACCAACCCTTTCAAAATGGTATTATAAGTCAAAATAGTTGGTTTCAGCCCAACTTGAACCATCGTATTAAGAGTCTCAAATGCCTGATTCATGCAATTCTGTTGACAATGCCCATTAATAAGAATGTTATAGCTATAAGAGTCCGGCTTCAACTTCCAAGCCTCTTGCATATCAATTAACACCTTCTTTGCTTTTGCAACCTCACCTGACCGGGAAAAACCCTGCATCATAGCATTACAAATAAAATTATTCATCTTCATTCCCAAACTCAGCATTTCATGTTGAAGCCTCAAAGCCTCATTCATTTTACCAAACTGACAGAAGCCATTCAGCAAGACACCATAAGCAGCTTCATCAACATCTAAACTGGTGTCTCTTTTCATCTCCCTAAGCACCTTTTCTGCTTTTTCAAATTCTCCTCTTTTACAATAACCCTTAATCAGCAAACTATACGTAATCACATTAGCTGATATTCCCTTTTCAGACATCAATCGTAGAATATTACTTGCTAATTCCATCTTGCCAACTTCACAGTACCTGTTAATCAATGAATGATACGTCACCACATTTGGTTCAAACCCCTTGTTCTCCATTTCTTCCATCAGCTCCAAAGCCTTTGCCACTCTCCCTTCTTTACAGTATGCGTTCACCATAATAGTGAACATAAAAACATCAGGCAAAATACCTGCACAAACCATTTGATCATAGATTTGAAAAGCAACTCCATTTTCGTGATGCTTCACCAAATTACTCAACAAACTGTTGCAGGACCTCAAACTAGGTTTGCATCCCAACTTTCCCATGTTATCAAACACAAAGAGAGCATCTCGAAGCCGACCCATTTCACAACACACCTTCAAAAGCATGTCAAACACTACCGGGGCAAACCTGAACTCCTTATAAACCCGACCCAGTTCACCAAACACCAAAGGAATGTCACCTCCTGAACCAGAATTTTGAAGAAGCTCTATCAGTAACGCTCTTGCCACACTAAGAACTCGTGCTTTGGACAGAATGTGAACAATTTTGCAGTAGGAATTCAAACTGGCCTCAAAATGCCGTTGCTTGGAGGCCAACTGGAAGAAGTATAGACAAGGTTCCGGCTTGTTTCTGAGCTTACTCAGGACGGAAATAAGAAGGTCATTCGATAAACCAAAGGAGAGTCGAGAAAGGGCATGGAAGCGATGGAGGGTCAGAATCCTACATATTCTGTCAACCAGTTCGGATTGAGCAAGGTTGGACTCTTCCCTGAGCTTACATTGGAAGGTCCGGCTTGTGTGAATTGTTTGGTTCGGCGAAAGCTTGGAAAGCAATCGAAGCGAAGACAAGGAAGACGAGCAGTACATGTACCTGAGCATGAGCAAATGACAGGAAGTAACAAGTCCGCCACCTGATTCGCTGGACATGAATCAAGAAGCCTAAATTACTACATAAAACCCCACGATCGCTAGAAAAGTGTTGGGAGGACCCCCGCAAAATTGCTAATAGGCCTAGTTTGGCAGACGTTCTGTCCCCAAAGTCCAGTTGAGATCGGCACCAAAGTCCAGCTACGGTGGGAGGGCGAGAAGGGTGAGGTGATGCTACTCCCGCTGGCTCAAAGTAAATAAATAAATCCCTTAAAATATATATTAAATATAGGGAAAATTTTATTTCAGACACCAAACAGAAAGTTCTTTTAAATTGCGCATGAGATAGAAAAATATACAAATTTCTTCATTAAAATCACCAATTTTATTTGGTCCAAAGGTATGTTCTAAACTGAATTTTAATTTTTAGGTGATTTTAAACCCTTTTCGTGAGATTTGAACCGGTAGAATATTTAGAAATAGGATGATTTAGCTTTGGTTAAATTTTTACTCATTTTGAATTGTTAAAACTCAAGATTTGACAAAAAAATTCTTGTGGTTTCATGTTTTTTTCACCTAATTGGGATTTTTTTGAATCAAGGGTTTAGAGTCTACATGAAAATTTGTAAGGTTTATTTCAAAATTCAAAAATTAAATTTTTGACATAGATTTCAATGCAGTTTGAACTACTAGTCATTGTTTAGCTCTAGGTTATTTATGTGTCAATTAATCTAGATGGAGAGAGTAAGGAAGTAGAACACTGTAGAGTTAGGTTTTGGGGATCCTAGATCATCGAGCAGAGGTTAAAATCAGGTTCAGCCTATTCGATGTGAGAGGAGTGTGGTACCTATACCTTTAGATATTGTCATGGGTTGGATAGAGGTAAGACCATATTGGATGGACTATATTTCAACTATTTCCACCTCTTTACAGTTGGTTTGCCCTACGCTTGTTAGACAGTGTGATATGCATCACTCTGCTTAGAGGTTGATGATGCTTTTGTTGGAGTTGCTAGAGGCATACAGGTGAGAGTGATACCTAACGTTATTGCCCCTATTATCAGATGCGAGAGGCAAGAGCTCACATTTCTTTTTATTGGATATGCCTTTCCACCTAAGAGTGAGATATCTGTCAATTTACTTGGATTGCATTGAGGTCCAAAGCTAGAGGTCTCTTTACTCGCACATTTGATTACTAGGGAATTGTTTTTACTTCATGTCATTGCTCAGTATGATGTATGGAATGCTAGGAAGGAGCATGTGGATAGGACGATGGCCAGATTACTACACCTCCTAGACCAGCCTCAGCTCAAGCTTGATTTGTCCTCGACGATCTTTTGGAAGATGATGAAGTTCTTACATGGTCACACTCATGAGATGGTGCACTACCCCTACATTCTCTTCTTGATTTTTACCTTGGTTCATGTTCAGGTACCCAGGATGGAGATGACTATGACCGGGATGCACCCTATCGACCTTGGAGTAGTTCACAGGATGCTATCTCACCATCAAGGTGGTGATCAGGAGCCACATGGAGCATAGGATTTAGTTGAGGGAGCAAATGCAACTATAGATCCACCTCCACCTACAGATGATGATCGGTTAATGACAATGAGAGAGTTTAGAGTATTCCAGGATGTTGAGTTACAACGATTCATAGACCTTGATCGCTTAATCACATCATGCTTTCCACAAGATGATAGTGAGGGGGAGCAAAGTAGATACGATGATGCAGCTGCAAACTGATTGTGCTTGTTTATTTACTTTTATCACTTGTCATGTATTCCATCTGATTCAAACTTGATCAGTTTTAATTTGTTTTCATGATGAGATAAATGCTTGAAACTAATTTTATTATGGGATATGTGTTGGACATGTGTTACTTTAGTAGTTTAATTTTATTTCATGTCTATATGTGATGTTTATAACTTGATGGAGCTTTTTATTAATTATGGCTTTCACTTTTTGTTTATTTGTGTCAAAAAAGGTGAAAAGTGATTAATGAAAATCAAAATGTTTATCTTTCTAATTGATTGGACAGTGTTATACAAATCAATTTGATTTTGAGTGTGCAGGATAAGTATAGGGTAAGGTTTTTCAAGCTCAATTACAAATCAATTATTTTAAGTTCGTTAAGTTTATGTTGAGTCTTTGTAGTGTCAAAGTTAGTTTGTGTAATTTGAAAGTCAATGAACTATGATAAGACTTGGAATTTTATTTTTTATTTTCAAATTTGTAGTGTTTTGACAAAAAATAGCCAAAGGAGGAGACGGTATGAATATGTGAGTCATATGATTAGTTTATTGGATAATTTCTTTGTTAAAATTATGTCATGAAACCATATGTTTGTTAAAAGTCTTAAATTCTGATTTGGGGTTGTTGTGGTCAAGTTAGATTTGGAATTGATAGACTTGAAAAATAATAGCAGATGTGTTCTTGTTGATTAAGGTGAAAGGCTAAAGAATGTGAAGGGTTTTGAAGTATATCCAGATCACATTGGCATGTATAAATCACTTGGAAAATGTTAAGAAGTATTTCAAAAGAATTTAGGTTTAAAAGGGCAACTTTGTCAAAAATAGGTAGAACGATTAGTCGCTGCAAAAATATGGACAAATAAACAATCGCCTAATGATTTAGTCTTGTGCAAAATCAAGTTGAGACTTATTAATGGATCACTCTCGTAAATTGATTGATCGCTTGAAGAATCATGCACATTGAAAATAGTGACCGATCGATCACTGTTTCAAACAATCAATTGTTTCAGGGACTGTTTACATAATTTAAGACATTCCAATTTCAATTTTATTCATAATTCAAGTACAAGTCCTAAACTGACTTATTGGGCTATATAAGAGTTATGAAATTACAAAATTGAGGAGAGGAAAATCTAGAGGAGAAAAGAGGGTTTACACATTTGATAATTATTTTTCAAAAGAGAATTCACTCGAGCTTTGTATTGAAGATCTATAGTGAATTAAAGAAGACAAACCACAGCTAAAGAAGTTGACACACAGAGTATTCAAAGAGGAGTTGTAGTATGACTTCAATGGAAGATTGAAGATTTCCACAAGGCCAAAGTCAAGACAACAATAGGAGATTATTAAAGACTAGAAGTAGATAGAGACAAAGCAAGAATAAAAAATTTTCAAGTGCTTAGAGAAGACTTGAAGGTCAGTAACAACGATCTAACAAGAAGAACTTGTGTTAGAGTCTAAACAAGAATTGTGGTTTGCTTGTATCTATGTAAAAACTGAATTTTAGTGCATTGATTTGGTTCCTTTGGAACTGTCATAGTTTTGTACCCTGGGTTTGGGATTTTCCATGTAAATTGTCATGTCTATGTGTGGATTGATTGATAATTCGGGAGTGAGATTGAGTGAACACTTATGTTTTAATTGTTTCCGCTTTATAAAAAGAACTCTGGGCATAGAGGCTAAAACTCTTAATTCTGACTTGTTAAAAGTACTAGTTTTAAGAGCAATCCAGTGATCCATTAGGTTAATTAAATAGATATTAAACTCTCATAAATGATGTGCAATGAAGAGTTTTTTAGTGAAGAACTTGAGGAAGCAAGAGACTATTTTGATGGAGTGGCTGAAAATGCCTAATCATGAAAGATTCTAATGAATTTGAAAGAACTAATAAGACAAAATCTAATATGTCAATTGAGGGCAGCAGGTGTTATAACATATGAGGGCACATGTACTATAATTCACTTATTTCAATGAACAAACTATATCAAAACTTCATGTACGAGGTTCTCTTAAAGTTTGATAAGATTAGTGTTATGGTCAAGTCATAATTGAAATTGAAGAACTTGAAAAATAAGAATGGGTACGTTCTAAAAGTTGAATATTGAAGATTACATTGAGTGTTAAAGGTTTGAAGGTGTGATACACACACTTACATATACATATCAGTTAGATTTAAGTAGAAATAATTGTTTAAAATAATTCTAGAGGTTTCAGGAAATATAGGTCAAAATCTAGAAAAATTGTTCATAAGGGATCAATCACCCTTGAACACAGGAATTGCAGAGATCAATCTTTTAGTGACTAAGTTTCAAATTTTAATCCATGGGGTATTAGCGACACATATTCCTATTCATCGCAAGTAGATTTTATTTTATTTTAATTATTCTTAAAATTAAATTCACATACTCTCTCCCATCTCCTCCTTCCTCACCAATGTACGACGATCCTCTTGCTCACCCTATTTTGGTCAATATCAAATTTCGTATATTCGTGTCTCATTCTCTCTCCCTCTCCCACTCTTCTCTTTATCTCTTCTCTCTCTCCTCTCTCTGCTCTCTCCTCTTTCTCTCCCTCTTCTCTCTTCTCAGTTTCTCTTCTCTCTCCTCTTTCTCTCCCTCTTCTCTCTTCTCTATCTCTCCTCTCTCTCACTCTCACTCTATCTCCTCTGCTCTCTCCTCTCTTCTCTCTCTCTCTCTCTTGTTCTCTCTCTCCCTCTCTTCTCTCTATCACTTCTTCTCTCTCTCTCTCTCCTCTTTCTCTCCCTCTTCTCTCTTATCTATCTCTCCTCACTCTCACTCTATCTCCTCTCCTCTCTCTCTCTCACTCTATCTTCTCTCCTCTCTCTCCACTCTCCACTCTCGTCTCTCTATCTCTTTCCTCTCTCTCTATGCACTCTCTCTCTTCTTTCTCTCACTCTCCTTGTCTCTCTCTTCTATCTCTCATGCGCGAGCGTAAGCCCCACCTCTAAGGAGTGGGCACAAAGTAGGAGAATTTAATTTAATATTTTCTTATTTATTTATTTATTATGTATCAAAATAATAAATATTAAATATAATATAATATAATATATTTGTTAAGATTTTAATTTAAAATTTATAATATTTATTTATTATATATTATATTTTCAAATAATAAATATTAAATAAAAAAATTTATTGAACTGTTTGCGACACTTATAAAAAAACATTACAAATAAAATAAGTTTTAGGAAAACTTATAGAACTATATGCACCACTATATGTGACACTTTTAAAAAAAGCGTCGTAATAACTATTTTTTTTGCTACGCTTTTTTATGCATCGCAAATAGTAGTTTTTAATGACATTTTGTATTGCGTCGCTAATAGTCTTTTTTGTTGAAGTGATGCTTGTATGATATTATGAAATGTTTTGGTGTCAAATTGAGGGCATTAGCATACATTACAAGCTACAATATAATAGTTTTTAAATGTAGGCTTCTAGAAAGAGGGTTAGAATGGCTATCTAAGTACTTTATTCACTCACTTGCAAAAGTAATGTTTTTATCTAGCCATTCTTTGAACAAAAACCAAATCTATATTTTGCTATAATGGTTTTCTTGTAGTGAGAACATCTCTTCATAGTTGATGAGATATCTGAGGTAAAAAGAGTTTCAACGGGGCATCTCTACGTACTTGGTTACAAACCATTGAGCTATCTCAAAGATTAACAAGGTAAACTTGCTCTATGCTTCCTTAGAAACTTGTTTTAGTGGTCTGATTTTATGCATGTTTCTTTTTTTGTGGTATTGAAACAATGCAGTGGTTGAGATCATACTGTGAGACACTAACAAGAGTTGATGACATGATGCGAGAAATACCTTTATTGTATTACAATACCTTTCAGTGATCACAATCCTATCTGTGTTTTCATATTTATTTGTTAGTTGCATACCTTTCTTGTATTACAATTGTTTCTTTCTTTTTTAGTTTAAATATCATAGCATTTGATGACATGATGTGAGCAATAGATCTTTAAATCCCAGCAAAATGGTTATTATCATCTCGATCCTTCTCTTGGAGGTTTGTGAGGGTAGTTATGCTTCTCATTCTACATATCTATGTTCTTATGAATTTTGCATTTTACTGAGGGCTTTGTCCATGAAGATTTGATCTTGTTCTTTTATCTTTAGGATTGAAGTGAGATTCTTGGATTCACAAGTCATTTTCCAAGTCTTTAAAGCCCAATCATGCCATCATATTGGTCACACTAGGTCAATTGTTTGGTCAACCTGAGTGGCCCAGGGAGGCTAGAGCAAGAGGGGAAGGAAGGAGAAATAAGAGGTGGAGGGGAAGATAGTAGCTAGGAGTGAGGAATGACTTTCTACAATGAAGGGGTGACCATCAAGAAAGTTATCAGAGCAACCACATGTTGTGGATTAGGTATTTCCACTCGCTAATCTACAAAAAGATTGTCAATTTTTTAATCAATCTCTTTTCCTGCTAATGGAGGAGCCTTCCAATACCATTTTACCATAATACCATAGGCACTAACTCTAGACTCTTTGTGGTTTTAAGCTAGTTGGTTAAGCATACAATTTCTTGATTTTGCGGCAATTTCGAAGATAGATACATGATATTGATTGGAACATGGAAACATCATGCCCTACATTTCTATTGTTGTCTAACTTCTTCCACTACTACATGCTTGATATTCTTGATAACTATCTATATGTAAGCATTGCATGTCTGGCTTCATCCTTTCTTTGACTTTATGATATGCCTTATATTTATGAGACTAGAAGTCAGTTTTTGCTATTGACCCTTTTAAATTCATGTTTAAGTTTTTGCTATTTATGAGACTAGAAGTACACTTAGCATTTATTGGTTTCAACATACAAAGACAGTTCAACTTATTATTTTAGCTTGAGTCATGATTATTGATGTTAGATTTTGTTGCCACTTTGCTAAATTGATCTCTAATCATTATTTTTTGTTTCTAAAATGCGAGCTGTTATAGAAGCTTAGTTTAGAATTACAAATTATAAGGATAACCTTGGTATTTTCTTCTTGTAGTAAATGGGATTGATCAGACGAACGATACTGCCATAAAATACTGTGTCAAAAGGGAATGAATCTCAAGAATTCGTTTACCACATGTTGAAGATGGTAGAATTTCCAACAAAGTGGACTAGTAAAAATTAAGATGTTTTAATCTTTTGTCTATTCTAAAGTGCCTGATTTGAACAAGCTCGTTTGAGAAATGTTATGAGAGAAGTGCACACTTTACATCAAAGACAATTTTTTCTCCTACCTTTCACATCTTTAAGGATGGTGTCAATGACATTTCAAAATGTGCTATGTTTCTAGATATTGAGTTTTTAACTACTTCATGTCCAATATTTTTGGCTTTCCATGTAATGAAATATTGTTCTCAGACATAAAACTCTTTGTTACTTCTCCAAGAACTTTTATTGTTCAATTTGGAATTGAATGTCACTCTAAAAATTGAATTGGTGGGACAATATAAACGTCATATCTTAAATGCTTTTTAAAGATACTTAAAAGTGAATCCTAATGCATGTGGTAGTTTGTTCTTTATATTGTATTACAGTTTTTTTAAAAATTTCTAAGCCATAGCGACGGCTAAAGCTATCGTATAATATTTTGTTAAAAAAATTTCAAGCAACAATGACGATTGTAGTTGTAACTGTATATAAATTTTCTAAAAAATTAAAGAAACAGGGATGACTTAAACCGTCACTATAGTACACAAGTTGTTACTAATACCTAGAGCTTCAACGACAATCCTCAATGATTGTCTCTCAAACTAGAGTTTCAGCAATGACTATAATGGTCGTCGCTGAAAATGAAAACATTACCGACGACTCTAGCCATCGCTAAAGCCAAACAAACCGTCGATATAGACTCAATGGCCATTACCATCGCTGAAAATGAAATTGATCATTACTAATGGTTTCTATGACACTATTTATAGCGATGGAGTGTCGACTGTCGCTAATAGCTTTAGTGATAGTAGATGATGCTTTCAGACCGTCGCTGAAAGGCAATTTTTTTTGTGAGCAAGCAATCACTTTACAATAAACCCCCATACTGTGAAGCTTTGTGTCATCTCCGATCATAACATCAAAATTAGGGCATTTGGAGATCTGCAAACCCAACTCCTTAGCAATGACTTCTTCATTAATGAAACTATGGGTGCTACCGGTATTGGTAAGAACCATGGCACACTATTTCTCCATTTGGCCATTAATGTGCATAGTATTGGGAGCATTACCACCTTTATAGGCATGGAAGGACAAATATGGGTCCACATCATTCACCAAGTAGCTAGGGCAGGGTCAAACTTGGCCACAGGGTCTGGAGAATTGACGAGGTCAGGTGCATCTTCAACCACATAAGCATGAAGGGTCTTGCATTGGTGGCCAGGGGCAACTTTTTCTTTACAATTATAACATAAGCCCTTTGAGCGGCAAGCCTCCATTTCAGCCTAGGATAACCTCTTAAGAGGAACTGTAGTGGTTAAAGTAGGAGGAGGATGCCCCAGAGTGGTGATTGGACTGGTAGAAGAAGAAGATTATGAGGCTCGTGGAACATGCTAATAATGCTGAAGTGGCTATTGGCACATACGAATGATTTGGATTGTCTCAGTCAAGGTACGTGACTTAAAAATAAGCATCAAAGCTTGCAAGTTGGATCACAAACCACCAAGGACAGTGCCGATCAAATCAGCTTCTAGCCAATTAGAAACCTGATTGGACAACTTTTCAAACTCATGCTGATAAGCTTCGACTATGGTAGCCTAATGAACACAAGAAAGACGGAGATTATACTCTTCATAATCAGTTGACCTGAAGCGAACATGGAGGGCTCGCTCCACATCATCCCACATAGCATGTGGAGTGTGATATAGAAAGTGCTCAAGCCATTACAGTGCACGACCTTCCATGTGAAAGGAAGCAAGATCAATAAGGTCATGAGCAAGAGTTCGATTGAGGTGAAAAAACCGTCAAGCGCAGGACACCCATTCCTCCAGTTCGTCACCCTTTAAGATAGGAAAAGTTAGTCAAACTGGATGGGCTTGGACAATGCCCTCATAGTTTCAGGCAGCGGCATCATAATCCAGTAGATTTCTGTTGAGTTGGAGACTAGTCATGGCATCAAGAGGGAGGGTGGGAGGGCAAAGGGCATAGGAGGGAATGCTTTGATACCATTGATATAGACCAAGGCCTACATAGGAAAAATTAGGGGAAAAGGGAAGAGAAGAAGAGAAAAAAGAAAAACTACAAATTAGCTAAACTAATTGTTGAAATTCTATTAATTGATTAGCACATGGTTGTGCACTACAATTTATAGAATAATTAAAAATTAATCCTACAAGCATAAGGAAACTAATCCTAGTCTAGTTGTAATTAATATTAAAACCTACTTAATCAAGGAAGGGAAACCTAATCTAGAAAGTTGAAATCTAATTCAAGTTTAATTCAAATCTAATTCTAATTAGGGTGGGACAAATCATTGGGACATGAAAATCACTTAATAGTCCTTTTATCGATCAATTGATCCAGGAAACAATTGATGAATTAGTTTAAAACACAGAACACTAGGATTACAATCATTTGAGCGATCAATCATTCTTCAAAGCAATCGATTAGTCGGACAGTTTTTCAAATGATTTTAATTTAATTTCTAGTTTTGAATGAAGGGATGAGTCTTTTTGAAAGGGTATTCATCCCAAAGTCATATAAGGAAAGCTTTTCACTCAAAAAACAAAGAGCTTTGGATTTCTGCTCAAGTTTTCATCCAAGTTACTTGTTTTCTCTTTTCTACAGAAGTGAAGCCAAGATTTAACCTATTATTCTAAAGGAGAAAGAAACTTTGTCTCCAAGAGTGTAAATTGTAGATAAAGGAAGTAAGCTTGTCACTCCCCAACACACGCTACCCCGAGCCAAACCCATTCCAAGGAGTAAGCAGTTACACAATGTGACCAAGTGGAGTTGGATTACGAAAGACTTAACCCATCCTTGGATAAAACACACTACGAAGTAGTGCACATAAACTTTGTACAAAAGCAAATAGAGCAAAGAAATGACTACTAATTAAAATATTAGTTAACTCATACCCACATCAACTAGCCATAACTTTAACAAACCCACAATGGCTAACATAAGTCTAAGCCATCCATGGCTAACCAAAATGTGAAGTAGAGTCAAAAAGTATAATTTTAACATCTCATGAAATCAAACTAACATAAACAAATCATCTCTATAAACCCCCCTCAATGACCAGCACCATCCTCATACTCAACATAGAGCCCATTCGGAGTACCTACATGACACAACATGAGGCTCCAAAATAAGGTACAAAATAAAGAGGGGTGAGCCAACGCTCAGCAAGGGTTTTAATACGAAAAGCAAAATCATAATAATATCACAGGCATAATCAACGTAACATTCAGCACATAATAGTTCACCACACCCATTCACATGGGACAATCACACACTTCCATGCCACTTGCGCATTATGTAATAATTTACATTCTATAAGCATATACTCATGCTACCTTCATATCATGCTACATCAACACATAGTCATGTCACCTGCATGTCATGCTATATATATATATATATATATATATATATATATATATATATATATATATATATATATATATATATATATATATATATATATATATATATATATATATATATATATATATATATATATATATATATATATATGTATGTATATATATATATATATAGGTATATATATACATACATATATACATATATATATATATGTATGTATATATATACATATATGTATATATATACATACATATATATATATGTATATATGTATGTATATATATACCTATATATATATATAGATATATGTATATATATATATATACATATATATATATATATATGTATATATGTATATATGTATGTATGTATATATATACATATATCTATATATATATATGTATATATATACATACATACATATATACATATATATATATATATGTATATATATATATATATATATGTAGCATAGTCATGTCACCTTCATAGACACGTAGTCATGCCACCTGCATATCATGTTATATGTAACATATTTCATCAACACATAATCATGCCACTTGCAGTTAATAAAAATAAAATAAAAGGGGAGGCTGCATTGTCCCCGGCCAGCCACCGGACGGAGGCAAGGCCGAGTCCGTTGGATTCGCCGGGAGACAGGGATCCGACTGGCCTCGGCCTCGCCCGCCGGGACGCCTAGGGGAAAAGCGGCACCGCCAGAGTCCGAAAGGCCTCTGGCCGGTCGCGGGGAAGATGACCCAGCGCGGGTCGTCTGTTCTCCCCAGACCGGGTCGGCTGACCCAATCCGGTCCGGTTCCGTTTTTTTTTAAAAAGAGAACAAATCATATTCCTTGAACCGGGTCCGGTTCAAGGGGTTAATTGTGTCAAACAAATTATAGAAAATTACTATTAGACCTGGAGAGGTTTTTGATTATTCTGACCGAGTTTCAGCTCGGGGAAAAATCCCAGAGATGGTGAAATGACCTTTTTACCCTTGGTAGTTAAATCATCATGTGAAAATCATTTACCCGATTTCGGGGCCCTGGTTCAGGGGTCTAGGAGTTGATTTAAAATTTGGGAAAATTCTCAATAATATTTTAATGGGTAACCTATTTATAGTACAAATATCTAAGCAGAGAAAAATTCCAGTGATTGGTTAATTGACCCTTTTACCCTTAGGGTTTATAGTAAATCGTTAGTCAAAACCTGGGTCGGTTCAAGGGGTTTACGACCCCGTCACACGCCAGGAAAATTACACAGAGTCCATGAAGGACAGTAGTACCCTTGACCCTAATTTTGGACCCATTGGATATCATTAAGGCCTTAAACCAAATAACAGAAATACCCCTTAGAGTGGACTCGCCCACATTTGTGTCAATGGAAGCGTGAGTCGGTCTGAGAGTGGAGCTTTGTGAGAGGTCAATGACTGAAATCAATAGAGGGGCACTAAAATAACTAGAATGATCAAGGGAGGGTATCATACCCTTGGTGGTAAAATTACCCTAACGCCCTTAGGGGCAATATATTCTGTTTCTGTCAAAACGGATGACCTAGTGAATCAGGCGTTAGGGTGCCCTAGAATGATGTTAAATGACTTCAAAAGGAAGGGTTGTGACTAGTACAAGACATGAAGACCTTGATAGGTCACAGTGTCACGGGAAATAAGGGGAAGAACCTTAATTATAAGGGTGTAAGGTAGTGATTTACATGCGTCTGCAATCGTATAGATTGATCGGCTAGAGTATTATATACGTAATTCACGTGTTGAGTGAGATTTGTTTACACTCTTGGGTTTGAATACATTAAGCCCTAGCCCTGCACATGAGTGCAAGGGGCATTCGTTTGTTATTTATGCATTTGTATGATTGGATGTTATTTATGTTGATGCATGCTTTTGATATTGATGCATAGATTCATATCAGTAACTTAAGATTAATGAAGATTAATCAAGAGACATGGGTTGCTGTTGGATTGGGGGAAAACATCTAATCAAGATAAAGACTAAAATACCCTCAATAGGGTTTAGGACCGGTTCATGGATTTGAACGGGGCCTTGACATAGAATTTTACCTTGGTTAATGAACCGAGGATGGTTATGGGATGTTCTCTGAGTCATAGCTCAGTGGATGAGCTATTTATTGGGTTGATTCACAAGGTGAAGAGGACCCAAATGGTTGAGCGAATACTTGACTGGATGAAAATAATCTAGTCTAAGTCTCAGATGTTTGGCAGAGTCAATGGTTATAAAGACCTGAGGCTTCTATGGATAATGCTGGAGATTGCGATATGCTTCTTCATCGCCACGACGGTTTAGGTATTGACCAGAGGGTCTTTACCGCGGGTCTCCCGCAGGTCTTCCCAGGACTATTTAGTACGTACGAAAAGCAGAGTTGTATGAGCATCATGGAAGGCTTGTGCTTCTTGCCAATTTGTGTCCATGAGCACAGTTGGGATCCTTTTCCCCAGATTCGTGACAGGCTATTGAGAGCCCTGGGGATTTGGGTCAAGCTGCTGTTAAGCAGTCTACTCCAAGGTTGGAGTACTTTGTTTGGGGATTTCTCGAGGGGCGAGACATCTCCGAGTTATAGATTTTATAGTATTAATTGTCGAACAAGAGTTGTGAGATAATTAATAACATTGTTTGATATTGTTTGTTAATTAGACAAGTGAAACGATTAAATGACTTACTAAAATGTAGGTTAATGTACTTAAGCATTGCATGTGTGGTGCTATGCTTATTAGGATAGAGTAGTTTCTAGGCAGAACTACGTCTGGATCTGATCTTGTTGGAAACATTGGAGATATTGTCTGATGAGTACGTAGGCAACTAACATCGGGTGATGTTGGCCCGATCCGAATAATATTAATTAAACCTTTTGTTCTTTGGAAGCTCATTTGCTGAAGGGCAGAGAGATTCCATTGTTGTGTTGTTGTTTGGTTTCCTTTGTTGTAGATTCTCCAAGCGACGATAAGTGAGATCAAGACAGGCGAGCACAAGAAGAAGTTGTTACGTTTCTGCAACTCCGGTACGTATGTGTACCTTTAGCGTGAGAGTCAACTTATTATTTATTTTCAGACGGACGATGGACTTGTACTTAGATGGATGAGTTGTTCTTTATGAATTTTCAGATGTTAAATAATATCATATGATTTGATATCCGTATTTGTGAACCCCAGTTATCATGACCTGGATATTTAATCGAATGGTTTGTTTTGTATTTAAGAAAAAAAAATTGCTACTTACCGTTCGTGCTATTTAAAAATACTTTTAAAAATCCGGGTCGTGACATATTCACCCTACAACATCAAGTGCATCAACCACACACCATCTTACGTATCTATGCAAATCATACCATAATCACATGTGTAACATAAGCTTCATTGTTCCTACACAACTTGTGTTAATGAGCATTATCTCTCATACACATGCAACAATCAATGGTGAATGTCTCACAATTGAGAAATACAATCAACCCGCTCACACAGGACAATCCCTTGCGGGGAACATTCGAATTCCTATAAAAAGGAAAACCACATCGGTTGGGTAGATTCCCTAACTTGGAAGGTACTCCCTGCTCACCTAGGACAATCATTAAAAGAAAGGTCCAAATTCTAAGAAGGAAAACTAGAGCTGCCTGCTCACCGATGACTAACCTTGCAAGGGAAAGTCTGAATTCCTTGTAAGGAAAACTAGAGCAGCATGATAAGCTGGTGTATATAGATATATCATCCTAGATTTTCAGGGTCTAGATAAACTTATCATATACACATAGTAATCTGCTCATCTCACCCCCCCCTGGGGAGGCACCACATTCTTGAAGGAACGCAAAACAAAATCATGTCCTTTAAGACCCAAAATCGAATTGACAAGCCTCCGAATGATTAATTTGACATCCAATGACATCTAATTTCATCCAATTGATCAATCATGGGTAATCACGATTAACCCTTATTTATATATCATTTTCATGATGCATGCCACATGATACATACATGAGCAAATGATAAATGAGTTCAAGCATAAGTAAACATGCTCAAATCAGTCAACATGTGCATGAAACATGGTCCATTTGTGTTGAGTAAAATTATAAATATATACGCAAGAGTGTACATAAGTGGTAGTGTTCAAACCTAAGCTAAGACATGTGAAACATGAACAAAGTATAATCAATGTTATACATGTGAGCATTCATAATTTTATCATTGTCCTACCCTATTGGAATCATGAAGTAAATGTGATGAAAATATCGAAATACGAGTTCAAGACAAGTATAACATCATGCTAGACCTAGACAAGTATAAATATAACCATACTTAAGCTAAAACATGAAAAACATAATTCACTTAAAATTAATATAACATGTGCAAGGATACATACATGATTATGGCTAAGACCTACTGGAATCATAAAGTAATTATGAAGAAGTCAACAAACATGGATTTAAAACAAGGAGAATAACATACTAAAATTAAACAACTATAGTCTTAATCATGCTTGAGCTAAATCATAAATTCAAAGATAGCCCTCATGCAATCACAACAACATTTATGGGTAATCATAAGTCATTTTAAATTTAAAGAATTAGATTCATCATAAGAGAAAAAGAAATGGCCGAAAATACACAAAAATAGGCTAAATCACAAATCTGTTGTGTTGGCACTCGATCGGTCCGGCAAGCTATTTGATCGGCTAGACAGGCTATTTGAATAGCTGGCTGTTCGACCTAACAATTCACTTTTTGCTCATTTCCTGGTTTGTCTTTAACCTTCCAAAATTCAAATCGAAAATATTCCAAAATTAAAGATAAATTCTAAAATCACTATAGAACATCATAATATCAAAATTTTACCCTATAACATGATATATCTAATCATTTTCATGCTTAATTACAAGAAAATAGATATAAATAATATGTATTTAATAAATCACCATTAAAGCTTAAAATAAAGTAAGAACCCACATAGATCTAAAATCAAGCATTCCAATGGATAAAACCACATAAGGAAAAACTTCCTTATCTCTATGAAGCGTTTGGATTTACGAAGAAGCTTCAATCCTCAAGAAATCCTACCCAAAAATTAAGATTTTTGTTAAGACTTAATTAAAAATTAATTAATAAGCTCAAATCAACTTGCAAATAGGTGATCTATGATTTTCTTTAGTTAAAAATGAAAATCACACATTTAGGGCTTTAAATTTAAATTTAAAATAAAATTTTTAATGGAAGAAATTAAGAATCAATTTGAGGAAAATGAAGAAAAAAATGATTAAGAGCAAAATTAAAAGATTAGGGGTGATTAGGTTAGAAAAACACACCTTAATATATTCTTCTTCTTTGAGAAATGAGGGTAGAGCACTTCCTTACACCTAGCACAACCCTTCCTCATTTAGGCAATAGGCTAGGATTTTCTTTAAATAATAAAAGTTTTGGGTTGTATAAACAAATTGTTAGGTTGTAAAATTACTCCAAAAATCACTCCAAAATCTACTAAAATAAATTAATAAAAGTTTAGAGGGTCAAGTTGGTCACACGTCATAAAACATAGTCGCAGGTCCACACCCCTTAATTAAGGAAAAATTAAGGTAAAATCCCATAAAAACCATCAGAATTAGATAAATCGAGTTTGATACTAAAACTTATAAAATTGATATTAAACCATATTGAAGCCATAATTAGTAATCATTAACCCCAAAATCAAATTAAACTAGCAATTTAAGCAAAATCATACAATTTCACATAGTTAAAAAGAAATTAAACCTAGTTAAGTTAAAGATCTTACAAAGCTTTACTCTATCTTGAGAATAGGTTTGCAAAATTCCTGATTACACACCAAAATCCAAAATTGGTGGGGGCAAATACTATTTTTAGCAAAGTGAAAATATGCCTTAAAGTAAAGTCTGTTGTAGTGTATTTCCTATAACGGCTTCTAGGTTTTGAAGTTATTTCTACAAGAAATTGATTAAGCTTTTCAGCCTGAGTATGAAGTTGATGTTTGGAGCATTCAAGTCGCATGCTACAAGAATTCACCACCAATAGGGGTCTTGCAAAATTTGTTTTCATAGCATGGGTGCCCCTGGAATAAAAAAAAAGATTAATTTGTTTAAAACTTGACTTAAAGAAGGAAGAACTTGGGAGCCCGTGCAAATTAATTATGGGGATAGGAGGCCTTAACAATTCTACACGGTGATACTCATCTTTTGCCTGTTGCAAAGTCAAACTCAACCGGACATTTTTGAAGTATAGATTTGTATTTGCTGCTTCACTTTAATGGTTCTCTTGTCTAGTAAAAATGCAAGATATTAAATCCATAATGTTCTCTCTTTATGGCCTTACTGTCATTTGAAAATGGACATTATTAGACTGTTTTGCCTGTTGATCTAATGAGGCATCTGAAAAAAGGGTATACCATTTACACGTCTAGGTATTATTTTTTTCATCAATTATTTGAAGTTCCAGATTTATTGTTACATGCTAATTTACTCTACAACTCATCTTACAAAGCCTGTTTGCTTAATCTCACCTTTAATTCCTACAAACCAAAAAATATTAGCCCAGCCGGCCGTCGGCTTTCAATATACTAATTCCTCTAGAAAACATCAAACACTTGCAAACAAATGATTTCCAGGCTTCTCTTAATCCTTCCGTCATTCTCTGTCTTCTTCACCATATCCCTCGCAAAATTCAGCAATCAACCTCAGAAGCAAGGAAGTTCTGTTCCTCAAACATTGACCCATGTCTCCGAACCATTCAAGCTTCCTTTTCATACTTCTATTCCCATCAATTCTCCAGATTTCAACATCTGATACACTCTTCAACTTCACGTCTTTTAAGCCTAATACTCCTAGTATCAACTTCGAAGGAGATGCCTTCGTTAACGGCGACAAGACCATCCAGCTAACTCGAAACCAGGTGGACAACGACTTGCGTGAGAGCGTCGGCTGGATCACCTATTCTTCGCCCATTCAAATCTGGGATCCCAGCACCAGGGTCATTTCTGATTTCTGCACCCATTTCACGTTCATCATCAATGGACTGAACAAAGATCACCATGGAGATGGCCTTGCATTTTTTATGGCCGCTGTTGGGACATCTCTTCCCTTGAATTCCACAGGCAAGTGGCTAGGCCTCTTCAATTCCACCACCAGCAACGCTTCATCAACCCATATTGTTGCTGTAGAATTTGATACTTTCAAAAATGAATGGGATCCCAGTGACAATCATATTGGGATAGATGTGAACAGCATAGTCTCAATCAATTCAACATGGCAGAGTAACATCAGAAATGGTTCCCAGGGTTCAGCATGGATAGGGTACAATTCAACAGGAAAGAATCTGTATGTTTATCTAACATATACACCTTTTGACATTTACATTGGTATCCCAAGTCTTTCATACAAACTCAATCTCACAGAGGTTTTGTCGGACAAAGTGACAGTGGGATTCTCAGCATCTACTGGGGCTTCAACTGAACTCCACAAGATCTTGTCTTGGGATTTTGTCTCCTGGAGCCATGCCAATGTCAGCAACTCCGGTAAGAAGAAGCCCAAATGGGTGTATGGAATATTTATCATTGTTGGGGTCTTCATTGCAGGATTGGGATTTGGCATGCTTTTCTGGAAGCTAGTAAAGAGAAGTAAGGGAGACGATAGGGTGTTAGATGCTTCCATAGAATACAAGTTTGTCAAGGGTACTGGGCCTAGGAGGTTCTCGTACAAGGAAATCGCATTGGCCACAAACAATTTCAGTGAGGAAGGAAAGCTTGGACAAGGAGGTTTTGGAGGGGTCTACAAAGGAAAATTGAACGACGGAAATCACCTAGAGTCTGTGGCCGTCAAGAAGATCTCAAGAGGATCAAGCCAAGGGAAGAAAGAATATGTATCAGAAGTGACCGTAATCAGTCGATTACGGCATCGAAATCTCGTCAAATTGATTGGTTGGTGTCACGAGAAGAAGGAATTCCTTCTAGTTTATGAATTCATGCCAAATGGAAGCCTTGATGCCCATCTATTTGGCAAGAAGCCCACTCTCAAATGGGGACCGAGGTACAAAATTGCTCTCGGTCTGGCTTCAGCACTGCTCTATCTCCATGAAGAATGAGAGCAGTGTGTGGTACATCGGGACATAAAATCAAGTAATGTGATGCTGGACTCAAACTTCAATGCCAAGCTTGGCGATTTTGGCCTAGCGCGGTTTGTTGATCACGATTTTGGTTCGCAGACTACCGTTCTGGCAGGGACAATGGGCTATCTTGCACCAGAATGTGTCACAACCGGCAAGGCCAGTAAGGAGTCTGATGTCTACAGTTTTGGTGTGGTTGCACTAGAAATTGCCTGTGGGAGGAAGCCAGTGGTGCCTAAGGCCCCGGACTCCATGGTGAGGTTGGTTGAATGGGTGTGGGGGCTTTACGGCGCAGGGAGGCTCGTCGACGCTGCGGACGAGCGGCTACTGGACGACTATGACGAGGGACAAATGGAGAGGTTGATGGTCACCGGACTGTGGTGTGGTCACCCTGATCAGAAAATAAGGCCCTCAATTAGACAAGTGATTCAGCTCCTAAAATGTGAAGCTCCATTGCCCAGGTTACCGGGTCAAATGCCAGTGGCAGTATACTATGCTGCACCTCTTTGTATGCGCCATTTCGCCTACATTAGCAACATTGGGATCACTTTGGGCTTGGGAAGTGATAGCATTCCTTGTTGCTGTAGTAACTGCAGGTATACCTCATCTTCAAGCTCTTCAAGAAACTCTTCAGCAAGGTCACTGATAGGAGAGTCTCCACCGGAGCTGCTAGCGGAAAAGAAGCTACAGCGCACTGCTTATCTTATGCGTTAGTTAAGTTTCCTTCAATCATGTTTGTTGATTTGTTTTACTGGTGTATATAAGACATCTATGCAATGGCATCTCGTTTTTCCACTGCCAATCTCATTGGTATGCATTACAGCACACACATGTATACCGACAGGCAAAAAAGAAAAATAACATTACACAAAAACAAGAGGATTTATGTGGTTTGGCAATATTGCCTATATCCACATGGCAACATAGCACAGATTTTTCATTACTCTGAAAAATACATAAATACACCTCTTTGTAAAGAAAAAAGCACCATCTTCTTCAATTAAAAAAACCCTTATTCTAAAACAAAGAAAGAGTATGCTCTCCCGTACATATTGTCGGTATCATCGTACCCTTTTAACGAAGGTCAAAACATGGCTATTGTAAGTGATAATGATCCCAAGAATCTTGTACATCCCAATCCCTAAAAATTAAAAATTGGTTTCCAACAAAATTAGGATTCATTGTATAACATTCTCCCACTCGAAGATTAGTTTCTCCAAGAAAATAGAAACAACTCTATGTGCCGCTGCCCAAACATAATGAACTATCAATAATAACAAGCAAAAGAGAAGTTTAGCATATAATGAACTTCTCTCTTGTAATAGACTTAGTCAACATATCTACAACAATAACATTGTATAAATCTTCTGAAATACCTTTCTATCTTCCACAACTTCATGAACAAAGTGATATTGACCTTTAATGTGCTTGGTATGAGTATTATGAATATAATTTTTTGCTAATTGCAAGGCGCTCATACAAACACAATGAATGACTACTTTGTCTAGATAGACTAAAGTTCATTAGTAATCTTTTTGGTGATCTGCTAGGTTGATTAGACGAATATTAAATTCTCAATTGATAACTGAAGATTTAAATTAAGTATTTTGAGTTTTTTATGATATCGATCTAAATTTGTATGTTTCTCTCAAGTTGCTTGTGTCGCTTTTCTTACATTCCTAGTTTGCTTTGCCTCTAGAAGTTAATTTGCATGTGTAAGGGTTTTTCTTTCTTTTTTGTGCTAGATTTTCTTGTTTTTCTTATTATAATTACTTGTGATCTTGCTGATTTTGCCCTAAGGTGTACTCGTCTATTGGTTTTAATCTTAATGGCTGCTTCAAACAACAATATGCCTGTTCATGGGGACTTGGTTAATTAGATAAATCGACCACCTTCATTTGCTGATTAAAATTTCCCCTATTGGAAGAATCGAAAAAGTGCATTCATTAAAGTGTTTGGCGACAATGCTTGAAAAGTGTTGATTAAAGGTTGAAACCTAACCATGACCAAAGATAAAGAGGGTAATATGATTCTAAAGGATAAGAGTGAAAAGGACAATAATGAAACAAAACTTGCTCATTACAATATTAAAGCCCTTAGTGCATTATTTAATATTGTAAAAAAATCTCAACATATGTTAATTTTTAATTGTACATCCGCTAAGGTAGTATGGGAAAAATTTGTGAAATACAATGACGAAACCAAAGTTATGAAGGTGTTTAGGCTACAAATGCTCACCCTACAATTGGAAAACATAATGATACGTGACGAGGAATCAATTTATGAGTAATATGCTAAATTTTTTGATATAGTCAATACTTGTGATCAACTAGGAGAGCCAATCTCGGATTACCTTGTGGTTAGGAAGATTTTAAGGTTATTTTCTTCAAAATTTAAGATTAAGGTTATTGTGATGAATGAATTCATGAAAATTGACCCGTAGACATTGAGGAACCCATAGGGAACTTAAGAACTTTTGAAATGCAATAAGGGTCCTATGAAAAAAAGAAAGAGTTGTTTGAAAAATCAAGGGGAAAATAAAATGCTTTGAAAACAACTAAGAAAATGTCCAAGAAGTCAGAATATAAAGAAAGTGAAAGTGAAAAATGAACAAATGGTTCTATCAAATAAAAACTTTAAGAAGTTCTTAAAAACTCAAAATTTTAGGGTTGACAAAAAGGGACAAACTTTAGGAAATAAATATGTGGAGATAAGAGATGAAAGCATAAAACCCAATAAGAAGAATATGCCATGTTTTGAATGTAGTAAGGTAGGTCATTTTGTTGTTGAATGCCCTAACAATGGTTGTGACAGTTCTTTTGATGGTAAATCAAAAAGTTTAATGAGCAAGATAGAAAGAAAAAGGGGAAAGTGCTCCAAAGGACATTCTTCGATGAAAGTTTGTCTGAGATTGAAGAATTGTGTAACTTTATTGCCTTACATGCACATGTGAAGAAAGTTTTTCTGAGGAGTCTTATGAGTCAAATTCCGATGATTTGAACTTAGATTCTGTTTATGATTTTGATTTTAAAGAGCATATAGGGCGTTAGTCGTTCTGTATTTTAAATTACAATTCATTGATTCTAAAATATAACGTTAGTCATTAAGGATTTTATACACGCATTTTAGAATGTAGCGTTAGTCGTTCAAAATTTTGCACATGTATTTTAAAATGCAGTGTTAGTCAATTAAATTATGATTTAACCTCCGTTGTATCTAAAATGCACGATGATAAGGCTTTTATACGTTGTGTGTGCATTTTCAATTACGAAGGGGGGGAGGTTCGTAATTAAAAATACCTTCGTAATTGAAGATACACACAAGTCGCATGAAGCTTCATCTCCTTCGTGGAGCCAATCTCTATCTCTAGGGCATCTCGCTCCTTCCCTACTAGTGTCGAGATGCTCCTTCTCCACATATGCCATTTTCTTCCAGGGCATTCCTGCGCTCTCCACTAGTTACTTCCCTCTCTCCCATCTCATCTTTCCTTCTTCCTCTCCTTTGGCGTTCCTTCTTCCTCTCCTCCGGCACAAATATCTCCTTCCTCCCCTCTTCTCCATTGGGCAAACAGATTCGAGATCATCCTGTACGTGGCGTGGGGCCTCTATTTTCTGCATTTGGAGTGCGATCCCTTGGCCATCCATGGCGACAGCAAGCCCAGCAATGTGTTGCTGAGTGTGGACTTCAGGGCGAAGATCTCAGACTTTGGGTTAGTGAGGGTGAAGATGGAGGGCGAACTGGGGATCGATTTCTTCAGCCATGAGTTGGGCCGGGGTCAGGAGCTGTGGAAAATACAGGAACTTTTAGGAAATCTTGCTGCAAGCCTGGACAATAATGAGGTGGGCTTCGCTCATGCTTTATATCCCATTTCTTCTTCATCCAAAAATAACAACAGTGCCAATGATAACAATAATAGTCATAAGGTAGATTGCAATGGCAAAAGCTCTAGTTGTAGAAATAACTCTTCCTCAAAGAGGAAGGAGGTCACTAATTATTTTGGCAGGGAGGATTTATTTAAGTTTGGAGCTTACGATGATGAGTTATGTAGTGTTGAACACAGTAATGAGCTGAATTTGAATCCCTTGCCTCCGTTGGCCGATGATCCGATGACCAATTCAAAGAAGTGGAGGAGGGACTGGTGGTGCAAACAGGACGCAAGTGGAGAGTTGAGCAGTAGGGACTACATTATGGAGTAGATTGGAAGCCAAATATGTCCCTCCAGCATACTAGGACGACAACCTGAAGCTGAACATCATTGCGGCAAAGCCTGATTTGGCCAATTCCGTCCAGACTTCGGTTATTTTAGATGAGGCCCGATGTGGTGCGCCCACGAAGAAGAAAGACCCTAAGGCTAGGAGTGCGGCTCTTAACAAGAGTGGTAAGAGCAACAGAAAGATGAAAGAGTGGTGGAAAGAAGAACACTTCACTGAGATGAGCAGTAAAAGGGGCGAAAGGAAACAGAGATCATAGCCGGAAGGGAGGTGGAAGAGAGGGTTCAGAACACTGCATTTCAATGTTGGTCAGAGGTTTCAGCTTCAAAAAGCCGGTGGCCAGAAAGAAGAGACAAAGCACCAGACTGGTCTTAATGCAAAATCTATAAGCTTCACAAGGGGCTAGAAGAAGAAAAAAAAAAAGCTTTCAGTGAATAGCAAAGCGTTGAGTGGCGACTTGTTCAGTAAAGAGTGAGCAGTACGACAAGCATGAGGGGCACCAATCTAAAATATAGAACTACTAACGCTGTGTAAAATCAAATTAGTTGCAAAAATTTGTAACTAAATAATTTATTTTAGAAAATAACTATGTGCTGCAAACATATTCAATTAGCAACATACAACACCTATTGTGTATTTTGTCATGTATTCTAAAAACTTAGGATTCTGGCATATATTTAAAATTAAGTGTCTAAAATACAAGATTTTGGTTTGCATTTTGAAATTGAATATATAAAATACACCAATTTAACCCTGGTAGGGAGTTTCTTGACAATGTCAAGCTTTTAACTAGAAAATTAAGAATCTTAAGAGAGAGTTGAAGAAGAATGAATAATTAGAATCTGCCTCTTAAGACAAATAGGTTGACTGAGTTGAATAGAAACTTAGTGCGGATGAAACCCTAAAGGCTGAACTTGTAAAGGAAAAAGAAAATCTAATGTACTAAATAGAAAACTTATATACACTAAAGATAAGTTAGATGAAATAAAGATTGGGAGAAAGATTTTAGAGACTATGATTAGCATTGGTCAAACAGACAAAAGGATGTTGTGACCGATCCTAAGGGTCCACCACTAGGGGTCCGCATGCCAGTGGGTTAAGGTTTAATTATGTTATTGTATAATAAGTGCATTTAGGTTATTAGATTGATTAGGGTTATTAGTAATTTTATTTAATTAAGTTACTGGGCCTTAAGGCACCTGCTAGTGAGCCCATGAGTCTGTTTATTTAAATGTAAGGGCCATGCCTAATGGAATTAGGGAATGAATAATTTTATGTCTAATCTATCTTCACTTCCCTCAAGTTTCTCCCCTTCGCCAGCCACCATGCCATTGTGTCCACCGGGACACAACAATAGTATCAAGCCATGACGAACATGTCCCCTGTGTCTTCTTATGTGTTGACTGCCTTCGTGGAAACATGTGAACAATTTTTTCCCGCTGTTGAATGTTTGGCACAACAGTTCATGAAGGCTGCTCCAGGCTTAATTCCCTGCTCCATTTCAATGAGCTAGCGCTGCCCCTTCATGATTGCCCAAGCCCATGGAGGCCCCCTCCATGACTGCCCCCACACTTATTGAACCAACAAAGGTGCCTTCTCTATCTCCTCCTTCCAGCGCTGCCCCCACCACACCTACTGTGTTCATACCGGCTAGCCTTGTTGTCTCTCCGCAAGCCAAAGGAACAAACAAACCACCGAAACCTTTACAACTACCCAAGTACCAACCACCTCTTTCAACAATTTTGTTGATGCCCAAGTTCACTAAAGTCAACTTTGATGTCACAACCATCTGGCAACAAAGCTTATTGTGGTGCCAATCTTGTCTCTTTTTTTGCTCTAGATGTGTTGGAAATTCATGGGGACTCAAGTCATTCTTTGGGCTTCTTCTTGGGATAGCATCTGTAGAGGGGTACTTCCTGTCGTTGTTGGCAATTTGGTTCTACCTCCAACCACTGCCTCTGCCCACCCATTCTATCACGTTTGCTGGACAAGTCCAGTCTTCTTGCTCCATCTATGCTTGCCATCCGTTGGACTCTGTCACCCTTGCTATCTGGTGCAGTGAAGGGTATGATGCCAACATCTTAGAGCGCTGAGAAGAAGTTGATTGATGAAAAATTTGGCACCCATGTGCAAATTGTTTTGGAAGGAAATCTTGCCTTATCGAGAACTAATTTTTCCATTGTCATTATTTCCCCATACAACAAGGATATTGACATCGATTTGGTCCACTTTTTGGTGCCTTTCATGCCTAATTGTGAACTCGAAGATATCTTTTCCATATTGTGGTGGACCTGGATTGGTAGACCTAAAAATTTTATATTATTATTTACTTTTGTTGTATTGATGGTTTAGTTCGATTATGAATTTTCTTGGTCTTGTTTTGAATTTTTGTCTGAGAATTAGTTGACTGATTATATTGGGGGATTACTAGAGGTCTGACAAACTCGTTCTCCTAGTCATGAGGTAGAAATACTCATAGAGTACATTGGTGTCAAACTTAAACCATCTTGTTACCACATTAATTGTTGCAATTTCTATATATTTCCTTTTATTAAGCAAGTGGGCCCCACTCTAGGACGCACAACCATCCTCATCGTTGTGCCAACTCCTTGGGCTGCCGACCTTCATTAGAAATATAAGATGGGCTTGGGTCTTATTACATTCATTTTAGCTCATTTTCTAAGGTAGGTTTCATTTGTTCCTTAATTGGGCAAATGCAAGCCCACTTACTTATCCAATAGTATAAATAGCCAACTTGGCTTTTACTTCCTTTGGGTGGCTGAGATTCAAGGGTTTATTATGCTCTAACCTCTCTCTAGAAGGGAATGAATGTGTTCTAGCTTCATCCAAGGTAATCAAGCAAGTCTACTTCAAGATTTGTTATGTTTTTACCTTGATACCCATGTTCTACTTACATGCATTTGAATCCATGTCTTCTACTCTCCAAACTTCCTTCTTTTACCGATGTTAGAAAGCCCTAGATCCTTGTTTCTTGTTCCTACCCTTATGTTTCATGTTTGGGCAGAAGAGAATACCTGATTTGTCTTGCTATTAGTGGTTTTGAGTCTATATTTGGTGGAAAGATGTAGTTTTGTTTAAGGCTAATGTGATCGAATTTGTTGGTTAGTAATAATTTGAATTTGGTAAGAGATTGAAGGGATTTTTCTACAGATTTAGGATAAAGGGTTTTTGTTTGGTGAAATTTTCCTTACATTAACACCATGGATTGTGTGTTGAATCATGTTCTTGATGCATGTTGCGTGTGTGAACTTCGATCTTCTTAGATATGTATTTTGATTTGATATGAATGTGCATGGGCTATGTTGGATATATCATATCTCAAGCTTAGATTATGTTTATTTGAAGTTTGATGTGGTTTTGATGGAAGATCGGACATGTATTTGCTAAAAAGATCGGGTTTTCATGTTTTCGGGGCACGACCGATCAATTGCCCTTGAGGGCCGATCGATCGAAAAAGAACCGTCTTTGGACCTAAAGAAAACTGATTGATCGCCTTCAAGGCCCGATATACTGCCCTTGTGACCGATTGATCACCTAAGTGTAAATTGACTTGTATGCTTATTTTTAAGCTAGATTTTGATGGTTTCACCATGTCTCTTACATGTAACTAGTAAAGTATTATCATGCTAAAGTATGAATGCTTGCACATATGTTATGTTATTCATTCATGAACCATGCTCTATGCACTCTAGATCATTTATGATTATGACTACTTATGTGTAAAGGCTGCAGAATTATCTGAAATATATACTTATAACACGAGCCAAAATTATATCTATATCATAGAATTACTTCAAAAGACTTATATATATAAAAGAACTACTCACGATAAAACTAATATATGCAAGGAAGAGGAATTGTAAAACTGAGTACAAACAAAGAATATAGCAATTGATCTCAAAGTGCGGAGAAAAAAAGAGTATAAACATTGTTTGGGAGAGCACTAGAGTGGTTAGTGTGATTTTTTCTTTCCTCCATCTTCCTTCTTCTCCTTGAAAGTTAATTTGGATTGGAAGGCTTCCTCCATGGAGGAAGTAAACTTCTTCATTCTTGCTTTATGACTTTCAAGAGAACTCATCAACTCATGCATGCTCAATTTTGATAAATCTCTTACATCTTCAATAACAGCCACAACATGCTCAATTTTGGCCGGCATGCTTCTTAACACATTTTGCACAATCTTCTAATCTGGAATACTATCTCCATAGATTCTAATATGATTAACAATGGTAGAAACTCTAGAATTAAACTCTTAAACATTCTCACTATCTTTCATTGCCAAATTATCAAAAATCCCTCCATAAAATTTGAAGCTTGATAGCAATTACCTTTTCGGTTCTTTAAAATTCATTCCTCAAAATTTCTCATGCTTCTTTAGATTTTGTGGAAGCCATGATTCTTGAAAATTTTGTTTTTCTCATTGCTTATTGTATGTAGAATAGGGCTTTTGCATCTTGCTTCTAGTTCTCTTTGTATGTCTTCTTCTTCTCTTCATCCCAAGTGGTTAAGTCTTCTCCATTTTGTGGTTCTTCATAGCTTTATTTAACATACTCCCATAGATCTTTGGATATGAAGAGGGTCCTCATTTGTATGCTCCAAAGATCGGGATCATTTGTTCTTTTGTGTAGAATACAATGGTCATGGAGTGTCTATCAATTACAAGGATTCACATAAGCATAGGGTTTACTTACTGAAATATTACATAAGTATATATTTAACTACAATCACACATTCATCATGCTCGGCAACCATGCTATATATATCTCATAAATATCACATACTATTTGTAACGCCCGGGAATTTTCTAAATTCCCAAAGTCGACTACGTGGAAATTAGGGTGTTGAACCCCTTGACCCTCTCATGAAAATAACTTGATTATCAGTTGGAAGTGATGGCTGAAACCTATATGGTTGGACAATATACGGAAAGAGCTTCGAAACGCCACCAAGAACGTGCGAATCGGAGTCTGGATGACGGAGATACTACTATTCAAAGTTGAACATATCGTATAGGGCCCATTTACCCAATATAAACGTGCAACTGGGCTGTTTAAGTTGTCTTGTGGGCCCGATTATTTACTATTCTGAAAATTTGTTTTTTGGGGCCCAATTTCTCATGAGATTAGGATATCTAATCTCATGCCTATAAAAAGAATTAATTAGGGCTTTTCGGGGGGAGCTAATGGACGGTGAATGAAAGGAGAGAATTTTCTGCCAAAACTCCGGCAAGGCTCCGGCGGCGGTGGATCGACGTCAACTTGGCCACAGAGGTAGGATTTTAGGTTGTGATTATTATGAATTTTGTTAATTGATTTGTATGAAAATAATAGTAATTTTTGTTTTGCAAATACTATTCATGTACGTAAACAATATTTTGAATTTTTTGGTCGCCGAAACAGTGGTCGAACAAAGCCGCACGGCGGCCTTGGCTCTGGCCGCGATGGCCCTAGCTTTGACCGCGGTTTCCCTGGCTCCGACGGCCTTAGCGGTGGCGGATTCGCCTGCCGCTGAGCAGGCCGCCTGTTGTTAAAAAAAAGGGAAAGAAAGCGGAAGGCGCACCCCCCTTGGCTGCGCTGGCCATGGCCATGCTGGCCTTGGCCGCAACCGCCCAGGCCGCACTAGCCCAGGCAGCACCGGCCGTGGCTGCAGCAGCGGCTTCTGCCGCTGCGCGCAGCAAAAAAAAAACAAAAAAGGATAAAAAAGGGGCGACTTTGGCCCCGGGCGGTGGCGGGGGCCAGGCCCATTGGAATACGCCTCTAGCCGGATGCAAGGAAGACGACCCGCGTTGCGGGTCGTCGACCCAAACCCACCCAGGCCGGGTCGGTTTAAAAAAAAAAAGAAGGAAAGGGGGTTTTGAACCGGTTCAAGGGGGTAAAATGTCAAAAATATTCTAGAAAAATACTCAAGGACCCCAAGAAGTGTGGGAGTATTCTAACCATGTGTCAGGACTGGGAAAAATCACAGTCTCTAAAATGACCTTTTTACCCCTAGTAGTTAAATCATAGTGTGAACACCATTTACCCGACTTTGGGGCTCCGGTTCAAGGGCCTATGAGTTGATTTAAAAATCGAGAAAACTCTCAATGAGATTTTAATGGGTAACCTATTTATAGGCTAAGTCTCTTAGTGAAAAAAAAACCCTAGTGAGTGGTTAATTAACCATTTTGCCCTTAGGGTTTATAGTAAATTGTTAGTAGAAATCTCGGTCAGTTAAAGGGGTTCACGAACCCGTCACATGACGGGAAAATTACATAGAGTCCATGAAGTCTAGTAGTACCCTTGAGTTCAATTTTGGACCCATCGGATGTCAGTAAGGCCTTGAACCATATGATAGAAATACCCCTTGAGTGGATTCGCCCGCATTCGTGTGAATAGAAGCGCGAGTCAGTTTGAGCGTGGAGCCTCTTGAGAGGATTATGACTTAAAATAAATAAAAGGGTAGTGTGATGACCAGAATGACCCAATGGAGGGTAGCATACCCTAAGGAGTAGAATTACCCTAATGCCTTTAAGGGCAATATATTCCGTTTCTGTCGAAAGTAATAACCTAACCACTAAGCGTTAGGGTACGTTATAGTGACGTAGAATGACTTTAAAAGGAAGGGGTGTGACTAGTAAGTGACACGAGGACCTTGTCAGGTCATTGTGTCATGGGAAACAAGAGGAATGACCCTCATTCTTAAGGTTTAAGGGAGCGAATTACTCATGTCTGCAACTAAGTACATCGATCGACTAGAGTGTTATATATGTAAATCGTGGGATGCGTTAGAGTTGTTTACACTCTTGGGCTTTAACTAGTTAAGCCCTAGCCCTGCAAATGAGTGCAATGAGCCTTAGTTTCTTAGTGACTGCATATTATATATGTTGATTATTCTGATGCTTGCATTTATTATTGCTATGTTAAGTTATATTAGTAACTTAAGGTTAATAAAGACTAATCAAGAGATTTTGGTTGTCGTTGGATTGTGGGGAGAACACCTAATTAAGATAATGACTAAAATACCCTCTTTAGGGTTGGGACCAATTCATGGAGTAAATGGGGCCCTAACATAGAATTTAACCTTAGTTAATGAACCGAGGGTGGTTATGGGATGTTCTATAAGTCATAGCTCAGTGGATGAGCTATTTATTGGGCCGATTCACAAGGTGAAGAGGACCCAAATGGTTGAGCAGATACTTGACTGGATGGAAATAATCTAGTCTAAGTTTCAGATGTTTGGGGGAGTCAATGGTCATAAGGACCTGAGGCTTATATGGATTCATTAGTAATGTCTTAAAAGACATCTTTCTCAGAGTTGGGGAATGGTGGAGATTGTGATACGCTTCTTCATCGCCACGACAGTTTGGGTATCGACCAGAGGGTCTTTACCGCGGGTCTCCCGCAGGTCTTCCCAGGACTATTTAGTACGTACGAAAAGCGGAGTTGTATGAGCATCATGGAAGGCTTGTGCTTCTCGCCAATATGTGTCCATGAGCACAGTTAGGATCCTCTTCTCAAGATTTGTGGCATGCTATTGAGAGCCCTGGGGATTTGGATCAAGTTGTTGTTAAGCAGTCTACTCCAAGGTTGGAGTCCTTTGTCTGGAGATTTCTCGAGGGGCGAGTTATCTCTAAGTGAATACAAATTTGATAGTATTAATTATCGAACAAGGGTTATGAGATAATTAATAACATTGTTGATATTGCTTGTTAATTAGACAAGTGGAATAGTTAAATGACTTACTAAAATGTAGGTTGATAATATCTAAGCATTGCATGTGTGATGTTATGCTTCGTAGGATAGAGTAGTTTCTAGGCAGAACTACATCTGGATCTGATCTTGCTGGAAACATTGGAGATGTTGTATGATGAGTACGTAGGCAACTAACATTGGGTGATGTTGGCCCGATCTGAAAAATATTAATTAAACCTTTTGTCCTTTGGAAGCTCTTCTCCTAAAGGCAGAGATGCTCCATTGTGGTTGTGGTTGTTGTTTGGTTTGCTTTATTGTAGGTTTTCCAGGCGACAACGAGTGAGACCAAGATTGACGCGTATAGGATGAAGTTTCTTCGTGTCTGCAACTCTGGTACGTAATTGTACCTTTAGCGTGAGAGTCAACTTGTTATTTATTTTTAGACGGGTGACGGACTTGTACTTAGATGGATGAGCTATTGTTGAAATTTTGAGACGTGTAAATATCATATGATTTGATATCCATATTTGTGAACCCCAGTTATCATGAACTGGATATTTAATCGAATGGTTTATTTTGTATTTAAGAAAGAAAAAGAAAAAATTTCTCGCTACTTACCGTTCGTGCTATTTAAAAATAATTTTAAAAATCTGGGTCGTGACACTCTTATAGAAATTATATTCAAAAATCATGAACCGATGCACCATCGATGGCCTTATCGATGTGTCGGCCAAGATGCTGATGGTCATGACCATCGCATCATGTCAATGTAACGAACCCTTACTGACATTGGATAGGTTGCGGAAGCCCATCTTGCCAATGCCACAACCAACACATTGGTCCCATTGCTGGAGATTAGATCAACATTGATGTGACATAGCATATCAATGCTATTGTTATTCATCTTCCTCCTAACACCGATGTCATCACCGACGTGTTGGAAATCATGCTGATGATCGGGGTGAAAAGAATAAAAAAGGTACTGGTTTACCCAACACTTGGACACAATAAACATTATTATTTCCTCATTCATACCATAAACCATTATGAAAAAGCATTATTTTTATTATTATCATCATGAAATTAAAACACTCTCATTTATTCTAAGCAGAAAATAACTACATCATGCATTAGAACGCATCAACAAGCATACAATCCAATCAAAACTATTCATTTAAACCATTAAATATGTAACATGGTTAGCAATCCAACCTTTTCTCTCAGCAAGAAACACAAGGTCGCCAGAATTCTGTCCATTTCTCCACTTCCTCCAGACTTTGACACGCCCTAAGTCACTCCTTTTGACTCAATGTCAAATTTCAAAAATATTAGGGTCGTAGGGGCAATGTCAAATTTCAAAAATATTACGGTCGTAGGGGCATCAAAGGGTATTTATAAGGGAGCAAAGTAATTGAATTCTAGTGAAAATTGCACATATGTAGCTATTGTTTATAGCAGTTTTGAACCGTTGACATATTTATCAATATTCACCAATGAGAACAATTAATGTCACTACTGACACATTGAATACAGTTGACAGTAGAAATTAGGCTTCCTCAACATCAGCACTTAGGTGATGATACTTGCCGATAAAAGTATTTGATTCCTTAGTTGTAAGATGCATCAATGTTTTGATGCCTGTTAACGTGACTGCTAATGTGTGGGTGTTAACGTGGATAACATCACAAATAATAATTAAAATAATTCCACCATACTAAATATATAAAATACCTTTAAAATCCTTGGTGTCACATATTAGATATTATTCCCAATTATTCCATGATATTGTTAGGTTATTTTAGAAACTTCTCATTACCCTTCCTAGAAATTAATGAAATAATTAATATTTAAAAAAATACTAATCAAAGCATGTATTTCATGCAATGCATAAGCATCCATATATTATATCACATGTAAGGTAATGGAATCATTAAGAACATGTTTATATGAGCAAAATAGGATTTTATTCACGAATTTCACATGTACCCTGCTGAATTTGCAAAAATCACCATAATAACATGTTTTTGGTAATTAAATCATATTTATATAAAAAATTCATGAAGATTTTATCAAACTATATTGGAATAATTAGAGTTCTATTAAAATTATTCTATCCCAAAATTCAGTCAACATATGAATAGTAAAATGGTAAATTCAATTGAAGGGTCATTTCAGTTATTAGACCTACCAAATGGCCTCTAAAAATTATGTTAAAATTTAATAAAATCAATACAAGTATACTTGTTTCATAGTTAAAATTTTATCTGTCATCCTTCCCAAATTAATAGCTAAATTTAGAAAAATAGTTTTTTTTATTGAATGGTAAAGGAAAATAAGCTTACCATACTCTTTTTTAAGTACTCAACTACTAAAAATGAACAAAATGGAGTGATTGGTATGAAACAAACTTTTTAGTTAAATGGACCTATAAATTTAGGAGGGGGAAGTAATTTGTTGACTTGTACATAATTACTTACAAACTTCCTAAATTTAGCCCATAATGCAATGAGAATTAAATAATTCTAGAAATTTATGAAAAGATATGAAAATTCACAAAAATTCCAAGTTTAAACATAAATATCCATCCTCAATATCCTAATTTAGCTGATGAAGATTCATACCATGACAAATCATAGGTAACTTCCCTTACCTCCGATTTCAAAATCATGAATGATTTTTTGCTAACTCTCATCCAAACAAAATAAATAAAAAAATAAATTGATCACTAAATAACATATATACTAATAAGTTTCAAAAGAAATGTAAATGGCATAGCTGAAAGAAATATATGAAAGAGAGAATGATTAGAGTGTTAGCAAGTAGAGATAGACACATATAGAGAAAGAGAGTGAGGGATGTGAGAGAGAAGGATTTTGGAAATTTTTAAAAGATTTTTTTCTATATTACCTGGCCAAAGAAGTGAATATTCTATATTCCTTAGTTTTTTCACAAAAATGCTATTATACCTAGACTTACACGATATTAAAAAAAATTGGACAAAAATACCCTTGGGTTAGGGTTTAGGGTTCTATATCGTGTAAACCCGTTACACCGTCGCATTTACACACAAACGACCACACCGACCGTAGATTTCTATAGTTCGATCATTGAGAAGCAAATACGTAGTGTGAGTTCCAATTTTTGACCCATCCCACCGATGATTTCCAAAAAATGACAATCAATTTCCAAAGTAAATTAGATGCGAAAAAACTCTACAACATCCAGTTTTTGTTGTTTCCGACAGGTGATCTTGAAATTTTCCTCCCTAAAGCGAGTTTCGGCCATGAAGTGAGGTTCTGTCCGAGTGTATACTAATGTGATCCCGATAAAGCAGTGAAATTTGGCGAAAAAAACTAGCCGATTTAGGGGTTAATTTGGCTAGGATCAATTTTTGTGGTAATGGTTTTCTCTAGCTCTAAATTGTATGTTTGTATACACGATTTTTCATATATCGTGTTATGGAACACACGACGTAGTTATTACTTTCATCTCCTTAGTAGTTTATCGTGTTATTAAGTATACGATATGTAATATATCGTGTTCTCGATAATACGATATGGATGTCCTCTTATCGTGTATACATAGCATACATAACGTGTTATTAATAACACGATATGCGAGCCAATAATTATATCCACACCGCTCTTGGACGTTTTAATAGGTGAGTGCTGGGACAACTCACAAGAAATTTTCAACATTCGGTGCAAAATACTACCCCTTACAGTCGAAGAAGTAGCACTGATAACGGGTTTGAGTGCGAAAGGGAACTCATTGAAGTTAGACAGTGGCAACGGGAAGACTGCCAAGGCAAGAGGCAATTCTTCAAAAGGTTCTTCGCAGGGAAGCGAGCAGAGAAGAATTTGATTGAAGAAATTTTGAAAGAAGTGGCAAATAATAGATGAATTGTCTTCGATGAGGACTTAACATGCTTGGCCATCGTGCACATGGGGTCCTCATTTTATTCATATAGAGCAATAGATCTGTCTTACGATCTCTGTGTGACTTCCTAGATGACTTGACAGCTATGGGGAGGTACAATTGGGCTGGGGCCGTTCATGGCATATTGATTCGAGACATATCATCAACCCACCAAAAATCTGGAGCAGACAAGATGAGTACTTTGCCACCGCTGGAATTCTCGTTGGGGATTTATTTGTGCTACAAGTAAATATCGTACTTGTAACGACTCATTTTTTCAATTACGTCTAACTTGAAGGGTTAGGCATAATTGGATAATTTTGAGATAAATTTTATAGGGCTTCAATGGTTGAAACCTTCGTATATGAGTAGAGATTGAAGAAACGAGCGTAACGAATCAAAGAACGCGTGAAACGGAGGTCGGAACCAAAAGTTATGAAAAATGGTTTAGCGGAAGACTTTGCCCTAATCACAGGCGATCTAACAAAATTACGGAATATAAGCACCACTTTGACCAAGAGTAAATAAGTAGAATTTAAAAGAGCCATTTTAACTCTAAGATAAACTAAAGTCTCAAACCCACATATCAAACTAATCCAAGCCCACTCTAGGCTCCAAGATAAGTCTCAAACAATCCAACATAATAATGTAGCACAAACCAAAATGAGAACCACACACATAGGTTCTAACATAAAAGCATAAACAAGGAAACAAGCCACACAAGATGTCTCCACGATCACTCCCAAATCGTCTCTGACCTTTCCTCATAGAGGAGATCCTGTCCATCTGCGTGTCATGCCATGCAGCCCCAAAGCAAAAGCACAAGAAAGAGGGGTGAGTTTAACAAACTCAGCAATAGTTTTTAATATAACTATAATCATCGAAAACATGACGGCATAGTAATATAACAATTCATATCAAAGATGGACAAGATGTATCATTTTCTGATCACACATACACATCACCTAAACCTGCATCATAGTGTATAATTCACATCATATAAACCTGCATGAGATGTATCTCTAACATACATTTCATATCATGCATCAACATCATATAAACCTGCATGAGATGTATCTCTAACATACATTTCAGATCATGCATCAACATCATATCAACCTGCATGAGATGTATCTCTAACATACATTTCATAATCATGCATCAACATCATATCAACCTGCATGAGATGTATCTCTAACATACATTTCATAATCATGCATCAACATCATATAAAGAATACCTCCATTAAGGAGTAAGCACAATTGGTGTCACACAGATGGGAACATAGACAAGGCCACGAAGGCGTGTCATGGTCCAAATTCTACACAAGAATATAAGAAGATTGGGGTTGTCAATCCCTAAAGCTGCTCGCCCTGGACGATCCAGGCCAAGGATGTCCCACTCTCACGAAGAGAATCTAGAGCAGGGGTGTTCGCCCAGGGACATCTCTTGCAATGGGGAAGAGCCCGAGTTCCCATATAGGAAACCCTAAAACACATGGTAGCCAATGCATAGAGCATACCATACTGGATTCTCAGGGTCCAGAAGACAATCATAATAATCTCAATTCGCAAGACAAGTACATAACTTGTCCCCCACATAATTCCATTTAACTAGACTCAACCCGGGGAGTGCACATGTTCCACAAAGGAACTCAAATCAAAACATGTCCTCTCGGACCAATCAAGTTTCGATTAAGCCACGACAGATTAATCCGGCATGCAATTTCACCTCATTGCATCCAATCGATCAAGTTCGATTAATCTCGATAAAGCCTCAATTGAAAATTCATTTTCATGATGCATGCAACATGGTACATACGTGGACAAGGCATACATGAATCCTAATTCATAATAAGTGCTCTCATCAGCCCCTCATGCATCATTCATAATCATAATATCAATCCTCATCATCATCATTAAACCCCCCATGTGTGTGTGTACATAGTAGAAGCTCTTCACTCAATGTATATCAACATGCTTGTAATTAACTCACCATCACACTACACATGTGCATTAACATCTAATCATGAATTGCAGTGGAAAATCATAGGAGAAGAACCCTTAAAATCATAACTCAAGTCAAAGCCTAACTACATGCTAAACATATATAAGATCATTCACTTCATGCTTGAGTCAAGACATAACACTAACATTCATACATCATTTAACCACATCCTATCATGACATATCAGTCCATTAGTATGCTGTAGTTCTACTGAAAATATACTTAACCATAGAGAATCAACCACTCATAACTTCAAGATAGCAATTCCAACATTGATATCCAACCACAAGCCATTCCACATAACTCTAAATATATACCACAACTTCAAAACATCAATGGTATACCCTTCCAGTAGCTTACCCTGGCTCAAAACACTCCACATACATATAAAAATGATATATCAAAGTAGAGACACTGAAATAGACATCATGCAAATAATAGAAAATCTGTTGTATAGCCGTTTGAACGCCCAGGAGGGTCATTCGATTGGCTAAATGGGAAAATGTCGAAATTCCAGTGTTGTCGTTCGAACACCAACAAGGCAGAATCGACCTTCTTCTTCATTTTAAAATTTCAAACCGAAACTCCATTGATGAATCTTAAAATCTCCATCTAACAACCCAAATGCCATTAAAATTCCACTATACCTTCCAGAAAGCTAATCCACATCATAACAAGATAAAACCCTAAGAAATCGGGATAAAAGATTACCATTTACTAATCTTGTCATCAAAACACTAAATCAAGTAAATCAACTTCAAATAAACCACAAAATTGAGATTTTTACCATAGGAAGACTGAAATTTTGAAGATCCATTACCTTATCCCTTGATTAGGCTTGGATTTGACGGTCACCCTTCTTGAAAACCTTACAAAGACATAGAGTTTAAATTAAACTCCATTAAAACCGATTTAACATAGAAAATCTTAATGGAAAACTTAGGTTTAGGGCTTGTTAAACATAAAAAACGGATTTTTAGATTTAGGGTTTGAAGTAAAGATGCAAATCAGTAGTTTTGATGTTTAAAAATGAATCAAAACAAAGGGGAAATGATGGATCTAGAACGGATTAGGAGAAAATCTAGGATCTTAGGCTTAATTAAAGGAAACATACCTTAAACTCCTTATAATCCGGGCCTAATTGGGGAATTAGACCTAACCTCCCTCTCCCAGCCTATTCCCAAAATGGAAAGGGATCAGGTCTTTCTATTTTTAGTAGGGTTTGGGGTATACATAGGTAATTAGTGGGGTATGAATAGAAAAATGAGCTAAAAATGGGTATTTTGACTATTTGAGCACTAATTAAAACTGAGAAAATTATGAAATTTTTTTATAAAATCTTGTGTTGATGTCTGGGTTAATTTGGTCCAAAAACCCAAATTTCGACGGTGGGGCCCACAGGGGGTCCTACCAAACCCTAATTTTCGGAAAATTAGTGAAAAATCAGAGAAATCCCAAAAATTCAAATTTAACCCAAAATCACTTAAAACCAATATTTGTAAAGTTTATTTTGATTAAAACCATAAGAAACACCATCTATCTTTGAAACCACCGAGTTAATAAGAAAATGAGTTAACCCCGCAATAATCGATAATTAAAATGAAACAAAAACCGGTTTAGAAATGAGAGCCCTTACAGGACGTGTGTGCCACAACACGCGCATCATGGGGCGGATGCGTGTGCTGCAGCATGCACGGCCATCGCGGTGCGGTTTGCGCTCGCAAAACGCCGCTACTGAAATTGGTGGCACGACACCACGGTTTCGGCGTGCCGAGGGCCTATATATACTCCATTTCGCCCTTTTTCAGACACGAACTTCATTTTCTCTATTTCTGAGCGTTCTTAGTCCGATTTTGCCCATCCAAGAGGCGCTCTTGACTAAATTGAGCGTGCTCTACGCAATGGAGGGGTCCTTTCTTTGAGTTGGAGACCGTATAAGGAGGAAACGTCCCGAGACAAGGAGAGGCCCTGCCCGTCGTCCTCGAGCACCAAAGAACTTCTCCTTCTCCGTTTTTTATCGTTCTGACTCTATTTGAGCCCGTTTAAGAGGCGTTCTTGAGTGAATTGAGTGTGTTCTACGCAATGGAGGGGCTCGTTCTTTGAGTTGACGACCGTATGATGAGGAAATGCCCCGAGACAAGGAGAGGCCCTACCCGTCATCCTCAAGCATCGGAAAGAAAAAGGTGTTAGGAACAAGACTGGGTTCTATCTACAGTTGCTGGGCCACAACAAGAGAAGTGAGCCGGAGTAGGGGAAGCTTTGTCATCCACCAAAGAGCCACCCAGTAAGAGAGACATCCCCAAGCTAAGAGGAGGCTCTATCCATAGTTCATAAGCGCGGAAGGAGAAAAACATCTCCGAAAAGTGGATGTTATGTTTGTCACCCCGAGTACCTAAAGTAAGGAGCGTCTCAAAGCGAAAGGATGCTACGTCCGCCTACTTCAAAGGAGAGTCTGTCTGCCATATCCGAATATGAAAAGAGGATGGACTAAAGAAATGAACAGCTCTAAACGCTGCCGCTTTCAATGTCTCCTATAGGTAAGTATACTTGATCTTCTGTATGAGAATATGTATACATCCTAAGTAGTTAACTTAGGATGTTAAATTATTTATATGCTTACACATCTTAATTAGTGATAATAATATACTAATTAAGATGTGTGGTTTATTATGATTTAATATGCTCTTATTTGAATTACTTTGTTATGTTTTATTTGATATGATATGAAGTGTCCTGCTATGCTTTGATACGATATACTCTATTATGATCTGATATGCTCTAATATGTTATGATGGGATCTGATTCAATATGCTCTGTTGTGTTCAAGAAGATGCATAGTTCCATTAATTGTTAGCTTCCGTTTAACTCCGATGATTTATAAGATTTCCGTTTAACTCCAATGATTTATGAGATTTCCATATGATTCTGATGATTTATATGATTTATGAAATTTATGTCTGACTTCAATGATTTATGAGATTTTAATCTAACTCCGAATGATATATTTGAGTATAAGAATATATGTATTTTAACGTATTTGATTTTTATGATATCTAATGTATGTAATAGTCGTTAGGCAGAACTATGTTCGGATCCGATCGTATTGGAATAATATTGTGAATGTTATCCAATATGTACGTAGGCAACCAACGACAAAGCAATGTTGGCCCGATCCAAATTAATTATAATTATAAGTTTTATTTTGACGTACATGCGACGAACTTTGAAGTTTCGCATATGTATGTGAACGTTACAACCTAAGTCTATCTACGGGGAAACTTTGAAGCTCCATAGTGTGTAGATGAATGTTGTACCTCTCACACACAGATGATGATTCCTTGTTTAAGGAAGAAAATTTTTTATTAGAGAATTTCTGGACCCCGGCATGAGTCAGGGCGTTACAATATTATCTATAACACGATAGCTATGATGAACATATTATGGATAACACCATATCATATACACACTTTAGGTATATCGTCATATGAATCACACGATAGTGTATGTATTGTGTTTTAAAATATAGGCTACGTTACATGAAAGTGTGTGTATCATGTTATCGGTCAGATGATGAAGTACTATATATAGTCAATTACACGATGTGAGAATTGCATGTAATCGATGACATGATGAGTTCAATAACGTGTTATCCATGACACGACCTACATGACATATGATCACTATTAACAAGATTCTTCTTCTTTGTCCACTAGGTGTGGTTTTTTTACCAAACAACAACCACACCAACAATGGAACCTCCCCGCCCTTAGGAGAAGAGCTTCCAAAGGACAAAAGGTTTTATTAATATTTTTCGGATCGGGCCAACATCACCCGATGTTAGTTGCCTACGTACTCATCAGACAACATCTCCAATGTTTCCAACAAGATCGGATCCAGACGTAATTCTACCTATAAACTACTCTATCCTACGAAGCATAACATCACACATGCAATGCTTAGGTATTTTCAACCTACATTTTAGTAAGTCTTTTAACTATTCCACTTGTCTAATTAACAAACAATATCAAACAATGTTATTAATTATCTCATAACCCTTATTCGATAATTAATACTATAAAATCTGTATTCACTTAGAGATAACTCGCCCATCGAGAAATCTCCAGACAAAGGACTCCAACCTTGAAGTAGATTGCTTAACAGTAGCTTGATCCAAATCCCTAGGGCTCTCAATAGCCTGCTACGAATCTGGAGAAGAGAATCTCAACTGTGCTCATGGACACAGATTGGCGAGAAGCACAAGCCTTCCATGATGCTCATACAAGTCCGCTTTTCGTACGTACTAAATAGTCCTAGGAAGACCTGCGGGAGACCCGCGGTAAAGACCCTATGGTCGATACCCAAACTGTCGTGGCGATGAAGAAGCGTATCACAATCTCCACCATTCCCCAACTCTGAGAAAGATGTCTTTTAAGACATTACTAATGAATCCATAGAAGCCTCAGGTCCTTATGACCATTGACTCCCTCAAACATCTGAAACTTAGACTAGATTATTTCCATCCAGTCAAGTATCTGCTCAACCATTTGGGTCCTCTTCACCTTGTGAATCGGCCCAATAAATAGCTCATCCACTGAGCTATGACTTAGAGAACATCTCATAACCACCCTCGGTGCATTAACTAAGGTTAAATTCTATGTTAGGGCCTCGTTCACTCCGTGAACTGGTCCCAACCCTAAAGAGGGTATTTTAGTCATTATCTTAATTAGGTGTTCTCCCCTCAATCCAACAACAACCAAAATCTCTTGATTAGTATTTATTAACCTTAAGTTACTGATATAACTCAAAACATCAATAATAATAGCATACGCCAAAGTAAGCAACATAAATGACATTGTCATACATGTTCATAACAATAAATAGAGGCCCATTGCACTCATTTGCAAGGCTAGGGCTCATCGAATTGAAGCCTGATAATGTAGATGACTCTAACATATCTCATGAGTTACGTATTAATATCCTAGTTGATTGATGTCCAGGGTTGCAGACACATGTAATACCCTGTCTTAAACCATGAAAATTAGGTTTTTTTCCCTTATTTCCCGTGACATTGTGACCTGTCAATGTCTTCATATCACTTGCTGGTCACACCCTTTCCTTTTTTAAGCCATTTATAGGGTACCTTATCTCTTGATTAACTAGGTTACCCGTTTCAACAGAAACATAATATACTGCCCCATAAGGGCATTGGGGTAATTCTACCACTTAGGGTATGCTACCCTCCCTTGGGTCATTTGGTCATCTCACTACCCTTTTATTTATTTTAAGTCATAATCCTCTCAGGAGGCTCCACTCTCAGACTGACTCGCGCTTCCATTCTCATTAATGTAGGTGGTTTCACTCAAAGGGTATTTTTATCCTTTGGTTTAAGGCCATAATGACATCCAATGGGTCCAAAATTTAACTCAAGTGTACTACTTGAGTTCATGGACTCTGTATAATTTTGCTGGCGTGTTACGGGGTCGTGAACCCCTTAAACCGACTCAGGCTGACTCAATGGTTTACGATAAACCCTAAGGGCAAAAGGGTCAAATAGCTATTCACTGGGATTTTTATTCACTAAGAGATTTGGCCTAAAATTTTCTATCCAATTTTACTCTCACTTAGAATTTTTCCAATTTTTAAATCAACTCCTAGGCCCTTTAACCGGGGCCCGGAAGTCGGGTAAATGGTTCTCACACGATGATTTAACTACCAGGGGTAAAAAGGTCATTTTAGAGACTCTGAGATTTTTCCCCAGTCTGAAACTTTGGTAGGGCACTCTTCATGCTCTCCCAGTCACTCGGTATTTTTTTACTAATTGTTATGCATTATAAGACCCATGAACCGGATCTGGTTCAGTCCTCAATATTGTGTCTCTTTTTTTTTAAAGGACCAGACCGACCGGGTCAGGTCACCCAACCCAGTCCGGGGTGAGACGACCCGCATCGTGGGTCATCTTCCCTGCAACCAACTAGATGCCGATTGGCCTATGGTGGCACCACCTTCCACCGCCACAGCGAGGCGGAGGCTGGGCCTCATTGGATCGCCGCCTGGTGGCGATCCCGATGGGCCTGACCCCACCTCCCCCTGGCGGCTGGCCGGGGGGGAAGTCGCTCCCCTTATTTCATTTTTTTTTTAAAAACATAAGGCCACCACAGCCGGGGCCAGCGCGGCCAGGGACAGAGCGGCCAAAGGCGGCGCGACCAAGGGCACAGCTGCCGGGCCTGCACAACCCGTTTTTTTTTTTTGTTAATCGACCAAGCGCCCTGCTCGGCGGACGCCGCATGTCGGAGCCTAGCCCTCCGCTAAGAGAAGCTAGGCCTAAAGGACAAGACGGTCATCGGCCTGCCATCGGCAGGGATGCAGAGATCATTGTTCATCATAATTATGATGAATAGTGTTTGCAGAGAAATTACATAATTTGCATTACTCACTATTAACAAATTCCCTATTATTCTCAACTCGAAATTCTACCTCAATGGCCGAGTTGTCATCGATCCACCATCGTTGGAGCCTTGCTGAAGTTTCACTGAAAAATTCTGATGACCACTCCTCTGATCAAAAGATCACCCCTCTAATAACCCTAATACCCCTTTTTTATAAGCATGGGATTAAGGCTCCTAATCATATGAGAAATTCGGTCATCACTCCCCTAATTAAGCAACTTAATTTGGCCCTTGAAACACAATTTCGGAACTATAAGTAATCGGGCCCACAAAACGACTTAAACGGCCGAGTTGCACATTTAAATCGGGTAGATGGGACCCTATACGATATGTTCAACTTTGAACAGTCGTATCTCCTTCATCCGAACTCCGATTTGTGCGTTCTTTGTGGCGTTTCAAAGCTCTTTCTGTCTATTTTCCATCCATATAGGCTTCAGCCACCAATTACAAGCATTGAATAAGTTATTAAAATAAGAATCTCAAGGGGTCCAACACCCTAATTTCCCGTTGTCAACTTCGGGAATTTAGAAAATTCTCAAACGTTACAATGATGGACTTGAATTACAATATTATTGTGATTGAATGTGTGAAAGCATGAGTTTTTTGTATACTCTATTATGATGATGATTATGATCATAATCCTTGTGTTGAATGAGTGTTTGACTCCATGAGATCATTTAATTGCCTTGATTAAAGAATATTAAATGTGAAATATTATGTTACCTCATGTTTTTAGATGAGTTTAAAACAGAAGTAACAGTTCTATTACTCTCCCTACCATCGGCAAGTTTACCTACACATCGATGGCGCTGTCAATGGAATGGAGAAGATGAAGGTATGGGATATTGTCATGCATTGACACGTCGGTGTGCTACTGATAAGTCATTGACAGTGAGGTCGACACATCGATGAGAATGATTGTTCTTTCCATTCAACCATTGGTAGGGGTTCAACGTGTTAATGAGTTACCGATGGTCATGGTGACTTGGCTGATATGTCGATGAGTCTACCGATAATAAGTTGGTTTGAGATAAAAGAAATAAATGGTACATGTGATAGGATGTTATTATAAGATATAATAACATGATATTAAATGCTTGAAATGCAATTATATGTGATGTTGTGATTGATGATGTTTGGATTATGTACCCTTGGATATGTGCAAATCTTTGTAATGGATCACACCCCGAGAATTGCATTCCCACCATTTTCTCCTCTCTTCTCTTCTGACCTCTGCTCGTTTTAAAGCTTTAAATGCCAATTTCTAAGCTGTTTCTCATCCGATTTCTTCCATTTAAAAATTGTTCCTAGCTAATTTGAGGGTGCTCTACGTTGTAGAGGGGTATGTTTTTTAATTTAGCTACTCTAAAGGGAGGAAATAACCTGGGGTAAGGGGAGGCTCAGTCTGCCGCTTTCGGGCTGGGGGGAAGATAATGTCCTAGTTAAAAGGGGATACTTTGTTCGCCACTTCCGGTCTGGAAGAAGAATTCTTCCTAGTGAAGGTGAGGCTCAGTCCGCTGCTCCCGAGCCTAGAAGGAGATCTTGTTTGGCATGAGGAAAGGTTCCACTCACCGCTCCTAAGCCTAGGAACAAGACAAGGCTCCAACCGTTGGCCGTTACTCTCGCCAATTTCAAGAACGAAGGGTAGGTGGTTTTAAGCTCTAATTCCGTACTACGACTAAACATTCTATTTCGTAATTTATTCATCTCTTAAATATAATATCATTTCAAAAAAGGATATTATTAAGGGTGGACATGCGCTAAAATAATAGTGTCGTGTATGCCTCTTAGTAGGATTTTGTCATGATAAGTTCTTTGAAATATTATTATTATTTTAATGATATTACGATTAATTTTGATCGAATTTCAAGGGTAGTTATTTGGTATAAAGCCTAAAAACTATCATCGGTTTTGAAGGGGAGTTATTTGGTATAGAGCCCAAAAGCTAATGGAGTTATGACTCCTAGGTACTGCCTATTAAGGCATATGGTGTGCCCATGAAGTTGGATATTATAGGAAGATCCTCTTCATTCTGATCCTATTTCCCCATGAACACAAGTGTTTATTGCTCAAGTATCGGCAACATTCTATGAATGACGATTTATCCAATTTTGAATTACCTATTGGATTCTGTGAATGATGATTTATCCGACTTTAAATTGTTTGTCGAATTCTACTTACAAATGATTTATCCAAGTTTATTTATCCGAGTTTACCGGATTTTGTGAAGAACTATTTTGTCTAACTTTTTGTATAAGAAATGTGTTTGATTTTGTTAGTTGATAATATTATTTTAATTTGACTTTGAATATGAATTACTATGAGAATATTGTATGCATATTTTTTTATGCTTTTTGTTTTAGCATGCTAATAGAATTTAACTCTATGTACTTAGTATGATTATACTTAGTATGTACTTAGTATGATTTAACTCTATATTTTTTTATGACTTTCTCGAGAGATGACTCGCCCCTCGAGAAATCCCCAAACAAAGTACTCCAACCTTGGAGTAGACTTCTTAACAGCAGCTTGATCCGAATCCCCAGGGCTCTCAATAGCCTGCCACGAATATGGAGAAGAGGATCCCAACTATGCTCATGGACACAAATTGACAAGAAACACAAGTCTTCCATGATGCTCATGTAACTCCGCTTTTCATACGTACTAAATAGTCCTGGGAAGACCTGCAGGAGACCCGCGGTAAAGACCCTCTGGTCAATACCCAAACCGTCATGGCGATGAAGAAGCATATTACAATCTCCACCTTCCCAACGCTGGGAGAAAATGTCTTATAAGACATTACTAATGTATCCATAGAAGCCTTAAGTCCTTATAACCATTGACTCCCCCAAACATCTGAACTTAGACTAGATTATTTCCATCCAGTCAAAGTATCTGCTCAACCATTTGGGTCCTCTTCACCTTGTGAATCGGCCCAATAAATAGCTCATCCATTGAGCTATGACTCATAGAACAACCCAAAACCATCCTCGGTTCATTAACCAAGGTAAAATTCTATGTTAAGGCCCCGTTCAATCTATGAACTGGTCCCAACCCAAAACCATCCAGTCTTTATCTTGATTAGATGTTCTCCCTCCAAACCAACAACAACCCATGTCTCTTGATTAATCTTGATTAATCTTAAGTTACTGATATAACTTAAAACATCAATAATAAAAGCATACAACAACATAATCCACATAAATAACGTGTATTCACCAATGCATAGATAATGAATAAGGGCCCGTTGCACTCATTTGCGGGGCTAGGGCTCAGCGAGTTCAAGCCTAAGAGTATAAACAACTGTAACACATCCCGCGAGTTATATATAAAACACTCTAGTTGATCAGTGCACTCGGTTGCAGACATGTAAAATATGTTGTTTTAAACTTGAGAATTAGGGTTCTACCCCTTATTTCCCGTGACACTGTGACCCGACAAGGTCTTTGTGTAACTCACTAGTCATGCTCCTTCCTTTTGAAATCATTTATAGGGTTCCCTAACTCTTGCTTTCACTAGGTCATTCGCTTTGACAGAAACAGAATATATTGCCCCTAAGGGTGTTAGGGTAATTTTACTACCTAGGGTATGATACCCTCCCTTCAGTCATTCTAGTCATTTTACTTCCCCTCTATTGATTTAAGTCATTGACCTCTCACAAGGCTCCACTCTCAGACCGACTCACTCTTCCATTCACACAATGTGGGCGGGTCCACTCAAAGGGGTATTTCTGTTATTTGGTTTAAGGCCTTAATGACATCCAATGGGTCCAAAATTAGGGTCAAGGGTACTACTAGCCTTCATGGACTCTGTGTAATTTTCTTGGCATGTGACGGGGTCGTGAACCCTATGAACCGACCCAGGTTTTGACTAACGGTTTATAATTAACCCTAGGGACAAAATAGTCAATTACCCACTCACTGGGATTTTTCCTCACAATGAGATTTCGCCTATAATTAATTTACTCATTAAACTCTCACTGAGAATTTTCCCAAATATTAGATCAACTCATAGGCTCCTGAACCGGAGCCCCTAAAGTCGGGTAAGTGAATATTATATGATAATTAACTAACAGGGGTAAAAAGGTCATTTTATAGTCTCTAAGATTTTTCCCCAGCCTGAAATTTCTTCATAATACTCCAACACCTCTTGGGGTACTTGAGTATTTTTCTAAAATATTTTTGACATTTTTACCACCTTGAACCAGACCCAGTTGGATCCCCCTTTTCTCTTTTTTTTTTTTTAAAACCGACCCGGGCCGGGTTGGTTTGGGTCGACGAAGCGGGTCGTCTTCCCCGCGTCCAACCAAAGGCGGAAACGCCTCTGGCGGCGCCGCCCCTAGCCACCACGGCCAGGCGGCAGGCTGGGGTCCACTGGATCGCCACCTAGCGATGATCACAATGGGCCTGGCCCCCGCCGTCGCCCGGTGGCCGGTCGGGCCAAAATCGCCTTTTTTTTAACGCACTGTTCGGCGTGGCAGATGGGCAACGTCCCGGAACCGACCGGATCATTGGGATCTGGTGATTTCGGAAGCCCAGGCTCGCTAGCCATCCCCCGCCGTCTCCGCCTTGCCGATAGCCGGAAAACTTCCTTTTTTTTTATCACAGTGAGGCAGCAGCAGAAGCTGCTGCCGCCGATGACGCCACCCCGGCCAGGGCCGCTGCAGCCCAGGCTGCCGCATCCAGGGCTGACGCAGCCCAACAGCCGTAGTCGGGGCCGGCGCAGCCAGGGTGAGCGCGGCCGGGCTTGCGCAGCCCCGCCCTCTGTCCTTTCTCTCTCTCTTTGTTTTTTATACACCGTGACCCGCACGACAGTTGCGAAACCTGCCACTAGCGGGTCGCCCCGACGTACTTGCCCGACGGCGAGAGTTTCTAGCCGGGAAAGGAAACTGGTCTGCCAGCTGGTGGCTGATCAGCAACCCATCTGACCGGAGTATAAAAACAATAGTACTTTCTGCAATTTTTGTAATTACTATTCATGCAGAAATTAAACTACATACGGATTTATTTAATAAAACCTTCGTTAATATACTTGAAGATAACGGTAACAATCCTACCAAACCTTCGTTAATATACTTTGTAAAACCTTTGTAATTATTATTCATGCCAAAGCTTCGCCGGAGTTTTGCCGGAAAAATCCAATGCCGCCTATTCTCCTTCGCTCCCCAAAAATCCCCTTTTTCCTCCTTTTTTCCTCCCTTCCTTTAAGAGCCCTAATTAATTCTTTTTATATCCTCTTTTCATCCCTTCCTTTAAGAGCCCTAATTAATTCTTTTTATAGGCATGAGATTATGGCTCCTAATCCCATGAGAAATTAGGCCCCAAAAACCCAATTTCGGAACAGTAATTGATCGGGCCCGTATCGCAACTTAAACGGACAATTTGCGCGTGCAATTCAGGTAAACGGGTCCTGCACGTTAAAGTCAACTTCAAACAGTTATATCTCCCTCATCCGGACTCCGATTCGGGTGTTCTTTGTGGCGTTTCGAAGCTCTTTCCGTCTATTTCCCATCCATATATGCTTCAGACACCACTTCCAACTGATGATCAAGTTATTCCCATGAGAAGATCAAGGGGTCCCACACCCTAATTTCCTCGTATACGACTTTAGGAATTTAGAAAATTCCCGAACATTACAGGTTTAGTTTCTGATATTGAGACTATTGTTTTAAGGCTTTTAACATTGTGAGAACGGGTTAGGGGCTTGGTTATAATAGAGTTAGATAACATTAAAATAATTATCAATGTCTTATAAATAATAATTAAAAACCAAAGCGTAGTCCCCCAATGAGTTTTATAAACTTGTTTGATCCTATTGAGTATAAGTGGGTATACTCATGCATCTCCGTGATGCATGCACCTCAGAGGAGGAGGAGTAGGAGGAGTAGTAGAGTAGCGGAGTAGCTGGGTTCGTGGAGCGGAGACTCACTGCTTCCGAGTAGGACTTGCTTTGTTTCAGTTGATTGTAATAAGGCACAAGAGTTGCCATTACATACTTTATTTGTTATTCTCTGTTAGTTATCAGAGTTTGCACATGGACAAGGCCTGACTCATTATTTAATGAATTCTATCGACTATTATGGTTAATTATGGTTTGATATTACCAGTATGTTGAAAAACAGTAGTCACGGATTAAGGTTTATTTTAGTCGTTGGTTTGCATGATTTGACTTTGAATAAAAAAAATTACTTGAATGTTTTGCTACATTTACTTTAAAAATATTATTTAAAAAACCCCGACCGTGACAAATAAGGATAGGTTAATACAATGTAGATAATTTTTTCCCTAAATATAGTACTCCATGCTTATGCATGTACTTATACATCTAATTTATGGGTTTCTACATGATATTCTCTCATTTAATATTAAGTATTTTTTTTGGCTTCAAATTGAATTAATTTTTAAACACTTAATATAGGATAAAGTAATAGTTTTTAGGGCCCATATTTTCAATACATAATTATAATGAGAGAAGTGGACTATCCAAAAGGGTTGTCTCACATTTAAGATTATTTATCATATTACTTTCTCTCATTTAAGGATCTTATAAGGGGTTAACATCTAAGAAATAAATACCCCCACCCCTAGTAGAAAAATCAATGCTTGTTACTTATTAATGTTGGTGGTCTGTCACTTTTCCCTCTATTATGCCTTTAACACAATTATTATTATTATAATATATTATTAGTTTTTACAAATTTTAGGTGTCATTTGGCAATTATTTTCCACTTTATTTGTGGCTCGTTTGTGCCCACTTCCCCCTAAGTTTGTTTAGATGTCATACTTTATTCCAACTCACTTTTCCTAATAATGGCAAATATTTTTCTTATTTGGCAACCTACATTAATTATTTCCTTATAAATTTAAAATAAATGACTTCAAAATTTAAACCTATGTTGAAAGAAATTACAAAGTTCAAAACTCCTCTAAAAAGCTCCTCTAAAGGACCTTTCTATATAAATGTCTCATAAATTTTAATAGTGGAACCTCACAAATTTTGAGGTGCATTAATGACTTATTTCTTTACAAAAGTATTTTAAGTAAAATATCACTTTCTTCTGTAGCTGACACCACTAATATCTAGAGCTTCCTCCTGTTTTAATGCATATCAACTATATAATTCACATATATCCATATGTAGTCATCAATAGTATCCTCGATACCGATACCGATACAGATACGGCCTTCATTGTAGCGGCTAGCTAGAGTAGTTTTTGTTTTCTGCGGTCCTTGTAAACTTATACTGAACTACTGAAGTAGGTTGTATTTTTTTAATTCTCACATTATTTCTTGAATCGCTCGAAGGGTGAACGCTGTTTCAGGAAAGCAATGCAGGGCATTTCGATAAGCACCTTCGTGGCCCCTGGTCATGGTGGTCAATATGCCGCTCTTTCTCTCTTCAAGGCTGATGCAAAATTCATGGATAAGGTGTACTTGAGCGCTGAAGTTGGTGGAAAAATGTCGCGGCTCTTCTTAGTGAGTCCTTGTGCGTCCAGTGGAAGAGATATGCGGGTCAGGTCTATGTGGCTCTTTGATAAAGGAGGTGACGGCGGGATGGATGCAAATTGCGAGCGAAGTGAGACTGCCAATGAAGACATACTGATGTTCTTCTTTCAGTTGGATTTGTCCACTCGAATACAGGTCTTTTTTCTTTTTTGGAATTTGTTTGATTTTCAACCTAGCTATACCGCCTAAGATCAAATTAGCTTCCTACATTAGTATATATATATATATATATATATATATATAAGAACCGGAGACCTTGAGGTGTTTACAGAAGTAAAATATGTATCAGAGCAATCTTGTGATGTAAATGGCAATCTGTAGATTTACATTGGTATAAGAAGTGGCTTCGGGTCTACCATGCTAGAAATCAAGTTAGCTTTTGAGGCAACTTGGTTTATAACATGGTATTTATCAGAGACAGGAGGTTTCGATCCTTGCCCCTGCATATCTTATGCACGTGTAAGCATATGCATATGTTAAATTGTGCTTGTCTGTGCAGGGGGTGTTGGATAATATGTCTATTTGCATCTGTATGTTTAGGCCGGCCTAGGTTTGATATACGTTGTTAGGCTTTTTCTTAACAACTCGACCTTATGAGGCAACTTGGTGAAATAACCATTGTTTTGCAATAGTTTAAGCTATTTGGTATTATTATAATATTTAGCATGTAGACATAGTAAAAGGAGAGGAGGATAATAAAACCGGGCATTGGGGAAAATATGCCCCAAAACATAAATGGGAGAAAACTACTCCGACAACTTCTGTGTCCCTAGAACAAAATAAAATCAAGAGCGAATTCCTTTATCACGGACAACAATGAATTAGGCAAAATAAATGATGAAGCTAGTCAATGAAGATGGTAAACCACCATAAAATGGTATTTGAAGAGAAACCGCTCTAGTAAAACGACTTGTACTCTGCATCCAGGATCAAGTTGAGGCATCTAAACAATTATCTAAATAAATAGAAATGTGGGAAAAGGTGAGAGGCAAGCTGAAAGTGGAGAGCATCTGATTCTTTCAACAGAAGGAAGCTACAGCATTTGCCGATGACAAAACTTTCCCTAGTGGAATAAAATTTTATTTGGATTTCATGTTCATTTGGAATCATCTATCCATGGATTTCATATAAGAAATGCATCAAGGCATGAGTGTTGCATTTCTCTTGCTGTATAACTTTCTTGGAAAGGCAATCATTGTGACTTTGTACTCAGATGAATTTTAATTCGGAAACATACATCTTCATGGAGAAATTATTGTTACAATGCCAGCAACAAGAAGAAAAGCACATGATGAGTGGATTGGATGAACCATTGAATGCTAAAACACAAAACACCCTAATTTTACAAATACTCTTCGTATATTTCAGTTTTCAGTTCTGTCCATCTAAAAAATTGTGTCCATCTTGAGCTAATGTGGGTGCCATTTTAATGAATTAATTGGATCACTTGATACAAGGTAATACAACTATTTTCCTGCATGCTGTGAGTAGTATGATTTCTGATGTCATTCCGTGGCAGTATGCTCTGAATATGGAGCAGTATGACGTTGCAAAACAGTTGAGAAGTAAGCTCACAGAGGTAACATCCAAATTTGATTACATATAGTTTAAAATAACAAATTTTGTATATTAAGTTGAAGAAATCTAAGGCTTATACTTTGATTTTTGTTTTAAGGTTGAAGCAGAGGTTGATAAACAAGAAGAAGCGAAAATGGGATCAAAAGCAAGGAGTGAAGCACAAGATAATGCCCTGAAGATCTTACGTCTACGGTCTTCCTCCTCTTCTCATTTGACATTTTATTGTTTTCAATGGTCAGTCAGCATGCCGATAAAGATGTTTTTTGCATCTTTGTCTTAATAGGACAGTGTCTGAATGGGAATGGATTTCTTTTTATATTTGATAAGTGATTGTTTGATGCTACTCTCTTTATAACATTGTTGTGAGTTTAGGGGTGAACTAGGAGAGATATGGAGAGATCAGATTTAAGTTGTAGGGCAGTATTTATAGTCGTTTTTGGAATCAACATGCGATTGTAACAACATAAAAGCTTAGATCTGGTTAAATGCATGTTCAGTCCTTTATAATAATTGAATTGGAAGTGTAGCTCAAATTGTTTAGGGTATGAAAATGAATTTGAATCAAATTTCCATATCTCAAAGTCCTTTTAGATTGGTTTTAAAGTTTCTGAATCCAGATCTCCAAGCATGATCATTCGGGTCTGGCCTATATTGCTATCCAAGATGTCTAGTACAGCCACAGGCTCTTTTACTTTTATTTATTTGTTCTTTAGGTTGTTTGAACTGGGATTTTTTAACTCAAAACATCAGATGGCTTGGATTTCTTGATAAAATTTCCTATAATTTGGTAATGTAACTACAAGTGTTAAGCTTTCATGTGGCATTCATTGATTGCTATCATATTTTCATGCATACAGTTTTTTCCCTTGTCTCAATTTTTTATTTGTAATTTGCCCTTTCATCATGAAGTTCCCTTTTTTTTCACATACTCCCATCCTTAGGTTGGGTCTTGCAAACTAGTAAGTTAAGTATAGCTGGTGAGAAAGTTGTGGTTGATGAGTGGGGACATATCTATGAGAGACTATTATCCTATGTTCTCTATTGGAATATGCTAGAATGAATGTTTGTCTGTCAGCATGGTTTAATAGTTAGTCTCTTCCTTAAAACCTTAAGCTTTAGGGGAATTGGTTATTTAATATGGTACTGATCCCAAGTTCTGGGTTCAAGTCATAGGAACGTAGTGCTTCTTGTTGTGTGTGCCTCATGCTTGGATGTGCTTGAGCTTTTATAAGAAGTGGTTAACTAACAATGATGCTCAAGAAGAAATGGAGTAATCGCTTCTTGTTGTGTGTGCCTCATGCTTGGATGTGCTTGAGCTTTTATAAGAAGTGGTTAACTTACAATGATGTTCAAGAGGAAATGGAGTAATCGCTTGTTGAGATTCCTAAAAAGGATGTGAATGCAACTGAGGAAGACAAAAATTGTATCAATGAAAGGAGATTTGAAGTGTGTATTGCGGAGTTTAAACTGGAGAAAGGAAGGAACAAGTGGGCGTGCTATTGATTGAAAAGCCTAAGATGAACACTGTAAGATAACCAAGTTTCCCAAAAGCTTGAGCTATTAGGAAGGGGAAAACTTATTTATTTATTTTATATTCCAACACCTCACCTCAGGTGCAAGCATCGATTAAGCATGGCATGTTGAACACAATTGGGGTACAAATGTCTTCAACTAGACTAGAACTCATGATCTTCAAAACTTGGAGCTCAGATACCATGTAAGATAATCAAGTTTCCTAAAAGCTCAAGCCGTTAGGAAGGGAAAATCTTATTTATATCTTTTATATTCTAACAAACACACTAATATTCCTGGTGTGTGCAAGCACCAACACATGAACTATTACCACTGGCAGGGAAACAAAATATGGAATGAATGAAATATGGAACAACCAAGCTGAGTGATACAATATCATTTTGTAATGAAAAGTATTTAACATCTACAACTCAAGAGTGTGGTGTTTTCTCAAAATTGTTTAGCAATACCATATACTATCTGAGAATACACCCCAAATAATGTGATGCCACCTAGGTGCTGCTAGTTTATTTAGAAATATATCATACACTGTCAGCTTGTGGCAATTTGTTTTACAAGGCATAAAGTTATACATGCTTAGAAAAGCATAATTATCTCACATGAACTTCAAACAACTCATGCTTATTTCTCATAGATATGATTAACTTTGTGATCATATGAATGTTCCAAAAACAGGATTTCTGTTAGAAACTAATGTGTTTCATTGAATTGTATGATCCGATTTATTCAACTATGTAGATTGCCTGCTTACCTGCATAGTCTGTTAAAGAAGATGGATTCTGATGCAAAGTCCAAAGCTATTTTCCTCTCTTTAAGACCTAAAATTAAAGTGGTTGTCAACAATTTCCACGTTCTTAGCATATCAAAATATTAGTGACTTTTCTACATGTCTTGCAGAGCAGATTTGCAGAAAGCTATTTCGAATGAGGATTATGCATCAGCTGCCGGTCTGCGGGATGAAATTTCAACACTTGAGGTAAGACATAATTTTTTATGTAAAAATTATATGAATTTTGTTAAAACTAGTTATATAAAAAAATGTTTATCATTTACATGTAGACATACTTCTTTTTTACAGGCAGAATCTTTAGTAATGTCAGCAAAAGCCCTCACATATGAGAATATACGATACTTGTTTCGGTTGGGGCAGAGAGTAAAACACAAATTGTTTGGTATATTATCAACTGCTTTCCTTACTGATTAATTATCATATTTAGCTTTGTAATTTTGTTTGCATTCAGCTCTTGATATTTCTTTATCCTGGTTGCTTATTTAATGTGTTGAATTCAAATTTCATCACTGTTGTGACCCAATCCGGCCACCAAGAGGGGGGTCACTTTACCTTCCATTCCTTTGGCAAATTATTAAAAGGGTTACAGTTTTGTATTAGTTTTTTAGACTAATTAGATTTTTGTAAATCTTGTGTTATATTTAAGGGTATTTACTTCAGCAGTTTCCTTGATTAGTTAGGATTACTACGATGAGTAGGGCTCTTAAGCCTATATAATATAAGCGGTGTGTCCTCTCTAGATGCAAACAATTGATAATTAATGAAAGTTTAGTTATCTCTCTTCTCTTCTAGCTCCTCCTCTCGTTTCCCCTTCATTGAGAATCCTCTTGTAGCCACTGGTCTACAACAATCACTTGCAATTCAAGAAGTTTAAGATAATAATTTTTTTGAAATCTGATTATATGTTTGATCCTTGAGTAAATAGGCACAATATACAACTGATATATGAATAGGGTTAAAAAGATTGTTGTTTGTAGAACTGAATGAGTTCTGATTGAATCACTGTGCTATAATTCTCCCTTACATATAACATAAAGTCATTTTGTATGTTGATATGCTGATCCAATATAGCAGATAAAATATCTGGGAGCTCACGTAGTGGATCTTGACTATCATTTTAAAGTTTATATTTGTAAGTAAATTCAGGGAAACTGTTGGAAATGAAAGTTATAGTAGACCACGTTCTTAGTGGTTTTATGGAGATTATTAATATACGTAGTTAGTCCCCTTCTCTAACAGCTTGAGCTTTTAAGAGGAATGGTTAACTGACATGCTACAGAGCTGAGGTCCTTGTTTCAAGCCCCATGAAGGCAAAATCCTCCATGTGTACCCCTTGCATATGCATTCATGTTCACAGACAAAATGACCCTTCACGTATCTTGGAGTATGGTGAGTAATATGTGGGTAGTCCCCTTTTCCCTTTCCCTAACAGCTTTGGCTATTAGGAGATGTGGTGAACTAACAGGTTCTAAAGAAGCGTATACTATCATTGTTAGCAAAAAACTTGTCTAAATACTTTCATGCTAAGAAACTATCAATGTGTACACTATGTGGTGCGGAAGCTAGCAAAAGTTTGTCTGCTGAAATTAATTTGCTATCCCTAGTGCTTATGCAAACCATTAACTGACTGGGTTCCAAAATGTAATGCTGAAATAATGGGTAATCATCAAAAAATGTGGAAAAGGATTAAAGTTGTCAAGAATTTCAGTAAGTTGAACTTCTTTTATCATTATGTCATGTTATGTAATCAATGAGGGAAGTGAATTAAATTTGTACCTTATATTGTGCATATGAGCTGTTGAATACTCTGCCTGCATCAATCGGTTTGGGCCAATCTGGGCTCGATATACATTGTTGGGTCGTTCCTTAACAACTTGAGTTTTTAAGGCAACTTGGTTTCTGACATGGTATGAGAGCCAAGAGGCCTTGGTTTCGATCCTTGCCCTTGTCTCTATATTTTGTGCACATGTAAGCATCTACATCCATTAAATCATACTCGCCCATGCAAGGGGGTGTTGGATAATCTTTCCATCTACATCAGTCTATTTGGATTGGTCTGGGCTTGATGTACATTGTTAAGCCATTCCTTAATAGAGGGAACTTGGTTTGTAACATGAGCAACAAATTTGTTTTGGTTACTTAATTAAACCAATTGTTCAAACTTTTTCCCTTTTTTGCATTATTAACCTCATGGTTTTGTTCTAGGCTATCAAGCAGTGATTTGTGGTATGGATCCTGTGTGTTGTGAATCCAGTTCATGGATGCAAACTGCTAATGTCGGGAAACTTCATCGAGGACCTAATCAACCATTTTATCAGGTGATTCTTCTAAAGAGTAATTAACATATAAGCTTTATGTTTAATGATAAAAGCAAGATTTTAGATAAATTGTTATTTACTTCTCTTGCGCACACACATATATTTAATCACTAGATATCACAATAGGCAACAAAGATATGGCAGATGTATGAATGTGGTGATGGGATACGAAATCCATAACTATGCACTTGGAGTTGGTTGTTCAAAATTTACATGGTAATTTTCTACATGGACTGCTTTAATATACACATAAGCATAAAATTGTGCTTGGTCAAACGTGGATGTGTATGACATAAGTTATGCGCATGTATTTTAAAGTCTTACGCAGGCTACATATGTGGTTGGGGAGATTGAAAGAGGGGACTTAGTTACCGGGTCATAAAAAGTTTTAAGTAAATCCAATATGTGTAGCATGCTAATTAAAACAATGGAACTCCTTTGATCTTTTACTTTGAAATCACAAAAATTCAGTAGCTTCCCCTCCTCTAGTGACCCTATCATAAACCTTTCATGAAGTGCTTGTTCCACTATATGAAATGTGTCCTGTACATTCATCTTGGGCCAGGTTCAAAAGGAACATCCCAACACAAGATAGGATCCGAGTTCCTCAGAACCAACCCATTCAGAGATGAGATCGAAATCTTTAGAACCGACACAACACAAGATGGGAACTGAAAAACCCAGAGGGATTTAGATCTATCTTGGGATGGGTTGATTCTAGAACACGGACCTACCCAAGTGAACTGACCAAGACAGTCAAGCTTTGGTGCTGGGGAGCCCTCCAGACAGCTCTTATGCTGCAAAGCCTCCAACTTTAATGTCACCATCGCCGACAATTCTCCAGAAGCCACTCCTAAAAGTTCCCTGTTGGATCGAGTAAAAGATCACAAATATTTGCAGACAGACTGTGGATCCGGTAATGTGTAGCTATAATGACTTCTGAAAATAAAAGATAGGAAAAATTCTGGACATTTGAATTTGACATGTGTGAGGAAATAGAAGACTTTTAAAGCTGAAATCCTTTTTTCCTTCGTTCTTATTCTTTACGGGCTCCATTTACTTCTCAGTGTCCTCAAGGTGGGGATGGAGAGCTAGACCCCACGCCAAATTTGGAGAAGAAGGTTGGGGCACCTGAGGCACTGAGGGCATAAAGCTTGCAGGAGGGGGCAGTAGGAGAGCAGGGACTTGGGGAGGACAAGGGTGTTGGCAAGGGGGGGGGGGTAGGGAGGACAGCGGAAGGTGGAAGAGGGAGGGGAGAGGGAAACAAAGAGGTGGCTGAGGAGAGGAGGGGGAAGGAAGTGAAGATTAGGGTTTGAGGGAATGTCAAAGAGGGGAGGGGAGCAGGGGTGATCGCTATTGTTTTTTTTCCAGATTTACTGAATGTTGGGTCTGGTTGATTCTCGAGTTTTATATAACTGACCTGAGAATAGGGATGCCGTCGGGTTGGTTTTTGCCAAACCCGAACCCAATACCATTTAAGAACCAGTAATCTGAACCTGACCCGACCCGAATAGCCCCAGTTTGGCCCGTTTAGAATTAATTTTTTTAATTATTTATTTTCAAAATTTTTAAAAAATATTAGCTATTCAGGTTGAGTTTTACAAGCCAAACCTGACACATTACGGTTAGGTTTTATCATATACCCGACCTGCGTGGCATCCCTACCTGAGATGCTCCTGGGCAATTTTCCCCTCAAACTGACTGAATATAAGGTAGGAACTACCCAATCCGAGCCTAGTCAATCTTGGGTCCATTTCAGCTAGTTTAGGTCAGTTCCGGGTTTTCAACACAGCCCCGCTCTTGAAGCATGTGACATACTAATGGACTCATGGGTTTTTGTGAAGTGCATGACCTTTTGTCTTTGAAACTTACCTAGTTCTATCTGGTAAAATTACAACATGAATCACATTAAGTGTCCTCTTTTGTTTGCCATCAATCATGTACCTGGATGATGAGTCAATGCGGGCATGGCCATTTTGAAGTGCAGACATGTAAACTGCATGACATGCATAGTTTGCATATTCATTTATATTTTTACATGGAAGTAAAATGACTACAATAATATCCAAAGATTGTTTTTATCTTGCATATCATAATATATTGTGGAATGGGCGAAAGAGTTGCATGTTATCTGGATGAAGAGATATCATCCAAGTGACCATGGTGTTTGATTTTCTTGTTTAATATTTATCACACTACTTGAGTCAAATTGCCCTTCTCTGTAAGTGGTTACTTCAGGGCTGATCCGGGAATAACCTGACCAAAACTGAACTGGACCCAACATGTTTGCCTCCACTGTTTTTAGTCCTCTTGAAAGATGACTGTTGGTGTAGGGAAGGAATAGTCTATCATTCATCATTTATATATATTTAGGGGCAGTTTGGATATTGAATTGAAATGGAATTAGAATGTAGATTCCTTAGAATTAAATCCGGTGGAGGGCTATGGAATCGGAATTAGGTTAGAAGTGCGTGATTCTGTGGAATGAAATAGAATAGAATGAAACTGGATGGAATGGCCGTGTGGGGCCTTCCTAATATAGATAAAAGTCAACAATGATGGTTGGGCTTGGAGACAGAAGCGGAAACAACAGAATTTGTTGAATGTTCTCAAGATCACATTCAATGATTCCACGTAATTGAGGGCGGAAGCTGAATGGGATCAGATTATTTAATTCCGTGGCAATTTGCTACCCAAATACAAAAGAAATGGAATTGGGTGGAATCAAGGCTACTTCAATATCCAAACAGCCCCTTAATGTCAGTGCTGGGAATATGATTCACATCATAAAGAAGGTACCTTACTGGTGTAACATGCTTTCAAAGGTTTTTCCTGCTTGTTCATATGCCATCTAGGTTTCAAAATACTTCCAGGAAATGATATGTAATAATTTTTTTAAACATTTAGGATTGATGGTCCTGGATTTGACTGGAATGAACAGGATAATTAAGATTGATAAGTCTTGCAGGTTTTGGTTGATGTGCATGCAGATCCAAACCTTCTTGTTGCTTATGGTAACTTCCACTACTTCCCTCTTTTATTTGATTATATGACAAAACTCTACTATGCTTTGTGTAATTAAAGGAGATAAGACTATATTAACCTTCAGTCCACAATTTATTGTGAATGTTTCTTAATATGTTATATTTATTGTTAGGACGTGGTAAGTCCCACAATTGCTGTATTTTATTGTTAATATTTGGGCATCTGTAAGGGAATGGGATCGTAGACTTTAGGTGGGTGTTTGTGCATGTCTATAACTGGGTAAAAAATTGTGAATGGAGTTTGTTTCTGCTTGGAACGGCCTTTGTGCCGCTTTGCAGACGAGAAGATTCCTTCTACATCTTGCCCACATTTAAAATCAAGGGATTTAAAAAGAAACAATCTGGAGATCAACTCCAAACCCCCAACTCAGGCTAAAAATGGAGCAGGTCGTGTCACATCTGGAGGTGCAGCACTAACATTCACAGGTAGGTAATGCCAGACAAAGCCAAAAGAGCTGATTATGTTGTCAAAATATCCAAAGCAAATCATAAAAATTGCCCTTTTTTCTGTAGTAAAGAAACTTTTACATGTTGATAATTCCTTGCATTTTCAACTTAGGCTTTACGCTTGCAACCATTCTTAGAATTTTTGTAGGGGGATCTTTAGCTGCTGATAATCTAAATAGTGGCTCTATCTTCAAATTCTTTTCTGGAGTAGTCACACTTGCTTGTAAAAGGGGAGTCTTTAGCTGACAAGCTTGAGCATGACAATTCTCAAATAAGTAGTATCCTACTGCTTTTTGGTGATCCATTTGCTCTACTTGTAGTTATTCATTCTTAGCATTTTGTTGACCTAATTGCGTAGTTTGATTGCAGTAGAAAAAACTTGTTCATTTGGCTTTCCAACAGAGCATTGGCGTGTACTTGCCACCAACTTATTTCTATTGAGGACTGCTTTCAAAATGAGAGATGCATTTTCAACTTCTCAATTGCTCAAGAGGAAGCCAGATTTCTAATATTATTCATTCCACTATTGCTTCTCTCCCCTTTGAGTTGAATAAGATCACTTGGAAGTTGTCCTTCACAGGAAGTTTTACTTCCATCTCGGATTACTTTGTTGTCTAGAACCCTTCCCCTGCTCTTGCCTTGTGAAAAAGTGGTTTGGTACCAAAGATTTATCCCTCACCACTTTCATATTTCCTTCCTAATGTTTCGTGGATGTTCTTGTCTCTTGATAGGCTCTATCGGTTAGGTGCCTCCTTTGCAAGCCATTGCATTGTCTGCACAGCAGCACGGGAAACCTCTGATCACCTTTTTTTTAACTGCATAGTTTCTGAGATAATTCTAAACTCTATTCGCAGCTTGTTGCACATTTGAAAACCTTCTCACAGAATTGTGGACTATTTCTCTTTCATCTAGACCTCCCCCGCCACCATAAATCCTCTTTAGAAGTTGTTTACAATCTTTTTAATGCAGCAATCTACTTCACTTGGTGAGAAAGAAAGTCATATTTTTAGAGGCAGGGAAGTTTTTTGCAATCAGTTACTTGGTCGGCTTGTTCATGACATACTGTCATGGGGTAGCGAAGCAGACTATTTGTGACATGTTGAGGCGCACATATATGTAGAAGTATTGTATAATGTGTGCATGCATTGTGAAGACTGTTTGCAATGTTGCAGACCATGTATGCAGGCGTTACAGGGAAGTCAAGCAACATTATGCAACATGTGTACATAATGTTGTGTAGAATGCACGCAACGATAGACACTATGTGTGTAGGCATTGTGAAAACGTTCTACAATGTTGCACACTATATATGCAGACGTTGCAGTGAAGTCTTGCAATATTACGCAACATGTGTGCGCAATGTTGTGTAGAATGCACGCAACGATACACACTATGCACAACGTTACGCACACATAGTTGACCATGTTGAGACACTTGGTCAGCTAGCTCATATTTAGAGTCTTAAGATATCCCCTTCCCCTAAATATAGGTTATTGCAATCTACCATCATAAAATAGGTTCCATCAGAATTGAGACATTATATATATACCATCACTATTTAGGCACCATATATTCTCGCAATTTGCCCTCATCACCTATTAGATACCTATACCATCACAATTTAGACACTACATATTATCACAATTTATACATTTTATGCTGGTGCAATATCTACCATTACAATTTTAGGCACCATGTACTAGCACAATTTATGCACCATGTACAATCGCAAACTGCCAATAGTAATATCTATCCATCGCAATTTAGAACTCAATTGTAATTTAGATAGCGGCATGCAAAGAGAGAAGAGGGAAAGCAATGCATAAAGGAGGCATGAGGAGGAAGTGGCAGGAGTGGAGGTGACGTGGGTGCACGAGTAGGCACCAGGGGGTGTAGAAGGAGAGAGAAGAGGGAGGTGGATCTGGTGACTCCTAGAGGCAGTGACAACACGCAAAGGAGGTGGCAGTGATACCGAGCAAAGGAGGTGACAGCGTGCGGAGGAAGAGAAGGCGACAATGTGCATAGGAGGCACAATGGCTAGAGGAGAAGGTGGCAGAGGATGAAGGAGAGGAGGGGAGTAGGGGGGTAGAAGCGCACAGAAGAGGCAGCATGGCAGAGGAGGAAGTGGCCGCGTGTGGTGAGCAGAGGAGAAGCCAACCGGAGGGGGGGCCACCGGGGGAGGGGTTGGAGGGGGGCGGTGCATAGCGAAAAAATTGATAGTAGCAGGTGGAAAATGAAAAAGAGGGAGAAGGATATTATGGTAAAAATATCAATTTTATCCTTTTTAATCTTATAATTACTAATAGGGCAGTTGTGTGTTTTGGATAACCAATTTGTCTCAAAGCTCACTTTTTAAATTCTTCTATTTATATATGTTCCTATCTTTCGGCAAGTAGCTAACTAAATATGTTCTCGAGGCTTTTAGTGTGTTGCATCTCAATTAGCTAGCTTAGTGGTCATTTTGGCACAGTGTAATAGAGGCTTGATTGAAGCGAGAGTGGTTGCCGAAAGTCTATTTGGAGAGTTAGGGTTCATAAAAACACGGATTTATTTGTGTGTTTTGGGGTTTTGACTTTGGACATTATTTAGGGGTTGTTTGGGTGTTGGATTTTTCATAAATAGAAGTGGAATTTTTTAGAATTAATTCCAAAAATTCACCGCTGAATGTGAATTACGGTTGCTAATGAAATTTTTAGAATAAATTTGGATGTTGCATTAAACCCAATTTTAAAACTTCAAACTAATATAACTCTCTCTCGAACTCGGATATGCACATTTTTTGTACTATTACGCTCCTAAATTCGAGCTTTATCAAACAAGATCCCACATGGGTAGGTAATTTTGAACTTTTAAAGTTGGCCCCATATATATGACAAGTTTATTGAGGCTCAAATCGATACAAGAGATAACTGTTAAAAAATAACGGAATCTATAATTTTCAAAACGGGGTTGGGAGCCAGAATTGTCAGAATCACCTCATGAGGTGATTTAGTGATTTTGGCCGATTCCTGCTCGTAACGGCTTAGAATCAATGTCAGGGTTGAATTTTTAATTCCGCCCACCTTCAACATACAAACATGAATCTGGTAATTTAAGCCGGAATTGGGGCAAAATCAACTGAATGTTACACAAATTCAGTACACAAACAGCCCTTAATAACCTCATGAGATTCTCCTATAAGATCAACTTCTAGGCCTCCGCATCATATATTTCTTTTAGTTGTTGCTGGGGTGTTTTCCTTTTTTCCACTCCTTTATCTATCATTTTCATTATGTAAATCTTCTAATCAGGTAGGACAGTTATGTACGCGTACACATAGGGGTGTTGGTGAGCCGAGCCGAGTCAAGTATTGGCATGGATTGGCTCAAGCTCGGATTTTGAACTGCCAGCTCGAATTCGACTCAAGCTCAAACAAGTCTTGATCCTTTCAGCCCAAACTCAACTTGTTTAAAAATTTGAGGCTCAACTCGAACTTGAGCTTGAATCTCTTCTATTAGAAACTCGGGTCTAGGCTCAACATAGGCTTTAATTCAGCCCAAAATATATTCTTACAATAATCCAACTTAATTAATACAAATTACGTATTACAATTTGTAAGTTGCATTCGAGCAGAATCTCAAGCCTTATTCCAGCTAAGTTTGAACTTAGTTCGGTCGAGCTGAGGTGTGTTTGGACTTGAAGCAAGTCAATTTGAGATCAGCCAGCTCTGACACTTCTACATACACATTTGACTGACACTTGTCACCTTTGGCATACGGGAATTCCATCACTCTCAAAATAGAGGACTAAGATTTCTAACAGGCCAGTTTCAGTGTGGAAGACATTGCAAATGCTTTTTTATGAGGTTGTGGGAATAAAATTACATCCTCCTATCTGGTTTCCTAATATATCCAAGATGTGATGATCACAATGGTCAAGGAGCTGTACTGACTTGTCTCTCAGAGTTGGTATCCCAACTTTCTTGAAGAAGCTTTATGAGCTCTGTTCATGGTAGCTGTTTTGGAATGTGTAGAGCACGGTTCTACATCTGAATATATGTGGTTGAAAAGTGCATCTTGGGAAGATGATATGTCTAGGAGTGCAACATCAAAGGCATGGTTTTGTAGCTTTCAGACAACTTGATAATGTAACATGGATGCATAGGTGTAGACACTCACTGGGCTCCTGTCAACTGGATTTGTACATTAAGAGCTGTTGACCAGTGTGGATTATAAGGAGCATCTTGAAAGTGATAATGCCAAGATGAAGGGCACATTGTGAAGGATTTTGAAAGTGATAATGCCAAGACAAATAAAATCAGTGATAACAGAGACAGTAACAGATTGAAGAATTAATAAACGAAGCATTGTTAAGGAAACTTTAGCAATCGCATTGGTACTTATAGTGGTTGGTTTTTTCTTTTAGGTATATATTAATCAAAAGAAGGGAAGAATATTATCCTTATGAAAATTTTCTCCATCATCTGGTTGATTCCAGTTCATCTTTGCGCATTATGTATTCAATTTATTACTTTTTAAGAAATATGCGGATGAGATTCACTACTCCCACAGTTGTGGATTCACAACTCCCACAGTTGTGGGAAGAAATGGATGAAGGAATATAATATTTTTCTTGTTTGATAATTATTTTTCAAGATAAATCCCTATCCTAATTGACATTTTACTTAAGCTACACCAAATTTAACAATTACAATAAAGAAAACTCAATTAAACTAGAAGATTAGATTAGAATTAAATCAAAATTCCTCCTATACATAAGTAATTCTCTGCCTCAGCTAGTGTGTTCATGGAATCTGAAGATCCCCTTCTAATTCTGTTGTGTAAAAATGGAAATGTATTAAACATTTGCTTCAATAGGGCAAAAAATAGTTCTGTTTCCACAAATTTCCAAATCTCGGCGAGGCCTCGGTAAAAGTTGTCTGGCACTGTTAAATTTCCGGTTGTCAGCAATATCTCAATAAGTCTCACCCAATCTCGGTTTTCTATAAAAAAAAAGATTATTAGAATCCTTTGCTTTAACCATACTTTTCACATTTTTAATAGACTCCGAATAAAGATTATTAGAATATATTCGTGTGAGAATATTAGAATCCTATGAAAATATGTTCATTTGAAATTTAGTATATAGTACCTCAGAGGATTACATGTACATGTACCTACAGAGGATGACATGGGCATAATATAGTGGGCATCTTGACTCAATTTACTCTCAAATCTTCTGGGGTGATGAAGGCTTCGAACCTGCTCGTTACTCTACCTTTTATTAATGTAATGTAACCTAAGAAATGCGGTATTATTGATGTTTGGAAATTATGTCTATTATATTCATTTGCAAACTCTCTTGGATCTCTATTTATTTAGCATATTTATTTAAGAAGTGCTCAATTTAGTAATTTTTATGGTAACATTAATATTTATAACTTTTACATACACATCAATTATGTATATGAGATTATAATTTTCTCTTTATTGAGATCATTATCTCTTCGAGATCTCTTATTTTTAGCTGACTGAGATCGAGACCGGGATTGCAAACCTTGGTTACGAGCTGTTTGAATTAAAATCAATCAAATAAGTAGCAGGCAAGGAATTACCTTACTTTTAAGATACATAAGATAGAAAATCAGGAAGAACTAGAAACATGTAGTGAGCAAACTATCTGGTCGGTTATGTATATTTAACTCTTTTGTCTTTTTGATTTTACTTCAATGCCTGTCTTAACCTTATGGCTTTCTGGCAGTTGCTGAGGAGAATTTAATGGTTGTTGATCAGCCAGACATGGTGAGTACTAAGTCCTCATGACAAGATAACTGCTGTGCATTTCTAAATTTCTCCTCCATCTCCTCGGGATTTCTTGAATTTGCAGGATAGGTTTGATCATCCATATATTTCCTTCTTGTTCTACGGTATGGATTCAGCAGGAGATTTCATACCAATAAAGCAGCTTAGGGAAAAGTGCAATATGCCTCGCCATGAAGTGCCTTTGGATTCTCATGATGAAGGTGAAGAAAAGAAATCATAGGTACAGCTGCAGTGGTATATCTATTCACATTTTTTTAATATTGAGTTTTTCTTAAAACTTTGCACCCTTGACGTTTCACGTATTATTTATTAATTTGCTCTAAATGAGTTTTTTTTTTCACTGACCCATTAATATGCACCCTTGTTGTTCGATATGACATCCATGGCTACCACTTAAGATCATACTGCACGTGAGTTCACTTTAACTCAACTCACATGTGAAATGGAAACTGTGGATTTCATATTCAGTGGCTGCTAGGTGCAGTCTCGCATCATATCAGTACTCATCCATTGCATATTACTTTGGGTACCACTTATGTAGGGCACATGGTTCTAGTGTGAACCACCTACTGTTAATAATATTGTTGCTTTAGTTTGCATTTAAAAACTTAATAGGTTCTGAAAAAATTGATAAAAAATTTGAAGTACATATGTACAATAATAAATGACACGTTTAAATGTAATTTAGATATTTGAAAATATAAATTCATCACGGGGATTAAAGTGTACTTCTTGTGCCGAGTAGGTAGACAGAATTACACTTTACTGTCTTATAGTGAAACCTAGTCCATAGTATAAACAAGGTTAAAAATAGTGGAATTGTACTTGTGATATTTGACAAACACTGTTGCACCTACTTCTGCCAAAGCAAAAAGTGGTAGTATATGATGGGATGCCAAATCACATAATGGGTCGCAAAGGGTGAATTCATATTGAGAACATCAAGGTGAAGAGTTGTAATATACAAAAATTCATGTTATAAAATTGTATTTTACCCAAAAAGTAGTGTAAAGTGATAGTATATGAAATTAATCTCCATTTGTAATAAATATTTGCCCAAATTGGAATGCATTTCATTTTCTGATAATTTGTCATTAAATTTTATGTTCCTCAGGTTTTTAATCCGTGGAGCTTTGAAAATGCCATGGTCAAACCTACATCACTAGAGATGGCCCATATCCGTGTTTTGGACCTGACCTCTTGCAGCTCATGCTACTCTAGTAGCTGATGCTATGGCGTGTATATATTAGAAACCGCACCCAAGATCTACACAATTCAGTACCTTACCTGAGCTCTTGTATATGATATCATTTGTAAATTTAGATCTGGAAACCGTTTATATATAGCCATATCCAACCATTGCCTAGCTGTCCACCATCGCCTACACCTATGTTAGAGCGCCTTTGATGATTTAGAATTGGCGTTGGAGCTCAACATTTCACACTCCAAGGGAGACGTCAAAAGTTGGTTGCTTTTTAAGTTTCTCAAGTTTGATACTAAAAAGAAGCAAGATGTCATATAATAGAAGTGTAAATTCTAATTATTTGTGTCGGTTAATTTCATTTGACAAAGTAATATTATTAATGATGTGTAATTTTTGAGTTTTTTTGTGCTTAAAGACTGAAGACCAAGAAGATTTAGAAGGTGATCACATTCTTCATCAAGATTGAAATGTAAAAGGTCACATTCAGCACACACTTTTAGTTTGAAAATGAATGTTTTAATGTAACTTCTATGTATAGAGGAGGCAACTGGTCGTATTGGATCAGGCCTTGGCATGTTAGGCTTAGGCTGTGCTTGGCTAGCTCAGGCACGACCGTCACCACCACGACATTGACACGGAAGGGCTGGGTTGGGCCAGACTATATCTACAAAAAGCAGGCTCAACACGATCCACAGGTCTTGTAAAAAAAATTTAAAATATTTTTTAAAATATATAAAATTTAAAGAGGTGAAAAAATATAAAAAAATTATATTAATACAATATCTTACAAATTTTACAATTTTGTAAATTTTAAAGTGGTAAATATTGCATCACTATAATATGAGTACATTCCAACTAGGTTGGCACCCATTCACACTTATCTATTATTTGTAATTAAACATTAACACACCTCCAAGATAAAAAAAAAAATATATTTACATTATCTAAGAAATTGAAATTTCACTACTCTACAAACTCCTCTTCTAACTTGGGAGTGTATTCCCTGTCTGCTGCATCTAACCAATCCTTCAAGCATACTAACACTCTATTGTCATTGGATCTAAGTAGCTCATTTGATTGTCTAGTACTATGTTTTTTTGCAATGAAAGCAGACTCCAAAGCCACTATAGACACTAGAAGATTTAGTAAATTATAGTCTAAGGTAGCAAATATATAATAATTTTTTTATATGTTTGCCACCAAAATAAAACATCAAAGTTATTTATTTCTTCTTCAGTTAGAAAATTAATAAATTTATTTTATAAATATAGAAGTAATTCATTATTAGCGGTACTATTATATTTTTGTTTATTCCTACTCAGTACTAACCAAGAAGGGTCATTTCTATTTAAAGAAGGATTTGGAGGAGTAGTCTTTCTACTATTATACATATGTATCCTATGAAGAATATAAGATATTTTTAAAGTCTTCAATGATCTCTAATATTAGTATATATACCCTCTCTTCAATGATATTCATATTAGTATATACCCTCTTTAATATTTGTAGACATTTACGGGAAAATAATATAAATAATGTTAAAATATTACTAATATAGCAGAGAGATAAAAATAATTACCAAAATGATGTTTATTTTTGCCAGCTAAGCGCTGGTGCTTGTATGTTTTTTTTTAAAAAAACTTGTCCTCCTTTAAGTCAATTTCAAAAGGACGAAATCTACATTCATATTCTATGAAGCCGAATACCTGCTCCACTTACACACTCGGCAGTTCCCTCTATTCAATTTTGCAGTATGAGAGAATTTTTCTTGTCTTGTGGAAGAGAGGTGAAGGATTTAAACATATGTGCGTTTGTCATCTCCCCTCAACCAGCCTCATTGCATTCCTAATCTTGCCCTGCAGATTCTGTTGGAAAAAAGAGGGGGTTTGTTGGAGATTGGAGGAGCAAACCAGTGGATCGATCAACTCGGAAACCCAACACAACAACCCAGTCCTCTTTGTGACTCTGAGTTGGCTTCACGGACAGTGAGGAGTTTCCCTCATCGGTCGCCAGGCTGAAAGCGAAGGGAAGTTTCCTTGTCCCTTCTCTTCCCTTGCTTGAATTGTTGTTCCCAATTCGGCATTCCCTTGGGCTTCGCTTTTTCTACAGCTTATTTGATTGGGTAAGGTGGCATGTCCTATTGATGTTTAGGTATTTCTGTGGTAGGATGTGGCTAATTAGGTTGATGAGCCTTCCGATCTTGTTTATCTAATATTGTGCGATTCAAGGCTTTGTTGTGATTTTTGCACTTCTAGTCTTCTAAGACAAACTGTAATAGGAGGGTTTGTTGCCATTTTATAGATTTTAGATGAAGAGCTTAATCCGATATGGAACACAAGTATGCCATATCTTCAACCAAGAAGGGTCAGCCTCGATAAAGATATTTACAATGAGACAATAGGATGAGGAGACAGAAAAATTACCATTAGTAGTGGGTTATCAAACCAGGAGATCTTTGTCATCTCGAATTAAAGACTTTATTTCTGCGGGCCATAGGATGAAAGAGGTGAGGTTTTCCATGTCTGAGGCTTGAGCAATAAGGGTGTTATGTTGCATCATTAGAAAGGCTATTTATGGGAGGAGGTGTTTGGTTATTGTCAAGCTAGGGGTCATGGAATATCCTTATAGACTTTCTAGTTGAGATCTGCCAATATGTTGATCTTTTGAGATGATGTATAAACTTAGACAACTATCACCATGTTGTGGAAATGGCATTGGTAGGATTCCTAGTATAGGGGTGATGATTAGGATCATATTTCTTGTGCATGACTTAAGTTTGCAGATTTATTTTTATTCCCAGTACAGGGGTGATGATAAGGTTCTGTCCTATGTTCTTCTTTAGGCCCCTGGGATTTTGGTTTTTGGATGTTGTTTGTACTGTTGTAGGAAATTCTTTTGGGATTTCTCTATTGCATACTACTATGTTTGCTGGTTCTAATGCTTTCTATTCTTATCAATCATCTGTATTCAGTTCAGAGTGATGAAGTATTTTAGGCAAGTTATTGTTTCTATGATTCGTATGGGTGATCTTACCATCTCTTCTTATGTGCTCTCAGTGTTCCAATTATCCAGGAGCCATCTTTAAATTTTTTGTATAGTTTTATGAGAAAGTGCTCCTGTAAAGATTATTCCTGGTGCATTTTCCATTCAATATGTGCCAATATAAGTAAAGTAGTTATTTTGATTTATTGTTTAATGTACTATTTCTGTTATTTGTTTGCTAAACATTATTGACAAACACTAGAAAAATATTCCATGTTGAAAACTAACCAAGTTGCAACAGGAGCATATTATATAGTTAATGTTGAAGATATTTATGACATAACACACTAGGAACATATTATCTAAGATTTATTTTTTTATTATGAATTAAGTGAATAGAGATGGTAGGAGAAATAGTTAGTTTTATGCTTCATCATGAAGGGGTATTAGAGGGATTATTCATCAAGAAACCTTCTAATTATGATGAACATGAGATGCAAGTAGCTAACAAAGTTGGGTGGGATCGAAGGAGATGGAAAATTATTATAAAGTGTCACCTTCCAATATTTAGAAGGAGATTAACTCTACTATGTGTAGAGGATGAGGTTTTATTTGGACAAATATTTTACCATTCGTTTTAAGTATGCATGTTCGAGCTATATCTCGAAAAAAGGCCCGAGTGCCTAGTGAAGGGCATAGTGTAAGTAGGAACTTACATAGGAGCTCTCAAAGAAATGTTAGTAGTGGAAGACACATACAAATGCTAGTAGATAACAATGCAGAGGATAATTTATCCACGACAGTAGCATCAAACGAATGTCATAGGTCATCTACACCTATTGTCCATGGAAGTAGACCTAGTTATTGTCATGACCCGAATTTTTAAAAGTATTTTTAAATAGCACGAACGGTAAGTAGCGAGAATTTTTTTTTTCTTAAATACAAAACAAACCTTTCGATTAAATATCTAGGTCATGATAACTGGGGTTCACAAATACGAATATCAAATCATATGATATTATTACATGTCTGAAAATTCATAAACAACAGCTCATCCATCTAAGTACAAGTCCGTCATCCGTCTGAAAATAAATATTAAGTTGACTCTCACACTGAAAGTACACTTACGTACCAGAGTTGCAGACACGAATAAACTTCATCCTATACCCGTCAATCTTGGTCTCACTCGTTATCGCCTTGAAAACCTACAACAAAACAAACCAAACAACAACCACAACCACAATGGAGCATCTCCGCCTTTAGGTGAAGAGCTTCCAAATGACAAAAGGTTTAATTAATATTTTTTGGATCGGGCCAACATCACCCGATGTTAGTTGCCTACATACTCATCAGACAACATCTCCAATGTTTCCAACAAGATCGGATCCAAATATAGTTCTACCTAGAAACTACTCTATCCTAAGAAGCATAGCACCACGCATGCAATGCTTAAGTATTTTCAACCTACATTTTAGTAAGTCCTTTAATCGTTCCACTTGTCTAATTAACAAGCAATATCAAACAATGTTATTAATTATCTCACATCCCTTGGTTGATAATTAATACTATAAAATCTGTAACTCAGAGATGACTCGCCCCTCGAGAAATCTCCAAACAAAGGACTCTAACCTTGGAGTAGACTGCTTAACAGCAGCTTGACCCAAATCCCTAGGGCTCTCAATAGCCTGCCACGAATCTAGACAAGAGGATCCCAATTGTGCTCATGGACACAGATTGGCGAGAAGTACAAGCCTTCCATGATGCTCATACAACTCCGCTTTTTGTACGTACTAAATAGTCCTGAGAAGACCTACGGAAAACCCGTGGTAAAGACCCTATGGTCAATACCCAAACCGTCGTGGCGATGAAGAAGCATATCGCAATCTCCAACATTATCCATAGAAGCCTCAGGTCTTTATGACCATTTACTCTGCCAAACATCTGAACTTAGACTAGATTATTTTCATCCAGTCAAGTATCCACTCAACTATTTGGGTCCTTTTCACCTTGTGAATCGACCCAATAAATAGCTCATCCACTGAGCTATGACTCAAAGAACATCCTGTAACCATCCTCGATTCATTAACCAAGGTAAAATTCTATGTCAGGGCCCCGTTTAATCAATGAACCGGTCCCAAACCCTATTGAGGGTATTTTAGTCTTTATCTTGATTAGGTGTTCTCCCCTCAATCCAACGACAACCAAAATATCTTGATTAGTTTTATTAACCTTAAGTTATTGATATAACTTAACACATCAATAATAAAAGCATACATCAACATAATCAATATAAATAACGTGCATTCACACCAATGCATAAATAATGAATAAGGGCTCGTTGCACTCATTTGCAGGGCTAGGGCTCAGCGAGTTCAAGCCCGAGATTATAAACAACTCTAGTGCATCCTATGAGTTACATATATGACACTCTAGTTGATCGATGCACTCGGTTGTATACACGTGAAATACGCTGCTTTAAATCTGAGAATTAGGGTTCTACCCCTTATTTCTCATGACACTGAGACCCGACAAGGTCTTCGTGTCACTTATTAGTCATGCTCCTTCCTTTTGAAGTCATTTATAGGGTACCCTAACTCTTGATTCACTAGGTCATCCGTTTCGACAGAAACAAAATATATTGCCCCTAAGGGCATTAGGGTAATGTTACCACCTAGGGTATGATACCCTCCCTTGGGTTATTCTAGTTATTTTACTACCCCTCTATTGATTTAAGTCATTGACCTCTCACAAGGCTCCACTCTCAGACCGACTCACGCTTCCATTCACACGAATGTGGGCGGGTCCACTCAAAGGGGCATTTCTGTCATTTGGTTTAAGGCCTTAATGACATCCAATGGATCCAAAATTCAAAACAAGGGTACAAAATGTCTTCATGGACTATGTTTAATTTTCCTGGCGTGTGACGGGGTCGTGAACCCCTTGAACCGACCCAGGTTGTCTTAACGGTTTATGATTAACCCTAGGGGCAAAATGGTCAATTAACTATTCACTGGGATTTTTCCTCACCAAAAGGTTTATCTTATAATTAGGCTACCCATTAAACTCTCACTAAGAATTTTCCCAATTTTTTATATCAACTCATAGGCCCCTAAACCGGAGCCTCAAACTCGGGTAAGTTAATATTATACGATAATTAACTAATAGGGGTAGAAAGGGTAATTTTATAACCTATGGGATTTTTTCCCAAGAGGAAACTTGGTTAGAATACTCCAACACTTCTTGGGGTACTTGAGTATTTTTCTAAAATATTTTTGACATTTTTACCCCCCTTGAACCGGACCCGGTTCAAAACCCCCTTTCCTTCTTTCCTTTTTTTTTAAACCAACCCGAGCCAGGTCAGCGGTTCGGCCTGTAATCAGGCCAGACTCGCTGACCCACCTACGGGTTGTCTTCCTTGCGGAGACGCCTGCAGGGTCACGAGCGATGGCTGGACTGCGCATCCGCCGCCACCGGTCCGGATTTTCGGCATGGGCGGAGTCGCCTACGCCAGGGCTGCCGAGGCGGAAGCCCATATTCCTGTGCTTCGCCCGGCGGCGCCCAGATTGGATCTGGATCCCTCTACATGGCCGCATCTTCTGGCCGCCGCCAGCGTAACACCAGCCGCAGGGTCAGGCCGGGATGAATCACCGTCAAGCGGCGATTCTATTGGCTCTGGCCCCGCCGGCGGTTGGTGGCTATTCCCATTCCGTCCGGTGACCCAAAGGTTCTGCCTTCTCGCAATTTACTGCCAACCGTTTTAGTCACCACCTAGGCTGGGCGCAGGGCCGGGACTGGTCGGCCCGCCGTCCAACGGCGATTCTGACCACCTTGGCCCTGAGTCCAACCGGTCTCCGCCGAGAAAGAACCAGCCGGCGGACGGAAGGATCACTGATTTAAAATTTTAAGAACAGTCGTTGCAAGGTTAAAACTATTGAAATAGTAATTGCAGAAATCATCCTTTGCATTTAGATTTAATGAACCAAAACTTCTGGCAAGCTCGACTTCGAGTCTAATATAAGGATCCTACCTCAATTGCCGGTTTGTCGACGATCAACCATCGCCAACGTTTCGCCGGAGTCTCACCGGAAAATTCATTCATCTCTTTTACCATCCAAACCCAACCCCCACCCCCCCCCCCCCTCCCAAAAGCCCTAATTAATTCTTTTTATACGCATAAGATTAGGGCTCCTAATCCCATGAGAAATTGGGCCCCAAAAATATAATATCAGAACAGTAAATAATCGGGCCCACAAAACAACTTAAACGGCCCAATTGCACGTTTAAATCGGGTAAACAGGCCATATACGATATGTTCAACTTTGAACAGTCGTATCTCCCTCATCCGGACTCCGATTTACGGGTTCTTGGTGGCGTTTCGAAGCTCTTTCCGTCTCTTTTCCATCCATATATGATTTAGCCACCACTTATAACTGATGATCAAGTTATTCTCATGAGAGGGTCAAGGGGTTCAAACCCTAATTTCCCCGTATACGACTTCAGAAATTTAGAAAATTCCCGGACGTTACAGTTATAGGTAAGGTTTCTTAAGATTTTTTCATGTAAATCTTTTAATTATCGATGAAAAATATGAGATTGAATTATGAATTTTGTGTGTAATATGTAAGGTACACATGAGACATTTAGTCTTGGAATGTCACAAGGCAGTGCATAGTTTGAAACTCAAAGCTTGATAGACATTCACTACCACTACACAAGTGTTGAACTACTGATGTTGGACTATCCAATCTAAGGTGAAATATATATTTATAAATAAATCTCACAATTTTAGTTATTAAACAAGTGTTTAAATAATATGAAATTTAATACATATGTGCTACTTATGTGTAGGGGAGCCCATGCCATGATGATGACGTTGATATAAATGAGGCCAATGAAGGTGAAGATAATATTGACAAAGCTAGTGAGAAAGAGTATGATATGAATAAATAAGGTGTTAGAGGTGAGGAAAGTGCTCAACAGATGGTTGACAACGAGGGCAATGGTTGTGGTAGACAATACAATTACCGCAAATTACATGAATGTGGAGTATGATGAGCCGTCATCTGATGACGAAGAGGAGCCAATTCTATGCTCATATGATATATGAGTAAATAAATGAGGCGTTTAATTGGGGTATGAATATGGAGTAACAAAATGAAGAAGAGTTATATGTTGGACACATCTTTGAGGATAGAGAACCATTTATCTTAGCTTTGAGGGAGTTTTCAATTAGGAATCATGTCCAATACAAGGTTCTACGTGCAAATATGTCAGAATATACAGTTAACTACATTGATAGTGCTTGCCCTTAGAGAGTGCATGGATCAATGAAGAGGGGTGTAGGGTACTTTAAATTAAAAACATACAGAGGTGACCACACTTGTAAGAATGCTTAGCTTAGCACTAATCATAGGCAGTGTAGTGTATCATTTATTTTCAAGGTCATAATACTTGCCTTCCAAGCTGAATTAACTCTCACACCAGGTGATATTATTCAAAGAATGAATGAGAGGTTCTACGTTAAAATTTCTTATAAAAAAGCATGGCTGGACTGGAATATGGCCATAAAAGCTATTTATGTGGATTGGACTGAATCATACAAATTGTTGCCAATATACCTCAAGGCAATACAAGTTGTGAATCCCAGTATCGTATATGAGTTGAAGTTTGATCTAGTGGATGGTGGCCCGTGTCGGAGATTTACACGGATGTTTTGGGCATTTGGGCCATCATAGACATTATCCCACCGATGAGGCATCTCAGACACCACCGAGGCATGCTTCATACATGAATATATTCCATCTTCATCTGTAACACCTAGCTCTCCTCCTTTATTTTCACAAGTTTCAACTTCGCATAATAGTCCACATTCATCATCTTTGGTTGCTCTAGATCCAGCCCATCCCTAGCCAGTTGAGATACTGATTGTTCTGATAGTATATACTAGACGATAGTAAGCAGCTTGTGCAGATCCAATCCCATTATCTTCATAGGCGTGTTTGGGTGAGCCATCTGTTATTTACGCAAACCAAGAGGACCCAATAGAGAAGCTTCACGGCCATGAGTGTGGTCAGGGTCGGGGTCGAGGTCGGGGTCGAGGTCGAGATGATAGGGCTAGAAGAGCTAGAGCCAATTAGAGTTGTTATATATTTTTTTAAATGTATAAAGTGTACACTTGTTTTGTAAACCAAATATTTTGAGAATATTTTATCTAATTTATATATTTCATAGACTTTCTAATCACTCAATGTGTGGATATTCATGTGTTCTATATGTTGGTTGTGTATATATTCATGTGTTATATATGTTAGTTTTACAAGGGGTTGTTTCGAGGTTCAATGAATCTTATTTTTTTTTTATTTCATCATTTAAAAGGACGAAATTAGTATAAACTACAACTTTAGCCCAAGAAAAAAAGTAAAGGGAGGTGATTTTGTCCTTGGGAAGGACGAAATTGACTTAAAGCAAATTTCGTCCTTCTGAAGGATGAATTTATAAAATGTTTTTGAAAAACGTTTCACTAGAACTTAGCTGGTGCCTACGTGGGAAAAATGAATACCATTTTGGTAATTATTCTGATCTCTCTACAATTTTGGTAAACATTTTTTTAACATTATTTATATAATTTTTTTTATCAATTTTAGCATAAGGACTTTCATACCAAAATCTATTATACATTTCTTCAATTAGCCTCATAAACGTATTAAATATATAATTATTCATATGTTATGCAAACATAAGAATAATATTATGGAGTTTATTAAGAACTAAAGAAGAAGTTGGATATTATATATTAGATAACTATTTAGTGGTTTCATAACAAACATGTAAAATATTCATATTATCCATTGCAATTTTAAAATCATTATCACATAATATACATTGGCATTTTATCAGCACAATAGAATAAAACATTTCTTTTAGTTCATAACAAGATTTTAACCTTAAATAAGTATTAAGACAATTTTTTATATTTTTTACCGTATAGTTTACATAACTCTCTAAATTCTTGAGATCAAGATAGGGAAGAACTAATCTATACTAGTGCTTCTCTAATATTCTTTACATATTCTTAAACAATATTTAAACCATCTTGAACAAAAAAATTCATAAATGACAACAATATCTTATATAGAAAAGTTTTTTTAGTTAATACAAGGTGCAAATATGTTTAAAGATAGTGCATAGCACTACTATTATTTAAAGTAATTTCTAAGGTAATAGAAATAATTTTATCATTAATATGATTGTCATGTAAAGCCACCATTACAGACTTTCTAATTTCATTTCTTGTATGAAGATATTCTAATAAATTAAAAGTAATAATTCTTTTATTTAAAACCTAATAATGATCAATGTAATGTGATATAATATAAATATATCTTAAATCTGGTGACTAATCTATATACATGAAGTAAGAGCAATTTTACTTGGAATTGTAAAAAGATTTTTGATAATTTTACTTTTATTGTTGTTGATGCGTTTAATATAGTCTGACTTAGTTGTATTATACAAAATATTGTGGAAGGATGGGTTGAGGGCGTTCTTTGAAGTTTATACTATCTGCAAAAGGGAAGAGTTGTTCAGTGGCACAATATATTTGGTTAGCTCATTACGATTTGTACTTTCATTGTATGTGAAAGTACTTAAATTATTAGATAAGCTATCCATAATACTTAAATTTGTTTGCCTTATATATATAAGTCTATTATTAGGGATGCACTGGTCCACATGCCTAAAAAGATGACTAGTACCTCTCTCACCTCTACAACTGAGTTGTGTTTTGCAGTATTTGTATATTGCCTTCATTATGGTCACTTATGTTTTTTTGGTCTTCATATTTGGTTTTTTGGAGTTTGGGAGAAGTCCTCATTGATGGAAGCATGAAATTGAGTTTAATAGGCCATTTCTCTAAAAAAATAAAGGTAACGAGAAAATTAGGAAAAAACGTGTGGAAAAAATAAAGAATAAAATAAAATAATAAATTTATGAAAAATAATTACCTCAAATTTGTGTTGGTAGTTGAAGATTGCCCTTTGGAGTATAGAGAATTGGAGGGTTAAGATTGATTTTGTAGAGAGCTTGAAGAACTTGAATATTGCTTATAAAGAACTTGAAGGATTTGTCCCGAACTTAAGCCTTAAATTTTTTTTAGAGAATTTGAGCATTTTTGAAGAATTTGAGAGATTGATATGTGAAAAATCCCCTTCCCTCCTATTTATAAGTGTGTTTTCCTTTCTAAAATGTAAAAAGTACCCACCATAACTAAAAAAATAGTTTGATTGGGGGGATATTTTAGAGGCTTGACTCATTGGAGCCATTGGGGGCATTGGAATCTAGTTCGGATTGGGCCATGTGTCTTGCCTGGTTTGGGTCACCTACGTGCTGTGGTCCGCAAATCGGGGCCCAAAACAGCCTAGGCCGTGTATGGGCCTGGGCTAAATCTGGGCCTATTTGTGAGTTAACATCTGGGCCTAATAGTGTATGTATTAACGACGTATACTAATACCAATATTATTAGCGACGTATATTTCTATACGTCACTAATAGTATTTTATTTTATTATTTATTTTTAAAATATAATAATATATAAAAAATTAAAAATTAATTAATCTCTCCTCTCTCTCTTCCCTCTCTCTAATTTCATTTTTTATTATTTTTTATTTTTAAAAAATAATTCTAAAAAAATAAAAAAAATAAAAAAATACTATTATTAATCTCTCATCTCTTCTCCCTCCTCTCTCTCCTCCCTCTCCTCTCTCTCTCTCCTCTCACTTCTCTCTCTCTCTCTCTCTTTCCTCACTCTCTCTTCTCTCTCTCTCCTCTCTCCTCTCTCTCTCTTCTCTCTCTCTCCCTCCTTTCTCTTCTCTCTCTCTCCTCTAATTTCAAATTTTTTATTTTTAAAAATTAATTTTAAAAATAAATAAAAATGAAATAAATACTATTAAAGACGTATAGAAATATAAGTTGCTAATAGTATTTTATTTTATTTTTAAAATATAATAATATATAAAAAATTAAAATTTAATTAATCTCTCCTCTCTCTATCTCCCCCTCCTCTCTCTCCCTCCTCTCCTCTCTCTCTCTCTCTCCTCCCTCTCTCTCTCTCTCCCCTCCTCTCTCTCTCCTCCCTCACCCTCTCCCCCTCCTCTCTCTCTCTCCCTCCTCTCCTCTCTCTCTCTCCTCTCTCTACACAATGTCCTCTAATTTCAATTCTATTATTTTTTATTTTTAAAAATAAATAAATAAAATAGTATTTTATTTATTTTTTATTTTTAAAATATAATAATATATAAAAAATTAAAAATTAATCTCCCTCTCCCTCTCCCTCTCTCTCTACACACTATTTCTCCTCTAATTTTAATTTTTTATAATTTTTTTTAAAAAAATAATTTTTAAAATAAGTAAATAAAATAAAATTAATCCTATTAGCGATGGATATAAATATATGTCATTAATACCTATACTATTAGCGACATATATTTCTATACGTCGCTAAAAGGTTTTATTTATTTTTTATTATAATTAATAACTATTAGCGACGCTTTTTTTAAGTGTCGCTAATAGTTATAATTTTTTTTTTTTTTATTTAAAATATATATCGTTTAGTGACATTTGTATAAAGCGTCGCAAATAGGTCAACTATTAGCAACACTCGTAATAATGCATCGCTAATATGATTAGTATTAGCGACGCTTTAAACTAAGCGTCGATAATATCTGACTATTAGCGACGTATATATTTATGCGTCGCTAATAGTTGATTTTATTGTGATGCTTCTCTATGCTTCGCAAATAGTTGTTTATAGCGACACTTAATTGCGTCGCTAATACTACATTTTGTTGTAGTGACATTAGTTGTCTTGGTGAAGTAATAGTTGATCTAAACTTATTTGGTTTCTAATATCTTTTGTCCTGCTAAATATTTTCTTTCTATTTTGAGTTTGTGTATGACAAGGAATGATGCAAAAAAAATTACCCTTCCAATGATGTTGCCTTCTGTGCTATAAACAACATATAAATTGGTTGGGTGTTTTACTGTGACATTCTTTTTATAAAATTTCTTTTAAAGTAGCCCTCCATTAAGAAAAATATAATCTAATCGACCAAAAAGTAGAAGAGACTAAAGTAAATCTATAAGCTGAAGAAGCCATGAGATCTCTCAGTAAACAAAAAGTAGTTTATCTATTATGTTAATTTTACACACATAGAGGTATAGGTGATGCAATAAATAAGTCCATTAGGGTCTGAACTAAGAACATAATTTTGTAATATGATTTTCATGAGTTTTTGGTAATATTATTGATTCATCAAAAGAATTGCTTTACTCAAAAGTTCTCCACAACTTGTATCATCTATATGCCATCTCACTTGTTTTCATGGTTCAGGATGTATGCTTAATCAAAAAGGGCACATAGAAATACGTAGCAACAAAAGGTCATGCGAAAAAGATAACTGGGTTTCAGGTATCTTGTATATTTATATTGCCCCTTACTAAGTAATATTACATTTCATAGTTATTCATTCCAAATGTTATACTATGTTTAGCACATTAAATATGTTAACACTTTACATATCTAAACCTCTCCAACAGTTTGCACCACCAGGGAACTCATCGGAAGTGTTGATTACATCAGCTGATTCACAAATACGAGTTCTTGATCATTTTACTCTGTCTTTTGACTTCTAATGGTGAATGTTGGATTAGATTCCTTCTCAGGATCGTGAATGAGATTTTTATGTGCCAGGAGAAAAGGAAGTGCAGCAAAACTTACAGTATTATTGAACTTTGTAATTGCAGCTTCCACTTCCTCATTAGAAGAAAAAGAGACAATCCCATATCCACTTGATTTTGAGGTTCCAGGCACCCGAGACACTTTGGCACCAATAACTTTTCCCTTCTCAGAGAAGAACCGGGTGAGAGTATCAGAGGTCACTGTCCTTGCAAGGTTTCCTACATAGACTTGTGTGGGCTGTCAACAAATTCAGAATCCTCGGACTGAAGGAGGGACAATTCCAAAGTTTGCAAAGGTTTCTTTGTGAAGGCCTCTCCCTCTGAATGTGTCTTGTGTATCTTATTTAATATCAACAGTATTAGTCTTATGGATGTTATTTATTGTTGACACTTTTAACAAAAATTCAAATATTTATGATCAACTCTGCCTATGAGTAACATTTGTTTATAGAATGTTTGTTTAAAATTCTGGATTCAAAATTAGGTTTATTTTTATATATTGATCGAGCTCAATTCGAGCTGGGCTCGACATTGTAATGGAACGAGTTCGAGCTCGACTTCGAGCTTGTGGTTTTGGTTTGAGTTGAGTTTGAGCTAGTAAGTTCGAGCTCAAGTTTGACCTTGAGCTCGTGGTTTTGGTTTGAGTTGAGTTCGAGCTAGTAAGTTCGAGCTCGTTCGAGCTTCGAGTCGAGTTCGAGCTGCTTGAGGTAAAAATTTGACTCGGCTCGACTCGTTAGCATCCCTATGTACCACAAACATGTTAATTATCGAGGGAAGAAAGTAGTTTGCCTTGTCGGATGCCAAACTATTTATCTTCCAGGGTGTGAGATGGGCTGATGACAAATTTTTGGTGTCCTCCTCTAAGGCTATAAAGTGGATTAGAAATAGGTGTGAAGCATTCCTTGCAAGTATGTTGGGAAAGAGTGTGGCTTTGCCTCCTCTTGAATATGTGCGGATAGTGTCAAGAGTATGTGGATGTGTTTCCTAGCAACTTGTCGGGGTTGCCTCCTGATAGGGAGATCGAGTTCCACATCAATTTTCTTTCGGGCACATCTCCTATCTCTAAAGCCCCATACCGCATGGCTCCAGCCGAACTTAAGGAGTTCAAGGCACATATGCAAGATTTGATGGATAAGGGATATATTCGACCGAGTGCATCTCTTTGGGGCGCATAGGTCAAATGGTTCCCTTAGACTTTGCATAGAGATATTGAATCAGGTAACCATCAAGAACAAATATCCCTTGCCTTGCATTAATAATTTATTTGATCAATTGCAGTAATCTCAAGTGTTCTCCAAGATTGACTTGAGGTCGGGCTACCATCAGCTCCGTATTCATCCCGATGATGTATCTTAGACGGCTTTCCGGACACGTTATGGGTACTATGAGTTCTTGGTAATGTCATTTTGTCCAGTTGTTGTGTAGATGGTTGGATTCAATCACATGGGTGCTAATAATAATCATGCGGCTAAAGACCCAAGAGTTGATGATGTGTTGACTGCCATTGAGGTTAACACAAGTAATGCAGGTGAAGCATGCGAGTAGGAGTGGGTAGAAGCATCTCTCCTTGGAGGGATTCAAGAAGCTCAACCCTCCTAGTTTCTAAGAGAGGATGGATGCTTCATAGGTGGATAATTGGAGGCTAGATATAGATAATTGGAGAAGAATTGAGTTCAAATTCTGGGGCATGATACTATCCGAGCGCAATAAGCTTAAGATATGTTAGTGATCAATTTATGTACACTACAGTGCAAAGCAATTCATAATTGATCAACATGAATTAAAATTTCAACCTTCACTTTTTCTATCTAGAATTTCACACTCATTAAAATATTTATTTTAGAACTCATAGTTATGTGTGTGATCTGTTACTTCTCAATCTTGATGAAAAATGTGATTACCTTCTAATCGTCTTGGTCCTAAGTCTTCGAGCATGAACAACTCAACCACTGACTAAATAATTACACATATATAGTAACATTATTTTGTCAAATAAAATTAGCCAACCTACAAATTTAGACAATAATTTTCTTATCAAAATTTGTAACAAAACTTAAATGATTGTAAAAATAAAAAATACAACTCTATGTATCAAATCAGATTCCTATTAACCCCTATTAACCATGACGCTCTCCATAACTCCCTAGATATTATGATCTTGGGAGAGGTGGTCTTCAAACTTGTATGGTTGCTTGCACGTCACCAATAAACAACATACCTTGCATAGATCTTCTCAACATGTAATAAAAAAGATATAGAATAATCCAAACAGAGTTTTAGATCTGCTCAGGAGTTTCTCATATGAAGTAACATCTTTTTACATGATCTAGACAACGAATTAGAGCAGCTTGGCTTAAGATACCATGATAGAATAAAGAGAACCAGGGTTTGAGAGGAGACGAAGAGTTCTCTATAATATATTAATAAATTGAAATAATAACAATACAAAAGAGGTCGAGCCAACCCGCTGCCAATTATCAGAAAAAGAAACATGTCTGCCCGACTTAAGTTAGGGAAGACCAAAAGGAAAAAAACAGTAAATGTAAAAGATTAAATTACCATTTATTAATAGAATTGCAATACTATTGAGTATCCAAATAAAATAGATTTATATAAGAAAATTTAAATCGATGAAGCCATTAAAACCCTCAATGATAGAAGCCACCATCTCTAGAAGATCTTACCAATGGGGATATCAATTAGCTTTTAGTGGTATGACAATAGCACAAAACCCTAACAGGTAGTGTTTGAATGCCCGGCAGATGCAAATATGTTTGCTAGGGCTAGGCCAACAATCTGTTCAACAGCAACCAACCAAACTACGAGGAATTCCATGATGAAGAAGAAACTGTGAGGCAAACCATAAGTCAGCCCAACAGAATGACAAGAATCACTCTAACAACTCAGCGACGTGAGTCAAAGATTGTATATTCCGTTGTAACAAATTACTCTATCTGTTGTAAACTACTTCCTAGTCAAAGGGGAGGGGACTGAATCCCTATGAATCATGTAACCTATAATTAGAATGTACATAAATGAGAAAAATATGGATTGAAATTCTCACGTGGTATCAGCCGGGAAACCAATTTGATTACTCTTTTTCAAACATCCGTCCAGTGCCTTCATTCATCATGTCTTCGGTCACTACTTCTGAAAGAGCACTTCCCTTCATGGACTCCACGGTACTCCTCTTCCCATTGTCAAGAGCATTTCCCACGAGGTCTCGGTGAGACTTGCATCCACCAATTACTATATGTGGAAGATGCATGTGTTACCGATTCTTCGTTCCCACAGTCTCATTGGCCTGATTCATGGTGACTTGGCTCATCCTGCTGGTGACGATGGTGATCCCACCGTACGTGCGTGGTTCTGCCTTGACCATATGGTCTTGGCTTAGTTGGCTACCTTTGTTTCTGAGGATGTCCTTCCCCAAGTTTCCCACTGTGATTCCGCCCACTCTTTCTGGGCAGCAATGGAGGTGCTCTATGGAAAATTAACTCGATCGTGCATCAAAGGACTCAAAGGGGAGCTTCACAGCCTCTCCAAGGGATATCTCTCTATCAGTGAATATATTAACAAAGCCCAGTCTCTGTCTCATACTCTTGCCATGGCTGGAAAGCCAATCGATGACGACGACTTCATCATCCTCTTACTGAAGGGTCTCGGACCTGAGTTTGACATGGCATGCGCTGCCATTCATGTTGCCCGTGAATTTCCATATGTAGATGAAGTTGCGGCTCTTCTTATGGATTTTGAGCTACGACTTCTGGGCCAGCAGAGCTCAGCTTCTTCACTGGCACTCCTCACCTCCAAGTCCTCTTCTTCTCTTCGGCCTGCAGTCCATCGCGGTGGTTTTGGTGGAGGGGGGCGCTCTGGCGGAAATCGTCCCACCTCTCAAGTGTGTGGATGAAATGCCTCCCCTTCCTTCCTGCCGGCTGGATGTGGCCGTGATGGGTCCTATCGTGGCCGACCTCGCACTGCTCTTGTCAATGACAACTATTCGGCTGTGTATTGTTATCGATGTGGCCATCCCAATCACAAGGCCGATGCTTGCCAGGCCAGTACCATCGATCCCATCCAATCCTTTTATGCACTTCACTTGGCCACCCAAGCTGACAACGGATGGTACCCCAACACTGGTGCGATGAACCACATGACTTCTGATTCCGCTCAGGTTGATGGTATGTCTCCTTACTCTGGTCAAGCCAATATTTGTGGGTAGTGGTGAAGCTCTTCCCATCTCACATACTGGTTCAGTCATGTTATCTTCTGCCTCTCCTAAATTGGAGAAAGTTTTATTAGTTCCTAGACTCACTAAAAACCTTATCAGTGTCTTGCTGTTCACCTAAGACCATAATTGTTGTTTCATGTTTTATGAATGGGGCTTTACTGTGAAGGATGTGCAAAGCGGGCGGATTCTTTTGGCCGAACCTAGGACGGGTGGACTCTATAGAGTTGTTGCTTCTACTGCTCGTAACAAGTCTCATGTTAGTCTTCTATGCAATAAAGTTGGTTCTGACGTATGGCATGCTCGTTTGGGCCACCCCTCTGTATCAACTATTGGATCGGTTTGATTTGTCTTGGGTTAATCCTGCAAATAGCCCCGTCGCCGCCGGCACACATCTCTCTGCATATGGCTCACCATCTCTAGTCGACTCCTCTCTCCGTTGGCAAATGGTGGGAAGTCTACATTATTTGACTCTAAGTCGTCCTGACATTGCCTTTGCTGTCAACCATGTCTGTCAATTTATGCACTCCATGTCAGGTCCATCTTGAAGTTGTCAAGCGTATTTTTAGCTATATCAAGGGCACTATTACCTTGAGCCTCCAATTTCATCAGTCCATGGACCTCTCCTTATCTGCCTACTCTGATGCGGATTGGGCGGGGTGCTCTGATACTCACCGATCGGTTACTAATTATGTTGTTTACCTTAGCCCAAACTTGACTTCCTGGGCGGCCAAGAAACCACCAACAACCAACAATCTCTTGATCTAGCTACTCTTGCTGCCACAATTGCTGAAGTCTTGTGGCTGACTAATCTTCTTCACTGGCTTCGGGTGACTCTTTCATTGCCTCCCTCCATTCTCTATGACAATGTTAGTGCTCTCTACATGGCCCACAATCCTATCTTCCATAATCGGACAGAACATATTGGTATTGATGTCCATTTTGTCCGCAAACATGTTCTTACTAGGGCTGTCTGTGTGGCACATATGCAGGGGAATCATCAAGTCGCAAACATTTTCACTAAATCCTTACCAAGCCCTCGCTTCTTGATGCTTCGACACAAGCTCATGCTTCGTGAACTTCCTCATGAGCTTGAGGGGGGCTGTGAGGCAAACCATAAGTCAGCCCAACAGAATGACAAGGATCACTCTAACAACTCAGCTATGTGAGTCAAAGATTGTATATTCCGTTGTAACAAATTACTCTATCTGTTGTAAACTACTTCCTAGTCGAAGGGGACTGAATCCCTATAAATCATGTAACCTATAATTAGGATGTACATAAATGAAAAAAATATGGATTGAAATTCTCACAGAAACCAATTGATTTCTCAAAACCGAACCACAATTGCCCAAGAAGACCAACAATCAGTCTGCAGTGATGAGATCACAACCAACCATAGGAGGCACTCATACAATTTGGCTAACACAACTTGTCTACTTGCTCTCGAATGAAATCAAGCCAAGCAAAACTCAATTTCGACTTCTCTCCTTGCAACTCCTTTCAGACGTTGACCCGTGAAAACGGAAAGCAAGTGTACTTTTTCACCCGGAAGACTCAAAGAGGCCTCTGTCAGTGATTTAAACCAAAATAAAAGGTTACAGACTTCCCTTTATGGGCTCTGAGCGGCTGAGCCTGACCATTTGCTCACGTCCAGTGTTGGAGTTATTCATTTAGCGCTTAAAACTTCTTTAACAAAAAAAAGATTTGTCTAAAATAGATGTCAGGTATTTTGGGGAGTTTGGTGTAATACTTATACCCTATACATATGAGGTAAAAGGCTCAAATACTCCTCTCCTCATCTTCTTCATCCCTACGAAATATTTTGTAAAAACCTTCCTCCCCCTCCAGCTCAGGCTACCCTCCGCCTCTGGCCCTTCTCCGCTTCCTCCACCACATGCTCCTCCTACGAGTCTTGCCCCTTCTCCTCCTTCCTTCTCTACCTCATCCTTCTTCTTCATCCCTGCCTATTCACCTCCTTCACGGCTTCCTCTTTGTTTTCCTTCTCTTCCTCTACCTCCTTCCTAAAATTTGGCAAAGTAGTCGCGGACTAGTCATGGAACCTTTGAAAAACCCATTTTTCTTCTTTATAAGCTCCAATCTTGAATAATTCATCCACAAACACCATCAACTACTTAGAAACAAGAATTAAGTTTTATTTTTACTTGATTATGAGATTCAAAGTACATAACAGCCAATTTTTATAGCGGGTTTAAAGTTTAACTCCAAGACTGCCAACTATCTACGGTTATCGACTCCAAAGAAGAAGGTAAGGCGGCTGCTGGCATTGAAGAAGATGGTTGTTGGCAATCTGGTACTCTTGCAGTTTAGCTTTAAATTCACTGTGAAAATTGATAGTGTAACAATCCGAAATTCAAAATTAGGTAAAAATAAAATTCATTCTTCTTTTTTAAGTAGTTCATGATCATGGGTTAATTTTTAAATATTTCCACTAGATTCTAGGAAAGATGAGGAGGTGGAGGAGGAAGGGGAGGAGGTGAAGGAGGGTAGGAGGAGGAAGAAAAGGAAAAAAAATGTGGTGAAGAGGAGGGGATGAAGATGAAGGCGGGGGAGAAGGAGGGAAGGTGGAGCTGAAGGGGAGGCAAAGGTAGAGGCGGAGGGGAAGTGAAGCCGGAGCTTGAGGGGAGAATGCTTCCAAAATATATTTCATCGAAAAGGAGGGATTTGAATCTTTTGCTGCCACAATGTGGCAGGTCACATGCGTGCAGGTTTACTCTGAGGATTACACCAAACTTGCACACATTTTGTACATTTCCGGCATCTATTTTGGGCAAATCCTCATTGATAAAATTAGTACTTAGTGGCAATCTAAGCGAAATAAGTTAATATACACAATAAACCTTAAAAATATGCACAAGGAATCAGGATTCATATTTTCCACTCTCCAGTAAATAAGTGCCTCTCATTGAAGAACAATTGCAACATTTTTATAAATTATACAAAAGAGAAACACAAGGACTGAAGATAGTATTAGGGCCCAAATTTGGGTGAATAAGACATGTACAAGGCAACCATTGGGCAACCATCTAGTTCGCTGTAAAACCAAGAAAACTCAGTTATGAAATTTCACCTATATCAAATTTTCAACTTAAGTTAAAAGACTAGTAACATTTGCGGTTGGATATCTCTGCCTCCTTGCTCGCCTCGTGGTCTTCCCCCACCCTTGTAGACCCAATCCCTCCAGCTCCATTTCACTAATACTAGGCTGCCGTGGCAGAGACAAGTTCACCATATTTGAGCTTCTCAACCGCCTTCTTCCCCTGGTCTGGCATCCATTTCTTGCACTTCTTCTTGCAAGTCCCATCTGCCAAGAACTCCCAGTGCCCCTCATCAAGGCTCCAATTGTCTGTAGATCCTCAGTCACCTCATGCCTGGAGAGAGATGCTAAGCCCGGTAAAATATCTCTCTGAAAATCTCTCCTCTGCCTGCCTCTCCTTGTGTTACCCTTGCGGGGACGGGATAGTAACGAGGGAATCCCTGTTTCTCCCTTACTGTTCTCTCTCTCCCATGACTTATTACAGTATTCACTCACATCAACCTCACTTAACCTCAATGTCATTTCTTCAAAGTAATCAGAATCTTTATCTGATTGTTCATTATCTATGCTTACTTTTGGTTTTGACTGGTCTCTTGTTCCTTCAAAATTATTAGCTTCATTGGAAACCAAATCTGCAAACCACAACAGGAAATCCTTCAAGAGATCTTGTGAGGAAGAACAACTTTCACTAAACTTATTATAAACACTTGCTGAACAAGACATATTTGGAGAGGGAGAGCAACCCTCGTCTGATTTGTCATGAAAACTTGCTGAAATGGCCATGATACTTTCAGCTGCTGATTGTATAAGTGTTGCCTCAAGGTCTCTCATTTCTGAATGCAGAAGTTTATTAGGAGCGATGAATTTGTCCCTAATCTTATACTCTTCCTCCCATGTCATCATGTCCTCGTTTACAGGAGCCTCCAAGTCTATGTGAGCTTTAGTCTTCACAGAAGCTTCAATAACATCTGATGTTGAAACCTCCGTGGCATTTTGCTGGTTTCTCTGTTCTGTACATGTAGCAGCAGCAGCATTCAAATTAATGTCAAGTCTTGAAGAAATAACTATGGAAGATCTCACATTTCGCATCTCATCCTCAAGAAACTTATCCTTTGACTCGGGCCATGTTCGTCTGTATGGTAACTTGGTATCACAATCATTCTCGCCATTATTACCATTACTTACTTTTTGCTTTGATAGTACAGAGGACATCCTAAACTGAGACAAGTCTTCATTAGGCATATTAAGCAGAGAAGAACCAAGAATTTTTCTAATACATGGGCCATCAGCCACCTCAGGTTTATGGACATCCTCACGATAAATATCTGAAGAGGATTTCATAAAAGGCAAAGACGGACGCTTGTCTGAACAAACTCCCATTTCAGAAGGCATATTATCTAGCTTTGTTGTAAGCCAATCGGAACCACCATAGAGACTTCTCACTGTTGCCTCACCATCCTCAGACACAGGAATATTGTTTACACAGACTCCGTTATGGAGACCATTTGGAAAAGAGAAGTTCAAATTCATCTCTTTTGCAGATCTGACATCTGTGCAATCTATGCCCCTTAAACACTTTCTGGGCCTCCCAGAAGCTGCACTATAACCACTATCAAAATCCCTTTTGTCAGAAGCAGAGAACGTATGCTCTGAATGTGAACCACGAAGATACAGACCAGCTGTAGGGTGAAAACCATGTGAGCTTGATGCATCACTTCCAAAACCTGATACTGACCTTTCACTGCTGTTGAGATTCCATGTCTCCGCTGTGCTGGAAATTTTATTCTTTACATCGATAGAAGCAAGTTCTTTGAAGCATGGAAGGGCCTGAACTGCTACTGGGACACGAGTGGTACTGGTTGTCCTCTTTCTCCATGAATTAGACAAGGAGAAATTGTCGTTGTCATCTTCTGTAGAAGGAATAACACAATATGAGTAAAGTGTGGACAAGCTATTGAGGTAGAATGGTCTTGACGTAACCTTTAATAGGAGAGATTTTCATACCAGGCACTAATTTCTGCATTAAATGTCTATCTCTCTTAGTTTGACTGAACAGAAATGGCAAAAGATCAGGAGCTTTTGGTTCAGCTTGAATGGGTTCATACAAAGGGACAGACTTATCTGAACTGTGATCTGGACCCAAAAGGAGACACTGCATCAATTTTAGTCAAACATGCAAATGAAACACACTAAAACAAAGTGACTGCAATCGCTGACATTTCAACCTTAAGGCCATAATTGGAACTGAATTTGCCTAAACATTTCAAGTCCAATTGAGATCCTGCACTTAATTGCCATATTTGTTGACAAGAGGTAAACAAGGCAGCCAATTCAAACAGAGATTTTTGCAGGTGCATATTCTGTAACCGGATTCTACTTCTAGTAAGTCTCTGAGATCATTGTTATATCAGTGGAAAATAAACAGACATCCCGTCTTGTATATATTATACAAACAATCTCCGTGAATAATGCTATAGAACTCAAGGTCATGGGAAAGCGAAGACTCATGCAATTTTAAAGAAAAAACTACCAAGCAATAATGGCTGTTCAATATTCAGATGTCCTATCAATTGTCAAAGTGGTATTCAAACTATTCTTTTTTAAATTTCAAATGGGTAAGGACAGGGATAAGTAATATTTCGCTTTAGCATTTAGTCAAATATTTGTTATTATTTATTGGACTATCAAGTTATTTTACAATGGAAAACTATTTTGGATTCAATGTAACTGAGCCATTAATTGATATGGGCGTTGGAATGCTTTTTCTTTGAAGTTCTGTCATTAATTTACAGACTTGTCATCCAATTTGTAGAAATATAATCCTCTTTAATCCAACTGAACTTTGTGTATATGATAAACACAACAACAATGCTCTTGTTTTCATTAAAATCTAAATTAACATGCAGAGTGCAGACAGAAAATTCATGGAAATATTAAAACACCCAGGATAATATCAAGCAGTAATAGCTAAATCACACAGATTATGAAAATTTATGGATAATCATGTGCCTCCTTGGATGGGGCTTAGTCAAGTAGAACCGGGTTGCGCTGCTTGATGCTCCGATCGAAAACAAATAAGTGGGGCCATGCCGGTACGGCAGAATATGCGTTAGAAAGGTCAATCCCTCCCCTACGAAAAAAAAAAAAACCGGGCCGAACTTATTAAAAAAAAAAGCAGCCCAGCTGAAAAACTACAGCGCCCTAGTGCGCAAGCAACTCTGCTGGCTCGCTTCGCGCGTTCCTGCGCGAAGTGAGCTAAGGAAAAGAGCAAGTAGATGCGCGAAGCGCCTAACAAAGATAGGTGAAGCACCCATGTGCGAAGCTCTTGCCTCAGCAAGGCGCGTTATGGCTTCCTTCAATACGCGCATTTGTGCGCGAAACGAGAGCGTCAGTGTAGTGCGCTAGCGCCTTGCCTCAGCCAGCACACTACGCCCCATCTAGTCTAGTAAGGCTCTCGCAAAGAGCATGCACAAAGCGCATCTGGTGTAATTGATGCAAGTAGTAAGCACATTTGTGATAAGTGAAAACTGAACAAACATGTTAATCTGCATTATGCAATAATGATAATTGAAGCAAAACTGCATAAGAAAATTACTCCAACAGATGATGAATCGTTGCCTCATTTAAACAAAAGGTGTGCCCATGTGAGCAGGACTTGTGGAAGCAGTTTTGTACAACTCAATGAAACTACAGATAACAAACCATATGAATGGCATGCTTCTTCATCGAGTAGGATATAAAAAATAACTCAACAAAACCATTAAATTAGTTAGCGCCTGCAGAATTAGATGTGTTTCCAAGCTCACCTGAATAATACAACCTACATGTATTTGTTGTTTCATTTAGGACTCCTAGTACACAAAGTCTTATAAATCTGCTTCTTTGTATTCTAGTTGTTTTCCTTTAGCAATCTCTTTGCCGTTATTGACGTAGGAAGATTTTCCTTAGTTTTTAGTCTTAACAAATATCATCCTTGTTTTCATAGCAAGTTCTTTTATATTCTTTGGTAGTTTTACTACTGGCTTTTCTTGCATTTTGCTTTTGTAAGAGAAATATTTTAGACTTTTTCCCACCCTCGCAGCATAGACTCCATAAGAAACTAAAAGTTTCATCATATTTTCAAACTACAGGATAGTAATTTGCAGATCTATACAGATCCGGATTTGGCTGATCACCCAATATATGGCAAAGAATGCAACATATACTGTGCTGCAGAAGGTAGGAATGCCTTTAATATAAACGGACTCCCATGATGACATTAACAACATTGCTACAAAAGGAAATTTTCTTTGCTAAGGCATCAGCTCCTGCATCTATGAGATATTCCTTTTTGTAGAAAACACCACAGCCTTGCATCTGCAACAGTTTGCTTTCGTCTCTTCTTGTACTTTTCTTTCAATCCTGGCTATATGCACATTATTTACAACTTCAGCTCTAACACAAAGAAGAAATCTAGGCTCAGCCAAAAGATTAAAGGTTTTCATTCTTTTAATTTTTCTATTTTCCAACCTTTATTTCATCTGATAGAAACATTTTCCCTTCAACTTTTAGCTAATTACACTCATGAATTTCATTAAAAAAACTACAACAGTTCATCACAACCGACAGACTGAACTAGCATCAAATCAGAGGAAGAACTCAGATGCTTGTCGGCAAAAGTTGCTAAAGGTCTCTAAATTCTATCTCCATCCTCCATTTGGCCTTGCTCCGTTGGAAAAATACATTCGTTATCACTTTCGATAAAATTTAATGATAAGCATAAACTTTTCAATATCAAGCATTTACTTGTAGATGACAGTAAGCAAATTTTGATGTTGTTAAAACTGAGTTATGAAATTCAATCTCAGTTTCACTAAAATAAGCTTCCCAACCAAAAGAATAATGTACACCTTATTTCAGCCAAGAGAAATTTGGTCATATGCATGGAAGTTAGCTAGTCTGACCCTGGATTATAGTGTCCATAGATTCCCTTAACAGCCTAATTAAATATAAAAAATTGTTTTGCCTTCTTCAGTGGAGTCTTGACCTAACTCAACTCCTCACAGCTGTTGCACAATACCTAAAGGCTTCCTATTGCCTGCAAATTAAATGGCTCAGAATCAACAGAAGAAACAAACGACATTGCCCCTGCTATGGATTAACTGGAAAACAAGCATAGTCTACTCTTTACAAAACGAGAAAGGGCCATGTGCAGGGTAAAGGACAAAATATTGGATTGTCAACTGCAAATTGACCACACCAGAAATCCTCTGTCAGCTCTAGACATGGTTCGCAACATCGGATCGGAGGTATATCGGAAACCTATGGATAAGTTATATCATAGATATATCGGAGACATTGGACATATCAAAGAAAATGATATCAATCCAAACACCTATTAACATGTAGAACCCAAATACTCCTTCTGTCCCACATTAATAGCTCCATTTGGTTTTTCAAAATGAACTTAAATTAGTTCATTTTGAAAAACCAAATGGACCTATTAATTTGGGACAGAGGGAGTATTAATCTCCTCAATCAAAACATCTAAAGAATTCATTACAATAGACGCCAATTAATTGGATTCTTCTTGAATAAACATGTAGAATGAAGGTAATAATGATTTCTAGTTGGATTTAACAGATAAAGAACCTGAAACGCAATAACAATTATAACGCAAAATTACATCACTCCCTGTCATGGTTCAGAAAAACGGTAGGCAAGTCATGGTGGCAGCTCACTTCAACTGCTAGCAGCCTGCCCAGAAGGCTGATCAACTGCCGCCAGTTCAGATCTGAATCTGAAGGAGAAAGGAATTTTTTCCTTCAGATCTGGCTGGATCGGCACCCGGAGATTGCTGCTCGGAGTTCGCTGCCGCTGGTGATTCCGCATATCAGTGTAAGAGGACGATCCAAAAGGGTAAAGCATCTGTCAGCAAGAGGACCAGTATTGAATCAGGGAGTGGTGGGAAGGATATCAATGATATCAACACAATCTTCCCCCATTTCTTTTATCGGTCATACAAGAGGAGTGCTGATATTACACAATAGACAATGTTGGTACGCTGACAAGCTGTTTAGGATCACTGGTGCCTTCTCCAGCATTGGCGACCCAAATGGAGGCTGTGGTTGAGTCTTCCCAGCCAGGATGACTCAACCCCTCAACCTAGGCTTTGACAGAGCTACAGCTGTGAACACCCTGAAAAAGCCATGGTTGATGGGGGTTGCTTCAACCGAGTGGAATAAGGATATTCTATCTGTGTGATAATCAACGAACAAATCTTCTTCCGCTGAATGCAATTAGAGGGAAGATCACTAGCAGAAGATCTTTGATTGAACATTTCTCTTCCTGAAGGCTGGGTTGAGTTGACAACAATTGTACTTGTTCCCGTAAGGACTAGGTTCACTTTATGAGGGGCTGGAGAGCATTGGGGTTCCATTGGAGCCAAAGCAAGTGAAATGCGCCTGACTGAAGGAGATTGAGGTGAGGGATGGAAGACCGGAGTGCTTGGGATAATGGCAGTGCCAACATGGCTTGGGTGCCTGACTGCAGCAAAATGAGGGTTTGCAGGTGCGTCAGAATTTTCCCCAAGATGAGTAGCAGGAGCAGGAACACTTGGTAGGGCAATCCCAATTGTTACCCATGTCTGGGTGGTGGTGCTGGCACTTGCTTCATGTCCAAAACACTTGCATCGGGTGTAGATTGAGGGAAGCTGGCACTGTCAGTCCTGTTGACTTCAACTGAATCTTGGAGGGAGGAATCAACATTTATCTCCAGACAAATACGTGGGTAAGCGAGTCTCTTTTGATTGAAAGTCAATAGATCCACATAAAGAGGCTTTGCCGATTGTGCTCACAATTTGACCAAGTGTCAAAAGATCCTCCACCCCAATAGTGAAGAGGGAGATTGGGGAGTCGAATCAAAATTGAAATTGTCATGAGGAGCTTCCTGACATGCCTCATGTCCGTACTCCATTGGTTAAGAATGAGGTGACAGTCAGCAATGGACCAGATTGCACCAAGCACCTTCTTGCAGACTGCTTCATTCGTCAGATTAGGGATATAATCTCAAACACTTCACTAATCTTCCACAAGTGTTGCTACTGCAATTTCGAGGCCATTGTAGAAGGGTCTTTTAAGCAGGCAGCCAATGAGGGTGATTTTCCATACTTCACCTTCTGCTTCAAAAAGATCGCCTGTGAACACCACGCGCATCTATGGGAAATCGGGGATGGAAGGATCCTCCTTTATTGAATTTTGCTGAAAGAGGGCGCTCCAAGAGGGAGGAACATGGGAGGAAAATAATTCAGAGGAAGTCGGGATACCCCCAAGGGCCAGTGAAGCAAACAAGGAGGGTGTGTTTTCTGGATCAGAAGAAAAACCCATGGGTTGAGAGGTGGCCGCAGTCGCAAGAGAAGGATCTGCGGCATGGAGGGAAGAGCACTTGCTGGATGGATTGGTGCTGTAATCCCAGGCAAGGCTTCAGTCGTTGGAGACCAACCCACTGGTTGAGAAGGGGCTTCAGCAGCAAGAGGAGGGAAAATAGCAGCAAAGGAGGGAGATGGTTGAGAGGGAGGGGTCATCAATGGGCGAGAGAACAAACAGGCTGAGAAAATGGCCTGCCCGGCGGTTAAAACCAGAGAGAAGAAGACTGCCCTGAGACGAAGGCCACCAGACAGGAGGAAAGGTGGCGCATCAGAGCCCCTTTCCTCTCGGTTTTGATCAAGTTAAAGTAATCTTGGTAAAAAGCCTTTTACACACGGAAACATATAACCTTTCTCCAGCAATCATCTTTTCACGTTGCTAAACCAAGCTAGCTATTTTAACATGTATGACAATGTCAATTAGAGATATAGATGGAGCATGTGAAGAATGTTGAATGCAACACACCATATGATGTAATAGATAATCTTTGATAACTTAACCTTTAAAAAACCTGTGCCTTTTCAACAGGATAATGTTTGCACCTCCTAAGACAGATTTCAGTTCTCAGAATGTTTAGAAAGATATTACGTGAAATCTCCTTCCACATACAACACCATGCTTCACTATTTTCTTAAAAATTCAGTAGTATCACTGGTCTATGTTCCAAATATTCTCACAAACCGTCACCTGATTGTTATAACTCAAAAAACAAATTTAAAAAAATGATAAGAGAGAGAGAGAGAGAATTAGATAAGTGTTAAATGCCAAATTAGAACTACAAGAAGTGGCTTTGGAGCCCAAGGGCTTGAAACAAGCAAGACAAAAACTGATGACTAAGAAGTGCAATTTTAGCCAGAAAACAAGTGGAAACACACAAACTAATAACTTGATTACTGAATAGATACCTCAGGTAGATTTTTTTAGATATGTTAGTTCAGTGCTAGATGCTTAGGTGGAATATGTCCAGTCATACCAATTAAATAGTAGGGAAACTTTTGTGGGACGGCATTCACACTGGCATTCGTATGAGGGGTTTGCGTATTAATCATCAAGGAAGAGTCAAATGTACCAGATAGCATATCAAGGATAATAAGATTGAATAAAGATGTTTTTATGTCCTTACCAAGTGCAAGAAAGGAGGATTTATAGAAGCAAAAAAATAAAAATAAAATTGTAATGAGGAGGTCAAACCAGGCAACCTGGAATTGAAGTCCAAAAATATTTGACCATTAATGAAGCTTTATAATTGTATAATTTGGAAAAGCATTTAATATGCAGATTGGAAACAAGATGAAGAGTGAAAACCACTAGATGAAACAAGGTTAGATCAAGTTCGTGGATTACATGCTCATTTGTTTCAAATGAAGGAAAATCCAAGCAGGGTTCATTGCCAAAAAAGGTGAAGGAAAGTCCACGCAGTGATGTGTCAAATATCAAAAGTGGCTGAAGAAGAGAATGGGGTGGCCTAATTATCTCCATAACGATCAGCCATCCAACCGTTCTAGCTGCCTGTCCAACAACAACAACCTGTCTTACCTCTAATCTTGAATGTACCTCCAATCCAACCAGGTCTTAAAAGCACACTCTTGGGTAACTTGTATACTGAAATTGACAATTAAGAAGAATACCAAGAAATTATAGATTTGTACTAGCAAAAAAGAAGACCAGGTATGAGAACAATAAAAAAGACAGAGACATTGAGAGAGGAATTGAATGAGTATGTACAAAGAAATAGAGGACACAAAGATAGATGAGAGAGAAGGGCTGAGAGATGAGCCAAAGCAGTCATAGGAGAAGCAAGATAAGTAAAAATGCAGGAAAGAGGTAAAGAAGAATATATAGACATAGGGAAAAAAAGTCAAATCCGGAAGAGGAGAAGATAATTGTGAAGAAGAGATTACAAAAAGAGAAGATAGAGAAGAAAGTACAAACTGAAATCTTATTGATCTCCAATGATACATCTTCCCAGAGGAAACATTTCTATTGAATGACTTGAAACCACCCACTTAAGATTCCTAATACAAGTAACAGCCTAATTAAACTCATTTTCAAAAATTTTCCTTCCAGATAAAATACTTCAATACAACTCATTCCCAGATATACTCAAACACTGACTACTAATGCACATTAAACCATGCTTCCAAACGAATTTCTCAAAATACCCTCACATACCAAATTACAAAAATACCCATAGGTGAGAAATGATGAAAGTGAAAATTGCTGCATCATCAAGAAGCAAGATGCTTAAAAGATCAGAAAAATATAAGTTACACACCTAGAATATTAAGGTAAGTATCTGACACGGATACAAATTTTGCCAATTCGATTCAAGCTGGAAGGTGATCAATTGATATTTTCCCTTTCTCTCAATCATATTCAAAAGTCATCTGGGCTTACCTACCATAGATATAGGTTTAAGGAAAAAGAAACTAACAACACGGAAATTCTTCTGAAGGCAACCTACAAGGATTTTTTTGGTCATTTTGGGGGCCAAGTTTTAGCAAATCACTGGCCAAGAATGGATGGGTATGCAATATTCAAGACCAGACAAAATATTGACCCTTCCGGCCAAAATACTTAGCTTCCAGGAATAAGCAATCCAGATAGTCGAGAAAAATCGAATTTGATTAATGCCACTTCTAAGAATTTGGAACGATTATGTAGTTGTATGCAAACCTAGAGCAATAGCATGATGTACTACGAAGTCTCCAAGACCCGTCTTATGATTTTTTCAACATAAATTCACTGGCTTTAACTCACTAGATGATCAGCAATTAGTTAGCAATGCCTCAAATCAGATATTACATAATTCTTGATCACACCTATTTCAAATGATCAGACAAATATATAACAAACCCACTTTCTAATAGTGTTCAAGTGCTATTCTCTGAACCATTCGGAAATAAATATAAAATATCCCTTATCTAGATAAATGATCTCTAGAATATTTTCACTAATATTTATTTCTCTACTGTATAATTTCATTGCAAAACAAATAACAAATTGGGATTCTAGGTTATATTGGCCCCTCATCATGCAACATTAATGGGGGCTATTTATAGCATTCTTTTATTTTGAAGTACAACAATAAACATTAATAACAATACTCCACATGAAAGTGAAAGGAGAACCTCTTACCAGGTTTAGCATTATATGATGGCCATTCAATTCTTTTTTCCTCATCTTCCATGTAAGGAAACTTGGGAATCTTCTTGCGGTCTATGTGGTTATCATTATCTAGAAAGAAATCCTTTGATAAGCCCAGGGCTGCCAATGGTTGCTTATCTTGAATATTTCTGTTTGGAGATATGGGCCCCACTAATTTAACGGAAGCTAAATCATCCACATTTGTAGTTTCAATTTCTTGTAACGGTTTGTTCAAATCAGTAACAAAATGGGCATTGTTTTGAAGAAGCAGACCATATTTGTGCTCATTTTGAGCTCCAAGAGTCAGCTTTGTATCAGTTTCTAGTTCAGAGCCAATTTTACTACTTATATAATTGATTTTCTCACACTGTACGTCATGAGCCATTTTCTCTTCATTTTTACCCCCATCTTCAATGTCAATGTATTCATCAGCCGGAAGATGAAGGTCAAATGGTCTTTTTGGAAGACTCTTAAGATTGCTAGACAAAAATCCATGCTTGCTCACATTCCCATTCTGAGCTGGGCACTGGCCTTCAGAGTTGCTCCTCTCCTTAAGAAAATTTAGAGAAGTTCGCCCATTTTCAGCAGCTGGCACAGATGGCCCACCAGAGCTTGAGCTTGTTATGGGCAAATTTGGCTGCAGAATTATTTGAGCATCAATAGATGGCATGTGAGATGAAAATGGGATTGACTGAGCAATTACATTTCGCAGTGGACACTTTTGTCCATCCTTTGGGATCTCATTCATCAAATTCCTCTGCACCCTATAAAGACGGTGGAGTTCATAAACCTGAATCAGATGACAAATAAGACATTAAACTTAATTCCATATCTCCATGATGATAATTTCACTGTGAACTCACATAAGTCAGAAACTGGTTATTAAAACTTTCCAAATGGAGACATCTACATTTTGTTTAAAAAATGATCATAATCTTAAAAATCATTATATGAGAAGGTTTCTGGAACAATATGAATCTCATTTTGAACGACTCATATTGCTAACAGTAAGCAAACTAATGGTCTAGATTAGTAATCAGCCTTAAAATGAGCTACAAAACAAAACGCTATCAGCATATGATCAACTTGAGTGGCAACATCTTACTGTCTTCACAATAGGAATAATGTAATACATAATAATCAAACCAGAACTAGCCAGGACGATATTTCTAGGTCATTCAGAGTAGAAGCAAAGACAGGAAAAAATACAGCACATAAATGCTAAATAAAACTACCTATGTAATAAATTAAAGTTTAAGCAAACTGAAAAAGTGAGTAGTAGATACCTGCTTCCGGAATGTATTTTCCTGCCTCAGCATGGTCTGTCTCAAGATTTCCTTATCATACTCAGTGTTTGCATGCAATGGCCCCGGTGTAAAACCATTGTAACATCGTCCATTCTTGGATAATCTATCTTCATAAAAGAGTGACCAACTACCAGCATTACTTTCCTCATTAAAATCCCTCATTGAAAAAAACCCTGGTAAATAGCTTTTACTCTGTATTTTCATTCCCATTCCTGAAATGTCACCATAAATATTTGCAAATGATAAAAAAAAATACTATTTCATAAATAACTCAGCCATGTTAAGCAGTTATTGCTATGTAATTGTCAATATAATAACATCTAATGATGTTTTAGGAAGCGAATTATGTATTGCATCCCCATTAATCTACATAATAATATTAAAATACAACAACATCAATCAATTTTCCGTAAAGAATTTGCAGCATCCAATCTGTCATAAGGAGGCTGCATCTAAATTTCCACCAAAAACGCACAAAGCAAGAATCAGCGTGTGAGGCTTGTGAGTGCTAGCACAAGTCACTAGTGCAGAAGCATGGCCTTATGTAATTAAATTTTCATGTCTACAGCTCATCTCTTCAACACAATAGAATGAAAAAATGAAAAGATAATAAATGCATAAAGAATTAGCTTTTGCAAAACTGTTTTGAGTGGCTGAAAGAAGAAAGAAAAAATGATGGCTAAAGCTAGGGGCATCCATGGTCACCTGAACCATTAAAAGTCATCAACAATAGTCTGTTTTCCCATACATATGATACAAAAAACGACCAACATCTTAAACCCATTACCAACATGCATTCATTGATAACAAAATTTTTTCTCAAATACCATTTGAAAAGTTTAGCTTTTTCACAGGCAAAACAATCAACAACAACCATCGTGAGGCCTATGATAGGTGTTTCTCACCTGCTAAAATGGCAAAATTTTCAACTCGGGGAGAGAGAGAGAGAGATTTGGTAAGGAATATTGTGTGTATGTGTAAATAATATATACTTGAGAATTTTGTAAGGAAAAAGTTTATAAGAGCCTGGGCTCATGTAGACGTGCATGAGCCCTGGCATCACGCGCCGTCGGATAGGGGGCAGAAAACAATCTGCCCCTTAAGCTATGTGCGCTATCAGATTTCGGGCTCACGCAATCGCGCACGTGAACCCGGGCTCATATAAACTGGTCTCATTTTGTAATGGTGCCATAATTATATTTATGAACAAGGTGACAATGCATTTATTGAACAATTAGTGTCATCAGATATTGAGTGACTTTTCCATATAAGGCATTTGTATTAAATATGGCACGGGAAAATGCAATCTGTATTTATTACGTACACCACATTACTTAACGAATCATACTAAATTTCAGAAATAGGATGTGGTTTTGTAAGTCACATTAGTAACACTCCGATTTGGTTATTTTTTATTGGATTAGTTGTGGGTCTTACATTGGTCAGTAATTATTATGGATTTCAAAATTTAAGCCCTATGGAAAGGAAGTAATTTAACAGCCAACTTGGTATCGGAGGCTGGCTCATCTCGCCATCTTCCCTGCATCTCTTCCATCTTCCCCTATTAAACATCACATGTTCAACATTATTTCTTTTCCAGAAACCACCATACTAGTTCTGCCCCTTCACGAGGTTCATCTCTCTTCCGGAGTAGTTCATAACAGTTTTGTCATTGAAATACCCATAAATTTTTCATAGTAGCAAATGTAATGTGCTGCCATAATACAGATATTCCGGAAAACATCATTAAACCCAAAGCCCGATTAGTAAAACTGAGAGTACATCCCACAGAATACTAACAATGAGCAGGAAAAGAAAAATAAACTTGGAGTCAAAACCAAACCAACGATATTTCTAAAGCCAAAATCAGAGGAAATTGACATACTACTCGACTTTGAAGCTTAAACCAAGTAACATTCCTCGAAATAATCATCATCACGTCCCAGGTAAGACAGAGTATTAGCCATAGCGTGCTGGATAGGACCTATCCCTGCAGCAGGAGAGGTCCCAGATTCAATTCGGGCCAGTTGGGTTATGGGGTGGTGAGGTGGGGTCTCAATAAGTTGTATAAAAAGGATAGAGTAGTAATGGGAAATATTATTTTCTAGCCATAACCAAAAGATTCCTTTACCTATTGTAAAGCAAGAAGGATTCCATCCAGCTACATGTTCAGTCAAATAAATTAATATCAGCAAATACATCATCTTCATGTTTACCATATTCAGCAAGTGAACAAATTCACTCCAAAACGGTTCGCTGAATTCAGTTACCGGAGGATAAAGGGAAAGGGATAGTGAACAGTCTTCATCATGCATGGTATCTGAAAATTTCCTATAATTTGAACTGAAATCAGAAAAGAGGGGTAAACCATGAGATCTCAAACCAGTTTGCATAACTAACAAGAAAACAGAAGACAAACCCAATCCAATTGGTAGAAGATTGAATTCTAACAAAGAAAGTAGCCAAAGATAATCAATCATTGCATAAAAGAAGAAAGGCAAAAATAGCATGCACGCAGAAGACATTATCCCCAATAAAATACGCCCCATGATTGTCAAGCTGACAAAGACAGAACTTTTAACAAGTAAAAGAGAATAATCAGGCCCAATAACAGCATAAAAGCAGTCAAATACTTACACAACCAACAAAAAAAAAATTTAAGACACGAGCAAAGATCACAGCTAAAAAGTGCAGCCACCACTACCTCAAGCCCACATCCTCCTGATCACCCCTCCTCAGGAACCCATCTCGAATTCAGAGGATCGTCGACACGCCAAGACCACAAGCACCACAAAAACAGCCCCATGACGACAATTGACCGTTGCCAGCAGCCCGCAATTGTGACAGCGAGAAAGAACACAAGCAAACACGACCCACCCCAGAAGACGTCCCGGAAAGCGACGAGCAGGCGACGGGGCGGCAGCGGCAGCAGCAGCGTAAACTGGGAAGTGGGCTGCTGCTCCTATCAGGCGCCATTGCAAGATATTGTTGCTAGATCGTCATCAGGTGGGCAGGACGGACGGGAGATTTCGATCTGCTGGGCCACTGTCCAAGAGAGAGAGAGAGATCCCAGATAAGAAAATCTGCACACAACAAACGACCTTCCAAGAACAGTGACATGAAATTTGTCAACATCCGGTCTTTTTATTCCCTTTGCTTTTTCATCTCTCATTTCCGGCTCCAATTTTTTATTCTTTATTGAGAATCTAGTGAGAGATGGGGAAGACTTGTGGGCCGGGGAAGAGGTGTTCGGATGTAGAGTGCAGATTCTCTCCCCCCTTTCTCGCTTTTGGGGGCTTTGTGGGGGAGTGCTTCGCCATTTAGTAGTTGGAAGGGCAAAATCACAAACAACCATGGCCACGGGTGAGAGTGGAGACTTCAATCAGTGCCTCATTCTTTCGTTGTTATTGTTGCTTGTAAGATTGAGTTGTTTACACGTATTAGTGTGGACCTAGGCATCACGAGTCATCGGATTAAATAAATTTAAATTATTTATTTACTCTTTTTATTAAATGTGCGTGGTTAAATCTTAATTCGATGTCTTGCTATGCCCCGCCTAATTGTGTGTGGTCAGGGCTGAGCTCATATTAACTTTTTTTATTATAAAATATATTTATTATGAACCTCTATTTTTATATATCACTATGAGTTTAGTGTCATAGTGCCTCAAATTTTAATTTGATAATACATATTACTCAAATGGTAGGTAAATTTAAATCACCAGCTCACATTGGCTTAAGCTCCTTTAAACTTTTTTTATTATATTAATTTTTTATGAAGAAATTAAAATTTTCCATCTAAAAAATATTGATGAAAAAATATATAATACGTGGCAAGGTACAAGTGGGGCCCAGGTGATTAGATAAGCTGTTCTGTCTTTTAACGACAGTAAAAACATGCCCCCGGTTTGGCCATCGATTCTGTAATCTAGCGAACACAGATATATGTGAATTTGATTCATTGGAGGCCCACAGTCAGGTGCATTTATTGAGCCTTTAGACATCTCCACTAGCCATAAATTCCCCTTCTGTGAAGGATAGGAGGCGATCCTTCCAAGATCTTTCCAAGAAGTGGGATTCAGGCTTTTTCACCCTGAATCCTGCTACATCTGTAAATCTTGTTACATTAAAGAATTTTGGTTGCGAAAGACAAAATTCTGCAGAATCCTTCATGGCGAATCTGATTTCCAGGTGAAAGTGCAAATATACAAGATTCAGTGTTTCTAGGACAAGCTTGGTCTGAATATGCTTTTTATTTTTATTTTGGGTACTTGGTCTGAATATGCTCTTGAATATGTTGCGAAACAGCCTCTAAGGTACGAAGAGAATAGTTATCTACAAAGAAAAAGAGTGAAGAGAACAGCAAGGAGGTGCACCCTTCTGGCATGACCATGAATATACACTTGTTTAATGTGTACCATATTCAGAACTCTATGTGGCACAGTTACGGGGATATAGTGACAATGCCCAGGCTAAGATGCATCCTTTTTGTGAGGGGCATGTATTATATATAGTTGCCCATAGGCCTATCTTTTAGTATGCTCCCCCTCATGTATATGAGATATCTAATGTTCGCTATAAAGTTTTTTGTGGTAAGTGGAAGACTTAATAATAAGTGAATTTTACCAAAATAGCCCTAGGATATAACATATTATATAAAATGTCTCATGTTCTCATGTAATACACAAAATGACTCTTTACACGTGTAAACCTCCACACATGTAGCATGAATTATCTAAAATACTTTGTTCCTGTTTTCTTTCTTATAATTTGATAAATACATTGCTTCTCATTTCCAATAGCTCCACCTTTGACATTGGCCACCGTCTATGCTACCAACTTCTTTGTCTTCTCCACTAGCTCTACTTCATCCAACTTCATCTTTGCCTCCTCCTTTACTGTTACTTTCTCCTCCTCCCCTTTTTTGCCACCACCTCCTCCTCTTCCTCTTCCTCCTCTTCTCCCTCCTCCTTCTCCTCTTCTCCCTCCTCTCTCTCGTATTATATAAAATGTTTCACGTTCTCATGTAATACACAAAATGACTCTTTACATGTGTAAACCTCCACACATGTAGCATGGATTATCTAAAATATTTTGTTCCTATTTTCTTTCTTATAATTTGACAAACACACTGTTTCTCATTTCCAATAACTCCACCTTTGCCACTGTCCACCGTCTATGCCACCAACTTCTTCGTCTTACTAGCTCTACTTTATCCAACTTCATCTTTGCCTCCTCCTCTACTGTCACCTTCTCCTCCTCCCCTTCGCCACCACCTCCTCCTCTTCCTTTCCTCCTCCCCTCCCCCTCCTCCTCCTCCTCCTCCCCTCCTCTCTATCTTCCTCCTCAAGTGCCTCCTCTTTTTCCCTCTCGGAATCTAACAAGATTAGTCACAAACTAGCCTGCAAAGCTATTAAGAATTTATTTTCTCTGCAAGCTCAAATCTTAAAAAAATAAAGTCATAAATATGTTAACTAATCAAAACTAAAAGTGAGTTTTATTTTTACTTGATTTTAAGATTTTTCTAAAACCAAACAAAACAACATACTGACAGTCGATTGTCAACAGTTGACAGTCAACAATCAAATTTATTGCAATAAAGAAGATATAAGATGACATTGTGAGTGACAAATCTCCTTATGTATTTATAATGAACTATATTAACAAACTAAATAGATAAAATAAAAAATAAAGTAAATTTTAAATACTACTCTCAACTGTTTGATGTTGAATGTCTCAATTGTCAACTATTATGCATCAATAAAAGGTATCTAGTGTTGGAGAAGAAGATTCTCACTACCAGTGCTAGTCTATGGCACTAAATGTTATGACATTCGATTGAGATAGCTGATAGACAACAGTCACATGTTCAAAATTTGCTTTATTTCTCATTTTATTTGATTAGTTTGTTAAAATAGTTCATTGTAAATACTTAGGAAGACATTGTTACTCATAATATTGTCTTATATCCCCTTTATTACAATAAATTTAATTATCAACTGTCAGTACAAGGTTTTGCTTAGCATTGAAAAAAAGTCAGAATCAAATAAAAAAAACTCACTCTTGGTTTTGAGTAGTTGTACATATTTATGAGCTTATTTTTTATGATTTAAGCTTGTAGAGAGAAAAAAGAATCCTTAATAGCTCCATCGGCCAGTTTGTGACTCGTCTTGTTACATTCCCGGAGGGAGGAAGAGGACTTGACCGAGGAGGAAAAGGGGAGGAGGATAGAGAGGATAGAGAGGAGAGGAGGAGAGGGAGGAGGAAAATGAAGAGGAGGAGGAGGTGGTGGTGGCAGAAGAGGGGAGGAGCAGAAGGCAACAATGGAGGAAGAGGTGAAGATGAAGTTGGATGAAGTGAATTTGGTAGTGAAGAAAGCGATATTAGCGGGAAGCCCCCGGTTGATTATAGAGGTGGTGGACCCGATGGCGGAGTCGAAGCTAGAGCTGCTAGAAATGAGAAATAGTGAGTTAGTGAAATTTAAAAGAAAAAAATAGGAAGGGGTATTTAAGATAATTTATGTCACGTGTAGAGGTTTAGATGTTCATAGGGTCATTTTTGTATATTACGTGAGAATATGAGATATTTTGTGTAATATGTTGTACCATCGGGTCATTTTGGAAAAATCCTCTTATAATAATATACATGGGTTCTTTTTTATAGCCAAAAAATTGTCTCATGCATATTTCCCTTATCCATTTTTTAACTTTTGAGTTGGCATAGAGGTAGAATTTAAAGGGTCACATCAAGGGTGTAGAAAGTGCAATTAGGTCTTGGATATTTCACCGACGTCTGATCCACATTGAGTCACTTCCAAATCTCAATATTTTGAATGCAAGAACCATTTTCTTCCCAAAGTTTTTTATATGGAAAGTCCTATGAATAACAATGAGGAAATAAATTTATGAAATTTTATTACTCTTCTCTTGGTATTTCTCATTCTCTTAAATTTGATCTTCCAAAGGCCATCTTATGGAAGTCTCCAATAACTATGTAACTACCACTTAGAGAGTGGAAGTGCATCCACTAACTGCTCGTGCAGTGCTTAGGAAATCATAAGTAATTCACTTAACATTTTAATTAATTTTCTGGAGTTTTGGGAAGAAACAAAGTTCTTTGACACGTTTGCTAACATGTTGATGGACCTATTGAATGTCGAAGTTAAGATAATGTTATCTTGACAAGCTATCAACAAAACTTTACAAAGATATTTTTCTTCACCCTTAAGCAACAACTTTCTTGTATAAAGCCTCTAACCCTTCTAGCTTGACTCTTATTGCTTGCTGGGTGTGAAACTAAAAAGATTAGATTTTGGGCATTAAGAAGGGAGGAAATCCAAAATTGAGAGGAGGCCACGATGAGGAGGTTGGCTAGCTAAAAAATTTGATTTTAGTAAGGTAGAATAATCAACTATGACGAATTTTGAAGTCTTCATGCTCCTAATTATGAGTTTGAAGTAGGATTTACTAAAATAAGTAGGAAATGCACGAAAAAGGGAGAAATTTTGGGGATTTTGAGCAAACAAGATGGCAGGGGCTAAATTGACATAGTTTAAAGGTAGAAGAACTCATTTAGAATCTCGTTGACGTGTGATTAGGGTGAATCATGAGTTTACCCCTTGAATTCATGAATTATTTACTCAAATTATGTTTTTATGGGTTTTGTTGATATGTCCATTGCATTGAACAACTTGAAAAGAGTCCCTAAACTCAAATTAGTAAGTTATATACTTGGAGATTTTGTTGCAAATGTAAAGGGGAAACCATTTTGGATAAGTTTTCAAAAATATGCTAGAACACTAGTCTCATAACCCAAGATTTTTAAGTACCTTTATAAAAACATCAGAGGGCCACAATGTATAAAAACTTTCAAATCTTTTATAAAGGAACATCCTAAGCCATCATCATTTGTTTTCCAATATACAATACATCAAACCAGTCATGCACATAGTGCATTGATCAAAAGCATCATAAAGAGCACCAACGATCCTCCAAGTTCAAGCCACATGACCATCTAGAACCACAAAATATAGTACAAATGGGCATCACTTGTGCCTTATTACAATTACTAAAATAATACAAGTAAACACCTGAAATGTTGTGCCATCCTCACTCTCCATTGATCATGAACTGCTGTCAGACTGCCACTACCCTTCCATCGGGAAACCTGCACGACTACATATGCCTTAGTACATCTACATATACTCAATAAGTATAAATAAAATTAGTCATTCATGCTTAGGTTTTTTCCCTTTACACTTATTATTTATCGTGCATATGCTTCACTTTTCACCTATCATTATTTATTAACTTGAGTCGTCTCTATCTTTCATCATTTATTTCCCGATGTTCTTAGGGATATAAATCACTTGTAGGTGTCTAAGTTCACTAGGACATAATTAATAGCTAAATATTACATCACCACTGAACATTATATCTTAGGGTGTATTGGTAATGAAGTCCTTGTGTCACACCCCAAGAATTTTGAATATATTTTTAGAAAATTACCATAACTGAAAAATTATACTCCCTCCATCCCACAGTAATAGTTCCATTTAATGAAGGGAATATTATTTTATCAAATGTCGATAAGAATATTTTGGGGCATGATGTACTCTTTTTTTTAATATACACATGTTAAATCAGAACAACATAATTGTCGCACCCACTTAGTGGACGTGTCATCCACATATTCCTTCCCATGGGCTAGATCACACGACATTGGAGCTAGAGTTTGAACTCACATTTGAAGAGAAGCCTATGAAAATATTGGATAGAAAAGGGCAAGTGTTGTGAAACAAGGTCCCTTAGTAAAGGCATTGTATCAAGGGCAATCTTCATAAGAAATGGCTTTAAGAGACATAAGTGAAGGTGAGGCAGACATACCAAGAGTTGTTCACTGATGAGAACAACGCATTTTAGGGTAAAATGAAAGAACATATAAGGCGTATGTATTATAAATTGGCTAATTTTGAGGATCAAAATAATATTTAAATTTCATATACGTTTTAGTCTTAAGAGTCTGACTAGATGTAGATGTGGTCGAGTTAGATTTGGAATTGATTGACCTGTAAATAGGAGTTGACATGTTCTTAAAGATCAAAGTTAAAGACTAAGTTGAGTGTCAAGGGTAAAAGGTTTATTTTTACACATTCACGTACACAAATCACATGGTTTTACTTTAAGAATAATTTATTTAAGTGATTCTGGAAGTTTAAGGCAACATTAGGGTAAAATATAAAAAATTATTGTGCATCAATCAATTGTTGCAAAATACACTAGATCAATTGATTGATTGGCCCTTGAATCAGACAGTGTAAATTTTGGCAGAGAATATATCAATCGATCACTAAAAGAGAGATTGATCACTAGAAGAGTTTTACCTTAATTAGAATAGTGATGGTTCGATCATTGTTTGAACCGATAATCGTTATGCTTGTAACATACCTAATTTAAGGATTTCGAGAAAGAGTTCATTCCTAATTGAAGTCTAACACCTAAACTGACTTAATAGATTATTAAGGGCTAGGTAGACATGAAACTAAGAAGGAAAACCTAGAATTTGAGAGTGCTCAAGTGTATAGTTTTAATGGTGATTGTTTGAGGGACACACAACTAAAAGAGACTTCTTTACACACAAAACCTAATGAGAGAGTCAGCCAAGTTCAATGGGAGATTTAAGACTCGAGGCTAAAGTCATAATCAAGAGGAGCTTGATTATAGAGGCTAGAAGAAGAAGAAGAAAAAGTAAAGAAGAAAAAAGCTTCAAGACTTGAGGAGAGAAGACTTGAAGGACAACAATAAAAGAAGAGGAAGATCTAAACAAAGGAGGAGTTTGTATTAGAGTGTTTACAAGAGGTTGGTAGTTTGCTTGTTTCCTATAAGGTCTTACTTGCTAGTGTATTGATTTTAGGCAAAGAGTGGTTGTTGTGGTTTTTTACCTAGTTGGGGTTTTAACGTAAAAAATTTGTGTTCTTGCATGATTTGTATTTTGATTGATTATTAGAATAATCAAGAATGCACATAATAATTAGGATTTTGTCGTTTCTTCTTCAAAACAAATTCCTACTCAAAAGAATCTAGAACTCTTAATTTATTACTTGTTGAAGTACTAGGGATATGAGCAATCTAGTGGTCTGTTAGGTCAATTAGACGGATATTAAAATCTCACAAAATGCATGTCAAGGTGTAACACTTGAGAATTTCTAAAATCTCTTAAACTTTGCCATGTAGAAAATAGTGAGTTTGACCATTTGGTCTTCTTAGTAGAATAACTTCTTTTATAGATGGAGTTTTGATCCGCAACTTTAGTATTAAAAAGTATATAGCAATAGCTTTGAATAGTCACCAAGGAGGTACAAAAATGGTAGATGTAATATCAGAGAATTTTCTAAGTTCACATGAAAAATAATAAATTTGACCCTTAAGCCTTCTCAATATAATAACTTACTCCATAGAGTTTTAGTTGGAAACTTTGGGGATAAAAACTATACAAAAAAGATATTTGAAACTCCACCAAGAATGCATGAATTAGAGTTCAAGTGAAGAAGTTATGATTGTCCAAGTTGGAACTGAGGTTTTGTTAATGACCCAACAAGGCACACTGATTTGACTATTAGACCTTTTTAATAGCACAACATTATTTGTAGATGGAGTTTTGGTCTGAAATATTTATAAATTAGACAAAGATATCTTCGAAACACCACCAATAATGCATAAATTGGAGTCATATAAGGAAGTTATAGCCATTTGAAGTTGGACTATGGTTCATAGGGTTGGGAATTGGGTTGGGTCGGCCTTGACCCTCACTAAAATCGGGTTGGGTCATGACCCGACCCTATTTTTAAATCAGGTCGAAAATCCAAACCCTAACCCTACTTGAGTCAGGTCGGGTATGTGGGTAACCCTACTTTTTTTCCTCAATGTTTTTGTTAGACTCATAATATATACCTTCTCTTTGCAAAGGGCAAACACAAATGAAATTAAATATATTACAATATTAATTTGTAATGTTTGGTTCTTTGGCTAATTTGTGGATGATACTTTTTTTGTAGTAGCCATCAACAAAGATCTTAGAGGTGTAATGTTGCATTTCCTCCATTCGAAGAGAATGATAACAAAACAGACATTTAATGTTATTTACTAATGATCAACCCACTTGGATTTCGATAAACCAACGCAAAATAAATTAAACATTATTTCTTTGATGGCCAGAGAGGATCATGTGTTTCAGCATGTCTTAATTTTAAAATTCCAGTAAATACTTCTCTATGGCTCCTCATAACCCTACCCTCCTTTGCAACCAGTGACACTTGATTACAATTTTCCTCCTCCAAAAAGTGTCCCTCATCGAGCTTTATTATCCGCCTATTTGGTTATATGTTTCTAACTTGCTCCCTATTATGACTGTCACACCTTTAACACAGAGCTAAATCTAGTGTGTGATGTGTCCTTATGAATGAGAGAGGATGAATAATGAATACAATAAAATATGACATATTTTCATTCCATTCACCACACCTAAAAATATAATAGAAAAGAATTAAACTAAATATAAATTAACCACACTTTGAAGATATTGTCCTCTGTTATCCCAAAATGGATGTCTACTACAAAGCAAAATATATATATGTGATCACACCTATGCTCCAAACATCTTATTCATGCTCAAATTTATGTTTAAGCACCTCTAGTTCAACATAGTATGCACTAAATAAATACTATAATAATAGTATAAATAAGTCCAATAGACCAACACTATAATAATAGGGTTCTTTACTATTTGTAGTTGGGTAAAAGTTGGGTTGGTCGGGTTGTGCGGGTCGGGTTCGACCCTACCCTAAATTCAAAATGGGTCAAAAGCCTAAACCTTGACCCTACCTATAGTCGGGTCGGGTACAGGGTTAAGCGGGTCGGGTAAATGGGTCGTATTGGATTTTCCCAGCCCCTATATTAGATCCTATCAGATCATATCAAATTTTATCCGACCATACCGATCATATCAGATCAAATCGGAGTATATCAAATCACAATAGAGCATTTCAGAGTAATTTGAATCACAACAGAATATATCAAAGTAGATCGACTAGGAACATATCAGCATATATCAGACCATAGCAAATTATATATCTTAATTATTATATTACTAATTAAGATATGCATGTATATAAATCATATTAAATTAGAAGGTCAGAAAAGACTACTCCCCTGCAGTTCTGGAAGTGGTGACATTCAAAGTTGCTCGTTTCCTCATGGCGTCCTCCCTTTTAGGTACGGAGATGGTGGGTAGAACCTCCTCTAACTCTGGAATACTATTCTATTCTGTGCCTGTAGGCTATAGACAAAACCTCCCCTTGCCCGGAGACACTTCACCCTTCATGCGCCCGTAGGCGGCAGACATAACCTCCCCTTACCCCGAGGTGTTTCCCATATATAGGGTTGCTAACTCAAGGAATGGATGCTTCCATTGCATAGAACAACCTCGAATTAGCTAAAAACACCTTTTGAATGGAAGAAAACTGACTCAAAATGACTCTAGAAACTCCTCTAAAAGTTTGAACGGAAATGAATATTTATAGGATAATGGTGTGCGAGCGTACGACGGAAGCCAGATATGCGCGCATTTGCGCTTGACATGTGTCACATTTTTATTGGACCACAAATAGTGGTCGGCACTGCACACGTCAAATATGTGCAAGCATATGCGCGTGTCAGGGTGCTGCGCGCGGCGCATGAGGCGATGCCACACGTTCATCACGCGGCGCGCATCAATCGTTTGGCTGTCCGATTGCGTGGTCTCTCTTCATGCAGATAGCGGGGCGGTGCGGCGCATGGCTGACTCGGCTCGGCTCGGCTCAACTCGGCTTGATGATGTCAGCTATTCCATCCTTTCTTGAATATATTATTATTTTAATAAAATACAATTCCAACTTCAAAATGCGATAACATCTTATCTGGAAGTCGGAATTGCACGTTCTTAGTACCGATGGACTAGTATCGACGAGCTCTTCAAAACTAGACCCACATGGGCATATTATCTCGCACTTTTAAAGTAGGTCCTACCCATGTGATATGCTTCTTGAGGTTATAACTTTTGTTCCTGACCTCTGTTTTGCGTATTCTTTGATTCGTTGTGCTCTTAACTTCGAGCTCTAATCAGATAGGGGAATTTGATCCCTTGAAGCCCCTTAAAATTTAACTAAAACTACTATGATATCAAAAACAAAATCTGAGTATAATTAGACTAAACACTTTTAAACAGAATCTGATAAAAACTTCGGATTTCACATTCATAAACAGAATCCGATATTTTAAGATCGGATAAAATCTTCACAAACAAGATCCGATAGTTTATATTTGGATGGAACACTTAAAACACAATTCGGATTATGATTTTTATAGCATATAGGTCATAATTCGCAGTCAAAACATAATGTAGAAAATAGGGTTAATGAAATCTATAGGCACAATTCCAAAACCCTTCAAAAACATAATCCAACAATTTATGATCAGATAAAAATACTTTAAACAAAATTCGACTAATTGAAATTTGGATAAATCATATCATACAAAATCCAATTATGGACTTTGAAAATTAGATAAGTCATTTTTCAGAAACAGAGCAAATCAAATCATAGCAGAGCAGACAGATTAATCCAGAATTTATCAAAATTAAATCACCCGATAAATCACATAATCAAAATCTAATAATTTTATATCGGATAATAGAATCTTAATATTATTTTCAAAGGCCGATAATTTTTTAGGATAAAAAAAGAACAAACAGATGGGACATAATGGACGGAACAGACAGATCAGATAGAATAGGCAGAACAGATAGAATGGACAGAACATATAGAATGGATTGAATAGACAAATCAGACAGATCTGATGGAATAGACAGAACAGATAGATTAGATGAATCATATGGAATAGAAAGAATGGGTAGATCAGATAGATTAGATAGAACGGGCAGATCAGACAGTATGATAGATTAGACCGAACAGACAGATTAGACCAAACAGAAAGATTAGATAAATCAGACAAAATGGAGCCGAGATACCGAACGGCGTTCCCCTCAACACTCATGGGGTAGCGAGAGGCTCAGAAGGATAGGAGCTGTACCATGATGCTCCACACCTATGTGTGTGCGCCAGAACTAATTTTTCAGTGGGTATCCAGACAGAAAGTGCACTGATACTTTCAGGTTTTTCCCTGAAACTACCCAGAAAGTGTATGTACATAATGCAGTGCATATAAATTAATTCTAAAATATGATATTTTTCTTGCAAACATGGGTAATAAGCATAAATTTAGAATTTTAAACCCCCTACACTGTAGGTTGAGTTAAAATCTAAAATAATACTAAGCAAAAATATATAAAAATGATCATAATCTTTTTCATAAAATCGTTTATTAGAAAAGACTCTTTCATAAACAATTTGATGCAGAAACATATGCACAAATTGTCGGTTCGTCCGAGTGATGAGAAAACTAAAGTCGTGATATCAAACGACGTTCCCCCCAACAATCATGGGGTAGCAAGGGGCTCAGAAAGTGAGGAGCTTTCCCATGATGCTCCACACCCATGCACGCACTAGAACCAATTATTTTTCTCGGTGGGTGTCCAGAGAGTGCAAGCACTCACGTATCATTGTATGCATCAGATCAGAAATTTTTATCAGAAGCAGATGTAACTCATAACCTTTTCTCGGAATAATTCAGAATTTAAAACATCAGACATAAAACATATCAGAAATCAATCATATTCTTTTTACAGAGGCATTTGATCGAAAATCAAAGCGTTTGACAGAAAACAGACTCTTCACATTTAAATCTGAACATATATTCCCGATACACATCACACTCAGAACAAAATTTCAAACCAAACTTGAAATCGAAAATTGTCTCAATATACTAGCAAAATTAACATTGGAGATATCCACTAACTCCCATTTCCCATATCACGGGCATTTGATGATTACTCCTTAGTAATTCTATTGCCGTAAATTTGACAGACTATTTGAAATTGAAGTTACTAAAACAATCATGTAACAGATTCAAAACAGTTATTTCTGATTGATTCAAAATCAAAATTTGTAAAATTAGAGTTTTGATCAAATCAAATACCACACATACAAAATAGAATTTCAAATTATTCCTGAATTATAAATCGGAATTCATAAAATCAGAGTCCATCGAAAATCTGGTGTAACACATGCAAATATAATTCCAATCAAATTCGATATAATGGAAGGTTCTTATTAAATTGTATTCTAAAAATCACGTTCAATTAAATTGTAGAATTCATAAAATCAGACTTCATATTATATCCAAGTGCATATATATCAAACAAAAAGTTCAAATATCGGAAGCCGTATTAATTCAATATCACAGTTAAAACAAAATTTCAAATTAATTCCTATAAAAAAATCAGAATCGATATCAAATCGATATTCGGAATAGTAATTTTAAATAATAACCTTTCAAATGCGAAATTCATAATATCAATCTGATACAACACAAGTAGGACAGAAATTCTAAATCACATATAATTAAATAAATCATAATTTATAAATATTAAAGTTAAGAACAATTCCAATGTCACACTAGTAAAACAAAATTACGAATTAAAACCCGATACGGCTTATTCATAGTAAAATTTTTCAAATCATTTTAGATACAAGATTAAAATTTATAAAATGGATTGTCATATCAAAATCCAATGTAATAAATTCATATAGAAATTTAAATAATTTCTGACTTGAAATCAACATTCATAAAATCGACATTCGCATTAAATCCCTTGCAATACATGCAAGACAAAAAATTTAAAATAATTTATGTTTGTAAATCGAAAGTCATAAAGTCAGAGTTCATATTAAATTTGATGCAACATTTATGGAGCAGAGAACTCACAATCGGAATTCACCTTGAATCCGATACAACACATGTGAAAAAGAACATTAGTTAAAAAATTGGGATCCTTAAATCTGATATCACACGTATAAAATTCATAATCGGAATTCTCCTAAATTTTGATATCACATATGCAGAACGGACACTCACAATCAGAATTCATAATAAATCTGATGCCACACATGCATAAAGAAATTCAAAATTGGAGTTTGTCTTAAAACCGATGGCACACGTGCAAAATGGCCAAAATCACCATCGGAGTATGAATTACATCCAATAACACACTCATAAAAAAATGAATTCCCATTTCAAAATTAGAATTTGAAGCAAATCAAAGTATATTTTAAAATATTTTTCTCTCGCAGACATAAGAAAGCTCCGATATTATTTGTAACTTTCGTTCCCGACCTCCGTTTTGCGTGTTCTTTGATTCGTTGCACTCGTTACTTTGAGCTCTAATCATATATGGGAATTTCATCCCTTGAAACCCCTTCAAATTTAAATAAAATTATATAACTACCCCTAACCCTCTTGGGTTAAGTGTAATCGGAGCACGGGGTGTCACAAGTCGACATACTAAAAAACTACTCAGTTTGAAAGCTATATGCCAAATTTTCATTATTTATCCTTATAAATAACCTTTGAGGCTCCTTAGACTCTCATTTCTTCAAAAACTTCAAAAAACAAGAAGAATTAAGGGAGGGAACAAATTCGGCGGACCACATGAGAAAGGATTTCTATTTTGTGAATAAGGTTGGATTGCTAACCTTGAATCCTATATGATCTTTAAACATGAAAAAGACATGATTTAAAGATTATGAGCTACTCAAATTATTATGAATTCATGGTTCTATGTTGGATTGCTATTCTTGATTCAAAATCATGTTTTGGATATTTGATTTGAAGCATGTCTCAAATAATATAACTTATTTTGGTGTTTAAATCACGATCTTATGTAGAAAAATATTAATGCTGGTGTTATAACCATGATTATAAAAGTATTGAAGGTAAGTATGATTTACATGCTTATATGAGTATCAAGTGTATTTAAATTTGAAGTTTTTATGGATATATATGTGGTTAAATGTTTTAACAAAGAGGAAATATTTTGGCACTGGAATGGAAACTTTCTTTTTTCTTTTGCTTTAATTGCTGATGTGATCAACACATCGATGAGGGCATTGATGGTTAGAGGAAGATGAATATTATCAACCTCAACATGTAGAGGCTCATCAGTGCTAAATTGGGCATTAGCAGTAAAACTGATGCGTCGGTGATGACATTGGCAAATTGGACTTTTTGGTCTACTCACTGTTGGAAGGGGATAGACACATCGATGATGATGTCAATGACCATCGACACCTACAACAATGTGTGGATGGGTTCATCTGTTCATGATTTTCAAGTGAAGTTTTTACTAATGGTTTCACTACTTATGAGATGTATATTAGTATCATTTACTTGTATATTGAATGTTAGGTAAAATAAAAAATACATGATTGAAATATGTATATGATTGGAGGGTAAGTAAACCCTATGTTTGAGACCTTTAGAGAGTAAGAGATCCTAAGCCATTGTATATGACAATTAAAGACTCCAAAAGTGGGTCCTTGAGCCACGTAGAGGAGGTTCAAAGTAGCAAAAAGGATCATGGCTTCTGTCTCCCCTTGGTATGAGAGTTTTTATATGTAGATTCTCTCCTTGGAGCCTGGGAGATGGTTCAAATGGGCCATAGTATTAAAAGATGCATGACTTTAGTGTAGTGCTACAAAAAGAGGTCTCAAAAATCATAGAATTAACATTGAGAATTTCAACCCCTTGGGTCTATGAGTCCTTGTGAGCCTTAGCTTCTTAGAGGGTATATATGGAGCGAACAATAGTCTTCAACAAGAATTTGAGCTACTTTGTAGAGTGATATACATTGTGAGGAATCATGAGGATCTCCTTGATGTTGCTACATATTAGTGACCCCTTTTCTTTAAGTTTGAGTTTGAACATGAAATATGAGATATGAGAAATTGATTGTTTTATCTCTTGTTAATTTACTTTGATTCTTGTTTCTCCATCCCACTCACTATATTCGACGTACTCAGCATCCTTGTGTCATAGGTGGAAGACATTTGTGACCAAGACAATGAAGGATGCAGAGCATAGTAAATAATCTCATAAGTTTCTTTTTTATCTTTCATAGTAGAATAAATGTAAGCACAAGAATGTGTCAATTATTATGACTTGTTATTTGAATAATATAATGATAGACAATTGCTCGACTAGATGGGTCTGTATTTCCTTTATTTTGATCTAGTATCAATATAATAATTAATAACTATAATAGTCAATTGCATTGGATTGTGTAAACAATTACTCATGTCCCCAAGTTTCATAAACCATGATTTGATAACCATTCTAGAAATTTTATTTCTTGGAGATTTTATCCACTACATCATGTTTTAGAAAAGTGAAAATATTTTGCATGTGAAAATTGAGGGCATGATACAAGGGGGAAGAATGTTGTCATGCCCCCAAATTTTTTTACATGTAAATACTTTTTATTTTCAATAAAATAAAACATGATGCAATAGAGTAAATACATTATGGAACAAAGTCTCTAAAACTTTGTTACCAAACCATGACTTGGAAACTCTTAGGGGCATGAGTAACTGTTTGCACAAGTCACTGCAATTAAATTATCATAATAAAAACATTTCTAATTTAACTAGGCCAAAATAAAGAAAACACAGGATCACTACTCGTGCACTTTTCTATCATTACATTATCCTAGTAACAAATTGAAATATGACACACTCTCATGCCTACATTTTTGCATCTATCAAAGATAAAAAAAAACATATGACATTATTTGCTCAACTCTATGTCCTTCCATGCCCTAGTTACAAATGTGTTCCACCTGCAATACAACACTTGCATTGCAAGAATGTTGAATGTATTGTATACCCAGTAGGATGGCTAAACAAGAACCAAAGTAAACGGGGTGTAAAACAATCAATTTATCATATTTCATGTTCAAGCTTAAACTTAATAAAAAAAGAAAAAGACACATGGTCACTAAATTTCCATAGCAACATTAAGGAGATCTCCACTAATTAAAACTCTTGTTGAAGATTATCGCCCACTCTATCCACTCCATGAAGCTAAGGCCCACATGGGCTTATAGACCTAAGTGGTCAAAATTCTTAGCATTCCATGATTATTGAGACCTCCTTTTATAGCGATGAACTAGAATTATGCATCTTTTAATATTATAACTCATTCTAACCATCAAAAGGTTAGCATGGAGAGAATCTACATATAAAAATTGTCAAGCCAAAGGTGAGTCAAAAACCATGGTCCTATATGCCTATACATGGATAATAAACTCGGTCTTGGAGTCCAATCTGAAACTAGACACATCTATGATATGTCCTTAAGTTTCATATACAATGACCAAGGGTTATTTACTTACCCTTCAACCATGCACATATTTCCATCATGTATTTCAATATTTACCTACTTCATTATATAAGTAAATCATACTAATATACATCTCATAATTAATGAAAATATTGGTAAAAACCTTGCTTGAAAATCATGAACCAATGTGCTATTGGTCAATCCATCACCTTGTCGATGTAGGTATCTATGGCCATCGACACCATCATTGATATATCAATCCCCTTCCAACAGTGAGTAGACTTTGAGAGTCCGATTTGCTGATGCTATCACCGATGCATCAGTCTAACTGTTGATGCCTAATTTAACACCGACACGTCGTTGTTTGTCAATGTCAGTACATCTCCTCTAACCATTGATGGCCTCATTGACATGTTGATAAGCACGTCAATGATCAGAGCGAAAGAAAGAATGTTATCATTTTGATGCTCAACTTTTCACTCTTTGTAAACACATTTAACCACAACATTTGTATCTATAAAACTTCAATTCCTACTCATTATGTCATATAAATCGTGCTTAGCATCATCAAGCTATAATCATGAGTTAATCACTAAAATAGATAATGACATCTGTGACATACTTTATATCAAATCACCAAAATATGATTTTATATCTAAGGACAATCAAACAATAACATGGTTTCAAGGTTAGCAATTTGACCTCAAATCAATGCTTTCCTTTCCTCTAGCAAGTCGGTGTCGTACATTCTTGGCAAAAGGCTCTATGCTTCTTTTTGGACTCTTTTGATCCCTGGTCTCTCCACAATATTGTGATTCTTGTCCTTTGTAAAGAGTATAACTACCTCTCAAGGGACATAACCGCGTAACCACCCACATTTTCATGACATGTTGATGACTTGTTGACATGTTAACCATGTTTTCCACCAACACGTCAGTGGATTGCCAATAGTTAATAAAAATTTAAAATTTATTTAGAAAAATTTAGGGTATCACAAATGTAGCATCCCACATATATATAATATCTCCTCTAAATTCACATAGCTACTTTAAATAAGGTGATATTAGAAACTTTATAATATCATATCAAATTAAAAACATTATAACAAAGCCTTTTAAGTATAGGTTTTCTAAGCAATACAAGAAAGGCTAGATCTTGTCGTGTCAGTTCAATGTTTTGAATGACTTCTAGTTGCATCCTACAATTAGGATGCCCATAGGCTAAAATTTGGTTCAATATTGACACTATTGTATGGGTCCAATTGTATTCTACAATGTCACTTTGGTTATGGTATGGACAATATCGACAATTAACATCTTAACAAAGAATCTCATGAGTCTAGTTAGATTCACTTCCCATGGGGTTGGGACAATGTAAATGGGTCATAGTATGCCCATTAATATTAGCCATGCTGGCATGACCTATGTGGTCTTAGGCCTTTGAGATATCCATATTTTTGGGCTTTGGCCCTTGACCTTTTTAAGGCATCGCATGCACCCCAATTTATGGGCATCATGGAAGGTCAATCTACCTCTAGCCTGAGAATATAACACCCTTCACTCTATTGAGAGTCACCACAGTGCCTCTAGTTTAAATACCTAAGGCAAAAAACTACAAGATGTGGCCTCTATGAGCAGGAATTTAGCAATAGAAACTAGCGCAACCACAAAATTAAACACAAATAATTTTTAACATGGAAACCCAAACTAGGGAAAAAACCACACAGTCAATCATTTGGTTGAACATAATGTACTATAAAGATGTAGATCTTACAAGACTTAATGCCATTAACCTTTGCCCAAACTAGATGTCATTCTCTAGATGATTGTTGACCACCACGGTCCTTCTTGGTGTTTTCCCCTTTGAACTTGATCATTATCTTCTTCTTCACAGTATTCAATCAAAGTCCTTCTTGATTGATGTTGATGAAGCTCTACCAAAGTCCTTCTTGATAAACCTTCATTAATTCCTTTTGTGTGGTGTGATGTGATCTCACAAAACTCTCTCAATTCATAGGAAGTTTATGAATTGAAATTCTCACCTTTCAATTGTATTCTCTCAAGATGAACAAAGGTGATAGAAGGAATAAAGCTTTCTTTTTTTCCTCAAAAAAATCCTCCTTCCTTTGTTCAAGTTTGTCACAATAAAGTCCTTATATAGTCCTCTAAGTTGATTAGGGCTTCAGTATTATAGTAGAAAAGAAACTATTCTCTGTTTAACATAAAATAAGTAATTGCGTCATAGAGCAGTTGATCATTCCATAAGGCAATGAATCATTCTTTGTTTTATTACTTAACCCTAGTGCATCTGATTGATTGTTTCCATAGTTCAACTGACCATTTGTTATTCTAGACCATACAAATTTGACTTCGTCGATCTTTCCACTAGATGATCGATTGTTCAAACTTCTGTCAAAAATCTCATGAAACATTCAAGCTCAATCAATCATTAGTTCAAGACCAATTGATCAGTTTTGAACACTATATGAATATTTTTTCCTTTTCATCCAATTTTCATCACAACACTTAAATAAGAATTTTTTATGAAAATACTAAGTGTTTGTGTGTGTGTGTGTGAAATTTACCTTTCTTTTCTTCAAAGCTTATTCACTTTGATTAAGTTTTCCTACTTGAATCTTTAGAACATGTCTACTCTGATCTAAGTCAATCAATTCCAATTTTGACTCGATACGTCACTAACCTTGCCTGACTCTTAAGACTTAAAAACACACATATATGGACATTGTTTTGATCATCTAAATTAGCAAATTAAAAACATCTAACTCATATGTTCTAACAATCTCCCACTTCATCTATTTTATGATAAAACTCTACAACATATAAAAATACAAAATTACAATTCTTTGACTGTAATGACCCTGAATTTTTGGTAAAAATTGTAGCCTCTAATAAGTTGACTTTAGAATTTTTAATAAGTTTTAACTAGATAAAGATTTTTATGTGAAAGTTTTTTATAAAATTATAGTAGATCTCAGAGAAACGAGTGTAGCAAGTCGAAAAACACAAGAAACAAAGGTCATAAGAGAAACTTATGACCTCAAAAAAATGTGTCTTATAAGTGGGACCTACTAAAAAAGAGCAGCATAGCCTGCCTTGAGTGGTTTAGTTCAGTAGGACTCGTCAACATGAGCTCAACAATACCAAGAACGCATGAATCTGAGTTCAGGGTAGAAGGATTCGTGCATTTGAAGATAATAACGAAAGAAAGAAAGAAAAAACTGTCGTCGCGCGTGTCGTACATGTGAGCAGTATGTGTGGGCGTGATGCGCGTGATGCAAGCGCACCAAGCGGGTCATGCCACTAGAAATGGCAGCGCCGCAAATTTGCCACCATACCTTTATAAGGAGTAGGGAGCGTTCATTTGAACCCCAAACCCATTTCTACAGTTTTTGGGTCATTTTAAGCCCGTTTTGGCCCATTCAAAAACCATTCCTAGCTAAATTGAGGGTGTTCTATGCATAAAGGTTCTTTTTTCTTAAGTTTACTACTCTAAATATGAAAACTTTAAGGAGGTGCTTTTACTACCACAACCCTCTTCTTACTTTTACTATTTCTCGGTTATTTTAAGTCTGATTTAGTTTGTTCAAGAAGCGTTCTCTACTAAATTGAACTATCTGAACATCGTGGTGGGGTCATTTTCACTATCTGAGGCCTCTACAAGTAGGAATTTTATACCAAGATTAAGGTAGGGGATTTTAAACTCTAAACACATGCTTTGCTTATTAAAGTTAACTTTTCTAAATTATTTTGCTTGAGTTTATTTATGAGACTTGTTTTAGTCTGTGAAGTAATTTTGCATGTGCTACGTTGTGTTTTGATTACATGCACTCTATGGGTAGTTCTTTGGCATGAGAACCAAGAATTATTATAGTGTTTTCGAAGATTTTTTGCTTAGCAGTCTTTTAGATTTTAAATAAACTTACTGAGGATTAATATACTCACCCACCCTCAGATTTTGTAGGTGATGCAACAAGGGTGGAAGTGGAAGAATAAAAGCTTTCCAAATAAATTATTTGTTCATTGCACTCAAAAACTATGTAATTATTTATATGGCCAATGTACAAAGGCACAATGTGCCTAAAGAATTATGAACTCTATATAACTATCAGCTCTATGCATAGTGCTCGGCATGTGTAATAATTTTATGTTATGTTGACTATGTTATTCAGTAATTATGTTTCAATATTTTTGCCCGTGCAACAACTCCGGTATATTCTATGATAATCATGTGCTGATACGTTAAGAGATTTGTGATTGTTCTGCACCGACAACCATCATGTTCAATCACATGCATACTAATTATGCATGTCGAACGGAATTATTATTATTGTTATATCATAGAAAATGGTGGTTGTCACATTGACAATATAGTGCATTATTTTTTACTTGTACAAAATTCCTTTACTTGACTCCCTGAGATTCCCAAAGATTATTTGGAATTGATCTTGAAAAGTTTTGAACCTGTATTTAATATGCACTCTTACACAAACAAAACATTTGCATAGTACTAGTCAATTTGCACACTCACACAAAAGACATTTGTGCTCAATAAATGTTAATTAAGCACAATCACATGAACATCCATAATTTATTTCTCCCCTTTTTATTAGAACTAGCCAAAAAGTGAAATAAAAATATGGAAATCAACACTAAAGCACAATAAGTCAAATAAAGCATCATAACAACATAAAAATATATACAATAAACATCCATATGTCAAAAACATTCAGTTTTAAGATACATGAGATAAATCAAGAAAGTACACATCATGAGCTAAATAAAGTTTGAGAAAAAGATAATAAAAAAACCAAATGTCCTCATTACCAGAAGATCTGACAAAGTCCATCCATGACCTCATTCAATCTCTCATGCATCTCAGCTTGAAATACCAAGAACTCTTGGTATGGAATATATTGTGACTTATCAGCTTTTATAGCAGCGGGATCTAGTCTCCTTCTCATGTGTTGGTGCCTCCTCCCTCTCAAATTGTGCATCGAAATGAGATTTCATCCAATGAACTACCACTCCATCAATGGCACTCATATTAGACTGAGTAGACACTCCTCTAGGTATCCTAACTCCCTGACTTGCAAAAATCAACAAAAGAATACATGGGTAGGCTAAACACTCTTGAGTATGACTGTGAAAATAAGTATAAAAGCTACCAAAAATGAAAGAATGTAGATCTAATGGACAAGATGTGCTAGAAATAAGATACAAAAGTTGTGTCATCGTCCGATCAACTAACTCCTTTTGTAACGTTTGAGAAATTTCTAAATTCCTGAAGTTGACCGCGTGAAAAATAGGGTATTTGACCCATTAACCTTCTTATAAAAATAACTTACTAAATGGTTAGAATTGGTGTATGATATTTGGATGAAATGTAGATACAAAGAGCTTTGAAACACCACCAAGAATGTACGACTCAGAGTTTGGATAAGGGAGATACGACTCTTCAAAGTTGAACATATCGCGTAGGGCCCATTTACCCGAATTGAACACACAAATTGTCTGTTTAGGACATTGTATTGGCCCAGTTAATTAAAGTGACAAAATTTAGTTTAAGAGGCCTAATTAGGTTGCCTAAGAAACGTTTAGTTGGCTGGAACCTCTTGGGGCATTAGAAATCTTAATCTCCTTATTATATAAAGGGTCAATTAGGGCTTGTAGGAGCTTTTGGCTCTAAGGGAAGGAGAGAGAAGAAGACTGTTTTTGACGAAGTTGGCCAGCGATGGAGTTGGAGATAAACGAGCATGAAGACTGAAGTTTTACGAGGTAAGATTGCTTAATAATGTTAGTTTCGGTGTTAATTGTTGTATGATGCACGATTTGAGGCTTGAATATGATTTAATTTGTGAATTCCACCGTGTGCAACCCTGCTCATTGTGGAATTGCCTATGGGATTTGGCCCGATGCTGGTCACCTACTGGCCAGTAAGCGTTGAACCACCATGACCAGACCATTGTGCCTCGCCCAAGGTGCTCAGTTTGCCACCTGGAGGGCCGGCCGGACTGGAGTGGCCAATGGCTAGAATTCTTCTCCCTTCTTCCTTCCCTCTGGCGGATTAGAGGACTGTGGCTGGCAGTGCAGGCTGCCAAACCGTCGAACAACACATCACCACCTTCCGCCTTTCTAAACTCGACCTATTTCCGGTAGGAACCTGCCACCGGTCGAGCCATGGCCAGTAGTAGCAGCCTGGCCTCAGTGAAGCAAAATAAAAAGAAAGGGAAAGTGACGTTTTGTCCCCTGGCAGGACTGACCAACTGCCAGGCCAAGGCCATCTGAATCTCCTCAAGGCGGCGATCGGTCAGCCTAGGCCTTTCCCCGTAGTGTAGCCAATGGCGGCACTGCCAGAGGCCTTCCATCAACAGGGAAGACGACCCACTCCACATTCTTATCCAAGCCAGGTCAGATCACCCGACCCATTTGGCCATGTCGGTTTAAAAAAAAAAGACATTTCAGAACCGCATCTGGTTCATGTGTTTTAAAAAAACTTTTAAATATCCGGATCATGACAGTTTTTGCGTAGGCCATATGTCATATTGACATAGAACATGAAGAACTCGAAAAGAAAGGATCATAAAACCAATTCAAATCGATGTGTCTAAGTTACGACTATGAGCAATGCCCTGCAGATGACCAGAAATGATATTATCCTCAAGGAACTCATACCCTGGAAATAGAGGATAAATGATGGGCATCCTCTTTAAACCTAAGACCTAATTTATGATGTCAGAGGTAACATGACAGTGGTACTATTAATTTGACCAGTGATGGTGCTGTCATCAGGCATATGAAGAGAAGACTACAAATGACGAATAAGACGAGGATGGCCAAATGGTGTAATAGTAGAAATTAACTCAAAAAATGTTGCCCCGTCAGGTCTCAAAAGAATCCAATCTAAACACTCACTCCGACCCTCTAAAACAAAAAGACCTCTCGAACCTAATACGGTATAAACTATCAGTTTCTAAAGGTGGAGAGTTAAAGATCGCACGAGAGGCACTCGCTTGCGACCTACAGGTGAAATATCTACCCAACTAGAGGAAAAAAAATCTAACCCTATAAACAACTACCAGGACAGGAAATAAGCTCAATTTTGGATGATTTTTAAATGACAAAAAAATCTTAATAAAAAATTGTGTCATATTTGATCCAAATTTTAGTATGTTGTAGAAATCCAAAGATTAAGTAAGATTTATAGCTATAACAAGTACGGATTAAGGACAATGATCCAAATCTTGGCAATCACCTGTAGTGCAACTCCCATAGCTTCTCCCAAAGTTTTGAAGTGAATGGGGGTGAAATGAGGTTCAACCAATTTTAAAAATGAGCATTCGGGCACGAACTATGAGGTCAATGATTGATCACATGCTATCGATTGTCCGACAGGTACGATCAATCCGTTTTGATCATTTTTGATTTTTTTTGAAACATTCCAAAAAATTCAAGGGCTTCAAAAATCAATGTCCAGCGAAATCTCTCATATAGGATAATTAAAACTCAAATTAAAAATAAAACAAGCTATTGAAAAATCGATGTTGAGCTCTTAGTGTGAATTTTGTTAATTTCCCAATTAATCTCTATACAACCAAAGATTTATGAATTACTGTCCTTCTCCCTTAGTAAGTTAGCTCTTTAGCTTTTGAATTTAAATTTTTTCTTCTTCATTTTAACATCTTAATTCTTTTTAATAAAAATTTGAAGAAACCATCAACTTTAACTCTTATCTCTTTCAATCAAAGAATTCTCAAGATCATTATTATCCAAAATTGACAAAATTATCTAGAATCTAGAAAAGAATTTTATTTTCAACTCACTTAGCTAGATTCTATTTATATCAAATTTTCTAAAAAGAAGTAAAAATTTTCAGAAATAATTTGCCCATGCCTCTTTCAAATAATGAGTGTCTATTCAATATCATCTTTTAATGACCATGTCTTTTTATAAATCCTCTCAACTTGCATCATTTATTTATTTATGTATTTGTTGATGTCAAGTGGATGAAAGCTTTCACACTAGCTTAGGACACCTTATGTAAGTATTCCTTCTCCATCATCTTGACAAAAATAATTCCTTAAAAAAATTTAACATGACTAATTATAAGGAATTTAAATCTTTCAAACATTTAGATAGGATTCTAGCAAGTTCCTCTATTTTAGATCAATTAGACTCCCATAGAATGTAAACTCCTAAGTCAACAAGTGTCAAATAATTTTTATTTAAATTTTAGTCTTGAATTTGACTTGAGTTAATCATGATATATGTAAGATTTTTGAAAATAGAGAATTGTAACATCAAGTCAAAGAAAATCAAAATGATGTTCACTCCCCTTAGTACATTCCTATCCTCTCTAAGTTAAAGAAAATTGAGCACTTAGCATGGTCTTTTTTGCTTAATTATAAATTCACAATGTTTATGACATAAGGCTAACATAAAAGAACAACAAAAACATGTTTTTAAAGTTAAACTCTAACTAAGTTTATGAAAATTTTCATGTTTTTTCAATCAAAACCAATGAAAGAAAAACAATCATGCAAACAAAAGTAAAGGAATCTAATAAACAAAATGAACATATCCCAAATATTGAAAGGATCAATAATAGACACAAGAGATAATAAATCTCTATTTTGTGAAATTCTCCCCCTTATCCTTGCCTAACCATCCTATCCTAAGGCAATCTATGGGCATCTTGCTAATTTTCCATAATTGATCCTTTAAGAATTGAATATCAATCTTCTTCATCCACATCTTTCTAATTTTTCTAGGCACAAACCTAGTGGACGGAAATAGCTTTAAAACACCACCAAGAACATGTGAAATAGAGTTTAGAAGAGGGAGATATGATTATTCAAAGTCGATCATGGTGCATAGGGTCCATAGTGTCCATTTTCTATAGTTAGATGTGCAATTGAATTGGACTATTTAATTTTCTTTGTATGCCTTGTTAATTAGGCTAACAAAAATTGATTTTTAAGGGTCTAATTATGTAGCACACTTACTTTTTAAATTACTTTGAAGGTCGAAGTGTCGTCAATTCATAATTAAAAGCAGACCAAGATCAAGGGTGTACTGAAGGGTAATTTTTCATTAATATAAGTAATTAAAAATTTTATTTAATAGGGCTTAACGCGCCTTAACAAAATTAAAAGTAGCGCTAATTACAAATAATTTAATAGAATTTGACAAAATAAATCAAAAGTAAAAATATGTTGAAGTTTTATGGCCATCTTCGTTAAACGTCAACTTCTCTGCTCATACCTACAACATCGGGGTGGATGAGTATATTTATACTAAGTAGGTAGAATTAAATTCTACTAACATGCCATAACATAAAGTAACATATAAAATATCATTCTACATAATTAATCTTCAAAAATCATCAGTAAACAACATCACTTGAACATAATCCAAACATATTTCAAAAAGTGGATAAAATAGTCTTTCATGGAATTTTGATAAAATTAGATAAATCGTTCCTATGCAAAATCTAATAAATACATCAAAATTGGATAACTCGTCATTTACATAATGTTGCCCAAACCAAAGTGACATACACCAGTGCATGTAGGGCAACGGGATCAGAATGAAAGAGAGCTTCTCATGATATCTCATTTCATGGGCGGCCATATGCCTTAATAGGCGGTGCTTATGAGTCCTAATTTTTGGGCTTTATACTAAATAACTACCCTTCAAATTCGATAAAAATCATTTGTAATATCATTTAAATAATACTAATATTCTAAAGTCTATATCACAATGAAATCGATCTTAGCGGTGTATGATACGCTATTATTTTAGCATTTGTTGGTCCCCTAATAAATATCATCTTTTTTTTAAATAATCTTTTATGAAAGAAACATGAAATTGTACAACATAGTCGTAGCATAGAATTAGAGTTTAAAACCACCTACCCTTCGTTCTTGAAATTGATCGGAGTAACGGCCGACAGTCAGATCCTTATCTCGTTCCAGGGCTTAGGAGTGGCGGGTAGAACTGTAACAACCGAGGTTTTCATTCACATAAGCAAGTGGCAATGCAAAATCAGGGTGTTAACTTGCCAAGCCAACATCACAACACAAATAAATTACCTACTAAAGCAGAATATTCATGAACCAGGATCTTGGCTCAGCCAAGTACAAGTACTATAACATAACAAAATAACATGATTAGAAATCTAATGGCAACACAATGCCTTATTACAATTTAGCATGAAATATAGAAACTAAAGTCCTACTGGCTGTGGAGAATATACCCGGCTAACTCTGGGCAACTCCTGCTAAGAAATTCTGCTACTCTATAACCGGTGATAATCCTACATCAAAAGATGCATGAGAATTTCTACAAATACTCAGTATGTGGCATGAAAAACCACCCTAAATCAAGAGATTATGATAATGTACATGTAACGTCTAGGAATTTTCTAAATTCTTGAAGTTGACCACGGGAAATTAGGGTGTTGGAATTGGTAGCTAAAACCTATATGGATAGAAAGTAGACAGAAATAACTTTCTGAACGTCACCAAGAACGCATGAATTAGAGTTTGGATGAGGGAGATATGACCATTCGAAGTTTAACATATCGTGCAAGGCCCGTTTACTCGAATTGGACGTACGAATTGTCCGTTTAAGTCACTATATGGGCCTGATCAATTAGTATTTCGAAATTGTGTTTTTGGGGCCCAACTTAGTTGCCGAATTGAGGAGATTTTGGCCCAACTCCTTAGGGATTAGGAACCCTAATCCCATGCCTATAAAAACACATAATTAGGGCTCTCTGGGGGGTTTTGGACCGTTAAGGGAAGGAGGAGCCATCAAAGGATTTTCTGGCGAGGCTCTGGCGGCTGTAGATCGACGACAACTCAGCCATCGAGGTAGGATTTTGAGCCCATATCAATGGAGAGTTTGTCAGATAACTTGAATGAAAATCATATTCTTATTGATTTTTGCATATATTGTTCACATAATTACGTGAATAGTGTTTATGGATTTGGGTCGCCAAAGCTGTAGTAGGAAAGGGGGGGCCATAGAGAAGGGGCCGCACTGGCCTGGCAGTGGCGGCCTTGGATATGGTGGCCTTGGCAGCGCGGATCGGCTACCGCTGTGCAGGCCGCTGGGTCTTCATAGTAAATTAAAAAAAAAAAAGAACATGCGGTGGCGCAGCGCAGCCCCCGCCCGGAGGATGGTCCAGGGCTGCCAGGATCGCCGGACAATGGCAATCCAGTCAAGCCCGGCCCATCGTTTGGCCGTGGTGGTTTGCCGTCGCGACACCTATGCCAATTCTTAAAAAACAAGGAAAAGAAAAGGGGGGCCCTTTCTGCCCCAGCTGGCCACCGGATGGCGGCGGGGCTGGGTTGGTCGGTATCACCACCAGGCGGCAATCCGGTTCCGCCCAGTCCTCGCTGCACAGCGGAGGCCTGGGGGGGTGCCACTAGAAGCCAGTTGGCCTCTGGCCGTTCGCGAGGAGGACAACCTGCTACGCGAGTCATCGGGTTCAACATCGGGCCGGGCCGGGTGACCTGATCCGTCCGACCTGAGTTAAAAAATAAAATAGAAGAAGGGTTGAACCGGGTCCGGTTCATGAGGATAAAAATGTCAAAAAAAAATCCTAGAAAATTATTCTTGGACCTTGAGAGGTGTGGGAGTATTTTGGCCAAGTTTCAACTCAGGAAAAAATTCCAAAGACTATAAAATAACCATTTTACCCCTTATAATTAAATTGTCGTGTGAGAACCACTTGCCCGACTTCAGGGCTCCAGTTCAAGGGCCAATGATTTGATTTAAAAATTGGGAAAATTCTTAGTGAGATTTTAATGGGTAAGTTAAATATAGGACAAACCACAATGAGAAAAAATCCCAGTGAATGGAAAATTGACCATTTTTCCCCTAGGGTTAATAGTAAACCTTTAAGTCAACCAAGGTCGGTTGAAGGGGTTTACGCCCCCGTCACATGCCAAGAAAATTACACCGGGTCCATAAAGTCAAGTAGTACCTTGGAGCCCAATTTTGGACTCATTAGACCTCAGGAAGGCTTTGAACAAAATAACATAATCACCCTTATGAGCACACCGCTCACATTCGTGTGAATGTTGAGAGTGCAGCCTTGTGATAGGGCAATGACTTAAAATTAATAGATAAGAAGTGAGATGACCAGAATAACCCAAAGGAGGGTACCTTACCTCAGGTGGTAATTTACCCTAATGCCCTTAGGGGTAATATATTTTGTTTTCGCCGAAACGTGTAAGATAACCAAGCGTTAGGGTATCTTAAATTTACATTAAATAGCTTTAAAAGGAAGGGGTGTGACTAGTAAGTGACACGAAGACCTTGTCAGGTTATAGTGTCACGGGAAACAAGGGGAATGATCCTAATTCTCAAGGTTTAGGGAAGCGGATTACACGTATCTGCAACCGAGTACATCGATCAACTAGAGTATTAAATATGTAACTTGTGTGATGTGTTAGAGTTAATTACACTCTCGGGCTTAAATTCTCTGAGCCTTGGCCCTGCAAATGAGTACAATGGGCCTCCGTTTTTTATCTATGCACATGTGTGATTGCATAGTATATATGTTATTTATTCTGATGCTTGCATTTATTATTGATGCGTTGATTTATATGAGTAACTTAAGATTAATGAAGTTTAATCAAGAGACATGGGTTCCCGTTGGATTAGGGGGAGAACATCTAATCAAGATAATGGCTAAAATACCCTTATTAGGGGTGGGGACACATTCATGGAGTGAACGGGGCCTAACATAGAATTTTACCTTGGTTAATGAACCCAAGGTGGTTACAGGATGTTCTCTGAGTCATAGCTCAATGGATGAGCTATTTATTGGGCCGATTCACAAGGTGAAGAGGACCTAAATGGTTGAGTGGATACTTGATTGGATGGAAATAATCTAGTCTAAGTTCAGATGTTTAGGGGAGTCAATAGTCATAAAGACCTGAGGCTTGTATGGATACATTAGTAATGTCTTATAAGACATTTTCCCCAAGAGTTGGGATGGTAGAGATTGCGATATGCTTCTTCATCGCCATGATGGTTTGGGTATTGACCAGAGGGTCTTTCCACGGGTCTCCCGCAGGTCTTCCCAGGACTATTTAGTACATACGAAAAGTGGAGTTGTATGAGTATCATGGAAGGCTTGTGCTTCTCGCGAATATGTGTCCATGAGCACAATTTGGATCCTCTTCTCCAGAATCGTGACAGGCTATTTACAGCCATGGGGATTAAGCAGTCTACTCCAAGGTTTGAGTACTATGTTTAGAGATTTCTCGAGGGGTGAGTCATCCCTAAGTTACATATTTAAAAGTAGTAATTATCAAACGAGGGATGTGAGATAATTAATAATATTGTTTGATATTGCTTATTAATTAGACAAGTGGAATGATTAAAGGACTTGCTAAAATGTAGGTTGGTTAAAAATACCTAAGCATTGCATGTGTGGTGCTTTGCTTCTTAGGATAGAGTAGTTTTTAGGCAGAACTACGTCTGGATCCGATCTTGTTGGAAACATTAGAGATGTTGTCTATTGAGTACTTAGGTAACTAACATCAGGTGATGTTGGCCCGATCCGAAAAACATTAATAAAATCTTTTGTCCTTTGGAAGCTCTTCTCCTAAAGGCGGAGAGATTCCATTGTTGTTGTTGTGGTTGTTTCGTTAGGTTGGCTACAGATTCTCCAGGTAACGACAAGTGTGACCTAGACAGGCGAGCACAAGATGAAGTTTATCTGTTTTTGCAACTCTGGTACGTAAGTGTACATTTAATGTGAGAGTCAACTTGTTATTTATTTTAAGAAGAATGGCGGACTTGTACTTAGATGGATGAGTTGTGGTTGAAATTTTGAGACGTATAAATATCATATGATTTGATACCAGTATTTGTGAACCCTAGTTATCATGACCTAGATATTTAATTGAATCGTTTGTTTTGTATTGAAGAAAAAAAATTCTCGCTACTTATCGTTCGTGCTATTTAAAAATGCTTTTAAAAATCCTGGCCGTGATAGTACAAAAGTAGTAGAAATCATCTATCAACACAATGCAAAACATCTTGAAAAAAGTACCACACGAAGGTAATATATAGAGTACTGGTTATGAATAAACAACACTCCCAAGCTGGCCTTTAACTAATGCAAACTTGAACAACTCAACTGATATCTACACCGTTTAGAAAACAACACATTATTGTTATTTAAAAAACTGACTCCCGTTCACAAGGAGTACTGCACACTAGCAGGGAATTCCTAACATCCCTATAGATCCACTTAGATCAGCCATGGGTCTAGAGATGTAGGTATTAGCTGTGCTCATGGACACACTGGCCGAAGGTAGGTGAGCCTTCCATGATGCTCAAAAACTTGGTTTGCGCATTTGCAGGGAACCAAAGTTGCAAAGGAGCGGAGACCACAAAGGTCTGAAAGATCACCGCCATGGCTATTGATGTGAACTAACAGAATGCTGAAAGAACATATGTCTTAATGTAGCCAAAAAATTAAATACTAAACACAACCTATCATGCATGCAACCGTCCCTCATGATTGGTAAGATCATAAGCTGATTTAGGGCTTAAGTATGTGAACTAAATTAATATGACAATGACTCAGACTTATGCTAAGATGAACTAACCAATTCAATCATATAATGAATCGGATTGGGGCTGAGATGCACAACTCAATTCAGCCACCTAACATGACAAATTCAGGCTGATACAACCACCAACATGCAACATAAGATTTATCACAATAAGACTGAAATTCAGGGACAACATAGGCTAAAATTCAGAGGCTCAATAAGCATGAATATATCATAAACTAAGGATGATTCATGACATCAAAACCCCCTAGAGTAAGGCTGAACTAAGGCTGAGAATTACATCTACCAAAATTTCATGCTTAAGGGTGTAAAAAGATGCACCTACCTCTACCAATTCGTCCTCAAAGCTCCTAGCCCTTGCTCATACACTTTCTTGGCCTTGAATTCAATCCAAAGGTGGATGCTTTGAATTCAATCCAAACCTGCTGGTTATGGAGGTCTTAGCTGGGAGAAGGAAGAGGAGGGAGAAGATAGAAGAAGAGGTAGGTTGAACCATGCAAAAGAGTGGTCCCCCTCTTTCCTTTTATAAAACCCCCCTAGTTTCTAGGATTTTGGGCCAATAGGAGGGCTGAACTACAGTGAGTGGACTCCTCCTAAGTCATCTTAAATCCCCCTCCTATAAAATAGGAGCCCTTCTTAGAGCCCCTAAAGACCTCCCCCTTGTTTGTAGTGGTCGCCCCCTAGAAACTAGGGGCCGCCCCCTACAATCTAAGGGCTGCTCCCTCATCCTCCTTTTGAGTATCCTCCCCCCTAGGACTCTCCCTTAATTACTGAAAAAACCCAATTCTAGTGGGCCGGACCCCCTTATAGTGGTTCGGGACCCCTGAACCCTAAGTGGCATGCCACTTTCCACACAAGGGTTGGACCAAAAACCTAATTGGTTAACACACAACACAATCATATGGCTTGAAAGCAATTCGGGTAGCTAATCAAACACATACACAAGCAAAGAAAAGAAAAACATTTACCTAGAATTTGGGGTTTTACAAGAACCTCCCCTCACACCGGGACATGATCTCCTTTCGGGCTCGGAAGTGGCCATCGGAACCTCCCTATGCAATGGGAAGAATTTCCCTTTTGGACCGGAAGTGGTAGACAGAGTCTCCCCTTAAACTATGACGTTTTCCTCCTCCCAACCCAAAAGCATTAGATGGGGTCTCCTCTTACCTCAGGTCGTTTCCCCCTTTTACAGTAGCTAAGTAAAAAAAGGACCCCTCTATGACGTAGAACCCTCTCAAATTAGCTAGGATTGGTTTTGAATGAAAGAAAACGGTCGATAAATGACTTAAAAATAGGCGTTTACGAGAGTTGGAACACCCCCCACCATAGGGGAGCCTAAAGGTTGACACGTAGGCTAGCAGTAGGGCTAGCCTAAAGGCATGGCCTACTGATAGCCTGCCGCATTGGCAGGTGCTCGCATCAGCACCTGGCATTAGCCTGCTAACATGAAAAAAATTATTTATTATTATTTAAAAAAAACACTAAGATTCAAAATGCAATATCTTCATACCCTAGACTCGGTTTAATGTGTTTTTAGTACCATTGGATTCAAATTGATGAATCCTACAAAACAAGACCATGCAAGGATACCTTGTATTGCAAAAATAAAGTTAGCCCCGTCCATAAGATGCTTCTCGAGGCCATAGCGTACTAACCCATTGTCTGATTGATGTATTTTTGGGCTCGATACATTCATCTCTCTAACACTATCAAATACCTTAAGACTCCTCCGAATGAATCAAGCTCAAAATGGTCCAATTTTAAGAAAAAATGGCTATTGAGCCCTAACACTCACTAATGGACCAACATGTTCAAATTTTCAAAACATTGAAAATCCGGGGCATTACAATTAGGTTGTCCAATAGGGGCATTTTTGTTGCCCAAATCATTAGGGGATTAGGGTTCCCAATCCCGATGATTATAAGAGGTCATTAAGAATTTAACATCCACTAGATGGTCATAATGAATCACTAGATTGCTCCTAACCCTTTTATAAGTTAGAAATTAAGAGTTTTAACTTCTACGCACAAGAATTTATTTTCAAGCAAAATAAATAAAAAACAAACCATATTTTTTAATCATCATTCATGATCAATCAATTATCAAACAAAACATGCATACCACATAATCACGTCAAGGATTTTTATGCAAAAAACCCCAACTAGGGTAAAAAAACCACAACAACTTTAATTTAAGGTTAAATCAATGCACTAGAACAATATAAATCTTATAAGATTCAAAACAACCAACCTTAATACTTGACACAAACTCATTTTGTTTAATCTTCTCTTATTGATGATGCTGACCTTTAATTCTTACTCCTCAAATCATTAAAATTTTCCCACTTCGTGTTTGGATCTCTGACTTCTTCTAGCAACTCAACCAAGGACTCCTTCCTTGTTTGTTGATTTACCTCTTTAGATTCTTCAACTCCTTTAAAGAATTTTGCTAACTCCTCTATGAAATTTATGTGTAAAATCTTCTCTTTTTAATTGTGCATTAGCATCATTAATTCACCATGGATAATCACTTTAAGCTCCATTGTGAATTCTCAAGGAAAATAATGTGAAAATGACTCTCCTTTCTTCTCCAATATTTTCGAGGTTTCCTTCTCTTTAATTTCATCACTTCTTATCCTTATTGTAGGACCCCAAGTCGAATTGCCACTTTGACCTAAAAAAGGGAAAAAAATATTCGAAAAAGGTTTGTTTAGGGTAATTAAAATTGCTAACGATTGATCAATTCAAATAGTGATTGACCATTCACTTTTTTCGCAAGCCAAGACTCCTTGACAGATCAAGTGGTCTACAAAGCAATCGATTGATAAACCCTTAGCTTCGTTTGACAAAGGGCTAATTTAAGTGTCGATTGATATTTTCCATGGGTGGTCGATCGATTCTTCTTCTTCTATTATTGTGACAACCCAAATTTTTAGTACGTTTTTAAAACCAATAATAGAGTTTTTAATAAACTTTTCTTAATAGAATATTATGTTGGGTCCAATGTCTAAAGAGTTATGGTAGAACTTAAAATGACAAATATAACGACTTTTGAATCATTTAAATCGGACATCGGGGCTGTAAGTAATAAACTAACAAAATGTACCTCATGGGCTGACCTACGATAAAACTAAAACAAAACCTATCTATGAGTCCATCACTACTAAGAACGCTTATTTCCGACTTGCGGTTGAAAAGTTATGACATTTTAAATTTTTGAAAAAGAAAAGAAAAAATATAATATTTTACTATAGGCTGACGCATGCATTGCGTCAGTTGAATCAGCCACACAGCACCACGTGAACAGTGGGCCGTATGGTGGGCCTACATTGCTTGGTGGCCCGCGTGGTGCAGGTTCGCCCGCGTGGCATGTGGTGTCCTACATGGCAAAATTGCAGAGCCTGGTTTTGCTCTCACGGCATGCGGAACCCATGTGACAAGTCCCGGTTGTGTAGAACCTCCGCGAGACATGCATTAACAAGCATCATGCGTCGCATAGTGCCACATATTCCTTCTTTATATAAATTCAGAATTTACCGCCGGTTGTTTTTAGTTCTACCACTCCTCGAACTTATTTTCCTCCATTCTAAGTCATTCTAAGTTTGAATCAAGCCGTTCAAAGGCATTCTCAACTAATTCGACCACATCGGACACTGTGACGTAGTCAATTTTTAAGTCTAAGGTCTACTTAACCACAAAATTTCTAGCTAAACCTAAGGTAGGAGGTCATAATCTCTAACTTATGCTCTACTCATATAGTCAAATTTTTACTCACCTATTTTATTCAATTATGCTTGTTTGCCGTAGTTTCTGAAAAATATCATATGTGTGCAATATTTTACATACACTAAATTATTTTCTAGTATGTGGTTTTTTTGGGTAGTTCTGGGGTAAAACCTAGAACTATCAAATTTTATTTGGATACCTGCCGAGAAATAATCAGTATCTAGCTTGCTTATATAGGTACGAAGCATCATAGCCTTCTGAGCCTCCCATTGCCCCATGAGCGTAGGGGGAAAGCCGTTTGGTATCACGGCTCTAGACGAACTGATGCTTTCTAAATTTATTTCTGAATTGGACAAACCAATTTTTTCTGAATTCATTTATGAAATAAATTCTTTTCCAGTAAAAATGTTACTTTCATGGGTTTTCTACTTAGCACTAATGTAGATTTTAATTCAGCCTACTGAGTATAAAAATACTCACCCACCTCCAGACTCTGCAAATAATGCAGCTAAGGCAGATGTATAGGCAAAAGTGTTTTCTATATAATTAATTGGATGCTATTTTAGCTAATCCATGTAAGGGCTTGCTATGCCTAAATTTTGCTTTCTAACTGCTCTACGAGCAGTGGCCTTGGGATATGTAATAATTTTATGATGTTTTGTTAAAGCTAATAATATTGTGATCTTTAAAATTTTGGTTGTGCATCAACTTCTTTTTATACTATGTAGTATTTCATCGACTTCTATTTGGCGGCCATCATGTTCGAACTTGTGAGTGACATTTATGGGTGTCGGACAGAGTAATAGTTATGATTTCTTTTTATCATAATTATTTTAATGGAAGCTGTCACAATTATGTGCCATAGTTGATCAATGATCGATCGATTCAATCAGTGTACTTATCTAACGATTGATCGATAACACTATTTAAAGACAATTTTACCCTTTTTACGCTAAATATTTCTGAAATCTTTAAAATCACTTCTAAAACTTCTCCAAGTTATTTTTGTATGAGAATGTGTATAGAATAAACCTCAAAACCATCAACATTCTCTAGTCTTCAATCTTGATCTATAAGAACATGTCTTCTCCTATTTTCTAAATCCATCAATTTCAAACCTAACCTGACTACAACTACATCTAATCAAATTTATAAGACTAATTACATAGTCAAGGTTTCTGAGATAATTTTGACAAAGAAATTAGCCAATGAATCTTACATATAATGTGTATATTCTAATAGTCATCTAGGGCTTCTCTAGGGGGCCACCGTAGGAGGAGTTGCCAAGGAGTTTTCTAGTGAGTGTAACTAGTGTTGGAGACGGGAAGGAGTGAAAGTTAAGACTAGTGTTCTTCACAAGAGGACTAGTGAGACCAAGATCATCAGTAGAGAATTAAAGAAGGCATTACACTAGTGGGATCTTGTTTCTTGCTTTTACAATTTTGTAAGTAATTATAATTATAGGCTTCAATGACAACTTTACTTGGTTATTTCTTTTTAGTTTGAACATAGACTTGTACTTAGAAGATTAATATGCTATTTATGAATTTTTGAGATGTAGAGTAGTATCATATGTTTTGATATTCATATTTGTGAACCCCAATTATGATGACCTGGAAATTTATTTAGATGATTTATTTTGTATTTAAGATAGAAAATGTAATGCCCAGGCTTTTTAATACATTTTCCTCAAAATTCATGGAAATTTTTTGCAATATAACTGCTATAAATCAGAGAAAATGACGAATACGAAACATGATAAAACAGTTTTATAATTTAAAACATAACACATCAGTTTTTCTCATCCAAAGTTTTACTCATTCGATTAACCATCATACGGCCAAAGCAAATATCTTCAGGCGCTACTCGAAAACAACCATACGAATAAATTGCTATGATCATAGACTTTAAATACAAATCCATCCCAGGCATCCCTAAGTGCAAGTCCCATAACAGTCCACAATCTAATCCAAACTAAAGTCCAGAAGGAATAAACATCTTAATGCTCGTCTCACCCAATACATCAGATCGTGACACAAATAAGTTCGCAGTGAGTTAAGCATACCTGAATCAAAGGGGAATCAATCCACCGCTGAAATGAGCATCCATCTCTAGGAGCTCTCCATCACAAACCTACAAAAGCCTACCGAACCACGGGGCTAAAAATGGTAGGGTGAGTATTTTCATACTCAGTAGGAAAATACCTAGTAGGGGAAATCCCAAACGGTGAACTCAATAAGTTCATAAATACATGCGTTCATGCAACTCAAACATGAAGCAGATAGGCATATTAATATCATGCTCATACTCATACAATCATACCAAATGCACCATCGTGCCAAAATCATACCAAATGCACCATTGTGCCAAACTCATACCATCAAATTAAACTTACACAAACACCCTTATCTAGGGTCATACAAACTTACTCGTACCATCGTACGCTTACTCATACAACATACGCATACTTGTACGACCTTGCTCATACAATCAGATGCTTACTCGTATAGCTTACACATACTTGTATGACCTTACTCGTACAATCATACTCGTACAGCTTACACAAAATCACACTTACTGTCTTACTCAGAAACATACTCTCACAATCGTACTCATACACATACTTTTACAGTCGTTCTCATACTCATACGCTTACGGTCGTACTCATACTCATACACTTACAGTCGTTCTCATACACATACGCTTACAGTCGTACTCATACTCATACACTTATAGTCATTCTCATACACATACGCTTACAGTCGTACTCATACTCATACACTTACAGCCGTTCTCATACACATACACTTACAGTCGTGCTCAAACTCATAATCGTACACATATCAACGACCACTAAAGCTCATTACAACTAATAAGCTCCAGCGTCAAAATGGAAAAGAATGCCACTGGGGCAACACCTTAACCTCCGGGGAGTGACTAGACGCCATGGACTTTTCCGAAGGTAAGGCACACCAATGCTCATGGGGCACTGGATCAAACAAGTAAGAGTAGATCCATGATACTACTTACCTGAGCGCGCAAACATAAACACCCACACATAAGGGGTCATACAGTTGCCCACCATAATGGGTCTTATAGTGCCATAGAATCGCCCACCATAATGGGTCTTATAGTGCCATGCCACTCTTGGGCAGAAAACATACAGTGCCACTTGGGCAGAAACGTACAGTGCCACTCTTGGGTGGAAACATACAACGCTCTCAACAGAGCATCAAATGTCTGGGCTTATACAGCACACAGACCAAATCGAAAACATACTTCGCTCTCAACAGAGCATCAGACGTCTGTGCTTCATATAGCACATAGACAAAGTCAAAAACGTACATCGCTCTCAACAGAGCATCAAACGTCTGGGCTTATACAGCACGCAGACCAAACCGGAAATGTACATCGCTCTCAGCAGAGCATCAGACGTCCGGTGCTCTATACAGAACACAGACAACATCCCGCAAGATAAACACCATGGCAAGACATGAGAAATGCTCAGTCGACTCATTATCGGCTAGCTCAAACACGGAACTTAATCCATCGAACCCTCAGGTCTCAAACTCACAACGCTATCATTAGCTGTGCTTATAATTCAAGTTTGAATTAAGTACATTATGCGGTTCAATTATGCCAAACAACTCACAGTCCTCGATTGATCAAACCGAAGCTGAGCCCGATCCGAAACCCAAGTTCATCAGGGCAATAGACTTCATTTAATCCATCCACAACATGATCACAACACATCGTACATCAAACCCTTACAATCTTACATACTTCGCCATCCCTCTTATGGCCAAATCATCTTACATTGACCTCATCAAATGAAGCTCCTTAGAGCCAACCCAGTTGTCGCCCTCTTACTTATATCTCACTTATTATGCTTAATTTTCAATTCATAATCTGTACGTTATGCTTGTACAATTATGCACACTCTTACTGTCTGACAAACCTCACCCGTCATACCCATAACCTCTGTCATCCATCATACGCTTACACATCCATAACCAAATCCAGACAAAACCTTTGTCACCTCTTACTGTCCATCGCCCATACCTCTGCCCACATACACATATACATATCCATATCATAGTCAAATAGTCATCATACATATGTATGTCTATCACACATATGTATAACATACACATACTGTCATACATACGTAACTTACAAACATGCTCACTAGCCATCACTAGCACATGCATACATACGTTAACATACACGCTAGCCATCACTAGCACATACTCAATCAACATACGAAACTTATCAACAAACACGCTAGTCATCACTAGCACATACTTACATCCAACATACTTACAGCCAACATGCATGTCGTATGCATTTCAACATACCATATAATCATGCTTACATGCATATCGTGCAATCCTAGCATGCTACTACTCATTCAAGCATGCTATCATGAAATTACGAGTTCAAAGCTCCCCTACCTCGTAATCATGACGTTTGATGGCAAGCACACGACGGCGTCGGCAGCGGAGTTGGCAGTCAAAATCGTTGCCTAACTGAGAGAGTTGCTGTCCCGAGGATTTTAAGAAGTGCCAAAAACAATCACGGCCAAACAAGGTGTCAGAATCAATGCGGCAAAACCTGCGATCCACGGCGGCACACTAGGGCGGCCGAGAGAAAAGTCAAGCCAACAAGAATGGCGGTGCGACCAGATGTCGAGGGTGTACTCACTGAAGATCGGCCGGTGGCTAAGACGTGCTCAGCCGGCCACAAGACGTCGAAATCGGCCGTGGACAGCACCCAATGGCGACGATTTCGCATCAACAAGGGCCCACATATGGGCGGAGAGCACGGGGCGACTCTCAAGGATAGTGGAGAGGTGGAGGAGGACTCTAATGTCAACTCCACACGGTGGCAGACCCAACCGACGGTCAAGCGGCGCAAAAGCAGCGCCTAAGCCCTAAAACGTATGCGTGGCTACATACACACGCGGCCAAAAAGGGCTACTCGAGGGGGAGATGGCTCGGACGGTGGCGACCCAAGGCCCACATAAGGGCGGTCGAGCTAAGGACAAGATGTAGTGGCCAATCGAAATGGCGACATCGACTATCGCCACCCACAACTAAGACACGTAGTGCGGGCGGCTATGCATCTCACACGATATAGGGCAGGGCAAGCGGCCCATTCTAAGCAGAGTGTAAAATCGGGCCAAGTGGAGCTGGCCCTCACTGTCGCCGAGCCGGGGCAGAGCCCACAATGGCCAAATAACCCACAGCTCGCCAATAGCAACAACCCGAGACGCACCCAAAGCGTCTAATCAGGCGGAGCAAGGCAATAGGGGCGAGACGGGGTCGGAAACGGTAAACCCCTACCGACACCGGGTTGAGGTAGGCTGGACGGAGTCCTACCGGTGGCCGGGTGACGACCGGAAACACCGGTGTCTCAAAAAAAATCCCATGGACAGTGAGATGAAAATAGTGATAAAAACCCGACCAAAAGACCGGCAGCTCCCAGCGGAGCGCAAAAAGCATGGCGGCGGCTCTAGCCAGCGCCTATGGGTTCCTAGCAGCCAACTAAACATAAGTCTAGTTGAGGGCGGCCGCAAACGATGTCAAAATCATACACCCACAGTTCAAAAACGGGATTGAAGGAGAGAAAAAAAACCCAAAAAAGGTTCAGTACCTCATGGAGGAGCGAAGAGGCCACGGCGGCGGTCATAGCCGGTACCTACGGACTCGTGGCAATGAGGCAAGGCGGATCCTGACAAGAATCGGCGGAATCCGATGACGGAGGAGGGAGAACGGAGTGACCGGAATCAACCTCGGGTTTTCTCACAAAACCACTGGACGTCAAATTTCTTACTGGAAGTCGAGTTCTGAAATCTGGATTTCAGATCTTATAGTTAATCTTTTTGATTTTTCCATCCACGTCCCTAGTACGCGTTCACCCATCGGTTACGCATTGTAGCTCCAAAATTCATGCTGTAAGCGCGTAGCGAGGCCCGCGGCCTGCAACTAAGCCCCACACCCGACTCTACGGGTATAAATATAGAGGAAAAAATACACAAATATGAATACGCTAATGCATCGTATTTTCCCGCCGAAAATGACTAGAAAAATAGTAGGAAAATCACAGAAAATCGTAGAAAATTTCGGGACATTACAGAAAAAAATTTCCAACTTTTTCCAGGTCGTAACATCACTCCCTTTAGTGTTTCCTCCCTTTTCTTTATCTTAAGGCTCCTCATGTGAGGGTGATTATTTAGGCACTCAAGTCTAGTCACTACAACAAAAGGACTATTTGCGATGCTTTTATTAGTGTCACAATAAAAAGTGTTGCTAAAAACTATTTTATGAGACGATTAAAAAAGTGTTGCAAAAAAAAATTGCATCACAAATAAGTATCCGATTTGCAACGCTTTTTTGAAAGCATCACAAAGCTTTATAATATTTGTAATGCCTTTTGAAAGAATCACAAAGCTTGATAATATTTGCGACACTTTTTTGAAGGCATCGCAAAGCTTGATAAAAAACATCACAGATAAAATATATTTTTTTAAATCATGTATTCTTTGCAACATTTATTAATAAGTGTCATAAATAGGCAATAGTATTTGCGATGCTTTTATACAAGTCTCACTAATAGTACATATTTTTTTTAAACATATAGTATTTATGACACTTTTATATAAGCATCACAAATACTATTTTTAAAAAAATTATAAACTAAATTTTTTTTTTACAATTTATGATACTTATGTTTAAACGTCGCAATTATTATATGTATTTTCTTTAGTCCGATTTGTGCTAGACTAGGCTGATGCGCTTCAGCATGACCCTCGACTTTGTGTGTAGTCAAACTTTAATCCAACGATGTACGTACGTAACTCGGGGGGTAGGTAGGGAGGTTGCTTGCCCCCTCAAGCCTTCAAATCTTAAAAAAAATTAATTAATTTCTTTAATCATGTTTTCATGAGAACAGGGGACCAGTAGGTTGTACTCTGCCTTGCGTGGTTAGATCTCGATTCGACGACTCTTAATGCTCGGGATCTCGATCCTATGCCTTGCGCATTAGCGTGAACCCTTGGCACTATGGGTTGTCAAATCTCGATTCGATAGTTCTCAAAGCTGGAGCACATATAACTGGAAAAAAATAAAAATTAATTTTTTAATTAATAAGATATATGTATTTATATATTAAATTGAATATTTTGTTAAATTATACATGTATTACAAAAATATAAGGTATTTGGGACACATATGGTTATGTGTCACAAATACCCTAGGTATTTGGGACGCATAGGCCTATGCATCTCAAATACACATAGCCTTTTGAGTCTCAGCTACCCAAATTTCATTCAATATACGTTTTTATTCCAAAATATATAATTTAATATATAAATATATATTGTATATTTATTTAAAAAATATAAATTAATTTTTTTGATTCTCATATGTGCGGTACTAGGCTCATGTGCATTAGGATGAGCCCTAGCTGTGTGAGACCTTGGATTTCAATTCGACAACGCATATACTAAGTGCATATGCAGGTTACATGCTCCTTTGTGCCATCAATTCTATATAAAATTTACTTAATATTTTAATTCACGTATTTGTTAGATTGGGATCATGTGTTTAAGTGTCAGTCCGAGCTATGTGAGACGTCATATTGAAATTTGATGACATACATAACTCAATGGATAAGAAGGTTGCATGCCCTCATGTGTCGTTGAATCTCGATTTGACAATTTCCAAACCCCGAGCTCACACAACCAGGACTAAATAAATTATTTTAATTTTTTACATAATAATATAGTATGTATTTATATATATTGGAAAATAAAACTTATATTGAATAATTATATTTGATATGTGTCAAAATAGGGCGCGTGAGAGGGGCGCCAAATTCCAGCTGGAGGAGAGAGGGGAGAAAGTAAAGGAATATAATTTAAAATGTTTCAAATTTTTATATATAATTAAATTAATAAATATTAAAAAAAATATAAGGTATTTGCCATGCATAAGATTATGCATCACAAATACCCTATGTATTTGCCACATACAAACTATGCATCAATAATATATAAGATATTGGTGACATATTCGTATGTGTTGCAAATACCTTATATCTAATTTAATATTTATTATTTTAATATATAATATATAATAAAAATCTTACAAAATTTAAATTTAAATTCCCTTGTTTTCTCCCCTCTTTTCCTTAGAGTTGGGGCTCATGCTGACATGTGAGAGAGAGGAGAGAGAAGAGAGAGAGAAAGGGAGGCAAGAAGAGAGACAAAGAGAGAGAAGAGAGAGGGAGAGAGAGTAGATGCGAATATAATAAATTTGACACGAACAAAGATAGGGTGAGCGGGAGGGGTGTTGGACTCCTGCGGGAGGAGATAGGAGAAAGAAGGAGATTCTCATTTAATTTTTTAGAATTTTTTTATATATTATATATTAAGTTAATAAATATTATATGAAATATAAGGTATTTTTTATGCATAAGATTATGTCTTGTAAATACCCAATGTATTTGTGACTTATAGAACTATATGTTACAAATATCATAGGCTATTTGCGATTTATATTCGTATGCATCACAAATACCTTATATTTAATTTAATATTTATTATTTTAATATATAAAAAAAATTATAAAAAATATAAATTATATTCCTATGCTTTCTCCCCTCTCCTCCCTAGAGGCGGGGCTCATGCTGATGAGCGTGAGAGAGAGAAGAGAGAGGAGAGAGAGGGGAGATAGGAGAGAGAGAAGAGATTGAGAAGAGAGAGAGGGGGAGAGACATAGAGAGAGAAAGGGAAGAGAAAAAGAGAGAGGGGTGATAGGGTGAGAGGAAAGAGAGAGAGAACGTGAGGAGAGAGAAATTCAGGATATTTTTTTTTAAAAAAAGTATTTGCGACGTTTTTCTATACACATTGCAAATAGTTATACTATTTGTGATAACTATTCGACAACGTCTTTTTATAAATCCCCGGCTCCGCTTTGTCATCACCGGGCCGATGCCCCCCTCTCCATTGACACCGTTGCCACCCTCTTGTCACAACCCAGATTTTAAAAGCCTTATTAAATAGCATGAACGATAAGTCTCGAGATTTTTTTTTCTTAAATACAAAACAAACCATTCAATTAAATATTCAGGTCATGATAACTGGGGTTTACAAATATGAATATCAAATCATATGATATTATTACACGTCTCAAAAATTTAATAAGAACAACTCATCCATCTAAGTACAAGTCCATCATCCGTTTGAAAATAAATTACTAAGTTAACTCTCACGCCAGAGATACACTTACGTACCGAAGTTGTAGAAATGAAGAAACTTCATCCAGTGCGCATCAATCTTGGTCTCACTTCTCGTCGCCTAGAGAACTTGCAACTAACCAAACCAAACAACAAGAACAGAATCTCTCCGCCCTCAAGAGAAGAGCTTCCAAAGGATACAAGGTTTTATTAATGTTTTTTGGATCGGGACAACATTACTTAATGTTAGTTGCCTACATACTCATCAGACAATATCTCCAATGTTTCCAACAAGATCTGATCGAGACATAGTTTTGCCTAAAACTACACTATTCTAAAAAGCATAACATCACACATGCAATGCTTAAGTATTTTCAACCAACCTACATTTTATGCAAGTCCTTTAATCATTCAACTTTTTCTAATTAAACAATCAATATCAAATAATGTTATCAATTATCTCACAACCCTTGTTCAATAATTAATACTATCAAATATGTATTCTCTCTGAGATAATTTGACTCTTGAAGAAATCTCGAAGCATAACTAGAGTCCAACATTACTCGACTCCAACATCGAAGTAGACTGCTTAACACCAGCTTGACCCAAATCCCTAGGGTTCTCAATTGCGTACCACGAATCTGGAGAAGAGGATCTCAATTGTGCTCATGGACACAGATTGGTGAGAAGCACAAGCCTTCCATGATGCTCATACAACTCCTCTTTTTGTATGCACTATATGGTCGTGGGAAGACCTGCCGAAAACCCACGATAGAGACCTCTCTAACCAATACCCAAACCGTCGTGGCAGTGAAGAAAGTGTATCACAATCTCCACCATCCCAACTCAGGGAAATAATGTCTTTTAAGACATTACTAATGTTTCCATAGAAGCCTCAGGTCTTTATGACCATTGACTCCCTCAAACATTCAAAACTTAAACTAGATTATTTTCATCTAGTTAAGTATTCATCCAACCATTTGGGTTTCTTTCATACTGTGAATCGCCCCAATAAATAGCTCATTTACTGAGTTATGACTCAAAGAACATCCCAAACCCTAATAGTCTACATGAGACTCAGGTAAACTCCCATAACTACCCTCGGGTCATTAACCAAGGTAAACTTTGATATAAGGGCCCCGTTCACTCCATGAACTGGTCCCAAACCCTATTCAGGGTATTTTAGCCTTTATCTTGATTAGGTATTCTTCCCCCAATCTAATGGCAACCAATATCTCTTAATTAATCTTCATTAATATCAAGTTACCAATTAATGCATTAATAATAAAAGCATGTATCAGAATAATTAACATAAATAACATGCAATTACACAAGTGCATAAATAAATAATAAACGGAGGCCCATTGTACTCATTTGTAGGGCTAGGGCTTAGCAAATTCATGCCCGAGAGTGTGAATAGCTCTAACGCAATATGCGAGTTACATATATAATACTCTAGTTGATCGATGTACTAGGTTGCAGACACGTGTAATATGCTGCCTTAAACCCTCAGAATTAGAGTTCTTCCCATTGTTTCCCGTGACACTATGACCTATTAAGGTCTTTGTGTCACTTAGTGGTCACACCCCTTTCGAAGCTAATTAACGTCATTCTAGGTTACCCTAACGCTTGGTTATCTAGGTTATCGTTTCAACAACAATGGGATATATTGCCCATAAGGGCATTAGGGTAATTTTACCACCTGAGGAATGGTACCCTCCCTTGGGTTATCTAGTCATTTCATTTCCCATTATTTATTTTAAGTCATTGCCCTCTCCCAAGGTTGCTCGCTCAAATCGACTCGCGCTTTTATTCACACGAATGTGGGTGGTCTGCTCATAGGGGTAGTCTTATTGATATTCAATAAGTCCAAAATTGGGCTCGAGGGTACTACTTTACTTCATGAACTCGGTGTAATTTTCTTGGCATGTGACGGGGTCAGGAACCCCTTGAACTGACCTTGGTTGACTTATTGGTTTATGATTAATCATAGGGGCAAAATAGTCAATTACCCACTCCCTGGGATTTTTTTCTCACTAAGTGGTTTGGCCTATAACCCATTAAACTCTCACTCAGAATTTAGACCCAGTTTAGTGCGGGTCAACCATCTACAATGCTATCTTCCCCAAGTCCAGCCAGAGGAGGAAGTGCCTCTAGCGGGATATGGGACACTAGCTCCTCCCACCAGAGTTCGATGCCCCTCCCACCCACCCACCGTGTCCTTCCCTCTCCCCTCATCCAGCCAAATGGCAAGGTTTATTTAAATTTTTTTCTTCTTAGTGACACACTTCAAAGTGTCACTAATAAGTGGTTTTAATTATTTTTTCTTATTAGCGATGCACACACAGCGTCACTAATAAGAGTTTTTATTTTATTTTTTAAATAATTTCCATATTGGCAACCATTTAATAAGTGTCACTAATAATATATTATTAGCAATACTTTATAAACCATCACAAATAATATAATATTGTGAAGCAAAAAAAACATCGCTAGTAGTAGTAATATTAGCCACACTTTTTCATATACATCGGTAATTAGTAGTTGCGACAAGACTTTTTTTACGCTTTTGGTAATGCTTTTTAAGTATTGCTAATAGCTAATAATAGTACTATTAGCGACACTTTTATGAAATCTTCACTAATAGTCTTTTTTGTAAGAGTGAGTGTTATTTAGAGAAATATCACAAATAAGCATATCAATCGATCCCATCTTTAAGACTCTTCCTCCTCTAAGCTTTGGTTGTGTGGGCACAACCATAGGTGTGTGGATAATATCTTTAGCTCTCACAACGATTGTGGGTTTTACACTAAGCGTGTGCTTTTGAGGTTCAAAACCTAACATTTTCTTATCCTATTGACCAATGCTAATAATAGTATCAAGTTATTTCTTCCCACTCTTAAACCCTTCTAGTGTCTCCTTGAAGGACTTAATTTCTCCTTGAAGTTGACTAGATTTAGATATCTCTTTTTCTAGTTCAACCTTGAGGTCACTTACTTTACTTTCTGATTATTATTCAACTCATGCACTTTGGTAGACTCATGAGAAAGGCAAGTCTCTCTTCCTCACTTCTCTCTTGAGTTTCCTAGTCTTTTTAGTCATAAGCATGACTTGTTGAAACAACTTGTCTTGCTTAACATCAAAATCTTCATCATAAGAAGTATCAAAGTCTAATTCAATTAAATTTGACTCACTTGATCTTCCATTAGAACTATCCTACTCTACACTTACATATAAAGCAATGTAATTACACATTTCAACTTCTTCATCACATGAGTTAATCATAGAAAGTGATCTGGAATACTTTCCCTTTATTTTTGTTATCCATACTTCTTGACTTTCTAAGCTTTTTATCTAAAGAACTATATCTATCCTTGTTAGGACATTCTGAAGCAAAATGACACCCAACTTATCACAAAGAAAGCACCTCAAGTTCTTGTCTATTTTGTTAGATTTCTCCCCATTCTTCTCATTTAATCTCCCTCTCCTTGAAGTTTGGCCTTTTCTTTCTCTCTTACAAAAATTTTGATTTTTTTTAGGAACCTATAAGAATATATGGGGTCATATATCTTGTATTGGCTCATTTTTGTGATCAAAATAATGTCCTGTGTGTAAAATTTGACTCACAATATGTCTGAAGTGGAATGTTAAAGATGAACCAAAAAAACAAACTCAATCAGTGACCCAATTAGTGTTTCGATAGGTTAAAATATGCACACACATATTTAATTCATTTTCTTGTTCATCCAAGTCATTTTGAAATTCTAATATATGATCTAGAAGTTTTTAAGCTTCAACACTTTGATCATTATATGTTTTTTGCAAGACAAGAACTTCTAGTTCAAGAGAGCCTATTTGATGCATATATTTTTTATTAAAAGCCCCAAAAGCCACACAATATCCTCCTAACTTATATTGAATCAAGGTTGTCTTAACCTTTTCTAGAGTTTTATTTTTAGCCTTAAGGTTTTATCAAGCTCATCTTCCAATCCCTGATTACCACTATCAAGCAATTTGTTTCTAACCAAAAAATTCTTTGATGTGTTTATCATTTGTTCAAACATGGTTTCTTCAATACAAGAATCACTTATGGGAGGAAACACAAATACAGAGTTAAGTGGAGAAGATGATAAACTCATAGCATGTGCCAAAGTGTGTGTGACAGTATCAAAGTTATCAATAGTATCATGCAAATTATCACAATCATCAACATTTTCAATAAGAGACACACAAAAGGCAATGTAATCGCAAATATCATCTTGAGTTTAGTATGTCTCTAACATTTGCAAAGAATTTAGAGAAGTTTTCATTGTCTTCCATTCATATGGTTTCAAATTTAGTGAGAAATAATTGTAATTTAAAAAATGTAAGTGTGGTGGTTACCTCAAAGGTTGTCCCAAGGACATCCTAACCTCTTTTGGAGGTATTGTAGTCTTAAATGTCTAAATTATTCTAATGTTACAACATGGTAAATAGCATTAAGGCCTTGTTATTAACGTTAGTCATGTCTCTCCCATCTTGAGTACAATATTTTTTAACTTTTGTTGTAATTTTCCCATTTTTTACCAATAAGGATAGAAGGTGTGTATTATACCTTTGTTAGTTCCAAAACTTTATCGTCTATGGATGAGAGAAAGGCTCCCATCCTTGCTTTTCAATATGGGAAGTTCATCATATCAAAGAGAGGTGAGAGGTGAGGTGGTTCAGTAATTGAATTGCCCTCAACTTGCTTATATATCTAGTACAACTAAATAAAACCCTAGAGAAGAAAAATAAAATTTTCTAACAATAAAAAAACAGCAAAGACACACAATAAGCAAAGAAGTCAAATTAATGAATTATTGAAATAAAACTAAAGAAGCAAATAAAATCAATTTAGTCAAGTATCAAATTGCAAGGTATCAACGTCCTAACCTCAGCTACTAATTGAGTATTTGAACAATACACTAGGCATAACATAAAGCATGCTTAAGTAACCCTCACGAATCAATCTAATTTGAATCACTTAATTTAATTAATTGATATATTTAATTCAATTATGCACATAAGTATACAAAACCCAAATTTGTGTACTTTGTATAAAATCAACAATTAAAAACGTTCAAAAAAAGAAACATTTTTTACTTAAAAAAACCAAAATACAGAAAAACCGTAGGACTAGTCTAGTTACTTAATTTTTTTACACTATAGAATAGAATTGTGTACAAAGAACATATTTTCCAAGTACAATCACTATCCAGTATTCTATTCAATGACTTCAACTCCACTCATGCTTTTCCAATCTCCATGGTGCATCGTTTGTGTTCTCCATTCATCCACTAGTGCACAACCACCTCTGGTATCTACCAAGTTGACCAATGAACTACTTTTTAGCAATTCAACCACTCACAATGAGAAAAGTCATAATTTTCTGACATAAGGTTTCTAGGAACACTCTCTAGACAATCTTCCAACCATCACAAAATACTTCTAAGTAGATTGTAGACTCAAGGTAAGTTAAAAACACTGAAAACATAATATTGACATCAAAAGTGACTTATCCTAAGAGAACAAAGAAAAAATTCACTAATTTTGAAAGTAGGACTTTCTTGATAATGAAAAGGGATTCTCTTTGTTAGGTTATTCATAGAACATTCAAATTTATAGTATAGAAATGTTTAGGAGGAAGTTTTGCCCAATTACAAATTAAATCAAACTAAATCAAGAAACAATTCCAATAGGGTGATCAATCATGCAATTGATCTACCAAAGTAGAATAAAGTAGAGAACAACTGATTGTTTGACTAGTAGTGTTCTGGAATCTGAATGGACAATCAATTTACCAACATAATTGTAACTTTGTGTGTTAAGCAAACTTTGATACTTTCTAATATTTTGAGAGGCTTGACCATTAATATAAATAATATAAAAAAATATAATAGACTTTTCAATAATTGTATACCACAGATCATGTGCACTATAAGTAGAACCTTCATAAAGGGCTTGAGTTGAGCTCTAACTATTTGAATTTTCAATTTATTTCAATCTTCAAGCTATAATGCTCACCTTGATCATTTAGATAACCTTAAAAATTATAAGTTATAAAACAAATTCACCCATCAAACAAATGAAAGTGTGTAATAAAATTTAACTATACAATATATGATGTTTGTTGACATCCTTGAGTTTGACCACTTACAAGCAATGAACCAATTCATACGTGTATGTGTATGTGTGTTAGTGGGGTGTGATGGATATAATTTCTCATTGTAAGGGCTGCCGATGTGGTAAGGGAAAGGCGCTGTTGGTGGGCTTTTGGAGTGCAGGTTTTGGCCATGCTTCCCGATAAGCCGATGTGGTTGCGCTCTCTTGCTAGCAGCACCAGAGCTTGGAGTGTGGTGTGATTTTTTTTTTTGAGATGGCACGGGCCAAAACAGACTACACAAATTGTTGATTGCTAAGACCTTGAAAAAGGAAGATCGAGGGATGGTGGACAATAAAGTAGAACCATGACATCGCTTGTTGTGAGCTGGTAGGCGCTCTTCTCTCATTACAACATACATATCAGCGTTCCAAGCCGCACGCCCAATTTGCTCCATGGTTCAAGTGGAGCACCCATCACTTCAGGGGGGGCAAAGTATGAAACTGCCTTTGTTTCAGCAATGTGGAACATTCTTTTCTAGGACCAAGAGTGGCAGCATTCTTAAATAATATTCATCAGATTGGAATTAGCACTGCAAAGGTAGGACTGGGCCTCTTCATGGGGGTGCAGCGCAGATTGGATGAGAGCTAGCAATCAAAAAGAAAGCACAAGATTAGGTAGCTGTGGAGTAATAACAATAACACCATTGTCTTCATAAGCTTACGTCAATTTCTCAACAAAGTAAATGACAAGATTTCCTACTTATTTTATTTTGGTTTATTTTTTGCTGTCTGATGTCTTGAACATCAATTTAGAGAGCTCTCAAATTATACAAGAGAAACAATCTAGAACTGGTTAGGCTCAAGTGCCTCAAATTTGAATAATCCCACAAGATAAAAATAGAAAAAAATTAAAAATAAAAACTCAACAACAAAGCCCATTATGGAAACATACAAATGATTTCTCCCAGAAAGTAGAAAACGTCTACTTTTATCATTTTTTTGCATCTAAGATTTCTCAAAGTTCTTTCATATATATTGATTTTCCTCGCTAACAAAAAATATGCATTACTTTTGAAGAATGTCAGAGTGTTAATCCAAGATCACTTGCGCCAATAGGCGATCTAAACCAACTCAAGTAGAACTAGTTAGCTTTATTGCCTCAAGATTTTAATAGGGCAACATGAGAAAAAAATAAATAATAAAAAACAAAAGACAACGAAGTTCATTTTGGAAATATACTGATCTCTACCAAAAAATAAAAAAAAACATTAAATCATTTCTTACCCCTAAAATTTCTCCAGTGCCTTTCAAAGTATGTTGGAGTTTTGATCCAAGTTAGTTGCATGCCACAGGCCATCTAACTAACTCAGGTAAGACAATCAGGTGCAGTGTTGGTACCTTGTAATTGATATTTACATAATTTTAATCAAATTTGGGACACTATGGTTCGAAGGTAAGATAATTTAGTATTATTTCCTTAAGTAGGGGAAATGTGGTGATTTATTCACATTAGGGTAAAAAACCGAGGAGTTCCTAGGGCAGGGAAGCAGGTGTTTCATATGGCTTCAACCACACTCTTAATTAGGCAGTTTGCTTAATCAGGCAAGACATCATTGACAACCTGAAGTTAAATTGTAGATGAAAAATCAAAGCACCCGCTTCATCAAATGATATGTGACAAGTCAACTGATTAAATGGTAGATAACTAATACATGCTTCGTCAGGCATAAGTAATGGATTATTCACTTAATTAGGCTGTAAAGTAGTTGTGCCTGGCCGCACAAGGAAAAACCTGCAAACACCCTGTTTAATAGCAAAATAACCCAATAATTTATGAGGCTCCTTTTTTTTACTCCAAAACTACCGCCAAACTAAACTGGGCAGACTAGCCATGGCCAAAGAATTTCTAATTCCCACAGTTTTGAGGATACTTGACACAACCACAATAATCATAATCTTATAGTTACAAACTACATTTCTTAATTTGTAAGAAAGAGCAACATTCTACTCATAGAATATTGCAAGTCCCATAGAATTTGCCTTTTAAGCCTATTAGGAACATGCCCATCATACAATACTCCCAACATTGACCACCATTTTACCTAGCCTACATTTATCCTATATAACACATCACTTTCAATATTTCGCTAAGCTCACATATAAGCACTTCTTACCCATCTATTTCAACTAAATTCTACCTATAGGTCTACCTTCCTTAAAGTTAAATTCCATATACTCTTAGTCCTGCTTATTTTAAAACCTTTTAATTCTAGAGTTCCCCTCTACAATTCTAGTTTTGCATTTAACCTCACTGTAGTTTCGTCAACTAAAACTCCTTCATCCGCAAAAAACGAGAACCAAGGTACCTTATCTTTCATATGCACAATTAGCTCATCAATAACTAAAGTAAAAAGATAAAGACTTAAGGTTGACCTGCGATGTAGACTTACACTAACCAGGAACACTTAGGTTTCCCCAAAATGTACATACACTAGTCACTATCCCATCCTACGTAATCACAATTATAATCATAATCAAGTAACGCCTTTTCCCAGCAATTTGAGGTCGACAACGTAGATCTTACACCTCCTTTCTAGCATATTTTATGCTAACTCTTTCGTAAGAGATAACATAGTCATATTTTCTTATTATCTTCGTCCAAGTTCTCTGCGGTGTACTTCTTCCTCTTTTAGCATCATTTACATAAATCTCTTCCTTTCTTCTTACCGGGGCATCTATTAGTATTCTTTATACATACTTGTACTAACGCAACCTACACTCCCTAACTTTCTCCCCTATAGGTATTACCCCTAAGTTCTCTCTTACATACTTATTTTTAATCCGATCTTTCTTAATTATTCCACACATCCACCGTAACATTCTCATTTTAGCTACATTCAATTTTTTTATGACTTTTTTTTTGTGCCCAACATTGTGCTCCATAAAATATTGCAGGCCTAATAGCTATCACAATACTCCCGACATCAACCTTCCATTTTACCCACCCGTAATTATATGTACCACATCACTATCAATGTCTCCCTCTTTATGGTAAATGGAGACCAAATATTGGACCACTAACCCATCATTCTGCCCAACATTCTTGCCCATCTATGGTATCCCATCATACCTAATTGTTAATAATATCTATATATCCTCTTATAATTATTTTCTTCTTTAATACACTCCAAATGAGCTCTCAAAGAAGTCAACTATAACTTTTTCTAAATAAACAAAAGTCAGAGAGGTCTTGTCTCCTATCCCTATAGTTCTCTATTAATTGTCAAAAGAAGAAGATAACTTCAATTGTTGACTGTGCAGGAATGAAATCAAACTTGCTTTCAGTTACCTTAGTTATTTTTAGCAAACATCCATCAACTGCTCTCTCCCATAAGTTCATAGCCTGACTCAAGAGGTTTATACCCCTCTAGTTTGTATAACTTTAGATGTCCCTTTTATTTTTTATAAAGGTGTAATGGTACTTCTCCATACTTCCCAGGTATTTTCTTTGACTTCCAAATATTGTTAAGACTAGTCAACCAAGTTAACCCAACACCCCAAAGCTACTTTCATACTTCAGTAAGAATTCCATAAGATCCTAATGTTTTACCCTTATATATTTTAAGGCGACTCTTACCTCCACGATTGTAAATCTACTAAAATAGGTTATTTCCTTAATACGTCTAAACCCAATATCATGTCCACTACCATAATCTTCATGTAATAAATGCTTAAAATACCATCGCCATCTCTCCTAATTTTCTCATTTTTACTAAAATCCTTTGAACTTTATTCTTAATGCACCTAGCTTGTTCTAAGTCTCTACTTTGCTTCTTTCTTAACTTAGCTATCTTATATATGCCCTCCCCCCCTCTTCCATTCGTAATCTATTGTACAAGTCATCAAACTCAAATCTGGCTTCACTCACTACTTTTCTAGCTTCTCTTCTAACTTTAATATGCCTCTCCCAACTCTCCCTACTTTTTACATTTTTGCCACTCCTTGAAGAAATATTCTTTTCCTTGATGACTCTTTAGACTTCCTCACACAGCCAACATGCTTCCTTCTTGAAGTTCCTTATCCTCCTCAATTCCCCAAGCACTTCTTTTCCCAACTATTTAATGCAATTAGCCATGTTAACCTACATTGTTGTTGGTTCCTCATCCAACTTCCAATTTCCTTCCATGTTCAACCTCTCCACAAAGGAGTTGAGTATTTCACCCTTCAAGTTCCACCACTTGATCCAAGATTCAACTTTGTCATTCCTTTGCTTCTTTCACCCATTCATGTGGATATCTAAAACAACTAATATATGTTGTGGTAGTAATAAGGGTTCTCCTGCAATAACTTTACAATCCTTGCAAGTAGTTCTGTCCTCACTTCTAATTAAGAAAAAATCTATTTTGCTCTTATTAGGTCCTTTCTTGAAAGTTATTAAATGCTCCTCCCTCTTCTTTAAATACGTATTTGCAATGCCTAGGTCGTTTCCTATTGAAAAATCAAAGATAGCTTCTCTCTTCTCATTCCTCTCCCCAACCTTCATATCCTATGTCTTCTCGCCTACATGCTCCTTTAAATCTTCCCCATGATAATCTTTTCCTTCTTAGGTATCGCATGCATTACTAGGTCCATTTCCACCCAAAATTGCTTCTCAAGGTTCTCTCCTCATCCTACTTGAGGTGCATAAGCACTAAGAATATTAACTACAAATTCCCCTAACACTAGTTTCGTCACCAATATAATTCAATCACTAAATCTCTTGACATCTACAAGGTTTTCCCTCAAGTCCTTGTCTACCACTATACCTACCCCATTCCTAGAGACTCGTTATCCTCCTCCATCACAGCTTAGGACTAGCATTGTGAGACACAAAGGTAGAGCAATCTTACTTTGCAAATAGCAATGTAAAAATTACAAAAGAGGCACTTAACCAAACGAATAAGAGAACAGGTACTGCAGTCAACATTGGGGTCATCAAACTTTCTAAAATTGTAAGGTAACCAAGTTTCTTAAGCTTACTAACATTTCAGCCAAGGCTCCAGTCACTGCTCAACCTGAGTAAGATCTTCCTTATATGCCCACATGATTTGTTGTAAAAATCATAGTGAACCCGACCTCTCTATGCATTATTTTCACTTGGTTTACCTGAAAACAAGAAGTTAAGATAGCAACAATATGAAAACAATGGTCATCACCACGGCCATGACTTTTGAAAAGGTAATTGATAAATAGTGTTGTGTTGCATTGCCAGCTATAATATGATAATTCACGACCAATATGCTTCTCTATATTATCACTTAGAGAAGTCCACAAAATTGGTAAATGTTGTTGTCTGCACCACATAAGAATATTTGCTGACAAGCTATTCTAAGAAAATATTTGGAGAAGCTCAAGCAATTATTTTAAATTTTTTTATTCTTTTACCAGAAACAAAGTTTCATAAATAAAATAAACCAGCCTGTCTAATTTATGTTCCTTTCAAACACCATAAATTCTGTGGCAAATCTCCAAAAAGAGGGATGGCAGTCTGGGCTCTGTGCTTAAACACAGGTTGTCGTCCCTGCACTTAATTGCTGTTTTCTTAGCCCATAATCATCACGGGGGATGTGAAATCAAGCGAGCATCCAAATGAAATTTGGACCTATTTTGATGTGGGAACACTTATAAAAATTGGTCTGATTTTCAACCCCAAATTAATGGCTGATATTTGATGAGATTAAATAGATGGGAACCACATATTGAAATAACCCCAAATTTGGTAGACCCCCCTAAGGGTTAATCTCAATCAATCCAACACCTATCTGACACCTACTAGGCCCAACTAGGAATGCAGTCTCAACCAGTCGGTGAAAGGTGACATCAAAATGATTTTGGGTCCCTATTTTAATAGTCCTCTCTCAATCCCCCTTAATCCTAACCTCTACCAGTAGTGCAAGGGCCCACATCTACAAACTCTTGATTTAAGCTCATGCTACCTTTTCCCTCCAAAAATGGATTTAGTAATTAGTCCGTAATTGACTTCATATTGTGCTTCCATGAAATGATAAATAATTATTATGCAACCCATCCATTTTCCCAATTTTTTTATATGTAATGTACCTAAGCATCATAACACCGAACATGGTGAAACGCAAAAGAGAAAGATACATAATAAAGTATTAGATGATTTTTCTTTATGTTTAGAGCATGGAGACATCAGGAACACTATTTATACCAAATGGCATTGTTCATAATTGACCTAGTTTATGTTGCATTTAAACCAACAAAGGAGACCAAGATGAACATTTATGTCCATGGACCAGATCACCTAAAGATGGGAAAAGAACAAACCCCTACATAAATCTGGCACCAGATCTCTAATACCCTCAACCTACTTTGCAAACTGTCAATTTAGATGGTTTAACATAGTGACTCTATACTCCTAGGTGTTCAGAAATTTCACTAACATAAAACTGATAATCATATATATCGTAAAAACCTTTATTATTACTTTTAAATAAAACTTGGTTATCATGCTTTAAAGTTCAGATCTAGATATTCCGAGGCCACCTTGACCCACTTGACCCAGGCCACAAACGCACCAAGCTACTAGCATCCAATATTGGACTTGGAAATGGAACAGCCAACACTCAGCAGACTGACAATCCTACAAGGAAGCACAAGAATAAAAACAGGTGTAAATCACATTTTAAGCCCAATATTATAACCAAGATAATCTTGATTCCAAAGGTTACAAAAGATTAATTATATAATGAAGATAAGTACTTACCTTCAAAAAGCTATTCTTTCATGCAAGCAAGAGGTTTACAGAAACTCCAATGAAAAAATTGGCAGAGGTTTTGGCCTTTTTTTAAGGGACAAAGTCTCACCTGCAAAAAAGAAGACATTTAATGAACGGGTACAATAAACCTATATGTAATAACATCTTTGGGTATTTAATGTATACCATTTGATAATGCCACCACCAGTACAATGTAGATCAGGCAGAGTGTTCAAATCTTGCATATCTAATATGCTCGCACCATTAATTGTAAACAAAGGAACGTCAGCCCTTGACATGCTAGATGCAACCTTTTGTTGACAAGTTTGGCTGTTATGACCAACATCTTTGCATATGCTACACTTTCTGGACCTTTTCACAGCATCAGACACCATAGAGTCCTTCCCAACAATATTCACCATCTTCCAGTTTTCCAATCTTAGTGGATATCCTATAGGAAGCTGAACAGAGGCACTAATTGAAGGAGTAGTAGAACTCATAACTTGATTTTCTTCGTCTGTTTTATCTTGAAAATCATCAAAAACCTCATTTACTAGCCCCTCTTGATTATTTATATCCAGCACAATATTATCCAAGTCCTCAAAATCTATTCGCCACTGTGAGTGAATGTCACTTAAGTACAACCCCTTGCTTTCATCCATCCGGCTTTTAATCCTGTGTGCACAAGGAAGGCCCATGTTTATAACAAATTGATTTGCACAAGCTGACACAATTGCACCATCCATTGCGAGTTTATACTGCTGAAGAAGCTCTCTTAAAGCAAAAACAGATACATGACCAACAAGCTTCTTAAAAAAAGGAATGCGGAGCTTTGGAGAAACCCGGACTCTTTCTGCTAAAATTTGTGCTTTTATCTCTTTAACTTGGTTTTTGAGGGAAGAACATAACTTGCTCTCAACAGAATGTACATCAATGGGTGAATCTTGCAAATTTTTCTTGAAAGTTGAATGTGCATCATCTGCCCCTGAACTGATACGATACCCAAAATGACGATATTTGTCTGTCCATGCCTTGACAAAGTACTCCTTAAATGCAAGATAATTATGAGCAATGTAGTTCAGGGCATCCACCTTTTCTTTGAACTCTGCTTGAAATGCTTCCCATGCCTTGTAATATGCCCATTCACTAGGAGAATTGATCAAAGTGGTCCATGCAGATACAAACCCCTCCCAATTATCTTCAGCACTAAAGTGAGGCTTACAGTTAAATAAGATGTTTCTCTCAATATGGCGTGTGCATAGCAAAATCGCAGCTGCTGGAAAAGCACTCTGGACAGCTCTAATTAGAGTCACATCCCCCACTACGAGAATAACCTTCTCTGGATTATCTCCATCTAGCATGAAATCAAGCATTTTTAATACCCAGGCATAATCATCATCTCCTTCCTTTCTTAAAAAGGCAAAGCACGAATGGAAACATGTGTTAAAACATGTTACTCCCATAATATCAACTAAAGGCATCTCGTACTTGTTGGTCTTGTATGTAGAATTTATTATAAAGATATTTGCGAAGATTTTACTCAGAATTACTGTGTATGGATGTGCAAAAAAAAGATGTGTCAGATTACCACCATCGTCATACTTCACGTTACATTGAAAGCCTCCTTGAGTGAGCTCGTCTATTAAGGCTTGTATGGGAGTCCGACCAGAAAGGAATTCTCTACGAATTTTGGATTTGACATTGTAGATATCTCTTAGTTTCACTTTCAACTTTGGATTATTTTGTCTAAGTACAGCAAGCATTTCACGTGGCTGCATGCCAGCAAAAGTCATTTCTTTGATTTGCAAAATCTCCTCTTCAGAACACCTCCGAGCAATGGGATGAATAGACATATCTTTTGAGGCTTCATGATTGTGTTCACCATTTACTATATTCATTGTCCATAAGCCATCACTATTCCTCCTCCCAACAACTTTAAAAGGGCAGTTTATAAGACGAGAATAGGATTTCCGTTTACGATCAGCATCTGTTATCCTACGGCTAGAACGGTAAGCACCACCTCTATCACATCCAATGGTTACATTCCTATCTCGGTGTGACTTTTTAATACATATTACATATCCCAAGGACATTGAGATGTTACGAACATGCTCAAGAAGCTCTTCTCGACTACGAAAGCATTTAATGGAGGATTGAAGCATCTTCTCATGTTCAATTGGTTCTTCTTGACAATTAACATTGATCACAAGTAAAGGAGTATACAACTGTTCAAAATAATTTTATCGTGTAAGAGAATGTTGAAAAGCTAGTAAGAGACAAACTTTTAAAAACTTTACAGAAATCAAAGTATCATCACCTCATCTAGAAAACAATGCACAAACAATGATTTCATTCTATCGATGATCTAATTATAACTAAATCTATCAATGCTAATGTGACATCTACATTCAAAACATTCATACTGCAGTTAACTTTGAGATCAACATTAAAATAGTCTGGTGCTAATCTACTAAATTATGCCAGTTCAAACAAAATCAATACACGTTGCTTGTAGTTCAATCCTTCATTAATATTAATGTGCAGAAATAATACTAGTAACATAAACATGGAAGAAATGGAAATAATGAGATGTTAATTTGCAAATTAAACCTCCTTCCTTCTCAGTCATTAAAACTGAGACATTTTCACCAAAAAGAACAGCTTCCGTGAATGGATTGCAAATGGACAGCAATGCACATGCTCATGGACAGCACATCAACAACGAAAAGGCACAACCTACAGCACATAACACAGGGTAGGAAGACTCATTTTTGAACTGATATAAATTCGTTGATTTATAATTTCTAATTTGTATAATTTAGCCAATGGTTGTCTGAGCACAAAAGATCACGTAATTTGACAGAATTAACAACCATAAGTTGACATTGATAAAATTAAGATGCATTTCAGCACAGAAAAGAATAGATCTGACACTGTAGATCCTTGAGGAGTGGGCAGATAGGTGGTTACATGGGAAAAGGGACACAGGAGAATACAAGCTCAGCAAGAGATAGGTACTGTTGGTTATCCAATTCTCCTAAAAGCTTAAACTATTAGGGAAACAATAATATATTTAGATTTAGAAACTAACACTTCCCTGCAAGTGCATGCACCATTAAGCTTTGTGCGTGAAATCTCATGAACACACGTGGTAGGCACAAGCACACAAGGAACAGTCCCCCCACTATATTTGAACCCAGAACCTATAAAAAGCTAGTTATCCACTTCTAAAAGCTCAATCTGATAAGGAAAGAATAACAATTTATATTGACACGTTAACAATTACAATGTCTTCCCATTTAACAAAAGTTGAGTTAAAAAATTACATGTCCGCAAGAACATAGCAACCATCATTTCTGGAAATTTTAGGCTACCTATTTTCCTTTTTTTCAACAAGGCAAGATGAAGGTGCATTACAGTGTCATACATGGGAAATGAACTCAGTTGCGTGCTAAGATGTAGCTGTAATAGAACATATGAAAGCAAAACAAAACAAGGAGAATTTGGAGAATAGGAGAAAGAAAAGATGAATTTAGACAAATGGAAAGACATATATCTCCATTGAAACCAGTGTTAATACTGGAATCTTGTCACTTACAATGATAAAAAAGACCCTTCTAAAACTACAAACATAAACAAGGTTGATCAAGTTATAATATTGATCTCAGTAGAGATACCAAGGCAAGAGATTATGTAACTAGGCTATTCTCGGCAATTTCTTGCTTATCTTGGTCATTTCTTGACAATTTTTTGCCCGAACTCACCATTTCTCTTCAATTTCTCACTTTCAAAAATGTAAAACAAAAGGCAACGATTCCCACTCAATTATTCCCCTTGAAGTATAACATTGGAGCATCAAAGTTGGGGTCATTATTTATTGCCCACACCCCTCACATTGGAACAATTTTTCAATCTTATAATATTGTGCCCACCTGGAATCCTTGTATAGTCACTCATATCAAGTTCAAGAAAATAGGGCTGCCCCACATCACTCTAACTACTATTGATATATTTTTTTCACTTCTATGCTTTATTTAGGTATATCTTCTCAAACTTTTAACTTAATGTATGATGTTAGTGTTTGTATATGTAAATATATACTTAGGTTGTCAAACTTATATGTGAAAAACCTTTCTTGAAATAACTGAGATAGTGAGAACATTTTACATGATCTCTCCGAGATCTCTTCTCTTTAGTAGACTGAGACAAGACTAAGATATGAGATTATGAACCTTGAGCATTACTCAAACTATTATTATTAACTCTTGAGACTAGGCCAGGAAATATTACCTGCCTGCAAATTGACCTGCCTAACCCACACCTGACTGGACACAAAAGAAATAGGTTTAGGGTTTTAAAATTTAACCCATTTTAAAAATAGGGTAAGGTTGAGATTTACCTGCATAACACGCACAACCCGACTTTGACCCTATTATTTAATGATGTTGTGACCTAAGGTGGATAATTTAGAAAGAAATTTTCTTAAATTTCTATTCTCTCTTAATTTTTTATTTTATCTGATAGTCAATTAGTAATTTTTGTGGAATTCTTATAGTTTTAAACGTTTATTTTATAATGACAGGCTCTCTCCAACTCTCACTTTCTCAAATAACATAGAAAGTGTTTGACATCTATTTATAATGTTACAATGCATATAAAATTTTTTCAATGTTTGGCCCATGCAAAGATAAGGTATAAAATACCAAATTAACAAAAAAATTAATTGAGAAAAAAAACTAAGGTTACCCACATAGCCAACCTAATTAGGGTTAGGGTTTGCATTTTCTACCCATTTAATAAATAGGGTTGGGTCATGACCCAACTCAATTTAAGTGCAGGTCAAGGCCAACCAGACCCAATCGGACCTAACCTGGCCCAATTCCCAACCCTAATTGTGACCAAATATAACCATGAGCGAACCTATTCATTCAATAAAGCACCTAAAAAACTGCCAGACAGGACTGTTAATTATGCATTACAATTACACGATGGGAACAACACCACTCACATTTAAAACTTCTACAAGCAAATTCTCCCCCCCTACCTATGTCGTGCAGTGTATATTATGATTAAGGTAGGAAAGTGAACCTACCACAGAATGCCATGTCTTAGGTGAAAATTCCAATTGGCTTTCATAGGGAGACGAAAAAACATGGAAAGTAAAGAGAATTGAATTCATATTTTTTAAAATGAATGAAGAGATTTGGAGAAGGGAGAAATGTGATTCTACAAGGAAAACCTTTAACCACATTCAAGCTTAGGGTAACATTTGATAACAAACTGAGAAGAAACGTTGAAGCACTACAGAATAACAAAAAAGGTGAGAAGGGTAAAATCGGCTGAGATGGTTATATCACCAAAATTTCTGTTCGCAACGAACACCACAGGAATGATTTCAATACCTCAGTCATTGCTGCCGCAAACCCATGTCTCAATTGAATCCAAAAGAACATACTTTAATTACTGACAAAACTTGTTTTTCATTCCTTCTAGTTGTTTCGGAAAGTTTTTCCTAAAATTTAAGACGTTAAAATATTGTTGCAATTAAAAATTACTTTGAGAAACCACTATATAATCTCTGCCCCTCTTATTTTCTCAAAGATTATCTTGGCAGGAACCATAAATATAATGAAAACTCATGAGCAAATTAAGATAGCTATTTTTATAGGAAAAGAACATTAAGGAGCTGGCTATACTCTCAATTCCACCCCCACCTCCCCTAAATCCTATTCATTGCAGCGTTTCAATAACTTTATTAAGAGAAAACACAGGTCACAATAGAAATGAACTTATAATACAACATCATTTCCATTCCCCTTCTGTAATATCCAAGCACTACTAACTATGCTATATTTGTGGTGATAGGATCATCACTTCAAATAAAAGCCATTACAACCTATCCAAATTCCCAACAAACATGACTCACTGTCCATTACTGAAGTCAAATGCCTTCTCGATACTGCAAAGCAACATTAAATTCAATGTAGCATAATAGGGCAGTATACTGAGATTAAAGCTAAAGTTATTTATAGAAGGCCATAATAAATACACGATAATTCAAGCAAGTCTAGCACTAGATACTATCTCTAGCACACAATCTCCTTGCTCCAAGATTTTTCTCTTTCTGCCATCTCTTCCTCCTCCACACTCTTGATCTCAAAATAATAATAATAATTATTATTATAATAAAATAAAACAGACTAGTGTGAACGTGAAGGTTCAAGTGTTCAAATTCTCATGAATTGGACAAAGCTGGGGTTTAAGAAGGGGGAAAAGAGGAGAATAATTACAAATAAAGTTTCTGGGGTGAATTTGGAAAGAAGAGTGAGAAATTTGAGAAGGAAGAAGAGGAAAGAGAGGGAACGTGAGGATGAAGACAAAGTGAGGAAGAGAGCTCAGAACAAATTAGGCCTAACCACTTCGTAAATTAGAAAAGGGGGTTAATCCCCTTTACAAAACAACAAGAAGCCCATTTTATTACAAATCAACCAACTAACTAAGAAAAACAGTGTTAATTAGCTAATTAGAAAGGCAACACCCATCAGATGTACGAAGGCAATCAAAGGCAGTTCAGCAAATAAGAAGTCATAGGAAGGTGAGGGAAGTGGGTAATCATGCATTAACCTTGCAAATGAAGCCGTAAAATGGAGATAGATCAGGCAATCAATCATATAATCAATTGGGCAGGGAAAATGAGCTCAATTCAGAACATTCCATGTTCTGCTCATGTCATATCCTTGCAGTGTCCAGCCAGGGAACTGCTGCATAAACTTGGCCTCCACCAACCAAATAGCATTCTTAGATGACTAGTGGAGCCAAGAGACATTGATCTGGGTAATGACACATCTGTGGGCCAAACACAGTGCCTATGCATATGGCAGTTCGGACTAGGCACAGCTGATCATGGAAAAGGGGAGGCAAAGACATTGGAGTAGCCGCAAAAAAGTAACCCACATCCCTCTAGAGCCTTGAAATGTGAACAACCGAGTGAATCTGGGCATCTGAAGGTAGCTTTAGGCAATAAGCCACAGGGTCAATGCGCTCAATAATTGGGTACATGCAATGGGAGAGATGGATAAGCTTCTCATTGTGAGACTAATGTATGGAAATCTGTCTGTAATGTTGGTGAAACAATATTATTAACCGCCCTAGGGGGTCTGGTCCACATCCTGGGTCCACTAGGTTAGGAATTACTAAAGTTATTACTGATAGGAAAACCATCATGCCTATCAGAAGGACATAGCCATCAATTATAGAAAATTATATTGAAAAATCAAAACTTAATGACAACACTGGAAAATGTTGATAAGAAAAGTTCATATCTCTGTTTCCAGTAAATCATGACTGCCACTAAAATTGTGAAGCCAGACTACAGAGAGAAAGTTATGTGGATTAGCAATAAGGATTACCTGATTGGAAACTTCTTTAGATTCACAGCTTGAATAAACTTCCTTTTCCATCTCAACCTCAGAAGACCTTAATCCAGTATCAGATGTTTCCTGCAGCCTTTCATCCCGTTGACGAATATGGGCTCTGATGCTATATATATCTCTCAGCGTCGCTCTCAATTTTGGATTGCTTTGCTTCAGTGCATTAAGCATTTGTCGTGCTTTTGCACCGGTTGAACTCATTTCTTTAATTAGCAAGATCTCTTCCTCAGAAAAACGAACCATGGGTGGAGCAGGAATGAATTCTTTTGAAGGCTCGTGATTATGTCTCTCATTTATTATTTTTAATGCCCATAAACCATCTTTCATTTTCTTACCCACTATTTTGAAGGGGCAATTTGTTAAAATAGAACGTCTTTTCCTTTTGCTTTTGCCTTCACTAGCTTTTTTGTGATCACGGTATACACCGCCCCTATTACAGCCCAGAATCACTGTTCTTTCCTTCCTCGACTTCTTAATACATATGAGGTACCCCAGCTTCATAGCAACATTTCGAACATGTTCAATTAGCTCTTCTCGACTCCCAAAGCACTTGACTGATTGTGGATGCCTTGCTTCGCAATCAACAAACTCACCTCGACCATGGCCATCCATTAAATATGGGGAAACACACACCTGAACATGAAATAGAAAACAATAGTAAGTAGTATGAGCTTCAATTTGGATAGTGCTACACATGCCTCCTTATTAGACCTCCCCACCATCTCTCCTATGTACTTTCTCCCCGTCAGGGAAATAGTTAGATTCTCCAACCATGTGAAAGTAAGGGATGGCAAGCAGGGCTAATAAGGAGGGATGAAAAGAACTTCCCTTCCATATTCACAAATGCTTTAAGAATCATGGGCAAAAAATAAAAAAAAAACTGCAAGACTCTCATATTGAGTTAGACGGTGCCAACAAAGGCACCTAATTTACGTATACATAAGAAAAAGGAACAAGCATGCAAACATCAAATTTACATGTAAAACAACTAAAAAATAATCATTATAAACACACTTCATAAAAAAAAGGGGGCATTTCCACAAGTATAATAAACTGCCAAGTTAATCATATTATGACAATCCTCAAATTAAATGGAGAAGTTCTGCCTTCATGATTGGTATATTTGCAGTTTTCTAGGTTATAAATCATTAGGATGTTGTTACTTAGGGGCTGTTTGGGTGCTGAATTGTTTAGAAACAGGTTTAGAATTTTTTAGAATTAATTCTAAAAAATTACAATTGAATGTGAATTACATTTGGTAATAGAATTTGTTAGAATAAATTCAAATGTGGCATCAAGCCCAATTTTAAAACTTTAAACAAATATAACTCTCTCTCCCAAACTCGGATATGCACGTTCTTGGTACCATTACACTTCTAAATTCAAGCTCTATCAAACAAGATCTGACAAGGGTAGGTAATTTTGAACTTTCAAAGTGGGCTCTACCTATATAGCACATTTCTCAAGGCTTAAATCAATATGAGAGATAACCATTGAAAAATAATAGAATCTGTAATTTTCAAAACGGGGGCTAGGAGATAGAATCTACTAAATCACCTCATTCGGTGATTTAAGCCGATTCAGACTCGAAACGGCTTGAATCAACTTCAGGGCTGAATTTTTAATTCTGCTTAGCTTCTACACACAAACTAGATTCTAATAATTCATGCCTGAATTGAGGCTGAATCTTACAAAAATTCAGTACACAAATAGCCCCTTAACATGCCAATATTTCTATTAGCACTATTATTCATGGTAATCATCAAATGTGTTAGTGTTGCAAATAGCATTGTTGACCTTTGATGTTAGAATGAGTATAATGTAAGGGTAATAATTCTACGAGAGTAGAATAAAGTATGAAGATTGACCAATTCAGTTTGATCTAAGTGGCTAGATGGAGGGCAAGGAGCCAGGGACAAGCCTTGGGTGACCCCTCTATCTCTCTCTCACCTGAATATCCGCTAGATTCTCGAAAGACCCTGACTTAGCTGAATTCAAATTTCAATCATTCTCTGTAGCGCACACACCTATGAAGCCAAATAAATTCAATAATTCAAGTGGCAAGTCCACAAAGATGATTCTCAATGCCTTTTATGGTTGCAAACGTAAATTAACTGAAATTGAGAAAGATTAAGGTATAATGCTTGGAGACATAACTGGCTCCAACTGGGACTGGCTCTGCCAAGTTTTTCAAGTGGTTAGCAAGCCCTTAATGATTTTCGCTTTCTGGGCTAGTATAACCAAGTAATCCGACCTCTATCGCCTGAGCACTGCCAACTCTGGAAATGGCAACTCAGCCTTCGTCTTGTGTCTATTATGGACAAATCCAAGCATTAGGCTGGCTTGTGTTCCACACACTTTTGCTGTGTTACCAGCCAGATGAATAACATAAAAATGTTTCTCTTTACATAGATAAGTCCTGGTCGCCTGTAAAAAAAAAAAAACAGACTTTCTAGCGAATGTGAATCCGATGAAACAATAACTTACCTCCGAAATAGAGCACTCCCCGGACACAAATTCATCCTCTACCGGCGCAAAGACCGGCGGCCCCACGACCGAATCAGGATAGCCAGGATCAGAGTCTCCCCTCTGCGGCCTCCCGGCCCGATCGGCGTGCAGCCGCAACCCAGCGCGGGCCTTCCCCGCCAGTCTCCGCCACACCATCTCCCTCCGGACAGCGACTTCCACAGGCATGGTGTCGCATCCCGCGCCGGAGCACATCGCGGCAGCGGACTCCCGCAGCTGCCTCCGCAACCGCCCCCTCTCCGTCAGAACCGAATCCAGGGTTTTGGAGTCACCGTCGACGCCAGCGCGGGAGACCGCGCAAGCCGGCAGAGGCGCCCAAGCATGGCCCGCGCCGGGCTCCGGGCGCTGCGCGAGGATCTGCTGCCGGCAGGCGAGCTCTCTCTCCACTGCGAACTCCAGCGGCATCAGCTGCTCCTGAACCGTGTCCCGCGCCATGCTCTTGGTCGGCGCCTTTTACGCGTGGGCGGGCGGAATCTGATAATGCGAGCGTGGAAATGAGAGCTCCGGGGATTGAGAGGGCGAGAGAAGAAGCGAGTTGGACATGCGAGAGCTGACTGTAGACTTCTGGAGAGGGAAGAAAGGAAATGGGCCGCGGTAACTGATGCGGTACTGCACATGGCCCCATAGAGACCGGTGTGGACGGGGTTCAGAACTTCGGGTTGTTTGGACTGTATTTTTAAGCCTAAGTGAAATTTTTTAAAATTAATTTAAAAAATTTACTACTTAATGTGAATTAGGTTGATAGTAAATTTGAATATCATGTTAAATTATTTTAAAATTTTAAATTAATATAACTCTCTTTCTTGAATTTGGATATGCACTCTTAGTATTATTATCCTCCAAAATTCAACCTCCATCAAATAAGATCCCAATGTAGGTAATTTTAAACTTTTAAAGTGGGTCTTACCTATATGGACACATTTTTTAAGGCTCAAATCAATATAAAAAGTAACCGTTAAAAAATAACAAAATGTATAATTTCGAAATAAGAGCCCACCTTCTACACACAAACATGATTATGATAATTCAAGTCATAATTGGGGCGGAATCGACGAAATGTTACACAAATAGCCCCCTACTCTGTAGGCTTTGGTTCCACTATGAGAGCACTAGCAACTATGGTTGTAGCCTAAGGGTTTTTAAAACCCTTAGGATCGGCCCGCCTACCCAGCTTGTAAAACAATGAGTAAGGGTTTTAAAATTTTTAGCCCATATGAGGGTAGGGCCAGGTTAGGGCTATGAACAAAAAAGCATGTCTACCCAGCTTGGCTCGTAGCCTGTTCCACATAGTAAAAATAAATGGAAAATTTTGTATTCATATTATTAGTTACCTCCCATTCACATATGTTAGATTCATCTAATGGCTTCCTATCAAAAGCAATAGTGTCAACATAGCCATAAAACCCTAATCCCTTCACCTAGGCCATCACTCTTCCCCCTCTCTATCTCTCATTTTGCTCTGCCACCTAGACCTCAGTGCCCTCGTTCTCATATCTCCCTCTCTCATTTCTATCGTCTCACTGCCTCAGGTCTTTGGATCGATTCTCTGCCCTCAAGTCTATGGATCGATCTGTTGCCCTTGTTCTACATCTCATATCATCACTATTCTCTTCTCCAAAGGCCACCCCTTGGCCCTCCCTGAAGCCCACATGCAAGTAGCTTTTCTATGATGTCTAATTTAATTTGTTTGGCTCTCTAATTTGTAAAGAATCTGATGTTAATTTGTTGTCTAGGTTATTAATCTTATAGATATGTAAAATCTACTATTAATTTACTTTTATCCTTTTGATTTCAATTGTCTAAAATTTGAGTATTATCTAAAATACGTTAATTCCTTTCTTGCTTTGTTATTTTTAGCTGTTTGATTTGTTTAAAAAACTATTGTTAATCTCCTCTCCTGCTTCTACAAGCTTATTAACTTGTTGTTTTTATCCTTCCTGCTTCATTTTTGTCTAAATTTTGTGATTCATTCCTATCTTGAATCTTGAATTGTAATTTTTAGCTATTTGATTTGTATACAAATTTGACGTTAATGTACATGCTTTGTATTAGTTTGTTGTCATTAACTCCCTCTAATGTATTTCTTTTTCTAATGTTTAGCATATAAAATTTGTAATTGATTTCTGTTTTGCTAAATAACATTTAGTTGTGTGCTTTGTATAAAATTTATTGTTTGTTGTCCTCCTTCTCCATGGTTTTTTTTTTTTTTTTTTGTAGAAACCATAGAGAGTCTATAACCATGTTACCTTCAGCAACAACCCCACACAAGCAACCAAGTTTTTCAACACGAATCAATACACAACCAAGTTCTTTGACACTAACCAATTCTTCAACACGCTTTGATCCACTTAGCACTACACCTACCCCTACGCCTCCCCCTTCAAAGTCAACACCATCTCCTAGTCAAGGTAGGAACGAACAAGGTAGAAGTACTTCATTTGTTTGGGATCATTTCACGAAAGTTTAAGATGAAAATGGAATAAAAATAGGGGTAACATGCAATTATTGGAAGTCAACCCTTGACAAAAGTAGTAGAGATGGCACAACTCATCTTCCAAGGCACATAAATAACCACTGTAAGAGAGCACCAAGTAGAGATGTTAGGCAACCACTCTTACTACTATTTTTGGTAATGTCTTTTACATTTGATCAATAGGTTAGTAGGGAAGCTCTTTCAAGGGCAATAATGGTGCATGAGTACCCTTTTAATATTGTCAATCACAAAACTTTTGTCAAATTTTGCAACCTCTTTTCAAAATAGTATCAAGGACTACAATAAGAAAGGATTGCGAAAAAATTTACACTAAAGAGAAGGTTGCATTGATGGATAGTTTTGAAAAACTTTCTTCTAGAGCTAGTATTACTTGTGATTTATGGAATTTAAATCAAAACTTTGGATACATTCGTGTGACTGCTTAGAGAAATCTTGTAAAAGACCTTAGAGAAAAGGGATCTATCCTTTTGGAAGGTAATATCTTCTATATACATTGTGCTGCCTATGTGCTAAATAAATTATTGTGCAGGTTGGACTCCAAAAGATATTTCAAAAGTTATTTTCCATGTTTGTGAGTCAGTCAAATATGTGAAAGTCTCAACTTCCCATTAATAAAAGTTTAATGAACTAGCAACTGAATTGGCAATTAATGTTGAAAAGGGTGTGATTTTAGATGTAAGCAATCAATGGAATTCGACTTATCTAATGTTAAGAGTATCTACTACCATATTGTGATGTTTTTATAAGGTTGGAAGAAGAAGATCTAGGTTATAGACATAAGCCTTCTAATGAGGAATGAGAAAGTGTTGCCTGTGTTAGCACATTTTTGCAGCATTTCTATGATGCAACAAATTTATTTTGTAGAGTTGGTTATCCTACAACTCATTTATTTCTCAACGAAAGAGCCGCAATAAAGAAGTTATTACTTGGAGGTACAAGTTCTACGGAGTTCTTCTCAATCCTATGTCATACAAAATGCTAAGCAAGTTTGACAAATATTGGAGCAATTAACTAATCACTCATGACATTGCTCTAATCTTGGATCCTAGATACAAGGGCAAGTTTTGAGATTCTATTTGACCCAATTACAAGGGAAAGAGATGGGGACCTTATGCTTAGAATGGAGTATGGTGGGTCTTCAATTGTTATATGATCAATATAAGAGTAAAATATGTCCATTTGTGGACAGAGGTCTAGCGAGGTAAAAGCAAGTCCCTCAAATGATGAAGATGACATTCAATGATATTTGAAAGAAGAAAGATGTCCTAAAAACAATAAGAATGGTAAATCTAAGTTGGATTTATACTATGAAGGGAAGTTAGAAAGCATGGATACTGATTTGGACATTCTTTGTTGGTGGAAGATGAACTGAGACAACCTTCCAATTTTGGCAGCACTAGCACGAGATGTTTTAGTTGTTCATGTTACTACTATTGTTTCAGAATAAGCATTCATCACTAGCGGATGGGTTCTAGATCAGTATAGAAGCCCTCTCTTGCACGAGATAATTGAATGGTTAATTTGTGCTCAGAATTGGTTGCATACTAACAAAATGTTTGAGATTGTTTATGATTTGGATGATGAAGTCAATGGTAGTATAATAGAAGGTTGAGTTTTGTTCTTTGGTATGAACTATACTACATCTGCCCTAAATTGATAGCTCTATTTAGTTATTTAAAATGAACTAATTTAGTAGAGCTATCAATTTATGGCAGAGGGAGTACTAACTAATTACCACCTCCATCCCAAAATAATTGTCATATATGGATTTTTAAAATGAACTAAAATATGAAACTAAGTTTGGGTCATTTTGAAAATCTAAATAGGACAGTTATTTTGGGATAAAGGGAGTATAAAGTTTTTAACTTTGTCATTGTTAGTCCCAAGCTTGGATGGCAAAGGAGGAGGGAAAACAGTTCTTATTTTATCTTACAAGATAAAAACTTACAAAAACTGTGTGGTCCTATTTCTAAAAGGCAACATTTAACTTACGAAATCTGCAAAAGTAACAACTATGGTATAGTAAATGTCTTGAAATTAAAAATTTTGTCATAATCAACCCCTTTCATGGGTTCTTTCTTTTGGCTTTGAGCTGATGGAGGTTAGTTTTTTCAAGAAACCCTCTATTAATTTTTCGTTCATTTGATTTTTGTTAATTCTAATAGTAGTGCTTTTAGCTCTCATTTCACCATATGCTAGCAAATTTTAATGAATCTTGGTGGGATAATGTTGTTCTGGATATTCTAATATGCAACTAGTTTGGTGATACATTAAAACTATTCTTTTTTTTTATGAGAAAACTATTATTGTTTAATAATTCCACGCAATATTGATTGTTTGAGCCTATAATACTAATTGTATGGTGGCCTGATTTATAATTATTGTGGAAACAAGGTGCTGATTTCATGTTTGGACCTTCTTGGGAAAATCTATACAACAGGACCAATTTTTGTGATTGGCTAGGCTAGGTTTAGAAGTATCTATAGAAAATTGAAAAACTATATAGTGATTGAGTCAAAAAGATGTAAATGTTTTTGAATTACCAATATGAGTGCTTTCATATTACTAGGTATATGGGCAGGAATGCTCCCATAGTATTGTCATTGTCCAAAGGAAAATGTTTAGTTGCTGAAATAATTGGAAGGTGCCACGAATTTATTGGGAAGGTGATAACATACCAAATCCCTAATTTCAGCATGTAACATCCCTGATTTTTCTGCAAATTTTTTATAATTTACTGCTATTTTTTCTACTATTTTTTGCTTATATTTTCGATAGAGAAATTTGACGCTTTGGTGTATTCGTATTTTTAATTGATCTTAATATTTGTAATGTAAGAGTCGGGAGTGGTGTTTAGCCACAGGTCATGGGCTTTGACACACTGCAGAGACATTCAGCTCGAAAACGGGAGAGAAAAGGATGAGACACGAAGGAGTGGAAAGAAAGAGAAGAAAAAAAATCCCATTTTCCTTGATTTTTATGTCGTTTGTTTTCAATGTTGGTTGCCACCCACTGATAGGCCTCTGGGTTGCCTCCTCAAGTCGGCAATGGTGAGGTATCGAGGTCTTGCTTCCCTTACCCCGAGCGGTTCTGATTTTCTTGATTGGCCAACCTACACCGGAGTAAAGTTTCTCATTTTTCCTTGGTGGCATCCATTCTCTACTGGTGGACATCGGACGACATAGTACAGATGTCCATTAGACTTGCCACGATCCGGCGATGGCTGGGTTGCCATCGTCTTTCAGGTCCTTTGCCTCCAACCATGTTTGGATGTTCATGGCCCAGTGAAAGCGTGTCTGCTACCCTAGTTCGGCATGCTCTCACCCCTGACTAAATCGAATCCCTTTGTTCTTTTTGCTAGGTTTTTGTAAGGACTCTCAATTTTTAAACTGGTTTTCGTTTCATTTTAATTATCGGTTATCGTGTGGTTAACATGTTTTCTTATTAATTCAGTGGTTTCAAAAATAAATGGTGTTTCTTATGGTTTTAATCAAAATCAACTTTACAGTTATGGGTTTTAAATGTTTTTGGGTCAAATCTGAATTTTTAGAATTTTTCTTATTTTTCACTAATTTTCCAAAAATTAGGGTTTGGCGGGACCCCCTGTGGGCCCCACCGGCGAAATTTAGATTTTTGGACCAAATTAACCCAGACATCAACACAAGCTTTTATAAAAAGTTTCATAATTTTCCCAGGTTTAATTAGTGCTCAAATAGTCAAAATACCCATTTTTAGCCCAAATTTCTATTCATACCCCATTAGTTAATTATGTACACCCCAAGCCCTACTATAAATAGAAAGAGCTGAGCCATTTCCATTTTGGGAATACGCTGGGAGAGGCTGATTAAGGCCTAATTCCCCAATTAGGCCTGAATTAGAAGGAGATTAAGGTATGTTTTCTTTAATTAAGCCTAAATCCTAGATTTTCTCCTAATCCGTTCTTAATCCATCATTTCCCCTTTGTTTTGATTCAATTTTAAACATCAAAACCACTGATTTGCTTCTTTACTTCAAACCCTACATGTAAAAATTCGTTTTTAATGCTTAACAAACCTTAGATCTAAGATTTCATTAAGGTTTTCTATGTTAAATCGATTTTAATGGAGTTTAACTTAAAACTCTATGTCTTTGGAAGGTTTTCAAGAAGGGTGACCATCAAATCCAAACCTAATCAAGGGATAAGGTAATAGGTCTTTGAAATCTCTGTTTTCCTATGGTAAAAATCTTGATTTTATGGTTTATTTGGAATGGATTCACTTAATTTAGTGCTTTAATGGTGAGATTAGTAAATCGTAATTTCTTATCCCGATTTCTTAGGGTTTTATCTTGATATGAGGTAGATTAGCTTTCTGGAAGGTATGATGGAATTTTAATGGCATTTGAGTTGTTAGATGGAGATTTTAAGTTTCATCAATGGAGTTTCGGTTTGAAATTTTGAAATGAAGAAGAAGGTCGAATCTGCCTTGTTGGCATTCGAACGGCCCTCCTGGATGTTCTAACAGCAACACTGCATTATCGGCATAATTCATGTTTAGCCAATCGAACGGCCCTCCTGGGCGTTTGAACAGCTACACAATAAAATTTACCATTGTTTGTATGTTGTTTATGTCGATGTCTCTACTCTAAAATATCATTTTTATGTCTATGTGGAGTGTTTTGAGCCAAAGTAAGCTACTGGAAGTGCATACTATTGATGTTTAGAAGTTGTGGTGTATGTTTAAAGTTATGTGAAATAGCTTGTAGTTGGATATATTTGTTGGAATTACTATCTTGAAGATATGAGTGGTTGATTCCCTATGGTTTAAGTATGTTTTCAGTAGAGTTACAACATGTTAATCGACTGATATGTCATTATAGGATGTGTTAAATGATGTGTGAATGTTAGTGTTATGCATAGACTCAAGTATGAAGTGAATGAACTTACATATGTTTAGCATGTGGGTAGGTTTTGACTTTAGTAATGATTTTAATGATTTTTCTCCTATGATTTCCACTGGAATTCATGATTAGATGTTAATGCGCATGTGTAGTGTGATGGTGAGTTAATTACAAAGCATGTTGATATACATTAAGTGAGGTGTTTCTACTATGTACACACACACATGTGGGGTTAATGATTATGATGAGGCTTGATATTATAATTATGAATGATGCATGAGGGGCTGATGAGAGCACTTATCATGAATTAGGATTCATGTATGCCTTGCCCACGTATGTACCATGTTGCATGCATCATTAAAACGGATTTCAAATTAAGGCTTTATCGAGATTAACCGAATTTAATCGATTGGATGCAATTTGGTGAAATTGCGTGCTGGATTAATCGGTCGTTTGCTTAATCGAAACTTGATTGGTCCGAAGGGAAATGTTTTATTATGAGTTCCTTTGTGGAACATGTGCACTCCCCGGGTTGAGTCTAGTTAAATGGAATTGTGTGGGGACGGGTATGTACTTGTCTTGCGGATTGAGATTATTATGATTGTCTTCTGGACCATGAGAATCCAGTGTGGTACGTTATGTGCACTAGCTACCACATGTTCTAGGGTTTCCTGTGTGGAAACTCAGACTCTCCCCCACCGCAGGAGATGTCCCTGGGCAAACACCCTGCTCTAGGTTCTCTATGTGAGAATGGGACATCCTTGGCCCAGATCGTCTAGGGCGAGCAGCTTTAGGGGCCGACAACCCCAATCTTCTTATATTCTTGTGTAGAATTTGGACCATGACACACCTTCGTGGCCATGTCTGTGTTCCCGTCTGTGTGACACTAAATTGTGCTTACTTCTTGATGGAGGCATTCTTTATATGATGTTGATGCATGATCTGAAATGTAGGTTAGAGATACATCTCATGCAGGTTTATATGATGTTGATGCATGATATGAAATGTATGTTAGAGATACATCTCATGCAAGTTTATATGATGTCGATGCATGATCTGAAATGTTTGTTAGAGATACATCCCATGCAGGTTTATATGAGGTTGAATTACACTATGCAAGTTATACATTATGATGCAGGTTTAGGTGATGTGTATGTGTGATCAGAAAATAATATATCTTGTCAATCATTGATCTAAATTGTTATATTACTATATCGTCGTGTTTTTGATAATTATAGATAGTAAAACTATTGCTGAGTTTGTTAAACTCACCCCTCTTTCTTGTGCTTTAGGGCTGCGTGGCGTGACATGCAGATGGACATGATCCTCTCTATGAGGAAAGGTCGGAGATGACTTGGGAGTAGACGTGGAGACCTCTTATGTTGCTTGTTTTCTTTGATTTTTGCTATTATGTTAGAACCTATGTGTGTAGCTCTCATTTTGGATTGTGCTACATTATACATTTGGGTTGTTCGAGACATATTTTGGAGCCTAGAGTGGGCTATGGATTAATTTAGTATGTGAGTTTGAGATTTTAGTTTATCTTAGAGTTAAAGTAACTCTTTTAATTCTACTTATTTACTCTTGCTCAAAGTGGTGCGTATACTCCGTAATTTTGTTAGATCGCCCGTGATTAGGGCATAAGTCTTCTGCTAAATCGTTTTTCAATCTCCTTGTCGCCCCCATGCGCTTGACTGGCCCCTGGACCAGGTTCGGCTCGGGTCGAGCAGTGCCGGGGCGTGACAATTCTGCTGCCACTGACATCGACTAGCGGACAACCACGATGCCGGCTTGACCCAACGATGGTAATGGGCCACCATTCTAGGCCTCCCTTGCACGCCTTCTACCCAAACCAGACGCCCCCAAGCTTAAGAGTACATGGCCACCCATACAATGGTTTGGTTGTGGGTAGTGATTAGAAATATTGCCGCCTTTGTCGGCCACCTAACTCAGGCCCTTAGTGCCTTTAACTTTTGTTTAGGGGACCGCCATTGGCAAACCCCACCCCTTTTGTGACCGACCACCCTAACCCCTAAAAGACTATCCTTTTTAGGGTTTAGCTGTGATAGCACATGCATATGTTGTCAAATAGCTGATCTCGTCTGTGATTAGTCTGATCGTGCTCCCATTGGCTTGAGTTGCATGGGAAGGACCGACAACATGCCCCTTTGGCTATCCTTTTGCCACATGCGCTTGTGGTTGCGTGTGTAGATTAAGTTAAGGGCACCGCCCTTGCAGCATTTGATGATTGACCGATACCACCACTAGTCAAATATGACTGTCAAAGCTCTCCTATGCCTCTCCTATATCCATGAGTACATAACCAAGGCCTCCGCCCTTTTGTGAGACTATGATAATGAAAAATTGTTGTAGTTGCATGTCATATGTGGCCGATTTTAACATCTTGTCACCAACAAAGTGTTTTTAACTGTTGGCCGACCTCCAAACAGTCACTCCCCATTTTGTGGTCTCTTTTGTCATTTCTAGTGGCACGACCTTGTGCCTTGCCGCCTTAGTATGCCCAATCTTTTACTTCAACCTTACCGAGATTAATTTCAGCATCTCTAAAAATTCTTGGGACAATAAGTCTCTCAGTGCAATACTTTTTATCGATGATTCCGCCCTCAATGCTACCATAAGTAGTGTGCTCACCATCAAATTCGCGTAGATTACGAGGTAGGGGACCTTCAACTCGTAGTTTCATGATAGCATGCTTTGATTGTGTAGTAGCATGTTAGGAGTTTATATCTTAATGCTTTGCATGATAAATGTTGATTAAGTGAGCATGTTTTATGTATGTAAATTATGGGCATGTTAATGAAGACTAAGGGTACGTTAGTAATTTGTTATGAATTATATGCATGAAGATTCAAGGTCCGAAGCATCTTTGGGAATTGTGAATAGGTGAGAGTGGACAACATAATTGTATACGCATAATGCAGATGATATGAATTGTAATGGAAGAATAATGAGTAAGGGTTTCCTAATTGAATTTAGGTTTGAACGGTTTCAGTTGTGAAGTTCGAGTAAGATGATTTGGTTTAAGGGCGATGCAAGGCAATAAGTATATGATGGTAAGAGAGTTAGTATGGAATTCAAGTTTGACAAGTAAGGTTATGCCGAGATTCGTAAGATTGTAAGTGTAAGGGTGGGGGATGAGCTAAGTAAAGAATGCTACTTTTGTGGATTAGAGCTTCAAAACTGGTGCATTTCTAGCTTTATTGGCTGAAGAATGTAAGATAGAAGTGGTTCTGAGCATAATTATACATGCATAAGTTACTTAATATGAACTTAAATTGTAAGTAGCCCTAATTTAATAATATTGTGAGTTTGAGACTAAGGGTTTCAACGAATTAAGTTTCATTTTTGAGCCAGTCGATAAGTAATTGACTGAGCGTCCTTCTTGGTCTAACCATGGTGTTATCCTGCAGGATTTGATCTTGGTGTTTTATTTCGGCCTAGATGTTTGATACTCTATTACAAGTGCTGTAATTTTTCGCCCTTCGTGGGTACTGTATGTATTTCTGCCTACAGATGGCACCATATGTTCCACACAAGAGTGGCATTGTAAGATTCCTGCTCAAGAGTGACACCTATGTTTTCTCCCTTAGTTGGCACCCATGAGCATAGGTGTGCCTTGCCTTCGAAAAAGTCCATGGCGTCTAGTTGCTCCCCGAAGATTAAGGTGACGCCCCAATGGCATTCCCTTCCTTTCCAACGTTGGAGCTTATTAATTGTAATGTGCTTTAGCTGTTGGTAGTATGTGTATGACAGTAAGAGTAAGTTATATGTATCAGAGTTTGAGTAAGTACTAGGTGTAAGATTTAGAGTAAGTGTAAGTGTGGGCTTCTGAGGAAGACAGTAAGAGTACGTTCATAAGTAAAGAGTAGGATTGTACGAGTAAGGTCATACAAGTAAGTTTGTACGAATATGGTTATACAAGTATGTATATGTTGTAAGTGTAAATGTATGATTGTACAAGTAAGTTGGTAGGACTCTCATTCAGAGTGTAAGTGTAAGAGTACGACGTAAGAGTAAGTGTAAGTTCAGTTAGTATGATAATTTATGTGTGAGACCCTATTTATATTTTGTATCTTGCTTGCTTCATGTGTGGCTGCATGAATGCATCTATGTATGAACTTACGAAGTTCATTAATTTATTTCTCCTATTGGGTATTTTCTTTCTGAGTATGAACATAATCACTTACCCTATTTTCAGCGCCTTCAACTGGAGGCTTTTGCAGGTTGATCGATAGTTTTTTTAGACTGGTCTATTCCCCGTGGTGGATTGTTTTTCTTCAACCTTGAGTACAATAGACTTGTGTGAGGTTATGTGGATTTTTGTGTTATGATCTCATGTATTGATTAAGGTGAGAGTTAAAGGAATCATTTTTCTAGACTTGTGCATATATGTATGAATTAGAACACAAACAGTTGAAGAACTTGTACTCAAAAAGGCTTGGGATGCATTTATTTTTAAAGACCATGGCCATGGTAGGTTTCATTTTTATATTTTCATTTTAGGTCACGCATAAGAATACTGCTTTGTTATAAGATGGTTTAATTTATAAAAATTGTTTACACATGTTTTGAATTTTGTTGTTTCATTTGATTTACATCCGTATTTTGACATAAAATTTTAAAGTAAATGTATGGAAAAAATTCAGGTGTGACACAACATGTCCTATTTCCCAAATCATCTTTCATATGTTTAATAATCCCTTTGTACTATATTAATAGCTACATTTGAAAAATAGTGGTTTTCGTTGAATGCTAAAGCCCACATCTAAGATAAGGGAAAATAAGTTTTTGATACTCTTTTATAAGTACCCAACAAGTTATTTTTGGCTGAATGGAGCTATTAATGTTGGACAGAGGGAGTACTAGAAAGTATTAACAACTAACAAGATGAAACACCTATTGGCAGCTATGAAACACCTATTGGCAAATGGAGCACATTATTTTGGTGCACTAGATAGAGGTAAATGAGGTACTTCTTTTTGCCTTTAGAGGTTATATTTCTAATTTAATTACAATGATATGTTCTTTGGGAATATTAATTTTCAAATCTCATTGAAGCCTATAGTTTTGAGGCCAATTAAACTCATTGAAGCCTATAATGTATTTTTTGATGCAAGATGTGGACTAGAGAAGAAGAGCAGCTTTTGCTCTAGCCTATATGGGAATGAAAGAATAAAGTAAAGAAAGAAGAGTTTGAGAGAGAAAGATGAAAAGTGGAAAGTGTGGGTGATGAAGTAACTTATCTGTTTCATTTATAAAAATTCATAAAATTTGTTGGCATATAAAAATTGTTAATTTGTTTAATAATTTTTAGTTGTTTACTTTTATAAAACTAATTCATTATTGTCCTCCAAGTTTATTAATTTCTTATCTCTAAGTGAAATCCATGTTTCTCCAATAAGGTGACAATTAACTTTAAGCATGATTATAAGCTATTTGTGAAAATAATCTAATACAAGGAGATTTTGTTTATTAGTAGAAGCTTATTTTGAATGTTGCACTTAAATTCTTACTCGTATAAAAAATTAGAAATAAAACAAAAACCCCTACATAGGGCCAACATTTTGAAAGCCCACCTAGGCCCAGGTTAGGGCAAGGGTCGGGATATCAATTTTAGTATTAGGGCTACGGCCTCGCTATCACGCCTCGGTACACGCTACCCCAAGCCTAACCTGGTCCTAGTGGAGTTGGATTGCGGAAGACTTAACCCATCCTTAGGTATAATAACACTACAGAGTTGCATGAATACTTTTGTATGAAAGTAAAATGAGTAAAGAAATGACTATTAATTAAAATATTAGTCCACTCATACCCACATCAATAGTCTTAACATAAACAAGTCCATAATGGCTAACCAAGTTTAAGCCATCTGTGGCTAACAAAGTGTGAAGTGGAATCTAAAGTATATGTATCTCAACATAAAATGTAACTAAACTAACATAATCAAGTCATCTCTATAAACCCATCCCCTCAATAACCGGCACCATCCTCATGCTCAACATAGAGCCCATTTGAACAATCTGTATAGCATGACATGCAGCCCCAAAACAAAACACAATACAAATAGGGGTGAGCTAAAGCTCAGCAAAGGTTTTAATACGGAAGGTAAATTCATAATGACATCACAGGCATAATCAACATAACATTCATCATATTGGCATTTACCACGCCCATTCAACAAGGAACAATCATATATACATACGCCACATGTGCATCATGTCATCATTTATATTCCATAAGCATATTATCATGCCATATGCATGTCATGCTATATATATAGCATATCTCATCAACACATAGTTATGCTACCTGCATAGCATGCTACATAACATATTTCATCAACATAATTATGTTAAGCTACATGTCATGCTATGACCCACATTCCATAAGCACATATCATGTCACCTGTGTATCATGGCTTCATCCATAGCTCATAAAGCACATGTACACTTCATGTGTAAACATATGAAACTCATTATCATAATCTTGTCCTGCATGAATCATTTCTCAACATAAACACATAATGCATATTCATTTCTCGATAAAAACATTCACCCTACAAAATCAAGTCCATCAACCACACACCATCTAGCATATCCATACAAATCATATCATAATTACATGTGTAACATAAGCTTCATTGTTCATACACAACCTATGTCAATGAGCATTATCTCCCATACATATGCAACAATTAATGGTGAATGTTACACAAATGAGAAAAAAATCAACTTGCTCTCTAAGGACAGTCCCTTGCAGGGAAGGTCCAAATTCCTATAAAAAGGAAAACTAGAGCATTGGTAGGTTCCCTAACTGTGAAGGTACTCCGTGCTCACTAAGGACAATCCTTAGAAATAAATGTCTTAATTCCATAAAGGAAAACTAGAACAGTTTGCTCACTAAGGACAAACTTTGCAGAGAGAGTCTGAATTCCACAAAGGAAAACTAGAGCAGTGTGCTCGCTAAAGACAATCTCTTGTGGGGAGAGTCCAAATTCTAAAAAGAAAAACTAAAGCACGCATTAAGCCGGTGCACATGGACATACCATCATGGATTCTTAGGATCCATATAACTTAACAAATTAATTTACATAGCAATCAGATCATCTCAACCTAGGGAGACACCATGTTCTCGAAAGAACGCAAAACGAGACCATGTCCTTTCAGACTAAAAACCGATTTCGAGAAGCATCTGAATGATTAATCCAATATCCAATCATATAATCTCATCTAATCAATCAATCACGGCTAATTAGGATTAACCTCGTTTATAAATCGATTTGATGATGCATGCAACATGGTACATATGTGAGCAAATACTAAATGAGTCCAAGTATTAGTAAACATGCTCAAATCAGTCCACATGCGCATGAAACATGGTCCATTTGTATCCAATATAATCATAAACATCTACACAAGATTGTACATAAGTGGTAGTGTTTAAACCTAAGCTAAGACATGTAAAACATGAACAAACAATAATCAAAGCTATATATGAAATCATCCATAATTTTATCATAGTCCTACGCTACTAGAATCATGGAGTAAATGTGGTGAAAACGTCAAAATATGAGTTCAAGACAAGTATAACATCATGCTAGACCTAACTAGTATAAATATAACCATACTTAAGCTAAACATATGAAACATAACTCACCAAAAATCAATATAACATACGTAAGAATGAATACATGATCATGCCTAAGACCAACTATAATCATCAAGTAATTCTGAAGAAGTCATCAAACATGAATTTAGACCAAGAAGAATATCATACTAAAACTAAGCAAGTGTAGTCCTATCCATCCTTGAGCTAAATCATAATTCAAAGACGGTCCTCATACAATCACAATAACATTTATAGGTAATCATAAGATTTTATTCATAATGAATTAGATTTATGAGAAGAGAACAGAAAATGGCCAAAAATATAGAAAAATAGGCCAAAACAGAAATATGTTGTGTTGGCATTTGATCGGTTAGACAGGATGTTCGAATGCCTTGCCATTCAATCTGCTAGATAGGCCATTTCAACAACCTGCCGTTCAGATGTCTGTTGGGCCATTTGAACACCCTGAACATTTCACTTTTTGTCATTTCCTAGTTTGTCTTCAACCTTTCAAAATTCAAACTGAAAATATTCCAAAATTCAAAATAAATTCTAAAATCATAGAATATCATAATATCAAAATCTTACCCTAGAACATGATAGATTTAATCATTTTCATGCTTAATCACAAGAAAATAGACATAAATGACATGGTTTTAGTAAATCACCATCAAAGCTCAAAATGAAGCAATAACTCACATAGATCTAAAATCATGCATTCCATAGGATAAAACCACATAAGAAAAACTCCTTTACCTTTTTGAAGCCTTTGCATATACAAAGAAGCTTCAATCTTTAAGAAATTCTACCCAAAAATTAAGGTTATTGTTAAGAATCAATTAAAATCAACTAATAAGCTCTAATCTACTTGAAAATAGCTAGATCTATTATTTCCTTTGGTTAAAAAAAATCACCCAGTTAGGGTAATTGAAATTAAAAATTTAATTTTTAGCGTAAGAAATCAAGAATAAAATTTGAGAAAATGCAGATGAGGATTAAGACTAAAATTGAAAGATTACGGGTGATTAGGGTAAGAAAACTCACATAAATTAGATTTTCTTCTTTGGGAAATGGAGGTAAGCGCCTACTTGTCTCCTAGCATAGCCCTTCCCTATTTGGGCAATGGGCTAGGTTTTTCTTTAAATAGTAGGGGTTTGGGGCTATATTAACAAACTATTTGGCCATAAAATAGGTTAAAAATGCCCTAAGTGGCTAATTAGAGTTATTTTTTGTCAAAAAATAAATTTAATTACTCCAAAACCTGCTGAAATAAATTAATAGAAAATTTGAAGGTCAACTGGGTTACATGCAACATTATTGTGCGCCTACGACAAGGTCTGCACCGTTATTTAAGGAAAAATTAAGATAAAATCTATAAAATTAGATAAATTATGGTTAATACTAAAACTTATAAAAAGTGAAATTAAACTTATTTAAGCCATAATTACTAACCCCTAACCCCAAAATCAAATTAAATCGGCAGTTAAACAAAAACCACACAATTCACATAATTAAAAAGAAATTAATCCAAGTTAAAGTTAGAGCTCTTACACTCGCATTGGCCCGACCCTACCTAGTCCACTTGCAACCTAGTAGCAACCAATTTTTGTAGCGGGCATAGGATACCAAATATGCGTGAAGTATCCATGTAGCCAATTGGGCGCCGAATGTCATCAGGTTGGGTATTTTCAAATTTGAATTTATTAAATTATTTAAGAAATTGTAACATGAACCCGAATTGATTTGAAATTGTCAACTCATCTAAAAATAAAATAAAACTTACCCAATTATTAAAAATATAAAATTTTAAATAGTTATTTTGTCTTATATTTTACCCTTCCAAATTTTTTTAAGAATTATTAAAAAAAATTAAAAATAGAGAAGTTAATGTATAACCTTAGCTGGGTGCGTGGGTTGGATCACCCGAAACTCAAGCTTGATCTAAATAGTTATTTGAGATCAGGTTTTCCCAGACACATAACCTGGGTTGCATCTCTATCCATGACTCACAACAAACCACATGTTCATCATGGCTCACATCGCTCCATGACTATAGCATTAGATTCAATTTTTTTTTGGAAAAAAGGTTCAAAGTAATAATGAGAACCCTTCGACAAACTTCAATTTTTTGTTTTTTGCATGACAATCGAATTACAATTCCATAAAATTTGTTGTGACATTTTTTTACCCAAAAGGATAGGGCAATAGATCAATCATATCATTGTCTATAAGAGGGATTACATGCAAGCATGGCCATAAGAACCATATGCACCGCTTCCAATGCTAACTTCTTCATTTTAAAATCATATCATGCTGCTAAAAAATTCTTTTACTAGTTGGAGACAAGAAGAACCATATGTGCAAGACAAAGATCATTTTGATTTAGCCAACAAGTACAAGGAAGAAGCATGTTTTAATTCATACTTCCATGGATTCTTGAGAAGCAAGCTTTGTGTCTTTAATCTATGGTAGAATACATTGAGATATGTTTGTTCCTTGCACTTGATGGAGAAACAGATGACCCTTGGTGTATTGCACATATGGTTAAATGCTCTTATTGTTTTCCATTGATAAACATCAATTTAAATAAAAACAATTATTAAAATGTCAAGTACCTAAGGTATCTACTTCTCAAACCCAAAGCAAAGTTAGTCTAACCCTAATCTATCTACAAGTCTAGTGGCTTTCACCAACTAACTAAAATATTTTAATAGTTGTGTTAAACTATTTGACATTAGTGTCAAAATGGTTTACTTGGAGCTTCCAACTACCAAATTGTGTCTTCTTCTCTATAGGCTTTCTTCTCTAGTGCTAACGTTAAAGAAGAAAGAGGTTTCTAGTGTTAGAGATGAACATGTAATTAAATGCTTAACCAAGTCAACTTTGGGATGCCACTTTTGTCAGGTCACTGCCCCCGTCATCCTCGACTTGAAACTTGTCCCAAGAGTATGTGGTCTTCCGCGCAATGAAATGGAGTTGAAATGCGGAAAACTTATGTAAGATCCCTTAATTTGAATTGGGTTACCTTTATTTTTATTTATTATTTAGTTGCCAATATGTGTGGTTTAAGCCAATTCTGATTGGTTTGCGTTATTTTTGAAATTAAAATAGTTACCAAAGATTTTAACAAAAACTAGCTTCACATTTATAGGTTTCAAGTTAATTTAAGTCATTTGGGATTTTTTGGAATTTTTAATGTTTTTTTGAAAAATTAGGGCATGGGCCCTACAGGCAAAATTAGGATTTTTAACCCTAAATGTCCCTAACTTTAAACTTAGACCTTAGGTAATTATTTTATAATTTTGTAGATTTTAATTTGGGTTTAAATAGCAAATTTATCCATTTTTTGCAGTAAATTCTATTTGTAACACACCCCCACCCCCCTCTCCCCTTTACTATAAAAGGAAAGGGGCTGCCACTTTCCCAATTGGGAAAGGGCTAAGACCTAGAGTTAGGAGGCCTAATCCCTCATTTTCCTAAAGGAGAAAGAGATTAAGGTTTGATTTGCTTAATATTTCTTTAATTCCATAGGGTTTTCTTAAATCTTTTCAAATCACTTCTTCTCCTATGGTTTAATCTCTATTTCAAAGCATAAAACTCCTGAATTGAATCTTTATTTTTAAACCCTAATATTGGAAATTTTGTTTTTGAGTTTCTTGAACCCTAGATCTAAGGTTTTTCAATAGATTTAGATTATTTAAATCGGATTTATGAAGGTATTGATAAAAATCATGTTTCGGGTAGGTGTTGAAGGTGTTTAAGGAGCCATTTTGAACCAAAAAGTTGCTGGAAGGTAAGGGTTTTGGGTTTTAAAGTTGCTGTGATTTTGGATCTATGATTTGATGTGTTTTTGAAATTGGTTCCATGATGAGAGGTTTAATGGTGATTTGATAAAATCTTAATCTTTGGTGGTATTTTCTTAGGGTTTTGCTTAATAATGATTAGATTTATTGTTTTGGAAGTTTTGATTTGATTATGATGGAGTTTGGGGCTTGGATTTTATATGTTATGATGAATTGATGTAGGTTCGGTTTGATTTTCAAACTGGGGAAGACGAACCAGATTTGCCGTTATGGCGATCGAACGGCCTTGTAGGCCGATCAAACGACAGTAGTACAATTTTGGACATTTTGTTTTCTTTTGCTTATTTCGATATTTTTACTCCTAAATATCATCCTTATGTTCATGTCGAGTAATTTGAGATAGGATGATCTATTGGAGGGTATGTTATTGTTTTTGGAAATTATGAAGAATATTAAGTATTTTTGTGAAATTGTATGTTGTTGGTTAAACATGTTAGGATTGCTTATCTTGAATCTATGGTTGAATGATTCCTTATGTTTTAAGCATGTTTCTAGCAAAATTATTGTATGAGAATGGAATGATATGTCTTCTTATAGTGTGATTAAATTATGGGTGAATGATGGTGCCATGTTTAGCTTTAAGTGTGGGATGAGTATGCTTATATGTGTTGAGCATGAGGTTGCACTTGATTTAAATGATGTTTTCCGATGGTTTTTCACTCATGATTTCAGTTAGAAGCCATGATTAAAGGTAAAAGAGTACATGCATGGTATGTTATAGGACTATCTTTGATGCATGCCCATATGCTTAGAAATGAATGTATCTTCCTAGTACACACACATGTTGGGAGTAATCATGGTAGTTGTTGATGCTTATGAATTATATATGATGCATGTGGGGCTGATGGGAGCACATTCAATGAATTTGGATTCATGTAGAGATTGCTCACGTATGCATCATATTGCATGCATTAAGAAATGGATTTGTGAATAGGACTTTATTGAGATTAGCTGGGTTGATCGATTGGATGCAATGATGTGAGATTGCATGCTAGATTAAACGACTGTTGGCTTATCGGTAATTGGTTGGTCTGAAAGGACATTATCTCAATTTGAGTTTTTGATTGGAACATAGATCCTCCCCGGGTTGAGAAGAGCAGAAAAGCTATAAGGAGACCAAAATATTGATATTATCTGGACCCTGAGAATCCAGCTGGTATGTCCGAGTGCACCAGCATACCATATGTGCTACTTGGGATTGCGGTCTTGACAAGCAAGGGCTGCTTAAGGGCTTCGGCCTTGATGGACAGGGGTTGCTCGGGAGTTTAGGCTTGATGGGTAGGGGTTGCTCAGGAGTTTAGGCTTGATGGGCAGGGGTTGCTCGAGGGCTTCAGCCTCGAAGAGGAGGTCTATCTGACAAGGGGTTGCTTAATGGCTCCGGCCATGAAGAGTATGGTTATTCTCTCTATTTATGGATAGGCATGTTAGATTAGTGTGTGGGAGACACTTATACATGCAGAATGGATGAGAATGTTTATGCATGATCTGAATGTGTTTGGGTACGTCAAAGCATCTTAGTTTGGCCTATCACCCTCAAAAAGATGGGCAATCAGAGAGAACCATCCAAACTGAAGAAGATATGCTCTGGACATGCGTCCTTGAGTGGAAGGGCAGTTGGGAGCAACACTTACCATTGGTAGAGCTTGCTTACAAAAATAGCTATCAAGCAAGCATCAAGATGGCACATTTGAAGGCATTATATAGGTGCCCATGTAGATCTCCTCTTTGTTGGAGTAAGGTCGGAAAACACCTTCTTACCTATCCCAAACCCGTGCAACAATCATAGAGAAGATCCGACTCATTCGAGAGAGTTTGCAAACAACACAAATTGGCAAAAGAGCTATGTTGACAAGAGGCAAAGAGATCTATAATTCAATGTGGGCGATCATGTATTCTTGAAGATCTCACCTTCCCATGGCATTGTGCATTTTAGCAAGAGAGAGGGAAACTATCTCCTCGATTATCGGACCCTTCGAAGCCCTTGAGTGCATTGGCACAATGGAGTATAGGGTGGCTCTACCCATTCAGCTCATGAACATTCACAATGTGTTCCACATTGGAACTAGATCCATCCCAAATACCAGATTTTGAACTGTTGGAGCTAGGGAATGATCTATCTTATGTGGAGGCACCATTGCGAATATTGGACAAGAAGGAGAAGGCTCTTAGACACAAAGTGATCCAATTGGTGGAGGTTCTATGGCGGAATCATAATGTGGAAGAGGCCACGTGGGAGCACAAAGATTAGGTTAAGGAGAAGTATCCTCACCTTTTTACCGCCGGCTGATAGCAAATTTTGAGTACAAATTCCTGTATGGTGGGTAGGATGTAAGATCTCTAGTTTTTATTTGGTTTAATTTTTTTTAATTATGTAAATTTGTGTTGTTTTTCTATTTGATATGATTTTGGGGTCATGAGTTAGTAATTATTACTCTAATAATGTTCAATTTTGCTTTTTATAAGTATTTGTGTCAAACTTGATTTTGATTATATGATGTTCTTTAGTGTTTTTTAAATTTATACAGAATTTTGGAATGTTTTTGGTTTGAACTGGGAAGGTTGAAGACGAGCTAGAATAGTGAACTATTACTGCTGATCAAATGGGCTAACAGTCATTCAAACGGTCAGCCTTTCAAACAAGATGTCTCGCCATTTGAATAGCTAGGTGTTTGAACGGTCAAACAAGGAGTTCAAACTGTTGTATTGCAGTTTTGTGATTTGGCTTATTTTTGTGGATTTTGGGTCATTTCTTGTTCTTTTCTCATAAATCAATTCTTTATGACTATGATGAGTTATTATTACCTAAAAATGCTACCATGATTACATGATAACCATCTTTCAAATATGATTTATCTCAAACATGAATATGACTATACTTGTTTTATTTTAGCATGATATTCTACTTGTTTTAAGTCCATGATTGCTAATTTCTCCATAATTACTCTATGATTCTAGTAGGTCTTGACCATGATAACTTGCATATACTTGCACATGTCACAATGATTTTAGATGATTCATGTTTCACATGTTTTAGCTCCAGTATAAACACTACTATGCATATGTAGATTCTTGTTTATCCCATTCTACCACATTCGTTAGACTTTGCTCGCATATGTATCATGTTTCATGCATCATTCGAATAATTTATAAACAAAGGTTAATCATGATTGGTCTAATTAATCGATTGGATGCAATTAAATGTCATTGTTTTCCATATTAGCTACTCAAAGGTTTATCGAATCTATTTTATGTCCGAAAGGATAGGGTTTTATGTCCAATGGACGAGGTTTTATGTTTCTTTGAGGACAAGTTTCCTCCTTAGGTGAGAAAAGTGGAATTCTATAATGAATTAAATTGTTGAGTTATCTAGACCACAAGAATCTAGGTTGGTTTGTCCATGTGCACCGGCTTACTAGGGGTATTTTCCCCATTTGGAAACTTACCCAAACTACTCTAGTTTCTTTTTGAAAGTTGGACCTTCCCTATTAGGGATTGTCTAGGTGAGAAATTCCACTTATGCTTCTCAATTGTGAGACATTCACTAGCTAATTTATGCAGGTGTATGGTATATAATACTCATTGACACAGGTTGTATAGGAACAATGATGCTTATATTACACATGGCGATTATGGAATAAATTTACATGAATATGCAGGATGGTGTATGATTGATACACTTGATTTTGCAAGGTGAATATTTATATTGAGATATGATTTGCATGAGAATTGATTCATGTAGGATGGGATTGTTATAATGAGATTTATATTGTTACATGTGATGTATATATGTTTTATGACTATAGATGAAAACATGATGTATAGATGACATGATTATGTGCTTTTAGAATATCAGTTATATTATAATATGTAGGTGGCATGATTATATGTTTATGGAATGTGTTATGCATTATGATATACAAGCAACATAATTATGTATTGCATAATTATGTGTATATAGAATGTGTTTTACATGATGCACATGTGGCATGAGTATATGTTTATGGAATGTGGATTATAATATGATGCACAAGTGGCATGGATATATATGATTTGTCCCATGATGAATGAGGGTGGTGAATGAGTATGTGATGAATGCTATATTAATAATGCATGTGATATCATTATGAGTATTTTCCATATTAAAACCCTTACTAAGCAAAAGCTCACCTTTCTTTATTTTGTGGTTGCATGTCATGCCATCTAGATGCTTTGGATGGGCTCTACGTTGGGCATGAGGATGCCACGATCATTGAGAGGGGCTATGGTTGCTTAGGGTTATGTTATTTGGTTCCATGTTATGTTCAACTTATACATTTGACTTTACTTTACACTATATTTAGCCATTATTGGTTTAGACTAATTAGCCATTGTTGATTTATTTTTATGTGATAATTAGTTGATGTGGGTATGTGTGGACTAAGACATTAATTAGTAGTGCTTAATTTTGCTTGATTTGCTTTTATACAAAGTGCTCACACACTTACTCCATTGTGTGTTCTCCTAAGGATGGGTTAAGTTGTTACACCCCAGCACCCGCTCGACCTGAGCCGGGCCCGGTTTAAGGGCCAGTCAAGCGCACAAGGGCGATTAGAATTGCATTAATGCTTTTACGGAAGTCTTAACCCTTCTAACGGGCAATTAATAGACATGGAGTCGCCACCTTAATGTCCTTTGAGCAAAATAAATAAGGAAAGTAAAGAGGATAATAACTTTGTAATAAAATCCTTACACAACCCACATACATAATATCCAAAGCCGACACGTGGCTCGAATTAGAAAGATTGAAACAAGTTTACAATCATAAGAAATATACACGTCTAATATATAATCATCCATACTAGATGCTCTAGCACCATCAATATGTAAATCAAAAAACAAAATAACATCTGAAAGCATCTATGCCTAATCCCACGCATATCCCGGTAGTCCTCATAAAGAGAATCCTGATCAACTACATATCGCACCTGCAGCCCCAAAACAAATCACAGAAAGAGGGGTGAGTACGAAACTCAGTAAGGTTTGAAATCAATAGCATTAATTAGAAAACACCTACGACACAACAATATGGTATTTCATATCCCTAATTCACATAATATTCATATTTCTCATCATTTCCCTTACTATACCCCTACTTACTTATAAGTAATGATCTTGCATACAAGTATCACATATATCATAATTAGGGCATAAATATTCACATTATGACCTAGCATCCATCCTACATAAATAGTGATTCTCATCCAATCATATCATGCATAATATCATATATAATCTGCATGAGAAATGTCTCTAACACATATTGATCATGTATAAACACCACATAAACCTGTATGAGAAGTGTCTCTAACACATATTTCAGATCATGCATCAATATCACATAAACTTGCATGAGAAGTGTTTCCACTGGAAAGTAATCAGAAATTTCACAAAACATATGTACTGACAGCATTATGTATATTCATAACTCAATCTGTATTTTCAGCTACTTCAACTTAAGATTCAGTTAATTCAGTTTCAGATTCAGCTAATTCAGCTTTAGATTCAGCTAAATCAGATAAGTAGCTTTTCAGCTAATTAAGATAACTTTTCATATTAAGATTCAGCCAATACAAACAGACCCTTAGCCTCTATATGTGTATTTATTTATTAAACAGAAACAATTAAAATTTAATTGTTCACTTAATTTCACTCTCAAATTATCAATTAATTAATAATCAATCAATTCACACATAGACATGACAATTTTACATGGAAAACTCCAACGAGGGTAAAAAACCACGACATTTTCTAAGTAATCAAATTAATGCACTAAAACACATACTTTATGGACACAAGTAAATTACCAGCCTTGTTTAGACTCTAACACAAGCTCCTCTTGTTTAGATCGTTGTTGTTGGCATTCTCTAAGTACTTGAAACTTTGTCTTCCTTGCTTCATCACTATCTGTTTTTAGTATTCAATAATCTCCTATTGTTGTCTTGACTTTGGCCTTGCGAAAATCTAAACTTCATTGCTACTAGACTGTTTCACAAGTAATGATAAAGCATAATATCATGTAATCTAAAATTATTGCTACTAGTCTGTTTCACAAGTCAATTGTATATCATTGACTCGTCTACAATCCACATTCAAGCTAGGGTAAGCCAATACCATCAATGATTTATCTCTATTTATAGTATGATTCATTTTCACTAATGGTGACTTATCACCGTTGGCAAACTTGTTCATCTTTGCATAAAATGATAACACTTCTTTATTTGCTTTATGAATAAGAAACACCAATTGCAAGTCTTCATTGTCTTCTCATTCATATAGAATGGATGATTGTGACGATGAAATCAAATACTTCAAAATCACATTACTATTGATGAAAAGTCTTTTTTTGACTTAAACCTGCAGCTCGCCAAACATCACCAAGGGATCAATGTCAATCAACCGCACCTTTTCACCTATATACACGCTATCATTACATGCCTCTCTATTGTAATGGATATAAATATCAATCATCTCCATTTTGCTAGTTAAAGGGTGATCAGATTGGCTGATATGAAGGCTTTTTTACCCGGGATTGCTTCTGTCAAGGAAAAAACTTATTTTTACCTTATCCAGCAACTCTTCGGTGAGTCACCAAGTGTCATCTCCCACCAACAAACTCCTCTTGGCTGCAATCCTCCCTCTCCACTGGAACGGTGCCCATTGTGCATTTTGAGGATAAGTATATTGGTTTTATTTAAACCTTAGGGCAATTTCATCCTAAAGTATGTGATATGACATTTAATGTTCAAAGCCAGGGAATATGGAATATTTTGCTCTTCGGCCAAGTAATATGTGAAAATCTTTTTTCTCAATTCTATGTCATACCAATTGTTAAGCAAGTTTGATGAATATTGGAGTGATCTACATATCACTTATGACATTGTTCTAATCTTGGATCCTAGATACAAGGGCAAGTTGTTAAGATTCGATTTGACCCAATTATACGAGAAAGAGGTGGGGAGCTGATCGTTTATAATTAAACCCTTAGCAAGTGTACAAGGTAATTGTACTAGGATGAGTATTTAAGGGTTGTCGAACCTCAGGGACGGATAAATTATTACTAAATCTAAAGAGGAATTTGCTAATTGAAAACAAAAATAACTTAAACTTTAATTAAGTAAAGGAAATGAATCAACTAGTTTAAAAATAAGAGATTAATATGATGGAAATTACTTAGGAAATCGAATCCACTATAGAACCATAACAATTCCTTAACTTTTAATCTAAATCTAGTGTAAATATGAACAAGTATTCTCAGCTACAAGCTAGAATTACTTCAGAAAGAATCATTAATTAAATTCCATGGTATGAACTATCTTCGACAATAGCACGAATCATCTACACTAAACTAGCTATAGGCATGACCCGTCTAATCTTAGTATAACTCATACAAGTCATTAATTATATGAACATTAAACTATTGTATGACCATCTCATCTAAATCACAGAAATTAGAATTGATGCAAATATCAAAACCACATCAATCTATCATCTAAAAGACAATAAATCAACATAGATTTGAATAAACATGAAAAGCTCTTCCATTAAAAAGGAAATCCTTATCATACAATTGTCATAATTCACAACTGAGATCTAAATTAAAAAGAAAAGAAACTGAAACTTATCTATAGCTTCATCAACTCCTAAGTAAAAGAAAAGTTTAGCCTTCTATTGTAGAAGAAAGCACTTGAATCTCCATTGAAAGCTTTAAGTTCTTCTCCATCTTCTCTTCAGAAAATCTACTTGCTAACCTCCAATTTCGAGCCAAATATGTCTTTTTATAGGCATAAGAACCGTAGGAAGAAGTTGTATATGAAAAGGACTCAAAATTGGCTGAAATAAGGAAACTGCGCGTTATCCTGTTCGAACCCCCTGCATGCCCGTTCGAACGCCTATACTGCATTTTGCTCCAAAATCACGTTATCCAATTTGATCCTTAAGAACGCCCCGTTCGAATGGATACACAGTTTCTACAATCTGGACAGTCCATTTTCTGTTCATTAAGCTCTTTCTTTCTTGTCCATATTAATTTTCAACTTGTTTATAACTCCGAAAAGTTGTCCAAATCACTTTAAAGCATGTCAAGACTATTTTTAATTATTTCAAACATCGTCCAAGTACTTCGATAAACGCATTTTACCTACAGAGCATTAAAACATCACATTTTAGACATGTAGAATATAACTAAAATTCCAACTTGACTTAAATACATATCTAAACTACTAATAACTACAAAATTATTAATAATTAAACTAAAATACTAATATCTATCTTAATCTAAATAAACCATAACTAACTCTAAATTAACCTAATCTATACTAGCAAATAAGGTAAAAAGGCATATAAAATATATATATATATATATATATATTTCATACTTATCAAATACCCCCAAACTTATATTTTGCTAGTCCTCGAGCAAAACAAAATAACTAATCTAGAAAAATAAATAAATGCCACTTTCGTAGGGAATCACGATTGCATTTAGCGTATGCAATAAGCCTTTAAACTCCTAGGTGTCCCTAGTCGGACGAGTTGTGTCTCGTGAGGGTTTGCAGCAATGATACCCACAAACATCTAAACCTAAGAAAATAAATAAAATAAAACAAGAAAACAAAAATTCTAAAAACAATCTTCTCTTAAAAACACACAACTATTTCTAAAAAAAACCAACCACAAATACTTGAAACAAGTAAATAATTCCTATCTGATCACTTTTAAGTAAGTAATCATCTATTCTATAACCTCATCTTAGAAATAATTGTGCAACTACATATATACATTTCAAAAATATAAAGTGTAGAAACTTTGTAGTCATACAATTTCACTCTCTATTAACAAGCATATCTTATGTGACCCATTAACCAGGCTCATTAAAGTTCACTAACTGAAAAATATAACAATGACAATCTTTCATCTTTAACATCTCATAATAAAACCTCATGTATTAACCTTCAAATTTAAATTAAATTCAGGGAATAAGAGCATAATATAGCTCAAAATATGACTTGTGCAATACTTAGTTCTATTAAGCTTTCTAAATAGTCCATGTAACAAGCATTAGGCCAGTGTCCCTAATCTAGTTGGCTCAAGGCACTAGGTGTTGAAACACCCCTCAGGCTTAATAACTTGAACTATAAATGCTACAGAACTAAGTAAGTCATAAAAGAATTTATCTCAACTTTTCACCTTTTGACGCGATCCCTTATACTTGGCTAGGCACAAGGCCCAGTTATTCAGTGAAAAGAGAAACAAACCTTTACTCTTTTTTTTATCATTTTTTTTTCAATCAATCTATCTTTTTTTTCAACCTTTTTTTCTTCTCATTCTTTTTTTTTTCATTACACTTATCCCATTTTTTTTTTCAAATAATAGCCAAGCATAAAGATCTATCATAAAACATTAAAAATTACTTAATTGCCAAGTTTTCAAAAATATGCTTAGTTTAAGATATCCCACTAAGATTACAAGTAATAAATCATAAAATTATATTCCTACAAGTTTCAAGTATGTGAAATGTGATTTAAAAATATAAGCACAATTATCCATGATAAAGAAAATAAAATAGAAATTACTCACTCAATCATTTTCATCACTTAATTAATTACTTGAACTTTCTTCATGAAATTGATCTCTTTAAAAAAGACATATGCTTTTAAAAGAAAATAAATGATAAAAAACACATAAAAGAAAACAAAAGAAAACAAAAGAAAAACTAAAAACATACTCTAAAACATCCTAAAAGAAAAAGAAGAAATAAAAATATCTTTTTACACCCCCTAACCTAAACTGAACATTGTCCTCAATGTAAAAGAAAATATGTACTACAATGACAAGAATAAGTAAGAGAGGGAAAGAAAGATATCGCCTGAATGCATAACTAATCCACTAATCTGAAAGTGAATTACATAGGATTGAGAAAGCATGAGAAACATACATATAAAGAGCAATTTCCCAAACCTAAAATACCAAGCTCCCAAAAAAGAGATAACAACAAAAACTATAATGAGAAAAGAAACTAAAAGCTGAAAAAAATAAGTAAATAAAACCCAAATAAACCAAAGAAAATAAATAAAATGAAGGAAAAGAAATATATTAAAAGCATGGGTTGCCTCCCAAGAAGCGCTAAGTTTATTGTCTTCAGCCAGATATTGCCAACATTCTCAAATATATCAAGGTGGGTGGTAAATATTGGCATTGGCTATTCTCTTAAGTCTCCAAAATGATGGTTCAAAAATATTAGAAGGCACAACTTGATTATGGGCTGATGCTACAAAAGATGGACCTCTATCATAAGCATCGAATGTAAAATTGTCTACCACAAAACATTCAGCATTAGAATTCACAGGTAAATGGTTAGACACATCAAAAATATTTAGGTTCACTTTCATGTTCCCAAAGGTCATCTCCATTACCCCCATCCTACAATTTATGCATGCATTAGCTGTGGCAAGGAAAGGGCGACCTAGAATGATAGGAATATGATGTGTGGAGTTGGCACCGGTTTCCATATCTAAGACAATAAAATCAACAGGGAAAAAGAACCGGTCAACTTTCACTAAGACATCCTCAATTACTCCCCGAGGCTTACACACAGAATGGTCGGCTAGCTGCAATGTAATTGATGTAGGCTGCAATTTACCTAACCCTAATTTCTCATACACCGAGTAAGGGAGTAGATTGACACTCGCACCAAGGTCAATGAGGGATCTATGAATGAGTGATCGCTTATGACACAAGAAATAGTTAGCACTCCAGGGTCCTTATACTTAGGTGGGGTGTCAAACTTCAAAAGAGAGCTAACTTGCTCGGTGAGGAAGACCCATGTGAATAAGGAACTTAACATAAGCAGGGACTTGCTTAATGGCTTCTAAGAGGGGGAGATTAATTTTGACTTATTTGAAAGTCTCAATAATCTCATCAGTCCTAGCTGTGCTCTTTCTAAATGGTGGGGCCATGTCCAGACACTGAGGAAAATGTGCCTTAGGGATATAAGATCCATCAGAAGTGGTCTTAGACTGTGACTCTAAGGAAGGGGAAGGGGATACAAACTCCTTCTCATGTGGTGCACTAACTTCTACTTGAGGCTCATTAGGGGCTGCCCTCTCTAACTCCTCACTCCTATCATCTGTCACTGGTGTCCCTCCAACACTCTTATCAACAATCCTCCCACTCTTAAGGGTCATTATGGAATTAACTTGTTCATTAGAGGAAGGAGCTCCCTCTACCTGAAATTGACTTTTGGGGTTATGTATAGGTTCACTTGGCAAAGTCCCCATCTCTCTCTTATTAATAGCATTAGCTAGTTGTCCAATTTGGGCTTCTAACTTTACTATAGATTGTGTGTTAGAGTGGAGGAGTTGGGATTGAGATTAAATGCCTTGCAAGACACTCAAGACCTTTTCTTCAAAACTTGAACTCCTATTGGGTTGGACATATGGATGTTGGACTTAAGATTGGTGGATATGGGCTGGTGGGACATGGAATGGTTGCCTAGGGGGTTGGTTGCCTACCACCCCTTAGTTTTGTGCCTGCCAGGAAAAGTTAGATTGATTCTTCCACCCAGGGTTATATGTGTTTGAAAATGAATTGTTCTCAGCCCTAGGGAAGGATTGGGTGGCATGTACATACTCTTAGACAAGCTTAGGAAATTGATAGGCAAAGGGGCACTCCATGATAGTATGGGCTGGGCTAAGGCATATTGTGCATGCATCTTGAGTGAAGGGAGTGGGCTGATGTGTTGAAGTCATAAGGAGGTCCAGCTTCCTACTTAAAGTATCAACTTTAGAGGAGATGTATAATGGGTTTTTGACTTCATACAAGCCACCCCTAGAGGGGGCATTGTTCAAGGTAGATAGTCCGCTCTCATTTCTATTCAACGCAGTATGTTGAAGAGAATTTTCACTCAAGTCCTCAAAAAGTTTTCATGCCTCATTTTCATTTTTTAGCAAAAAGGTACCACCACAACTTGCATCAACAAGATGACGGTTTTGTTCAGTAAGACCCTCATAAAAACGTTGCACTAATTGCCACTTAGGGGCAGCATGATGAGGACACCTCCTAAGAAGGTCCTTAAGTCTATCCCAACTCTCATGGAACTGTTCAGTGGGAAGTTGGGCAAAAGTGGTTATGGCCTTTCTCATTTGGTTGGTCTTACTTATTGGGAAGTATTTTTTGAGGAATTCTTGTTGCATTTGTGCCCAAGTTGCGATGGTGTCTGGCTCTAAAGAGTGAAGCCATTCCTTAGTCTTATCTTTCAATGTGAAAGGAAAAAAGACGAAGTTTAACAGCTTCATTGGTTAAATTTGAGAGCTTAAAAGTTGTGCATATTTCCAAGAAGTCATCTAGGTGCTTATACGTGTTTTCATTATTAAGTCCATAAAAAGATAGAAACATTTGAATAACATTGGGCTTAATTTCATAATTTTGAGCAGCAACCGCTAGCAACCTAATGCATGAAGGGGAGGTGTACTCATTGGGAATGTAATACTCCCTTAGAGCTTTGAGTGGTGCATCTACTAACTGATGTTCAGCCATGATGAGGGTAGAAGTAGTGTGGGTGGAGGAATTGGTGGGAGAGTTTGGGGGTGTAGGGATGTAGGTCGAGGGCAACTCAGCTCTCTTAGATGTCCGCTCAGGCTCAGGGTCAAATGATACTAATTGGGGGAGTAAGGAGCGACGACCACGCATACACTACAAAAAAACCACACAATTTTAAGTGTAAAAAGGGAAAAATGAAGCAAAAATAACTTAAGGAAAAAGAATAAAGAAGGAGAGGGACCTTGCAAACCGAAGAGAAGCACTATGCTTTCCAATGTCCACTTGTGGCCACAAGTGTAGAGAGCACCTTCAACTCAACCTACAAGATCAAATTAAAAGAAGTTAAGAAACTAAGAATTAACCTAAAAAAAAATAAACTATAACTAAATTATCTAGAATTATCCTAAAGCTAATTTAGTAACAAATCAACACCGTCCCCGGCAACGGCACCAAAAATTTGATCGTTTATAATTAAACCCTTTGCAAGTGTATAAGGTAATTGTACTAGGATGAGTATTTAAGGGTTGTCGAACCTCAGGGATAGATGAATTATTACTAAATCTAAAGAGGAATTTGCTGATTGAAAACTAAAACAACTTAAACTTTAATTAAGTAAAGGAAAGGAATCAACTAGTTTAAAAACAAGAGATTAATATGATGAAAATTACTTAGAAAATCGAATCCACTATAGAACCATAACAATTCCTTAACTTTTAACCTAAATCTAGTGTGAATATGAACAAGTATTCTCAGCTACAAGCTAGAATTACTTTAGAAAGAATCATTAATTAAATTCCATGGCATAAACTATCTTCGACAATAGCACGAATCATCTACACTAAACTAGCTATAGGCATGACCCGTCTAATCTTAGTATAACTCATACAAGTCATTAATTATATGAACATTAAACTATTGTATGACCATCTCATCTAAATCACAGAAATTAGAATTGATGCAAATATCAAAACCACATCAATCTATCATCTAAAAGACAATAAATCAACATAGATTTGAATAAACATGAAAAGCTCTTCCATTAAAAAGGAAATCCTTATCATACAATTGTCATAATTCACAACTGAGATCTAAATTAAAAAGAAAAGAAACTGAAACTTATCTATAGCTTCATCAACTCCTAAGTAAAAGAAAAGTTTAGCCTTCTATTGTAGAAGAAAGCACTTGAATCTCCATTGAAAGCTTTAAGTTCTTCTCCATCTTCTCTTCAGAAAATCTACTTGCTAACCTCCAATTTCGAGCCAAATATGTCTTTTTATAGGCATAAGAACCGTAGGAAGAAGTTGTATATGAAAAGGACTCAAAATTGGCTGAAATAAGGAAATCGCGTTATCTGTTCGAACCCCCTGCATGCCCGTTCGAACGCCTATACTGCATTTTGCTCCAAAATCACGTTATCCAATTTGATCCTTAAGAACGCCCCGTTCGAATGGATATACAGTTTCTACAATCTGGACAGTCCATTTTCTGTTCATTAAGCTCTTTCTTTCTTGTCCATATTAATTTCCAACTTGTTTATAACTCCGAAAAGTTGTCCAAATCACTTTAAAGCATGTCAAGACTATTTTTAATTATTTCAAACATCGTCCAAGTACTTCGATAAACGCATTTTACCTACAGAGCATTAAAACATCACATTTTAGACATGTAGAATATAACTAAAATTCCAACTTGACTTAAATACATATCTAAACTACTAATAACTACAAAATTATTAATAATTAAACTAAAATACTAATATCTATCTTAATCTAAATAAACCATAACTAACTCTAAATTAACCTAATCTATACTAGCAAATAAGGTAAAAAGGCATATAAAATAGATATATATTTCATACTTATCAGGAGCTTACATTTAGAATGGAGTATGGTAGGGCTTCAATTGTTATGTGATCAATATAAGAGGAAAATATGTACAATTGTGGACTGAGCCTCTAGCGAGGTAGTAGCAAGTCCCCCAAATGACAAGCATTCAATGATTTTTGGAAGAAGGATGTTCTAAAACCAATAACAATGGTAAATCTGAGTTGAATTTATACTATGAAGGGAAGTTAGAAAGAAGGTATACTGATTTGCACATGTTTTGTTGGTGGAAGATGAACTAAGACAACTTTCCAGTATTGGCATTCCACACTCATGACAGACATTTTGAATTTCTGGTAATGCCCCATCTACTTTTCAGTCTTAAGAATGAGGTGTTTCGCCCGTACTTGCGCTGGTTTGTTTTGGTATTTTTTGATGACATCTTGGTGTATAGCCTTTCTTGGGAGACTCACTTATCCCATCTCCGATGTGTTTTTGCCTTTTTGGAGTAGCACTCTCTATTCCTTAAGCAGTCCAAATGTGTCTTTAGTGCTCCTCAGGTTGATTATTTAGAACATTATCATAGGTGAGGGCATGTTGATTGATTCGGCCAATGTCGCCTCTATGATAGAGTGGCCCATTTCAATGTCTCCTAAGGCTTTAGGAAGTTTTTTGGGTCTTACAATCTATTATTGTCGTTTTATTTCACAGTATGGGACTATCGCTGCACCTCTTACAACTTTGCTTAAAAAGAGGTCCTTCTAGTGGTCTGCAGATACTCAAGTCGCTTTTGACACTCTTAAGGCGGCCATGTCAACTGCCCCCATCCTTGCATTATCTGATTTTTACCAGCCTTTTATTGTGGTGCCATTTTATTACAATCCACGTGCCCCATTGCCTTTTTCAGCAAAGCACTCTCAGGGCATTCTCTTTTGCTACCGGCTTGAGAGAGAGATGTTGGCGATTGTACATGCAGTTACGAAATGTCACCCCTATTTGTTGGGTCGACATTTTATTATCAACATTGATCATCAACTACTGAAATATCTTTGGGAACAACATATCTCTACTCCTGCCCAACAACGTTGGATTTCTAAACTCTTGGGTTATGACTACAAGTTGGCTTATAAAAAAGGCTTAAAGAATATTGTAGTTAATGCTCTCTCCATGCAATTCGCCACGACTCAAGATATGGCATTATCTAGACCAATATTTCCCTTTATGGTTCATCTCGGCCAGGTGTATTCTCTGGACACAGAGGCTTTGGCTTTATTGGACTGCTTACGAGCTGACCCTTCCTGTGTGCCCTCTTTTGTTTTGTAGGGTAACTTGTTGTATTGGAAAGATCGTCTGTGGGTTTTGAATGTTACTTAGCTCTACACTGCTATTCTTTCTCATTTCCATGACTATTCGTTTGCTGGACATAAAAGATCATTTCGCACTTACAAGCCAGTTAGTCAGAGTTTATTGTGGAAGGGCATTCGCCATGTCGTCCATGATTATGTTGCTGCTTGCCATATTTGCCAATGCGTCAAAGCTTCTACCACTGCTCCTGCAAATTTACTCCAACCTCTTCATATTCCTAAGGGCATCTGGGATGACATTTTTATGGATTTCATTGAAGCTCTACCTTTGGATAAAGGGAAATCAATTATTATGGTCGTAGTGGATCGTTTATCAAAATATGCTCATTTCAGCCCTCTTGGCCATCCGTTCATTAGTGTTCTATGTTTATGATGCGGCCAAGCTTCATGGCATGCCGCATATCATCGTATCTACCCGTGACCGTGTTTTTATTTCTCACTTTTGGTAGGAATTCTTAGCTCTCCATGGTATCTCCTTGCAAATGAGTTTGGCACATCACCCTCAAACCGATGGGCAAACCCAGGTGGCCAACAAGTGCCTTGAGCAATATCTTCATTGTTTTGTTGGGGACAATTTGCACAAGTAGTTTCAATTCTTGCCTTGGGCTGAATATTCTTATAATATGGCTTTTCATACCGCCATTGACTTCACACTTTTTTGGGTAGTGTATGGTCGCGGTCCTCCTATTATATTGGCTTATGTTCCCCACCGAGCTGCTGTGGGCGAGGTCGATCATCTTTTTCAAATTTGAGATGATCTGTTGGCGACTTGATTTATGTCAGTTTCCTTCCCCACAACAGTCATCTTTATATCAGCCTATGAGTGCCAAGATAGCTCATCAATTTTCTGGTCCTTACTTTATTATTTTGCGTGAGTTCCTTTGCATATCGCCTCTAACTTCCCGTTGGCTCTCAGGTTCATCCAGTCTTCCATGTTTCACGCCTTTGCCACTTTGTGGGCGATCCATGCTGAGTTTCTCAGAGTTTGCCACCCCGGTACTACTTCTAGAAGCTTCCCCTCTCATTCTGTCTTCTATTATTGACACTAGTCATGTCATTATTGTTCTTTGGATGATGCTTCACATATGTTAGAGGATGATTTTTATGCTTGTTTTATCAATTTTGCGCCTTGAGGTTAAGGAAGTAGCGGAGAGTGGTGGATTGTTATGAATCATCCATTGTTGTAGATCGGAGAATTATTTGTGAATATTAGAAGAAATGGTAGTGTTGAGAAGGGAAGATAGTAATGGTTAGACGAAGAGAGGAAGGAATTAGGGTTACGAAAAAAGTTTAGACGAAAGGGGGAAAGTTAGGATGATAGATTAGGTCAGACGATGGGAAGAAGGATAATCATAAGACTAATTCATTCTCTGACCGAAATTAAGGCCCAACCCTTACATTAAATAGAACTCCTAAATGGGCCTAAACACTAACTTAAAAGCCCATTAAAACTAATGAAATAGAAATTACAAATAACTCCCTAATTACACACTACTAATAAAATAAACTATTCCTAATGGCCTTTTAAATGGGTCATAACAATCCACCACCGCTTTCGCATCACCTCATCTTTGAGGTGATAACGAGGTGATAATCACTACCCTTAACCTACATGATAAATAAAATATCCCAAGAGAGTGCACCAATAGGGCACACAACTTATTTGCTGCTGCATCAGGTTTCAAATGCTGAGTAGTTTGCGGGGCCCAGATTTGGGAATGGAAGCACATATTTTAGATGGTCATAAAGAAAAATGCATGGTTGTGGGCAGCCATTCCAGATCAGGGTCAAACAAACACTAGTCATACATGCCTTTAGTGGAGCATGTAGAATTACCCGAATTGGTGGGACAAGTCAGACATTCGGTTTGCAAGAAATTTGCGAAGCCGGACCATATATAGTTTGATAGTTCCCGCATTTCTGTTTCCACGACCATCTATACTAAGGTCTTCTTCCAGAGTTGCCCTAGTGCCGCCATAAGGGATTCTCCTCACAATCGGTCAGGAATCTTGTTGTGAAGCATCGCCTGCATCGATCCATGTTTGTACATTAGAGAGAGAGAGAGCAAAATCTGCAGAAAATCTTTGAATTCGTTGTAGGGATGAGGCTGGGAATGGAAGGCCTTGTGCTGGATGGAGGATTTGGTGCCAGAATTTGTGTGGGAGTCATCTTCCTCCAAGGAAAAACTCTAGCCTTTTCTGCTCTCTGTGCTGCCATGAAACCAGACTGCGGAGTCCCAAGTCACTTTCTATTTCCCGATTGCAAAAAGCTCAGAGCTTTAGAGATTACCAAAAGATGTATTGGAGGTGGCGCAAACGGATATTCCGGTTGAGAAGTTGGCTGCAGTGAGGGAGGGAGGCGATGGTTCAGATAGTGGGCGGGGCTGAGTTCTTGGCAAATTTAGCGGAGGTTCTGGGTGAGTTCTGTCCGTTTCAAGACCTGCTGCAGCAGTTGGCCATCGAGGCAGAGGTTGACAACCGCGACTGAAACTGAGAGGGAGACATGGAGGAAGGTGGTCCACAAAGGGATCCGTAGTTGATTCTGTGAGAGGGAGCCATCGGTCGAGAGCAGTGGCGATGAGAGAATAATTGGAGCAGAGGAGGAGGACCAAAATAGCCGCTTATGAGTGGTAGTCCACGAATTGAGGGCCATCCCCTAGATTAAAGGGAAAACTTGAAACAAAGAAGCCCTTGACATTGGAATGGTGCGCCCTCTGCCGACCATGCCATGCCAGAATTCTACCATGCACTAAAAAAAATTGAACGTTGAAACCTGAGTAGATCCGGTATTTGCTTGTTACGAGGCATGGTTAACTTGCTGCTTCATAACAGATGGTTGCCGAGTGACAGACAACGTCGAGGATAGAGAAGTTGTAATAATGGTAAATTACAGGAAAGGACTACTCCGATACACATGTTGTAGATCGGAGATTTACTCATGAATATTAGAAGAAATGGTAGGGTTGAGAAGGGAAGATAGTAAAGGTTAGACGAAGAGAGGAAGGAATTCGGGTTATGAAAAAAGTTTAGATAAAAAGCGGAAAATTAGGATGATAGATTAGGTCAGATGATGGGAAGAAGGATAACCATAAGACTAATTGAAAGATTAATTCATTCTCTGACCGAAATTAGGGTACAACCTTTACATTAAATAGAATTCTTAAATGGGCCTAAACACAAACCTTAAAGCCCATTAAAACTAATAAAATAAAAATTATAAATAACTCCCTAATTATATACTATTAATAAAATAAACTATTCCTAATGTGCTTTTAAATGGGTCATAACATCCATTGGTTTCCAGAACATTCACTACAACAAAAAGGACTATTAGCGATGCATTTATGCATCGCTAATAGTCCACTAAGTCTCGCTAATGACTATTAGCGACATATAATAAATGTCAAAAAAAGTGTCATCGCTATTGTGTATTTGCGACATATAAACAAAAACGTCACTAATATGACCATTTAGCGACGTATATAAAAGCGTCGCTAATAGTTGATTATTAGCGACACATAAATAAGCGTCGCTAATACTTAATTATTAGCGACGCTTATTTTTAAGCATCAGGCGCTTGTATATGCGTCGCTAATAGAATAACCATTTTTTAAAAAATGAAAATAATTTATTAATGACGTATACAGAAATGTCGCTAAAAAAACAATTATTAGCGACGCTTTTCTATACGTCGCTAATATTATAATATTAAAAAAAAATTAAGTATAATAACCGTGCATTTAAAGTGTCGGTAATTCATTTTAATATATTTTAAAAAAAATAGCGACGCATATAGATGCGTTGCTAAAGAGGAAATTTTTTTTAACAAAAATCCCTGGTGGGCCACCGGGTCCACCAGGGAAGGGAGAGCGGGGTCCGGAGAAGGGGGGAGCAAGGGGGAGGGGGGAAGAGAGGGGGAGCAGGGGAACCAGATTCCGGCAACCCGAACCCCTTCTCCTCGTGACAAGGTGAAAGGGAGGGGGGGAGAAATGACGATGGGAGGGGGTGATGAAGGGGGAGGGGAGGAGGGAGGAGATGAAGGGAGATGGGGGGAGAGGGGGAGGAATGGGTGGGGTGCGGGAATCCAGCAGGGGAACCTGATGCCGGATTCCGGCAGCGGAACTAGATTCCGGGAGGCCCTCCTCCGGAAGGGGAAGGGGAAGGGGAAGGGGAAGGGAGGAGGGCAGGGGGAGGGCAAGGGAAGGGGGACCGAGGAGAGGGGAGAGGGGAGAGGGGGGCGTGGGGTAGGGGAAGGGGAAGGGAGGAGGGCGGAGGCAGAGCAGAGGAGGATGCGGAACAGGGACAGTGGCGGCTGGCGTAGCGGAGGCAGGGTGGAGGCGCGGTGGAGTGGATGTGCAGGGGGAACAGGGGGGAAGGGAGGAGCTGGGGAGGAGACGGAGCTGGGACGAAGTCGGCCGGAGCGGCAGAGGCGGGATGGAGGCGCGGTGGTGGCAGAGTGGAGGAGCGGCTTCTATGAAGGCAGAACAAGGAGGAGGGAAAAGGGAGGACGGCGGAGAAGAAGCGGAGACGGGATGGTAGCTGCCGGCGCGGCGAAGGCAAAGTGGAAGTGCAGATTTAGGGGGGGAGGGGGGGGGGGGGGGGCGAGCGGTTTTTTACTTCGCCAGTGCGGGCAAAATTTCACCCGCGCGAGCAAGCCAAATTTTCCACGTAGGAGTGGGAAATTTACCTGCACGCGAATAATCTTTAGCGACGTTTAGTAGTAAACGTCCCAATAGTACGTACTATTTACGCCGTTTAAATCTAAGCATCACAAAAAAGATATTATTTGCGACGATTACTACTAAACGTCACCAATAATATTTTTTTTAAATTAAAATATTCATCTCTCCTCTCTCTACCCTCTATCCCCTCTCTCTCTCCCTTCTCTCTCTACCCCCTCTGCTCGCGCTCCCCCCCTCTCCTCTCTCTCCTCTCTCCTCTCTCTCTCTCCTCTCCCTCTTCCCTCTCCCTCTCCTCTCTCTCTTTCCACTCCCTCCCACTCCCCTCTCTCTCTCCTCTCCCTCTTTGCTCTCCCTCTCTCTCTCTTCTCTCTCTCTCTTCCCTCTCTCCTATCTCTCTACACACTCTCTCCTCTAATTTCAATTTTTTAAGATTTTTTATTCTTTAAATTTTGTTTCAAAAAAATAAAAAAATCATATTAGCGACGTATAAAACTATGTCGCTAATACATGTACTAATAGTAACATATAAAACTATATGTCGCTATTAGTATTTTTTTTATTTTATTTCTTATTTTAAAAATATAAAAATTAATAAAATAAAATTCCCCTCTCTCTTCCCTCCACTCTCCCTCTCTCTCTTCCCTCCCCTCTCCTCTCTTTATCTCTCTCCTCTTCCTCTCTCCATCTTATTCCCCCCTCTCTCTTCCCTCTCCTCTCCTTCTCCACTCTCTCTCTACCCTCTCTCTCCTCTCTCTCTGCACAATATCTCTCCTCTAATTACAATTTTTTATGATTTTTTTATTTTTAAACATTAATATTTAAATTAAAAAAAGAAATAAAATAAATACTATTAGCGACGTATAGAAATATACATCGTTAATAGGCAGGGTATTAGCGACATATATGATTATACGTCGCTAATACCCTGCATATAGGGGTGTAAACGGATGGACGCGGACGCGGACAAGGGTGGTCTGCAGTTGTCCGTTTACAAATGAAAGTCATGTCCGTCCGTCCGCTGTCCGTGATGGACACAAGATCTGTCCGTCCGTATCAGTCCGTCACGGACACGGGCGAACACGGACTGACACAGACTATTCCCAAGGCTACTTGTTCAGTGGTGCAAGGCGGTGATCCGGCAGCCTTGAATGGTGGAGATGAGAAAAGAGGTGGGAATGGTGGAGCTTGGTAGAGAAAGGCGACGGCTTTGTGATGGTGTGAGATGGCGAGGAAGAGTGGGAGAAGGGGAGGAGCCCAGCAGAAGCAATGGCGAAGGGTGGCGGCGATGGAGGGAAGGGTGAAGGCGGCGGCGGCTATGGGTGAGGCTGGTGGTCAGTGGGGCGAGACGAAGTGAATTGCAAGGTGAGGCGGCGGCGACAGCAAGATGAGGCGGCAGTGACGACAAGGCAGCTGTGACGGCAAGGCGGTGGTGAAAGCAAGATGAGGCGGCGGCGGCAAGAGATGGTGATTTGGCCATTTAGGTTGAAATCGAGATGGGAAAGGCAGAGGGGAAAGTGGGAAACCGGTTAAAAATGTATATATACCCACGGACGCGGACAGCCGCGGACACGGACAAGCTGTGTCCGCAGCCATGTCCGTAAAAGGACCGGACCAAAACTTCTGTCTGCAGCCGTGTCCTTGTCTGCGCGGACAAGCCAATATCGTCCGTTTTCATTGCAGACGGACACGGCTGCGGACCGACGGCGGACAAATGCTGTCCATTTACACCCTTACCTGCATATTAGCAACGTATATTTCTATACGTCGCTAATAATATTTATTTTTTTTAATTTTAAAATATAATAATTTATAATTTTTTTAAAAAAATTACAAATTAATTAATATCCCTCTCCTTCTCTGTCACCTCTCTCCCTCTCTCTCCCCTCTCTCTCCTCTCCCTCTTCCCTCTCCCCTCTCTCCTCTCCCTCTCTCTCTCCTCTCTCTCTCTCTCCCCTCTCCCTCTTCCCTCTCCCTCTCTCTCTCTCCCCTCTCCCTCTTCCCTCTCCCTCTCTCTCTCTCCCCTCTCCCTCTTCCCTCTCCCTCTCTCTCTCTTCCCTCTCCTTTCTCTCCTATCTCCCTACACACTATCTCTCCTCTAATTTCAACTTTTTAAGATTTTTTATTCTTTAAAATTATTTTTAAAAAATAAAAAAATTAAAAGAAATCATATTAGCGACGTATAATTTTATACATCACCAATACATGTACTAATGGCGACGTCTAAGTTTATACGTCGCTAATACATGTACTAATTGCGACGTATAAAACTGTACGTCACTATTAGTATTTTTTTTATTTCTTATTTTAAAAATATAAAATTAATAATAAAAAAATTTAAATAAAATTACCCTCTCTCTTCCCTCCCCTCTCCTCTCTCTATGTCACTCCTCTTCCTCTGTCCATCTTATTCTCTCTCTCTTCCCTCCCCTCTCTCTCCCTCTCCTCTCTCTCTCCGTCTTATTCCTCTCTCTCCCTCTCTTCCCTCCCCTCTCTCTCTCTCTCTCTTCCCTCTCTCTCCGTCTCTCTCTCCACCCTCCCTCTCTCTCCATCCTCTCTCTCTCCTCCCTCTCTCTCTCTCTTCCCTCCCCTCTCTCTCTCTCTTTGATCCCTCTCTCTCCTCACTCTCACTCTCTCTCTCCATGCACTCTCTCTTTTATTATAAATTATATTTTAAAATTAATAATAAAATTTTAAAGTAAAATATATTATATATAAATAGTGAAAGTTTAATCTATTATTAACACTAGTTTTTATTAAAATTTTAATATTTATTTATTGTATATTTAAATAGTAAATATTGAATAAAATATATTATATTTAAGAAGTTTATTATATTTTTTAATATTTATTTATTAAATAAAATTAATTAATAAAGCTATTAGCGACGCTTTAAACTAAGTGTCGCTATTAGAAATGGTATTTGCGACGATTATGTAAAAGTGTCGGTAATAGTTTAAAATTTTTTTTATTTTTATTTTTAATTCATAACTATTAGTGACGCTTTTCTAAGCGTCGCTAATAGAAGCATTATTAGCGATGCTTTCGTATTAGCATAGCTATTAGCGACGCTTAAGCAAAGCGTCGCTAATAGTCATTTTTTTTTTTGAAAATATATATCTTTTAGCGACAGTTATATAAAGCGTCACAAATAGGGGCACTATTATAAGCGTCGCTAATATATGACTATTAGCGACGCATATAAAAATGCATCCCTAATAGTTCTTTTTTTGTGACGCTTTTTATACGTCGCAAATAGCTATTTTTAGTGACACTCGCGAATAGTCGCTAATAAATGCGTCGCTAATACTACATTTTATTGTAGTGATTAGTATTTATTTATTTCTCTAAGCCCGTAAGGCTATTGTAGGTCTTTGCATTGTTAGTTAGATAAATAAGCTTAGACAAATAAGCCCATGCCCATTTTGGGTAGAGCTATGTAATAGGCTTAGAGCCTTGATTTGGAATTAATGAAGATGTATTAATGTTAATTACTCCTGTCCTCCCGTTGTCTTCTCCCTTGTTCCTTTCATCCCTCTACTGGTTCGACTTGAACTAGTTGAGCCCTCATCTCCTTTGTTCACCCTTTCTACAGTTCAAAAGAACCCAACTTTAAGGGTTCATAATAATTGTTAATGGAAGTATTATTTGTGGTAGAAGTTGGCAGTTGTTAATGGTATAACAGATTGATGCCTTAAATGGAGTACAAAGATTAACGATAATCTTTAGGACTTGATGCCCCTATTATCTTTGTTAATATTTTTCTCTCTTGGTTTTCTACAATATTCTTATATGTGGTTGAATTCTTTTCAAAATTTTGTCCCTGAACAACAGTTTGTTACATGAACTTTATATTAAGTTTTTTAATGCATTGGTGCTCATAAATCATTCACACTTTGCAAGACCGTTTCAGTGGCAACGGTGATGCAAGTTACTATACTGGAACCTTTAATACTATGAATCGTCCACCCAATGGTAGCTATGCTGCTGTGTCCAACCGCGGGAACTTCTATTTAACTTGGGAACCTGGCAAGTGAGTGTCTTTTATAGACTGTTAGCATAGTCTGCATATAGTTTTCATTTCCCAAACTAGACAATACATATAATTAATTGGCTTTTTCTATAGCACTATCTGATCTACAAAACTAAATATCCTAGATCCCTAGTGAATTTCCAAATATATGGGTCTGAGTGTTATTCTATCAGGACAAAGTAGGTGTTAACCATTTATTCATGTTGAACTGTCGTTGACATTTACTATCCAATCTTCTTGTCTGATCTGACTTTGGTTATTATCTCTTAATATCTATTTCATATATCTTATTAATGTGGACACACCAAGTGAAGTCCAGACTCAAGTATTTCTCTATTCTTCCCTATTGAACAGCCATATTGGCAACCACACAACAGGGCTATTGCAAGGTGAATTCAAAATATGGGATGTCCGAGCTGATGATGGTCTCTGGCTTCTAGTGCGTGGTGGTGGTCTTTTTCTTCGCAAAGGCATAGGGGTATAGTGGAAACTTCAATGCTCCCCCTAATACTCTCTGTCATGTATGTAATGTTTCTTGGTTCACATAAGCCATAATAATTTGTCAAATTTGTTTTTTTTTTCAAATCATTGAGGATTTTGAAGAGGTCCCAGTCCAGAGTTGTGGTTTTGGTATTCTGGATGTTGGGTACCATTCAAAGGTGTTGTATGCTTAATTCCAAATTGCAAATGATTTATATAATGATTTTTTCTTACTGAAATTGCCATCATCTTCTGCTACTACTATAATGCCCTATCATCATGTGGAGCACATATTCATGCTAGATAGTGTTAACCAGAGCACTATGTGGTATTCTATGTTAGTAGGATGAAGCTTGGGCTGCAGGAGGCAGCGGGATTTTGTTAAGAACAACAAATGGTGGAAAGACTTGAACCCGTGAAAAAGCTGCTAACAATATTGCCGCAAATCTCTATTCAATAAAGTGAGCCATTTGCTTTCATACATCTAATCTTGAGCATGTTAGAAGACAATGTTTTGGATCCTTAAAACTCAAGTTGTAAGTCGCCTTAGTAGTAAGTTAATTTAGTTATTGCTGATATCAGTTGGGTATGAGCCAGTTTATGAATGGTCCTTGTCTATGCCCCTTTTTTCCAGCTATGGGTCCCGCTTCTTCTAATTAGCTAGGTTTCCAAGACTAGATCTGTTCTTATCTTTTATATTCTAGTATGCAATTTATCCTAACAATCGATTATCTTGCCCTTTGGATGTGAATATTTTCTACAAGCTATTGATATTGTTACTCCCTGTCTTGTGTAGGTTTCTCAATGACAACAAAGGCTTAGGAAACGAAGGGGTCTTGCTTAAGTACATTGGATAAAGTACATCAATGACATATGTATTCTTTTTCTCAATAAAGAGCTATGTAATTATTGGTGTTACGAAATCATGAATTATTTTTCTTGGCTCGATGAGAAAAGATTAAATGCAATTTTTTAATTCCATTGATCATAAAAAAATGCTTAATCAGAATCCCTCAACCATTCTTTCCCTTCTCATTCTGTTGAATACAATTAGACAAAATTTGACTGCAATTTCTTGAAGTTGTAACTTCAAGCCTGATATAATTTTTAAAATTTAAAACTAGTCCTATAACAAGTTAGTGAGTTGGCCACTACAACAAAATGTAGTATTATCGGTAGTATTAGCGACGCAAACATAAGCGTCGGTAAAAATAACTATTTGTGACGCATACAAAAACATCGAAAACAAGTGAACTATTAGCGACACATTTTATTATGCATCACTAATAGTTATATATTAGCGACACTTAGTTTAAAGCGTCGCTAATACTAATCATATTAGCAACGCTTGCACACAAACGTCACTAAAAGATATATATTTTAACAAAAAAGAAAAAAATTAAGAACTATTAGCGACACTTGTAAGAAGCGTCGCTAATAGGCCTAATATTAGTGATGCTTATGTACAAGCGTCGCTAATAGTCCTTATTTTAGTTATGAATTTAAAAGAAAAAAATAAAAATTTTGAATTATTAACGACACTTGTAAATATGTGTTGCAAATAGCATTCGTAATAGCGACGCTTGTTTACAATCGTCGCGAATAGCTATATTAATTAAATTTATTTTATAAATAAAAATAATTTTTTTTTAAAAAACTTTCTAAATATAATATATATTTTATTCAATATTCACTATTTGTATATATAATAAATAAATATTAAATTTTTAATAAAAAATAGTGTTAACAATATATTAAATTTTCACTATTTATATATAATATATTTTATTTCTTAAATTTTCTTGTTAATTTTCAAATATAATTTGTAATAAAAGAGAGATTGAAGAGAGAGAAGAGAGGTATCGAAGAGAGTGAGAGTCTAGAGAGAGGGGGGTGAGAGAGTGAGGAGAGAGAAGAGAGAAAGGGAAGAGTGAGATGGAGGAGAGACAAAGAGGGAAGAGAGAGAGAGAGAGAGGAGAGAGAGAGGGTAGAGAGAGGGAGGAGAGAGCGAGAGAGAGAGAGGGAGGAGAGAGTAGGAGGAGAGAGAGAGGGAGAGAGAATAGGAGGGGAGAGAGAGGGAGGGAGGAGAGAGAGGGAGAGAGAGTAGGAGGGGAGAGAGAGGGAGAGAGAGTAGGAGGGGAGAGAGAGGGAGAGAGAGAGGGAGAGAGAGTAGAAGGGGAGAGAGAGGGAGAGAGAGTAGGAGGGGAGAGAGAGGGAGGGAGGAGAGAGAGAGGATAGAGGGAGAGGATAGAGGGAGGGTAGAGAGAGGAGAGAGAGATAGAGGGAGGATAGAGAGAGAGAGGGTAGAGAGAAGGGAGATTTTTTTATTTTTTTTAAATATTAGTGACCCATATACGTATGTGTCGCTAATAGTCAAGTGTATTAGCGACATATAGTAAGATACGTCGCTAATACACTATACTATTAAGTGACGCATACATGTATGCGTCGCTAATAGCACCTTTTTATTTTTAAAAAATTTAAAATTAAAACAAATAGAGAGAGAAGGGGGAGATAGAGAGAGTCAAAAAGAGAGAGAGGGAGAGAGTGAGAGGAAGGGAGAGAGAGAGAGAGGAGAGAGGGGGAGAGGAGAGAGAGTGGGAGAGAGGGAGAGAGGAGAGAGAGTGGAGACCGAGAGAGGAGAGAGGAAGAGGATAGAGAGAGAGAGAGGAGAGAGAGGAGAGGGTGATTAATTAATTTTTAATTTTTGAAGTTTTTTTTATAAATTATTATATTTTAAAACTAAAAAATTAAATAAATATTATTACCGACGTATAGAACTATACGTCACTAATATTGTAGATAATAGTGACGTATAACAATATACGTCGCTAATACCTGGTACCATTAGCGACGCATATGACTGTGTCACAAATAGTATTTATTTTATTACTTTTTTTTATTTTTAAAATTAATTTTTAAAAAAATAAAATTAGAGGAGGATAGTGTGTAGAGAGAGAGGAGAGGGAGAGGGAGAGGGAGAGAGAGGAGAGGGAGAGGGAGATAGAGAGAGAGGGAGAGGAGACAGGAGAGCGAGAGAGAGAGGGAGAGGGAGATTAATTAATTTTAAATTTTTTAAGATTTGAAAAATAAATACTATGCATATGACTATGCATTGTTAATAGTATTTATTTTATTACCTTTTTTAAAAAATTAATTAAAAAATAAAAAATCATAAAAAATTAAAATTAGAGGAGAGATAGAGAGAGGGAGGCAGAGAGAGGGGAGAGAGTGAGAGGAGAGGGAAAGAGAGGAGAGGGAGAGGGAGAGGGAGAGAGAGGAGAGGGAGAGGGAGAGGGAGAGAGAGGAGAGGGAGAGGGAGAGGGAGAGAGGAGAGGGAGAGAGAGAGGAGAGGGAGAGGGAGAGGGAGAGAGAGAGGAGAGGGATAGAGGAGAGGGAGAGAGAGAGGAGGGAGAGAGACAGAGGGAGAGGGAGAGAGAGAGGGGAAAGAGAGAGAGAGAGGGGAAGAGAGAGGGAGAGAGAGAGGAGAGGGGAAGAGAGAGGGGAGAGAGAGAGAGGAGAGGGGAAGAGAGAGGGGAGAGAGAGAGAGAGAGAGGGGAAGAGAGAGGGGAGAGAGAGAGGGGAGAGGGGAGAGAGAGAGGGGAGAGGGGAAGAGAGAGGGGAGAGAGAGAGAGAGGAGAGGGGAAGAGAGAGGGGAGAGAGAGAGAGGAGAGGGGAAGAGAGATGAGAGAGAGAGGAGAGGGAGGTAGAGAGGTGAGAGAGAGGAGAGGGAGAGAGGGGGAGAGAGAGGAGAGGGAGAGAGAGAGGGGAGAGAGGGGAGAGGAGAGGGAGAGGGAGCGAGGAGAGGGAGAGGGAGAGGGAGAGGGAGAGGGAGAGGGAGAGAGAGAGGATAGAGAGGAGAGAGACAGAGGGAGAGGGAGAGACAGAGAGAGAGGGGATAGAGATAGGAGAGGGGAAGTGAGAGGGGAGAGAGATAGGAGAGGGGAAGTGAGAGGGGAGAGAGATAGGAGAGGGGAAGAGAGAGGGGAGAGAGATAGGAGAGGGGAGAGAGAGTGAGGAGAGAGAGAGAGGAGAGGGGAGAGGTGAGAGAGAGAGAGGGGAGAGTGAGATAGGAGAGGGAGAGAGAGAGGTGAGACAGAGAGAGGGGAGAGTGAGATAGGAGAGGGAGAGAGAGGTCAGAGAGAGAGGGGAGAGTGAGAGAAGAGAGGGAGAGAGAGAGAGGGGAGAGAGAGGAGAGGGAGAGAGAGAGTAAGGAGAAGGATTTATGTTTTTAAAAATAGTATTTGCGATGCTTAAGAGCGTTATTGGCGATAGAAAACAGAAAACGTCGTAAATATACGAATATTTGTGACACTTATTTAAAAAGGTCGCAAATATGAAAGTTATTTGCGATGCTTATAACCGTCGCAAATAAGTTACCCTGTTGCGACGTTTCTATATTTTCTATAGAAACGTCGCAACAGGATCTATTTTAGCGACGCTTAATGTGAGTCGCTAAAATTCGAGTGGTTCTTTTTTCATTTGCTTGTGCAGTATTTATTCCGGTCCCCTTCTATAGAAATGTCACAACAAGATCTATTTTAGCGATGCTTAATGTGCATCGCTAAAATTCGGGTGGTTTTTTTTTTCATTTAAAATTTTGCCCGCGCGGTACTTATCCTGGTCCCCTTCTATAGAAACATTGCAACATGATCTATTTTAATGACGCTTCATGTGCGTCGCTAAAATTTGAGCGTTTTTTTTTCATTTGTCCGCGCGGGCGAAATTTTGCCCCCCCGGTATTTATCCCGGTCCCTTTCTCCCCCCCATCTTTGTCTTTGTTATCCGCTGCCCCCGGCTAGCTCCGCCTCCTCCTCCTCGTGGCTCCTCCGGCTCCCTGCTCTACCACCGCCCCCCCGCCCCCCAGATCCGCCTCCGGCTCCACCCTGCTGCCTCCACCTCGTGGTCTCCGCCCCGCCGCCGCTGTCCCGGATCATCGAGAGCCCCCCCTTGGCCAGCTCCGCCTCTGTCCTTCTCCTTCTCGGTCCCCCCTCTTCTCCGGAATCACCAACCGCCGCCCAGAGCCGCCTTCGGCTCCTCCCTGCCGCCGTCGTCCTGGATTAGCCACCACCAGAACCCCCCGCCCCCTTGATATGGCTCCACCTCCCTCCCCCTCCCCGGTCCCCCTTTTCTTTAGAATCCCCCTGCCGCCGCCCAGAGCCGCCTTTGTCCCGGCTCAGGCGCTGCCTTTGCCTCCCCCTCGCCGGTGCCTCCTTTTCTCTAGAATCACCCTACCGCCGCCCAGGGCCCTCTGGCTCCACCCACCGCCCCGCTATCGCCGTCCCAGATTAGGCACTGTCAGCCACCCTCTCGTCCGGTGCTCCCCCACCCTACACCTGTACCCCCCCCTCCTCTGTTCATCAGATTGCTTTGGGGCCGGATTCCGGCACCACATACGCCCTCTCCCCGGTCAACCCCTCCCCCCCAGTATCCCCCGTCGGCGGCTCCTCCTGCTGGCGGTGGGCTTTTTTATCATTTTTTAAGTCATTAGCGACGCTTTCCAAAAGCATCGCTAAAGGTTTTCTATATTTTTTTAGTTTTTTGTTTATATTAGCGACACTTTAATATTAACAAAATTATTTTTTTTATTCTGTTTTTCATTATCATCGTTATAAACTATTTTTTTGTTATTTTATTCAATTTTTTTAAAATATTTAATATTAGTGACACATATATATATGCGTCGCTAATAGTTAAGACTATTAGCGAAGCATAATAATATGCATCGCTAATAAGCAATAGCAATTGTAGTTTTATCGACGCATTTAGCGATGTTTTTTATGCATCACTAATAATTTTTAGTGACGCTTATAAGTGTCGCTAATACTGCAATTTGTTGTAGTGGGCCTAGTAGCATGAGTTCAGTAATTTGTACATTGGTCCATTATTATTTTTACAAGGGCTATGCCTGACTGCCAAGCAAAAGCTGTAAGAGCCTAAGAGAGCTTCCTGACCTCAAAGGGAAATCATATTTCTCTTCAAGCTTCCTGGAATGTGCTTCTAGGTAATAGGGTCGCAATTCAGATTTTTTTAAGAGAGCCTGATTGACTAAGTTTTAGTATATTATGTTTTTAAATGGTTACAGGTTGAGGGTTTCTCATAAATGTTTGAAAATGAGTTGATGTTATTCAGGTAGGCTGATCATTTATAATTAAACCCTTTGCAAGTGTACAAGGTAATTGTACTAGGATGAGTATTTAAGGGTTGTCGAACCTGAGGGACGGATGAATAATTACTAAATCTAGAGAGGAATTTGTTGGTTTAAAACTAAAACAACTTAAACTTAAATTAAGAAAAAGAAAATAATCAACTAGTTTAAAAGGTAGAGATTAATGTGATGGAATTTACTTAGGAAATCGAATCCACTATAGAACCATAACAATTCCTTAACTTTTAATCTAAATCTAGTGTGAATATGAGCAAGTATTCTTAGCTACAAGCTAGAATTACTTTAGAAAGAATCATTAATTAACTTCCATGGCATGAACTATCTTCGACAATAACACGAATCATCTACACTAAATAGCTATAGGCATGACCCGTCTAATCTTAGTATAACTCATCCAAGTCCTTAATTATCTAAACATTAAAACTATTGTATGACCATCTCATCTAAATCACAGAAATTAGATTTGATGAAAATATCAAAACCACATCAATCTATCATCTACAAGACAATAAATCAACATAGATTTGAATAAACATGAAAAACTCTTCCATTAAAAAGGACATCCTTATCATACAATTGTTATAATTCACAACTGAGATCTAAATTAAAAAGAAAAGAAACTGAAACTTATCTATAGCTTCATCAACTCCTAAGTAAAAGAAAAGTTTAGCCTTCCATGGTAGAAGAAAGCACTTGAATCTCCATTAAAAGCTTTGGGTTCTTCTCCATCTTCTTCTTTCTTCTTCTCTTCAGAAAATCTACTTGTTAACTCCCAATTTCGAGCCAATTATGTCTTTATATAGGCATTAGATCCATAAGAAAGAGTCCAATATGAAAAAAACTCGAAATTGATTGAAATAAGGAAACTGCGCGTTATGCCGTTTGAACGCCCTGCATGCCCGTTCGAACGGTTGAACTGAATTTTCTTCAAATGTACGTGTAACCGATCGATCGGTAAGTGAGGCCGATCGAACACCAATGAAGAATCTGCAAAATAAGCCAATTTAATTCTAAACATCATGGAAGCTTTTTCTAACCTAATTAAATTTAATTTATAATTATTTAACCTATATTAACACTTAAATGAGACTAGGAAATAGAATAATTAAGGGTAAAATAACGTATAAATTATACTTATCAAATACCCCAAAACCTATATTTTGCTAGTCATCGAGCAAAACAAAAAAAACAACTAATCTAGAATAAAATAAAATAAATAAATGCCACTTTCGTAGAAAATCACGATTGCATTTAGCGTATGCAACAAACCTTTAAACCCCTAGGTGTCCCTAGTTGGACGTGTTGTGTCTTGTGAGGGTTTGCAGCAATGATACCCACAAACATCTAAACCTAAGAAAATAAATAAAACAAAACAAGAAAACAAAAATTCTAAAAACAATCTTCTCTTAAAAACACACAACTAATTTTAAAAAGAACCAACCACAAATACTTGAAACAAGTAAATAATTTCAATCTGATCACTTTCAAGTAAGGAATTATCAATTCTATAACCTCATCTTAGAACTAATTGTGCAACTACATATATACATTTCAAAAACATAATGTGTAGAAACTTTGTAGTCATACAATTTCACTCTCTATTAACAAGCATATCTTATGTGACCCATTAACCAAGCTCATTAAAGTTTACTAACTAAAAAAATATAACAATGACAATCTTTCATCTTTAACATCTCATAATAAATCCTCATGTAATAGCCATCAAATTTAAATTAAATTCAGGGAATAAGATCATAATATACCTCAAAATATGACTTGTGCAATACTTAGTTCTATTAAGCTTTCTAAATAGTCCATGTAACAAGTGTTAGGCCAATGTCCCTAATCCAGTTGGCTCAAGGCACTAGGTGTTAAAACACCCCTCAGGCTTAATAACTCGAACTATAAAGGCTACAGAACCAAGTAAGTCATAAAAGAATTTATCTCAACTTTTCACCTTTTGACGCGATCCCATATACTTGCCTAGGCACAAGGTCCAGTTACTCAGTGAAAAGAGAAACAAACCTTTACTCTTTCTTTTTCATTTTTTTTTCAATCAATCTATTTTTTTTCTTTTTTTTTTTCAACTCTTTTTTTTTTCATTCTTTTTTTTCATAAATTTTATTTTCATTCTTTTTTCATTACACACTTATCCCTTTTTTTTCAAATAATAGCCAAGCATAAATATCTATCATAAAACATTAAAAATTACTCAATTGTCAAGTTTTCAAAAATATGCGTAGTTAAAGATATCCCACTAAGATTACAAGTAATAAATCATAAAATTATATTCCTACAAGTTTCAAGTGTGTGAAATGTGATTTAAAAATATGTGCACAATTATCCAAGATAAAGAAAATAAAATAAAAATTACTCACTCAATCATTTTCATCACTTAATTAATTACTTGAACTTTCTTCATGAAATTGATCTCTATAAAAACAGACATATGCTTTTAAAAGAAAATAAACGATAAAAACCACATAAAACAAAATTAAAGAAATAACAAAAAAATATTCTAAAACATCCTAAAAGAAAAATAAGAAAGAAAAATATCTTTCTACACCCCCAAACCTAAACTAAACATTGTCCTTAATGTTAAAGAAAATATTTACTACAATGACAAGAATAAGTAAGAGAGGGAAAGAAAGATATCACCTGAATGCAGAACTAATCCACTAATCTGAAAATGAAGTACATAAGATTGAGAAAACATGAGAAACATACATATCAAGAGCAATTTCCCAAACCTAAAATACCAAGCTTCCAGAAAAGAGATAACAAAACAAAAACAAAAAAAACAAAGAAAAGAAAAAATAAGAAAAGGAAAAGTAGCCCCTGCATAGCTGAATATCAGAATCATTTGCATCAGTAGAACTCTAGTCACTATTATCCGCATCTGCCGGAGCTGATTGGCTACGAATCAAATCAGCCAAGCCCTGGATAAGTCCCCTCATCTCAGTCATCTGAGCATCTATATGTGTAGTAAGCCGCGTCTGAAGCTGTGCCTGAGAAGAATCAATATGTGCTCTAAGACGATGCTCCATCTCAAGGAAAGAGTCAGTAGCATGTGCTGGAATGTGCTGCACAGCGGCAACCTCTGGTACACTCTCTGTGGCTAGCTCCTCCTCGTTCTCCTCGTCGAATGCTGGTGGAGGAGGACAATGTGTAATCATACGGTTTAGGGTTGCCTGGGAAATGACCCCTAAACCTCGGCTCATGGGTGCATATGAAGGAAAATCCAACTGAAAGTGAACAAAAATCCTCTCCAAAAGGAAAGTAAAAGCTAATCGAGCATCCACTGGTCCAGAGACTATATCTGCCATCCGTGCGAAGACAAAGGAGGGAAAATCGATGTGAATCCGCTCCGCACGACCCAGAACATAAAGAAGGCAAGCTAAGGTGTAGTCAACCTTCTCATGATGGCGGAACCATATGTCATACTCCAATATCAGATGTGCAAAACGATAGTCCCACGTCATGAGAGAAGCTGGCAATCCATATGTGAGGGATGGGCCTCGCTCCTGCCTGATAAGAGTTCCCGTGATAGTATACTCATCGGGGAAAGCGAAGTCAGCAAAAGACGGATAGGTGAAGCTGGAGCGCGTGAGACCCATCACTGAAGCTATGAGATCTGGTGTGACAGTGATCATAATATCTCCAATAGTGCTGACAATATATCCCATCTCATTAAGAAAAGCGGATGCATAGAAAGATCAGACCTGCTCATGATGTACGCGAGCATCAGGGGCTGTAATCTCTGAGAAAAAGGAGCGCCAATCGGCTCGCTCCATAAGCCATGACTGGGCAGCAGTAATGGTGGGGACAAACTCCACCTGTCGCTCATAAACAATAGCATGAAGAGGTCGACCAGCAGCAGCGGTAGTGGAAGATGAAGCACGCGAAGTAGAGGGGGCGCCCTTCCTCTTCTTCGGAGCTTTAGAATGAGAACCGTGTGTCATAGGTCTGCAAAAAGCTCAAACAGAAGTGCTAACAGTAATGGTGAAGCGACTAAAAGCAAGAAAAAAAATTCCGTACAACCCAATAATGTCAAATTATGAAAATACCCCTGTAAAAAAAATGATCAGAAATGTCCCAAATTAAAGTATAATATGTACAAGTAAAAATTGAGCATTTTTCGTAAAGCATGTACATATAAAATAGTTCATTAAAGCTTCAAAAATTGAAATTTTTGACAAAAACAGTGCGGCCTAGAAAATCCTAAATCCACCGTAAATAATGCAGTAATCAGTCAATCAAACTGAACCAAATTAGCAATCTAAGGTATGAAAGACGGTTCTAACAAATTTTCACAAAAAATTGGACTTGATTTGGTCAAAAATTGAAAGAAAAATTCAAAAATCAAATTTGGGACTTACCGGTGAAAAAGAGCAACAGCGTGAAATAGAGGGCGATTCGGCTTAAATGGACTCCGGAAATGGATTCTACACGAAAAATCGGAGAGGAGGGATGATTTTCGGACAAAAAGCTCACCGGAAAAGGTACGGAAGACGACGGAGGAAAAACTCGGCGCGCGGCTTAGGAAACACGGCGGAACCGAACTGGCCGGCGCGAGTTGAAAGTGATGACTCGACCGTTCGAACGGAATACTTACCGATCGATCAGGACATGCCCGATCGATCGGTTAAACACAAATTTTTTTAAAATTTTTTTTTGAATAATAATAAAAAAATAAATAAAAATCCAGTTAATCAACTAAAACTACTGAATCAAAAAAAAATATATCACTACATGAATTAAATAAAAGAAATTTAACAAAAACTAGAGAAAAAGAGAAAGAATAAACATAAAAACAAACAGAATAAAACAAGGGTTGCCTCCCTAGAAGCGCTAAGTTTATTGTCTTCAGCTAGACACTGCCAACATTCTCAAGTATGTCAAGGTGGGTGGTAGATATTGGCATTGGCTCTTCTCTTAAGTATCCAAAATGATGGTTTAAAGATATTAGAAGGCACAACTTGATTATGAGCTGATGCTACAAAAGATGGACCTGTATCATAAACATCAAATCTAAAATTGTCTACCATGAAACATTCAGCATTAGAGATTGCAGGTAAATTGTTAGACACATCAAAAACATTTAGGTGCACTTTCATGTTCCCAAAGGTCATCTCCATTACCCCCGTCCTATAATTTATGCATGCATTAGCTGTGGCAAGGAAAGGGCGACCTAGAATGATAGGAATCTGATGTGTGGAGTTGGCACCGGTTTCCATATCTAAAACAATAAAATCAACAGGGAAAAAGAACCGGTCAACTTTCACTAAAACATCCTCAATGACTCCTCGAGGTTTATGCACAGAATGGTAGGCTAGCTGCAATATAATTGATGTAGGCTGCAATTCACCTAACCCTAGTTTCTCATACACCGAGTAAGGGAGTAGATTGACACTTGCACCAAGATCAAGGAGGCCTCTATGAATGGAGTGATTGCCTATGACACAAGAAACAGTGGGCACTCTAGGGTCCTTATACTTAGGTGGGGTGTCAAACTTCAAAAGAGAGCTAACTTGCTCAGTGAGGAAGACCTTCTTAGACACATGGGTCTTAGATTTACGCTTATGAGTGCATAGGTCTTTAAGGAACTTAGCATAAGCAGGGACTTGCTTAATGGCTTCTAAGAGGGGGAGATTAATTTTGACTTGTTTGAAAGTCTCAAGAATCTCATCAGTCCTAGCTATGCTCTTTCTAAATGGTGGGGCCATGTCAAGACACTGAGGAAAAGGTGCCTTAGGGATATAAGATCCCTTTGAAGTGGTCTTAGGCTGTAGCTCTGAGGAAGGGGAAGGAGAGACTGACTCCTTGTCATGTGGTGCACTAACTTCTATTTGAGGCTCATTAGGGGCTAAATTGTCTAACTCCTCACTCCTATTATCTGTCACTGGTGTCCCCCCAACACTCTTGTCAACAATCTTCCCACTCTTAAGGGGCATTATGGAATTAACTTGTTCATTAGAGGGAGCAGCTCCCTCTACCAGAAATTTTGTAGAGGTTGACTTGGCAAAGTTCCCATCTCTCTCTTATTGATAGCATTGGCTAGTTGTCCAATTTGGGCTTCTAACTTTGCTATAGATTGTGTGTGAGAGTGAAGGAGTTGTGATTGAGATTGAATGCCTTGCAGGGCACTCAAGACATTTTCTTCAAAGCTTGGACTCCTATTGGGTTGGATATATAGTTGTTGGACTTGAGGTTGGTGGATATGGGCTGGTGGGACTTGGAATGGTTGCCTAGGAACTTGGTTACCCATAACCCCTTGGTTTTGTGCCCGCCAAGAAAAGTTAGGATGATTCCTCCACCCAGGGTTATATGTGTTTGAAAATGAATTGTTCTCAGCCCTAAGGAAGGATTGGGTAGCATTCACATGGTCTTGGACAAGCTCAGGAAATTGAGAGGCAAAGGGGCACTCCATGATAGTATGGGCTGGGCTAAGGCATATTGTGCAAGCATCTTTAGTGAAGGGAGTGGGCTGATGTGTTGAAGTCATAAGGAGGTCCAGCTTCCTACTTAAAGTATCAACCTTAGAGGAGATGTCTAATGAGTTTTTGACTTCATACAAGCCACCCCTAGATGGGGCATTGTTCAAGGTAGATAGTCCACTCTCATTTCTATTCAACGCAGCATGTTGAAGAGAATTTTCACTCAAGTCCTCAAAAAGTTTCCATGCCTCATTTTCATTTTTTAGCAAAAAGGTACCCCCACAACTTGCATCAACAAGATGACGGTTTTGTTCAGTAAGACCCTCATAAAAACGTTGCACTAATTGCCACTTAGGGACAGCATGATGAGGACACCTCCTAAGAAGGTCCTTAAGTCTATCACAACTCTCATGGAACTGTTCAGTGGGAAGTTGGGCAAAAGTGGTTATGACCTTTCTCATATGGTTTGTTTTACCTATGGGGAAGTACTTTTTAAGGAATTCTTGTTGCATTTGGGCCCAAGTTGTGATGGTGTCTGGCTCTAAAGAGTGAAGCCATTCCTTAGCCTTATCTTTCAATGTGAAAAGGAAAAGGCGAAGTTTAACAGCTTCATCGGTTAAATTTGAGAGCTTAAAAGTTGTGCATATTTCCAAGAAGTCATCTAGGTGCCTATACGGGTTTTCATTATTAAGTCCATAAAAAGATGGAAGCATTTGAATAACATTGGGCTTAATTTCATAATTTTGAGCAACGACCGCTGGCATCCTAATGCATGAAGGGGAAGTGTACTCATTGGGAGTGTAATACTCCCTTAGAGCTTTGAGTGGTGCATCTACTAACTGATGTTCAGCCATGATAATGGTAGAGGTAGTGTGGGTGGAGGAATTGGTGGGAGAGTTTGGGGGTGTAGGCATGTAGGTCGAAGGTAACTCAGATCTCCTAGATGTCGCTCAAGCTCAGGGTCAAACGGTACTAATCGGGGGAGTAAGGAGCGACGACCACGCATACACCACAAACACACCACACAATTTTAAGTATAAAAAGCGAAAATAACTGAAGGAAAAAGAATAAAAAAAAGGAAAAGGATCTTGCAAATCGAAGAGAAGCACAATGCTTGCCAATGTCCACTTGTGGCCACAAGTGTAGAGAGCACGGTCATCAACTCAACCTACAAGATCAAATTAAAAGAACTTAAGAAACTAAAAATGAACCTAAAAAAAAATAAGTAATCTGAAACTAAAGTATCTAAAATTATCCTCAAGCTAATTTAGTAACAAATTAACACCGTCCCCGGCAACGGCGCCAAAAACTTGATCATTTATAATTAAACCCTTTGCAAGTGTACAAGGTAATTGTACTAGGATGAGTATTTAAGGATTGTCGAACCTCAGGGACGGATGAATAATTACTAAATCTAGAGCGGAATTTGCTGGTTTAAAACTAAAACAACTTAAACTTAAATTAAGAAAAAGAAAATAATCAACTAGTTTAAAAGGTAGAGATTAATGTGATGGAATTTACTTAGGAAATCGAATCCACTATAGAACCATAACAATTCCTTAACTTTTAATCTAAATCTAGTGTGAATATGAGCAAGTATTCTTAGCTACAAGCTAGAATTACTTTAGAAAGAATCATTAATTAACTTCCATGGCATGAACTATCTTCGACAATAGCACGAATCATCTACACTAAATAGCTATAGGCATGACCCGTCTAATCTTAGTATAACTCATCTAAGTCCTTAATTATCTAAACATTAAAACTATTGTATGACCATCTCATCTAAATCACAGAAATTAGATTTGATGAAAATATCAAAACCACATCAATCTATCATCTACAAGACAATAAATCAACATAGATTTGAATAAACATGAAAAGCTCTTCCATTAAAAAAGAAATCCTTATCATACAATTGTCATAATTTACAACTGAGATCTAAATTAAAAAGAAAAGAAACTAAAACTTATCTATAGCTTCATCAACTCCTAAGTAAAAGAAAAATTTAGCCTTCCATGGTAGAAGAAAGCACTTGAATCTCCATTAAAAGCTTTGGGTTCTTCTCCATCTTCTTCTTCCTTCTTCTCTTCATAAAATCTACTTGTTAACTCCCAATTTCGAGTCAATTATGTCTTTATATAGGCATTAGATCCGTAAGAAAGAGTCCAATATGAAAAAAACTCGAAACTGATTGAAATAAGGAAACTGCGCATTATGCCGTTCGAACGCCTTGCATGCCCGTTCGAACGGTTGAACTGAATTTTCTTCAAATGTACGTGTAACCGATCGATCGGTAAGTGAGGCCGATCGAACGCCAATGAAGAATCTGCAAAATAAGCTAATTTAATTCAAAACATCATGGAAGCTTTTTCTAACCTAATTAAATTTAATTTATAATTATTTAACCTATATTAACACTTAAATGAGACTAGGAAATAGAATAATTAAGGGTAAAATAACGTATAAATTATACTTATCATAGGCCAATCCAGTGCGTTATTACTCTTCTTTATTAATGGTTAGTGGGTAAATTTGTGTCTATTTTGACTTTGGAAATGGTTCGATGTACCTAAATATAAACCAACAAAAAAATAAGTCATTCATAGGAAAGCTCCTCACTTTCTGAGCCCCTCGCTACACCATGAATGTTGGGGGGAACGCCGTTCAATATCACGGCTCTGGTTTTCTCATCACTCGAATGAATCAACAATTTGTATATATGTATCTTCATCAAATTGTTTCTAAATAAATCTTTTTCTGACACAATGATTTTTTGAAAAAAAGATTAGAATTGTTTTCATAAATTTTTGCTTAGCATCAATTTTAGATTTTAACTCAACATACAGTGTAGGGTCTTTTAAATTCTAAATTTATGCTTATTAGCCATATAATCTGGGAAATTATTATATTTATGAAATAATTTACATGTACTGCATTATGTTTTGAATATGTGCACTTTCTGGGTAGTTTCGGGGTAAAGCTTTGAAATTATCAGTGCTCTCTGTCTAGATACCCACCGAGAAATCATTTCTGGAATACGCTTATAGGTGTGGAGCATCATGGGAAAGCTCAAATCTTTCTGAACCACTTTCTACCCTATGACTGTCGAGGGGAACGTTGTTCGGTATCACACCTCCATTCTATCCATTTTATCTGTTTTCTTAATTCTGTCTGTTCTCTCTATTATGTCTTTTCTTTTTTTTATCTTGAAAAAAATATATATCTAATTTTGAAAATAATATTTAGATTCTATTATCCGATCTTAAATTATGTGATTTATCGGATGATTTAATTCCAAAAAAAATTTGATTGATATGTCAGCTCTGCTCTGAATTACTTCGCTTTCATATGATTCAATCAACTGGATTTATCTGATTGTAAAAGTCCATAATCAGATTTCATAAGATATGATTCTTGCAAATTTATATTAGTCAGATTTTGTCTAAAATATTTTATCCGATCATAAATTATCAGATTTTATTTGTGAAGGGTTTTGGAATTGTGTCTATAGATTTCATTAACCCTGTTTTGCTATTTTATGTTTTGACTTTAAATAATGACCTATCTACTGTAAAAGTCATAATCAGAATTGTGTCTCAAGTGTTTTATCTAAATAAAAACTATTAGATTATGTTTATGAAGGTTCTATCCAATCTTAAAATATCGGATTCTGTTTATAAATGTGAAATCCAAATTTTTTTATCTCATTCTATTTATGTGTATTTAATCCGATTATGATTTATCAGATTTCATTTTGTGATATCCGAGTTTAGACCATCAGATTATGTGTTTTGTTTGATATATCAGATAATGTTATCTGATTATAACTTATTGGATTGTGCTTCTAAATGTTGTGTCTGCTTGAATATCAATTAGATTCGTTATTGTACTTGCTCTCTAACAAAAGGTCAGATTTTGTTGTATTTTAAAAAGTATTTTTAGGTGAATTGCAAGGACGTAATTCATTTAAGGGGGGAAGAATGTGATACCCCGTGTTCTGATTATGCTTAACTTGGAGGGTTAGGGGTAATTATATAATTTTAATTATATTTTAAGGGGTTTTAAGAGATAAAATCATAGTATATCAGTAGAGTTCGAAATAGCGCGTGTAACGAACCCAAGAACACTCGAAATAGAGGTCGAGAGTGAAAGTTACGACCTTAGAAAGTGTGCCACATGGGCTAGACCCATGTATAAAGTACAGAGTAACCTACCCATGTAGGGTCTAATTTCGAAGGACTTGTTGATACGAGCCCATTGGTATCAAGAACGCACGATTCCGACTTCAGGGTATGAAGATATCGTATTTTCAAGTTTTGAAAAATAAATAAACAAAAAAAATTATTAAAGGTTACCACCTGGCAGCATGCAGTGACGCGCCCGAAATATTGACGCATGTCTGACATGTTTGTCAAAAGACTGACGCGTGTCAGATGCGTGTCAGTTTGATGCATTAGTCATGCGTCAAATGCGTGTGTGACACGTGATGCATGTCAAACATGTGTCAAATGCGCATTCACCTCGCTCCACTATATATAGTTGATCATTCTAATTGAAATTTATTCCAAAATTTATTTTCTTCATTCCTTACTCGTTTTAAGTCCGATTGAAGTCGTTCAAAAGATATTGTTAGCTAATTCAAGGGTGTTCTACGCAATGAAAGCATCCATTCCTCGAGTTGGTGACTCCATATTAGAAATGCTTAGGAGTAAGAGGAGACCTTGCGTGTCACCCTCGAATACCAAGGGAGAGTTTTTGGAGTCATTCTGAGTCCGTTTTCTTCTGTTCAAAAGGTGTTCTTAACTAATTCAATGATGTTCTACGTAATAGAGGTGTCAGTTCCTCAAGTTAGCCACCTTATAAGGGGGAAACACCACAGGACAAGAGGAGACTCTACCCATCACCCTCGAGCCATGAAGAGAGAGAAGTGGCCCGGAGTAAGAAAAGACTTTGTCCTCCATCGTCGGGCCATAGCGAGGAAAGTGGCCCCGAGTAGGGGAGACTCCATCCTCCATGGAAGGGCCACATAGTGTGAGGTATATCCCCGGATTAATGGGAGGTTATGTTCACAGCCTAAAAGCATGGAAAGGGAAAGGAATCTCCTGGTAAGGGGAAGGTCTGTTCGTTGTCTACGGGTGCATTGTCGGAAAAGTACCTTCGGGTAGGGGAGGTTTTTTCCGCCGCCTTCAGGCATAATGAGAAAGATGTTCTGGAGCTAAAGGTGGTTTTGGCTGCCATCTCCAGACATGAAAAGGAAAACGCTCTAAGGGAACGAGCAACTCCGAACGCCGCAACTTCCAAAACTAAAAGGGGAGTAAGCATTCTAGACTTTTCAATTTAATTAGATTTATATGCATGCATATCTTAATTAATAATAAATATTAATTAAGATATATATTTTTCTATGATTTGGTAGATTCTAATACATTCTGATCCAATTTTATATGATATGCTCTGATCTGATTTGATATGATTTATTATGGTCGGATGAAATTTGTTACTGTCTAATGTGATATGATATGATCCGAACTACTCTGTTTTGTGTTTTGCTACTGCTATGTGATAGAGAGACACATGTGATTTTAATAATATTCTGCTCACTTCTACGATAGAGTGTGATATGTATTTTGCTTATTTATGAGCTTTCGTTCGACTCCGATGTTTTATGAGATCTTTGTCTGATTCTGAATTATTTATTTGAATATAAGAATATATGTATTTTAATGTATATGATTTTCTGATTCGTGATGCATGTAATAGCCAATAGGTAGAACTACGTTCGGATCCGATCGTATTAAAGTAATATCGAAGATGTTATTCAATATGTATGTAGGCAACCAATAGCAAGACAACGTTGACCCGATCCAAATTAGTTATAAATTTAAGTTTATTCTGAGCTATGGACAATAGAATGCTAAAGTTTGGCCGTGCATAGAAGAACGTTATGACTATCGCACTCAGAGTGCCGCTCCTGGTTGGTCTTATTTTAATTTTTTTGTTTAATTTGATTAACTCCGATTTTGTTTTGTAACACCCCGACCCGGAAGCCCGATTTAGGAAAGTATGAATATAACCTATTTCTAATTCAGTAGGGAATATTTAATGTAGAAAATATTTTTAACTATTATAACTCATACACCTACCATACCTACACACACCTTATATGGTAGAGGGATGGATTCGAACCAAGGAGATCCAATGACCTCAACAATAATTGGCTTGGTGTCCCATTAATAAATAAAATTATTATATTTTATTTAAATTAATGCAGGTCTTATGAATTTGAAAATTTCTGATTTTATTTATTTACTAATGTAAGCCAGTAAATAAAATATGAGAGGGTACTGAGATTTATAGTTTTATACAACATTTTAAGTCAAAAACTCTCATAGTTTACTCCAGTCCTGTTTTTCAAGTCAAAATTGTGTATTCAAAAGTAACATGATTTCATGATGGTCTGTCTGAGTGAAACTCCATTAACTAATATTAATATTGCTTCATCTTCCGTAGTACATATTTTCAAAATTTATAAAATGTATAAAATTCAACTATTATTTTAATCTTATTCATTGGTCAAAATATTTATGTATACATAGATTTAGCATTTTACATGTATACAAATAATGTAATCATGGTACAATTTTTTAACATATTTATTTCTAATAGAATAAATTAATATTATTATTTAAAAAAATGTTTTGCATAATACATTAAGAAAAAAAATTATATGAGTTGGGCCACTCACACGCCTGCTTGAGCCCAAGCATCATGAGAATCCAACAACACAAGGAGGCAGAAACAAATCCCCCCCCCCCCCCCCCCTCCTGCGAGTCATGTGCACCGCCAGATTGAAATTCAACGGTGCATGATACCCATTCTCACACAATTGCATGTGAGCCTGAATCTCTTCATAACATTTCAATATATTAGTCCAATTTGATTTTGTAAAAACTCCGAGTTCAATTTACTCAAATAGTTTTAGAGCATAGAACATGTATTGGGTTTTCAAACATTGATAAGACTTAATAATAATAATAATAATAATAATAATAATAATAATAATAATAATAATAATAATAATAATAATAATAATAATAAAGATTGAGTTCATTATATTTGATCGTGTAATTGAGTAATATTTCATATGATTATTAAGTGGACTAGCTAAACGAGATGATTTCTTCAGTTAAAGATAAGAAATGTAGTAGATCATTTCATTTCTTGTGTGCATTCAAGTAGGGGTGATGTCGCAACCTGAAATTTTTAAATCCATATTTTACATTCATAAGTGTAAAAATGCAAATATATATCTTCAATAATATAAATACATAACAAAATAGTAATAAAGCTACTACCCATGTCACACTGCTACTTTTCACACATAGATAACAAAGTATTTAATTACTTTATATGATAAACATCATTTTACAAGATCAAGTGGACTTTGCAAGCCACTTCATGTTATAAATATACAAATATCATAAAGCAACTGACACCACACATGCCGCACCATACTATAGACCTTGGTTTGGCCAAGCACACTACCAAATCCACAAAGGCTTTGTAGGGCCTGACACTAGCACTTACATCTAGGATGCATGAGTATATCAAAATATATTCAACAGAATAAAAAACTATGAATGAACATAAGAGTTTTAAGACAAGGTTCATTAATTACACATGTTTCTTCCAAAAATTAGCATCCCACCCTCTATTACCTTTTTTGTGAAAACCTAACAACTTCATCTGCATCCATCTTAGTGTTCACATTCATTCCCATTCTCATCAACTACTCCTTCATCATGCTCTGAAAAACAAAACCTCATTCTTGGAGTTAGACCTAGTCCCCTTTGAACTAGTAGCCCACCCTTATACCATCCTTGAAGGCGAAAGGTGTACATAGAATGTTGCTCCTAGAATATTTATTCACTAAGCTAAAAGAGAAATCTAGCGGCCATTACATAGTCCAGGATGACCATTAAGTAGTTGGGCGTACCCAAGGGGGTCAACACCTAATAATGATAAATGAAGACCATCCCTCCTTGGATAATCTAAGGGTTATTAAACAATAGCATAAAAGGAGATAATGAATTGAACGTTCCTATTTCTCACAACTATGCCTTACTTCCCCTCTTTACTCTCTTCACCCAATTAAATATAAGAAAATCTCTCACACACACTTTACTCCTTCCCCCATTAAACAATTATATCTCACGTACCTACTCCCCTCATTTTCCCCCCACTCCAGTAATGGAGCCATTATGAGCATGGGCATGGAGCTGACATTGTAATGACCCAGAATTTCAATATTTTAAAATTTGAACATTTATGTCTATTATCGAGTTCTAGGGCCTAATAAATGATTTTAAAAAAAATTAGACTATTTTGAGCTTGATTCGTTTGGAGGAGCTTTAAGATATTTGATAGGGTTCAAAGAGAAAAATGTATTGAGCCAAAAATTGCTTCAATCAGACACTGAGATTTTAAGCTACAGCCTCGGGAAACATGTTGTAGGTAGGGCCCACTTTAAATTGACAATAAAGCAATACTAAGAACGTGCAATTTCGAGTTTGGGGTAAAAAGTTACACTAGTGTGAATTTTTAAATTTTGTTTTATATTAAAAATCAAAATTTTAAAATATAAAATATAAAAATAGTCAGTTGGCCTGCCCAACTGCAGACCATGGTGCACCTTTTGGCGCTTGCATCAGCATTGATGCACGTGCTAGCGTGCATCAGTGTTGACATACGACGATTGTTTAGTCATCGGATACGTGCTACATGGCACGCATCTGATGGTTCCAGTTTTGTATAGAAAGGGGGGTAGACTTGCATTTAGACCATTTTTCACCTTTCTTCCTTTCTTACCTCTGCTCGTTTTAAAGCTTTAAACACTTATTTTTAAGCCATTTCTCGTCTGATTTCTTTAAAAAAAAATTATTCCTAGCTAATTTGAGGGAGCTCTATATCATAGAGTGATCCATTTTTCAAGTTGTTTACTTTAAAAAGTGAAATGACTTGGGGTAAGGGGACTCTGTCTGCTGCTTTCAGACTGAGAAGAGGAAAATGTCATAGTTCAAAGGAAAATTTTGTCCGCCACTTTTGATCTAGAAGAAGGATTCTTCTCAACGCAAAGGGAGGCTCTGTCCGCCGCTTCTGAGCTAGAAGGAGATCGTATCCCAGCACGAGTGGAGGCTCTGTCTGTTGATCCTAAGCCAGGGAACGAGAAAATACTTCGACCGCCAGCCATTACTCTAGTTAATTTCAAGAGTGAAGGGTAGGTAGTTTTAAACTCTACTTTTGTGATACGACTATGCTGTTCGATTTTGTATTTATTTGATAAAAGAATATTTTAAAAAAATATAATATTTATTAGGGGTCGGGCAAACGTTAAAATAATAGTGTATCGTACACCTCTAAGATGGATTTTATCGTGGTACAGACTTTAAAATATTAGTATTATTTGAATGATATTACTATTAATTTTGACCGAATTTGAAGGGTAGTTATTTGGTATAAAGCCCAAAAACCATCATCGGCTTTGAAGGGTAGTTATTAATTTTGACCGAATTTAAAGGGTAGTTATGGCTCCTAGGTACTGCCTATTGTATCATATGGTGTGCCCATGAAATGAGATATCGTGGGAAGATCTCTTCCATTTTGGTCCCGTTGCCCCACGAACATGGGTGTATATCGCTTTGGTATTGACATCATTCAATGAATGATGATTTATCTAATTTTAAATTTTTTATCAGATTCTGGTTACGAACAATTTATCTGAGTCTACCAAATTCTATAAAGAACTATTTTAGCTAACTTTTTGTATAAGAAGTGTGTTGGATTCTGTTAGTCGATAATACTATTTTGAGTTGACTTTGAATATAAATTATTATAAGAATGTTTTATGCTTATTTATTCATGCCTTATGTTTTAGAATACTAATAGAATTTAACTCTATCTACTAAGTATATTTATACTTACCCACCTTTAGATGTTGCAGGTCTAAACAAAGAAGATGATGTTAATGAAGATTGCCCATAGAAGTTCGAAAGTTCTACGCTTTGAATTTATTTTTTCAAGTCTTTTTGTTATGTATTAATTATGTACATTATGAGACTTTGATTTTGCTAAGGCAAGATAGGCCTTGTTTTGTAAAGTTTTTATAATTACCTAAATTAATCAATAGTAACTCTTCTGTACATAGTTGATCTTGACCCATATTTTTATTTCGAATTGGCCGCACTCTGACCTTTAAAGTAATTTCATGGGTATTGCCTATTGTGGCATATGGCGTACCCATGAAATTAGATATTGTGTGAAGATCTCTTTCATTCTGATCCCGTTGCCCTACGAGCACGAGTGTATATCACTTTGGTATCGGAGACATTCTATGAATGATGATTTATCCAATTTTAAATGTTTTATCAGATTCTGGTTACGAATGATTAATCCGAGTTTATTGAATTATGTAAAAAACTATTTTATCTATCTTTTCATATAAGAAGCGTGTTGGATTTTGTTAGTCGATCGTACTATTTTGAGTCGACTTTTAAATATAAATTATTATGATAATCTTTTATGCATATTTATTTATGCTTTATGTTTCAGCATGCTAATAGAATTTAACTCTATCTACTAAATATAATTATACTTACTCACCTCTAGACGCTGCAGGTTTGAGCTACAAAGATGTTGTTAATGAAGATTGCCCATAGAACTTTGAAAGATCTATGTTTTAAATTTATTTTGTTAATTATTTTTGTTACGTATTAACTATGTACATTGTCTGAGTTTGATTTTTTGCTAAGGCAAGATAAGCCTTGTTTAGTAATGTTTTTGTAATTGCATAAATTAATGAATAATTACTCTTCTGTAAACAATTGATTTTGGCCTATATTTTTTTTCAAATTGGCAGCACTCTGACCTTTAAAGTAATAACCCTTCACCTCCTCCAGTTCCTCCTCCTACTCTTCATAGCAACTATTACGCAAATGTGATAGAGGCTGCCAAACTCGCAACCCTTCCTCCTCTTCCTCATTTCTACACACCTCCCCCCACCCTCTTTTCTTCTTCTTATTCTCCTCTTTCTCCTATTCTATTCTTCTCCTCCTCCTCCTCCTCCTCTTCTTTTCAGTAACTAATGAGATTTCCAAGGGGGCTGTAACAGTTGTCAGCGGTAATCTCGGTGCTGACAATCATGGCTAGTGCTAGAGGAAGAAGAGAAGGAGAAGGGGGGATACATGAGGTAATAGGGGTGGTATGGTTTTGAATATTGTCACTTTTTTACCCTTTTTACTTTTTATGTTGTAGTGTAGACTTTCCTAGCTATCTTCTCTTCTCTATATGTTTGTTTTTTCTAACACCTTTTGTTGAACTTTTGACGGAGGGTATGTAGCATAGAAATTTTTTAACACATGAGGGAAGGGAACATTAAAAAAAAGTAAAAAATATTTTTTTTTCAAGAAAACTAAGACATTGTTGGTGGTAAATAGGAGTGGCTTAATGGACTACGACTAATAGACTTAGCTTAACCAAAGTTATGAGCAAATACTATAAACATGTTGTCATGAAACAACATGGTGCTAGAATGTTGTGCAACCGTGGCTAGTGGCAATCTCGGTGCTAACAATCATGGCTAGTGCTAGAGGAAAAAGAGAAGGAGAAGAAGGGTGGATACATAAGGTATTAGGAGCAGTATGGTTTTGAATGTTGTCACTTTTTCACCCTTTTAAATTTTTATGTTGTAGTATAGACTTTCCTGACTTTATTCTTTTCTCCCTATGTTTTTTTTCTGACACCTTTTTGTTGAACTTTTGACGGAAGGTATGTAGCATAGAAACTTTTAACACATGGGGGATGGGGACATTAAAAAAAAGTAAAACTAAATTTTTTTTAGGGAAAGTGAGACATTGTTGGTGGTAAATAGCAACGACTTAACCAACTACGACTAATAGACTTAGCTAAACTAGAGTTATGAGCAAATACAGCATGGTGCTAGAATGTTGTGCAACAGTGGTCAACGACGATCTCAGTGGCGACAATCATGGCTAGTGCTAAGGAAGAAGAGAAGGAGAAGAAGGGGGATACATGAGGTAATAGGGGCGGTATGGTTTTGAATATTGTCACTCTTTCACCCTTTTTACTTTTTATGTTGTAGTGTAGATTTTCTTAGCTTTATTCTTTTCTCTCTATGTTTTTTTCTGACATCTTTTGTTGAACTTTTGTCGGAGAGTATGTAGCATAGAAAAGTTTTAACACATGAGGGAAGGGAACATTTGTCATGCCCCGGCACTCGCCCAACCTGAGCCGAACCTAGTCCAAGGGATGGTCAAAGCACATTGGGTGATGAAGTGTTGAATTGCTGAAGACTTGACCCCTCTAACAGGTATAACATGCACAGAGTAATGCACCGCTTTATCTTTGCGCTAGAGAAAATAAGTAAAAATATAAAGGACATCAAAGCTAAATTAGTCCTCAAGCCTCAACCCACAATCTTACAACACTAAGCCATCAACATGGCTCAAGTCATAACATCTAAAATAAGTCTAAAGCCATAATGGCTAATAAAGTATGAGACAAAATCAACCAAACAAGAAATTCTAGCACACTGGCAGAATAAACAAATAAAGATAGTAAGATATCTAGGCTCCCATGCCTACTCCTGACCATTATCCACATGTGCCTCATAAAGAGGGACCTCATCATCTTCACGTTGCACCAAGTAGCCCCAAAACCGAAAACACAGAGAAAATGGGGTGAGTATAAAACTCAGCATGGTTTTGAACACCGAAACAATAAATCTAAAAAAAATATGACATTCCACACAGTCTATCACATCAAACATATCATATATCATCTCATTTCTGATCACATTCTCATTATTTAACCATACTCACCCATAAGTAATTCTCATACATGAAAGTATCTCAATATATCATCTATAGCATGTATAATCATATTAAACCATAAACATCCATCCTGCATGAAGAGTGTCTCTAGCACACTATACATATTCATGCATTTTTATTCTCCTTCATAAACATTCATCCTGCATGACAACTATCTCAAATACACTATACATATTCATGCATATTCATAAATATTCATCCTGCATGACAAGTGTCTCAAATACACTATACATATCCATACATATTCATAAAGATTCATCCTACATGAAAAGTGTCTCAAACACACTAACATATATTGTATATCCATAAACATTCATCCTGCATGAAGAGTGTCTCAAACACACAATCATAATCATACATATTCATAAACATTCATCCTACATGAAGTGTCTCAAACATACAATCATAATCATGCATATTCATAAACATTCATCCTACATGAAGTGTCTCAAACACACAATCATAATCACGCATATTCATAAGCAGAGAGAATAAACCTGCTCCTCAAGGCCGAAGCCCTCTAGTAACCCTAGCCCATCAAGCCTAAACTCCTGAGCAGCCCTGTTTGTCAAGACCAAAATCCCAAGCAACAACACGTGGTAAGCCAATGTACTTGGACAAACCAGCTGGATTCTTAGGGTCTAGATAATCTCAATAGTTTGGTCTCCTTATAGTATTGCTACTCTTCTCAACCCGGGGAGGAAAACCCGTCCTCGAGGGATGTAAAACTCTATCCTTTTAGACATAAAACTCCGTCCTTTCAGATGTAAAACAAAATCAATAAGCCTTCAATCGATTAACCCGGCAAGCAATATCACATAATTACATCTAATCCATCAACTACAGCTATTCTAGATAAAATCTCATCCGTAGATCTATCTCATGATGCATACATGTAACATGGTTCATACGTAAACAACACTACATGAATCCTAATACATGAGATATACTCCAATCAGTCTATGTGTACATCATTCCTAATCAATATGTGTCAAATAATCACCACAATTACCACCACATAGTGTGTGCAAAGCAATGGTACTCAAATCTAAGCATTGACATACACATCATGATCAAACCCTCATTATGCGATATGTATGCTTTCATGATTCTATCATGGTTTATTCTTACTAAAATCATGATTAAAATAAGGTAAAAACCTCAAAAAACACAAGTCCTAATCAATTATAACTTCATGCTAGACTTAGGTAAGCATAAACATAGTCATACTTAAGCTAAAACACCTAAAATTAATATAACATGTGAATGCATATATTTGCATCATCATGGTCAAACCTATTGTAATCATGCAATAACTATGAAGAAATTATCAAAATCTCACTTAAAATTGCCCATATGCTTATTTATCCCATACTAGATTAAGTAGATGTTTTAACATAATCACAATATGTAACTTGTACATTTTTAAAAAAATAGCAAATAAACACCAATCTATGTGAAAATTTACAGGGACTAACATATAAAAAATATTATATGTAAATAAGTGCGAAAAATAATTTTCTTGATTTAATTACTAAGACTATGCAGTTCTTCCAGAAATTGTCGACCTTCGAATTTATAATTATTCCATTGACTTATTGTACTCTAAACAATTTGAATTTTTTACATCATACTCATAACATGTATATCAATTCATCATAAAAGGAAGGAACCAAAAATCATATGTTTTCATTCCTAGACAAGCTTCTAAACACGAAAATAGTGAGCAGTTTTTACTGAATAGTATGCATTCTAAAAAATATAATAAATACATATTATTCAAAAAAATTATGAATAATTAGAAGTATAATATAAACATGTTAATAAACTCTCAGAAAATTTTTGACAGAAAAGATAAAAGTAGAAGTATCCGAAACGTAGTCATGAATCTAAAATAGAGAGTTGTTTGGGCTATTTTAATGATATGGTGAAGATCTGGCTATTAGATCAATGATCTAACGGTCTAGATAAAACTATCATGAAACTTTATATAATTATTACCCAAGTCTAAAATATGATAGACCTAGTCATTTATCAACTAAAATACAAAGAAATCAATAAAAAGATTAAGTTTTACATAACCCACAATTAAAGCTCAACTTCATGCAAAACCCACATCAACCATCACAAACTTCAAATTTGAAAAAAAATACCTATTTTGGAAGAAAAACCCTTACCTTCAGGGAGTTTCTTGGTCCAAACCCGATGCTCTAATCACTTCAAATCCCTACCCATATTAGGGTTTTGTTAATACATGTATAAATCTATTTAATAAAGTATAAATCACTTAAAAACATGTAGATCTAGGGCTTCTTTAGTTCTAAAACAAAAATCCCTCATTAGAGGTTTGAAATACTGGTCAAAATCAGAAACTTTGATAGTAAAAATCAAGATTTAACATTGGAAGAGATGGGATTAAGAAAGATTAGGCAAAACCCTAGGTGATTAATGAAGAAATCAAGCTAATCTTACCTTAATAGAACTTTCCTCTAATGGAATAGGGATCAGGGCCTCCTAGCCTCCAGATTCTAGCCCTTCCCAAATGGGAATGAGGTTGTGCCTTTCTATTTAGAGTAAGTTATGGGGTATACATAATAGGATTTTGCGGTACGAATAGAATTTAACACTAAAAATAGGTCATTTGTTTATTTTAAGTCCAAAATAAAGTTTATAAATTTTGAAACACTTAATTACTAAAATAAGATATTTTTAGGGACTTGTGGGACCCATCATCTCAATTTATGAACGTGGGGCCAACGGTAGGACCCACGCCTTAACTTTTCAGAAAAAAAATCAAAAATTTCATAAAAAATTGAATTAACTTATTTTAACATAAAAACCATCTAAATAAAAGAAATTGTTGATTAAAACCATATTTAACTACCTAAAATTAAAAAATAAGTCAAAACCGACCAAATTTAACATTAAACAACATAATATTAACAAAATAAATTAAATAAACCGGTTTAAGGGTTTAAGGATCTTACAACATTAAAAAAAAAGTACCAAATAATTTTTTTTAGGGAAAGTGAGACATTGTTGGTGGTAATAGCAACGGCCTAATGGACTCCAACTAATAAACTTAGCTAAACTAGAGTTATGAGTGAATACAATAAACAAGTTGTCACGGAGCAGCATTGTGCCAGAATGTTGTGTAACATATGTACAATACATAAGTACATGTATGGGCCACTGCATGTGTCAAGAGCACTATACCTTCCTGCTCTATGACATATCGCCTGGGGGGTATGTTAAAGGGACCTATATATAACTCAATATATAAAATAAGAATGTGGCTATATGTAGCCTAAAAAACTCCTACATCTCTTGTTACTTGTGTACCCCAAATAAAATCTTCTAAATCTCTCATATGTACCCAACATAAAAAATATATGAACTATATATTTTTTTTGCTCTCCACAAATCACCCTCCTGTACCCCATCAATCTGGCGATAGTTTATCATGACCCGGATTTTTAAAACCCTTTTTAAATAAAGGACATGCTATAAATCAGGATAAATTTTTTTCTTTCTTAAATACAAAATAAATAAATAAATAAATTATCCAAGTCATGATAACTAGGGTTCACAAATATGAATATCCATACATATGATATTATTACATGTGTCAAAATTAGATAAATAGCAAGTTAACCCTCTAAGTACAAGTATGTCATCTGTCCGAAAATAAATACCCAAATAAAGTTTGCTCTCATGCTAGTAATTACAATTACTTACTTGATTGCAAATTTAGGAAACTAGATCTTAATAGTGTAATGTCGTCCTCAATTGCCCACCAACATTATGATCTTGTTACGTCCTCTTCTAAAGAACTTGCAAACAAGACCAAACAACAACCAAGCATCTCATCCCCTTGTAGAAGTGTCTCAAAAGAACAAAAGTATTAATTAATATTTTTTGGAAGGCCAACATCAGCCTATGTTAGTTGCCTACGTACTCATCAGACAACATCTCCAATGTTTCCAATAACATTGGATCCAGACATACTTCTACCTAAAATTACACTATCTTAAGAAGCATAGCATCACACATGCAATGCTTAAATATTTTCAACCATCCTACAGTTTATGCAAGTCATTTAATAGTTCCACTTGTTCTAATTAAACAAGCAATATCAAATAATGTTACTGATTATCTCTCGAACCATTATTCGATAATTAATATCCCTATCTAATCCCAATGATAGATAGACTTATTAGATGTCAACCTAAGTGACAAATAATATACTCACCATAGACCACCCTAAAAGGTAATCCTATGCTGAAAACCCCAGAATCCACCAGGAAATACCATCACCCATCCTAGCCCATAAAGGACGTGACCAGAGTGGAAGGGCATGGCCACAATTGCATCTGAATAGAAATTGTGGGTGAAGCCAACCAAGTAAGATGTAAGCTAATCTAAATGCGTGTACACCAAATGATCCTCAATAGATCAATGGTGAGCTCGGCTCACGCAGAGCTCCCTCCAACAGGGAAGTGCAACTACACGGTCATATCAGCAGCTTCTCAATAAAGCTAAAACTTAGAAAACCATTCTGAACCCTATCTTGCTCATCAATAAGCTAGGATTCTGAATAACTACCCCAAACCTTATCAGTCCCCTCTAGGCTGGGGTTGAAACTCAAAACTGTCATTGTTCATCAACCAAGGTAAATCGTTAGGTCAAAGGCTTTGTTCGCTCCATGAACTAGTCTTAGACCCCTCTGAGGTATTTTAGTCTTTATCTTGATTAGGTATTCTCACCCAATCCAAAGCTATCTAACCCCCTTAATTAATCTTTCATTAATCTTAAGTAAGTGATAAATTACTATCACAAAATCAACAGTAAATATTCAAACAATGAACAACATGAACAATATAAATCAACTCAGGTCTAAGCAGAGCATAATCTCAAGAATCAAACTCGATAATGATATTAGAAATATTCGCACTCTCATGTCCCAACCTGCCTTGGGTTAGTTGATTAACTTTCATGAAAATGTGTAATAATGTACCTAAGGGTATAAGGTAATTATCCTACATTGTACATGGTCCTCTCTGCTCTCGGGTAGGTAAGTCTTTAACCTCTCAAAAGGTTTTAGTATCACATTGGCACATTAATTTCATTTACGCGAATGCGGGCCGGTCAGTACATAGGGGGTATTTTTGTCTTTTTGTTCAGGGCTTCCATAAACATTGATGGTCAATCCCAATGGTACATCTTGACATTATGAAGCTGATGTAATTTTCTTGCTATTTAACGAGGTTGTAAACCCCTTGTACCGACCCCAGTCTAATTAATCATCTTACCTTAACCCTAGGAGTAAAATAGTCAAATATCTATTTATAGAGATTTTTCCCTAACTTTTGGCTTAGTTCAAATTTAGGATACATATTAAGATCTCATTGACATTTGTTTCCATTTTTAAATCAACTCAAAGGCCCTTGAACCAGAGCCCCTAAATCTGGTCATTTACAACCATTTTTCTGTGCTTCAACATACAGGGTAAATTGGTTATTTCAAAGATTTTGATATTTTCCCCTGGTATGAAACTTATTCAAGATACTCTACATGCCCTCCTATTCATTGGTAATTTGTTTTGAACTTTTCTAACGATATTAATTGTAAGGACTCTCATCTTGAACCAGTCTTCTTTTCATTTTAATTATCGGTTATCGTGTGGTTTAAGTGTTTTCTAATTAATTCGGTGGTTTTTAAAAATAAATGAGGTTTCTAAAAGTTTTAAGCAAAACTAACTCTACATTTATGAGTTTTAAATAGTTTTTTGTCAAATCTGAACTTTTTGGGATTTTTTTTATTTTTCACTAATTTTTTAAAAATTAGGATTTGACAGGACCCCCTGTGGACCCCACCAACTAAATTAAACTTTTTAAACCAAAATGCCCCAAACATCAATAGAAGGCAAAATAAAAATTTTCAAAATTTTTCCAGATTTAATTAGTCCTCAAATGATCAAAATACCTATTTTTAACACAAATTTCTATTTATACCTCACTAGTTCATTAGGTATACCCCAAGCCCTACTATAAATAGAAAGGGTTGAGCCATTCCCAATTTGGGAATAGGCTGGGAGAGGGCGATTAAGGCCTAATTCCCCAATTAGGACCGAATTAGAAAGGGATTAAGGTATGTTTTTCTTTAATCAAGCTTAAACCCTAGGTTTTCTTCTAATTCAATCCTAATCCATCTTTTCCCCTTTGATTTGATTCGATCTCAAGTATCAAAGTCACTGATTTACTCCCTTATTTCAAATCCTACTTCTCAAAATTTATTTTTTATGCTTAACAAACCCTAAAGCTAATATTTCTTTAAGGTTTTCAAGGTTAAACTGATTTTTAATGGAGTTTAACTTAGACACTATGTTTTTGGAAGGTTTCCAAGAAGAGTGAAGGTCTAATCCGAACCAAAACAAGTGACAAGGTAATGGATCTTCGAAATCTCAGTTTTGTATGGTAAAATCTTGATCTTTCATGGTTTATTTAGAATGGGCATGCTTGATTTAGACTCTAATGGTGGGTTTAATAAATGTTAATCTTTAGTTCCGATTTCTTATGGTTTTGTCTTAGGATGATGTAGATTTGTCTTCTGGAAGGTTTGATGGGTTTTTGGTAGTGTTTGGACCAGTGATTATGGTTTTAAGGTGTTTTTATGGTGTCTCGGTTTTGATTTTCGAAATGGAGAAGAAGGTCAAAACTGCTTTGTTGGCGATCGAACGTCCTATGAGGCCGATCGATCGGCAACACTACATTTTTGGATGAATCTCAATTCATCCAATCGAACGGCCTTTCAGGCCGATCGATCGGATACATGACAATTTTGCTATTTTTGAAATTTATGCTCATTTCAATGTTTTACTCCATTTGATGATTCTAATGGTTATGGGAGGTGTATTATGTTGAAATTAGGCTACTGGAGGTGTGGAATTGATGATGGAAGTTTATGGATTATGTTTAGGTATTGTCATGTGGTATTATATTATATGTTGATAATTATGCATGTTGATCTTGAAGTAACTTGAACATTTGAATGTTGGAATTCTTGTGATTAGAATATGTTCCAGCAAGGATATTATATGGAAAATGGTGAGATGTGTTCTCTTATAATGAGGATGGTTTATGGGTAATTGATGTGATCATGTTGTGGCTTAATGTGTGGAAAAATCATGTTGTGGGAGTGAACGTTCAATTTCACATGGATGGAATTAAGCTTTATGGTGGATTTCGCTTTGATTTTAGTTGGGAATTATTGTTTTGAACGTGTGTAAGCATGCATATATTGTCTCATGAGTTTATGTCAAACATTGGTCATGTGCTTAGAATATGCATGAATACACACACGTATGGAGAATCTACTATGAAATTGTAGTTTATTATGCTTTGATTATGATGCATGAGGGGACTGATTGGGAGCACGTTCCATGTGTTGGAACCCATGGAGGTCTTGCTCACGGATGTATCATGATATCATGCATCATGGATCGGTAGTCATGAACGAAGTTTTATCGATGTTTAACCGTAATTGATCAATTATATGCAATGATTGAGATTGCTTGCCGGATTAATCGCTCGGTGAATTAATTGGAACTTGGTTGGTCTGAAAGGACATGCTTTCGATTTAAGTTCCTATGTGGAACATGTATACTCCCCGGGTTGAGTCTAGTTAAATAGAATTATGTGGGGATGAGTTGTGTACTTGTCTTGTGGATTGAGATTATTATGATTATCTTCTGGACCCTGAGAATCCAGAGTGGTACGCTTTGTGCACCGGCTACCATGTGTTCTAGGGTTCCCTGTGTGGGAATTCGGGCTCTCTCCCACCACAGGAGATGTCCCTGGGCGAACACCCCTGCTCTAGGTTCTCTGTGTGATAATCGGACATCCTTGGCCAGGACGTCCAGGGCAAGCAGCTTTAGGGGTTGACAACCCCGACCCTCTTACATTTCCTGTGTGGAATTTGGACCATTACATGCCTTCGTGGCCTTGTCTATGTCCCGCCTGTGTGGCACTGCTTATGTTTACTTCTTGATGGAGGCATTCACCATTTGTATTGATACATGTTTAATATGAATACTATGCATGATTATGTATCATGTGTTTGACACGTTGGTCGTGCAGGGTGAATGAGGTTGATGTGATATGAATGTATAATCAAAAATTGTGTGATTGAGACACTATTATGCAGGTTTATGTGATATGAATGCATAATCAGAAATTGTGTGCTTGAGATACTATTATGCAGGTTTATGTGATATGAATGCATGATCAGAAAGTGTGTAAATGAGACACTACTATGTAGGTTTATGTGATATGGTTGCATGATCAGAAAAGGGTGTGAAAGACACTTCTTATGTGATTTATGGGATTATCATGCTTGATTTGAATAGATATGAACAAATAGTTATGTCTTATGTATGCTAGCTCTTATGTCTATGGCTAAATAGGAGTTTTAGCTTGGCAAAGATCAGAAAATGTTATAGCATGTTAATTATGGATCTGAATTACTACATTTCTATGTCGTCTTGTTTTCTGATTACTACAGTGTATTTTAAACCATTATTGAGTTTTTTATACTCACCCCACTTTCCTTGTTTTGCGGCTGCATGGCGTGACATGCAGTCGGACAGGATCCTCTTTATGAGGAGAGGTTGGGGAGAGCTTGGGGGTAGGAGTGGAGGCCATTAGATTTTGCATCTCTCTCTGATTATTTTGTTATGATGTTAGAACCCTTGTGGAGTGGTTCTTATTTTAGATTTGTGATATGTTACCTCTTTAGATTTGATTGAGACCTTGTTTTGAGCGAAGTGTGTTGGCTATGGATTATTAGTATGTGGGTTTGAGATTTGTGGATTAATTTTAGAGTTAAACTCCTTTATTTTTGTTCTACTTATTTACCCTTGCTTAACGTAGTGCGTGACTCCACTAATTGTCTTAGATCGCCCGTGATTAGGGCGTAAGTCTTCTGCTAATTGTCTTCAATCTCCTTGTCCCCCCGTGCACTTGACCGACCCCTGGACTGGGTTCGGCTAGGGTCAGGTAGTGCCGGGGCGTGACATTAACTTACTAAATCGGACCCGGTTCAGTTAGAGTTTTTTTTAGCTGGACCGAATCGGGTTGGGCAACCAAATCCAGTCTAGGGTCCGACGACCCGCATCACGGGTCATCTTCCCAGCAACCCACCAGAGGCCGCCTGACCTCTGGCAGTGTTGCCCATACCGTGGCAGGGGGCAGCCTAGGGCTTACAAACTGCCGCCATCCGGTGGCAAAAAGGTCCCTTTTTCATTTTTTTTAACAGAGTGCCAAAGACGCCACGACCAGGGCAACACGACCATAGACAGCACTACTAGTTCCCTTTAATATATTTTTTTAATAGTGGCCCACATGGCTGCGATGGAACATGCCCTGCAGGTCACCCTCTGTCGCTTTCTTCCGACGATTGGGTTTCTAGTTGGAAGATTACCGGTCGTCCAGTAAATTTTTTTTCTTGAGAATCACTGTTCATTGTAATTATGAAACAGTGACTGTTGTTCAATGTACTTATATGAACAATGATTGCAAAAATTACTATTACACAATAGTTGCAAAAATTATAACAAATTACTCAATAAAATTTTCACTAATCTTGATCCAAAGACAAAGACAAAGATCCTACTTTAACTACTGGTTTGTTGTCACTGCCGCCAGTGCCTCACCAGAGCCTCATCGTCCACCACTTTCTCTCCTCCTGAAGGCCCCCCCAAAAAAATTGCCCTAATTATGCCCTAAGAAGGTCTTTTATAAGCATGAGGATTAAGTTACTAATCCCCTTAAGAGTTGGGTCGACCCCCTCATTTAGGCAACTTAATTGGGCTTCTAAAATTTATTTTCATAACTTTAAACAACTAGGCCCGCAAAACAACTTAAACATCCCAAATACACGTTTAAATAAGGTAAACAGGCACTGCACGATATGTTCAACTTCAAATAGTCGTATCTCCCTCATTCGATCTCCGATTTACATGTTCTTGGTGGCATTTTGACTCTTTCTGTCTACTTTCTAACTACATAGGTTTTAGCCACAAATTATATCTGTGGAGGAATTTATTCTACTAAGAGGATTAAAGGGTTAAACAACCCATTTTCTACTTATTTAATTTTCAAATATCCAAGAAAATCTGGGATATTAAATAGTCACTCACTGCCAGAAATGTAATAGAAGACCATCACTCTTGGACTCACTGCTGACGATGGGTAGGCACCGTAAAATTCTTTACAATATGGCATGAGCTTACATGCTGCGTTACCCAAAACCTCCTCTACCAAAGAAGAATATGGAAGGATACCCGCTGCTACAAAAGTAGATTTCGATTGTCATTGCTAATTGGAAGTGCTCTTGTCGGTGGCTCTACATAGTTGCATGACTGGGGAAGAAGAATGGTCCATTTTTTTTGGTGGGGGGGGGGGGGGGGGGGGGGTTTGGTAAAACATTTTGGGGGGAAACATGGGATACTGGAGTAAACAAATTCTAAAATGTCCTTTTCCTAGGATAAACTTATACTCCCTCCATCCTAAATTAATAGCTCCATTTGCAAAAAAGTTTGTTCCATATTAATAGCTCCATTTTGTTCAAGTTGTTGGCTATTAAAAAAGAGTATCATAATCTAATTTTCCCTTTATGTAGGTGTCACCTTTCAACAAAAACCACTATTTTTCAAATATAGCTATTAATATTAGACAGATCGAGTAATAGTTTATGAAAAGAACTTGATTATATAAAATTGTATGTAGTATATAAAATCCCTATGTGAATGGATCCCAAAAAGCTAGTCAATTTGTGTTGAGCTTGTTGCTTTCTTACTAATTTCCTCGGGGGGTTAATCTTGGTGGGTAGTTTTTTCAAAATCACGCAAAACATAGAGAAAATGTTACATGGCATAGTCGAGTGTGATTTTTTAGTGTGGAAAAATTATTACGCATTAGTAAAGTAGAACTTTTTAATATGATCAAATATTCCCATGTTAGTCAGTTCCACAATGATTTGGGTGATAATTTAATGTTTTCCCCATCTATTTGTAGGTTACCTTCAAAACTGTGTTTTTATTTGCACGCTTCTAGACATATGCAAAAATTACCACACTTTAGACCTATCATAGTGTGGACCCACTACTAATATATATAAAATAGTTTCTCAAGTTGATTTTCAAAATATAGTCCTTAGTAATTTTTGGTGAGGTGGGACCAAAACATTATAAAAAATAAAGGGGTTATAAATTTTGGGCTTATTTGGACATATGAGCAATTTCATAATAGCAGCTCAATTTCACCGTCAAACTAACAATTGAGATTACATTTTCTAATTTAGATCCTTAGAACCGTAAGATAAGTGTGAAACTAATTATGATTTAATGATCTCATTTGAAGATAGGGGTTTACTAAATTTAGGGTTATTCTAATAATGGGCCCATATATTTAACCACATCAAATTTAAGTTGTTGATTTGTAATTAAAACTTTAACTGACCTTAATTAGCAGAACTCACTCATCAAAATAGGCCCAACATGGATCAATCTTATATCCTCATGGTTTGTCACTCAACCTCTTCAGTCCCATACCCCCATTTGATGGTAACCTTTACAACTAAGCTTACCTTTTTCCGATACATATAAAGAGAGGAGAGAAAAAAAACACTCCATAACACACTTGACTAATTTAGGGCAATGTAAATTTATTATGTACATAAACAAAAAGTAACACATGACTAACTAAAAAAATCACTAACGCTCCATTCGTTATGGTTTGAATATCAGGTCCTCGCCTTCACACTAAGCACTCCGTCAGGATACAAAAAAAAATGTTGCTTTTGCGATGTTGAGAATCGTACACAAAAGATCATTTTACAACCATTATTTGAAAAATAGGCAAAAGAACGAGAGTGGAGGCAAAGGTACGAGAGTCACAAGTGGCATAGGTGGTGGGTTGGCAGGAACTAAGTGAATGTACATAGTGAAAGTACACAACAGTTTGCCGACAGTGGCAGGTTGCCAGGTCGGGTGGGATGGGGCAAAAGTAACTCTATTTTTAGGCAAATGTTTTCCTAACTTAGTTTTCATGACTAGATTGCATAACCTGTAGGGGGCCTATTTATTCATGTGACAATCTCTTATTGTTGGTTATCTTACCTTGGTCATGGAAACCAAAACAAGTCCTTTGTAACCCCACGGAGTGCTAGTGGGAAGGCGAGGACCTTAGTCATGGAAATCGAAACAAAGTTGTAAAGAAGTCACTAATGAAGTCTGGATATGAAATCGTTTTTAGTCACCTTCCTAAAGAGACCATACTTGAACACAAGAGCTGGATTTTATTTATAGCTACATGTTGGGCTGCTACTATAGGCTTTAATTTGTAATATGTGAAACTGTACACTATTTCTATGGTTCAATTACAGGTCAGTTGTTGAAAGTTCATGCTGATAATACATACACTTTGGCAGAGTTTATTATTGTGCACGATCACCCGGACTACTTATTTTCCTGTTATTTCATTATATTAGGCTACTTTCTTTTATATTTCTCTCATATTTCCTTATGTATTAGGAGAAATAACTGTATTGGACCAGCTAGTGGCCCGCAGGATAGCCGGACCCACTAGCTAGTGCGACTCCCTATGTGAGTGGGTTAGCTCCCTATATGGGTTGCCCCTTCAATTCTTTGTTGGTTATGCAATTGAATATTCATCTTCTTCTTTTTCTTCCTTCTTCCTCCCCTTTCCCTGCGTGAAACTCCAAGGTACCGATTGTGCCACCTCGGGCACATCATTGGTATCAGATCTTTTACAATCACCGGTCATGGCACGAAGCAAACAAGTTGCCGCAGCCCCAGAAGTTCCACCCAAGAAGGAGGCTCTCGCCTCAGCGGACAGCCCAAAGACAGTTACAGAGACCACTGACAAGCTCACCCTGGCGCAAATCATGGCGGAGATCAAAGCCTTGAGCATGGGCGTGGCCAAAGTCGATGCTCTGGGTTTGGCCGTGGCTCAACTCCAAGCAGAGCGCACAATACCTCTCTTGCCCAGACCGCCAACATCTGTCATGGAGAAAGAGGGCCATCCTAGGCCCCCGAACTGCACGGCTCTGACCTTCTAGCACCGACAGACAAGGATACACGCCTTCCCCACGGTTTTGTGCGCTTTGGCACAGTCGACCAGGCCATGGACGGGAGGCGCCAAGTCTGGGATATACAAGGCACGCTAGGTGTTCAGGAAAATGCCCCAATGATGCCGCCTCCCAAAACTTTTTTCAAGAGATGGAGGACAACTAGGAGGAGTACCCGGGACCCCGCAAAGGACCACGAGGAGGGGTGGAACCTAATTTGGCCCGCCTACAGTTCCCATGCAACAATGGGGATGATGACCCAGTAGAATGACTATACAAGGCTAAATTTTTTTTCGCCTACTAGGGAACGCATTCGGAGGCTAAATGGCTACACATAGCGGACTTCCACCTAGACGGGGACACTTCTGTTTGGTTCCAGAGTTTCGAAAAGAAGGTGTGCTACCCCACTTGGGCCTCCTTCTCTGACAAGCTGTGCATTCAGTTTGGCCCCAACGAGTTCCAAGACTTCAACGAGATGCTCTCCACACTACGCCAAACCACCACTGTCCAGGCTTATTACACAGAGTTCATGAAGGTGGCCAACCGCCTCACCGACTAGCCGGTGGCCGCCTTGGTGGGCACGTTCAAGAGAGGTCTCAAGCCTAAGATTTATGAGGAGATGCACCACTTCCCATGTGCCAACATGCGGGACATTGTGCGTTATGCACGAATTGAGGAGGAGAAGTTGGCTCGATAGCAGAGAGGGGGGCAGCTTGGGTCCTTCCCACATTTCAGTGTCAGCGCTACCCCCCTTGCTGGCTCGACCAGCAGCCTAGCGCCAGGCCGACTTGGCCAACCATCCCCTCCGTCCGGTCAGATTGTCCATCGTCTTACACCGGCACATATGGAGGAGCGTCGGTCCAAGGGACTATGTTTCCATAGTGATGAGAAGTTCGTTCTAGGACACCGTTGTTCCGTCAAGGGCATCATCCTCGTCGAGGAGATCGAGGAGGACAATGTGGAGGACAGGGTGGACTCTTCCAACTATGACGACGTGCAGCTTGAGATTTCTGTACATGTCTTCTCGGGGACATTCACTCCTCACACGATGTGGGTTCAAGGCCACCTCAAGCGGCAGCAAGTTGCCATCTTAGTCGATAGCGGGTCTACCCACAACTTCATTAATGACATCTTAGTCTTGGCTGCTTCATGTCCGATTTGAAGCCCTTCTATGTGTTAATCGTTGATGGGAAGCATCTTAGGAGCTCTGGCGTATGTGCTCAGGCCGCCCTTGCTATCTAGAGCCACACCTTCATCATTGACCTCTTCTTGCTATCCAGAAGGGGGAGGACATGGTGTTAGGGGTTCAGTGGCTACAGGAGGTTGGCGACGTGGTCTGGAACTTCAGAGATATGGTTATAGACTTTGAAGTTAAGGGGTAGTGGGTTCGGATTGAAGGATCCCGATCGGGCACCCTTCTCTCAGCCTAGTCAGTGAGTTCTTTCTTTCGGTTCATACCCCAAGGCTTCCTCTTGCATTAGCGGGCAACGGTGGAGATGCCTCAAGATGAACCACCTCCGGATCTTCTTGAATTGTTGGCAGAGCATCGGGATGTGTTTTTTGGCCTCATGACCACGACATTCGCATCATTCCTGGGGCATCTCCGGCCAATGTCCGCCCTTACCATTATCCACACATTCAGAAGTCAGAGATCGAGCACCTTATGGCTGATATGCTTCAGTCCGGTATCATTCGCCCTAGTAGAAGCTCCTACTCCTCCCCGGTGTTGTTGGTTCGTAAGAAGGACGACACTTGGTGGTTTTATGTGGACTACCGAGCCTTGAATGCCATCACCGTCAAGGACAAATATCCCATACCCGTGATCGAGGAACTATTGGATAAGTTGGCTGGTGTGACGGTCTTTAGTAAACTCAACCCTCGGGTTACCATCAGATTCAGATGCAGCCAGCCGATGTGCACATGACCGCTTTCTGGACTCATGACGACCATTTTGAGTTCTCGTCATGCCGTTCAAGCTGACCAACACCCCCTCCACCTTCCAGAGCCTCATGAATGATCTTTTCAGGCCTTTCCTCCGGAGCTACATCTTGGTCTTCTTTGACGACATCCTTGTTTACAGCCAGTCATGAGCGGAGCACTTGGAACATCTCAGGTCGGTCTTCTCTATTCTAAGAGATAACTCTTTATTTCTTAAGTGTTCGAAGTGTTCCTTTGGCAGCCCACATGTTGATTATTTAGGACATATCATCTCGCGGGACGGCGTCACCACTAACTCATCGAAGGTGGCCGCCATGCTCTCTTGGCCGCCGCCCACTTGTGTCCATGTGCTATGGGGTTTTCTGGGCCTCACTGGTTATTATTGGCAGTTCATCAGCCGATATGGGGAGATTGCTCGACCCCTTACAGAGCTTCTCAAGAAGGGGGCATTCGGTTGGAATGTGGTTGCCCAAGCAACGTTTGACGAGTTGAAGCAAGCTATGGCATCGGCCCCTGTTCTGATTTTACCCCATTTTAGCCGCCCTTTGTGGTTGAAATAGATTCTTTGGAGACGGGTCTAGGGGCGCTTCTGCTGCAGGACGAGCGCCCAATTGCCTACTTGAGCAAGGCTTTGGTTGGCCGCTCTTTCTCCCTGTCCATTTATGAGAAGGAGATGTTGGCTATTGCCCTCGTTGTTGACAAGTGGCGGCTTTACTTACTTGGCCGCAAGTTCTTGATCTGCACTGACCACAAGCCCTTGAAGTACTTCCTCGAGCAGTGGATGTCCACTCCATCACAGCAGCGGTGGGTCAGTAAGTTACTTGACTATGATTATGAGGTCGTGTACAAGAAATTGGAAAACACTGTGGCCGATGCCCTTTCTCACAGCTCTACCCCAGGATAGTGCTTGGCCCTTTCTACTCCGTCCTGCCCCTTTATTGATGAGTTGAGGCGGGCATACATTGATGATTCTCAAACACAGGCCCTGATTACAGCTCTCTAGGCTGACCCAGCTGCTCGTCCCTTCTTTGTGTGGCGGGATGACCTTCTCTTTTGGAAGGACCACCTTTGGGTACCCGATGTTGATGATCTTTGCGGGCATATTCTCTCCCACTTCCATGATACTTCAATGGCCGGTCATGAAGGAGCATTCCGCACTTATAAGCAGGTCAGCCAGAGCTTTCTGTGGTAGGGTATTCGACGGGCAGTCCAGGAGTATGTTGTCACTTGCTATGTCTGTCAGAGACCTAAGGTCGACACGACCTCTCCCGCAGGTTTGTTTCAGCCCTTGCCTATCCTTGATAAGGTTTGGGAGGATGTTTCGATGGACTTCGTGGAGGCCTTGCCCTTGGTACAAGGCAAGTCGGTGATTATGGTGGTGGTGGATCGGTTGTCCAAGTACACTCACTTTTGCGCTTTAGGGCACCCATTCACCGCCAAGACAGTGGCAGAACTCTATGTTTGGGAGGTTGCCAAACTACATGGCATGTCTCGCACTATTGTCTCCGATTGTGACTAGATCTTCATATCTCAGTTTTGGCAGGAGTTCTTCGCTTTACAAGGCACTTCTCTCTACATGAGCACCACTTATCACCCCTAGACGGATGGCCAAGCAGAGGTGGTAAACCATTGCTTAAAGCAGTACCTTCATTGTTTCACTATGTCTTAGCCCCGCAGATGGCTTTAGCTTCTTCTCTAGGCGGAGTGGTCATATAATACCGCCTATCACACTCTTGCCGGTTTCACTCCTTTTGAGGTGCTATATTGCCGCCCCCTCTGACTGTGTTATTTTATGTTCCTCATCGCTCCTCTATGGTTGAGGTGGATTATATGCTCCAGACACGATAAGAGGTTCTTCAACGGCTCAAGGAGAACTTGTCCTCTACTCAGAACCAGATGAAGCAAATTTATGATGGCCATCACACTGACAGGGAGTTCACGGTGGGTGACTTGGTTTATGTCTCTGTTCTTCCTCAATGCCGGACATCCTTGTTTCAACCCGAGCATTCCAAGCTCGCCCCCCATTTCCATGGTCCCTATGCCGTGGAGGAGCGTATCGGCCTGGTGGCTTACTGCCTTGCTCTACCGCCTGACTCCTTAGTCCACCCCGTCTTCCATGTCTCCAAGTTGCGCCGATGCATAGGTGACACGTCCTTGGCCACTGATGCTCCACCACCCCCCTTGATGGGCCCGGTCCAGTATTCCAACCCTATCCCCGCCTCAGTGATTGATAAATGTCGGGTCTGTCGCTCAAGTCGCATCATTATAGAGGTGCTCGTTGCTTGGCAGGGTCAGCCCCTGGAAGATGCCACATGGATCTCTGAGGACACGTTCACGGCTCACTATCCGACTTGGTCGCCTTGAGGTCAAGGCAAATAGCGGAAGCGTGGTAGAGTGTTGTGAACGATCACCCGGACTACTTATTTTTATGTTATTTCATTATATTAGGCTACTTTCTTTTATATTTACCTTGTATTTGCTTATGTATTAGGAGAAATAACTGTATTGGGCCAGCTAGTGGCCCGTGGGATAGCCGGACCCACTAGCTGGCGTGACTCCCTAGGTGAGTGGGTCGGCTCCCTATATGGGTTGCCCCCTCTCTTCTTTGTTGGTTATGCAATTGAATATTCTTCTTCTTCTTACTTTTCTTCCTTCTTCCTCCCCTTTCCCTGCATGAAACTCCAAGGTACCGATTGTGCCACCTCGGGCACATCATTTATGTTTTCTTCTTCATCTCTATGTTTATGCAGCGAGGCATTGCTTTATGTGCTACAAAGCATTCTTCCTCCTAGAACAAATATCCCATATGCCTATGCCAATGGATCGAATGATGAATACGTATAACCTTCTCTTGTCTGAAGTCTGTTCTTCTGGAATCTATGCCTTCTTTTGCTCTCTAAACTTTTTTCTTCTCAAAACATATTTTATTTTAATTTGTATTCGTAAGAATTTATTCAGAATCTAGCATTACTTTTTACTTCTTTTTTCAAGGCAAGTTCTTGTGGGAGTGAATCTATAAAGATTATAACATGCTAGTATACATGGAAGTTCTTTGTGTAGAATGAGTTCTGCAAAGTTTAAAGCTTCTGGTTGTTTATTCCTTTTTGTGCTTTTAAATTGCATTTCATATGCAAATTTTACTGGATATTCTCATAAGCATTTGTTTTTGCAGTCACATGTTCGAGTGTTGGAGACCACGCCCGAGAATAGTTCTGCACTTCTGAGGGGTCATGAATATCTTATTGGTATCTCATATGTTGAGGATACAAAAGTCTTCAAGGTTCCACCAATATTGGTTTACACTACTTTTATTAATTTTTGTGATGTTTGTTGGTTGGTGTTTAAATTTTTCTTTTTCTTTTGGATGGCTGCACAGGTTTGCTTGGACTATTGGAATTCATTGGTCCTTGAACTATTTGAAACACATCATAATGTGGATAATCCTGCAGCATCTGCAAACATGATAGGGCTTCAGGTGTGTGACAACATTTTTAAGTAAAATTAACACTTTTGTACAATCTAACATTATTTTTTAACCAAAAAAATGCACCTTCCGCTATTTGTGGAATATTTGTGTAGATGCAACCTCTTCCACTTGTCAATTTCCAATTTAATTGATAAAATGAGGCTCATTATTGTAAAGCACATGTAAATTTGTAGGTCCATTTGCTATCTGGCATGATTGATGGTCTGAGTTCATAGCTTTCTCAACGAAGGTAGCTTTATTCTGGTCTAATGTCAAAACTAAGAATGTTTATGATATGTCGCATGGCAAAGCCTAAGGAGGTTGAGGATGAGCATGGAAATATTGTTCGGGAAACCATGAAAGACAATGATGTTCTTGTGCAATATAAGGTGATAACCACTCTATGGTATTGATTTTTGCTTGTAGTTTTTTTATATTATAAGTAAGAATGATATCGCCTAATTTTTTTTAGTCCTCAATATCTCATGTTTATCTAGTGCTCATTTTTGTAGATACTGAGAGAAACACTAATTTATCTGGCACACCTTGATCAAGATGACACTGAAAAGTAGGTTCATATCAGTTGCTAGAAATATTCTTGGGGAAAAGTTTGTCCATCTTACTTCCCGTGTTTTTCTCTTCCAAATGCTTTCCTTATCCTACATGCTTTTCAAAATTGGTATTTACAAATATTCTTCTTTTTAATAGAATATGAATATGAATATGCAATTTCTTTTTTGAGAACTCTTCTTGATCCTGTCTCATCAATATCATATGTTTGGTAAGCTAGCCATGGAGCTGAATGGTGAAGATTGGACATGGAACAAAGCTGAAGACCAACCCCAAATTGGTAAGCAGTTTGTGCTGCCAATGATGGATCCAATTCTTCGTGACTATGCAAGAAATTTGCCTGATGCGAGGGAATTAGAAGTTTTATCTCTTTTTGACACTATTATAAACAAGTGTGTATTGCACTATCTTATCTTATTCAAAAAAATGTTTTGTGCTTTTTGAGCTCTAGTTATTTCATTTTTTTAATTGTACAAGGAGGCTCTTTGAAGATCTTCAACTGAACTTGTGATTTGAGTCAGTTTCATTATTTTTTCTCTTTTTATGCTTTTATTAATGTGGTCAACAGGTATAAGGGAGTTATGACAGAGGATGTTCCTCAAATATTTGTAGCTGTTTCCGAATGCACACTTAAGGTTCAAAATTCAAATGCAATGTGTTCAGCATTTATTTTTTTGATTTGTGCTTCTGAGTGGCAAAAAAATTTCATTGCAGATGATAACTAAATTTTTTTAAGATTACCCTTAGCATCATTTAAAATTCTTCTCTCTGCTGCAGGCCATTGCTAATCACTGTTTCCCTGCTTTGATCCACTTGTCCAATCATATTAGCATCGATTATGTTCATATATCTGCTCTATATATCCATGATGATATAGTTTTCTTTGAAATGTGATTACTTCAGCAACTGAAACTCGTTATGGATTTTATTAATTGGGCATTTCGGCACACTGAAAGAAATATTGCATAAACTGGCCTCAATCTTTTGCTAGAAACGCTGAAGAACATTGAGGTGGTTTTTTTCCTTTATTACGATTTTGATCAGTGGTTCAGTGCTAATATTTTGAAAATATAGATCTTCTAAATGATTTTTTCTGGAGGCAATGCAGTCTTTACCAGGAAGCTTACTTCATCTCTTACTTTTGATCGTGCAGGCATCCAAATTCTGTAATCAGATCCACAAGACATACTTTCTAACAATTGTGCAAGAGATATTTGCTGTTTTGACTGATACATTTCACAAACTTGGATTCAAGCTGCATGTCTTAGTCTTGAACCACTTGTTTTGTTTGGTAACAAATCACTGCTCATTCCTTATTTGTGTTGACTATAAATGAGTACCAGGTTGTGACAAGTGTGTATTTTAGGTATATTCCGGGTCTATAGCTGAGCCTCTTTGGGATGTTGCTTCTGTCCCACTTCCTTATCCAAATAAGATTAGGTTTGTTTGTGACTACACCTTAAAGCTATTAGGGACGTCTTTTCCCAACATGACAAGTGTTAAGGTAGAATAGGCAGGTATCATTCTTTTCCTACCATGGTTTATGAATTCTTCTTAATGTTTTGTAATGAATGATGAGGCAGCAAGTGACTTAATTTGTTGATGGTTTGGATGAAATGATCTTCCATCTTTCAAAAATCACATCTGGGATTTCCTGTCCAGTCAAAGGAATTCTCTGCTCAGGTGAAATAGCTTCACTTAAAACCTACAGATGTTATCTAATTATTGGATTGTGACTATTTTCTCATAATTAATGCAAGTAAAAATCTTTTGGTAATTCAATTTCGGTATTTTCTGTAGGATAATGGAGACCTCTACGCAGAGCGTCAGATAATGCTTTCCATTCCGGGGCTTATTGCACCTAGCGAGTTGCAAGATGAGATGGCGGATTCATGAGCTTCAGTTGCCTAATTAAATTTGTCTTACACACAATGCGGCTGATGTGGACTGCCAAATTTTCAACAGAGGTGTCCACACCACAAAAACTGCCACACTTAGTTTTGTCTCCAGAGCCTGACGACTCTCATGTTCTGATTTTGGTACAAGAGTTTTTTCTTTACTTTTGATGATACTTGCGGAACATTGTAATGCCAGTTGAAGCAGTTAATAGTGGGTTTTTGTCAAATCTAGACTTGCTCCTATTATGCAAGTATCGGCTTCTTTTTTGTCATTGGGACTCTGACATGGAAAAAGGGGAAGGGGAAGGGCGGGAGGTTTGTAGGGGGGAAGGGAAATCTTTGCGTGGTCCAAGCGCGAGGGGCTTTTTGGTCCATTCCCCATTCAGTGCTGATGGCCCGTGACGAAAATTAGTTTAGGTACTACTTGCTTGTTTTTTCATAGTCCACTACCCCACACGGCATTTTAGTCCACCCTTTAATTTATTTGAAAAGGTTTGTATAAACTCAAGCTTACATGTATCTTTTATCAGCATAGGCATCATAAATTGTCTTATCAAAAACTAAAGGCACAAGAGGGTAAAAACTAATCTACCCCTAGTTACGATGAACCCTAGCTCATATAAATAAGACTTAATTTTTATATTTTTTATTTGATTTAATAATCTCAGCCATCCAATGATACACCAAAACCTCAAAAAAAGCAATCCTACCTAGACATGGAATAAAAAATAGTGTTCGTTAAATTAATTTAACAAATTTTTCGAATCATTGTCACCAGTTTGGGCTATCTCATTTGGCCGCCGGGTTGACCCTGGTTGATCTTGATGAAAAAGGATTCCACGCCTTTGAGAACACACTGTTGGCTAACTGACTAAATGCCTATCCTTCAATTAGTTTTAAAAAAAGCTCCCTTCGTCTTCTCTATTTGACATAAAAAATTATTCTAATTAATAGTACCATTTTGTTAAATTTAAGTAGTTGAATACTTAAACAAAAGTACCATAAACTTACTTTTCCATCTAAAAACCACTATTTTGTCTATATAGCTATTAATATAGGATAAAGGGAGTAATCAAAATGGAGTGCATAAGGTTTAGGCTTACTTGCTCACTCACTGTTGTCCGGACTTGGAAGGTGCAGATGAACAATTCAAAATAAGTGCGTTGGACAAACTTCAGAGAAGACCCCGGCCTTCAATGGTTGTCGGGAACGATAAAATCAGCCACCTCTATGCTTGATTTAAGACTGTTGTTGGGAGAATCGACGATCACAGAAAGAGTATAAGCTTCTGTTGCTGGAGAGGGGCCCCTGCCAGAGGGGGAAGTGTTGGATCGGCACATCTATTGAATGGGAGAAAAGAAGAATGGGGGAGGAGAGGGGTAACTGTTGAGGGGTTGATTGACTGTTCCACTCTTGCCCTTCTTATCATAGCAACTCAGTAGCCCCCGGCCCAGCTGAATTGCAAGAAAACCGAGTTTTAAAACATTGCAGGAAATTCAGAACATGTGTTTGTTTTTTGGATCCTCTGTCAGTATCTATTTCTGCATCAGATGGTGCTAAAAAGTTAACTTTGAAGAGAGAGGAATATGGTCACGTTCAATATGATGCAAAACAATTGGTATGACTACTTGTACACAACAAATACATTAATTTGAGTAATAAATAAATGCGAAGGCATCAATTGGCTTCATAAATTGTCAATAACACTTTCTTTTACTGGACGAATGAGCTCAATCAAATCCATCTGTCTCTACAACACATTTTTCATGAATAGTAAATCTAGTACTTCCAACTTCATTGACATTACTGAACATACCATGAAAGAAAGAAGTTCAGCCAACACAAAAAAACTGTTAATGTGAAACTCTTCCCAATTGGATTGTGATCACATAAACGAATTCCTTTATTGTCAAAAATGATCTTATTCAAAATGAATACAATTCGAGAAGCTGCAATTCATCAATCAAAAATTTTGTCTCCCGTTGAAAATATTGAAAAGACAATAGAACTAAATACACAGAGGTAACTAGGAATTAAAAAAACTGGTTTCCAACCTTCTGGACCTGACAGGTCCAAATTGTTAGCTTTGGCAGTCTCAAGAATCTGACCTGTTACCCCTACCCCAACAATACCGGACAAAGTCCCTGCTGTATCAGAAATTCCCATCACAATGCCGCGTATTTTGGAGCAATGTCCATATGATTCACAGCAAATCTAGCCCTCCCCAAGGCCAAGAAACCAAGGGGACGAACGAACAAAAGACAACACCGGATGGTGTTCTAAAAAGTGGGTGGGCCATTAGAGCAAATAAAGCAACTAAGAATCCAATTACGTTCAAAACTTCATGGGACCAGGTTACGGACAATTCTCTTAGTGATCATTTGATCCGCTACCACTCCTCCAATATTGGAGGATATGAACATATTCAAGTAAGTCAACATCTTCGATGAGCCCATCCCCTGCAAACTTAGCTGATTTTTTTTTTTCAGATGCCAAGTAAATAACACTGTTGTTATTAAACCCCATGCCTCTGAGCATCTGTTGTAGATCTACAAGAGAATATTAGAGAAAATTGTAGGGTTTGAGAGGTGACAATAGGGAAGGTCAGATGAAGAGAAGAAAGAATTAGGGTTGTGAGAAGGGTTTGGACGAAAGGGGGGAAATTAGGACGATAGATTAGGTTTAACGATAGGAAAAAAGATAATCAAAATACTAATTCATTCACTACTCAAATTAGGGCGTAGCCCTTATATTAAATAGAACTCCTAAATGGGCCTAAACACTAACCTAAAAGCCCATTAACACTAATTAAATAAAAATGACAAATAACTCCCTAATAACTTTCTAATTACATAACTATTAATAAAATAAATTATTCCTAACAACCTTCTAAATGGGTCATAACATTCCACCATTCTTCCGCGTCACCTCGTCCTCGAGGTGATACTTAGTACTTGAGTCATAGATGAGAGTAAACAAATCCAAGAAAATATGATAGATGGGCCCACTATTGCTCCGCTACATATGGGCTGGTGTTGTTCCAAAAGAAAATGGGTTTGAGTTGTTGGGCCCAGTTTATGGACTTGATGACTTGAATTTGTGAAACCCGGTTCCATTTGGTAAATTAGATAGACCAGAACCATGGACCAAAGTCTCCAGTCCCGGCTTCGAATTTCCAGAACCATCTCTCGTAGTCCTTCCGTCGGTTGCCCTACCACTGTCAAAAAAATAAAAACCAAACTGCAGAAAGAACGCCAAAAATAAAAAAATTGAGGCCCAAAATATTTGCTTCACCACTGATTCACACCATTGCCTGAAAGGATTCTTTGCATAAGCGGGTGAAAATCTAGCCATGAATCACTACATTCAGTTGATACATGGTTGGTGCTGTTAGAGGGAGTAGAATTGGTGAAAACGTCTGCAGTCGTTGTTGCATGAGGCTAGGGATGGAAGGACATGTGCTGGGCGGTGGATTTGGTGGCAAAATTTGTGTTGCATGAGGCTCGGAATAGAGGGACCTGCACTGGATGCCAGATTCGGTGAAGAATTGTTCCCAGGAGAGATTTCCGTAGTAAGAATCGGATGCGAGATTGCTGCAAATACAAAAGGAAGAATCCAACTTTCCATTCATTGTTGATTCCGGATTTTCCGGGATGCGATTTTGTACAATGGCGGAGCCCGGAGATGCTGCAGCGTCTAAAATGGCGTTGTACGGTGGATTCAAGTCACTTGCAAAGAAAACTTAGACATTCTTGCTTGCTACATCACTGCCGATTTGGGCCTCCTCTCCACTCTGACGCAAGGACTTCTCATCTAGTGGCGCTCTGTTGCTGGCCTTTGGACCTTGGAATCTCAAACAGATGCTGCAAGTGTATGAAGGCTTGCCTCTTCTTATTTTCTCGCTAGTTTCTGCAGAGTGCCCTTGCACTATTAGAGCCACTATCTCCCAAAGTTTGTATGATTGGGACCAGAAAAATGTTTTTCGTCCAGTTGACAATGCAAGACTGATTGTTAGAGAAAGATAGTGGAGGGTTGTGGTGGAAGTTGACAACGGCAGCTGAAGCCAAAGGCAGAGAGACTTTGGTGGCTACGGTGATTGAAAATGAGAGGGAGACACCGAGGAAGGTGGTGCACCGAGAGATCAATAGTTACTTTTGTGAAAGATAGCCGTGGGTCAAGAGCAATGGAATAAGTGGAGCGGAGGAGCACCAAAATAGCCACTGATGAGTGGTCGTCTACCAATTGAGGGCTACCCCGGGATCAAACGGAAAGCTTGCAACAGAGAGGCCCTTGACGTTGTAATGATTCGTCCTATTGCGACTGTGCCAATCAGTTACGGGGAAACTGCCATTGTCAGAAAAAAATTGAACTTTGAAGCCCGAGTGGATCTGGTAGCTATTTGTAATGAGGACGAGGGCTTAGTCATCCTGCTGCTTCACAATCACAACAGACGGTTGCTGAGTGACTAACATCATGGAGAATAGAGAAGTTGTGACAATGGTAACTTCCAAGAAGAACCGCTCTGATACCAATGTTGTAGATCATTAGATCTACAAGTGAATATTAGAGGAAATTGTAGGGTTGAGAGGTGACGATAGGGAAGGTCAGACAAAGAGAAGAAGGAATTAGGGTTGAGAGAAGGGTTTGGACGAAAGGGGGGAAATTCGGTTGATAGATTAGGTCAAACGATGGGAAGAAAGATAACCAAAAGACTAATCAAAAGACAATTTCATTCAGTACTTAAATTAGGGCATAGCCCTTACATTAAATAAAACTCCTAAATGGGCCTAAACACTAACCTAAAAGCCCATTAACACTAATTAAATAAAAATGACAAATAACTCCCTAATTACATAACTATTAATAAAATAAACTATTCCTACTAGCCTTCTAAATGGGTCATAACAGCATCAATCCAAACTGAACCACAAAGCCAAAAAGGAAAATATTGAGATATTTTACTAGTATTGTCCACAGATGATTCATTTCAATTCAAGATTCCACTAAAGACATTTGCACAAAATTCAATAATGAACAAGAATCTAGTGAAGGGTCTTCCAAAAACACAATGCTCTGATATCAAAAAATCGGTGCAAACAATTGGAACCATTAAGAACTCAAAGAAAATTATAAACAACTGGAATAAAAAACTGCAGTTTTTGCTGAAATGAGGAACAAGATCTTTCACATATGACAAATGAGTGAAGCATAGTAAATAACGCAATAGATCAACAATGTATATGAAAGCATGTTAGTTATCAAATTTGTTTTAAGTATCTTCCTCAACCCAATAGCATATCCTCAATAGCAATGCCATGTGTCCTTCCTATAGAGGAGCATTTAGTTTTATAGCAACCCTACCACAAACATAAAGACCTTTTTTTCCTTCTGAGTAGCACCTGTTTATCTTACAAAAAATGTCATATGCAAGCTTTCATTCTACAGACACATTTCAGCAACAAACATCTTACAAAAGTAAGGAAAGTTCCACAATTATTCTTTCCTCCATCATTGAATACTCTAATAGTGCATTAGCTTTTAAAGTTAAACATCTTCCTCTATCTTCCATTTCCATGTATCATAACAAAAGCCACTAAAATTGAAGCAACAAGTCCAGTCACAAGCCAATGATCAATCCAAACAAAAATTCAAGGAAATAAATGAGAAAAAGGAAGAAATCATAAAGTTCTAACTACTAGAGCTACCAATTTTCTATATTTTCATTGACCAAGAAAACAAAAGCACAGAAATAGAAGAGGGAGAATTAGTGGCAGGTGAGCAAGGTATTGGGAGAGGGGGACTACCTTGGCCAGCTAGGTGGAGATGGGCGTCAGGAGTGGGGAGATATGTAGATAGGGCAGGAGACATTGAGTACAATACCATGTGCTCTGTCCTGTAGAGGTCGATACCCTCCACTCCATTATTTTGTGCATCTTCTCTTTAGGTGTATCCGCATTTGCCATGCCCTCTTAAGAACCACACGACAAGGCAGGCATAAGCCACACAACATAAATATCTCATCAATTCGCAATATTAATAACATTGATATCTTATAGTGTTTGACATAAAAAATAAACTTATATAATTACCTTAAGCTTCCTCAATCCATCAACCCAAGACATGATGGTTTCCATATCACCACTCATAGCAGGGGGGAGGGGAGAGAGTTTGCTTCCCCAAAACCACTTCTCCAGTAGACCCATCTAGTGAGAGCCATTCTCCCTCTCTAAGAACTTCGTCCCCAATGGCAACAACCTGCACAAAGATGACTAACAATGTATGCAACTCTATCTATCCAAAGTAATTTTTTTTAATTTTTACATAAGTGAGCCATCATTTACCTTTTCCAAATCATTAACACGGACATCTGCGCATCCTGAAATGCAGCACTTTCCCCAGCCACGAGCAACAACAGGTTTGGGTAATTGCAAAGCTTTGAAGTTCTTTGAAAGGTACTCAGAGAGGAACTACCTCGGCCAACGGGGTGGATATGGAAGTCAAGAGGGGGGAGGTCCAACAAACACAGGGCAAGAGGCGTTGAGGTAGAGCCAGCCATAGATGAAAAGAAGGTGGAAGTAATACAAGTAATCTGGCAGCATCCTGACCATTCCCCCTCCTTGCAGTCACAGAGGTTGATAGAGAAGACTGTATCAAAGTTCATCATGGGATGGTCCTTGCAAATTACTAATGAGTAAGACAACACGAAACAATTATAAACAGCAATGACAAACAATGACCTAAAAATTCAATATAAAAAATAGTCCTCTTCCTCTTTACTTTCGTCCTCAGAATCGTCTTCCCAATCATTGCCTTCTTCATCCACCCCTTTTTCATCTGAAAATGCTGAAACTCGGGCATGACTAGAACTGTTCGTGAGCACAATCTCATCCATAATGGCATTTGCATCACCTATCCTCCTCACAGCGGTCTCGTAATCCGGCTGTTGCAAAAAACATGTTGCCCTCCTCGGTCTGCGCTCGCTTCCCTGCTCGCGGACCCAGCTAGGGATGTAGATGAAGGCATGGCAATTGGCGTAAGCGGAGATGTCGACGTGGATGAATATATGTTGTAGCCTACAGCTTAAGGATGAGCATATGGATGAATAAAGTGGGAACCGTGAACATGAGATGATTAACATGAATGATGAATGCAATGAATTAGAAGGATGTCAAGAATATGAGAGCATTGATAGAGACAAATTTGACATAGATGTAACCAATACACTATCACCATGCAAAAATTGTTTGAATGATGACACAACAAACATGGAGACAACATCAAAAGAAGCAACATCTATTCCTTGTATTGGTATGTCCTTTACTTCTCAAGATGAGGCCTACATATTTTACAATTCATATGCAAGGGTGAATGGTTTTGGTATTCGAAAGGGGAACAACTATGGGTCTAAGAAAAGAAAATATCATATAATGAGGAAGTTTGTGTGTGTGAAAGTAGGTTTCAAGAGCATGAATGATAAAAAAAGAAGAGGGTAAAGAAGTGAAAAGATGTCGAGCCATCAAAGAGGGGTGTAAGGCATGCATGGTAATCTAGGCAGAGTTCAAGGAGTACAACCACATCAAATAAGGTCATGGACATCTCCTCATAAGGCCAGTAGAATGTTTACATCTTCCTCCACCATCTCTTGACGAGTGTTGTGATCAAAGGCCTGTCTAGCCTAAGGTACTATAAGTGGATGAAGTGTTCAAATCTAGCTCGCTTTATAAATGGAAGAATATGCTCATCTACCACCTAATGTCATAGGTTGGTGACATGCTAAAGTCCACTCGAGGCACCCGGGATCTTACAATAAGTTAAAATATTATAAACTAACATTCAATTTCATAACAAATGAAAACAAAGTCATGTTGAGATAAAATACTTCTTCTCTCCAAATGGAGGCAACCTACAGGCTACAGGAGTCCTACTCAACAAGGACAAACTCATTAATGAGGTCTAGCCCATAAGAAGTGTGGATATGATCCATATAATATGTGAGAAAATTAGTACTTCAGGAACAAATGGTCTTAATAAAAAAGAAGATTGAATGAAAAGGTTGCAGCTTCCCTAATCAAATACGTCAATGTCATTTTTAAACTCCTTAAAATTATGTGAGTGAAGGAAAAAGTTGGCACTATCTTTTCACTAGCTTAGTGGCTTTGCCAACACAAACACTCAATAATCTGGTTTCCATGGGATCAAGCGTACCAACATGGCCAAGCTACAACACAAACAATTGAAATATAAGAAAAATGGGTAGGGTGACCTTAAAAAGAGAAACGAAGCAGCTCATGGAGTGATGAGCTCCCGTATTCAATAACCCATAAAAGTTTAACGTAGTAATGTGGGCTAATTAGAACACTATATATCTTCAAGTAAATAGCTAATAAAATGAATAAAGAGGGATAAAAATATTGGTGATTTCATTGTCCATTAACCAAAGAGGTGAGATTTACAGATCAAATATTGAATTTCAAAGTGTAAAGCTACCTACAAGTAATGCATGTACCAAAAATATATAAGCAAATAATTAATCATTCTGTAACACAAGCATCAGCTCTCATCGATGCCCGAACATGAGTAAAATGGGATCCATCACTAGCAACTAGCCAATGTGGGCACATTTCGTTATTTTTAATGTTAATGGCTTAAAATAAAATAATAATGAAAAGTCTCACACTGACACGGCTAGACAAAAAAAAAATGGTAAACAGATGGTAGGACTCACAGGGCTAGAATTAAGTAAGATGAAAAAAAGGCGGCCTCAAAGTCATGTGCATTCAATTGGCAAGCTGGATCGACCACTTGTACCAAACAAAAAAAAAAAGGTGCTGGAGCATTTTATTAATGAAATAATGAGTTATAAGTTGCGTGTCCAACAACATCCGTAAATAAAAACGTCTTTGAGGAAAGATGGGCGGGTTTAATATATAGGAAGTTGACAAAGAACAAATCACCTTGCTTCCTAATCCTAGGATGAGCTTCTTTGAAGGGCATGCATGCATCGGTTACGCATGCGGCATGACAAAGTCTCACCCACCCAACATGACTCTTCAAGCTGCCCCCACACTCGTATATCCTCAACAAGAGCAGAAGAAGCACTCAGCTGATCAAGAGCTAGTAGCAGCAATGAAGGTGGAGGTCATCAGCAGCACACTCTTGAAGCCAACCCAGCCCCAGTCCCAGCCCAATGTCGCCATACCCCTCAACATCTTTAACGGGGCCACCATCAACAGTTTGGTCCCTATGGTATATGTGGGCTGGTCCTCCATGCCCCCAGTAGATGCCATGAAAGATGGCCTCGCCAAGGCCCTCAACTACTTTCCCCACCTCGCCGGCCGCCTCTCCCTCGACGACCCATCGTGCCCGTCCATCCTGTTGAATGATGCAGGCGTACGCGTCGTCGAGGCCATGGTCGATGTGAACCTGCAGGAGATACTCCCCGCCCAGCCTTCCCCCAAGATGTCCCTATTGCACCCTCCTGTGGAGGAGGCCGAGGAATTGTTTCATGTCCAGTTCAACCGATTCAAGTGTGGTGGTATGGCTCTGGGCCTGTCAATCCACCATCAGGTGGCCGACGGAGCGTCCACCAGCACCTTCCTCGTTGCCTGGTCACAACTCGTCCGTGGCCTTGCTGTGGATCCCATGCCTTACCACGACAGGGCTTCCATCGCTGCCCCCAGAAACCAGCTCAAGATTGAGTTCAACCACAGGGATATTGAATTCAGAAAAGATCCTTCTCCTCCACCCGCATCCACACCCAAGTCCTCTGAACCCATTGAAAACTTGACCGTTCATTACTCTGTCGACTTCATAAACTCGTTGAAATCCGCCGTCCAGAGAAAAGAGCCTGGAAGGAAACCCAGCACTTTTGAATGTGTGCTAGCAGACATATGGAAGAAGGTTACAATGGCAAGGAAACTCAAGGGTGATGAGCTGACCCATGTAAGGATCTCAGTGACGGGCCGGACCAGGGTCACACCAAAGGTGCCTCGCCGGTATTTTGGCAACTTGGTGCTGTGGGCACACCCAACACTCAAAGCCAAGGACTTGGTCACCAGTAGCCTTGCCTCTGTGACAAAGGTCATTAGAGAGTCAGTGTCTCAGATCGATGACAGGTACTTCAAGTCGTTCAAGGACTTTGGGCCCGTGGTGAAGGGCGAAGAGCTGGTGGGGGCAGCTTCTCTGAGTCCCAACTTGGAGGTGGATAGCTGGTTGAGGTTTCAGTTCCATGAGATTGATTTCGGGAGTGGAGCTCCGCTCGCTTTCATCCCTGCATGTCTACCCATTGAAAGGCTGATGATCTTCATGGCATCCTGCACTGAGAAGGGTGCTGCCGATGTGACGTTGGACCTCCACGAGAGCGCTGTGTCTTTTCCCAAGGAGATTGACAACTACACGAAGATGAAACCACTGAGCAAATTGTAAATGCATGTCATGAAGATGATGGAGCCAAGGGAAGTAGTCAAGCATGTGACAAGGAAAACATCAAATCGTGTTCTTCCAATTAATTTATTTGTTTGATTGTCATATATTTCAAATACAATCTTGGATGTGAGATACCGGGAGTTTTTTCTTTGAGAATGATCAAGAAGAGGAAATTGTTTTAGAAATAGACCTCACAATTCGCCGAAATACAAATTTATGCCAGGAAAATCGATTTTGCACAATTAGACTTACACACATTCGACTTTCCCACACGCGTGCTTGAATTTGCTGATAATACCCTTAGGGTAATGAAAAGGAAAAGTGACGACCCTACTTCACCGGTTACATCCCAAATTCAGATTTAGGTTTTCCCTCCGACGCTCTTGACCGTTAAGAGATTTGCAGCCCTTTTAGGCAACCCGTCATCCAGCAGTATTTCCCCTCTGTCACCTTCTTCTTCTCCGCTATCGCTCATCTAGTCACATTTTTCGCTCCTCGGGTATCATAGAGAAAGTTCTAATTTTTTTCCATCATTCGCTCTCCACTTTGGCCATCTAACTGCGACAGTCATTTCACAACCGGAGACATATATTACGGCCACCTTTCCCCCCTACAAAGACATTTATTCTAATCTCCATTCTGGCCATCCCGCTCATCCAGTCGGCCGCATCCCGAATTTCAGTGTTTGGCCCTAATCTCCATTCTGCCTCTTCACTCGGCCATCTGACGAATCTCCTCAGCAGTTGATCGACAATATAAATGGCAAGGTAAGATCTTACAACGCTGGATGGTTAATTGAAGAATCGAATATCTTCTTTCGGTGTATTATATGGTTTTGTTTGAAATTTATTGAGATTGTGTGATGAAATTATGGGTCGATCTTAATGGAAGTTAAATGAGAAATTTCATAATAGGTGTGTAAATTGGAAGTATGTATTGCTATAATTAGTGTATTTGATGTCGTAAGATAATTTGAGTTAAATATTTGAAGGATGTGATCTCATGATAAAATATGAAAAGGAAATCTATGATGAAATAAATATTGTAGGTAGGATATGGAAGAAAAATATAGCGGATTAGTTAAGTTGGATATGTGCTCTGTTATATGATATATGATGAATAACAAGGGGGAGGCCATAGAAGCAATATTGTATGTTATAGACGAAGTTAACTGATAGGGCCTAACAGTTAACTGGTACATTATAAGTGGGTCTTTAAAGTAAATTGTGTGGTCAATAAACTTGATATAGTCTGGTATATATATGGGTAGATTGATCTTGTCAAACGTAGATTGTGTGTTTGGTGCTTAGTTTGCGGTCATGGACATGAAGGACTAAGAAGCATGGGCCAAAATTATTTGAGGATTGAAATTTAGTTGCTAGGCTAAGTCTAGAAAATAATGCTCATTAGTGACATTTTTGACCTTTCTATGTGATATGTGATATGATTAAAAACAAGGGTAGTCCATTTAAGTAAGTACATATGATATAGACTAAGTTAGCTAATAGGGCTTAATTGCTCACTGGTAGATTGTAGGTTTCTTTTTTTTTTGCAAAGTACATTATGTGGGCATTATATTTGATATAGGTAGGTATATATATGGGTAGATTAATAGGAGTGTGTGGCATTGATGTTGTCAAACGTATATTGTGTGTTTGGTGCTTAGTTTACATGGATGACTTTTGAGGAATGCAAAACCATGGGCAGTAATTCTGTGAGGATCGAAATTTAGTTGCTAGGCTAAGTCTAAAAAATAATGCTCATTAGTTTATTTTTAAACATTCTCTGTGATGTGCGATATAATGCATACCATGGGGGAGCCCATTTAAGCAAGTATATATTTTCTAGACCAAGTTAACTAATAGGGCCTAATTGTTGACTGATAGAATTTTGGTTGATTTTTTATGCAAAGTACATTGTGCCGGCATTAGACTTGATATTGTTAGGTCTATATTTCGGTAGATTAATAGGAGTGTGTGGCATTGATGTTGTCAAATGTAGCATCTGACTTTGGTGATTTTCAATGAATGCAAAAGAATGGGCCGTAATTCATAGAGGATCAAAATTTAGTTGCTAGGCTAAGTCTCGAAAATAATGCTCATTAGTGGCTTTTTTAACCATTCTATGTTATATGTGATATGATGAATACCAATGGTAGACTTTTAATCAAGTATATATGCTATAGACCAAGTTAACCGATAGGGCCTAATGTTGACTGGTAGATTTTAGGTTGGTTTTTTATGCAAAATACATTGTTTCAGCATTAGACTTGATATTGTTAGGTCTATATATGGGTAGATGAACTAAAAGTAGGCTACTCTATGACATAGTATATAAGGTTATTACAAAGTTAACTGATAGGGCATTAGACTTGATTTTTTTTTTACTAATATTACATTGTGTGGTAAGTCGATTTGATCAAGTGAGGTTTACATAAGGGTAGATAAATATTTTTTGAAGAGTATGTGTAAGTTAATATACATAAGGGTAAGTCAATTTGATCAAGTGTGTGTTTGGTGCTTAGTGTGCATGCATTTAATATACTACAAATTCTGGTTGTGTGATGCAAAAAAGGAGCTGGTTACATAAATATTAGCCTATAGGTATGTAGGGCATGTCAGTTACATGCCAAATTAAGACCATGCTCAACTTGACGTGAAAAATACCTCCTCTGATTGGTATGAACATGTTGTGTGTGTTATGTATATTACCATATATTTGCATAGATGGTTATTATAAAGTATAACACATTTGCAAAATGGAATTTTCAAACATTGCAGGGTGAAGATACCAAGTAATGCCTCAGTGATCTTCAAGCCAGTGGAAGGTGATAAGGGTAGAGCCCATGAGGGCGATCCTCAACCCAAATCAACCTATGCTAAGGAGGCTAAAAGACCATTTCAATAAGCATAGATGACAGGTAGCACTGTTTGAAGGATCATGTTTCGGCAAATACTTGCAGTTAGACATAGAGAAGTTCATGTTCCCCCTTCAAACATTACAGCACATAATAAAAATGCATCATGGAGAGTATAGGTTTCAAGTGATAGAAGCCTATTCGATGAAGTTGTCGCTCACCGAATCTGCCCAAGTAACCGGTTTGCATATGCGGCAGATGTGTTCCCATCCCTCCCAACAGTGCCAAAAGCTTTGAGAAAGGACTCCCTACTTTGTAGGGTGTTCGGCAAGGAGAAGCTTCACATAACAAAGGAGCAGATATACCAGAAGATCATTATAAGCAAAAGTGATGATGACGTAGTGAAGTTGGCCCGCGTACTAGTTTTGGCTTCGTTCATTGTGGGTAGAGGGTGGGAGCATAAGGCAGACCAGCGGTTTTTTTTGTTGGCTGATGATGTGGAGGAGTTCGATTCCTATCCTTAGGGTAACATCGCATATTGGGATACCCTCCATGCTTGGAAGAAGCAAAGAAGGCCCTAACCAAAACCACTTACATTGTGCACAGATTTGTACCGGCACTGTTGGTACGTTGTTTGGGTAGTTTGATTGAGGATATAATGTAATATGCTGCCTATGATATTATGATATTTATTTAATGGTTTGAATATGCAGGTTTGGGCTATGGAAAAGATTCCTCTGCTTGGAGACTTATGTGCGAGACATGTACAAGATGTTTATCCTAGATTGCTGAATTGGGCTAACTATAAGAAGCCCAGTTATGATGCAATTGACAAAGCCATTTTTGGAGGGGAGAAGGTAATATATTGTCATTTGTCGTCTTACTATGACTTCAAATTTTCGAACGACATTTATGATGATTGATAATGAAAATATTTTAGCTTTTATGGTGTTGGTTTACAGGCACTTGGATTTGGCCCAAGCTGAGTCTAACGAGGAGATTGTCCAATTAGCTGAAGGGCTGAAGAATTTTTTTAATGGGGACCAGATAATTTTTTTATAAATCCGAGGTCCCCGTTGGTGGTGCCCTGCATGGGGCAGAGGAACATGTAGAAGTAGATACGGAGGAGGAGCCTCGGAGAGCTCATGAAACAATTGTTTCTTTTGTTGATGAGGTGCCGCAACAGGGAAGTGGACAACCACATGTTGCAATGGGACAAAATGTGCGTAGCCAATTGGACTGGATGAAGGACACATTAGTCAAGCTTGTTGGCACAATTGACCTCATTTAGCTAAAGGTGGTTGCATTCGACTGGTTGGAGGCCAAGACAGACAAATTGTCTCATTATGTTTCAGCTTTGTTGTCCATGAATGGGAGGTCAGCAGACCTATTTGAGGTTAGCTACATTATATTAATTATTGTGACTTCTTACTATTGTTAAGTTTTATTATTCTTATAATTCCACAATAATCATACTAATATTTAATATTGACCAGGAAGTGAAGGATGTTGGAGATGATTTTGTTGATGAAGATGAAGCCCATCAAAACCCAATCAATGTATCTTCTTGCCGGCAAGTTAGTGAATGCAAACTTTTGTCATATGAAGGACATATTTTTCTTGCCCCATTTATACTTTGCTTTCTTAATTGTCCGACATTGTCCTATTATTGTTATATTTACATTTACACTTCTACTCATACATGCATGTCTTCATAGGAAATTATCGCAGATGAAGTTCACCCATTTGATGGTGCAATTAGTGTGGACGTTGGGGAGGTAGGGGTCAACATTGGGAGTGATGCCCCAAAAATCAAACAGGTTGTGCCCCCCAATGTCCATGGTAGGAAGAGGACTGCCAAAAAAGATGTAAGGACACCTTATATGGCGCCAAGGAGAAGCAAGAGGAGAATGGTGAGTGGGCCAAGTGATGTTCTAGAGCAAGAGACTGCTATAGAGCCCTTAAATGACGATGATGTTCACTACGAGGGAGAAGAAGATGGGCAAGCTAACATTGAAATGGCAGACCATATACTTGATCAAATTGAAGATGGAGGAGATGCAGTTACTGCCAACCCACTTACGGGACAAACTCCAACAGGGGAAGAAGTCTACAAAAGCAAGATATGTGGACTTGTTGCACTCTCATAGATAGCCTTGCTGGAGTTGGCATGTCCTAAACCCCATGCCCTAATAGCGGAAGAAGAAAAAACCCTTTAAAAGAGCCTCAGGAAGGGTTGGATATCTGAGTGAGTTCATATTATAGTATTAGGTTTGATACACATTTCATTTCATTTCAATCACTTTAATTTACAATAATATGTGTTGACATTCATGGCAATCATAATTGATTAGCCGCCCGACAATTGGTGGAATCCAGCTGACATTAGAGTTTATACGGTCCATTATGTAGCAGAATAGGTGGCTTTGGGATAATGTATGTGTGAATTTGAGTTGTATTATTAGTTGGTTGAGGTGTACAGAATTATAGCTATTTAATTTTTATAGATATAAAATACGATACTCATTTGGTGTTCGCTTTCTCTAATCTAGCATATTGATGTGTATGTGCTGGCATTGCAGAAAAAGGCGCTTGGTAACCCAACTACTAAGCAATCCTTCCATCTAGTCCATTTTATGGTAAGACATCATTTGTTTTTACATTTCTATCTAACTGCCAATTGCCAATAACTTGACTAACGTTTTCATGTAATTCAACATGATCTTATGAGGATGGATGCATCTCCACTCCTCGGCCTATACGCGTCAATGAAGGAAAATGAAGCAAATGTCTCTAGGGCCGCCGTTGCAGAAGCATGGCCAGAGGTTCCAATAGACATTGTGAAGATGTTGAAGGTGAATGAAAAAGGCTTCTAGGAATATGAAGTCCACCACTTCCCTCTTCATGTAAGGGGTAATCATTGGACTCTCATTTTTCTTGACTTGAGGAATGCTGTGATATAGATAATGCACCCATATTACTCTAGCATTGATGTTGAGCAGTACTACAAGAAATTTGCGATACTCAAACATGTTTGGCCAATAGTTCTGTTGAAGTTGGGATATACAACAATTGCTACATTGCGCTCCCGGTGAGAGAGATAACCGGACACCGTCAACAAATCAATAACCATGATTGCAGTGTTTGCGTATGCATTTATATGTGGTACTTGTCGCATGGGTACCAATTTAGCTTTACCGGGGAGGACGTGCGCATCATGAGGCATAGGGTTGCTTACCAAATTTTGTAAAATTCGATATGAAGGTGAGATGTTGTCAGTAGATGTGGCATAACTATAGGGTGTTGTTCGTTGACTATGTGTTTCGGTGTGTGTTTGATTGTTGGTTTATATAAATAATTTAATGGGGTGTATCAGTTTGTTTAATGGTTACTGAATGTTGATTATATCTGTGTTAGTCCTTGACTATATTAATTAAATGGAGTCCGTACATTTTTTTGATGATGTTGGATTATGAGATGTTGAATTATGAGATATCAACTTGTGAATGTAGCTGCAGGTATTGAAAGAAGTTGGTCTGATAAGGACCGAAATTGTAGATGATATTGGCTAGGGGTCATTGCTTTCCTTGATGGTACGATAGGATTGAGATATTGTTCTTCATCTAGTGTAAATCATGTTATTGTTCCTCATTGGTTAGATTTGGTTGAAATTTAGCATGTGCATGAATGACAGAAAGAAGCTTCTTCCCTTGTCTGCTGCCACAATGATACAAATAAAAATTTATAGATATGAGGAAAGATGCAGGGATGTGAATAGCTAGAAATTGACAGTCACAAACTCCATATGCCATGCACGATTGCTAACCCAAGAGTAGCTTAAGAGTGAAATGACATATTTAGATTTTAGTGGAGACTTCGGACTAAGGGGCAGACCAGCAAGATTGGAACTTTATGAAGCGTACAAACCCAACACCAGTCCATTCCAAGAGCTCAAAAATCATTTTATCCTTGCACTATTAGCCTCTTCCTCTGTGTGCATTAAATTATGTGTTAAGAACAAAACACTACTTCGCGAAATTAGCAAATGACAACAACATACACACGAAAAATATGTTGACAAATGAAGTATGTGCAACTGGAATTTCCGGTTAATTTGCCAAAAGATTTTGGTATAATACAAAATAAAGGTTTACAAAATAATGGCCTAGCATATAAGTAGGCAGCCAACTTCTGAAATTCACAACCAAAATTTGTCCACTGAGATTGTTCACTTGCACATTTTGCCATCAAGTGTACATGCATTGAGCTCAACCACATGTCTCATTTTCTTCTTTCTCTTCCCCTTTGGAGTTATAGGGCTGAGAGTCGACTGGATTGGACATGTCTTATGCTTCTTCCTCATTTCTTTAACGCCCACCTTGTTGACTAGATGTGGGACTTGTGTAGCTGTTGACAATTGTTGGTTATCATGAGTTGGTGATGGGGCCGGGGCAATAGGAGGAGGGGTTGGAGGCGTGGATGGATGAGGAGTAGGGCCCCCGACCAGGTTCTCTCCGATTACCACGGTGCAAGTATTGTTATAGTGACTGTATTGTTTGTACTTACAACATTGTACTCTCCTTTTTTTTTTCACCTTGAGAGATAATCTGCTTCTTCTTTATTTGTCCCGATCGTGTCTTCTCCTTTGGAGGCCTCAACTTAAGGCTCTTCACATCTTCAGGAGTCTCCCATCTTTTATGTTCGATGACTGGATATATTCCCTTGCTATAGATTTGCCTATAAGTTTCCGTTGTGTAGAACGGGAGCAATAGTCAACATAATTTAGTCTTCGGTGGCCACATGTTGCCAACGCATGTTCACAAGGCAACTCCATTTGCTGAAACTTTCCACATGTACAAGTCTTTACGATAAGGTCAACCTGATCATCCCCTCTATCGAACCTAGTTAAGACCTCATGGCCACTTATGGGATAACAAAGGCTACTCATAACAAAGGCTGCTCATCTATATCCATCTGAATACACCCGAGAGTTATGTCAGTTAGGCTCTAGTAGTTATGAGTTGATACTTATCAGTCAATGCTTTTCATCTCAAAATTGAAAGAAGTTTGTGTTTACGTTCTTCAATTTGATTCTTAACCCCAATCATTCCTTCCTGTATTACAACTGTACATGCGGCGCACCCACCCTATAAGTGCCTCCAAAAGTAAAGATTAAATGTACCTGAGAGTTACCTATGTTAGCCACTATCAGTTATCAGTTGAGCTTGATCAATTAAAGCTTTTGCCGACCTTCTCCACACCCAAAAATTTGCTTCCTTTCTTGTTTCATCTTCAAAGCATAGTTGGTATGAACTAGTTCATCCACAAGTAAAAACATTAACCTATTCTCCACATCCAACATTACTATTGTTCCAGTACGTCCACCTTTAGGTAGAAACGTGACTATCCGTGTCTTCCTTCATGAGTTAGGGTACATATGGGGAGGATGCTCTTCGACATCCACCCTTCACCAATGTCCAATCCCATGATCTACTCCATCTGATAACGTTCTACTTGCACTCGATACACATATGAATCTTTGCTGGGATAGTCCACTGGCTGAGAGGTGATGGAGGTGGCCTAGGAGACGAAGGTCGAGGAGAACATAATTGAGCAAATGGTGGAGAAGATGGGGGAGGACATGGAGGAGCAGATGGGAGACGAGAATATGGGCCCATAAGAGAATACCTCAGAAGATAACCTGCGAAGAAACCTTCGACTGTTAGGAACTGGAAGGGATGTTTCACGGTTTTCACCTTTATGATGAGGAATGGCCTATTTCTGCTTATATGCAGCGCGCGTGTGGACAACTCAAACATGCCGAAGTATCTTGATTCTCGTGATACACAATGGAAATATGTAGCTAAATGTATATATTATAAATGCCCAAGTCATCGAAAATAACATTTGTGACGGAATAATACACAAACTAAAGATACTTTGGCAATTGAAATATTTGCGACGGAAACTCCTCCCTCGTGTTTTAGTTTACTTTCAAATTCTGTATATTTACCGTATATGAAGCTTTTACTCCTCCCTCGTGTTTTAGGATACTTTCCAATACAGTATAATTACCGTAAATGAAGCTTTTAAATCGAAGCCTTCACTCCGTCAAAATATCGCTTTGCCATGGCAAATTCTAACCATCAATATTGAATTTATTTAACTCTATATGTGTTTTTAACGACTTCTATGGGAATGCATTAAAAACTATTTCTATTTCCACCAATCCAATCAACATCATCCATAAATAAAGGCAATTCTAACCATGAGAAACATTCACTTGTACAATATCAACTAAACTGTATACGAAGGCATTTTCTTACCATTAAAAACAATCTCATATACATTATCCACCATACCCATACATGCTGAAGATACAAAATATCATTAACTCTATCATGTGCGGCATATGATTACATGTAATTGAATTGGAGAGCAATCAGTCATGCACATTACAAAGTTTAATCATAAGGAGGTGGTGGTTGCGAGATGAAGAAGTACACACCTATAATTATCATTGACTCTGATTCTGAAGATGCTACATCTAAGGTGAGAACCGATATGTTATACTATCACTGAGTTATTTCATGATTGTATAACATATCATTTCTCACATTAGATTTAGCATCTTCAGAATTAGAGTCAATGATAATTATAGTTTTCTTCTTCTGCATGCCACCACCACCGCCTAACAAAGAAACTTTGTTATGTGCAGAATGATTGCTCTCCAAGTCCATCCCATCTTTTTATCTAGCATAATCACTCTATACACTACGAAGCTAGCCGACACCTCAACATCGGACTCCAACGACCTGTTCATCAACTCTAGCTTCTCCTCCGCTACCCCTCCACATGACTCGGGGAGGTGGAGATACATGTGTATTGCGGTGAAGTGAAGCCACTCAATGTTTCCAACAATGCGTGCATACCCCATCCTTCAAATCAATAGTAAAATTAATGAGCCAAAATTTAATTCGAATTATATCAGCCACCTACCATCTACCAATCATCAGCTAGCTAGTATCAATTAACTTTCTTTTAACCATATACTCTACGTTATATGGTCTCGTCCTCACTAATATCATATCACATCATTGAAACCTACCATGTAAACTTATCTTGCTCAAAACTAATGAACATACAATGTACTTCAACAAATAATAGCCTACTAACATCTACCAGTCACCAGGTAGCCCGTATCAGTTAACTTTGCTTTAACCATATAAACTAGGTTATATGGTCTCCTCATCCGTAAGTATCAAATCAAAGCATACTCCTGAGTAAAACTAATTACATATATTCTTACAAAATATCATTAACTCTATCATGTGCGGCATATGATTTGATGTTGGTGGTATCTGGCAATATGTTCATACATTTTCTTTTGTTGATTATTGATTATATAGAGTGATTATTTTGGTTCAAAGAATGTAATTAAATTGGAGAGCAATCAGTCATGCACATTACAAATTTAGTCATTAGGACGTGGTGGTAGCAAAAGGAAGTATAAAACTGTCATTAATATTGACTCAGATGTTAAATCTGAAGTGTGAAGCATAGATATGGTATATACCATATCCATGCTTCCCATCTTAGATTTAACATCTTCATCTTCTGAGTCAATATTAATGATGGTTTTATACTTCCACCTGCAACCACCAATGCTTAATGAAGAAACTTTGTTATGTGCAGAATGTTTGCTCACCAAATCCATCCCATATTTTGATCTAGCATAATCACTCTATACACTGTGAAGTTATCTGGCACCTCGATGTTGACCTCCACCGACTTGTTCTCTGCTCTGGCTTCTCCTCCGTTGCCCCTCTCATGCCTCGGGGAGGTGGAGATATAAGTGTACGACGGTGAAGTGAAGAGTTAGATTTAGTCAAAATCAGTTAACTACCAGTCAACATTTAATCAAAATCAATTAACTATCTTCTAACCATATAAACTAGGTCATATGGTATTGTCGTCGCTAAATATCATATCACATCATTGAAACCTACCTTGTAAACATAAATTGCGCAAATCTAATGACCACCCAATGTACTTTGAAAAATATTACCCTCCTACCATCTACCAGTCAACAGTTAGGATGTATCAACTTTGTTTTAACCATATAGACTAGGTTATGTGGTCTCCTCCTCGTAGATATCATATTACATCATACTCATGAGTAAAACTAATTACATATATTCTTCTTACTTACCCTAACAACAAAACATATATATTCATTTACTTACTTTCCATCTATTAAAATATATTACAAGCATACTAACTAAGCACCAAACACACAAGATAAAATTGACATTTTTACTTAATAACACTCTTATTTATCCACCCATATGTAAACATAACTTTTGCAAATCTAATGACCACCCAATGTACTTCAAAAAATATAAGCCTCCTACCATCTACCAGTCAACAATTAGGATGTATCAGTTAACTTTGTTTTCTTCCATCTACTAGGTCATATGGTATACTTTTCATTATATATCAGATCACATCATTCAAACCTACCTTGTAAACCCATCCTGCACAAATCTAATTACTACACAATGTACTTCGAAAATAAAAAGCCTCCTACCATCTACCAGTCAACAGTTCTTTTGATCAGTTAATTTTGTTTTAACCATATATTATAGGTCATGTGGTCTCCTCCTCGCTAGATATCAGATCACACCATTTAAACCTACCTTCTACACCTATCTTCCTTGAATCTAATTACCTCAAAATATGCTAGGCCAAAGTTAAGCATCCTACCATATACCAGTCAACAGCTAGGCTGTATCAGTTAACTTTGATTTGCACATAAAAAATAGGTCATATGGTCCCCTCCTTGCTAGATATCTAATCAAATCATGAAAACCTACCTTTTCAACCTATCTTACTCAAATCTAATGACCACGCAATGTACTTCAACAAATAATACCCTCCTACCATCTACCAATCAATAGTTAGGATGTATAAGTTAACTATGTTCTACCCATGTAAACTAGGTCAAATTGTCTCCTCCTCACTAGATATCATATCAAATCATTAATTAATCTAAACATACAAGCAAAATACATAATCCATTAATTTTACCCTGAATTTGTTTATTATAGAACCCAGAAGAACATAATTCATCATAAACTATCAAAATACAACCATACAATACAAACCCAATTGATACAGTTTGATCGCCCATTTGATGGGAAATTGTAGCAAACAACCAGACCTCCCTTTTCTCTCATATATTTTTAGCGCAAACTATATAACTAAACATTGCACAAACTATATATTTTTTAGCACAAACTAACATTACTCAGCCAAGTCACAAGACCCTAGATCTGCACCCCTATGTTAGTGAAAATCAAACCAAACACAAATCGCCCTGCTTTTAACTAAACATTGCACAATCACAAACTACACATATTACATATACTCAATACCAAGAAATATCTCATTAACCTGTATGAAGACTCTAACAAAGCAATATTTCTAAAAATACACACCTCAAACCCACCATGCATCTTCACTTTGCAGCCATTTTCCGGTTACCCTGCCACGACAAATGAACTGGGTTCGATCGTGCCGATGCATGATCTATGCGGACGAGGGACACTCTTTGACTAGATAGAGAGGATGTGGAAACAACGAGGAGCAGATGGTGGCTCCTGTATCTAGGAGAAGATGATGGAGGAGATAGGGGAGGAGGAGAGGAGGATGGCGGCTCCCGTATCTAGGAGAAGATGATGGGGGATACAGGGGAGGAGGAGATGAGGACGTCGGTTCCCATATGTAGAAGAAGATGTTGCAAGAGACGGGGGAGGAGGAGAGGAGGATGGTGGCTCCCGAAGAGGGAGCTGCTGTTGGGTCTTTTCGTCTCCCATGAGGGCTTTTCTCTTTTTATATATATAGCCTAAGGGTATTATTGGCAATTCAAGTGCGCATATGGGAAAGTTGAGAGTGCGTAAGTCTAATTGTGCAAAATCGTTTTTCCTGGCCTATTTTTGTATTTCTGACATTTGTTGAGTCTATTTTAAAAAAAAATTCTCAAGAAGAGTCTAGTCAAAGGAAATAGCCAACCCATGTATCTTGTCAAACCTTCTTCCGAATTATATCCAAGTGAGATGGTGAACATGTCAAAAGAGCCTTAACAAGTCACAATGGTTGTTTGAGTTGAATCCATAATTTACATCGTCATAATTATAATGGATTTATGGCCTGAAATAGTTTAAATTCAAGATATGGAGGACAAAATTATTGACTATTAAGGTTTAACGATAAGTATCGATGATGATTGATGAAGGTGTAACAAAGGTGTTTTATGAAGAATTAAATTTTAAAATGATCGAAGAAATGTTGTGTACACCTCTTGTGGCTGCACAACCCTTAGCTCTCTTTATAGTCATTAAGTTAATATACATCAGCTATAAGCTTGAATATTTAATTTCGTACATTATAACATATAATAGCACTTACCAACCATATTTTATCAGTCAATCAAGACCAATTAATTTTTGTATGAAACTAGTTGTTGGATACGATATGATGAAAGCCTGTTAATAATGAACATCATACATACAATGAACAAGGCATTCTAACTCCTTCATAATTTTATTTTCATCTTAATTAATAACAATATCTTAGAAAGGTGTAATTTGCATGACATACATGTCTACTCCTTTTTTTTTATTTTGTAATGAAAGTGTCTGCAGTGCAACTTTAATGGGTCACCGGACACTTTGAAGGACATAGTACAAAGAAAGATATTCTAAATGAGGAACTATTACTTTATGAATTCAAGAAATAAAACTCATTAGTGAGTACTGAATTACCTTATAATGAGTATAAGCTTTGATAACATGTATCTATAGTTCTAGCTACACAACTCAAATTGTTGTATGCATCTTACTTTTGTTTTTCTTTTTTAGCCTTTTACAAATTATGTTACCTACGAAAGGGGTTCACCATGCTGAGAATATTGGAGATAAGGGCTCTACCTATCATAACTTAGGAAGCATTTTTTAGCTTTTTACCGAAATAAACAATCAACATAAATGACCAAGTCCAATGATTGAAACCATGAACTTATACATGTACTTCATAACAATTTTCATAGATATTGAGGGCAAGTATATTTGAAATACCAAAGATGACTTTAAAAGATACTTAAATGTTTCACACATACTCACGCTTAATTGACTTAATTTTTAGTTAACTTATTTGCATAAGACACATATTTTTAGTTAACTTATTTTGTTGTATATATGAACATTTCATTACTCTAGTCAAGTAAGATTTTATAGGATCAGCAACATTTACATAATGTTGTAACTTGCTGCACTTCTTGAGATAAAATTGTAACTTGCCTTTAGAGAATTGAAAGACACATATATCCAAGGCGAAAATCAGCTTAATGCTTGATAAAAAAAGGAAAAATGGTGAAGCATTATGCAAAACAGTCCATCAGATTAGTATATGAATATACCTTTCATATTGATAAAACTAATCTTTCTTTTAACATAGAGCTTATAGCCATTAGTAGAATACTCTACTATAACTTTTAATCATACCTATAACCAATATAAATTGAATTATAAATAAAACTCATCCCATAGCAATGATGTTGCTTTCAAAGTTTATTTTTAAAATAAGACTAACAAAGAAAACCAAGTATTTACTTTGAGTCTTTTTTATGAAACCAAAACAAAAACAAGACAAAGGGGAGAGCATATGCTTTAATTAAATCAACATATCTAGTAATAATGCTAATCAATTGTGGTAGTTCCTGTTAAAATGGAAGCAATAGAAAAGGTTAAAAGGCTAGATTTGAATGTGCTTGAAACCAAACTGCAAAATCAATTATGTGAGTGAAGGAAAAAGTTGGTATTGCCTTTTCATTAGCTTAGTGGCTTTGCCAACACAAACACTCAATAATCCGGTTGCCATGGGATCAAGGGTACCAACATGGCTAACCTGCAACACAAACAATTGAAATATAAGAAGAGTGGGTAGGGTGACCTTAATAAGAGAAATGAAGCAGCTCATGGAGTGATGAACTCCCGTATTCAATAACCCATAGAAAGAGAGATAAAAATATTGGTGCTTTCATTGTCCATTAACCAAAGAGGTGAGACTTAAAGATCAAATATTGAATTTCAAAGTGAAAAGCTACCCACAAGTAATGCATATACCAAAAATATATAAGCAAACAATTAATCATGCAGTAACACAAGCATCAGCCCAATGCCCGAACATGAGTGAAATGGGATCCATCACTTGCTACTGGCCAATATGGGTGCGCTTGGTTATTTTTAATGTTAATGGCTTAAAATGAAGTAAGAAATAAGTCTCACATAACAAGGCTAGACAAAAAAAATGGTAAACAGATGGTAGGACTCACACGGCTAGAATTAATTAAGTAAGGTGGAAAAAAGGCCAAATGGGCCTCGAGTCATGTGCATTCAAGCTTTGCAAGCTGGATCGACCACTTGTACCAAAAAAAACAAAGAGGTGTTGGTAGATGAAGCAAGTCAATGGAAGTAGTTGGATCCAAGCCCTTCAAACTTTTTATAAGGCTACTCTTCTTTTCTTCTTGCCTGCTTGCTTGTCAAGAAAGTTTTCTCTAAAAATGGTGGATACCTTCTTTTCATTTGCACTTAAATATCTTGCCCACCGTCGTACTGTTGAGCTGGAATTGTTGAGAAGCACCAAGGAAGAGGTCAATAAGCTTACTAATACACTTATAAATAAACAAAGTATCAAGGGCTCTTTCCATGAAACTGAATGTGGGGCCTCAAGATATTCTTCAAAGTATTTTAAATAATGGTTACAAAGGTCATATTTTAGCAAACCACATGCACAAAAGGTACAAAGAATTCAAACAGGTCATGACCTATGGATGTAGGATGGTACAATATTATTGTATAGTATAATACTATTGTATTAAATTGACAAGTAAGCCTAATTTAGGCAACATTTGTTTATTTAAAAAAAAGTAAAAAATAATCGACTTCATTAGTAGAAAAAAAGAATGCTTAATGTATCTATATTTTTCCATTATCATCTTTGATCATGAATTTGATTGCCAACTAATGGATGTAATTAAATAATTAAGCTTAGTGAGTTGATTAGTGGGTCTAAGATAATATTTATATGCTCTTTCACGTTTTTGCCCCGCTATTCTGCCGACCTCAAATATGAAGAATCAAGCTCTGCCATTCATTTCTTTACTGGTTTTCAATTTTAGCTAGCAAGAGAATTCCACTACTTTATATTAAATTAAATTTTCATTTGTTGAAGTTGACTTGCTGCCAATCGATCCAATTTTAAGAACAGAATATGGAAAGAATTTGGGTCTCAAGGCATTTCTCAGAAAATGTACTTCCAACTTATTTTAATAGACTTATTCGACAAAAAAATTATTCCATATTAATAGTCTTATTTCATGATATCCTTCCAATAGTCATTAATGAATGGAGTGAAAAGGTTAACTAATTAGCTTTCTTGTATATCACTTTTTTTTTCAAATGTGGACTACTAATTTGGGAGGGAGAGAGAATATGCTAAGGGCTTGTAATGTAAGTGCACTCTGATTAAAGTAAACAGAGTAAGCATAAAACGAAAAAAGACACGCATTTGCAGTTCAATAACACATTCATTTCACAAATAAAGTTGTCAATTAAACAAAAAGGACTCAACACCGAGAGAGCCAACTATAAAGTGCAACAGAAACTAGAACTGTATTTTGAAGTAAGAACTGGCACTGGGACTGCAAGAGAGACTTTTAGGAACTATAGCTCAAGGACAGAGCTTACTCTAAGGACGTTTTTTGCTTTGCCACTTATTGATGGCTGTTGGTCTAGACCCTTGAACTGATAAAAAAAAAACATACAGTTCATAGACCTTTTCTATTAAATTTTCTTATTTTCAAAACACTCACCAACATGCAATTCATAGACCTTTTCAATTTTTATTTTTATTTTCTAAAAAAAAATCTTAACACCAGATCCTTCACCAAGAGGCAGTTTATAGAGCATTTATGAAAGAAAGAAATAAAAATCATGCAAGGATAGAAAGACCCGTTAATAGAAGCAACTTGGAGATGAAATGGCTGCCTGAGCGCTTGCATATGAAGCCATGAACCATGGAGATCGAAAAACAAAAATTCTAATCGACAAGGCAGTTCAGGCCAGATAGTTTACTGAGAAGTTAATTGGGATTTCCCCCACACGTTGCATGCCATTTTCATCCAGTTTTCAGCGGCAACCTTCCAAAATCCTTCCAATTCCCTGATTCATAGGCGGATAGGGGTTTTATTATAATCCCTCGCTAGAGTCAGCCTCGTGATCAAGCACTTCTGGCTCAATAGAGTATGCACTAAACAAACACCATAATCATAGTATAAATTAGTTTAATATACCAATACCATAATAATAGAGTTTTTTATTAGTTATAGTTAGGTAAAAGTTGGGTTGGCCGGGTTTTGTTGACCCAACCCTAAATCTAAAATGGGTCAAGGGCCTAAACTTGCACCCTGTCCCTATTTATAGTCGGGTTGGCGGGTCGGGTTTGGGTTGGGTAAATGGGTTAAAATAGCGTGATTGCACTCCCATGGCTAGCTTGTCGTGGTAGATTCTTGCTTCACCCCCCGCAACTGCTCATTTTGCACCAGTCTAATTGATTTCAGTGGGGCGGAAGGCTAGGCGAATTCCACCACTATGAAACACTTTTAGTGAGGGTTTTTAACTAGTCCACGCTAAACTATCCCCACTCTTGCCGAAAGGTCTTCATTTTTTAATGGATCCATAGCTGATCGGAGGGGCATTTAGTGGCTTTTATAAACTTTCTTTTCAGTCCACTTGATTGTATTATGAATATGTCTATATAAACCCTAATAATCCCCTTAATACCTCAACAACCCTATAAACCTTCATACGAATGTGAGTTAAATGAGATACTAAGAGGATTGTTAGGTTATATATAAATATATTCCTGTATTATTCATAGGTAGTATATTCAGATCGGCTTGATTGCCCCGTGATCCAACAGTACATCATATGCAGGGGCCACACCGGCACTCATACAACCCTGCATTTATTAACTTTTTCCATTATGTTTACATTGGAAAATGCTCCTCTGATAAACTGCATTAAAATCACCCAAAAACAACCATGCCAAATCCATTTGATTATAAAAACTATGCCTATTGGCTTTTGTCTTGTTCACACTTTAAGTTACTCTTATTTGTACAAGCTATATACAAAAATCTATTAATGGTGATGTTTATTTTCTTCAACCATAACAATAAAAAAGTGTCAAATGCAGCATAGAAGGACAATACAATCCAAGGACATCAGCTGGCCAAAACATTACAATGGAGTTTATGACAACACAATAAAAATGCTAGGACAAAGACATAACATAAAAGTCACATAAGTGTCACAACTAAATAGAAGACACGATTCACAACTATAGATTGTTAGAAGCCAATGGCACACCATGAAAACCTCGTTTGTAATGTATATGATTAACTAATAAAAACTTCACTAAGGTGATACTCGTGATTGATATGGTCTCATCTTGTAGCCACTAAGCATAGGGAAACGTCATTTGCTATGAAACTACCTATCAGTAAGATCCAGGAAAGAATTTTTTTAACAATTTACTAACCAAAAGGAAGTCGCAATTAGATGAAGATGGGCTTGGAGGTGGTTAGAATAACATGCATAGTTTCATAGTTTCACACTCTTCTCCTAAAGAAAAACATCTCTTACAAGAGATGAAGTGACGGAGGATGATGCAAATAAGTTACCCAACCACTATTTCCTTATCAAACAAAATGCATTTTTTTACGCTGGGATCCCACTCACATAGGCTTGAATGGTTCGTGGAATCTTTGTTTAGTGGAGATATATATGTTAAAGAAAAACAACGCAGGTTCGCGGAGCAGTCTTTGTGCTATTTTCTCCCATCATTAATTTGTTGATCTTCTAGCTTCAACTCAGTGAAAGCCATGGCTCTGCAGCTCATCGGAGGGGCAGCTCTTGGTGGCTTCTTCCAAACTTTGTTTCAGGAATTGACCGTGATCCTCCACAAGGGTCTTGGTCGTCGTTGGGATCTAAATACGGAGCTGGAAAAACTGAAAAGAAAGCTAGCAAGTACTCAAGTTGTGATCGATGATGCCGAGAGGAGGAGATATACTGAGCCAGACGTGAATTACTGGGTGGATGATCTCAGGGAGTTGATCTATGACATAGATGATACCGTCGACGAGATGAACACCCGACGGCTGGAACTGGAACGAGCGGCAGCCAAAAGTCAAGACGAGGTACGCGATTTATTTTCTTCTGCTTTAGATAAAGCTAAAGAAGTTCAGTTCAAGGCAGCGATCAAAAGCAAGATAAAAGATGCCTTAGAAAGGCTAGATGAGGCTATAAAAGAAGCAAATATCCTCGGGTTGAGAAGAAATCCAAGTGTGTCGAGTTGGGCTCTGAGTCAGGCTAGAGTTACAAGTCCCTCCATAGATGAGTCTGACGTCTATGGTCGACAGGAAGACAAGGAAAGCATAATAGAGTTGCTATTTGCAGCTCGTGGTGATCAAAATAAGAAAAATTATTCTGTGATCCCCATTGTGGGTATGGGAGGGGTAGGAAAGACTACCCTTGCCCAAATCATCTTCCAAGATGAACGGATTAAGTCACAATTTTCCCTGCGAAGTTGGGCTTGTGTGTCCGAAATTTTTGATGTTGGCAAAGTGACCAGAGAACTTGTTGAGTACTCTACTGGAAAGAATTGTCTAGGCTTGTCATCACCGGCATTACAAGATGGCCTAGAAAGCATGGTGAGAGGTGAGAGGTTTTTCCTAGTGTTGGATGATATATGGACAGTAAAAGAATGGGATAGAATGAAAGCTCCATTAAGTCACTGTGGAGAAGGAAGCATGATTCTGATCACTACTCGGAGTCATATAGTTGCAAAAGCCATTGGTAATATGTCACCCTATGAGTTAGGAATTCTTGATGATAAGCGATGTTGGGATTTGTTTAGCAGTAGAGCTTTTGGAGAAGTGAATGCTGATGTAGATGAGAACTTGGTCCAACTAGGAAAAAAAATTGTCCAAAAGTGCAAGGGGGTCCTTTGGCGGTCAAAGTTTTGGGGGCCATGTTGCAAGGTACTGAGAAAGAAAGGTGGGAAGCTGTATTGAAAAATGAACTATGGCATCTACAGAAAGAGGATAATGAAATCTTCCCAGCCTTGAGATTGAGTTACCACTATTTACCTTCTCCTTTGAAGCGTTGCTTTGAATACCTCTCCCTTTTTCCGACTGATTATTCATTTACCGAGAACAAATTAGTTTATTTCTGGATTGGAGAAGGCCTTATTGAGGCTAACGAAGGCAGAGCATTGGAGGACATTGGGAGGCAATACTTTGATGATTTAAAAAGAAGATGTCTCATTCAAAAGGATAACAAGGTCCACGATCTTGTGCACAACCTAGCCTGCACCATCTCTGTAGAATTTTATTGTCGACTGCAAAGTGATAGGAAATCATACAAGTTTTTGGCAAGGACACGTCATGCATCTATTGCTGGCAATAACGTGGATGAAGAAGAATATAAGTTGCTTGCTGAAGCTAAAAACTTGCGCACAATCTTGTTGTTTAGAAGTCCTTCGCATAAATTGTTGGACACATTTTCACAGTGGAGATTGTTACGTGTAGTAGATCTAACAGATGCTGGACTATCAGAGCTATCAGAATCCATTGGTGAGTTAAAGCATTTGAGGTTCTTTGATCTCTCTTGGAATACAAGACTAAAAAATCTACCAAATGCAGTATGTGAACTCTACAGTTTGCAATATTTAAGCCTTTATAATTGTGACAATATAAATAACTTACCAAAAGATATGGAAAACCTCATAAATCTACGGTGGCTAAACCTCTCAGGCACATCAATATCAAGTCTACCAAAAAATGTGGGAAACCTCCTAAATCTAAGGTGGCTAAACCTCTCAGGCACGTCAATATCAAGTCTACCAAATTCCATTTCCAAACTGTACAACTTACAAGCCTTACACCTTTCACGCTGTGGTAGCCTTACTAAACTACCAGAAGATATTGGGAACCTCAACAGCCTAGATGCACTCTTCCTCCGTGGTACTCATATATTGCGTTTGCCGGACTCCATTGTAAAAGCCACTAATCTACAATATGTTGATTTTGGGTTTGGTGAGGATGTGGAACTGCCGCCATGTTTGGGAAAGTTGACTAGACTGCAAGAGTTGAGAGTGTACCACGTTACAAAGGAGAGTGGACGGGGAATTGGAGAGCTAAAAGACCTGAACAACCTCAGAGGTCAACTTGTCATCTCCGGTTTGGAGAACATTGAAAGCGTGGAAGAGGCAGAAATGGCCGATCTGAAAAGCAAGAAGCACATTAAATGGCTGGAATTCAAACGGAGCCCCCTTGGTCCTGAAGATTCTTTGGTGGTGAGAGATGGAAAAGTGGAGGCGAAGGTACTTGAAGCTCTTCAACCTCATTCCACCACCCTCGCTTATTTATCTTTCGAATACTATGGCGGTGATATGTTTCCAAAATGGATAAACAGCCTTTTCTCCCTCACTGAGCTAAATCTCAAGCGGTTGCATAGAGTGAGGAGATTGGTGGGCATCGAACTTCCATCATTAGAGATCCTAATAATGCGACAGTGCCCCATTTTGAGGGAAATTTCCATGGCGGCTCCAAAGTTGAGGGCCTTAACAGTGGAGCACTGCCAAGAGTTAAAGTTAACTGCAGTCGCTGTGCTTGTAAGCCTTCAAGACGAAACTTGCGTGAATTTAATGACCCAACTGGAGAACCTCTCTATCGATCACTCTCAACTGGAGTGCCTGCAACAACTAGTACTGCAAGCAACTAACTTTGGAGTGCCTCTCAAACTGTCGTACCTGCGAGCAGTGGGATGCCAGAATAAGATGAGGTCTTTCCCCATGGTGCTCCTGCGCAATGTCACCTCTCTTAACAGGTTGAAAATTCAGGGTTTTTCTGAGCTTCTACAAAATGATGAAAGTTTTCCTTCTTCTCTTAAAAAGCTGTGGATCAACGGTCTAAGCAAAAGTATCACCTTTGGGGGACTTCCTACATCGCTTACATTCCTTGAAATACAGAGCTGCGACAATTTGACACACCTGCCCAAAGACCTCCACAACCTCACCTCTCTGGAACATATAAATATCGTCAGTTGTCCTCAACTAGAGGCCCGGCAAGAAGATCGGTTGCCCCCCAGCCTGAAGTGGCTCTTCCTTGAGGACTGTCCCAAAGTAGAGCAACAGTTAAAACAGGAAAGTACAACAGATTGGCCTGTTCTAGATTTCATATTGAAATTTAGGGCATACTGATATCGTTCTTGTAGAAGATTTTTCATGTTAGAGACGATACTTTGGAAGGCTCATAATTGTAAGTTGGTGATTTATCTCTTAAATTAGTACATTAATTATTAGAGATGATTTGCAAGTTAAGTACAGTTGGTGAATTAATTGTGCATGATTTAGTTACATAGATTGGATCAAACAATCTGTTCTCACTTATCTCCCATCCCAATTTGCACTTTGCCTTATATAGGCTTAGGCCATTGGAACTCTACCTTTTATATATATATATATATATATATATATATATATATATATGGGACACTGGCTCTTCTGAGCTACAAACGCCATGCCCAATTCGTAGTAGCTGTCTGATTAATTTGAGCTACAAATGCCATGCCCAATTCGTAGTAATTGTCCGATTAACATCAAATTGATTTTAATTAGTCTCAGGCGATTAACCCTGGTTAACAAGCTTGAGCCATCAGCTCTATCTTTCGGGAGGGCCTCCTCTCCAACCCGCCAGTTGTTACCACCCTGTGACGGGTATCCTCTAGGCGCCGACCGTTACCTATCAGTCAACCCTTGCCACCCTACAACGAATCCCCTACCAGCCGCTGACCCTTGCCACCCTGCAATGGATTCCATCCCCTGATCATCTTGCAGCTACTCTGCCATCGGCCAGTTGGAAAACTTCCCAACATATGGCCTTTCTCACATGTCTAATATGCCATCGACAACCATTTGTCTTCCTCTCTAAGCTTCTTCACCGGCTTCCCAATCTAGGACCACCCACTGTAGCCACCTTGTGATGACATTGTCGATTTTTTCTTGGTTGTGTTGTCAAATGATATTAGTTGTAATTACGGTTTTGGTAATTATAGTGATTGTCTTTTCAAAAATTACTGGGTCATGCAAGTAAAAAGGTCACAATTTTGGCACTTGAATTCATGTGAATCCTTACTTCAGTAGGCAGTATGCATAATTGTTTTTCCTTTTTCAAAAAACATGCATTCCTCATTATCAATTTCATCTGTTATAAATATTTTGCTGAAGACCTTTAAAAGGAATTTGATCTCATTGTCACCAATTCTAAGTGGCTTGAACATCAAGAAAGTTGTTTAAAAATTATTTTAGTTTCTTCTTATTGAAGTCCATGTTATTCTTTTCAATAAATTGTTCGTTGATGTCAAGTGAATTAATGTACTCCATGGCTTTGTAGGCCAAGAGTTAAGTATTTTAGAGGTTGTTCTAGGCTCAACGCTTTGGTGTTTTGTAAATAATCTACCTACACAAGCTGAGCACTTCTAGAATAGCATTTCATGACTTTGTGGTGGGTCAGTTTTTAGTAATGGTTCTCCCTCTATGATATGTAGGCTTTGACATTCATATTAGCTCTTGTGGCAAAAGTTGCAGACAGGCTAGTACATCGCTGTAACACCCCGTGTTTTAATTATGCCTAAATCGAGGGGTTAAAAAATAATTACGTAATTTTTAGTTAAGTTTTAATGGGTTTCAAGGGATGAAACCCCTTATATGGGTATAACTCAAAGTAAAGAGTGACGAATCGAAGAACACGTGAAACAGAGGTGAAGAGAAAAAGTTACAACTCTAGAAAGCATACAACATTGACCCGATATAAATTAGTTTTAAAATTAGGTTTATTTTGTCCTACGCGCAATAGAGCACTAAAGCTCCATAGTGCATAGAGAAATATTACAACTCTTTCACTTAGAGTCTACTGCTCCTAGTTGGTCTTATTTTAATTTTTATAAAAATTAATTTAGTCTAATTTTATTTTCTGAACCCCCAGCCAACTAGGGTTGGTTCGCGGGTAAGGGTGTTACAATTGCTCTAAGGTATGTCCTCTATCAACCATTGATTTACTGACAAGGTGCACTATAACTGGTGTTCCTGTATTAGGTGTTCTAGATAATTGACTCTCAAGAAATGATGCCAAGAGTGCAAGAACGAGAGAAAAGGTCAAGTATGAGCCATTTGAAAGTGCTTACATATTTAAAATCTAGAGTTAGTTATGTTTTCTTTATGCCAGATTTGCTAATTTGACCGTACATCCACTTAATTTCCAGTATGATCTTCACACATAAGAATTTACATACAACCCCTCAGTGTCAAACAGGTTCCAACAAACGGCTGCACCACCTGCAGAGGAGAGGAACTGCTGCACTATCATGTGAAATTGTCCTATTGTGCAAAATCTGGTCACTATGACGATGAGAATTTTATGTGTTGCCTGAGTGTATTCTCTAAATGATTCCCTTTTCTAGTTGCATAAAAAACTTAGATCATTGTTGCTTCCTCATCGTTCTCAAATTATGTGTGCCTTACAATAACTAACCTTGGAATCCTTATGTTTTGCCCTGTCAACAAGAGAATAGAATGTGCTTGATTCACCTGATACCAATCAATTTCCAGCACCTGCTATAGCTGTAGCTAAATCTTTTCAAAGGGTGACTAATTTACGTGAAAATTTTGGGCCCTTTTAATTGCTTATGTGGCAAGGGTTATATTGTTGTTAACTTGTGAATCAATGAGCATCTGCTGTCATACTTGTGATTGTACTCTTTTGGGCAAAATGAGTTGATGATAATGGATGATTTCTTGCTTGAAGTTATCGGGTTAGGCTTAATAAGTGATAGCCTTTTTAGAGATCATAAGGATGCTTGAATCTTGATGTCATTAGGTGGGATCTACTTTATAAAACCACGTCTGTCACAAGGACATAAGATTGGTTTTCAGTTTGTATTGGTTATCAATGAAAAACTTTTCCACCTCATGCCATTGGCTAGGGTGATCTAGTATCTTCTTGGTAGGGGTGTTCATGAATGTCCATTGTCTGTATGTTCATCTGTGTCCGCGTCTGTTTTTATATAGAATGGAAAGTATTTTTGGTCCACGCCGGACACGGACACAGACAAAGTTTTTTGTTCGTACTAATAGGGAGCTACGGACATGAACATACCCTTGTCTGTGTCCATGGACGTCTGTGTCCACCACTCTTACTTAACATTCCCTTAAATATAGTAGTAATTATTCCTAACTATTAGAAAAAAATAGAATTCAGTTCATATGTAGTATCTTAGGACAGTCCTAACATGCTACATAGGAACTTGACTACTTAAAAACATGAATCTAGTACTTATGTACCATGTCAGAACAGTCCTAACATGTTACATAGGTGCTGGACAGTTTAAAAATATAAATTTATAACTTATATAGCATGTTAGGATCATCTTAATATACTACATATGTATTAAATAACTTGAAAACATAGATTTAGTAGCTATGTAACATGTTAAGACAACTTTTACATGCTATAAAGGTACAAAAAAAATTGAATTGAGATAAAAATTTAGGTGTTGTAATATTTGTCCATGTTCGTCTGTGTCCGTAGCGGACGGACTTAGACAAAGTATAATGAGGACTAGGGCGGACATGGACAAGAGTTATTCAAATGACGGATGGACACGGACAACCCTATGTCCGCGTCCGTTTCCGTTCATGAACACCCCTACTTCTTGGGCGTAAAAATACCATTTATGAGACATAATATCAATCAGTCAAGCCGTTACATGTGTACATCAGCCAGGAGTGTCAGAGTAGACTTGAACCATAACAATTGCTATGGACAATTCTTGACTACGTTACATAACTATCAGGTTCAAAATCACTCAATAACTATATACCATGTTAGGCAACTATGTATTATGCTAAGACTCCTAACATATTCATAAAAATATTTTTCAATTGTTCTTAACTATGAACTGGGATGTAACTAAGGCTATCAACGGGTAGGGTATGGGTCAATTAAGGTTTTACCTACATCCATACCCGCTTCCAAAAATTTTACCTGTACCTTACCCATTACCCATCGGGTAAATGGGTGAATAACAAGTAAATAGTTAACCATTCAACAATCAAAAAATAATAATAAATAATACAAAGTAAACTGTCGTGTGTATATATATATATATATATATATATATATATATATATATATATATATATATATATATATATATATATATATCTATATATATATTATGAAGCCTATCTATCTCACAAGTTCAATCCAAAATCCAAATGTATAACGATGAAAGCACAAAATATTCCATATATAAGACATTCTTCTTGAGCAACATCTGCAACTAAGTCTACATCTTCTAATAGACTGCTTGATCAAATCACTAAAAGAATTAGGGCTTCAATATAACAAGCAAGAGTCCTTTTATACACCAACTGAAAACACCGTCAGTCAATTTTGAAGAAATAACTAAATACTAAGAGGAGAAGAAGTGTAATCAGTACCCAATGTCAAAATGGTTGAAATACATCCACATAAACCTCTAACTTTACAACTTAAATATAAATCAAAACCTAGAACCTAACTACATATTTCTAATTCATATCAGGGATTCCTCACTCTCATTTGCCTCTATTGAAAAACAAAAAAATTGATGATTATATGATAGTTGTTTGCACTTAGTAATGACCTTCATATAAACCAACATCCAAAAATATGATAGGCTACCTGAATCCTAAGGGATACACCCAAAAGCTGTGATTTTAGCACATAAAACTTGGTTAAGGTCTTTTGCCATCACCTTCACAACACTCTGAAAACAAATGTGAGAATAGTCTTCGTGGGATAGAGTAGTAAACACAAAAGTAATTTGCTACACAAGTAGCTTAATAAATAAAAGCTATTTATGAAAATAAAAAATATACTTAGTGATAACAACACCATATTGCATCTCAAATTTTTGGAACATTTATATACTGCTTGTTCTCCCACAGAAGCTCTACATAATCACAAAATAAGGGAAAAAAGAATTCAAAACTCGCACTACAAAATTAGGTAGAAAATAAAAAGAATAATCTTGTAAAGAGATTAAAAGAGCACAAAAGACATATCACAATCAATGCCCTAGGCCATTCAGAACCACTGTATTTATAGCCAAACACATGAAGAACCCTATCCAGAGAACAATTGCAAGGAAATGATGGATGCATGACCAGCCGGTCAATATCATCTGATTCATTCTTACAAACTAGTTGAGTCACTAGAAGCATAAAAATGTCCATGAACTCTACAACAATACAGATCCAAAATTGACTCGACTGCACTAGTCTGATGGCATCGAAGGGATTGACTTGAACGGAAATCAAATTCACGCAAACAACAATTTGTATTATATCAGGGAAAAGGTGATTGCAAATCGGGGAAAAAAATTTACATAGAGTTTCAATTCAATTGTTTGCCAAAAATAGAATCGAGAAGAAATAAGTCATCACTCGTCACAATCTTAATAAAGAGAAGAAAAAAATACCTACAGAAGTCTTTCTCTTGCCAAAGATGAAATTCATATCTTTCCTCGGAGACCGTATCCCGAGAGATGGAAAAGGAGAACGATCTGAGCTTCCGACTCCAAGTTGTCATTGTGCGTTGTGTAAACAATATATTACAATTAAGTGGCTCCACTATCACTTGCAGCTATCTAGTATTTATATTGATGATACAAAATAAAAATACGTCTAATTGGGTTTGATGCATCTATTCCTAATTAAATGCAACAGTTTAGTAGCCACCCATTGCCTTTGAGCTATATGCTCCTTTACAGTTGCAGCCAAACAAGTATTCCTATGTAAATAAAGCAGAAGATAAATTCCAATCTAAAATTAAGCAAAACCTTAAATAAACATGATTATGTCTTGATTCAAACATAGAAATAATATTCAAACAAAGAAATAGGAATATTTCACCTCATATCGAAAATAGATTTTCTCTCAAGGTCATCTATGAAATTGTTCAACCTCTTCACATAGAATGCAATATTCTTTTATTTGCCTTTTCTAGTGCCTAGTTCATAATGCCTATATAAGTATTGTAAAAAAATAGTACCACATTAGCAATTTAGGGTATTATGATCAATGCCAAAATAAAGTGAGTAGAGAACGAAAAGCCTCTTCATTTAAATGGGACACCTCTTCCTAATCCACAATGGCCAATACCTTACCAGAGTGTCTAAAACAAGCCTGATACTCTTGGGCCATAAAACAAAAGTGTGATAAAGCTACTAGACCAAAACAAGAATGTATTGAGAAGAATGTATAAGGTAATCCAAAGACGAAAGAATTGCTATTTAGAAAAGAATGTTTCTGAATACCTTATCTATTTCAAAGAAAAAATAAAATTATCATTTAGTGCATGGTACAATGGCAAGGCAAAGTCAATGTTGTCAAGTGATTGAGAATAAAAAACCGAACTGAACCCACTTGAAAATCATCATGATAGTCCATGGACTACCCAAAGGAGGGGTATAAAAATCTATAATTCTGGAGCCAAATAAAAAGGATGTCAAAGGAGAGGTGGAAATTACAAAAATACTCTAATAAAATAAACTAAAATGCTTACAAAAAACTGTTCACAGAGCCGATATGTATAATTAATGAATAACAAATAAAGTGAGAATTCAATATAGCCATGTAATAGATGAAAACACCTTAATATGATCTCATCATGCTACATTGACAAAATAATTCCTTAAAAATACGTGTAAAACATTTGAACACCATAAAATAGCAGAATGCATTGAGCTTCCCAGGGAACAGGGAACAGGGAACAGGGAACAGGCCTCTAAAGCCTAGAAGTATATAGAAAACAACAAAATTCAAACCTTCAACAATGCTAAGATGCAAATTCTATTAAATACTCCAAATTTATCTAAGTGAAACAAAGGAAGACTACTTCCAACAAAATGGGCAAACTATTTCCAGCTCTTGTTCAAAGATTACAAAACATCATGTGGAGACAAAATATAAAAACAAAACTCCAGGAAGGGCTACAATAACAGTCATGTTTCCATGCTACTCATTAAGAGGCAAGAGCTAATAAACAAATATCGTGTTTGAACCATTAAGGTTCATCATGTTCAACATTTGTTCTAGGTGTTAGTTTGTTAGATGAAGAGCAAATATGGATGAAAGAACCTAAATCAAGGAGAAAAGGGAGCAAATGCATGCCAAAACAGAACTAAACTGCTAATACACATGCTTAATTTGAAATGATTAGTTAAAGCCCTATTTTTCCATTATTTTGCAGAACTAAAAAAAAATAAACAATTTGAATTGAGTCAAACATTTAAAATGACAAAGAAATGCATAAAAAAATGAAAGATATGAATAAAAAGAGAGGAATACGGAAATGTAGCAAATATTAAAAATAAAATAAAATTTGGTTGCATAAAAAGTAGATAACTAAAAAATTGCTTTCAGTTCTAATGATTTTACTTGACTTGTCTTAACTCAATACTTGACCTGGCTTCAAAATTCTCCTATTGCGCAATGAATATCATCTATGTTATCTTGCTTCATAGATAGAAGATTGTATAGAAAACTTACTCAAAAAGGTACTTCCAATATCCAAGGAGAAATAAGCATAGGAATCAAAAGTCAAGGGGCCACAAAGCAGAAATAAAACCAAAATAATCTACAACCAAGTACCTATAAAGAGTAGCAGATAGAGTCTCTTGGACTGCAGCCCTCCAGTCGTATCTTCTATTAGACGTAACATAGATCGGCCCCTCATTAGTTACCGTTTATGTGCTTTTCTCTCTAGTTCCTTTTATATAAACCAGTTTGGAAAATAAAGGTGAAAAGTTAGACCTCCACTTCTGAGATTAAGAATTCAATGCAATTATTTGGCTCATTTAAATCGATCTTACTAATAGGTAGTTTCATAGCAAATGGTGTTTCCCTATGCTTTAGGTAAATGGATCTCCATCTCCGTCGGGCACGAAGTGCCTGATGGAAATATTTACATTTTCTGAGAAATGCCTTAAAGACCGAAATTCTTTCCGTATTCTGTTCTTAAAATTGGATCGGTTGGCAGCAAGTCATCTTCAACAAATGAAAATTTAAATCAATATATAAAGTAGATGAATTCACTTTCTAGCTAAAATGGAAAACCGGTAAAGAAATGAATGGCAGAGCTTGATTGTTTATACTTGAGGTCGGCAGAAATGAATTAGGTTTACTTGTCAATTTAATACAATAATATTGTACAATATCATCTTACATACATAGCTCATCTTGAATTCTTTGTCCCTTTTGTGCATGTGGTTTGCTAAAATATGACCTTCGTAACCATAATTTAAAATACTTTAAAGAATATCTTCAGACCCCACATTCAGTTTTAAGGAAAGAGCCCTTGAAACTTTGTTTATTTATAAGCGTATTAGTAAGCTTATTGACCTCTTCCTTGGTGCTTATCAACAATTCCAGCTCATCAATAGCACCGTGGGCAAGATATTTAAGTTCAAACGAAAAGGTGTCCGCCATTTTTAGAGAAAACTTTCTTGACAAGCGAGCAGGCAAGAAGAATAGAAAAGTAGCTTTACAAAAAGTTCGAAGGGCTTAGATCCAACAACTTCCATTGAATTGCTTCATCCACCAGCACCAATTTCTTTTTAATATTTTGGTGCAAGCACTCGATAGCTTGCCAAGCTCGAATGCACATGACTCAACGCCTATTTGGCCTTTTTTCCACCTTACTTAATTATAGCCATCAGAGCCCCATAATGTTAGACTTGGGCTAACTAATGATGGCTTCAAACCATTTAGGATGTTGTCTCTTTGACGTAGCACATGGCCTGTAATTCTAGTTCCTTACAACTTACCTCCATTGTTATGTATGAAACAACCAAATTTTTTGTTATCATTACTCATCCTAGACGACCCCGGTAATAAGATTGACATATTACTTAGGCCATTGATAGAAGAATTAAAGATTTATGAGATGTTGGCTTGAAGATATATGATTCATCGAAGAAAGAGGTATTTCAAATGCATGCAACTATTCTATGGACTATACGTGACTTACCAGGGTACGCGATGTTGTCAGATTGGAGCATAAAAGAGAAGCTAGAATGTCCCTCATGTCATGGGAGACTTCCTCCTCATATTTGAAAAATAGTAGAAAATGTTGTAATATGATTCATCGTCATTTCTTACCTAGAGACCATAATTTTTGGAAGAAGAAGCAATCTTTTGATGGATCAATTGAAGATAGAGAACCCCAATTCCATTGAAAGGATCAAGTATATTGCATAAGTTGGAAAATATTGTTCACATATTTAGTGTTGAGAAACTACTTGTGAAGCGTAAGAGGAGAGGCACTAGACAAAGTAATTGGATCATTTTTCTATGCTGATCAATTGCTAACTCTCAACTTTATTTTCAATAGTGTGATTTCAAGTGCCGATCGATCGTTTCACTAATCGATCGATCGATCGATCATACAATTTTTGGAGACTAAGCTACAGCATATAAGCGATTGCTTGTTCCAACTTAGCGATTGGTCGTTTTGACCAAATTTTTTTATTTTTTAATATTCAAATCTCCAAACTTCACCATTCTTTCACATAAAGTTCTTTTTTACCTTAAAGTGTGTGAATGTGATGTGTATATGTGCTTTTACCTCATGAAAAATTGAATTTGAGTCTTCTTTTCATTCCTTCTTCAAAAATCATTCTTCAAACTATAAACTAACTCAAAATACACATTTTGTGATATTGTTTTGATCACAACAATAAGTCAATACATCACATAAAGGCACTTATATTCTTGTAGAAAATAAACTTAATGATCAATAGGCAAAATTATTATCAAAGATGGATCAAATGATGAATTTCTTTTAGTCTAAAATGAGTTAGGCAAAAGCATAAAAATTATCTCTAAAACATTGTTATGCTTTTTTGTAGTAGTTCAACAATTCTATATGCTAACTTCATTTTATTTTAATATTGTGTAGGCTAATGGTGAATGATTCCAAATTGTCAAGTTGCACCAACGGATCAAGTGTCACGACCCGGATTTTTAAAAGTATTTTTTAAATAGCGCGAACGTTAAGTAGCAAGAACTTTTTTTTTCTTTCTTAAATACAAAACAAACCATTCGATTAAATATCTAGGTTATGATAACTGGGGTTCACAAATACGGATATCAAATCATATGACATTTACATGTCTCAAAATTCATAAAGAACAGCCCATCCATCTAAGTACAAGTCCGTCACCTGTCTAAAAATAAATAACAAGTTGACTCTCACGCTAAAGGTACACTTACGTACCGGAGTTGCAGAAACGCAAAAACCTCTTGTGCTCGCCTGCATTGGTCTCACTTGTCGTCGCTTGGAGAATCTGCAACAAAGCAAACCAAAGAACAACTACAACCACAATGGACCATCTCCGCCTTCAGGAGAAGAGCTTCCAAAGGACAAAAGGTTTTATTAATATTATTCGGATCGGGCCAACATCACCCGATGTTAGTTGCCTACGTACTCATCAGACAACATCTCCAATGTTTCTAACAAGATCAGATCCAGACGTAGTTCTGCCTAGAAACTACTCTATCCTAATAAGCATAGCACCACACATGGAATGCTTAAGTATTTTCAACCTACATTTTAGTAAGTCCTTTAATCGTTCCACTTGTCTAATTAACAAGCAACAACAAACAATGTTGGTAATTATCTCACATCCCTTGTTCGATAATTAATACTGTCAAATCTATAACTCAGAGATGACTCGCCCCTCAAGAAATCCCCAAACAAAGTACTCCAACCTTTGAGTAGACTGCTTAATAGCAGCTTGACCCAAATCCCCAGGGCTTTCAATAGCCTGCCACAAATCTGGGGAAGAGGATCACAACTGTGCTCATGGACAGAGATTGGCAAGAAACACAAGCCTTCCATGATGCTCATGTAACTCCACTTTTCGTACGTACTAAATAGTCCTGGGAAGACTTGCGGGAGACCTGCGGTAAAGACCCTCTGGTCAATACCCAAATCATCGTGGTGATGAAGAAGCATATTGCAATCTCCACCTTCCCAACCCTGGGAGAAAATGTCTTATAAGACATTACTAATGTATCAATAGAAGCCTCAAGTTTTTATGACCATTGACTCCCCCAAACATCTGAAACTTAGACTAGATTATTTTCATCCAGTCAAGTATCCACTCAACTGTTTGGGTCATTTTCACCTTGTGAATCGACCCAATAAATAGCTCATCCACTGAGCTATGACTCAGAGAACAACCCAAAATCATCCTCGGTTCATTAACCAAGGTAAGATTCTAAGTCAGGGCCCCGTTCACTTCATGAACTAGTCCCAACCCTAAAGAGGGTATTTTAGTCTTTATCTTGATTAGATGTTCTCCCCCAATCCAATGGCAACCCATGTCTTTTGATTAAACTTCATTAATCTTAAGTTACCGATATAAATTAAAGCATCAACAATAAAAGCATGCACTAGCATAATCAACATAAATAACATACATTCACACCAATGCGTAAAGAATGAATAAAGGCATGTTTCAGGGCTAGGGCTTAACTAGTTCAAGCCCAAGAGTGTAACAACTCTAACGCATCCCACGATTTACATATATAACACTCTAGTCGATTGATGTACTCGATTGCAGACATGAGTAATACACTGATTTAAACCTGAGAATTAGGTTTCTACCCCTTATTTCCCCATGACACTATGACCTGTCAAGGTTTTCGTGTCACTTGTTGGTCACACCCCTTTCTTTTGAAGTCATTTAACATCATTCTAGGGCACCCTAACGCTCGGTTGCTAGGTTATCCGTTTTAGCAAAAATAGAACATATTGCCCCCTAAGGGCATTATGGTAATTCCACCACCCCTCCCTTGGTCCATTCTAGTAATTTTATTGCCCCTCTATTAATTTAAGTCATTGGCCTCTCACAAAGCTCTACTCTCGGACTGACCTGCGCTTCCATTCACATGAATGTGGGTGGGTCCACTCTAAGGGGTATTTCTGTCATTTGGTTTAAGGCCTTAATGACATCTAATGGTTCCAAAATAAAAATCAAGGGTACTACTGGGCTTCATAGCCTCTGTGTAATTTTCTTGGCATGTGACGGGGTCGTGAACCCCTTGAATCGACCCAGGTTGGCTTAATAGTTTACGATTAAACCTAGGGGCAAAATGGTCAATTATCCCCTCACTGGGATTTTTCCTCACTATGAGATTTTATCTATAATTAATTTACTCATTAAAATCTCACTGAGAATTTTCTCGATTTTTAACCCAACTCATAGGCCCCTGAACCGGAGCCTCGAACTCGGGTAAGTTAATATTATACGATGATTTAACTACCAGGGGTAAAAGGTCATTTTAGAGACTCTGAGATTTTTCCCGGTCCTGAAACTTGGTCACCATACTCAAAACTATCTAAAATATATATTAATAATTTTTCTATTTTGTTCTGGCAAGAGAAGGGCCTTGAACCGGACTCGGATCAACACCTCTTCCTTTTTTTTTAAACCGACCCGGGCCGGGTCTGCAGTTCCAGCCCGGAACGGGCCGGCCCTGCAGACCCGCCTGCGGGTCGTCTTCCCCGGGAAGACGCCAGCAGGGCTGCAGGTGGCAGCTGGATTCGATCCAGCCGCCACCGGCCTGGCCCTCTAGCCACTGGCCCGGCGATCTAAACACCGTCAGAAGAATTTCGCCGGCGGAAGAAGGCTGGATCTAAAAGCCATGGCCGATGCGCGCAGATCCAGAATTTATACAGAGACAGACTAAAATTTCCAATCGCCGGAGAGCACAATGGCCGCCATGACCAGGAGCAAGGCCGGGCCTGGTCAGATCATCTCCAAGCGGCAAATCTAATGGGCCTAGCCTCGCTTCAAACCGGTGGCCGCCGACTGACATCAAATCTGCCGGTTTCGTCCACGTCCACCCGCGAGTAGAACAGCCGGCGGGAGCAGCAGCCATCACGAACAGAATCGGGGGCAGGGCCTGTTTGATTCACCGCCCGGCAGAGAATCTAAGGGACCTAGTCGCCACCGCCGGTAGGCAGTGCTTGCCAGCCGGAGTCCAAATCCGGTTATTGTTACATAACTTTGGCGTAATCTTCTTAATTAATTAAAGGATTAATGTTCTAATTAAGAAGTTGAAACGATTACATGCCTAAACCTCTTCATCACATAATCAAGTTTATTAGATGATCTTACCTTAATTGCCGATTTGTCATCGATCCATCGCCGCCGGAGCTTTGCTGGAGCCTTGCCGAAAAATCCAATGCCGCTCGTTCTCCTTCGCTCCAAAAATCCCCCTTTTTTTCCCCATTTTTTAAGAGCCCCCGTTAATTCTTTTTATAGGCATGGGATTAGGGCTCCTAATCCCATGAGAAATTGGGCCCCAAAAACCTAATTTCGGAACACTAATTGATCGGGCCCGTATCGCAACTTAAACGGATAATTTACGCGTCCGATTCGGGTAAACAGGTCCTGCACGTTATAGTCAACTTCGAACGGTCGTATCTCTCTCATCCGGACTCCGATTCGTGCGTTCTTGGTGGCGTTTCAAAGCTCTTTCCGTCTATTTTCTATCCATATATAATTCAGTTACCACTTCCAACTGATGGTCAAGTTATTCCTACAAAAAGATCAGGGGGTCCTACACCCTAATTTCCCTATGTACGACTTCAGGAATTTAGAAAATTCCCGGATGTTACATCAAGTCTTATTAAAGACTTTTCCTTATTTATTTATATTAAATAATCTTGCCATTAGAAATTAGGTATTGTAACATTTGGAACTATTGTATTTACAAACTTCTTTTTTAGCACTTATTTTATTAGGTACTTAATTTAAATAATTTTTGTTAGCTGTTATTGCAACGACGATTTGAAGATCACCACTAATTACTTTTAGCTACAGTTTGAGAAAAATAATGGTGGTCTACAAACCACTGCCAGGCAAAAGCTTAAGCTTGCAGCGACGGTTTGAAGATCACTGCTAAACACTTTAGCGGCAACTAATTTGGCCGCCTTTTATTGTTTTTTGAGGCGATTTCTAGTCCTCCATAAAGAAATTTTTATTTTTTGAAACCTATTAGCGGCGGCTGTAGGAGCTACAACTGAAAGTGTTTTTTTTTTGTTGGCGTCAGTAATGGAAACAACAGCTATTTTTCTAGCAGAAACTTTTTGCGAGGCTGTTTTTAGCGACCACATCAAAATCGCCACTAAAACTTTTAGCGGTGGCCTTAAAACTGCTGCTAAAACTTTTAGCATCGGTTTTGAAGTCTTTAGTTGGAGTTTAAAAACCCCCACTCAATTTTATTTTATTTTTTTGAAGTGAGCCATGACAATCTCTTCTCCAAAGAGATTAAGTTAAAATGCTAGTGATGGAGTTGGGGCTTGAAGTTTAATAAATCAAGGATTGAAGACAATATCCAAAGTGTCTATTCTGTGACCCTTTTTTTATTCTCTCCACCTCAAATAAAGCACAACCCGTTAAAATGTGTTTTGATAAGGAAAATTTCTTAGAATTAAAAGAATAAAAGATAAAGAATTTCTTTGCATCTCTCTCAATGACTCCAAGGTGCAATCCATTATAAGTTGTGGGTCCCTTTCTTCACTATAAGATGTGGGGCCCTTGATTCCTAGATAAATCTTACTCAAAGTCTCTTTTGTAGCAAAAGATATTAGCATGTTCTTTTGACACTTTGCCCATAGGCATACACTAAAGAGACATGTTGTGTATGCAACTTAAGGACACATTAACTAAGAATTTTCATTAGAATGACAATGTCATCTATTAGATGACCAAAAAAATGAAAGGTTTATGATAATACGCCTGATACATGTTAGTTTGGTTTAATTGGTCTGGTCTTGTTGATACCCATTTTTATCCTTTCCCTAACAGCTTAAGCATTATGGAAACTTTGGTTCTCACATGGACTCAGAGCCCAAGGTCCCGGGTTTGATTCACAACCCCATATCTACATCTACAATTGCAATTATTTGCATAAGGTCAATTAGTGCAATTGTAGCAAGTGCTAGGTTGGTTTGGTTGATATTGGTCCTTTCCAATCTAACAGTACAATCTATATTAATCTTAGATATATTTTGCTGCATATCCATTTAACATAGACTAATTGAATTCACTTAATCTATACAAAATGGACAAAGTATTTATTCCTACTTAGACAAGATGGAAAGAAGCTAAAAAAAAAGATCATTACAAGAAAGAAGTTCTCATTGTTTCTCTAAATAATGTTAGTGTCACACCCCAACACTTGCCCGATCCAAGCCGAACCTGGTCCAACGGACAGTTGAAGCACATGGGGATGACAAAGTTGGTTTAACGTTGCGGAGGACTTAACCCCTCTAGTGGGTAATTTACACATACGGAGTTGCACTCCTTTAAATCTTTGTGCAAGAGAAATAATTAAAATAAAAGAGGACTTTAACTTTAATCTAGTCCACAAGTCTTATAACCACAACTTAGAATACTGTGCCGACAAATATGGCTCGAATGAGAAAGTCTTAAACAGATCTAAAATCATAAGAGTTACATGAGTCAAAAACAAGATCAACCATACATGATGCTATATTATCATAATAGAGTAAATCAGAAAACACAGCAAATTCCATAGGCATCCATGCCTACTTCCAAGTACTCCCCGACCGTTCCTCATACAAAGGATCATGATTAACTACAGGTCACACCATGTAGCTTAAGTGAAAAACATAGAAAGTGGGATGAGTATAAACTCAGTAAGGTTTAATATGTTGAGAGAGTAAATCCAAAATCATCACAGATATTTCACCTAGAATTCATCACATAAAACACAGGCATTCATCATGAGACATTTGCATAACTTGTGCATGACTGGCCATCGCACACATACTCATAATATCATCAACATATCTCCTGCATACCATTCCACATGGCATATCACAATATCATCTAATGCATGATTCATTTCCAATGCATTCATTTATCCTGCATATCATTCCACATAGTATATCACAATATCATCTCATTCATGATTTGTCCTCATCGTATACATTCATCCAGCATAAGTGTGTCTGTAACACACTAACCATAATCATGCATGTCAAACCATGTTCACATGTGTCACATAATCTAAAATATCCCTACATAACTTGTGTAACTTGGGCATAATATTATCTCATACACATGCATCATCAACAATGGTGAATGTCTCCATTATGGAGAGAAATACAATCATACCACCCGCTCTAGATATCGTCTGATTTCCTACATGGAAACAAAGGGTCTTAACCCAAGTTGGACATCAATCCGATTCCAATATGGAAACCAAGGGTATTTGGAGTAGTTAGCCCCTCTGTTTGCCCTGAACTATCTACAAAGGGAGGTCCGATTTCCTTACAGAAACCTAGAGCAGTCTGCTTGCCTTGGATAGTCCTGGCCGGGAACGTCTGATCTCCCCATGAAGACTTAAAGCAGTGTGTTTGCCCAGGACATCTCCTACGGCAAGGAAAGTCTGATTTCCACAAAGGAAATCTAGAACACGTGGTAGCAAGTGCACAAAGGCATACTACTCTAAATTCTCAAGGTCCAGATGACTCAATAAATAAACCTCAACCACATCCAAACCAACTCGACTCAACTTAACCCGGGGAGGATCCATGTTTCAATCAGGAACTAAAATCGAAATCATGTCCTTTTAGACCAACATATTTTTGATAAGCGAACGATAGATTAATCTGGCACGCAATTTCACACCATTGCATCCAATCGATCAACTACGACTAATCTCGATAAAGTCCCATTCGTAAATCCATTTTAAGATGCATGTGACATGGTACATATGTGGGTAATACATACATGAATCCTAATTCATGAAAAATGCTCCCATCAGCCCTACATGCATCATTTCTAATCATAATATCAACCATCACCACCATTATCCCCCAATGTGTGTGTACATAGTAGAAACATTTAATTCTAAGCATATGGACATGTATTGTAAATAACCCATCAACCTACCACACACATGCTCTTTAACATTTAATCATGACTCCTTACTAAAATAATAGGTAAAACCTATTGAAAAACACATTCGAATTAAGTGCAACCTCAATCTAAACTTAGGTAAGCATATTCACACCACATTTAAAGCTAGACATGGCACCATCATTCACTCATAATTTAACCATAGTATGTGAAGGCATATAATTTCATTCCCATGCTATAACCTTTCTGGAATCATACTTAAAATATAAGGAACCATTCAACATGGATTCAAGACAAGAATTTATAACATCCTTAACCGAATAACATGGAATCTACTTAAAAATTAAGCAGTCATCATAACCTTCAACATTAAATTCATACCCTTCCAGTAGCTCATCTTAGCATAATTTACTTACCATAAACATAGAAAATGATACTTAAGAGTAAAAAAATGAAAATGAGCAAAATAACAAAAATCACAAATCTATTGTATTGGCTTTCGAACGCTCTATAGGGTAGTTCTAATGCCTAGCTGTTCGATTGGCTTGCATAGCCATTCAATCGCTAGAACTGAAATTTCTAGTTTGTCTTCTTCCTTTCGAACCCAAAACCGAAAATGCACATAAACATCATAAACCTTCAAATCTCACTCCCAAATATCATAATAATGAAATTCATGCTTAGAAAATAGTAAATCTAGCCATTTACAACTAAAAACACCAAGAAAGCATAAGAAAGATTAAGTTTTCCTAAATCCACCATTAAAGCTCAACTCCATGGAAACCCGCATCAAACTCCATCAAACATCAAATCTGAAATCAAAGACTTTTTTAGAACAAAATCTCTTACCTTCAGTAAACTTTTTGACTTGAAATCGACGTTTCCACACCTTCAAATCCTACCCACAAGAGGGTTTTTGTTAATATTTGCATAGATTCGATTAAAAATACCTAAATCTACTGAAAAGTTGTAGATTTAGAGTTTATTGAGTTCAAAAACAAAATTTCTTTCATAAGGGTTTAAAATAGAGGTTAAAATTAGTAGTTTTATAGGTAGAAATCAAGATTAAACCTTAACAAAAGAAGAGATTTAAAAAGTTTAGGAGAAACCCTATGAAATTAGTGAAAGATTTAGCTAATCTTTACATTACTCACATTTTCATCTTTGGAAATGGGGATTAGGGCTTCCTAAACTCCAGATTGCAACCCTTCCAAATTGGGAAAGTGGATGCGCCTTTCTATTTATGGTAGGCTTTAGGGTAAACCTAACAAATAGGTGGGGTATAAACAGAATTTAACACTAAAAAGGGAAACTTGATTATTTTAAGCTCAAATTGATGATTTAAAATTTTGAAACATTTAATTATTGTCTTATGATCTTGTTAGGGTCATTTGGGACCTATCATCCTAATCCCAATTTCACACGTGGGGCCCACGACGAGCCCGCCCCCTAATTTTTTGGGAAAAAGTCAAATTTTCTTAAAATTTTAGAAAAAATTGCATTTACTTAAAGTAACATAAAAGCCATCAAGGTGAAGACAATTTGATTAAAAACCATTGTTAGCCTCTTTAAATTTGAAAATAAGTCAAAACCGACCAAAGTTAACATTAAACTATAGAATAATCACTAAGTAAAAATTAATTAAACTAGTTAGAGTTTAGAGGTCTTATAGTTAGGGCTCATCCTAAAGTTGTTGGTCCCCTTCATCTTACTTTCCTAAAGAATTTGAGAGTTCACTGCTAATTGCCTAAAATTTTGAAGGTGTTCCTCTTCTCGTCTCCTTACTTCCACTCTATTGGGGGTTTGGTAGTGCCAACTTTTGGAGCCATGCAATAGGAATTGAAACACGAGCAGGCAAAGCTCCTCCCTGGGGAGAGGTCTCCCTCCCATGCCGGTTTGGCAGTTGGTGAAAACTTGGTATGACTTGAATTTGAACCAATATTTATTTGTTATTTTTTATTCAAATGTGAACCAATTTCAAGTAAGAAGCAAATTTCTAATGGTGATCATTGATTTTGTCAAGTTAGGTTCCAACCTTGTCTTTTTATCCTTTTTGTACTAAACTGAGGTATGTAATATTGTGCATATTTTGACGACATTCTAAACGTTTACAAAAAAGAAGTCACCAAGCATACATCTTGGTGACTATTCATAATGTAGCTTGTCATTTTGAGGAAGTTATCAACCATGCATGGCTTAAACATAACCCTGATGAAAGTCACTTTTCATCCTTTTATGAAGAGAAAAACCATTTTTTTTGTCATGGATAAAGCACTTTGTCAAGGGATTTGCAAGCGATTGGTTCTCATGAGGAGCATATACAATGAATTTATGATTGGGCTTTTTCTATAGCAATTTACAATCCTTTTTGTTTTTCAAGTGTGCTTGCCTGTTTGTTTGTACTACTTGTTTTAGGAAACAAATGTGTTCGAAGTCTTATTTGGTCCATGACATTGTGCAACCTTTATTTTAGTTATTCCCCTCGTTGAAGTGAAGGACCAAATCTAAACCAAAATAATTCTGATTTTCAAATATAACCAAGATATGCCCATCAATTCCATTTTTGCCGAAATTACTTGTAGGCTACTTGATTTCTACTGTCACTACAACAAAAATAAGCTTTTGCAACAAATTTATTTGCAACATACAAAATTTTGTTGCTAATAGTGCGTTTTTGCAACAACTTTATTCCAATGTTGTAATAACTCTATGGTTTTGAAAATTGTAAGCTTTTTTGCAACATATTGTTTATTTTGTCGCTACAAAGTGGACCTTTTGGGATAACCTTTTTGCCACAAAGACACCTATGTCGCTTATAGTGATTTTTTGCAATGATTGTTGATATTTGTCGCAAAAGAGCTTATGTGCTCGTAGAGTGATAGTTCTTTTTGCGACAAAACAAATGTGATGTTGCAAAGAATTATATCTTTTGCCACAAAAGGTTGTGTTTGTTGCAAAAATAATTTACTTTTTGCAACAACTAATTTTACGTTGCAACAAATTAAATGTTTTTGCCACATAATATGTTTGTTGTTGCAATAGATTTTAATAAATATTTATATAAGTATTTTTAAATCAAAATTCTGGAATTCATTTGCAACAACATAGATTAATCGTGGCAAAAAGTATATACAATCATATTTTATGATAATAATCAAATTTATTGAAAGGGTATTTGCAACACATAAATTGTGGTGTGACAAAAAGTTCTTAATCAAAGATATTTAGTGACAAAATAGTAAATTGTGGCAAATTGTTTTTTGCAACACATTGTTCAAAAAGTGTCAAAAACGTTTTATTTGTGACAAATGTAAGCCGTGGTAAAAGAGTCACTATTTGTAACATTTGTAAGCTGAGGCAAAAAATATATACATTTATATAATTTTTTGAAAAAATAAAATTATTTGTAAGTGAATTTGGTGTTACCCATTTATCAAATATGCCAAAGTTTTACCTAGTTCAACATGATTTTGTAGCCGGTTGAACAAGAAAAATCGAACCCGATCACCAATCAGGTTAGTATAAGTAAAGGTCAATTTTTAAAAAACACTATCAAGGTTTGATTTTAATGAACACCATTTAGAAAACTTGCTATTATTAAATGCGAACACGACCTAACCCTTTTACAATATAAATTTTTATTTATTAATTAATTTTTTAAATAAACACATAAATTATAAATAATATTATAAAATCAAAAGGAATAATATTAAAAATATAATATTTATAAATTTAGCAAATTCAGAGTGAGTCAAAGTAACATGAAACCTAAACTCTATCGAAATAAATTGTAAACATAAATATGACCCATTTTGGTGGATCGGGTCAGGTTTGGATAGTTATATATATATATATATATATATATATATATATATATATATATATATATATATATATATATATATATATATCATGGAAGGCCGTATCGGTCGATACGGCCCCATATCGATCGATACGTACCCGTATTGGTGGAGACCGATACGGGTACAGGGGGTGGTACGCCCCCCACACAAAATGTCGATACGCATCGGCCGTATCAATATAGCCAATACATATAGATACTGTATTAAAAAAATTAATTTTTTATTTAAAAAATTATTTATAAATTTTAAAAAAATTATTTTTTTCGAAAAAAAAATTGTTTGAAATTTTTTTCTTAAAAACAAAAATACAATTCAAACTCAACTTCTTTACAAGTTTATATTTTTTTTATATTAAAAATAATATTTTTAAAGTTATATGGGATGAGTACAGGTAGGTCCATGTAATTTACATAATTATGTTTTTATATTTAGTGCTCCACAAATATATATTTATTTAAACATATAACTTAGACTCATATTAAATATATAATTTATTTTTAAAATAAACTAATTTTAGACTACTTAATATAGGAAAGAATGGGCAATAATTTGTATGAGATGGAGAACATAATAGTGTATGGTTCCAAATAAACTAATTTTAGAATACCTGTATTGGTTGATACGACATTCTATGGTCTTATTATGCTCTAAAAGAAGTATTATAATGATATATTATTAGTTATAATAATTTTTTATATTTATAAAATGGTTTATACCCGTTTCGGCGAGAACCAAGCTATCATCGGTGTGTACCCATATCCATAGTCATCGATACTCTCATCCGTATCGATACAGCCTTCCATGATATATATATATATATATATATATATATATATATATATATATATATATATATATATATATATATATATATATATATATATATATATATATACATATAACATAAGTGGCATCCTTGAGCTTGAGTAAAGTGTAAAGTTCGATCAAAAGTAATTAATATGCTCGAGCATGAACCCATTTGGACAATGCACTATTATTAAACTCATACATAATTATATTTGTTTAAAATATAAATTTTTATTTTTATTTTTTATAAAAAATATAAGTGTTAAAAATAATTTAAAATTTTAAATAGGTATTTGGTCCATATTAAAATAGCAAACAATTCAAGAAAAAGTTTGCTCCATTTTAATAGCTTCATTATATTAATTTTAAGTGAATAGATACTTAAAGAAGAGTGTCATAATTAAGGGTGCTAATGAGCAAAGTCAAACTGATCAGTTTTGGGCTTATTTTACAAACTTTATTTCTCAAAAATCAGCTCAAGCTCAATAGAACACTTACACTCTCGTCTTGGGCTCAGTTTGCTAGGGAACTTGAAACTCAACTATATAAATTGTATAGACCCACTTGTATTGATCTTATATAATTTTTTTAAAATATTTTTAATATAATAAGAACATTGTCATCTTTAAAATTTGAAGAGGTTGAGTTGAAATAGTATTTAAGAAAAAAATTGATTTTTTTTTTAAAATAATTTTTAAATAAAAAAAAAAATTATTGGTGTATCGATACGTATCGTCCGCATCGATATAATACGGTCGATATGGCCGATGAGTATTGAAAAATCATGTGGGGGGCATATCACCTCTCGTATCGTATTGGTATCGACCCGACAAGCATGAGCTTAGGCTCATAGAAATTTTTTCCAAATAATTATTTTAATTTCAAAGGATATATTTATATTAGATTTTTTAAATATTTTTTTATAATATCATATTAAAATGGCTAGGGATAGCTAGGGTTGAGCATATCACATACTGTATTATGAGGCAACTTTTATTCTATTTTTGTTGATTAATGAAGTCATTTTTTAGACAATAATGGTTCCCTGATCTTTTCTTAGAGTTTCTTCAGTCTTAAAGGCAAGGAAATCTGTTTTTAATCCTGTTCTGAATAGCTGTTTTTAATCCTGTTGTATTGTAAAACTTGGCCACTCAAAAACATTGGTAATTATCTCAATCTTTTTTTTTTAATTTTTTGAGGTTAATATGCAAGACAGTGGTTTCTAACTTCCTCAATTGTGAGAGTTAGCTCAGGCTTCGGAAGATTCATTAATTATATGTTCCATTTCTTATCAAGGGGTTATGATTTGTTCTAGGACTAAGGTGGAATTGAGTTGATCTATATGGGATTCATTTTTTCCTTAAGTTGAATGCCCTTGGTTTGACTTCTTAATGCTGCAAGGTTAAATCACAATTTCTTTGGTTGTGCCTGGTTCTCTACAGTGAACTGTCCCATTGCTATTCATTCCCATTTCTGACTACTGGGTGAACATAATGTGGTGTATGAATCTGATCGCAATAACATATCATCATACGTTATCACACTAGTTTAGATCACTTTTGCACTTGGGTTTCTCTGTGCCTAACTTTTCTCAGTTTTTTTGGCTAATTTATCCAAATCCCCACCAAACCTATTCCGATTTCTGACCTTGTGACAGAGATATCGATTTGTAAAGAGATGTCAAAGTGTTGGAAACATCTCAATACTTTTTAAGATTTCTTACTCTCCGAAAAGATCTGGGCACTTCTTCCATGGTGGAAGATATCCGCCTTTGAATCTGCAATTGCTTTTGTTGTGAGTTATTTATACAGATAGAAGCTTTATATGAAATGGTTTTACATAACTTGGCATTGTAGAATTGACTGTACAGTAGTGTTATTTTTTCTGAAGTTTTGCTCTATGAGTTATTTGTCATCATATTGTTCTGGCGTGCTTTCTGTCTAATCTGTGCATCATATGCCGGATCCTTTTTTATTGATTGTCATGGGATCCTAGTTAAGTAGATTCTTATTTTTGGAACATTTTTTGTCTAAATATATTGTGTTTCTTTTTCTGTTTGTCCCTCAGAGCAACTATTCAGTCTAAACTCCCTGATCTGGCGTATTAATTTCTCTGATTGGAATATCAATTGCAGGTTCTTAGAGAATAGCGTGCTCACCTGTATGGTTTCTTATTTGGCGGATTGATTGCTGTTCATGCTTCATGCAGAGTGTTGTTTTACATCTGACATTGAATCACTAGTCTGTTATGGCCAGTTTTTCCTGGTACATATAAACCAAACTACATATCCGTTATTGGAAATAGCTGGGAGCATTGGGATTGAGAACCTCAATCTATTTACTATGCACATCTCATTGTTGTTTGATTGGGTGGGCATTTATGTAGGTTTACTGATTTCAGGTAAATATCCCATATCCTTTATAAAATTATCACTCTAAAACAGTCATCTAAGTACTAACTCTGGGCACTTTTGGTTTTCATTTCAGAAATGTTTTTCAAACAAGTACGTTTTTGAAGATATATGTTATTTAAATTCTGACATAATTGGAGTTGGACTACCAGTTTTCATCTTCATTGAAATCTCATAAGGTGTCCTCAGAGGAACCCAAGCTCGTATTAAGGGTGTATTTTTGCTTTCCATTTTATTAAATCTCTGAGTTTGCTTGTCGATAGTCAGATTTTATATTCTTCACATTCTTCAACTTTGAGGCTCTTTTTTCCTGCTCTAATTATGCTTGTTCAAGTATTAAATCCTTTGTTTTTCTTGTTTTGCATTCAGGTTGCAGAGACTCCTCAAGAAAGTGCAGAGGAGGTTCAAACCTATGCTCAATATCAATATCCTACAATGAGTAAAACTCAGGGTAACTTAGAGAATTTACTGATTCTCAAATTATTGTGATGCTGGGAGAGAATGGGACAAGGAAGACAACTTGTATCAGGATGCTGGTAAAATTTCTGACAGTGGTGATATTCTAATAGAATGATTTTAAGATATTTTTTGCACGATGGAGTGCTAGAATGTTAAGAGTTTGTGTTTAACTTGTCCCGGAAGCTAGGGGTAATTTTATTTGTTAATTCGGTTAGACAAATAAGAATAAATCGTGAATTTACTAACTGTTTACATAGGAAAAAAGAGAAAGTAAAATAAAGGTGTAAGTTGATGATATGCAATATAAGTTTTGAATCCTCTTCTTTTCTAATATTTATGGAAACTTTATTTTCTGTCTTTTAAATGCATATAATGTTAGGGGATTACCTGTATTTTTATTGATTTTCTTAGATTACTAATATTATGTCATTTTGAACAGGTTGGATTATTGAAGTTGGCTTCTTGTCCATCCTTCGGTGTGTACCTCATTTAAAAAATTTCTCTGAAACCTAAGTAATGGTAATGGTCAATTTAAATTTTATACGTAAATTATTCTTAGAAAATGATGTGATCTGTCTGCATGTAGTGATATTAAAACAGCTGACCAATTAGAAATGTTGAGAATTAACCAGTCTATTGCCTTTAATTTGCAAGTCTTATAGGTGTCTAAGTCCTGGAATTGCTCAATTTTTCTACTGACATCTAAGGTCAAGGAGACCAGCATCCTTACCCTCATGTTAGTGGCACCGAAAATAATATACAGGTACCTTATTGAAGAATTGCTTTAAACTTGAAAAATCATACAGTTGTAGTTGTGTGTAACTTTTTCCTTGAGTTGAATAAAACTATAGACAGCATCGTCCTTGTGAAGTATTGAGTCATGTCTAGGTTTATTCCATTTCTTCTGCTTTGTACCTGATTTGTAAATTTTAAAATTTTCCTATTTCTTCTACACAGGATCTTGGGGTGAAGGTTGTATTCTTAGAAACAGTGAAGGTGAAAGATTTACGGATATGCTTCTACCGCTAAGGATCTTGTATCTAGAGATGCCGTTTTAAGATCAAGGACCATGGAAATGCATGAAGGTTGTGGAAGAAATCAGCCAGACAATGAGCTATCTTGAGATCTATTTTTGACAACTTACTGAATAGAATATTAAACAAAGATAGAGTGACCCATGACACACCTAGCTATTTTAGGATTTATTTTTGTCACTAAATTTGTTTGTCCCATGTATACACTTTTGAGATAAAATTATTTGTTGCAATTACATGGTACATTTTATTAGAATCATATATTGTAACAAAAGTTGTTTATAATTAATATATTTTGCCCTTTTGGGATGATTAATTTTTGTCGCAATACCACATGTATAATTTTATAAGGTTTTTGCAACAAATTTGTTTTGTCATAAATACAAATTTATATGTTTTTTGTTGCAAAAACAAATTTATATTATTTTTTAATATTCATTTTTGCAACAAAATAATTTGATTTCGCAAAATGAATCAATTTGTTGCAAATACATATCATTTGAGACGAACCAATATTGTGGCAAAAAAATTATTTAAATATTTCTTTATAAAATTAATTTCATTTGCAACAAAACTTTATTGTTGCAAAAATAAAATAATTATAAAAAAAATAAAAAAAAATATTTTTATTTGCGACAAACAAATATTGTTGCAAAAAATATCAAAATTATTTTTTTTCCGGTGCATATTTTATACTTTTTGCAACATATTAGTAGTATTTGCAACTTATTAAGAAGTTTTTTGCAACAACAAATATTGTGGCAAAAGGGTTATATTTGCAACAAATAAAGTGTTGCGGCAAATTAATTTTTGACACACGCTTTTTGCAACAAGTTTGCAACAAACTTTTTTTTGTTGCAAAAACACTATTGCAACAAAAAAGTACCTTCTTGCAACAACTTTATGTGTTGCAAAAAACTATTTTTGTTGTAGTGTGTGTGTGATTCATTATTTTTTGGCCTTAGACATTTTTACAAATGAATAAAATGAATCATGTGTTTTGCCCATTCTAAACTTAACAAAAATTTAGTGGAATTTGCATATCTTTGTGAGACTCCAAGTTAACAAGAAAATTGAAAGAATTGGTTAAAACTCGTGCACTTATGCGATTGTGCATATTTATAAAATGAATTCTAGAAGTGAGTCATCAATGCTGAATATGCTGCAGTCATTTGAAGAGAATGTAGTTTAGACTTGTTTCGATTTGTTTACACTGGAGAATACAACTTATGATAATATATAGGAGGAAACTGAATGTGCTCATGTTACATATTGAAGTTATGATTGCATTGTAATGATTAGGAAGACCGTTCAATGTGACTAAGAAGTGGTTAGACAACCGATAAAATTGGTCTGAAATTTATTTCAATTCATCCAAATGCGAAGTACGCTAAAGATCCCTATTTGAGCTCTTCAAGTTGAAGTTGGACATCAAGCACATGAGATTGGGATAAGTGGAGTGATCTTCAAGCACAGTCTACACATCATAAGCAGTGGAAAGTTCAAGAACATGTGAGACTTCAAATTTGGGGATGGGCCAGTGATGCATGCGACAGAATGAGTATCAACCGACCACCAACCACCATTGATAGAACTGAGGATTAGAAACCAATTTTCCAACTGGAATTTCAACCGGCGACCGAACAAACGATAAGCTGTAAGCACATTTTGTAGATGTGCTCTCCAAACTAGAAAATTGCTGGCATCTAGGATCACGGTGATGAGTGAATTCAAGTTGGAAACCAGCAATTTGATGGAATACAGAACGCATGGAAATTCACAAAGAAATAGCCACATCAAAATTGCAGGTAAGAAAAGTGGAAGAGGACTAGCGGATCTCGAGAACTAGAGAAACACAATGGACAAACTGTTGACAGAAGCAAATCTGCACCGAACGCAAGAGAGAAAGCTCTTGATCACAGCGGAAGATGCAACAGAGAGATTGGAGATGAACACGAAAGCCTCAGTTGGAGAAAACCCGATGTCTCCATTGTTAGACAAATCGAAGCATGATATATTTCATTTTACAATGACAAATGGCACAAGCCAAACATCTAGTCAACAATGGTTTACTAAGGACCAAGGACAATTATCCTTAGTTTCTCCTTCCCCCTTTTCTTTTAGCTTGTTACAACTATTCCCCTCGCCCACCCAAAGACATGATGCCACAGGACCGAGATTCATCCCAAGGAGCTCTCAAATCTGTCCACCACTTTCTTGATTCAGTAAAAGCTTTATGTTCCATGCACTAACACAAAATAAATTCCAGATATAAATGAGATGCCAATTCTAGACAAAAGCCATTCCAGATATAAATGAGATGCCTCTCGATTTTTGTTTAACAAAATTACTTGTACACTATTTAGGGACAAGTCTTGAACCTCATGGCAAGAATCCTTGAAAAAAAACAGCCTCATTTGAGCAGTGGACACCACATTACTATCAACATTGTCCTACAATAGCTTCTAGCTTCATGTATCCGCTTTGGAACGTTTCAAATGATTTATTACTCATCTCTCTCATGAAATTGTTGGGCAGACAGCAACAACTTAGGCTTATAAGCTTCCAAGGTAAAGGTTTGTAGTTGATTTCTTCCAATATAAATTTTATTACACACAATTGTTGACAGTTTGAACTATGTCCAACAGTTGCTACTGTAATGGGATAGAGTACAATCACGACGCCTCCAATAGTATATGATCTTTTCTTGCTTGCAATTTGATTGCTTCTTTCGCCTTCAGTAATCACAATTGTACTAGAACCAAAGTAATAAGAAACACTACTAAATAAAAATTAAAAATTAAAAATTAAAGGACATTCCACTAAATCTGATCTTTATGTCAGCCAACTAGATGCCTGCTCTTTTTACTTTCACTTGAGCCTCCTCGGTTTAATTCTGCTTCAAACACTGGCCGAGTTTGATACTCGTATCTCCATTCACAATAAAAAAAATTACAGAAATTGATCACACTCAAAAACTGCAAGGAGCCAATATAAGTAGTCAAATCTCCCAATGTTTATGTTCTGGGATGGCCATGATGGTCGGCCTTCTTCCTGGTTCCCAGTAATAGATTCTACAATGTTGTTGAGTATTGTAGCAGCAAAGCAGACCAAACCGCCAGCTACCGCAGCATAAGCCGACCTGACAATGGCATCAGGGGCCTCCTCATAAAGGAATTCTAAGAAACCCACAATATAAAATATCTCAGCAATGCCAATCAAGCAATATTGTATTAGTAGCCAATATGCACTCAGATAAGGCATGGCAGTCAAAAACATATACCCATGTTTTACTGCATAGTTTCTTCTGTACCTCTCAAAGACAGCAGCCTAGGCCACAGATAAGATTGACACTGCCAGACCAATTCCTACCCTTTGAAGCAAAGACGCACCGTGAGTATGGCCAGTTATTTGACAAGAAAGTGGAACAAAGGTGGAGTAGTATAGAGAAAGGATGAGAAAGATGCTGAGGCCAGGAAAGCAGGCATACATGTTAATGGCAGTTTAAGTCCTCCCATGTGAGTGTTTAAAGTGTATGCGTGCATACACTTTAAACACTTCAACTTGTGGTATTGGAAGAAGTTTCAGTAGTATCTTGACCACTTCAACTTGGGTTACAGTGCAATGTCTCCAGGGGCTTGGATTGGTACCATCTTCTTTTAATTACAAGGCTTCCTTGTCCAAACACCTGCAAGGATACAGGCAATAGCATATCTAAGCTTCGTATCTCAAAGTCCACTAATATTGAACCAGTTAAGATTACATATCTTCAAGTGAAATACTTCTCAAGAAGCACAGTGAACATATTATTCAAGTATGATTCAGTTAAGTTTTCGGAAGAAATCTCATAAAATGACAATATTCTAAATAACCAAAAATTAAGAATAATATGGCTGATACTTGTCATTTTAGATTAGTTAGGTCTGCTTTTGCTGATATCAATTGTTGTCTTTTTTCTAACAGCTTAATCATTATGAGTAGGGGTGTTAACGAGCCGAGCTGAGCCGAGTATTAAGCTGTTTCGGCTCGAGCTCGAATTGCTGAAGCTCGGCTCGAGCTCGGCTCGAAGCTCGAATAAACTTGAACCTTTTAGCTCGAGCTCGGCTCAAATTAGAAATCCAAAGCTTGGCTTGAGCTCGAACTCGAACTTGTATAAGTGAATCATAAGCCTTGGCTTGAGTTGGGCTCGAACTAAAAAACTAACAATAATCTATATATAAATATAAAGTATATGAAGTATCACATATACTAATATACTTTTAGTATTAAATATTAATATATATACTTAAACAAGTATTACGACTACACCGTGAACATTTGATTATATTCACTATGAAAAAAGAAAAGTATGACAAATAAGTTTTAGTTACATATGCTAAAAAAATGCAGCATTATTATTTTTCTCTCTTTATGTACATATAATCACTAAAAAAGATGTAAAAAATAAAAAATTATTTACGCAACATTGTCATCTACTTTTTTGTGTTTTCTTTTCTTTACATGTTTATAAATCACTAATAAAAAAGGTATTCTATAATCTTAGTGTGCCTCTAAAAAATTCTGAAGTACATGTAATAAAGATATACATTTTGTAAGATGAGGATGGTCCCAATGTCATGCTTCAACTTTTAAAAGAATATCTAATCATTCTTTTCTAAACTAAGGTTGGTCCACAAATGTCATGCTTCTTTTAAAATTATTTTTAAGTATATTAGTGTGATATCATGTTGACCATCTGTCATATACTTATAGCTTCATTTGGTTTTTCAATTGAACTAATTTTAGTCCATCTTCAAGAATCAAATAGCCCTATTAATTTGGGACAAAAGGAGTATATTAGTGTTTGCATCTCCAATATTTTTATTTTTATAAAATATATATCATATATAAAAATTATATATCCGTTATAATTTAACAAGGATATAAATCATGAAATTTTTTATATGAGTTTAGACTCTCGTACGTCAGCATGATCAAAAATATTATAGGCCATCAGATCGAGATCCAAATGCGCAAGAAGACATAAACTAATCTACCTCCCGAGTTATGTGTGTTCTTATATCGTAATATGATGATGTATGACATCTATACTCACATAGTCATGAGTGAGCCTTGACTCATATAAACGGGTCTCATATATCAATACGATACATAGTATTAGTATATAAATATGTGATTATACGTCGTTTTATATATTCCATTTGTCTTAGATTAATAGCTCAATTAGATTTTTCAAAATGAACTAATCAAATAGAGCTATTAATCTAAGAACGGAGGGAGTATGCTATAAATATATATTTAAATTAACAATTATGTTTATGTAAAATATGCATATATATATATTATTTATTTTATATATATTATTTATATATAATTTTGAAATTATATTCGAGTTCGAGCTCGAGCTCGAGCCGAGTAGCATCGAGTTCGAGTTTTATTCGAGCCGAGCCGAGTCGAGTAGGGGTCAGCTCGAACTCGGCTCGAACTTATTCGAGCTCTAATCGAGTTTGAGTCGAGCTTGATTCGAGTCAAGTTTAACTCGAACCGAGCCTAACCGAGCCGAGTTTGCTCACGAGCCAGCTCGGCTCATTTACAGCCCTAATTATGAGGACTTGGTTCTAGAAAGGTCCAGATCCCTAGGTCCTGAATTTGGTTTGGTTGATATGCTTTCTTTAACTTTCCCTCGTAACAAGCATTTACGATACCTAACTCTGGCGGAATAATGTGCCAACCTAGATATTTGCAGACCCAAGGATATAATTTTTTCCATTTTGCAGCATATTCAAGTAGCACAAAGACTAATTGAATTTACTTAAGCAAATTCATATTGGAGAGGGAGCTTATTCCTATTCAGACAAGCTGCTATAAAAATAAAAAAGGCACACTACCAGAAATGTCTCATTATTTTCATTTTAGATAATCTTCAGAAAAGATTACTCTGCTTTAATAGCTCTAATTACATTGCTGACTTAGAAGATGTAATTGACCACTATAAATGGAAATCTATATCAACAAGAATAGCTACAGTAGAAACAAAAACTGTTTGAAATGATACAGATATGGAAATTAGGTACCTAAAATCAACTGTGTGATTGATTTTTCCAGGAAGCTCATATCAGCCTAGAAATTCACTGCTGGAGAAAGATGCATTTCTCTTCTGGAAAGCAGCAACTAGGACCTGGGCCACGTGTGTGAGGGGACTACCACCCGGTAGCCTGTGATGATATAGGGGTGTGCCAAGGAAAAAAAATCACATTTAAGATAGCCATTGCTATGGCCAGTGATGCAAAAGCAGAAGCCCACCCATGTTTCATTTGGATATAAACTACGATGGTGAAGGCCACAATGGCCCCCATAGTGACAGAAAGGTAGAAAAAATAGAAAAAACGATCCAACAGGGATTTATAGTCCCTTCTTCACTCACCAAATTAATCGGCTTCAAATGATGAGACACAGGGTCTGATGCCTGCAGCTCCAAATCCTGTAATGTGTAGGATACCATATAAGTAGATCATTTGTCATGACTTTGCCGGCTCACAGTTATCCAAGAGTAGAGATACTTAATCACAATTAGCTCGACTTGGCATCAGAACCTTCAAATTCTCGTACAAGGTTATTCCAGTCAAACCCTGCAAGAAAAAGATTGGTTTGACAGAAAAGGTTAGTGTACAGAGCTAAGGAAGCTCAATATATTGCTTGATCATAGTTTCCTTGTATTACCAAAACAATGGACCCTATCATTTGGTATGCTTGTCTCAATTGGAAACATAATTCTTTAGTCAATAAATACACTAATATATGGAAATTGTGCTCACTGATCAAAAATTGTTTTCGGATAAGAAGGGACAATATATAAAAAAAATTCTATCTTTCATATAAAAAAAAAGTGTAGAATTCTTATCTTCCAAAAGGAATCTTCTGTGACATGTAGATTTCTCACGAGATACCCTTTTAAATTTTTCAAAAGGAATGCAGGCAGTTTTAGATGAAGCACTCTTCATTTTGACTAATTTTTAAATCATCATCTAGGCCTTGTCCCAGCCGTCTGGGATCAGTGACAAGGATTCTATAATACAGTTTGACTCTTGTTAAAATAAAAAATGTCCATAAAAAATCAATGTGCATAATCAGTGGAATATCCATTGATGAAGAAGTGAAAGAACAGAGACAGATATATAGCTAAATATAAGCATAGGAAAAACAAATTCAAGATATTTTGTGGTAAGCACTGTCATGAAGTTGCGTAATGTTAAAAGAGCCAACTTCAATCAATAAATTAAAGCAAGATATCATAAATGACATGATTTTGTAGCTTAGGTCATACCAAAAGATAGAGGGTAGTGAAGATGGCAATTGTCCAATAACGTCCAATATATGCATCCGCTAGAAACCCACCAAGCACAGATGAGGCTTGTGATATGCCCAAGAAAACGCTGACAGCAGAGCTACTAAAAGGTCGATGCATCACATAGAACATAAAATCCACCATACTGACCAAAATAAGCCATTCTTTCAGCCATCTCATTCCCTGCACGACCAGAAAGAAGAGAAGAAATATGAGTTTCGTTAATCAACTAACTTTGACAGGGAACAAATGCTTGAAGGAGAGAACATTTGGATACTATTTTAAACCAAGTCACCTCAATAGCTCAAGTTGTCGAGGAACGGCCCAATAATGTATGTCAAAGCCGAGATTGCCCCAACAGATGGATGCAAAAAGACATTATCCAATACTCCCCCTTACAGAGGCAAGTATGATTTAACAGATGCAGATGCTTGCACATGCATGGAACACAAAGGAAAAGGCAAGAATTGAAACTAGGACCTCCTATTTCCCATACCATATTAGAAACAAAGTTGCCTCAAAAGCTCAAGCTGTCAAGGAATTGCCCAAAAATGTATATCAAAGCCAAGATTGACCCAAATAGACAGATAGATTATCAAACAGATACCATTATGAAACTGCATTGCATAAAACATTGAAAACAAAGCGCACTGCCTCATTCACACATAAAATCAAGTTAGATATCATCCATTGCGGTAAAAACAGATGATCTACCTCCAAAAGTATTCCCGTCCACAGAAAATATATTTTTATATATAATTTTGCAATGAATTGTTTTACCTACCAAAGATGAAGAAGGTGACAATCCATCCCAGTCTTTGGCAGATTTTCTATGGGCTTGCCACAGATAGTTACAGGAGTTGCTCCCCCTATGTAGCCCCCCACTAATTGATATCATCTCTCATCACTCTCAGCAAAGTATTTTCCAAGTTTCTTTCTACGAAATAAGTCAGAATAAGGGTCTGACTTCACATTGTCCTCAAAGAAGCCATAATTGTCCTTCGAAGTTGGGTGGGTTTTTGGCCGAAATTTATGGGGATTGGACTTGCTTTTTTCCCATACCTTCACTAAAAGAAAGCCATAAATTGTTATGATCAGTCACAAAGTAACACTACTTGTAGCAACTTAACAAACTTTTATTGCAGAAGACATGGCCATGAGTACTCTGTAGGTGGGAGAAAAGCTTGCTATAAGAACAACAAATTAACATTTACTGTCCAAGAAAATAATAACAATCATACAAACTTGAATTGTAATGTGTTAAGCATTACGGATTTCCTTCAAAAACTACAGCAAAATATACTGCTTAATTTTCATATATTTATTCAAGTTCAAATCTGATATGGAACTTGGGTCTTAATTATGTATGCAGATGCCACTTCTGGTACTCTGCAAAACTCTGTTAGTGTGACTGAACCTTGCAAACTTATGTTTTTACTTTGATTCATTTATAAATTTATTTACAAAATTCTACTTATTGCTATGACTTCCAAAGCTGAGTGACTGTTAGTTTGGTTCGTCAAAATGTGGGTGGGGCAGTTTGTGGGTGGTACAGAAACATAAAGTGGGACGAAGGGAGTTTTTTTTTTTTTCAAGGTCCCTGATTGAAAGTACAGTAATACTTAGTTATAAGACCATGCTAAAGACAAAGTACATTCTATATGATTTTAAACCTGAGACATCTGCTTGGAATCAGTTATCATCCTATTTGCAAATTATTACAAAAGTTGCTCTAATAGCATACAGATTTCAATTTGCATGTCCCCCCATGCACACAAACAACCCGTCCTAGGGGTTCCCTATCCTTAAGCAGTAGATGTAAACTGTCAAATGCAATTTTTTTTTCGTTTTTGATAACAAAAGCAAGTTTCTTGTTTCTGCTGAAGATTGCAAGTTGAAGATAATCAGCATGGGGGGCCTGCTAATCACCTCATTTAGAGGATCAATCTCTATATCAATGGAAATAAATACAAAACGGGCGCTATAAATGGTATTTTTGCTTACCTTAAATTCAATTAATTTTAGCAAACACCAGCGATAAAAGCCGGAAAGACAATGCATATCTACATTAATTGCTACCATCTTCCATGGCCTGTACAGCCACTTTTTAGTGATTTTTTTCCAACAAAAGGGTACAATTCTAGTTGGACTATCTCGGCTCATGTCATCCCCAGGACATCCACACAAATTGCTAGACTTCAAACTTAAACTAGCCTAAAGGAAACCCTGCTTTGCATCCTTTGCTCTGCCACCATCTGATCATGTTTTCTCAGTTATTTCAGGTACACAGAACCATTTCAATGACTTGTTTTTTCTGTTGACTTATATTTAAGCAAACCGAACCATTTCCAAAGTCAAAACAGACACAAATTTACCCACTAACCATTAATAAAAAGAGTAATAACGCACTGGATTGGCCTGCCTGAAAACTTCAACTCATTTTCAAACATTCATGAGACTGTAACCATCTAAAAACTCAAAAAACTAAAACTTAGTCAATCAGGCTCTGTTAAACAAACCCAAATTGTGACCCTGTTACCTAGAAGCACATTCCAGGAAGCTTGAAGATAAATATGATTTCCCTTTGACATCAGGAAGCTCTCTTAGACTCTTACAGCTCTTGCTTGGCAGTCAGGCATAGCCCTTATAAAAATAATAATGGACCAATGTACAAATTACTGAACTCATGTTACTAGGCCAACTTACTGACTTGTTGTAGGACTAGTTTTAAATTTTAAAAATTATATCAGGCTTGAAGTTACAACTTCAAGAAATTGCAATCAAATTATATCTAATTGTATTCAACCGAATGAGATGGGAAAGAATGGTTGAGGGATTCTGATCAAGCATTCTTTTGTGATCAATGGAATTAAAAAATTGCATTTAATCTTTTCTTATCAGGCCAAGAAAAATATATTCATGATTTTGGAAAAAATTCAACCAAGGATCAGGACATTGTTGAAAACCAAGAGAGAAAAATATTAACTAGGATAGGGGCATCAAGTCCTAAAGATTATCATTAATCTTTGTACTCCATTTACGGAGTCAATCTGTTATACGCAATGAATATCATCTATGTTATCTTGCTTCATAGATAGAAGATTGCATATAAAACTTACTCAAGGGGCCATAAAGTAGAAATAAAACCAAAACAATCTACTATCACGCCCGAGGTTTTTCTTTACATTTAATTAAAAATCTTACAAATATTTTATTTCAAAATACAGATATAAATTAAATAATCCAACAAATAAATGTTCTCAGGCGTGACCTAACACAAGAGCATACGAATAAAATCTACTATGGCCATGGGTTTCGAAAACAAGAACCTTCAAGGCATCTCTGAGTACAAGTTCTTTCACAGTCTTAAAAATATTCGTACATACATGTACAAGTCAAGTATATACTACATTTCTCTCACCTTAAACAATACATAAGATCGTAGCACCAAACTTCACATAACCTCACTGCAATTTCGCTGCACTCCGGGTTGAGGAAGAATTGTCCACCACGGGAAAAGTCCAGTCTTAACAGCTAACGATTGACCTGCAAAAGCCTTCGGTCGAAGGGGCTAAAAAGATGGGGTGAGTATTTTCATACTCAGTAGGAAAATACTCAGTAGGGGAAATAAATCAATGAACTTCATAAGTTCATTTATAGATGCATCATCCATGCAATCACACATGAAGCAAGTACATGCAGCATAAATAAAATGTCTTACACACATACCATCGAACCGGTGAACTTACACTTACTTTTGTACTTACCCTTGTCGCATACTCTTACTCTTACACTTACACTTACACATAGCATACTCTTACTCTTACTCTTACACTTACATTCTGAATCAAAGTCTTTCTCGTACCCATGTACACTTACACTTACAACACATACATACTCGTACGACCTTATTCATACGAACTTACTTGTACCACCTTACTCATACAATCTTACTCATACTCAAAAACTTACTCTAACTGTCTTCCCTAGAAGTTTACACTTACCCTAAATCATACTCGTACAGCTTATTCAGAATCCGAAATATACTACTTACTCTTACTATCGTGCATATACTACCAACAACTGAAGTTCATTACAATTAATAAGCTCCAGCGTCGGAAAGGTGGGGCATGCCACTGGGGCGTCACCTTAACCTTCGGGGAGCAACTAGACGCCATGGAATTTTTTGAAGGCAAGGCACACTTATGCTCATAGGGCACAGGATCAAACAGGTAAGAGCAAGTCCATGATACTACTTACCTGAGCGCACAAATGCCCACTCTTTGGGGACATACATTGCCAACGAGGGCCATACAGTGACAACTAAGGGCGAAAAACATATGGTGTCACTCTTGGGTAGGAATCTTACAGTGCCACTCTTGGGCAGGACATACAGTGCCATCAGTAGGCAAAATACATACAGTGCCCATGATGGGCGGAAACTTATAACGCTCTCAACAGAGCATCAAACATCTGGGCCGAAATACAACACCAAGAATAAATCCCGCAAGATAACACCATGGCTAGACCAGGAAAGACGTTCAGTCGATTACTTATCGACTAGCTCAAAATGGAACTTAATTTGTCAAAACTCTCAGTCTCCAACTCACACCGTTATCAAATTAGGGTTACTTACCATTCAAGTTCATATTAGGTAACTTATGCATGTACAATTATGATGAAAACGACTTCCATCTTACAATCTTTAGCCAACCAGATTAGAACTGCACCCGTTCTAAAGCTCTAATCCACAAAGGTAGCATCCTTTACTTAGCTCATCTCCCACCCTGACACTTACAGTCTTACAAATCTCTGCATAGTCTTACATAAACTCAAATTCCATACTAATAATCTTATCATCATACAATTACGGCCTTACATCTTACACCATTTGTCATACAACTGAATCATCTAACTCGAAATCCTCAAATGATACCCTTTAGACCTAAGTCCCGTCATCAAACCCTTACTAATTCCTTACTCATTATTTTTTCATTACAATTCATATTACGTACATTATGCATGTACAATTATGTTGTCAACTCTCACAAATTCACAAATTCCCCCTGACATTAAGAACCTTAAATCTTCCACATCCTTTCATTTCTGATGTCTTCTGCTCATTGCTCCAACGTACCACTCAACTCAATCTAAACTAATTCTTCAATCTCATCAAATTCAACCTTCACTTGTCAATCTCATCAAACTCAACCTTCACTTGTCAATCTCATCAAATTTAGGAACTCTTTCCAGTAGGTTTTGGATCATGCGTAACAAAAGTGGGGTGCAAAGGTAAATTCGGGCTAGAAGTGCTGGCCCTTGCTGTCACTGGGCCAAGGCAGAGCCCATATTGGTCGGATTTGCAGCCCAAGTTCACAAAATCCCAAGCTGGACACGTTGGCTTGGGTTGGAGCGGGGCCCATTAGCTACAATCAAAGACATACCCCAAAGTTTAGGGGCGTCTGGTGTGTGCAGAAGACGTGCAGAGGAGGTTGGGAGCGGCGGCCCCTTTTCGTTATTGGGTAAAGCCGACATCTGCAGTTGTCTGCAGCAGAACAGCCAATCAGAAAATTGAAGAGACCCAAGACCTGATTTAGCTAGGGTGACGTGCGCTGAATTGGGGTGGCAAACACGCCTTGCCGAGCTACGAACGGCCCTACATGGCCGGGGGCTAGACATGGGAGAAGATGGGACATGGCAGTCGCTGGATTGTGGCAAGTCAAATGGACATCGGTGCAATGACGTCTGACGTTCGACAACGGAGAGTGGACACCACCAGAGAAAATGACAGATCTTTCTTTAGCACGGGTCGGCCAGTCGAGCCAAATGGGACCGATTGGGGAAAAGGAAGCCAGACCTCGGCTCCTTCTCGTTGTTGGCTCAAGGTGGCATACTAATGGGGGATCAGTGGTTTGCAGATGACAGCAGAAACACAAGGTAGAAGATCACGGCGAAATTTATGTTCGGATCAAAAAATCGCAGAAGGGGTGACGGCCGAGGGTGGCAGCGGTTCAATCCAAGGCGGCGGCCTTGCCGTCACCAGTACGGGAGAAGGCCAGCGGCCAAAGACCAGCGGCACAGAAGTTCACAATACACCGGAACGGGAAAAGGGGAATTTTTATCCCGTTTCAAATAGTGCAGAGGGGGTTGAAGGAGGCGGCGACCAGGGCAGCGGTCGGGGCGGCAGCCTCACCATCGCCGGATTTGGGGGAGGCCATAGGCTGGACCACAATGGACGGTGACGGGTGGTACAGCTGCAGCTTGCAACAAATAGAAAAATGAAAATAAAAAGGGCAAAACGGATTTTACCTCACACCAGCAACGGAGGGGCGGGGAGGCTAGGACGCCGGTGGCTGGCGGACATTCTGGCCAAGGCGGAACCGTGGCAGCGATCTGGAACCCATGCAACCGGCGGCAGTGGCGAATCGGAGTGAAAAACACGATCGGGTCCCCGTTGGGCTGAAACGGAAAAAAGGGAATGGAGCGGCGATAGTTGGCAGGGAGGCCAGGACGGCGGTGGCCAAAGGTTGCTCCGGTCAGGGCGGAAGTGTGGACATAGTCTAGCGGCCATGCAGCCAATGGCGGCAGCTATTTGGGCCGAAAACAAGTGAATGTGGTTCATCAGACAAAAATTAGAAAAAGAAGAAGAGGCCACGGCGGCCGACGGCGCCAGGCCAAGGCCGGCCAGGTGAAAGCCTACGGCCGGCGCCAATAGACCTTTCGACCTCACACAGTGAAGCCCAATTCACTGTTCACAAAGCGGGGTCAGGCGTGCTGAGGCGTGCCCGATCCATTTTATACATTTTTTTTTTTTTTTTTTTTCTCGTTTCTGTTTTCAGGCATCCCGTCCAATTTTCGCGTCGAAAAATTTATGGAATGCGTCGAGGCCCATGACCTGCGACTAAGCATGACTCCCAACACTTATGGACATGAATATTACACATACGGATATGCCGCACACATCAAATTTCTTCATAAAAAATACGAGCAAAAAATTGCAAAACATTGCATAATATTGCAGAATATTGCAGAAAGTTGCAGAAAATAGTAAAAAAATCTAGAAAAATCGGGGATGTTACATCTACAGCCAAGTACTGATAAAGAGTAGCAGATAGAGTCTCTTGGACTGCAGCCCTCCAGTCGTATCTTCTATTAGACATAACATTGATTGGCCCCTCATCAGTTACCATTTCTGCACTTTTCTCTCCACTTCCTTTTATATAAACCTGTGTGGAAAATAAAGGTGAAAAGTTAGACCTCCACTTCTGAGATTAAGAATTCAATGCAATTATTTTGCTCATTTTAAGGTGAAAGGGCTCCATCATTTTGAATTGAAGAAAAGTTATTAGCATTCAATTCAAATCAGGATGCAGAAATTGTGACTTGTGCCCACAAGTTTGGCATAGGTAAGAACAATTGCTTTCACCCTTCTTCCAAAACGAAGAAAAAAAGACTTCAAATGGCAAAATTGTTGCATTAAAGAGCTGAACTAGGCATCAACATGTGCTCATAGCAGTATTTTGCAACAGATTACTTCACTCGTAAGTAGGATTGCAATATTTGCACCCTCCCAAACCCACCCATAAATAAGGAAAAGTGCTTACAATGTCTCCAGGAAGCTGAGCGCTCAATGATTTTTTTCTCTCCCAGCTTTCACCAGCATCAGATGTGTACAACAAAATTGCAGGCTTTCCAACTATCCAACCTTCCTTACCCTTGAAGCTGTCTGAGTTGAACCTGTAAGTGAAGTCATCATCTTCAACAGAAGGAATGGAGCGCAGAAACCAAGTGGTACCACCATCTTTGTCTCCAATATGGTCTGCCATGTCCCCAAAAGAAAGCCTGAAAACCAACATGAACTACCCCTATTTACTCATCAAGGTAGACTAGTCTTAGTCTTCCAAATTCCTGATCATAACTAAGCAACAATAACATATTTTCAGATCTCACACATTTAACTCATACATGACAATATTCAATTAGGTGAAATTGTCCATAACGCAATGTGGACTAAACTAACATATAGCACAATATGTGAAACTAGACAAACCTTCAAAATGGGAAAAAAATCGACAACAACATGTAGTCTAAAAGCTACATTCACATAAGAAGAGCTATCTATCGCTGAATTCAAGCATTGTAAATTAAGAAAATAACCAATTGGATACTGTTGAATTTGGCAAAAAAAGTGGGCAAGTGATAAAAATAATACTGGCGCATTGAGAAGAATCAAGAGGGAAAAGAAAAACATGTGAATGGAGACCCAATTACGAAAGAAGAACAAAATACAAAATTTAGTAGCAAGGAAAGGGAGGAGAAATGAATGAACAAACCATGAGTGGGGTTGTCAAGGAGAAAGGCAATGTCGAGGAGGACAATGCCAGGGTCGATGGGGAAGTAGACCCACTCCCACTCAGAGAGGCCCACCTCGTTGGCCTTGGCCAGATGGTTGAACTCTGCCAGCAGGGTGGGGGCAAGGGCAACGGAGGCCGTGTATATTAAAGCAATCTATATATAATGTAGGTTAGATCTTCAGAAATAAGCAAGATCAGAGGCCATATTCCAACCTTTCAAGTTTAAATAATGTGTAGAGAAAAGTGAAGATCTAGCACATCAATATGTTTGCACTGGGAGAGGCTCTAACCGACTTTTGGTTCAATAAAATCCTGCCTTCTCATAGATATATGGGTTTGTTGCCTCCTCATGGCTTAATGGTGAAGGACATATTGAATGCTTTGAACAAAATGCTCCGCTGTTTAATACCCAAATTTATTTGAAATTGCCATTTAATTGATGAGAGTTCAGCTCTTCAAGACTTTAAATGAAGTTAGTTAAGATTGTTTTTCTAGAGGAAAGTGATTAAGTCATTAGATCATTGACCATAATAACATTGAGGTAACGGAATAACATGTTGCAATCCTCTCTAATAATGTACTAGTTTAAGAGATGTGATTTGCTAGATCCTACACAAGGGTAGAGCCGCCAAATCAATATATATGAAAAAAAATCATTTTTTAGTGGCATGAAAACTGAATGGTTTCATATTTCACCTTAGGTGCAACTCCAACAAATGGACAGAGTTCAGAAAGGTGCACGAATCTCCACTGTATCTACTCAAGATTAGCTGACAACAGCAACAATTGCTTGCATAAAAAACAAAGTTGAAAACTACAAAAAAGGCCAAAGATGGATTAAATAAGTATGCAGGAGCAAGATTTCATTTTCAGCTGCTTAATTAAGTACAACAAGCAAATAACGTAACCATGTAAACAAATTGCTGAAATTTAAGCGAGGGTGAATCAGGAAAATAATCAAACTGAAACACAAAAAGACTCTAGGGCAGCTCCACTCAAGTACAAATAGAATTGCACTAATTCATCCTCATAATAAATTATCAGAGCTATGCTTGTCAGTTTGATTCTTCGAACCATGTCTACTTCTTATCTCTGTACCATAATGGTTCTTAAATTTTGAAATGAAGTTGGAATGACTTGCAATCGAGGGTTGCCCATGGTACAAATATAAAAAAGAATCATTTTATGAGGCATTGTCTCTTGCAAATGTTGACTTTGTTTAGAAGTTTTCGATGTAGCAGCAATTGTCGACAGGAAGTACCTTTTTAGGGTCAGAAGGAAGCGTAAAAAAATGACATAAGCCAGAGGAAATAAATTGCATAAGCTTGAGAAATAAATCACCAACTTACAAGTAGGAGCCTTCCAAAGTGTCGTCTCTCACGTCAAAAATCTTCTTCGAGAACGAAATCAGGCTGCCCTACCTTTCAATATGAAATCTAGAACAGGCCAATCTGCTGTACTTTCCTGTTCCAACTGTTGCTCTACTTTGGGACAGTTCTGAAGGGAAAACCACTTCAGCCTGGGGGGCAACCGATCCTCTTGCCGGGCCTCTAGTTGAGGACAGTTGCTGATATTTATATTTTTCAGAGAGGTGAGGTTGTGGAGGTCTTTGGGCAGGTGTGTCAAATTGTCGCAGCTCTCAGGTAGAAGTGGTAGAAGCTCAGAAAAACCCTCAATTTTCAACGTCTCAAAGTAGTAGTTGTTGCAGGCACTCGAGTTGAGAGCCATCGATAAAGAGGCCCTCCAGTTGGGTCATTAAATTCACGCAAGTTTTGTCTTGAAGGCTTACAAGCACAGCGACTGCAGTTAACCTTAACTCTTGGCAGTGCTTCACTGTTAAGTGCCTCAACTTTGGAGCCGCCATGGAAACTTCCCTCAAACTAGGGCACTTGTGAATTGCTAGGATCTCTAATGATGGAAGTTCGATACCCACCAATCTTCTCACTCTATGCAACCCCTCGAGATATAACCGAGTGAGGGAGAACAGGCAGTTCATCCATTTTGGAAATATATCACCTCTGTAGTATTCGAAAGATATATAATAGACGGTGGTGGGATGAGGCTCAAGAGCTTCAAGTACCTTCGCCTCCACTTTTCCCTCTCTCACCACCAAAGAATCTTCCGGACCATTTCTGCCTCTTAATGTGCTTCTTGCTTTTTAGATCGGCCATTTCTGCCTCTTCCACGCTCTCAATGTTCTCCATACCAGAGATGACAAGTTTGTATGATCTGAGGTTGTAGATTAGTGGCTTTTACAATGGAATCCGGAAAACACGATATATCTGTTCCAACGAGGAGGAGTGATTTTAGGCTGTTGAGGTTCCCAATATCTTCTGGTAGTTCAGTTAGGCTTGCACAATATGAAAGGTGTAACTCTTCTAAGTTGTACAGTTTGCAAATCGAATTTGGTAGACTTGATATTGACGTGAATGAGAGGTCTAGCCACCGTAGATTTAGGAGGTTTCCCACATCTTCTGGTAGACTTGATATTGCCGTCTTTGAAACGTCTAGCCATCGTAGATTTAGGAGGTTTCCCATATCTTTTGGTAGACTTGATATTGATGTCTTTCTGAGATTTAGCCATCGTAGATTTAGGAGGTTTCCCGTGTCTTTTGGTAGACTTGATATTGATGTCTCTTTGAGATTTAGCCATCGTAGATTTAGGAGGTTTTCTGGTAACTTAGATACTTGACGACAACCTTCAAGGTTTAAATATTGCAAATTGTAGAGTTTACCTATTGCTAGATTCCTTAGTCCTAAACTTGAAGTGAGATCAAGGAACCTCAAATGCTTTAACTCACTGATGAATTCTGGTAGCTTTGACAATTGAGCATATGCTAGATCTACTACACGTAACATTCTCGACTCTAAATATATATCTAATGATATTGGAGAATAACATGTAAACGACAAGATTGTGCGCAAACCTCTAGCTTCAGCAAGCAACTTATATTCTTCTTCATTTACGTTATAGTCAACAATGGATGCATGACGTGTCTTTGCCAAAGACTTGCATGATTTCCTATCAGTTTGGAGTCGACAATAAAATTCTATAGAGATGGTGCAGGCTAGGTTGTGCACAAGGTCGTGGACCTTGTCATCCTTTTGAATGAGACATCTTCTTTTTAGATCATCAAAGTATTGCCTCCCAATGTCCTCCAATACTCTGCCTTCGTTATCCTCTATAAGGCCTTCTCCAATCCACAAATAAACTAATTTGTCCTTGTTAAATGAATAATCAGTCGGAAATAGGGAGAGGTATTCAAAGCAACGCTTTAAAGGAGAAGGTAAATAGTGGTAACTCAATCTTAAGGCTGGGAAGATTTCATTATCATCTTTGTCTAAATGCCAAAGTTCATTTTTCAATACTGCTTCCCACCTTTCTTTTTCAGCACCTTGCAACATGGCCCCCAAAACTTTGACTGCCAAAGGAACCCCCTTGCACTTTTGGACAATTTTTTTTCCTAGTTGGACCAAGTTCTCATCTACATCAGCATCCACTTCTCCAAAAGCTCTACTGCTAAACAAATCCCAACATCGCTCATCGTCAAGAATTCCTAATTCAAAGGGTGACCGATTACCAATGGCTTTTGCAACTCTATGACTCCGAGTAGTGATCAGAATTATGCTTCCTTCTCGACAATGACTTAATGGAGCTTTCATTCTATCCCACTCTTTTTCTGTCCATATATCATCCAACACCAGGAAAACCCTCTCACCTCTCACCATTCTTTCAAGGCGATCTTGTAATGCCGGTGATGACAAGCCATGAAAATTCTGCCCAGTCGAGTACTCAACAAGTTCTCTGGTCACTTTGTCAACATCAAAAACATCAGAGACACAAGCCCAACTTCGCAGGGAAAATTGTGACTTAATCTGTTCATCTTGGAAGACGATTTGGGCAAGGGTAGTCTTTCCTACCCCTCCCATCCCCACAATGGCGATTACAGAATAATTTTTCTTATTTTGATCACCTCCGGGTGCAAATAGCAACTCTATTATCCTTTCCTTGTCTTCCTGTCGACCATATACGTCAGACTCATCTATGGAGGGACCTGTAACTCTAGCTTGACTCAGCCCCCAACTCCACCCACTTTTATTTCTTCTCAACCGGAGGCCATTTGCTTCTTTTATTGCCTCATCTAGCCTTTCTAAGAAATTTGTGATCTAGCTTTTGATCGCTGCCTTGAACTGAACTTCTTGACCTTTATCGAAAGCCCCATACAAGAATTTGCGTACCCCATCTTGATTTTTGGCTGCTGATATTTCCCGCTCCAACCGTCGGGTCTTCATCTCGTCGACGGTGTCATCTATGTCGTACATCAACTCCCTGAGATCATCCACCCAGTAATTCACGGCTGACTCAGTGTATCTCCTCCTCTCGGCATCATTGATAAAATCTTGAGCACTTGCCAACTTTCTTTCCAGTTTTTTCAGCTCAGAATCTAGACCCCAAAGATGACCAAGACCCTCTTTGAGGATCACGGTCAGTCCCTGAAACAAAGTTTGGAAGAAGCAATCGAGAGCTGCTCCTCCGATGAGCTCCAGACCCATGGCTTTCTCTGAGTTAAAGCTTGAAGATCAACAAATCAAGGACTGGAGAAAATAGCCCCAAAGACTCTGCTCAGTGAACGTGTGTCTCAAGGGGTTGTCACACTGGAAAGTGTCTCGTCCGTGGTTGCTGACAAGATCACGGTGGTTGGAGAGAAATGACTAGGAGGAAGCAACCACCGCAAAAGCAGAAAATAGACGTAAAGAATGTAGTATCAGAAGTAGACCTCCAACTTTCCTGCTAAAAAACGTTGGAGAATATTGTGTCATATAGCAAAAGAACCAGATCTTTTATAGAAGGAGCTAGATACAGAATATCATATAATATTGTGTGATGAAGCAACAGAATATCATTTATGTACCTGAAGAGAATTACAGAATACCGTCTTGGAAGTAGACCACCATTTCCTGCTAAAATGACGGATAATTAAGAAACAAAGCGAGAACGTTACAGAATTTTGTATATTATATCTATCTAACCAGATGTTTAATGCAATGGAGGGAAATAAAATTTACTACCTGGAGAGATTTATTCTGCAATTTGGAAGGAAATCGAGGACTGAGAGCTTAAAATTTGATCAATTACTGAAGAAGAAGAAAGCAATGAAAGAAGGAAATTTTGCCATGAAAGGAGAAAGGACTTGTTCTCTTTCGTTATGGAATAAAGGACTTTCTGCTTCAGAGTACTCAGGATATTCTGGTTCATTGAACTTGACGTTTCCACCAAACCATTCAAGCCCATGTGCGTGGGACCCCAACATCATTTTGTTGGGTAACTTCTTCCTCATTCACTTCATCTCTTGCAAGAGATGTTTTTCATTAGGATAAGAGTGTGAAACCGTGAAGCTACGCATGTTAATCCGTCCACCGCCAATAATTGGTTAGGAAATAGTTAAAACATGTCTTTCCAACCCACTCCGAGCTAGGTAAATGGATCTTACTGATAGGTAGTTTCATAGCGAATCACGTTTCCCTATGCTTAGTGGCCTGAAGGAAATTGGCTACAAGATGAGACCATATCAATCATGAGTATCACCTTAGTGAAGTTTTTATTAGTTAATCATATACATTACAAACGAGGTTTTCATGTTGTGCCATTGGCTTCTAACAATCTATAGTTGTGAATCGTGTCTTCTATTTAGTTATGGCACTTATGTGACTTTTATGTTATGTCTTTGTTCTAGCATTTTTATTGTGTTGTCATAAACTCCATTGTAATGTTTTGGCCTCCTAATGTCCTTGGATTGTATTGTCCTTCTCTGCTGCATTTGACAATTTTTTATTGTTATGGTTGAAGAAAATAAGCATCACCATTAATAGATTTTTGTATATAGCTTGTACAAATAAGAGTAACTTATAGTGTGAACAAGACAATAGCCAATAGGCATAGTTTTTATAATCAAATGAATTTGGCATGGTTGTTTTTGGGTGATTTTAATGCAGTTTATCATAGGAACGTTTTCCAATGTAAACATAATGGAAAAAGTTAGTAAATGCAGGTTGTATGAGTGTTGGTGTGGCCCTTGCATATGATGTACTATCGGATCATGGGGCAATCAAGCCTATCTGAATATACTACCTGTGAATAATATAAGAATATATCTATATATAACCGAATAATCCTCTTAGTACCTCATTTAACTCAAATTCGTATGAAAGTTTATAGGGTTGTTGAGGTATTAAGGGGATTATTAGAGTTTATGTAGACATATTCATAATACAATCAAGTGGATTGAAAGAAAGTTTAAAAAAGCCACTAAATGCCCCTCCAACCAGCCATAGATCCATTAAAAAATGAAGACCTTTTGGCAGGAGTGGGGACAGTTTAGCATGGCTAGTTAAAAACCCTCACTAAAAGTGTTTCATAGTTGGGGGAATTGCCTAGCCTTCCGCTCCGCTGAAATCAGTTAGACTAGTGCAAAGTGATCAGTTGTGGGGTGTGAAGCGAGAATCTGTCACGATATGCTAGCCATGGGAGTGCAATCACACTGTTTTAACCCATTTACCCAACCCAAACCCAAACCCAAACCCAAACCCAAGCCGCCTAACCCTACACCCAACCCGACTATAAGTAGGGACAGGGTGCATGTTTAGGCCCTTGACCCATTTTAGATTTAGGGTCGGGTCAAACCCGACCAGCAAAACCCAGCCAACCCGACTTTTACCTAACTACAACTAATAAAAAACTCTATTTTTATGGTGTTGGTCTATTGAACTAATATATACTATTATTATGGTGTTTGTTTAGTGCATACTATGTTGAGCCAGAAGTGCTTAAACATAAATTTGGGCATGAATAAGATGTTTGGAGCATAAGTATTATTACAAATATTTTGCATTGTGGTAGACATCTATTTTGGGATAATAGAGGATGATATCTTAAAGGTGTGGTTAATTTTTATATAGTTTAATTTCTTTTCTATTATTCTTTTGGGTGCGGTGATTAGAATAAAAATATGTCATATTTTGTTGTATTTATTACCCACCTTTTCTCCTTCGATAAAATATATCACACACTAGACTCAGTTTTGTGTGAAAGGCCTCACAGTCATAATAAGGAGTAGGTTAGAAATATGCAACCAAAGAGGTGGATGATAAAGCTCGATGAGGGGCAGTTTTCAGAGGAGAAAAATTATAAAGAAGTGTCACTAGTTGATGAGGAGCGTAAGGCTACAAGCAACCATAAAGAAGCAGTTACATGAATTTTGGAAAAGACATATTGAATTGCATGATCCTCTTTAGCCATCAAAGAAATTATATTTAATCTATTTTGCATTTGTACGTGAGTTATCAAAAGCTAAGTGAGTTGATATTGAGTAAACAAACATTGAAGGTATGTTTTGTTATCCTTCTCTCAGAATGGAAGAAAGGTAACACTACACCTCTAAGGTCTTCATTGATGGCTACTTCAAAAAATATGGAATACACAAATCATTTAAATAACTAAATATTATAAATTAATATTATAATATATTTAAATTTCTTTTGTATTTAGCTTTTACAAAGAAAAGTATATAATACGAGTAAAAAAAATTAGGGTTACCCACATACCCGACTTAACCTGGCTCAAATAAGATTAAAATTTAGATTTTAGACCCCATTTAAAAATAGGCCCGACCCGATTTCAATTCAGGTCAAGTTGGGATTTGACCAAACCCAATTCCCAGCCCTAACTCAATCCCGTTGGGAAAAAAATGAGTGCGCAATTTAGGGGCTATGTGTGTATTGAATTTTTGGAAGATTCAGTTGATTCAACCTTAATTGAGGCTTGAATTATTAGAATCATATTTGTGTGTAGAAGCTGTGCAGAATTAAAAATTCAGCCCTGAAGTTTATTCAGGTCATTTTAAGCCTGAATCGGCCTCCTCGCGAGGTGATTTAGTCGATTATGTCTCCTAGTCCCCATTTTGAAAATTACAAATTCTATTATTTTTCAATGGTTATCTCTCATCAATTTGATCCAAAAAAATGTGCCATATAGGTAGGGCCCACTTTAAAAGTTCAAAATTACCTACCCTTGTGGGATCTTGTTTGATAGAGCTCAAATTTAGAAGCATAATGGTATCAAGAACGTGCATATCCAAGTTCGAGAGAGAAAGTTGTATTATTTTAAAGAATTAAAATTGGGTTTGACGCAACATCTAAATTTATTCTAACAAATTTTATTATCAAATGTAGTTCACATTTGGCGGTGAATTTTTAGAATTGTTCGCTACTAGATCAATTTGCTACCAAATTAATTCAACACCCAAACTACCCCATATTTTTACTTTGATATGCCCATATTCAGAGAGATCCACAAAGATCATGATCATGCGAGGCTCATCTTTAGAGGGAAAGGATTGATCACGAGGCTAACTCTAGTGAGGGATTATAATAAAACCCCTATCCGCCTTGGGATATGGAAGGATTTTGGAAGGTTGCCACTGAAAACTGGTTGAAAATGGCATGCAACGTGTGGGGGAAATCCCAATTATTATCTCAATAAACGATCTCGCATGAATTGCCTTGCCGATTAGAATTTTTGCTTCTCGATCTCCCTTCTTCATGGCTTCATATGCAAGTGCTCAAGCAGCCATTTCATCTCCAAGTTGCTTCTATTAATGAAATTTTTTTAGAAATAGAGTCAACAAATGTCAGAAATACAAAAATAGGCTTGGTACTTCGATTTTACACAATTAGACTTACGCACATTCCAATTTCCCACACGCGCTCTTGAATTGCCTATAATACCCTTAGGCTATATATTTAAAAAGAGAAAAGGGCTCATGGGAGACGAAAAGACCTAGCGGTTGCTCCCTCTCTGGGAGCCGCCATCCTCCTCTCCTCTCCTCCTCCCCCTGTCTCCTCCATCATCTTCTCCTTGATACGGGAACCACCATCCTCCTCTCCACCTCCCCCGTCTCAACCATGATCTTCTCCTAGATACGGGATCCGCCGTCTGCTCCTCGCCATTTCCACATCCTCTCTACCTAGTCAAAGAAGGTCCCTCATCCCCTTAGATCATGCACCGGCACAATTGAACCGAGTTTGTCTGTCGTCGCAGGGTGACCGGAAAATGGCTACAAAGTGAAGACGCATGGCGGGTTTGAGGTGTGTATTTTTTGAAACATTGCTTTGTTAGAGTCCGAATATAGGATATGAAGATATTTCTTGATATTGAGTATACGTAATATGTGTAGTTCATGATTGTGCAATGTTTTAGTTAAAAGCAGGGTGATTTGTGTTTGGTTTGATTCTCACTAACATAGGGGTGCAGATCTGGGGTCTTGTGACATGGCTGAGTAATGTTAGTTTGTACTGAAAAATATATAGTTTGTGCAATGTTTAGTTATATAGTTTGTGCTAAAAAATATATGAGAGAAAAGGGATTCAATATCTGTTTTCTTTGGGTCTAGTTGTTTGCTACAATTTCCCATCAAATGGGCGGTCTGATTGTATTAATTGGGTTTGTAATGTATGGTTGTATTTTGATAGTTTATGATGGATTATGTTCTTTCGGGGTTGTATAATAAACAAATTCAGGGTAAAAGTAATAGATTATGTATTTTGCTTGTATCTTTAGATTAACTAATGATTTGATATGATATCTAACGAGGAGGAAACAATTGGACCTAGTTTACATAGGTAGTACATAGTTAACTGTTACAACCTAACTATTGTCTGGTAGATGGTAGGAGGGTATTATTTGTTGAAGTATATTGCATGGTCATTAGATTTAAGTAAGATAGGTTGAAAAGGTAGGTTTTCATGATGTGATCAAATATCTAGCAAGGAGGGGACCATATGACCTATTTGTTATGGGCAAATCAAAGTTAACTAATACAACCTAGCTGTTGACTAGTATATGGTAGGATGCTTAACTTTGGCCTATTAGATTCAAGGAAGATAGGTGTAGAAGGTAGGTTTAAATGTTGTGATCTGATATCTAGTGAGGAGGAGACCACATGACCTATAATATATGGTTAAAACAAAGCTAACTGATCAAATGAACTGTTGACTGGTAGATGGTAGGAGGTTTTTTATTTTTCGAAGTACATTGTGTGGTAATTAGATTTGCTCAATATGGGTTTACAAAGAAGGTTTGAATGATGTGATATGATATATAATGAGTAGTATACTATATGACCTAGTAGATAGAAGAAAATAAAGTTAACTGATACATCCTAACTGTTGACTGGTAGATGGTAGGAGGCTTATATTTTTTGAAGTACATTGGGAGGTCATTAGATTTGTGATAGTTATGTTTACATATGGGTGGATAAATAAGAGTGTTATTAAGTAAAAATGTCAACTTTATCTTGTGTGTTTGGTGCTTAGTTAGTATGCTTGTAATATATTTTAATAGATGGAAAGTAAGTAAATGAATATATATGTTTTGTTGTTAGGGTAAGTAAGAAGAATATATGTAATTAGTTTTACTCATGAGTATGATGTGATCTGATATCTAGCGAGGAGGAAACCATATAACCTAGTTTATATGGTTAAAACAAAGTTAACTGATGCATCCTAACTATTGACTGGTAGATGGTAGGAGGCTAATATTTTTCGAAGTACATTGGGTGGTCATTAGATTTGCGCAATTTAGGTTTACAAGGTAGGTTTCAATGATGTGATCTAATAGGGTGCGACGACGATAACATATAACCTAGTTTACATGGTTAGAAGATAGTTAACTGATTTCGATTAAATGTTGACTGGTAGTTAACTGATTTTGACTAAATCTAACTCTTCACTTCACCGCAGTACACTTATATCTCCACCTCCCCGAGGCATGCGAGGGGCAGAGGAGCAAAAGCCAGAGCAGAGAACAAGTCAGTGGAGGCCAAAGTCGAGGTGCCAGACAGCTTCAAAGTGTATAGATTGATTACGCTAAATCAAAAGATGGGACGGATTTGGAGAGCTATATGCTTCCCACCTTAGATTTAACATCTTCATCGTCTGAGTCAATAATAATTATTGTTTTATACTTCCACCTGCCACCACCAATGCCTAATGAAGAAACTTTGTTATGTGCAGAATGTTAGCTCTCCAAATCCATCCCATCTTTTGATCTAGCGTAATCAATCTATACACTTTGAAGCTGTCTGGCACCTCGACTTTGGCCTCCACCGACTTGTTCTATGCTCTGGCTTATGCTCCGCTGCCCCTCGCATGCCTCGGGGAGGTGGAGATATAAGTGTACTGCGGTGAAGTAAAGAGTTAGATTTAGTCAAAATCAGTTAACTACTAGTCAACATTTAATCGAAATCAAAGTTTAATCATTAGGATGTGGTGGTGGCAAGAGGAAGTATAAAACAATAATTATTATTGACTCAGATGATGAAGATGTTAAATCTTTAGTTCGTGCATTCTCCTTCGGAGTCTCAGAAATGTTATTTTCGTTGACTGGGGCATTTATAATAGTCTCGTTTATATGAGCCCGGGCTCACGCACACTTGCATGAGCCTGGGCTCGATGGGCAATCGGATATACATCCGATGGCCCATAATACTCATAAAAACATGAGACTGGGCTCACGCACACTTGCGTGAGCCTGGGCTCTATGGGCAATCGGATATACATCTGATGGCCCATAATACTTATAAAAACGGGACTCATAAAGCCCGGGCTCATATAAACGGGACTTTTAAGGAAAAAGTTAATATGAGCCCGGGCTCAAGCGCATCTATGTGAGCCCGGGCTCTATGGGCAATCGGATTTACATCCGATGGCCCATAATACTCAAGGGCTGAATATTATGGGTCATCGGATGTAAATCTGATTGCCCATAGAGCTCGGGCTCATGTAGACGCGCGTGAGCCCAGGCTCATATTAACTTTTTCCTTTATAATATATACATGTAGCTACATATTTCTATTGTGTATCACAAGAATCAAGAAACTTCGCCACGTTTGAGATGTCCACACGCGCACTGCATATAGCAGAAATGGGCCATACCTCGTCATAAAGGTTAAAGCCATGAAACACCCCTACAAGTTCTTAACAGCCAAAGGTTTCTTCCGAGGATAACTTCTAAGGTATTCTCTTACAACCCCATATTCTCGTCTCCCTTCTGGCAGATCATGGGACTTAGGTTGGCGGAAGGTGGATGTCCAAGAGTAGCCTCCTCATATGTACCCTAACTCATGGAGGAAGACACGGATAGTCGCGTTTCTACCTAAAGGTGGCCCTACCGGAATAATGGTAATGTTGGAAGTTGAGAATATGTTAATGTTTTTACTTGTGGATGAACTAGTTCTTACCTGATATGCTCTAAAGATGAAACAAGAAAGGTAGCTACTTTTTGGGTGTGGAGAAGGTTGGCGAAAGCTTTAACTGATCCGGCTCAACTGATAACCGGTAGTGACTGGCATAGGTAACTGATAACCGCTAAAGCCTAACGGACATAACTATCGGGTGTATTCAGATGGATATAGATGAGCAATCTCTATTATGTGTGTGTGTGTGATGGGGGGGGGGGGGGAGAGTGGGATGCAAGTCGACACAAGTATGATAGCTCCAATGCCAAGTCAGATCTCATATTTGTTAGAAGCTCATTGACGTACGAATCCTTGGTGACCATGGTTTACAAAGTAATAGGATGTTGTAGCAAGGAATGCTCATTGAAGATTAGTTTTACATATCCTTTGGCAATCCCCCTGGACCTACCTCCAACGAAAATACATAATACTAGGACCATCATTTTCTGCGCTTAGCCAAGACCAAGCATGATGGTCTACCATTGATAATAACCGAAGTGCGACATGTACATGTATTCCAGGAATGTGAGCCAAATTTTGGTGTATCTGAGGCAAAGATTAACCAGTCGATTATGTTGAATGATGCCGAAGTCCATAGTAGACATGCGAATGAAGTGAACCAGAAGGTGGAAGTGAAGGAAGTAGGAGTGAGGGATGCAAAAGAAATTAATGATCATTTGGCAAGTAGTGCAGCGGATAAGGACATTTTGAACAAGAGCACAATGGATTTAAGTGACGACGCAGAAGTGGATGACTTACTGCGTGAGGCCAGGGAGTTGGAGGCAAAGAAAGCTCCTCCTGTTTACTTAAATTTGCAATCCGATTCTAATGAAGAACTAGTAGATGTCCCCATTGCAAGGCTTGAAGTGGATAAGGTGAACATCTCAAATATTGAGGAGACTATGACCAACTCAAATGAGGGTAATGATGTCGAAGGAGCTAATGATGAAGAAAGTGGGCCCAACACAATGTATAACATTGATGAAGAAGATGTCATCTACGATAGATGGCAAGAGCATCATGAGGAAGACATTAAATGGGAAAATTTTGAATTGCATGATTATGATGAGGATGTCTACATTGTGGGAGGAGATGATGACATTTGGTATGGAAATGGTCAAAATGTGACTGCCACAGCTACGGAAGGTGGAAGAGGTCCACCTCCGAACTTAACTAAGGTGACGAACATTGACATGGCTAAAAGAAAGTGGTAAGAAGTATTAAATCATTATTATTATCTATTTGTTTGCTAATTTATCAATGTGTAGTACATTTGTAGTGCTGTTAAATGCAGGGACGATGAAGTTCCAACAATTGCAAATGGAACAATCTCACTCATAAATGATGGAGATGGTGGTGGGAGGGGGAAAGCACCACCATCAAGTAGCACTTTTGGGGAAACATCGTCACCAAAACAACTTCAAAGGTCATATCATATCTTACGTAGTTAGTTAACTGATTATACCTAACTTATAACTATTTGTCTCATTCTAATACCGATATAAATATAATCGTTCAACAGATTAGATGTGGAGGTGCGTGTGAATGAAGAGCACAACATGGCTGTGGAGGTTGATTTGTATGACTATGACAAAGATCCGAAGGTAGTTCTACTTGGCCAAGAGTTTATGGATAAGGACTCTCTGAAGCTACATATACACAAGTATGCTATGCACAATAACTTTGAGTTCAAGTAAAGTATTCAAATAAATCTCAATTCACAATTGTGTGTAATGTGTCGGGATGTCCATGGAGGTTACATGCTGCGATAACTAATGGGTGTAGTATCTTCAAAGTGAAAGCTATGAACAATGTTCATACATGTGGGAAACCAATATTTGGAGGAGATCATAAACAATCAAAAGCGGGTATTATTGCTAACTCAGTGGTGAAACAACTTAGGAAATATGTTGCTTATACTTCGAAAGATATTCAAGTTGATGTCGATTTGGAATATGGAGTGAAGATGAATTATTCGAAGGCATATAGGTCGAAGGTTGCAGCGTTTAACAAGTTAAGAGGATCCTATGAGTCTTCGTATGCCGAGTTGGCTCCCTACTTATATGAGTTTGAGAAGGCAAATCCGGGCACCTCAACTGCTCTCCAGTACGACTCATTGGATCTTACCTTCGAGAGATACTTTGTTTCCTTTGGAGCAGCCATGGAGAACTTCAAGATGTACATGCGATGGGTTATATGTATAGATGGCACATTCTTGAAAGGAAGGTAAAAAGGGACTTTGTTTGTGATATCTACATTAGATAGTGATTACCATATATACCCAATTGCTTGTGTTATCAGAGAAGGAGAGAATAATGATGCATGGGGCTGGGTCCTTGCACATTTGGAAACCCGCCTTGGTTATTTGGAGGGCCTAGTGATACTTTCTGATCGGCATAGATCAATCACGTCACAAGTAGCTCAAATGTTTCCATATGCCGCACATGGATATTGTGTATTTCACATATCTCAAAACATGTTTGCACATTTCAAAGATAGAGGTTTTAACAACATCTTCTTCAGGGTGGCGAAAGCTTTTAGGCCGGAGACATATATGGAAGAAATGGCTATCATTGAGGAGAAAAACCCTGAGGCCTAAAAGTGGTTAATTGGAATTGATAAGTCACGGTGGGTTAGTGCTTACTTTCCATCACCTAGGTATAATATAGTCACATCCAACCCATGCGAAGTCTTCAATGGAATGCTTAGGGAGTAGCGACACTTCCCCATTGTCATGATCATTGAGGCCATCCGTTTGAAGGCTCAAGAGATGTGGTACAAGCATGGATTGGAGGCATAGCAGTGGAAGGGCAACTTGACTAAATATGCCGAAGGCAAGATTCAAAAGTGTAATGAAGCAGTTAGAGGGATGATGTGTTATCCCATAAGTGGCCATGAGGTCTTAACTAGGTCTGAAAGAGGGGATGATCAAGTTGGCCTTATCGCAAAGACTTGTACATGTGGAAAGTTTCAACAAATGGAGTTGCCTTGTGAACATGCGTTGGCAGCAGGTGGCCATCGAAGACTAAATTATGTTGACTATTGTTGTATGTTCTACACAATGGAAACTTATAGGCAAATCTATAGCCAAGGAGTTTATCCAGTCCTCGAACATAAAAGATGGGAGACTCTTGAAGATGTGAAGAGCCTTAAGTTGAGGCCTCCTAAGGAGAAAGCACGACCGGGCAGGATAAAGAAGAAGCGCATTCTCTCTCGAGGTGAAGAAAAAAGAAGAGTACAATGTTGTAAGTGCAAACAATATGGTCACTATCACAATATTTGTACCGTGGTAATTAGAGAGAACCCGGTCGAGGGCCCTACCCCTCATCCATCCACAGCTACACCCCTTCCTTCTCCTGGCTAGCCTCCATCACCAACTCATGCTAACCAAAAGTTGTCAACATCTACACAAGTCCCACATGTAGTCAACAAGGTGGGTGGTAAAGAAATGAGGAAGAAGAGTCAGACATGTCCAATCTAGTCGAAGATCAGCCCTCTAACTCCAAAGGTGAAGTGATGGATCCCATTTTACTCAAGTTCGGGCATCGATGAGAGCTGATGCTTGTGTTACATAATGATTAATTGTTTGCTTATATATTTTTGGTATATGCATTACTTGTGGGTAGCTTTACACTTTGAAATTCAATATTTGATCTTTAAATCTCACCTCTTTGGTTAATGGACAATAAAAGCACCAATATTTGCATCCCTCTTTGTTCATTTAATTAGTTATTTACTTGAAGATAGTGTTCTAATTAGCCCACTTTACTACGTTAAACTTCTATGAGTTATTGAATACAGGAGCTCATCACTCAACGAGCTGCTTCGTTTTTCTTATTAAGGTCACCCTACCCATTTTTCTTATATTTCAATTGTTTGTGTTATAGGTTGGCCATGTTGGCATCCTTGATCCCATGGCAACCGGATTATTGAGTGTTTGTGTTGGCAAAGCTACTAAGCTAGTGAAAAGATAGTGCTAACTTTTTCCTTCGCTCACATAATTTTAAGGAGTTTAAAAATGACATTGACATATTTGATTAGGGAAGTTGCAACCTTTTCATTCAATCTTCCTTTTTATTAAAACCATTTGTTCCTGAAGTACTTATTTTCTCACATATCATATGGATCATATCCACACTTCTTATGGGCTAGGCCTCATTAATGAGTTTGTCCTTGTTGAGTAGGACTCATGTAGCATGTAGGTTGGCCTCCATTTGGAAAGAAGAAGTATTTTAACTTAACATGACTTTGATTTCATTTATTATGAAATTGTATGTTAGTTTACAATATTTTAACTTATTGTAAGATCCCGGGTGCCTCGAGTGGACTTAGCATTTCACCAACCTATGACATTAGGTGGTAGATGAGCATATTCTTCCATTTATAAAGCGAGCTAGATTTGAACACTTCATCGACTTATTGTACCTTAGGCTAGACAAGCCTTTGATCACAACACTTGTCAAGAGATGGTGGAGGGAGATGCAAACATTCCACTTGCCTTATGAGGAGATGTCCATGACCTTATTTGATGTGGTTGTACTCCTTGAACTCTGCCTAGATTACCATGCATGCCTTACACCCCTCTTTGATGGCTCGACATCTTTTCACTTCTTTACCCTCTTCTTTTTTATCATTCATGCTCTTGAAACCTGCTTTCGTACACACAAACTTCCTCATTATACGATATTTTCTTTTCTTAGACCCATAGTTGTTCCCCTTTCGAATACCAAAACCATTCACCCTTGCATATGAATTGTAAAATATGTAGGCCTCATCTTGAGAAGTAAAGGACATACCAATGCAAGGAATAGATGTTGCTTCTTTTGATGCTGTCTCCATGTTTGTTGTGCCATCATTCAAACAATTTTTGCATGGTGATAGTATATTACTTACATCTATGTCAAATTTGTCTCTATCAATGCTCTCGTATTCTTCACATCCTTCTAATTCATTGCATTCATCATTCATGTTAATCATCTCATGTTCATGGTTCCCACTTTATTCATCCATATGCTCATCCTTAAGCTATAGGCTACAACATATATTCATCCACATTGACATCTCCGCTTACGCCAATCGCCATGCCTTCATCTACGTCCCGAGCTGGGTCCGCAAGCAGGGAAGCAAGCGCAGACCGAGGAGGGCAACATGTTTTTTGCAGTGGCCGGCTTACAAGACGGCTGTGAGGAGGACGTAGGTGATGCGGATGCCATTGTGGATGAGATTGTGCCCACGAACAGTTCTGGTCATTCCCGAGTTTCAGCATTTTCTGATGATGAAGGGGTGGATGAAGAAGGCAATGATTGGGAAGACGATTCTGAGGACGAAAGTGAAGAGGAAGAGGACTATTTTTTATATTGAATTTTTAGGTCATTGTTTGTCATTGTTGTTTATAATTGTTTCCTATTGTCTTACTCATTAGTAATTTGCAACGACCATCCCATGATGAACTTTGATACAGTCTTTGCTATCAGCCTCTGTGACTACAAGGAGGGGGAATGGTCAGGATGCTGCTGGATTACTTGTATTACTTCCACCTTCTTTTCGTCTATGGCTGGCTCTACCTCAACTCCTCTTGCCCCGTCTATCTATTGGACCTCCCCCCTCTTGACTTCCATCAACACCCCGTTGGCCGAGGTAGTTCCTCTCCCAGTACCTGTCAAAGAACTTCAAAGCTTTGCAATTACCCAAACCTGTTGTTGCTTGTGGTTGGGGAAAGTGCTGCATTTCAGGATGCGCAAATGTCCGTGTTAATGATTTGGAAAAGGTAAATGATCGCTCACTTATGTAAAAATTAAAAAATGTTACTTTGGATAGATAGGGTTGCATACATTGTTAGTCATCTTTGTGTAGGTTGTTGCCATTGGGGACGAAGTTCTTAGAGAGGGAGAATGGCTCTCACTAGATGGGTCTAGTGGAGAAGTGGTTTTGGGGAGGCAAGCTCTCTCCCCTCCCCCCCTGCTATGAGTGGTGATCTAGAAACCTACATGTCTTGGGTTGATGGATTGAGGAAGCTTAAGGTAATCATAGAAGTTTGTTTTTTATGTCAAACACTATAAGATATCAATGTTATTAATATTGCGAATTGATGAGATATTTATGTTGTGTGGCTTATGCCTGTCTTGTCGTGTGGTTCTTTACAAGGCATGGAAAATGCTGATACACCTGAAGATGCACAAAATAATGGAGTAGAGGGTATCGACCTCTGTAGGACAGAGAACATGGTATTGTACTCAATGTCTCTTGCCCTGTCTACATATCTCCCCACTCTTGACACCCATCTCCACCTCGCTGGATGAGGTAGTCCCCCTCTCCTAGTACCTTGCTCACCTGCCACTAATTCTCCCTCTTCTATTTTTGTGCTTTTGTTTTCTTGGTAAATGAAAATATAGAAAATTGGTAGCTCTAGTAGTTAGAACTTTCTGATTTCTTCCTTTTTCTCATTTATTTCCTTGAGTTTTTGTTTGGATTGATCATTGGCTTGTGACTGGACTTGTTGCTTCAATTTTATTGGCTTTTGTTATGATACATGTAAATGGAAGATAGAGGAAGATGTTTAACTTTAAAAGCTAATGCACTATTAGAGTATTCAATGATGGAGGAAAGAATAATTGTGGAACTTTCCTTGCTTATGTAAGCTGTTTGTTGCAGAAATGTGTTTGTAGAATGAAGCTTGCAAATGACATTTTTTGTAAGATAAACAGGTGCTACTCAGAAGGAAAAAAAGTCTTTATGTTTGTGGTAGGGTTGCTATAAAGCTAAATGCTCCTCTATAGGAAGGACACATGGCATTGCTACTGAGGATATGCTATTGGGTTGAGGAAGATACTTAAAACAAATTTGATAACTAACGTGCTTTCATATACGTTGTTGATCTATTGTGTTATTTACTATGCTTCATTGATTTGTCATATGTGAAAGATCTTGTTCCTCATTTCAGCAAAAACTGCAGTTTTTTTATTCCAGTTGTTTACAATTTTCTTTGAGTTCTTAATGGTTCCAATTGTTTGCACCGATTTTTTGATATCAGAGCATTGTGTTTTTGGAAGACCCTTCACTAGATTCTTGTTCATTATTGAATTTTGTGCAAATGTCTTTAGTGGAATCTTGAATTGAAATGAATCATCTGTGGACAATACTAGTCAAATGTCTCAATATTTTCCTTTTTGGCTTTGTGGTTCAGTTTGGATTGATGCTATTATGACCCATTTAGAAGGCTGTTAGGAATAGTTTATTTTATTAATAGTTATGTAATTAGGGAGTTATTTGTCATTTTTATTTAATTAGTGTTAATGGGCTTTTAGGTTAGTGTTTAGGCCCATTTAGGAGTTCTATTTAATGTAAGGGCTATGCCCTAAATTGAGTAGTGAATGAATTAGTCTTTTGGTTATCCTTCTTCCCATTGTCTGACCTAATCTATTGTCCGAATTTCCCCCCTTTCGTCCAAACCCTTCTCTCAACCCAAATTCCTTCATCTATTTGTCTAACCTTCCCTATCGTCACCTCTCAACCCTACAATTTCCTCTAATATTCACTTGTAGATCTAACGATCTACAACATTGGTATCAAAGCGGTTCTTCCTGGAAGTTACCATTGTCACAACTTCTCTATTCTCCATGATGTCAGTCACTCGGCAACCGTCCGTTGTAATTGTGAAGCAGCAAGATGACCAAGCCCTCGTCCTCATTACAAATAGTGACCGGATCCACTTGGGCTTCAAAGTTCAATTTTTTTTTTCCGACAATGGCAGTTTCCCGGTAACTGATTGGCACGGTCACAACAGGACGAATCATTACAACGTCAAGGGCCTCTCTATTGCAAGCTTTCCGTTTGATCCTAGGGTAGCCCTCAATTGGTAGACGACCACTCATCAGCTGCTATTTTGGTGCTCCTCCGCTCCACTTATTCCATCGCTCTCGACCCACGGCTCCCTTTCACAAAAGTAACTATTGATCTCTCGGTGCACCACCTTCCTCGGTGTCTCCCTCTCATATTCAGTTGTCGTAGCCTCCAAAGTCTCCGCCTTTGGCTTCAGCTGCTGTTGTCAACTTCCACCACAAGCCGCCACTATCTTTCTCTAACAATCCGTCTTGCATCGTCAACTGAACGAAAAACATTTTTCTAGTCCCAATCATACAAACTTTAGGAGATAGTGGCTCATATAGTGCAAGGGCACTCTACAGAAACTAGTGAGAAAATAAGAAGAGGCAGGCCTTCAGACGCTTGTAGCATCAGTTTGTGCCCGGATTCCATGGTCCAAAGGCCAGCAATGGAGTGCCACCAGATGAGAAGTCCTTGTGACAGAGTGGAGAGGAGGCCCAAATCGGTAGTGGTGCAACAAGCAAAAATGTCTAAGTTTTCCTTGCAGGAAGGTGACTTGAATCCGCTGTACAACGCCATTTCAGGCGCTGCAACTTCTCCGGGCTTCGCCGTTGTGCAAAATCGCATCCCTGAAAATTCGGAATCAACAAGGAATGGAAAGTTGGATTCTTCCTTTTGTCTTTGCAGCAATCTCGCATCCGATTCTTACTGCGGAAATCTCTCCTGAGAACAATTCTTCACCGAATCCGGCATCCAATGCAGGTCCCTCTATTCCAAGTGTAATGTCCGGGAATTTTCTAAATTCCCGAAGTCGACCACAGGAAATTAGGGTGTTAGATCCCTTGAACTTCTCATTGGAATAACTTATTCAGTTATTGGAATTGGTGGATGAATAATATTTGGATAAAAAGTAGACAGAAAGAGATTCGAAACGCCACCAAGAATACGCGAAACGGAGTTCGGATGAGGGAGATACAATCGTTCGAAGTTGAACATATCGTGCAGGGCCCATTTACCCAAATTGGACATGCGAATTGTCCGTTTAAGTCACTATACGGGCTAGGTCAATTAGTATTTCGAAATTATGTTTTTAAGACCAAATTAAGTGGCCTAATTGGGATAATTTTAGCCCAACTCATCCTAATCCCCATGTTTATATAAAGGATAGTTAGGGTTCTTAAAGGGGAACTTTTTTGGGTGCAAAAGAAAGGAGAAAGAAGTAGCCGGCCGGAGGGATTCTTTTTAGCGAAGATAACTAGCCACCAAGTTAGAGAAGAAGAAGCATGTAAACAAGTGATTTGCGAGGTAAGATGCCTAAAATTTGTATTGATTTTGATTGTTTAATCGTAAAGATAACTTATGCGTGAAAATTTGCTGGCTTTAATCCGCCTTCCTACATGGGCTGAGGCTGTGGACCTCAGGCGGCCAGGCCTGGGCTCATTGGGAGCCCTTACCTCCCCTGCCGATCGAACTTGGCTAGTACGTTCAGCCGCGCCCATTCTGGACATTTCAGAAGAGGTTCAACATGATTTTTGGAGATCAAGGTAGAGGCTGGGTGGCTGCCGATGATCTGCGAGGGTAGGATGTTTGGACCCGTTGCAGAACAACAGACGGAATCATCCAGGCCTTGCGGCCAGTGAATCGATCTGCTAGATTCGCCGGCAGCGTTGTTCGGAGCTAAACAGAGAGGAGGACAGAGATGGATGGCAGTGCGTCCGGAACCGCCGCATCACTAGTGGCGGGGTTGGCGTGTCTTGGTGGAGCCGGGGCGAGTCTGACTGTCAGAGAGCCTAGGTGAGTCTGACTGCCAAATCAATGGACTCCGGCAGCCCATCTGAGAGCGGAAGAGGGTTCCGGCAGTGACCGGATGCCGTCCAGTGGTTGCTGGACTTCCACCCGAGGCCAATCCTGTGAGCGAGGCGGCCTTGCGTGTTCGAATTATTCCGGGACCGAAATCCGATGAGTCTGGAGATTCCGGTTTTGATCCGACAAGGGGCGGGGGGGCACCGAAGGTGTGCCCAGGCAGAGTCCACCGGGACTCTGTGCGGAACGCATAGTCGTCTCCCGTCTCCGCGAAGGAGATGACGACCAGACCGGGAAATTATTTCCGGTATGGTTTAAAATATTTATATTTACAACATCCTACTGATTCGGGTCCGGTTTAATAGGTTGTAGATTTTGAAACAAATTGTAAAAAATTAAGTTTGGACCTAAAGACCTTCATGAGTATTCTGACCAAGTTTCAGCTTACGGTAAAATCCCAATGTCTATTAATTGATTGTTTTATCCTTCTAACTGAGTGACGGTTCACTTACCCGATTTAGGGGCTCCAGTTTAAGGGCCTATGAGTTGATCTATAAATTGGGAAAATTCTCAATGAGAGTTTAATGGGTAACCTAATTATAGGCCAAACCGTTTGGTGAGGAAAAAATCCCAGTGAGTGGGTAATTGACCATTTTGCCCCTAGGTTTAATTATAAATTGTTAAGTAAACCTAGGTGGGTTCAAGGGGTTCACGACCCCGTCGCACGCTAGGAAAATTACATAAAATCTATGAAGTCAAGTAGTACTCTTGACTTCAATTTTGGACCCGTCAGATGTCATTAAGGTCTTAAACTAAATGACATAAATACCCCTTTGAGTGGACCCGCCCACATTCATGTGAATGGAAGCGCGAGTCAATTTGAGAGTGGAGCCTTCTAAGAGGATTATAACTTAAAATAAATAAATGGGTAGTGAGATGACCAAATAACCCAAGGGAGGGTAGCATACCCTAAGGGGTAGAATTACCTTAATGCCCTTAAGGGCAGTATATTCCGTTTCTGTCGAAACTAATAACCTAACCACTAAGTTTTAGGGTACGCTATAGTGATGGCTTCAAAAGGAAGGGGTGTGACTAGTAAGAGACATGAAGACCTTGACGAGTCACAGTGTCATGGGAAATAAGGGAAGAACCCTAATTCTAAGGGTGTAAGGCAACGAATTACATATGTCTGTAATTGCATACATCGATCAACTAGAGTATTATATACGTAATTCACATGATGTGTGTGAGTTGTTTACACTCTCGGGCTTGAATACATTAAGCCCTAGCCCTGCAAATGAGTGCAATGGGACTTCGTTTGTTATTTATGCACTTGTATGTCTACATGTTATTTATGTTGCTTAATCTGCTGCATGTTTTTGTTATTGATGCGTTAAGTTATATCAGTAACTTAAGGTTAATAAAGACTAATCAAGAGATTTTAGTTGTTGTTGGATTAGGGGAGAACACCTAAATCAAGATAATGACTAAAATACCCTCTTAGGGTTGGGACCAGTTCATGGAGTGAACGGGGCCCTGACATAGAATTTGACCTCGGTTAATGAACCGAGGGTGGTTATGGGATGTTCTCTGAGTCATAGCTCAGTGGATGAGCTATTTATTGGGTCAATTCACAAGGTGAAAAGGACCCAAATGGTTTAGCGGATACTTGACTAGATGGAAATAATCTAGTATAAGTTCATATGTTTGGCAGAGTCAATGGTCATAAAGACCTGAGGCTTCTATGGATAATGGTGGAGATTGCGATACTCTTATTCATCGCCACGACGGTTTGGGTATTGACCAAAGGGTCTTTACCACGGGTTTCCCGCAGGTCTTCCCAGGACTATTTAGTACGTACAAAAATTGGAGTTGTATGAGCATCATGGAAGGCTTGTGCTTCTCGCCAATCTATGTCCCTAAGCACAGTTGGGATCCTCTTCTCCAAATTCGTGGAAGGCTATTGAGAGCCCTGGGGATTTGGGTCAAGCAACTCAAACCCATTTTCTTTTAGAACACCTCCAGCCCATATGTAGCTTAGCAATAGTGGGCCCGTCCATCATATTTTCTTAGATTTGTTTACTCTCATTTATGACTCAAGTACTGAGTATCACCTTGAGGAAGAGGTGACGCGGAAGAGTGGTGGAATGTTATAACCCATTTAGAAGGCTGTTAGGAATAGTTTATTTTATTAATAGTTATGTAATTAGGAAGTTATTAGGGAGTTATTTGTCATTTTTATTTAATTAGTGTTGGCTTTTAGGTTAGTGTTTAGGCCCATTTAGGAGTTCTATTTAATGTAAGGGTTACACCCTAATTTGAGTAGTGAATGAATTAGTATTTTGGTTATCCTTCTTCCCATCGTCTGACCTAATCTATCGTCCTAATTTCCCCCTTTTGTCCAAACCCTTCTCTCAACCCTAATTCCTTCTTCTCTTCGTCTGACCTTCCCTATTGTCACCTCTCAACCCTACAATTTCCTCTAATATTCTCTTGTAGATCTACAACAGATGCTCAGAGGCATGGGGTTTAATAACAACAATGCTATTTACTTGGCATCTAAAAAAAAATTCAGCTTAGTTTGCAGGGGATGGGCTCATCTAAGATGTTGAATTACTTGAATATGTTCAAATCCTCCAATATTGGAGGAGTGGTACGTAGCGGATCAAATGATCACTAAGAGAATTGTGTCCGTAACCTGGTCCCAGGAAGTTTTGAACGCAATTGGATTCTTAGTTGCTTTATTTGCTCTAATGGCCCTCCCACTTTTTAGAACACCATCCGGTGTTGTCTTTGGTTCGTTCGTCCCCTTGGTTTCTTGGCCTTGAGGAGAGCTGGATTTGCTGTGAATCATATGGACATTGCTCCAAAATACGCGGCATTGTGATGGGAATTTCTGATACAGCAGGGACTTTGTCCGGTATTGTTGGGGTAGGGGTAACAGGTCAGATTCTTGAGACTGCCAAAGCTAACAATTTGGACCTGTCAGGTCCAGAGGGTTGGAAACCAGTTTTTTTAATTCCTAGTTACCTCTGTGTATTTAGTTCTATTGTCTTTTCAATATTTTCAACGGGAGACAAAATTTTTGACTGATGAATTGCAGCTTCTCGAATTGTATTCATTTTGAATAAGATCTTTTTTTACAACAAAGGGATTCTTTTATGTGATCACAATCCAATTGGGAAGAGTTTCACATTAACAGTTTTTTTGTGTTGGCTGAACTTCTTTCTTTCATGGTATGTTCAGTAATGTCAATGAAGTTGGAAGTACTAGATTTACTATTCATGGAAAATGTGTTGTAGAGACAGATGGATTTGATTGAGCTCATTCGTCCAGTAAAAGAAAGTGTTATTGACAATTTATGAAGCCAATTGATGCCTTCGCATTTATTTATTACTCAAATTAATGTATTTGTTGTGTACAAGTAGTCATACCAATTGTTTTGCATCATATTGAACGTGACCATATTCCTCTCTCTTCAAAGTTAACTTTTTAGCACCATCTGATACAGAAATAGATACTGACAGAGGATCCAAGAAACAAACACATGTTCTGAATTTCCTGCAATGTTTTAAAACTCGGTTTTCTTGCAATTCAGCTGGGCCGGGGGCTACTGAGTTGCTATGATAAGAAGGGCAAGAGTGGAACAGTCAATCAACCCCTCAACAGTTACCCCTCTCCTCCCCCATTCTTCTTTTCTCCCATTCAATAGATGTGCCGATCCAACACTTCCCCCTCTGGCAGGGGCCCCTCTCCAGCAACAGAAGCTTATACTCTTTCTGTGATCGTCGATTCTCCCAACAACAGTCTTAAATCAAGCATAGAGGTGGCTGATTTTATCGTTCCCGACAACCATTGAAGGCCGGGGTCTTCTCTGAAGTTTGTCCAACGCACTTATTTTGAATTGTTCATCTGCACCTTCCAAGTCCGGACAACAGTGAGTGAGCAAGTAAGCCTAAACCTTGGCACTCCATTTGATTACTCCCTTTATCCTATATTAATAGCTATATTAGACAAAATAGTGGTTTTTAGATGGAAAAGTAAGTTTATGGTACTTTTGTTTAATGTAGAATAATTTTTTATGTCAAATAGAGAAGACGAAGGGGGCTTTTTTTAAAACTAATTGAAGGATAGGCATTTAGTCAGTTATCCAACAGTGTGTTCTCAAAGGCGTGGAATCCCTTTTCATCAGGATCAACCAGGGTCAACCCGGCGGCCAAATGAGATAGCCCAAACCTGTGACAATGATTCGAAAATTTTGTTAAATTAATTTAACGAACACTATTTTTTATTCCATGTCTAGGTAGGATTGCTTTTTTTGAGGTTTTGGTGTATCATTGGATGGCTGAGATTATTAAATCAAATAAAAAATATAAAAATTAAGTCTTATTTATATGAGCTAGGGTTCATCATAACTAGGGGTAGATTAGTTTTTACCCTCTTGTGCCTTTAGTTTTTGATAAGACAATTTATGATGCCTATGCTGATAAAGATACATGTAAGCTTGAGTTTATACAAACCTTTTCAAATAAATTAAAGGGTGGACTAAAATGCCGTGTGGGGCAGTGGACTATGAAAAAATAATTTTTCTGTTCAAAAAGCCCCTCATATTTGGACCAGGCAAAATAAGGATCAAAGATGAACCCTTACCCCCTACAAATCTCCTGCCTAAACTAAAAGTAAAGAAAAAACTCTTGTACCAAAATCAGAACACGAGAGTCGTCAAGCTCTGGAGACAAAAGTAAGTGTGGCAGTTTTTGGACACCTCTGTTGAAAATTTGGCAGTCCACATCAGCCGCATCGTGTGTAAGACAAATTTAATTAGGTAGCTGAAGCTTATGAATCCACCATCTCATCTTGCCCCGGAATGGAAAGCATTCTCTGACGCTCTCTTTCTCTTTGAGCAACAGCATCCTCTGCGTAGAGGTCTCTATTATCCTACAGAAAATACCGAAATTGAATTACCAAAAGATTTTACTTGAATTAATTATGAGAAAATAGTCACAATCCAATAATTAGATAAGATCTGCAGGTTTTAAGTGAAGCTATTTCACCTGAGCAGAGAATTCCCTTGACTGGACAGGAAATCCCAGATGTGAGTTTTGAAAGATGGAAGATCATTTATTCCAAACCATCAACAAATTGAGTCACTTGCTGGCTCAACATTCATTACAAAACATTGAGAAGAATTCATAAACCATGGTAGGAAAAGAATGACAGCTGCCTATTCTACCTCAACACTTGTCATGTTGGGAAAAGACGTCCCTAGTAGCTTTAAGGTGTAGTCACGAACAAACATAATCCCAAAGAGGCTCGGCTATAAGGTGTACACACTCGTCAAAACCTGGTGCTCATTAATAGTCAACACAAATAAGGAATGAGAGTGCTTTGTTGCCAAACAAAACAAGTGGTTCAAGACTAAGACATGCAGCTTGAATCTAAGTTTGTGAAATGTATCAGTCAAAACAGCAAATATTGCACAATCGTTAGCAAGTATGTCTTGTGGAGCTGATTACAGAATTTGGATGCCTGCACATCAAAAGTAAGAGATAAAGTAAGCTTCCTGGTAAAGACTGCATTGCCTCTGGAAAAAAATCATTTAGAAGATCTATATCTTCAAATCATTAGCACTGAACCACTGATCAAAATCGTAGTAAAGAAAAAAAAAACCACCTCAATGTTCTTCAGCGTTTCTACCAAAAGATTGAGGCCAGTTTATGCAATATTTCTCTCAGTAAGCCGAAATGCCCAATTCATAAAATCCATAACGAGTTTCAGTTGCTGAAGTAATCACATTTCAATGAAAACTAATGAACATTAATATTTAACTATATCATCATGGATATACAGAGCAGATATATGAACATAATCGATGCTAATATGATTGGACAAGTAGATCAAAGCAGGGAAACAGTGATTAGCAATGGCCTGCAGCAGAGAGAAGAATTTTAAATGATGCTAAGGGTAATCTTAAAAAATTTTAGTTATCATCGGCAATGAAAATTTTTTGCCACTCAGAAGCACAAATCAAAAAACATAAATGCTGAACACACTGCATTTGAATTTTGAACCCTAAGTGTGCATTCGAAAATAACTACAAATATTTGAGGAACATCCTCTGTCATAACTCCCTTATACCTGTTGACCACATTAATAAAAGCATAAAAAGAGAGAAAATAATGAAACTGACTCAAATCACAAGTTCAGTCGAAGATCTTCAAAGAGACTCCTTGTACAATTTAAAAAATGAAATATCCAGAGCTCAAAACCCACAAAACATTTTTTTGAATAAGATAAGATAGTGCAATACACACTTGTTTATAACAGTGGCAAAAAGAGATAAAACTTCTGATTCCCTCGCATCAGGCAAATTTCTTGCATAGTCACGAAGAATTGGAACCATCATTGGCAGCACAAACTGCTTACCAATTTGGGGTTAGTCTTCAGCTTTGTTCCATGTCCCATCTTCACTATTCAGCTGCATGGCTAGCTTACCAAACATCTGATAATGATTAGACAGGATCAAGAAGAGTTCTCAAAAAAGAAATTGCGTATTCATATTCATATTCTATTACAAAGAAGAATATTTGTAAATACCAATTTTGAAAAGCATGTAGGAGAAGGAAAGCATTTGGAAGAGAAAAACACTGGAAGTAATATGCACAAACTTTTCCCAAAGAATATTTCTAGCAACTGATATGAACCTACTTTTCAGTGTTATCTTGATGAAGGTGTACCTGATAAATTAGTGTTTCTTTCGTTATCTACAAAAATGAGCACTAGATAAACGTGAGATATTGAGGACTAAAAAAATTAGGCAAAAAAAATTTCAAAAGATATCATTCTTACTTATAATATAAAAAATCTACAAGCAAAAATCAATACCATAGAGTGGTTATCACCTTAAATTGCACAAGAACATCATTGTCTTTCATGGTCTCCCGAACAATATTTCCATGCTCATCCTCAACCTCATGCTTTGCTATGCGACATATCATAAGCATTCTTAGTTTTGACATCAGACCACCTTCGTTGAGAAAGCAATGAACTCAGACCATCAACCATGCCAAAGAGCAAATGGACCTACAAATTTACATGTGCTTTACAATAAGGAGCCTCAATTTATCAATTAAATTGGAATTTGACAAGGGGAAGAGGTTGCACCTACAAAAATATTCCACAAATAGTAGAAGGTTCATTTTTTGGTTAAAAAATATTGTTAGATTGTACAAAAGTGTTAATTTTACTTAAAAATGATGTCACACACCTGAAGCCCCATCATGTTTTCAAATGCCGCAGGATTATCCACATTATGATGTGTTTGAAACAGTTCAAGGACCAATGAATTCCAATAGTCCAAGCAAACCTGTGCAGCCATCCAAAAAAAATTAAAAATTCCAACTAACAAACATCACAAAAATTAATGAAAGTAGTGTAAACCAATATTGGTGGAACCTTAAAGACTTTTGTATCCTCAACATATGAGATACCAATAAGATACTCAAGACCCCTCAGAAGTGCAGAACTATTCTCAGGCGTGGTCTCCAACACTCGAACATGTGACTGCAAAAACAAATGCTTATGACAATATCCAATAAAATTTGCATATGAAATGCAATTTAAAAGCACATAAAGGAATAAATAACCAGAAGCTTTAAACTTTGCAGAACTCATTCTACACAAAGAACTTCCGTGTATATTAGCATGTTATAATCTTTATAGATTCACTCCCACAAGAACTTGCCTTGAAAAAAAGAAGTAAAAAGTAATGCCAGAATCAGAATAAATGCCTACAAATACAAAGTAAACTAAATTCATTTTGAGAAAAAAAAGTTGAGAGAGCTAAAGAAGGCATAGATTCTAGAAGAATAGACTTCAGACAACAGAAGGTTATACCTGTTCATCATTTGATCCATTGGCATAGGCATATGGGATATTTGTTCCTGGAAGAAAAATACTCTGTAGCACATAGAGCAATGCCTCACTACTTAAACATAGAGATGAAGAAGAAAACATAAACTTTGCCAAAGTTTATGTATTATCAGCATGAACTTTCAACAACTGACCTGTAATTGAACCATGAAAATAGTGTATAGTTTCACATATTACAAATTAAAGCCTAAGAAAATCATCTAGTAGCAGCCCAACTCTTGTGTTCAAGTATGGTCTCTTTAGGAAGGTGACTAAAAACGATTTCATATCCAGAATTCATTAGACTTCTTTACAACATTGTTTCGGTTTCCATGACTAAGGTCCTCGCCTTCCCACTAGCACTCCGTGGGGTTAAGAGGACTTGTTTTGGTTTCCATGACTAAGGTAAGATAACCAACAACAAGAAATAGAGTTACTTATGCCCCATCCCACACGACCTGGCAACCTGTCACTGTCCGCAAACAGGTGTGTACTTTCACTACGTACATTCACTTAGTTCATGCCAGCCCACCACCCATGCCACTTGTGACTCTCGCACCTTTGCCTCCACTCTTGTTCTTTTGCCTATTTTTCAAATAACGGTTGTAAAATGATCTTTTGTGTACGATTCTCAACATGGCAAAAACAACTTTTTTGTATCCCGACGGAGTGCTTAGTGTGAAGGCGAGGACCTGATGTTCAAACCATAATGGACGGAGCATTAATGATTTTTTTTAGTTAGTCATGTGTTACTTTTTGTTTATGTATATAATAAATTTACATTGCCCTAAATTAGTCAAGTGTGTTATGGAGTATTTTTTTTCTCTCCTCTCTCTTTATATGTATTGGAAAAAGGTAAGCTTAATTTTAAAGGCTACCATCAAATGGGGGTATGGGACTGAAGAGGTTGAGTGACAAATCATGAGGATATAAGATTGATCCATGTTGGGCCTATTTTGATGAGTGAGTTCTACTAATTAAGGTCAGTTAAAGTTTTAATTACAAATCAACAACTTAAATTTGATGTGGTTAAATATATGGGCACATTATTAGAATAACCCTAAATTTAGTAAACCCTTATCTACAAATGAGATCGTTAAATCATAATTAGTTTCACACTTATCTTACTGTTTGAAATGCTAAAATAATGTTTAATTAAATATTTTTAAATTTTGAATTGTAATTCTATTTTATGTTAATTCATTGCTTATATGTACTATTTTTATTTTGAATAGGTTAGTTAGACCTTAGTTGTGTTTACATGTTTAAAATTCAAGAATGGGTTCCTAATGATCTAAACATTCATGGAATGGTCGAATACAACCTTGTGGACCCGTTTCATTTCAGATATGCATCAAGAGAACTAAATTCGAGAATAAGCTAATTTGGACAGATTGGCATAGTATTAGTATTTTAACCATATCTTTTTGTGTATAATTAGGATTGATACAATTTTGATGGCATTGAAAAGAAGACTACCGTGGTTACAATCTCTATTTTATGAAGAAATTCATAATTCCAAATCTATATGGGTCAAATCTGGTATACAAACAGACAACTAGTAAACTAACCCGAGGCTAACACTTAAAGAATCTTTTCATTAGTTGTGATTGATACACATAAGGAAAGACAATGAGGCTGATTGGATAACTAAAGGAAGACTTAAAGATACTTATTTTTTAAATAAATAATTGATTTAGAATATAATCATTACCAAAGAAATAACCAATCAAAGATTCAATCAGGATGTAATCAAGAGATAGAGGCATCATCCCCTCCTCTTTGGAGCTCTCTTCTCCTATTTTTTTTTTCTTTTGTATTTTTGTTTTTAGTTTTATTTTAATGACTTTTTAAGCTCTCAAGCTAAGACTATAGGTGATTTGTAATAATCTAATATAGTTCTATTCATGTTTCACCAATGGTTTTAAGTAAGTATTAGTTATTTGAAGTGATGTTTATTTAATATTGTTATTCTTATTGTTTCTTTGTGATTTTGATACATAAGATGTTTGAAAGCTCTTTTTTTTTTATCTTTTGTGATTTTAATTCATAGAACTCTTGAAGAAATAATTCTTTTTATCCTTCATCTATACAAAGTATAACTTCTCTTTATTTTCGCTTTTAATGTTCATATTTTCCGGTTAGATAAAATATTCATTCGATTCTAACTGAGATAACATGATGCATGAAGAACATCATTAGATGTTACAATGATCCTTAATGCCTTAGTGTTTTCTCTTCTTGATTGCTTAACTCTTTATTTCCTCAATACTCTTCTACTCTTTCTTTCTTAATTTTTCCTTCCTCTATTTTTTTCATAATAATTTTCTTTGTTGCACAAGGTTTTCCCTGTGGATCGACTTTGTCTACTATAATTGGGAAGTAAAACAAATCTGAATTTGACTTCTTCATAGTCTTGTTTCAAATGTAACAACACTGTTCTAAGGTTCTAAATTAGAAAATGTAATCTCAATTGTTAATTTGACGGTGAAAATGAGCTACTATAATGAAATTGCTCATATGTCCAAATAGGCCCAAAATTTATAACCCCTTATTTTTTATAATGTTTTTGTCCCACCTTACCAAAAATTAGTAAGGACCATATTTTGAAAATCAACTTGAGAAACTATTTTATATATATTAGTAGTGGGTCCACACTATGCTAGGTCTAAAGTGTTGTAATTTTTGCATATGTCTAGAAGCATGCAAATAAAAACACAATTTTGAAGGTAAACTACAAAGAGATGGGGAAATCCTAAAATTATCACCCAAATCATTGTGGAACTAACTAACATGGGAATATTCGATCATATTAAAAAGTTTCACTTTACTAATGCATAATAATTTTTTTACACTACAAAATCACACTAGACTATGCCATGTAACATTTTCTCTATGTTTTGCGTGATTTTGAAAAAATTATCCACCAAGATTAACCCCCTGAGGAAATTAGTAAGAAAGCAACGTAGCTCAATACAAATTGACTAGCTTTTTGGGATCCATTCACATAGGGATTTTATATACTACATACAATTTTATATAATCAAGTTCTTTTCATAAACTATTACTCAATCTGTCTAATATTAATAGCTACAATTAAAAAATAGTGGTTTTTGTTGAAATGTGACACCTACATAAAGGAAAAATTAGATTATGATACTCTTTTTTGATAGCCAACAACTTGAACAAAATGGAGCTATTAATATGGAACAAACTTTTTTGCAAATGGAGCTATTAATTTAGGATGGAGGGAGTATAAGTTTATCTTATGAACATGACTATTTGCACCCGAAAAACTCCTATGTCCCCAGGAAAGGGACATTTTATAATTTTTTTACTCCAGTATCCCATCTTTCCCTCCAAAATAATGTTTAACTCCTATGTCCCCAGGAAAAGGACATTTTATAATTTTTTTACTCCAGTATCCCATCTTTCCCTCCAAAATAATGTTTATCCCCCCCCCCCCCACCCAAAAAGAAATGGACCCTTCTTCTTCCCTAGTCATGCAACTATGTAGAGCCACCGACAAGAGCACTTCCAGTTAGCAATGACAATCGAAATCTCCTTTTGTAGCAGTGGGTCTCCTTCCATATTCTTCTTTGGTAGTGGAGGTTTCGGGTAACGACAGCATGTAAGCTCATGCCATATTGTAAATAATTTTACGGTGCCTACCCATCGTCAGCAGTGAGTCCAAGAGTGATGGTCTTCTATTACATTTCTGGCAATGAGTGACTATTTAATATCCCAAATTTTCTTGGATTTTTTAAAATTAAATACGTAGAAAATGGGTTGTTTGACCCTTTAATTGTCTTAGTAGAATAAATTCCTCCATAGATATAATTTGTGGCTGAAACCTATGCAGTTAGAAGGTAGACAGAAATAGTCAAAATGCCACCAAGAACATGCGAATCGGAGATCGAATGAGGTAGATACTGCTGTTCGAAATTAAACATATCGTATAGTGCCCGTTTACTTGATTTAAATGTATATTTAGGCCGTTTAAGTTGTTTTGCGGGCCTAGTTGCTTAAAGTTCTGAAATTTATTTTTAGAGGCCCAATTAAGTTGTCTAAATGAGGGGGTTGACCCAACTCTTAAGGGGATTAGGAACCTAATCCCCATGCTTATAAAAGACCTTCTTAGGGCATAATTAGGGGAATTTTTTGGGGGGGGCTTGAAGGGAGGAGAGAAGGTGGTGAACGACGAGGCTCCAGTGATGGTGGTCAACAACAAACCAGCAATTAAAGTAGAATCTTTGTCTTTGTCTTCGAATCAAGATTTGTGAAGATTTTATTGAGTAATTTGTTATAATTTCTGCAACTATTGTGTAATAGTAAGTTTTGCAATCATTGTTCATATAATTACGTTGAACAACAGTCACTATTTCATAATTACAATGAATAGTGATTTTGGAAAAAAAAAATTTACTGGACGACCGGTAATCTTCCAGCAAGAAACCCAGTCGCCTGAAGAAAGCAACTAGGGGTGACCCACCGGTGGTAGGTTCCGCTGCAGTCGTGTGGGCCATTGTTAAAAAAAAATAAAAGGGCACTGGTAGCGCCGGTTGTGGCCGTGTTGCCCTAGCTGTGGTGGCTTCGGCGCTCTATGTAAAAAAAAATGAACAAGGGACCTTTTTGCCACTAGATGGCTGCGGTTTGTAAGCCTTGGCCTGCCCCCCCCCCCCCCCCTCTACCACAGTATGGGCAGCACTGCCAGAGGCCAGGCGGCCTTTGGTCGGTTGCGGGGAAGATGACCCGCGATGCAGGTCGTCGGGCACTGAACCGGGTGTGGTCGCTCAACCCAATTCGGTCCAGCTGAAAAAAACTATAACTGAACCGGGTCCGGTTCAATAATTTAATATCGTTGAAAAAATTTGAAACAAATTGCCAATGACTAGGAGGGCATATAGAGTATCTTGAATAAGTTTCAGACCAGGGAAAAATCTCAAAAATCTTTGAAATAACCAATTTACCCTTGTAAGTTGAAGCATAGAAAAATGGTTGTAAATGGCTAGATTTAGGGGCTCTGGTTCAGGGGCCTTTGAGTTGATTTAAAAATTGAAAAAAATATCAATGAGAGCTTAATATGTATCCTAAATTTGGACCAAGCTGTAAGTTAGGGGAAAAGGTCTATAAATAGATATTTGACTATTTTATCCCTAGGGTTAAGGAAAGATGATTAATTGAACCAGGGTCGGTTCAAGGGGTTTACAACCTCATTAAATAGCAAGAAAATTATCTCGCGTTTATAATGTCAAGATGTACCCTTGGGATTGACCATCAAGGTTTAGGGAAGCCCTAAACAAAAAGACAAAAATAGCTCCTATGTACTGACCGACCCACATTTGTGTGAAGGAAATTAACAGGCCAATGTGATACTGAAACCTTTTGAGAGGTTAAAGACTTACCTACCTGAGAGCAGAGAGGACAATGTACAATGTAGGATAATTATCTTAATACCCTTTGGTACATTATCATGCATTTTCATGAAAATTAATCTTAACAGTTTAAGTATAAACCACTCAAAATTATCATATAGTTTAGACACCATCAGGAAAAGGTAAGAGAGAACATTTGTTGTAATCGCTTCATTTTACCACAACACGGGAGGTCATCTGGTCGTCATAAAAAATATCGTACATCGGCCCAATTTTATAAACGCACTATTTTTCATTCAATTTATACACTTTCCAATCATACATCTGTTTAATGAATATCTTCTTTGAGATTTTTCATGCTAATTATTCTATTTTCTATCAAGCAAAGTGTTTGTTTCCCTTGACGTGTAATATTAAAATGTTTAATTTTGTTGTGAGGTAAAGCTATACTGGTCCGACTCATTCAATTTGGTTCTCTTTTCCCTTAGTCAGATTATTATTTCAAATGTCAATGAGAAATCAATTCAATATTAAATCTTATTTTTATTCTGAACGATTCTTAGGAAATTGTAAATAATCGTGAATTGGTGACTATTTTTACATTAAAGCTATATCTGTCTACCATTTTTTATTTAACATTATCACTTTTGTATTCAGTATGAACTTGGTAAAGACACATTATTTGATTAGCATTTTTTGATTCATTTTTACTTCATTATTATTACTTTAACCATTACTAATTTATACATAAAGCTCATTGATAGGTTAGTCCATATGGATATATTTTTCATATCTTAACATATATATGTTGTGCCTGAATTGGTGTAGTGTATTGAGGTTGTTCTAATATTTTTGTTGCGGGTTTAGTTCACTTGTACTATGTCATTTTCATGATGTAAGCTGACTTCGTGTTTTTTTTAGGTTACTATGGATCGAGTTCTGTTGTTTTTGGAACGAGCTAAATCCGGAAATTACTTTCCCACCCAGTCTTTGTTGAAAGCTAAATCATGTATTTTCATTTTCATGAGAGTGCGAATATTTCTAATATCATTATCGAGTTTGATTCTTAAGATTATGCTATGCTTGGACCTGGGTTGGTTTATATTGTTTATGTTGTTCATTGTTTGCATATATGTTGTTGATTTTGTGATAGCAATTTATCACTAGCTTAAGATTAATGAAAGATTAATTAAGGGGGTTAGATAGCTTTGGATTGGGCAAGAATACCAAATACCTAATCATGATAAAGACTAAAATACCTCAGAGGGGTTTGAGACTAGTTCATAGAGTGAACAAAGCCTTTGACCTGATGATTTACCTTAGTTGATGAACAATGGCAGTTTCGAGTTTCAACCCCAGCCTAGAAGGGGCTGATAAGGTTTGGGATAGTCATTCAAAATCCTAGCTTATTGATGAGCAAGATAGGGTTATAAATGGTTTCCTGAGTCTTAGCTCTATTGAGGAATTGTTGATTTGGCCGTGTAGATGCACCTCCCCGTTGGAGGGAGCTCTGTGTTAGTCGAGCTCACCACAAATCTATTGAGGATCATTTGGTGTACATGCATTTAGATTAGCTTACATCTATCTTAGTTGGCTTCTCCTACCATTTCTGTACAGGTGCAGTTGTGGACATGCCCTTCCACTCCGGTCACATCCTTTATGGGCTAGGATGGGTGATTGTATTTCCTGGTGGATTCCAGGGTTTTCATCATAGGATTACCTTTGAGCGTGGTCTATGGTGAGTGTATTATTTATCACTTAGGTTGACATCTAATGAGTCTGTCTATCATTGTGATTAGATAGGGATATTAATTATATAATAATGATTCGAGAGATAATCAATAACATTATTTGATATTGCTTGTTTAATTAGAACAAGTGGAACAATTAAATGACTTGCATAAACTGTAGGTTGGTTGAAAATACTTAAGCATTGCATGTGTGATGTTATGCTTCATAGGATAATGTAGTTTTAGGAAGAACTATGTCTGGATCCAATCTTATTGGAAACATTGGAGATGTTGTCTGATGAGTACATAGACAACTGACATCAGGTGATGTTGTCTTGATCTGCGAAATATTAATCAATACTTTTGTTCTTTTGAGACACTTCTACATGGGGAGGAGATGCTTGGTTGTTGTTTGGTCTTGTTTGCAAGTTCTTTAGAAGAGGACGTAACGAGATCAGAATGTTGGTGGGCAATTAAGGACGACATTACACTAGTGGGATCTAGTTTCTTACTTTTGCAATCAAGTAAGTAAATGTAATTACTAGCATGAGAGCAAACTTTACTTGGTTATTTATTTTCAGACAGATGACATACTTGTACTTAGAGGGTTAACATGCTATTTATCTAATTTTGACAAGTGCAATAATATCATATGTATTGATGTCACGCCCTGGCACTGCCCGACCCGAGCCAAACCCAATCCAAGGGCCGGTCAAGCGCTCAAGGGCGACGGAATTGAGAAAGAATAACGAATAGCGGAAGACTTAGCCCCTCATATGGGCGGTTTAACTAGCGGAGTTACGCACCTTACATCCTTTGAGCAAGAGTAATAAGTAAAATAAAAGAGGACTTTAACTCTGAACTAAACCACAAGTCTTATACCCACATACTTAGAATACTGAGCCAACACACATGGCTTGAATCATAAAGTCTCAAACATATCTAAAAACATAAGATATACATGAGTTTGAAACAAGAACCACCATACATGATATTCTATTATTATAACAGAGTAAATTAGAAAAACATAACAAAGTCTAGAGGCATCCATGCCTATTCCCATGCTCTCCCCGACCGTTCCTCATACAGAGGATCCTGCCCGACTACATATCGCACCATGCAGTCCCAAAACAAAAACACAGAAAATGGGGTGAGTAAAACTTAGTAAGGTTTGAATACGGTGACAATAATAAAAAAACCATCACGACATGAAAATATAGCAATTCATATTCATAATTGACATGGTATACCTTTTTTTGATCATTCCCTTGCTAAACCCCTACTTATCCATAAACATAAGATCGAACATGCATATAACATATATATCAATTCAAAGCATAAATGATCATATTATGACTTAGCATCCAACCTATATAAGTAGTGATCCTTATCTAATCACAATCAAGCATAATATTATACATAATCCGCACGAGAAGTGTCACTCCCACACTTACTGATCATGCAACCATATCACATAAACTTGCATGATAATGTCTTAATCATACAATTCAAATTATACATTCATATCATATAAACCTGCATAATAGTGTCTCAATCACATTATTTAGATCATGCATTCAAATCACATAAACCTACATAATAGTGTCTCAATCACACTAATCTAATATCCATATCCACAAACAGATGACACAAACATGCTCCTCTAGGACGTAGCCATCGAGCAACCCCTTGTCGGATAAACCTGCTCTTTGAGGCCGAAGCCCTCGAGCAACCCCTGCCCTTCAAGCCTAAACTCCCCAGCAACCCCTACCCATCAAAGTCGAGGCCCTCGAGCAGCCCTGCTTGTCAAGACCGCAATCCCAAGCAGTACATATGGTAAGCCAGTGCACTCGGACATACTAGCTGGATTCTCAGGGTCCAGATAATCTCAGTATGTTAGTCTCCTTATAGCATTTCCGCTCTTCTCAACCCAGGGAGGATCCATGTTCCAATCAGGAACTCAAATAGAAATTATGTCCTTTCAGACCAACCAAATTCCGATTAAGCCAACGATCGATTAATCCGGCACGCAATCTTACATCATTGAATACAATTAATAAATCATGGCTAAACATCTGTAAAGTCTCATTCAAGAAGTCCGTTCCATGATGGATGAAATCATGATACATACGTGAGCAAGATCTAAGTGAATTCCATCACATGGAACATGCTCTCATCAGTCCCCACATGCATCATATTCGAATCTTAAACAACCACGATTTCATAATAAATACCCCACATGTGTGTGTTCATACATCTCTAAGCATGTGACCATTCTTTGATCAAATCTAATCATAGTTACCAATTGAAATAATAGGTGAAATCTATCATAAACCATCGTTCCATTCATATAAAAGCAAATGCTCAACTCTTACAAGCATAATTATTCTACACACGAAGCTAGAACATGATATCACCATTCACCTACAATTCATTCATATTATAAGAAGACATATCATATCATGGTCATACAGTAACCTTTCAAGAAGCATGCTTAAACATAAGAAAGTCATCCACCCTAGATTCAAGATAAATCATACTAACACATCTAACCCTCAGCATGTATTTCCATATAAAACTTAAACATGCTCCATAATTCCTAACATAAATAGCATATCTTTCCAGTAGTTTATCCTAACTCAAAACACTCCATATGAACATTAGAAACAACATTTGGGAGTAAACATACTGAAATAAGTCTAGGAAATAAAATGCCCAAATTCTATTGCGTAGCCAATTGATCGGCCTGCAAGGCCGTTCGATCGGCTGGCCTTAAAATAGGCCAAGTCTGTCGTGTAGCCAATCGATTAGCCACTAGACCCGATCGATCGCCAACAAAGCAGATCAAAGTCTACTTCTTCCTTTCGAAATTCAAAAATGAAACACCATTAATAGAGCTTAAAATCTTCATTTCAAGCCTCGTACACCATCAAAATCAAATTAAACATTCCAAAACATTAAATCAACTCATTTTAAATCAAAAGCCTAAGTAATCAAGTCAAAAGATTAACTTTTTGCAAATCCATCATTAAAGCCCTAAATATGAAACTCATTCAATCAAAACACATAAAAATCGAGATTTACATACATATTATGGCTGAGATGAAAACCCATTACCTCTCCACTTGATTTGTGTCAGATTTACACTTTAATCACCTCTGAAACCTTCCAAAAGTAAGATTTTTATGTTAAAACATACCTAAACTTTATTTAGACTTGAAAATCATAAAACAAATCTTAGATCTAAAGCTTAGGAGGCATAAAATCGAATTTGTGAAGGATAGGGTTTGAGGTAGAGGAGTAAAACAATGATTTAATGCTTTGAAAACAGATTGAATCAATGAAGGAAGATAAGATTAAGAGGATTTTAAGAAAACCCTAAATATTAAGTAAGGATTAAGAAAATCTTACCTCTAATCACATCCTCTTTGGGCCTAATTGGGGATTAGGCTCTTGATTCTATGGCTTAGCCCTTTCCCAACTGGAAAAGGGTCAGCCCCTTTCCTTTTATAGGAAGGGATGGGCTATACCTAATTAAAACTTAGGGTGAGAATAGAATCTTTAACTAAAGTACGTATTTTGGCCATTTAATTAGAGCTAGAAAAATTCTAAATTTTTTTGTAATGATTCCATTGATGTATGAGACGTTTTGGATTAAAAACCCCAAATTCAACCGTGGGGCCCACAGGAGGGTCCCGCCAAACCCTACTTTTTGAGAAATTTGTGAAAATTCCAAAAATTCACAATTGAATCAAATTCACTTAGAACCCATAAATGGGAGGCTGATTTTGGTTAAAACCTTTGGAAAATACTTAAAGTTTGAAAATAGTCCATAACCGATCAAATTTAACATTAAACCATACAAAAACAATTAAACATAATGAATTTAAACCGGTTCAAGATTGGGGATCTTACAATTGATATTGATATTTATGAACCCCAGTTATCACGACTTAGATAATTAATTGATTTATTTGTTTTGTATTTAAGAAAGAAAAAAAATTATCGTGATTTATAGCATATCTTTTATTTAAAAATAGTTTTAAAAATCCGAGTTGTGACAGATTATCGCAGATTGATGGGGTAGAGGAGGGTGATTTGTGGGGAGCAAAAAACAAATATAGTTCGTATAGTTTAGATGCTGGGTACATATGAGAGATTTAGAAGATTTTATTTGGGGTACACAAGTAACAAGAGATGTAGGAGTTTTTTAGGCTACATATAGCCACGTTCTTATTTTATATATTGAGTTATATATAGGTCCCTTTAACATAACCCCCGGGCAATATGTCATGGAGTAGGAAGGTATAGTGCTTTTGACACATGCAGTGGCACACACATGTACTTATGTATTGCACATATGTTACACAACATTCTGGCACATTGATGCTCTGTGACAACTTGTTTATTGTATTCACTCATAACTCTAGTTTACCTAAGTTTATTAGTTGGAGTTCATTAGGCCGTTGCTATTACCACCAACAATGTCTCACTTTCCCAAAAAAAATTTATGTTTAAACTTTTTTGTTAATATTATGTTGTTTAGTGTTAAATTTGGCCACTTTTGACTTATTTTTTGATTTAGGGTAGTTAAATATGGTTTTAATCAGAAATTTGTTTTATTTAGATGGTTTTTATGTTAAAATAAGTTAATTCCAATTTTTCTGAAATTTTTGAAAAATTTAACTTTTTTCAGAAAAGTTAGGGCGCGGGTCCCATCGTTAGCCCCACATTCGTAAATTGAGATGATAGGTCCCACAAGACCCTAAAAATATCTTATTTCAGTAATTAAGTGTTTCAAAATTTATAAACTTTATTTTGGACTCAAAATAAATAAATTACCAATTTTTAGTGTTAAATTTTATTCGTACCCCGAAATCCTATTAGGTATACCCCATTACTTACAATACATAGAAAGGCACAACCTGATTCCCATTTTGGAAGGGCTAGAATCTGGAGGCTAAGAGGACCTAATCCCTATTCCATTAGAAGAAATTCGATTAAGGTAAGATTAGCTTGATATCTTCATTAATCACCTAGGGTTTTGCCTAATCTTTCTTAATCCCAAATCTTCCAAAGTTAAATCTTGATTTTTACCACCAAAGTTTCTGATTTTGACCTCTACTTCAAACCTCTAATGAGGGATTTTTGTTTTAGAACTAAACAAGTCCTAGATCTACATGTTTTTAAGTGATTTAGGCTTTATTAATCGGATTTATACATGTATTAACAAAACCATAATGTGGGTAGGGATTTGAAGAGATTAGAGTATAGATTTTGGACCAAGAAACTCCTTGAAGGTAAGGGTTTTTCTTCTAAAATAGGTATGTGTTTCAAATTTGAAGTTTATGATGGTTTATGTGGGTTTTGCATGAAGTTGAGCTTTAATGGTTGGTTATGTAAAACTTAATATTTTTAGTGATTTCTTTGTATTTTAGTTCATAAATGACTAGATCTCTCATATTTTAGACTTGGGTAATAATTATATAAAGTTTCATGATAGTTTTATCCAGACCGTTAGATCATTGATCTTACAGCCAAATTTTCACCATATCATTAAAATAGCCCAAACAACTCTCTATTTTAGATTCATGACTACGATATAGGTCCCTATAAATTTTCACATAGATTGGTGTTTATTTTATATTTTTTCAAAAATGTACAAGTTACATATTGTGATTATGCTAAAACATCTACTTAAGTTAGTATGGGATAAATGAGCATATGTGCAATTTTAAGTGAGATTTTGAAAATTTCTTCATAGTTACTGCATGATTATAATAGGTTTGACCATGGTGATGCAAATATATGCTTTCACATGTTATATTAATTTTAGGTGTTTTAGCTTAAGTATGACTATGTTTATGCTTACCTAAGTCTAGCATGAAGTTATAATTGATTAGGACTTGTGTTTTTCGAGGTTTTTGCAGTATTTTAATCATGATTTCAGTAAGAATAAACCATGATAGAATCATGAAAGCATACATATCACATAATGAGGGCCTGATCATGATGTGTATGTCAATGCTTAGATTTGAGTACCATTGCTTTGCACACACTATGTGCTGGTACTTGTGGTGATTATCTGACACATATTGATTATGAATGATGTACACATGGACTCATTGGAGCATATCTCATGTATTAGGATTCATGTAGTGTTGCTCACGTATGAACCATATTTCATGCATGCATCATGAGCTAGATCTACGAATGAGATTGTATCGAGAATAGCTGTGGTTGATTGATTGAATGCAATTGTGTGATATTGCTTTCCGGGTTAATCGATTGGAGAGTTATTGATTCAGCTTTATATATGAAAGGACAGAATTTTACATCCGATAGGATGGAGTTTTACGTCCCTCGGGGATAGGTTTTCCTCCTTGGGTTGAGAAGAGTAGCAATAATATAAGGAGACCAAACTATTGAGATTATCTAGACCCTAAGAATCCAGCTGGTTTGTTCGAGTGCACCAGCTTACCACGTGTCGTTGCTTGGGATTTCGGTCTTCACAAGCAGGACTGCTCGGGAGTTTAGGCTTGATGGGCATGGGTTACTTGAGGGCTTCGACCTTGAGGAGCATGTCAATTTGGTATGGGGTTGCTCGAGGCCTTCGGCCTTGACGAGCAAGTTTATTCTCTCTACTTATAAATATGCACGATTAAGATTGTGTGTTTGAGATACTTCATGTAGGATGAATGTTTATGAATATGCATGATTATGATTATATTTGTGAAACCCTTCATGAAAGATGAATGTTTATGGATATGCATGATATGTTAGTGTGTTTGAGACATTTTTCATGCAGGATGAATGTTTATGAATATGTATGGATATGTATAGTGTGTTTGAGAAACTTGTCATGTAGGATGAATATTTATGAATATGTATGGATATGTATAGTGTGTTTAAGACACTTGTCATGTAGGATGAATGTTTATAAATATGCATGAATATGTATAGTGTGTTTGAGATAGTTGTCATGCAGGATGAATGTTTATGAAGGAGAATGAAAATGCATCAATATGTATAGTGTGCTAGAGACCTCTTCATATAGGATGGATGTTTATGATTTAATATGATTATACATGCTATGGATGATATATTGAGATACTTTCATGTAGGACAATTACTTATGGGTGAGTATGGTTAAGTAATGAGAATGTAATCATAAATGATATGATATATGATATGTTTGACGTAATAGACTGTGTGAAATGTCATATTGTTTTTAGATTTATCGTTTCAGTGTTCAAAACCATGTTGAGTTTTATACTCACCCCATTTTCTCAGTATTTTCTATTTTGGGGCTCCTTAGTTCGACATGCAGATGATGAGGCCCCTCTTTATGAGGCGCATGTGGATAATGGTTAGGAGTAGGCATGGGAGCCTAGATATCTTACTATCTTTATTTGTTTATTCTGTCGGTGTGCTAGAATTTCATGTTTGGTTGACTTTGTCTCATACTTTATTAGCCATTGTGGCTTTAGACTTATTTCAGATGTTATGACTTTAACCATGTTGATGGCTTAGTGTTATAAGATTGTGGGTTGAGGTTTGAGAACTAATTCAGCTTTGATGTCCTTTATATTTTTGCTTATTTTTTATAGCACAAAGATAAAGCGGTACATTACTCTACGCATGTTATACTGGTTAGAGGGGTCAAGTCTTCCGCAATTCAACACTTCGTCGCCCCAGTGTGCTTTGACCGTCCCTTAGACTGGGTTCAACTCAGGTTGGACGAGTGTTAGGGTGTGACAAATGTTCCCTTCCCCCATGTGTTAAAACTTTTCTATGCTACATACCCTCTGACAAAAGTTCAACAAAAAATGTCAGAAAAAAAACATAGAGAGAAAAGAATAAAGCTAGGAAAGTCTACACTACAACATAAAAAGTAAAAAAGGTAAAAAGTGACAATATTCAAAACCATACCGCCCCTATTACCTCATGTATCCCCCTTCTTCTCCTTCTCTTCTTCCTTAGCACTAGCCATGATTGTCGCCATTGAGATTGACGTTGACAACTGTTGCACAACATTCTAGCACCATGCTATATTTGCTCATAACTCTAGTTTAGCTGAGTCTATTAGTCGTAATTGGTTAAGCCGTTGCTATTTACCACCAACAATGTCTCACTTTCCTTAAAAAAAAATTATTTTCTACTTTTTTTTAATGTTCCCATCTCCCATGTGTTAAAAGTTTCTATGCTACATGCCTTCCATCAAAAGTTTAACAAAAAGGTGTCAGAAAAAAACATAGGGAGAAAAGAATAGAGTTAGGAAAGTCTATACTACAACATAAAAAGTAAAAAAGGTGAAAAAGTGACAATATTCAAAACCATACTACCCCTAATACCTTATGTATCCCCTCTTCTTCTCCTTCTCTTCTTCCTTTAGCACTAGCCATGATTGTTAGCACCGAGATTGCCACTAACCACGGTTGCACAACATTCTAGCACCATGTTGTTTAATGACAACATGTTTAAAGTAAATGCTCATTACTCTGGTTAAGCTAAGTCTATTAGTCGTAGTCCATTAAGCCACTGCTATTTACCACCAACAATGTCTCAGTTTCCCTGAAAAAAAATTAATTTTTACTTTTTTTTAATGTTCCCTTCCCTCATGTGTTAAAAAATTTCTATGCTACATACCCTCCGTCAAAAGTTCAACAAAAGGTGTCAGAAAAAAAAACATAGAGAGAACATAATAAAGCTTGGAAAGTCTACACTACAACATAAAAAGTAAAAAGGGTAAAAAAGTGACAATATTCAAAACCATACCACCCCTATTACCTCATGTATCCCCCCTTCTTCTCCTTCTCTTCTTCCTCTAGCACTAGCCATGATTGTCGGCATCGAGATTACTGCTGACAAAGGTTACAACACCCCTGGAAATCTCATTAGTTACTGAAAAGAAGAGGAGGAGGAGGAGGAGAAGAAGAATAGAAAGAGGAGAATAAGAAGAAGAAGAGGGTGGGGGGAGGTGTGTAGAAATGAGGAGGAGGAGGAGGAAGGGTTGCGAGTTCGGCAGCCTCTATCACATTTGCCCAATAGTTGCTATGAAGAATATGAGAAGGAAGTGGAGGAGGTCAAGGGTTATTACTTTAAAGGTTAGAGTGCTGCCAAGAAAGAAAGAAAAAGGCCAAGATCAACTGTGTACAAAAGAGTAATTATTCATTAATTTAGGCAATTACAAAAACTTATCAAAACAAGGCTTATCATGCCTTAGAAAAAAATCAAAGTCGCACAATCTACATAGTTAATACGTAACAAAAAGACTTAACAAAATAAATTCAAAGTGTAGATCTTTCGAAGTTCTATGGGCAATCTTCATTAACAACATCTTTGTAGCTCAAACCTGCAGTGTCTAGAGGTGGGTAAGTATAATTATATTCAGTAGATATAGTTAAATTCTATTAGCATTCTAAAACATAAAGCATAAATAAATATGCATAAAAGATTATCATGATAATTTATATTTAAAAGTAGACTCAAAATAGTATTATCGACTAACAAAATCCAACACGCTTCTTATATGAAAAGACAGATAAAATAGTTTTTCACAGAATTCGATAAACTCGAATAAATTGTTCATAACAAGAATCTGATAAAACATTTAAAATTGGATATATCATCATTCATAGAATGCCACTGATACCAAAGCGATATACACCCGTGCTCGTGGGGCAACGGGATCAAAATGAAAGAGATCTTCACACGATATCTAATTTCATGGGTGCACCATATGCCACAATAGGCAGTACCCATAAAATTACTTTCAAGGTCGGAGTGTGGCCAATTTGAAATAAAAATATGGGTCAAGATCAATTGTGTACAGAAGAGTTACTATTCATTAATTTAGGTAATTACAAAAACTTTACAAAATAAGGCTTACCATGCCTTATCAAAATCAAAGTCTCACAATGTACATAATTAATACGTAACAAAAAGACTTGACAAAATAAATTCAAAGCGTAGATGTTTCGAAGTTCTATGAGAAATCTTCATTAACATCATCTTCTTCGTTTAGACCTGTAGCATCTAAAGCTGGGTAAGTATACATATACCCAGTAGATAGAGTTAAATTCTATTAGTATTCTAAAACATACAGAATGAATAAATAAGCATAAAATATTCTAATAATAATTTACATTCAAAAGTCGACTCAAAATAGTATTATCGACTAACTGAATCCAACACACTTCTTATACAAAAAGTCAGCTAAAATAGTTCTTCACAGAATCTGGTAAACTTGAATAAATTGTCCGTAACCAGAATCTGATAAAAAATTTATAATTGAATAAATCACCATTCATTGAATGTCGCCGATACAAAAGCGATATACACCCATGCTTGTGGGTCAATAGGATCAGAATGAAAAAGATCTTCCCACGATATCTCATTTCATGGGTACACCATATGCCACAATAGGTGGTACCTAGGAACCATAACTCTGATAGCTTTTAGGCAAATAACTACCCTTCGAAACCGATGATAGTTTTTGGGCTTTATACCAAATAACTACCCTTCAAATTCGATCAAAATCAATAGTAATATCATTCAAATAATGCTAATATTTTAAATTTTGTACCATGATGAAATCCATCTTAGAGGTGCATGATACACTATTATTTTAGTGTTTGCCCGACCCATAATAAATATCATCTTTTTTCAAAATAATCTTTTATCAAATATATACAAAATCGAACGACATAGTCATCACACAAAATTAGAGTTTAAAACCACCTATCCTTCGCTCTTGAAATTAACCAGATTAATGGCTCACGGTCGAAGTATTTTCTCGTTCTTTGGCTTAGGATCAGCAGATGGAGCCTCTACTTGTGCTGGGATAGGATTTCCTTCTAGATTAGAAGCGGCAGACAGAGCCTCCCCTTGCATTGAGAAGAATCCTTCTTCCAGATCAGAAGTGGCAGACAAAGTTTTTCTTTGAACTATGACATTTTCCTCTTCTCAGCCTGAAAGCAGTAGACGGAGTCTCCCCTTACCTCGGGTCATTTCCCCTTTTAAAGTAAATAACTTGAAAAATAGATCACTCTATGATGTAGAGCGCCCTCAAATTAGCTAGGAACAATTTTTTTTTTTTAAAGAAATCGGATGAGAAATGGCTTAGAAATGAGAGTTTAAAGCTTTAAAACAGGCAAAGGTAAGAAAGGAAGAAAGGTGAAAAATGGTCTAAATGGAAGTCTACCCCCCTTTCTATACAAAACTTGAACCATTAGATGCATGCCATGTAGCACGTATCCGATGGCTAAACAATCATCGTATGTCAGCACTAATGCACGCCAGCACATGCATCAATGCTGATGCAAGTGCCAAAAGGTGTGCCATGGTCTGCAATTGGGCAAGCTAGCTGACTATTTTTATATTTTTAAATTTTATTTTTAATATAAAACAAAATTTAAAAATTCACATGAGCGTAACTTCTTACCCCAAACTCGAAATTGTGCGTTCTTAGTATTGTTGGACTCGTATCGATGGGTCCTTCGAAACAAGATCCCACAAGGGCGTGTTTTATTGTCAATTTAAAGTGGGCCCTGCCTACAACATGCTTCCAGAGGTTGAGCTTAAAATCCCGGTGTCTGATTGAAGCATTTTTTGGCTCAATACATTTGTCTCTTTGAACCCTATCAAATATCTTAAGGCTCCTCCAAATGAATTAAGCTCAAAATAGTCTATTTTTTTTTTAAATCGTTTATTTGGCCCTAGAACTCAATAATAGGCCTAAACGTTCAAATTTTAAAATATTGAAATTCTGGGACATTACAACGTCGGCTCCATGCCATCCTCACAATGGCTCCATTACTGGAGTGGGGGGAAATGAGGGGAGTAGGTACGTGAGATATAATTTTTTAATGGTGGAAGGAGTAAAGTGTGTGTGAGAGATTTTCTTATATTTAATTGGGGGAAGTGAGTAAAGAGGGGACGTAAGAATAGTTGTGAGAAATAGGAACGTTCAATCCATTATTTCCTTTTATGCTATTGTCTAATAACCCTTAGATTATCCAAGGAGGGATGGTCTTCATTTATCATTATTAGGTGTTGACCCCCTTGGGTACGCCCAACTGCTTAATGGTCATCCTGGACTATGTAATGGCTGCTAGATTTCTCTTTTAGTTTAGTGAATAAATATTCTGGGAGCAACATGCTATGTACACCTTTCGCCTTCAAGGATGGTATAAGGGCGGGCTACTAGTTCAAAGGTGACTAGGTCTAACTCCAAGAATGAGGTTTAGTTTTTAAGAGCATGCTCCAATGAGGGAGTAGTTGATGAGGATGGGAATGAATGTGAACACTAAGATGGATGCAGATGATGTTGTAAGGTTTTCACAAAAAAGGTAATAGAGGGTGGGATGCTAATTTTTCGATGTGTAATTAATGAACCTTATCTCAAAACTCTTATGTTCATTCATAGTTTTTTATTCTGTTGGATATCTTTTGATATACTCATGCATCCTAGTGATGCAGGTTTGTCTGTGTCAATGTAAATGCTAGTGTCAGGCCCTACATAGCCTTTGTGGATTTGGTATTGTGCTTGGCCAAACCAAGGTCTTGGATCCCTACTATAGTATGGTGCGACATGTGTGGTGTCAGTTGCTTTATGATATTTTTATATTTATAACATGAATTGGCTTGCAAAGTCGACTTGATCTTGTAAAATGATGTTTATCATATAAAGTAATTAAATACTTTGTTATCTATATGTGTGAAAAGTAGCAATATGGCCTGGGTAGTAGCTTTATTACTATTTTGTTATGTATTTATATTATTGAAGATATATATTTGCATTTCTACACTTATGAATTTAAAAAATGGATTTAAAATTTTCAGGTTGTAACATCACCCCTACTTGAATGCACACAAGAATTGAAATGATCTACTACTTTTCTTATCTAAGCCCTGCTATCTTATCTTTAACTGAAGAAATCATATCGTTTAGCTAGTCCACTTAATAATCATATGAAATATTACTCAATTACATGATCAAATATGATGAACCCGATCTTTATTATTATTATTAAGTCTTATCGATGTTTGAAAACTCAAGACATGTTCTCTGCTATAAAATTATTTGAGTAAATTCAACTCGGAGTTTTTACAAAATCAAATTGGACTAATATATTGAAATGTTATGAAGAGACTCGGGCTCAAATGCAATTGCGTGAGAATGATTATCATGCACCGTTGAATTTCAATCTAGTGGTACACATGACTTGCAGGGGGAGAGGGAATTTGTTTCTGCCTCCTTGGTTGTTGGATTCTCATGATGCTTGGGCTCAAGCAAGCGTGTGAGTGCCTTGACTCATATAAATTTTATTCTTAATGTATTATGCAAAACATTTTTTTAATAATAATATTAATTTATTCTATTAGAAATAAATATGTAAAAAATTGTACAATGATTACATTATTCGTATACATGGAAAATGCTAAATCTATGTATATGTAAATATTTTGACCAATAAATAAGATTAAAAAAATAGTTGAATTTGATACATTGTATAAATTTTGAAAATATTTATTACGGAAGATGAAGCAATATTAATATTAGTTAATGGAGTTTCACTCTGAGATACCATCATGAAATCATGTTACTTTTGAATCATCACAATCTTTGACTTGAAAAACAGGACTGGAGTAAACTATGAGAGTTTTTTACTTAAAATGTTGTATAAAAATATAAATCTTAGTACCCTCTTATATTTTATTTACTGGCTTACATTAGTAAATAAATAAAATCAAAAATTTTAAAATTCATAAGACCTGCATTAATTTAAATCAAATATAATAATTTTATTTATTAATGGGACACAAAGCCGATTATTGTTGAGGTCATTGGATATCTTTGGTTCGAATTCAACCCTCTACCATATAAGGTGTGTGTAGGTATGGTAGGTGTACGAGTTATAATAGTTAAAAATATTCTCTTTATCCTACATTAAAAGCTCCTATTTGATTTTTGTCCTAAAATTAATTTATTTTAAAAAATTAAATAGAAATATTAATTTAAGTAGGAGGGAATATATATTAATGACACCAAAGCACTAGGGGAAAAAGGTTTACAGTTCATGGAAAAACGTGGCCAAGATGATAATAAAGCAATTATTATGATGAGAAAGGCTTTGTCTTCACATTATCCGTCATAAGATAGAAAACCGACCCAAACCGTTGAAAGATTATTACCTTCTTTTGGTACATAGATAATTTTGTAATCAATTGCACACTAATATTTTATTTATTGGTTGATTAATATGGTTCATTTTAATATCCAAACAAAGCATGAGCGGTCCAAGTATTGGGCAAACATGGGAAGTTCGGACCATACGATACCCTCTTTACTTTCCTGATTTTGACCTCGACCATATTGCTATATACTCAGCGACTTTGTCTGGGGCTGCTTTCCCCCGGACTCCGACCAGAATTTCACAGACGCGGTGGCTGAGTTCGATCCGATCTAATGACGGGCTCCATCTTCTTCAGCTCGTCAATAGTGAAGACCACATCAGAGAACTGCTGGTCCTTCTCATTTCTCAGTCTTACAATCCCCACTATCTCATCCACAATCGGCTTTTGCACTCTTGGGTGCGTGTGAATGAGTCAGAAGAACCATGACATAGCTAGTGTGAAACATACTTATATCGATTGAGCCAATCCAAACAGAAGTAATATTTTCTTCCAAAACAAATAATTAAACAAGTATCTGTTCAGCTAAATCGAAACAACTTTGCACAATTTTTCCAGTAAGAAATCAATTCCAGAAAACAGAGTTCGAACTCATTTTCTATACAGAATGAAAATTCAAATATAACATAAGAAAAACAACACAATCCAGGGATCCACCTGGTTGCTTGAATCCACAAGCTAACAGAAATCTTCGTTGAATCCACAATGAACTATCCTCAAATCCATGAGAATCAATCCACCGAGCTTCAGCTTCAGTAGTCCTGGAGTATTCAAAAGTTGGCCAAAAGATCCCTTCCTTCCTTCAGACAAACTATTTATACTAATAGCCCTCCACACCTTTGATCCGATTGTTCCAGATCATTTTCAAAATGTCCCGCCTTTTATTTCAGCTTTTCTGTAATACTGTTCTGAAATCCTCCCGACGAAGATGATCAACCATATTAATGACTGTTTTAATTAAACTCATTTGTCTTAAATGCCCCTTCCTGTTCCAATTAATTACCCATTAAACTAACACTAATGTATTTGAAACGTTAGTGATTACCCACAATACCCCTCGTGTTAAAGATTTGCAGCAAATGTTCGATCAAATGCGCCAACGACTTTCAATGCCTTCAATGCTTAAACCAAATTGTTCATGCTATTGCATCAAAGCATCCCTCCCAAATAAAGCTCGACCTCGAGCTAATCCAAAAGAGGACCAAGATAATCAAAGAGGTCAGAAACATTAAATGTTTTAGAAATAGGAAAAGATGGAGGTAAATCAATGGTGTATGCATTATCATTGATTTTTTGTAAAACCCGGAAGGGACCAAACTTCTTGGGAATTAATTTGGAACAAACACCAGCTGGTAAGCGATCTTTTGTCAAATGGACCATAACCATATCACCCTCTCCAAAACTCTTGGCACGACAATGATGATCAACGAAAGATTTATAACTCTGAGTAGAACGCTGCAAATTCTGATAAACCTGCTGATGAATAGACTGAAGTTTAGACAGAGTAGTGATAGCTTGCAGATTTTCACCTGGTTGTTTGGGATGAGTAAGCAGATCCAAGGTATGTCGAGGTAAGTGCCCATACACAATTTCAAAGGAGCTGTAACTTGTTGATCTGTTGGTAGCAAAATTATAAGCAAATTCTGCTTGTGCAAGATAAAGATCCCACTGCTTAGGAGTATCACTTGACAAACAACGCAACAATGTCCCTAACGACCTATTCACTACTTCAGTTTGACAATCTATCTGGGGATGGCAAGTAGAACTAAATTGAAGTTGTGTATCCAATCTCTTCCACAATGTTCTCCAAAAATGACTGAGAAAGCGGTTGTCCCGATCAGATGTGATGGTATGTGGCACTCCATGATGTTTCACAATTTCTTTAAAGAACAAAAGGGCAACACGAGTAGCATTTGTAGTTTTTTTACATGGAATGAAGTGAGCCATTTTAGAAAATCTCTCAACCACTACAAAAATTGAATCCACTCCACGTTGTGTTCTAGGCAGACCCAATAAGAAAGCCATAGAAATGTCAGTCCAGGGTGATTGTGGTATTGGTAATGGCATATAGAGACCAGTGTTCTGCTTGTGTCCCTTAGATTTTTGACAAATCAAACAACCAGCAACAAATCGAGTAACATCTCTCTGAAGTTTGGGCCAGTAGTATTTTGTAGTAATCAGTTTGAAAGTTCTATCCCTGACCAGATGACCACCTAAACCACCACTGTGAAGTTCCTAAATTAACTGTTCTCTCAAAGAACATCTTGGAATACATAGTGCATTGCCTTTATAGAGATATCCTTCACAGATACTAAACTCTGTTTTGAACTGTAATCCTAATAAACATTGCTGCCAAATATCTTTGAAATCTGAATCAACTGAATACAATTTTGGCAAAGTTTCAAATCCAAAAACAGAGGTTTGTAATGTCAATAATAAGACTGACCTCCTGCTTAGGGCATCAGCCACCTTATTGATGGTACCAAATTTATGTTTAATTATAAAGGTGTACTCTTGGAGATCACTGAACCATCTAGCATGCATACGGGCCACTTTTTGCTGTGAATGTAAAAAACCTCAAAGATTGATGGTCAGTATGTAGAATAAACTCCCTATGAAGAAGATATTGTCTCCAATGTTTTAAAGCCTGGACAACAGCAAACAACTCTAAAGTGTAAGTTGACCACTTCCTTCGAGCATCACTGAGTTTTTCACTATAATATGCCACAGGTTTGCCTTCCTGAATGAGGACAGCACCAATACCAATACAAGAAGCATCGGTTTCAACTTCAAACACCTTGTCAAAGTTTGGTAAAACCAGTATTGGAGCTGACACTAGTTTACTCTTCAATAGTTGAAAGCTTTTATCAGCTGCATCAGACCAAACAAACTGATTTTTGTTTAAACACTCAGTTATAGGGGTTGCAATCATACTAAAATTTCTTACAAATCTTCTGTAAAATGTAGCTAGTCCCAAAAAACTTCTTAACTCAGTCACTGTTTTAGGAACTGGCCCATCAACTATAGCTTGAACCTTAGTCTGATCAACATGTATTCCCTTGCAGGTCCCGCACAAGCTCAACTAGTTTGTGAATTTTTTCACAAAGATGGGACTTTTGAGCATAACAAATTTTTTTTGATAAGAATGGATTAGGTATTACTTAGTGAATCTTGGAGTTGAAAAGTCATATCTTTCTCCTAAAAGTATACACATCGATCTTTATAATGGATCCATTTTTAATGCTTCCTGCTCAACGTGAGCCGAGCATAAAGAATGCACAGGAAGCGTCCATATTCACAATTGACGGTGCACACACTAATGCATGTTAGCACACGTGATATTTACACTAACGTATGCTAGCATGTGCACCGTTGATCTTAAAAATAGATGCTTTGTGTGAGATTTATGCTTGGCTCATTGTTAGAGCATAGCATGGAAAACGCTTCCCTTTATTAAGTATCGCTATTTTAATTGTAAGGGATAAGTTTTTTTTTTTATTGGTAAAAAGGGGAAGAGTACTCCCTTCTCAAAAAGCCAATGTTGGTCATTTTTTATAATTTTAAATTAGATTACATCATAAAGAATTTAATTTAGTTGAATTAAATATGTGACTAAATACGATTCATCTTATTAAGTGTAAAAAAGCAAACATATGCAAAATTTTATATAATTTTTTTAACAAATATGCATTCCCTATATTTTATATTAATAACTTTACTTATTTTTAATATGAATTATATATAGTTCATTTTCAAAAACTAAATAGGTCTATTAACGTGACACAGAGGGAATATATTACTTAATTTGATTATTATGATTTAAACAATGAAGAATACTATTAATATCATATATAATAGAAAAACAAAATTTTGTTAATATGCAAATTTTAAAATGAAAGTATTATTGTCGTCACGAAGTCACCTTATAATGAACTTTTATGAGTTCAAGAAGTTTGACTCAAGGTAAGATTTCTCAAAAAGTCAATATGGGCAATGAGTTTTAGATTTTTTAGCTTTTCATGTAAGATTGTACTCAATCCTTGTAACGCCCCGACCTGGAAACCCGATTCAGACCGGGGGGGTTATTCGGAAAATAAAATTGTAGTTAATAAAATTAAACAAAAAAAATTAAAATAAGACAGGCCAGGAGCGGCAAGCTATGAGTGCGATAGTCATAACGTTCTTCTACGCACTACTGAACTTTAGCGTTGTATTGTCCATAGCTTAGAACAAACTTAATTTTATAACTAATTTAGATTGGGCCAATGTCGCCTTGTCGTTGGTTGTCTACATATGTATTGGATAACATCTTCGATAATACTCCAATACGAAAGGATCCGAGTGTAGTTCTGCCTATTGGCTATTACATGCATCACGAATAAGAAAATCATATACATTAAAATACGTATATTGTTATAATTGAATATCATTTAGAATAAGACAAAGATCTCATAAAACATCAGATTTTAACAAAAGCTCATAAATCAGCAGAAATACATATCTCCCTCTATTGTAGAAGTGAGCAGAATATTATTAAAATTACATGTGTCTCTCTATCACATAGCAGTAGCAAAACACAAAACAAAGTAGTTCAAATCATATTATATCACATCAGACAATAACAAATTTCATCCGACCATAACAAATCATATCAAATCAGATCAGAACATATCAGATTAAACAAAGTATTCTAAAGCAAATCGGATTAGAGCATATCATATAAAATCAGATCACAATGTATTAGAATCTACTAAATCATAGCAAAATATATATCTTAAATAATATATATTATTAATTAAGATATGCATGCATATAAATATAATTAAATTGAAAAGTTTGGAATGCTTACTCACCTTTTAGTTTTGGAAGTTGCAGCATTTGGAGTTGCTCGCTTATAAAACTAAAGTAAATTGAAACTAAAGTAGCTAGAATTATCCTAATACTAATTTAGTAACAAATCAACACCGTCCCCAGCAACGGCGCCAAAAACTTGATCATTTATAATTAAACCTTTAGCAAGTGTATAAGGTAATTGTACTAAAATAAGTATTTAAGGGTTGTCGAACCTCAAGGACGGATGAATTATTGCTAAATATGTAACATCCGGGATTTTTCTAAATTCTCAAAGTCGACCACGTGGATATTAGGGTGTTGGACCCCTTAACCTTCTCATTCGAATAATTTGATCATTAGTTAGAAGTAATGGTTTAAACTTATATGGTTAGAAAGCAGACAGAAAGTGCTTCAAAACGCCTCTAAGAAGGCACAAATCGGAGTTCAGATGAAGAAGTTATGATCGTTCGAAGTTATATATAAAGCGCACGACCCATTTACCTAAATTAGACGCGTAATTTGGCCATTTAAGTTGCTATTTTTGTAAGGGAAATTAATAAAAATATGTTCAATTAGCCCAACTTTTAATGAGATTAAAAAACCCTAATCTCTATGCATACAAAAAAGATAAACTGGGGACGGTGAAGATAAGGAAAAGGGGACGACGAGAAGAACAACAAAGAAGAGCAAGAATAGCCGATGCTGACTAAGATTTGTCCCTCCTCCGGCACCAGCGAATTGCCTGGCACCTAGTGCCCCGACCTTTTTCCCTCTAGTTGGAGGACTTGACAGTGGACACCCAGACATGGGAAAGAGAGATGAGCCCTATTCCAGCCCACCGAATATTTCATTGTTGTGCACAATTCAAAGGGTAGATCAAGCTTTGGTGGTCATGTATTTTCACAATTGAGGATCTTCAGAACCAACCATGGCGCTCATCAGGAAGCTCATCATTCTCATCGGAGCAGATCTGTTTTCTCTTCTCCTTTGCTAAAATAGTTGGATCAATACTTTCCTAAGGAAAGTTACCCAATTTTCTTTCCGGTGTTGCTAAGGTATGGCCTCTATCATTGTTGGCTCATCAATTTCAAAATCTGTATCGAGTTATGTTCCTGATGTAATATCTAAACTCAGTGGTTGCTTGTGACTTGATATGACTCATCTAATTTGTTAGAGTAAAATAAATTTATGGTTGTGTGGTAATGTTATTAAGAAGTCTAAAATTGATCGTAAAACAGGCTGACTGCTTGTAGGTTGCATCTCGGTTCAGTTCCGGCGGTTCATGTAGAAACCAAACCGAACCGAATTTTGGAACCGAGATACAAGAACCGAACCAAATTCAAAAACCAAAATTCAAGAACCCCAAACCGACATAAAAACCGAAACCTAACTAAAAACTGAAACATTTTAATTAAATTACTTTAATTAATCAAAATTATATAGAAATAATACAAAATTGCCGATGTTGCAACTTATCATAAAAATTTATCATACACATTTATACATCAAAACTTGATAAAAGTCTCAACACTGTTCCTTTCAGCTTGGCCCATTTCAAAAGTCTTTCTTCTTAGAAGACAGAGCTTCACTCCTGAATCCTGACATAGTAAAAGAAAACAAAAGTAAACTAAGCACTTGATGCTACTACATAATTTTAAAAACAAAGACAGAAGTTCAACTTCGTAATGGCACACCTTGTCATTGTCCAGTTCTGAGCTGAATGAACTGAGAGTATGATCTAAACATTCCAACCAACCATTAAAGAAACACAAACACAATTCAGTATGCAATTAATAAAAAAAGCATGGGAAATGCACAATAAACATGTATCAAACTGAAAGCAACAAAGTGGTATGTCATATTAATTGGGTTTGTAGACAAACAAATCCGACAAGCCAGTAAGAAGCAACAGGAACACACATAAACGGCTTGTCACCTTCCATTTGATTCCCGAAAATCCAAACACAAACACGGATAAGAAATTATAAACAAAGCCGACAAACAAAACACATACTTTCCTGGAAGTAAAAACAAAAACTTGATCCCTCTGAATTAGCAGGCACAAATACAACCAAAGGAATCCGCATCCAAACAAAGGCAGCTCAAAGAAAAAGGTAGAGAAACACAGTACCGAAATGGGAGTAGGAGTCGAAGTAGTAATCGGCGTTGGTCTTTTCGCTGCCGATGACATCTTTGGAAGGAGGAGGAGAAGGGGCCGGAGAGAAGGAAGATGAAGGGTTGGACCGTCGGAGGGAGCCATCGCGGCGCCGCCGCCCGGTGGGAAAGGGACTGGGAGAGATTTGGGGGCAGAATGAGATTTAGGGCTGAGGGGTTAGGAAATGGTGAACGAGTGAGTGTGAAAGGCTTTTATACATGGGTAAATATTTCGGTTCGGTTCGGTTTCGGTTTTTTTTCGTAAAACCGAACCGAACCGAAATCTATTCAATTTTTTTTGTTTAGAACTGAACCGGAACCGAATAAGGAACCGAACCGCTAAATTTCGGTTTGGTTCCGGTTTTTTGATGCAGCCCTACTTGTGATGAGTGGGGAAGACTACCTCTTGGACCGGATTTAATTAATCTGGTCCGGTTCAAATATATATATATATATATATTAGAAAAAATATATTACAAGATGGGGCTGAATTGGGTCCAAATGGTTTATATATTAGAAAAATTTAGAAAAAAAATATATCTAATGACTGGAGGAGCATGGCGGGTGACTTGACTAAATTCTGGCTTAGGAAAAGTCCCAGAGATTGTAAAACAACCTTTTTATCCCTAATAGTTAAATTATCATGTGAAAACCACTTACTCGATTTAGGGGCTCCGATTTAGTGGGCTATGAGTGATATAAAAATTAGGAAATTTCTTAGTGAGAGTTTAATGGGTAACCTAATTGTATGTTAAACCACTCAGTGAGGAAAATCCCAGTGAGTGGGTAATTGACATTTTATCCTTAAGGTTAATCGTAAACCATTAAGTTAACTTGGGTCAGTTCAAGGGGTTCGCGACCCTGTAACACGCCAAAAACATTACACATAGTCTATGAAGTCAAGTAGTACGTTTGAGTTCACTTTTGGACCCGTCAGATGTCAATAAGCTTTAAACCAAATGACATAAATACCCTTTGAGTTAACCGCTAACATTCGTGTGAATGGAAGTGTGAGTTAGTTAGAAAGTGGAGCCTTCTGAAAAGTTAATGACTTAAAATAATTAAAAGGGTAGTGAGATGACCAAATGACCCAAGGGAGGGTAGCATACCCTAAGTGGTAGAATTACCCTAATGCCCTTAAGGGCAGTATGTTCCGTTTCTATCAAAACTATTAACCTAACCACTAAGCATTAGGGTACGCTATAGTGACGTGGAATGTCTTCAAAAGGAATGGGTGTGACTAGTAAGTGACACGAAGACTTTGTCAGATCATTGTATCACCGGAAACAAGGGAAATAACCCTAATTCTCAAGGCTTAGGACAGCAGATTATATGTGTCTGCAACCGAGTACATTGATCAACTAGAGTATTAAATACATAACTCGTGCGATGTGTTAGAGTTAATTACACTCTCGGGCTTGAATTCTCTAAACTCTGGCCCTGCAAATGAGTGCAACAGGCCTCCGTTTATTATCTATGTACCTATGTGATTGCATAGTATATATGTTATTTAATCTAATGCTTGTATTTATTATCGATGCAATTGATTTGTATTGGTAACTTAAGATTAATGAAGTTTAATCAAGAGACATGGGTTGCCATCGGATTGGGGGAAGAACACCTAATCAAGATAATGACTAAAATACCCTCAATAGGGTTTGGGACCGGTTCATAGAGTAAACAGGGCCCTGACATAGAATTTTACCTTTGTTAATGAACTGAGGGTGGTTATGGGATGTTCTGGGAGTCATAGCTCAGTGGATGAGCTATTTGTTGGGTCGATTCACAAGGTGAAGAGGATCCAATGGTTGGGCAAAGACTTGACTGGATTAAAATAATCTAGTCTAAGTTTCAGATGTTTGGGGGAGTCAATGGTCATAAAGACTTGAGGCTTCTATGGATTCATTGGTAATGTCTTAAAAGACATTTTTCCCAGAGTTGGGGAATGGTGGAGATTGCGATATTCTTCTTCATCGTCACGATGATTTGGGTATTAACTAGAGGGTCTTTACCACAGGTCTCCTCCAGGTCCTCCCAAGACTATTTAGTACGTACAAAAAGCGGAGTTGTATGAGTATCATAGAAAGCTTGTGCTTCTCGCCAATCTGTGTCCATGAGCACAGTTGGGATCCTCTTTTATAGATTCATTGCAGGCTATTGAGAGCCCTGGGGATTTGAGTCAAGCTGCTATTAAGCAGTCTACTCCAAGGTTGGAGTACTATGTTTAGGGATTTCTTAAGGGGCGAGTCATCTCTGAGTTACAGATTTGATAGTATTAATTATCGAACAAGGGATGTGAGATAATTAATAACATTGTTTGATATTGCTTGTTAATTAGACAAGTGGAATGATTAAAAGACTTACTAAAATGTAGGTTGGTTGAAAATACGTAAGCATTGCATGTGTGATGCTATGCTTTGTAGGATAGAGTAGTTTCTAGGCAAAACTACGTCTTGATCCGATCTTTTTGGAAACATTCGAGATGTTTCCTGATGAGTACGTAGGCAACTAACATCGGGTAATGTTGGCCCAATCCGAAAAATATTAATTAAACCTTTTGTCCTTTGGAAGCTCTTCTCATGAAGGCGTAGAGATTCTATTGTTGTTGTTGTGGTTGCTAAGTTTGGTTGGTTGCAGATTCTCCAAGCAACGACAAGTGAGACCAAGACAGGCGAGCACAAGAAGTTTTTGCATTTTTGCAACTTCTGTACGTAAGTGTACCTATAGTGTGAGAGTCAACTTGTTATTTATTTTCAAATGGATGACGGACTTGTACGTAGATGGATGAGCTATTCTTTATAAATTTTCATACGTGTAATAGTATCATATGATTTAATATCCGTATTTGTGAACCCCAGTTATCATGACCTGGATATTTAATCGAATAGTTTGTTTTGTATATAAAAAAAAATTGCTACTTACCGTTCATGCTATTTAAAAATGTCTTTAAAAATCCGGGTCGTGACAAAATCTAAAGAGGAATTTGTTGATTAAAAACTAAAAACAACTTAAACTTTAATTAAGTAAAGGAAAGTAATCAATTAATTTAAAAGTAAGAGACTAATATGATGGAAATTACTTAGGAAATCGAATCAACTATAGAAGCATAACAATTCCTTAACTTTTAATCTAAATCTAGTGTAAATATGAACAAGTATTCTCAGCTACAAGCTAGAATTACTTCAGAAAGAATCATTAATTAAATTCATGGCATGAACTATCTTTGACAATAGCACGAATCATCTACACTAAACTAGCTATAGGCATGACTCATCTAATCTTAATATAACTCATCCAATTCATTAATTATATGAACATTAAAACTATTGCATGACCATCTCATCTAAATCACAGAAATTAGAATCGATGTAATTAGCAAAACCACATCAATCTATCATCTACAAGACAATAAATCAACATAGAATTGAATAAACATGACCATTAAAATGGAAATCCTTATCATACAATTGTCATAATTCACAACTAATATCTAAATTAAAAATAAAAAAAACTAAAACTTATCTATAGCTTCATCAACTCCTAAGTAAAAGAAAAGTCTAGCTTTCCATTGTAGAAGAAAGCACTTGAATCTCCATTGAAAGCTTTGAGTTCTCTTCCATCTTCTTATTCCTTTTTGTCATCAGAAAATCTACTAAAATCATTCAATTTCAAGCCAAATATGTCTTTATATAGGCATAAGAACAGTAAGAAGAAGTTTAATATGAAAATAAATCAAAATTGGCATAAAGTAGGAAAGTGCACGTTATCCCAATCGATCGCCCTGTATGCACGTTCGATCGCTTGAATTGTATTTTTCTTCAAATTATGTTTACCTATTTGATCCTCAAAACGCCATGTTCGATTGGCTACACTGTTTCTATAATCTCGACAGTCCATTTTCTGTTCATTAAGCTCTTTATTTTATGTCTATATTAGTTTTCAACTTGTTTATAACCCGAAAAGTTGTCCATGTCACTTTAAAGCATGTTAAGACTATTTTGAATTATTCCAAACATCGTCTAAGTACTTCGATAAGCGCATTTTACCTACAAAGCATAAAAACATCACATTTTAGACATTGGAGAATATAATTAAGATTCTAACTTGATTCAAATACATCCTAAAACTACTAATAACTCCCAAAATTAATTAATAATAAAACTAAAATATTAATATCTATCTTAATCTAAATAAACCATAACTAACTCTAAATTAACCTAATCTATATTAGCAAATAAGGTAAAAAAGTATATAAAATAGATATATATTTCATACTTATCAAATACCCCCAAACCTATATTTTGCTAGTCCTCGAGGAAAACAAAACAAAACAAAACAACTAATCTAGATAAATAAATAAATGTCACTTTCGTAGGGAATTACGATTGTAATTAGTGTATGCAACAAACCTTTAAACCCCTAGATGTCCCTTGTTGGACGAGTTGTATCTCGTGAGGGTTTGCAGTAATGATACCCACAAATATCTAAACCTAATAAAAGAAATAAAACTAAATAAGAAAACAAAATTTTTTAAAAAAACCTTCTCTTAAAAACACATAATTATTTCTAAAAAGAACCAACCACAAATACTTGACAAAAGTAAATAATTTTGATCTGATCACTTTCAAGTAAGGAATCATACATTCTATAACCCCATCTTAGAAATAATTGTGCAACTACATATATACATTTCAAATGTCATTATTACGAGGTAGGGGAGCTTTGAACTCGTAATTTCATGATAGCATGCTTTGTATAATTCAATGCTTTGGATGTTAAATCATAATCCGTTTGCATGATGTAAGATGATAAATTATGCCATGTTGAAATGTATATGACATGCATGTGGGTTGTAAGTATGTTTGAAATATGTATGTGTGCTAGTGATGGCCAGCATGTCTGTTTGTAAGCTACATATGTGGAATATGTATGTTATAGTGATGGCTAGCAAGTATGTTTCTATGTATGTGGATTATATGTGTGCTAGTGATGGCTAGCAAGTATGTTGGTAAACTATGTATAAAAGTATGTGTATGTTATACGTATGTGTGATGGACATACGTATGTATAATGGCTATATGCCTATCTGATGGATATGTGTATGTGTTTGGGGCAAAAGTATGGGCAATGGACAGTAAGAGGTGTAAGATCCCTGATCTTAAACCCGGTCATTTTAATTTTTATTTATCAGTTGTTGTGTGGTTAAAGCGTTTTCTGATTTATTCGGTGATTTCGAAAATAAATGGTGTTTCTTATGGTTTTAATCAAAATCAACTTTACAATTATTGCTTTTAAGTATTTTTGGGTCAAATCTGAATTTTTGGAATTTTTCTGATTTTTCAATAATTTTCCGAAAATTAGGGTTTGGCAGGACCCCCTGTGGGCCCCACTGGCGAAATTGAGGTTTATGGACCAAATTTATCCAGACATCAACACAAGCTTTTATAAAAATTTTCATAATTTTTTCAAGTTTAATTAGTGCTGAAATAGTCAAAATACCCATTTTTAGCCCAAATTTCTATTCGTACCCCATTAGTTAATTATGTACATCCCAAGCCCTACTATAAATAGTAAGAGCTGAGCCATTTCCATTTTGGGAATAGGCTGGGAGAGGGAGATTAAGGCCTAATTCCCTAATTAGGCCCATATTAGAAGGAGTTTAAGGTATGTTTTCTTTAATTAAGCCTAAATCCTAGATTTTCTCCTAATCCATTCTAGATCCATCATTTCTCCTTTATTTTGATTCATTTTTAAACATCAAAACCACTGATTTGCTTCTTTACTCCAAACCCTACATTTAAAAATTCATTTTTTATGCTTAACAAACCCTAGATCTAAGTTTTTCATTAAGATTTTCTATGTTAAATCAATTTTAATGGAGTTTAATTTAAACTCTATGTCTTTGGAAGGTTTTCAAGAAGGGTGACCGTTAAATCCAAGCCTAATCAAGTGATAAGGTAATGGGACTTCGAAATTTCAGTCTTCCTATGGTAAAAATCTCGATTTTATGGTTTATTTGGAATGGATTTACTTGATTTAGTGCTTTAATGGTGAGGTTAGTAAATGGTAATTTCTTATCTCGATTTCATAGGGTTTTGTCTTAATATGAGGTAGATTAGCTTTCTGGAAGGTATGATGAAATTTTAATGGCATTTGAGTTGTTAGATGGAGATTTTAAGTTTCATTAATAGAGTTTCGGTTTGAAAATTTGAAATGAAGAAGAAAACCAAAACAACTTTGTTGGCGTTAGAACGGCCCTACAAGGCGTTTGAACGGCAACACTACCATTTTGGTATATTTTCTATGTAGCCGATCGAACGTCCCTGCAGGGCGTTCGAACGGCTACACTGTAGAATTTGACCATTTTATGTATGTTGTTTATTTCGACATATCTACTCCAAAATATCATTTTTATGTTTATGTGGAGTGTTTTGATCTATAATAAGCTACTTGAAGAGCATTCTATTAATGTTTAGAAATTGTGGTGTATATTTAAAGTTTATGTGAAATGGCTTGTAGTTGGATGTACATGTTAGAGTTTGCTATCTTGAAGATATGAGTGGATGATTTCCTATGGTTTAAGCATGTTTTCAGTAGAATTACAACATACTAATGGACTGATATGTCATTATAGGATGTGGTTAAATGATGGGTGAATGTTAGTGTTATGCATAGACTCAAGTATGAGGTGAATGAGCTTACATATGTTTAGCATGTGGTTATGTTTTGATTTGAGTTATGATTTTAATGGTTCTTCTCCTATGATTTCCGCTGAAATTCATGATTAGATGTTAATGTGCATGTGTAGTGTCATGGTGAGTTAATTATAAGGCATGTTGATATAAGGATGTTCCTCAAATATTTGTAGTTGTTTTCGAATGCACACTTAAGGTTCTGGGTTTAAAGATTATGATGAGGCTTGATATTATGATTATGAATGATGCATGAGGGTCTGATGAAAGCATTTATCATGAATTAGGATTCATGTATGCCTTGATCACGTATGCACCATGTTGCATGCATCATGAAATCGGATTTTCAATTGAGGCTTTATCGAGATTAACCGAGTTTGATCGATTGGATGCAATGTGGTGAAATTGCATGCTGGATTAATTGGTCGTTGGCTTAATCGAAACTTAATTGGTCTGAAGGGACATGTTTTAATTTGAGTTCCTTTGTGGAACATGTGCACTCCCCGGGTTGAGTCGAGTCAAAATGAGATTATATGAGGACGAGTTGTATACTTGTTGCGGTTGAGATTTATTTATTGAGAATAGTCACATTTGGACACTGAGCACCCAGAGTGGTATGCCTTCGTGCACCGGCTACCACGTGTTCTAGGTTCCCTATGCGGGAATTTGGACTCTCCCCACTGCAGAGATGTCCTTAGCGAACACCTTGCTCTAGGTTCCCTACGTGGAATTTGGACGTTCTTGGCTAGAACTGTCCTTGGCGAGCAAACTTGCTCTAGGTTCCCTTTGGGGAATTTGGATTTACCGTGTGGATTATCCTTAGCGAGCAGAGGGGCTGAGTATCCCTACATCTTGGTTTCTCTTATGGAATTCAGACTATGTCCTAAGCGGGCAATGCCCCGGGTTTCTAGTTAGGAAATTTGGACCACGTCCAGCCTTGCGGCAATGATTGTGTTTACTCCTTGATGGAGGCATTCTCTACTTATGTTGATGCATGTATATGATGTATGCTATGCATGTTTGTGTAACATGTAATTGGACACGTTGTCATGTAGAATGGATTAGATATGTTAGGAATGCCTGATTTGAAGATTGGGATTGAGACACTACATACAGGGTTACATGATCGGATATGTATATTAGAGATACATCTCATGCAGGTTTATATGATGTTGAATTGCACTACGTGATTTGGACACTATGATGCAGGTTTTGATGATGTGTATGTGTGATCAGAAAATGATACATCTTATAAATCATTGATCTGAATTGTTATATTACTATGCCGTAGTGTTTCTGATGATTATAGTTATATTAAAAACCATTGCTGAGTTTGTTAAACTCACCCCTCTTTCTTGTGCTTTTGCTTTGGGGTTGCGTGGCGTGACACGCAGATGGACAGGATCCTCTCTATGAGGAAAGGTCGGAGATGACTTGGGAGTAGACGTGGAGACCTCTTGTGTGGCTTGTTTCCTTGTTTTGCTATTATGTTAGAACCTATGTGTGTGGTTCTCATTTTGGTTATGCTACATTGTTATTTTGGATTGTTTGAGACTTATTTTGGAGCCTAGAGTGGGCTATGGATAATTTAGTATGTGGGTTTGAGATTTTAGTTTATCTTAGAATTAAAGTAACTCTTTTAATTTTACTTATTTACTCTTGCTCAAAGTGGTGCATATACTTCGTAATTTTGTTAAATCGCCCGTGATTAGGGCATAAGTCTTCCGCTAAATTGTTTTTCAATCTCCTTGTCGCCCCCGTGCGCTTGACTGGCCCCTGGACCGGGTTCGGCTCAGGTCGGGCAGTGCCGGGGCATGACAAGAGGTGATAGAGGGTTTCATCTGGATTTGTTGTCGATGTGTAAGCGTGTGACGAAAGACGGCGGATTCAAGTTTGACGAGCGAGGATTGGAGTGGATCAAATTGGTTCGGCTTGGACTAGAGCATATGTTGGGGGATTGTCAGACAGTAAGAGTCTGCATAATTGTATAAGCATAATGTACAAATTATGAAGTAAAAAGTAAGCATAATAAGTGAGTTATAAGTAAGAAGGTGATAACTGGGTTTGGCTCTGAGGAGCTTAGTTTGATGATGTTTGTGTAAGATATTTTGGCCATAAGGTGGATGGCGGAGTATGTAAGACCGTAAGGATTTGTGGTACAATGAGTTTTGATCATGAGATCAATGGGTTAGTGAAGTCTGTTGCCCTGACAAACTAGGGTTTCGAATAGGGCTCAACTTCAGTTTGATCAATGGAGCAAGGTACCATTTGAGAGTTTTGTGGCATAATTGTATTGCATAACTTACTTAATTCAAACTTGAATTATAAGGAAAGCTAATGATAGTGTTGTGAGTTTGAGACCTGAGGGTTTGATGGATTAAGTTCTGTATTTGAGCTAGCCTATAATGAGTCGCATTTCTCATGTCTTGCCATGGTGTTTATCCTGCGGGATATTGTCTGTGTGTTGTATTGAGCCCTAGACGTCTGATGCTCTATTGAGAGTGATGTATGTTTTCGATTTAGTCTATGTGTTATATGAAGCCCAGACGTTTGATGCTCTATTGAGAGCGTTGTATGATTCTACCCAAGAGTGGCATTGTATGATTTCTGCCCAAGAGTGGCACTAGCACTATAAGACTCATAATGGTGGGCAATTTTATGGCACTATAAGACCCCTAAAGTGTAAGCAACTGTATGACCCCTTTTGTGTGGGTGTTTATGTTTGCACGCTCAGGTAAATTGTATCATGGACCTACTCTTACCTATTTGATCATGTGCCCCATGAGCATTGGTATGCCTTCCCTTCGGAAAAGCCTATGGCATCTAGTCACTCCTTGGATGTTAAGGTGATGCCCCAGTGGCATTCTTTTCCATTTTTACATTGGAGCTTATTAGTTGTAATGAGCTTCAGTGGTCGATAGTATGTGTACGACTATAAGAGTATGAGTATGTGTACTACTGTAAGAGTATGAGTATGTGTACAACTGTAAGAGTATGAGTATGTGTACGATTGTAAAAGTATGAGTATGTGTACGACTATAAGAGTATGAGTATGTGTATGACTGTAAGAGTATGAGTACGAGCACAACCGTAAGAGTATGAGTATGAGCACGACTATAAGAGGATGAGTATGAGCACAACTGTAAGAGTATGATACTGAGTAAGACTATAAGAGTATGATTCTGAGCAAGACTGTAAGCGTATGTTTCTGAGCAAGACAGTAAGTGTAAGATTGTACGAGTAAAGTCATACATGTATGGGTAAGTTATATGAGTAAGCGTATGATTATACGAGTAAGGTCGTACAAATATGTGTAAGTTGTATGAGTATGTGTATGATTGTATGAGTAAGTTGTGAGACTCTCATTAAGAGTATATGTGTAAGAATAGTTTGATGGTATGCATTTGGCATTGATTGTATGCGTATGAGCATGATTATGATATGCCTGTTTGCTTCATGTTTGAGTTCCATGAACGTATCTATGTATGAACTTACCGAGTTCACTGTTTAGAACTCCCCTACTGGGTATTTTCCTACTAAGTATGAAAATACTCATTACCCTATTTTTTTAGCCCCATTGTTCGGGAGGCTTTTTGTAGGTTTGTGACGGAGAGTTCCTAGAGATGGATGCTCGCTTCCACGATGGTTTGATTCCCTGTGACTCAGGTGTATCTTTGACTCATTGCGAGTATTATCTGAGCCATGATCTCTTGTATTGGGTGAGATGAGAATTAAAGTGTTTATGCTTTTTGGACTTGTAAATTGGATTAGACTGTGGATTGTTATGGGACTTGCACTCATGGATGCCTAAGAGAGATTTGTATTTAAAGTTTATGATCATAGAAATTTATTCGTACGTTTGTTTTCGAGTAGCGTCTGAGGATGTTTGGTTTGGCAGTACGATTGTTAATCAAATGAGTAAAAAATTTGTATGGGAAAAATTGATGTGTTATGTTTTAAATTATAAAACTGTTTTAACAGGTTTCGTATTCGTCATTTTCCCTATTTACAACCATTATATTGCAACAATTTTCTGTGAATTTAAAAAAAAATGTGATGAAAAATCTCGGGCTTTACACACTATGTGGCCCTTCAATGGAGGATGGAGTCTCCCCTACTCAGGGCCACTTTCTTTGCTATGGCCCAACGACGGAGGACGGAGCCTTTTTCTTAATCCAGGCCACTTCTCTCTCTTCTAGGGTCAAGGGTGATGGGCAAAGTCTGCTCTTGTCCTATGGTGTTTCGCCCTTATAAGGTAGCTAACTCGAAAAATTGATGCTTCCATTACGTAGAACACCCTTGAATTAGTTAAGAACGCATTTTAAATGAAAGAAAATGGACTCAAAATAACTCCAAAACTCTCCCTTGGTATTCGAGGGTGATAGGCAGAGTCTCCTCTTACTCCTAAGCATTTACAATATGGAATCACCAATTCGAGGAATGGATGCCTTCATTGCGTAGAACACCCTTGAATTAGCAAAGAACGTCTTTTGAACGACTCGAATCAGACTTAAAACAAGTAAGAAATGAAGAAAATAAATTCTGCAATAAATTTCAATTACAATGATCGACTATATATAGTAGAGAGAGGTGAACACGCGTTTGACACATGTCTGACATGCATCACACGTCAGACACACTTTTGACACATGACATGTGTCAAACTGACACGCGTCATTCTTCTAACGAACATGTCAGACAAGTGCCATGTGGAAATATTTAATATTTTTTTTGTTTCTTTCTTTTTCAAAACTTTCAAATACGATATCTTCCTACCCCGAAGTCAGAATCGTGCGTTCTTGATACCGATGAGCTTGTATTAATATGTCATTCAAAACTATACCCTATATGGGTAAGTTATTCCGTATTTTATATAGGGGTCTAGCCCATGTGGCAAGCTTTTTGAGGTCGTAACTTTAACTCCCAACCTCCGTTTTGAGTGTTCTTGGGTTTGTTTTATACGTTATTTCGAGCTCTACTCATATACTAGGATTTTATCTCTCAAAACCTCTTAAAAATAATTAAAATTATATAAATACCCCTCGCCCTCTAGGTTAAGCATAATCAAAATACGAGGTGTCACATTCTTCCCCCTTTAAACGAATTGCATCATCGCAATTCACCTAAAAATACTTTTTAAAATAACAAAATCTGACCTTTAGTCAGAGAGCAAGTATAATCATGAATCCAAAAAGTTTTTGGAATTAAATCATCAGATAAATCCCATAATTTAAGGTAGGATAATAGAATCTAAATATTATTTTCAAAATTAGATAATTTTTTTTCAGGATAAAAAAAGAACAGATAGAATTAACAAAATAGACATAATGGATAAAACAGAGTTGTGATACTAAATAGTTTTCCTCCCGACAGTCATCGGGTAGAGAGAGGCTTAGAAAGATATGAGCTTTCCCGTTATGCTCCACACCTATAAGCGTGCTCCAAAAATGATTTCTCGGTGGGTATATAGACAGAGAGTACTTATAATTTCAAGTTTTACCCCGAAACTACCTAGAAAGTGTGCATATTCAAAACATAATGCAGTACATGTAAATTATTTCACAAATATAATATTTTTCAAGAAAATATGGCTAATAAGCATAAATTTAGAATTTAAAACCCTCTACACTGTAGGTTGAGTTAAAATCTAAAATTGATGCTAAGCAAAAATTTATGAAAACAATTCTAATCTTTTTTTCAGAAAATCGTTTGTCAAAAAAAGATTTATTAAGAAACAATTTCATGCAAAAAACTATACACAAATTGTCGGTTCGTCCGAGTGACGAGAAAACCAGAGCCGTGATATTGAACGGTGTTCCCCCCGACACTCATAGGGTAGCGAGGGGCTCAGAAAGTGAGGAGCTTTCCCATGAATGACTTATTTTTTCTATTGGTTTATATTTAGGTACATTGAACCATTTCCAAAGTCAAAATAGAAACAAATTTACCCAGTAAGCATTAATAAAGAAGAGTAATAACGCACTGGATTGCCTTCCTGAATAACATCAACTCATTTTCAAACATTAATGAGAAACCCTCAACCTGTAACCATTCAAAAACTCCATTCTCCTTGCAACAGCCCTGTTGTATGGTTGCCAATATGGCTGTTCAATAGGGAAGAACAGAGAAAGACTTGACTCTGGACTTCACTTGGTGTGTCCACATTTAGAGATATGAAGTAGATATTAAGAGATAATAACCGAAGTCAGATAAGATAAGAAGATTGGGTAATAAATGTCAACGACAATTCAACATGAATAAATGGTTAACACCAACTTTGTCCTGATAGAATAACACTCAGACCCATATATTTGGAAATTCGCTATGGATCTAGGATATTTAGTTTTGTAGCTCAGATAGTGCTATGGAAAAGGCCAATTAATTATATGTATTGTCTAGTTTGGGAAATGAAAACTATATGCAGACCGTGCTAACAGTTTATAAAAGACACTCACCTGCCAGGCTCCCAAGTTATATAGAAGTTCCCGCAGCTAGACACAGCAACATAGCTACCATTAGGTGGCCGATTCACAGTATTAAAGGTTCCAGTATAGTAACTTGCATCACTAATGCCACTAGAAACTGTCCTGCAAAGTGTGAATGATTTATGAGCACCACTGCATTAAAAAACTTAATATAAAGTTGTTCTAACAAACTGTTATTCAAGGACAAAAATTTGGAAAAAATTCAACCACAGATCAGGACATTGTAGAAAACCAAGAGAGAAAATTATTAACTAGGATAGGGGCATCAAGTCCTAAAGATTATCATTAATCTTTGTACTCCATTCAAGGCATCAATCTGTTATACGCAATGAATATCATCTATGTTATCTTGCTTCATAGATAGAAGATTGCATATAAAACCTACTCAAGGGGCTGTAAAGCAGAAATAAAACCAAAACAATCTACAACCAAGTACCTATAAAGAGCAGTAGATAGAGTCTCTTGCACCACAGCCCTCTAGTCGTATCTTCTATTAGACGTAACAAAGATTGGCCCCTCATTAATTACCAATTCTGCACTCTTCTCTCCAGTTCCTTTTATATAAACCTGTGTGTAAAATAAAGGTGAAAAGTTAGACCTCCACTTCTGAGATGAAGAATTCATGCAATTATTTTGCTCATTTAAATGGATCTTACTGATAAGTAGTTTCATAGCAAATGGATGCTAGAGTCAATTTTCATGACACGAGTGATGATATGTGGTCTATGTTGCATAGCGCATGTGGAGTCCATGAAGATCCAATAGATAGTTTTGATAATGGAACAAATGACATACCCATGGAACACTTACCCAACTTTTATAAATTGGTAGAAGAGGTTAAGAGTGAGGTGATTCCAGACTGTACAACACTCACAAAGCTATCTTTTATTCTTAGACTATGGCAAGTTAAATGTCTGGGTGGATGGACTAACAAGTCAGTCACTATGTTTCTTGAATTGTTACATGAACAACATCCAAAAGACAACAACCTACTTAAGACATTTAGACAATGTTGGGACTTGAGTACAACAAGATTGATGCATGCCCAAATAATTGTATGTTGTATTGAAAGGACACATCTATCCAAAAGGTATGTCATGTATGTGAGACATTTCATTGGAAGACTACAAAAGGTTATGAAGACGGTACTAAAAGGGAGATCCCAGCAAAGATACTTCATCATTTTCTCCTGAAGCCAAGCCTGCAAAGATTATCTATGTCATCCAAAATTGCAGGTGACACTGGTATGATGAGAAGCATAAGAGAGATGAGAACCTAAGACACTTGGCTGATTCTCCAGCTTGGAAACAAGTTGATTCTATCTATCCTACATTTGCTTCAGAGCCCCATAATGTTAGACTTAGGCTAACTAATGAGGGCTTCAAACCATTTAGAACATTGTCTCTTTGACGTAGCACATGGCCTGTAATTCTAGTTCCTTACAACTTACCTCCATTATTATGTATGAAACAACCAAATTTTTTGTTATCATTACTCATCCTTGATGACCCCGGTAATAAGATTGACATATTCCTTAGGCCGTTGATAGAAGAATTAAAGATTTATGGGATGGTGGCTTGGAGACATATGATTCATCAAAGAAAGAGATATTTCAAATGCATGCAGCTATTCTATGGACTATATGTGACTTGCCAGGGTACGCGATGTTGTCAGGTTGGAGCACAAAAGAGAAGCTAGCATGTCCCTCATGTCATGGGAGACTTGCTCCTCATATTTGAAAAATAGTAGAAAATGTTGTAATATGGTTCATCATCATTTCTTACCTAGAGACCATAATTTTTGGAAGAAGAAGCACTTTTTTTATGGATCAATTGAAGATAGAGAACCCCCAATTCCATTGAAAGGATCAAGTATATTGCATAAGTCAGAAAATATTGTTCACATATTTAGTGTTGATAAACTACTTGTGAAGCGGAAGAGGAGAGGCACTAGACAAAGTAATTGGATCATTTTTCTATGCTGATCAATCGCTAACTCTCAACTTTAATTTCAATAGTGTGGTTTCAAGTGCCGATCGATCGTTTCACTAAATCAATTGTTAGATCATACAATTTTCGGAGACTAAGCTACAACACATAAGCAATTGCTTGTTCCAACTTAGCGATTGGTCGTTTTGACCAAATTTTTTATTTTTTAATATTCAAATCTCCAAACTTCACCTTTCTTTCACATAAAGTTCTTTTTCACCTTAAAGTGTGTGAATGTAATGTGTATAGGTGCTTTTACCTCATGAAAACAAGAATTTGAGTCTTCTTTTCATGCCTTCTTCAAAAATCATTCTTCAAACTATAAACTAACTCAAAATACACATTTTGTGATATTGTTTTGATCACGACAATAAGTCAATACATCACATAAAGGCACTTATATTCTTATAGAAAATAAACTTAAAGATCAATAGGCAAAATTATTATCAAAGATGGATCAAATAATGAGTTTTTTTTAGTCTAAAATGAGTTAGGCAAAAGCATAAAAATTATCTCTAAAACATTGTTATGCTTTTTTGTAGTAGTTCAACAATTTTATATGCTAACTTCATTTTATTTTAATATCGTGTAGGATAATGGTGAATGATTCCAAATTGTCAAGTTGCACCAACGGATCAAGTCTTATTAAAGATTTTCCTTCTTTATTTATATTAAATAATCTTGCCATTAGAAATTAGGTATTGTAAACATTTGGAACTATTGTATTTACAAACTTCTTTTTTAGCACTTATTTTATTAGGTACTTAATTTAAATATTTTTTGTTATTTGTTATTGCAATGGCGATTTGAAGATCACCACTAATTACTTTTAGCTGCGGTTTGAGAAAAATAATGGTGGTCTACAAACCACCGCTATGCAAAAGCTTATGCTTGCAGCGACGGTTTCAAGATCACTGCTAAACACTTTAGCGGCATCTAACTTGGCCACTTTTATTATTTTTTAATGAGGTTTCTAGACTGCCATAAAGAAATTTTTATTTTTTGAAACCTATTAGCGGCAGCTGTAGGAGCTACAACTAAAAGTTTTTTTTTGTTAGCTGCAGTAATGGAAACAATAGCTATTTTTCCAGTAGAAACTTTTAGCGATGACCTCAAAATCGCCACTAAAACTTTCAGCAGCGACCTTAAAACTGCCGCTAAAACTTTTAGCATCGGTTTTGAAGTCTTTAGTTGGAGTTTAAAAACCCCCACTAAATTTTTTTTTATTTTTTTGAAGTGAGCCATGACTTTCTCTTCTCCAAAGAAATGCTAGTGATGGAGTTGGGGCTTGAAGTTTAATAACTCAAGGATTGAAGACAATATCCGAAGTGTCTATTATGCAAGCCTTTTTTTAATTCTCTCCACCTCAAATAAAGCACAACCCGGTAAAATGTGTTTTGATAAGGAAAATTTCTTAGAATTAAAAGAATAAAAGATAAGGAATTTCTTTGCATCTCTCTCAATGACTCCAAGTTGCAATCCATTATAAGTTGTGGGTCCCTTTCTTCACTATAAGATGCGGGGCCCTTGATTCCTAGATAAATCTTACTCAAAGTCTCTTTTGTAGCAAAAGATATCAACCTGTTCTTTTGACACTTTGCCCATAGGCATACACTAAAGAGACATGTTGTGTATGCAACTAAGAATTTTCATTAGAATGACAATGTCATCTTTTAGATGACCAAAAAAATGAAAGATTTATGATAATACGCCTGATACATGTTAGTTTGGTTTAATTGGTCTGGTCTTGTTGATACCCATTGTTATCCTTTCCCTAACAGCTTAAGCATTATGGAAACTTTGGTTCTCACATGGACTCAGAGCCCAAGGTCCCGGGTTTGATTCACAACCCCATATCTACATCTACAATTGCAATTATTTGCATAAGGTCAATTAGTGCAATTGTAGGAAGTGCTAGATTGGTTTAGTTGATATTGGTCCTTACCAATCTAACAGTACAATCTATATTAATCTTAGATATATTTTGCTGCATATCCATTTAACATAGACTAATTGAATTCACTTAAGCTATACAAAATGGACGAAGTATTTATTCCTACTTAGACAAGATGGAAAGAAACTAAAAAAAAGATCATTACAAGAAAGAAGCTCTCATTGTTTCTCTAAATAATGTTAGTGTCACACCCCAACACTTGCCTGATCCGAGCCGAACCCGGTCCAAGGGACAATTGAAGCGCACAGGAATGACAAAGTTGGTTTAACTTTGTGGAGTACTTAACCCCTCTAGTGGGTAATTTACACATACGGAGTTGCACTCCTTTAAATCTTTGTGCAAGAGAAATAAGTAAAATAAAAGAGGACTTTAACTTTGATCTAGTCCACAAGTATTATACCTACAACTTAGAATACTGTGCCGACAAATATGGCTCGAATCAGAAAGTCTTAAATAGATCTAAAATCATAAGAGTTGCACGAGTCAAAAACAAGATCAACCATACATGATGTTATATTATCATAACAGAGTAAATCAGAAAACATAGAAAATTCCATAAGCATCCACGCCTATTTCCAAGCACTCCCTGACGGTTCCTCATACAGAGGATCCTTATTAACTGCATGTCACGCCATGTAGCTTAAGTGAAAAACACAGAAAGTGCGGTGAGTATAAAGTTAGTAAGGTTTTATATGTCAAGAGAGTAAATCCAAAATCATCACAGATATTTCACCTAGAATTCAACACATAATATACATGCATTCATCATGAGACATTTGCATAACTTGTGCATGACTACTCATCGCACACATACTCATAATATCATCAACATATCTCCTATATACTATTCCACATGGCATATCACAATATCATCTCATTCATGATTCATTTCCAATGCATTCATTCATCTTGCATATCATTCCACACAGTATATCACAATATCATCTCATTCATGATCTGTCCTCATCATATACATTCATCCTGCATAAGTGTGTCTGTAACACACTAACCATAATCATGCATATCAAACTATGTCCATATGTGTCACATAATCTAAAATATCCCTACATAACCTGTGTAACCTGGGCATAATATTATCTCATACACATGCATCATCAACAATGGTGAATGTCTCTATTATAGAGAGAAATACAATCATACCACATGCTCTAGATATCGTCTGATTTCCTACATGGAAACAAAGGGTCTTAACCCAAGCTGGACATCAATCCAATTTCTAATATGGAAACCTAGGGTATTTGGAGTAGTCAGCCCCTTTGTTTTCCCTGAACTATCCACAAAGGGAGGTCTAATTTCCTTACAAAAACCTACAACAGTCTACTCACCTTGGATAGTCCTAGCTGGGAATGTCTGATCTCCTCATGAAGACTTAAAGCAGTGTGTTCACCCAGGACATCTCCTGCGGTAGGGAAAGTCCGATTTCCATAAAGGAAATCTAAAACACGTGGTAACCGGTGCACAAAGGCATACCACTCTAAATTCTTAAGGTCCAGATGACTCAATAAATAAACCTTAACCGCATCAAAACCAACTCGACTCAACTTAACCCAAGGAGGATCCATGTTTCAATTAGGAACTCAAATCAAAATCATGTCCTTTCGGACCAACAAGTTTTTAATAAGTGAACGATCGATTAATCTGGCACGCAATTTCACACCATTGCATCCAATCGATCAACCACGGCTAACCTCGATAAAGTCTCATTCGTTAATCTATTTTAAGATGCATGCAACATGGTACATACGTGGGCAATACATATATGAATCCTAATTCATGAAAAGTGCTCCCATCAGCCCTACATGCATCATTTCCAATCATAATATCAACCATCACCACCATTATCCCCCACATGTGTGTGTACATAGTAGAAACATTCAATTATAAAGCATATGGACATGTATTGCAAATAACCCATCAACCTACCACACACATGCTCTTTAACATTTAATCATGGCTCCTTACTGAAATAATGGGTAAAACCCATTGAAAAATACATTCGAATTAAGTGCAACCTCAAGCTAAACTTAGGTAAACATATTTACACCACATTTAAAGCTAGACATGGCATCATCATTCACCCATAATTTAACTATAGTTTGTGAAGGCATATAATTTCATTCTCATGCTATAACCTTTCTAGAATCGTACTTAAAATATAAGGAACCATTCAACATAGATTCAAGACAAGAATTTTTAACATCCTTAACTGAATAATATGAAATCCACTTAAAAATTAAGTAGTCATCATAACCTCCAACATTAAATTTATAACCTTCCACTAGCTCATCTTAGAATAATTTACTTACCATAAACATAGAAAATGATACTTAAGAGTAAAAACACGAAAATGAACAAAATCACAAAAATCACAAATCTACTGTATTGGCGTTCAAACGCTCTATAGGGTAGTTCGAATGCCTAGCTATTCGATTGGCTTGCATGGTCGTTCGATCGCCAGAACTAAAATTTTTGGTTTGTCTTCTTCCTTTCGAACCCAAAACCAAAAATACACACACACAACATAAACCTTCAAATCTCACTCCCAAATATCATAATAATGAAATTCATGCTTAGGAAATAGTAAATCTAGCCATTTACAACCAAAAACACCAAGAAATCATAAGAAAGATTAAGTTTTTTCTAAATCCGCCATTAAAGCTCAACTCCAAGGAAACCCACATCAAACTCCATCAAACATCAAATCTAAAATCACAGACTTTTTTAGAATGAAATGTCTGACCTTCAGTGAGCTTCTTGACTTGAAATCAATGCTCCCACACCTTCAAACCCTACCCACAAGAGGGTTTTTGTTAATACTTGCATAGATTCGATTAAAAATACCTAAATCTATTAAAAAGTTGTAGATTTAGGGTTTATTGAGTTCAAAAACAAAAGTTCTTTCATAAGGGTTTGAAATAGAGGTTAAAATTAGTAGCTTTATGGGTAGAAATCCAGATTAAACCTTAACAAAAGAATAGATTTAAAAAGTTTAGGAGAAACCCTATGAAATTAGTGAAAGATTTAGCTAATTTTTACCTTAATCGCATTTTCATCTTTGGAAATGGGGATTAGGGCTTCCTAAACTCCATATTGCAGTCCTTCCTAATTGAGAAAGTTGATGTGCCTTTCTATTTATGGTAGGCTTTAGGGTAAACCCAATAAATAAGGGGGGTATAAACATAATTTAACACTAAAAAGGGAAACTTGATTGTTTTAAGCTCAAATTGATGATTAAAATTTTTGAAACATTTAATTATTATCATATGATGTTGTTAGGGTCATTTCAGACCTATCATCCTAATCCCAATTTCACATGTGGGGCCCACGATGAGCCCCCCCTAATTTTTTTGGAAAGTCATAATTTTTTAAAATTATAGAAAATTTTGTATTTACCTATAGTAACATAAAAGCCATCAAGGTGAAGACAATTTGATTAAAAATCATTGTTAGCCACCTTAAATTTGAAAATAAGTCAAAATCGACCAAAGTTAACATTAAACTATAGAATAATCATTAAGTAAAAATTAATTAAACTAGTTAGAGTTTAGAGATCTTATAGTTAGGGCTCATCCTGAAGTTGTTGGTCCCCTTCATCTTACTTTCCTAAAGAATTTGAGAGTTCACTGCTAATTGCCTAAAATTTTGAAGGTGTTCCTCTTCTCATCTCCTTACATCTAATCTATTGGGGGTTTAGTAGTGCCAACTTTTGGAGCCATGGAATAGGAATTGAAACACGAGTAGGCAAAGCTCCTCCCGGGGGAGAGGTCTCCCTCCCATGCCGGTTTGGCAATTGGTGAAAACTTGGTATGACTTGAATTTGAACCAATATTTATTTATTATTTTTTTATTCAAATGTGAACCAATTTCAAGCAAGAAGCAAATGTCTGATGGTGATCATTGATTTTGTCAAGTTAGGGGTGCATATTCCAACCTTGTCTTTTTATCCTTTTTGTACTAAACTGAGGTATGTAATATTGTGCATATTTTGACAACATTCTAAACATTTACAAAAAAGAAGTCACCAAGCATACATCTTGGTGACTATTCATAATGTAGCTTGTCATTTTGAGGAAGTTATCAACCACAGCTTAAACATAACCCCGATGAAAGTCACTTTTCATCCTTTTATGAAGAGAAAAACCATTTTTTTTTCATGGATAAAGCACTTTGTCATGGGATTTGCAGGCAATTGGTTCTCATGAGGAGCATATACAATGAATTTATGATTGAGCTTTTTCTATAGCAATTTACAATCCTTTTTGTTTTTCAAGTGTGCCTGCCTGTTTGTTTGTACTAGTTTTAGGAAACAAATGTGTTCGAAGTCTTATTTGGTCCATGACATTGTGCAACCTTTATTTTAGTTATTCCCCTCGTTGAAGTGAAGGACCAAATCTAAACCAAAATAATTCTGATTTTTAAATATAACCAAGATATGCCCATCAATTCCTGTTTTGCCAAAATTACTTGCAGGCTACTTGATTTCTACTATGTGTGATTCATTATTTTTTGGCCTTAGACATTTTTACAAATGAATAAAATGAATCATGTGTTTTGCCCATTCTAAACTTAACAAAAATTTAATGGAATTTGCATATCTTTGTGACACTCCAAGTTAACAAGAAAATTGAAAGAATTGGTTAAAACTCGTGCACTTGTGCGATTGTGCATATTTATAAAATGAATTCTAGAAGTGAGTCATCAATGCTGAATATGCTGCAGTCATTTGAAGAGAATGTAGTTTAGACTTGTTTCGATTTGTTCACACTGGAGAATACAACTTATGATAATATATTGGAGGAAACTGAATGTGCTCATGTTACATATTGAAGCTATGATTGCATTGTAATGATTAGGATGACCGTTCAAAGTGACTAAGAAGTGGTTAGACAACCGATAAAATTGGTCTGAAATTTATTTCAATTCATCCAAATGCGAAGTACGCTAAAGATCCCTATTTGAGCTCTTCAAGTTGAAGTTGGACATTAAGCACATGAGATTGGGATAAGTGGAGTGATCTTCAAGCACAGTCTACACATCATAAGCAGTGGAAAGTTCAAGAACATGTGAGACTTCAAATTTGGGGATGGGCCAGTGATGCATGCGACAGAATGAGTATCAACTGACTACCAACCACCATTGATCGAACTGAGGATTAGAAACCAATTTTTTAACTGGAATTTCAACTGGCGACCGAACAAACGATAAACTGTAAGCACATTTTGTAGATGTGCTCTCCAAACTAGAAAATTGCTGGCATCTAGGATCACGGTGATGAGTGAATTCAAGTTGGAACCCAGCAATTTGATGGAATACAGAACGCATTCCATGATTCACAAAGAAATAGCCTCATCAAAATTGCAGGTAAGAAAAGTGGAAGAGGACTAGCGGATCTCGAGAACTAGAGAAAACCAATGGACAAACTGTTGACAGAAGCAAATCTGCACCGGACGCAAGAGGGAAAGCTCTTGATAACAGCGGAAGATGCAACAGAGAGATTGGAGATGAACACGAAAGCCTCAGTTGGAGAAAACCCGATGTCTCCATTGTTAGACAATCAAAGCATGATATATTTCATTTTACAATGACAAATGGTACAAGCCAAACATCTGTTTATGGTAGTGTGAGACTCAGTCCGATCTAGTCAACAATGGTTTACTTGAGGACCAAGGACAATTATCGTTAGTTTCTCCTTCCCCCTTTTCTTTTAGCTTGTTACAACTATTCCCCTCGCCCACCCAAAGGCATGATGCCACAGGACCGAGATTCATCCCAAGGAGCTCTCAAATCAGTCCACCACTTCCTTTATTCACTAAAAGCTTTATGTTCCATGCACTAATACAATAAATTCTATGGCCAATTCTAGACAAAAGCCATTCCAGATATAAATAAGATGCCTATCGATTTTTGTTTAACAAAATTACTTGTACGCTATTTAGGGACAAGTCTTGAACCTCATGGCAAGAATCCTTGAAAAAATACAGCCTCATTTGAGCAGTGGACACCACGTTACTATCAACATTGTCCTACAATAGCTTCTAGCTTCATGTATCCGCTTTGGAACGTTTCAAATGATTTATTACTCATCTCTCTCATGAAATTGTTGGGCAGACAACAACTTGGCTTATAAGCTTACAAGGTAAAGGTTTGTAGTTGATTTCTTCCAATATAAATTTTATTACACACAATTGTTGACAGTTTGAACTATGTCCAACAGTTGCTACTGTAATGGGATAGAGTACAATCACGACGCCTCCAATAGTATATGATCTTTTCTTGCTTGCAATTTGATTGCTTCTTTCGCCTTCAGTAATCAAATTGTACTAGAACCAAAGTAATAAGAAACACTACAAAATAAAAATTAAAAATTAAAGGACATATTTCACTAAATCTGATCTTTATGTCAGCCAACTAGATGCCTGCTCTTTTTACTTTCACTTGAGCCTCCTCGGTTTAATTCTGCTTCAAACACTGGCCAAGTTTGATACTCGTATCTCCATTCACAATAAAAAAAATTACAGAAATTGATCACACTCAAAAACTGCAAGGAGCCAATATAAGTAGTCAAACCTCCCAATGTTTATGTTCTGGGATGGCCATGACGGTCGGCCTTCTTCCTGGTTCCCAGTAATAGATTCTACAATGTTGTTGAGTATTGTAGCAGCAAAGCAGACAAAACCGCCAGCTACCGCAGCATAAGCCGACCTGACAATGGTATCAGGGGCCTCCTCATAAAGGAATTCTAAGAAACCCACAATGCAAAATATCTCAGCAATGCCAATCAAGCAATATTGTATTAGTAGCCAATATGCACTCAGATAAGGCATGGCAGTCAAAAACATATACCCATGTTTTACAGCATAGTCTCTTCTGTACCTCTCAAAGACAGCAGCCTAGGCCACAGATAAGATTGACACTGCCAGACCAATTCCTACCCTTTGAAGCAAAGACGCACCGTGAGTATGGCCAGTTATTTGATAAGAAAGTGGAACAAAGGTGGAGTAGTATAGAGAAAGGATGAGAAAGATGCTGAGGCCAGGAAAGCAGGCATACATGTTAATGGCAGTTTAAGTCCTCCCATGTGAGTGTTTAAAGTGTATGCTTGCATACACTTTTAACACTTCAACTTGTGGTATTGGAAGAAGTTTCAGTAGTATCTTGACCACTTCAACTTGGGTTACAGTGCAATGTCTCCAGGGGCTTGGATTGGTACCATCTTCTTTTAATTACAAGGCTTCCTTGTCCAAACACCTGCAAGGATACAGGCAATAGCATATCTAAGCTTCGTATCTCAAAGTCCACTAATATTGAACCAGTTAAGATTACATATCTTCAAGCGAAATACTTCTCAAGAAGCACAGTGAACATATTATTCAAGTATGATTCAGTTAAGTTTTCGGAAGAAATCTCATAAAATGACAATATTCTAAATAACCAAAAATTAGGAATAATATGGCTGATACTTGTCATTTTAGTTTAGTTAGGTCTGCTTTTGCTGATATCAATTGTTGTCTTTTTCCTAACAGCTTAATCATTATGAGGACTTGGTTCTAGAAAGGTCCAGATCCCTAGGTCCTGAATTTGGTTTGGTTGATATGCTTTCTTTAACTTTCCCTCGTAACAAGCATTTACGATACCTAACTCTGGCGGAACAATGTGCCAACCTAGATATTTGCAGACCCAAGGATATGATTTTTTCCATTTTGCACCATATTCAAGTAGCACAAAGACTAATTGAATTTACTTAAGCAAATTCATATTGGAGAGGGAGCTTATTCCTATTCAGACAAGCTGCAATAAAAATAAAAAAGGCACACTGCCAGAAATGTCTCATTATTTTCATTTCAGATAATCTTCAGAAAAGATTACTCTGCTTTAATAGCTCTAATTACATTGCTGACTTAGAAGATGTAATTGACCACTATAAATGGAAATCTATATCAACAAGAATAGCTACAGTAGAAACAAAAACTGTTTGAAATGATACAGATATGGAAATTAGGTACCTAAAATCAACTGTGTGATTGATTTTTCCAGGAAGCTCATATCAGCCTAGAAATTCACTGCTGGAGAAAGATGCATTTCTCTTCTGGAAAGCAGCAACTAGGACCTGGGCCACGCGTGTGAGGGGACTACCACCCGGTAGCCTGTGATGATATAGGGGTGTGCCAAGGAAAAAAAATCACATTTAAGATAGCCATTGCTATGGCCAGTGATGCAAAAGCAGAAGCCCACCCATGTTTCATTTGGATATAAACTACCATGGTGAAGACCACAATGGCCCCCATAGTGACAGAAAGGTAGAAAAAATAGAAAAAACGATCTAACAGGGATTTATAGTCCCTTCTTCACTCACCAAATAAATCGGCTTCAAATGATGAGACACAGGGTCTGATGCCTGCAGCTCCAAATCCTGTAATGTGTAGGATACCATATAACTAGATCATTTGTCATGACTTTGCCGGCTCACAGTTACCCAAGAGTAGAGATACTTAATCACAATTAGCTCGACTTGGCATCAGAACCTTCAAATTCTCGTACAAGGTTATTCCAGTCAAACCCTGCAAGAAAAAGATTGGTTTGACAGAAAAGGTTAGTGTACAGAGCTAAGGAAGCTCAATATATTGCTTGATCATAGTTTCCTTGTATTACCAAAACAATGGACCCTGTCATTTGGTATGCTTGTCTCAATTGGAAACATAATTCCTTAGTCAATAAATACACTAATATATGGAAATTGTGCTCACTGGTCAAAAATTGTTTTAGGATAAGAAGGGACAATATATAAAAAAAATGCTATCTTTCATATAAAAAAAAGTGTAGAATTCTTATCTTCCAAAAGGAATCTTCTGTGACATGTAGATTTCTCACGAGATACCCTTTTAAATTTTTCCAAAGGAATGTAGGCAGTTTAAGATGAAGCACTCTTCATTTTGACTAATTTTTAAATCATCATCTAGGCCTTGTCCCAGCCGTCTGGGATCAGTGACAAGGATTCTATATTACAGTTTGACTCTTGTTAAAATAAAAAATGTCCATAAAAAATCAATGTGCATAATCAGTGGAATATCCATTGATGAAGAAGTGAAAGAACAGAGACAGATATATAGCCAAATATGAGCATAGGAAAAACAAATTCAAGATATTTTGTGGTAAGCACTATCATGAAGTTGCGTAATGTTAAAAGAGCCAACTTCAATCAATAAATTAAAGCAAGATATCATAAATGACATGATTTTGTAGCTTAGGTCATACCAAAAGATAGAGGGTAGTGAAGATGGCAATTGTCCAATAACGTCCAATATATGCATCCGCTAGAAACCCACCAAGCACAGATGAGGCTTGTGATATGCCCAAAAAAAAGCTGACAGCAGAGCTACTAAAAGGTCGATGCATCACATAGAACATAAAATCCACCAGATTGAATGAAAGACCAAAATAAGCCATTCTTTCAGCCATCTCATTCCCTGCACGACCAGAAAGAAGAGAAGAAATATGAGTTTCATTAATCAACTAACTTTGACAGGGAACAAATGCTTGAAGGAGAGAACATTTGGATACTATTTTAAACCAAGTCACCTCAATAGCTCAAGTTGTCGAGTAATGGCCCAATAATGTATGTCAAAGCCGAGATTGCCCCAACAGATGGATGCAAAAAGACATTATCCAATACTCCCCCATACAGAGGCAAGTATGATTTAACAGATGCAGATGCTTGCACATGCATGGATCACAAAGGAAAGGGCAAGAATTGAAACTAGGACCTCCTATCTCCCATACCATATTAGAAACAAAGTTGCCTCAAAAGCTTAAACTGTCAAGGAACGGCCCAAAAATGTATATCAAAGCCAAGATTGACCCAAATAGACAGATAGATTATCCAACAGATACCATTATGAAACTGCATTGCATAAAACATTGAAAACAAAGCACACTGCCTTATTCACACATAAAATCAAGTTAGATATCATCCATTGCAATAAAAACAGATGATCTACCTCCAAAAGTATTCCCGTCCACAGAAAATATATTTTTATATATAATTTTGCAACGAATTGTTTTACCTACCAAAGATGAAGAAGGTGACAATCCATCCCAGTCTTTGGCAGATTTTCTATGGGCTTGCCACATATAGTTACAGGAGTTGCTCCCCCTATGTAGCCCCCCACTGATTGATATCATCTCTCATCACTCTCAGCAAAGTATTTTCCAGGTTTCTTTCTACGAAATAAGTCAGAATCAGGGTCTGACTTCACATTGTCCTCAAAGAAGCCATAATTGTCCTTCGAAGTTGGTGGGTTTTTGGCCGAAATTTATGGGGATTGGACTTCCTTTTTTCCCATACCTTCACTAAAAAAAAGCCATAAATTGTTATGATCAGTCACAAAGTAACACTACTTGTAGCAAGTTAACAAACTTTTATTGCAGAAGACATGGCCATGAGTACTCTGTAGGTGGGAGAAAAGCTTGCTATAAGAACAAGAAATTAACATTTACTGTCCAAGAAAATAATAACAATCATACAAACTTGAATTGTAATGTGTTAAGCATTACGGATTTCCTTCAGAAACTACAGTAAAATATACTGCTTAATTTTCATATATTTATTCAAGTTCAAATCTGATATGGAACTTGGGTCTTAATTATGTATGCAGATGCCACTTTTGGTACTCTGCAAAATTCTGTTAGTGTGACTGAACCTTGCAAACTTATGTTTTTACTTTGATTCATTTATAAATTTATTTACAAAATTCTACTTCTTGCTATGACTTCCACAGCTGAGTGACTGTTAGTCTGGTTCGTCAAAATGTGGGTGGGGCAGTTTGTGGGTGCTACAGAAACATAAAGTGGGACGAAGGGAATTTTTTTTTTTTAGGTCCCTGATTGAAAGTACAGTACTACTTAGTTATAAGACCATGCTAAAGACAAAGTACATTCGATATGATTTTAAACATGAGACATCTGCTTGGAATCAGTTATCATCCTATTTGCAAATTATTACAAAAGTTGCTCTAATAGCATACAGATTTCAATTTGCATGTCCCCCCCATGCACACAGACAACCCGTCCTAGGGGTTCCCAATCCTTAAGCAGTAGATGTAAACTGTAAAATGCAATTTTTTTTAAGTTTTTGATAACAAAAGCAAGTTTCTTGTTTCTGCTGAAGATTGCAAGTTGAAGATAATCAGCATGGGGGGCCTGCTAATCACCTCATTTAGAGGATCAATCTCTATATCAATGGAAATAAATACAAAACAGGTGCTATAAATGGTATTTTTGCTTACTTTCAATTCAATTAATTTTGGCAAACACCAGCGATAAAAGCCGGAAAGACAATACATATCTACATTAATTGCTACCATCTTCCATGGCCTGTACAGCCACTTTTTAGTGATTTTTTTCCAACAAAAGGGTACAATTCTAGTCGGACTACCTCGGCTCATGTCATCCCCAGGACATCCACACAAATTGCTAGACTTCAAACTTAAACTAGCCTAAAGGAAACCCCGCTTTGCATCCTTTGCTCTGCCACCATCTGATCATGTTTTCTCAGTTATTTCAGGTACACAGAACCATTTCAATGACTTGTTTTTTCTGTTGATTTATATTTAAGCAAACTAAACCATTTCCAAAGTCAAATCAGACACAAATTTACCCACTAACCATTAATAAAAAGAGTAATAACGCACTGGATTGGCCTGCCTGAAAACTTCAACTCATTTTCAAACGTTCATGAGACTATAACCATCTAAAAACTCAATATACTAAAACTTAGTCAATCAAGCTCTGTTAAACAAACCCAAATTGTGACCCTGTTACCTAGAAGCACATTCCAGGAAGCTTGGAGAGAAATATGATTTCCCTTTGACATCAGGAAGCTCTCTTAGACTCTTACAGGTCTTGCTTGGCAGTCAGGCATAGCCCTTATAAAAATAATAATGGACCAATGTACAAATTAGTGAACTCATGTTACTAGGCCAACTTACTGACTTGTTGCAGGACCAGTTTTAAATTTTAAAAATTATATCAGGCTTGAAGTTACAACTTCAAGAAATTGCAACCAAATTATATCTAATTGTATTCAACAGAATGAGATGGGAAAGAATGGTTGAGGGATTCTGATCAAGCATTCTTTTGTGATCGATAGAATTAAAAAATTGCATTTAATCTTTTTTTATCAGGCCAAGAAAAATATATTCATGATTTTGGAAAAAATTCAACCACAGATCAGGACATTGTAGAAAACCAAGAGAGAAAAATATTAACTAGGATAGGGGCATCAAGTCCTAAAGATTATCGTTAATCTTTGTACTCCATTTAAGGAGTCAATCTGTTATACGCAATGAATATCATCTATGTTATCTAGCTTCATAGATAGAAGATTGCATATAAAACTTACTCAAGGGCCCATAAAGCAGAAATAAAACCAAAACAATCTATAGCCAAGTACCTATAAAGAGTAGCAGATATAGTCTCTTGGACCGCAGCCCTCCAGTCATATCTTCTATTAGACGTAACATAGATTGGCCCCTCATCAGTTACCATTTCTGCACTTTTCTCTCCACTTCCTTTTATATAAACCTGTGTGGAAAATAAAGGTGAAAAGTTAGACCTCCACTTCTGAGATTAAGAATTCAATGCAATTATTTTGCTCATTTTAAGGTGAAAGGGCTCCATCATTCTGAATTGAAGAAAAATTATTAGCATTCAATTCAAATCAGGATGCAGAAATTGTGACTTGTGCCCCCAAGTTTGGCATAGTCACCCTTCTTCCAAAACGAAGAAAAGAAGACTTCAAAAGGCAAAATTGTTGCATTAAAGATCTGAACTAGGCATCAAGATGTGCTCATAGCAGTATTTGGCAACAGATTACTTCACTCGTAAGTAGGATTGCAATATTTGCACCCTCCCAAACCCACCCATAAATAAGGAAAAGTGCTTACAATGTCTCCAGGAAGCTGAGCGCTCAATGATTTTCTCTCCCAGCTTTCACCAGCATCAGATGTGTACAACAAAATTGCAGGCTTTCCAACTATCCAACCTTCCTTACCCTTGAAGCTGTCTGAGTTGAACCTGTAAGTGAAGTCATCATCTTCAGCAGAAGGAATGGAGTGCAGAAACCAAGTGGTACCACCATCTTTGTCTCCAATATGGTCTGCCACGTCCCCAAAAGAAAGCCTGAAAACCAACATGAACTACCCCTATTTACTCATCAAGGTAGACAAGTCTTATTCTTCCAAATTCCTGATCATAACTAAGCAACAAGAACATATTTTCGGATCTCACACATTTAACTCATACATGACAATATTCAATTAGGTGAAATTGTCCATAACGCAATGTGGACTAAACTAACATATTGCACAATATGTGAAACTAGACAAACCTTCAAAATGGGAAAAAAATTGACAACAACATGTAGTCTAAAAGCTACATTCACATAAGAAGAGCTATCAATCGCTGAATTCAAGCATTGTAAATTAAGAAAATAACCAATTGGATAATGTTGAATTTGGCAAAAAAATTGGGCAAGTGAAAAAAAAAGGACTAGCGCATTGAGAAGAATCAAGAAGGAAAAGAAAAACATGTGAATGAAGACCCAATTACGAAAGAAGAACAAAATACAAAATTTAGTAGCAAGGAAAGGGAGGAAAAATGAATGAACAAACTATGAGTGGGGTCATCAGGGAGAAAGGCAATGTCGAGGATGACAATGCCAGGGTCGATGGGGAAGTAGACCCACTCCCACTCGGAGAGGCCCACCTCGTTGGCCTTGGCCGGATGGTTGAACTCTGCCAGCAGGGTGGGGGCAAGGGCAATGGAGGCCGTGTATATTAAAGCAATCTATATATAATGTAGGTTAGATCTTCAGAAATAAGCAAGATCAGAGGCCATATTCCAACCTTTCAAGTTTAAATAATGTATAGAGAAACGTGAAGATCTAGCACATCAATATGTTTGCACTGGGAGAGGCTCTAACCCACTTTTGGTTCAATAAAATCCTGCCTTCTCATAGGTATATGGGTTTGTTGCCTCCTCATGGCTTAATGGTGAAGGACATATTGAATGCTTTGAACAAAATGCTTTCTGCTGTTTAATACCCTAATTTATTTGAAATTGCCATTTAATTGATGAGAGTTCAGATCTTCAAGACTTTAAATGAAGTTAGTTAAGATTGTTTTTCTAGAGGAAAGTGATTAAGTCATTAGATCATTGACCATAATAACATTGAGGTAATGGAATAACATGTTGCAATCCTCTCTAATAATGTACTAGTTTAAGAGATGTGATTTACTAGATCCTACACAAGGGTAGAGCCGCCAAATCAATATATATGAAAAAAAAACATTTTTTAGTGGCATGAAAACTGAATGGTTTCATTATTTCATCTTAGGTGCAACAACAAATGGACAGAGTTCAGAAAGGTGCACGAATCTCCACCGCATCTACTCAAGAATAGCTGACAACAGCAACAATTGCTTGCACAAAAAACAAAGTTGAAAACTACAAAAAAGGCCAAAGATTGATTAAATAAGTATGCAGGAGCAAGATTTCATTTTCAGCTGCTTAAGTACAACAAGCAAATAACGTAACCATGTAAAAAAATTGCTGAAATTTTAGCGAGGGTGAATCAGGAAAAAAATCAAACTGAAACACAAAAAGACTCTACGGCAGCTCCACTCAAGTACAAATAGAATTACACTAATTCATCCTCATAATAAATTATCAGAGCTATGCTTCTCAGTTTGATTCTTCGAACCATGTCTACTTCTTATCTCTGTACCATAATGGTTCTTAAATTTTGAAATGAAGTTGGAATGACTTGCAATCGAGGGTTGCCTATGGTACAAATATAAAAAAGAATCATTTTATGAGGCATTGTCTCTTGCAAATGTTGACTTTGTTTAGAAGTTTTCGATGTAGCAGCAATTGTCGACAGGAAGTACCTTTTTGGGAGCAGAGAGAATGGGCTCGACCAGAGGCTTGAGGCCGCTGTCCGATGATGACCGGGGACTTCCGTTCGCCGACGGCCGGGAATGAAGTTGGTCGATCGGTTGGTTTTTCATGGGCTGACGAACATGAGGGTCAGAAGGAAGCGTAAAAAAATGGTATAAGCCAGAGGAAGTAAATTGCATAAGCTTGAGAAATAAATCACCAACTTACAAGTAGGAACCTTCCAAAGTGTCGTCTCTCACGTCAGAAATGGGGATCGGGCTGCCCTACGTTTCAATATGAAATCTAGAACAGGCCAATCTGCTGTACTTTCCTGTTCCAACTGTTGCTCTACTTTGGGACAGTTCTGAAGGGAAAACCGCTTCAGCCTGGGGGGCAACCGATCCTCTTGCCGGACCTCTAGTTGAGGACAGCTGCAGATATCTATCGTTTCCAGAGAGGTGAGGTTGTGGAGGTCTTTGGGTAGGTGTGTCAAATTGTCGCAGCTCTCTATTTCAAGGGATGTAAGCGATGTAGGAAAATTTTCATCATCTGGATCTGGTAGAAGCTCAGACAAACCCTTAATTCCCAACAACTCAAGAGAGGGGAAATAGCGCAGGAGCACCATGGGGAAAGACGTTATGTTATTCTGGCATCCCACTACTCCCAGGTCCGTCAGTTTGAGAGGCACTCCAAAGTCAGCTGCTTGCAGTACTAGTTGTTGCAGGCTCTTCAGTTGAGAGCCATCGATATAGAGCTTCTCCAGTTGGGTCATTAAATTCACGCAAGTTTCGTCTTCAAGGCTTACAAGCACAGCGACTGCAGTTAACTTTAACTCTTGGCAATGCAACACTGTTAAGTCCCTCAACTTTGGAGCCGCCATGGAAACTTCCCTCAAACTAGGGCACTTGCGAATTTCTAGGATCTCTAACTTTGGAGCCGCCATGGAAACTTCCCTCAAACTAGGGCACTTACGAATTTCCAACGACTTAAGAGAGGGGGAATTGCGCAGGAGCACCTCAGTTAACTTTAACTCTTGGCAGTGCACCACTGTTAAGTCCCTCAACTTTGGAGCCGCCATGGAAACTTCCCTCAAACTAGGGCACTTGCGAATTTCTAGGTTCTCTAACTTTGGAGCCGCCATGGAAACTTCCCTCAAACTAGGGCACTTGAGAATTTGTAGGATCTCTAATGATGGAAGTTCGATGCCCACCAATGTTCTCACTCTATGCAGCCCCTCGAGATATAACCGAGTGAGGGAGAAAAGGCAGTTCATCCATTTTGGAAATATATCACCGCTGTAGTATTGAAAAGATAAACAAACAAGGGTGGTGGAATGAGGTTCAAGAGCTTCAAGTACCTTCGCCTCCACTTTTCCATCTCTCACCACCAAAGAATCTTCAGGACCAAGGGGGCTCCATTTGAATTCCAGCCCTTTAATGTGCTTCTTGCTCTTCAGATCGGCCATTTCTGCCTCTTCTACGCTCTCAATGTTCTCCAAACCGGAGATGCAAAGTCGACATCTGAGGTTGTTCAGGTCTTTTAGCTCTCCAATTCCCCGTCCACTCTCCTTTGTAACGTGGTACGCTCCCAAGTATTGCAGTCTAGTCAACTTTCCCAAGTATGGCGGCAGTTCCACATCTTTCCAATCCACATAAGAAATGCCCATACCATCTTCCACATCCACATAATCCAAGCCAATACATTGTAGATTAGTGGCTTTACAATGGAATCCGGCAAACGCGATATACGTGTCCAATCGAGGAAGAGTGCTTCTAGGCTCTTGAGGTTCCCAATATCTTCTGGTAGTTCAGCAAGGTATCGACAATTTGAAAGGTTTAACTTTTCTAAGTTGTACAGTTTGCAAATCGAATTTGGTAGACTTGAGAAGAACGTCCATGAGAGGTCTAGATGCCGTAGATTTAGGAGGTTTCCCACATCTTCTGGTAGACTTGATACTGACGTATCTCCGAGGTCTAACCACCGTAGATTTAGGAGGTTTCCCACATCTTTTGGTAGACTTGATAAGAACGTATTTGAGAGGTCTAGATGCCGTAGATTGAGGAGGTTTCCCACATCTTCGGGTAGACTTCTTAATGACGTACGTGAGAGGTCTAGATGCCGTAGATTGAGGAGGTTTCCCACATCTTCGGGTAGACTTCTTAATGACGTACGTGAGAGGTCTAGATGCCGTAGATTGAGGAGGTTTCCCACATCTTCGGGTAGACTTGATATTGACGTCCCTGCGAGGTCTAGCCACCGTAGATTGAGGAGGTTTCCCACATCTTTTGGTAGACTTGATATTGACGTCCACGAGAGATTTAGCCATCGTAGATTTAGGAGGTTTTCGGGTAAGTTATTTACTTCGCGACACCTTCCAAGGTTTAAATATTGCAAATTGTAGAGTTTACATATTGCATCAGATGGATTTCTTAATCCTGAATACCCAGAGAGATCAAGGAACCTCAAATGCTTTAACTCACTAATGAATTCTGGTAGCATTGATAGTTGAGTCCAATGTAGATCTACTACACGTAACATTCTTGACTCTAAATATATATCTAATGATCTTGAAGAATGAATACCAAACGGCAACATTGTGCGCAAACCTCTAGCTTCAGCAAGCAACTTATATTCTTCTTCACCCACGTAGCTGACAAGGGATGCATGACGTGTCCTTGACAAAGACTTGTATGATTTTCTATCACTTAGCGGTCGACTTTCCAGTCGACAATAAAATTCTACAGAGATGGTGCAGGCTAGGTCGTGCACAAGGTCGTGGACTTTGTTATCCTTTTGAATGAGACATCTTCTTTTTAGATCATCAAAGTATTGCCTCCCAATGTCTTCTAATTCTCTGCCTTCATTAGCCTCTACAAAGCCTTCTCCAATCCACAAATAAACTAATTTGTCCTTATGCAAAAAATAATCAGTCGGAAAAAGGGAGAGGTATTCAAAGCAACGCTTTAAGGGAGAAGGTAAACAGTGATAACTCAATCTCAAGGCTGGGAAAATTTCTTTATCATCATTCTCCCAAAGTTCATTTTTCAATACAGCTTCCCACCTTTCTTTCTCGGCACCTAGCAACATGGCCCCCAAAACTTTGACTGCCAAAGGAACCCCCTTGCACCTTTGGACAATTTTTTTTCCTAGTTGGACCAAGTTCTCATCTACATCAGCATCCACTTCTCCAAAAGCTCTACTTTTAAACAAATCCCAACATCCCTCATCGTCAAGAATTCCTAACTCATAGGGTGACCTATTACCAATGAATGTTGCTACATCATAGCTCCGAGTAGTGATAAGAATTATGCTTCCTTCTCCACAATGACTTAATGGATCTTCCATAGTATCCCATTCTTCCTTTGTCCATATATCATCCAACACCAGGAAAACGCTCTTACCTTCCACCATGCTTTCAAGGCGTTTTTGTAATGCCGATGGTAACAAGCCTAGACAATTCTCTCCAGTAGAGTACTCTACAAGTTCTCTGGTCACTTTGTCAACATCAAAAACATCAGACACACAAGCCCAACTTTGTAGGGTAAATTGTGACTTAACTCGAGCATCTTTGAAGACGATTTGGGCAAGGGTAGTCTTGCCCACCCCTCCCATGCCCACAATGGGGATCACAGAATAATTCTTTTTCTTATTTTTATCACTCCCTGGTGCAAATATCAACTCTATTATGCTTTCCTTCTCTTCCTTTCGACCCCAAACCTTAGACTCATCTTTGGAGGGCCTTGTAACTCTAGCTTGACTCATCCCCCAACTCGACCCACTTGGATTTCTTCTCAAATCGAGTTGATTTGCTTCTTTTATAGCCTCATCTAGCCTTTCTAAGGCATTTTTTATCTTGTTTTTTATCGCTGCCTTGAACTGAACTTCTTTAGCTTTATCTAAAGCAGAAGAAATTCCAGAAGAAAATAAGTCTCGTACCTCGTCTTGACGTTTTGCTGCCGCTTGTTCCAGTTCCAGTTCCAGCCGTCGGGTGTTCATCTCGTCGACGGTGTCATCTATGTCATAGATCAACTCCCTGAGATCATCCACCCAGTAATTCACGTCTTGCTCAGTGTATCTCCTCCTCTCGGCGTCTTCGATCACAGCTTGAGCACTTGCCAGCTTTCTTTTCAGTTTTTCCAGCTCCGAATTTACATCCCAACGACGACCAAGACCCTTGTGGAGGATCACGGCCAGTTCCTGAAAAACCGTTTGGAAGAAGCCACCAAGAAGTGCCCCTCCGATGATCGGCAGAGCCATGGCTTTCTCTGAGTTTGAGCTTGAAGATCCACAAATCAAGGATGGGAGAAAATAGCCCCAAAGCCTCTGCTTAGTGAACGTGTGTCTCGTCGGTGAGAACAAAGGGGTTGTCACACTGGAAAGTGTCTCGTCGGTGGTTGCTGACAAGATCACTGTGGTTGAAGAGAAATGACTAGGAGGAAGCAACCACCGTAAAAGCAGAAAATAGACGTAAAGAAGCTAGTATCAGAAGTAGACCTCCAACTTTTCTGCTAAAAATCGTTAGAGAATATTGTGTCATGTAGCAACAGAACCAGATCTTTTTTGTAAAGAAGCTAGTATACAGAATATCATGTAATATTGTATGATTAAGTAACAGAACCAGATCTTTTATCTACCTGAAGAGAATTATAGAATACCGTCTCGGAAGTAGATCACCATTTCCTGCTAAAACGAAGGATAAATTAAGAAAGAAAGCAAAAACGTTACAGAATTATACATAATATATCTATAGAACCAGATGTTTAATGGAATAGAAGGAAATAAAATTTACTACCTGGAGAGATTTGTTCTGCAATTGGGAAAGAAATCAGGGACTGAGAGGTTAAAATCAGATCAATTACTGAAGAAGAAGGAGAAAGTAAAGAAGGGAAGGAAATTTTGCCATGAAAGGGGAAGGGACTTGTTCTGCTTCAGAGTACTCATTGAGCTTAAAGTTTCCACCAACCATACAAGCCCATGTGATGAGTGGGACCCCAACCTGCAACCAGACAAGCCCATGTGATGAGTGGGACCCCAACCTGAGAAAAGGCATTTTGTTTGATAAGGAAAAACTTCTTTGCATCTTCCTCGTCACTTCATGTCTTGCAGGAGTGTGAAATCAGGAAACTATGCATGTTATTCTATCCACCTCCAATAATGGCTGATAGGAAATAGTTAAGAAGTTTCTTTCCAACCCACTCCCAGCTAGTCAAATAGATCTTACTGATAAGGTAGTTTCATAGCAAATGATGTTTCCCTATGCTTTAGACTCCTCTGTCACGAAGTGGCCTGAAGGAAATTGGCTACAAGACCGGACCATATCAATCACGAGTATCACCTTAGTGAAGTTTTATTAGTTAATCATATATTTTACAAAGGAGATTAAATAAAATCATGCGGCTGTAATTACTTTATAGATAGTTAAATGTTCAACACAAGCCTTCAACAACTATTGTAAGATTTCATCAAGAAGGGAATAGAAGGATTTAGTGATGGTGAGCATGGGAACCAATTATTATGCAAGGAACGGTATTTGGTTTTGACAAACTTTATTCTTGACATCTATTGCTTTGGAGATGATTTTCATGCAGTGCCATCTGCTTCTAACAATCTATAGTTGTGAATCGTGTCTTCTATTCAGTTGTGACACTTATGTGACTTTTATGTTATGTCTTTGTCCTAACATTTTGCGTATTGTGTTGTTGTAACCTCCATTGTAATGTTTTGGCCCTCCAGAGGCCAACCTCCTTGTATTGTATTGTCTTTCTATGTTGCATCTGACAATTTTTTATTGTTATGGTTGAAGAAACTAAACATCACCATTATTAGATTTTTGTATATAGTTTGTACAAATACGAGTCAATTATAGTTTTAACAAGACAATAGCCAAGAGGCATACTTTGTATAATCAAATGAATTTGGCATGGTTGTTTCTAGGGGATTTTAATGCAGTTTATCATAGGAGAGTTATCCAATATAAATATAAAGGAAAAAGTTAAAATAAGTTCAAGATTTTATGAGTGTCAGTGTGTGCCCACCGTATCATGTACAGTCAAGTCAAGATTTGTCACGTGCACATATCATGGGGCAGTCAAACGAATCCAAACCTATTGCCCGTGAATAATGCAAGAACACATCTATATGCACTCCAATAATCCCCTCAATACCCTATTTTATTCATAAATTTGTTAGGGGTATTGGGGTATTGAGAGGATTATTGGGGTGCATATAGACACATTCATAATACAATCAAGCAGCTTGAAAAGAAAGCCTAAAAAAGCCAGTAAGAGCTTCCCCTCCGATCAGCTGCATAGCCATGACTTTCTCTTCTCCAAAGAGTTGAAGTTAAAATGCTAGAGATGGAGTTGGGGCTTGAAGTTCAATAAATCAAGGATTGAAGACAATATCCAAGGTGTCTATCTTGTGACCTTTTTTTATTATCTCCACTTCAAATAAAGCACAACCCATTAAAATGCTTTTTGATAAAGAAAATTTCTTAGAATCAAAAGAATAAAAGATAATGAATTTCTTTGCATCTCTCTCAATGACTCCAAGTTGCAATCCACAAGTTGTGGGTCCCTTGAATCACTATAAGTTGTGGGGCCCTTGATTCCTAGCTAAATCTTACTCAAAGTCTCTTTTGTAGCAAAAGATATCAGCTTGTTCTTTAGATCACTTTGCCCATAGGCATACACTAAATAGACATGTTGTGTATGCAACTTAAGAACAATTTGGAAATCATATCAATTTCTACCATCAATCTCTAATAAGCTATTAAACTTCTATAAATTTATCGTATACATGAGAAAAAAGATTGAATTAAACCGTGTGGTTGTAGGTTTAGATCATAAAAATGTTTAACACATGCCTTTTACATCACAAAATTGAGTACTGCTATATAGATATGTGTGCCATGATGTGTGGGCCTAAGGCCCATGCTCACATGCGGGACCTATGTTGGCCAGCGTTCCTAGGTAGATGCATATTATTACTACAGGGGGATTTGTCCAAAATCGACCGTAGTTCTATCAAAATGCACGTAATGTGTGCAAGTCTTCAATATCTACCAAAGTAGACTTGCTCACATGTAAATTGCTAAATGGCAGAAAATAACTTAAATACCCCTCCGTCCCCATCTTCTTGTTCCAGTTGAAGTCTATTTCTTGCTAAATTACCTCTCCTCCATACTAGCTCCGGCTCTGCCTCCTCATTCATCTTCGGCTCCCGTCTTCCTCCTCCTTTGCCTCCTCCTCATCCTCCCCTCCACTCCTCCTTCCCCTCCTTCACCTCACATCCTTATCTACCTCCTCCTCCCCTCCTTCTACCTCATCCTCCTTCCCCTCCTTCACCTTCCCTCCCATCCTCCTTTTTCTCCTCCTCCTCTCCTCCCATCGTCCTTCTTCTCCTCCTCCTCCCCTCCCATCCTCTTCTGCCTCATCCTTCCCCTCATCCTCATCTTCCTCCTTCGCCTTTTCGAAATTTTTCAAGAGTGGTTATGAATTGGACATGGAGCCATTTAAAAAAATAATTTTCTTTATAAGCTCAAAAATTAGAAAGTCCATAATCATCTTTAACTACTTTAAAAAGAAGATTAAGTTATGTTTATTTTATTTCGAGTTCTCAACTGCCAAATTGTCAATTATCAAACTGTCAATTTTCAAAGAGGGCTTAAAAGCTAAACTGTCAAACCATCAACTATCAAACTACGAGTTATCTCCCAGAATAGGCTGTCAGGGTAGGAGGAGATGAAAAAAAAGGGGGAGGAGGAGAGGAAAAGTAGGAGGAACTAGAGGAGGGGGAAAGCAATTGGCAAAGGACGTGGTAGGGAACCAGGAGCATAGGGAAGTCAAAGTTGGAGCCAAAGCTAAAGGGGAGGAAGTTTAGTGGGAAAATAGACCTCAATTGAAAAAAGGAGAGGGTGTATTTTTAAGTTATGGCTTCCTATCTTCACACCCATTAGACTTGTAGGGCCTTTCAAATTAAAGGGACCCCTATTAGTCTTATGCACAATCAGATGGGGCACCTTTTTTAAGGGAAAATATACTTACACTATAAATAATTTAGTGCAACACCCTTCTTCTCCTCGCGAGGCCGTTTTAATGACTAGATTAGTATGTGTTTTTTGACAAAGTGCAAGATAGATGGCCTTAACATTATTACGCAACAATCATCTTAAAATGAAAATGCCCATAATATGTGCAAGGAATTGCCTAAAATAGACCACATGTCTATGAAAATGCCCAAAATATGTGCAAGTTTTCAGCTTTTACTATAAGAATGAGTCTATTTGCACCCCAATAATCCCCTCAATACCCCATAAACCCCCTCATGAATTTCATGAGTAAAACGAGGTACTGAGGAGATTAGTTGGGTGCATATAGACTCATTCTTACTATAATAGATTTGCTCACATGTGAACAATCACCCACATGGCATGACAAGAAATAATTTAAGGTTGTCTATCTTGACACCCAACGATTTTGTATGACCCCCATTTTATCACGTGCAAACTGAAAACAGACATGAATTTTTATTTTCTGGGGGCATCGATCCTCTCTAAACTTGTTTGCAGGGCCACCATGGAAACCCATCATAAAGGGTATTCATCCTCTCACTCTTATAGCATCACCATCGTCAAAGCCTCCATTCCACTTTGGCTTTCTATCATAGCCAGCTCCTTCTCCACATCTTGGTAGAGCATCCCAATGCATGCCATGTTTAGGACCTAACACTCTCTGCAAATGACTAAGACCAATATGTTTTGCTCTAGGCAAAGCTCCACTTGATAGTGTTTGTAATGCTTCACTTTGACAATGAGCCAAGTGTAAAGAACATATGGGAACCCTTCATCTATGAGATCAATGGCACACACACTAGTGCACAATAGTGTCAGTGGTATTTGCACTAATTTACACTAACATGTGTGCCATCGATCTCAAATATCAATGGTTCACATGTGTTCCTTACACTGGGCTCATTGTGAGAGTGGAACATGAAAAACACTTCCCAGGACTTGATACCCTGCCCTTCTCTTCCCATATGTCATCCGCCATTATCAGAGCTTGAGTCAAGCTCTACATCCCTTCTCTCATTTTCTCCTATATGTATTGCCTTTATGTTGCTAGTAGAAATAATAAGTGAGAATTTCAATTGCACATTGATATTTTTTCCATTGAAATCCTATATTTGTGTACGGACTCCTTTTTACCCTAAAATAGAGAAGAAAGGTGAAAAAAAGGGGCTTGCTCCAACTTTGACTCATCACCTTTCATGATGGGAAGAGAAGGAAAGAAGCTGCCCACTTTCTCATTTTTCTTTATTTTTTGACGCTTGGCACTTTCTCTTGTCATTGGGAGAGAGAAAACAGAAATCAAAATGGAAATCTTGGTAATATTCTTTTGTAGGGTCCATTAATTATATTATTATAGGGCCAATATAACTAGATACATATGGGATTTTACAAAACTTATACACCACGGGGCTGTTTTGAGCCTATTTTTAAAATATTATTTTTTCAGCAACAACATGGACAGGGTTGCTATTGAGGCTAACTCATTTGGAGCCTCTAAGTTGGGATTAGATTGGTCAAGATTTTGGTATTGTTATTCCAATGCAAATGAAGTTTAATATTTGAATTGATAGCATCAGAGTGTTTGAAAATGGTCTTGATCTGGTTGCTTTGGCAAAGACTAGTTTGAGTTCATGTTAGGAGTATTTGGATGATGGGATTAGCTCCCACATTTATCTGAAGCTACTCATAGCTTTTGGCACCTTCTAGTGCATCTCGACACCTTTAGTCATGTTTGATTTGGATTGGTGTTTTGATTTCAAAACTTAGTTTAATTTTATTTGTTTTGTCTTTGTTGAAAATTTTAGGGCAAGGTAGAGATCGTAGAATTGTCTTGGAAGAATTTTTCGTTCTGGTAGCCCAAAAATCTCATCAAGGCTAAGATTATTGGAACTTTTTAGAGTTTGAATTGGTTGATGGCTTAGTGCTTCGGATTTCTTAATTTTCTTCTACTTTGAATGGACTCACATTCATTCAAATGGCCCGATATCATCTAGTACATCGTACATGCTTGCACATGTTGGAATGGGGAGCAAAATAATGTTGCATGAAAAGCGATCAAATTGTTGATCAATGAGTCATATTGTTGTGGATCAATTTTTAGTACAAAAATTATTATTTATATATTCAAACATGTCTGTGTATGGCATTTCCTTACATTAAGTTTTATATGTTAAGAACCTACTTCATAATTCAAACATTGTTGCTTAGTGGTGTCCAAAAAAATGGGCCCTACTCATCAATGATGAAGTAAGCTCTTGACGTATATAAATTAACGTCATTAAAGCATTTTTCTATCCTAAGGTAGGACTCTAGGAAAATGGGATGGGCCCAAGAGCTCTATCCTATGAGCATAAAACATACAAGGGGCTCTCCCTATCTCTTTGTTTATGCTCTTACTTTTGGATTAGGGGTTTGTGTTCCACTTAGTAGCGATTGGGAGTTTCTTTAAGTCCCTTTGTACGCTTTGGGTAGAGGACTCGGACAAGTGACTTGGGGCTTCGATTTGTGGGTAAGTGCCTGTGATTATCCTTTTCGTTACCATTTATTACTGGTATTTAGTCTTTTGGAAGAGAAGGTCTGCCCAAAGCATATTAATTTAACCCCCTTTTGATTGGTTATGCTCATTTCTTAGTAGTTCTTCCTCAATTTGATTACACTTGCAATTTACTTTAGAATTACTAGAAAAAATACACACACATAATACAAGTGAATACATATTAGATAAGAGAAAATAAAATAAAATATTATAAAGTATGTATTGAACAAAAGTCTCTCTTACATGATATAGTCGCAATACATGCTTTCCATATCATAATATATAAATTAAACACATAAACTTTGTATTGACCCAAATACACTCAAAGTAAATAACTATGAGTCCAAATCTAAGCTAAATTTTATGACATAGGTCGGTGAAGACAATGATGTCTAAGGAGTTTATGTCATAGAGCACATTATTCATATTTAGGACCAGTTGATAACAAGTCTCATTTGATAAAGCTCTTTAGGAGTTTTCCAAGGGTGTCAGAAATACACAAATCTTTACATGTATAATATTAAAAAAATTTAAAAATTATTATTGACAAGTCTCATTTGATATAGTTCTTCGCAAGCTTTCTAACGATATTAAGAATACGCAAATATGATAGTGCAAGATATAATGTATATTACAAAGTTAAAATTAACATAACCAAAAAAATAGATATGCTATATCAGCGTTTAGTATTATGTTGACATGTGATAAAATATCTAAAATAATTTTACTAAAATATCTTTAAATCACATACCAATTGAAATTTGTATAAAAGAACATATGAAAATAAAACATGGGTAAATTAAGAATTAAAAGTAAAAGTATGGGTAAAATAATCCAAAACTAAAATTTTTATTGTCACAAAATTTAATTTATATTATATGATTATATTATCATTGGAGTCGATAGTGCCCAGGTCCCCTCTTACCGAAAAGAAAGAAAAAAGGGCCTGCGCCAAATAGACTGGTCACTGTCTACTTTTTTGAGGAGGAGATACAACTAATCAAAATGTTCCCCACCAACTTTTAATGTCCACGGAAGAGTCAAAAGAGTAGAACTTCTCTTGCAGTTATAATTACCCTTTGAAGAGAGACGATTAAATGAAGCCTGTCATGGGCAAGAATTTTGTTTCCTTTTGCATGTGGTAGTTTGGTCCAGTGTTATTAAAATTGACCTGGTCACCAACCCGGATTGGTGGCCAGGTCAAGCTTTTTTTTGTTTGATCGGGTGTAAATTTGATTCAACCGGGTAAAACCCGGGTTTGATCGATAAATGACACTGGCCTAAAAAGCCAACCAGGTCTGGTCAAACCTGGTTCTACAAGAAGAGTTGGGTCGGTTTTTAAAACTGGTTTAGTCATGTAATTAGTTCAATGAAAACTTAATATCTTTACTCTTCATCGAATTCTTAAAGACACACATGATGTCTTTGTATGATGGTGAATAGTTTTTCCGTCTCCAAATTAAGATCTCGATGATGACTAGACTCAATGAATTAAGCTCGGAAAAAGCCAATAAGAGCTGCCCCTTCAATCAACTGCTCAACCCCTACTTAAGCCTAGGGTTGGTCCTCGGCCAAATAGCTGGCAGACAAGGCTTATCCATGTTTGTGTTTGTTAACAATTTGTTCATCGATATTTTATCGACAAACAAAGCCTCTTTTTCGGTAGACACAACCATAGTCTACAAACATAGCCTCTTAGGCAATTAGATGGAGGTTGAAGCGAATCAAGAGAATGAGAGAGGTGTTGATGACTTTGGCTAAGTAGGGGTAGCTAGAGTGGGAATTTTTAGAATAAGTAACTTACCATATAATAAAATTTTAGACTTATATATGTCATTTTTTTTATTTATAGTATTACTATTGAACATATTAGTTTATGTTAAACAGCTAAGTATAGCTATTAATGTGAGAGGGAAGAAATATTTAGTAATTAACTTTAAAGAAGAACTCAAATATAATGTTAACATGATTGTATTAAAATTCTTAAGGATTTAAGTATAAAATACAATGCTTAAGGATAGTAATAAAGGAATAAAAATTGTCCTTTATGTAAGAATGTATATTGCATTTAAAAGTTAACTAGACCTCAGACAAACGACAGAACGAGGTCATTGTCCATAGTAGTGTCTGGAAATTGACGGACAAAAGAGTTCAGCCAAATATGGCCATGAACACTTTAGACACGGCCCAGACATCGATTAACGGATGTTCACTACCAACCCTATACAAGCCCATGTGATTGGGACCTCAACACAAGAAGTCCAACGCAAAATAGTTGGGTAATTTGTTTGCATCTTCCTCCATGACTTCATCTCTATACAAAAATTATTTTAAATTAGGAAATTATACAATATCTTCCATGGCATAACTTTATATGAGCCTGGGCTCACATGCATTTGTGTGAGTCTGAGCATCATAGGCTGTCAGATCTCTTCTATGAAAAAGGTTTGGTTAAGTCTTAGCTCACATAGGTTTGCATGAGCCTAGGCATCATAGGCATCTGATTGAGATCCAATGGCACAAGGGAGTAGAAACCAATATACCCTTTGAGTTATGTGCTCCATTGGATCAAATTTTGATAGTGAACAATGCACGTCCATTTGAGCCTGAGTTTATATAAACAAGTCTCATTTTTCTATGAAGAGTTTTGATGTGTGAAAGTTAATGTTAGTCAAGCATTTTTGTTTTTCTATTCACCTCCAAGAATTGTTGGTTCCACCAGCCATTCAAGCCCATCTCCATCTAAATGTACCCCAAATCCAAAGAGTTCAACCTAGAAAATTGTGTTTTAGTAAGGAAATATTTGGGAAATTTCTATTTACCTTTCTACATAAATTTTTTTTTTTACTAAGATGTGCTCTCGCTTTTAAGGTGCACACGCTAGCACACTAATGGCCTAATGTGTGCCCTATCGTTCTAGAAGATTATTGGCTCCTATAATTAAGAACAAGAGTTGGAAACTATATTATTCTGATTTTCACTGGTTGATTTGACTACTAAAGTGAACTTGACTTGAAGTCTGCCCCTGATTTCAAATGAAAATGTTTTACTTTTCAAGTGCATCATTTTTCACTACGGCGGGTAAGAATACCCTGAATCCAGTGGTCCTTATTCCTTGATGTGAAGCTCGTACTAGCATCCAAATAAATGATCTGCTGGCACATCTGATTTGGGCACAATAAACTAGATATATTATCATGGAAAAATTATATAAATAATATTAAAAAAATATTTATCAAATTAATAGAAAGAGAAAAATGATTACCTAAAATAATGTTTGTTTTGGCCATGTTGTTGGCGCCTACGTGACTTTAATTTTTTTTTCTATGTCTTCATTCTTCAAATGGATAAAATTTATTTTTAAGTTGATTTCGTCTTTCTTGAGGACAAAATCTTCTTTGGGGCAATTTTGTCCTTCCATAGGACAAATTCTTCCTTATAAGTAGATTTGAAGTAGATTTCGTCCTTCCTAAACTAATTCCTTTAGTTTAAACTAATTTCGTCCTTGTAAATGACGAAATCAAATTACAATTTTTTTAAAGATTCGTTGAACCTAGAAACAACTCTCTGTAAAACCATCATATGTAACACACTAATATCTACATAACCAACATATAGATCACATAAATATTCACACATCGAGTGATTAGAAAGTCTATAAAACATATAAATAAGATCCAATGTTCTAAAAATGTTTGGTTTACAAAACAAGTATATAACAACTCTAATTAGCTCTACCTCTCCTACCCCTACGACCTCGACCTTGACCCCGCCTTGATCCCGATCCCGACGGTGCTCTATTGGCTCCTACTAATCCTCTTGGTCTACTTCAATAACAAATGGTTCACCCAAACACGCCTTTGAAGATAATGAGATCAGATTCGCACGAGTTGCCCACTGTTGTCTAGTATATAATATTGGAACAATCGGTATCTTAATTGGCTGGAGATGGGCTAGATCTAGAGCAACAGGAGATAATGAACTTAGACTATCATGTAAAATTGATGCTCATGAAAATAAAGGAGGAGAGTCAGATGTTGTAGATGAAGATGGAATATCCGTATACGAAGCATGCCTCAACGGTGTCTAAGCTGCCTCATTTGTGGATAATGTCCATGAATGTATGTAATAATCGACAAAGTAGTGGCAAGCTACGGAGGACATCCTCATAGTGCCGGATGATTGACTGACATGATGCTAATAAGACCTCACCCAAAGTATAGGTGTTAATTGCGTCAGTCAAATGTGTATATGCCTGTTGTGCTAAACCAAGCTATAAAAAACTAAAATAAAAAATATATAAATAATAAACAAGAAATAAAAAATTTATTATGATATAATTAATTAAGATATACATACCAAAGCAACCTCTGACGCGCCCCTGGCTGATACGTCATCTCCTTTGAATTATATCGTGGTAAATATATCTTCGTGTAATAGGCAAATACCACCGCATATACGGGCTACAAACATCGCATGATGTTGTAGCATCTCGCCTCAAATAATAGTGGATCTCTTGTTATCCAATCGTGAGATATAGGCTGCATGATGCGTAACTCAGTTGGTAATATGGTGGCCTTGTCGAGTGATACGATGGATAAATTCTACCATATAAGGAGGAATATCTTACTCCAAGTTAAATTGGAGCATCACACGATCAGACATGTGTGTCTCTATAATCTCAAAACATATGAGTGGCATTCTAGATAGCCACACTTCCCTTCTATCTGTACAAAGAGGAGATAACTCAGTGATAGCCTCAGGTGAGTATGGATGCCAAATGACCTGCACAATTTTTAAGCATAATTAGTTTTTAATAACCTTACATAGCTTATATTAATTATATTACATGTGACAATGCAATGTAATTACTTGATAAGGGTGCTAGTGGTCTAACTCTCCTCTATACAATCACGGGACTCCTTGTAGATTTTTGGTTTTTCTCCTCCGAACATTCCACCTTAAGGAGTCAACTTTAATATATAAATTCAACACATCTACATAAAACTATGTTAAAAATATAACAGTGTAAACAAATATATATACTTGGATCCTAATGGAGCACCTTCTACTAATTGCCCCATCTCAATAGTTGATCGGTGGACATGTAAATGCTCAACGACCATAATTGTGTCACAAAATATCATAAAAAATATTAAAAATGAGAAGTAATTGTACAGTAGAAAATACTAACTTCAACAAATTTATTTGCCTGAAGAAGGGTTAGGCAGTTTGCAATCCTCGAGGTCATAGCCTAACAAGCTTTCCGTAGCTCTTGTTATAAGTATGCAAGGGTAACACTGCCCCATGCCTAGGTGTCTGCAATGTTGAAATTTGCAAAGAGGGTGAGGTGTGCAACATGCACATGGATATTGGTGTTATTAACAAATATAGTAGCCCCAAGTAGATGAAGCAAATATATGCGTGCACATTGCTTGATGACTATCTCGGTCTCATCTGTTGGGAGCGCACGAAACTCACCCAATAGCCATTTGAGGCTCACTCGGCTACCACGCATCATTCAAGGAGGAGATGGACTGCCAAGGAGTCCGACTACTAAATCTAAATATCCTCCTCCTATCATGCATGTCTTGTAGTCCATCGATGCAAAGTCCAAAAAGAACTGCCATATCCATAAGGGTGATGGACATCTCCCCATAAGGTAAGTGAAATGTTTGTATCTCCCTCCTCCATCTCTTGATAAGCACTATGAGTAAAGGCCTATCAAGTCGAACGTATTGTAAATGGAAGAAGTGTCCAAATCCAGTCTGCTCAATATATGGTAGAATACACTCATCTATAGACCATTATCGAAGGCATCTAAAATGCTCTGTGCACTCAAGGCACCCGGGGTCCTAAAATAAGTTAAAATATTATAATCCAATGAACCATTTCATAAAAATTAAATCAAATGCATGTACAATGGGATTACCTCTCTTCGCCAAATAGAAGCCGACCTATGTGACTCCTACACAAGGACAGACTCATCAATGGAGCCTGGCTCATATAAAGGCTCCATATGATCCATATGATCTGCGAAGAAATAAGAACTTCAAGAACATATAGTCATATCTAAAATGGAGAGTAACTAAGATGTTATATAGTCTAATTGTATGTTCCAATCAACAGGAGGGTTAGTGCATCTTTTACTATTATGCCTTGATTGTTTGCACCTCCCACACTTATAACCTACTCTACCATCTCTCTCTCTATGGTCACACGGTCCATTGTATTCCTAATGCGAATAGATCAAAGGTGACCGGGTTATCTTGTTGGTGCGCCTCCCAAGGGACTCACACCCTCCCATAAAGTGGGGGTCATCTTCCTCCTTGGAAATTTATGCAAAATCAGAGTTAATCCTTCTTCCTTCTTCGTCCAATCTTCCTACTTGAAGCTAGGTACCAATTGTGTCTGATCGGGACACAACATTGGTATCAAAGCCTCATCGATCTTCCATGGAGCGAGGCAAGCAGCTAGTGACGACTTCAAAGATGCAGTCCGAGAAGGAAAGAGAGGACATGATGGACAATGCCAAACCAGCGACTGCGTCGGCTGATCCCTCTGTGTTCTCCAAGATTATGGCCCAACTTGAGTACCTCACCATAGAGGTTGCTCAACTTCAAGTAGCCCCTACAAAGCCAGTTTTGCCCATGCAGCAGCCAGCCTAGGCTGAGTTGGGCGAACCTTCTAAGCTCCTTGGATCTTGTGCCCTTAGCCTTCAAGCATCATTCGAGAGGGAGGTGCACCAGCCTGGACATTTAGTCTACTCGTCACCTTCGAACAACACACAGAAGGAGGACGCACAAGCTAGGATATGAGAGGCCCTCCAGATGTTCAGGTAAATGCTTCAATGGTGCTGCCCGACAAAAATCTAGCCCATGAGTTCGAGGATGATTGGGAGGAGTACTCCAGCTCTCGTGGAGGTCTTTAGGATGAGACTGAGCTATGTTTGGCTCGCCTTCAGATACCATGCTACAATGGAGATGAGGACCCGGTGGAATGTCTCTACAAGGCGGAGAAATTCTTTACCTACTAGGGAACTCACTCTGAGGCTGAATGGTTGCGCATAGTCGCTTTCCATCTAGATGGTGATGCTTTCATTTTGTTTCCGAGCTTCGAGAAGGAGGTCCGTTTTCCGACTTGGGCTTCTTTCGCTGATGAACTTTATGTCCAATTTGGCCCCAATGAGTTCTAATATTTCAATGAGATGTTGTCCACCCTACACCAAACCATTGTCATCCAAGCCTACTACATCTAGTTTATGAAGATTGCTAACCGTCTACTCGATTGGCCGATGGCAGCCCTAGTGGGGACTTTTAAACGGGGGCTCAAACCTAAAATTTCGGATGAGATGCGCCATTTTCCCTGCATGTCAATGCATGAAGTCATGTGTCATGCATGGATTGAGGAGAAGCTAGCTCAGCAGCGACAGGGAGGTTGACTTGGCTCTTCTCCAAGGTCACCAACCAGCCCATCACCCTTTTCTATCTCAGCGACTAGCCTCCCCACCAGCTTCCCCAGTCATCCATCCGTCCATGCTGCCCCTCCTATATGCCGCCTCACTCTGGCCCAGATGGATGAGCGGTAGTCAAAGGTTTGTGCTTCAAGTGTGACTAGAAATTCGTACCAGGTCACCGATGTTCCTCCCAAGGCAACTTGCTAATTGAGGAGAACAACGAGGAGGATTATAGTCCTGCCCTGGATGAACTGCCCCCATATGATAGCATGCTACATGAGATTTCAGTGCATGATTTGTCAGGGGCCTTCAATCCTCACACCACGTGCGTCCAAGGCCACCTAAAGAGGTAGCAGGTGGCCAACCTAATCGATAGTGACTCCACCCACAACTTCATCAATGATAAGGTGGCACAACGATTGGGATGTTTTGTGTCGGACTCGAAGCCATTTGACGACTTGATCGTCAATGGCAAGCACCTTCGGAGTGATGGGGTGTGTAAGTAGGCTTCATTATCCATCCAAGGCTATACATTCACCACCGACCTGTTATTGCTACCCACGAAGGGGGCAAACGTGGTGTTGGGTGTTCAATGGCTTTAGAAGCTTGGTGACATCGTGTGGAACTTCTGTGACATGAACATGGACTTTGAGGTGCAGGGGCAGCGGGTGAGCATCCAAGGTTCTCAGCCGGGCTCCTTGCAGTTTCCCCAGTCGATGAGCTCCCTCTTTCGGTTTGCACCTCAAGGAATTTTTCTTCAACAATGTGCCATAGTGGACGTGCACTGGGACAACCTTTTGGAGGACCTACTTGCTCTCTTGGCGGAGCATGAGGACGTATTTGCTGAGCCAAAGGGGCTACCACTAGTGCAATCCCATGATCACCATATTCCTATCATCTCCAGTGCTTCACCTACAAATGTCTTCCCTTACCGATATCCTCACATACAGAAGGCGGAGAATGAGCTCTTGGTGTCCGACATGCTCTAGACAAGTATCATCCAACTGAGCACTAGTTCTTTCTCTTCTCGGTATTACTTGTCTGGAAGAAAGACAGGACTTGGGGGTTCTGTGTGGACTACTGGGCACTTAGTGTCATAACCGTGAAGGATAAGTATCCTATTCCAGTTATTGAGGAGCTCCTTAATGAGCTAACCGGAGTGTTTGCCTTCAACAAGCTTGATCTTCGTTCGGGTATCATCAAATCCGAGTACAGCCCGATGATGTCCATAAGATTGCCTTTCGCACCAGTGATGGACACTTTGAGTTCTTGGTCATGCCATTTGGGTTGACCAGTGCACTAGCCACCTTCTAGAGCCTTGTGAATGACTTGTTCTGCCCCTTCCTCCGCCGATTCATCATGGTCTTCTTCGACGACATATTGATCTACAGTACTTGATGGGCAGATCACTTGGAGCATCTCAGGTTTGTCTTCTCTATTATGCAGGCTAATTCATTATTCCTTAAGCACTCGAATTGCTCCTTTGGCAATGAGCAGGTGGAGTACCTTGGCCACATCATCTCTCGCAAGGGGGTTGCTATTGACCCTTCGAAGGTAACCGCTATGCTCTCTTGGCCGACTCCCACTTGTGTATGTGCACTCCATGGATTTCAGGGACTTCAGGGTATTATCGGCACTTCATCGGTCAGTATGGTTTGATTGCTAGCCCCCTCACTGCCCTCCTCAAGAAGGGGGCCTTTATATGGACAGAGGTAGCACAAGAGGCCTTCGAGAGGCTGAAGCGGGTCATGGCTACCACCCCAGTCTTGGTTCTTCCAGATTTCAGTCATTCCTTTGTGGTTGAAACAGATGCTTCAGATGCTAGTCTTGATGTCGCTCTACTTCAGGGTGAGCGGCCTATTGCCTTTTTCAGCAAAATACTTTCTTGCTGCTCTTTATCACTATCAGCCTATGAGAAGGACATGCTCACCATAGTGCATGCAGTCACCAAATGACACCCTTACTTGGTTGGCCGCCGCTTCCTTATCAGCACATACCATCAGCCTTTGAAGTATTTTCTTGATGTGCCAGTGTCAACTCCGGCACAACAGCGGTGGTTCAGCAAGCTTTTGGGATATGATTAAGAGGTGGTATACAAGAAGGGAGCAAAAAACACAGTGGTGGATGCTCTCTCTCGCTGACCTTTTGAGGGGTCTTGCCTTGCACTGTTTATACCCTCTTGTCCATTTATATAGGAGCTGTGGTGAGCTTACTTGGAGGACTCATCCAACCGTGAGCTGGTTACTTATTTACAAAGCGACCCTGCTGCCCTTCCTTTCTTTGTGTGGCAAAATGAACTTCTCTTTCGGAAGGGCCAACTTTGGGTACTGGATGCATATGACCTCTAACGTCACATTCTTTCTCATTTCCATGACACACCACTTGCTGACCACAAAGGTTCCTTCTAAACGTAAAATTGGGTCAGTCAGAGCTTCTTATGGCAGGGTCTTCAGAGGGCGATTCAGGACTATGTTGCTGCTTGTGACGTATGTTAGAGGGCGAAGGCTGCCACAAATCACCTACTTGGTTACTTTAGCCCCTTTCCATTCCTGACAAAGTTTGGGAAGATGTGTCTATGGATTTCGTGAAGGCCTTGCCCGTGGCACAAAGCAAATTAGTGATATTGGTGGATGTGAATCGTTCATCCAAGTATGCACATTTTTGTGCCTTGGGCCATCCGTTTACCACCAAAAGAGTGGCTGAGATATATATTCGCGAGATAGCCAAGCTGCATGGCATGCCTTGCACCATTGTCTCTGATCGGCACTGAGCTTCATATGAGTACCGCCTATCACCCACAAACGAATGGACAGAATGAGGTGGTTAACTGCTGCTTGGAGCAATACTTGCGATGCTTCATCGGGGATCAGCCCTACCAATGGCTCCAGCTCCTTCCTTGGGCAAAATGGTCCTACAACATGGCCTATCATACAAGGGCTAGGTTCACTTCCTTTGAGGTGGTTTATGGGCGCCCTCCTCCTACTGTGTTGTCCTATGTGCCTCACCATCATCTATGGCTAAGGTTGATTATATGCTCCAGACATGGGATGACGTTATCCAGCAACATAAACTTAATTTGGTGTCCGCCCAGAACAGTATGAAGTATGTATATGACGAGAAGCATGCTGATCCGGAGTTCCAGGTGGGTGATCTTGTTTATGTCTCGGTGATTCCTCAGCATCATACTAGCTTATTCCAGGTTGAGCAAGCTAAGTTGGCTCCACGTTACCACAACCCTTATTCCATTATCAAGCGCATTGGACTGGTGGCTTATCACTTGGCATTACCCGGGGGATCATAGGTGCACCCAATCTTCCATGTCTCTTGCCTGTGCCGCTTTGTTGGGGACCTGGCCCTTGTCTCTAGCGCCCTACCTCCACCATTGATAGGCCCTCCCGAGCCCGACGTAGCCACGCCAGCCTCTATGCTTGATAAGTGACAGGTGCGTCATTCTGGCCGCATTGCCACTAAGGTACTCGTGGCTTGCCAAGGTCAGTCTCTAGAGGATGCCACTTGGATGCTTGAGGATGAGTTCATGAAGCACTACCCTACTTGTTTGCCTTGAAGACAAGGCAAAAGCGGAGGGTGGTGGAGTGTTGTGTACACCACTCAAGGGACAGGACATCTCCCGCCTTACACTACTTTCCATTTTTAGGACTTACTATATTAGGGTTACTTTACTTTTCGATAATTAGCATGGGCCCACCAGCTGGCATGCCTTCCAAAAGAATTGCACCCTCCTATAAAGGGGGTCATCTTCCTCCTTAGACCTTTATGCAAAATCAGAGTTATTGCTTCATCCTTCTTTGTCCAATATTCTCCCATTTCTCCTACTTCAAGCTAGCTACCGTTTGTGTTCGATCGGGACACGACAGAGATGTTCCTTATGTGTTATTATCCCCAATAGCAAGAAGATAGCCTAGTTGCTCATGCTCTACCTGCTTTAGGAATACAATGGATCATGTGACCATGGAGAAAGATGGTGTGGGAGATGCAAACAATCTAAGCATAATAATAGAAGAAGCACTAACCCTTCCATTGATTGGTAAACATATGATTTTCTTGTGTAACCTTTTCATTCAATCTTCCTTTTTGTTAAGACCATTTGTTTCTGGAGTAATTATTTTCTTGCATATCATATGGATCATATCGACACTTCTTATGGGCTAGGCCCCCCATTGATGAGTCCGTCCTTGTTGAGGATACCTGTAGGTTGGCCTCTATTTGGAGAGGAGAGGTATTTTAACTTAACATGAAGTTGATTTCATTTGTTATGAAATTGTACGTTGGTTTATAATATTTTAACTTATTATAGGGTGCCTCAAGTGCACTGAGCATTTCACTTGCCTATGAGATTAGGACGTAGATGAGTGTATTCTTCCATATATAGAGTGAGCTGGATTTTGACACTTCATCTGCTTATAGTACCTTAGGCTAGATAGGCCTTTGATCACAGCTCTTGTTGAGAGATGGCGAAGGGAGATGCAAACATTCCACTTGCCTTATGGGGAGATGTCCATCACCTTACATGATGTGGTTGTACTCCTTGGACTCTGCATAGATTGCCTTGCAGTGATAGGCACGACAGCAGGACATGATGCTACCATCGATTTACTAGTTGGACTCCTCGGTAGAGTACCTACACCTTCAGTATTATGTGGGTGCCGAGGGAGCCTTAGATGGTTATTGGGTAAGTTTCGTGTGCTCTTAGATGATGCCACATAGATAGTCGTGGTGCAACATGCACATGTTTATTTGCTTCATCTACTTGGTGCTACCATGTTTGATGATTAGACCAGTAGACATGTGCATGTGGTGTACCTATCCCTTCTAGTAGATTTCGACATGGCGGGAACCTTTGCAAGGGTAGTGCTACTCTTGAATATTTATACTGAAAGTTGGGCAAAGCTTGTCAGGCTATGATCTCGAGGGTTGTTGGCTATCTCACACTTCTTCAGGTAAATGAATTTGTTGAAATGTTTATTTCCCACACATACAAATACTTTGGGTTTTTTGTTTTCTTTTATGTTATTTTGTGCCACAGCTATGGTCGTGGTAGCATTTACACATCGACCGACCAACTATTGAGATTAGGCCAATAGTGGAGGGTGCTCCATTAGGAGCTAGGTATATATTTTTTGAAATGTTAATTTTTTTCCTAGTTTTATGTGGATGTCTTGAATTGATTTGCTAAATTTAACTCCTTAAGGTGGAATGTTCAAAGGAGAAAAACCAAAAATCCACAAGGAGTCCTCTAATTGTATAGACGAGTGTTGGACCACCAGCGCCCATATCAACTAATTATATTTCATTATGGGGCATGCAATACAATAAATATATGCTATATATTGTTATTAAAGACTAGTTATGCTTAAATATTGTGCAAGTCATTTGGCTGCCATACTCAGCTAAGGCGTTGGCTAGGTTACCTTCTCTGTGTCCAGAGAGAAGGGATGTGTGGCTATCTAGAATGCACTTACATGCTTTGAGATTGTGGAGATGCATGTGCCTGACCATGCTTTAATTTGACTTAGAGCAGGATACTCCTCCTCGTATGATAGAATTCATCCACCTAGTTACTCGACAACGCCACCACATTATCAACTGGCGTACACTTCATGCGACCTATATTGATCGATGGGATAACTAGAAGGGAACTATTATATGAGGGGAGATTGCTACATCAACGCAATGTGTTAGTAGCCCATATATGCAGTGGTATTTGACGATTACTCGAAGATATATTCTACCATGTGATGATTTAGAGGATATGACATATCAGCTTAGGGGTGTGTCCGAGATAGCTTTGGTAAGTATATCTAAATTATAATATAATATTTTATTATTTTTTGTTTATTGTTTATGTGACATTTTTTTTATTTTCTACTATAGCTTGGTATAGCGAGACCAACATATGCACATTTGACTGATGGTGTTGATACATATACTTTGTGTGAGGTCTTGTTAGCATCATGTCTGTAACGACCCAGATTTTCCTACTTCTTATAAGGTTTATATTTGAGTTTTATCAAGTTTTAATTAATTAAAGATTCTTACTTGATGAGTTTTATTAATAACGTGATAGAGCGCTGGAAGACGAGTGTAACAAGTCTTGAACCGCACGAATCGGGCACCATAGCCAAAAGTTAGAGCATCGGGAAGTACACCACATGGGCAGGACACACTTGAAAAGTGCGGGATAATACACCCATGTGGGGTCTAGTTTTATAGGGCTCATTGATACTAGCCCATCGGTAGCAAGAACACGTGAATCGTAGTCCAGGAGAGAAAGTTACGCGTGTTTAAAGTTTTTTAAAATTTTAAAAATAATAATAAATATTAATTATTGTGTTAGGCTAATGTCAATAGTACTTACGCCAACCACGACATGCAGATGGGTTTGCGTTGTGAGCGGGGGCACACGGTGATGTGCGTGATGCTCATCACACGTTGCCCAGCCCATGCGGGATGCACGAAATGTGGGCAATGCACGACACATGGTGAGCTTATTTAAACGTGCATGATAAGTGGCATCCCGAACCACCTCCCACTGCTATAAATGCATGTGGGCTTCATTTTTTCTAGTTTCTCTTTCCCACTCCTAAAACTTCATTTATCTCGTTTTAAGTTTGATTCGAGTCGTTTAAGAGGAGTTCTTACATAAATCGAGTGTGCCAGACGTTGTGGCGGGATTATTTTTTCCGTTTGAGATCTCTAAGGTCCTAAAACATGACATCCAAGTTCTTGGAGTCTAGTGTGTCATCTTCGTTCTTGCACGAGAAGCAAGGTAGGGGGTTTTAAACTCTAAATTCATGCTCTGCTCGTATAATTTAACTCTTAAGCTATTTTATTTGGTCATGCTTATTCGTTGTGTTTTTGGAAAGAATATGATACTTGTGACAAATGATTGTATGCATTGTATTATGTTTTGATTATATGCTCTACCATAGTAGTGCCTTGGCTAAAGAATCAGGAATGTACCATATACTTAGATACTCACAAAGAGATATGATACATATGAGAAATGATTACATGCATTGCATTATGTTTTGCTTACATGCTCTACCATGGTAGTTCCTTGGCTGAAGAACTAGGAATGTACCATTTTACTTGGATACCCGCCGAGAAAATAATTGGCATTAGCACATGCGCTAAAAGGTGTGGAGCATCATAGGAAAAACCCCTATGCTCCTGAGCCTTCCGATTGCCCCATGTGCATCGGAGGGGGATGTCGCTCAGTGTCATGACTCTTGATTTTTATTGTCATCGAACAAACCGACATGTAGTGGATATGTTTCTGAATTGGATTTCTTCTGAATAATCAATTTTCTGATAAAAGATATTTCAAAAAGAATATATCTGTTTTGAGGATTTTTGCTTAGCATTATTTTAAATTTTAACTCAACCTATTGAGTATAAGTATACTCACCCACCCCCAAATCCTATAGGTGATCAGCAAGGACAAAGGTGGAAGTGGAAGAGATTCTGAATAATTTATGTAGTTGCTATAATAGACCTTTTTGTAATTAATTATGTGACTCATGTTTAAAGGCACGATGTGCCTAGAGATTTATAAACTCTATATAACTACTGGCTCTAGGCATAGTGGTCATTGGCCTATGTAATTATATTATGTTTCATTGAATGTGTAATCATATTATGTAATTATGATATATGTTTTTAGCTATGCAATGACTCCGTTTTATGCTATACTTATCTTGTTTGTGAGTATTTGTGTCTTTTCGGCACCCGACAACTGTCAAGTTCGTTCATGTGTGTGATAATTAAGCGTGGGAGACGGATCAACTATGATTATTATGTCATATTAAAATGGCAGTTGTCACAATGTCAGTCAATCATCAGGCACTATGAAGATATCCTTCTTAGTTTGCCACTACTTCAATCAATTATTACAGACGTATATGGACATTATCACAAAAGCGAGACAACTCATACACTAATGAGGCCAGCTTCATACATAGATATTTCATCATTATCTGCAACAACCTTCTCTCCTCCTTTATTTGCACGAGCTATAACTTCACATGATAGTTAACGTCCATCATCTTCAACTGCTCTAGATCGAGCCCATCCTCAGCCAGTTGAGATGCCGATTATTTTGAGAGTATATACTAGATGACATCGGGCAACTTGTTCAGATCCCATATCATTATCTTCATAGGTGTGTTTGGATTAGCCATTTGTTATCTATGAGGACCAGGAGGACCCAATGGAGCAGCTTCATGGTAAAGGGCTTGAATGGGGCCGAGGTCATAGTAGGCATAGGAGAGGTCGAGCTCATTAAGAGCTGCTACACTATTTCAAATATATAAAGTGTAAACTTCTTTTGTATAACATAATTTTTTGGAACATTTTACCTCATTTACATGTTATTGGTATTTGTAGATAGTTTTTTCATAGACTTTTTAGTTGTATGGTCGTTATTTGGCATGTGTGTTTTATACTGAAAGAAATTATATGTGGGTTTGTTTTCACTAGGGTTTGTATCATAGCTAAATAAATATTTAAAAATGAAATTTAGATTTAATTTTATCCTTTTAAAGGACAAAATCAGTTAAAACAACAAAACTTCCTTTTGAAGCTCAAGTGCCTAGATTTTATCCTTTAGAAGGATGAAACCTAAACTCAAGTTTTGTCGTTTTAAATGACGAAACCCAAGTTTCATTCTTTATAATGACAAAATCAATTATTTATTACTAAAATTACTGGTCCCATGGTCAAGTTTATGGATTTTGAGCGGCACATGTGCCGGCACCTACGTGGCAAAAAAGAACACCATAATGGGAAATAAGTTTCTCTTAGTTATTTTAGTAATTAATTATTTTAATAATATTTATTTAATTTTCCCTTAAAAAATTTTCATCACATTTGTCAAAAAGTTTTAACCATAAGGTTCAAACGATTTGAAAAAAGGTTCAACTTTTTGATAACCTACCTAAGATGATGATCATTCCCTATGGTCATTTCCTCAGACAAATTTGTCGATGAATCTACCATTTTTGCTTGACATCTAAACTCTAGAAGTATGGCTGCTCCACTTGGACCAAGAGCTCTTCAATAGAGGGTCCCTAAGACTCCTTGGTGAGGAGGGCATACAACCAAAACTTGAGGCACTTCCCCAGTGAATTTGTAATAGCCCCTTACTTGAAGTAACAATAAGATGATGAGGAAGAGGCAAAGAGCATTTAGTCTTCCTCATCTACGTTATCACACATATAAAGAAGAAACTAAAGCATCTAGTCTCTTTGTAGTTCGCCTGGCAAAGCATGGGCGTTTACTTTTCCTGCTCACATTAAATGGGCAAACGAGGAGTAACGTTGTGCTAACCTAACGGAGACATGTAGTGGTGAAGGCAAAATTGTCATAATAAGGTGTAACCCTAAAAATTGACAATTCTTGCCAAAAATATACATATTTTTTTAATTCTTTACACAATGACCTAAAGTTTGGTAAAACCTTTGTACTTTTTTTTGGGACTACATTCTTAAATTTAGTCCATTGGATCCACTTCCTGTTGACTGGTTCTGGCAACAACCAGAACATGAGTTTTGTACTCAAGCTGGGCTGAAATGTAGGTCAGTCAATTGCATGACTAGGCCTTATTCAATGCTCAAAAGTTACAAATACTCGATGAAGTGTCTCTGTTCATGCTTAATAGAGTTGTATGTTCAGATAGAAAAATCCCTCTTGATAAGATGAGCAGAAGGTAATAATGTTCAGTTGGATGTATGAATGTGGTGAGACTGCATATCTAATTCGACCATTCGAGGGAGCCTAGGGGCAACTTAAGAAGAAAGAAGATTCAGAAAAACTGCCTGACATGGATGATGAGACACAGAAAGGAGATGAGAGGCAACACAAGCGAAGCTAGATGCACAAAATTGTGTAGAAGGGGGATAAAGAGGGCAATTGGAAGGCTGAGAAGAACATAAATGAAGTACGTGAGACAAGAAGGTACACCTATGATTGGATAGGTAGAGACGACAAGATCTATGTCATCTCATGTTGGAATTTGGTGCACGATGAAGGTGGTGGTGAATTTAATGACAACGATGATGATTCCGATATTGTATATGTTTGTACTGTCGCCTCATCTAATGGATAGAACTTTTCATATCTCCACCTTTGTTTGTGGTACCATATGAAAAAAAAATCTTCATTTAATTAACACCACCGTCTTCATGCATGTATATTTCCTTCCCATTCCAACGCAGAAATCCAATGTGCAGAGAACATGGCTAAAATCTAACATTACAGCTATCTATACACATAAAAGATATATATTTTATTGAATGACAAATCAAACAAATATTATTCATTATAGGGAGTTCCTTAAAGATTATCTCTTATTGTAGGAAAAAATGCTACTATTGTCAGATATAAAACAAACTTGCTTCAATCAGAAGGTTGAATAACTTTCATTAGATGGCTAGCTCAGTCGCCATGAGCCATGATCGTGGGGATTTGTCCGTTATTGACAAAGTCAATTTTGTTCAGCCTCACACAGCATAGAACTTGTTCTGGAAATTCCTCTGGCTTTTGTGCCTGCAATTAGCATACCATCCATTGCATTATATTTTGCGCTTTCTTGCAAATGTTCTTTAAAACAAGCTTGATTACAAATTGCATTATAAACTAAAGTACATTTCAACAAACCAAGTTGACTAGATTCCATTCAACAATGTTGTAAATTCAATAGGCATGTCAAGCATTTCTCTCCTGAGAAGGTTGAGAGCAAATGTGGACATTCGGCATTTCACATTTGAAGTGCTAGTAACCCTCTTGACATCCACTAGGAATTTTGCATTCATTCCACTCAAAACCTAGAGACAAAAAGGACAATAATATGACTGCCTACCCACTCTGACATCATCAGAAACCATCATACGCCCAACTTGTTCCTCTCATGTGTAGGACAACACAGTAGCTTTTATCATGATAGAAAAAGTTGAGAAATAATCATAGGAATACCCCTGAGGCCACCCTCTATTTCATGCAAATAAAATTTAAGATAACATATACAAAAATAAGGAGATTTTGAGTGGAAGCCATATACAAGATAATTAATATGTATCAATATATAGTTTATTGTTGCAACAGAAAATCAAAAAGTAGATAACTGAAAAGCTTTCCAAAAATATGAAAAACATTTCAAGAAGTAAAAAACATGAATTGGCGTAATCTTTAAGGTGATAATGACCTGCCCCTTTTTTTAATTGGTAACATATTTTACAAGCAGAGTATTACAGCATAAAACTCACAGCCCAACATGCCTGCAGCAACAATGCTCAGGCACCATGTGCAAACAAGAATAGGCCCATGTGGAGGGCATGTGCATCGCTGCAAGCATTCCTGTGTGTGAGAGCACACATAGCATTTCCATTACGGCCAATCATATCCTATCTGCTTCATATTGATGGGCAAAAAGAAAAAAAAAAGGCACCACTCAAGCGAAGCAGAAGATAAGGCAATCAAAGTACTTAACGCAGAATTTTAGACATGAAAAACACCTCACTATAGTTTAACAACAAACATGAGAGATTTTCAAAACCTGATACGTTTTCAGGTCACCTTTTAAAAAAGGATAGTGATATTCACACAACAAAGACACCCAACAAAAACTCCCACATGAGTTTTGGTTGGAGTGAACAAGTGGGCCTCACACAAAGTTCACTTGCGCCCACTTGTTCAGTCCAACCAAAACTCATGTGGGAGTTTTTGTTGGGTGGCTTTGTTCTGTAAATATCCTTTTCCTTTAAAAAATGTAAGAGGTACCAGATGTATACTTTATAAATCTAAAACTAAAATTGAATGCTTGCATATATCTCCAAAATCAGAACAGGTTTTCCTGGAAAGTATCAAATGAATAAATAGAAATAGAAAGGAGAAATTTCAAAAAAAAATGATAGATTTTTGAAATATGGTTGATAACAGAATAACAAAAAAAAATTCTGTACGATTTCAACGTTGGAGACTATACCTTGTACCAGTGGAGTAATGGATTAAGCTGAAAATAAATACATTAACTTCACACCAATGAGGAACAAGGTGCACATAAATATATTAACTTCGTACCAATGAGGACAAGACACAACATAAGTTTCATATCCATGAAGAGAACATAAAAGATAAAATTTTAAAAACCTTCACAAATAAAATGCACTGTATTCTCATAACAAAGACCTTAAGCTACAACCTCAAGATACTTAACTATCTTTCCCAAGAAAAGAATGTAACATATACTTTTAAATGCCAACAAAAGTTGATACAAAAAACATGTTTTGTTACGCTTACCCTATAGAAAACATTTCTTCTAAGGAAATTTATATTCTCATAAGCTATAGTTAACATCACAAGAAGAATAATACCTGGATGGTCAGACCCAAATCAAGTATCCCATTTTTCAAACGATCCCGGAAAGATTCAAGTCCCTTTCTTGATATATAGCTAAATCGATGAATGTCTAGATCAATCTCAAAGTAATTTGAACCCTGCAATAATTATACAAATGAAAACTTGATGGTAAAAACCTAAAGAAAAAAATGTGACCATTGGTTAGCTCAATAATAAAAAATCTATATTGATGATTTTCAAAATGCAAAATAATGCACACCAAAGAGTTAAGCATGAATCTCCAACATAACAGAAAAAAAATTCATCATAACATTTTTTCATAGTTCTGCATATGGGAAATTTCTTCTAGCCAAAAGTGTTGGAGGTTTCATTTAGAAGATATCCAAAAATTATTAGATGTTCACTTCATTAAGTCTCATCAATTAATATGGATAAAAATCACCTTTTGATAGAAATATCCTTTCCAATAGAGTCAGAAACCAGATTCAATAGACAATTTAATGTAATGAGTACAAGCCCTGTAAATTATGAAACCTGGAAACTAGGTTAAGTTATTCTCAGTTTTACTCTGGGTGTCCTTTCTCCTTGCTTTTCCTACAAATATTCTTCCATTGCCCAATCTTTTCCCTCTTTCTGTCTTTATATGCTACTTCTACTCTTTTCTTCGTTCTTATTTCACTTACTTTTTTCTCACTTTACCAAGCACTCCTAGACTCCTCTAATAGCTATCCCATCTAACCCAAAATTTTCACCCATCATTTAAACCCTGCATCAAAACCGATAAACAGTTCAGTTCTCACACTTCTCTTTTCCTGAAATATGGTCATTGCATCTTGTAAATTCATTCCAGAGTGTCATATATCCATACCCTTAATGACCACCATAATATATGTGTCTAGAAACTCATTCATTTTGGTTGACAAGTACTCCAATCATCAGTTCTACTAGTCAATTAAACTAACGTATCTAAATTTCCTTATTTCTGCCAGTTAGTGCATTGATGCATAGCATCCCAGCCTAACCATTATATGAGAATTGCAAAAAAAAAAAGGAGCATTGAAGTTCTCAAGAGAGAATCAGTAGAAAGGTAACAATAAAACTATCAGAGACCCCTGGTATTTTTGTAATTCTCAGAAGCAAGAAGCAGCTGAGTACCAAGATCTTCCAGGATTGCAAACCATGTTAGTGTTACTAAGTAAGCCCAATTTTATCTCTTCTTTGAGAAGTTTGCTTATATCTATTGACATGGTTTGTAAACGGCAGTCTATTGTTTGTTCAGGATGAAAACTCAATGTGGTGAAGATTACGCTGCAGATCCATATTTAAAATAGGAATTTGATGCATTCATTGAGCACATCAATAACCGATTTTGCTCATATTAAACCATGTTGACATCAAACTCAAATCCTTAATTTTGCAAAGACAAGATGGGAGCTCCTTTTGAAATAATTACCACACCCACTTCTAAATCCCACTTGTTCAACTTTCTTGTTCCATTGCACAGATTTCTATTGTGTTCAATCAAAATTCTTTTAGCCAAACTCAAATATCTAAAACTTGCTCTTGCAGAGAATTTAATACTTATGAAAAGGTGTCAAACTTATAAAAAGATAGGTGTCAAACTTGCAGTCTCTAATAATAATGGTAAGATATGTGTGGAAGTGTTATGGCCAGTGTATGGATTATTAATTGGTAAAGAGCTTCAAGAATTCTCATTAGTCATACTTTCGCATCAAGGGCTTGTTCTAAGTTGAAAAGAAATTCCGCATTACATGTGTTTTTACAAACGATATAATATTGATGATATATCTAGAGAAGGAAGTTAATAGACAATTGAAATTGTGGACAGAAGGATTCGAGTCTAAGGGTTCTTGTATTTCTAAAACTAAGACATTATATATAGAATGTGAGTTTATCAATAAGGCTGACACAAGGTGCTGATATAGAAGACTTAATGCTCAACGAGACTGAACAGAGATATTTAGTACATGAGAAGGAGATGACAGCGGTCATCCACTACCTTAGAACTTGGAGGCATTACTTGCTGGGAGCAAAGTTCATTGTCCGGACAGATAACGTAGCCACAAGCTACTTTACTATGCAAAAGAAACTTTCTCCCAAGCAGGCACGTTGGCAGGAATTCTTGGTTGAGTTTGATTTTGTGTTGGAGTATAAGTCGGGCAAGGCTAATGTTGTGGTTGATGCCCTCAGCCGACGAATAGACCCGGAGGCAACGATGGCGGCATTGGTGCAGATTGCAGGGGATATGTTGGAGCGGATACTGGAGGCCACGGAGAAAGATCAAGTTTGCCTAAGGCTAATCGAATCTATAAAGGATGGGTCTACACAATGATTTTGGTGCGAGGAGGGGGTGTTGTATGCGAAAGGAGGACGACCTTACATCCCCTTGGTGGCGGTTTGAGACACTGGTTACTAAAAGAGACCCATGACTCTGCGTAGGCAGGTCATCCCGGGCAAGAGAGGACTCATGCACTCTTGTCTCGAAACTACTTCTGGCCACGGATGCTAGAAGATGTGGAGCACTACGTGAGGACGTGCATAGTTTGCCAGCAGGACAAAACGGAGAGGTAAAAGGAAGCGGGCATGTTGCAGCCCCTTCCCATCCCAGACCGACCATGGGTTAGCGTATCCATGGATTTTATCACTGGTTTACGATTGTACAGGGCTATGGATCTATCATGGTGGTGGTAGACCACTTCTCCAAGTATGAGACATTCATTGTAGCCCCAAAGACTTGCAACGCTGAGACGGCTGCAGATCTTTTCTTCAGGAACATTGTCAAGTATTGGGGACTGCCAGTGGAGATTGTAAGCGGTAGAGACACTCGTTTCATAGGCGGATGTTGGACGTAACTATTTGAGATGTTGGGCACACAGCTCATCTTTTTAACTAGCAATCACCCTCAGACAAACAGGCAAAACCACATCCACCTTTAATATATCACTCTTTAACTTTCATCTTTAAAAGCTGACAGACTTACAGTCTCTGATCATAGTAGTCAAATATGTATGAGGTGTTATGACTAAAGTAAAACTTTTGGTAGACAGATAAGAATTTCTAGTAGCATAAATTCGCTTTAAGCCCATGGAGTATCTTACAAGTCACATAGAAGAAGAATTTCCATGGTACATGCTTTCTGCAAAGCATTGAATATTATTGGACATATCTAGAGGAGTTAATAGATAAATGAAGTTGTGGAGGGAAGCATTAAAGTCTAAGGATTCTAGTATTTCCCACCTAAAACTGAATATAATGGAATGTAAACTTAGTAGACTACTCAGAGTGAATAATTTGTTACAGGAGTTAAAGAAATATGTAAGAGCGTTTCAATTTAGATTATCTTGGTCAGAAAATTGATGCAAATAAAGAGAAAGATGAAGATATTGTATAGAATCAGGATTGGATAATTGAAGTATACGCACAAATGACACAATGGGACACCAGTGAGATTTGTGATGTGAATTACATAGAACATTTGGCAACAAAAAGAAGCATCTAGATAAGATGAGTGTGACAAAGATGAAAATATAAAAATAGATGGGCAAGAAAACCATTAAGATTTTTTTTTGTTTGTTAACTGTTAGGATCACTATTAAAAATGATTACATGAGTAGCACAAATCAACTCCATATTCAGGAAAATTCAATTAAGAGGATTCAGTGATGTGCAAAGAATACAGTAGATGTGAAAAGAAAATGTGATCAGTGTAGAAGCATCTTGAAGAGAGGAAGGCCCAAGGTGACTTGGAAGGAGAAATTGAGATGATTGTTTCTTCATCTCAGTGAGATCTCCCCAAAAATATTTTGAGAGAGACAGAGAGAGCCTCAGGCAGCTTTGCCTACAGCAGCAGCTGCTAGAACTGTAGCCTGCAGCAAAGCTGCTGGCCAGCAGCCCAAGAATGATGATGATGATGATGATGATGATGATGCCAGAGCTGCAGTACTGCCTAGAATATGAATACAAAACAACTAGAGGCAAAAAGCTTCACCAATATCCAACAAGATCTCTTCCTTGATCTCTCCCAGATCTTTCCAAAATCTCTCAAATTCCTTTGAAATGATACCTGACACGGCCATGAGATAAGCTGATGATGATGGTGAAAAAAACCAAGCTATTAAAGGATTATCTTGCTTGTTGGAAATCAAGTTGCCTCAAAAGACAGACATATTTACCAACACCCCCACCCCATTCCCCTTTGCACGGGCAAGCAAGGCATGCAATCTCAATCTTGGTATCAGCCAAAAGAAAAGAAACCTTGGAGAGATCTCAAACCTACAAATGCAGTGAAATGAGCATCAAGAGCTTTTGGTTCCGACTCTAATAACTAACCTTATCAATATGCAAAGAGATTAGGAAAATGATCTCAATGAAAGGAAGCAAAGAAACCCTACAATACTGCAATTTACAGGACACAAACCTAATAGTTTAACGTCAGGAGCAAATTAACTTTAATCTAACCAGGATGTTGGCCAAACACACTAGCAAGTGGAATGCCCTTGTTATATTGAATGGATTAGAATGTTCCAGCAACCTTTAAAACTTCTTCTACCAATTCAAATAAAAAGAAACTTATTCTACCCATTCTGTACCCGAGAAAAATTATAAGCTGGAATTAATTGAGAGTATATATAACCAATTTAAGAAATTACAGTAAGATGGTTTTATGTAATGGAAATGTGTATGCCTTTGGAAGGAAAATAACACAAAATACTAATAATGAGTCTAATTTATTTATTTGTTTGGTGTAAAGAGCCTCTGTTTATTGTGTTGTGATCTTAATCATCCGTAACCTTTTATGGTCTGCATTGCCTAACAGAGCGAACTTATTTGGAAATTAGAATTGTTGACCCAGAGCAATCATTTTGTATAATTGCCAGCCAGGAATCCTGCTGTTAAGGAAGCTGGAATAACAGCAGGATTCCTTGCTTAAAACCAGAAGGATTACACGGAATACTACTGTCACTGTTCTTTTTTTTAGGTAACTGTCAGCGTTGTCACTATTGAGGAAGCACCTTATATTTGTGGAAGGCAATATATTTCCCATTTATTGTATTCAGCTCCTATGTATTCAATATCTAAGATTGGCACAAAATGTCAAATAACCAGTGAACGAGCACACCAAACAATTTTTTAGCCCAACACAGGTCTTGTCATCTTGGCAAGATTTGATATCAAGAAACAAATATCCAAGAGATAAACAAATTCCATAAATCAGGGAAAATCTATTAATATCTCACCAATTCCTTGCAGCTTCTAACCATTGTTTATGAAAATTTCCAAATATCACGGGCAATGTTTCACCAAATTTAAAAAAACATCTCTCAATTAGTTCATATCATGGTTTACAATCTCGGCAAGATCACTTTTCTGGTGAGCATCCAAGTAAATAGGACAGAAAATAATCTTGTTGCTGCAAAATTTCAAATCTCAACAAGATCTCAGTAAAAGTTGTCGTTAATTGTGTTATATTTCCAGTTCTCAGTGGGATCTCGATAAATCTCACCCAATCTCGGTTCTGTTGATAAATAAAAACTAAAACCATTTGCTTTCACCGTAATTTTCACATTTGTATTAGACTCCTAATAAATATTATTAGAATATATTTGTGTGAGAATATTAGAACAATACATTCCTGTGATGATTAGCATATAGTATCTCAAAAGGATTCCATGTACCAACGGAGGATGACATGGGCACAATATTGTGGTCATCTTGACTCAATTCACTCTAAAATCCCTCTTGGTGATGAAGACTTTGAGCCTGCTCTTCACTCTACCTTTTATTAGTGTAATGTAACCTAAGAATTGTGGTGTTATTGATGTTTGGGAACTATATGTATTAATATTCATTTGCAAACTATCTTAAATCCCTACTTATTTAGCATATTTTTATAATAAGTGCACAATGTGGTCATTTTTTATAGTAGTCTTAGTGTTTGTAAGTTTTTAATATACATAGACATCAATTTTCTGTATAAGATTATAATGTCCACACCATTGAGATCATTTTCCTAATCTCTTCGAGATCTCCCTGAGATCTCTTATTTTCGGCCAGCGGAGACCGAGATCGCAAATCCATTTAGTGCACTGTTGCAGCCACTAGCAGCAAACACAGACACCTGTAGACATACCAGCAGATGCTGGTGACAATTAACCCTATTAACATTATAACCATCTTGAAATCACTGTCAGCTTGTCCTAGCTCCCTCTCTCTCTGTGTTGATGTTGTAAACACCGAGGTCTACATAGGACTTTCAATGACAAAACGGTGGGAGTTCGGACTACATTATATAGGCCATTTTCTAATAGTGGACGTGGAAATTAGAGAATTCGACCCTTGGACATTTTTAGTTAAATAATTTCTTAAATAAAAGGAATTTAGGGCTGAGACTTGTGAGGTTGGAAAGTAGATGGAAATAGCTTTGAAACGCTACCAAGAACATGCGGATTGACCAATCAAAGTTGAGCATAGCACAAGACCCAAATTAGACGTACAATTGGGCCGTTTACTTTGCTCTGCGGACATGGTTAATTAAAGTGATAGAAATCGGGTAAGGGAGGTCCAATTGGCCTACCAAATGAAAGATATTTTGGTCCAAGTCCTTCAGCGATTAAGAACCCTAATCCCCATGAATTATAAATATTCACCTGGGGGCTTTTGGGGCAAGGGGGAGAAAAGCAGCCATAGGATTTTCGACGAGTATGGCCGGCAACAGTCGGGGAAGAGCGAGCTCGAAAATCAGCATTTTGACGGGGTAGGATGACAACATAAACTCAAATTTTCCATGAGAAAATTGTGATTTAGTTGAGAGAGTATTGGGCATTAGAGAGGCTTATTTGATTAACCCAAACAACAAAAAAGGGAAAAAGAAGAAAAGGGAGGGGCGCAACATGACTAGCTGCGGGCCGGCAAGCTGCCACCGGCTGTTCCATTTTAGCCAACCACCAGCTGTGCCTGCAGTCATAAAGCATCTACCGGCTAGCGGGAAGGGAGGTAGGCATTCCCCCTTCCTCCTATGCTCCACAGGAGCACGGTGTGCCAAAAGATGGGCTATGCTGAAGTGGATTGTCACATGCAAGCACCGTCTTGGCTGTTGCCTCTCTCTCTCTCTCTCTTTCCAGACTGGGGTAGGGGAGGGGGCCGGTGGGCTGCTGCTCTTCCTCCTCTTCGCACGATTGTCTTCTACCGGCACAGGAGAAAGGGAGGCCAGTGGGGTTGTTGCCGCAATACCTAACTGTCTCCTTCACCTCCACGAGGTCGAGAAGTCATGGGAGGTCAGCACTGTCTGATGCGGATTGGGCAGTGCGCAGTCTCCAATTACTAGCATGGCCGTGACTAGGGTTCATCTGTGAGGGAGGGAAAAGGAGCCCTTTTGGGCTGGTCCTCCCTCCCCCATTTCCCACGCCGCCAACCAATTGAGAGCGGGTGGTTGGGTTTCCTTTCTCCTCCCTTCCTAGTGTGTCAATCGGCTTACACAATAGTGACCGCCAGGCACAACCATCGATAGGATGGAATGGAACAACCGCTAGTAGGCGGCGGCTAGCCGGCTAGTGGCAGCTTACTGGCCAATGCCCAGTCATCTTCTCCATCCAAACCCTCCCTTTTCTTCTTTCTCCTTTCTCCTTTTTCTTTTTCTTTTTATTTTTCGGGTTAATCAAATCAATATTTCTAGTGCCCAATACTCTCTTAGCTAAATCACAATTATCTCATGGAACAATTGAGTTTATGTTGTGATCTTACCTCACCAGAACACCGGTCTTTGAGCTAGCTCTTCCTCGACTCCATTACGAGCCATACTTGCCTATAAATCCTATGGCGGATCTACTCCCCCTTGCCCCAAAAGCCATAGGTGGGTAACATTAGCCAAAATATCCCTCATTGGGCAAGCCAATTGGACCTCCCAAACTCAATTTTTATCATTTCAATTAACTTGGCCCGCAAAGCGAAGTAAGCGACCCAATTGCACGACTAATTCGGGTAAATGGGCTTTATGCTATATTTAACTTTGAATGGTCATATTTCCTTCTAAACTCCAATTCGCTCATTCTTGGTGGTGTTTAGAAGCTCTTTCTATCTACTTTTCTAACCCAACTAATTCTATCTATTTGGGAAGTTATTCAACTAAGAAGGTTAAATGGTCAAACTCTCTAATTTCCACATGTTCATTATTAGAATACTAGGAATCCCGGATATTACACCTTAAGCCTTCTTTAACAAGCCTAGATCAGCCCCCACATGCAAACATGCAGACAGAGAGATTATCCAACAAGAACATCATGCATTCACTTTTAGCCTAGGAGAGTTTCTTGACTGGAATCATAGAGGTGGCAGAAGGGGTAGACTTGGTTGGGTTGGAAGTGGACGACAATGGCGGAAGGCGAAGTGAATGAACCTTCTCCTCACAAGTTCGGACAACATGAATAGTCTCAGTTAACGACTGAGGGTCAAGAACATGTACCTCATTTGCAATGTTGCAGAGTAACCCTCTAATAAATGTACCAACTAGATCATCTACAAGCCCATGGCGAACCCGGTTTGCCAACTTCTCAAACTCATCAACATAGTCTTGGACAATACTCTTTTAGCAGACACAAGAGAGCAATTTGTTAGAGTTCTAATAGGCATATGATTTGAAGCGAACAAGCAAAGCCCGCTCCATCTCCCAAGTAGCATGCGGGATGTGATGAAGGTAATGGTTGAGCCATTGCAAGGCATAGCCATCCATATGGAAAGAAGCCAAAAAATTGCCATGCTTGAGAGACCCATTCTTCTACCTCGTCACCTTTGAAGATTGAAAGGTCAGGCGAACTGGTTGTGCTTGGATAGGCCCTTCATTGTCACCCTCATAGGCCCTTGTCAAACTATCTACCACATCCCCTTGGGCGACAATCGTCACATTTGTTGTAAGTGTAGTCACCATGGAAAGAATCATCTAACCTCTATGTTCATCAAAGGCGGCATGTAATGGCAATGTTGTGGGGTTGAAACTGTTGTGGCAGCCCTCATAGTGGGCCACCCGTAGAACCGGCAACTGGCTGCTACAGCAGAGGATGTGGACTCAGAGAAGGCTATGTAACCAGAAAAAAGGCCGGAATAGGCTTCCCGGCCTGAAGCATGGGGCAACTAGGGTCCCAAGAACTATTGGGGTGCTGGTGGGACCCAATTGTGGCCCATATAAGGTGCGACCTATCCATGAATTGGAAGAGTGGTGCCCAGCTGACCTGCGAAGCAGCCATAGAGTGGGTCCAAAGTTGGACTTGACAAGGGGTGGTTGCTGCTCCTGCCTGGATCTGCATAAGAGCTGCTGTGGTCATGGGACGAAAACCCCAAATGAGTCTGTTCCAGGCACAAAAGAGGAAGGGGGACTGGTCTTGACTGTGTTGTGGCTTGAGCAAAAAGCCAGGAGGAAAGACTGCTTGAGCTAGAATCACAAACGAAGATAGCGGGGCCAAGGAAGAAGCTAGTGCAGCTAAGGCCGGACCTTGGCTGGAAATCGTCTGGCTGGCCAGCAGCAGAATGGAGGGTACCGGCCAGGAAGTCTGCGGAGGGGTAACCTGTGAAACAGCAACAGGGGAGGAAGGGCCCATCACAGGGACCAGCTAGGATGGAAGCAGTTGTGTTGCCTGGTGGGGGGCCGTCATTGGAACAATTGTAGGCGAAGGGGTCTCCAAGGCAAACATAGGAAGAGCCTGGGTCGAGGGAGGTGGAAAAAGGAGGGCAGATCCAGGACTAGGGGGCATAGGTAAGGCGGCACCGACACATGAGTGAAGGCGCTGGAAGTCGCAGAATCAGCCGTATCAGCTTGACCTTTCTTCTTAGGAACCATGGCAGTAGCAGGAAGGTCTAGCTTTGATAACAGTGTTGTAAACCAGAGGTCTACACAGGACTTTCAATAACAAAACAGAGAGGAGAGAAATTAAGTAAATTAATTAACTATAGTATTAATCCTTAAGCCTTCTCTAACTATGAATTCTACTTAAGGAATCAATCGATCAAATGGAAACTAACAAAAATAAAACACTAAACTAAGAAAACATATTAAACCAGGGTAATAAGCAGCCAATCTTTGAAGAGGAAGGCAATGAGTTAGAGTGGGCTCCCATGTAGCTCATACGGTTCATAATAGTTGATTATGTTATCATATGCCTCTAATTTTGGTCCTATTTTTGTTTCTAAACATGCAATTTAGATGTTTGGTTTTTACCTTGCTCAACGGCCTAAGTAAAGTGTGCTCACTAACATGTAATTCAATGAAAGCGAATCTCTTTTCTTAAAAAAAAAAGAGCAAGGAGATCAGTGAGACTTGGTAAGAGTTCAAATCTGTTGCAAACCATAGGAAAAAATACTCCTCGAGCGGGTATGCAAAATTTGAGATTTCACAATTTATACAACCACAAACAAAAGGATTGAGAACAAAATACTATTAAGTACCTACCATTTTCACTAATTTTCCACTAAAATCGATAGGTGCTTGTATGTATATCGTGCTCAGTCTCTTGTTGTCTTGAGGGTGGTACAAATTGTGAGAATCTCAAAATTTGTATACCCATTGGTGGAATATTTATTCAATGGGTTTTAACAGATTTGAACATGATTAGATGTATTCAAATATCAAAGCAAGACTGGCCAGGACAATAGGCAGTCAGCTTGTATATGATATTGTACCATACCAAGTAAACTTCAGATGCATTCCACAGTTGGTTTATAGATCTACAACTGATAACTGATAACTGATAAACTTTTAAAATTGGGATATTTTAGCCTCCAGACACTGTTTCAAAATCAATCTTACTACCCAGTCACAGAAATAATGGTATTTAGGCTTTTAAGGTATTTATTAGTTCAAATATGAACAATATTAAGGTCAATATATATTAATTTGTAGGGAATTTAAAATAACAAAGAAAAAAATAGTTATATGAGATAATCCTTAAGATATAATGTTTTCCAAGATTTCTCTGAGATCATTTTTTTTCTGGCTCATTGAGATGAGACAGAAATCCAAGATGAAAAACCTTGAGTCCAACTACTTACGGACTCCACTATGTTCCTTGATCACATACATCATTCAAGTCCCAAAAAGTAAATTCACGATGAGTTGACTTTAGTATGACTCTAGTCAATTGACAACCTGAACAAATTGTCAATCAGATCAAGGAGAATAAGAGGCAATTTTTTTGCTGCCAAGGGTTGACTTGAACCTTAAATCCTTGGAAAACAGCACCTGCACCATTTACATCTAGCTGCTTTTTCCAAAGACCTCCATGAGCTACCTCTCATGGCATTCTAGAAAAAATAAGCAAGACATCATCAAGGCTTGAACGGCTACAATGACAATTATTCTAATATTATCCATGATTCAACTACCAAAACCCTGAATTTATCCCTTAGTCTCATTCAAGCAATTCAAGTTTGGCAGGGTAGATAATCACTCTCCAGGTTACTTTAAAGTATTTTGTTTTCTATGAGAATGTTGACAATTTACAATTACAAAATTTTATGCGATGTGCTTCCTATAAAGTACACAACATTACTTCATATTGATTGTGGATAATATGTAAAGAGCTCAATATTGGGCTATGCCAACACCTACACCAATAAATCTGCAGTAAAACACTCCTGCACCATAGGATGAACTGCCTCCAATAAGTTTCTTAATATAAAGGCAATATTGGGCCTGCCATAACGTGAACAAAATCGAGTTTTTTTAAGGGAAGAAAAGGGGCTTCATGAAAAATGAAGTCCAAAGGGTTAAATAAGAATTCTAACCAAAAGGGAAATTTCATCATTCAAGAATCAAGCAAAGTTACCAATCTCAGTCTCTCTTGCCACATCAACCGGCCAAAAATGTGAGATATTGGCCAGATAAAGAAAAGTTTATAGTTTTTTGAAAGAAATTTGAAAAAATATAGTTTCCTAAAGAAAGTTTACCTCCAATTAATGGGATATCAGCTAAGAAAGTTTTCATAAGGAAACTATCCATAAAAATCTTTCATTTTTTAAAAAGTTAGCATACATGTCAAGGAGAGGATCAACTTGAGAAAATATCTCGCCACCTTGGCAAGATCCAAGATCTCACTGAGACTGGAAACCATGGAACCAAGGGCACTTTGTAATTTCTATCCTCAAGGGCATTTTTCCAATTCTGCACATAAAAACCAGCTGGTAGCCACAAGCACCATAGGTTCATTATAAAGAGAGTTAGCAATAATTGGAAATTGACTAGTAAGAGTGATGCCTCATTGCAGTTTAGCACATATAAAGTTTAAGTTGCTTGAAGTGTTAGTAATAATTCCTTTCTCCTCACTTTCTCTAAAGAGCATCTCATCTCCCTCTGTTACCTCTTCCATTCTACCATGCTACTTTGTTCTCTTCTTTGTCCTCTTTCTTTTTCTTTTCTTTCTTCCGCACTTAAACCAACAGACCTAGACTCATTTGGGTATCTCAGAAGAAACCTAAATTTCCCACCATTAGCTGGTCCCTACATTGAAATCCAAAATAAATCCATTTCCCAACCATCTGTTCTCCCCAAAATCTGCATACAATCTCTTTCTACTTAATCCCTTCAAGCAAAAAAGAAAAGAAGCTTTCAGTTCCTTAATCGCCGGAATAGTATCTTGGTTCAGATCAACTAATACATCTCAGTCAACAACTTCTCATATCTTAAGCTCGACGCAAATGTTGAGTGATTAATTAAGCCCGATTTGACTTTTTCCTGAGATGGTTTCTTACATTATAAAGTTTCCTCACCTTAATTATAATGATTTAGCTTTCCTAATATTTTTTCTAGCTAATAACCTTTTCATACCAAATTGCCAACTGACACATTAAATGTGTCACTAAACTGATCATTTTACTCTAAAAAGATCTTTTCACATGTGACTGCAGCAGATTCTGTATTGCAGAGAGTAAGCTTTACTACTTTTTGTTCATCTGCCTTCACTCTTTAATATATTAAGGAAACACTATAGCTTTCTACAAAATTGCAGGGCAGAAGTCCTCTTTGATTTAACAACGGAAACCCACTGCATGACATGATCGCCAACAAGAAGAGAAAGTATAGCTAATCAAACAAAGAATTTGAAGTATGAGATGCTAGAAATTTTAGACACCATTTGATAATATGTTCACTGTGTACACCCTTTACCAATGCTAAGCAACAAACAGAACAGTGAAGCAACAAAATATCACACACAACATGCTAAAATTTAGCTCTTGTGAGTATCCTAATATATACTGTTGGTCCTTTGCTAACAGCATAAATTTTAAGTGAAGCTTTTAGGTGAATGGCAACATTGGAAAACATGTTTCATTGTGTACAACCTTTCACCAATGCTAGTAACAGAGCAATGAAGCAACAAAAATTTAAACACAATATGCTCATATTTTGCTCTTGTTATGTTAGTCCTTTGTTAACAGCTTAAATATTAATTAAGGTGAAATGGTAAACCAACATGGTCTGAAATAAGCCAAGGGTTCCACACTCAAATCCTGAGGACAGCAATGCTCACTACTGCGTGTGTGTGTGTCCGCCAGTGCATTTACTTGCAATATTTTGTGGTACTTACACAGTTGAACATGCAAGTGAATGTTAAAGATGCTATCAAAAAATAATTAGGCAAGCTTAACTCTACTCCCTCCATCCTATATTAATATCTACATTTAGAAAAATAGTAGTTTTTACTAAATGGTAACCCAAATCTAAGAGAAGGAAATACAAGCTTATGATACTCTTTTTAAGTACCCAATCACTTAAATGGTACAAAATGGAGCTATTAACATGGAACAAACTTTGCCAAATGGAGCTATTAATTTATGACAGGAGTATTATTAAGAATGATATTAACGCTTTGGGACCCCAAAATACATTAAAGGTCGTTCAATATAATTTTAGATTCCAAACCCCTCTTAGCGTTTGACCATCATGTGCTTTCAGATCATAATAAGTATAGAAAGGACAGAAAGATAGCCAGTAGTTTAAGCAAAAGCCTTTTGGAGTATGAACTTCAGTTAAACTGCAAAAGAAATTAGTATGATAAACATGGTTGCTAACCCTGTAGAAATTGTGCTGAGGGCGAGAAAGGACTGGCTTATTATTATAAGCACTTAAGAGCTTCCTTTCAGCAGAGTTGAGCTGTAGGTCCTCTGGATTAACGACACTAGCCAAGATCTTTAATCGCTCTCGAAAAGAAATTGTTGACTCCATTGCAAACCCTTTGACCTTTTCAGTTTCATCTTCAATCAATTTCTGCAGCGGGAAATTACCAACATTCAGATATCATTATATTTCTGTTAATTTTTTTTACAATGGGTCAAGAAGTATACTACAGATATCCTTTGTGTTATATTAAGCAACATGCCAAGGAGAAAACTAGAGATAACAATAGCCTGCAGTATAATCCTATTATGCTCACCATAAGAAAGACTTTAGTTTCCTTGATTATAGAATTAATTTGCCTTCCTATTATTAGTTCAGCCCATTAGGCTTAGATAGGTTTGTTTCCTATTATTAATTCAGACCATAAGGCTTAAATAGAAGTTTCTTAATTTAAGAAGGAATTAAGGCTCTGGACCAGCATGTTGGCCAGGCTCTATAAGGCACTGGGTGCCTCTTTTCTAATTATGAAGCTTATGCCTTAATCCCTCCTTCTCTGATGATTCCCTCCTTCTCGTCCCCTCTGCCCCCCTCTTGGCTACAACCAGAGGACCTTGTGCATCTCCATCCTCCTACTTCCCACTGCCTATGCTGTGAACCAATTGCATGAACAACAAATCCTCTTTAAGAGGCTTATTGTCCAAGACCCTAAGTAGGTACAAATATATATTTATGATAACAGTACAGTTCGATTGTACAGGCCATCTTCTAGCACCTGGAGATTTGATCAGTCAAACTGTCAAACAAATGGCTTATTATCATGAGCCACAGTATGAAGATAGATGTGCTCTCTTCATTTATAGAGTGACATATAAAACATTCATTCAACCGATTGATTAGCCCTCAAAATGGCTCCCCTTATACAAATGGCTTATTGGTAATTTAAGTAAAGCTGCCAAACAGACATTTTTTATAACCCACAGTTTGCAGACAGTCTTCTGCTTAACAGCATGATGCCTGCTTACTATAAAGTACATTGTTGTGACCCACCTTCAGCCCACAGTTTTTTAGCAACTAGGCCGGTGGCCAGCCCACTTAGAAGTCTTTCTTTATGCTACTTCAACAGTTCATATTAGATCATAGGTCCAAATTAATTAAGTATGATTAAATAAGTGGATAATGATTCATAAACTTAAGTAAGCTGAGAGGGCCTACTAGGGGTTAGATCGATGCAAAGGAGTGCTCTCTCTTTCTCTCTCTCTCTCTCTCTAAGACCGTCATCTATCCCTTCCCTTTCTTCTAGACCTTAACTTGCACACCAACTGGTTCATATTACAATATGCACTGGGTCATGCAATTAATTAAGCCTAAAAATGGTTCCCTTTTATGGATGTCGATTGCTAACCTAATAGCTAATAGATTAAAACCACAGTGAATATATAATACTCAAAACAATGACACCAAGATACAGTTGAACAAGTAATTTCATTGCCGCCTGCCAAAAAATGCTAATCACAAAAAAATTTACAATAAAAAAAGCAAATTTACCCTTAAGCTTTCTTGGAAATGAGAGGAGATTTCTTTCTCATATGTATCAGAGATTTTAAAGTACAATACTAGACTCATCCCTTCGCCATCGGTGTCACCCAAAAACATAGCAGCTGGATAAGTAGGAAGCTGCAAGAATATAAACATCAAGCATTCCACAAAACTCAGTATTGATCATGTAAAATATTCCAAAAAAAAAATTTTATTCATAAAGTAGAAGTGACCTACCTGAATATTGACAATTAAGAGAGACGGCATATTACTATGTGATGTTGTCAATGGAAGATCAATGTGCTGAGCAATGTGATCTATCTTTCGAGGACACACAAAGAAGTCAACACCGATTGGGTTATATGGTGCACAATTTGGAGCTGAATACTTGCATCTATCTCTGCAAAAGAGACAGGCAGTTAGTCCAGTCCGTCTGTAAAGTAGATTAGATAGTTTATGGCATGCAGTATTTTATGATAACTTGTAGACAATCCTGTTTTTGAAATCTAAAAGACATGCAAAATAAAGTCTGTCAACTTTACTCCATTCACGAAATTACTGTAAGACTTAGATTCAGATCCCTTACAAAACAGAAGGCAGTCACTGCTTATACACCCATTTGCCTATTAAGGAGACCACTATATATAAATATATTTCCCTATGGGAGAGAAGGGGGAGCTGGTGGAGGCTACGGTTGCAAAAGTGAGGGAGAGGGGGCTTTCCTCTCTATTTTATATTAAACTCTCCAATTTTGAGTAAAATGTGTTGACTAACAAGTAGCATGCCTGAAATAATTTGCTCCACGAAGCTTGAAGACAGAAGGTTCAAGAACAGACCAGCATCCTGCAATTTGTTCCTTCCCTGTTGCGCAAGGGATGATACATCCTCCCTTTGGACGATACAAGTAACTTTTTGAAGTACCTGACCAGGTCACAAATACATGTGCAGGTCTAAGCAGAGTAATATGATAAGACTAGATTTTTATATATGAAAAGATGAAAAAGACTTCACGACAAGATGATAAAATCATCTTACAAAATTCTGAAGTGGTTTCCGCCTCGTATGATCTCCTTTTAAAAGAAAGCCTAAGAACAGCCGCTTTCTTTCTGTGACAAGATGGTCCTGGACTTAATGGCGGATGAGTAAAGATTTTGTCATTGAAACTTACAGACGGTCTCATATGAGGGAAGAAGGGAGCAGCCACTTCTTTTGGGTTATATCCACAGCAATTCTCTCCACTGCTACGAATTTTATCTTCTTTAAGACCTTTAAAACTAGCAAATGAACGCTCCAATTTCCTTCTCTTGGTGCAGAATCCCACACCTGTGATTCTGGATCTAGACTCATCACCCTTACCTAAGCAAGTAACCTCATAACCTTTTGCACTCAAAATAGCAAATCTATCGGCTTCTTTAAACTCATTCCCCCAAAACATCGTCTCTGTTTTACCTCCATCTATTTTCAAAAAACGCTCAACTGAAACTGTTACTGGGGTGCAGCTACCACAAAGTTCCCCAAATTTACACATTGCATCCATAATGCAGGAGGTACTTTCATATTGAAGCATTTGATCACTTGAGAGCTTATCGACACTGTTGCTGATCACAGGAAAACAGTCTGCAAAAAAATCATTATATCAGCTACATAAATGACATAATTCTAGATCAAAAGATAAACATGAAAAAAATAGATGATTCAAGAATTCACCTCCATGGATGCTGATGAAATCATCATCAGAGTCAGATTCAAGAATACTAACAGAGTCAAACCACGTTTCTTCTTGGCGTATTACTGCTAGAGCATGGAAGCTCAAAATCAATATTTTCTAGTAAAATATATGAAGATAAAAACAAAGAAGACCAACAAGCCTTGCGCTATAGACATACTACCACTATAATATTCGTAATCTGGCCAACAAGGAAAAAAAATTATGCACTGGACGATCTCTGTTGGTCTTTATGCATCTAAGTTAAATCTGAGAAACCAGACTGACTAGGCAAACCAGAAATTAGTACAGACTGACAATGCCCTGGGATGGAAACAGTCTCTTTTTTTTATCAATAGGATGGAAATAGCCTTATTTTGAACATATATTGACAACCATAGTATCCAAATCCAAAAGCAGAATCTTATTTTCCACAGTTTAGATTTAGTTATTCCATTTTTTCTGAACAAGCTAGCTCTGAAAGCAAGATAGCTTACCATTGCCATCAATCTGGCCTTGTGACCACTGCAACTGGGTTAGATGGAACTTCAGATTGGACATGTCAGATCTTGTTCGGTTCATTGCACCTTTTTCAAAGTCTACATGTACTAATTCACTCATAGTGAAGTCAGTTATATAATTTTCTGTGTCACTAATGGCTGACTTTGGCCCATCCAAGATGGTAGTAGCTTTACTTAAATGAACTTTGCCAGATCTTCGCAAGTACTTTCTACGTGATTTTATTCTTCGGCTTGAAGCAGATACACAACCACCCATTATGTTGATTGCAATCTCAATCTCAATCTCATTGGAATATGTTTATATGCTACTGTCTATAATAGGTGTAGTCAAACAGCCAGGAAGAAAGAGGTCGACCCTGCCATAAAATTGAACTAAAAATATAATAATGTATAATCGATTAGAATTGATGGTAAAGCTAGAGAATTACTGCATTTCTATCAAAATAACTAAATCCAAAGCAAAGCAAACACTTTGTGATGTTTCAACTTTGTAATTTCTATTCAGCAGTTTCAGACAGTCTGCTTTTTCTCATTGTAGCAATTATCACTGCCTAATAAATAAGAATAAAAATAAAATGCACTGATTGTTGCTTCAACAATTAAACCGTAAAAGAACCAATTGTTACCTAAAACACACAACATAATTAACTTGGCTTTTTCTACTTGTAGAATTTCCATACCATTGTTATGGACCATAATTAGGATGTTTTAAATTAGGCAATTGCTTATTTATGCTATTTCATTTTTAGGCAGTCTTATTTATGCTATTCCTTCAATAGGCAGTTTCTTTATTTTCATGAGGAAGTTTCCTTTATTAGACTTAAGGTTTAATTAGGAATCTCTACAGCTATGAAAAAGGTGACTGCCCTCTTGGAAAATGAATGAAAAAAGTTATCTTCACTCTCTCCCTGCTCCTCTCACGTCTCTTCTCTCACCCTACTGAAGACAATTGTCACAGAGGGTTACTCTTCCCTTGTTCATCCAACTTCCCACTGTTTTTACTGTGTAAACTCAAGGGCTCCTTCCAGTGGTTCCCATCGGCTCAATCGCTTTTGATGCCTTGAAGTCAGCCATGTCGACCACCCCTGTGCTTGCCTTACTTGACTTTTCACAATCATTCATTATGGAAACCAACACTTCCAAAATAAGCTTGGGCGCTATCCTGTTGCAGGCCGGACACCCTATTGTTTTTTTAGCAAGGTCCCCTCTGGTCACTCTATGCCTGAAAGAGAGAAATGCTAGCCATTGTCCATGCAGTGACGAAATGGGCCCTTATCTATTAGGTCGTCACTTTGTTATTCGTACTAATCATCAACCGTTGAAATATCTCTTGGAACATTGTATCTCTACTCCGGCCCAACAATGTTGAATTTCAAAACTTTTGGGGTATGATTATGAGCTGGCTTACAATAAAGGCTATGTAAACACCATCGTTGATGCTCTATCCAGCCAGTTTGCTATCGGCCAGGCTTTGCCATTGTCCGGCCCTATCTTTCCTTTTGTGGACCTTCTTTGCCAGGCATACTCCCAGGATCGCGTGCTGATCCTTTATGTTCACCATTGTTTGTTTTACGGGGCAACTTATTGTATTGGAAGGAATGTCTTTGAGTTCTTGCTGACACTCAGCTCAGCTCTACTATTATTCCTCATTTCCATAATTCCCCTTTTGCTGGACATGAGGGCTCCTTTCGCCCTTACAAGCGCGTGAGTCAGGGTTTTCAATACCAAGGCATCCGCCGTGATGTGCACAATTATGTCGCAGCTTGTCAAGTTTGCTAATGCGCCAAAGCCTCCACCACTTCTCCCGCCGGTCTACTTCAACCCCTCCCTATCCCTAATCGTACTTGGGAGGATATTTCTATGGATTTCATTAAGGCCTTACCCGTGGTTCAAGGTAAATCTGTTATTCGCGTGGTCGTGGATTGCTTATCCAAGTATGCTCATTTTAGCCCTCTGGCGCATCCCTTCACAGCCAAAGAAGTTGTTGAGATTTATGTTCGAGATGTGGCTAAGCTCCATGGCATGCCTCGTTCCATTGTTTCCAACCGCGATTGTATTTTTAGATATCATTTTCGGCAAGAGTTCTTCACCCTTCAGGGCACATCCTTGAAAATGAGTACTGCCTATCACCCCAGATGGGCAAACTGAAGTAGTCAACCCCTGCCTCGAGCAATATCTTCACTGTTTTCTTGGGGACAATCCACGCAAGTGACTTCAATTCCTTCCATGGGCAGAATTTTCTTATCATACAGCTTTTCATAATGCTGCCGGTTTTACACCCTTTCGGGTGGTTTATGGTGGCGACCCTCCCACGATTATGGCATATGTCCCTCACCGTGCTGCCATCGACAAGGTCGACCATCTTCTTCAGGATCGGGATGCTCTTTTATGCCAACTCAAACAGAATTTGTCTGCTGCTCAAAACTGTATGAAGCAAGTTTATGATCATCATCATAGTGATTGGGAATTTCAAGTTGGGGATTTGGTAAATGTTAGTTTCCATCCTCACCAATAGACATCTTTGTCCTTATTTTGTCATTGCACAGGTTGGCTCCGTCACTTATCGCCTTCAACTTCCAAAGGGATTCAAGTTCTCACACCTCTCATGCTTCGTCGGCAATCCTACTCGTGTTAATCGGAATCCCCTGCTATCGCTTCTTCTGCCAACAGCTCCTCCCTTACTTCCTCTTCCATAATTGATACTCGACGTATCTACCACTTTGGTGGTCTTGTCTCTGAGATTCTTGTTGCTTGGCATGGCCGTTCTTTGGAGGATGCTTCATGGATCTCCGAGGAGGCTTTCTATACTCGTTGCCCCGATTTCGTGCCTTGAGGACAAGGCAGTAGCGGAGTGTGGTGTATTGTTATGGATCATAATTAAAATGTTTTAAGTTAGGCAATTTCTTATTTATGTTATTTCTTTATTAGGTAGTCTTATTTATGCTATTCCTTCATTAGGCAATTTCTTTATTTTCATTAGGAAGTTTCCTTTATTAGTCTTCTGGTTTAATTAGGAATCTCTAAAGCTATGTAAAGGGTAACTGCCCTCTTGGAAAATGAATGAGAAAAGTTATCTTCAGTCTTTCCTTCTCCTCTCACGTCTCTTCTCTCACCCTGCTGAAGACAATTGTCACAAGGGTTACTCTTCCCTTCTTCATCCAACTTCCCACTGTTTTGACTTTATAAACTCAAGGGTTTACATCAACCATCCACCAATCACTTCAAGGATTTAAAAATAAGTGTATCTTAGTTGCTTGGAGATGTCTTACACTTACTTCAATCTTTCCCTTGAAGTTATCCTAGTTGAGAACATTATAAATGTCCAATATCCAATCAAAACTCAGTGAAGTTTAACATTGATACTCTTTTTTTTTAAATGATACTAAATGAAAAACCTCTTACTTCCAATCAAATATTCCAAAAATGCTCTCATGTTAATTTAAAATTAAGTGTTTTTGGCTTCTACTACACCACAATAATTACTAGCAAGAAGATAACATCAGAAGAATTATTTAACTGTTTCACCAGACCTCTTTTTAATCTTTAACCAACATCATGAAGCATACTATTTTTTTTTGTAATTATCTTGAAGCATACAATGGATAACACTTATAACATCTAAGCAAATGCATGGAATTATTAACAAAAATTCTTATAAAAAATAACTGGACAGCCCAAATACTCAGGCAGGCAAAGGTTGACTTAATCATTGAAAAGTAGCAATTGATGTTTCACTTATCCATGTCATCTAGACACTAATAAGTGCTGCCACTTTTATACCATCCTAAAAAATGCCAGTAGCTGATAGTTATCAGGTTTATGCACTTACAAGTCAACACAGAAAAGATAACAAAAACATTATTTAAAAAATGGTAGAATAAGCAGGAAGCTGGAGGAAACAATTTAAAAAGGAAGAATAGAGAAAGTAAGGAAATAGATAAAATGTAAGACATGGTAAAACATTAAGATACATATTATCAAAAAATAATTAACAACCAGAAAAAGGGTCATGAGTAATAGTAACATAATCACCAAAGATTGCACACATGAGATCATAATCAAGTAGCGTATTTTTCCGGCACTTTAGGGTCGGTGACATGGATCTTACACCACCATTTTAGCCTGTTTTGTGTGAACTCTTTTGTAAGAGCTAGCATAATCATATCTTTCCTTATTAATCCATCTAGGTTTTCTTAGGCCTCCCACTCCCTCTTTTAGTATTATTTACATAAAACCTATCAAACCTTCTTACCGGGGCATTCATTGGTCTTATTTAAACAAGCTCATACCAACACAACCTACACTCCTTGAGCTTCTTCCCTAAAGGTGTTACCTCTAAGTTTTCAAATTTATACTCATTTCTAATCCCAATTTTTCCTAGTTATTCCACACATCCACATTAGCATCCTTATTTTAGCTACAATTTAGTTTATCTATATGACTTTCCTTTCGTGCCCAACATTCTGCTCCAAAGAGTATTATGAGCCTAATTATTGTCCTACAAACCTCACCTTTAAGCCTATTTGGGACTCGCCTAGCACACAATACTCCTAACACCACCCTCCATTTTACTTACCCCGCATTAATCCTATGTACCACATCACTAGCTATATCTCCCTCTTTATGGATAATGGAGCTTAAATATTAAAATTACTCACATCTTGGTACTTCTTGCCCATCTATTTCAACTAAAGTTCTACCTATAATTCTACTATCCTTTAAATCAAATTCCATATACTCCATTTTAGTCCTACTTATTTTAAAACATTTTAATTCTAGAGCTTCCCTCCACAGTTCTAATTTGGCATTTAACCCTCCTATAGTCTCGTCAACCAAAACTACATTATCCGTAAAAAGCAAGCACCAAGGTGTCCTATCTTGTATATATACAGTTAGTTCATCCATAACTATAGCAAAATGATAAGGACTTAAGGCTGACCCTTGATGTAGACCTATTGTGACTGAGAACTCCTTAGTTTCTCCCTCAATTGTTCACACACTAGTCACTACCCCATTGTACATATTTTTAATAATATCGATGTAATTTCTTATAACTCCCTTCTTCTTCAAGACGGTATGAGCTCTTGAGGCACTCTATCATAAGCTTTTTCCAAATTAATAAAAGTCATATAAAGGTTTTGTCTCCTAGCCTTATACTTCTCAACTAATTGTCATAACAAGAATATAGCCTCAATTTTTGACCTCTCTAGCATGAAATTAAACTGGTTCTCAGTTACTTTCCCCAAGCGTCCTTCAACCACTCTCTCCCATAACTTCATAGTATGACTCATAAGCTTTATATCCTTATAGTTTGTACAACTTTGGATGTCCCCATTGTTTTTATATAGAGATATAAGGGTACTTCTCCTCCACTCCTCTAGTATCCTCTTTGACTTTCAAATATTGCTGAACAACTTTGTCAACCAAGGTAAGCCAACACCCTAAGACACTTTCATACTTCAATAGGAATTCCATAAGGTCCTAATGTTTTACCTTTCTTAATCTTTTTTAAGGCAACTCCTACCTCTTCTATTGTAAATCTCATAAAATAAGTTATATCCTTAACAAGACCAGACTTAAATCAAGACCAACATAATCTTCATTCAATAGATGTTAGAAATACCCTCTACATCTCTCATTAGTTTCCTCATCCTTTACTAAACCCTCTGATTGTCACTCTTAATGCACCTAACTTGATCTAAGTCCCTACTTCTCTTCTCTCTTAACTTAGTTATCTTATATATGTCCCTCCCCCTTCCTTCGATCCTAATCTATTATACATTTCATCAAACGCTTTAAATCTAGCCTCACTACTATTATGGCCTCTCTTCTAATCTTAATATAAATCTCTCAATTCTTCCTACTTTTACATTTTTGCCACTCCTTTAAGGAACATTTCCTTTCCTTGAGAACCCTTTGCACTTCCTCACACGACCACCATGTATCCTTCTATACGTCCTTTATCCTCCTCACTTCCCAAGCACTTCTTTTCCCAACTTTTTAATACAATTAACTATATTACCTCACATTGTTGTTGGCTCTTCATCTAACTTCGAGTTTCCTTCCACTCTCAATCTCTCTGCAAAGGTATTGAGTAATTCACCCTTCAAGTTCCACCACTTTATCCTATGCCCTACTTCATCATTTCTTTGCTTCCTCCATCCCTTTATACGGATATCTAAAACAACTAAATCATATTGTAGTGCTAAAAGTTCACCGGGAATAACTTTATAATCCTTGCACTTCCTTCTATCCTAACTTCTAACTAAGAAAAAGTCTATTTAGATCTTATTAGGACCACTCTTGAAGGTTACGAAATGTTCCTCCCTCTTTTTAAAGTAAGTATTTGCAATGCCTAGCCCATTTGCTATTGAAAACTCAATGATAGCTTCTCCTATCTCATTTCTCCCAAAACCATACACTCCATGTACCCCCTCATATCGTATGCTCTTGTCACCTACATGTCCATTTAAATCTCCCCTAATAATAACCTTTTCCCCGTTTGGTATCCCTTGCATTACTAGGTTCATTTCCTTCCAAAATTTCTTCTTAATGTTCTCTCATAATCCTACTTGCGGTGCATAAGCACTAATAACATTAACTACATATTACCCTAACACTAGTTTCACCAATATAATCCTATCACTAAATCTTTTGGCACCTACTAAATTTTCCTTCAAATCCTTGTCAACCACTATACTTACCCCATTCCTATTTGACTCTTTTCCTAAAAAAATAATTTAAAGCTCTCACCTAGCTCCCTAGCCTTCTCTCCTACAAACTTTGTTTCCTGCAAGCAAGCTATATTAACCATCTTACGCCAAAGTATCTCCACTAACTCTAAACCCATACTATGGCTTGATGAATTTAAATTCTTAACATTGAGAAACCACTAGAAGCAAGGGATCATTTGCATAAAATACAAACCTAAGTTTTCACTAAAGGTGTAACTACAATTTAAAAGATTACTCATTAAGTTGAGCAGAGTTGAAGGAAGCTAGAGAATTTGAGGAAAGCAAAGAAAGTAAGGCTTTTTCTCTTCTTTCAAAAGTAATAGTACTTAAAAATAGATTTTCATATGTGAAGAGTACAGCTCGGAGAAGATGGAAGACAAACAAGGAGGACCATGAGAAACAATATTACTGCCTAGAAAGCAGAACAGTTACAAACACAATCTGACACCAAACTGAATATATACAAAATTTTCAAGCCAAAAACATTGAAGGCACAAACTACGGAAAGAATATTAACTAACATTATACTACCTCTGCCCCACATTAATTGTCCAGAGTGGAAATCCAAAATGAACTAACTAGACAATAAATGTGGGACGGAGGGAGTACTATTTAAATCAGATAAAACATCAGGAGACACCCACATGCGATGAAGACAAGGGGAAAGGTCGAAAAGTTGATGTCAAAACCATGCTAGTTTTTGTTTTCATTTACTCAGGTGAATGAGGTTCACCAAACAAAAATAAAAGTGAAAGAGATTGCAACAGATTCTTGGATCTTAAAAAAAAAAACAGAAGAAGAAAAAAAGCATCAGACTGTCATATTTGCAATCACTACAAATTGGACAAAAGGACAGATCAACTAAATTTTCTAACAATTGCACGAGTAATTAAATGTAAAAAATTCAGAAAAAAATAAACAGCGAAGATAACATTAATCCAGTACAAAGTGCAACATTGCTTATATTTGAGTGTCAATTTAGAAAGAAAAGAAAACACAGGAAAGATGATCAAAATGAAAATACCAAAAAAATTGAGTAAAGGATCAATAAACATCTCACATTTCCATTTAAGCTAAAACTAAACAACCATCACAACAAACCCCCCACATAAAAGAAAACCCTGGAAAGATAACGAAAGTGAAATTACCAAAAAAAAGTAGAGTGCAGGCGTCAATAAAGCATAAGCATCTCACATTTCCATTCAGGATAAAACTAAACAACCATCACAAAAAACGAAAAGACAGATATTCAATCTTAACATTCCTTACCCAAGCCATTTGACAAGACGGCATGCTTATTCTATGTAATCTTCTCCCTCCGAGCCAGATTCCTGATCTCAGACGGGGGAGAAGGATGAAGCAGGGAGGAGGAGTACTCGTGGGAGGGAGACCCGATCTGCAATCTTCCCCCCACAAAGATTTATTTCATTGTTGCCGGACTGCGGGACTAAAAACGAAGAAGAGCAAGGATTCCAAGGGGATGGGAGGAGGACGATCGTTACGACCAGAATTTCGGGCGACCAGTCCCTCCATACTTGGTGTTCTTCCCTCCACATGGCGCGCGCTTCCGAACACGATACACACGAATGAATCAATACAGCTATGCCACAGGCGCGGCAAGTTCCCGTGCGTACCTGCGGGCACGAGTATCGAGTCTATTCACTATTGACGAAACAGCGCCGTGGTCGGCAGAAGTGTCGACGTGCGAGCGGTCCGAGGTGGCTCTCGCTGCGCGCTGAGCTCCTCGACATTCCTTGTGGCATGCCCCGTCTTGAGAAGTTATTGGGCGTTGGGTACACAATTTAGTGTTAGGAGATATAGATGATAATACCAGTGATTGTGATACGGGTATATATATTAATGGGAAAATTATTTAAATAATAATTAAAAAGAAATATTTACCACTTCGGATCACTTTGGAAAATATTTTCCAAAGTAGTGTTCTTTTTTGCCATGCAGGCGCCAGCCAAGTAGCTAGCGCCTGCGTGGCTTTTTTTTAAAATTTTTTAGCTGATTTCGTATGACGAAATCAGGTTTAAGTTGATTTCGTCATTCTAAATGACGAAACCGGTTTAACGTCTTAAACTTGACCCGATTTCGCCATTTAGAAGGACAAAATTAACTTATGGCAATTTCGTCCTTTTAAATGACAAAATCGCAACTTGTAGTACAATGCCATGCACTTTTTTTAAAAAATTAATGTTCTAAGTTGTGCATGGAGCTATCGTTGCTCTACCGGATAGACATCTTCATGATCTCGCTAGCATCGTCGGGCCGGCGAGAGCGAAGATGTTGTAACGAAAGAGCATCTCAACGATGCTAATGCTAGCTCCAGGGGCGCCGGAGTTGTAGTCGAAATGCCGGCGAAAGATCTCGCAGAAGGGTAGTTGTAGATATGGAAGACGCAGTCTATGCCAGCGGCTAAGCAGTCGTGGTTCTAGCTGAAGGAGAGGAGGGTGGGGAGGGAAGAAGAGTCGGACTCGGAGTCCGGGGTAGAATTTTTGGGGGAATCCTAGAAGGGGTAAGGAGGGGAGGTGCGGATGGGAGGGGGGACGGAGAAACTCAAAAGCAAGGAATAGGAGTCCTCGTCGTCGGAGTCTAGAGTATCAAGCTCTGTCGGGTCGTAGAGGAAGCTCTGGGTCCGGTTTAAAGTTGGTGGGGAGGAAGAGGAGGGTGAATATGAAGGATTTAAAAGAATTATATGAAGAATTTAAAAGAATTAAATAATGCTCACTATAGCTTCAAATTCCGTCTGTGTGTGATCACCTTATCGTTATTCTCCAATATGGCAGCAATGTCATTAATGCTACACATTCCCTTTATTTTGTCATTAATGCAACACACCCACTACACATTCACATTCACTTTATGCAACACACCTACATTCACGTTATTCCATTTGGTGACTTTTTTAACAACTAATGCAATTGAAGAGTTATTATCATTTATTAGACTATTAGCCCTTTGGTCAACAAAAAACTATTAAAAAGTTAAAACCCACATTAGTTTCAACCTCAAAGCATTAATTCTTTGTTTGTTTTTTATAAAGAAATTAGCTGATAATAACTGAGACATAGTAAGTGATAAGTAACAAAAAGAGTTATAATAGAGTAGTCCAGGTCTGCAGTAATGGCAACCGGTTTATGGGCATTGAAACGGCAAAAAAAAAAGAGTAGTCCGGTTTGCAATAGAGGCGGGGAGAATATTAATTTGCAATTTCGTCGTTTAGAATGACGAAATCGCCGTAAGTCGATTTCGTCCTTCTAAAGGATGAAATCGGGTCAAGTTTAAAACGTTAAACCGGTTTCGTCGTTTAGAAGGACGAAATCAACTTAAACCTGATTTTGTCATTCTAAACGACGAAATTAACTAAAAAATTTAAAAAAAAGCCACGCAAGCGCCAGCTGCTTGGCTGGCGCCTGCGTGGCAAAAAGGAACACCACTTTGGAAAATATTTCCCAAAGTGGTCTAAAGTGGTAAATATTTTTTTAATTATTATTTAAATAATTTTCCCTATGTTAATTATATTCTTTTATATATAAGGAAAATTATTTAAATAATAATTAAAAAAAATATTTACCACTTTGGACCACTTTAGGAAATATTTCCCAAAGTGGTGTTCATTTTTACACGCAGCGCCAAATAGCTGGCGTCAAGATGGCTTTTTTTAAAAAAATTTAGCTAATTTCGTCGTTTAGAAGGACGTAATCAACTTATGGCAATTTCATCCTTTTAAACGACGAAATCGCAACTTGTAGCACTTTTTTTAAAAAAATCAATGTTCTAAGCTGTGCATGGAGCTATCGTTGCTCTACCGGATAGACATCTTCATGATCTCGCTGGCATCGTCGGGCCGACGAGAGCGAGGATGTTGTAATGAAAGAGCATCTCGATGATGCTAATGCTAGCTCTAGGGGCGCCGGAGTTGTAGTCGAAATCCCGGTGGAAGATCTCGCAGAAGGGTAGAGTAGATATGGAAGACGCGGTCTGTGCCAGCGGCTAAGCAGCCGTGGTCCTAGTTGAAGGAGAGGAGGGTGGGGAGGGAAGAAGAGTCGGACTTGGAGTCCGGGGTAGAATTTTTGGGGGAATCCTAGAAGGGGTAAGGAGGGGAGGTGCAGATGGGAGGGGGGACGGAGAAACTCAAAAGCAAGGAATAGGAGTCCTCGTCGCCAGAGTCTAGAGTATCAAGCTTTGTCGGGTCAAAGAGGAAGCTCTGGGTCCGGGTTAAACTTGGTGGGGAGGAAGAGGAGGGTGAATATGAAGGATTTAAAAGAATTATATGAACGACAAAATCACCATATCGTTATTCTCCAATATGGCAGCAATGCCATTAATGCTACACATTCCCTTTATTTTGTCATTAATACAACACACCCACTACACATTCACATTCACATTCACATTCACTTTATGCAACACACCTACATTCACGTTATTCCGTTTGGTGACTTTTTTAACAACTAATGCAATTGAAGAGTTATTATCATTTATTAGACTATTAGCCCTTTGGTCAACGAAAAACTATTAAAAAGTTAAAACCCACATTAGTTTCAACCTCAAAGCATTAATTCTTTTTTTGTTTTTTACAAAGAAATTAGCTGATAATAACTGAGACATAGTAAGTGATAAGTAACAAAAAGAGTTATAATAGAGTAGTTCGGGTCTGCAGTAATGGCAACTAGTTAATGGGCGTTAAAACGACAAAAAAAAAAGAGTAGTCCGGTTTGCAATAGAGGCGGGGAAAACATTAATTTGCAATTTCATCGTTTAGAAGGACGAAATCAACTTAAACCTAATTTCGTCCTTCTAAACGACGAAATCAGCTAAAAAATTTAAAAAAAAGCCACGTAGGTGCCAGTTGCTTGGCTGGTGCCTGCGTGGCAAAAATGAATACCACTTTGGGAGGTCCAAAGTGGTAAATATTTTTTTTAATTATTATTTAAATAATTTTCCCTTATATATTATAAATTATTTAATATATATATATAAATTATTATAATTAATAATATACTATTGAGAAAATTATATAATTAATAATTAAAAAAAACTTATTTATCAATTCGGACCACTTTGGGAAATATTTCTCAAAGTGGTGTTCCTTTTTGCCACGCAGGTGCCAGCCAAGGAGCTGTGAATAGTATATATCTTGGTTGCTCTATATGTTGTTGCTAAAGTGAAATAGTTTGAGAGACTTTGGTTGCGACCATAATATGTTTTTTCCTTCGTATTTGTTGTCTACTGTAAAAAAAGTAGTTCTCAATATTATTATATATTATGTGAGTTGTGCATTTTGTTCATTAGGCCTTTAATAGTAAAATGCTTGAAATTAAAAAAAAATTAATCAAGGGTATGGTTGTCATTTTAGTTAAAATGCTAAAGATTCTAACCTTAACACAATTTTGATACCCAAAATTAACTCTATCTAAAAAATTCCTAATTCAAACTTAATTCCGATTCTATACTGAATATGGTGAATTAATTCCTAAAAATTCTAATTTATAACTGAATTAATTTCACACCCAAACAACCCCCAAATGTGACGTTGGTTCTTGCAAATCAATTCGGAATGTGAACCTCTAAAACTCTACAAGGTAGTCAAGGATTTATCGATTACCTTGAGAACAAGTTTGATAATGCTAAAACAAAAATTGGTCATAATCAACTGGAAGGAATTGTGCCGAACAATTGCTTCATTTGTTGCCAATTTTGTATAAGATGTTTTCCCTATTTCATTCAATTGGTATGCAATTGAACCCACCAGGTGTAGGCCCGCCCTTTCAGTGTACATGCCACTAACTTCACTTTTTTTTATCTTCTAGGATCTCTAGGTAATCAAAGAACTGCTCCACTTTGTAAAGCCAACTTAGAAAGTCCTCAATATGAAGCTGACCATTAAAAGACACAACTTCCATTTTGAGATGGTACTTTTATTCATAGGATGTTTCAAGACATACTTCAGCTCGACTTGTCAGCCATGGTCTAGAGCATTTTGACTCCCTGGACACACTTCTACATTTTTGTGGAGGAATATCCGGGTTTTGCAGCAAATAAGTATTAATGATCAATTGTTGAAGTTGTTCCTCAATCTGGTCCATTCGATATTCTAATTGTTGTACTTCCTCATCTTGTTTGTGGCTTCCACTCAAATTTGCTAAGATGTTGGTGATTGAAGCTCTAATACCAATCGACACAGGAGTTCCAAGAACAAGAAATAACTGAGATAATTAGAAATTTCTACTGAATTCCTTCAAACAAACTCAAAACTTATAGAGAAAAGAAAGGATTACTAATCTTCAAATCCATGAAGATGGTTTGATTTTACAAACCTATGATTTATATGTTGAATCCATAGCACGAGCCTCCCTCAAATCCTTAAGATGAAACTTCCAGAGCAAAACTTGGAATAAAATTTATATAAATAGACATGAGCTGAAATATGAAAATAGGTAAGAAATTACATAATTGAAAAAATAGACTTGCGCTCATGCTGTGGGGGGCGCTAAAAAGATGATTATACCTAGCGCTGGTCGTGGACATCCATCGTCCAGCATCTAGGCCATGTCTGAGGTGTCTGTGGCCGTGTCCGGCCGAATTCTTTTGTCTGCCAATTTTTGGACATGGCCATGGACAAAGACCTCGTCCAGCCGTTTGTTCGACGTCCAATTAACTTTTAAATACAATGTGCATTCTTATCTAAGAGACAATTTTTATTTCTCCTCTAATTAATCTTAAACATAATTTTCTTATACTTAAATTTTTAATAATTTAAATACAATCATGATAATGTTATATTTGAGTTCTTCTTTAAAGCTAGTTATTAAATATTTCTTTTGTCCTATATTAATAGCTCTATTTGGCTTTTCAAAATGAACTAATTTGTCTAATAGTAATACTACAAATAAAGAAGATGACATATATAAATTTAAAAACTATTATTATATCCTAAGTTACTTATTCTAGAAATCTTCACCCTAACTGCCCTACTTAGTTAAAGTTGTTAACACTGTTCTCATTCTCTCCAACCACTTCAACCCATCTAATAACCTAAAAGGCTATGTCCATGGACAATAACCGTGTCCATCGAAAAATAAGCTTTGTCCATGGACAAAATGCTGACGGACAAATTGTTAGCGAACAAAGACATAGACAAGCCTTGTCCGCCAACTATTTGGTCGAGGACCAGCCCTAATTTTACCTTAGAGACTTTCCAACTAAAAGTGGAAAATTGTTAACTGTAAGTTGGCGGTTTTGATGAAATATTTATTTAATATTCATTTGTAGATACAAATTATGAAGGTTTAAAATAACTACTTAGTCTTGATGAGTTTATGTTACTTATAACAAGTAAGTGCAGGGATATGGGGAGGGAGATGGAGATGGAGAAGGTGCGCTTCCAAACATCAAACATGGCAAGATCATATGAGAGGGGAATCACAGCCCAAGTTGACATATGCCTACATACATATGCTTCAAGATCATTTCCGGATGCACAACATAAAACACAATATGCCCAAAGACTTATTGAAATGTATCAATATAAAACTTGAGCATTTGCTATGTGTTACATGATACAAATTTTATTCCACACTATATCGTGTAGTCGATTACACAATAATATTTCTTGTCATGTAGTCGATTACACATTGCATTACACAGTACATGTTTTACTTCACACTATATCATGTAGTTGATCACACGATAGTACTACCTAATGTATCCTTCAACCACAACATCTTGTACTATGCTATCTATCGTGATATTGATTCACTATAATTTAAATTAATGTGTAATTAACTACATGATATGTTCTACATGTAAATTACACATTAGTTTAAAGTATAGTGTAGACAATGTCACGGTAGACAACAAAGTTTATACAAAACGACTTAGTAAGATGCATTCAAAAGAAAGTGGGGAGCATAAGCCCCCTCACGTGCACACACTCACGAATATGTGATGCAATCTACTGCCTAGTCTATACGCACCCTAACAATCCCTTCAATACCATATTTTAGTCATTAATTAATAAAGTGGTTTATGGGGTTATTGAGATACTATAGAGATTAGTGAGATGCAAATAAACACATTCTTCCTTATTACGTACCACACTCTAAATTACAAGAAGACATCCAGTAGAACCGTTCCACAACGTGGCTATACATAAGTATATTCATGTTTTAATACATACACATAAGTTAAAACTTAATTTACTCACTTTCAAAAAAATACATGGAAACCATTTTAATGTGTCAAATATTGAATGGATGTATCTAGGTGGGTTATGGAACGGTCCACTAAATAATTTTTCCAAAAACACGACTCCCATGCCCATACCAACTACTATACGGACTCTGATTTCTGACTCTAATAGGATTTTAAACAGGGGCTGAAAATGGCCACCACGCCCAACCCATTTGCACTACTTTTAAACATTATAATATTGACAATTTCACTCTTATAATAGAGATAAATAACCCAGGAAAAGGCTTAACTAGAAAAAGACCTTAAATTTTAACACTCTCCTGTAGTGTCACATTTTCTTAACACCTAACATTTGTCTAAAGTAATTAAACTTTATCTCTTGTAAGTGCTTTCGTGAAGATATCTGCCACTTGATCTTGGGTCTTACAAAATTTGAGTTATATTTCTTCATCTCCGATTGCTTTTCAAATGAAGTGATGCTTGATTGCAATGTTCTTATTCGACTGTAGAAGATAGGGTTCTTTGCTATTGCAATTGCCGATTTGTTGTCACACATAAGTGAAGTAGCACGCCTTACTTTTCTCCCACATCTTTCAAGATTCTTCTCAACCATATTGCTTGAGTAGTTGCAAATGAGGCAGAAACATATTCAGCCTTGGCAGAAGATAATGCAACACTGTCTTGCTTCTTTAACTCCTATGAAAATATACCCGATCCAAGAGAGAAAGCATATCCAAAAGTGTTGTTCGTGTCATCAACACTTCAGCCCAATCACTATCACAAAATCTAATTAATTTGACATCAACTTGTTTCTCTTAGAAATTATATAATCAATAACACCTTAGATGCATCTCAACACTCTCTTAGCTGCTCCAAAATGAGTTTGACTTGGCATAGCTATAAACCTTGCCAATAAGTTAGAAGCATATGTAATGTCTGGTATGTAACCCCAAGTACAATAAGCATGCAGTCAAGCTTTTATAAAGAGTACTATCAACTTCTTTGCTTCCATCTTCTTTTGAGAATTTTTCATTCACAACTAATGGTGCATTAACCGGATTGCAATCTTTCATTCTAAACTTTTCAAAAAAGGTTATTGCATACTTCTTTTGATAAGTAAATGCACCATCATCATTTTGATTAATTTCCAACCCCAAAAAGTAATGCAATAGTCTCGATTCACTTATTTCAAATTTTCTCATTATATCTCTTTTGAAATCTTCAATCATTTTACTATCAATTCTAGTAAATACTAAATCATCAACATAAAGGTAAACAATGAGGATATTGGAAATACCTTAAGTCTTCGCATACAAGGTTGGGTCACTTTTGCTTCTTTCAAACCCTCTTTCTTTGAAATAGGAATGAATCTCATTATACCATGCTCGGGGTGCTTGTTTTAAGCCATACAAAGCCTTTTTCAACTTGTATACTTTACCTTCTTTATTTTTTACCACAAAGCCTTGAGGTTGTTCCACAAAAACCTCTTCTTTTAAAACACCATTCAAGAAAGCCAAGTTCACGTCAAGTTGGTATAATGACCAACATTTTTGTGCCACCAATCTAATGAGAGCACTAATTGCCTCAAGTCTAGCTACCGCTACATATGTCTCTTAAAAATAAACTCTGGGTTGTTGAGAATACCCTTTAGCTACTAATCTTGTTTTATGCTTTTGAACTAAGCTATCCAGATTGAGTTTTTTTTGTAGATCCACTTCACACCAATGATTTCTTTTTCTTTAGGTCTCTCCATCAACTCCCAAGTTCCATTTTTTACTATCACATGAATTTCCCCTTTCGTGGTTTTTATCCATGCTTCTTTTTTAATTGCTTCTTCAATTACTCCGGTTTAACAAGATAAAAGTTGCAACTTGTATATACATCACTGATTCTTCTCATTTTTGTTGGTGTTGAACTAGGAAATGAACTTGTAGAAGTGGAGGATGCTTGTGGACTAGCATTTGGAGAACTTTGTTGTGGAGTATCTTGAACATATTGATTTTCTTGATTCCTTAATTCTTCATTGATAGGGATAACGTGCTCTTAAATCTTCTTCTCTTTCTAATCCCAAGAGGCCTTCTCATTAAAGAGAACATCTCTATAAATGATTATTTCTCTTCAAACTAAAGAGTCTATAGTCCTTTGAATTTGAACTATAACCCATAAAGATGCACTTTTTACTAGCCTCATCAAGTTTGTGTCTCACCTCTTTTGGGACATTAACAAAGCAAATAGAGTCAAATACTTTCAAGTGATTCACTAAAGGTTTTCTTCCACTCTAAGCTTTAAATAGTGTTTTATTTTCCACCCACTTTGCTGGACATCTATTAATCAAATAGGCCGCCGTATACACCTATTCTCTCCATAATGATTTAGGCATTACCTTCTCATGGAGCATTGATTTTTCCATCTCAACACCAATTTTATTCTTTCTTTCTGCCACCCTACTTTGTTGAGGGCTATATCCAATATTCAATTGTCTATTCAAGCCAATATCATCATAAAATTTGTCAAATTGATAAGAATTATATTCTCGCCCTCTATCACTTCTTAACACCTTAATAAGATATCCATTGTACCTTTCAACAAACTTTTGAAACTTTTTAAAAATATCAAAGAACATCTAATTTCTATCTCATGAAATAAACCCAAGTCATTCTAGAAAATCATCAATAAAAGTGAGAAAGTACTTGTTATCTCCATTAGTTGGGGTGACCATTGGCCCACACACATCGATATGAACAAACTCTCCATGCCTTTTCTTTTGGAAATGACTCACGGTGTTGCTTTCCAAGAGTACAAGTTTTACATACTTTATTCACTTCTTGAATAGTTGGCAACCCATAGGCCATGCTATTCTGTTGTAGAGTATTCAAACATTGGAAATTCAAGTACCCAAGCCTTCTATGCCAAAGCCATGATTCATCAACCACATCCATCTTAAAAGCTACATTCTTTGACTATTGAAAAGTGAGTGTGAAACTTTTATTTTTCTACATCTTGATTTTTTTCACAATTTGGCTTCTATCGCCTCTATCATAAACATTGCAATGGTTGTTTTCAAAGTAAATGGAATACCCATGCTCAACAAGTTGGCCAACACTCAACAAGTTTTGCTCCAAATCTGGAACTATCATGACATCTTTAATATGTTTATTTCTCATCTTTGTTTCTATGACAATAGTCCCCTTTCCCTTTGCTTAGACTAAGGCACCATTTCCCATCTTCACTAGAGAATTTGATGAACCATCTATGTCTACAAATATTTTCTTATTGGTCATATGATTACTACACCCACTATCAAGAAACCATATATCATTCTTTTGCATAGATGCGGATTGACAAGCATAAAACATGGTCTCAATACCTTCTTGATCTTGAGAGTAATTGGCTTGTTGATTATTTTTTATCCTACACTCCTTTTGAACATGTCTAAATTTCTTGCAATTGTAACATTGAGGTTTCCCCTTAAACTAATATTCATCATCAAATGACTACTTCTTTTGCAAATTCCACATTCTTGTTGAGTGGAATCATTTTCCCTTCTTTCAAAATTATTTCTTCTCTTTCCTCTTACATGTCTTCATCTTCCTCTTCTTTGTCCATCGCCTCTAGAAGACTCACTTTTGTATTGAGTACCACTAGAGGGTGTTTTTCCTTAATAATCAACCTTCAGCATGGATTGGAAAACCCTCTCAATTGATTTTTTCAAGTGCCTACACAATCTTTGTCAAAAGAATTAATAGATCTCATCATTTCTTCATTGCTCAATATAGAAATATCTTTTGTCCCTTCAATAACTACAACAATAGCATCATATTTCTCTGATAAAGTAATCAAAATTTTGTCAATAACTTTCTTATCACTTATATCATCCCCATAATTCTTCATTTAATTCACAATTCCAACAACTCTAGAGAAATAATCATTCAATAGTTCCATATCTTTCATCTTAAGAATTTCAAAATCCGTTCTAAGAGCTCGAAGTTTAATAGATCTTACCCTCAATGCGCCTCTATATTCCTTTTGTAGAATGTCTCATGATTCCTTTGCCATTGTAACATTAATGATTCTTGGGAAAATTGTGTTAGGAAATCCCTTATTGAATCAAGTAGGGGGCTTTTGCATCTCTCAACTTGTTCTCCTTGGAGAGTCATTTTTGGGTGTTTGTCAAGTTTTCCACATTGATGGGTTCTTTAAACACATCTTCAATAACTTCCCATATATCATAGTAAATAAACAAAGTTTTTCTCTCTAGTTTTGGAGTGGGTAGATTTTGGATTCCACGTACAACATTCCTTGAACTTGTCATCATCATCATCATCTTCTTCTTCTTCAAAGGGGCTTGTTTTCCCTTCAAGTAGCTTCACTTTCAACTCTTAAAGATAATCCAACCATTCTATGATACCACTTTTGGATTTATGATGGAGTAGATGCACAAGCATAAAGGAATAACCAGATTTAATAAGGAAAAATGGAGACTTTGATGGAGAAAATTATATGAGGCAAAGGGGAAGAGAAAAGACTCATTTTCATTTCAAAATAGGGGCTGAAAATGGGCACCACGACCAACCAATTTGCCCTACTTTTAAACAAAATAATATTGATAGTTTTGCCCTTACAATAGAGAGAAATAACCCACTAAAAGACAAAAGTAGAAAAGGACAAAATGTAACTTAAATTTTAACATGCTAATGCTCTTGGTAGCCTTTTTGGGCCTTTTATGTTGGGAGTTTTCTTTTCTTTTCTTTTTTTCTTTTAATTTATCTCTTTTGGGGGAGATAGCATTAGTTAATGGATTTTAATTCTACACTTTGGATCATTCATAGAAATTTTAATCTTTTATAAGTTATAACTCTCTTCTTTTTTTAGGATTTATTGTACATTTTTTGTATAAAAAAATATTTTCTCTTAGAGAAAAATATCTATTGTAATTGTGCAAAGAACACCTTGCTATATTTGTACAACGTAAATATAAAGAATGAGTCTATATGTACCCAATAAACTCCTTAGTTACCCAGGCAAAATAGAATTGAAGGTTGACAAACATGGCCAAACAGAGACAATTAACTGTTTAGAATATACAACAACAAAAACAATTTTTTTTACTACAATTATGTTTATATATTATATATCATGCTATTAAAATTATTTGCATCTATATATAAATGACTCTTCTATGCATGCAATCACATAGCTAATAAATATGACTTTTGATCTTTTAGTGTGTTAGCTACAAGTTAAATGTAGAGTGGCAGTGCAGCAGAAGAGAGGGAGGGCATGAGCGTAAGAGGTGGCGTGAGAGAGCAATGTAATTCTTTTTATGATTTCTACACACATGCACACGAAAATCACATCATCATGAGCAATATAAAAATTCAATGAGCAATTACATATAAGAAATTGAATAAAAGAAGTTCAACACACTAACCTTTGGGGCTGATTTGCCTTGAGATACTAATAACCTTCACATCGACACCCACGTCCAATTATATGAAAATTCAATTACGAAGAGGAGATTACCTTGTGGTTATGAGCTCTTTATTCTCTAGCAATGGTGGTAGATCTCTCGTAGCAAAGCCCCGAAAGCCCTCTTTTGGATCCACTTGGTGGCATGTTTCCCAATGCAAGATCCAAGGGAAAGGAAGTGAAGAGGAGGATTAAGTGAAAGGCGACCAACCCCTTTCTCATCCTTCTTGCTAGTTCATGGCAAAGAGAGGGGAGGAGGGGTTGTGTTGGGAGAGAGGGGGAGAAGGGGAAGAGATTGGGGTCCTTCCCCCTTCCTAAAGACCTATATACTCCTCTCTTTTCAGTGGGCATAAGTCATAGACTTTCTACTAATCAACTACATGGAATACTCTAGAGAGTCTTTTACAACATATGTGGACTCAGACTCTTCAAGCCAATGGAGGCTTGAACCCTGCACGCGACCATGCTCGCGACAGGGTTGACCCCTTGATAACTACGAGTCCAACTATAGATATTTATCCTAGGGTGGGCCCCACAAGGTAAATATGCATACCTTAGTTACATGCCTAGTGTGCATGTGTGTTGGATGTAGGTCCCATAACAATGAGTATCAAGATGGTTCCTGTGGGATCCAAGAAGCACTAGCAAGACGATGTTGCTTGAAGTCATTGTGGGAATGACATTACTGGTTAGAGTAATTAGTTAGATCATGATATGGGTTCAGCTTATATTGGTCCACAAATACAAATCCAGTTTGGGTGAACCATCACTAGGGTCTAAGTATGTGGCATTGGACCCACTGTCACACCCTAAAATTTTAAAATTCATTTTCATAAAGCTTGCCGAAGAAACATATGCAATAATATTGATAAATAAAACTCACATAAAGAATATATATGTTGGGGTGAATTCCTTCCTTTTCAAAATTACAAATATCAACCAAGGTATATAAAAAATTGTAACTCATGCGCCAAAAGTTATCAAGAGAATAATAGAAATCCTGCATTTGCTAAGTGGTCCAAAATAATAGTGTAACATGGTGCAGACGACGGCAAAAGTTCATGTTTGACCCCTTGACCATTAGGAACATGGTGCAGGAACTTCCTAAATATTGGCCAAGAGTACATGTTGTCGGTCAACCTAGTAAAATCGGCTATTTGAAACCTAAAACCCTAACCAAAGGTTTGGAAATGGTGAAAAATATCAATTTGACATGAGGATCTATTTTAGGAAAGCTTGTGGGCCCGTTTAACTAACTTAACTCGAGTACTTGAGAAAACTCGTGGGTAGATGAGTTTTTTCTTGACTTGCCCGCCATGCCCTACTAGTAAGGGTAGGGGCTAGGGGTTTATTATTTAAGGAAACTATGATGAGACCCTGACATAAAATAAGAAAGAACAAAACTAGTCAGATAAGCAGGTTGTTGGGCCTTAGATGGGTCCAAGCTCATGACCTGGTGGCCATCCAACCTCTTCCTTTAAGCTTCCCTAGATGGTTGAAATCTTTTGAGTAAGGAAAGATAAGAGATGGCATTTTGGAAGGTCTCATAAGAGGAGATTCTAGTCAAAGTGGGAACCTCCCTTGTAAGGACTCTCCCTCCCTCCCTCCCTCCTTCCCTCTCTTTCTCTCTCCACCCATCACCCACCTCTCTCTCTTTCCCTCTTGGTTTGGCCCCCTCTTTCCTCTCTTCATTCCACTCTTGTTTGCCCTAGTCGCCCTTCTCCTTCCCCTCTACTTCGAGTTTTGAAGCTTGGATGCCATTGAAGACCACCTTGAAGCTTGGAGAAGGATGACCTTCACCCCAAGGCTAAGCAAGGAGGCTTGACACGTGGAGAGAAGTTTTTTTTGTGTGGAAGAAGTAGCTAGGGACTTCCTCCTCTACATTAATACATGATAAAATGGCAAGTTTTATGCATACTTTTTCTTGATTCATGTTGTATGATTGATGGTTGAAACATGATTTATCAATCAAGGTTAAAGACTGAGTGTTGAAGGTAAAAGAGAATAATTTTGCACACACTTACATACACAAATCATTTAGATCAGCTTAGAAAGTGATTTTGGGAGTTTTAGACCGAATTAGGGTAAAAAGTGCAAAAATGTCAAAATATTGTTCAATCGATCAATCGCCGCATAATACACTGATTCAATCGATCGATCGCCACTTAAAATAATATTTTTATAAAATGAAGACGAGATGTTATCGATCAATCGTCTGATTGATGGATCGATCACTAGCAGTATCATACCCTCTAGAAAAAATGAACAATCAATCCTTGTCTATTATGGTTGTCTAATTAAAGCCTTTTTAAAAGAGATTGTATTCCTAATTAGAGTTAAATTCTTAAACTGACTTAATTTCTTATATAAAGGCTAGGGAATCACGAAATTGAAGAGAAAAAACCTAAAAAATCATAGAGAAGAGAGGAGAGTTCATTTTTAATTGTTTTCCTAGAGGATATCATCCAAAGCTTTAAGCTCGTGTTAATGGTAATTTCATGAAGATACACAATTGAAAGAGAAGAATCTCACAAATCAAAGAGAAGTTGCAGAAAAGTTATTTGTTAAAGAGTGATTAACAAAACTCAAAGGAAGATCAATAATCGAAGAAATAGTCTTTGATTGAGTCTCTAGAAGAAGACTAAGGCGGAACACAAAGAGGGAATGCTTTATGTGTTTGAGGGAGTAACTTGAAGGCCAAGAACGAAGAGGATTGAACAAAGAAAATGTGTTTTTGTTTATATCAAGTCAAGAGGTTTGTTGGTTGTTCTTCGGTTATGCAAGTTCTTGCACTTAGTACATTGATTTGGCCATGTGTTTGATTTGCAAGCTTGGATTGATTGAATAGTTGATAGATTGATAGTTAATGCATAAGTACTTAGTTTCCATTTCCTAGTAGATATTCCTGCGCATAGAGTCTAGAACTCTTTATTCTTACTTCTATGATGTAGAAGTTTAAATAGCAATCTATTAATCTTCTAAGCCACCTAAATGGATATTAAACTCTCATATATCATTCAGGTAAGATCCCTAAACCCTAAACCAATTTATGTAATTTATTCAGTTGTTATTATGTGGCTTAATGTTAAATTGAGTCTGTTTTGACTTGTTTTAGAATTTAAGGTAGTTATCTATGGTTTTAATCAGTATTTCCTTCAGTTTATTGGTTTTCATGTTAAATTAAGTCAATTCAAATTTTTCAAGAATTTTTAGAATTTTTGGTCATTTTCCCTAAAAGTTAGGGTATGTGTCCCGCTATGGGCCCCACATTCGTAAAAAAGGATGATGGGTTCCCCAAGACCCTAAAAATATCTTATTTCAGTAATTAAGTGTTTTAATTTTTTTAAACTTTATTTTTTACTCAAAATAAATAAATTACCAATTTTAAGTATTAAATTCTATTCGTACGCAATTTCCTATTAGGTATACCCCATGACTTACTATAAATAGAAAAACACAACCTTATTCCCATTTGGGAAGGGCTAGAATCTGGAGGCTAAGAGGCACTAATCCACATTCCATAAGAGGAATGTTCAATTAAGGTATAATTAGTTTGATTTCTTCATTAATCACCTAGGGTTTTGCCAAAATCCCATCTCTTCCAAAGTTAAATCTTGATTTTTACCACTAAAGTTTTTAATTTTTACCAAAATTTCAAACCTCTAATGAGGGATTTTCGTTTTGGAATAAAACAAGCTATAGATCTACAAGTTTTCAAGTGATTTAGGCTTTGATATCTAGATTTATACATGTATTAACAAAACCCTAATGTAGGTAGGGATTTGAAGAGGTTGGAGCATCGATTTCGAACAAAAAACACATTGAATGCAAGGGTTTTCTTCCAAAATAGGCCTTTGTTTACGTATTTGAAGTTTGTGAAATTTTATGTGGTTTTGCATGAAGTTGAGCTTTAATGGTGGGTTATGAAAAGCTTAATCCTTCTTGTGATTTCTTCATGTTTTAGTTGTTAATAAATGACTAGATTTATCATTTTCTAAGCTTAGATTTCATTATTATGATTTTTGGGTGTAAGATTTGAATTTTCATGGTGATTTTATAAAGTTTCGGTTTTGAGTTCACAAGGAAGAAGACAAACCAAAACAACTATGTTGCCGTTCGAACAACCATACAGGCTGATCAAACGGCCAGGCGATCGACGACCCTTTCGGATCGAACACCTAAATGGAAGTTTTTCCATTTTACCAATTTTGCACATTTTATGTTCTATTTCCTAAATACTATTTATTGTGATTATGATGAGTGATTTATACTTGAAAATGTTGTTGTGAGGACATGAATTTGATGTTGAGAGCTATGATGTTCAAGTGTGATGTGGATTACATGTTAATCGGTTTAACTTGTTATGATTCCCTATCCTAAATTCATGTTGATTGATTCTTCATGTTTTACTTAGGTTTCTAGTAAGTTTACAGCATGAGAAAGGACTTGTATGTTTTCACATGTTATGTTGAATTATAGGTGAATGATAGTTCGATACCTAGCTTAAGTGTAGTAATGAGTATACTTACCTAAGTATAGCATGAAATTGTATTGGACTTTGAATCGTGTTTTACTATGGTTTTCACCCATGATTTCAGTAAGGAAGAGACAAAATTTAAATTATCAGAGCATGTGTGGAGTATGTTAATGAGATGTTCAAGATGTATATGTCTATGCCTATAGTTGAATACTATTACCATGTACACACACATGTGGGGTTTATTTATGGTGAATGTTAAATACATATGAATGGAAATGGTGCATGTATGGCTAACGGGAGCATGTTTCATGAATTAGTATTCATGTAGTTATTGCTCACGTATATACCATATTGCATTGCATCATGAGATGGATTTATATATGCGACTTTATCGAGATTAGTCGTGGTTGATCAATTAGATGCAATTATGTGATATTGCTTGTTGGGTTAATCTATAGGAAGCTTATCGGTTGCGTTTTACGTTCAGAAGGATGGGGTTTTACGTCCAAAAGGACGTGGTTTTTGTGGCACCCCGTGTTTCGATTACGCTTAACCCAAGAGGGATAGGGGTAATTATATAATTTTAGTTAAAATTTAAAGGGTTTGAATGGATGAAATTCTTGTATTTTATTAGAGCTCAAAGTAATGAGCGTAACGAACCAAAGAATGAGCAAAACGGAGGTCGGAAGCGAAAGTTATGGCCTCGGGAAACATGTCATATGGGTGGGACCTACTTTGAAACAGTGAGGTAACCTACCCATGTGGGGTTTAGTTTTGAAGGGCTCGTCAATATGAGTCTATCGGTACTAAGAACACGTGATTCTGACTTTAGGATGAGAAGTTATCGCGTTTTGAAATTGGAATTGTATTTGGTTGAAATATTAATAAAATAATGAAGAAATGACAAAATAGCTGACATCATTAAAGTCGAGCCAAGCCAAGCCATGCCAGAGCCGAGCCGTGGGATGCGCGATCGTACGGTGAATGCATTCATCGCTTGTTAGATGCGCGGTGCTGCCACATGCAGCACTGTGACGCGTACTTCAGGTGCACCGACCAGTTCAGCGGTCGAATCATATTGTACCACATGGCACAAGCATGTGCGCGCGTATTCCAACTTCCCCCATTCGCTCGTACCCCATTTCCTTATAAATAGTTATTTTCGTTCATTCTTCCGAAGGAGTTTCTGGAGTCATTCTGAGTCCATTTTCTTCCGTTCAAAGGTGTTCTACGCAATGGAAGCGTCCATTCCTCGAGTTAGCAGCCCTATATAGGGGAAACGTCCTGGAGCAAGGGGAGATTCCATCCGCCGCCTATGGGCGCGGGAAGGGTAAAATGTCTCTGGGCAAGGGGAGGTTCTGTCTATCGCCTACCGGCCCCAGAAGGGTATCTCCGAGCAAGGGGAAGTACTGTCTGCCGCCTACAAGTGCGGGAAGGGTGAAGTGATCCCAAGTCAGGGGGAGGTTATGTCCGTAGCCTACGGGCATTGAAAGAGAAAAGTATTCCGGAGTTAGAGGAGGTTCTGCCTGCCGTCTCCGGATCTGAAAGGGAGGACGCCCTGAGGAAATGAGCAACTCCAAACGTCGCCACTTCCAGAACTGCAGGGGAGTATGCTTTTCTGACCTTCTAATTTAATATGATTTATATGAATGTACATCTTAATTAATAATATACTAATTAAGATATATAATTTGCTGATATGATATATGCTGATATGTTTCTATTTAATCTACTTTGATATATTCTATTGTGATCTGAATTACTCTGAATTGCTCTATTGTGATTTGACATACTCTGATCTTATATGATCGGTATGGTCGGATGAAATCTAATATGATCTGATATGATCCAACATGCTATGTAGTGTATTTTGCTCCGCTCTATGATAGAGTGGGACATATGTTTTTGTTAGTATTCTGCTCACCTATGTGAGCTGTGTATTTTTTTTATGATTTATTGGCTTCTGTTTGACTCTGATGATTTATAAGATTTTCATTTGGTTTTGAATGATTATTCGGATATAATGATATATGTATTTTAACGTATATGATTTTGTGATGCCTGGTGCATGTATTAGCCGTTAGGCATAACTACATTCTGATCCGATTGTATTGAAATAATGTCATAGATGGTATCCAATACGTACGTAGGCAACCAACGATAAAATAACGTTGGCCCGATCCAAATTAGTTATAAAATTAGGTTTGTTCTGATCTACGCACAATGGAATGTTAAAGCTCCGTAGTGTGTGGAAGAATGTTATGACTCTCGCACTCAGAGTCTACAGCTCTTGGTTAGTCGGTTTTAAATTTTTTCACTTTATTTTATTTACTCCGATTTTGTCTTCCGAACTAACCCCCGGACTGGGTCGGGTTTTTCGGGTCGGGGTGTTACAGTTTTACCTTTCCTTGAGGACGGGTGTTCCTCCCTGAGTTGAGAAGAGTGGTAATGCTATAAGGAGATAAAACTATTGAGACCATCTGAACCCTAAGAATCCATGCTGGTGTAGCCAAGTGCACCAGCTTACTAGGGGTAATCTTCTCCATTAGGGAATTTACCCAAACTGCATAATTCCTTCAGACTTTCCAATCGGGAATTGCCTAGAGTGAGTAGGGACTACTTAAGCTTTGACTGATTAAGCAGGGTTGATTTCATCGATATATATTGTTATGATAGTTGTGTTTTAGACACTTACATGCATGTTGCATGTTTATGGATATGCATGACATTATTGTGTGTTAGAGACACTTCTGATGCAGATTGAATGCTTATGGATATGCATGGATATGTATAGTATGATTTGAGTCATTTTTCATGTAGGATGCTTGTTTATAGATATCAATAGATATGTATAATATGTTTGAGACACTTTTCATGTAGGATGGTTGTTTATAGATATGCATGGATATGTATAGTGTGTTTGAGACACTCTGCATGCAGTATGGCTTTTTATGAACATGCATGGATATGCAGTGTGGTTGAGACACATGTCATGCATGATGGATATTCATGTCTTAATGTGATTATTCCTGTTGTGGGTAGTATGTTGAGATATTTTCATGCAGGATAATTACTTATGAGTGAGTATGGATTATGAATGAGAATGTGATCTAGAAGGAGACATTATATGATATGTATGATGTGATAGACTGTGTGGAATGCCATAATATTTTCAAATTTACCAATTCATTGATCAAAACCTTGCTGAGTTTTATACTCACCCCAATTTTTGTGTTTTCTATTTTGGGGTTTCATGGTGCGACATGAAAACGATCAGGTCCCTTTGTATGAGGCGCGTATGGATGATGATTGTGTGTAGGTGTGAGAGTCCAGAGATCTTACTATCTTTACTTAATTATTCTGCAGTTTGCTAGAACTCATGTTTGGTTGACTTTATCTCATACTTTATTCAGCCGTCGAGTCTTTAGACTTGTATCTGATGCTATGACTTAAGCTATGTTTGATTGCTTTGTGTTGTAAGATTATGAGTTGGAGCATTGTAGACTAATTCAGATTTGGCATCCTTTATATTTTACTTATTTCCTCTTGCACAAAGATAAAGTGGTGCATCATTCCGTGTGTATTATACCCATTAGAGGGGTAAAGTCTTCCACAAGTCGTTAATTCGTCACCCCTGTGTGCTATGACCGTCTCTTGGACCAGGTTTAGCTCGGGTCTAGCGGGTGCCGGTGTAATGTCCCTGATTTTTCGACAATTTTTTGGGATTTTTCTTGCAATTTTTCTGGTCATTTTTGGCGGGAAAATGTGACGCTTCGGTGTATGTGTATTTGTGTATTTTCCCCCGTATTTATACCCGTAGAGTCGGGTGTGGGGCTTAGTCGTAGGCCGCGGGCCTCGCTGCACGCTTACGGCATGAATTTTGGAGGTACAACACATGAACGGTAAGTGAACGCGTATTAGGGACATAGATGTAAAAATTAAAAGAGTATACAAATATCAATCCGAAGATCGGATTACACAGAACGACTTCCAGAAGTTTTTTATACGTCCAATAACATTTTGTGAGAACCCGAGCTTGATTCCGGTCGCTCCGTTCTCCCTCCTCCGTCGTTGGATTTCATCGATTCTTGTCGGGATCCTCCTTGCCTCACCGCAATGAGTCCGTAGGTACCGGCTATGACCGCCGCCATGGCCTCTTTGCTCCTCCATGAGGTATTGAACCTTTTTCGGGTTTTTTCTCCTTCAAATCCCGTTTTTGAGCTGTGGGGGTGCGATTTTGATGTTGTTTGCGGCCGCCCTCAACTAGACTTATGTTTGTTTGGCCGCTAGGAACCCATAGACGCTGACTAGAGACGCCCCCGTGCTTTCTTCGCTCCGTTGTGAGCTACTGGTCTTTTGGTCGGGTTTTTATTACTATTTGCATCTCACTGTCCGTGGGATTTTTTGAGACGCCGGGATTTCCGGTCATCATCCGACCACCGGTAGGACTCCATCCAGCCTACCTTGACCCGGTGTCGGTAGGGGTTTGCCGTTTCCGACCCCGCCTAGTCCCTATTGCCTTGCTTCGCCCGATTAGATGCTTTTGGTGCATCTCGGGTCGTTGCCATTGGCGAGCCGTGGGGCATTTGGCCATCGTGGGCTTTGCCCCGGCTCGGCGACAGTGAGGGTAAGCCTCGATTGGCCCGATTATACACTCCACCCAGAATGGGCCGCTTGTCATTGCCCTATACCGTGCGAGATGCACAGCCGCCCGCACCATGGTTTTTGGTTGTGGGTGGCTATCAGCGAGGTCGCCGCTTTGATTGGCCATGGCTAGGGGCCTTAGCCCTGTCAGCCTTTGGTGGGCCTTGGGCCGCCTCCGTTCAGCCCTCTCCCCCGCCCCTTTGGGCCATGTGAGTATGTAGCCGTGTGTGCGGTTTAGGGTTTAGGCGCCGCATTCGTGCCGCTTGACCATCGGCTGGCTTTGCCACCGAGTGAAGTTGACACATAGCCCTCCTCCACCTCTCCTCTGTCCTCGAGCATCGCCCCATGCCCTCCGCCCTTATGTGGGCCCTTGTGATGCGAAATCACCGCTGTTGGGTGTTGTCCACGACCGATTTCGATGTCTTACGGCCGACCGAGTATTTCTCAGCCATTGACCAACCTTCAGTGAGTATACCCTTGACTTTTGGTCGCACCACCATTTACGTTGGCACAACCTTTCTCCTGGCCGCCCCTAGTGTGCCGCCGTGGTCGCAGATTGGGCCGCATTGATTCGTGTCACCCCGGTTTGGCCGTGAGTGCTTCCGGCATTTCCTAAAACCTTGGGACAACAACTCTCTCAGCTAGGCAATGCCTTTGGCCGCTAACTCTGCCGCCGACGCCACCACCGTCGTGTGCTTGCCATCAAACGTCATGATTACGAGGTAGGGGAGCTTTGAACTCGTAATTTCATGATAGCATGCTTTGAATGAGTAGCAGCATGCTAGGATTGTATGATGTAATGCTTTGGATGTTAAATTATGATCCGTTTGCATGATGTAAGATGATACATTATGCCATGTTGATATGCATATAACATGCATGTGAGTTGTAAGTATGTATGACGTATGTGGAATTTGTATGTGATAGTGATGGCTAGCATGTTTGTTGGTAAGCTGGTTTGAGTATGTGCTAGTGATGGCTAGCATGTATGTTTGTAAGCTACGTATGTGTATGATGTATGTGCCAGTAATGGCTAGCGTGTTTGTTAGTAAGCTTCATAGGTGTATGTATGTGCTAGTGACGGCTAGCGAGTATGGATGTTTATGTTTGTGTTAGTGACGGCTAGCGAGTATGGATGTGTATGTTTGCGCTAGTGATGGCTAGCGAGTTTGTAGGTAAACTATGTGTGGAGATATGTATGTATGCGCTAGTGATGGCTAGCGAGCATGTTTGTAAGTTACATATGTATGATAGTACGTGTATGTTATACGTATGTGTGATAGACATATGTATGTATGATGGCTAATGGCCTATGCTATGGATCTGTGTAAGTGTATGTGGGCACAAGTATGGGCGATGGACAGTAAGAGGTGACAAAGCTTTCGTCTGGATTTGGATATGGATGTGGATGCGTAAGCATATGATGGAAGACAGGCGATGTAAGTTTGATGGGCAAGGATTGAAGTGGTTGGTTTGGTTTGGATCAGAGCGTATGTTTGGGGGAATGGTCAGACAGTAAGAGTGTGCATAATTGTACAAGCATAACATACAGATTATGAAGTGAAAAGTAGGCTCAATATGTGAGGTATAAGTAAAAGGGTGACAATTGGGTTTGGATCTAAGGAGCTTCATTTGATGATGTCAGTGTAAGATGATTTGGCCATAAGGGGATGGCAGAGTATGTAAGACTGTAAGATTTTGGTGTACGGTGAGTTTTGTTGTGATATAGATGGATAAAGGAAGTTTGCTACCCTGACGAACTAGGGTTTCGAATCAGGCTCACGGTACGTTTGAGTGCTTGTGTAGCATAATTGTACCGCATAATTTACTTAATTCAAACTTGAATTATAAGCACAACTAATGATAGCGTTGTGAGTTTGAGACCTGAGGGTTCGACGGATTAAGTTTTGTGTTTGAGCTAGCTGATAATGAGTCGGCTGAGCGTTTCTCATGTCTTGCCATGGTGTTTATCCAGCGGGATGTTGTATGTGTGCTGTATAAAGCACCAGATGTCTGTTGCTCTGTTGAGAGCAATGTTTACTTTCGATTTGGTCTGTGTGTTGTATAAGCCCAGACGTTTGATGCTCTGTTGAGAGCAATGTTTGCTTTCGATTTGGTCTATGTGCTGTATTAAGCCCAGACGTTTGATGCTCTATTGAGAGCGTTGTATGATTCTGCCCAATAGTGGCACTGTATGATTCTGCCCAAGAGTGGCACTGTACGATTTCTGCCCAAGAGTGGCACTGTACGATTTCTGCCCAAGAGTGGCATTGGCACTATAAGACCCATTATTGTGGGCAATTCTATGGCACTATAAGACCCATTATGGTGGGCAATTCTCTGGTATTATAAGACCCATTATGGTGGGCAATTCTTTGGCACTATAAGACCCATTATGGTGGGCAATTGTATGACCCCTTATGTGTGGGTATTTATGTTTGCGCGCTCAAGTAAGTAGTATCATGGACCTGCTCTTACCTATTTGATCCCGTGCCCCATGAGCACTGGTGTGCCTTACCTTCGGAAAAGTCCATGGCATCTAGTCACTCCCTAGAGGTTAAGGTGATGCCCCTGTGACATTCTTTTCCATCTCGACGCTAGAGCTTATTAGTTGTAATGAGCTTCAGCGGTTGATAGTATGTGTACGTCTGTAAGAGTATATGAGAATGAGCACGACTATAAGAGTATGAGTATGAGTATGAGTATGAGTACGATTGTAAGAGTAAGACTATGAGCACGACTGTAAGATTATGATTCTGAGCAAGACTGTAAGCATAAGTTTCTGAGTAAGACAGCAAGTGTAAGATGTACGAGTAAGGTCGTACGAGTAAGTGTAAGATGTACGAGTAAGGTAGTACGAGTAAGTATATGATTGTATGAGTAAGGTCGTACAAGTATGTGTAAGTTGTATGAGTATGCGTACGATGGTACGAGTAAGTTTGTAAGACCCTGGATAAGGGTGTTTGTGTAAGTTTAATTTGATGGTATGATTTTGGCACGATGGTGCATTTGGTATGTTTTTGGCACGATGGTGCATTTGGTATATTTTTGGCACGATGGTGCATTTGGCATTGATTGTATGCGTATGAGCATTGTTATGATATGCTTGCTTGAGTGCTTCATGTTTGAGTTGCATGAACGCATCTATGTATGAATTTACTGAGTTCACTGTTTAGAACTCCCCTACTGGGTATTTTCCTACTGAGTATGAAAATACTCATTACCCTATTTTTTAGCCCCGTTGTTTGGGAGGCATTTGCAGGTTTGTGATGGAGAGCTCCTGGAGATGGATGCTCATTTCAGCGGTGGATTGATTCCCATTGACTCAGGTATATGCTTGACTCACTGTGAGTTTATTTTGTGCCACGATCTCATGTATTGGGTGAGACGAACATTAAGATGTTTATGTATTCTGGACTTTAGTTTGGATTAGACTGTGGACTGTTATGGGACTTGCACTCAGGGATGCCTGGGAGGGATTTGTATTTAAAGTTATTCGTACGGTTGTTTTCAAGTAGCACCTGAGGATATTTGCTTTGGCCGTACGATGGTTAATCGAATGAGTAAAACTTTAGATGAGAAAAACTGATGTGTTATGTATTAAATTATAAAACTATTCTATCAGGTTTCGTATTCCTCATTTTCTCCGATTTATAGCAGTTATATTGAAAAAAAATTTCGTGAATTTTGAGGAAAATATATGAAAATCTCAGGCGTTACAGCCAAAGCGTGACAATTCAAGCCATAGAGGATGGGAGTTTAGCTAAAACTCCCTTTGGAGTTCTTCAAGTCATAGATGCTGCAAAAGCATTGTTCAACCACTTGATCTAACCTTCAAATTTGTTCTTTTAGAACGAAGTTGTTTTTTTGGGTAACTATATTTTTTCATCTCGCTCAGCTCTATAAGTATGTTGTTTAACCAAACCATGATGAATAATTATTAATTTTGTATCTTCTAACAGTGAAGGACATACAACTTGATCTAGAGAAAAACCCTCTATGCAGGGCAGTAGCTAATGTATGTAGCTGGAAGTTAGCCTACCAACAATGCCAACTTCTTCTTCGAAATTTAGTCTCATAGAGCTTATAATTTACATTCTATCTTTCCAAAATGGGAAAGGAAACATAGTTCAAGGAAACATGCACGTCATAGTTCATTTTATTACCATACAAATGTGTTAAAAATTATGTAGCCTGGTGCTATCAGATGTATTTGACAAGACAAATGATGGAAAACTATTGGCCAATAATTAGAAGCAAGCTCAGCCTCACTGCATGGATTGAGTAGAGCAATGAACCAAAAATACCTTATGTGACAATTAAGAAGCAATATGTCATTTATGTAAAAAGAATAAAGTTATACTTAGTTACCACAAATCCAATAGGATATAGAAAAGAAAATTGAAACGAAAGATTAATCTTTTAATCTACATTTAAGTATTAGTTTTTCTACGTAACTATGCGTTTATAGGAGTATCTTCATGAAAATTGCTTTAACTATGTGTTTAATGTTGATTAATTCTTCATATTATATAAGGTGCAATTGTTTCAAAGATAATGAGTTGTTGTTAAAGCACAAGGGTAGAGATGGAAATGACATGTTAGGGTCAGGAACCTGCCATAGCACAATCCAACAATTTATTTTATAAATTCACATAAGGGTACTAATAAAGCACATAAATCCAGGATAGAAATTTAGAATTCAACAAGGACCACAAGGATGAGTGTAGATAATTTGTTTGTATTTTTGTATTAATGCAAAAAAAATTAATAGAGGACATATGTTGTAATTATATCCTCAAAATAAGTTGGGAGAGAACATTTGGCTTGTTCTCCACAAGGTCTTTTCAAGAGTTCAATTTTATGAAACTCATAGTGAACAATTCCAATTTGAACATATTGCAATGCAAAGGATCAATTAATTGGTAAAAGAGTGATTGAAACCTAACTGGAATTGTATGTTCTTATCCATTTTTTCTTTCTTCCAAACCTCATTACCTGTGCCATTGAAATTATAGAACAATATTAAAATATCAATATATGTAGGAATTACTTCCTTCACATTATATATATATGATCAAAGAGTACTACTTCATAAAATTTAAAATATCTACTCCAAGCCATAAGAACATTGGCCTACTCCTCATGCAATTGGTTTATAAAGTTCTCATCTTCCACATCTTCTATCTCATGTGGTGGCTCAACAACACCATCTTCTTTAACATATGTCTCAATATCCACATTGTTGTTCTCATAGGCCTCAAACAACCTATCACTCACAACACCTTGAATAGTGAGTCTTTTGAAGGTAGTTGTGGATGGCTACACATGAGATAACTATCTCTCTGGATATTGAAGGAGAAAGGTGTCATCATACTCAATATAGGATACAATTTCTTCAACACTGCAAGAGATTGCTTAATCACATTCCTCAACGTTTCATGGGAATCATTAAATACTTCTTGTCTCATCCTAGTTGGATCATGTCACGTAAATTCTAGTAACTAATAACATACATTCTGATACGACATCAAGAAGGATCTTTTGTTTGTATATGCAACATCACCTAGATAATATATTTGCATTGTGAAGATAAATAAAAAAAATTATCATAAGCGTAGAATACCTACATATCATGTAGAATTTAAAACGAGTTTCTTACCAGGTAGAGGGATTGGAAAATTACTATTTGGTTGAAAAATAACTGAATGTAGAACCTGATAATCATGTATTGTTCCCTCCTATCTAGTCCAAAAGAAAGCAAATATCATGTTGAAATTACATATTGCTAAAACATTTTGATAATAATCTCCCCAGCCTCTACCCCTATAAGAAATTTATTTTTTCACAAGTATAACTGCCCCCTTCATAGAATTATAAATTATGTGTCAACAAACAATAATACAAAACTGTAATATAGTGAAATTCATAATCATGATTTAAATAAGTATCATTTGTGGTGCTCTCTAGCAAACTCCATCATTGTTGTCAACACCTCATAATCATGATTTAAATCACCTTTTGATCACTACAAATTGCTCATTTTGAGCTAGGATTACATAGAACATAGCCATCTTCTCTTCTAATGATAAATTTTTACTATCTACAAGTCATCCCTTCTCTTTAAAGTAAAAATAAAGAAACTTGAAGCCCTTTTGTGGTATCCACATCTAATCAAAACATTGCCCTAGGCTGCCTATCAACAACTCATGTGTTTACATTCCACTAGTGAGTAATGAAGTATTGTCTTGTATAGAGATTTCTTCTTACATAACTTAAGTCATTTCCAAACAAGACCAATAAATGCAATCTTCATTATCATCCTATTTTTTCCCATCTCCTATAAAAAGATAACAAGTTTAAATTGAATTTTCAAATGGAGCCCAAATAAGATCATTGTAGAAACCATACTTTATATCATGTATAACATAATAATTGTATAATAATAAAGGAATACAAGTAGCATGCAAAGGTTTTGGAGCCTAAACAAAATATGATTTCAAATTTATTGGTTTCAATGATGAGCTTGTGCAAAAAATAAGTTATTGTTCCTTTCATGATGAGCCTTTGTAAGGAAACTAGTTGAAAATCTATATTAGTACTAGAAAACATAGTATTCAACTGTGTCGGATAATAGCTGATTTTAGTAAAAAAAGGTAATAAGTCAACACACCTAGCAACTTATGGACATGTTATCAGTTAGAACAAAAGTAATTACTATAGCTACTTTATACATTAGATACACATATAAACAGCCTACTCTATTGCATCGCAGTAGGACAAATTTGTGTGTGTTTACTAGAGTTGTCTCCATGTATTGATGGATTATTTAGCTTAGGGACACCTCGTTTGGATAAAACCAACACATCTCTAGGTTGACTACCAAGAGGAATTTGTAGTTCAGTGCTACCATCAACTATCTTCACATGTCATAAACTTCGACAATTAGAAAATTTGCTCGACAAAGAACACTTGCTTAACCAGGAAAAAGGTCTTAAAATTAATTAAATATAAGTGTTTATTAATTTCATGTAGTGAACATCTCAGAGGTAGAATAACATTAATGCAAAAGAACAATTGCTGGCTACAAGGTATGATTGTTCATAAGGATAACTGGATCTAGTAATGCAGATTAAGACACGATGAACAAAAAGCATATCAACTCCTCTAACAACTGAAGAGAGCCCAACAACACACACCTAAAGAATGCACATGGTTACCATATTAAAAAATCCTACAAAGAAGTATTTGTCTTTGCATATTGGTTTCCAAAATCAAATCTATAAGAAAATGAGAAATAAAGTACATGCAATAGTTACACTAGGAGGGGAGCAAACACAAAACTGCTGCATCCTTCCTCAATTATTTGTCAAGGAGAGTGATATATACCCAACAAACCCCCCAAGTGGGTTTCAGTTGGACATAACATATGGGCCTCACACAAAGCTCACTTGGGACTACACGCTCTATCCAACGAAAACCCACTTCGAGGGTTTTGTTAGGTAGATTCATTGGGTTATTTTTATTTTCTATCTGCTAATGCAAACAAAGTATAATTTTGATATGTAATCTTTGAAACATGAATGGAGTAAAAACAACTAGGCTTTTTCAATAGCCATGGGAGTGCTACAGTTAGTTGTCCTTCACAAAATTCATAATCCTATCCTAAGACAAATCCTAAATTTTATATAATACAAAGCCAACATCTCATCGATTAATGTAGAGATGTGGAACGGGGAATATCTACAAATATACTGACAAAATATCAGCTTATCAAAGAAAAGAAATACCAAAAATACAACACCTTATACCCGCTATTGAGAGCATTGAAGTATTGAACAATTTTGAGTATTCATCCACTAAACCTACACATCTACATACATCTTCCACTACTCATCCATAATTCATAGACCACCACTTTAAGGGCAAAGACACATAGTTATTGGAAAACAGTAATTTAAATTACAAACATGACTAAAGAAATGTGAACGTGCAAAGAAGTCAAATGATCTTGTACAAACATTTATTAAAGAAGATTCCTTATGAAAGAGGGAAGAAGTTGAATCTTTATTTACTAGAGTGCCTTAATGATTGCCCCTTGGATCTCATCAATATAGCCAATTGAAAGACTTGACCCGAGATTTATGCCATCTCTTTGAATTTCAAGGATATCCTCAATATCAAGATATACAAAAAGGTCCTGAGGAGGACCCCTATTCAATAGGATAACAAAACTGAATGAGTGCCTCATTTTCTTACATGAATGAAAGAAGATGATGATTTCTCAAATAAGGCAATGCAGGGAAAAAAAGTTAAAAACACAAGACAGGGTACCACACCAATGTAAACACCTAAAATAGACATACTCTATAACCACATTCCCTTATTCAAATTATTTCTAAATAAATCTCACTGGATTTAATATGAGCAATAAGATGACAAAATCCAAAATAAGCAAGCAAAAGAATATTAATCGGAAGATATATGATGCTAGAAGTTATAGAAAGAAAGAAAAGACATATTATGGAATATCCCTCATTATACTAGAAGTTCGAATTGCAGAATTAGGGAAATGGATTTTCTAGAATAGTTGATTATTATTGACTAAATGGCCTCACACCTCTTCGCAACACTATAAAAGCAAGCTCTACACACATTATCAATAGATTGGAAAAAGGATGCTTACCTTTTTCCAGCACCGAGACTAGATGAAATGGTGTAAAACAATGTAATGGTTGCAATACTATTCACAATATTCAAAAGTCCATTAATAGTAGATAAAACTAGTCTCTAAAAAAAAATGACATTAATGCAATCAATTGTACTAAACTAAAATTACTCCTTCTGCGAGTTCTGTAGAGAACTTGTCCGCTCTCAAGTTTTAAACAAGAACAGAGAGTTAATCAGCACCCAAGTAAAAAAAAGTGAACAAGCACAAAAAGAAACAAAGTAGAGAGAGAGAGAGATCATCCATGGATTTTGATAAACTAGATTACAATAATCCCAACAAACACAAGTTCCTAAGAGAAAGTACATGAGAAATGTTCTAACAAGTCAAATTCTCCAATAACAAATACTTTCATTCAATATCCCAAGCAAATTAAACTACATCATTAATATTGTCAAACACACATGCTATCTATCCTCCTCACTATCTTCAGTAGTCATATTTAATGGCCATTTTCTTGATCCATTCCAATTTTACCTCCATGTCCATGCCTTGAATGAATATCCATTGCTCTTTCACCATTTTCTTCTATGTAAAGAAGCATATTGCTGCCATGGAGTAGGAATTGCTTTGTGGAAGTCCCATCTCCTTCAATGTTTTATTGCAATAACTACCATCCATCTTCAAGACCAAATAATTGATGCACTCTTCAAGACTCCATGAGGACTCCCTCGCCCACTTCCTACTAGAGTTGGAGGTTCTTGTAGGTCCAAATTCTGGAATGGCTGAATTTGTAGCTTCCAAATTAGAAGACTCGCCAACACAATTTGTTGGTCTTGGGTGGTCTAACATGGGAGCCCATGCAGCCTCCCCAAAGGTAAATGTGTTCTCAAACAGAGCCCTCATATGTTTTGGGTATTGGAGTTCACCTTTTTTTAATTTACTTGCTTTAGGATTTTTCTAATTTCATTCAACATCAAGTATATAAATATATAGATAAAAGAAATTAACCTAATTATATAAGTTAAAATGAACTACCCTATTTTACCTTAATGTAGTCTTCCCATACTCTTTCTAGCCAATCAAAAGTGTTGGTCTCATGATTATATCCATGACTGGATTTATTAAACATGCCACTCCAAGTACCATACTTATTATAGCCCATAAATTCTTCAAATTGTTTTGCCCCATTTCTATTTTAAACTCAATGTCTTTCAGCTTTTGTATTACCCTATTTTAGGAATCTGACCTCAAATTACCACATCATCTACCCCATTGATTAATTTCTTCCAAACAAACCTCTAGAAATACCTTGGAAGCATTTGGATTTTTTAAAGACATGCCTACAAATTCACACAAGGAGATTTTTGAAGTTGACTTTTTGAAACTCAAACATGATAGTTAAGATACAACGTAAAGTCATATAATTCACCACGCAAAATCTCACATGAATCTTTATTGTATATCTTATTCAAAAGCTCACATAAAAAAGAAATAAAAAATGAAGATAACCTCAAAAAAGTTTTACCTATCAAAGAGCTACTATAGATTATCAAAATTCAAAAAAGCAGTCAAGCTCTTGAAGTCAATGGGTAGGATAGGGCACCTACATAATTAAAAATAAACTACAATTGCTACTATGTTTATCTAGCAATAATACAGAGTAATACAAAACAATTGTTGTTTTGACTGTTAGTTTGTTCTCAACAACGGCAATAGTCTTCAATAGATTCTGGTGCTTGCATAACTAGATTAAGCTTGCATGAAGGGCTGTGTAAAAATTGTTTTCCCATCAGCTTAGTTGTTTGTTTAAAAAGGTTGAAGATTTGCAATGTTTTATGCTTTTTTCTTTACTAGAAATCTTGTTCATAATGAGTTAGTACTTGGGATAGAAATTAACCTACTAATTATCTGCTCTAAACTCTAATCAAGTTGTGCAGAATTGATAACACAACATTGATGAACCAAACTAACAACTAAGTTCTTTAATAGCTTGTGCATGAAACACTTCAATTGCCATATGCAATCTAATGGTGCCTCCATTAGCAACAATATTTCAAAATATATTCAAGGAATCCCTTTGTACCAAGTTACACTACAAAGGGCTTATAGGTTTTTGTCTCAACAACACTCCCAAGCATTAAAAAGAACAAACACAGTATGATGAAAACCTTGGATGAAATAGGCAGAAGTTGAAGTAAGAAGGAAACACATTGCATACCATAATTGCACAGCAAATATAGCCCTCTAAAAGATCCAAGCCAAACCCACTCAAGAGCTCTAAAAATCCACCAATTTCCTTTCTAGCATAAAATATCAGATTATGTGTTCGAAATTTTATTTATTTTTAAAAAGGTTACTCTCACCTTAATCTTCAATTTCTTACTCAAAGACCTAAAATGTTTCTTATCGACTAAATAATATGTAATCGGTTTCCCTAATTGATCACAAATGTTTACTTTTTTCCAAAATCTAAGCATAACACTCAGCAATGGACTCATCATTGCCAATCATTATGTTCTCGAATTATATAGTAAGCACTTGGAGCCTTGAAATTTTTAAGCATTTGTTCCCTTATTTTCTTGTACTAATTAATCTCATGCCACTTCAGCATAAATACAATTAGATAGAAGCCTATGTTGGCTCTTCCCAATGATATTAAATAAGGCACTCAAAGCTTTACTATTATAGTTGACCATCTTCCACTCAGATTCTTACCAATCGGATTTAGCTTTGAGTATATCATTTCCATCCTTGTCTTCGATCATGGGCAGATTCTATCCTTTAACCATAGTCTTTCATGCATTACCATCTAAGACTTGGATAAAAGTTCTCATTTAGTTTTTCCATTAGGAGAAATTTTGATCATCAAACAACAGTGGACAATTCATAGGATTACCCAAATTGATGTGCTCACTCATATTCAAATTAGCCATTAATATACAAAGCACTCAAGCAAGCCAATAAAGAGAGCTTGCTAAAACAGAAGAGAAAAGTACTTCTAGCAACAAGTATTCAGTCAAACTCAGCCAATGCAAGTAAGTATCAAGCAAATTGATAGAAAAATTAGTAAATATATCACAAAGCAAGAAAATATTGTCAGCTACCAATTGTGAGATTAATACCCTTCACTTTATTGTGTGTCACAATAGTACCTCTAGTTCAAACTCATAAAATTGACAATTAAAGATAATTAAAAATATAAATCATTTACCACAAAAATCAAACAAAAGAGATTTTTTTAATGTGGAAACCCAACTAGGGAAAAAATTAAGCAGTCCTTTGGCTGAAACCAATGCATTATGGTAATATAGATCTTACAAGACATAAGACTACTAACATCTCCCCAACTAGAAATCCTTCTCTAGATGAATGTTGGCCACTAAAGTCCTTGGTGTTTGTCTCTTTTAACTTAATCTTTGTCTTCTTCTTCAATAGCACAATCTTCAATCAAAGTCCTTCTTGATTGTTGTTATTGAAACTCTAATTAAAGTCCTTGATTTTGCTCCACCAATCTCCTTGTGTGTGGTGTGATGCGGTACTTCTCACATAACCACTTTTTAATTCATAAAGTGATTACGAAAAAAACTCTCACATTTCTCATCATTTTCTCTCAATTCATGTGAAGGTGATGGAAGGATTAAACTCTTTTTTTCCTCTAAAAAACTTTTCCTTCCTTAGCCCAATTTGTCACAATAAGGTTCTTAAATAGTTGTCTAAGTCGGTTAAGGTATTAGAGTTATCGTAGGAAATAAATTGATTATGTATTGATTTAAGTCAATCAATCAATTTTTATATGTTCAATTCACAACACTAATGCAACCAATCGATTATTTCAACAATGTGATTGGTTGTTCATTGTTCTTAACCTAATGAATTTGTCTCCAATCAATCTTTCCTCTGGATGATTGATCATTTAATCTTCTATTAAAAATCCCAAGTCATATTTAAGCTTGAACAATATTAGGTCAAGGACGATCAATTACTTTTGAATAATATTTTGATTTTGTCCAATTCTCATCCCAACACTCAAAATAAGGTTTTTTTATGAAAAACCTAATTGTTTATATATGTGTGTATGAATATTACCTTTTTGTTCTTCAAAATTCATTCATCTGATTAAGTCTTCCAACTTGAATTTTTAGAACATATCTAATCAAAAATTTTAGTTAATCAATTATAAATCTGACTCGATCATCACTAACCTAGTCATACTCTTAAGACTTAAAAACATATATGGAATGAACATAGTTTTAATTATCAAAATATAGCCGATAATAATACATATGACACATATCTTCTAGCACCCTTAAACATAATCATCTACTTAAAAGAATAATCACTTTTATTTTTACTTGATTATGAGCTACAAAATCAAAAAATTGAAAATACAAAACTTAAAAATTGTAAAACTATAATACTGCAATCATCTGCCTCCTCTTATCCACCTCCTCAGGCCCCTCTCCCACCTCATGTGCCTCATCCTCCTCATTCTCTACCTGCTCTTTCACCTTCTCCTCCCCCTCCTCCTCTTCCCTCTTATAAAAACTGAAAATTTGAAAATCTAGAAAATTGGAATTAAAAACTAAGAAACCTAAAAACAAAAAAATTGAAACTTTATGAACTATATTCTAACTATTTAAAGTTTTATATGCATGCAATGACTTCTGATGGTTAGCCTCAATTAGAAGCTTTATTTCTTTCATGATGATGTGGACCTAAAAGAATCAGGGAAAAAAGGAATGAAGTACCATTTAGCTTAAAAACATCAAGGATATGAATATGAGGATGTGGGCAAGTGTTTAGGTTTCAATTTCATAGAATATGCATACTATCAACCAACAAGCACCAATTGTCATGTTTTTCCCATGTGGACTTGGAATACCTGAGTTACATGGGCATTAGGCCCCCCTAGCCATGCGATCAAAGGGTTTCATGGGCAATGGTTAGTCTATGGGATACATGTCTACATAGTTTTGGTAGATTAGTCATGTAAGAACTCTAGTCATAAACTAGTTTACATTTAGTTTTGCTTATTATTTAATGGTCATCATGTGGTTTAAGCCTTTTCTAATTAATTTCGGTGATTTTTGAAAATAAATGTGGTTTCCAAAGGTTTTAATCAAAACCAATTTCATATTTATGAGTTTAAGTCAATTGTGATTTTTTGGGAATTTTTAGAAAATATCTCAAAATTTTCAAAAATTAGGGTTTGGCAGGACCCCATGTGGGCCCCAAAATTAAATTTGGGGTTTTTGGCCCAAAACTTCACAGACATAAAAAAAAGTCATTCATAAAATTTTCAGGTCCTAATTATGGTTTAAATTGCCAAATTTCCTACTTCTAGTTAAGAATTCTATTAACACCCAAAGGTTTAATTAGGTCTAGCCCATTCTTTCCTATAAAAGAAAAGGGGTTGACCCTTTCCCATTTGGGAAAGGGATGAGCCAGGGAATCAGTAGCCTAATACCCATTAGGCTAAAAGAGGAAAGTGATTAGAGGTAATATTTCCTTAATCTTTGCTTAAAATTAGGGATTTTCATAAACTTCCCTTAATCTCATCCTTTTCCATTGATTTAATTCGTTTTCAAACCACTAAATCACTAATTTACACCTTTACTTGAATCCTTAGCTTTCCAAAATTCATTTTATGTCTCCAAAGTTCTAGATCTAGGATTTGTTCTATGATTTTCAAGTTTAAATTGGGTTTAGGTGTGTTTTAACATGAAAATCATATTTTTCGAAGGTTTCAGAGGTGATTGAGGAGCAAATCCGATTTAATTCAAGTTGAGAGGTAATGGGTTTTAATCTCAGCCATAATATGTTTGCAATCTCGATTTTTAAGTGTTTTGATTGAATGAGTTTTTTGTTTAGGGCTTTAATGGTAGTTTTGTAAAAAGTTAATCTTTTGCTTTGAATTTTGATTTGAAATGGGTTGATTTAACATTATGGAATGTTTGATTAAATTATTATGATGTTTAAGGCTTGGAATGAAGGTTTTTAGTTTCATTAATGGTGTCTCGGTTTGAATTTCGAAATGAAGAAGATGGACTAGATTTGTTGTTATGGCGATCGATCGCCCTTGCAGGCCAATCGATCAGCCAAACAGAGATGCAAGCCTATTTTCAGGTCAGCCAATCGAACACCCTTCCAGGACGATCGATAAGCTACAATAGATTTGGCCCTTTTGAGTTTTTATGCTTATTTCCGTGTTTTCACTTCCAATTGATGTTTCTAATGTCTATGTGGAGTGTTTTGAGTTAGAATTAGCTACTGGAAGGGTATGCCATTTATGTTAGGAATTATGAAACATGTTTAAGTATCATATGGAATTACATGTTAATGATTAGACATGTTATTATGATTCATCTTGAATCTATGGATGATGATTTTCTTATGTTTACGCATGCTTCCAGCAAGGTTATTGTATGACGATGATCTAATGTGTCTTCTTATCGTATGAATAAATTGTGGGTGAATGGTGATACTATATTCTAATTTCATGCGTGGATTAAATATGCTTGTAGGAATTGAGCATTAGACTTCACTTGATTGAAATGACGGTTTCAAATAGATTTCCCCATGATTTCAGTTGGGAACTGTGTAGATTTTACTAAAGCATGTGTGTATTGCCTTGTGAGCTATTGTCAAAGCATGGTCATGTACTTAAGAATGTATGAACAAACACATGTGGGGAATTTATTATGAAATTGTGGTTGTTTATGATTCGAACATGATGCATGTGGGGATTGATGGGAGCACGTTCCACGAATTAGAATTCATGTAGAGATTTGCTCGCGTATGTGTTACATCCCCGATTTTTCTATAAATTTACTTCATGTTTTTGCTATTTTTTGCAATGTTTTGCTCGTATTTTTGATAAAGAAACTTTACACTTCGGCATATCTGTATTTGTAATATTTGTTACCGTAAGAGTCGGGAGTAGTGTTTAGTCGCAGGTCATGGGCCTCGACACATTCCAAAAAAATTTCGGCGCAAAAATCGGACGAGACGTGGGAGAACAGAAATGGGAAGAAAGAAAGAGAAATGGAAAAAAAAGAAAAAAATATAAAACATAGCGGATCGGGCGTGGAGCGCCCGACCGCGAGGGAACAATGGAAAGGACTGTTCCCTTCCTTTTGTGAAGCCAGAGGCGGTGCCATTGCCGGCCGACGACATCCGCTTGATCGGCCATTGCCTGGCGATGCCGTAACCATCTCCCCAGCCTAGCCCCGCCGACTACATGTCCTCCAACTCGCCGCCATAGCTCCGCCCCGACAAGGATTACCTTTGGCCACTGGCATCCCAACCTCCCCACCCCTCCTTCACCGGCGCGAGGTAAAAATTCGACGCTTTTTATGTTTTTCCCATTCCTATGCGTTGCGAACCAAGGTCATGCCACCGGTCTCTGGCCATTGCCGACTGGCCGGCCACTGCGACCGGCCTTTGGTCCTTCCTTGGCCTGGCGATGGCAAGGCAGCTGCCCCGACCGCCATCTCCCTGACCATTCCTCTGCCTAATTTTGATCCAGGTAGAAATTTAGTTCTTTTTCCTTGTGTTTATGTTGTCATTCGCAAACCACCAATCCACTTTCAATATGCCACCTCGAGCCGATGATAAGGCGCCGAGGTCTGGCCTCCCTTATCCTAATCGGTCCCATTTTGCTCGACCGGCCGACCTATGCCAGAGACAAGTTCTCTGGTGGCGTCCATTCTTCGCCGTCGGACGTCAGAGTCATTGCACTGACATCCATTTGACTTGCCGCGATCTGGTGACTGTTGGGTCCTGTCTTCTCCCAAATCTAGCCCCCGGCCATGTCTGGCCATTCGTAGCTCGGTGAGGTGTGTCTACCTCCCCAACTCGGTGCATGGTCGCCCCGGCTAAATTGAGTCTCTTCAATTTTCTGATCAGCTATTCTGCCGCAGACAGCTGCTGTGTCAGCTTGACCCAATAATGGCAAGGGGTTGCCGCTCTCGGTCTCCTTTTCATGTATTCTGCACACACTAGACGCCCCTAAACTTTGGGGTATGTCTTTGACTGCCGTTGATGGGCCCCGCTCCAACCCAAGCCAATGTGTCCAGCTTGTTATTGCGCAAACTTGAGCCACAAGTCCGACTGACATGGGCTCTGCCCTGACTCAATGACTGCAAGGGACTTCTGGCCCAATTCCACCTATGCACCCCCACTTTTGTTACGCATGATCCAAAACCTATGGGAAAGAGTTCCCAAATTCCGATTATTCCAAAGGGAAGTAAAAATTGTAAGCCATTAAACTCAGTCCATCGAAGGCTTGACCAATGCCGTGCCCATATGTTCCATTGTAAGTCGTGCTTGATGCATGACTGTCTGTACAATGATTTGGTTGTGGTAGCATTGAGAAATGTCGGCCACCTACGTTGGGCCTTAGTGCCTCAACGTGTGTTTATGGAACAAATCCACCACTAGGCAATATGGTCGTTAAAGCGCTCCTTTGTCCCTCCTATGTTCGTGAGTACACGACCAAGCCCTCCGCTATGTTGTGAGGCTTTGACAATGCGGAATTGTTGCTGCTGGAGGTAGTCTGCGGTCTATTTTAACGTTGTGGCCAACAAGTGTTTTAAACTGTTGGCCAACATCCAATTAGTCACCTCCTATTCTGTGGTGTCTCTTGCCATCCCTAGTGGCACGACCTTGTGTCCGGCCGCCCTAGTGTGCCCAGTCTTATGCTTTGAGTGAAATTAATCTAACCTTATCGAGATTAATTCCAGCATCTCTGAAAATACTCGGGGCAACAATGACTCTCTCAGTGCGATGTTTTTGGCCACCTATTCCGCTATCGATGCCACCACCATCGTTTGCTCGCCATCAAACTCACATGGATTACGAGGTAGGGGACCTTGAACTCGTAATTTCATAATAGCATGCTTTGATTGTGTAGTAGCATGCTAGGAGTTTATAACTTAATGTTTTGCATGATAATTATTGATCAAATGAGCATATGTTATGTATGTGAATTATGCGTATGTTAGAGAAGGCTAAGGGTATGGTAGTAAGTTATGAATTATATGTGTGTTCAGAGCATGTGATCGATCTTTGTTGTGGGCTGGTATTGTGTGATCGATGGGCATGATTATGGGTGTTTGATTGAAAGTTTGTCGAAGGGGTATTTGAAGGATTATCATGTGGAAATTACAACGGTATGCAGGGCGAGGGAAGACTTATGAATGACGGGCAAAGGTTGGACTTTATGAGATTGGAGGATCATTTCGGATTGAGTTGGAGGGTACGATGGAGCTACGAGCAAGAGAATTAGGGGATGCAGGAATTTTGAAGACTTAAGATTCATAGAGCTTTTGGGGGCTTGTGAGTTAGTAAGAGATAGCAACATAATTGTACTGCATAATATATGTAATGTGAATTGTAACAGAAAACAATGAGTAAGAAATTAGTAAGGGTTTGATTACGAGACTTAGGTCTAAAGGGTGTCATTTGAGGAGTTCGAGTAAGATGATTCGGTTTTAAGGCAGATGGTGTAAGATGTAAGGCCGTAAGTGTATGATGGTAAGAGTATCAGTATGGAATTCAAGTTTAAGTAAGGCTATGTAGAGATTCGTAAGACTATAAGTGTCAGGGTGGGAGATGAGCTAAGTAAAGGATGCTACCTTTATGGATTAGAGCTTCAGAACGGGTGCAGTTCTAGCTTGGTTGGCTAAAGATTGTAAGATGGAAGTAGTCCCGAACATAATTGTACATGCATAAGTTACCTAATATGAACTTGAATGGTAAGTCACCCTAATTTGATAATGATATGAGTTTGAGACTGAGGGTTTCGACAGATTAAGTTCCTGGTTTAGCCATGGTGTTATCCTATAGGATTTAGTCTTGGTGTTGTATTTCGGCCCAGACGTTTGTTGCTCTGTTGAGAGCGCTGTAAGTTTCTGCCCTTCATGGGCTCTGTATGTTTTCTGCCTACAGATGACACTTTATGTTCTACCCAAGAGTGGTACCGTAAGATTCTTGCCCAAGAGTGGCACCATATGTTTTTCCTCCCTTAGTTGGCACTGTATGGCCCTAGAGAGTGGGCATTTGCATACTTAGGTAACTAGTATCATGGATCTACTCTTACCTGTTTGATTATGTGCCCTATGAGCATAGGTGTGCCTTGCCTTCAGAAAAGTCCATGGTGTCTAGTTGCTCCCCGAAGGTTAAGGTGATGCCCTAGTGGCATTCCCTTCCTTTCCTACGTTGGAGCTTGTTAACTGTAATGAGCTTCAGTTGTCGGTAGTATGTTTACGATAGTAAGAGTAAGTTGTATGTTTCAGATTCTGAGTAAGTTGTACGTGTAAGATCCAGAGTAAGTGTAAGCTTCTAAGGAAGATAGTAAGAGAGTTTATGAGTATGAGTATGAGTAAGATTGTATAAGTAAGTTAGGTACGAGTAAGGTCGTACGAGTATGTGAATGTTGTAAGAGTAAGTGTACGAGTAAGTTGGTGAGAATTTAATTTCAGACTATAAGTGTAAGTGTAAGTGTAAGAGTATGCTACAAGAGTAAGTGTAAGTTCAGTCAGTACGACTGTATGTGTGTAAGATACATTATTTATATTGCATGTACTTCTTGCTTCATGTGTGATTGCATTAATGCATCTATTTATGAACTTGTGAAGTTTATTGATTTATTTCCCCTACAGGGTATTTTCCTACTGAGTATGAAATACTCACCTTATTTTTTTAGCACTTCGTTCGGAGGCTTTTGCAGGTCAATCAATAGATTTTTTGGACTGGACTATTCCGCGTGCTGGATTATTCTTCCTCAACCTGAAGTGCATCAAAATCGTTGTGAGGCTATGTGGATTTTAGTGTCATGATCTCATGTACTGATTAAGGTGAAAGAAATGTACTATGTACTGGACTTGGGTATATATATATGATTCATTTTTCAGACTGTGAAAGAACTTGTACTCAGAGATCTCTGGGAAGTATTTGTTTTGAAAGCCCATGGCCATGGCAAGTTTACTTTTATGTTTTTGTTTCGGGTCACGCCTGAGAATGTTAGTTTTCTTGTATGATTAATTAATTGACGAAAATTATTTTCACATGTTTTGAATTTTGTTAGTTCTTTTGATTTACATTTGTATTTTACAATAAAATATTAGCAAAATTTTCAATTTAATGTAAGAAAAAACCTCGGGCATGACAATATGTATCATTTTGCATTCATCATGAAGCAGATTTCATGAATGAGTCTTCACCGATGTTGGTCGATCGGAATGCAATTCTATGAGAATTGCTTGCTAGATTAATCGATCGAAGGCTTTAATCGATTCGGTTTGACATCCCTCAAGGACGGGTTTTCTCCCTGGGTTGAGAAGAGCGGAAAAGCAATAAGGAGACCAAAATATTGAGATTATCTGAACCCTGAGAATCCAATTGGTATGTCCGAGTGCACCGGCTTACCATATGTGTTGCTTGGGATTATAGTCTTGACAAGTGGGGCTGCTCGAAGGTTTCGGCCTTGATGGGTAGGGGTTGCTCGAGGGCTTCGGCTTGATGGGTAGGGATTGCTCGAGGGCTTCGGCTTGATGGGTAGGGATTGCTCGAGGGCTTCGGCTTGATGGGCAGGGGTTGCTCAAGGGCTTCGGCTTAATGTGTTGGGGTTGCTTAAGGGCTTTGGCTTGATGGGCAGGGGTTGCTCGAGGTCTTCGGCTTTGATGGGCAAGTGTTGCTCAAGGGCTTCGGCCATGAGGAGCAGGTTGCTCGAGGTTTATTCTCTCACATGGTTCCAAAATCAATCAAACCTTTGCCTTAATTGCTAAAGTTGAGGCTTTTGTCTCCAGGCAATTCAACTAGGGATGCACCTTAAGCTGCTGCAAATCCAAAATCAAGGAGACTTAGAAACTCTAATCAACATGATTTAGCAACCTATTGAAGGTGACTCTAAAGCTATAACCAACATGATTTAACAACCTGTATGCAAATAATGTTCCCTGGTGTACTTTTCAAGTTGTTGGACATATTTGCTCATTCCTGCACAAATTTCAAAAGCTCTCCACATATCATGTATTTAGGAAGGTAAATATTGTAAGTTGACTTTGCAATCTTCACAGTTGATAATTGTCCCTATTTATGTAAGTGTCTCGATGCTCACTTCTCCCACCTCCGCTTCACTATCCCTCTCATCGATCGTCCTCATTTCTGGCCTTGCCCCCTGTGCAACCAAAATGTACTCACCTTCCAATGGGAGCTCATGCAACACTGGAAGGCATGAGTGTTGAGTGGCCGGACCAGTGGAAGCGCAGTGGGAGGGGGGTGGCGCACCAATCAAAAATCAATCTTTAGATTAATCTACATTGGAAACATGTATAACATACAATCAATTAGCAATATAACCTATCCCAATCATGAATCAAGCAAAGAGGATAATCAAAGAGGGACAAATACGAACTGACCTGGGCTGTCCAGTCCTTGCACGCCCTCCAATAACCAGCCCTTGCACGCCAATCACAAGAACAAATAAGTTATGGAGAAAAGAGATTACCTATGTGTTGATCCCTCAAAAACTCATGCTTGGCTTGAAGAAATCACAGCAAGGATCGCCCCTTGAATCAGCCTTCAAGTCCCAATCAATGAAGAAGCCCTTCTTCTTGATGTGTCTTGCCAATGGAGTGAGAGAGGAGAAGTGGAAGGGGCGGCCAGCAAGGGAGATCTCTCCCAAAGAAGTGCAGGCTGAACCACACAAGAGGAGAGGGGCGGCTGATTGGGAGAGAGGAGGGAAAAAGGGGAGGGGGCTGACTGCTCTAGGGCATTCCCTCCTCTCCTAAGCTTCCTCTTTTATACCCCATTCATTTCCTCTCTTGAATGGGCCTATATGTGGGCTGATCTTAATTGGGCTATCCTTCTTTGTTTCTTCTGGTTCAACTTGAGGTTCAAACACAATGGGAGCGGGCTCTGTCTCTCAAAGCCCGTGGAGGCTTGGACCCCTGCACACGGTCAAGCCCGAGACAGGGTCAACCCCTCGCTAACCACGGGTCCTACCCTAGACACATAATCCGCACGTCTGGGCCCCACTAAGTGTTAATGCATGACCTAGTCAAATGCCTAGTGTATGTGTGCGACTTAGGCAGGTCCCAATCGAATTAGTGTAACGAAGGTACATGTGGGGTTGGCGTGATCGCCCCCACCACCCTTGTACCCCGTAGCCCGTACCGGTTCACCCGGACCACGACTACGTTGGACCAAACCGGGCCCGAGCCCATACCATGGTACGCCAACAACGCTCGTCTCATTCTTGGAGAAAATGGAGGAAGTTTATGACTTTGTACACGACTAGGCGAAGAGGCTGTTTTTGTGTCCACTCTATGCAAGAATGGGTTCATAAAATACCTATCCTATGAGTTTTTTCAGTTTACTTATGAACCGATCTACGGTGCTCGAAGCTTATATCACGAGGTGGTAAGAAAGGGAAGCACAATGAGGCATGGCGGGAGCAGATAAATTATTATGAAAATGGATATTTTTACATTGAAATGAACATAAAAAGTTTGATTGGTATGTATAAGTGAACCTATGTTAACTTTGTATGATGCTTATTTGTAAAGATAAATAAAAACTCTTGTATGAGTTTTCATTGGAAGAATATCACTATCTAATTATCATCGTTAACCAGTTCCTACTATTAGAAGTGGGTATATGAGTTAAGTGTATTTGGGTAGTAAGAACCCAAGCCTATTTTAAAATAAATGAAAATTACACATGTAAATTGGTTTAAGGTATAAATAGTTCTATGTCGTTTAGAAAAATGTGATAGTATTAATATATAAGACATAAGTTTGGCTTACCTCACTTTTGTAGAGGAGATACATATTAGACCCATGTACCTAGGTGGGCTAACCCATACACACGCGCTGCTAATGCATCCGACCAGATCAGGTTGGGTCAACAAGGTAATTAATTTTTGGATAAATCCATTTAATTTTTTCTTAATCCAAAATGGGTCTAGTTTTCTTTTCATTAAAATATTTATCTTAACGGACAAACACGTCTATTTGAATGGGACAAATTGTCTTCAACAGAATTTCTTATAAATTACTAAAAAATAATTTTCTAAATTATCCTTTACTCGATTTTCATCTGCGTCTTACGTGAGACTAATTCTATAACGTTGGTTCATTACATACGCTATATGAAGGTACTTTTATAATGTGAGGTAGATCATTTTATCTTTACAAACATATGCCCAAAAGATTCTTAAACACCAATAAAGAGGGTAAATTTTGTCTTGAAGAAAATATATAGGCTTAATTCAATCATCTTATTTCTGTAAATTTCTTTTATCATAAGACTTACTAAAATACCAAATTAACACTCACTTCATCGCTTACACCGAGAGTGCCACCAACACACGTATCCCATTGGCAACACGAGGATTTCGTCGCCCAAAGCCCTGACCCTCCGCAGTCAAAATTGGCAGCAGTAACACAAGGAGAAGGGTGGTTGGATTGAGCTAGGCTTTCAGATTGGCTGTGGGGTCCTCATACCAACTGTGGGCTGAGTCGCCAATCAGCCTATCAAAGCTATGAAAGCGAGTGAGAGTTTTGACCGAAATTTCTCACGTGTTTTTTAATTTGGCGTAAGCTGATTGGTGACTCACACCATAATTGGTGTGGTGTGAAGGCCTTGTAGGCTTGTAGCGGATCTGAACAGGCCCGTGGAAGCCCGAGCTTATTTTCACAAAAGAAAAGCGCCTTGAGGGTTGTTTTGTTTCCGTTAAAAGTTTGTAAAGGTGAAATTGTTTCAACAACTACAAAATTATGGAACGCGCTTTTAAACGCTATGGAGTCGATTTTACTCCCACAACACAACTAGGAGATTATGAGAAAAAAGATCTAAAAAAGTTACAACCAAACACCATATTAACTCGAGACTGAGGCTCAACTTTACAAGCTTTAAAGCCTTTATGGAATCAAGGTCTCATACTGTCATACATTAGATGTTTAAGCCCTATACAGAATTGGGATTTATAGAAAATTTTCCCTGGTCAAGTAAAAAACACAATTTAAATGTACGCATGTATGCATGAATTATTTTGTAAGGGGATCCCAATACATAAGCGAATATTTTACTATATAAGTTTATAGTATAACAACCTTGTTGGACCCTATACAGTCAGAATGGAGTTTAAGATATGGATAGCAATTCATGGAACAATTACAATTTGTATTTTAACAGTTCAAACAAGTACAGTCTATTATCTTGTAAAAAAATAATGGCTCGCATACCCCAATTTGGTATATACATTCAACCACAGGGAAGTTGAAGTTGTCCAATTATAAGATAAAAAGTTGTCAGCACGTTGATACAGGGCCATTAGAACAGCAACAAAAGGCCCGAATTTTAGGCTTTTTAGCAAGGCGTAAATCGGTCCATAAGCACGCACAACGTCTCATCCGAGAAGCTGCAGCGCCGAGGCTTGGATTCGGTCGAACGTCTCACCTTAGCCTGCTCCGGAGACGTCTCCTTTGTCAGCAGAGAGCAGCTGGCTTCGACTTCCACACCCGACGCCGTCCCGCTTGTCTTCACCAGTCTTGTTAAGAGCGGGCTCAGCCATGAATCTAACACGTTTGACATTTCTCTAACCAATTCCAAGGCAAAACTTTCTGTAATGACTGAAATACAAGTCTGCTGTTGCCGGCATGGTAATTTATAAGCTCAGGGAGATATCAAGGTTGCGAGAGTGAAACAACGGCTTGTGAATACCGGGTCCTGAATCAGTGGTCTAAGGGCTGCTGGCTGTTCTAACAAGGCCAAAGAGGTGTAGAAGATACGAACATGGGACGACAGCCAAAAAAAATATCTGTGCCAGTACCTTTCTAGATGTCAAGAATTAGATATTTTCCTAGACGCGGATGCTTTAAAGGTCGTTGAATTTTTTAAAAATGGAATAAAAGATTTTAGAATTAATTTTAAAAATTTACTGTTGAATGTAAATTATGGTTAGTAATTAAAAAAATTAAAAAAAATTTGAATATCACATCAAATTTAATTTTAAAATTTAAACTAATATAGCACTTTTGTTCGAACTCAAATATGCGCATTCTTGGTATTATTACGCTCCTAATTAAATTCGAGTTTTATCAAACAAGATCTTACATAGGTAATTTTGAACTTTTAAAATGAGCCTTACCTATATAACACGTTTTTCGAAGTTTAAATTAATATGAGAAGTAATCGTTGAAAAATAATAGAATCTGTAATTTTCAAATGGGAGCTTAAAGATGGAATTAATAGATTTACCTCATAAGGTGATTCTAGATTATTTAGGCTCGAAACAGCTTGAAATCAACTTCCGGACAATATTTTTAATTTTGCCCACCTTCTACATACAAACATGATTCTGACAATTAAAGCTGAAGTTAAAGCAGAATCAACAAAATCTTATATAAATTTAGTATACAAACAACCTCTTAAGCTAAATATTTAGGTCATATTAATTTGTCCGATTTTTTATCATTTATATCTAAGGATTGATTAGGAGAAGATCTCCTTGCTAGAGAAGTCAAAGGGGGTTGGAAGGAATTCCATGACTCATTGTCCCCTACTGTGACCGGGACGGTTGGGAAAAGTCATATGACTCTTATGTACATTTATTTATTTTTGGACATTATACATTTTTTTATTTTTGAATGAAGTTAACTTTTTCTCTTAACATGTAAGAAATTACAAGATGTAATAAAAGAAAATACTACACTAGAGACTATATTTCAAGATGCTAATACAAATAGAAGTTCCCCAATGAGGATGAAGTTAGCTAAAAATTATAGCATCACTACTACTACCACCACTGCACCACCTTATAGTGTAAGACATAAAATAAGTCTCCAATGTGTCGGCCAGATGCTAATAAACTAAAATACAAATCCTCCTACTTGTTAGCGTAAGTAGAAGCTTGGTAGTGTAGCCTATTCGATGAAGGTTTCAAGGAGAGATTTTTTCCTCTTTCAAGTGTGTAGATCACATAAAAAAAATATATGAAAAATAATCATAAACAAGAGCTCAATCTCATGTTTAACTTGAAAAATGCCCTTTTATATATTAATTATTGACTTAATCAAGTGAGAGAATACCTTTATAAGTGACAATATGAATAAGATCACCACTTGCCCTTGTATATGGAATTGAGGAGAATCACCCCACAAAGTGCTCCACTTAGCGTGCCTAGCGGCTGCTAATACAATTCCTCCAAGTGACACACAGCTTGAAGAGTTGGCGATGTGGTTCCCAAGGTGAGTGTGTGTGTGAGAGAGAGAGAGAGAGAGAGGAGAGAGAGAGGAAAAGAAACTCTCCTTTGTTGGCGCAAGAGAGCAAGGAGGAGGAGGAGGGGGCGTGACTCTACCCAAGAAGGAAGTTGTAGCCATCAAGGAGAGGGAAAGGTGGCAGATGATCTAGGACGTGGGAGACAAGAGAGGAATGTGGAGGTTAGGGCTATCAAGCCCTATATAGATTGGTTTCCCTTTCCTACATGGGTTAAGACTCCTAGGCCTACTTGAACTTTCCTAGATGGGCTTATTTAAATGTCTTATTCATAGGTATGGGCTCAAGCTTATGAGCCAATGGAGGCCTAATGTACCCTTCATAGCCATGCCCATGGGGGGATCAACCCTTTAGAACGTTCAAGTGGGTGCATGCATTTGCACTTGTCTAGGGCCACAAAGCTTACACATTTATGCTCACCTAATATATATTTACTATATAAATAAAAGTGAGGGTGTGTGTGTAACTCAGAGCATATAATACATGTATATAATACATGTACATCAATAAGTAAAAGGTTGTGGGTCCTCCTCCATAGTCCTAGATCCTAGTGAACATGTAACGGTTAAACACCCAAACTAGATTTGCACATGTGAACCAATATTAGAAAAACCTATATCTAAGTCCAACATCCCCACTATGGGTGAAATACTAATATTGACTCAATAGCAATGATTAATTTTGTTGTAGCCCCAAACTATGAGCATATTGAACAAGCATATTTGTCTGTGAGGTTAGTTAACAGATTTGTTAATATCTCCAAAGTAAAAAGATAATTGGGTGTTAATTATCTTTTTTGTAATATGTTAAAGATAAAATAGTAATACACCTCAATGTGCTTACCTCATGCACTAATTTCCTCATTTTAAGTGTCAACGTGGTAGCCAAATTAACATAATAAATTTGAACAGCCAGCTTCATACCAGTTTTCTAGCCACATCCTAGCTAGAAATGGAACAAGTACAATTTGCTTTTTAACTGTTCAAACAAGTACAGTCTATTGTCTTCTGAAAAAAAATAATGGCTCACATACCACAATTTGGTATATACATAGATACGATATAAATTCAGCTACAGGGAAGTTGTCAAAACTGAAAAAAAGGTGTCAGCACGATGATACAGAGCCATAAGAACAGCAAAAAAGGACCGAGCTTAGCAAGGCGTAAATCGGTCCATGAGCACGCACAAAGTCTCATCCGAGAAGCTGCAGCGCCGAGGCTTGGATTCGGTCGAACGTCTCAGGTTAGCCTGCTCCGTAGACGTCTCCTTTGTCAGCAGAACGCAGCTGGCTTCGACTTCCACACCCAACGCCGTCCCGCTTGTCTTCACCAGCCTTGTTACGAGCGGGCTCAGCCATGAATCCACCACGTTTGACATTTCTCTACCCAGTTTCTAAGGCAAAACTTTCTGTAATGACTGAAATACAAGTCTGCTGTTACTGGCATGGTAATTTATAAGCTGAGGGAGATATCAAGGTTGCGAGAGGGAAACAATGGCTTGTGAATACCGGGTCCGGAATCAGTGGTCATGGGCTGATGGCTGGCCTAACAAGGCCAAAGAGGTTTAGAATATACGAATATGGGACGGCAGCCAAACAAAAAATCTGTGGCACCTTTGGGCATCAAGAATCAGATATTTTCCCAGACGCGTATGCTTTATGCTAAATATCTGGGTCATATTAATTAGCACTTTTTTTCTACGTTGATCTGATTGATCAGGAAAAGATCTCTTTGCTAGAAGTCAAAAGGGGTTGAAGGAATTCCATAACTCTTTGTCCTCTATTGTGATCAGGACCGGTTGATATACGGAAGTATTTTTCATGTTATGTTTTGATAATAATCCAAGCATAAAGAATATATGTGATGTACATATTTATTTTTGAGATCAATATTTACGTTAATATGTGCTAGTGTATGCACCGTCGATCTAAAAAATAGACGCTTTACCGTCGTTCCTTATGCTCAGCTCATGATGAGCAGGGAGTATGAAAAATGCTTCCTTGGGATACACCTATGACACTTATTTACAATATTAATTTATAGACATTATTAGAAAAAAAATTAATATTTTCACATCAAAATACACATAAAAAATTTAAGCATGAGTTTTGATTCACATCAATGATTTACATCAAAGTACACATAAAAAATTTAAGCATGAGTTTTGATTGGTCTTGATAAATGAGCCCATGCAAACTTTGTGTAAGGCCCATTTATAAAGTCCACTAAAAATACTTGTGATTTTTCATGCATGTTTTTGTTGTGGGAATATCACTATCCTATTACAAGATGCTAATACTAACCGACACTCTCCAATGAGGTTGAAAGTAGACAAAAATTGTATCACCATTGGGAAGGGCAAACATAATATGCATCATCACCACCACTGCACAACCATGCTAGTGTAAGACATAGGGGAAGTCACCAATGTGTTGGCTAGATGCTGAAAAACTAAGATACAAATCCTCCTACTATTAGTTGGCATTAGCAGAAGCTTCGAGGTGTAGCCCATTCAATGAAGGCACCAAGGAGAGATTTTTCTTTCTTTCAAGTGTGTAGATCACACAAAACAAGGTATATGACAAATAATTGTAAGCAATAACTCAATCTCATGTAATAATCAACATATAAACGCTGGTGATTTGGTTCCAAGGTGAGTGTAGAGACTGAGAGAGAGTGTAACATCCACGGTTTTTCTACAATTTTTTGTAAATTTTCTGTTATTTTTTGCTCATACTTTTGATGGGGAAATCTGACACTTCAGAGTATCCATTTTCGTAATCAACCTCAATATTCGTAACCGTAGAGTTGGGAGTAGTATTTAGTCATAGATCATAGGCTGCAATGCACCACAGAAACTTTTGGCGCGAAAACGGGATATAAAAGAAAGTGGTGCAAAGAAAAAAGAAACGAAGAGGAGAAAAAAAGAAAAAAGATAGAAATCGGATCGGGCGTGCCCTACCCTCTTGCGGAATAGTGGAAAGGAAGCACCCTTCCCTCTGTGAGGCCGGAGGTGCCACCACTGCCAGTCACCAGCTTTTGCTCGGCCGGCCTTGGCCTGGTGACGCCATCCCATCCACCCTGGCGTGGCCACTAGCCGGCCGCCCCTTCTCCTTCCTTTGTTTCCTTTTCTACCCGGTGAGTTCCCTTCCAATTTTCACGCCGATCTACCGCCGCTGGCCGCATGGCCTACAGCCCACCGCCACGGTTTTGCCCTGGCCAAGGTGACCTTTGAACATCGCCATCTCGGCCTCCCCACCCCTCCTTTGCTGGCATGAGGTAAAAATCGGTCCCCCCTTTTTTATTTTTCTCGTTCTTGTTTGTTGCTACCCGCGGCTATTCCACCAGTTGCTGGGCACCATTGGCTAGCTTTTGACTCTCCCCCAGCCCGGCGATAGCAAGGCCACCGCCCTAGCCTAAATTGCCACCTCTCCTCTGGTTGCACCACTGCACTATTTCGATCGGGACCGAAAAATTCTCCCCTTTCCTTTGAGTAAAAGAAAATTGATTAAAAAATCATAAAAAACAACTCATCTTTGCTTATTTTGATTGTTTTATTTTAATTTGACTACTCGATGTTAGCAAATTTTTTATTTTGATGGAAAATCTCTTGAAATTTTTTTGAGATTTTTTAAATTTTTTACAAATTTTATAATTTTTGAATATAAAAAATGAGATTTTCCCCAAACTATTGATCGCTGAATCGAAATGATCGATTGTTGTTCTAAAAATTTGCACTGAAGCTCGATTTAAATTTTGGTTTCATTCCATTTCATCTCCAAATTTCCTCTAAACTTCCATGGGAGAGAATAGAGTTGATTTGTAAGATTTTTTGGTGAAATCCATCCAATTTTCCTCATCAAAATCAAGTTTTTGGGTGCGGCCAAAAGTATGATTCAAACTAAAGTTTAATTTTTTAGGTGATTTCAAATGATTTTTTATGAGATTTGAATTAGTAGAAAGGTTAAAAATAGGATGATCTAGTTTTGATTAAATTTATACACATTTTGATCCATTAAAACTCAAGATTTGACCAAAAATTTTATGTGGCTTCAAGAATTATCGTCAAATTGAGGGTTTTCCAAATCGGGGGTTTATGGTCAAAATTGGTTGTTCAAATTTGGAGTCATTTTGACATGAAATTAAATTCAAAATTTGAAATTTTGGCTCACATCTCACTGTAGTTTGAACTTCTGGGCATTTTATTTATGTTCTACCTTTATTCCTAGTCAATGCTTAGCTCTATGTTGTTTTATATGTCAATTAATCTAGATGGGGAGATTGAAGAAGCAAAAGGTAGTTGAGTCAGGCTCTCGGGACCCTAGATTATCAAGCATTGGTTTAGATTGGGTAAGACTGATTAGATGTGAGAGGAGTCTCGGACGTTTTTCATCACATTTTGTCAAAAATTCACGAATTTTTTTTTTGCAATATAACGGCTATAAATCAGGAAAAATGACAAATACAAAACCTGTGAAAGCATATTTGTAATTTAAAACATCACACATTACTTTTTCCCATATAAAATTTTACCCATTCGATCAAACATCATGCGTCCAAACCAAACATCCATAGGCGCTACTCGAAAACAAACATACGAATAAATTTCTATGATCATAGACTTTAAATACAAATCTCTCCCAGGCATCCCTGAGTATATATCCCATAACAATCCACAGTTTAGTCCAAATTAAAAGTCCAGAATACATAAACACCTTACTCCTCATCTCACCCAATACATTAGATCGTATCATAAAGTAATACTAGCAGTAAGTCAAGTATATACCTGAGTCCAAGGGAATCAATCCACCAGGGAAACGAGCATCAATCTCCAGGAGCTCTCCATCACAAACCTACAAAAGCCTCCCAAACAACGGGGCTAAAAAATAAGGTAATGAGTATTTTCATACTTAGTAGGAAAATACCCAGTAGGGGAGTTCTAAACAGTGAACTCAATCAGTCCATACATAGATATGTTCATGCAACTCAAACATGAAAGAGACAACATATAATGATCATATACATATGCATATAATTATGCATAACACATCATCAAACCAAACTTACACAAACACCCTTAATCAAGGTCTTACAAACTTACTATTACAATCGTATGCTAACTCATACAATTAACACATATTTGTACGACCTTACCTGTACAATCATACGCTTACTTATATAACTTACACATACTTGTACAATCTTACTCGCAAACATACGCTTACTGTCTTGCTCATAATCATACTCTTACAGTCTTGCTCATACTCATACTCATACTCTTACGGTTGTGCTCATACTCATACTCTTATAGTCATGCTCATACTCTTATAGTCATGCTTATACTCATACTCTTACAGTCATGCTCATACTCATACTCTTATAGTCATGCTCATACTCATACTCTTATAGTCATGCTCATACTCATACTCTTATAGTCATGCTCATACTCATACTCTTACAGTCATGCTTATACTCTTATAGTCATGCTTATACTCATACTCTTACAGTCATACTCATACTCATACTCTTATAGTCATGCTCATACTCATACTCTTATAGTCATGCTCATACTCATACTTTTACAATCGTGCTCATACTCAATACTCTTAATCGTATGCTTACTCAGAAACACACATACTCACTCATACAGCCATACACATACTATCGATCACAGAAGCTCATTACAACTAATAAGCTCTAGCGTTGAAATGAAAAAGAATGCCACTGGGGTATTACCTTAACCTCCGGGGAGTAACTAGACACCATGGACTTTTCCGAAGGTAAGGCACACCAATGCTCATGGAGCACAGGATCAAGTAGGTAAGAGTAGGTCCATTATACTATTTACCTGAGCGTGCAAACATAAACACTCACACATAAGGGGTTATACAGTTGCCCACACTTTAGGGGTCTTATAGTACCATACAATTTCCCACCATTATGGGTCTTATAATGCCAGTGCCACTCTTGGGCAGAAATTATATAGTGCCACTCTTGAGCAGAATCATAAAGTGTCACTCTTGGGCAGAAATCATACAATGCACTCAATAGAGTATCAAATGTCTAGGCTTATACTGCACACAGACCAAGTTGAAAACATACATCGCTCTCAACAGAGCATCAGACGTCTATGTGCTCAATACAGCACACAAACAACATCCCGCAGGATAAACACCATGGCAAGACATGAGAAATGCTCAGCCGACTCATTATCGGCTAGCTCAAACACGAAACTTAATCTGTCGAACCCTCAGGTCTCAAACTCACAACGCTATCATTAGCTTTGCTTATAATTCAAGTTTGATTTAAGTAAGTTATGTAGTACAATTATGCCACAAAACTCTCAAACATACCGTGCTCCACTGATCAAGCTGGAGCTGAGCCCGATCCGAAACCCTAGTTTGTTAGGGTAGCAGACTTTACTTAACCCATCCATCTCACAACATAACTTAACGTACATGAATCCTTACGTATTCATACAATCTCCACCATACACCTTATGGCCAACATATCTTACTCGGAAGTCATTAACTGAGCTCCTCATAGCCAAACCCAGTTATCACCCTCTTACTTATACCTCGCTTACTATACTTACTTTTCACTTCATAATTTGTACATTATGCTTGTACAATTATGAAACACTCTTACTGTCTGACAATCCCCCAAACATACGCTCTGATCCAAACCAATCCTCACTCGTCAGACTCATATCCTCTATCTTCCGTCATATGCTTACACATCCACAACAAATCCATGCCAAACACTTTGTCACCTCTTACCGTCCATCGCCCATACTTTGCTCTGCACACATACACACATATCGATCACACAGGTGTATAGTCATCATACATACATATTCTCATCACACATATGTATAACATATACATACTTCCACACATAGCTTACCAACATACTCACTAGCCATCACTAGCACATGCATACACATCCACACACATAGCTTACCAACAAACATGCTAGCCATTACTAGCACATACATACACATCTACACACGTAGCTTACCAACATACTTGCTAGCCATCACTAGCACATACATACACATTCCATACACGTAGCTTACTAACAAACACGCTAGCCATCACTAGCACATACACAATCCATATATGCAGCTTACCAACAAACATGCTAGCCATCACTAGCACATACATACATCAACCATACTTATAGCTCACATGCATGTCATATGCATTTCAACATACCATATAATCATGTTTACATACACATGATGCAATCAGACCATTATTTAGCATCAAAAGCATTGAATCATACAATCCTAGCATGCTGCTACACATTCAAAATATGCTATCATGAAATTACGAGTTCAAAGCTCCCCTACCTCATAATCATGATGTTTGATGGTGAGCACATGACGGTGGAGGCGTCGGCGGCAGAGTTGGCTGCCAAAAGCATTGCCAAGTTGAGAGAGCTGTTGTCCCGAGGGTTTAAGAAGAGTCGGAAGTACTCACGGACAAATGGGGTGACACAAATCAATGTGGCAAAATCTGCGATCCATGGTGGCACACTAGGGTGGCCAGGAGAAAGATCGTGCCAACCTAAGTGGCGGTGCAACCAGAAGTCAAGGATGTACTCATTGAAGGTCGGCCAGTGGCAGAGAATTACTCGGCCGACCACAAGACGTCACAATTGGTCGTGGACAACACCCATCGGCGGTGATTTTGCATCAACAAGGGCCCACATAAGGGTGGAGGGCATGGGGAATTGTTCAAGGATAGAGAAGAGGTGGAGGAGGGCTCTGATGTCGACTCCATTCAGTGGCAGAGCCATCCGACAGTCAGGTGGCACAAATACGACACCTAAACCCTAAATCGCATGCGCGACTACTTGCACACATGGCCAAAGGGGAGGGGGAGAGGGCTGGACGGTGTCGGCCCAAGGCTTAGAAGGGGCGGTAGGGCCATGCCCAAGGGTGGTGAACAACAAAGACGACCTTTTCTATTGCAATGCCGAGGTAGCCCGACTAGAGGCCAATCAACGTCTGGTAGGGGTAAGATAGTGTTGCACTGAATAGTGCGGTCAAACACATAACTGACAGAGGGGGAGTATGGCTCATGTAGGACAAAGAGAGGCGGTACTATACTAGGGTGGCAACCCAGCCATCTCAGGCTAAAACCAGCCAGACAGAGGTGGTTCAAAGGTCGTCCAGCATCCAACGGTGCTACGGTGGCCCAAAACAACAAAATGAGCAGAAAGCATAAAGGGGCCGGGGAACACAGGGAGGAATAAGGGGTTATTGGCGCTCTGGCCAGCTCTGTCATGACCCTAGCGGTTGGTCAGAGCTGGGTCTGGATGAGGGCGAAGGCTCCCAGTGGCGATAGCCCTCCGGCGACCCAACACAGTGAGAAAACACAAATCAAGGGGAGGGACAGAACCTCGGTAGAGGGGACGGAGGCCGAACCGGTCCGGGTGGGGCCATCCTAGAGCCATCATCAGGCCGGGGCGGAGCCCACAGCGGCCGGGCTGCCCTCACCAGCCAACGATGATAGCGGCAACTCACAGAAGAATCAAAATGTAGTAAGGGGAAAAACAAACTGGGCGGAATAGAGGAGGGTGGAGGAGATGGAACCGGGCTGGGTGGAGTGGCCCACATCCTTCTCTGGGCCAAGGCAGAACTGAACCGAGGTTCGGTCGGCAGTGTCTCGTCGCCAGCGGCCTCTGTTTCACCAAAACATAGCACTAGCAGAAAAATAGGGCGAAGGGGGAAAAAGGATTGGGGCGACGGAGGAGAGGCCCACTGAGGCCGGGAGGGACATCCTCCTGCCGTCACTAGCCCAAGGCGGAGTCATGGCCGACTGGCAGGCCCTTTCTGGCCCACGGCAGTGGCGGCACAATCAAAACATAGAGGGGTGAGGGCAAACCGGTGATGAGGGTAGCACGGTGGCCCCTTGTCGTCGCAGCCCTGAAGCGGAACCGGTGGTGGTGGCCTGGCATCCCGCTGGCAGCCACCGATCGCCAGAGAGGAGACAACAAATGGGGGGGAGGTCGTCTCTTCCAGACGGTTCTGGATTGGGCTCGGCCGAGCCCAAGCCCTTTTTCTTGTTTTGTTTCTTGTTCTTTTCTCTTTATCTCTTTCATTTCCTTTCTCATTTTCTTTTCTCTTTTTCTTTTTTTTGTTCACGCCAAAAGAGGGCATCCAGGCCTGTGGCCTATGACGGACCCCACACCTGACTCTACGGTTACAAATACGTCGAAGCGTCATATTTTCCCACAAAAAATGACCAAAAAATGGCAGGAAAATTATAAAAAATCATAGAAAAATTGGGGACATTACACTTGTGGCCAACAAAGTGTTTTTAACCGTTGGCCGACCTCCAATCAGTCACCCCCCCCCCCCCCCCCCAATTCTATGGTCGCTTTTGCCATTTCTAGTGGGACAACCTTGTGTCTGGCCGCTTTAGTGCGCCCAACCTTTGCTCCGAATGAAATAAGTCTAATCTTATAGAGATTAATTCTAGCATCTCTGAAAATCCTTGGGACATCAACTCTCTCAGTGCAATACTTTTAGATACTGATTCCGCCCTAAACATTGTCACCGTCGTGTACTCACCATCAAAATTGCATGGATTATGAGGTAGGGGACCTTGAGCTCATAATTTCATGATAGCATGCTTTGATTGTGTAGTAGCATGTTAAGAGTTGATAATTTAATGTTTTGCATGATAAGCATGATAAATATTGATTAAATGAGCATTTTTATGTATGTGAATTATGCATATGTTAGTGAAAACTAAGTATATGGTAGTAAGTTGTTATGATTTATATGTATGTGATTAAAGCGTGTGATAGATCTTCGTTGCGGGCTGGTGGTGTGTGTGGTCAATGGGCATGAGTACGGGCGTCTGATTGTAAGTTTGCGGAAGGGGTATTAAAAGGATTATGATGTGGTAATTACAAATGTATACTGGGCGAGGGAAGACAAAAATGATGGGCAAAGGTTGGACTTTATTAGATTGGAGGATCGGTTTGGATTGAGTTAGAGGGTACGTTGGAGCAACGAGCAAGAGACATAGGGGATACATGAATTTTGAAGACTTAAGATTCAAAGCGCCTTTGGGGGCCTGTGAGTTAGTAAGGGATAATAACATAATTGTACATGCATAATGTACATAATATGAATTATAATTAAAGAATAATAAGTAAGGAATTAGTAAGGGTTTGATGATGGGACTTAGGTTTAAAGTATTTCATTTGAGGAGTTCGAGTAATACTTTTTGGTTTTAAGGCGGACGGTGCAGGATGTAAGGTTGTAAGTATATAATGATAAGCGTATGCTGACATGGAATTCGAATTCGATAAGTAAGGCTATGCAAAGATTTGTAAGACTGTAAGGGTAAGAGTGAGTTTTAAGTACAATTGGATGAGTTAAGTTGAAGTATGTTACCCTAGTGGACCAAGGCTTTAGAACCGGTGTGGTTCTAGCTTGGTCGACTGAAGAAGGTAAGACGGAAGTAGTTCCGAACATAATTGTACATGCATAAGTTACCTAATATGAACTTGAATGGTAAGTAACCCTATTTTGATAACGTTGTGAGTTTGAGACTGAGGGTTTCGACGGATTAAGTTCCATTTTTGAGTCAGTCGATAAGTAATCGATTGAGCATCTTTCCTGGTCTAGCCATGGTGTTATCCTGTAGGATTTGGTCTTGGTGTTGTATTTCGGCTCAAACATTTGATGCTCTGTTGAGAGTGCTATAAGTTTCCGCCCTTCATGAGCACTGTATGTTCTACCCAAGAGTGGCATTGTAAGATTCCTACCTAAGAGTGGCATCATATGTTTTCCGCCCTTAGTTGGCACTGTATGTCCCCAGAGAGTGGACATTTGTGCGCTCAGGTAAGTAGTATCATGGAGCTGCTCTTACCTGTTTGATTATGTTCCCCATGAGCATAGGTGTGCTTTACCTTCAGAAAAGTTCATGATGTCTAGTTTCTCCCCGAAGGTTAAGGTGACGCCCCAGTGGCATTCCCTTCCTTTCTGATGTTGGAGCTTATTAATTGTATTGAGCTTCAATTGTTGGTAGTATGTGTAGTATAGTAAGAGTAAGTTATATGTATTGATTTTGAGTAAGTTGTATGTGTAAGATTCAGAGTAAGTGTAAGCTTCCAAGGAAGATGGTAAGAGTAAGTTTATGAGTAAGAGTAAGATTATACGAGTAAGGTCGTACAAGTTAGTGTATGGTGTAAGTGTATGATTGTACGAGTAAGTTGGTAAGAATCTAATTCAAAGTGTAAGTGTAAGAGTTTGTCGTAAGAGTAAGTGTAAGTTCAGTTAGTATAATGATTTATGTGTGAGACCCTATTTATATTTTTTATCTTGCTTGCTTCATGTGTGGTTACATGAATGGATCTATGTATGAACTTACGAAGTTCATTGACTTGTTTTCCCTACTGGGTATTTTCCTACTAAGTATGAAAATACTCACTTACCCTATTTTTGTAGCCCCTTCGTATACAGGCTTTTGCAAGTCGATCGATAGCTTTTTGGATTGGACTTTATTCTTTGTGGTGGACCGTTCTTCCTCGACCTTGCGTGCAGCGAAATCGTAGTGAGGCTATGTGGAGTTTGGTACCACAATCTTATGTATTGATTAAGGTGAGCGTTAAATATGTTATTCTTTTGGACTTGTGCATATATCACTACAACAAATTAGAGTATTAGCGACGCATGTAAGCGTTGATATATAGTGACATAAGCGCCGCTAATGGGTATTAGTGACATTTATAAAGCGTCGCAAAAACTGTTGTCACTAATACTTATTAGCAACACTTATAATTAAATGTTGCTAACAGTCTTAACATTAGCGACATTTAATTAAATGTCACTAAAAAATATTATTTGTGACGCAAAGATAAGCATCACTAGTACATAATTATTAGCGACGCTTACGATTAAGCATCGCTAATAGTTACGTATTAGCGACGCTTATATATACATCGCTTATATTAAAAAAAAAATTAAAAATAAAATTTTGAATAAAATAATAAAAAATGTCACTAATTAAAAAAATGAAAAAATATAATTTTCTATTAGCGAGGCATAAATATGCGTTGCTAATAAGAAAAAATACAAAAAGTCTTTAGCAACGCTTTCCTTAAGTGCTGCTAATGACTTAAAATTTTAAACAAAAATAACCGGCCACCGGTGAGTGGGCGCCGACAGGGGGTAACCGGAGAGAGAGAGGGGAGCCGGAGGCAACGGGGTGGAGGCTGGGAGATTACAGAGAAAAGAGGGGAGCGGGAAGGGGGAGGGAGGAGGCAGATCCGGCGTGGGGGGGGGGGGAGCTTTGACGGTGGATGAGCCGTGACGGCAAGGCAGGGCGGAACCTGGAGGCGGTTGCTCTAGGGGATTACATAGAACGAGAGGGGACCGGGGGATGGGGAGGGGGAGGCAGATCCGCTGCCGGGGGCTCTGGCGGTGGATGAGCATTGACGTAGCGGCGGGGCGGCTCTGGGGGATTACACAGAAAAGAGGGGACTGGGGAGGGGAGGGATCTTGCGGTGGATGAGCTTGACGGCGGTGGTAGGATGGAGGCGGCGGTTCTGGGGGATTACACAAAAAAGAGGGGACCGGGGAGGGGGAGGGAGAGGGAGAAGGTGGATCTGGCGCGTGCGCGCGGGGGGGGGGGGGGGGTTCTCTAGTGGTGGATGAGCCGGACGGCAACGGCGTGGCAGAGCCTGAGGAGGAGCTAGCCGGCGGAAGGGGATTTGAGAGAAAAATATGCCGCGGGGCCAAGATAAATACTGCATGGGTGAAATTTCGCCCAGCAATATTTGACTTTGCCTGCACTGGCCAAATTTTGCCCATGCGGGCGTATTAATAAACCCCAGGTGATTCGATCTCCCGGGTACAAATTTTAGCGACGCACCCTTAAACGTCGCTAAAATAGACCCTGTTGCGACGTCTACGGATAAAGTCTCAACATGCTTCGTTATTTGTGATGCATAGTTTCAGCGTCGCAAATAATTTTCCTATTTTCGATGTTTATTACTATACGTCACAAATAAGCCTCGTATTTCATAAATATTTAAAAATAAAATAAAATCATCTCCTATCTCCTCTCCCTCTCTCTCCTTTTTATCTCTCCTCTCTCTCCCTCTCTCTCTCCCCTCTCCCTCTCTCTCTCCCCCTTCCTCCCTCTCTCTCTCCTCCCTCCCTCCTTCTCTCTCCTATCTCTCTTCTCTATCTCTCTCTACCTCTATCCCCCCCTCTCATACATTTTTCATTTATTTTTTTGATTAATTTTTAAATAAAAATAATATTTTTTTCATCTCTATCTCATCTCTCCCTCTCTCTCCTCTCATTCTCACTCTCCTCTCTCTTTCTCCCTCTCCTCTCCTCTCTCCCTCCTATCTCTCCTCTCCCTCTCTCCCTCTCCTCTCTCTCCCTCTCCTCTCTCTCCCTCTCCTCTCTCTCTCCTCTCTCTCCTCTCTCTTATCCCTCTCCACTCTCTCTCCTCACCTCTCTCTCTCCTCTCCTCTCCTCTCTCTTCTCCCTCTCATCTCTCTCTCTCCTCACCTCTCTCTCTCCTCTCCTCTCTCTCCTCTAATTTAAATTTTTTATGATTTTTTATTTTTAAAAATTTATTTTAAAAATAAAAAATAAAATAAATACTATTAGTGATATATAGATATATATGTCGCTAATAATATTTATTTTATTGCTATATATCGCTAATAATATTTATTTTATTTTCTATTTTAAAAATCCAATAATATATAAAAAAATTAAAAAAATAAAAATTCATTAATCTCCCTCTCCTCTCTCTCTCCTCTCTCTCTCTCTCCTCTCTCTCTCTCCCTCTCCTCTCTCCTTCTCATCTCTCTCCTCTAATTTCAATTTTTTATGATTTTTTATTTTTAAAAATTAATTTTAAAAATAAAAAATAAAATAAATACTATTAGCGATGTATATTTCTATATGTCGTATATAGTATTTATTTTATTTTATTTATTTTTAAAATATAATAATATATAAAAAAATTTAAAATTAATTAATCTCCCTCTCCTCTCTCTCCTTATATCTCCTATCTACCTCTCCTCTCCCTCTCTCTCTCTATCTCCTCTCTATCTCTCCTCTCTACCTCTCCTCTCCTCTTTCTCTCTCTCTCTCTCCCTCTCCTCTCTCTCCTCTCCTGCCTTCCTCTCCTCTCCTCCCTCCCTCTCCTCTCCTCTCTCTCTTCTAATTTTAATTTTTTATTTTTAAAAATTAATTTTAAAAATAAAAAATAAAATAAATACTATTAGCGACGTATATAAATATATGTCAGTAATAGTGTATGAATTAGCAACGTATATAAATATATGTCGCTAATAGTATTTATTATATTTTATTTAATTTGAAAATATAATAATATATAAAAAAAAATTAAAAATTAATTAATCTCCCTCTCCTCTCTCTATATCTCCTCGCTACCTCTCCTCTCCTCTCCTCTTTCTCTCTCCCTCTCCTCTTTCTCTCCTCTCTCTCTCTCCTCCAATTTCAATTTTTTATGATTTTTTATTTTTAAAAATTAATTTTTAAAATAAATAAGTAAAATGAAATAAATACTATTTGCAACGTATAGAAATATACGTCGCTAATAGTGTATACATAATCTCCCTCTCCTCCCTCTCCTTCTCCTCCTCTTTCTCTCTTCCTCTCCTCTCTCTCTCCTCTCCTCTCCTCTTTCTCTCTCCCTCTCCTCTCTCTCTCTCTCCCTCCCTCTCCTCTCTCTCTCCTCTCCTCTCTCCTTCTCCCTCCCCTCTCTCTCCTCTAATTTCAATTTTTATGATTTTTTATTTTTAAAAATTAATTTTAAAAATAAATAAATAAAATAAAATAAATACTATTAGCGACGTATAGAACTCTACTTCACTAATAGTGTATGTATTAGCAACGTATATTTCTATATGTCGCTAATAATATTTATTTTATTTTTAATTAATAACTATTAGCGACGATTTTTTTTGTGTCGCTAATAGCAGGGTTATTAGCGGCGCTTAGAAAAAACATCGCTAATAATTAAATTTTATTTATTTATTTAAAATATATATCTTTTAGCGACGTTTGTAATAAAGCGTCGCAAATAGGTTAACTATTAGCGATGCTCATATAAAGCACCGCTAATATGATCAGTATTAGTGACGCTTTTAACTAAGCATTGCTAATATCTGACTATTAGCGACGTATATATTTATGCGTCACTAATAGTTGATTTTATTGCGACGCTTATATATGTGTCACAAATAGTTATTTTTAGCGATGCTTAGTTTTGCTTCGCTAATAAATGCATCGATAATACTACATTTTGTTGTAGTGTATGTAAGATTTAGAACACAAACTATTAAAGAACTTGTACTTAGAAAGGCTTTGGATGTGTTTGTTTTTAAAGACCATGGCCATGACATGTTTTGCTTTCATATTTTTGTTTTGGGTCACGCATGAGAATATTGGTTTTGTTGTGTGATGGAATAATTTATAAAAATTGTTTTCACACATTTTGAATTTTGTTGTTCTTTTGATTTATATTCGTATTTTGAAAAAAACAAATTGGTAAAATTGTAAGATAAATCAATAGAAAAACCTCGGGCATGACAACTTGTTAGACAATGGTATGCATCACTCCACTTGGAGGATGATAGTGTACTAGTAAGAGTCGTAGGAGTTCTAGTGAGGGTGACACCTAACATTATTGTCACTACTAATGGGTGTGAGAGGAAAGAGCTCACATTTCTATTTGTTGGATACTCATTTCCACATGACAATGAGTTGTCTGCTACTTTACTTGGTTTGCCATGAGATCTTAAGCTTGAGGTTTCATTGCTTGAACATTCAATGACATAGGATTTTAGACTACTTCATGTGATTGCTCAGAATGATGTTTGGAGTACTAGAAGGAGAGAGTAGATAGAATGAAGGTTTGATTGCTACACTGTCTGGCATAGAATCATTTGGAGCTTGATTTACCTTCTATAATCTTTGGGAGTTTTTGCATGGACACACTCATGATATATTTCCATATACATACATCTTATAACGGATTTTCACAGTGGTGCATGTGAAAGTCCCTAGCACCTACTATGACTGGAATGTAACCTATTGACCTTGGAGTAGTTCATCTCACCTTCAGGGTGATGATCATGAGCCCCAGGGAGCATTAGATCCACCTCCACCAATAGATGATGATATATTAGTGACTGTGGGAGAGTTCAGATTATTTCAGGATGCTATACTTCACCATACTACTTCCATTGATCACTAGATGAGATCTTTATTTCCACGAGCAGATAGTGAAGGGGAGAAGAGTGGAAAAGATCACGTAGCTACTAATCAATGTGTTTATTCATTTCTTATCACTTTTCAAGTATTCCACCAAGTTTAAACTTGTTCAGTTTGATTATCTTTCATTGTAATAATGAGATATAGTGTTGGAATTGATTTTATTATGGGATATATGTTGGACATGTGTTGGTTTGTTCATTTAATTTACTTTCACGTCTTTATGTATTGATTATAACTTGATGGAGTTTTATTGTGTATTTTTATTCATTGTTTCATTAACTTTTTATCTATTTCTATAAAAAAGGGGGAGAAATTATTAAGGAAAATTGAAATACCTATCTTTATAATTGAAATGATAGTGTTGTGCCAATTAATTTAAATTTAAATAAATAGGATAAGTACTGGTTTATACAAGGATTTTCAAGCTCAATACCAAATTAATGAGTTTAGGTTAATTGAGTCTATGTTGAGTTGTTGTAGTATCAAGTTATTTTGTACAATTTTAAAGTCGATGCACTATGTCAAGAGTAATAATTTTATCTTGATTTTCAAATGTAGTATTTTGATAAGAAATAGCCAAAGGGGGGGAATTGTAAGAACATATGAGTTATATCTCTAGTTTATTGGATGATTTCTTTGTTAAAATTATGTCAAGAAACCTTGCGTATGTATTAAGTCTTAGAATCTGATTTTAAGGTTTTTGTGGTCTAGTTAGATTTAGAATTGACAGACTTGAAAAAGAGAAACATACATGTTCTTATTGATAAAGGTGGAAAATTGAAGAATGTAAAGGGTTTTTGAAGCTTATTTAGATCACATTGGCATACAAAAATCAATTGAAAAAATTTCAGAAGTGATTTCAAAGGTTTTAAAAGGATTTAGGGTAAAAATGGCCAAAAGATAATTTTACAAACAGAACTATCAATCGTTGCAAATAACGGAGAGATGAACAATGGATCGCTTATTAATTCAACCATATGCAAAGCAGAGCCGAGAGGTATCGATCGATCGCTCTCTTAATAGACCGATTGCTTGAAGTATCGTACACATTAAAAACAGTGACTGATCTATTGCTATTTAGAATGATCAATCTTTTAAAGGAAGTTTTATATGAATAAAGACCTACCAATTTCAATTTCATTCCTTATTCAAGTACACATTCTAAACTGACTTATTAAGCTATATAAGGGTTATGAAATCACGAAATTTTAGAGGGGAAAACCTAGAGGAGAAAAGAAAATGAGGATTTGCACCTTTGGTTATTGTTTTCCAAAGAAGAATTCACTTGTGCTTTGTCTTGAATATTTATGGTGAATTAAAGAAGACAATCCACAAATAAATGAGATTATACACAGAGTATTCAAAGAGGAGTTGCAATATGTCTTGAATGGAAGATTGATGTCACGCCCCGACACATGCAACCCTTGACCCGAACCCGGTCTAAGGAGTGCACAACTTGCGGCGTGACTAAGTTGAGTTGAAATGCGAAAGAACTAACCCATCCTTAGGTGAACACACAACGGAGTAAGTGCATGACTACTTTGTACAAAAGCAAATAGAGCAAAACAAAAGACTGTTAATTAATGTCTTAGTCCACACATATCCACATTAAGTAGTCATCGCATAAAACAACAAGCCAACAATGACTAAACAAGTCTAAGCTAACCATGGCTAAACATAGTGTTAAGTAAATCAAATGTAGAAGTTCAACAAGTCATAAAAAAATCTAACAACATTAAGTAGCCATAACCCCTCTTAATGAATGTGATCATCCTCATACTCAACGTAGAGCCCATTTGAAGTACCTGCATGGCAAGACATGCCGCCCCCAAAAAAACCACAAAACACCCATTCATATAGAAAGTAAACTCATAATGATATCACATGCATTACACCCATTCATCATGGGACAAATCACATATATCCATGCCACCTGTGCATTATGTTGTAATCCACATTCCATAAACAAATATTCATGCCACCTATGCATCATATAACACATTCCATTTATACATAATCATGCCACTTGCATATCATGATGTAGCACACATTCCATAAACTTATAATCATGCCACCTGTATATCATGATATATTACACATTCTATAACACATAATCATGCGATGTGTGCATCATAGGTTCATCTATATCTCATAAAACATATACACATTACGTGTAATCATATGAATCTCATTATATTAATCACATCTTACATGAATCAATTCTCAACATTTATATCATGCATAACCATTTCTCAAAGTGAACATTCACCCAACAAAGTCAAGTGTATCAATTCACACAACATCATGCATATTCATGCAAACCCTGTAATGTCCTTGATTTTTCTACGATTTTTTATGATTTTTTGCTATTTTTTTATCATTTTCAGCTGGAAAATGTGACGCTTTGGTGACTTTGGAGGTATAACACGTAAACAGTAAGTTAACACGTGTTGGGGATATAGATGGAAAAATAAAAAAGAAGTATAAGTTTTTGGACCCGTTGATCGGATTCTAGAAACATGAGACGCCCATAAAACTTTCACGTCCAATAAGTTTCGAGAAAACTCGAGTGAGTTTCCAGTCGCTCCATTGTCCCTCCTCCATCATTGGATTCCACCGGTTCTTGCCAGGATCCACTTCGCTGTACCGCCACGAGTGTGTAGGTACTGGCTATGACTACCATCATGTCCTCTTTGCTCCTCCATGAGGTACCGGTCTTTTCTTCCATTTTTCTCATATCTTAAATTTGATTTTGAGCCATAGGAGAGTGATTTTGAGTCCGTTTACGGCCACCCTTAACTAGACTTATCTTTGTTTGGCCGCTAGGAACCTATAGGCACCAGCCACAGCTGCCGCCATGCTCTCCCTTCTCCTCTATGAGTTGTCGGTACTTTGTTCAGTTTTCGTTCTTATTTTCATTTCACTATCCATGATATTTTTTTATATGCCGGTGTTTCCGGACGTCGTCCGACCATCGGACTCCGTCTAGCCTACCTCAACCCGGTGTCAGTTGGGTGTTTTTGTTTTTGACCCCACTTCCCCCCTATTGTTTTGCTCCGCCCTTGTGCCTCGATTTGGGTCTTACCTGTACGACCCTTCATGGCCGTTTTGCCATTATGACACCTCCAGTCACCGATTGGCCTCCAACCGGACTTGGGGTTGACCTTGTTTCATTGTGGCCTTTGCCCTACCACTGCTTGACCTTGAGTTACCCTTTACCCTTTTACGTGTGAGATGCACAACCGCCCGCACCATTGGTTTTAGGTGTGGGTGGCAATCTACGATGTCGTTGCCATTTCGTTCAGCCACCACCTCCTGGCCCTAGCTCAATTGCCCTTTTGTGGACCTTGGGCTGCCACCATCCAACCCATCTCCCCTTAGAATGACCCTTTCTAGCCATGTGTGCATGTGGCTAGGCGTGCATTTCAGGGTTTAGGCGTCGCATTTGTGCCTCCTAACCGTCGGCTGGTTCCGCCACTAAATTGAGTTGACCACCAAAGCCCTCCTCCATCCTCGAGCGTCACCCCATGCCCTCCACCCTTATGTGGGCCCTTGTAAATGCGAAATCGACGCAGTTGGGTGCTGTTCACGGACAATTTCGATGTCTTACGGTCAGTCGAGTAGTTCTCAGCCGCCGGCCAACCTTCAGTGAGTGCACCTTGACTTCTTGTCACACTTGCCATTTCTGTTGGCACGACCTTTCTCCCAACCGCCCTAGTGTGCCACCGTGGACCGCAGATTTTGTCGCATTGACTTATGACACCCCGTTTAGCCGTGAGTCTTTCAGCGCTTCATAAACCCTTGGGACAACAACTCTCTCAACTTGGCAATGCTTTTGTCCACCAAGTCCGCTGCCGCCGCCGCCACCATCGTGTGCTCGCCATAAAACATCATGGATTATGAGGTAGGGGAGCTTTGAACTCGTAATTTAATGATAGCATGCTTTGAATGAGTAGCAGCATGCTAAGATTTTATGATTCAATGCTTTGGATGTTAAATTATGATCCGTTTGCATGATGTAAGAGGATAAATTATGCCATGTCGAAATGCATATGACATACATGTGAGCTGTAAGTATGTTTGATGCGTGTGGAATATGTATGTGCTAGTGATGGCTAGCATGTTTGTTGGTAAGCTACGTGTATGGATGTGTATGTATGTGCTAGTGATGGCTAGCGAGTACATTGGTAAGCTAATGTATGTGGATTATGTGTGTGCTAGTGATGGCTAGCGAGTATGTTGGTAAGCTACTTATGTAGATTATGTGTGTGCTAGTGATGGCTAGCGAGTATGTTAGTAAGCTATGTATGACAGTATGTGTATGTTATACATAAGTGTGATGGACATACATATGTATGATGGCTATATGCCTAAGCAATGAATATGTGTATGTATGTGGTTGGAAAAAGTATGGGCGATGGATGGTAAGAGGTGATAGAGAGTTTAGTATGAATTTGTTGTAGATGTCTAAGCATATGACAGAAGACGACAAATGTAAGTTTGACAGGCAAGGATTGGAGTGGATTATATTGGAGTAGAGTGTATGTTTGGGGATTGTCAGACAATAAGAGTTGTTGCATAATTATATAAGCATAATGTACAATTTATGATGTGAAAAGTAAACATAATTAGTGAGGTATTAAGTAAGAGGGGGATAACGGGGATCTGCTATGAGGAGCTCAGTTTGACGATCTCAAGTAAGATGCTTTGACCATAAGGTGGATAGCAGAGATTGTATGAAAATGTACAATTTTGGTGTATGGTGAGTTATGATCATGAGATCAATAGGTTAAGTGAAGTCTGCTACCCTGACGAACTGGGGTTTCTGTCACGCCCGAGGTTTTTCAACATATTTACTTTAAAATTTTACTAATTTTTTTTTTCAAAACACAGATGTAAATCAAATTAATTAACAAAAATTATTTTCACACGTTTTGAATTTTGTTGTTTAATTTGATTTACATCTGTATTTAAAAATAAAAGATTTGTAAAATTTTTAATTAAATGTGTGGGAAAACCTCAGACATGGCAGTTGGTATCACAGCCTAGGCAATCTGACTACAAGTTCATAACAGTCGCAAGTCCAGAGTCGTGGCACATACGAGTAAGTCAGAGTTTGGTTTGGAGGGAATCTAAGTAAAGATTTTTCTCCCTAAATTCATTTCTTTCTGTGCATAAGCAGAGTCAAGTTGGAGTTTAGTAACTGTAGAGGGTTTTGAAGGGTTAAACTTTCATTTTTGATGCCTGTGGATAGAGCCGAAGGTAGTCACGGTGCAATTTGAGAATATGAAATGGAGGTTAAGGTTTTGCATATTCATGATCGTCAAAGTGTGGTTAAGGCCACCTATGCTCTGACACATGACAAAAGCAATCAGTAAAAATATGTCAAATGTGCCTATTTTGGAATCGGTCAGCCTCTGACCGAAATGGAGTTATGAAGGCTCTTTGGGAAATATTTTTCGTGACCGACCACCCTAACCCCTTAAAAGACCACCCTTTTTAGGGTTTGGCTATGACAAGACGTACATGTGTTGTTCGACAGCCGATTCCGCCCGTGAGTAGATGGTCGTTTCGGAACCCATTGATACCCCCCCTTCCCTAGGGTTTCCCTTTACCGCACACACTTGTGTTGCATGTGCAGTTTAGGCTAAAGGCACCGCCTTTGCAATGTTTGACAATGGAACGACTCCGCCACTAGGCAATATGACCGTTAAAACCCTCCTTCGTCTCTCTTATGTCTATGTGTATGCAAGCAAGCCCTCCGCTATCTTGTGAGGCTTCGACGATGCGGAATTGTTGCCATTGGATGTAGTCCGTGGTCCATTTTAATGTTTTGTTGCTAACAAAATGTTTTAAACTGTTGGCCAACCTCCAATCAGTTACCCCTCATTCTGTGGTTGCTTTTGCCAGTTCTAATGGCATTGCCTTGTGTCCGGCTGTCCTAGTGCGCCTAGTCTTATGCTTTGAGTAAAATTAATCTAACCTTATCGAGATTAATTTCAGCATCTCTAAAAATCCTCGAGTCAACAACAACTCTCTCAGTGCAATGTTTTTGTCCGCTTTTTTCGCTATCAACGCCGCCACCGTCGTTTGCTCACCATCAAACTCCTGTGGATTACGAGGTAGGGGACCTTGAACTCGTAATTTCATTATAGCATGTTTTGATTAGGTAGTAGCATGCTAGGAGTTTATAATTTAATATTTTACATGATTATGTTGATTATATAAGCATGTGGTATATATGTGCGTATGTTAGTGAAGACTAAGGGTACGTAGTAAGTTGCTATGATTGTATGTCGGGCGAGGAAAGACATGAGATTGAAAGGCGAATGTTGGATTTGATGAGATTGGAGAATTGGTTCAGTTTGAGTTAGATGGTATGTTGGAGCGACGAGTAGGAGACATGGGGGATGGAAGGAATTGAAAACTTAAGATTCGGAGTGCCTTTGGGGGATTGTGAGTTAGTAAGAGATAATGACATAATTGTACATGCATAATGTACATAATATGAATTGAATGAAAGAATAACGAGTAAGGAATTAGTAATGGTTCGATGACAGGACTTAGGTCTAAAGGGTGTCATTTGAGGAGTTCGAGTAAGATGATTTAGTTTGAAGGTGGATGGTGTAAGATGTACGGCTGTAAGGGTATGATTGTAAGATTATCAGTATGGAATTCGAATTTAAGTAAGGCTGTGCAGAGATTCCTAAGACTATAAGTGTCAGGGTGGGAGATGAGCTAAGTAAAGGATACTACCTTTGTAAATTAGAGCTTCAGAACGGGTACAGTTCTAGCTTCATTGGCTAAAGATTATAAGATGGAAGTCGTTCCGATCATAAGTGTACATGCATAAGTTACCTAATATCAACTTGAATGGTAAGTAACCCTGATTCGATAACGTTGTGAGTTTGAGACTGAGGGTTTCGATGGATTAAATTCCGTTTTGAGCTAATCGATAAGTAATCGACTAAGCATCTTTCCTGGTCTAGCCATGGTGTTATCCTACGGGATTTAGTCTTGGTGCTGTATTTCGGCCCAGACGTTTGATGCTCTGTTGAGAGCGCTGTAAGTTTCTACCCTTCTTGGGCTCTGTATGTTTTTTGCCTACAGATGGCATTGTATGTTCTGCCCAAGAGTGGCATTGTAAGATTCCTGCCCAAGAGTGGCACCGTATGTTTTCTGCCCTTAGTTGGCACTGTATGACCCTTGTTGGCAATGTATGGCCCCAAAGAGTGGGCATTTGTGCACTCAGGTAAGTAGTATCATTGATCTACTCTTACCTGTTTGATCCTATGCCCCATGAGCATAGGTGTGCCTTGCCTTCGGAAAAGTCCACGGCATCTAGTTGCTCCCCGAAGGTTAAGGTGACGCCCTAGTGACATTCCCCTCATTTTCGATGCTGGAGCTTATTAATTGTAATGAGCTTCAGTTATCTGTAGTATGTGTACGATAGTAAGAGTAAGTAATATATTTCGGATTCTGAGTAAGCTGTACGAGTATGATTCAGGGTAAGTGTATGTGTGAGCCTTTAAGGAAGTCGTAAGAGTACGTTTATGCATAAGAGTAAGCTTGTACGAGCAAGGTCGTACAAGTAAGTTCGTACGAATAAGGTCGTACAAGTATGTATGTGTTGTAAGTATAAGTGTACGATGGTACAAGTATGTATGTGCTGTAAGTATAAGTGTGTTGTATTAAGCCCAGACGTTTGATGCTCTATTGAGAGAGTTGTATGATTTTGCCCTAGAGTGGCGTTGTATAATTTTTGCCCAAGAGTGACACTTATGATTCTGCCCAAGAGTAGCACTGTATGATTTCTGCCCAAGAGTGACACATACACTATAAGACCCCTACAGTGTGGGCAATTGCATGACTCCTTATGTGTGGGTGTTTATGTTTGCGAGCTCAGGCAAGACCTACTCTTACCTGTTTGATCATGTGCCCCATGAGCATTGGTGCCTTGCATTTGAAAAAAGTCAACGACGTCTAGTCACTCCCCGGAGGTTAAGGTGATGCCCTAGTGACATTCCTTTCCATTTCGATGTTGGAGCTTATTGGTTGTAATGAGCTTCAATGGTTAATAGTATGTGTACAACTGTATGAGTAACTATGTATGTTTCTGAGTAAGTGTAAGTTTATGAGTAAGATTGTAAGTGTAAGTTTTTGAGCAAGACTGTAAGTATATGTTTCTAAGGAAGACTGTAAATGTAAGGTTGTACGAGTAAGGTCGTATGAGTAAGATTGTATGTGTAAGGTCATACAAGTATGTGTAAGTTATATAAGCATATGATTGTATGAGTAATGTCGTACAAGTATGTGTAAGTTTTATAAGTAAGCATACGATTGTACAAGTTTGTAAGACTCTAATTAAGAGTGTATGTGTAAGATTAGTTTGATGGTATGTATTTTGCATGATGGTATGTGTATGAGCATGATTATTATATGCTTGTTTGCTTCATGTTTGAGTTGTATGAAAGCATCTATGTGTGGACTTACTGAGTTCACTATTTAGAACTCCCCTACTAGGTATTTTCCTATTGAGTATGAAAATACTCATTACCCTATTTTTTTAGCCCCGATGTTCGGGAGGCTTTGGCAGATTTGTGACGTAGAGCTCCTCGAGATGGATGCTCATTTCTGCGGTGGATTGGTTCCCTTTGACTTAGGTATATCATTGACTCACTATGAGTATTATTTGTGCCATGATCTCTTGTATTGGGTTTGATGAGAATTAAGTTGTTTATGCTTTATGGACTTATAATTTGGATTAGACTGTGGACTGTTATGGGACTTGCACTTAGGGATGCCTGAGAGAGATTTGTATTTAAAGTCTATGATCATAGCAATTTATTTGTGTGTTTGTTTTTGAGTAGTGCTTGAGGATATTTGGTTTGGTCATACGATGTTTGAATGAGTAAAAATTTGTATGGGAAAAACTGATGGGTGATGTTTTAAATTATAAAACTTTTTTCACATGTTTCGTATTCGTTATTTTTCCTTATTTACAACCATTATATTGTAAATTTTTTTTATGAATTTTAAAGAAAATGTGATGAAAAATCTCGGGCATTACAAGCCCATTCCATAATCACATGTATAACATAATCATTATTATTCCTATACATCCTATGTTAATGAGCATTATATCCATACACATGCATAAATCAACCGGTAAATGTATCACAATTGAGAAAATAACCCTGCTTAATCGGGCGAAGCGTAAGAAAAATATTTTAGAACTCTTAATTCTTAGTTGTCGAAATACTAGTTTTAAGAGTAATCTAGTGATCCGTTAGGTCGATTAGACGTATATTAAAGTCTATGTTCATTACTAATTAATCTTCAGCATGCTATTGAAATTTAAGTTGATAGTCAGTCATCTTCCGACCTCTGAGTTGTTGACGGATTAGTTAACTAAGGTCTTACCTATAGCTTTTTATGTATAGGATGCTCATAGTTTAGGGTTGCAACAGGACTAGACATCAATACCCGTTGAACTAAAATGAGCACTTCACTCATATGTGGGACCAAGTTATGGGCTTGGCCCATATTGGTAATATAGTAACATGTTAGGTTGAATCGGTTCATGCTCAAGGGGTCTAGGTATGTGGGGGTGGGCCCACAGCCTATTACACATTGTCACATTCATTTAATATATATATATATATATATATATAGTTATATTATAGGCGATCATGCATGCATATACGCTGTAGGTCTTCAAACATTCATTTAATTCTCGGCACATATATTATTTTTGGCTGCCAGCCTCCCCCCCCCCCCCCCCCCCCGACCTCAGCTTCCCCTCTCATTGGGTTGAGCTACTGCCCCTCCTTGCTTCCTTGATTGGTGATCAAGGGGGGATCCTCATCTCTCACTCACTCTCACCCTTGTCGTTAGGCCCTTGTCTCGGGCTGCGAGCAACTTGAAGAAGGTTTTTTTATTGGCGGCTTGTGCATGCCAAGAGGAGGCTTTGCTTGAGACGATCTCTTCTCCTCCATGGCCAGGGTTGGTGGCGATCTTATTCATCAATTCTTCAATAGTATTCCACATTCCTCTCTTCTATAATTCAATTGAAATTGAAAAGGATGTGCTTTTACTTGTGGGTGCATAGGCAAGCCCTTGGCACTCATCATCTAAAGGTTAGTATGTGATTAGCCCTTGAAATTAAGTTTAATTGATTATAAGGTAGATACCATTGCTTATGTATGTGTGTATCGTTGATTTGCATGTGAATATTCTTTGAGGGGACTAAAAATCGAAATTTTGCGCCTCCACCTAAAGGCTCTCCAACAAGGCTTTCTTTGATGGGGGGAATATTATGGCTTTATACGCAACTAGGCGAAGAGGCAGTTGTGTCCGTTCTCCAAGAATGGTTCATAACATATCTATCCTATGAAATTTTTTGTTGACTTGGTGAGCCAATTTACGATGCTCGAAGCCTTTATCGAGAGGTGGTAAGAAGAGGGGGAAGTACAATGAGGCCTAGAGGCTACTGGCACAAATAAACTGACATCTTTATGTGGTTCCTACATCATTGCTAATAGTGCCACCCGCACTAACACATATTACAGTGGCAACATGGGGATTTTGTCGCCTAGGCCTAGGGCCGACTCAAAAGACTCGAAGGCCTAAGATGGAAAATTTATTACTTGTAAGAAAACCATTGAATTAATTTATCTATATTTTAAAAAAAATTCATAACTCCTATTTTTAGTAGACATTTTTACATAAAATAGTAAATATATACCTCCTCTATCCCACATTAATAGCTTCATTAATTTTATAAAATAAATTAATTTTAATTTTTTTCAAAAAATCGAATAGAGCTATTAATATGGAATGAAGGGTATGTTATTAAAAATAATTTAAAAAACCAAAAGCCTAAAGGTTATGCTAAATAAAATTAGTATATAAAATTAAATTTTAAAAAGATGAATATGACCAATTTTTGGTTTTCTTTATTCAAAGAGAGCCTAAGAAATGAAAAAATGTTGTCTTTAGAAAACGAGATGAGGGTGTGCATCTATTTTGTAGACTTGAGGAGAGATGAAAAACTCATCTCGACTACTGAATGGAAGGAAAAGAACTTGGTTGAATCATGGCTGTGTAGGAGGGATAAAATAAGGAAGGAAGCTATTGTTACTAGTTATTATGGGCTAGGGCATAAAATATTTTAAATGCTAATCTAAGCCTCATTTGGTAAGTAGTAGATTTATTTTTGGCACAAGTAAATAATTTGTAAGAGTTTTTTTCCGCTCTTTATGGACAATGAGCCTAACTTAAGCTACTCATGGGGAGCCCTTCATCCACAAGATCAATGAGACATTAATGTGCATGCTTTAGCGTGTGTATTGTAATCTTAAACATCAAGGGCTCTCATGTGTGGCTTATGCTAGGCACTTTGTTAGTAAGGAGCATGAAAAACTCTTCAAAATAATTATTATTTGTCCTATAAATTATTTTTATTTTTTTTTGGAAGTTATAACTTATAAATTATACTCCCTCTTTCCTATTATAATAGCTTCATTTCTACTTTTTGTTCTTTTTATTAAAAGTCTCTCTTCAGCGTCTAATGGTAGTAATAGAGCACTATTTTTAATTTCCCTTGGATACTTACTTTTCAGTTCTACGAGATAGGCCCACACAGCCGGTTGTACCCCACGTTGAAGAACTGAAAGTAGATGGCATATGTGATGCTGCTCGGGATGGACCCCCATATCCGGTTGTGTGAGATGTCCACTGTGATGAGCGTCGCCTCCTTTGAGAACCCTGCCTGGGAAAAGTTGAAACTCAATTGGTTTCGGGATTTGGATGTCTGCTGAGTTATCTTGCTTGCGTTGAACAGCGTTAGCGCACTCCCGATCAAGGAATTGCAGGAGAAGTCAATCAGCTGGAAGTCCATGTCCCCTAGCGAGGGAGGGAGATCGCCGGTGAGCCGGTCATGAGAGAGCAACAGTTTCGGGGCCAACTGCACGATGAACTGGCCAAAGTTGTCCAAGGTCGAGTTGGTGAGCTTGTTCTGGCCCAGCCCGATGTAGGAAATGGCGGGGAAGCTGGTGAGCTCGGGTGGGATGGAGCCCGAGATGCGGTTGAAGTAGAGGTCAAGGACGTTGAGGCAGGTGAGCCAGGCGAGGAAGCTCATCACGGGACTGATCAGGTTGGCCCGAGAGAGCTCGAGCTAGGTGAGGTTGAGAGCTCTGCGATGGCTGGGGAATGGGTCCCACGAGGCGCGGCAGGCGCAGGTAGGTGAGGTGGGTCAGCCAGAAATGGTGGAGCGTATGTGGCCGACGATGTCGTCATTGATGATCTCAAGGGGGGTGATGTGGCCGGTGGACTCGTCGCAGCCGACCCAATCGCAACATCAACAGAAGGCATTTAGGCCATAAGTCCCCTCCCACCTCCCTGATTCTTCTTCCCAGCCTCTGGTGCTTTTCTCTCGTCATCTTAGATTATTCATTTTTACACGCTGCCTGAGAAGCAACAGAGACCCGTTTCAGCTTAAATTGAAATGAATAGAGCAATTAATATAAAATATTTTATTTTTTTCTATTAGAGCTATTAAAATGGGACGGAGGGAGTACATTATAAGTTTATAGGCTTGAAAATTTATACATAATAAGAGTTAAGATGATAAGACATGGTTAACATTTTGAGTATTGTGTCTATTTTTTCTAATGGATTATGTAAGTTATTTACTCTTTCATTTTTTAAACATTTTTATTTAATAAAATCACATATGATAAAGTATTAGTATATATATAAGACCTTATTGGGTAGGGCCATAGGCAGTTGCCTAAGCTGCCCAAGGCTCCAGTCAACCCTGCCCAGGTTTTTATTGGGTGGAGCCTTAGGCAATTGCCTAAGCTACCTAAAGTTCCAGTCTACTTGGGCCCGATCCTTTGCAGTTGAAATCGGTAACAATAACACAAAAAGAAGGGTGCTTCAATTGAGTAGGGGAACAAAGTCGTGAAAATGAGATGAGAGTGTGAATGACTTAATGAGCTGCCATTGGGGGATTTAGATTGGCGGTGGGGCACTCGTACCTGTGGGCTGAGGCCCAATCAGCCTCTCAAAGCAATGAAAATGAGTGAGAATTTTGACCAGAGTTTCTCACGTGTTTATTTGGTTGGCGTAATATGATTGGCACCCGCAGCATATTTGGTGTGAAGGCCTCGTAGCGGATCTGGATCAGCCCGTATAAGCTGTAGCTTATTTTCACAAAAGAAAAGCGCCTTTAAGGGTGATTTGTTTCTGTTAAAAGATTGTAAATGTGAAATTAAGGGGTTGTTTCCACAACTACAAAGCTATGGAATCCGCTGCTAAACGGTATGTTGGAGGCGATTTTACTTCCACAACTATGAGATTGGGAGAGAAAGCTGCAAAAAAGTAACAACGAAACACCATATATATAAACTCGAGACTGAGGCTAAGTCTACAAGCTTTAAAGCCTTTATGGAATCAAGGTCTCGTACTGTCATACATTAGATGTTTACATAAAATATAAGAAATTAAAGTATATAATCAAACTTGGAATAGGGATATATAGAAAAATTTCCCTCGATTTTATTTATTTATATATATATTATTATTATTTTGTAAAGGGATCTGATAATCTTTTCCTAGATAAATTTATAGTGTAACAACCTTGTTGGACCCTAGGCAGTCAGAATGGAGTTTTAAGCTCTGGATGGCAATTCATCGAACAAGTACAATTTGATTTTTAACTGTTCAAACAAGTACAGTTGATTGTCTTATGAAAAAAAATAATGGCTCACATACCACAATTTGGTATATACATTGATACGATATAAATTCAGCTACAGGGAAGTTGTAAACACTGAAAAAAAGTTGTCAGCACGATGATACAGGGCCATAAGAACAGCAACAAAAAGGACCGAGTTTTAGCAAGGCGTAAATCGGTCCATAAGCACGCACAACGTCTCGTCCGAGAAGCTGCAGCGCCGAGGCTTGGATTCGGTAGAACGTCTCACCTTAGCCTGCTCCGGAGACGTCTCCTTTGTCCGCAGAGAGCAGCTGGCTTCCACTTCCACACCCGACGCCGTCCCGCTTGTCTTCACCAGCCTTGTTAAGAGCGGGCTCAGCCATGAATCCAACACGTTTGACATTTCTCTACCCAATTCCAAGGCAAAACTTTCTGTAATGGCTGAAATACAAGTCTGCTGTTGCTGGCATGGTGATTTATAAGCTCGGGGAGATATCAAGGTTGCGAGAGTGAAACAACGGCTTGTGAATACCGGGTCCTGAATCAGTGGTCAAGGGCTGCTGGCTGTCCTAACAAGGCCAAACAGGTTCAGAATATACGAACATGGGACGGCAGCCAAAAAAAAATATCTGTGCCAAGAATTAGATATTTTCTCAGACGCGAATGCTTTAAGCTAAATATCTGGGTCATATTAATTTGCAAACTTTCGTACCATTTATCTCTCTAAGGATTGATTAGGGGAAGATCTCTTTGCTAGAGAAGTCAAAAGGGTTGGAAGGAATTCCATGACTCACTGTCCCCCAGCGTGACTGGGACGGTTGGGATAAGAGTATGACTTATTTACATTTATTTTATTTCTGGTATTATACTTATTTTTTTATTTTTGACTAAAGTTAACTTTATCTCTTTTCATGTAAGAAATTACAAGACGTAATAAAAGAAGATACTACACTAGAGACTATATTTCAATATTCTAATACAAATAGAAGCTCCCCGATGAGGATGAAGGTAGCCAAAAATTGTAGAACCCTAAGACATAAGAGAAGTCTCCAATGTGTCAGCCAGATGCTAATAAACTAAAGCACAAATCTTTCCACTATTGGGTGCATCAACGGAAGCTTGGTAGTGGTGTAGCCCATCCGATAAAGGTGTCAAGGAGAGATTTTTCCCTCTTTTAGGTGTGTAGATCACATAAAACAAGTTTATAACAAACAATCATAAGCAAGAACTCAATCTCATGTCATAATCAGCATACAAACATAAGATTAACTTGAAAAAATGCCCTTTTCTATATTAATTATTAACTTAATCAAGTGAGAGAATACCTTTATAAGTGACAATATGAATAAGATCATTGTTTGCCCTTATACATGGTAATGAGGAGAGATCACCCCACAAACTGCTCATGCCCTAGCTCGCTCTCTCTATCTCTTTCTCTCTCACACACATATACACACACTCACCTTGGGAACCACATCGCTAGATCTCAAGCTATGACAGATGATCCAAGATGTGGGAGACAGGAGGGGAATGGGGAGGTTAGGGCTATTAAGCCCTATATAGGTTGGTTTCCCTTTCCTACATGGGTTAGGACTCTAGGATGTAGATGCCTCATCCATGTCATTCATATCAAATTGAATTTTGATTTAAACCTTTAGACCGACTATTAAACTAGTGTCACTCCCTATTAATAGGATATCATCAACATAGAGATAATAACATGAATCTACATGCAATGATCATAATCATTTTTAAAGTACCCATATTCACTAATCACTTTGTGAAAAGTAAATTATCATTACCTAGGTAACTATTTAAGCCGATAAAGAATTAATGAATTTACACATCTTATGTTCTTCTCCAAGAACAGTAATGCCCTTTGGTTGTTTCATGTAAATCTTATTCTTTAAATCACCATTTAAGAGGATATTTTGTACGTCCATTTGGTATAACTCTAAATCATAATAGGCTACTATAGGTAACAGACACCTTATTGATACAAATCTAGTCACAAGTAAGTAGGTTTCTTTGAAGTCAACTCCTCTAACTTATGTGAAACTCTTGGCTACCAATCTTACCTTCTACTTATGTATAAACTCGTCAGCCTTGAGTTTCAACTTAATGATCTACTTGCAACCAATAAGCTTCTTTTTACTGGGCAAGTCAACAACTTCCTAGAATTAACTCTTCATTATGAAATTCATTTCCTCTTGAATAACTACCTACGTAAACACTAGATTATGCCCCTACAAAAGGGGGATCTTGTAGGTTCTTGTAGTAGTCACATCACAATATATGTTATTTTAATTGTTGATTGTCGACTATTAGTACGACATTTGGGTTAGCATTAGAAATAACTGATAATCAAGTAAAATAAAACCCACTCTTGGTTTTGAGTAGTTTAACATGTTCATAGGTTTATTTTTTAAGATTTGAACTTTTAGAGAAACAAATTAATTCTTGATAGCTCTGCCAACTAGTTTGTGACTGATCTTGTCATATTTCAAAAGAGACAAAGAGGAGTGATTGAAGAGGAAAAGGGGAGAAGGACGAGGAGGAGAGAGAGGAGAGGAGAAAGGAGGAAAGGAAGGAGGGAGGGAGGAGGAAGAGGAGAAGAGGGAGGAGGAGGTGAAAATAAAGTGAGATGAAGTGGAGTTGGTGGCAAGGACGATGAATTTGGCGGCTGAAGTGGCAGAGTCGATCACAGAGGTGGTAGAGCCGATGGTAGGTCAAAGCTGAAGCTGCTATAAATGAGAACTAAAGGGATGATAAAGTTAAAAGGAAGAAAATAAGATAAAGGTATTTTAGATAATTCTTCTATGTGTGTGGAGGATAATACGTGCATAGGGCTATTTTGTGTATTATATAAAAAGAAAAAATATTTTAGGGCTATTTTAGTATATTTTTCTTCTTCACCTCTAGTTCTGCCACTATTTTGAATAGAAATTAATCTAAAAGAAGCTGATCTGCTTTATTCGGCAAAAATCCTGGTGATGTGAAGCGGGTTGGGAGGAATAATGCTAGAGTGGCATCAGATTTCATACATGATGACATTAAGAAACCCTTGAGGTTATATTTAAGGGAAAATTATTTAAATAATCATTAAAAATAAATAATTATCGAAATAACCTTCTTTGAGAAATATTTCCCAAAGTAGTGTTGATTTTTGCCACGTAGGTGCCTGTGTGTTTTTTAAAAAAAACTTTAATTGATTTCGTCCTTTAGAAGGACGAAAAGGACGAAATCATCTTTAAGTTGATTTCATCCTTCCAAAGGACAAAATCTATACAAATCACATGATTTCGTCCTTTAGCAGCTCTCCACTCATTTCGTCCTTCTAAAGGACGAAACCTTATTTCGTCCTTCTAAAGGATGAAATTGTCCTTGTCAATTCCAATTTACCTCATTCCGGCTTCAAAGATGATTTCGTAGGACAAAATATGATTCATAATTTTTTTAAAAATAACTTACGACTTTAATTAACACCTGTCCCTGTACATTCCACACATCAAGCTTCAACATCTACACAACATCAAATTTATCCACATCAACTATCATCTACACAACATACAAACAAGCATAAGATATAAATATTTATAAAATATATAAATCAAGCATCACATATATTAATAAAATGTTTAGTTCAAAACAAACATATGACAAATCTAATACACTCAATCTCTTCTACTCCTACATCCTCGACCTTGACCCCGACCCCGATGGTGATGTACTAGCCCCTCTTGCTCCTCATGGTCTGCCTGATCCTCTTGCTCATAGACCACTTGCTCCTCATGGTCCGCTTGCTCCGGCTCCGACTGCACATAAGTAACAGATAGCTCAACACGAGCTGACCGCTGTCGTCTATAATAGTATCAGATCTGGCTAGGGGTAAGCTACATGTGGAGTATCCAGAAATGATGAAAGTGGAGGAGAGGTAGGTGTTGCAGATGAAGATGGAATATCAGCTAATGGATTGTGCCTTGGCTGTGTATGAGCTGTGCCTTGTCAGTATGATAATGCCCATGAACGTCTGTAATCACCAACTGAAGGAGTGGCAAGCTACTAAGGACATCCTGATTTTGCTTGATCATCGACTGACATGATGCTAATAAAATCTCGCCCAAAGTATAAGTGTTAACGGCGTTAGTCAAATTTGCAAGTGTGCGTCGCGCTAATCCAAGCTATATAAAAATTAAAATAAAAGTTAGATAAATAATAAATGAGAAATAAGAAAATATTATTATATAATCAACAAAGGTATACTTACCAAAGCTACCTCAGGCGCACCTCTAGGTTGGTATAGTCATCTCCTCTACATCATCATGCGGTTTAATATATCACCACGTAATGGGTAAATACCATTGCATATATGGGTTACGAACATCTCGCGATGTTGTAGCCATCTCCCCTCGGATAATAGTGGCTCTCCTATCATCCCATTGAGCGATATATATTGCATGATGTATAGCCCAATCAGTAATATGGCGGCCTTGTCGAGTGATGCGATGGACAAACTCAACGGTATGAGATGGGACCTCTTGCTCTAAGTTAAGTTGGAGCATCACACGATCCAGCAAGTACATCTCGATAATCTCAAAATAGATAAGTGGCGTTCTCGAGAGCCACACATCTCGACCCTCGGTGCAGAGAGGAGGTAACACAACCAAAACCTCCAGCGAGTACAAGTGCCAAATAACCTACACATTTTATAAAGATAATTTAAGTTTAAATTACCTTATATATCTTATAATTATTGTATGAAATTTGATAATGAAATAAAATTACCTAATAAGGCCGCCGGTGGTCTAACTCTCCTCCATACAACTGGAGGACTCCTTGTGGATTTTCGATTTTTCTCTTCCGAACATTCCACCTTAAGGAGTCAAATTTACAACATGAGTTCAACATATCTAAATAAAACCATGTTAAAAAAATTAAGTGTTAAAAATAAAAATACCCAACCTCGCTGCTAATGGAGCACCCTCGACTAAGTGACCCATCTCAATACTTGGTCGGCCGAGTGTAAATGGTCCCACGACCATAGCTGTCACAAAATATGATAAAAATTATTAAAAAAATACAAAGTAATTATGCATGTAAAAACTATTTACTCTAACAAATTCATTTACTTGAAGAAGGGTTAGACATCCTACAATCCCCGAAGTCATGGCATGACATGTTTTCCCTAACTCTCGGTATAAAAATGCAAGAGTGGCACTGCTCCATGAATAAGTGTCTGCCATGTCGAAGTCTGCGAGAAGGGAGAGATATGCAACATATACATGGCTACTCGTGTTATCCGCAAATATCGTAGCCCCAAGTAAATGTAATAAATATGCCTGTGCATGGTGTTTGATAACTATCTCTGTGGCATCCTCTTGGAGCTCATGAAACTCACCTAAGAGCCATCTAAGGCTCACTTGGCTACCATGCATCACTGTAGTTGTAACGTCCGGGAATTTTCTAAATTTCTGAAGTCGTACACGGGGAAATTAGGGTGTAGGACCCCTTGATCTTCTCATAAGAATAACTTGATCATCAGTTGGAAGTCGTGGCTAAATCATATATATATGGAAAATAAATGGAAAGAGCTTCGAAACACCACCAAGAACGCGTGAATCGGAGTCCGGATGAGGGAGATATGACTGTTCAAAGTTAAACATAACATATAGGGCCCGTTTACCCGATTTAAACTTGCAATTGGGTCGTTTAAGTCGTTTTGTGGGCCCGAGTAATTACAGTTCCGAAATTATAATTTAATGGCCCAATTAAGTGGCCTAATTAGGGGAGTTTTGGCCAAATTTCTCATGGGATTAGGAGCCCTAATCCCATGCCTATAAAAAGAAATAATTAAGGCTTTTTGGGGGAGAGCTTTTGACGGTAAAGGAAATGATGGAATTTTCCGGTGAGACTCCGGAAAAACATTGGCGACGGTGGATCGATGACAACTCGGCCTTCGAGGTAGAATTTTGAATCGAAATTAAAGATATTTCATTATTAAAATATAAATCATTTTGTAAATAATGTGAATAGTAATTTCTGCAATCACTGTTCACTTTGATTGTACTGTTGCACTGGCCATGGCCGTGGAGGCCTTGGATTCAACGACCTTGCCGGCGGCGAATCGGCTACCGTTGTGCGGGCCATCGGATCGTCACAGTTTTAAAAAAAAGGGATCTGTGCGGCAGCATGGCTGGACAGAATCGCTGGAAGGTGGCGATTCGGTTAGGCCAGGCCCATCGGTTGGCTGTGGCGGCCAGCCATGCTGGCGCCTCCGACGGATTTATAAAAAAAAGAAAAGAAAAGGGGAGGCCACTTTGTCCCCAGCTAGCCACCGAACGGAGGCAAGACCGAGTCTGTCGGATTCGCCGGGCGACTGCGATCCGACCAGCCTTGGCCTCGCCCGATGGGACACCCAGGGGGAGGGAAGCACTGCCAGAGGCCATTCAGCCTCTGGTCGGTCGCGGGGAAGATGACCCGCTCGCGGGTCGTCTGCTCCCTGGACCGGGTCGGGTAACCCAACCCAATCCGGTCCGGTCCTGTTTAAAAAAAAAGAACAATTCACATTCTCTGAACCGGGTCCGGTTTAGGGGGTTAATTGTTTCAAAAAAACCCTAGAAAATTACTACTAGACCTAGAGAGGTTTGGGATTATTCTGACCAAGTTTCAGCTTGGGGAAAAATCCGAGAGATTATGAAATGACCTTTTTACCATTGTTCATTAAATTATCGTATAATATTAACTTACCCGAGTTTGAGGTGCTAGTTCAGGGGCGTATGAGTAGATTTAAAAATTGGAGAAATTTTTAGTAAGATCTTAGTGTGTTCCCTGAGTATATACTAAACTGCATAGTGAGGAAAAATCCCAGTGAGTAGTTAATTGACCCTTTTGCCCTTAGGGTTCACGACCCCGTAACATACTAGGAAAATTACACAGAGTCCATGAAGCCCAGTAGTACCCTTGAGTTGAATTTTAGACCCATTGGATGTCATTAAGGTCTTAAACCAAATGACAGGAATACCCCTTTGAGTGGATCTGCCCACATTCGTATGAATAGAAGTGCGGGTCAGTTTGAGAGTAGAGCCTCCTGAGAGGATTATGACTTAAAATAAATAAAAGGGTTGTTAGATGACTAAATGACCCAATGGAGAGTATCATACCTTATATGGTAGAATTACCTTAATGCCCTTAGGGGCAATATGTTCTGTTTCTGCCAAAACTAATAACCAAACCCCTAAGCATTAGGGTATGCTATAGTGACGTGGAATGGCTTCAGAAGAAATGGGTGTGACTAGTAAGTGATACGAAGACCTTGTCAAGTCACAGTGCCACGGGAAACAAAGGGGAAAACCATAATTCTCAAGGTTTAAGGCAGTGTATTACACGTGTCTGCAATCGAGTACATCAATCGACTAGAGTGTTATATATGTAACTCGCGGAATGCGTTAGAGTCGTTTACACTCTTGGGCTTGAACTAGCTGAGCCCTAGCCCTGCAAATGAGTGCAATGGGCCTTTATTCATTATTTATGCACTAGTGTGAATGCATGTTATTTATGTTGATTATGCTGATGCATGATTTTATTATTGATGCTTTGATTTATATTAGTAACTTAAGGTTAATAAAGACTAATCAAGAGATTTTGGTTGTCGTTAGATTGAGGGGAGAACACCTAATTAAGATAATGACTAAAATGCCCTCTTTAGGGTTGGGACCAGTTCATGGAGTGAACGGGGCCCTGACATAGAATTTGACCTTGGTTAATGAACCGAGGGTGGTTATGGGAGGTTCTCTGAGTCATAGCTAAGTGGATGAGCTATTTAGTGGGCCGATTCACAAGGTGAAGAGGACCCAAATGGTTGAGCGTATACTTGACTAGATGGAAATAATCTAGTCTAAGTTTCAGATATTTGGGGGAAGTCAATAGTTATAAAGACCTTAGGCTTCTATGGATGTATTAGTAATGTCTTATGAGACATTTTCTCCGAGAGTTGGGATGGTGGAGATTGTGATATGCTTCTTCATCGCCACGATGGTTTGGGCATTGACTAGAGGGTCTTTACCACTGGTCTCCCGTAGGTCTTCCCAAGACTATTTAGTACGTACGAAAAGCGGAGTTGTATGAGCATCATGGAAGGCTTGTGCTTCTCGCCAATCTGTGTCCATGAGCATAGTTGGGATCCTCTTCTTCAGATTCGTGGTAGGCTATTGAGACCCTTGGGGATTTGGGTTGAGCTGCTGTTAAGTAGTCTACTCCTGCTGCACAAGTATTGTCTCATCAATAGGGACTGGACCCTAAAAAGGCTCCACATGATCCATATGATCTGTGGAGAATTAAGATGGTTAAGAACATATAGTTATATCTAAAATAGAGAATAAATAAAAAGACTAATTGTATGTTGACCATTCAACGGGAGGGTTTCTACATGATTTACTATTATGCCCACTTTGTTTGCACCTCCCACAGTTATACCCTGCTCTACCATCTCTCTCCATGGTCACAAGGTCCATTATATTCCTAATACAAACAGATCATGGGCGACTGGGTTGTCTTGTTGCTCTTTGAGGGAATAACACATAAGGTATATCTCTCTCCCAAAACTCCCGACCACGAGGAGAGTAGAATTGTGTCGAGTACACATTTTTATAAGTGGTCAATGTGTAATAAAGTCCTGCCCGTATAGGCTCCCGCCGCTTTCTCCACATGGCAATAAGGTGCGAGGAAGGATACAAATAAACTTGAGGGAGATTGCATGTACAAGCACGAAGAGCCACATTCACCACAATCTTCCGTCCACACATTGACATCACTTCGTACTCATTGCGGTTGATCCTGTTAACTATATAGTCCCCAAATTTTCTTGTTTGTTCTCTAATTATCCCTTCCACTCTAGGAGTATACGAGGTGGCCATGGCATCCGAGGTAGAAGATCATTTAATGAAGAATTTTACTACCCGATAAAAAGTAGCTAACACTAAAGCCTACATGGGTAATCACCGTGCCCGCTTCAAGACACTATTTAAACTTTTAGCCATATTTGTAGTCGTCATGCCAAATCTTATAAAACCATCATGAGCAAGAGACCACTGTGCAGGATGCAATTCTCCTCCTAAGAGGAGCTGCTTTTTCCTAGGACTCTCCTGACTAATCAAGTCCATTTTAGCATTAAATTGTTCCATTGTCAGTGCACAAGTTGTTGCCCCAATCAAGTCCATAAGTGTATCATTTTTAAACTCCTTCTTAAAGTTTGTGTGGGTTAGCCCACCTAGGTGCATTGGTCCAACATCTCTCTCCCCCACAAAAGTGGGTTGGCCCAAGGGCCTAACATGTAAGGCCAAACTAATGCCTTATATACCAACACCATCAACTTCACCTAGGCGATGTGGGACTATTCACTCCTTCAACCAATTCCCATGTGTTATTCTCATTCAATCTGAAGTGGGCTTGGGCTCTCTCTCTCTACCAAATGGGCTTGACCCACTTGAACAATATGGGCTTGACCCACATATCCATTATCATGCCCATCTAACAAAATGGGCTTAACCCATTTCTTAATGCCCACTTCTAACAATGCCTTCTGAAGCCCCTTAGGTCGATTTGAAATAACTACGACATTCGTCATGCCCATAAGTACACTATCCCTTAATTCACTTAAGAACCATTTCCAATTGTTTCCATCTTCTTTTGCTACTATCCCGAATGCTAGAGGAAATAACCCATTATTTTCGTTTTTAGCCGTTGCAGCCATAAGAGCTTCGGGATACCAGCCAAACAAGTGAGTGGCATCGACACCAATCACCGGGATGCAATGTCGAAACCATACTATAGATGGCCCAAATTCCCAAAACATCCTCTTAAATCTCCTACACGTGCCACCATCTACACGAGTTACTTTATAATACTCCAAGTTGTAGTAGGTGCCGGTATTCGTATATTGCACTGCCCTGAGGTACATTGGCAACAATTTGTATGATTCCACCCAATCCCCATAAATGGCCTTTATGGTCATATTCCTTGCTACCCATGCTTTCTTATAAGATATGTCAACATGAAACTTCTTCTTCATTCTTTGAATAATATCACCTGGTGTGAAAGTTACTTCGGCTTGGATGGCTGGCATTATGTGTAATGACTCGTTTTTTTATTATGTCTAACCTGAGGGGTTAGAGGTAATTAGATAAAATTTTAAATAAATTTTAGATATTTTTAGAGTTTAAAACCTCTGTACATGGGTAGATCTCGATTAAACGAGTGTAACGAATAGAAGAACACGAGAAAAGGAGGTCGGGACCGAAAATTACGACCTCGGGAAGCATATAATTTAGGCGGGACTCACTTGAAAGGAGTGAGATAAAGTGATTTAAGTGGGCTAGAATCAAAGGTCTTGTCGATACGAATCCAACGGTACCAAGAACGTGCAAAATGGATTCCGGGGTAGGAAGTTACGTGCGTTTGACGATTGGTATATAAATAAAAAATAAAAGGGAAAAGGTCGCACGCGCTAGCCCGCGCACGTAATGCGTAGGCGCAACCCGTGTAATGTGCGGCTTTGAGCCGCACCACACTTTACAGTGGGTGCCGCCACCGAATCACTGGTACCACCGTTTCTGGTGGCACGACATCGCTGTTTCGGGCGGTTGAGGGCTATAAAATGCCCTCTTCTGCCAGTTTTTCAGTGAGACCTTCATTTTCTCTGTTTCTAAGCATTCTGAGTCCGATTAAGGCCGTTCAAGAGAAGTTCTTAAGTAAATCAAGCATGCTCTATGTAATAGAGGGGTCCTTTCTTTGAGTTGGAGACCATATAAGGAGGAAACGCCCCAAGTCAAGGAGAGGTTCTACCCATCATCCTCAAGCACAAAGAACTTATTCTTCTTTGTCTCTGATCATCCTAACTTTGATTTAGTCGGTTCAAGAGGCGTTCTTGACTAAATTGAGTGTGTTCTACTCAATGGAGGGGTCTGTTCTCTGAGTTGACGAACACATGAGGAGAAAATTCCTCGATGTAAGGAGAGGTCCTGCTCGTTATCCTCGAGCATCGAAGAAAGAAAAAGAGGCTAGGAATAAGAGGGGATTCCGTCCTCCGTTACCTGGCTGAATCAAGAGAAGTGGCCGAAGTAGGGGAGGCTCTACCCTCCACCGAAGGGCCATGATGTGTGAGGAACATCCCCTAGTAGGGGAGGTTTTGGCTGCTGCCCACGGGAGCAGAAAATGAGAAGAGTCTCCTGGAAGGGGAACATTCGTGCGTCGTCTTTTGATGCAAGGCGAGGAACGTATGGAGGCTAGAAGAGGCTCCATCCACTACCTACGGATCCCAAGGGGAGGATGCCCAGAAGGAACTAGCAACCCCAAATGTCGCTACCTTGCGAGACATCTGGGGAGTAAGCGTATCTAATCTCCCATTTAAATTATAGAGCTGCATGTGCTAAATTAGGATGTGTGCTATGTCATGATACTTTGTATTCTGATCTACTATGTTTTGATGTGACTTGTTTATGTTCTACCTTGCTCTAGGGTAGAGCGAGATGTGTGGTGTGTGTGTCCGGTCTCAGCTCAGTGATAGAGCGAGACGGGTGATGTGCTCAGTCTCAGCTCAGTGATAGAGCGAGACCTGTGAATATGTTCTGTCTTGTTCTATGGTAGAGCGAGACGTGTGGTGTGCATGTGGTCTTGATTTAGTGATGGAGCGAGACATGTGTATGTGGTTTTGATCCCGCTCTCTAGTAGAGTGAGAAGTGTGATTTTGAAGATTTATTAACTTCCGTTTGACTCCGATAGATTACGAGCTTTAGTATGATTTCGATTTAATATCAGTATATATGTATTTTAACGTATATGATTTTTGTGATGCTTGGTGTATGTAAGAGCCGTTAGGCAGAGCTATGTTCGGATCTGATCGCATTGGAATAATATTGTGAATATTATCCAATGCATACGTAGGTAACCAAAGGCAAGGTAACATTGACCCGATCCAAATTAATTATAATTATAAGTTTTATTCAAATTTATACGCGATAAACTATGAAGGTTCGTCATGTGTATGTGAACGTTATAACCAAGTCTATGTACGGGGAAGCTTTGAAGCTCCATAGTGCGTAGATGGACATTGTACCTCTCACACACAGATGATGATTCCTGGCTTAAGGAAAGAAAAAAATTATATTAGATATTTTTCTGGACCCTGGCTTGGGTCGGGGCGTTACATTATGACCTTCAAAACAAATGATACACTACACTGCCTATGATCAGTGCTAAGCTGTGCATTCCGACATGTGTGGTCACCTCCATATGTCTTCAATTTAAAGTACCCTACACCCTTCTTTATTGAGCCATGAACTCTCCAAGGGCAAGTACTATCAATGCACTTCACTGTATACTCTGACATATTTGTGCACATAACCTTGTAGTCGACATGATTCTTAATTGAAAACTCCCTCAAGGCTGTGACAAATAGATCTTTATTCTCAAAGATACCCCCAACATATAACTCTTATTTGTTTTGTTGGTCCATATCCATGGCATAATTAACTACCACATCTATCTCCTCATTTGTGATATGTGCATAGAGTGGCTCCTCCTCGTCATAGTATGGCAGCTCTTCATCCTCCACATTCATGTCATTTGCGGCAATTACATTGTCTACCATATCATCCCCCTCGCCATTAACCATCTGTTGAGTACTTTCTTCGCCTCTGACCCCTTCTTCGTTCATGTTGTACTCTTCTTCACTTGCTTCGTCAATATTATCTTCACCTTCATTGGCCTCGTTTAAATCAACATCTGCATCATGGACATAAAACACCCCTACAAAATGAACATCATATACATATTCAATTCCATATGACTTAACCCTTTCTTTAAAACCTAAAAATGTTATATTCATTTATGAATATGTATTTCACCTTTGATTTAATGGTCCAACATCGGTATGTCCAACATGTGTGTAGGGGTAATGAATGCACATCGAGCTTTGAGTTCCATACCATGCACCGCCTTGAGACATTTGAAGGCTAAATGGCTCATGTGCATGTGAAGTATACCTTCCACATTACACACAAAATTCAGAATTTAACATCCAATTTTCTTCGACAATTATAAGATTAAAACATTATTCACATCTTAATAAACCTCAACTCCAATTAGGTCTACTTCTATCATTAATAGGTGCAGACGACCTATGACATTCATTTGAAGCTACTGTCATCGATAAATTTCCTTCTTCTTCATCATCCACTGGCATTTGTATATGCATTCCACTGTTCACATTTCTTTCAGAGCTCCTATGAGAGCTTCTGTATGAACTACTTCGCCTTTCACTAGGCACTCGGGCTTCTTTTTCAAAAAATAACTCGAAACAAATTATATGAGGTAAATTGTGAAAAATAAAACTCATTGATGCATCATCATTTATACATACTAGTCCTATTCTCTATCCATATATCGGAATATTACATTTTATAGTAATTTTCCATCTTCGATCTCCTCCAACTCTGCTAGCTACTTGCATCTCAAATTCATCATAAGTAGATGGTTTCTTAATTAATAATCCATTTGTGTGTCCTTCATAGTGAAACATAAATGTAAGATCCCTGAACTTGATCCGTTCTATTTTGTTCTATTTAATTGCTTTTATGCGGTTTAATGCTAATTCTGAACGGTTTTGGACTATTATCAAACTTTAAGTGGTTAACAACGGTTTTAACCAAAAAAATTCTTCACATTTGAAGTTTTTAAGTTATTTAAAATTTTTAGAATTTTCACTATTTTCCTGAAAAATTAGGGTTGGCAGGACCCACCGTGGGCCCCATGGGCAAAATTGGGATTTTTAGCCATAAGTGTCCCTAACATTAACCTAAGACCTTGGGTAATTATTTTAAAATTTTTAGACATCAAATTGAGTTTCAAATAAGCAAGTTTTACCTTTTTTAGTATAAAATCTTATTTGTACCTCATTAGTTAATTAGGTGTACCCCACCCTTTTACTATAAAAGGAAAGGACCAACCACTTTCCCAATTGGGAAAGGGCTGAGACCTAGAGTTAGGAGCCTATCCCCATTTTCCTAAAGGAGAAAGGAGATTAAGGTATGATTTTGCTTAACATTTCATTAATCCATTAGGGTTTTGCTTAAATCTTTCAAATCTCTTCCTTTGCTTTAGATTAATCTCAATACCTTGAAGTTTCACGCAGGGAAAGGGAAGGAAGAAAGAGAAGGGAAAGCTAAATATTCAATTGCATAAACCAACCAAGGGAGGGGACAAGTCTCTTATGGGGAGCCACGCCCTCCTACCTTGGGAAACATGCTGCTAGTGGGCCCGGCTATTCCGTTGTCCACTAGCTTCTCTAACACAGTTTAATAATGCAATACATATGCAAATACTAATATAATACAAAGGAAAATAGCCTAATATACTAAAATAGAAGGGAAATGAATAGTCTGATGCACAACACTCCACCATGCTTCCGCTATTCTCCTTGTCCTCAAGGCGACCAAGCCGGATAACGAGCCATGAACTCATCCTCAGGCATCCAAGTGGCATCCTCAAGTGGCTAGCCCTGCCAAGAAATCAAAACCTCTGTAATGAGGCGATCCGAACGGCGAACCTGACGCTTATCAATTACTGAGGCCGGACCCAGATTTGCAGGTGGGACCAATCCCATCAAAGGAGGTGGTGGAGCATCAGTGGTGAGGGAAGCGTCCCCCACACATCGACGGAGTTTGGAGACATGGAAGACGGGATGGACTCAGGAACCAAGCTGTAGAGCAAGACGATAAGCCACCAGGCCAACACACTCCTCCACTGTATATGGACCATGGAAACAAGGGGCGAGCTTGGAATGCTCGGGCTAAAACAAGGATGTCTGTCACTAAGGTAGGACGAAGACATAAACAAAGTCGCCCACAGTCCCTATTAGTGTGGTGGCCATCATAAATCTGTTTCATCCGGTTCTGAGTAGAGGATAAGTTCTCCTTAAGCTGACGAAGAACCTCATCCAGTATCTGGAGCATATAATCCACCTCAGCCATAGAGGGGAGGTGAGGGACATAGGATAACACAATTGGAGGTGGACGGCTATACAACACCTCAAAAGGAGTGAACCCGACATGAGTATGATAGGCAGTGTTATACGACCAATCTGCCCAAGGAAGAAGCTGAAGCCATCAGCAGAGCGGAGGTACTGTTCTAAGCAACGGTTCACCACCTCTGTCTGACCATCTGTCTGTGGATGGTAAGCGATACTCATGTGGAGAGTAGTACCCTGTACAGCAAAGAACTCCAGCCAAAACTGAGATATGAAAATTCGGTCACAATCCGAAACAATAGTGTGAGGCATGCCGTGGAGTTTGACCACCTCACGAACATAGAGCTCTGCCACTGCCTTGGCGGTGAATGGGTGCCCCAGAGCGCAAAAGTGAGCATACTTGGACAGCCGATCCACCACCACCAGAATCACCGACTTGCCGTGCACCATTGGTGAGGCATCTACAAAGTCCATCGAAACATCCTCCCAAACCTTGTCAGGGATGGGTAAGGGCTGAAGTAATCCGGCAGGGGAGGTCGTGGTAGCTTCAACTCTCCGACATACATCGCAAGCGGCAAAATACTCCTGAATGGCCCATCATTCCAACCAAATGCCCCCTTCTTTAGAAGTTCTATAAGGGGCCGGGCAATCTCTCCATACCGGTTGATGAACCTCCTATAGTAGCTAGTGAGGCCCAAAAAACCCCGTAGCGCACTGACACATGTGGGCGGCGGCCAAGAGAGCATGGCAGCCACCTTCGACGGGTTAGTGGCGACGCTGTCCCGCGAGATGATATGTCCAGAATAATCAACTGTGGGTTGTGAAAGGAACACTTCAAATGTTTAAGAAATAAAGAGTTATCTCTCAGAATAGAGAAGACCAACCTGAGATGCTTCAAGTGCTCCGCCCATGACTGGCTATAGACAAGGATGTCGTCAAAGAAGACCGAGATATAGCGGCAGAGGAAAGGCCTGAAGAGATCATTCATGAGGCTCTGATAAGTATAATTTATGCGTTATTTTACCCTTAATTATTCTATTTTCTAGTCTTATTTAAGTGTTAATATAGGTTAAATTATTAGATATTAAATTTAATTAGGTTAGAAAAAGCTTCCATGGTGTTTTGAATTAAATTGGCTTATTTTGCAAATTCTTCATTGGCGTTCGAACGGGGTCACTTACCGATCGATCGGTTACACGTAAATTTGAAGAAAATACAGTATAGGCGTTCGAACGGGCATGCAGGGCGTTCGAACGGCATAACGCGCAGTTTCCTTATTTCAGTCAATTTTGAGTCTTTTTCATATTGGACTTCTTTCTTACGGATCTTAGGCCTATATAAAGACATATTTTGCACGAAATTGAGAGAAAACAAGTAGATTTTCTGAAGAAAAGAAGGAAGAAGAAGATGGAGAAAAACTCAAAGCTTTCAATGGAGATTCAAGTGCTTTCTTCTACCATGGAAGGCTAGGTTTTTCTTTTACTTAGAAGTTGATGAAGCTATAGATAAGTTTCAGTTTCTTTTCTTTTTAATTTAGATCTCAGTTGTGAATTATGACAATTGTATGATAAGGATTTCCTTTTTAATGGAAGAGCTTTTCATGTTTATTAAAATCTATGTTGATTTATTGTCTTGTAGATGATAGATTGATGTGGTTTTGATATTTACATCAATTCTAATTTCTGTGATTTAGATGAGATGGTCATACAATAGTTTTAATGTTCAGATAATTAAGGACTTGGATGAGTTATACTAAGATTAGACGGGTCATGCCTATAGCTATTTAGTGTAGATGATTCGTGCTATTGTCGAAGATAGTTCATGCCATGGAAATTAATTAATGATTCTTTTTGAAGTAATTCTAGCTTGTAGCTGAGAATACTTGTTCATATTCACACTAGATTTAGATTAAAAGTTAAGGAATTGTTATGGTTCTATAGTGGATTCGATTTCCTAAGTAAAATCTATCACATTAATCTTTTATTTTTAAACTAGTTGATTCTTTTCCTTTACTTAATTAAAGTTTATGTTCTTTTTAGTTTTTAATCAGTAAATTTCACTTTAGATTTAGTAATAATTCATCCGTCCCTGAGGTTCGACAACCCTTAAATACTCATCCTAGTACAATTACCTTGTACACTTGCAAAGGGTTTAATTATAAACAATCAGGCTCTGAAAGGTAGAGGGGGCATTGGTCAGCCTAAAGGGCATGATGAGGAACTCAAAATGGCCGTAATGAGTCTGGAAGGCAGTCTTGTGGATATCGGCTGGCTGCACCCGAATCTGATGGTAACCTAATCGAAGGTTGAGTTTATTGAAGACCGTTGCACTAGCCAGCTCATCCAAAAGCTCCTTGATCACGGGTATGGGATATTTGTCCTCGACGGTGATGGCATTCAAGGCTCGGTAGTCCACACAAAACCGCCAAGTACTGTCCTTTTTACGAACCAGCAACACTAGGGAGGAGTAGGAGCTTGTGCTAGGGCGGATGATATTGGACTGAAGCATGTCAGCCATGAGGCGCTCTATCTTTGACTTCTAGATGTGAGGATAATAGTAAGGATGGACATTGGCCGGCGATGCCCCAGAAATGATGGGGATATGGTGGTCGTGAGGCTGCACTAGAGGAAGACCCTTCAATTTAGCAAACACATCCCGATTTTCCGCCAATAGGTCAAGAAGATCTGGAGGAGGCTCATCTTGAGGCACCTCAACTGTTGCCCACTGCTGCAATAGGAATCCCTAGGATGCGAATTAGAAGAAAGAACTCAGCAACTGGGCTGGGAGAAGGGTGCTTGGCCAGGATCCTTTAATCCGAACCCACTGCCCCTGAACTTCAAATTCCATAACCATATCTGTAAAGTTCCACACCACGTCATCGAGCTCCTGTAGTCACTTAACTCCTAACACCACGTCCGACCCTTTCGTGGGCAGCAAGAAGAGGTCGGTGATGAAGGTGTGGCCCTAGATGGTGAGGGCGGCCTGAGCACATACGCTGGAGCTCCTGAGATGCTTCCCATCACCGATCAACACATTGAAGGGCTTCGAATCGGACACGAAGCAGCCAAGACGCTAAGCCACCTTGTCATTGATGAAGTTGTGGGTGGAACCGCTATCGATCAAGATGGCCACTTGCTGCTGCATGAGGTGGCCTTGGACCCGCATCGCACGAGGAGTGAATGCCCCCAAAAAGGCATGTACAGAAATCTCGAGCAACACTTCGTCATAGTTGGAGGAGGCCGCCCCGTCCGTCACGTCTTCCTCCTCGATCTCCTTCATGAGGAGGCTGCCTTTGATGGAACAATGGTGTCCTGGAACAAAATTTTCATCACAACATAAACATAGCCCATTGGACCGATGCTCCTCCATCTATGCCGGTGTAAGACGACGAACAATCTGGCCTGACAAAGGGGGGCTATTGACCAGGTCGGCCTAGTGCTGGGCTGCTGGTCGGGGCAGCAAGGGGGTTAGCACTGATATTGGAACGTGGGAAGGGCCCCAACCAGCCCCCTCTCTGCTGCCTAGCCAATTTCTCCTCTTCAATCCGTGCATGCCACACAACATCTTGCATACTGGAGCAAGGAAAGTGGTGCATCTCCTAAAAAATCTCTGGTTTGAGACCTCTCTTGAATGTGCCTACCAAGGCTGCCGCTGGCCAATCAGGGAGGTGGTTGGCCACCTTCATGAACTCTGTGTAGTAGGCCCGGACGGTGGTGGTTTGGCACAGTGTGGAGAGCATCTTGTTGAAGTCCTGGAACTCATTGAAGCCAAACTAAATGCACAGCTTGTCAGAGAAGGCAGCCCAAGTGGGGTAGCGCACCTCCTTCTCGAAACTCTGGAACCAAACAGAAGCATCCCCGTCTAGGTGGAAGGTGGCTATGCACAGCTATTCAGCCTCCCAGTGCATCCCCTGGTAGGCGAAAAACTTTTCAGCCTTGTACAACCACTCCACTGGGTCATCATTCCCATTGTAGTGTGGGAACTGTAGGCGAGCCAAATGAGGTTCAGCCCCTCCTCGTGGTCCCAGGTACTCATCCTAGTTGTCCTCCATCTCCTGAAACAAGTTTCTTGGAGGCGACATCATTGGGGGATTTTCCCAAACACCTGGCGTGCCTCGTATCTCCCATGCCCGGCGCCTCCCATCCAAGGCTTGGTCGATTGTGCCAAAGCACATAGGACTAGGGTTGCATCGCGATTTGGTTCCAGGCGGTTCCCGTAGGAACCAAACCGAACCGAATTAAAGAACCGAGATATAGAAACCGAACCGACATAAGAACCGAAACCGAATAAAAACAAAAACATTTTGATTAAATTACTTTAATTAATCAAAATCATAGTACAAAATTGCAACATTAGCCATTTATCACATACATTTAAAGATAAAAATTGATAAAAGTTTGTGCAAAATCTCTGGAGCTCTGTCCTCACTCAGGTGATCAAAAGTCGCACCATCCATTTCATCCGTTGCCATGAAGATAATTTGTTGTCTCTCTATGCTCATCAAATCCCCCTTCATTTATAATAAGAAATAATTACAAAATAGAGGTGCATCTGTAGCACAAACAAGTTATCCATCCAAACGATTAAGCATCATCAGAATCAAAACCAACTTCCCAACTGATCCTTGCAATGCAGTGGCTGGACAGTGATCCAAAAATTAAAAAAACTGCCTCGTGTGATCCCCTCTTACCTCTCAAACAAAATATCAACTTTCATTAGCCTTTCATTAGAACTTTGCCATGCGAGCGCACCCAACATGGAATAGGCCACAACATCTGATCCCGACAAGATGAAAATGTATCAGCCTTCGATTGTCAATGCCACAACACCGTATCTACTCGTGGATCTAGCGAGCTCGGATCATCGAACAGGTCCTTCATGGCGAAAAAAACACCTCTCCTTAGACCAAAAAGAGCAGGGTGAAGAGGATCTATGGCATCCTGCAATGAAAATATGAAAAATTAACCGGATCAGAGAATATATGGAAAGACAAATCAGAGAATGAAAAAAAAACATGCGCAAAGTAGAATGAAATAATAACGAAGATCAAAGGAAACATAGATCGGCATATATGAAAAGACAGATCAGAGAATGAACTCACCAGATCTGGGATCTAAATAGAGAAAAAATGAAGGCCACAGAGGTTGGCGGCCCCCCTAGACGGCGCCATGGAAAGACCGGAAGGAGGAAAACATAGAGAGAAAGGGGAGGGAGGGAGATGAAGATCGAAGAAGCCACCGTGCCACAACCGCCCGCTTAGGATGGGTGAGATTTGGGATTAGGGTTGAGAAACGATGAAAGCCGAAAGTGAAACAGGGCTTTATATATAGGCGTATATTTTCGTTCGGTTCGGTTCCAATTTCGTTTTATTTTTTGTAAAACCTAACCGAACCAAAATTCATTCGGTTTTTTTTTCTTTGAAACCGAACCAAACCGAACCGCTAAATTTCGGTTTGGTTTTACCCGGTTCAGTTCCGATTTTTTGGCGCAGCCCTACATAGGACCTTGGGGAAGGTGCATATCCCTGTTTGCCGAAGCCAGAAGGTCAGAGCCATGCAGTTTGGGGGCCTGGGACAGCTTCCCCTTCTCCATGACAGCTGTTGGTAGTCTGGGCAAAAGAGGTGTTGTGCTCTCTGCCTGGAGTTGAGCCACGGCCAGGCCCAGAGCATCGACCTTGGCCATGCCCATGCTCAAGGATTTGATCTCAGCCATGATTTGTGCCCGAGTAGGTTCACCGGTGGTCTCTGGAACTGTCTTCGGGCTGTCCACTGAGGCGAGAGCCTCCTTCTCAGGTGGAACTTCCGAGGCCGCGACTGCTTGTTTGCCTCGTGCCATGGCTGGGGATCATAAAAGCTCTGATACCAATGATGTGCCCGAAGTTGCACAATCGGTACCTTGGAGTTTCATGAAGTGAAAGGGAAGGAAGAAGGAAGAAAGAGAAGGAAGATGGAAGAAAGAGAAGGGAAAGCTGAATATTCAATTGCTTAAACCAACAAAGGGAGGGGACGACTCTCTTATGGGGAGCCGCGCCCTCCTACCTTGGGAAACATGCCACTAGTGGGCCCGACTATTTCGTGGTCCACTAGCGTCTCTAACATAATTTAATAATCCAATACATATGCAAATACTAATCTAATACAAAGGAAAATAGCCTAATATATTGAAATAGAAGGGAAATGAATAGTCTGGTGAACGTGCACAACAAGTTTTCACTCAAAAACTACTAATTTGGGTTTCTATTTCAAAACCTAATGTTTGAAATTTCGTTTTTGGGTCTCTTGAACCCTAGATCTACTTGTTCTTGAAGGGTTTAGGTGTTTTAAAAATTGGATTTGTGAAGTATCAATAAAAATCATGTTTTTGGGTAGGTTTTGAAGGAATTTAGGGAGCCATTTCGAATCAAGAACTTGCTGGAAGGTAAGTGTTTGTGTCTCAAATATTGTAGTGATTCAGATTTAAGTTTTGATGTGGTTTTGGAATGGGTTCCATGATTATGAGCTTTAATGGTGATTTGTGAAAGGTGTAATCTTTGATGCGATTTCTTGAGGTTTATGTTTAGTGATGGTTAGATTTGATGTTCTGGAAGTATGGATTTTATTATCATGAAGTTTGGGGATGAGATTTGATGTTTTATGAAGTGTATGTGAAGTTTTGGTTTTGAATTCGAAGTGGGGAAGACGAACCAGAGCCACTGTGTTGGCGTTCGAATGGCCATACATGTCGATCAAACAGCAGTACTGCAGTTTTTGGCCATTTTGTTTCTTTGGTTTATTTTTATATTTTTACTCTTAAATATCATTTCCAATGTTCATGTTGAGTAGTATAAGGTAGAATGAGCTACTAGAAGGGTATGTTATTGATGTTAGAAATTATGAAGAATATTTAAGTATTATATAAAATTGCATGTTGTTGGCTATACATGTTAGAATGACTATCTTGAATCTATGATTGGATGATTCCTTATGTTTTAGCATGATTTCAACAAGATTACAACATGAGAATGAACTGATATGACATAATGTAATGCGATTAAATTATGGGTGATTGATGATGCTATGTGTAGATTCAAGTGTGGTGTGAATATACTTGCATGGGCTTAGCATGAGGTTACACTTGACTTGATTGACGTTTTTCAATGGTTTTCACCCATGATTTTAGTTGGAACCATAATTAGATGTTAATGTGCATGTGTGGTATGGTGAGGTGTTAATTACAAGACATGTTCATATGCTTAGAGTTAAATGTTTCTACCATGTACACACACATGTGGGGGATGATTATGATGATGTTTAGTATTATGATTATAAATTATGCATGAGGGGCTAGATTGAGCACTTATCATGAATTAGGATTCATGTATGTCTTGCCCACGTATATACCATGTTGGATGCTTCATGAAACGAATTTTTGATTGAGACTTTATCGAGATTAGCTGTGTTTGATCGATTGGATGAAATGATGTGAGATTGCGTGCCGGATTGGTCGATCGTTGGCTTATCAGAATTTGGTTGATCTGAAATGACATGATTTCAATTTGAGTTCCTGTGTGGAACATGGATACTCCCTGAGTTGAGTCGATCTAAATTGATATTGAGTTAAGTTGAATGGAGACGTTTGATATTGAGTTAAGTTGAATAGAGATGAGTTATGTACTTGTCTTGCAGTTGAGATTGTCTTGAGATAATCATCTGAACCCTGAGAATCCAGAGTGGTATGCCTTTGTGCACCGGTTACCACGTATTCTAGGTTCCATGTGTAGGAATTTGGATTCTTCCAGCCGCAGAAGATGTTCCTGGGTGAACACACATGCTCTAGGTTCTCTGTGTGAGATTCAGACATTCCTTGGCCAGGATTATCCAGGGCGAGCAGATTTAGGGGCTGACTACCCCAAACACTTTATGTTTCCTGTGTAGAAATCGAACTATGTTCAACCTGTGTGGCTTGATTGTATTCTCTCCATGATGGAGACATTCACCATTTGTTGATGATGCATGTGTATGAGATTATATTATTCCCAGGTTACACAGGTTATATGGGGATAATTGTGATTGTGTAACACATGTGAATATGAGTTATTATACATGAATTAGTATCGTGTGATTGAGACTCTTATTGTGCAGGGTGAATGATCTATGGATGAATGATACGAGTATGCATTATGTGATTTTGTGTTGGGTACACGTGTTATGCAGGTTGAATACTATGAAGGAGAATGACTTGATATGCATAATTGTGAATGTGATTGTGTGAGAATCACTTATTAAGCAAGATGGATTTTATGCCATAATGTGGTTATGCATGCCATAATTAGTATGAATGAGATATTTATATGCAGGTTGACTACTTATGGGTAAAAAGTGGGATGGTAAAGGAATTAATCAGAAATGTGAATATTAGGTGAAATGTGGATTTGAATTACCATGTTGATGTGCCGTAATTATTTTTCTGATTAATATTACCATATTTCAAAACTTACTGAGTTTTACACACCCCTCTTTTGTGTTTTGTTTTGGGGTTGCATGGTACAACATACAGTTGATCAAGATTCCCTGTATGAGGGATGATCGGGATATGCAGGGGATTAAGCATGGATGCTTCTGGATGTTATTTTGTCTTCTGATTTATGCTATTTTGATCATAGAACACTTTGTGTGGGTTACTATGTTTCTGACTCGTGTGTATCTTCTACTTTTAGACTTGTATGAGATTTTTTTATTCGAGCCACATGTCGCCTCAAGGATGTTATGTATGTGGGTTGAGAGCGAGGATTTACTTTAAAGATATTATCCTCTTTTATTTTACCTTATTTCTCTTGCTCAAAGGATTAAAGGTGTGTGACACCGTGTATGTGTTAAATACCTGATTAAGGGGTTAAAGTCTTCCGCAATGCAATCTTGTCGCCCCCATGTGTGGTTCGACCGACCCCTAGATTGGGTTCGGCTCGGGTCGGGCGGGTGCCAGGGCGTGATAATAAAAATAACCATTGCTTCTACCATCTATATTCCCTTAATTCATAAGCAATAAATTACATAAATAATGCATTCATCAATTACCTCAAAATAACTACTTTACTTAACATAACATGAGATTAATCGAGCTTAATATAAAAACTAACAGTAAATAAATCAATTGCATACTATCAAAATCAGATTTTTAAGTTAAAAACTAGCATCATAATTCACAAAAAAATATTACTTATTTTCCCGCCCCTTTCCCTCCACCCACCCACCGCCAGGCCCTCTCCCCACCACACCTCCTTCCCAACCTACCTCTTCCTCATCACCATTTCAGACTCCACCCAAAACCAACCCCTCTCCTAGCAAACCCCCTTCCCGGCCTCCCTATTCCCCCTGCCTTCCCCTTCCTCCTCCACCCTTAGCCCCACTTTCAGCCACCCATCACCCCATATCAAACAGAACAAAAAATAAATTCAAATAGAAATCCAAGGCAAACCTACATCCAATTGATAGATTGACAAGTTACAAGTATTAGAAAACACCAAACATTTACATTAAGTATTCTCAAATAACAAAAAAAATTGAAGTTAATCTCGTTATAATGAACTAAACACAATAGCAAAAATAGAAACAATAAAAAATTATAAACAACTCAATTCTCCAAACATGCCTACCAAATTTCACTGCAAAATTCATCTTTTTTTTTATAGATAGACAAACAAAATATAAGAATCATGTGCGAAATTTATATAAAAAAATCATGAACATGCGCAGTTCCTCAATCCTCCATACATGCCTACCAAATTTCACTACAAAATTCATCTTTTTTTTTTGTATAAACAGACAAACAAAATCTAAAAATCATGTGCAAATTTTTTTTTAAAAATCCCAAATCAAATAATGAAATGCGCATTGAACAATTAACGGGTACCTTATACCAAGGGGAGGAGGAATTGGATCAAACGCCGATATCTATCTATCTATCTCTGTCGCCGGTGGCACTCTAGGCATTGACGTCCAAGGCAAGAATGGAGGAGAGAGGAGGTGGCGCACTTCCTTGTGGCGATCGCTCCTGGTGGTAGCCGATTCTGGACAGTGAAGACAGTGAGTGGAGACGGATGAGGGGGATAAAGAGAGAGAAAGTGGTCGAGAAAAGGAGAGGAGGCCGACGGGATGGTGACGCACTTCCTAGGGCACGACGGAGTCGGATTTGGGGACGCCGTATGAGGAGAAGCACAAAGGAGTCGGGGATGTCGCGTGAGGAGAACTAGACATGGCATGGGAATAAAATGAAGGTGATTTTGTCCTTCTAAATGACGAAATTATGTGATATGTATAGATTTCATCCTTTGAGGATAAAATCAACTTAAAGTAAATGACGAAATCAATTAAATTTTTTTAAAAGAAAGCTACATTACGTGGTGAAAATTAATACTATTTTGAAAAATATTTTTCGAAGTGAGTTACTTCGGTAGTTATTTTTTTAATTATTATTTAAATAAATTTCTCTATATTTAAAGGATAAAATAGGTTTTTTGACATATGAAACAGATAAATTTTTAGTTGTATATCTCACACCGTGATAGCCTGTATTTCACCACTTACCAAACGGCCATCATCATGTCCCTGGTATCTCACATTCTATATTCGTCGTTTGTTGAGTCGTGAAATTTCTCGTGAAACATAACTTCACCAAAGCATTTTTCGGGTGCGAGGTTCCTTGTGTGTACAGAAAAAAAGTAAGCCAAAATTTAAAGCCCCTTTGACCTCCCTTAACTCGGGTGCCTGCTGTCTGGCCGAAACTCAGGGAGATTGCGGGCATCTGAAGCTGGCGGCCATGGAGGGCGGGGAGCCGGATCAGAGCTTACAGTTGCCACTCCGTTGCATCGTTAAACTTGGTACTTGCACTCCCTCACTGTCCCCAGCTAGCTCTGAAACCATAATTGCAAAAATGCTTCAACCAGTAAATAAAAACACCTTTGAAGAGTCATATCGTAATTTTTTTCCTCGTCACGCAAAGGCGGCGCTGCAATCACCTGCAAGAATGAGCTGGAGATGATAAACGAAGAGAGCCTTCAATTGGTCGCATCCCAGCTCAGGGAGGCCATGACGACCGGAGGCCAGCCGTCTGGTAAAGTTCTTGGCATGGACTGGAGCAAGCGGCCTGGAGATGGTGACGTTGATCATTTAGACATCTCTGGGGATGTGGCCGTGTCGGAGTGCAGTAAATTTGTTGTCGTCCATGGCGCAGGTCTGTGGGATTTCTCCGGTTCTTTACATTTGGCTCGACTATATTTGTGCAGAGCGCTGTCCTACTTATTCTCTTTCTTTCTTTTTGGGTAGAACTGTACTAGTTATTGTTAACTGCATTGTGGTATAGCCATAAAAAAAACTGCATTGTGCTTTCAAAGTAGCCAGGGACTGTGGCTCAACTCCAATCACGCTTACTCCGCTAACGTGAGTCTAAGTTCTCCTATATTTAGGGCTTGTTTGGATAAAAATTGTCCCAACAAGTAATGCTAGATTGTGACTATTAAGCTTTTTAGGACAATTGCACATGAACTCTTTGGAAAAGTGTTCCAATGCTAATTTGATTGAATTGACTGACAACCAAGCTTCTTTAAACAGCCTAGCTTCCTTGACTTTTTTCTTGCCCTTTTGCAATCCAAACATGTTTGTTGAATTGAGAGTCAAATTATGTCAGAATTCTCTCATTAATATTGCATCCAAACATGCCCTTAGTCATCTCTGATTGATTTTTTTTGTTGCATCATCTCTGACTGGTTGTCTTCTACTTTTGCTTTTCCTCTTTTTCTAAATATGTGGTAATGAATCCATTTTAGGCTTCTTTCTCTCAAATCTATTGAGTTTCATATCATCTGATATGTTCTTGTCTTGTATGCCAGAATGGAGTGTTTGTCTTTATTTTTTTGCTGAGAATGTTTTTGTGTGATACAAAATCTTGAATTTCATACGATAAGTAGCCCCTCAACAATTACCTTCAAATCATCTTTTATAAATGTGTTTACTGTGGTTCTGTTTTCCTTTTTAAACAATTGCTGCATTCTTGGATGTAGGTTCATTTGGTCACTTTCAGGCTAGCAAATCTGGTGTCCACAAAGGAGGGTTGCAACTGCCTCTGGTCAAAGCAGGTTTTGTGGCTACTCGTATTTCTGTAAGATCTCTTGCTTTTGTCTCCTTCCTTTATCACCATTTATTAGCAGCCTACTGCATTTTTACTTTGTTATCACTTATGCAGTATGATGAAAACTTATTAAACTATTATAGACAGGAAAATTCACTAAAAATTTGCCTCTCTACTTGTAAAAATTTTTGGTGCACACATTTACTAAAATGATTTTGCATTAAATTTTAGAAGATTGCTCTCATCTTAGTCTTCTAGTTATCATCATATTATTATTTCTGTAGAAGATAGCTCAAGAAAATTGTGGTGCAGACATTTTGCTTGAAATCTTAGGATATTCTTCTCATCTTAATCTTGTAATTATTGTATTATTCCATACATATTAATTTTTCAGGCACATACACATATGTAGGGGTTGAAGGATATCTGCATTTGTGTATCCTTTCAGTCAGGAGATAATAGAGAAATATTATATTCTTGTGCTTAAATATGAGATTAAATGTGGTGGAACTTAGCTTATTTTTACTTTTTCTATCTTTGCTTCCTTTGTTGCTCATAGAGTTTTGTTTCTTCTGTTCAGGTGACATCACTTAATCTTGAAATTGTGAGGGCACTTGCTAGAGGTAGACTGTTACTTTTAATTTTCTTCCATATTTCTTTCAAGTACAAGGTGGGAATCTGTTTTTATATATGGTTGTGACATGAATCTGGGTATTGTTTTGTTGCATTCTCTCATATTCAAGAACTAGCTGAGTTTCAAAAGTCAACCAATGTATGTTTGAGTTGTGATCATAAGATGCATCACTTGCCATTATTGATTGATCCATGTTTGCATTGGCTTTTGAACACTTGGGCATCCTTCATTCTTTTCAAGTAATTTTTGTTTTAGCATTATTGATTGATTGATCTGTGTTTACTTGAAAAGAAAATTGAATTCTAAAAGATGGATAATAGACTAACTAAAAAGTTTTATGATAGTTTTCTGAAATGCCTTTGCTGATGTCAAGCATCAAATAAAAATTTAATCTAGCTACCTGTACACAGTGGTAGTTACCTCCATGCCAATCCATTGCATTGTTGATTATTTAAGAGAGAACATCCATTAATAGAAGTTTATTAATGGATGAAGAACCAACAACAATGTGGGGTAACATGGTTAATTGTATTAAAAAATTGGGGAAAGAAGTGCTTGGGGAACTGAGGAGGAGGAAGGATGTAAAGAAGGAAACATGGTGGTGGTGTGAGGAAGTGCAAAGAGTTCTCGAGGAAAAGAAATGTTCTTTCAAGGAGTGGCAAAAATATAAAAGTAGGGAGACTTAGGAGATTTATATTAAGGTTAGAAGAGAGGTCAATAAAGTAGTGAGTTAAGCTAGATTTAAAGCATTTGGTGATTTGTATAATAGATTATGATCAAAGGAGGGGGAGAGGGACATTTATAAGATAGCTAAGTTAAGAGAGAAGAGAAGTAGGGACTTAGATCAAGTATATGCATTAAGAGTGACGATCAAAGGGTTTTGGTAAAGGATGAGGAAACTAAGGAGAGATGGAGAGGGTATTTCTTGTAGCTTTTGAATGAAGAACTATGGTGGTGGTCTTGTTAGTCATTCTAGTCCTATTAATGATATAACTTATTTCAGGAGATTCATAATAGAGGAGGTAGGAGTTGCCTTAAAGAAGATAAGAAAGGTAAAGCACTAGGACCGGATGGAATTCCTATTGAAGTTTGGAAGTGCCTTGGGGGTGTTGGCTTAATTTGGTTGACTAAGTTATTTGGCAATATTTGTAAGTCAAAGAGGATGCTAGAGGAGTGGAGGAGAAACACCCTTTTACCGCTATATAAAAATAAAAGGGGATATCTAAAGTTGTACAAACTATAGTGGTATAAAGTTTATGAGTCATACTATGAAGTTATGAGGGAGAGTGGATAAAGGAAGCTTGCGGAAAGTAACTAAAGTAACTGAGAACCAGGTTGGTTTCATGCCATAGAGGTCAACAATTGAGGCTATCATCTTGTTATGACAATTAGTTGAAAAGTATAAGGATATGAGACAAAACCTCTAGATGACCTTCATTGATTTGGAAAAAAACTTATGATAGGGTGCCTCGAGAACTCATTTGGAGTATCTTAAAGAAGGAATAAGAAGTTACATCGATATTATTAAAGATATGTATAATGGGGTAGTAATCAGTATACGAACTATTAGGGGAGAAACTAAGGAGTTCCCGATCACAATAGTCATCAAGGGTTAGCTTTAAGCCTTTATCTTTTTGCTTTAGCTATAGATGAATTAACTGCACATATACAAGATAGGATACCTTGGTGCCTACTTTTTGCGGATGATGTAGTCTTTGTTGATGAGACTATAGTAGGGTTAAATGCCAAATTAAAATTGTGGATCGAAGCTCTAAAATTAAAAGGATTTAAAATAAGCAAGACGAAGACAGGGTATATAGAGAATTTAACTTTAAAGATAGCAGAACTATAGGTAGAACTTTAGTGGAAATAGTTGACAAGAAGTATTAAGATGTAAGCAATTTTGATATTTGGGTTCTATTATCCACAAAGAAGGAGATATCACTAGACATGTGGTACATAAGATTAATGCAAAGTGGGTAAAATAGAGGGCGGTGTTAGGAGTTTTATGTGATAGGCAAGTCCTAAATAGGCTTAAAGGTAAGTTCTATAAGACTGCTATTAGGCCTGTAATACTTTATGGAGTAGAATGTTGGGCTCCAAAGAAAAGTCATATAGATAAACTAAATGTAGCTAAAATGAGAATGCTAAAGTGGATGTGTAGAATAACCAGGAAAGATAAGAATACAAATGAGTATATACGTGAGAACTTAGGTGTAGCGCCTTCAAGGGGGAAGCTCGGAGAGTGTTAGGTTGCGTTGGCATAGGCATGTACAAAGAAGACCAATCAATGCCCCAGTAAGAAGTTTGGAAGAATTTTACTTAAATAATGTTAAAAGAGGGAGAGGGAGGTTTAAGAGAACTTAGATGAAATTAATAAAGGAAAAATATGACTATGCTAGCTTTTACAAAAGAGTTGGCACAAAATAGGCTTTAATGGAGGCGTAAGATCTATGTTGCAGACCCCAAATTGTTGGGAAAAGGTGCTACTTAATTATGATTATGATTATGATCTATTAATAGAAGTTTATGCAACCTACAACCTTAATCATCAGTTACTAATATCTTTAATTTGAAGTGGAAACAATTAGCATTACATTTACCTTTTCATTCATGTCAGTAAATTGCAAGAAAGATTGATTTGTTAGTAACTTTTGCAATAAATGTTGCTAATTGCTATCAATGCCATACTGTAGTCTTTTTTTATTTAATGTATGGGTGACTATAGCTTAAATGAGCAAAAAAAGTAATCCTTTGAACATAATTTAACAACTCTTTTGTAAGTCATGTGCTATGCTTGCCAAATCTTACAGAAGTTATATTTGATTTTGTAATCAGAAGGACTTGTTTTGTAGATCATGTAAGTCATTTTAGTAGCTCACATCCATGGTTATTTTTCATTGGTTTAGTTGTAGCCTTATGCAGGCCAATTGAATATGATGTATTTGAACACTTAACATATCTCAAAGTAGTTTGATGGAAACTTCTTGTAGTAGGCTGACCACCCTAGAAGATTGTCATCTTGCCATCTTCTTCCCTTCTTTCATATTCCCCTTTTTCTCACCACTTGTTTTCCATTGATCCTCTTCCATATACCTCCTCAACACAGCCATTCCTTCACTAGATTTATCTCTTTTTCAGTGGTTTGTAACATTGTGTTAAGAGTACTTATTTCTTAGGCATGTGAACTGGATGATGGTGACCAGAATCAGGTAACGAGGGGAGAAGCAAGAGCAAAATGAGGATCCATAACTAGTGATGCAGAACTTCAGCAAAATTGTCATATAGGGGCAACCACGCATAATGAAAAAACAAAAATGAATCTAGGTAAAAATGAAGCAGAACATTGCCGGGTAACAATGGTAACAACCAAGCATCTGAGGAAACAGTTGTAGTTGGGAAATAGGCTGTTGGCTTTGCTGCACCAGGACGGTATTCCATTTTGATGTGGCTCAATCATGGAAGAAGCTCCAGTTATCTGCCAAAGTTGTCTTCTAGCCTAGAGGACTTTGATTCTGATGGAGATGAAATGGCAGCCTTGGCCACTGTAATTAAAGATGGAGGGTATGCTCCACCCCATCACAAAACCCTTTTCATCAAGGCCATGAATGTTATGTGAACAAACTCACTCACTTTGGAAGGTTTGGTTGCCCACCACAAATTAGACAAAGTGCCTCTGAGATTCGTGATTCCCATGGCCAAACCTTTTGGAAGTTGAAACACAGATGAAGGTTGGGAGTACCATGTGGGCCACTCATCATCCTTGGACAATGATCCATAGGCCCTTCTCACCCACTTAGATTTTCCCAATTCGATGGGAAGGACTTGGATGACTGGAGTTCTAATGCGAAGTGGTTTTTTGCCTATCAGGGCACACTAGAAGAACACAAGGTTATAATTATCTTGTTTCATATAAAGGATGAGGCAATGGGCTGATTTTGAACGTATGTGCTCTACTGGCAATATCTAACATCAGAGGTGCTCATCGATGCAATTTATTACAGATTCTGCCCTTGGAATATGAAGGCTTCTGCTCAGCCCTACGGCATATTCTATCTGCCAAACAGGGGTTATGCGATTCTTATTTATTTATTTTTAACAATATGTTGTGCGATCCTATCAAACTGAAATTGAGAGGCTCAGCAATCTGGTGAATGGGGAACAAAAGAAGCACTTATTGTGTGCTTCATTGGTGTTCTATGTAGGACATGCAAACCACGTATGGTCTTCCTTTCAATGTCTTATACTGTTGACTGCAATGTGTTTGGCGTGTGTAGGGGTAAAGATTGCTGACAGATCGCCATTCTAGCTGACCCCTCAACACAAATACATCAAATAATTGATAGTTAGTAGGAAAAATAGTGCCAGGGCCTCTACTCACAAATCATGATCCAATAGTTTTCGAATGCTCACTCAGGTAAAGATGGATGCCCGCAAAGCTGAAGGGCTATGCTTCCACTCTAATGAATGCGAGAAAAGTCAATCAATTGCAAGCTGCAGAACCTTCATTCATAATCTGCACAAATTCCATTTAAATGGGAACAAATGCAAGCAATGTATCAGAACTTTTGCCTTTTCAAATTTAAACAAAGCAAATTAATGAACTTGAGAATTTTGCTCTTGTCCATTTGAATGTGAACAATCCTGAATGAAAGTAATAGAGACTAATGTTCTTTTGTTACTCTAGCTGTTTGAATGCATGTTCCAACTTAGCATTCGATTGTCTAACCAAAATTTGGAATTTCTTATTCTTAACTATTTTCTCTCTTAATTAAATTATATCCAATTCAATCCCAAGTGTGTGATGTATGTGATCAAATTTACCTGAAAATGGCGTGCGGCCTCAGTCGGAACACGAGATCTGCATCTTCAGCTCAATTTTGTCCTCGGTGCTCTATCAACTTGGAACTTGACTTATGACTCAATGAGCATACCAACATTGACTCATAGACAGACCCAAAATCTAAATAAGTGACATTGTTTTGTCATATATTCCCCCTCTGAATTATTAAATTCACAATTTTTAATACTTAAGCTCTAGTGGAAAGGCATCTCTTAGAGTAATTTGATGCCAAAGTTGGTGTAGGAAGCTGAGTCCCCTCTTAAGAGGATCATCTCACCACCTTCTGCCCATCTTTTTCGTCCTCCCTCTGCTCATGACCTTTTTTACATTATTCCTCTTTTCACAAAGAAGCACAAGATTTTGCTCTTTATCTAGATCAATCTCCTTTAAGGAATAGTTCAAAACATCATGTTTGATCATAAACTTGATATTCTTAAAGATTTTAAAGGTGTCAAGAATAGGATTATTCTTATTTACTTCTTAACTTCCAATCTATTTTTTTTATTAGATTTTGTCATTAGAATAGAAAAAATAAATGTTATGCTACTAGCTATCCCTCGGTTTTTATTACATTCCAACTTGGAAACGTTTTCTCATGATGCTAGTCTTGAATGGTATGGCCCAAAAGTTTTCTTGTGTTTTTGTTATGGATCTTCATCCATTATAATAGATTCCATGGTGAGATTTTAAGGTAATGCCTCCAAAAGGTTTTACATGCATATCATGTCCTGGGATTGCCATGTCAACTTGATTGCCTATTCTAAATTTTGATGTGATAAATGTGATATTTTTCTTATGCAGAGGGAATCCCGTCTACTGGAATGCCGCCCTTTGCCTCTGGATGGACAACATGCGAAAGAAATGTTCGAAGTGTCTCAGAACTTTTAACTGATTATATTTTATATATAATCACATTCTTGTCTAGATAATTTACAAGCACTATCTAATCATTTATGCTATCATGTGTGTACATTTGTACTCAATTTAGAAAATGCAGATATTATCATATATTTCTGTTTTTTTAGCTATCTAAGTCTGACAAACTATATGAAAAAATTTGGTAACTTTCATCCTTTTTTTCTGTGTGAAAAGAAGGATCTAAAAATGAATAACTCTTGCTATTTCTTCCTCTTCGGACTTGAAATGCATATTGGTGGCATTAACCATTCTACTGTAAAGTGGATCACTTGCCATGAAGGGCCTCCATAATATTGGATTTAATCCAATCTGCTTTTTATTTTGTACTCTTGCAAATGTGAATGATTTTTTTCTGTGAACCTAAATGATTTTTTATAGTAATGTAAACTAAAGAGTGGAGGAAGCTCATGACTCCAATTGAACCAAGACAATGGCCTGGTCATTTGGTGCACACGGGAGAGTGTAAGACAACTCTTAAGGGCTGGGTGAAGCAGACACTTGTCTGCACTGCCTGCATGTTGAGGTGGCAATGGGCCATGCTGGGTCGTGCCTGTGCAAGGCATGGCCCCGGAATGGTCCAAGCCCATGCGAAGGACGGGGCTGGACTGGCCTGGCCTGTTCCTTCAGTGATGAGTTTTGGCAAGGCCTGGGGGCCTGCTGTGCCGGGCCTCAGGACGGCCCAGTCTGAAATTAATTTTTTTTCAAAAAAAGTAAATAATATTGCTATATCTTGTAAATGTACAATTTTTTAACGCTAAAGGACGTGAAAATTGCATCACTATTGTATGAGTACATCCCAACTAGGTTGGTATACGGCTAATAAGAGCCTTTTTGGAGTCAAAAAGCTGTTACCAATGGCTCCAAGCGCCTGGGCGGGCCAGGCCTTTTAGGGGCCATGGGCCGCAAATCACTGACCAGCATGGCCTGTCTAGCGTACGGGCCTGGTCCAATTCGTGATTGCACTGGGTTACGCCTGACCAGTGCTTATGGCCCATGCTTAGTGGGCCTTCCAGGACCATTGCCACCTTTACCTGCATGGTAGTGAGTTGCTTCAAATTGGCTGAGTATATATATGCATAATTAGATATTTCACATCCTCCACAAGAAGCACACGCCATTGACTGTTGTGTTATATATTTATATAAATGTATCTACTAGTGGCCAGCCAACTATATGCGAGATTGTTGTCTACTTGTTGAGCAATGCCATTATAACATTATCCTACTAATGATAATACTTTGTATAGTATAAACTCTTTCAAATTCGATGAGTTATTCTTTAGCTTTGAGCAACCTTAATTTATTTTAGCTATTATGTTTTTTAAATTGGATGGGTAATTGAAATCAAATTTGACAGTTTGAGGGACTGCATGGTTTGCAGTTCGAAAGATTCTCATATTCTTGATGTTACTGAAGATATTTATCCCTTCTGCCAAGATTGGTTTAGTGCACAGATTTTCAATTACAATCTGATGAGATTCTTAAAAGGAAATTTGAGAGTTTTGTTTTTTTGATACTAAGACTCAAACATGCTCACAATCTATATGCCAATGGGATTCAATTTGGTACCTCTGACAATCAGGAGAGACCCAACCAGTGCACCAAAGCCTCGATCACCAATTTCAGAGTGTTTTCATTACACTGAAAGCTCTCTGAAAAGTAATGTAATACTTTTTTATAAAGTTGTGAACATGTGTAGGAGGCTCTGATTGGCATTTATGGAAAAGTAATTGAATATTTAAAGATCTCTAAATATCCAAATATCTCTAGGGTTTGTTCAAAATTGAAATTTGAAGCTGGAAGGCGAGATTGTTGGGAGTTATCTGCAATGTCTAGAGGGCGTACGCCCAAAAAGCCGTCAGATTTATTCCAAGGCCATAAGTAGTTGTAATTAATATTTAAAGCCCTTATCCTCTATATGAAGACACTTGCTACAATTAGAGTTTTTTTTCCTTATTTACCAGTCATGATTGATTTTCTTGCTGCTTCTAAAATCCGTGGTCTTAAATTCTTGACTTGGTTTCATTCTGCTATAGCAATTTGGCTTGATACTAATGTTGTGTATCTGCAGATATATTGTGCTGATATTTCTCCGGTGGAAAGAGCTATAAAATCTGGGTTTGTTCCTGTAAGTTGAATTGCATAAACATATCTTATTGATGGGATGTAAATGCTTTGTACTAAGTTATCTCTTATTGAAGAGTTGGCACAAAATAGGCTGGAGTGGATGCATAAGGTCCATGTCGCCGACCTCAATTTGTTGGAAAAAGACTCTTCTTGATTATGTTCTTGAAGCTTAGTGTACACTTATGAAAGTTTTTTCTGTGGATTATTTTGTTTTCTTTGATCAGTGCGGATTTATTGCATAATATAAATATATAGGTGGTTAGGATGTGTAGCAGTGCGAAATCTGACAATAAAACAAAAAGAACCTTAGGATTTAAGATAGAGAGGTAGTAGTTGGAGAAGAATAGTGTGGGATGAGGAAGAAATGTTATGTGTCAATCAGCTGTTATATTGAAACAAATGTAATGGTTATTACTTAACTTCCCCAACTGCTCATCACAATCGTACTTGATCCATATTCTGTCTAAAGCTCACTAAGTTGAAGGCTATACTCTGCTGTGGCAACATTATAAAGACAGCTTGGAGCAAAGACTATCTGTTGAGTCCAGGGCAAATACACATAGTAAACATTTTGAAAGAGAGGTAGGTAACAAAATAGAGAGGTGGAGGGTTGGGTGGGGGAGGAATGGGCAAGGAACAGGGTTTCAGTCAAATTTGCAGTGGTTTTTAAGTATGCACCCTGTTAATTAGTTACTACTCCTAAGAGCTTAAGCCCTCAGTGAAGGGATAACTTTTTATTTTAACGCACTAACAGTCCCCTGCATGTACAATCACCAAATTGAACCTTGCATTTGAACATATAGAAAGGGGGCATATGCATGAAAGGGATAACTGCATTTGTTGGTACTTGAACCTTCCACATGTCTTCAATACTATTTTAGTGTGTCATTTCTCCTAAATGCTTATGCTTTTGGGCAAAGGATTCAGACTTGCATTTAAATATCCAAGTTAATTCTTAGGAACATTAATAAATCATTTAAAATTTTCTAAAAATCTCCATCAAACAACAACAGGAAATTAACTTGTTGATTCAAATTTAAACATAATATCATCAAATTTTGTCTAAGAGCCAATGGCTCTAACACTTATGTGTTCCAGTTGTCTTTATGACTGAGTAACTTCTCAATTGGATCTTGCTTTATATAACTGAGGAGCTTCTACTATTTTTGTTCCGGGCTTGGTTCAGTCATCAGTGTTATGGTGTTGAGACATTGAATCTCTTTCCATGAACTTCATCTATTTTTCTGAACCTTTTATCCTTTAGGTAGTCAAACCTTTCTGCTTACTTGCCCTTTCGATTGATGCCAATGGTCTCCACTCATGTTAGCAACATCTCAAAAATCTCTGTTTATCAACTAATTCCATGTCCACATGATTACAGGAGCATTCAATCAGATAGAGAAATCTTCCTGTCCCCTTTTTCTTTTCTTTTTACTGCCTTTTTATTTTCTTTATATGTATAATGGCATACTGGAAGAATAAACTTTCAAGGGTAAACTACTGTACAAAAATAGTTATTTACTTGCTATGGTTCTTCCATATCTTATTTTTAGAGTTGAAGCTTTACATAGTGGACAGTGACATCCTAAGATCTATTGCTTTTGTAGGTTTTGCATGGAGATGCAGTACTTGATAACTTGCTGGTCTGGATTTAGTAAATTTCTAGTTCTGCTTTTCTTTAAATTTAAACTTTTTTTCCCTTCTTACCCCTACAGTTTATCAAGATAATGCCGTAGAATAGATTGACTATGGTTATTTTCTCCTTTTCTCTTACGAGAGTACCACATTACTGGCCAGGGATGCACCATATTAAGTGGTGATGTGATCATACGCTACCTTGCAGAAAGATTAAGGCCTCAATATGTTGTATTTCTTGTATCCTCTATTTCATAATTAACTACTTGGTTTTTATTGTTGCTAGCTGCTCTATGAGATTAAGTCCTGATTTCCCATGCTGAGTTAGTTTTTATGGTTTTTAGATTCTAGCCACTGATCATCTATTTTCTGCGTGCCATTGTTTTTGCTGGTATTAGACATCATTCTCTCTGGAACTTCCTATATCTTTTTACTATTTAAGACAGATGTCTCAGGTGTATATGATCGACCTCCAGCTGATCCCAATGCCGTGCTCCTGAAAGAGATAGGTGTGCAGGTTAAGAATTCAAATGTAGTTGAGTATGATATATTAACCTTCTCTCTGTATTATTTCATTCTGTGGAATTTTTCAAAAACAGCTGTGAACAACGATGGGAGCTGGTCAATCGTGAAACCAACACCAAGGAACTTGAGCAAGGAAGGTTCAGTTTTCTTTCTATAATTTTGTTTCCATAATTTTACAGTAGAACGGTAGTCAAATATTATATGTTATTAAGTTATTTAGCGTGTCTAAATCAATTTCACCCAGTAGGCATAGAGCATCTGCCCCTTATCTTCCTTAGGAAAGAAATTCTCTCACAGCTGAATATGATAGTTCATTATAATTTATATTCGGTTTCTTTTCATTGAACCTAGACATTTCTCTACATTTATTTATGAACTAAAATGATAAGTTAATAAAAAAACTGGTACTTTACTGGGAAATAAATACTGAAACGTGTGTTCATTTGTCCTCTAACAGTTGAATTCACAGTAATGGCACATGACACAACTGGAGGGATGGTGACAAAAATCACAGAAGCTGCATTGATTGCAAAACACGGAGTTGATGTCTTTATTGTAAAGGTTCAAGTCTTACTATACCTCTCTAGATTAATGTTGATTACTTATTTGATCTGGGAATGTACAAAGCTTTTGGTTTTCGCAGGCTGGGACTGACCATTCTTTGAAAGCTCTGAAGGGGCAACTGAGTAGAGAAATTCCAGACAACTGGCTTGGAACTGTCATCCGATCGCTACAAGGAACCAAACCAACTCATTAAGGTTGTCTATTTATACAAACATACTTGAAGAGAAAAATATTTACTCTAAGAGCAGCTTCACAATGTGACGATTAATTAAGCTTATCCATTGCGAAAGGTATTTTATTATACTAAGAGCATCACAATAAGAAGCTATGCAAAAATGGAAATATTTTCTGAATTCTTGAATAGTTTTTATGAAAATTTATTTAAAAATTATTATTTAAATAAATTATTATCATTCTTGAAGAGAAAAATATTTACCAAAGAAGTATTCTCAGACCTCCTGCCTGGCCATGCAGGTGCCAGTGTGGTTTGTTTTATTTTTACACAAAGTCATCTCTGCCAGTGACGATTTCTGTTTCTAAAATGAAGTCACGTAGAACGAGGAAATTAGTGACCAGATTTTGTCCCTTAAAGTGACAAATTCATAACCCTTAAAAGGTACTACACAACCATGAATTTGTCATTTGAAGGGATGAAATCAGTCTTAAGTGTATTTCATCTTTTAGTGTGACAAATTCATAACCCTTGTAAAATTTCTACCTATGAATTTGTTAGTCCTAGATGTATTTCCAAGTGACGAAATAAGTCTTAAGCAAAATTTGTTACTTGTGAAGATAATATATAAATGCTCGTTGAACAAAAACAATATTTTACATAATATTTATAAGGTAATACATGTATATAACATATGAGCTGTATTAATACATCTTTCATGAAGTCTAGCCTTCCTACCCCTACTCTGACTTTGAATTGGACCCTGCCCTTGCCTTCATAAAAGAATTTGGTGCTCATGGTAAGTTGTTGAAGTATCCGAATATGGTATTGACGATGATAGAGGTAAATGGTGTCACGCCCCGATACCCCACTCCCGAGCCAAACCCGGTCTAAGGAGGTAGTTGCATGCGGTACGACGAAGTATCGTTAGATTGCGTATGTTTCCTTTGTATAAAAGTAAAATAAATAATAAAGAACTACTAATTAAATATTAGTCTACAAATATACCTACAAATTTAGTCATAAATAGCTAACACACGGCTAAAGTATAAGTCTAAGCATACAGTGGTTAATAAGAGCCAAGCCAACATTAGCTACAAAAAAGTGTGAAGTATAGTTGAGTATATAAAGGTCTCAACACAACATGCTATGAAAGGCATCATAAAACCTATAAATCTCCATGCAACCCCTCCTAAGGATCATCACCAATCACGCGCTCTACATAGAGCTCATTAGAACAACCTACATGACACAATATACAGTCCTAAAATAAAACACAACAAAGAGGGGTGAGCCATAAGCTTAACAAGGGTTTTAAATAAGGAAAATAAATTAAAATATGATAATACAGACATAAACATATAATACTCATCATATAATCAACCACAATGCTCATTCCTCATAGGATATCTATATAAACCTGTGCATTCATGTTATAAGTTATAATCCATAAGCATCTACTCATGCCACATGCATGTCATGCTAGCTATAACACATCTCATTAACACATTCGTACCACTTACATATCATGTTCTGTATAATAAATCTCTTCAACACATTTTCATGCCACCTGCATATCATGCTATATGACATATTACATCATCACATATTCATGTCACCTGTATATCATGTTACATCTATCATACTTCATCATCATATAGCCATGCTATATGCATATCATTTTATAATCCATATTATCTCATCATCACATACTCATGCTATATGCATATCATGCTATAACCCATATTATCTCATCATCGCATACTCATGCCTCTTGTGTATCATGGGTTCAACATAGCTTATACACACATACACCTCATATGTAAACATGTGAAATTTACTAACATAATCACATCCTGTATGAAGAAGTTCTCAACATAAACATATCATGCATATCTATTTCTCAATAAAAACATTCACCCTGCAAATTAAGTGTCTCAAACACACTATCCTACATATCATGCAAATTAAGTCATAATCACATGTGTCATATAAGTTTTATTATTACTACACAATTTGTATCAAGAACATAAACTTCCATACACATGCAATAACAAATAGTGAATGTCTTACAACTTGAGAGAAATAAACTTACTCATCAGGGTCAAAAACCCCAAGGACGACTGCTCATCAAGGCCAAAGCCCCAAGCACAATTGCTCATCAAGACCAAAGTCTCGAGCACGACTGCTCATTAAGACTGAAGTCCCAAGTACAATTGTTCATTAAGAATGAAGTTCTAAGCACTATAAGTGGTAAGTCAGTGCACACGGATATACCATCCTGGATTCTCAAGGCCTTGATATCTCATCAAATAACACACATATAACATTCTTCTCATCTCCACCCCGGGAGGAACTCGTCCTCAAAGGGACGTAAAACCCATCAATTGGATGTAAAACCTCATCCTTTTGGATGTAACACTAACTTGATAAGCCTCCCATCGATTAATTAGGCAACCAATGACATTCAATTACATCCAACCGATCAAACATGGCTAATCGGGATTAATCTCATTTATAAACTGATTTCATGATGCATGCAATATGGTATATATGTGAACAATGCTACATGAGTCCAAATATAAGAGACATGCTCAAATCAGTTTACATGTGCATCAAACATGGTCTATTGGTGTCAAATAATCATCACAATTATCTACATGTATGTACATAAATGGTAGTGTTCAAGTCTAAGCCAAGATATGCAAAACATGAACAAACTATAATCAATATTATATACATGCATCCATAATTTTATCAAAGTCTTTCCCTACTAAAATCATGAAGCATGTATGGTGAAAACATTGAAATACGAGTTCAAGACAAGTATAACATCATGCTAGACTTAGGGAAGGATAAACATCATCATACCTAAGCTAAAACATGAAAGACAAAATTTACCTAAAATTTGTATAACTTGTGCAAGTATATATGTATACATCATCATGGTGAAACTTACTGTAATCATCAATAAATCATGAAGTAGTCATCAAACATGAATTTAAGACAAATAGAATATTATACTAAAATTAAACCAACATAGCCTAAATCATGCTTGGGCTAAGTCATAAATTCCAGGATGGTCTTCATGCAATTACAACAGCATTTAGAGGTAATAATAACTCATTCTAAACATAAGAAATTAGATTCATGGAGAGAGAACAAGAAATTGTCAAAATATATAAAAATGGCAAAATCTGCCGTTTGAACGCCCTGTTGAGCCATTTGAACGCCAGGTCATTAGATCAGCTAGTTAGGCCATTTCGAACAGCAGACCATTCGAACACTTGTTGAGCCATTCGAACGCCCTTAATATTTCACTTTATGCCTATTTTTGGTTCATCTTAACCTTACAAAAATTAAAATACCCAAAAATTCTAGAAAAATTCTAAAATCATCCTAAAACATTATGATAACAAAATACAAACCTAAAACATGGTAGATCTAACCATTCTTAAGCTTAATCACAAAAACATAACATAAATGTTATGCTTTTAATAATCCACTATTTAAGTACATAAATAAGCATTAACCAACTTGAACATTCAAACATGAAATCCAAAACATAAAAACCACATGAGATGAAAACCCTTTACCTTTAAGAAGCCTTTGGATCGAAAATGAAGCTCTACTTTTCAAGAAACCCTACCCAAAATTAGGATTTTAGTTATTACATTATTAAAATCGACTATTAAACTTAAATAACCTTAAAAACAAGTAGATCTATGGTTTCCTTTGATTAAAAACAAAAATCACCCATTTAGGGTTTGAAATAGAAATTCAAAATAATTTTTTTAATAAAATAGATCAAGAAACTATTTGGGGTAAGCGGAGATAAGAGAGATTAAGAGAAAATTTGGAAGATTGAGGAAGATAAGTGCTAAAAACTCACCTAAATCGGATTTTCGTCTTTAGGCAGTGGGGTTAGGGTACCACCTTGCTTCCTAGCACAACCCTTTCCCAACTGGGAAATGGGCTAGGATTTTTCTTATATAGTAAGTTGTTGGGTTATGAATACAAGCTATTGGGTTATGAAAATAAACTTTTGGGTTGTAAATATGAACTATAATGCCCTAAGTGACTAATTAGGTTCATTTTAGGACTAAAAATGAGTTTAGAAATTCTAGAACTCATTAAAATAAAATAATTAAAGTTTAGGGTCATGTGGGACACACGTCGTCTAATCGTGGATGTGGGGCCCATGGTGAGGTCTACACCCTTAATTAATGAATTTTTTTTATAAAATCCCTAAAAATAGGATAAACCAAAATTGATATTTAAACTTATAAAAATAAAATTAAACCTTGTTATAACCATAATAACTAACATTTAACCCCAAAATCAAGTCAAACCAGTAAATTTAAGCAAAACCAAACAATTAAATTGAAATTAAACTAGGTTAAAATTTGAGATCTTACAAATGGTCTTAAGGAGCTACAAATGGAGCCTCATGATCTACAATTTGTCATCTAGTATATACAATTGACCTAGGAGGTCTTTCAAATTGAGGATGATGACTAAGTGGATTTTGAGTACATAGAGGAGTTGAGGGGGCTATTGTGGATGAAGATGGAACATGAGCAAACAAAACTTCCTTTCTCGATGTCTTAGTTGCTGATGATGTCGTCGTCGCTTTCGAGGCCTACTAGCAACTGAGCATAGTCTCCGTCGGGCCCATGACCGCCATCTCCCACCTCTCTACCATCCACAAGGACATCTGTGCCAGTGCCCAGCAGAAGCGAGCGGCGATCATCCTCCCCTTCCACAAGCACCTTCGCTTTGATGGCACCCTCGAGTCTCTCAGCCACGACTTCCACCGTGTCAACCAGTTCATCATTCAGTACGCCCCCTGCTCTGTTGGCATAGTCATCGGTCGTGGCCTTGGTGGCACCACTCAGGTCTCCACTAGTGACATTTCATTCTTCGTCGTCGTCGTCTTCTTTGGTGGCCTCAACAACTGCGAGGCCCTCGCCTATGACTTTTGCATTGCCGAGCACAGGGGTATTGCCCTTACCGTCTTCTGCTTCCTCCTGGAGCCCAGCAAGTCCTTCACCTGGGGTGCTGAAGAGCGCATCTCCATTTTAGATATGATTGAACTCATCAATAATCGACGAGTCTACTTACTCTACTAGTAGTACTACAACTCTTTAATTGCTTACTACTAATGAATCCTTCTTAATTAGGGGAAGGAAGCATAAGCTCTGAGGATGAATAAAAGACACATATATGGCATATAGTATACCCGCCTAGAAAAGAAAGTTGAAGGGGGGAGGGGCAAGGTTGGTTTTTTCTTGGGGGGCTCTGCCCTTGAATGGAGCAATGGCAAGCTCTCAAGGACAAATAAGTGCAAATATGTATTAATTGACATGCTGCTAATAAGCTCTCACATGAAGTATATTTTAAGAATTTCATCCAAATGTGTAACTACATATCTTGCACAAGTAAGCTAATACCAAAAACAGGAATACATTGGTCACTTAAACATTATGCCTGAAATAATGAAAATAATAGTTATGTGAGACATGTAGCGGTTAGTAGCATCTAGCGAAGTTGTAACAATCTCCAATTTCACCATCTATTATTTAGTATGTTTCTTTCCGAGTAGCGTCTGAGATGTTTGGTTTGGTTGTATGATGTTCGATTGAAAAGAAAATTTTGTATGGGAAAAATTAATGTGTGATGTTTTAAATTATAAAACTACTTTTACAGGTTTTAAAATTAGTCATTTTTTTTTTATTTACAACAATTATATTGCAAAATATTTTCATGAATTTTTAAGAACATATGTTGTAAAACAAGGGTTATGAAATCACAAAATTGGAGAGAGAAAACCTAAAGGAGAAAAGAGAAAAGAGGGTTTACACCTTTAATAATTATTTTCTAAAGGAGAATTCACTTAAGCTTTGTATTGAAGATCTATGGTGAATTGAAGAAGACAATCCACAACCGAAGAAGCTAATGCACAAAGTATTCAAAGAAGAGTTGTAGTATGCCTTTAATGGGAGATTGAAGATTACTACAAGGCCAAAGTGTTGACAAAAATAGGAGAATTTTGATGACTAAAAGTAGATAGAGACAAAGCACAGAGGAGAAAGTTTCAAGTACATGGAGAATACTTGAAGGCCAACAATAACAATCTAAACCAGAGAAGGTTGTGTTATAGTCTATACAAGGTTGATAGTTTGCTTGTATCCATATAAAATTTGTGTTTTGGTGGATTGATTTGGTTCCATTGGAGCTATGTGATTTTTTACCCTAACTTTGGGGATTTTCATGTAAATTGTTGTGTCTATGTGTAGATTGATTGATAATCAATAGTGAGATTGAGTGAATAATTAGGTTTTAATCATTTCCGCTTAATACAAACTTTATGTACAAAGAGGTTAGAACTCTTAATTTTTACCCAGCTCAAGGAGTACTAAAAACGGTGCTAACGGCAGTGGGACTCCTACGGGTAATAAGATGCCTAAAAAATGAAGCCCATTTCTTTGAAATCCCACTATAGTAAAGGGGCGGCTATCTAACAGGGCGATTGTATGCCACGAGGTCCCTATGACAAGAGGACAAGTGAATCATGGATTAAATTTTATTGAAATTTTCTATTTGATATGAATCACATCTGCCAAGATATTTCTTTAGAACCTTGCTTAAACTTTCATACATTAATTACTTGTGCTAGGGTTAGAATTCCAACAATTTTTCATGAGGTTTGAACCGGTAGGATAGTTAGAAAATGAATGATCTAGCTTTGTTTAAGTTTTTACATGTTTTGACTCGTTAAAACTCAAGATTTGATGAAAAATGTCATGCAGTTTCATGATTTTCCACTGAATTTGGGGTTTTCAAAATCAGGGGTTTAGGGTCAAAATTGACTATTGTTCTAGTCTCCAAAGTTGATCTACTCATGATGATCTACCTTAGGTTCAATTTTGAAGTCATTTTGACATGAAAATTTTTAGGGTTTATTTTAAAATTCATTTTTTGAATTTTTGGCTTGGATTTTATTACAGTTTGAACTACAAGGTTGTTTATTTCTTGTAATATCTTTACACCTAGTCATTACTTAGCTCTAGGTTATTTTATGTGTGAATCAGTCTAGATGGGGAGAGCAAATAAGCAGAAGACCATAGATTCTGGTTTTGGGGATCCTGGATCATCGAGCAGCTGTTCAGATTAGGTCAGACCGATTAGGTGTGAGCGAAGCTTGGTTCACATACCCTTAGTGACTGCCATGGGTTGGATAGAGGCTAGACCTTATTGGATGGACTATTTTTCTACTATTTCCACTTCTGAATAGTTGGCCTACACTAGGCTTGTCAAATGGTGGTATGCATTACTCCACTTGGAGGATGATGATGCTCATGTTGGAGTTGTTGGATGCATACATGTATTACCCCAACTTGGAAACTGACCCGGACAGGGGGTTCAGAAAACAAAATCGGAGTAAATTAAATTTTCATAAAAATAAAAAAAACGAGACCCACCAGGAGCAACAGCCTCTATGTGTGAGAGTCATAACGTTCTTCTACGCACAACAACTCCAACTAGAATAAACCTAATTTTATAACTAATTTGGACGGGCCAATGTTGTTGTATCGTTGGTTGCTTACATATGTATTGGATGATATTCATAATATTATTCTAATATGATCGGATCCAAATGTAGTTCTACCTAACGGCTATTATATGCATCCAACATCACAAAATTATATACATTAAAATGTGTATATCTTTATATCTGAATAATCATTTGGAGTTAAGACGGAAAACTTATAAAATCATCGAAGTCAAACAGAAGCCAGTAAATCAGAGAAAACACATGTCTCACTCTATCATAGAAGTGAAGCAGAACACACAACAAAACGGATTGGATCATATCAGATTGGAGCATAACAAATCAAAATAGGACATTTCATAGTAGATTGAATCTACATGGAGCATATTAAATAAGATCTAAATAGAAACCTATTAATATATCAATATTACTAATTAAGATACACATGCATAAAAATTAAATTAAATCAAAAGGTCAGAAATGCTTACTCCCCTATAATTTTGGAAGTCACGACATTCAAGGTTGATTGTTTCCTCTGGTATCCTCCCTTTCTGATCTGGAGACGGCGGGCAGAGCCTCCTCTTGCTTCGGAACATCTTTCTCATTGCAACCAATGGTGGCGAACATCATCTCACTTTAACCCAAGACATTTCTCTCTTTGCGGCCCGAAGGCAATAGATATAACCTCCCCTTAAACTGAGACACTTTACACTTATCCCATTGTAAGCGGCCAGAATTTCCCTTAACCGGAGACGCTTCTCTCTCTATGCACCCATAGGCAACGGACAGACCTTCCCTATTTCCAAAGACTCTTTTCTCTTTTCGTGCATGTAGGCTATGGGCAGAACCTCCCCTTAATCTGGGGATATTTCTCTCACCGTGTGGCCCTTTAGTGGAGGATGAAGCCTCCCCTACTCTAAGCCACACTTCCCTCTTCATGGCCCGATGACAGAGGATGAAGCCCCCACTTGTTCCGGGCCACTTCTCTCTCCTAGGTGTCGAGGGCGACATGCATAGTCTCCTCTTGCCCCAGGGTGTTTCCCCTTTATATAGTTGCCAACTCAAGGAATGGACACTTTCATTGATTAGAACACCCTTGATTTGAACATTCGAAAATGAACTTAGAGCGACCCCGATAACTCTTCTCGAAGTTTGGATTGAAACTAGAATTTATAGGGGAAGGCGTGTAAGCGTATGAAAGAAAAAGTGGTATGCGCGCACAGACGAGCACCACATGTCACGCGACCATTCGGCCACACATGTGTGATGCATGTGTCAGTGTGCTACATGTGGAGTGTGTGGAATCACTACACATATGCCTCACGATGCGCACGCTTGCCATGCTTCCCGTCTCGAGTGTCCCCCCGAGCACCATGCAATGGACCGCGCTATCGTGCGGGTCCTGCATCACGCGGATATCCTCAGTCGCGGGGCCCCACCTCATGTGGCTTTTAGTGGCATGGCTGGGCTCTGCTCGTGCTGCTGATGTCATATATTTCATCTTTTTATCAATATTTTATTATTATTTCACTTAAACACAATTCCAACTTCAAAATGCGATAACTTCTTAAACTGAAGTCAGAATTGCGCGTTCTTAGTGCCGATGGACTCATATTGACGAGCTCTTCAAAATTAGACCACACATGGGTAGGTTATTTTGAACTTTATACGTAAGTCCCACCCATGTGGCACATTTCCTGAGGTCATAACTTTCGCTCTTGACCTCTATTTCACGTGTTTTTTAATTCGTTACGCTCATTATTTCGAGATCTACTCATATACTGGGATTCAATTCCTTGAAAACCGTTAAAATTTGACTAAATATTATAGAATTACCCCTAACCCTTCAGTTTAGGCGTAATCGGAACATGTGGTGTTACAATATAGGTGAGAGTGACACCTAGCGTTATTACCTTTGTTGCCAAATGTGAGAAGAGAGAGCTCGCATTTTTGTTTATTGGATATGCCTTTCCACCTGATAGTGAGCTATCTGCCACTTTACTTGGATTGCCACGAGGTCCAAAGCTAGAGGTATCTTTATCAGGACATTCAATGAACACGGACTTTCGTTTACTTCATGTCATTGCTCAGTTTGATGTTTGGAGTGCTAGGAAGGAATGCGTGAATAAGACAATGGCCAAATTACTACACCTCCTAGCCTAGCCTCAACATGATCATAATTTACCTTTGGTGATCTTTGGGCAAATGATGGAGTTCTTGCATTGTCACACTCACGAGATGCTTACCCTACCCCTACATACTCTTCCAAATCTTTACCTTGGTTCATGTTCACGTACCCAGGATGGAGACAACTATGACCAAAATGCGCCCTATTGATCTTGGAGTGGTTTGCAGGATGTTGTCTCATCATCGGGGTGATGATCTGGAGCCACACAAAGCACATGATGTAGTTGAGGGAGCAGATGCCGCTATAGATCCACCTCCGCCTATAGATGATGATCTGTTGGCAATGATGAGGGAGTTCAAAATTTTCCAAAATGTTGTGTTACAGTATTTCATAGATCTTGATCTCTTGATCCGATCACATTTTCCATGAGATGCTAGTGACGGGGAGTAGAGTGGAGATGATGATGTAGCTACAAACTGATTCCGCTTGTTTATTTATGCTTATCACTTTTTAGGTATTCCATCTAATTAAAGCTTGTTCAGTTTTCTTATGTTTCATTATTATGATGAGATGTGTTGTTGAAACCAGATTTCTTAGGAGATATGTGTTGGACATGTGTTGCTATAATGGTTTACTTTTATTTCATGTCTCTATGTGATGTTTATAATTTGATTGAGTGTTATTTTTATTAATTATGACTTTAATTTTTTTCTATTTATGTCAAAAATGGGGAGAAATGATTAATGAAAATTAAAGTGCTTATCTTTATAATTGATTGGACAGTGCCATGTAAATCAATTTGATTTTGAGTATGTAGGATAAGTACAAGGTTATACGAGGCTTCTCAAGCTCAATTCCAAATAATTTGTTTAAGTTGGTTGAGTCTATGTTAAGTCTTTGTAGTGTCAAAGTTAGTTTGTACGATTTAAAAGTCAATGCACTTTGGCAAGAGTTGTAATTTTATTTTTGAATTTTTAAATGCGTAGTGTTTTAACAAGGAATAGCCAAAGGGGGAGATTGTACAAACATATGAGTCATATGATTAGTTTGTTAGCTTTTTTTAAAACAAATTTTGTCATAAAACCATAAGTATACTAGAAGCCTTTGAGTCTAATTAGAGGTTATTGTGGTCAAGTCAAATTTGGAATTGACAAACTTGAAAAATAGGAGCGGACGTGTTCTTGCTGATCAAGGTGAAAGACTGAAGAATTTGAAGGGTTTTGGAGCATATCTAGATCACATTGGCATGCATAAATCACTTGAAAAATGTTAAGAAGTGATTATACAGATTTTAAAAGATTTCTAGGTAAAAAGGGAAAAAATATGAATTGTGAGGTAGAACGATCAATCATTGCACATAATTTTCAAAGATTGATTAATTGATTAATTGCCCTGATAAATAATCATTCACCTGATGATTCAGCCTTGTGCAAAATGAAGCCAAGAGCTATCAATCAATGGATCTTGTAATCGAGCAATCGATTGAAGAGTCATTCTCATTGAAAATAGTGACCGATTGATTATTTTTCAAATGATCGATTGGTTCAAGAAGAGTTTACCTAATTTAAGACATTCCAATTTTTATTTCATTCCTTATTCAAGTACAAGTTTTACACCTTTGATAATTATTTTCTAAAGGTGAATTCACTTGAGCTTTGCATTGAAGATCTATGGTAAATTAAAGACGACAATCTACAAATAAAGAAGCTAATACACAAAATATTTAAAGAGGAGTTGCAGTATGTCTTCAAATTGAAATTGAAAATTTCCACAAGGCCAAAGTCAAGACAACAATAGGAGATTGTTGAAGACCAGAAAAAGATAGAGATAAAGCAATTAGGAGAAAGTTTCAAGTGCTTGGAAAAGACTTGAAGGCCAACAACTAAACAATAAGAGTTTGTATTAGAGTCTAAACAAGGTTAGTGGTTTTCTTGTGTTCATGTTAAAATCTTTGTTCTAGTACATTAATTTGGTTCCTTTGGAATTGCCGTGGTTTCTACCTTGAGTTTGGGATTTTCCACGTAAATTGTTGTGTTTATGTTTGGACCGATTGATGGTTAATTTATTGATAATTCGAGAGTGAGATTGAGTGAATAATTATGTTTTAATTGTTTCCGTTTGGTTAAATAAATTTGTGCAAAGAGGCTAGAACTCTTAATTCTTACTTGTTAAAAGTACTAGTTTTAAAAGCAATCTAGTGAGCTACTAGTTCAATTATGTAGATATTAAACTCTCATATGGTTGTTTATTGCGGATATCGTTTTTATGTCTATTTGGTTGATTTACTTGACTTATTGTGCTTTCATGGTTGAGTTATATATTTTTTTATCACTTTTTTGCTATTTTTGACAAAAAGGCAGAGAGAAATCGTGGAAAATCATTTTAAGTTGTTTAATTAACAATTTTAGTGGAAGTGTATAGATTAATTACATGTAACAAAGCTTTTCAAGTTCAATTCCAAATGTCTTTTAAAGACTTAGTAGAGTTAAGCTATGTTTTGTGCAAGTGAAAATCAATGCATTTAAAGTGGAAGAGATTTAATTTTCATACTTTGTAGAGTTTTAAGAAATAGCCAAAAGGAGGAGATTGTAAGAACATATGTGACATGGTGTAGTAATTAGCTATATTTTGATAACTAGAACTATGTCCATTCATATGTGTATTTAAGTCCTGCAAAGTTTAACTAAATTAGTGATGTGTCAAGTTAGATTTAGAACTAAATATATTGAAAAATTGAAGCAGACTTGTTCTGAAGATTCAAGCTGGAAGACTTAATCAAAGTGATTGAAGTTTGAAAAAGAAAAGGTAAATATCATTGTAACACCCCGACTTGAAAAACCCTACCCGGACCGGGGGTTATTCGAAAAACAAGATCGGAGTTAATTAAATTTAAAAAAAAATTACAACAAGATTAACTAGGAGCGGTGGACTTTGAGTGTGAGTCATAACATTCTTCTATGCACTACGAAACTATAGCATTTCATTGCGCATAAATGAGAACAAACCTAATTTTATAACTAATTTGGATCAGGCCAATGCTATCGTATCGTTGGTTGCCTACGTACGTATTGGATACCATCTCTGACGTTATTCCAATACGATCGGATCTGAACGTAGTTCTGCCTAACGGCTAATACATGCATCAGACATCACAAAATCATATGCGATAAAATACGTATATCCTTATATCCAAATAAATAATTCAGAGTCAAACGAAAATATCATAAAACATCAGAGTAGAACAGAAGCTCATGAATCAACACACATCTCACTCTACCGTAGAAGTGAGCAGAATCTTACCAAAATTTCATGTGCTACTCTTTCACAGAGCATTGCAAAACACATAACATAATAGATTGGGTCATTTCAGATTCTATCAAACAGATTTCATCCTACCATAATAGATCAAATCAAATAAGATCAGAGCATATTGGATTAAACATAATAATCCAGAGCAAATCGGGTCAAAGTATATCATATAAGATCACATCAGACAATAACAGATATTACTAGATCATAGCAAATCCTATATCTTGATTTATATATAAATATTAATTAAGATACACATGCATATAAATCGAATTAAATTAAAAAGTCCGGAATGCTTACTCCCCTTTTAATTTCAGAATTCACGTCATTCGGAGTTGCTTGTTTCCTCAGAGCGTCTTCCTTTTTAGATCCAAAGATGGCATGCAAAACCTCCTCTAGCTCCACCACATCTTTCTCGGTAGTTTGATGGTGGCGGAAAGACACTCCCTTTAAAATGGGACGTTTACCTCGTTGTAGCTCGAAGGTGACGATCATAATCTCCCCTTACCCATAGACACTTTTCTCCCTACACGTCCGTAGATGATGAACAGAATTTCCCCTTACCCAGAGGCACTTTTCCCCCTATGCGTCTGTAGATGATGGAAAAAACTACCCCTTACCAGGAGACACTTTTCCCCCTATGCATCTGTAAATGACGGACAAAACTTCCCCTTACCCGGAGACACTTTTCTCTCTACGCTTCCGTAAACGATGGACAAAGTCTCCTCTTGTCCCAGAGCGTATCTCCCTTATAGAGTCACTAACTCAAGGAATGGAAGCTTCCATTGCATAGAACACCCTTAAATTAGCTAAGAACACCTTTTGAACCGAAGAAAATGGACTTAGAACGAGTTCGGAAACTCTTCTGGAAGAATGAATTGCATGTGAGCGTGGCCGGTGCGCGTCTCACATGTGTGTAACATGCGGCTTCTGTTAACACGGAGGTATCGTGCGATGCGGACGACCATGATCATACTGCGCATCGAACAAGCGGATCGACTCGGCTTGCTGACATCAACTATTCAATATTTTATTCCAACACAATTCTTACTTCAAAACGCGATAACTTCTTATCTTGAAGTCAAAATTGTGCGTACTTGGAATTGATGAACCTGTATCGACGAGCCCTTCAAATCAAACCCCACATGGGTAGGTTATCTCGCACTTTTAAAGTGGGTCCCGCCCATTTGGCAGCTGCCCAAGGTTGTAACTTTGATTCCTGACCTCCGTTTCTCGTATTCTTCAATTTGTTATGCTCGTTACTTCAAGATCTATTTATATATGGGAATTACATCCCTTTAAACCCCTTATAGCTTAATGTAAAATTATATAATTACCCATAACCTATCGATTTAGGCGTAATCAGAACACAAGGTATTACAATCACGCACACACAAGTTACAAACACTTAGGATTTTATAGAGATTACCTATGTGAGTTTTAGGAATATAATGGTTAAAAAAAGATAAAAAGCGTACTATAGTTCATAAGGAATCAATCATCCTTGAATAGAGATCAATCAACCTTGAATGATTTGAAAAAATTTCGAGAACATTGAATGCTCGATCGTTGAGTGAAAAATATTGATTGGATTGAGTTTTATTAGGCCTTCAAAATAAAACAAATGATCACACTACTTAAATGATTGAGCAATTTGTTAAGGTTTCTAAATAGTATAAGGAATGATCGATTGAAATATAGCGTGGTTACTTGAAATATGTCATTCCATGAGAATAGTGTTTCCTATTAAACGTTAATGACCTAAATAACTTAGACTACTATTTAAAGACCTAAAGAGGATAAAATTGAGGAGTGATTGTGAATAAAAAGTGAGATATTTATGCTTAATTCCTTTAAATACCTTTGAGTGAATTCAAGAAAAAATCACTATAAAGGTGTGTAATTGATTCAAAATTACTTTATTAGTTGATTTGGTGAGTTCTGAGAGTCTCAAACACATCATAAACAAGGGTTGATTTTTAACTCAAATCAAGGACTTTGATTAGAGCTTCAAGAGGATTGTGGTTGAATTATAATTGTTTACACACAAGCACACGAATCTATAGTAGTTAAGAGGCTAAATCGAGTATCGATCCCTCAGAGACTTGAAATTGGAAAACAATATTTAATCTTACTTAAGTAAACATTAATCTAGTTAACAACTTATAACAATAGTAACTAATCTAACTAAAAAGAATTAAATAAAATAATAAATAAGAATAAAATTAAATTCCTAAAGCTAACCCCTATTTTAAAACCCAGCCTGCACCGGCCAGTCGAGCCGGGTTTAATAGGACCCGGTAGATAATTCAGGCCGGATCATTTTATTTTTGGGGTTAGCTAACTGCTAGTATAGAAACTTTTTTATGTTTGGATGGGGATTCAAACTCTTTTTCTCCTAGAGCCATTGTAAGCCTTTCCCACCGGACTATAGCAATTTTGATGTGCACATCTTTATTTCTATGTTATTTAAATGTTTATCTACTTTATAATCTATCAGAAAAAACAAGCAGCCGCTTGTGCGATTCGAACGCAGGCCGTGTGAGGAAAAATTTGTGTGCTCTACCCACTAGGTTACATTGATTTTGTGTAAATGTTATACTTAACACTATATTGAAAATATATTAAAAAAATGGGTCAATGCGGGTTGACCCGCGGTTGAACCTATTTAACCCGGTCCGGTGACAAATCCGGGTCAATGGCTGGGCCGGGTTTTAAAACACTGAAGCTAACTAAATCACAAAAGAAAGAAAATTCAAATAAAATACGAAATATGAAATTTAATTAAACTAAGAAAACATTCAAAAGTGTGGAAAATATTAAAGGAAAATTAACTAAGGTTTCAGAATCCCCTCTTATTAACTTGTATATTATAACATCTATGATCATCAATTATTTCCCAATTATAACTCACAATAAATTAGAATTCTATTCTATTTATCATGGAAAATTTCATCTTTTTAACCTTCAATCAAAATACTAAAGTTATGTTTTACCTCGCTTCAAAGGAATAAAATCAAGTCATGAGTTGTATCCATATGAATAAATAACAACTTATACCCAATTCTACTAATAATCAATCTTAAACAAAGCATTTAATTAATGAGAACCAATTTAAATCATGAGAAAAGCATGACTAGACTCATATCTAAATTAATCCACTAATTAAATTGAGATAAGAACAATTAATATAAAACCCTCTTTAAATTAACCAAATCACATAGATTAGACATATCTACAAAGTTTATAAGAGGTTCATCTTAACCTTAGTTAAGAAAATTAGCCACTAATTAACATAATCTCTACTAAAAATTAAATAAACTTACAAGTAATGCAGGAAAAATAAAAATAAAATAACTTAGATTGCTCCCTCCACTTTAGCCTTGAGCAACTTGAATTATGGAATTTCTCTTCACAACCCAACAACCTAGCATGGAGCCCTCTCTGATTTCTATATTTTTCTCTTTTTGTGTGTGTGTGATTTTTTCTGCATTAGAGCAACTTATATAAAATTTTGATTAGTAATCCTAAGTTGAATAAGAATTCCAAATAAAACACTACGTTTTCGCTTCTTTATGTTTTTAACACAGGACATCGGGATCGGGCTTCAGTCTTTTGCATTCTATTCACATTCTCCATCTTTCCTTTTCACAGTACGCTTCTTCCACATGAAACTTCTTCTTCCAACTCTAATTCGGACTCCAACTTCAAATTTCTCCACCATCCCAATTCAGCTCCACCCAAGACACTTCTCCTTCTTTATTGTTTTTTTTCTCTCTCGTTTGAGTTTAACAGGAACATCAGAAAATGATTTTTGCTTCCACCAAATCAGTCCCCATTCTTCAATCTATAGCTTGAATCAAGTTTATCACTATAAAAACTAAAATAAATTTTAGTTTCACATCAATCCAAGCTCTCTCCAGTAGCATACAAGCTTCAAAATTTCATTAGTGGTCGCTGCTATAGTAACCCAAGTCGACTCATCAATGTGCAATCATGAATTCAACCTTCTTTGTCTCAAAAAACCGAATTTGAGATCACACCCTCTTCTCCATCTTTGAGTTGGAAAAAAACCCCTAAGTTAATTGATGTGAGTACAACCCATACAGTAGTAAATTTTGGTGTTTTAAACTTCTGGGTACATTTTCTGCAATATGGACAATTTTGTCCAAATTTGTGTTCGGGAAGGTGGCTTCTGTTCACTGAACAGTCCATTTTCATGTTGAGTTTTCTTCTTTGTTCATTTAGATCTTTAGTTCATGTCCATATATATTTCCAACATGTCTGCGACTCTAAAAAGTAATCCAAATCACTTGTAAGCATGCCAAGAGTCTTGCAATTTTTTCAAGCATCATCCACATTCCTCGAGAAGCATGCATTACCTAAAACACATAAGCAATCATATTTCAAATGTGTAAGTCATGCAAAACACTGATTTTATTCAAATATACTCCTAAACAATTAACATCACCTAAATTAAGTAATAATTAAATCACACTATTAATATATATCTTAACATAATTAAACTCTAATTAACCCTTAATTAACCTAATCATACACTAAAAAATATGGTAAATAGGCGTATAAAATGTATAAAAATCATGTATATAAAATACCCCAAACCTATATTTTGCTAGTCCTCGAGCAAAACTAAAATAAAAATAACATAAAATAAAACTAACTACTCCACTTTCGCAGGAAACCTCAATTACATTTAGCATATGCAACAAGCCTTTACACCCCTAGCTTACACTAGTGGACAAGTTATAGTCTCATAAAGGTTTGCAATAAATCTTTCCACAAAAGAAAATTAAAATTAAAACCACTGAAAATTTACAAATCAATTTTTCCTCAATGTGTGACTTCATTTAATAAAATCAATTATAAATAAGTGTAATGCATAATACAACTTTTCTTCTGAAACAATAATTCATTTTGACAACTTCATATTGGTGGCAAGTACTCATACATTAATAATGGCTTTTTTAAAAACATAGACATTGCCAAGTAATTATACAATCCCAATTTTATGAATCTAACAACTCAATGTGTTCACTAAGAAATTTCAATTTAACACTAAAAAATAGACATTGACATGCATTCATTTTCAAGAGATCATATTAGAGAATCATGCAAAACCTTCATTCAAAAGTAATAACAACCTATTCGGGATATAACTACATAATGTTCTAATAGAATTTTATGCTTATCTCATATGACATGTGTAAGACTTAGTCTTCTTAAACTTTTTATAAGATCCATGTAACAAGTGTTAGGTCAGTGACTCCTAATCTAGTTGGCTCAGGGCACTAGGTATTAAAGCACCCCTCGGACTTAATAACTTTAACCAAATAGGCTATAAGGCTATGCATGTCATAAATTAGTCAACTATATCTTTTAACTCAAACACCTTATGCTTAGTGAGGCACGCTGAGTCCCGGTCTACTCAATAGAGAGACTTTTATATTTTTTAGCTCTTTACAATTTTTTCATTCTTTTTTTTAAATTTCTTTCTTCTATGTTGTTTTTATCATGACAGAAAGTCCTAGACTATTCTACAAAACAAAAATGGTCAAGATCAAAACTCTATAATGATAACCTAGATCAACTAGATCATACCAAAGTTTTACTCTCATAAGAAAAAAATTACTTATATTCAATGATATCCACCAAGATGTAAGACCATAATCAAGGGCTCGAATTCTCACTTAGACAAATGTCTTTCTAATTTTTCAAAATAGGAGCACAATAAACCAATATGATGTAATCAAAATTCAAAATCATTAAATTTGTCAAGTCATAAACATGTTCTAAATAGTTTGATATCATTAAATATAGTTACATGTCTATAAGAAGCATCAATGTAAATAAGCAAAAACCTAAAGTAAAAAAAATCTAATTTTTATTTAATTTTTTTCATTTTTTTATTAAAACTAAAACACATTCTCTAAAATAAAATTAAAATATCTTTCTACACCCCCAAACCTAAACTAAACATTGTCCTCAATGTATAAAAAAATATATGTACAATGCTTAAGATAAGAAAAGAGGAAAAAGAAGAGATAGTGCCTTTGTTGACGTGCTCATGTACATAGCTATAAAAAAACATGGTCAATAAAGCAAAAGCATAATCACATAAGGGTAAATCAATAATGAATCATATAAACACACCCTAATAATGATTAAAGCAATTAGAAAAGATAAACAAACTAAAAACTAACTAAATAAAATGAAAACACTAACTACTAAAATAAATAAAATAACCATCAAAACCTAAAATTTGGTTGCCTCCCAAGAGCGCTAAGTTTACTATCTTCAACCTGACACACCTCCATCTAAACTCATCTAGGATCCTTTAAAGCAATTATCTTCTCTTTGTCAATTCTACTTATCAAATCATAGTGAGTTAAACAAATATTTAGTGGATCATCAGAATAAAAAGAAAAGAAAAACATCCTCCACCAGACTCTCAATCATGTCAACCTCAAAAGTACCATCGAAGTCTGATGGTTGTCTACTTGTTTCAAATACATTTAACTCACATGTCAAGTTCCCAAAAGAAAGCTTCATCACTCCATTTCGACAATTTATTAAAGCATTAGATGTAGCAAGGAAAGGACGACCCAAAATAACAGAAATTTGCCCATGGATATTTTGAACAGGATGAGTATCAAGGCCTACAAAGTCTACTGGAAAGTAAAATGTGTCAACCTTAATCAGAATATCTTCAACAACAGCTCGAGGAATTTTTACAAATCTATCTGGTAATTGAAGTGTCATTGATGTAGGTTTCAACTCTCCCAATCCCAATTGCACATACACAGAATATGCTAATAAATTCACACTAGCCCCTAAATCTAACAAAGCCTACTCAATGTGATGATCCCCTATCTTACATGAAATTGTGGGACAACTAGGATCCTTAATTTGACAGGGAATTTGCATTGAATAATAGAGCTGACTTGCTCTATAAGAAATTCCTTTTTTGGAACATTTGTTTTCCTTTTAACTGTGACTAAGTCTTTTAAAAATTTAGCATAGGAGGGCACTTATTGGATAACATCAAGGAATGGGATATTTAGCTGCACTTTCTTAAACACCTCTAAAATATCTCCAAACTGTGCATTTTTCTTAGGATTGACTAGCCTTCGAGGAAATAGGGATTTAGGCACAAAACTCCTAACTGGGGGTCAATTAAAATAGGTCGGGAGTCCCGTTTCTCACTCTCTGACTTTGTATTCTCAGTTCTCTCTTCTTTAGGCATTTTTACATGATTGTCAACCTGTCGCCCAGATCTAAGTGTGGAGATTGACTGGACATGTCCCTGGTCATGTGATGAACTTGAAGCATTACTAACATATTGACCTTTAGGTATAGGCTAATAGGGAAACTTGCCTTTCTCTCTCTCCCCTATATGAGTTGCTAACTGGCCAATTTGAGTTTCTAGTTTAGCTATGGCCTGAGTGTTCTTTTGACTAGAATTTTTAAGTTCTAATATGACCTGCTTAGTAGACTACACGAATGTTTTGAGAGACTCTTTAAGTGATGATTATTAACATGGTGGAGCAACAACTTGAGGAGCTAATTGGGTAATAGAGGTGTGGGAGGGGTTGGGCTACCTAAATCGAGTGGACATCTGTTGCATTGGTGGCCCTACTCCATTCATGGGAGGCTGGTTTTGCCTCCAAGAGAAATTTAGATGATTCCGCCAATTTGGATTGTATGTCTTAGGGAAGGCATTGCCAAACGGTTTTCTATAATTATTTAGTGCATTTGCTTGCTCAGCAAAACACTCAGAATAACCTAACATGGAAGGACAAGTTTGAGCAGTATGCATTGGACTTGCACACAGAGAACACACTTCATTGTGAATTTGGTTCGCAAAATTCATGTTTCTAGAAAGGGTCATAGCTTTCATGTCAGTTTCTTCGCTTACTTCATATAAGCCTCATTTCCTAGGGTTTTGGGTTGGTTTTTCTCTATGGCTCGAAAAATCCCATTGCTAGGAACTCTCAAACAAAACCCTCAAGGAACTTATATAGTGCATCATCATTTAGACTCAAGAAACACCCACCATTCATGGATTCATTCATATTGCGGTGTGTTTGAATTAAACCATTATAAAAGTATTGTACAAGTTGCCATGTTTCAAAACCATTTTGGGGATACTTCAAAAGAAAATCCTTAAACCTCTCCCAACTCTCATAAAATTTTTCATGCTCCTCTTGACAAAAGTCGGCTATTGCTCTCCTTAAGGCATTGGTTTTAGATATGGGGGAATTTTTTGAAAGGAACTTGCTAACAAGTTCCTCCCATGAATTAATAGACCCAGCTAGGAGAGAATTTAACCATGCCTTAGCTTTATCCTTTAATGAGAAAGGAAACAAGCACAAATGGACCGACTCATCAAATTAATTTTGAAATTTAAATATAGCACATATTTCAAGAAATTCTTGTATATGCATGTAAGGATCCTCTCTATCAAGGTCATGAAAGGTGGGGAGAAGTTGAATGACTTGAGCTTTCAACTCAAAGTGTGTGGTAGTGGTAGCGAGCAGCACTATGCATGAGGGAGGATTGATAGAGATTGGTGAAAATAACTCCCTAAGGGGTTTGTCTTTTGCATTGTTATCTCCCATTGTGAATAGAAGATCAGTTTCAATTTCACTATTCTCCAGAGGTTTTGAATCTACTCTAACTAACTGGTATGTTTGATCACGTATCCAAGTGGTCATACAGAACTAATCCACACTCTGATGCCCTTTGTTTTCACCCCTTTTTCTCTCTCCGTTTCTTTTGTTTTTATTTTTTACACACTAAGCTAAAACTAGTACAAGGGTAAACTTAGTTTAGATTTAATTTGTTTCCTTTACAAGTCCCCAACAACGGCACCAAAAACTTGTTAAATTTTAATTGTTTACTCACAAGCACATGAATCTATAGTAGTTAAGTGGCTAAATCGAGTGTCGATCCTATAAAGACTTGAAATCGGAAAACAAAATTTAATCTTATTTAAGTAAACTTTAATCTAGTTAGCAACTTATAACTAGTAACTAATCTAACTAAGAAGAATTAAAGCAAATAATAAACAAGAATAAACTTAAATTACTAAAGATAACTAAATCACAAAAGAAAGAAAAATTCAAATAAAATACAAAAGCTGAAATTTAATTAAACTAAGAAAGAATTCAAAAGTATGGAAAATATTAAATGAAAATTAATTAAGGTTTTAGAATTGCCTCTTATTAACTTGTAAATTATCACATCTATGATCATCAATTTGTTTCCCTAATATAACTCACAATAAATTAAATTCAATTCTATTTATCATGGAAATTTTCATCTTTAAAACCCAAATCAAAATACTAAAGTTATGTTCTACTTCTCTTCAAAGGAATAAAATCAAGTCATGAGTCGTATCCATATAAATAAATCACAACTCATACCAATTCTACTAATAATCAATCTTAAACTAAACATTTAATTAATGAGAACCAATTTAAATCATGAGAAAAGCATGACTAGACTTATATCTAAATTAATCCACTAATTAAATTGAGATAAGAAAAATTAACATAAAATCCTCTTTAAATTAACCAAATCACATAGATTAGACATCTCTACAATATCAATGAGAGGTTCATCTTAACCTTAGTTAAGAAAACTAGCCACTAATTAACATAATCTCTACTAAAAATTAAATAAACTAAAAATAACTTGGATTAAATTAAAAATAAAAAATTAAACAAAGTAATGGAGGAAAAATAAAAATAAAAAAACTTGGATTGCTCCCTCCACTTTAGCCTTGAGCAACTTGAATTCTGGAATTTCTCTTCACAACCCATAAGCCTAAGATAGAGCCCCCTCTGATTTCTGTATTTTTCTCTTTTCGTGTGTGAATTTTTTTTCTGCATTAGAGCAACTTATATAGACTTTGATTGGTAATCCTAAATTGAATAGGAATTTCAAATAAAACACTACATTTTGGCTTCTTTCTATTTTTAACACACGACATTAGGATCGGTCTTCAGTCTTCTATATTCTATTCATGTTCTCCATCTTTCCTTTTCACAGCATGCTTCTTCCATAGGAAACTTCTTCTTCCAACTCTAATTTAGATTCTAACTTCTAGTTTATGCACCTTCCCAAATCAACTCCACAGAGACTTTTCTCCTTCTTCGTTGTTTTTTTCTCTCTTTGGTTCAAGTTTAACAAGAACATCAGAAACTATTTTCGCTTCCACCAAATCAGTCCCCATTCTTTAATCTGTAGTTTGAATCAAGTTTATCATTACAAAAACTAAAATAAATTTTAGTTTCACATCGATCCAAGCTCTCTCCAGTAGCATACAAGCTTCAAAATTTCATTAATGGTCACTGCTATAGTAACTGAAGTCATCACAGTGCAATCACGAATTCAACCTTCTTTGGCCCAAAAAATTTGAATTTGACATCACTCTCTTCTTTAGCTTTGAGTTGGGAACAAAAACCCTAAGTTAATTAATGTGATTACAACCCATACAGTAGTCTATTTTGGTGTTTTAAACTTATGGGTACATTTTTTGCAATATGGAATATTTTGTCCAATTACTGTCTGAATTTGTGTTTGGGAAGGTGACCTCTATTCACTAGACAATCCATTTTCCTGTTCAGTTTTTTTCATTATTTATTAAGCTCTTTTGTTTATGTCTATATATATTTCCAACATGTCCGCGACTCAAGAAAGTTGTCCAAATCACTTATAAGCATGTCAAGAGTATTATGAATTTTTTCAAACATCGTCCACATAACTCAAGAAGCGTGCATTACCTAAAACACATAAACAATCATATTTCAAACGTGTAAGTCATATGCAAAATACTGATTTTATTCAAATATTCTCCTATACAATTAACATCGCCCAAATTAACTAATAATTAAATCACACGACTAATATCTATCTTAACATAAATAAAACCTAATTAACCTAATCATACACTAGAAAAATAAGGTAAATAAGCATATAAAATGTATAAAAACCATGCAAATCAAGGATCAAGAAGTTGTGCTCGTGAAGAAGAAGATGAAGATGGAGTTCGCAAGCGCCAAGATGGGCTTTGGTGGTCGCATAGTTTTTTCTTGTTTGGGTTTCCACATAAAAAACTTCTTATGTGGACTTGTGATTTTTGGCCTACAAGGTAGAGAGCTACATGATGTGGCCTCTTTGCACATGAATTAATTTCTACCAATGCATAAAATTTAAGTTGAAGAATCAACCACTTAACATAGAGACCCAACTAGGAAAAATCCACATAGCCTGTCTATCGGTTGAACAAAAATCCACATAGCCTATCCACCGGCTAAATAAACAATGCACTAGAAAATGAGACCTTTAAAACTACTCTATTTTGTTACCAACCTCCCAACTTAGTGTTAGAACATATGTGTTATATGTAATGTATTTGCTTATTATTTAGATTAAAACAATGTCATATATGAGTAAATTTCATGTCACAATGTTTTTGAAGATAAGATGTTGAAGATGAAGTAGAGCAGTAGACTCAATCAGTGTTTCGAAAGATAGATAATACATACACACATCACACTCGCACACTTTGTGAGTTGGGAATTGCATTTTAGTGTAATAGAGTGATGGAGACATTTTGAAGTAAAATTGTGTTTCCGTTCATAGGTGATTGATCACTATTGATTGAAGGATCATCAGACTTAAATGTTGTTAGTAAGATTTTTCAATATCTTAACCTAAGGATCACTTGGTGGACAAATACATAAGTATGAAAATCATGTGATTATAGTAGGTTAAACAATCGATTGCACCTTGCTCAAACGGAGACCAATAATCTAAATGAACGATCATTTTGAGAAATGATCGATCAGAAGTCTCGAAATAGACTCTTGTATCTTTATCTATCTATTGTTTTGATAGAAGGATGAATTGATAAAACAAATAATGAACGATTGATCTGAAACACAGTTACTTGAAATAGGCTATTCTAGTTTGGTTTAGATTAACATTTGAGTTAGACTTCCTTAACCGACTTGGGAACGTGGGAGATAAAGGAAGGCTTGGAAACCTAGAGAAAAGGGGTACAATTTCTCTAATGAGTTTGAGAGAGAATTAGACTCCTTGTCCATGTTCAAATCAAGCAAAATAAAAAATAGCGATTAGAGTTGAGTGGAGAGCACAAAATATTTGATGGAATAAAGTATTTATTGAAGAAAGTTACTGAGAAGTTCAAAGGGAAAGGAGATTCATGCTAAAGGGACTTGACATGAAGATCTAGATCTAGTGGAAAAAAAACAAGGGCGAAAACTAAGCTAATGCAAGTAAACCACCAAGGAGTAGTTAATTCCGAGTTTCGAGTGGTGTGAAGAGCCAACTGAGTAAAGAAAAAGAACAGTTTTTAGTCTTTGTAAACCGGTAACTTTGTAACTTAGTTTACTTAGTGCTTATTTGATATAGATAAATTGTCATGTGGTTTTTTTCATGATGGGTTTCCTTGTAAAAAAAATTTGTGTATTGATTGGTGTGATTGATTTGCATGATTTCACTAAAACACATAAGAACTTAGTGCACTAGCAAGGTCAAAATCTAAGTTTTGAAGAGGAAAATATATCTTATAATTAATTGCTAGTTAGAGGCAATATATCTTTCTTGGTTTTTGTACCATGCTTTCCACCCACAAACCAACACCTAAATGTCCATCTCTAGTTGACTTGGCCATAAATGTCTATCTTGATGCTTTCTCTTGAACTTTTTGTTTGTCTCCTTCTTCACTAGCATAATCCCATATTCAAATCCTCTATTGCTCCTTGTTTGAAGCTCTAATCAAATTTCATCTTCTTGAAGCTCCTTAATCTCCATCGCATGTGATGTAGTTATGACTGTTCAACAACTCTCTTAGTCAATTTATAAACCCTCATAAATCAATTACTCACCTTCACATGGATTTTCTCTCAAAAATTTTACAAGGTGATTAGAAATAATTATCTATAAAGCTCTATATTTCTTTCCTCACAAATATTATTTCTTCTCTCTTAATTTCATCATGCTTGTAAGAACATATGAGTCATATGTAAAGTTTTTTAGCTCATTTCTTTATTAAAATTATAACAGAAACATGGTGGATGTATTGAGTCTTAGAATTTAATTAGATGTTGTGGCTGAGTTAGATTTAGAATTGAAAGACTTCAAAAATAGAAGCAGACATGTTCTTATGGATCAAGATATAAGACTAAATAATGTTGACAATTTTTGAAGCTTATTGAGATTACATTCACATACCAAAGTTACTTGGACAAGTTTCAGAAGTGAATTCAGGGGTTTTAGGGTAAAAATGGTAAAATAGTAAAATTATAGATAAAACTATAGATCACTGGACATGTAGTTAATTAGAACGATCAATCGGTAGTTGATTTTGCCCTATGTAAAATGAAGCTGAGAGTTATTAATCGATCACCTTCTTTAATTGATCAATCACTTAACGTATTGTGCACAAAACAAATGGTGAATTATCAATCATTGTTTGGAATGATCAATCGCTTCAATGACTAGTTACTATAATTAAGTTATTCCAATTTTAATTTATTTCTTTATCCAAGTTAAAGACCTAAACCGACTTAAAGAATTATATAAGGGTTAAAAAATTACAAATTTTGAGAGAAGAAAACCTAGAGGAGATTAGAGAAGAAAGGTTTATACCTTTTGTATATTATTTTCTAAGGAGGATTCACATGAAGCTTTGAGTTGAAGATTTTAATGGGGATTTATGAAGCTTTTCTACAACTAAGATGAGATTTTACACAAAGATTTCAAATATGAGTTGTAGTATATCTTTGAGAGGAGATTGAAGATTTTTAAAGGAGGTCAAAGTCAATTGAACAAGAAGAGCTTGTTAAAGGCTAGATGACATGGACAAAGCAAGGAGGAAGAAGAAGTTTCAAGTGCTCGAGGGAGAAGACTTGAAGGCTAGCAATAACAAAGATTTGTGGAGATCTAAACAAAAGGATTTTTTGTTAGAGTCAAAACAAAGGTTGATGGTTTGCATCTGTCGATGTAAATTATTTTGCTAGCTAGAAGTAAATTCATTTGGTTCCAGTGTTGAACTACCGTAGTTTTTTTTTTTTTTTTTCTGAGTTTGGGTTTTCTATGTTAAAATTGTTGTGTGCTCATGTGTAGATTGAATGTATATGATTTGAATGATTTATATATCATGAGTGAGTTCTCAGAGAATATTTACTTGATTATGCTATGTATAAAAAATTCTATTCAAAGAGACTATAACTCGTAGTCTTTATCTTTATAGATAATCAGACTAGGGGTAATATAGGAATCTACAATACTCCTCTAGATGGATATTAAACTCACAATACTAAGGTCTTTAAATAGAAATTTAAGACGGTTTGAGTATTTGAGACATCCTAAGTAACAAAATTTTCTCGTATTGACTTAAATCAGCAACTGCATCAAGACTGATCTATTGTTCCAATGGCGATGGATCGTTTCACTGTTCTATTCGCTAATATTGTGATCCATCATTCAATGTTCTAGATATGATGAATCAGGTTCCATTCAATTTGATCCACTAAGCCATTATTCATTTAGTCTTTAGGAAAAAAAGCTCAAAATCATATTTAACCCCAATCGATTGCTAGATCGATCACTTTTGAACAATATTTTGATTTTTGTCCTTTTTGTTCCATTCTCATCCCAACACTAGCAAAAGTTATTTTGCATTTCTCCAAATTTTTTTACAACCGTTTTTCATGAAAATATTTGTCTTCAATTGAAAATTTATAAAAAACTCCCCTTCATACCATGTAGCTAACCAAATAATATTATGCATTCACAAAACATTGAAATGTCAAATTGGGGATATGAGAACCTTTCTTTAACAAATAATTGTTGTGACAACATAATAAATAATAATTTAAATATCTAATATTTTAAAATATTCACAAGATCTACAACTAAGTACTTGTCTGCTACATATGCACAACCTAATGAAAAGATTAACGATACCCTCTCATGCCTCAACATCAAACTTAGAGGGGATACTAAATCATTGTACTAAAGGTACACTCCGCTCTTCAGCAATGGCCTTCCCGTTACCTCTAGGGTATTCTCCCTAGGGAGCTTACACCACAAAGGATTTTGAGTATACATGTATACTCAGTGAAATTGCTATCTCAAAAGAAAACGAATTATCTCAAGAACTTGAAGAAAATTAGAAATTAGAATACAATTTTTTGAAATTCAAGAGGAGATTGCAATCTGACCTATACTGACGCAAAGTTTCCTTTCTCCAAAGTGAGTCTTCCTCCTAATTTGCACCCAGACACTCATCTTCCGGTGCTAGGACTCTAGTCATAATCCTAATTCACCATTAGAGTACTTTCATGCAAAGCTCTACTTAAGGAAAAATGTAAATATGAGTTCATAACCATCAAGCACTTGAAGAAAAAAAAGAAATCAGAATACATTTTCTTGAGTTCAAGAGGAGATTGCAATCCAACCCGTATTGATGTGAAGTTTCCTTTCTCCAATGTGAGTCTTTCTCCTGATTTGCACTAGTCTTTCGGCACTAGGACTCCTCTAAAACTCCCTATCCTCTTCCAAAATTTGGATTTTTCTCTATTTCTACTGTGATAACTTCGTATAGAGTTTCATAATAGCAAAACTACCTCATTTTCCTAGATAATCAATACATATAGTTATAATTGGCAAACCATCAATGAGTTGATGCCCGTCGACAATAACATTACACTATATTGTCAGTAGTCCACCGATGTGTTGGTGGCTTGCCGGTAATTAAAAAAATAAACTTTTAATTACATAAAAGAACTAACTTTCTTTTTTAAAACATGGGGTGTCACATATTTTCTATGAAAATACCTAGTGTTTGTGTATTTGTGTGTGTGTGAATTTTACCTTTTTGTCTTCAACACTTAATTACTTGAATAAAGTTTTTAACCTTGAAAATTTAGAACATATCTACTCCTATTTTTTGAGTTAATTAATCTTAAGTAAGTGTGTAAGACTTGGACCTCTATATAAGAGAGTGATAGTTGAGGTGATAAGCCTTAAAGGGAAGATCATAGTAAACCAAATCAATTATTTAAACTAATAAACCATAACCTGGCAATTCATAATCCTGAGCAAGACCGATTGATGTCTTATTTATATATAGTCTTTCATCCTTCTTAGTATATGTAGATATATTTAGGCATCATAATGTGCTAGTTTGCCCTATGAAGAGTACATGTTGCTGTTTTACTATTGAAAGGCTCAAGGAGGAAAAAGACCGGCATTATCCATGTAGGAGCCATTTTTTTTGTTGTGCTTTGCAATTTTTCTGATGTAGGCATGGGATGTGGCAGCTGCATATAGTATTGTAATCCAGATAGTTGTATACTTCACATAAATCTCAACTCATTTTGGTTGTGTATTTGATTGACAATATTACAAGTATGCATAGTTGCTATATCATATATTTGAAAAATAATCGTTCGGTCTTGTGTGTAAGAAAAAAATCACACGCTTTTGCAACTGTGATGCATTAAAAAGATATTTTGATAACCCAAGACAATTACAACCTTCGGACCAGCAGTAGGCACAAGGCAGAGCTGTGAGCTGGGTTGGAAAGTGAAGGGACGAAAGGGGATGTGGTACCGGCCGTGGAGGCCCCTACCTTCGTTTTACAGTAATAAGAGAATAGGCAGTCAGACCAGTGGCAGGGATCTCAGTACCGTGGGGGCGAGGAAGGCTGAGCTGATGAGGAAAACAACTACAAAGGCGGGGTTTATGGGGGATAACCGGAGAGGTTTACTGGGTACTTAGGGAGGTTTACTGACTTGATCTAGCTCTCGAGCTTGGTTCGTTTAAGTTGGGTCATTTACTAGTTAAATTTAGTTTTACATAGTTAAACTAAATTTATACTCACTTAAATAGGAAAAACTTGGACCTGATTATGCTTCTTACTTTTTATAAGCTTAATATAATGAATATTTAGAAAGCGTTCATATGCATATGTGAGATTGACTGAGCTCATATTAGTGTACGTTTACATCAATATCACTTATGCTAATATATATTCATATAGTATCATTGATTTTAAATATTAACACTTTTAATGTATTCCTTATATTAGCTAGGCTCATACAAAGTTGAGAGAATAGAAAATGTTTCCCAATCTAAGTTAGTTGCCGAATCAATTTAAAAATTATCTAGAGAAGATTTCATAACCGAAAAAATTATTAAATACGCAAAGTACACTAAAAATTATGCCTACCACCTAATCATCCGACATCAATAGACACACGCTGCAACCCGTGGGCCTAAAACAAAATAAGACAGGGGCACGCCTGCTACTCATGGCTGATAAACAAGATTTCCGTACCCACAAACGTACCTAATACTATCCCAATCTAACCACGGTCAAATTTGGGTGCTGCAACGCAGGATTCATCTTTTTTTACCAGCAACGAACTGTAATTCCATTTTTATTTATTTTTTGTTGAAAAACAGCAGCTGATCATTTATTGTTCTTCCTTTTTCTTTTTCTCTAAAATTACTGCTTATTTTTTACCGTTCAACAATAAATAGTAATATTTTCATACTTCATTTTTTTACACTGTAAACCTTACATCACTAAGTAGGACCCACTTTTCTATCTAATCAAAAATAGTGCAGACGTTATAGTGTAAAAAAATAATGTAAGACTATCGTTTTCAATTACGAATGCCTCTGTCTCACTCCACCTCAGTGAGCAACAACTCAACTTCCGCGCCTTCCACTCTCCCTTTCCCCTACCGACACTTCTCTCTCCCTCTCTCTCCCCAGTACCTTTCATTTCTTTCACTGAATACACTGTCTTGTCCTGTCTCCTGCTCTCTCTCTTTCTCTCTTCTAGGATCCTTTAGGACTGGTTCTGTTCCGGCACTATTTGTTCTGCTGTTTTTGTTTCTTTTTGCTACTTTTGTTCTTCAGCTCTTCTTATTTTTTTGGTATGAATTCAGTTGTTCTTCTGTTTCTGTAACGTACACTGCTCCCTTTTCCTTTTTCTTTTTCTGCACGTGGGTAGTGGAATTTTTGCATCCCAAAGCCGTCTTATATGCAATTCGGCTACGCCATACATCCGCTCGTGGATTTTGAGCTGCCCTGCTTTTGGGTGCCACGACCTCCGATGGACCGGTGAACTTGTTTGTACCAGGTGAGAACAAACTTGGATGCTAATATATCGATTTTATGGTCATGGGTACTTGTCTGTTGCCGATATTATTGTGGAGCATCGGGCATTTCTTCTCCAAAGTGGTTGCTATGAGCGGTAACGTTAGAAAGTAAACCGGGTATGTCAAAGGGAGTTTCATTGCTTAATCCGTTCGCTGTTCTATGTTTCTTGCCACTTTACTATTAAATTATGAAAGATTAAGTGATTTTTCTTTATCCAAATAACCTCTGTTCAATTTTTTTCCTCATTTTTTATAATGTCGGTTAATGATTCTCCAACATGAAGAGGATGACTGTAACTGGTTATTCATTTTGGTCACATTCCTGTTTTATTTTAAAACCAAAGCAATGTAATTTTCATTATTAATCCTTTTAGTACTTTACTGCACCTATGACTGGTTTTGATGTGTTTGCTCTTTTTCTTTTTTGAAGCAATTACTAGTTTGTGATTATCTCCTTCAAAAGTCACTGTTAATACAAACTCTTGAAGCTGGTAACTAGTACTTGTTTTTTTGTGCCACTTCATGTCCCGTGCTTTGTGAGGACACTTTCTCTGCCAGAACCTCCCGTGAAATTGATTTACTGCAGGTATCTGATCTGATTAGGCATGTTATAGAGATGATATGTAGCTGTTTCCCATGAGTTGCACTACTGAGAAATTTTGAGCCGTTTCCAATTTGGAAGTAGATGTTTATGTTCTCACTGTGCAGATACTTCATGGCATTTTGATAAAAGGTAATCATGTGCCATAGAAATGAGACAAAAAATGTAATTGTTTGCTTGTGTTCATTGTCAAAGCTATGAAATTAGTCAGTCACACATTGTTCTTTATGCTTTGTTCATTTCAAAATATGTTACATAACATTGTGCTATTCTTTTTTCCTGTTTTTTATTTGTAATGCTACAGGCGTGCTATTTGTCAACTGTGTTAGATGAAGCAATGAAAAAAATATATGGCATGTTTAGTATGAAGTATATGAGTCATCTTATGATTTTTCTAGTCGGAAACATAGACGTCTTGTCCAATATATTTAATCATTCTGATTTTGATTATTATTCTAAATTTAGCAGTTCTTATTTTTTCTGATCCATAGAATTTAAGATAAATTACTCTTACTCCCCATACATTTGCCAGAACTAGACATAGACGCCGCCAACTTTCAACTCTACACTTAGATCCCCCGACCTTTGTCAAATCTAGACATACATCTTTCAAACGCCCCTTAGTATTTTTCAAAAATGAAAATCCCAATGCATTTGCTACTTTCTTTTTCCACCCCTCCTGGCACTGACCCACCTTGTGGTGCCTCTGTGCACAAGAGCACCTCACCAGCGCTGGCACAGGCTCGCCTCACTGGTGTCCACACTGACCTTGGGCCTGGCCTGCCTCGCTGGCACCCTCATGCCCTTGTATTGGTGTCTCTGGTAGGGCAGCAGGGAAGCCAACACCAATGGCAGGCAGGGGAAGGTGGGGCCAAGGCTGGTCCCAACGCCAGGGGTGTTTTTTGTTGGATATTCTTGACTTTTGTAAAAGAATGGGGCGTAAGTATAGGTTCTTAAAGATGAGGGGGTCTATGTCTAGTTTTGACAAGCACAAGGGGTGTAAATGTAGATTTTGAAAGTGAGGGGGGTCTCTATGTCTAATTTTTTACAAAGCTCAAGGTGTGTAGGTATGGTTCTTGAATTGTGAGGGAGTATATGTCTAGTTTTGACTATGGTCAGTGTAAGTGTAATCTACCTTCGATTGGTAATACTTTGGAATCAAAATTGTGCTTGAGGGATTATCTCTTTCTTTTTGCAAAATTTTCTTTCCACTTCTTTTTCATTATAGTTTTTTGCAGAACTTATTTGATATCATGGATCACAAGGCATGGCGTTGGAGGAAAAAGCTCTCAGAAAAGACAATCACTGTGAACAGTGATGTTAGTCTGTCAACGAAGGATGCAGAGGAAAAGGTGGCTTTGACATTTCTTATCATCTAACTTTATTGACAATCATACTCCTCTCACATATAGGAAGAACCATGTTAAACAATTGGTATGTCAATTGAGATTTTTGGGATATACTTGTTAATAGTTATGGTCTTTTAAGAGGAAAGCTGTACTGGAGACAACGAAATTGTTAGTTTTAGTTGTTTGGAATGTACTGCAAAAGCTAGTATTTTCAGAAACTTACCTAATAACTACCTAAGGTGCCTGAATCAAGAAAATGTAGCCAAATGATAATACAGTTGTACAGCCAATGGCATTTATGATGAATTATGATGTATCAATGAGCTTTCTATCGGAACTGAGTGCTAATAGTGTGCAATTGATTTCATTAAGGGTGAATTACGAAATTTACTCCAAAGGTAACTTTTGTGTTCAAGAAAATCCCTTCTACATATTAAGTATATTTTTTTGCATTATCTATATTTCATTGCTTTTCTTAGTGTCATTACCAGTTGTTTCTCTCTAATGCAGAATTACATGATAAAAAGAATCATAGAGCTGGAGAGATCTGTGGAATTCCTCAATGAAAAATTAACTAGTACCATTGCAGACAGTAGTGCAAAAGATGATCTTGTGGCACAACATGCAAAGGTGGCTGAAGAAGCTATTGCAGGTTATCTTTTGACTTCTTTGTTTCTTAATTGATAATGGGATAGGATTTGTATTGATTCATTTCCAACATAGGATGGGAAAAAGTGGAGGCTGAAGCCCTAACCTTCAGGAAAGAGTTAGAAGATGTTTTGAGACTGAGAGTAGCTGCAGAAGAAAGGGTGCTCCACTTGGATTCTTCCCTGAAAGAATGTATACTGCAATTACGTCATGCTCGGGAAGAGCAAGAAGAGAAGATACATGAAGCCATTATGAAAACCTCAAGAGAATTTGATAAAACAAGAAATGACTTGGAAGATAGACTGGACGAAATAAGAAAAAGAGTTTGTGAAATGGATTTTGAAAATAACCAACTTATCAAAGCTCTTCAACTAAAGGATAAACTCATTGATGATTTGAATAAGCATAAGTGTCAGATTGAAGAAGATTTCACTGGATTGTTGAGAAAAATGGATTGCACTGAGCACATTAATTCTTCTCTCACGTACGAGGTTTGCATGCTTCAGAAAGAACTTGAGATTCAAAATGAAGAGAAAAAATTTAGCCACAAAGAAGCAGATGTATCACACAAGCAGCACGTTGATGATATGAAAAAAATTGCTATGCTAGAAACTGAATGTCAGAGATTACGCCAATTAGTTCGGAAAAGGTTGCCTGGTCCTGCTGCTTTGGCCAAAATGAAGCATGAAGTTGAAACCTTGGAACGAGATACAGCCATAGCAAGAAGGAAAAAACCCCATCCTGTCATGGTGGATTCAGATATTATGTATGAAAATAAGAGAATTGCTTATCTAACAGAGCAGTTGTCTGCAATGGAAGAAGAAAATAAAATACTCAAAGAAAGTTTGAATAAAAGAAATAACGAACTTCAGGCTTCAAGGGCTATGTGTGCACGAACAGCTTCCAGGTTATCCCAATATGGGGCACAAATAGGCGAACTTGGAAAAAAGAAAAATTGCCTAGAGCATTTCAGGTCAACTGGGCCTATTTCATCTGATCTTGCTCTTGTTTCAATCTCTGAAAATGTTGAAGCTAGGTGTGCTGAGTCCTGGGCATCTGCATTAATCTCAGAGCTTGAGAATTTCAAAAATGGAAGATCCAAGTCGCCATCTTGTAAGAGTGTTGGAGCTTCAGATCTAAGTTTGATGGATGATTTCATAGAAATGGAGAAACTAGCCTTGGTTTCTGTTGATGATTCAGTAAGTGGGTCTCAAATTTCACATAATGAATGTAATAAGGCCTTGGTCCCTCTGGAAACAGATCTGAAGGACTATTTCCCTGTTGTTACAGGTAAAGAAATTGTTCCACTGGAAGGTTTCTGCAATGATAGGAATGAAAAATCATCAAGTTGGCTTGAGGATGTTTTGACGCTAATCTTGCAGCAGATGCAAGTAACACAGAAAGGTTATGATGTAATTCTTGAGGAGGTTCGGATTGCTTTGACAAAAATGGATGGAACTTGCGATTATCAAGTAAATAATTCTAGTATTGCTGGCAAAACTAGTATTTGTGGGTACATCGGACTGACTACCCCCTGTGCATCAACAAAGGATTCTTTTAATACACTGGATGGCACAGGCGTATTGTTGGTTGAAACAAACAGCACAAAAATAACTTCAAGCATATACAGATCAATACAGAAAATTACTGAGCTCATTGAAGGGATTGACATCCATGAAGTGCCATCAGAAGATAGTGGTACCTCTGCAGCATACACTGTGCGAGTATTTCAGTGGAAAAGTTCTGAACTTAGGAACATTGTCCATAATTTTGTCCTTAAATGTAATGACCTTTTACGAGGAAAAACAGACTATGAAGCATTTATCAAAGAATTGTCTTCAACTCTGGAATGGATTCTGAACCACTGCTTTTCCCTACAAGATGTGTCAAGCATGAAAGACTCAATCCATAACCATTATGATTGGGATGATACGCATAGTGAAAATGAATTTGAAGAATGTAAAGATATCTTTCCTCAATTGGAGAAAATATCTGAACTAAAACTGATAGAAGAGAACAAGAGATTGAAGCATGAGATTATGAATATGATGTCAGGAAAACTCTTGGAAGATAGGCTTCAAACAACAATGAAGACTACGGGACCCTTGGGGACTCATCTTCAAGAATCTAGAAAAAGCATCGCAAGCTTACATAAGGAACTAGCTCTAGTAAAACAATCAAAAGGGCTGATGGAAAATCAAGACCTGCTTCATGAAGATCTTGATACAAAGCTCAGCATTGCCAAAGTTCAACTAAATGAGGCCCATCAGAAGTTTACATCTCTGGACGTGGAATTTGAGGATAAAAAAAAATGTTGTGTGGAACCGGAGGTTCTTCAGATTCAACTTGAAAGGTAGAGCTGGCACATTTTCTTCTACTGGGAATTTGATGTACTGTTGAAATTTTCTATTTTTTTATTGCAAAGTATTGATAATTCTATCTAAACTGGTTTGTAGTGCTGCAAAAACTGAAAGTTCCGATCGAGATATAAATCAAGTGGAGAAGCATATCCGAACGGTACATTTTTTATTCTGTAAATAGGACATGCATTTATTTTCATTGCTTGTAATTCACACTCATTACTGGCTTAACTAGCTCTATAGTTTTAATGCGGTGTGGTGCCATTATTCTACTTTAATAAACATTTGGCTTTTACTACTTGACCATGTACAATGTTCTGTTTACCATAATTACTCTATTTCTTTTCTTTTTTCGTAAATAATCCTTTCCGCATATTGAGTTTTGCTTTTTTGCAGTATGACAGGCTGTCTTTTCTTTAATGAATGCTCCTTGTGTATACATTGAGTCCAAGGAATCTGAGTTGGTTTGGCCTTTCAACTTCTTCTCAATTCTCTGCAAGCAAGATCACTACGTGTCTTTTGGCATGATGAGATTGAGGAGTTTGTGGATGACAAATCTGAAATATCAATAGAAGTTTTATTCAAAAGATAACATTAGTTTCAGATTTTGCTTTGATGATTGCAATGCAATGATTTATGAAGCAACGATTATATAGTTTGCAATATACGATGTTTCCTGCTCTTGTATGTTTATATTTTTTCTTAAATTGATGGTTGATGGGATACTGATTTGCAGGAGTGGGACGTTTCAAGGGCTTCAGAGAAATTGGCAGAGTGTCAAGAAACCATTCTAAATCTAGGTAAGCAGTTGAAGGCTCTGGCTTCCCCAAGAGATGCTGCTCTGTTTGATAAAATGGTTACAGCGACGAGTCCTGCCAAGAGCAACCGCCGCTCCTCCCTCCTTGACCAAATGCTAGCAGAGGAGGATGTCAGAGTTGAGGAACTCAGTTCTCCCAAAACCAAAGAAATAATTAGCACTGGAGATAGCATGGATTCTAATAATCCCAACAGAGGTCTCCTGTATGGAAGGAAACTCTCAAAAAGTGATGAGACGAAGAGCTCCAAAAATTTGCCAGAGAAGTGTGAGGATTTGGATGCTAATAAATACAGTTCTATTACAGGGATAGCACCTCTTGCAGTTGTCCCCATGAGTACAAAAAGTCGTGGTGGTTTCTTGAAGAAGCTACTTATGAGGAAAAAGAGGGAAGGTAGTAAGAGAAAGCTTCCAGCTATGATTGCCAGGTGATTGCTAAGTTTATTTTGAAGAAGAAATAATATTTGGCATGTGAAACCTCTTGAATTTGGTTTCTGATTCATGGGTTTAAAAGAATTTTGGTTCAACGATGAGATTCAGGTTTAGTGTACATGGCTTTCATAGAAATCGGTTCTATATCTTCAATTTTGCATGAAATTACTAAAATTTATGTACACACCTGTCGCAAAGTGAAGTTCTATATGGGTTTGATCTGCCTATTAATGCATTCAGAACACGCTAACCATTTGATAACTTATTGGCATCAATTGTGGGGGTTTTTTCCTTGCAAAATGTGCATTTAGAAGGGTAACACTTGAACAAATATCAACGAGGATTACAAAGAAAACAACAAGTGTTTCTGCACCTGTTTCTACTCCAATATTTATTACCGAAAAATGAGTGAGACATTAATGAATGGAGGCGGATGTGGAGATGAACCCATCTCCCAATCTGTACTTTTTCTTATCTATAAAAAGACAAAATGAAGCATTCTTCCATCAGTCTTCGGTCATATATTACCGGAGCAGAAGTGCCAACTTATCTTCCTTTCATGGTTGATCTTGGAAAGTGCTTAAGTGTACATGAACGCCTAACACGGTACATAGTGTAGAATTTTGATAATGGCACAATCCAAATGTAATGTAGAAATATAAAAACAAAAAGTAAATATAGCAAGACACAAAAGTTACGTGGTCGGCAAGATGCCGATGTCCACGATCAGAGAGGCCTTTCTACTATTATTTGAGAAATAACCGGATGCGTTACAAATATCTCAAACAACCCCTTGAGAGAACCCTTTTTGTACATTCGTGTTTCTCACCTCTCTCACGCAAAGAAAACTAGAAAGAAGAATGTCTTTGCCCACAAAAAAGAAAACTACTGAAGGACTACATAGTCTGTGTGCAACAAAAAAGTGAGAAGATAAACATGGGTAAATACGGTTTTATGGTTTATTCTTATCATCTCACCTATGTAACGACCTCAAAAGTAAAAGTTTGAGTCAATAAGACTTTGGTCCATGACTTGATACGGTCAAGTCACATATAATAATCTCCACCTTAACTTGAGCTTAACAAGTCACTTAGGAAAATCATCCACATATGTCGATGTCTCTACGTCCTCCACCTTGAACACAGCTCTTTCCACATCCCAACTGGGTGCAATGTGATCATCAACATCTTGTGAAATTAAGCAAGCTTAAGCAATGCTTGAATTTTTCTGTGGTCACCGACTTTGGTAACATATCTATAACATTATCTTTCGTGCCCAACTTTCGAAGATTAACTCCCTATCTAACCCATATTCCCTTATTTTATGGTATTTTATTGCAACGTGCTTTGTCCTGGCGTGATAAACTTTAATTTTTTGCTAAATGTATAGCACTTTGACCATTACAAAATACTCTAATATTCTCTTGCTTCAATCCAAGTTCATTGACTAAGCCCTTCGACCATATAGCCTCTTTAGTTGCTTCTACAACTACCATGTATTCAGCCTCTGTTGTTGATAAAACAATCACTGCCTGGACAATAGACCTCCAACTGACTACACCACCTACAAAAGTGAATACATATCCTGTGGTAGACTTACGCTTATCCAAATCACCTACAAAGTTTGCACCCACATATCCAGTTGTATGAGCTGATGTTTCATCATTCTCAAACAAAATGCCAACATTCTTTGCCCCATTCAAATATCTCAGAATCTACTTTATAACATTGCAATGCTTCCTCCCTGGATTAGCCTTGTATATGCTAACAACACTTACTACTTGGGCAATATCTGGCTTGGTACACACCATAACATACATTAGACAACCAACTGCACTCGCATAAGTTACTAGTTGCAAACTTGAAATATCATCCTCTGTGGTGGGACATAACAGTGCACTCAACTTGAAATATGTACCAAGAGTTATAGTAATTGGTTTGGCACGTTTTATGCTAAACATATCCAACACCTTCTCAATATACTTCCCCTGAGAGAGCCATAACTTCTCAAGTTTCCTGTCACTCTAAATCTCCATGCCAAGGATCATTTTTGCAGATCCAAGATCCTTCATATCAAACTCATTTCCCAAATTAGATTTTAACAAGTTAATATCTAATATATTCTTAGCAGCAATCAACATGTCATCAACATACAAGAGCAAATATATATAAGAACCATAAGGAAGAACATAAAAATAAACACAATGATCATACTCACAACGAGTGTATCCGCTTTTGAGCATCAAAGAGTCAAACCTCTTATTCCATTGTCTTAGTGATTGCTTGAAGCCATATAGAGACTTTTTAAATGTGCATACCAAGTCCTCATTCCCTAGTTCCTCAAATCCCTCTAGCTGCTGCATATAAATTTGCTCTTCTAATTCACCATGAAGAAATGTTGTCTTCACATCAAGTTGTTCAAGTTCTAGATCATAGTAAGCAACCATAGCCAGTAAAAACCGAATAAAAATGTGTACTACTCGAGAAATCTTTTTATTAAAATCTATACTTTCCTCTTGTGCATATCCTTTGGCCACTAACCTAGCATTAAATTGTTTAGGTTCCTTATCTGATGAAGCCTCTTTTTTTCTAAACACCTATTTGCATCCAATAGCTTTTTTCCTTCTAGATAGTTCAACCAACTCCCAAGTTTTATTTTGGTGTAGAGATTCCATCTCGTCCATCATGGTTGTTGTCCACTTGTCATTGTCTTTAGATTTTATGACATCCTGAAAATAAGATAGATCTCCACTACTAGTGAAGTAAACTGAGTAGATTTAATAGCAACCCAGGGGCAAACCACTGGAAGGCTGTAGTCAGGGTTCTTAGATATCTAAGATATACCTTGAACTATGGGCTGCATTATACTAGGTATCTAGCAATACTAGAGGGTTACTGTGATGTAAACTGGATATCTGATACAAAAGACTCAAAATCCACAAGTGGATATGTCTTTACTCTTGGAGGTGCAGCAGTGTCTTGGAAATCCTTGAAACAGACATGCATAGTAAGATCTACAATGGAATATGAATTCATTGTGCTTGATAGAGCAGGTGAAGAGGCTGAGTGGCTTCATAATTTTTTAGAGGATATTCTAATGTGGGGGAAACCTGTGCCACCTATTTGCATATACTATGATAGCCAATCGGCTATAGAAAGGGCACAAAGTAACTTGTATAATGGTAAGTCTCGACATATACATCGGAGGCACAATACCATAAAATAATTGCTCTCTAGTGGAATAATTTTCATTGAGTATGTTAGGTCAAAAAAAATTATTGTGGATCCGCTTACTAAGGGTTTGACCAAAGAACAAGTGAGTAGTTCATCGAGGGGAATGGGCTTGAAGCTTATACATTAAGAGTTACCATAATGGCAACCCAACCTAGTTGACTGGAGATCCCAAGATCTAGGTTCAAAGGGACAACCGAATTGTGGGGGATTAAAGGGGAATTACTATTGAGATAAAATTTTGTCCCCATTCCTATGATGAGATAGTGATGCCTATAGAGTGAATTAGGATAAACTTTGCTTTTAATAGTTCTTATAGCTTGAATTCATTCGAGTGGGGTATTGCAGGATACTCCTAATGAGAATCACCTATATGATTGTGAAGGGGCTGCTTCTATGAGGATTTTAATGCTTAAATCTTCATGAAAACCAGGTTTGTTTAGGGCCGAAATGAACACAATTATGAGAATTATAGTGTGTCTGAGAAGTGATTGTGTGAATTCTATTGTCTTTGTTTACACAAATAGCTGAACAATTCAAGACATCATGTTCACTTATTAGCCAGTAGACCCGATAGTTTTTACAAGGGAAGGTTCAAAGCTAAAAGCTACCTTTCCCCAATGCATGATCTTTTCAATATTACTTTCACAATTTATCTGCATTATTTTGCATAGTTATCCAGCCAATTCTCATTCATGTGGGGGATTGTTAGAAGTGGACATTATATTAAATAGGTTAAGCCCATATCATTTAGATAGGCATGATGATATTTTAGTGGGTCAATCCCATATTACTCAAGTGGGTCAAGCCCATATGGTAGAGAGAGCCCAAGCCCACTTTGTGTTGAATGAGAATCACATATGTGAATTGGTTGAAGGAGTAAATAGTCCCACATCGCCTAGAAGAAGATGATGGTGTTGGTATGTGGGTCCGGCCGGCTCCGCTCGGTTTGGTTTGCACGGCTGGCCGGGTCAGGTTGGGTTGGGTCGGGTCAGGTCAACAAGATAATATTTTTGGGATAAATTCATTTGGTTTGGTTTTCTAATAACCAAAAATAGGTCCGATTTGTTTTCACTAAAGAATGTGTCCCTTAATAGATTTCCTATAAAATCATTGAAAATGATTTCTGCACTAATCGTTTATGTGAGATCATACATACTGTGGTTCGCTGCATGTACTATGTTGGAGGTTTTCCTATAGTACATGGTTGATCGTCTTATCCTAAGAGGCTGACACCCAAGAGTCCTAAGCACCGTTGAGGAGGGCAAATTCTATCTTAAGGACAGAGCAACTTGCTTGATTCGATCATAATCTTTCCAGTAAGATTTCTCATCACCATATTTGCAAAGGTATGAAAATAACAGAAATCAAGTGGGGTTTTCCCACATTGTATCCCTCAGGAAATGAAATGTCTTGGCACAAAACAAGTGCTCAACTCTGCCCACCTTTCTTTCCACCATTCGATCAGAATACCAAAGTGGAAACCTTTATATTTATTTGAACAAGATAGCGAAAATACAAGATACAATGTAGGATGAAGCCTCAAACTGTAATATTAACACCAAAATTAGTGACTACACTCATAGGTCCCTGCATCAATAGGGCCTGGGGGAGGGCTGTGAGGGATGTCCATTGGGAGTTGGCTAGCTATGAGGGGCTCTGGTTGCGATTGAAGGCCATTGGCTGCTTACTTAGATCATCAAGATTATCATTCAAATTGTTTGCATCTACCTGATCAGCCCCAACAAGTCAGAACAAGAGGAGCAATGGCCATAACCAGAGAGATGGAGGAGGGAGATACAGAGAGATAGGAGAGTACTATTTTTCTTCCAGCCGAACAGCCTAGCTGATTGTGGCTGCTCGATTGGTTCAAAAATGCATTGGGGAAAGGGATAGATATTTGTGAAGACCAGTGGGCGTGAGGGGGTGCTCGATGGGAGGTGGCTGGCCGGAAAGTGTCGTATGGCAAAGGGATATGTCGCCAAGCAGAGAAGGCATCGAGGAGGAATGGATAGATATGGGCGATTGGGGAGAGTGGACTAGGAGAAAGTGGGTTTTGAGGGGCAGACCGGAAACGGGATGCTAACGGGGGTTTTCCTTGTTTCCATCCAGTAGGGAGGGGCCCCCAACATGGGTATTTTTTACTAGTGGCTAATGTGTAGCAGATTGAGTTCTATTTTTAGGGGTTGGAAAATAAATTTTTTTCATGTTTTATTTTTCTATAAATCCTAACCACGTGCAATATCCTCTTCTAGAAAAATATATTTTTTGGCTATTTTGTCCAGAACCCCTAACGTGCCTTAACGAAGAATTGGAGCAGAAAATGAAAGGAAAATTGACAAAGGATTGAGATGATCACACTACCAAGGAAAACTGGTAGGAAAATTGACAAAGGATTGCAAGTGAAATTATATAGCAGATTGCGAATCATAGAACCAAATTTTTTTAGGGGCATTGACATAAAAAGACAAAAAAATAATAAATTTAAAACAACAACAACAACCACTTTAATTATCATAAAGCGTCATTAGTATTAGTTGTAGTTTTAAAAGACAAAAAAAACTCACCCTTGGTAAAGCCTAGTGTCTCTCATCTTCCGTTATTTCAAATTAAACCTCCGACATTTTTTTCTCCTTCCTGCGGTGATTTACTCCTCCATCCTTTGGCGATTTTCTCCTCCGTCCTCCAACGTTTTTCTCCTCTATCCTTCGGCAATTTATTCCTCCATCCTCTAGCAATTCTCTCTGCCATCCTTCGGCGATTCTCTCATCTTTCCTCCGGTGTATTTCTTCTCCACATTCCACTCCCACTGTTTGATAGCTGCCCGATGGTTGTTTCCTTGGAATTCATTCTTAGTTTCTTCAGAACCTGTTTCTTCCGAGGTAATCTCTCATCACTATTCATAAACTACCAAGTATGTCATTGAGAGTTTTGCACTTTTCTTCCATTACTCCATTACAATGGAGTGGTCTTTCTCCTTTTCTTTAGGGTAATGTTAACGTATATCTCTATTGTTTTTTTATTCTTGACGATTCTATTGTTTTCATATTTGATCGATTTTGAATCGTTTTGTTTTTTTGCTAGATTTGGTGGTTTACTTGCATTTTTAGTTTTCTGATGATGATTGTATGGAATGCTTGTTATATATTGTTTTTTGTTGTGTCGTGGTGTTATTGTATGGTGTTTTAGATGCTATTGTTTAGTCATTTATGGTATGGAGTGAGATTTATCCTAAATAGAGCTATATACAGGTGCAACATCATCAAGCCGCACTGCAATTTCATTTTCATATCTAGCTTTCACTGGACAACATGATATTGCTGCCCTCCAATTTCATATTAATAAAAAGCTTTCACAGGCCAACATGATCATGCTATGCTGCAATATTTTCAAAAATATTGAGAAGATTAAATCATTAATTTAATAGTTGTTATTTTTGTTGTTGTTTTGTTTCAACTTTGGAGTTCAAGATTTATCCCAAATAGAGATATATAAGAAGGGCAACATGATGATGTTGTTCTATAATTCCTGGTTCTTTAAATCAAAGATTATCACTGGAGCAGCATGATCATGTTGTCCTGCGATTTGATATTTATAAATGGCTTTTACAGGGGCAACATGATTTGTATAACTCCTCTTAGTATTATATTCAAAGTAAACTTATTTTGGGGCAAAAGATGTTGTCTTTGACTGTAATTGATGTATGTTATTTATTTTAGTTTCTTTCAAAAAAGGATTATTGCTTCTACTTTTTTTAAAAATTGAATTAATTAATTTTGGTGATCTGATTGTTATTTCTATTCTACTATTTTATATATAAACTTATATTAAATTTGTGTCTTTCATTACATTCATGGTGCAGTTCAAAAGCAACCTACAAGTGTTGTGCACTGTTTTATAAGAAACTAGTGGTTGTTTTGATAATGAAAGAATAGAGTTGTTAAGAAGAAACCCCTTCTGGGGAATTGTGATAGCTTTTATACATGGAAAAATTACAGCTAGTGATTGTAACTCATCAAATTTTGGAAAAAATATTAGATACATTTCAGACTATGACAAGAAAATTCAAAATAGGAAGAAGATTACTTGAATTCACATAACATGATGTGTCCATTATATTTAGAATTCCAATGGGAAGGGGTAAACTCTTTAACATAGATAGTAAAGGAAAACCTAACACACCATTTGTACAAAGGGTTTTCCCAGAAGACATATATAGGAAATATTCTCTAACAATAAAAATAGTCGGTGTTGTTCTTCAAGAAAACTTATTTGGATTGAGTCAACAAGAAAAGGAGGACTCAGTTCGGCTTATATATTTGTACATGTGAATTACACTTTTTTCCTACAAGAGGAACTCAAGTGAATTGGTCATATATAAGAGCCATTGAAGACATTGATAACATAGCTAATTACAATAGGCCAACAATTATTGCAAACAAACTGATTTCTTCAATATCAACAAATTTTAAAGCCAAGAAAAACATTAGAGTATGTCATATAGCATTATTGGTAAGAAAAATCTATTATTTTGAAACATTTATTTATGATTATTTTTATTAGAAACTAACAATTATAACATATTTTTGCAGTATTGGTTTTGTGAGCATACAACTATCATTCAAGCAAAGGTTAAAACAGTCTCAAAGGATGAATTGCAAGAGGTTGATTGCGTACCTCGTATTGTAAACTGGAGACTATCACAAATGAACAAAATAATTAGAAGAATGATCTTGGAACAATGCAAGATCATGAGGTAAAAAATAGTCACATGATATTGAATAAGTTATTTTTGACATGATAATTTTTATGGATGAAAGATTTAACATATTTTGTCTAAATGTAGGTGTTGATTGGTTGGTTACAAAGAACTGACATTGAAATTCATTTTTTTTCTCAATATGAGGAAGATGAAGAGCAAGATAATGAAGAAACAGATGATGAAATGGAAGTAGACTCTTCTTTTGGTTCTGTAAGAAGAGAAGAAGAAGGAGGAGGAGGAGGAGGAGGAGAGACAAAGGATTCTTCTTTTGATTCTATAGGAAGTGAAGAAGAGGAAGAAGAAGGAGAGCCAAATGATTCTTCTTTTGATTATGTAAGAAGAGAAGAGGAAGAAACTTCATTTGTAAATATAGAAGACAGTGAAGAAAATCAATACACAGTCAATAAATGATGATGTTCACCAAATTGGATGGCTTAAAAACACATGTAATGTTTTGCTTAACTTTTTAAAAGAATAATCATAGGCATCATGATTGTGTGTGTCCAATTTCAAGTTTATAATTTTTACATGATTTTTATATTTGTTTCTTTATTGCAATGATGGATTTAGTTTTGATGATTTTTCATCTTATAGGCATAAAGACCAAGTAGTTGTATGTTACTCATTGAAATACATAGTATTATATGTTTGGTATTTCTTCTAAAGTTTGTTTATTCTTTTTGTAGATAGTACGTCTATTGACTATGTAAATATTGTTGAAATAAATGTTTTGAATGAAGAAAAAAAAACTTTAGCAAGAATTAGAAAGTAGTAGAATAGAATATTAATACTTAAGGAAGAAAAGGAAAAGATTGCTTCTGAGAAGAAGACAAGTGAAGAAGCAAGAAAAGAATCTAAAGTTGAGAAGGAAAAATGGAAAGAAATCTTGAAAAAACGGGGGATGAATTGAAAAATAATGATCAATATAGCAATGTAGCTGAAATTGCATTTCTTGAGGATAAGGGAAAATTGGCACTGGGAAGGACAAATTGGCTACTGAGAAACAATTAGCAGAAAAAGAAAAGAAAAACTTGAAATTGAATTATATAAGTTGAGAATGAAGATGAAGAAGATGGAAGAAAGAGAAAAAAAGCATGAAGATCAGTTTCAAGATGTATTCAAATAAATGATCAAGAAAAAGAAGAAAATGAATTTCTACATAGACAATTGACAATTAAATTAGAAGAAAATAGAAAGTATCAATAACAGATACACATACTACAAGCTTCTATAGATGTTGCCTTTACAAAAATAAATTTAAGGAGCAACAGTCAGGAAGAAAGAGGCCAACTTAACAAAACAACCAACTTCTAGACCTCAACCAACTGAACAACATATGACACCAAGCTCACTAGTTAATAGGGTAAAAAATAGGAGAAGGAGGTCAAACAAGGAATCAAAAGAAGACACAATCCATGTTTACGCCAAGATCAGTAAAAGGAGAAAGACAAATGATGATCAACAAGCAAGATAAATAGAAGGGATTTGAAGGAAAGGTATAGAAGTATGTAAAATTAGATGAGAAAATGAAGATTGATGAAATGAATAAAATTGGAGACATCGTAAATCAATACTACACTTAGTTTTTTAAGATAAGTGATGATGAATTTAATTGTGTTACTAATTTTTTTATTTAATTGTAGATCACACATATGGAGTTGTGATAAAGATGGAGTAAATGTCACTTTAGGTGACATTGACCAAATAGTTGATGACCAAGAGATTGGTAGTAATTTAAGTTAAAAATTAATTTCTCTTATTTATATTAATAATGAAATCTATGACATTGAAATTTTAAAAAATAAATGATAGGTCATTGATTCATTTTCTACAATATTAATTAGAATAAAGGAAAAGGCAGAGTCAACTGATGAATATGTCTTCTATAGCTCATTGTGTTTTGTGAGTAGTTATTTGGTTAATATTATTTTTTTTGCTTATAAATTTGGGTGCGTATATTTACTCTTGTAATGCCTAACAATTTGGGTCGAGTATACTAAGCGCTTTTTATATGCCTAACAATTCTCTTATAAAAAGGGTCGAGGATTGAGTTGAATGATCATGTTATTCAAACATTTTTCTGTATGTTAATATATATTCATTATATTCTCAAGCAGCATGAACATGCTCTTCTACAAATTCATGTCAACAGTTGATAATACTTTGTGGCTAAATATAATTATTTTTATTATTTTTTTAAATCTTTAACTCACTAACAACTATTTCATCAAATTGATATAGGACTTCATCGTAAATAAACAAAAAAAATTGCAGGAGCTCTTTTTGTTCAAGCACTACAAAGTCAATCAGTTTGCTCGGTATCATATGTTTCCAATTCACTCAAATATACTTCAAAAGGATCATATGTCCATAGGTCATTGGCATTTACTTGTTTATAATACCCATGAAGGCCAATGGAAACACTATAACTCGATGAAGCCAAAATATGAAATGTATGACACCTTTAAAGCAAATGCATTAACTTTTGTAAGTATTATTCATGTTAAAGTTAAACGACCTAGTACTGTTTATCTTCATGTAAATTAAAATAATATTTAACAAAATATTGGATTGACATATAAAAATGATTATATTGGTACAAATGGATTTTGGTAAATTTATAAAATAGCATGATCATGCTATTAAATTACTTAATTGCAGGCTAGATTGCAGAGTATTTATGTGCCATTACATGGATGATATTGTAAACAATCACAAAAAATTTCTATTTAAAATGTACAAGGAAGAAGTAAGGCAGTTCAGAGTTAGAATGATAGAGGAATTTGTGTTAGCTCCTAGACTCTCTGAAACTTCTGAGACATTACAAGCACGTGAGGACATTACACGTGAAGATATGAAAAGGTCAGTAGTTTTAGCCAATTTTAATAAATGAGCCAAGATAAGTTTATTTCAACTACTTTTTAACTGAAAACTTGGCTTGATGGACCTAGATATTTAAAGACCTTTATAAAATTTTCTTGATTATTTTTTAAAATTCAAGTATGGAGATTGTATCATGATTTTTCTTAATATTCATTGTTACTCCAAATTAACCAGGAAGTGAGGCAACTGAAGGAGAAATTTGGAGTTACATATTCTAGTCATAAAGGTAAGCATGAGCTCTTCGTAACACTTGGAGTAGTATTATTCATTTTGATACTATTGGTTATTTGCAGCTAGAGCATGTGGATGCTCAAGGTAGATAAAAAAAGGTAGTTGCTAGAATTTTTTGTTTGGGAAAATTATAGAACTTTACAAGGGAATGAAACTTTGGAAATTCACTTTTCTTGATGTTCATTTTTAGGCAGTACTTTGAGGGATCAAGAGCTGATAATTTGTGGTTTAAATAGTGGAGGCAGTGGAGAAAATAGAGATGGATTCGAGAAAGAGGCGAACTTGCCCATATATAATTTTGCTAGCATGGCAGAAGCAATTGATAGTTTTACAATTGCAAACAAGCTCGGAGAAGGTGAATTTGGCTTTGTATATAAGGTACTAAGAGTTATTTCTTGTTATAATGCTCTTACACTAATGTGATATTACACTGATGTTTACAATTTTCAGAGCAAATTAATGGATGGACAGTAGATAGCAATCAAGAGGTTGTCTAGGAGTTCCCAACAAGGCATAGAAAAGTTTAACAATGAGATTACATTGATATGCAAACCTCAACATAGAAATCTTGTCCGTCTTATGGATTTCTTTTTTCAGATTGGTTTCTAATGTTTTACAGGTTGTAAATTGTAAAATTAAAGTGTTTTTATAATTTCTCTCTTCACATTATATTGTTTATTCTCAATTGTTCTATGTTTGAATGCTATTTTTTGTTACATGGCTTCCACCCTCATGAGCTCATGATTTGATTCTTTTTTTGTTCAGCATTAAAACTTTATTTTTCTAAAGAATAATATATGGCTTGGTTTCCTTTTTGCTTTGGCTTTGAATTCGTGGTTTGATTTGTAATCTTTGACCTTTATTTTTGCAAAGTAATAAACACTGGAATTTGTTTCTTTTCTTTTGAAGAAAAAGGAGGCGTTTGACAGAAGATTTGTACAAAATAGCATTTGATCCTTACCAAATTTTTTATATAACATCTCTTTTGTCTTCCCTCCTTCAAAATTTCATTCTTTGATGCCCTATTTTGTTTGAATCAAATTGGACAGTAGAAATTGTGCTAAAAATCTTCAAGTACCGGTAAGTATTAGAATTAAAATTTCCGTAGTTTGAAGTTGGGTTTGCAGTTGTTACAAAAGCAAAGTCAACTTGTGATTTCATATTCATTCCTAGAGGTTTCACAAACTCTTGCGTTCAGATGCATCAATTTAGCTTCAATTACGCAGAAGGTGTTGATTAGCGAAAGTAACAAATTCCAATTGACTCCACCAGCCCTTTCTGGTTTGTTTTAGTGATCACTTGCTTTCAGTTGAATTGCAATGGAGTCTTCAGGTTTTGGTAGCCCTTCTATGGTTACCAAGGTCTAAAGTTTTTCAATCAAATAAGAGAAGGATAATACAAAAAGTAAGGGGAAGTGGAGTTTAATGGCCATGATGGACTCGTTGAAGAATTGAAATTGTTCTTCCCTGCTACAACAAGTTGAAAAGCCTCAATAGAGCATCTGTTTTGCATTTGGGTTTAATGGACTGCACTGCTTTGAAACACTAGTCTACCATTGATCTCATCTTCACCTTTGTCAACGGTTTTAATAACTGATGGAGAAGAGGAACACGATGAGGAAGAACAATTTTTCCTTTTTTTTCTTCTCTGCATACACTATGAAGTAGGCAAAAATTTGTTCTCTTCATTAAAGCTTCTGAGATGTACTAATTGTAATATGGATTTTGTTCTATAATAATTTCATGACTTGCAAATTCCATTGACATTGAAGTCGAAACCACTTGGAGAGGAGTTGTATTGGGCTCAATTATTTAATTGATGCCAATGTCTTTTTTTGCTATTTATGCTTCTATATTATTTTAGATGGAGATGAATACTTTAAAAGAGCATGATTCATGGGACAACATGATAGTTTTGTGACAGAAAAAATCTTTCACTCAAACAAAAAAGGGTAGCAAGAAATCATACCTAAGTCCTATGTAAAAGTTGAAATATCTTTTAATAACAATAGGAGGCTTGCTCTTGTAAAGAACACTTCCACTAGAAGATGTCTTCGGTAGCTTGGATTGCACTAATTTTTTCTCTTGTAATGTAAGGAAACCATTAACACTAAATAGTAAAATTAAATTGTAGAATAAAAGAAAACTTTAGCAAAAAACTTGTGGCTGGACTGAGATTACATAGTTAATTGTTGGTGAGGGTTTGAGTAAGGTAATGAACGGCGACTTCAAATAGTTCATGTAAGAACTCTTGTCTTGAACCGGTTTACATTTAATTTTATTTATCATTTAATGGTTATCGTGTGGTTTAAGCTATTTCTGATCGATTTTTTATGATTTTAAAAAATAAATGTGGTTTCCAAATGTTATAATTAAAACTAACTTCATATTTATGAGTTTTGAGTGAATACAAGCCATTTGTGAATTTTTGAGAATTTTTAGTAGTTTCTCAAAAATTTCCAAAATTAGGGTTTGGCAGGCCCCACGGTCGAATTTGAGGTTTCTAGTCCAAAATGTTTCAGACATTAAAATAAGCCATTATAAAAAATTTCATAATTTTTCTGGTCATAATTTGGGTTTAAATGGCTAAATTACTTACTTTTAGTTATGAATTCTATTGATACCCCGAGTTTTAATTAGGTCAAACCCTTTCTTTGTTATAAAAGGAAAGGGGTGATCCCTTTCCCACTTGGGAAAGGGCTGAGCAAGGGAATCAGGAGCCTAACCCCCATTAGGCCAAAAGAGGAAGGGGATTAGATGTAAGATTTTATTAATTCTTTCTTAATCATTAGGGTTTTTCAGAAACTTCTTATAATCTCGTCCTTCTCCATTGATTCAATTCTTTTTCAAGTCATTAGGTCACTTGTTTATACCTCTAATTCAAACCCTAGGTTTCAAATTTTTGTTTGTATGTCTCTAAAGCTTTAAATCTAAGATTTTTTTAATGATTTTCAAGTTCTAAATTGGATTTAGGTGGGTGTTAACAAGAATCATATTTTTGGGTAGGTTTTGGAGGTGATTAAAGAGTTAATCCGACTCAAAAAAAGGTGAAAGGTAATGGGTTTAATCTCAGCCTTACTATGTTTGCAAAAGTCTCGATTTTCATGTGTTTTGCTTAAATGAGTTTCATGTTTAGGGCTTTAATGGTAGATTAATAAAAAGTTAATCATTTGCCTTGATTTCTTAAGGTTTTGATTTGAAATGGGTTGATTTAGCATTCTGGAATGTTCGATTGAGTTTTCATGATGTTTGAGGCTTTGATTGAAGGTTTTAAGTTCCATTAATTGTGTTTCAGTTTGATCTTCAAAATGAGGAAGATGAACGAGATCTGCTGTTATGGGGATCAATCGCCCTTGTAGGCCAATTGATCGGCCAAAAGAAGTTGTAGACCGATTTTTAGGCTAGCCGATCGAACGCCCTTATAGGCCGATCGATCGGCCAAACGAAGTTGTAGACTGATTTTTAGGCTAGCCAATCGAATGCCCTTGTAGGCTGATCGATCGGCTACACAGCAGATTTGGGCATTTTGCATTTTATGCTTATTTCAGTATTTTTACTCCCAACTGATATTTCTAATGTTTATGTGGAGTGTTTTGAGTTTGAATAAGCTACTAGAAGGGTATGCTATTTAGGTTGGGATTTATGAAGCATGCTTAAGTATTTTGTGGAATTACATGTTGTTGGTTAGACATGTTAGCATTGATTATCTTAAATCATTGGTTGATGAAATTCTTATGTTCTAAGCATGTTTCTAGCAAGGTTATTTTATGACAATGATATGATATGCCATCTTATAATATGAATGAATTGTAGGTTAATGGTGATATCATGTTCTAGCTTCATAAGTAGAATAATTATGCTTGTAGGAGTTGAGCATTTAATTTCACATGAATGGAATGATAGATTACGATAGATTTCACCATGATTTCAGTTGGTAACCATGATTAGATTTTATCAAAGCGTGTGTGTATTGCCTTATGAGCTATTTTCAAAGTATGGACGTGCTTAGAAATGTATAAACACACACATGTGGGGAATTTATTATGAAATTGTGGTTGTTTATGATTCGAATATGATGCATGTGGGGACTAATAGGAGCACATTCCATGTGTTGGAATTTCATGTAGGGATTGCTCACGTATGTATCAAGTTGCATGCATCATGAAGTGGATTTCATGAATGAGACTTTACCGATGTTTAGTCGTGCTTGATCGAGAGGATGCAATGATGTGAGATTGTGTGCCGGATTAATCGATCATTGGCTTAATTAGAACTTGGCTGGTATGAAAGAACATGATTTCAATTTGAGTTCCTATGTGGAACATGGTTACTCCCAAGGTTGAGTCAATCAGAATTGTTGATGTGGTTAAGATTTATTTATTAAGATAATCAAACTTGGACCCTAAGAATCTAGAATGGTATGCCTTACTGCACCAGCTACTATGTGCTCTAGTTTCCCCTTGTGAGATTCAGACTCTCCTACCGCAGAGATGTCTAGAGCGAACACACTCCTCTAGGTTTTTGTAAGGAAATCGGACGTTCTTGGCCAAGACTGTCCATGGCGAGCATACCTACTCTAGGTTTCCATAAGGAAATTAGACATTCCTTTTGGATTGTCCAAGGCGAGCAGTGGGGCTGACTACCCCCAAAAGCCCTAGGTATCCTTTTGGAAATAGGATTGATGTCCAGAGCGGGTTGACACCCCAGGTTTCCATGTATGATATCGGACACTATCCAAGGTAGGTGTATGTTTGTATTCACTCCTTGATGGAGGCATTCACTAATTGTTGTTAATGCATGTGTATGAGATAATATTATGCCCAGATTACACAGGTCGTGTAGGGATATTTGAGATGATGTGACACATGTAGATGTGATTTATTATGCATAATTTAGTATAGTGGGCATGAGATACTTATCTTGTGGGGTGAATGTTTTAAGGATGAATAATATGAATCTGCATTTTGTGATTAAGTGTGTGAGAGACACTTCTCATGTAGATTTTGTGTGATATTATGCTTGATTGTGATTTGGATAAGGATCACTACTTATGCAGGACAGATGTTAAGTTATAACATGATCATTTATGCCTTGACTTGATATATGTGTCATATGCATGTTAGCTCTTATGTTTATGGATAAGTAGGGGTTTAGTAAGGAGATAATCAGAAAAGGGTATACCATGTTATTTAGGGATTTGAATTGTCATAATATTGTGTCGTGATGATTTTCTGATTAATATTACTATTTTCAAACCATTACAGAGTTTCGTACTCACCCCATTTTTGTGATTTGTTTTGGGGCTGCATAGCACGACGTGAAGACGAGCAGGATACTTCATATAAGGGACGACATGGGAATGCATGAAATTAGTTTTCGTCACATTCTGATGGTGTTTTACTTTCTAATTTTCTCATTGTTGACACTTGAGAATATCCTGTGGTGGATTATGTATGTTACTCGCGTTTATTTGTTGTTGTTAGACATCTCTAAACTTTTCAAAATTTTGAGTTATGTATAGGCTCCAGAGATTATGATGTGAGTTGAGTGTGAGAATGATTATAATGACTTATTTTATTATCATCTTTATCTTTAATACTCTTTTTCAAATGACGTAAGGTGTGCTACTCCATTAGTTGAACCGCCCGTATGAGGGGCTAAGTCTTCCGTAAATTCGATAATCCATTTAATTTTGTCGCCCCCGCACGCTGACCAGCCCTTGCAGGGACGTGATAGTTCCTATAAGTGAAATGAAAATAATGTTAAAGAAGAGAAGACGGGTGATGAAATGTCAAATTGAAACCAACGTGCAAATAAAACTAATCAACCATTTATGAAAAATTCTAGAGATAACTTACCTGTATGTTCTAATTTCCCCTCTAAGAAAACAAATTCAAATGAATTTCAGAGATAACTACGGGCGGTTGTTTGTCATAAGGAAATGAGCAGAAACTTTAGGGAAAGAAGATTGCGTAGATGGGCGGGGCAATGAATCAAAACCAGATTCGTCTTCCGCGTTGCCTTTGCTTCTCGCTGACTCGGCAACAACAAAGATTGGCGCTTCCAATTTTTGACAAGGGCGTATGCCTGACGCCATTGCTGAAGCGGCTCCTCCCCATTAGAATAAAAAAATGGTGCCGCCAACAGAGACAAAAGAGAATGCATAGCATATGAGTAAAAGATGAAACCATAAAGGTAATTTAGGTATTAGTAATAAAATATTTACGTAAATATATTATTTGTGACGTTATGTGTAAAGATAAAGTTTACAATGAATGTCATTTGATTAAAAACTTAACCACATAATTTATATAAAAATAAGTTCAAATTAATGACAGTTTGTAGAGTCTTTTCTAAATTTTAAGCAGAGAAGGAAAAATCTCAGAGCAAGGACTGCCATCTCCCGGAAGCAGACCTTTTTGGATCCATAAATAACGCGAATTTGATCGGAAAATCAACTAAACAACAACAAGAAGAAGTACAAAGGAAATCAGAATGGTGATCGAAATCTTTCAAAAACATTCTTCTAGAAGACACAATCTGCCTTGCAGCGGGAGGGAGTCCGAGAAATTCTCGGCGAAATTGTTGCTGGTAATCATGCTTTCTGCTCCGGCTGCCAAATCCGAATCTAACGAATAGCCGATAAATTCTACCAGAGAATCTTGCGTTAAAAATGAAAATTGGATTTTTGGTTTTCCGTCCGGGAAAAATTCGCTACAAAATGGGAAGGGATGGGGGCCAATCAATAGCCCTCGTTCCGAGGTGGCAGGCGGAGAAAGGCATCGGCTGGTAGACCAAAAAGCGGAGCCAAGGCGGATGTCGGACCGGAAAGCAGAGTAAGGCAGAGCCAAGGCAGCTCGCGGTGGTGCAACAAATAGGGGAGCAGGGGGATGGGGCAACCGGGCTGGTGGTGGGAGCCGGAGCGGGGCAATGGGGGTGGCGCCAAAGCATAAACCGGGGAGGCGGGCAGAAACTAGGGCGGACAACGGCAACGGAAATGGAAGTCGGGGGGTGATAAATACGGCGCGGGCAAAATGCGGACAAAATCACATGCATGTTTTAGTATGTATTTGCGACACTTTTAAGGAACCGTTGCTAATATTTATATATTTGCGATACCTTCCTTGTCGGCATTGCAAGTAAATGTATATTTGATACCCTTATAGATAAGTATTACAAAAAATGTCTATATTTTTTACCCGCGGGGACAAAATCACATGCATGTTTTTGTATATATTTTTGACACTTTTAAGGAAGCATAAGAAATATTTATATATTTGTGATGCTTCCTTGCAAGAGTCGAAAGTAAACATATATTTGTCACACTTATAGATGAGTATAGCAAAAAATATTTGTATTTGCGACGTAAATACTATTATTTTTTACTAAAATCCTTTCTCCCTTCCCTATCATCTCTCTCTACCCACTCTCTTTCTCTTCTCTCATCTCTCTACTTTCTCTAGTTACTCTCTCTCATTCTCTATCCTCTCACTCTCTATTCACTGTCTCTCTCATCTCTTTTATCTCTCTCACGGCTCGCCCCTCTCTCTTCTCTCTCTCCTCACTCTCTCACAAGAACTCTTTCTCCCCCTCTCTTCTCTCTCACTCTCCTTTGTCTCTCACACGCGTTAGCATGAAGCCCAACTCCCACGAAGAGAGGTGAGAGAGTAGGAGAATTTTTTTTAAAATTTTTTATTATATATTATATTCTAAATTTAATAAAAATAAAATAAAAGGTAATGCAATGCATATTCCTATGCGTCACTATACATTTTTTTTCTATGCACCGCTATTACCTTTATTTTATTTTAATTATTTTTTAAATATAATAAATAATAAAAAATTTAAAAATATAAATTAAATTCTTCCCGCTCTACCTCTCCTCCTTTCTCTATCCCTCTATACTCTCTCTTCTCTCACTCCTCTCATTCTGTCTCTCCTCTATCACCTCTCTCTCATGCACATCAGTATGACCCAAGCTCTTAGAAGGAGAAGGGTGAGAGTAAAGGATTTTAATTTTAATTTTTTATTATATATTATATTTCAAAAATTATAAAAATAAAGTAGAATGTATTTGCAAGACATAGTAGTATGCGTCACTAATACACATGGTATTAGTGATGCATATTAGTTTGCATCAATATAATAAAAAATTCTAAAAAATTAAAATTAAATTCTCATTCTCTCACCCCTCTCCTCCTCCTCTCGTTGGAGTCCGGTGACCCTCCCGCTCTCCTTATTTTTATTCGTGTCTAATTTTTTATATTCACGTCTACTCTATATCTCTCTTCGCTTTCTCTCTTTGCCTCTCTCCCTCTCTCTCATCTCTCTCCTCTCTATCTTATCTCTCACACAATCTCTATCTCCTCGCTCTCACTCTCTCTTCTCTCTCTTATGTCTTCTCTCCCCTCTCTCTCTCTCTTCTCTCTCTCCTCTCACACTATCTCTATCTACTCTCACTCTCTCTTCTCTCTCTCTTCACTCTCTCTTTACTCTCTCTCTCTCATCTTTCTCTTTTCTCTCACTTCTCTCTCTTCTCTTCTCTCTCTGTTATCTCTCTCATCCTCTCCTCTTTCTCTCTATTATCTTTCTCTTCTCTCTCACCCCTCTCTTCTTTCTCTCTCTTACTCACGCGTGTGAACATGAGCCCTAGCTCCGAGTGGGGAGAAAGTAGTAAAATTATATTTAGTTTTTTTCTTGTTCATTCATTTTATATTTTATATTAAAATAATTAAGTATTAGATAAAATATAATATATTTGATAAGTTTTTTTAAAAATTTAATATGCATTTATTATATATTGTATATTCAAATAATAAATATTAAATAAAGTAGAATAATAAAATTGTTTATGACATTTTTTTACAAAGTGTCGTAAATGATACTAGTTGCGAGGCTTTTAAAAAAGTGGTGCTAATATTCTTAATTTTTTATAAAAATAACTTTATTTTATTTGTGACGCTTTTTGATAAGTGTCGTTACACTATTTGTTGCGATGATTTTGAAAAAGAGTAACAAATAGTTCTAAATTTTTTATTTTTTAAAACATATAACTCTTTGAAACGCTTTTTTAAAAGCATAGCAAATAGTAATTTTTTTTCCACAATTTTATGTGTCACAAATAGTAGTTTTTAGCAATGCTTTGTATTGTGCCGCTAATAGTCTTTTATGTTGTAGCCAGCTAATTATTCAAAAACCACAAAAAAATCTATGACACAAAATCATGAACTAATTTTTTGTGTTTTTGAAAATTCTCTTTTTTTTGTATTTTTTAATTCAAAGCTTATGAAGAAAAACCAAACATGTAATGCAAATTAAATGAAAGTGAACTAAAAAACAAGTTCATGTCAAAATTTTAGGATGAAAAAGTATGGAAAAAAGGCCCATCCTCTCTATGTAGAGATTCTCACCCTCTTAGCCTTGCCTACCCAACCAATTTTAAGGCATTATAAAAGTTTTTTTGCTGAGACTACCAAATTGAGATTTAAGGTTCTTTAAGGCATCATGTCTTATCCAAACCACCAAGGTTTTCTTTGGCATGACTTTAGGTGGGTGCTTTCTAATCTACATGTCTTTGACTTGAGATTCCCTATGATGTGAATTGGTTGTTTTCCTCTCTTTAGGAAAACTATTCAAGTATGAATCTTTACCTTCATATTTTCTCATGACATATTGACTAAGGTGATTTATGTTCCATTTTATAGCCTGAATTTGTTTAATTAGGGAAGACTATAGATTTACACTCTTGTAATGTCTCTTCCTATGGCTAAACTTAGGACCTAGCTTCCTAAGAATTTCTTTTGGTTTTTACATGTGCTCATTTCACCTAGTGTACATGGGTTGTTTAGCCTTAACAAACTTAGTGGTACCCTTAGAACTGGAAGGATTCGAATATCTAAATCCTAGTCCTCATTTGTCACTACTATCTTATCCCATGTATAAAATTTTGTCTAACTTTCATTGCCCTAATGTGAAGGATTTAAGCTTTTCTTGTGACACTTACAGTTCACTTCCTAGTTCTTCAACCGTATTCAAATATGACTTATTTTTCTCTAATGTCTTATGAACCTCATTCTCTAAAAATTTCATATTCTCAACAAGATTTGTCTTTTCATATTTGAGTTCATTTACTTCTTCATTTGTTGACTTAAGTTTATCCTCATGAAAATCTTCTGTTTCTTCCTTGCATAACATTGCTTGGCGAAGGATTTGTAAGCTTCTAAAGGAGGGGGGATTAGGAGTATGAAGCATTACGAATTGCAATCGGGCTGGTTTACTGAAATTGCTTTGGAGAATACTCACTAATAAGGAGTCATAGTGGTGTATGTAGATTCATGGGGTTTATTTAAAAAATCAATGCATTTGGGTTTCAAATCCAAGCTCTTGTTCTTTTACCTAGAAATTTATCTATATATTCATGAGATTTTGAATATTAAGGATGTACTTCAAATATTATAGATAGTGAGAAAGTTTTCACTTGGTTGGATCCATGGTCAAACTCGACTCCCCTCCTTTAGAGATTTGGAAGAAGACCTATTATCCAGTTGGGCAATAACATTGACAATAGACTTGTGCATTCATTACAAAATGGTGAGTAAAAATTATAGCCAGCCTTTTCAGAATGTACAAATGAAATCTAGGATGTGCATAATGGTCATAAGCTTACTTTATTTAACTCTAAATGATTCTTATGAGTGGCGCACAAAAAATGGTTCTCTCTTTCAAAGGCGCATGGGAATTTATTCACTCCCAAGGGGCTAAGGTTGATTGACATGATTTAGTTTTGTTTAAATATAAAGTCAATTGGTTTTCATTTGTTGCTTGGTTAGCTCTGAATAATGGGATTCTTACTCATTCTTACCATTAATAATCTATGTAAAAGAGCTTTCAATAGATGCGTGTTATGCCATAATCATGAGGAAATAAGGGATCACATCTTTGAATGCCCCTATTCCAACATAGTTTTGAGAAGAATCCTTACAAAATGTAATATCTATAGATATGTTATAGACTTTTAAGGGGGGCTTAGTTGGTTGATTAATTTTATGAAGATTAATTTGCAAGCTGCAAAGCTTATGAAATCAGTTTTTCTGTCTATATCTCATTCATTTGGAGAGAAACAAACCAACGTACTTTTGAAGATAAATCAAACAATCCTCTTGTCGTAGCCTCTCTCATCATCAATCAAGTTAGGCAATTTCAAAGGTTTTTCACCTCAAACAAGTTATACTTAATAGGTGTTCTTTTCTTCATGATTTTTGGGAGAATTGACCACCTTTCCCACTAGTTTTGGACCATTTGGTCTGTTTTCCTATTCTTTGGGAGCTCCCTTTGATGAATGCATGGGTGGGAAAGGATTGATGAATGCAATTGCTTAACATTCTTGTATCATGTTGTTTGGTTCTTAATGAAAATTTTTAATCATCAAAAAATAAATAAATAGAACAACCTTCATTCTTCTTGAAGTGTGCATGTGCATGCTTCAGTGAATGTTCTCTCAATATGATAGCTCACAAATTCATTATAGAAACACTTACTACATTCATTTAAATTCCTTTTTCCAAACAATAGAATTAAATAGAACAACACCTAACAAGCAAAGGTTGAAACCCTAGCCTTCAATCCTCAATTTAATCTCAAAAAGGGTTTCTCAATAGTAATTTGGCATCCTTTATGCATATTTATAACTTTTGTGTATGTTCAAGGACTTTCCCTTGAATTCGAATTTGAATTGAACTCAAATTAAGCAAAGTCTTGATTGTACCACCTTAATCATTGATGACCACACGTTGAGAAGCCTGGACAACACTACTGAGTATGCCATGATGGCCGACTGAATGATGAGAAAATGCAATAAACACAAGTCAATTCCATTTAGTGATAAGGGAATGCTGCATTTGCAAATGATTGATATCCAAACTTAACGATGAGTGCTCGATGCTAGCAATCAACTTGTATGAACATAAAATTGGTAGGATAATGATCATGGGAAAAATTCACAAACAAATGGAGTAGACATTCGGCTTCCATTCATTTAAATTTCTTGGGGAAGTTTGAGTCATCAGACCTGTTTATCAGGACCAAGTCGTGATGACTACAAATTGCATTGTTTCGACATTAGTGTACAGGTAGGACAACCATTTCCTATCCAAAGTGAGTTGATCAACATACAAAGTCTTACCCATAGTGCTAACAATAAGACCATGAGACTCTCTACCCTAGTATTGGAGGGATTGAATTGAGTTGCTCTCTCACAAGCTTCATGTCATTACTCCATTTCTTGCAGACGAGGAGATCCTGCAATGGACCATATAGCACTCAATACCTTCTTATAATTATTCTCATTTGAAAACCTGAAGAGTTGATCTCCACATACATGATTGGTGCACCACCCCCATCCCACGGTGCTTCCATTGGTCCGACCACTCATCAATGGTATTGGAGCCTAGGTTGGGGTCATTGGTCGCTGATCTAATCAAAAATCAGTTTTTATTTACCCGATCTAGGTTTTGCATGCTAGAATTGGGAAATTGATTAATCTATTAGATCCAATCATAGGGCTTTTGATTTAGAATTCAAATTGGATATGTATTGGATTGTTTTGATTGATTTGCATGCTGGAATTGATGTGATTTTGAGTTTAATTGAAGATTGCATGTTTGTATGCACATAAGGGGCAAAAGGGTCAATTTGGCCTTGAATTTTTTGCACAATTAATTCTCTGATCACATTCTGGGCACAAACCCTCTTTCTATCAGCAAGAGTTAATTGATTTATTTTTTAATTAGAATAAATTAATTTTGTGAATTATAAAGGTGTGAATTGATTATTTTAACCCTAGGGGTATTTTGGTCAATACACATGTGTTGTGTATGTGCTGATAATTTTCTGTCTAGAATTGTTGTTCACTAATTTGAATAATATTTGATAAGTTGCTGTGTAAAAATTTTAGTGTGTATTTCAGGGCTATTTTGGTAATTTTGCACCAAAATTTTTCTAGACAGAAATATAAAATTCCAGCAACCTCTATTAATGTTTATTTGCTGTGTTTAATGATGAGTTGGGTGCTTAGGGGATTCTAAGATCATAAAATACCTAGATAACCTAATTAGGGTAATTTCCTTAAGGGGTAGTTATGGTTATTTTTAGAAAGTGACCCAAACCCTAATTAAGGTGTATCTAAATTAAGTAACTCAACATAATATACTCAATTGTCCCTTAGTCTTATTATTAGATTAAGAGTTCTCTAAGCAATTACCTTATTTAGAAGCAGTTAGCCATCCATATATAGTATTAATTTCATGTTCTCTACCTTTGCTTTGTAGTTGCATAATGGCTTCCAAGATGGTTACTTCAGAATTAGGAAAGACTGAGAAACTGAATGCTGACAACTATTTGGTGTGGAAGAGAAGGATACATCATATCCTAACTCTTTCTGATCTTGCTTATGTTATTGAGAAGATCATTGAGCCATTGCTAGAAGGTTCTTCAACTCCTCAGAAGAAAGCTTATGAAAAGTTGAGGGAGGATGATAACAAGGTTAGGTCCACCATACTGACTTTCATGTAGCTAAAGATGGAAAGGCTCTTTGAGAAGTACAAGTTTGTCAGAGAGATGTTGGAAGCAGTTTTTGTTAGGTATGGGGAGTAGACAGAAGCTCATAAGAGGATGCTGCACTCTAAGTACGAAAACTTTAGGATGAGGGAAGGAGATAATGTGAATGAGCACTTGAGTGTCATATCCATCATCGCTGATGACCCCATCTTTGAGGGAGTCCAAGTGTTTATAGTGTTGAATATTCTTCCCAAATCTTGGAAGAGTGTGGTGGTCTATCTGAACATGAGTAACTAGAAGATCACAATGGAGGCTCTAACTCCCAAACTAAGGCTTGAGGAAGAAAGGAGGAACCATGTGAAGGCTTTTGGGGGTGCTGCTACTGCCAACCTCACACAGAACTCTGGTGGAGGCAAGAAGGGTTGTCAGGGGTCTGGTCCTTCTAACAAGAGAGCTTTCAAGAAGAAGTGGAAGAAGCCTCAGAACAAGGGCACTATAAAAGGGAATGATAAACCCAAAGGTGCATGTTTCAAGTGTGGCCAGGTGGGCCACTTCAAGGCTAATTGTCCCCAAAAAGATGACCATTCAAGCAACGACAATAAGGGCAAGAGCAAGGAAATTGTGTGTGTTGTCTCTGAGGTGATGATTGCTGACATCAAGGAGAAGACTTGGTGACTGGACTTAGGAGCTACAGTGCATATTTCTCACTCCAAGGAAACCAAGGGAGAGATGGTCAACCTGATGCCTAGTGAGAACAAAGTCTTCATGGGCAACAACACATACTGTGAGGTGGAGGCTATGTGGAACTACAGGATTCTTCTGAAGGATGGGTCTACCCTAGTCTTGACTAATGTACTCTTTGCTCCCTCCATCAGGAGGAACCTGATTTCAATCTCTGTTATGACTAAGAAGGGGTTTGAGGTTAGGTTCAAGGGGAGTAAGGCCACTATGGGCAAGGGTGGGACTGTATTATTTACTGCTTCTCTAGTTGATAGCTTATATTGCCTAAATGTAATGAGCTCTTTTAAATCTAATGAAATAAGTGCTTCTAAGTATATTGTAATATCTATGGATGATGCCCTACTGTGGCATATGCGTTTGTGTCACGTTAATATAGATAAGCTACATAGGATGTCAAACGCTGGGTTGTTACCCAAAATATCCAAAGACCTTCGTGTGTGTGAGGATTGCTTATCAGGAAAGATGGGTAAGCAATCCTTCAAAAAGGGACAAAGGCCAAATGAACTCTTAGGGTGGTGCATTCTGATATCTGTGGGCCCCTGAATGTTCAGACCCACAGAGGATGACGTATTTCATTACGTTCATACATGACTATTTAAAATATGGGTACATGTGTTTAATAAATAGGAAGTTTGATGCCTTGGATAAATTAAAGGAATTTGAAGCTGAGGTAGAGACTCTGTTAGGTAGGAAAGCAAAAATCTTGAGGATTGACAGGGGTGGCGAGTACACCTCTGACATGTTTAAAGACTATTGTACTGATCAGGGAATAGTTCATCAGTACACCCTACCGTACACTCCACAATAAAATCGAGTGGCAGAAAGGAGTAATAGGACGCTTATGGACATGGTAAGGTCCATGTTAAATCACTCTGAGTTAGAAACAAACTTCTGGGGTGATGCTTTAGACATTGCCATGTATATGCTAAATCGTGTACCAACAAAGGTAGTCCAACGAATACCTTGTGAGTTATGGACGGGTTGACGTCCGAACTTAGGGCACCTTAGAGTGTGGGAGTCTAGGGCACACGTAAAGGTGCCTGACTAGCATAGGTCAAAGCTAGACCCCAACCATAAAGTGCAACTTTATTGGTTACTGTGACCACTCTAAGGGGTACCGATTCGTGGTTCACCACACGGATGGGACAGTCGGGGTAATTGAGTCTAGAGACACTTATTTCTTAGTGGAAGAATTAAACCCCAGAATACCTAACAAAAGAGTCAATTTATTCAAGTTGGTTAAAGTGGCTGGTCCTAGCACTTCCCCAGAGAAAGTAATTGGATCAGATTGAAACCAAAAGGAAGTAATTTGATCAGATTGAAACCAAACTGAATCGAAATCTAGGGCATTGAGGGAAAGAAGACCTTCAACACTATTGAGGGACTTCTATACAATGCTAGGGGAGGACAATGTCACATTAGATGAACCTGTTCTAGATGACCTGATAACCCTTCAGTAAGCTTTATGTCTTCCAGATGCATAAGAATGGTCAGTTGCTGTTCAGGAAGAGATAGACTCTATCCTAAAGAACAAGGTTTGGGAGATAATGGATCCACCTGAAGGGCGGAAGCCCATTGGGTGTAAATGGATCCTAAAAAAAAGCTTAAGGGTGATGGGTCTATAGATAACTACAAGGAGAGATCAGTGGCCAAAGGGTTCACCCATGTATATGGGATGAACTTTAAAGAGACATACTCACCGGTGTCAAGATTTCACTCGATTAGATGTCTCTTAGCATGTGTTGCTTACTATGATTTAGAGCTGTACCAAATGGATGTAAAGACTGCTTTCCCAAATGGAGATTTAGAGGAGGGGATTTACATTGAATAACCTGAGGGTTTTATAGTTCCAAGAGAGGAACACAAGGTGTGAAATTTCATAAAATCATTGTATGACCTTAAACAATCTCCGGTGCAATAGTACTTCACTTTTCACAAGGTGATTAGTAAGTATGGGTTCATAGTGAACGAACATGATCATTGTGTTTATACCTTACAGGATGGGGCTAGGTATATGATGTTGTTACTGTATGTATACGACATACTCTTGATGGGGAATGACCTAAGTATGATAGTCAATTTAAATAAATGACTCAAAACCCCGTTTGAGATGAAAGATATGGGTAAGGCATCCTACATCCTCAAGATGAAAATTGATAGAGATATAAAGGCTATAAAGCTTACAATATCTCAAGAGTCATACATAGAAAATGTTCTCAAATGCTTCAATGTCATTGGTTGGAAAATTATTGAGTCCCCTATTTACAAGGGTACGGTGTTGTCTAAGAGTATGGCTCCCTGGACTGAGGAAGACTGGCTCCGGATGGAGTTAGTGCCATATGCATAGGCTATTGGCAACTTGATGTATGTCATGACCTCTACATGGCCTGATTTGAGTTTTATGGTAAGTTTGTTAAGCTGTTACCAAGCAGACCCTGGTCTTCAGCATTGGCAAGTGGTGAATAGGGTATTTCGGTACCTATTAGGGTCTAAGAGTTTAAAACTCACTTATCAGGCAGACAGTCTGTCATTTATTGGATATAGTGATTCAAACTATGCGGGGGATTCAGATGACAGAAAATCAACTACCGGATATGTCTTCATGTTTGGAGGCAAGGCTATATTGTGGGCTAGCAAGAAACATAAAAGTGTTTCTAAATCTACGATGGAAGCTAAATTTTATGCATACAATATTGCAACCAGTGTTTTAAAAACCGGATCGGCCGGTCCGACCGGGTTCGACCTGACCCAGTATAAAAAATGGGCCAGTTCGAGTAAAAATCCGAGTTGGTTTGACCCGGCCAGGTCAGCGTTACCCGGCCGGTTAAACCACAAACCCGGCGTTCCGGTCCAATCCGGTTTTTCAAAAAAAAAAAAAAAGATTTCGGGGCGAGTCGCAGAGTCAGGCGAACTGGCGAAAGGTTTACTGTTCATCAAACTTCACTGTTTGTGCACAGTGGTGATCGGGAGCTCTGCGGCCGGCTGAGAAATTTGGGGCACCGCCGCCACTTATAGAGGAGATCTCCGGCTGTCCGGTGATTCATCTATGTTTCATCCATCCGGCGTTTCCACAGCCGATTAAATCTCATAGTTGTCGTCCGTGGCTTGAAAGGGAGGAAATTTGGGCGATTTGGGCCGGTGGCTTCCTCTCCGGCAAAGATCTCACTCCGTCAAAAACCCATCTCCGGTCAAAATCCCTCATTTCTCTTCTCATCCATTCCTTTCTTTCTCTTCTACAGCTCTGCCTTGTCTACCTTTTTTTTTTCCCATCTGCCTCAGCGAGACATTTTTTTTCTCCCTTTAGTGGCATGGAAGTTCACATGATTTCTGAGCTCTGGTTGTACATATGTGATTCCTATCGAATTTGGGGTTAAATAGGGCTGAATTGGTCTTGTGTTTTTTTTTTTGAATTTTCGTGCTTCCATCTCATTGCTGAGCTTGTTCTTGTGAAATTTTGGTCTCTTGGTTTCAGAAGTTTCTTAAATTTCTAGTGGGTGGAAATTTGTCTTTGCACTTTTTCCCCCTTCTCTCTGCATGAGGGATGGTTTAGAGAGTTTCGTAGGGTAACTTCTTGAAAATAATTGATTTTCTCGCAAGAAAGGTGAAGTTTTTTGGTGATTATATTTTTTCCCATCATCCAAAATCCAGCGTTTTCTGGCGGAATCAAGGCTAATTGATTTAGTGTTCTAAGTAGATTTGCTGATTTCTAAGTTCTAACTCCTGTTGCGTATCTATTTTCTTCCTTCCATCTGGGGTAGTGATTCGATTTTGCTTAGCTAGCTTCTGATACAATTAACTTTGAATTTGTCTCCCTCATTTGTGTTTCCTGCGAACCCAAGTAAGGAAGATTTAGATGGACTTAATTGTATGGAATTTTTTTTTAGTGTTATGGGGAAACTCTTGCAAAAAAACTTTAGGTGATGACGTAATCACCCAGGTCAACCTGAGTTGACCCACAGTTCAACTGGGTTGACCCACGGCTCAACTGGGTCGACCCAGCCTAGCCACTAATCTAGGTCGGGGTCTAAACTGGGTTTTAAAATATTGATTGCAGCTTCCCAGGCATTATGGATAAAGGAGTTTCTAGCAAGATTGGGGCTAGAAGGTTGGACTGATGCTCCTGTCCAGATATATTATGATAATCTAGCAACAGTGTCGACACTTAAGAATGGGGAGATCAGTGTAAAAAATAAGCACATTGAGGTGCATTACTAATACATCTTTGACATGCTACAAAGGAGAAAAGTGATTGTGAGTCATCTTCCTACTACTGAGATGTTGGTTTATCCGTTCACTAAGGCCTTAACAACGGATCTATTTTCTAAGCACGCTCATAGTATTGGTCTTCGATAGGACTAGCGCAAGTCGTTGTTGGACCATATGAGCCCTTCACCCATAGTGGGGGATGTTGGACCATGGTATGGGCTCGGGCCCAGTTTGGTCTAGCGTTGTTGCGATCCAAGTGAGCTGGTACGGACTACGGAATCCAATGATTGTGGGGGTGGTCACGCTGACCCCACATGTGCCTTCGTTACACTAATTCAATTGGGACCCACCAACGTTACACATGCACACTAGGCATTCGACTAGGTTGTGCATTAACACGTTGTAGGGCCCACACGAATTAGTGTAATATAGGCACATGGGGGGTCGGCGCGATCACCCCACTGCCCTTGGACCCTGTGGCCCATACCGACTCACCCGGACTGCGATAACGTTGGACCAAACCGGGCCCGAGCCCATACCATGGTCCGACATCCCCCACTTTGTGTGAAGGGCTCATATGGTCCAACAACAACTTGCGCTAGTCTTGTCGAAGACCAATGATATGAGCATGCTTACAAAATAGATTTGTCGTTAAGGCCTTAGTGAAGAAATCAACCAACATCTTAGTAGTAGGAAGATAACTCACAGTCACTTTTCCCATGTGTAGCATGTCGAAGATGTAATAGTAATGCACATAAATGTGCTTACCTCTGTCACTGATCTTCCCATTCTTAAGTGTCAACACTGTTGCTATATTATCGCAATACATCTGAACAAGAGCATCAGTCCAACCTTCTAGCCTCAATCTTGCTAGAAACTCCTTTATCCATACTACCTAGGAAGCTGCAATACTGTATGCATAAAATTCATCTTCCATCGTAGACTTAGAAACACTCTTCTGTTTCTTACTAGCCCATGATATAGCCCCACTTCCAAACATGAAGACATATCTGGTAGTGGATTTCCTATCATCTGGATCCCCCGCATAGTCTGAATCACTATATCGAGTCAATGACAGACTGTCCGCCTAATAAGTGAGTTTTAAACTCTTCAACCCTAATAGGTACCGAAATACCCTCTTCACCACTTGCCAGTGCTAAAGGCCAAGGTCTTCTTAGTAACGGCTTAACAAGTTTACCACAAAACTCAAATCAGGCCATGTATAGGTCATGACATACATCAAGCTGCTAATAGCCTGTGCATATGGCACTAACTCCATTCGAAGTCCGTCTTCCTCAGTCTAAGGAGTCATACTCTTAGACAACCGTACCCTTGTAAATAGGGGACTAATGGTTTTCCAACCAATGACATTCAGGCGTTTGAGAACGCTCTCTATGTATGACTCTTGAGATATAGTAAGCTTTCTAGCCTTTCTATCTCTGTCAATTTTCATCCCTAGGATGTAGGATGCCTCACCCATGTCTTTCATCTCAAACTGGGTTTTAAGCCATTCCATACTGCAAAACCTAGATCAGGCAAATCAAAACCAATTTTTGATTAGATCAGTGACCAATGACCCCAACCTAGGTTCTGATACCACTGATCAGTGGCCAGACTAGCGGAAGCACGGTGGGATGGGGGTAGCGCACCAATCAAAAATAGATCTTTAAATTAATCTACAAAGAATCAAGCATAAACCTTTAATTAATTAGCAATAAACCATCATCCAATCATAGATCATGCAATTAAGAATACAAAGAGGGAGAATAGCGTATTGACCTGAGCATTCCAGCCCTTGCATGCCCTTGAACAGATCAGCTAGCACTTCTCAATCACAAGAAATCAAGAGTAGGGAATGGAGAATACCTTAATGCGCAGATCCCTCACAAACCAATGCTTGGATCAAAGAAATCACAGCAAGAATAGCCCCTTGAATCAGCCTTCACGTCCCAATCAATGAAGAAGCGCTTCTCCTTGATGTGGCTCGCCAATGGAGTGAGAGAGGAGAGGTGGAAGGGACAGCTGGCAAGGGAATTCTTCCTAATAGTGCAAGCCAAACCACAAGGAGGAAGAGAGGGGCGGCTGATTGAGAGAGAGGTGGAAAAAAGGGGAGGGGGCGGACTGCTCTAGGGCATTTCCTCCTCTCCTATGCTTCCTCTTTAAACCTCCTTCATTTCCTCTCTTGAATGGGCCTATATGTGGGATGTTCTTAATTGGGCTATCCATTGTGTTTCTTCCGGTTCAACTTGAGGTTCATACACAACGGGAGCGGGCTCTGTCTCTCAAAGCACGCAAGGGCCTGGACCCCCTTCACATGGCCAAGCTAGAGATAGGGTCAATCCCTCGCTAACCACAGGTCCCACCCTCGATACATAATTTGCATGTCTAGGCACCACAACGTGTTAATGCATGACCTAGTCGAATGCCTAGTGTGCATGTGTGACGTCGGCGGGTTCTAATTGAATTAATGTAACAAAGGCACATGTAGGGTCTGCGTAACCGCCCCCACCACCCTTAGACCCCGTGGCCCGTATTAGCTCACCTGGACCGCGATAACGTTGGACCAAATCGGGCCCAAGCCCATACCATGGTCCAACAATACACTAAACTGTAAGTTTTAGGCTGTTGTAGAGTGCCATTTTGGCTTACGGATATCCTTCACAAGGTTGTCCAAGATGAGGACAGACACTTGTTTATGGCTTTCACGGGGGTCAGTGATGGTTGCTCTCTTTAGTTGAAATTTGGTTGAAACAATCTCGCCATGTAGGAGAGGAGGAAGAAGACGGGACCATAAACCCCATGATGCAGGATCCGAGTGGCGGGGCCAGGGGGGAGCCTAGGCAGAATTTGCAGAAGCTGAGGAGGCCAGCAAGATGTTCTAAGGTGGAGTGGCCGGTCAGAAAGGCTGTCAGCGCCATCCAGAAGGATGCATGACTAGAAATCCCTAATCACCTTTAATCGCCCTAAAGTTGCTTACAATTTTAGATGCTCAAATGTACTAAAACCAAAGCAGTATTTTATGCACCCCACTTACACTGAGACTAGCATAAGCAGTACAAGGGATAACGCAATTGCTAGCGTGCAATAGTTTGTACGTCTGATCTCATGGATAAAGGGCTCCTATGTACAACTTATACTAGGCTCATTGTCGGTGCTTCGCAAAGAAAAAGTCTTTATGTGTCCCAAGTGAACTGAGTCGTGTTAGGACGAACTCAAACCCAGCTTAGCTAGCTGACTTCCGAGTTCGCTGCTGAGCCACATCAGCATCATCGACTTCCATTGCTTTGCTCTCCATGAGTACTTCCTAAGCATGCATTATCAACAAGAACTACCTATCTCGGTAACAAATATCTCACACTGGCTATTCAAAGAAGTTGCAGAGGCTTCACCGTGGGAACCTGCAACATTAAAGTTACGAGTTGACCATCTGGGCTGATGATGATAACCAGCAATGGCTTTTTATTGAAGATTCAAATGTTACCATATTTGGAAATGGCGATAAGAACGTGCAAGATAATTCCCTGCACTTACTGCATAGGCATCTTATTTAATGCAGGCATTTCATTCTCCTCTAACCTGAATCTGCAGAAGCGGCCCTAGAAGATTGCTTTCACTCCCATCCCTACAAGATTGGCTTCCTCTCTTGGCTTCAAGTCCATTTCAAACGTGAGGAGCTTACCAGTGCGATCTTTATAGCCCGTAACTTTTTTAGTTTTCTAGCATAGTTGATTTTGATAGAACAAGAACACGCTTCTTGTGCTTATTATTTCATTTTTCTCTGTTGTTGTTGAGATCAACCTATATGTTTTATTCTCTTTCAGCATCTACTTGGGTCCTAAAGTCATTGCGCCACTTTCAATCAAGCCAATACCAATTGCATATTCATCGACAATTTTAAGGACAGCTACTACGGGTTTTTTGCGAGCGAAGAATACTTTTAGGTAACCTTCTTTCTTGTTTTAAACATTAGATACAGTTTTCCTCATCAACAGTTTTTTTTATTTCATCTATATCTAGATCAGTTGCTTTGCCTGACTTTTGTCACTGGACTGATTTTATTTTCGGTCGCATCAAATTTTTAAAATACTTTCTCTCTCTGATAATAAGTACTTGATTTGGTGTGTCAAAATGACTAAAAATTAATTAATTTTGAAAAATTAAATAAGACACTTATTATGGGACGAAGGGAGTTCACGAAAAATGTCTCTATTATTTATATGCAAAGTCAAAATTTGTTTGAGTTCGCCAAGCCCGTGCTGCCAGTTGCTTATGCGAGTTCACTCTCTTGGTGTCTCTTTTTCCATCGATGAAAGGGTAATTTATTCCAAGTTCAAAGGTTGGTACAAAAATTACCCAAAAAAAAGAGAAAAAGAGAAGGTCTAGCCCCAATCCCATAACAAGAAAAAAATGAAAATTGACCCTCTAAGAAAGAAAAAATAAGTAAGAACACTCTAGGAATACGATCGGTATATTCAAAATTTATTCTGACGACGACCTTCTTTCTTATTTCTTTTATACCTAGCTTTCTTTGATGTTTGATGGATATGTGAAGCTACCCCAGGTGTTGTTGAATTCATCATCATCACATATTTGTAGAATGATTCTGTTGTCCCCTCCAAAGAAGGAAGAACATCTTAGTCGACCATTGTATCATGGGAAGCTTGAACAATAAGGGCGTCATGGTCTTGAAAATTGCGAGATAGATCTACCTTTAAGTCAATCCTCTTCCGCTTCACGAATGTGCTACACCTTTGAACACCTTGAATACGAGACCGGAGGGTGAGTGGGCTATTTTTTTGTCTAATTTTTTTAAGGGTAAGACTTTTCATAACACCAAGGTTTATACTAACACCCACACCCTTAATTATTTATTTCATAAAAATCCCTAATTTTCATGCACTCAACAACACCCACCTTCTTCTTACTTCCTCTACCGCCCACCTACCCTTCTTCTCACTAGTGGTAGTGGTGGTGGTGGTGGCATCACTCGTCATGTATTTCTTGGCATTTTCTCTAGCACCTATGATGTAAAGTTGGGATTGATGGGACTCACTTCATCAATGAATCTATGAATGACTATGTGTACACAACCTTCCTCTCTCATAATTTACTCTAATAAATGTACAAAATAGAGGGCAAAGTGACAAATAAAGAAGCTCTCTTCTTCAACAATATTTTCAAAAAATTAAAATAATAGCTTCTATGAAAGAACAAATTTTTTATACAAGTTCTAATAGCATAAAATATAAATAAAGAAGTCTAAACTCTAACTACTTGAGTACTAGCCAATCAAAATAAAAAATGCCTAAATAAATAAAAGATAATGGAATTGAGACTTGTAGTAAAAAAATGACTCAAAAGAAAGCAATATGCAACAAATATCCCAATCCAAAATAGAATTAAAGTTTATCTTAGAACTAGCTGATCGATCGCTCGTAAGAATTGATTGATCATGCGTATTACTATGCACACAAATCGCTAGATTGTTCGATCACTTGAGGCCGTAGTTCGAACTAGCTATAGGCGATTGATCATTCTTGAGGTTAGATCAATTGCTCAATGTTCTACTATGCATTTTAATCATCCAGTCCTATTTCTTCATGTATTTCAAGGTCAGCTGAATTACATCATTCTCCCCTGGTTTGAAAGAATTTTTCATCGAATTCGAAGAATCATTATCAAAAGAATCACCAAGTTAAGGAAGAACACATTAGAAGTACGAACATGGCTAGGAAGGTTTAGACTATAAGCATTAGAGTTGATTTTTGAATAATCTCGAAAGATCCAATCTTCTTTGTAGATAATTTGTTGTATTCCTCATAAGGAAACCTATATTTGGTCAATACGACCTATACAAATCACCAACATTGAATTCCATGTGTCTTCTCTTCAACCTTTGCATATCATTAGACACCTGCAATTTCTTGAGTCTCAAAGTGAATATACTACAAGTTTTGGATAAAATCTTCAGCCCATCTATTTAATCTCTCCACATCTTGAATAGGAGCCAAATATAAAGGAGAGCAAGGGTTAAAACCATACGCAATAGTGAAAGGGCTAAAACTTGTGTTTGGTTCACACTATGATTATAAGAAAAATTAGCTTTATACAAATGTTGATCTAAAATTCTGTAATAAATTTCCCAAAGATCTATTGACCACCTCTATCTATCTATCAGTGTGTGGATGGTAAACACTACTAAAATCAAGATAAGTATGTGAGAGTTTAATATTAGTCTAGATGGCGATAGGAATTACTAGATTGCTCTTAAAACTAGTACTTCAAAGAAGTAAGAATAAAGAATTCTAACTTCTATATGAAGGAATTTCTAATAAGTAATAAAAATGAAAAAACTCAATATCTAAGCATTCATGATCATTCTAACATCAATCAATTAACACAACATGAAAAGCACATGAGCACATACACAATTTTTTATGTGGAAAACCCCAACTAAGGTAAAAAAACTACAACAACTTCTCAATGGCTAAATCAATGGACTAAATAACAAGTACTACATAGACAGAAGCAAACCACCAACCTTAGTTGAATCTTTAACCCAAAAACCCTATTTGTCTAGATCTCCAACAAAACTCCTCTTGTTGTTGGCCTTTCAAGTCTTCTCCTCAAGCTTGGAAACTTTTTATTTCTGCATACTTTGTCTTTGTTTTCTTCTACCTTCAAAACAAGCTCCTTTTGTTCTTAGACTTTATCCTTGATCTTCTTCAACTCTCCTTTGAAGATTACTAAAACTCATCTTGGATTAAGTGTGTGTAAAACTCTTCTTCTTAGTTGTGTCTCTCAAGGAATCACCATTAGCATAAACATGAAACTCAAAGATGATCATCTCCTCTTAGAAAACTAAGGATGAGGATCTCTCCTTTCTTCTCTAAGAATTTTAAAGTTTTTCTCTCTTCAATTTCATCTTTACCTACCCCTAAAATAGTTCATGAAGTTGGTATATGAGTTATACTTTAATTAGGAATAAATTCTCTTCCAGAATGCTTAAACTAGGCAAGTAACACAAATAACGATTGATCATTTGACACAACTGTCGATTAGTAAACTGAGTTAAATTTTATATAATCCCATTTAGGTGTCGATCGATTGATTGAATTAGTACAAATTTCAGTAATTGATCGCTTGTACAGTAAAATTCCCTTTACTCTAATTCGGTCTAAAACTTTAGAATTCATTTAATTCACTCATTTTAAGATAATCTAAGTGAATATATGTATGCACAAATTAACCTCTTAGCTTCAACACTATGCTTAGTTTTCAACCTTGATCGATACGAACATGTTTTCTCTTATTTTTCAAGTCAATCAATTACATGCCCGACTTAACCCCAACTAAATCTACTTAGATTCCTAAGATTAATAGTATACATGAAGTTTCAATATTGTTTTGATCATCGAAATTAACCAATTACAATATATATGCCTCATATGTTCTTCTGGTATGTGCCAATTTTCTCAAAGAACTTTAGAAATGATTTAAGAAGTGAAGCGATTACCCCGATCAGACACAATAGATAAAGGTAGGCCATGAAAATGATATACCTTCCTAAAGAACAATAATGCAACATGAGATGTATCATTAGTATTCTTACAAGCTATAAAATGGACCATCTTTGAAAACTTGTCAACGAACATAAATAACATCCATTCCTCTATGAGTACATTGCAATCTAAGAACAAAGTCCATATTAATAATTATACCATGACTGAGAAGGGGTCAGTAAAAGTATATACAAACTGCATTGGTAAATGTTCCTTTAGTAACATGGCATATATGACACATTCTACTAAATCTATATAGCTCCCTCCATATAGATGGACAAAGTTAAGAAGAAGAAACAAGCTAGAATACCTTATCTCTTCCCATCTAACCTTTATCATGAAACTCCTAGATGATATGTAAGCACAAGCTACATATATGAACAAATAACTAACTACCCTTGAAGATAAACCCATCATGTAACAAATAATCCTATCTCTTCCTTACCTCAAAGTCGGTCAAAATTTTAGAAAAGAAAGGGTCAACAAGCAATAAATCCCGAAATGAATCAAACATAACACTTAAGTATGCATATTAGTAAGTAACCATGTGTAACAACTCAAGGCATTTCCAGCCCTGCTCTGAACCCCAGATTTATGATTAAGCAAAAAAGTAAATTCCTACTAATAAGATGCCCACTATATATGCCTAAAAATAATTTCTCATCGCTATTAATATGCTTGAGAGTAAAGTGATCAGAATAGTGAATAAACTCTTCATGAATCAAATCATGCCACCAATGTCGAAGTGCTTGAACAACAACATAAAACTCAATATCATAAGCGTTATACCTTCCTTGTGTACCTTACAATTTATCACTAAAATAAGAAACTAAGAGGCCCTCTTGACTTTGGACAACTCCAATACCAACCTAAAAAGCATCACATTGCAGCTTAGAAGGCTTGACAAAGTTAGGCACGGCTAACTCAGGGGCTAAAATCAGTTCTTCTTTGATAAGAGTAAAAGAACGTTCAACTTCATCATTCTAAATAAAAGATTCTAACTTCATATAATCATTAATGGGAGCCATAATGACATTAAAATGGGGAATAAATGTCCCATATAAAGAAGTTAACCCATCAAAACTCCATACCTTATGTATATTAGTAGGCCTTGACCACTGCTTGAGTGCATCGACCTTAATATCATCTTTAATTATTCCTTCTTTGGAGACAACATACCCAAGAAAAAGTATAAAATCCTGAATGAAAGTGCATTTCTTGATAGCTTTAAAAAGTCTCTCCCTACGAAGAACAACTAACACTTCCCGGAGATGGTGTAAGTGATAATCAGAATCAAAACTATCTACACGTATATAATCAAAATATAATGGTCTAATGCCGGGCACATCACTCTCATGAATGTGCTTGGAGCATTTGACAACCCAAAGGGCATGACCAAACACTCATATATAACTCTTCCCTTGTCTTGAAGGTTGTCTTCAATTCATCACCCTGTCTGATTCTAATTTGATGATACTTACTCTGCAAATCCATCTTGCTGAATATATTTGTACCACTAAATTATTAAATAAATCATCAAGATGAGGAATAGGAAAGTTGTATTTAGCAGTAATCTTGTTAATTGCTTGACTATCCATGCACATACACCAGCTGCATTCCTTCTTGGTCATAAATACAGTTGGTATAGTACACAAACTCACTCTCTCTAATATGTCCTTTGCTTCCCAACCATGGACTTGTTGTTGAAGCTCTTCATGCTTCTTAGGACTCATTTTATAATAGGAACGATTAGGGAGTGTGGATCCTGGCATTATTGATATTGCATGTCCCAAAGGGGTGACAAACCATCAGGTAATGACTCTAGAAAAATATCCCAAAACTCCTCTACTAAAGGCTAAACCTTTTCAAGAATGTCCTTACCTTCACTAACCTCCTTAGGTACCAAAGCATAAACAAATTCTCCTCCTTTATTTCCTTAATAAAATTTCCCCTTGATAAAAAGTCACCTAGCTCTTTGTTGTTTTGGGTCTTAACTATCACATCCTTATGGAACGTAAGAAAATTTTTAGTATTATTCCAAACAAATCTAAAGTATTCTTGCGGCCATCATGTATCATGCATCATGCATCAATCATATTGCCAAGGGCTTTTAAGTAGTAAATGAAAAGAATCCATAAAAATAACATTATACCATATTTTTTCCTTATATGTAGAACTAATAAATAAAGAAACTAAACATCATTTAAAAATTTCTATCCCATTACCTTTCTTTAGCAAAAAAACGTTTATATGAATGTGGATGACATGAAGTGTTAGTTGAAGCTTTTAAAAAGCTTCTTCAGCCACCGCATTGTCACATCTTATAGAATCAATTACAAGTTAAAATACTTTACTTCCAATAGTACAAGTGGCACAGAATATGTTGTTCCTTAGCCAATGTTCATCTTCAACCTCCTTCCGATCAAAGTAAAGGTGATGTGTTACCAAAGTTTCTCCATGATTACCTTCCACTATCTTCTCACCTTGTTCATCCTCATCATATATGGGATAATGTAATCAAAATTAATATCATTAGAATCAACATTCTCATCATATTTATTAAATAATTGTTTACTAGTCTGGTTGTTTTAAGGTCAATCCGCCACTCTATGACCCATTCATCCACATTTAAAACACTTTGGTCCAACACTTGTAGAGGCTTTGAGGGTGTTTAGAGTGCCTTGCAGACAACCTTAAAAGTGGTATGCATCACATTACTGGAATTGGTGGCAATCAGTGTGATGAAAGATGTGCTTCCATTCATCTGAAAACAGTAGCCAATGGGGCCTTGCTACTTCTCTAAATAAAGCACTCTATAATGCACCTCCTACGAAAAGAAAACATGAAACAAATTTAGGGTTTCTTTTAGATTTTGAAGCATACCTCCAATATAATGAGACACAAGTTGCTCCTTTGATTCAGCCATGTCATTTTGATGTATCGATTAGTAGAATTCTTTGGTATACTCATTTACCATATTTGATCCTTAGCATTACTAAGGCAAAGTTGTATGGTAAAACGAGTTGCCTCATATGCTTCTTCAACTTTTCCCATTTAACAATCTTTTGTTTGCTTTGGCATGCATGGGTGGATTTAATTTGTTGCCATCACACGGTTGCACGATCTCAGAAGTGAGTAGCGACTAAGGAAATACGCTTATCCTCTAGAACTTCCTTGAAATAAAAAATGTCTTCTACATTGGCAATGCAATCTATGAACTCTTGGGCTGCATCCCCCCATAAAATTTAGGGATATCAATCTTCAAACCTGCCTCCCAAAACCTATTTGCCTTATAATCTCATCTCGGAGCACATAAGCCTTTGGTTTTCTTTGCACTTGTAGAGTAAATTGCCCATGTGTATCTGCCTCATGGCAAGGCAACTGGTTTACCTCATGACCACATAGGGTAGCTTTGACAAAAGAGTTTTTGCCTTTGGCATCGACCTCCATCTTGTAAACTTTAACTTGGTCATTAGGCTGACCCAAGTTAGGATTTTGATGATGAACGACAACCATCAAATCAGCCATATGTAGCATCAACTACTCAACCTATCACAACAACCTTGTTATTTTGTCTTAATCATTGATCTCATCAGTTCCTAGAACACATCCTCCATAGTGTTGAGGCGGCGTGTTGGACCTGCATAGGGCTACAAATTAATGCAAGGCTGAGATTAATTAGATTCATATTGGTCAATGAATCCAGCTATAGGTGCACATAGCTTTCCTCTCTTCTGAGTTACTCTAGTAACTACACAAAATAGAGGACAAAGTAATAGAGAAACTCTCTTCTTATTCAACAATATTTTCATAAAATTTAGAATAATGGTTTCTATGAAAGAGGCAAGTTTTTATACAAGTCCTAATGGCATAAAATGTAAATAAAAAATCCAAACTCGAACCACTTGAGTACTAGCAAATAAAAAATAGAGAATATAAGCTAGAAAAGACCTAAATAAATAAAATGTTATGTAATTAAGACTCCTAGTAAAGAAAAGGCCAATAAGAAAGCAATCCAGAATAAGAATCTCAATCCAAAATTGAATTAAAGCTAATCCCATAACCAGTTAATCGATCACTTGTAAGGGCTGATCGATCGTGTATGTTATTGTGTGCACAAATCACTAGATTGATGGATTGTTCCTGGCCCAATCAATAGCTCAAAGCTGCAATTCAAACTGGCAATAAGTGATCAATTGCTCCTGTGTCCAATTGATCGCACAATGTTTTGTTGTGCATTTTACTCTTCCCGTCTCATTTCTCTATGTATTTGAAGGCCAACTAGTTTACATCAATCTCCCCTTCCCACATTGATCACAGTCGGTCAATGTCATGGTTGTGCCTTTGCTCTACTTCCCCCTCTCTACCAAGGCCAATGCAGCATTGACATGGTCGCCATGGCCAAACTAAATCACGCATTAAATTTGAATGAAATAGCTAGAGAAGGCATGCAGCATGTTAGATCTAGGTATGATGGGGCTGGCCATGCCAATTAGACCCAGACCAGATGTATCCTGTGACTTGATCTAGCCTTGTGGCCATGGGTAGTGGCCTTGATCATTATAGAGATGGGGAGGGTGGAGGACGGGAAGTGGATCTGACATGTGTGCTACCGCTGGAGAAGTTATTGGGAAAGGCTGCTAAGGAAGAAGAATGGGGAGGAGGTGGAGGAGGAGGGAGGAAGAAGGTGGGTGTTATTGGGTTTGTTTTTTTAATATTTTTTTAAAAAAATGGTGATTCAAAGTAAATAGAGGGTGCTAAAAAGTCTTATCCTTTTTAAACCATATCAATTTAGGAGAAAAGTGTTAACTTTGTAAGATACATGAGTACAAAAATATAAAAAAAATTTCTAACAGGAAAATTAAAAGACTGTAGAATTAAAAGAAGTAATCAAGAAGAGAACTACGATACATACACAAACTTATGTGAAACCATTGTGATCTCAGTCTTATACCTGACTTCTTTTTTCATTATTTGTGCCTTGAATCTAGTACCATTATTTTAGGAAGAGGTTGATCTTTTCAGTAACGAATGTTGGAAAGTAAAAAAAAATGGATTGCGTACACTCTTATTCCACATTTCTCTATACAATCCCATTAAAGATAATATAACATTTATGCTTTCTATTAGATTATATTCCCTCCGTCTTAAATTAATTGCTCTAATTAGTAAAATAATTTGTTCCATATTAATAGCTCTATTATGTTCAATTTAAGTGATTGGGTACTTAAAAAAGAAATACCATAAGTTTATTTTCCTTTTTTTTTATATAAGTTTCACCATTCAATTAAAATTACCATTTTTTCAAATAGAACTATTAATTTATGACAGAAAGAGCATTATTTAATTCTATATTTCCATAAAATACTATTTTTCTGAATTGAGAATAAACAAGCATTTTCGGTTTCATAAATGATGATTAAAAGTTGTACTGGTAGCTCACAAACAGCATTATAACTATGTCATAGTACATAAAAACTAGTTGTCATATTCAAAATTTTAGCAGGCTACACCTCCTACCTCTTTAATAAATCTTACAGTAAATAAGGAAATGTTTTTTTAAATGTACATGTGTAAACTACTTCTGCTATAGGGATTAAAAACCTGTTATTAACCGGCATACGTTCTATAAGTTTAGGAAATCCAATTTACACATATTTTAATGCATGTTTTTCAACTAAAGTTGCATAATATGAAAATATTTTCTGGACTAACTGTGTTACTAAACCCCAGTGATCAGCCTACATAGGGCTTCGAACATGATACATTAGAGGGCAGATGTACATTAACAGCGAATTGCCCTCTATATACCATGTTCAGATCCCTATGTGGTATAGTCACTGCACTCTGGTCACGAAGCCTAGTTAGGCTAGACACGTCCTATTTTGAATGCTCAATACGTATGTGTTACAAATAAATAAATTTTCTCTAACAATCTTTCGCATAACTTTATTCTAGCTTGTGACTACAGTTACAAAGACACCAGGAAGGCATCCATTTCAGGAAGCAACAGTTGACAATGAGAAGGAAAATAAAAAATCCTCGACGTGTAGTTATTAACAGCAACCAGGAAAAACCCCCCGACAGGATAAGTGAGCTTCCAGATGTTATTTTGCATCTTATTTTGTCCTACTTGACAATGAAAGAAGTAGTAAAGACAAGCCTTCTTTCAAGAAGATGGAAGCATGTATGGGCTTCTCACCCCTACATAAAGCTTGATTACTTCACCTACTATGCAAACGGAAACAGAAGGGCGAAGTACGTGAACTTTATTGATCGAGTGCTGTTGTCCCCTCAAGATTCTGCAATACACTCACTGCATATGTGCTGCCCTATCTCGTTGGATCCATGTCATCTCATGACATGGGTTGCTGCTGCAGTAAGGCGAAACGTCGAACATCTCGAGCTTTGCATGAGCCCCTCAGTAGTAACTGAGCTCTCACATGAGCTCTTCTGTGCACAATCACTCCAGACATTGATCGTAAATTTCCACAAAGCAGGAATGTTGCCCACAACCCTAAACATGCCCAAGCTTAGGGTCTTGCAGCTCATAAATATTGCGTTTCCATTGGTGAATGGTACTAAAGATTTTTTCGAGAATTTGCCGATGTTGGAAGAGTTAGAGATATCGAGTTGCAACCTTGAGATGCTTTCAAGTCTAAATATATCCAGCCATCAACTCAAGATATTAGTCATAGAAAATTGCTATCGTGCTCAGCCGTGTGAGATCAAAGTTGCTGCACCTCGGCTTAAATCATTTAGGTATCAGTCTGATTTTATTGCAAGGAAATATACTATGGAAACACTGTTTGCTTTGGAGAAAGTGGAGCTTGAAGTTGGTTTACAGCAGACCGAGTATGCCAATCTCCAAGTTGTTCAACTTCTGAAAGGAGTTTCAAAAACAAAATATTTGAATTTGGTCAATTTCAGCCATGAGGTAACTACAACTATTCGTTTCTAATTGTGATTACTATAAAAATGATAATGAACCTTCCAAAATGGGAATGTGCAACCTGCAGTCACATTTTAGGTGTGAGATGTGGAGGCTGAGGCATGTTCATTGAGTTAATTTCTGCGCTATGGAACTGCCTCTAAACAAACTATAATACATAACAGTGAATTTTTAGAGATGAATTTAAACTGATTGTAATATTAGAAGTGAATGCTAAGACTTCTTTTAAATCCAAATTGTCCATTGTGGAAGGAAATTATTGGTGTTTATTATCTAGAAGTGGAAGAGCATTGTAATGTTTCTACAGTATGCCACTGTTTCAGTCATGCTCATACTCACACTTCTACTGAAAATTACACAAAAAATATCTGAATTATGTAAAGATTACAGTTTACTTTTTATCTAACATGTAGTTATATAACCTTCTACTTAATTTAGATTTCCATTATCTTAATCTTTGTTTTCACATTGTGTATGTCATTTGTCAAGGTCCTCTCACCCGTGAGGAGCACTTTTCGATGGTCTGTTCTAATGTTTAGCAATCTTAAATCCCTGACGACCAGAGTTGATTTTACTGATGAATTTTTGGAAGTACTCTCTTACTTCCTTCAGTGTTCTCCAAGTTTAGAAACTCTAAGAATAGTGTTCGATGAGGTAATGTTTCTAGTTTTATACACATTTACAACTGTTATGGTTCATGTTTTTGTGGCTAACATTCATTTTGATTCACACAGCCACGCGATGAAATTTGGAGTGCCGAGCACCTTACGATTGATTTTAACTTGAGCCATTTGAAGATACTTAAGCTCATCGATCTTCATGGTGTGAATAACGAGCTTGAGTTTGCAAAATGTTTGGTCAGAAAGGCAAAGGCCTTGGAGGTGATGATTGCCAAGGCTTACTTGAGAGATCTGGCTCACCACCAAAAGCAAGTAGATGTCCTTCAAAAGGAGTTGAATGCGTGTTTCGAAGGGGTACAACTATTCACAAAGTAAAATGAATCCTTGTCATTATATTAAGGTGTTTGGCAAGGAATCACTTTGCCTTTGTTGCATCAAATAAAATTACATTTGGAGACAAAAGGGGAAATGCATTCCCTCTAGTTTTAGCGAGATTGGGCCACACCTCAGGCCAGGAAACTTGGATTGATAATCTTGCCTTCAGGATCTCAATTTATACCATTTCTATATTGATATGTATCTAGTATGCATAGGTGGTCCTTAATAAGTTTATGCAGTTCTTGAAATCATCCTCTTAAGTTAAATATTTGAGTCTATGATTTGTTGGATTGGTTAAAAGAACATGATGGGCACTTTAAGTTTGGAGGGTTTAATTTTTTTAGTGTTATTTTGCTAGTTTCCCGAATTTCTGGTATTCCAGTGTCATCACTTAATTGCATAGTTATAATAATTTAGCTAATTTCTCATAAAAAGCAAAACAGATGAAATACTAGAAGAATGAATTGGAAGATTGAGATTTCAACTTCTATCCCGTAGGATTTTATATTGCTGACAAATTTGATCAGTATTGTTGAAATGACTTGACACGATGTCTGAAAAAATGCATCTAATGTTCCTGCCAAACATTCCGGATGAAGGATTTTCAATAAATCATTATGTAGAGCTGCCCAAGCTGTAAAAAAATATATTTGTTCACCTTATGTTTATGACAAATGAGATGATGTCAAGCCATGACGGGATGCCTACACGACAGGATGGTGACCGGTTTTAGTTACGTACACCAAAACTAAGTTGTCCCAACTAACTGGCAAACCCAACAACAAAGCTACACCCCAAATATCCTCTCAAATTTGTCATTCCAACCGATTCCAGTGGATTTGCCACTATGTTGAATTTGTTAAGATCCTCGTCCATGCCGATGTCTTTATCCTTTCATAAATTAAAGTGATTTATCACTAGATACACCTTGTTGGATGCCGAGGGCTTCTCATACATCTTCTCTCATACAATGAGAATTGACCTACAGTACATCACGGCATGGGGTAAGGTCCATGGAATTCTCCCAGCCACTGGCAATCAATTGGCCTAAATAGATGTGATTGGTCATTTGTGTCAAGTAACATTCCAATAGGATTATTTAGCGATCAATCAGCCTATGTAAGAGATCAATCGCATTGTTACATGTTCTTGGTGCCGTAGGGGCTTATGAAGCATGATTCGATATATGATGGTCTTTTATTTTATTTGGAGTCTTTATATGGTAGTGTCATGTTTACTTGGAATTCTAGTAGTTTATTTGGACTCTTTATGATTGGTTAATTGAGTTGTAGTAATAGTTTGGACTATACTATATATAGTCAATGTCACTAGGGCTTTATATAGAACTTGGTATCAACTATGGAGAAGCCATTGCTTTCTGTTATTTGCTATTATTGAAGAAGAAAAAACTTCTTTCTTTATCTCTTTCTCCTCTATTTTGCGTGTTTACTTTTTCATTTGCAAAAGAGGATTATGAACGCATACAACATAATTCATTTGGCTAAATTATGTTCCATCAAGTTTGCCCTCCATCATTTGGTAGCCCTTTGTTGGTCCAACATTATGGAGGACGTGTTGCAAGGCATGATGAAATTTATGACGGAAATGAAGTAGTGAGGTTATGATAGATCGAGCTGTTTATGCTCTAGATGATTAATTTGGTGGCCATTGTTGCTTGCAAAAAACCCTATTTTGGTTTAGCATAACAACCAAGTTGACGATGGCGAATTGGAGTTTGAGGCCATGCAGTTGATCATTTCAAAATAAACCCTTTGCAAGTATACAAGGTGATTCTACTAGGATAAATATGAAGGGTTGTTGAATCTCAGGGATGAGATTGAATTATTACCAAAAGTGAAGAAAATCTATTTTGAATTGAAAACTAAAACTGAAGATAACATAAATTGAATGAAAAAGTAATATTATGGGAACCAATGTAAGAATGTGAATGCACTGAAAGAATCATAGCAATGTCTCTCCTAAAAAGAATTGGATAAGAGCCTTCATCCAAGCCTTGGATAGTAACTTACAAAAGGCATTGATGAAAGGTTGAAATCCACCCATGACCAAAGACAAAGATGAAAATGACAATCTCAAAGTCAAATCTAACTGGGATGAATCTGAGTGAAAATTGGCTAACTATAATAGTATGACTCTTAGTGCCTTGTTTAATACTGTAGCATGTAGGGAAAAGCCAACATTGGCTCATTTCACATTGTGTGTCAGCAAAGGTTTCTTGGGATCGATTAGTAAAATATAATGAAGGAACTAAGGCTATTTAAAATTTTGGACTTCCAATTCTCACTTTAGAATTTGAGAACGTCATGATGAGTGAAGAAGAAACATTTCAGAGTATTATGCATACTATGAAGTGAACCTATTGTAGATCATGTTGTCATTAGAAAGATTGTTAGGTCCTTGAATAAAAAATTCAAAATTAAGGTGGTTGGTCTTAACAAGAAAGATGGCACATCTTCTAATGAAAAGCCTAAGTCAAACAAAGGTCATGAAAAGAAGAAGAAGAAGAGGAGGAGGAGGAGGAAGAGAAAAATCTATTAAGCCACTTTCTCTTATGACAACTCTAGTGAACCTGAGGGAGACATATGTAACTATACTACATTCCTTGTTAGTCTTGATTTAGATAACTCCGCTAGTGATAACTATCAAGGATCAAACTAAATAGAGTTACATTTTGAACTATCAAAAGCGAAATAACTCCAAGATGAACAAGAGCAATTGTTTCAACAAGCCATAGAGTGGACTAAGCAAACAAAGAAGCTTAAGAAATTGTCAAAAAGAAACATTTGAATATTCGATCACTCTCTTTCTAAAGAAAAAATAGAGTTGGTTGAGTTGAGAAAGATATTAGAGGAGGTAGAGAACTTCAAAAGTTGAGTTAGTGAGGAGAAAGTTTAAGTCTAGTACACTTAAAGGAGAACTTAAGTCTCATAAAGAGAAGCTAGATGGGTGTAGATTGGTAGGAAGTCTTCGGACACATGATTAGCATGGGACAAAAAGATGGGAGGGGCTTAGGATTTGTGTCACATGTGAGCACACGTATATTATCTAAGAACATATGAGTCATATGTCAATTTTGTTGGCTAATTTCTTTGTCAAAATTATGACTAGAAACCTTGTGCATATATTGATTCATAGAATCCAATTTGATGTTGTTGTGGTTGAGTTGGATTTGAAATTGACAAACTTGAAAAATAGGAGAATACATGTTCTTATTAATCAAGACAGAAGACTAAAAATTGTTGAAGGTTTTTTGAAGCAAATTTCAATTATATTAGCATACAAAAATCACTTGGACAGGTTTCAAAAGTAGTTTGAGGTGCTTCAGAAGGTTTTAGGGTAGAAAGGGCAAAATAATAAAATGACAGGCAAGACAATCGAATGCTGCAAAATAAGAGGAATCAAATGATCAATCAGGTTTTTTATTCAGCTTTGTATAAAACGAAGCTGAGAGTTATTGATCAATCTGTAATGCCCTTGATTTTTTCATGATTTTTTTGTAATTTTCTTTCTATTTTTCTTATTATTTTCAGCAGAAAAATATAATGTTTCGGCATATTTGTATTTGCATATTTAACCTTAGTTTTACACCCATAAAGTCAAGTATAGGGCTTAGTCACAGCCATTGGGCATCAACACATCACAAATATTTTTAATGCGTAAGAAATTGGAATGATGCGCAAGATGGGAAAGTGGAAAAAAAGAGAGTAAAAAGTGAATCATGGCTCAAAAGAGTCGTGTCTAGTTCTTTTTCTTTTTGGAATGTCCAGAAGCATGGAACATTGAGAAGGTTTGAGAGAAACCAGAGAGAGTTTCCAGTCACTCTATCTTGCCTCCTTAATCGTCAGATTTCCCCGCTTCTTACTGGAATCCACTTGGCCTTATCGCCATGAGTCTGATGGTGCTAGCTAGGACTACCGCCACCCTCTCCTAGCTCCTCCACGAGGTACCCGTCTTTTGTTTGGATTTTCTCATTGTTGAAATTCATTTTTGGGCTGCTAGAGGGCTATTTTGCTACCGCCCTCCACTGGACTTAGCTTCGTCTGGCCACCAGGATCCCATAGCTGTCAATCAAAACCGATGCCATTGTCTACTTGCTCCTTCTCGAGTTGTTGGTACTTTTCCTTATTATTTCTTCTCACTGTCCAGTTTGTTTCGGAGCCAGCACTTTTCGTAGCCATCCGGCCTCCTAATCAGCTCCACTCGTCTTGGGATAGCTGCTGCGGTGAACAACCCCTCCCGGCCCGGATCAACCTCCTATGCCCCCACCGCTCTTCTCATCAGCCCGATTCCACCTCCTCCGCCTTATTCCGCACGACACAGTAAAATTGCCCTCTTTATATTATTTACTTGCTTTTCGCCACTCGCAACCAAGAAGTCACCAGCTTGCCTTCATCATCCATTCCGTTGACTAGTGATGGTATGGAATCGCCGCAGGCTCTGCTGCGGCTTGGATATAGTAGGAGTTCATTGTTCCTGGCCCTTCTTTGCTTATCCATCCCGCTTGCACAATTGACCCCTATTTTACCCATTTTCCATCATGAGCTGTAGAACAGCTTCCGACCATATTTGGTTTGGTTTGCCTTGACCTAGCGATAGTGGAGATTATCTCCATCGACCTTGGCACGACTTTGGCTTTGTGGCCTTTGCTCTGCCTTGACTCAACTACAAGACACTCCTTCACTCTTTGCCATTTGAGATACACAACAGCCCACACCAAATGTGTTGGTTGTGGGTGTCAATTGGTGATGTTGCCACTTCGATCGGCCATCACATCATGACCCTAACTTTGTCACCCTTTTGAGCCTTGGTCCGACACCATCCAGCCCTCTCCCCTCCCCTTTGGTCATGTGTGCATGTAGCTGTGTGTGTGGTTTAGGGCTTAGGCGCCACTTTTGCTCCACCTGACCATTGGAGGCTATGCCACCTATTGAGTTGACCACCAGAGCCCTCCACCTCTCCTCTACCCTAGAGCATTGCCCCACACCCTCCCCATTTTTTGGGCTCTCAATGATGCAAAATCACTGCCATTGGGTGTTGTCCTATCCGATTTCTACGTCTTACGACCAACTGAGTACTTCTCAGCCACCAACAAACCTTCAAATAACCATCTTGACTTTTGGTTGCACTTGCCATTTTTGTTGGCACGACCATTCTCCCTACTGCTGTAGTGTACCGCTGTGGATCGCAGATTTTTTCGTGTTGATTTGTGTCCCCCCCATTTGGTCGTGATTTCTTCTAGAACTTCCTAAACCCTCAGGTTCGCAATGCTTTTGGCCGCCAGCTCCGCCACCGATGCTACCACTGTTGTGTACTCGCCATCAAATTTTATGGATTATGAGGTAGGGGATCTTTGTACTCGTAATTTTATGATAGCATACTTTGAACGTATGCTACGATTGTATGATTCAATGCTTTGGACACAAATCATGATCCATTTATATGATGTAAGAGGATAAATTATGCTATGTTGAAATGCATATGACATACATGTGAGGTACAAGTATATTGTATGCCCCCTTGTGCTGTTAGATCTCAATCCAACGATTGTCAAAGCCTGGGCTCACACATAAGGGATGAAAGAAATTAATTTAATTGTTTTTGCCCACTATATATATTGTATTTATTTTTTAAATAATATATTATTTAATGTAAATAACATATAATAATAGAATATATAATTATTTGCGATATATGGGTTTATAAGTCATTTTATTTGTGACGTATAAACTTATATGTCGCAAATAATATCCTTTTATTTAGTATTTGTTATATATACTAAGTAATATATTATTTAAATATATAAATATATAATAAATAAGTATGAGAAATTTTAAATTAATTTCTTCAATCACGTGTGAGTGAGATTGAGCTTATGCGCATCTATGTGAGCCCTATATGGACCGAATAATTTCGATCCGAAAACACACATATCTCAAGGGGCAAGCAAGTTGCATGCCCCATTGCATCGTTTGATCTCAATCCAATGGTGTTTAAAGCCTGGGCTCACACATATGGGAAAACTAGATGATATATATATATATATATATATATATATATATATATATATATATATATATATATATATATAAAAGATGATGATGCACTTAACTCATGGAGCTGGCAGGTTGCATGTCCCCTTGCACCATCGGATCTTAATCCAGTGGTGGTCAAAGCCTAATCTCACACATAAGGGACTAAATAAATGAATTTAATTTCTTTTGCCTACTATATATTATATTTATATATTAAATAAGGCAAGTTTGACCAACAACGATAGATGGTTATTCTCTAGTCAGGTATCAAAGGGTGGACTCTCCTATTCAAGTAAGGCGAGTTATCTGGAATCTTAAAAAAAGGGTGGAAAGTAGAATTAGTTCCCAGGGTAAGTGGGAAGAACTCATCATTCATTACTTCTTTGATGTTGGCATTCCTAAATCGTTTCTTGCCATTTAACAATCTATTAAGGATGAAGCTTTTTTTTAGTCTATCTTATTTATTGTCATTCTAGGCCTATCAACTTGACAAATCAACCACGAGGGAAGGCAGTGGGTAGAGGGACAATGCATATCTCTTCCATACCAGCCAAGCCTTTGCTCCTCTTTGCTGATGCCAACCTAGCTCCCCCCTCTCCCATGCTCCACCCAGCTCACTTTTGTAAGCCGGAGGAAGAAGAGAGGAGAGGCACTGGAGTCTAGCTCCACCGAGTCTGATAACCCTCCCCCTCTTTCCCCTTGCTCCCTCCACTCCTCCCTGCCCACCCCCCCCCCCCCTCCCCCTGCTAGAGAGGGAGGAGGAGAGGAGGGCGCCAAAGTACCACACCCCTCCCCCTCTTCCCCCTCCCTACTCTCCCCTGCTCTCCTCCCTCTCCCTTACTCCCTTCCCTCCTCTCCCATGTTGCCGACAGCATGAGGAGGAGGAGAGGAGGGGCTTCGATGCAGATGTTCGGTGCCCCTCTCCCTATATTGCAACCTAACTTTTAAATAACTTAAAAGTTGGAATCCCATCAATTCGTAATTAAAGGGGCCAAGATCAACCATGTACAGAAGAGTAACTTTTCATTAATATAAAATAATTACAAAAATTTATAGAACATGGCTTAATATGCTCTACAAAATTAAAGCAACACAATATATAAAATTAATTCGTGACAAAGTAAATCCAAAATGTAGATCTTTCAAAGTTATACGGGTTATTTTTAATAAAATCATCTCCATTGTTCAAACCTGTAGCATCTAGGTGTGGGTGAGTATATTTTTACTCAGTAGATAGAGTTAAATTCTACTAACATATTATAACATAAAACATAATCCAAGACGCGTAAAACATTCTTGTAATAAGTCTTACAATTAATATTCAAAAGTTGACTTCAAATATCTCAAAATATTATTACCGACTTAAACGGAATCCAAACATATTTCTTTTACAAAAAAATAAAAAAAAACATCCTTTCACATCTGATTATTCAAAAAAGTTGACTAGTCATCATTCGTAGAATCTGATAATTAATTTAAAGTTGGATAAATCATCATTCACAGAATGCCGCTAATATCGAAGTAACATACACCTATGCTCGTGGGGCAATAGGATCAGAATGAAAGGGATATTCCCACTATATCCCATTTCAAGGATGCACCATATGCCTTAATAGGTGATACCTAAGAGTTATAACTTTGATAGTTTTGGGGCATTATACCAAATAGCTACCATTCAAAACTGATGATTATTTTTGGGCTTTATATCACAAGCTGCCCTTAAAATCTAATCGAAATCGTTCATAATATCATTCAAATAATAATAATAATATTTTAATGTTAGTATCACGAAGAAATCCCACTAAGAGGAGTACAAGACATTATTATTTTAGCATTAGTAAGACCCCTAATAAATACCATCTTTTTTGAAATAATATTTTATAAAAGAATTATGGAATCGTAGAGTTTTGTTGTAGTATGGATTATAATTTAAAGCCATCGACCCTTCGTTGATGAATTTGACTAGAGTAACTGCTGGTGGTTCGGAGCCTTATCTTGGTCCTAGGCTTAGGAGGTGTTACGCCCCTCACATTTTTTGAAATAAAAGAAAATATTTTTAAAAAAATGTAACAAAATTTATTTCCTAATGCCAAGGATCACCGTGTACCAAAAGAGTAATTAAAACACACCTTATATTATACAAAGATTTCCAAAATTGGGCATAACATGCCTTTATACATCAGTCACTACAAACATTACATCAATTACAAAAAGAGTACAAAAACTATAATTTAAAAAAGCTCTTTGTTGGCTCCTTCAGATTTGAGTGACGCACCTGCAAACTCTAAGGGTGGGTGAGTAAATTCATACTCAGTAGGTTGAGTTACGTTCTAAAAATATGCTTGATGGATGTAAAAATCATGTCATCTGTCCTTTAAAATCATTCAGAAAATAATAAAAGTCTGAAAACACAGTCACAGAATGTTATGATATCAGACGACTTACACCCACGCTCATGGGTCAGCGGGAGATGGAAGGAAAGGGATTTTCCCATGATATCCCAGTTCCTGTGCACGCCAGAGCCAAATGTGGCAGTGTCCAGAATCATCATAATGATCCCTAGTTTCGAGAAACCATGAACTATCAGAGGGTACAATTACCCAAAACATGGAGAAACCTTTCTAAAAGAGGAGATGCTTTTAAAGACAAAGTTTCTTTTTGAAATATAAGAAGAAGACTTTTAACAAAACTTCGGTGAGTCAAAATCTTAGCATACGATTAGAATTTAAAACTACCTACCTCTAACACAAGCAGAGCATAAAGAAATCTGTTCGTAGAATATAATAAAGAAAGCCCCTCCTTAAGATCTTAGCCTTTAAGCGGTCAACTCGGCAGAATAATCATCCCATCGCATAGAACACCCTCGATTTAGTGGGGTATGGATTTTGGACAAACTAAAAAGGGTTTGAAACTGTCCAGAAATAGTAAAGAGACGAAAGGGGAGGATTAGGAGAGGGGTAGGGTTTTCATAACTTTAGAGAAGTCACCTCCATAAAATGACCCTTCCAATGTGTAGAGCACCCTTGATTTAGTAGGAAACGATTTTTGGATGGGCTAATTCGGACTTAAAACGGGTCCGAGGCAGTGAAAACAATGAAAGGGGTAAGAAATGAGTTGTGTGAAAAAAACTGACCGGGGGAGGTAAATTTATAGGTGGTGAAGGTGGTGGTGCGCCACCAGAAATGGTCACATTTCCATTTGGCGGCGCACGTGATGAACACACGTTCATCACAAAATGCTTGACAAACGCGTGCTCATCATGCGTGTTTAGCACAAGCCGAGCCAAGCCATTTTTTTTACCTTAATCTTCGAAAAGCATAACTTCCTATCCCGAACTTGGTTTTTAGTGTACTTGGTACCATTGAGGTCATATTGATGATCCCTACAAGACTAAGCTACTTATAAGCTTGTTTACCTACATTTTAAAAGTGGTCCCGCTGATTTAGAACACGCTGCCCGAGGTCATAAATAATGTTCCTGACCTCCAATTTACACGTTTTTTGACTTGTTATGCTCATGTATGCGAGCTCTAACCAAAACTTAGGAAATTATTAAATAGTAAACTCGAAAAAATTATTTGAAAAAAAAGAGATTGTGTTCAAAAATTTATGGTCATTACAATTTGTCCCCCTTAGAGAAATTTCATCCTTGAAATTTGAATTATTCACTCATTGAATAACTCAGGGTACTTCTTCATTTCGCTTTCCAGCTCCCAAATGGCTTCTTCTGAGAATGATACTGCCATAGCACTTTAACTAAAGGAATCCTTTTCATCCTTAGGATTTGTTCATTATGATCCAAAATTTTAAATAGTTTTTCTTCAAACGATAAGTCTGGCTTAAGTTTCACCTTATCTGCACACTGTTGCACAAATTCGGACTTAATTAATCTACATTCTCCTACTTCATTCCAACACGTTGGCAATCTATAATGTCGTCCGTATAATGCTTCATAGGTTGCCATACCTATGCTGCCATGATAACTATTGTCGTAGGCCAAGTTGACCAGAGGTAAATGTTCATCCCAGTTACTCTTCCAATCCATTGCGCAAGCCCACAACATATCTTCCAAAGTTTGAATAGTTCTTTCTGATTGTCCATCTATTTGTGGGTGGAAAGCAGTGTTGAATTTAAGATTTGTGCCTAATTCTTCTTGAAGTCCTTGCAAAAAATTGGAGGTAAAGCGACTGTCTCGATCTGAGATGATCGAAATGGTATTCCATGCCGACTCACAATCTCCTTCACGTATAATTTTGCCAAAGAACTTAGGGATTGTTTCTTTCTTAAATGGAAGAAAATATGCACACTTTGTGAGTTGATCCACGATTACCCAAATGGATTCATGGCCTTGTGAAGTTCTGGGTAGTGCCGAAACAAAATCCATAGTAATGTGTTCCCACTTCCACTCGGGAATTTCTGTCGTTTGAAGATATCCCGAAGGTTTTTGGTGTTCGACTTTAACTTGCTGACAAGTTAAACATCTTGAAATATATTCTCTTATATCTTTCTTCATCCCATTCCACCAAAAACTCCTTTTTGAATCTTGATACATTTTTTATCCTCCTGGGTGGATGGTATATCGAGACCGATGTGCTTCATGTAATAAGTCTTCCTTTAGCTAAGGTATTTCTGGTATCACTAATTGTCTCGAAATCGAATACCTCCATCTAAGCCTTGGATGAAGTCAGATCTTTTGAGTGAAGTTTGCACTTCTTCATTACTTTTCTGGCTTTGAAGAATACACTCAATTAGCACCAATTTCACTTCTAAGTTAGCAATGAAAGATTTATTGTTTCCATATTGTACTTCGGGTTGGAAACTTATTGTTTCCTCCAACAGTTTCCATTCTTTAACAAGCATGAAGGCTATTCCTCCTGATTGACAACTTAAAGCATCAGCTACTACAATGGCTTTTCTAGAGTGATACTTAATAGAGAAGTCATAATCCTTAAGATATTCAATCCACTGTCTTTGCCTCATATTGAGATCACTTTGGGAAAATATATACTTTAAACTTTGATGATTAGTAAAAACTTCAAACTTTTCCCCATATAGATAGTGTCTCCATATTTTTAGTGCAAAAACTACCACTACAAATTCCAAATCATGAGTAGGGTAGCTACCTTCATGTTTCTTTAATTGTCGTGAAGCGTATGCTATGACCTTTCCATTTTGCATTAATACACATTTGTCACGCCTGAGGTTTTCCTTTAAATTTAATTAAAAATCTTACAAATATTTTATTTCAAAATACAAATGTAAATTAAATAACCGACAAAATTCAAAGCGTGTGAAAATAATTTTTGTAAATTAATTCATCTTACAACAACAAACATTCTCAGGCGTGACCTAATAAAAAAGCATACGAATAAAATCTACCATGGCCATGGGTTTCAAAAACAAAAACCTCCCAGGCATCTTGGAGTACAAGTTCTTTCATAGTCTTAAAATCATTCGTAGATACATACACAAGTCCAGTACATAATAAATTTCTCTCACCTTAACCAATACATGAGATCATGACACCAAAATCCACGGAGCCTCACTACGATTTCACTACACTCTAGGTCGAAAAAGAATTGTCCACCACGGGAAAAGTCTAATCTCAACAGTTAACGATTGACCTGCAAAAGCCTCTAGTCGAAGGGGGTTAAAAAGATGGGGTGAGTATTTTCATACTCAGTAGGAAAATACCCAGTAGGGAAAAAATAAATCAATGAATTTCGTAAGTTCATTCACAGATGCATCAACCATGTAATCACACCTGGAGCAAGTAAATGCAGCATAAAAAAAAATCTTACGCACATACCATCAAACTAGTGAACTTACCCTTACTCTTGTACTTACCCTTGTCGCATACTCTTACACTTACACTTACACATAGCATACTCTTACTCTTACTCTTACATTCTGAATCAAAGTCTTTCTCGTACCATCGTACACTTACACTTACAGCACATACTAACTCGTACGACCTTACTCGTACAAACTTACTTGTACGACTCTACTCGTACAATCTTACTCTTACGCTTAAACATACTCTTATGTCTTCCTTAAAGGCTCACACATACACTTACCCTGAATCATACTCGTACAACTTACTCAGAATATGAAACATACTACTTACTCTTACTGTCGTACACATACTACCAACAACTGAAGCTCATTACAATTAATAAGCTCTAGTGTCAGAAAGGAAGGGAATGCCACTGGGGTGTCACCTTAACCTTCGGGGAGCAACTAGACGCCATCGACTTTTCTGAAGGCAAGGCACACCTATGCTCATGGGGCATAGGATCAAACAGGTAAGAGTAGATCCATGATACTACTTACCTAAGTGCACAAATGCCCACTCTTTGGGGCCATACATTGCCAACAAGGGCCATACAGTGCCAACTAAGGGCGAAAAACATACGGTGCCACTATTGGTCAAGAATCTTACAATGCCACTCTTGGGCTGAACATACAGTGCTATCTGTAGGTAGAGAACATACAAAGCCCACGAAGGGCAGAAACTTACAGCGCTCTCAACAGAGCATCAAACGTCTGGGCTGAAACACAGCACCAAGACTAAATCTCGGAGGATGACACCATGGCTATACCATGAAAGACGCTCAGTCGATTACTCATCGACTGGCACAAAACGGAACTTAATCCATTTAAACCCTCAGTCTCAAACTCACATCGATAACAAATTAGGGTGACTTACCATTCAAGTTCATATTAGGTAACTTATGCATGTACAATTATGTTCAGAGCTACTTCCGTCTTACATTCTTTAGCCAACAAGGCTAGAAATACACCCGTTCAGAAGTTCCAACCCACAAAGGTAGCATTCTTTCTTAACTCATCCCCCACCCTTAGACTTACAATCTTATAAATCTCATCACAACCTTACTTAAACTCGAATTCCATACTAATAATCTTACCGTCATACACTTACGATCTTACATCTTACACCAACTGCCTTAAAACTGAATCATCTTACTCAAACTCCTCAAATGACACCCTTTAGACCTAAGTCCCATCATCAAACCCTTACTAATTCCTTACTCATTATTCTTTTGTTACAATTCATATTACGTACATTATGCATGTACAATTATGTCGTTATCTCTTACTAACTCACAATCCCCCAAAGCACTCCGAATGTTAAGTCTTCAATTCCTTGCATCCCCCACGTCTCCTACTCGTCGCTCCAACGTGCATTGACTCAAACTGAACAAATTCTCCAATCTCATCAAATCCAACATTCGTCTTTCAATCTGGTCTTTCCTCGCCCGACATACAATCACAGTTTCCACGTCATAGCTTACGAAGTACCCCTTCGCCAAACTCACAATCAAACACTTCTACTCGTGCCCATGGATCACATACCACCAGTCCACAACGAAGATCACCCACTCTGGTCACATACATATGATTCATAACAACTTACTACGTGCCCTTAGTCATTAACATACGCACACAGTTCACATACATACAACATGTTTTTATAATCAGCATAATCATGCAAAACATTTAATTATAAACTCCTAGCATGCTACTTCACAATCAAAGTATGCTATAATGAAATTATGAGTTCAAGGTCCCCTACCTCGTAATCCATAGGAGTTTGACGGCGTGCAAATGATGGTCGCGGCGTTGATAGTGGAATAGGCGGCCAAAAGCATCGCACTGAGAGAATTGTTGTGTCCCGAGGTTTTTTAAAGATGCTGGAATTAATCTCAATAACGTTAGATTAATTTCACTCGAAGCCAAAGGTTTGGATGCACTATGGCAGACAGACAAAAGGTCGTGCCACTAGAAATGGCAGCGACCACAGAATGGGGGATGACTGATTGGAGGTCGGCCAACGGTTTAAAACACTTTGTTGGTGACAAAACATTAAAATGGATAGCGGACCATATTCAATGGCAACAATTCTACATTTTCGAAGCCTCACAACATGGCGGAGGGCTTACTTGCTTACACATGAATATAGGAGAGACAAAGGAGGGCTTTAATGGCCATATAGCCTAGTGGTGGAGTCGTTCCATAAACACACATTGAGGCACTAAGGCCCGTCATAGGTGGCCGACAAAGGCGGCATCATTTCTAAACACTTATCCACAACCAAATCATTATACAGATGGTTGTGCATCAAGCACAACTTACAATGGAGGATGAGGGCACGACATCGGTCAAGCCTTCAATGCGCTTAGTCTAATGGCTGACAATTTTATTTCCCCTTGGAAAAGTGCTGGCCAGAAGTGCTGGCCCTAACCGTCACTGGGCCGGGGCAGAGCCCACGTCGGTCGGACATATGCTCAAGTCCACGCACTTCAGGCGGGACACCAGGTTGGCCTTAGCTAGGGTGGTTCACTCGACAGTGGTCAGAGGTGTACCCCGAAGTTTAAGGGCTTTTGGTGTGTGCAGAAGACGTGCAAAGGAGGCCGAGAGCGGCACCTCCTTTTCGTTATTGGGTAAAGCCGACATCTGCAGTTGTCTGTAGCAGAACAGTTGTCACGCCCCGGCACTGCCCAACCCGAGCCGAACCCGGTCCAGGGGCTGGTCAAGAGTACGGGGGCGACAAGGAGATTGAAAATGATTTGTGGAAGACTTATGCCCTAATCACGGGCGATCTAAAAATGTATGGAGTAAACGCACACTTTGAGCAAGAGTAAATAAGTAAAATCAAAAGAGTTACTTTAACTCTAAAATAAACCACAATCTCAAACCCACATACTAATTAATCCATAGCCCACACTAGGCTCCAAAACTATGTCTCAATCAATCTAAATGTATAATGTAGCACAAATCCAAAACGAGAACTACACCACATGAGTTCTAACATCATAGCAAAAACCAAAGAAACATGTCACATAAGAGATCTCCACGTCTACTCCCAAGTCCTCTTCGACCTTTCCTCATAGAGAGGATCTTGTCTGTCTGCGTGTCACGCCACGCAGCCCCAAAGCAAAAGCACAAGAAAGAGGGGTGAGTATAACAAACTCAATAATGGTTTTTAATATAACTATAATCATCAGAAACACTACGACATAGTAATATAACTATTCAGATCAATGATTGACAAGATATACATCATTTTCTGATCACACATACGTATCTACTAAACCTGCATATTAGTGTCTAAATCTCACAATTTAGACTATTTAAAATATCACCTATACCGCATGAGAAGTGTCTCTACTACACATTCAAATCATGCAATTCAACATCATATAAACCTGCATTAGATGTATCTCTAACATACATTTCAGATCATGAATCAACATCATATAAACCTGCATGAGATGTATCTCTAACATACATTTTAGATCAAGCATCAACATCATATAAACCTGCATAAGATGTATCTCTAACATATATTTCAGATCATGAATCAACATCATATAAACCTGCATGAGATGTATCTCTAACATACATTTCAGATCATGCATCAACATCATATAAACCTGCAAGAGATGTATCTCTAACATACATTTCAAATCATGCATCAATATTCTCATTCATCAGGCATGTATAAGTGTCTCACACACACTAGTCTAACATGCAAGTCCATACACATAAAGAATAAACCTGCTCTTCAAGGCCGAAGCCCTTCAGCAAACACTTATCAAATAGACATGCTCCTCAAGGCCAATGCCTTCGAGCAACTCCTGCTCCTCAAGGTCAACACTTTCAAGCAACTCCTGCTCCTCAAGGCCAACGCCTTCGAGTAACTCCTGCTCCTCAAGGTCAAAACCTTCGAGTAACTCCTGCTCCTCAAGGCCAACGCCTTCGAGCAACTCCTGCTCCTCAAGGTCAAAGCCTTCTAGCAACTCCTACTCCTCAAGGTCAAAGCCTTCGAGCAACTCCTGCCCATCAAGCCTAAACTCTCGAGCATCCCTGCTTGTCAAGACTAAAATAAATCTCAACTGCAAGACAAGTAACTCCTGGTAAGCCGATGCACTCGGACAAACCAGCTAGATTCTCAGGGTCCATATAATCTCAATAAGTAAATCTCAACTGCAAGACAAGTATACAACTCGTCCTCATATAACTCAATTTGACTCGACTCAACCCAGGGAGTGCACATGTTCCACACGCAGGAACTCAAATAGAAAACATGTCCTTTCGAACCAATCAAGTTTCGATTAAGCCAATGACCGATTAATCCGGCATGCAATTTCACCACATTGCATCCAATCGATCAAACTCAGTTAATCTCGATAAAGCCTCAATCGGAAATCCGTTTTCATGATGCATGCAATATGGTACATATGTGGGCAAGGCGTACATGAATCCTAATTCATGATAAGTGCTCTCATCAGCCCCTCATTCATCATTCATAATCATAATACCAAGCCTCATCATAATCATTAACCCCACATGTGTGTGTACATGGTAGAAGCACCTCATTCGATGTATGTCAACATGCTTTGTAATTAACTCGCCATCACACTACACATGCACATTAATATCTAATCATGGATTCCAGCGGAACTCATAGGTGAAGAATCATTAAAATCATAAATCAAGTCAAAACATAACCACATGTTAAACATATGTAAGCTCATTCACCTCATACTTGAGTCTAGACATAACACTAATATTCACCCATCATTTAACTACATCATATAATGACATATCAGTCCATTAGCATGTTGTAGCTCTACTGAAAACATGCTTAAACCATCGGGAATCAACCACTCATATCTTCAAGATAGCAATTCCAACAAATATATCCAACTACAAGTCATTTCACATAACTTTAAATATACACCACAACTTCTAAACATCAATAGTATGCTCTTCCAGTAGCTTACTCTGGCTCAAAACACTCCACATAAACATAAAAATAATATTTCAGAGTAGAGACATCAAAATAAACAACATACATAAAATAGTCAATTTCTGCAGTGTAGCCGTTCAAACGCCCTGCAGGGCCGTTCAATCGGCTAAACAGGAAATATGCTGAAATTTCAGTGTTGCCGTTCGAATGCCCTGCATGGCCGTTCGAACGCCAACAAGGCAGATTCGATTTTCTTCTTCCTTTCAAAATTTCAAACCGAAACTCAATTAATACAACTTAAAATCTCCATTTAACAACTCAAATGCCATAAAAATTTCATCATACCTTTCAGAAAGCTAATCTACATCATATTAAGACAAAACCCTAAGAAATCAGGACAAGAAATTAAGATTTACTAATCCCACCATTAGAGCACTAAATCAAGTAAACCCATTCTAAATTAAATAAACCATAAAATCGAGATTTTTACCATAGGAAAACTAAGATTTCAAAGACCCATTACCTTATCACTATATTAGGTTCGGATTTGACCTTCACCATTCTTGGAAACCTTCCAAAAACATAGAGTTTAAGTTAAACTCCATTAAAAATCGGTTTAACATTGAAAACCTTAATGAAATCTTAGATCTAGGGTTTGTTAAGCATAAAAAACGAATTTTGAGATGTATGGTTTGAAGTAAGGAAGCAAATCAGTGATTTTGATGTTTGAAACCAAATCAAATCAAAGGGGAAATGATGGATTAAGAATGGATTAGAAGAAAACCTATGATTTAGGCTTGATTAAAGAAAACATACCTTAATCTTCTTCTAATTCGGGCCTAATTGGGGAACCAGGCCTTAATCACCCTCTCCCAGCCTATTCTCAAAATGGAAATGGCTCAACTCTTTCTATTTACAGTAGGGCTTGGGGTGTACATAATTAACTAATGGGGTATGAATAGAAATTTGGGTTAAAAATGGGTATTTTTACCATTTGAACACTAATTAAACCTTAGAAAATTATAAATTAGAAAAATTAGTAAAAATTAGAAAAATTCCAGAAAATTAGTGAAAATTAGAAAAATCCCAAAAATTCAGGTTTGGCCCAAAACCACTTAAAACTAATAATTGTAAAGTTGGTTTTTGATTTAAACCATAATAAATCCCATTTATTTTCAAAACCACCGAATAAATCAAAAAACGCTTTAACCACATGATAACCGATAAATAATCATTAAAATAAACTGGTTTAAGATCAGCGATCTTACAACAGTCGATAAAAAAAATTGAAGAAACCCAAGACCCAATTTAGTTAGGGCAACAGAGCGCTGAATGGGGGCGGCAAACACACCTCGCCGAGCTACGATCGGCCTGACATGGTCAGGGGCTAGACTTGGGGGAAGATGGGATCCAACAGTCGCTGAATAGTGGCAAGTCCAGTGGACATCGGCCCAATATCGTCTAAAGTCCGACTGTGGAGGATGGACGCAACTCGAGAAAAAGTGTAACTTTGCTGTAATGCGGGTCGAGGTCGGGTTAAGGGAGACCTGACCTCGGCACCTTGCCAACGTCGGCTCAAGGTGGCATATCGAAGGTGAATCGGTGGTTTGCTGGCGACAGCGTAAACAAAAGGCCAAAGATCACAACAAAATTTCTATCCGAATCAAAATCGGGTAGAAGGGTCACTGTCCGGGGAGGGGGAGGCAGTAGTTCAATCCAAAGTGGCGGCCTTGCCATCGTCGGTTTGGGAAAAGTCAACCGTCGGAGACCAACGGCACAACAATGGTTCACAACGCAGGGAAACGGGAAAAAGGAGAGATTTTTTATGCCTGAATAAGGCAGAGGGGGTTGAGGGAGGTGGCAACCAAGGCGGCGGCCGGGGCGGCAGTTTAGGCCATGGCGGCGGCCTTGCCATCGCCAGACTGAGGGAGGTTCAAAGACCAATCGGCGTCGGCCGGCCACCGGTGGCATGACCGGTGGCGACAACGAACAGGCACAGAGAATAACAACAATGGCAGCAGTGTTTCTTACCTCACGACGGCGAAGCGGGGGCGGGGAGGCTGGGACGGCAGTGGCCGAAGGTCACAGTGGACGGGCGGAGCCGTGGCAGCAGTTTGGAAGCCATGTAACGGCGACGGTGGCGGATCGGGTAAAAACAGCAATTCACAGACCGAAATGGGGGCAAAAGGAAAAGAGCGCCGACGGCTAGCGGGGAGGCTGGGACGGAGGTGTCAGGATGTCACTCCGGCCGGGGCGAAGCTGTGGAGGCCTTGCAGCCAGCAGCGGAGGTAGAACGGGCAGAAAATTTTTGAAAGGAAGTCACTGGGCTGAAGCGGAAAAGAGGGAGGAAGGGCGGTGGTGGCCGGCGGGCCAGGCCAGGGAGGCGGCGACGGCGTCGCCAGGCCAAGCCCGACCGTGTGGAAGCCGGCAGCATTCGGAGGTGCTCCTCCGGCCACACCGAGTGAAGGGGCTTCCCTTCACTGTTCAATATGTGGGTCGGGTGTGCCTCAGCGTGCCCGATCCGCCTTATATTTTTATTTTTCTCCCTTTTTTTTTCATTTTCCTTTCTTTCTTCCCGTTTCTAATCTCCCGCATTTCGTCCGATTTTCGCGCCAAAAACATTTCTGGGATGCGTCGAGGCCCATGACCTGCGACTAAGCATGACTCCCAACACTTACGGACACGAATATTACAAATACGGATATGCCGAAGCGTCAAATTTCTTCATAAAAAATACGAGCAGAACATTGCAGAATATTGCAGAAAGTTGTAGAAAATAGCAAAAAAATGTAGAAAAATTATAGAAAAATTGGGGATGTTACAACATCCTAGGCCTCTTTTAGAAGCATCGTTGTATACGATAAATCCTCCACTGCCAATTGGTAATGCCAAAACAGGTGCAGTTGTTAATTTTCTCTTCAACTCTAGAAAACTCTTTTCACAATCCTCATCCCAAACAAATTTTACTCCTTTCCTTGTAATTTTGTAAGAGCCAAGGTAATGCTTGAAAATCCAAAGATGAACCTTCGGTAATAACTAGCAAAGCCTAAAAACTCCAAATTTTTGTCACTATCTTCGGCCTTTCCCATTTGATGACCGCTTCTATCTTGGTTGGGTTCATTGATGCTCTATTATTTGAAATGACATGTCCTTAGAAAACCACTTGTTCCATCCAAAATTCGCACTTGCTAAATTTGGCGCAAAACTTATGATCCCTCAGTGTTTGCAGAACTACTTGCAAATATACTCGGTGTTCTTCTAAGCTATTAGAGTAGATGAGGATCTCATCAACAAATATGATCCCAGATTTATCCAAAAAGGACCGAAAAACTCTATTCATGATATCCATGAAGGCTGCTGGGGCATTTGTTAATCCAAATGGCATTACTAAAAATTCATAGTGGCCATACCGGGTGCGGAAAGTTGTTTTACAAATATCCTCATCTAGTATCCTCAATTGATGGTAACCTGACCGTAGATCTATGTTGGAGAAAACTTTGGCCGTCTGTAATTGATCGAACAAGTCATCTATACAAGGCAAAGGATACTTGTTCTTTATGGTGATGGCATTGAGTAATCTATAGTCAATGCATAATCTTAACGACCCATCCTTCTTTTTCACAAACAAGATTGGTGTTCCCCTAGGAGAGACAATGGGCCAGATAAATCCTTTCTCTAGCAATTCCTGCAATTGACTTTTTAACTCTTTTAACTCAGCATGAGCCATGCGGTAGGGTGCCTTAGAGATAGGATTTGTTCCCGACATCAACTCAATAGAAAAATCTATCTCTCTTTTTGGTGGTAGTCCAGAGAGGTCATCAGGAAAACATTGGGGAAATCGTACTATTTCAATACTTTCCAACTTATTTGTTGTAGTCTCTCTAGTTTCTACACTGGCAAGATAGGCCTGACATCATTTACTTAAAAGCCGATGAGCCTTAACTGCCAAAATAATACATGGCTTGGAATGATCCTTTAGTCCATGAAAAGTAAAACTCTTCTCTCCTTGTTCAAAGATCACCTTCTTTTGTTTACAATCTACTAACGCCTCATTATCAGCTAACCAATTTATATATAATATGACATAAAAGTCTATCATATTTAGGAGAATAAGGTCGGCCTCCCACTGACGTTTCTCTAAGGAGATAGGTACCCCTTGAAGAAATTCACGATCTATAAATGTTTTTCCCATTGGGGTGGACACCTCTAAGACATATCCTAAATTTAAAATAGGATAGTCAATGCTCAAAGAAAAATTGAACGATATGAAAGAATGTGTCGACCCTGGATCTATCAAGATTTTTGCTATTTTATCCAAGACTAGAAGTGTACCTTGAATGACTGCAGTTGACACTTGAGCCTCCTCAGCAGTGATTGCGAAGACTCGACCCTGAGCTTTAGGTTTCTTCTCTAGTTTCAACTCTTCTTGAATTTTTCTTTTTGGACAATCTCTAATCCGAAGACCACGTTCACCACAAGAAAAGCACTTTCCTTCAGTAAGGTAGCACGATCCGGATGGATGGAATCTATTACACTGAGGACAATTTTCTAACTTGTTCTCTCCCTTTAACTGTGAAGGTGGTTTTGAGGGCTTTTGAAACTTACGAGTATTCTTATTGTTAAATGTAAGCTTTATTTTCCTTTCATCAAGTCGGAAACCACCATTTTGTCCTCGATCTTTACATCCAACCACAAACTCGTGGTAGTCCTGCTCTAGGATAGAGGCTAGTTCTACCACTTTGGCAAAAGTTGTAGGTTGATGACCAATGATTCTGCTTCGTAATCCATTATTTAGGCCCCTTACAAACTTTTGTGCCTTCTTTAATTCAGTTGTACAAAAGTATGGGGTGAAACATTGTAGTTGTACGAATTTATTCTTGTATTGAGCCGCCGTCAAGTTTCCCTGCTGCAAATCTAAAAACTATTTTTCCTTTCTTTCTTGAATGTGAGGAGGAAAATATTTATCATATAATACTTCTTTAAATTCTTCCCACTTAATATGATCACCATTTGGGAGGAAATTTCTTTCTGTTGTAGGCCACCAAAAGGCAGCTTCACCCATCATTGAGAAAGTGGCTAGTGGCACCTTATGATCCTCAGGAATCGTCATTGATTTAAAAATCCGCTTGACCTCAAAGGTCCACGTTTCAGCAGCCTCAGGGCCGTCTTCACCCGTAAACGCTGGTGCAAGCTTCTTAAAACGCTCCAATAGATTATCCTTTTCGCTGTGGATATTTTCTCCCGAACTAGTAGAATGATTAGAATGTTTCGATTGGAATCCTTCAGCCTGAAGGTATCAAGTCATTCTTTGCATTAATAAGTCCAAGAAATTTGTCATAGCATCCCCCGTTGTCAAAGTGACCGGCGAAGTAACATTTGGTGGAGTTGAGCTACTTGCCGGTTGGGCATCATTACCACTAATGTGCATCATCTAAACATGGATTGATAACATCAAGATCCTTAGATAAAAACAAGCCTACTTCATAGCAACTTTGTAGTTTATTTACATCACCCAAAAGCTAAGGTAACTATTTACACAACAAAACAACTCAAAGTACACATCAAAATTGTTATACACTTCAAAACTATTTACTCGAGATTTTTACTAACCCCCTTCTCCAAGTAGTTAAGATTTTCCTAGAGAGGAAAAGTTATTTCTTTTGGACACTCAAAGAAAAAGTGGGTTATATACCCACCAAAGGTGCACCGCTCAGGCATTCCATGCCTTCCGGTTTCCTTCCCTTTGAGGCAACGTAGGATGTCTTGCTCTTCCACCCATTCGACCTTGGGAGAGGGCAGTTCATTTAGGTCAAAGTCCCTTTTAGACTCAAGGTTATCCTCGTTAGAATTTTCACCTTCTTCCTCTTTCGAGGAGGGCTCTTCCTTAGACTCTTCTCCTTGAGTAGGTAAGTCCGGGATAACTATTATTTCATCACCGTCACTATTTGCAGGTGAACCAAGGACATAAGAGACTTCAAAATCCTCTGAGTCCCAAATTTCAATGGGTATTTCACCCTCATAACACATACTCTTGCTACAACTTCCTTTCTTTGGAAGCGGCAATTTACAAGCAGTAGAATGATATAGATTGCTCGATAGATACATCTTATACTTGAGCAACAACATCTAATTTAATTTCACATAAAAAAAATCATTTAAGTAATTTTGAAAAAGAAAACATATGGTAAAATACTAATATTTGTATTGACCAATTTAATTACTTTTTGGTAGACAGTAGAACCTTGGATCTGATACCAGCTATAACGCCCCACATTTTTGTAATAAAAGAAAATAATTTTTTGAAAATGTAACAAAATTTAATTCCTAATGCTAAGGATCACCGTGTACCAAAAGCGTAATTACAACACACTTTGTATTATACAAAGATTTCCAAAATAGGGCATAACATGCCTTTATACATCAGTCATTACAAACATTACATAAATTAAAAAAAGAGTACAAAAACTATAATTTAAGAAAGCTCTTCGTTGGCTCCTTCAGATTTGCGGAACACACCTGTAAAATCTGAGGGTGGGTGAGTAAATTCATACTCAGTAGGTTGAGTTAAGTTCTAAAAATATGCTTCATAGATCTAAAAATTGTGTCATCCTTCCTTTAAAATCATTCAGAAAATAATAAAAGTCTAAAAAGACAGTCACAGAATATCGCGATACCAGACGACTTACACCCACGCTCATGGGGCAACTGGGGACAAAAGGAAAGGGATTTTCCCATGATATCCTAGTTCCTTTGCACGCCAGAGCCAAAAATGGCGGTATCCAGAATCATCATAATAATCCCTAGTTTCGAGAAACCAGGAACTAGCAGAGGATACAGTTACCCAAAACTCGGAGAAATCTTTTTAAAAGAGGAGATGCTTTTAAAGATAGAGTTTCTTTTTGAAATATAATAAGAAGATCTTTAACAAAACTTTGGTGAGTCAAAATATCGGCATACGATTAGAATTTAAAACTACCTACCTCTAACACACCCAGAATATAAAGAAATCCCTTCATAGAATATAATAAAGAAAGTCCCTCCTTAATCTCTTAGCCTTCGAGCGGTCAACTAGGCAGAATAACCTTCCCAACGCGTAGAACTCCCTCGATTTAGTGGGGTATGGATTTTGGACAAAAAAAAAGGGTTTGAAACGGTCCAGAAACAATAAAGAGAAGAAAGGGGAGGATTAGGAGAGGGGTATAGTTTTCTTGACATTGGAGAGGTCACCTCAAGAAAATGACCCTTCGAGTGTGTAGAGCACCCTCAATTTAGTAGGAAATGAGTCTTGGATAGGCTAATTCGGACTTAGAACGGGTCAGAGGCAGTGAAAATAGTAAGAAATGAGTTGTGTGAAAAAATTTGACCCGGGGAGGTAAATTTATAGGTGGTGAAGGCAGAGGTGCGCCACTGGAAATGGTGGCATTTCCGTTGGCATGCGTTCATCACGCACTCAGTGACGAATGCACGTTCGTCACTTATGTGCTGATGAATGAGCATTCATCACAAAATGCATGACGAATGCGTGCTCATCAAGCGCATTCATCACACGTCGCGTGGCTGAGTCGCGCGCTACGCCGCAGCGCGCCGAGTCGAGCCAATCTTTTATTTTTTTACCTTAATCTTCGAATAAGCGTAACTTCCTATCCTGAACTTGGTTTTGCTCGTTCTTGGTATCGTTGAGCTTGTATTAACGAGCCCTACAAGACTTGCTATTTATGACCCAGTTTACCTGTATTTTAAAAGTGGGTCCCACTATTTAGAACACGCTTCCCAAGGTCATGACTTCCGTTACCGACCTTTGATTTATGCGTGTTTCAACTTGTTATGCTCGTGTCTAGGAGCTCTTACCAAAACTTAGGAAATTATTAAATAGTAAACTCAAAAAATTTATTTGAAAAAAAAAAAGAGATCGTGTTAACAAATTTGGGGTCATTATAGGTGGTACGGGTGAAACCTCCCCTTTAGATGGGACATAATCTTCTTGCTGGCTTAGAAGCAGTGAACAGAGCCTCTCCTTGCACTGGGACAAGTTCTCCTTCTCACTCGAAAGTGGCTGACAGAGTCTCCCCTTATACTGGGACGTTTCCTCCTTCTGGCCTGATAGCAGTGAATGGAGCCTCCCTTCAGCTCGAGATGTTCCTCCCTTTATTATTGATATATAACTCAAAAAATGGACCCCTCTGCAAATAGAGCGCCCTTGAATTAGCTAAGATTGGTTTTTAACAGACAAAATTGGGCGAGAAATGGTTTTAAAATAGAGGTTTAAAACTATGAGCATGGGTAGAAATAAGAAGAGGTGGGAGGAGATTAGGTAAGGGGCGAGTTGTGCCTCCTCCCCTCTTCCTAATTTATAGGAAAAATAGACCATTGGATACGTATTGTGCATCCAACGCTGCATATGGCTAGCCAAGCGAGGCCTGGGGCTAGTGTGTCAGCCGCAGCTCGCGCAGGTAGCATGGCCAACCCCAGTTGCCTTAGGCAACCAAGATTGTGTCAGCAGTGCTGATGCCAATTTGTTGGTGTAAGCATGTTGACGTAATAATTTTTTTTATTTTTTAGTTATTTTTTTCAAATTAGAAATTTAAACTTCAAATAGGACTAACTCCCTACCTGAACTCGGATTAGCATGTTCTTGGTACTATTGACTTCTGTCGACAAGCCCTTCAAAACAAGACCATGCAATGGTATATCATCATGCAAATTTAAGGTGGGACCCACCCATGACAAGCTTCTCGATGTCGTAACTTGCAATCCCAATTTCGTAACTTGCAATCCCCCGTTAACTAAGACAGACCCCAGTTACTGCCCCTTGGCAACCTCCTCCACCCATGCGACCAACTCTCTCCTCCCTTCTGTTCCCCCCTCTCTCCCTAGCCCCCCTCCCACTCCTTCCCCTCCTTGCTCCCGCTCCTGCACCCCCCTCTCTCCCCGGGACCTCCACAACTGTTGGATTCCAGCTAATACACAAATTTCTTTTTTAAAACGCGTTTTTTTATTAGCAATGCTTTCCATAAGCGTTTCTAATAACTATTTTTTAAAAAAAATTTAGACCAAATTGGCTTCTAGTCCTAAGCGCGGGCTTTATCTGACGCCAACTCTGAGAAACCTACAAAATTAATTGAAAGGTCATGCGATATTATTTTTTAGACAAAAATTACCCTTCTTCCTTTACCTTCCAATTTCTTCCTTACATTTCAGTTTCTTCCTTGTGTCTCTCCTTAATCCCTTCTACCTTCCAGTTTCTCCTTCTTCCTTCCACCTTCATTCAGATCCTTAATCCCCTTTTTTTTTTCTTATACTTCTCTTTCTTTAAGCATAGATCTCTTCCTCTCCTTCCTCTTCCTCGCCATCCTCGGCTACCTCCTCCTCACCCTTGGGGATCACCTCCTCAACCACTGCTAGCCCAACCTCCCTTCGGCACCTAAACCATAGCCCACCTCCGGCCCAACCTCCCCCACCTTAGCCCCGCCCCCCATCTGAACCTGGCCACACTCACCTACACCTTCAACTTGCTCCTCATCCTCCACCTCCACCTCGGCTTCATCCCCATTACGGTTGCTACTTCCTCCCATACTATCTACCTCTTCCTCAAGATTCACAATGTTTACTTCTCCTTCTAGTCGGTGTCTTCAATGTGGGCAACTTCATCCTAGCCCTCAATTGGCTCGACATTCAGGGCATTGCCAAAAAGATGAAGCGCCTTCACTGCCACTTCGACTCTCTTCTCTCGCACCCTCGACGACCACCATGGTTCCTCTGGCCTCCACCACGAGCGCTACTAGGACATCCTAACAAAGACAATAAATATTTACTCTCTTTGTATATATACAAAGAGAGTAAATTACTCTCTTTGTGTATATACAAAGAGAGTAAGTTACTCTCTTTGTATATAACAAAGTGAGCAAATATTTATTGTCTTCTTCCTTTGCATAGTTGCTGCAGCGGAGCCTGCTGAGGTGCTAGAGTCAGACATCTTCTTGGCTTTCCAAGGAGAGGTGGACGGAAGCTTTGAATCCTTAATGTCAGTTCTTGTTTGGGCCTCTGGCTTGGTGGCGGAACAACATCGCTTGAGGGGGAGGAGCACAACCATTTATGGTGGCGATAGGGGTGAGATGGGAGTGGTGAGAGAGAGCAGGTGAGGGACGGTGACCGGCGGCGCAAGGTGAAGTGAACAGAGAGGGAAAGGAGAGTGGGGGAGCGAGGTGTAAGCAGGGCGGTCTGGACGGAAATTAGAAGAGGTGTGTAGGATCAGAAGGTGGAGGCGGTCGACGATGAAAACCGAGATGAAGAGATTATCCGGGGGGCAGCGGTGGGGAGGTGAGATGAACAGATATAGAAATGAGGACGGCGGAATGGGAATGGAAAGAAGAGAAGGACAGTGGCTAGGGGCATTTTTGTCTGAATATAGATTAATGAGTTAATGACAAATTAATTAAAAAAATTGTAATTAACGTCTAAAACCCCTATTTTTTATTAGCGATACTTATATAATCGTCACTAATAAGCAATTTTTTATTTTTTTAAAGGTTTTTTATATTAGGCATGCATAATAAATTGTCGCTAATAACCAATTATTAGCGACTTATAATTATGTGTCGCTAATAAAATATATTTTTTAATTTTTTAAAACCTTTTTTATATTAGCAGCACATAATAAAGCATCACTAATGAAAAATTCTTAGTCACACTTATAATTATGCGTCGCTAATAATTTACTATTAGCGAAGCTTTATTATGCGTCGTAAAAGTAAAATAATTAGTGACACATCGATTAACGTCGCTAATGTCACACTTTTAGCTACATTTTGTGTTAAACATCGCTAATGAGCAATAGCGACTGCAGTTTTATCGACGTACTTAACATCACTAATAATCATTATCGATGCTTATACTACTATTAGTAAAGCTTTTAAAGACTATTAGTGACGCTTAAAAGTGTTACTAATAGTACTATTTATTGTAGTGCTTAGTTAGAAAGCTTAGTAAGTCATTACAATAAAACTTAAAAATAAAGAACTACAAAAGAATATAAGAAGAATAGGAAAAGAGAACTCTATAGAGGAAGGGCTGATGCTTCTCTCATATCCTCCCATCTTTTTATATGAGTAGACATTGTGGCTTCAAAAGGGAAGGTTCAATTATATTCTTTAATTGTTTCTTAATTGGCTGCTTAATTAGTTATTTGCTTGGCAATGATTAGATTATATATTAATTAAATAAATTAAAGATTTCTTCATCAAATAAATATCTTTTACTCTTCTAATTATTCAATCATCTCCATCATCTTTTTTTGTGTGTATCAATCACAACTATCAAAAAAATCCTCTATGTACTGGCCTTGGCTTGATTGACTAATTATCCTTTTGCATGTCTATTTTAACTTATAAATCTTTAAAATTATGAATTTATTCTAAAAATAGTAATTATAGCTACAGAAGTCTTATTTTCAATGCCATTGAAATCATGACAATCCGAATTTTATATAGAAATATATAACCAAAATACTATGGATGTGTAAATCTTTTCAAATCAGCTCTTTCCCGAATTTGATTGTCTTAATGTAAATCTAAAATCTAATAGACCCACATGGCTGTGTTTGTCTATTTTATGTATATTTATATCATTAATAACTCATTTTTTACCCTTGAATAACTTTAGTACTTAGGCTTTACTTCTTCTAGTTAGATCATGTCAAAGCTCGTTTAGATGTATAAATATAATAAAGGTCTAATTCACTCATTTAAAATATAAATAACCCAAATAAATAATAAGTTGACACAAATTATAATAAAAGTCAAGATTCAAAAGCTTATAATTTAACATCATTTAAGTGCATCACCTGCAACTTAGCCCTATCTACATTGGCACCATTGTCGGGAACTTCTTTGTGTTCTCTAATATACTGGAAACTTAATCAAATTGTATAAGTTTTATCTATGGAACTACTTTTAAAGTTAAACTTCCAATGTTAGACAAATCCCAGTGACCGCCGTAGTAATGAATGATGTTTTTTTTTTTACACCAACATAATTAAATGTGGCAAAATTACCGTCTTGATTTATGCCACCCATTTTTTGTGCTTAATGTAAAATGTTCCAGCCAGAAGCTAGAGAGGGGGAAATTGTGCTCCACGAGGATACTACATTTTACAGGAGTTCTGGATCATCAGAATGAATTGCGCACATCCTATTGCATGTAAGCTTAGCGTATGTTAGAGATTCTGATAATTGACGACACCGTGAAATGGGAGATGACTCATGCAAAGTGAGAGGATATCCCAGACTGGGAGCACTATTTGAAGTTCCTTGTCTTTATTTGTTTCTATCTCACGTTTTCCTTTCGTATAAGAAGAATATCATAGTGGAGAAGAATATCATTGTGGTAAAGAAGATAGAGGAATTGATGCTCACCTCCACGATGAATTATGTTCTAAACAAATTAATATGATGTTGGATGCAAAAGGTGATATTGGTAAGCATTTGCGGTCTCCATTGTATCTCATCTTTGCGCGTAATTAGGTTTTAGTTTCGTTTGTGGAGACAAATGAATATGGCATCCACGTAGAAAGTAAAGCTTTCTGATTCGAAATGTAGGTCACACAGATGATTATAATACCCAAGGAACCTAGTCAAACATCTCTTTACTAAAGGCAGTCATCTTGGCCACCAAAGAAAGGACCTCCTATTGCTTTGCTTTATCTCATTATTACGTGTAAGTGACAAGAACTTAGACACTTCATGATCTCACTATTATTTTTTTATAGTTTTAAAACTATATTTTGACTCTTAAAAGATTTTATTCTATATTTTAGTTTTTTTCGCTAAACTCTTGTTTAACTATTATTTTAAAAATTATTATTATTTATTCTCCATCCTCAAGAACGGCATTTTGCCCAATTCAGTTCCCAACCCTGTTCGAGAACATCCTTCCCAACCTTGGCCTCATCATCGTGCCCATGACGAAGTCATAAGGGGAAGCAAAAAATTAAAAAAGCAGGAGGTTTCTAGCTCAACCCATTTCAAACTATAAGACGGGGGAGAGGAATGCTGCCTTTGTTTATTGTGTAGGAGAAGGGTTGGATGTCACTAGCATTGGAGCATAGTATTAATTTTAGTTCGTTTCCCTGTGCACGTATGGGGGTGGGGGGAAGAAGGGGTATTTCAAGTTTGTTTTATTTTGAGAAAGTTTTGGTGTAAAAAGAAAAAAATAAGGAGAATTAGATGTGGAAGAAGAAGGGAACCAAGATTCCAATCTATTTCTTCACTATTAGAATGGTAAAAAAACCTAATAATAACTTATATATTTGTGTTATTTAAGAGTTTCTTAATTTTTAAATTATAGAAACATGAAAAATTAGGGAGTTTGACTCTTTGAACTTATTAGTTGAATAATTTCAGTTGTAAATAGATATAGAGTTGATACTAGTATAATTAAAAAATAGACGTAAAGAGCTTTTAAATACTACTAAGAATGCACGAACTAAATTTAGGATGAGAGAGATATAACTATTTGAAGTTGAGCGTAGCGTAGAGGGTATGTTTACCCGAATTAGATGTATAAGGTTATTTACTTCAATCTACAAACTTGTTAATAAGGTGCCAAAATTTATTTTTTAAGGGCCTACTTATGTTGTCAATAGGGGTATTTTAGCCTAAGCTATTAGGAGATTTGGATCTCTAATCTTTGTGTTCTACTATTATAAAAAGAGAGGAGAATACGAGACACTATCATATGTATATGATACAAGCTATACTTGATTGTTCTAGCTCTTCTGCAAGTTTAATAAAATATACTTTATTTTAAATTTTTTATTTTATCTTATTTAATATATATTTATACACATATACATGTACATTTTTATTAATATTATATATATATATATATATATATATATATATTGATATCAGAGTTTGTCAACCCTAGTTACAATGATTTTAAAAATCATATTATAAGCATCTTTATAAGACAAACTCTTTTAAAACTTGAACCCCTGACCATCGTTATAAAGGAAGCGTTTTTAATGCTCCGCACTCAATATGAGCCGAGCATAAGGAACGCCTGGGAGGCATTCATTTTTAAGATCGACGGTGCATACGGTGGCGCACGTAAGCGCACGCAATATTTGCACTAACGTGCACTATCACGTGTGCCGTCGATCTTGGAAATGAACGCCTCTCAAGCATTTTTTATGCTCGGCTTACGCTCAGCGCATAGCATTAAAAACTCTTCCCGTTATAAGACATGACGAGCTCTACCTAACTGTTCACTCCGCGTATCTAACTGTTCACTCAGCGTATCTTTTGTTGGCCAACTCCGTAAGCATATTCAGTAGGAAATCTATTCATCACTTTCGCGCTGCCCACCTCCCCCAGTCTCATTCGCATCGATCTTTTACCCTTTGCTAGCACAGTAGTCTAGACCTCTCACAACTCCCCCTATATATATGTACCTTGAATTGCCACCAGTTAATAAATGATGTCCATGCCTTTGTTTCTCCCCCACTCCCCACTTCAGTGGCAATTTCAGCTAGATTAAGTGAACATCTCTACACGGTATGCTCCGTGAAATTTGTCGGCAGCAGCCGGACCCTTGGGAGTCTGACTGCCCATTTCAGCTCTGCTTCTTCGGGGTCTAGCTCTGCTACTTCCTCTCCCTTTTCCCTTCTGGGTTCCCTGCATCTCAAGTGGCTGGATCCCAAGGACCTATCTAACAAGACCAAGTATCTGGACTTGTTCTTCATGTCAATCTCCTCTCTCACTCTGGCAACTATGTCCACGGTCGAAATGGAGGATTTCTCCAATGCCGAGATCGTGGACTCGTGGTCATCACCGTCCTGATGCCTCCAGCTAACAAAGGCCAAATTCAGTAAAACTCAGGAAAAAAAAAAAGAGACCACATGGTTTATCAAGCCCATCATTACCCGACCAGGAGTAGATGTCCAAGAGAGTGGCCCTTCGCGGAGACGTAGCAGGAGTGGCTCGGAGGCATGAGAAAGTCCTTCATCGTGAGATCGATGACGCACATGTTGACTCTAACATGCACTAGTGAGTGTATTGTCGATCGTTCCTTGCGTTGTTGATCTTTAATATTATGGGTTCCTATGAACGGCTTACATAAGCTTTTTTCAGTGAAAACATGAAAAACGCTTCTCACGGCAGTGGACATTAGAGAAAGCTACCGTGGACAGGGCTACCAGATTGACAGAGGAGACTGACATGAAAAACAAGTCCAGATCCTTGGGCTTATTAGATGGTCCTTGGGATCCAGCCACTTGAGAAGCAGGAAGCCCAAAAAGGTAGAGGGTGAGGAAGTAGAAGAGCCGGACCCAGAATGGGTTCACCCTGAAGAGGAGGGAGCTGAAATAGGCAGTCAGACTTCCAAGGGACCGGCTGCGGCGGAGGAGCTTCACGGACTATTGTACTATACCTTGTAGAGTGTTCAATTAATCTATGAATGCGTCCCTTTGCCCCCCAACAAAAACTCTGTATCCCCCATATTTGTTCACACTCCAATAATAATTATAACATTACCCCTACCCACCCTATTTTAATAATATTTTAACCTTAAAAGAAAAACTTGCTCCTTCTCCGACGCCGGCGATACCAACTTCCGGTGCCGGCCAGAGCCAGGCGGCAACCTCATGCTAAAGCCAGGCCACTCTGGCCAGAGTCTCCACTGGCCTCTATGGCCAAAGCCAGGCAGCTCTGGCCGGAGCGTCCTCTGTAAGGAATTTTGTCGACTAGGAAGAAATAGCAAGCAGGGGGTTCATAAGGAAGATGGAAGGGAAAGGAGAAAGATTGTTCATTAGTCTTACTCCGGTTCAGAACGACTCGGTGGGCACTCTGAGTGGTCACTTACGCGTATGGCTCTACGTTAGAGCCACATGCCCACCAAGCTGATCCGAATCTAATCTATTATTGGAGTTGAAATTAAGCAGCAAATGGGTGCTTGCATTGTCACTAAAGTGGGGAGTGGGGGAGAAGTAAAAGGTGTTGCTTGAAATATACAAAGTTCACGGAGAAATAGATGAGTTCTAGATGGGGTGACAAGCATACAGGAGAAAAGATCATTGTTTTCTCTCTTACAAAATAAGGCAGCCATTCTCCAAGCCGAGCCACCCAATTCCTTTTATTACCCTAGGTTCTAGTGAGTATAATATACCCATTATACCCACATAATGAAAGATTTAAAAGACCAAAATACCTTATGTTATTGCATTTTAATATTCCCCTTAATGATATTTTTAACATTTATTATTTTTGTAAAGTAATCAAACTTGTCTCTTTTGAAGAACTTTAGTAAAGATATATGCAACTTGCTCTTCAGTCTTATGATACTTGAGTTATATCTTTTCATTTTCAATGGCTTTTCTAATGAAGTGATGTTTGATAGCAATATCCTTTGTTCAACTATGATATATGAGGTTCTTTGTCATTGCAACGACGAACTTATTGTCACAAATATATAAGTAGAATAGTTTTTCTTTATTTTTCACTCATTTATTATAAAATTCTTCTAAGCCATATTGCATGCTTGTGTACTTGTCTTTGAGGCCGACGCATATTCAGCCTCCATGGTAGATAGAGCAACATAATCTTACTTCTTTGATGCCCATGAAAATAATCTAGGCCCAAGAGAGAAAGCATATCTAAAAGTATTATTCTTATCATCAAAACTTCTGGCCAATACTACCACCAAAGCTATTTAATTTTACATCACTATTTTTCTCATATAAAATATCACAATCAAGTATACCTTTTATTGTACCTCAAGACTCACTTAAAACAAAAAAGACTCTTACACTACAACAAAATGAGGCTTTTGCGATAATTTTTTTTGCAATGAAGTAAAATTTGTCACTAAAAATATACTTTTGCAACAATTGAGGAGTTTGTAGCAAAAGAATGTACTTTTGGCAACGAATGAGACTAATTGTTGCAAAAGCTTATCCTTTTTGCAACAATAAGGTTTTTTTGTCGCAAAAGATTGTTATGTTTGTGACAAATTCGTCAACTCGTCGCGAATGGTTATCACTTTTGTAACTAATTCGCGAGTTCGTTGCAAAAGATATATCTTTTTTATTTTTTATATAAAAAATAAAAAGTAAATCCTCAATGTAAATATAAAAAACAAAAGAGTTTATCATTTGCGGCAAACTGGGCAATTTGTCACAAAATGCGTGTCCATTTTATTTTTTATTAAAAATAAGAAATATATCAAGTATGGGTATTAACAAGCTGAGCCAAGTATTGGGCTTGTGTAGTTTAAACTTGAGCTATTCAACTTTAGCTTGGCCTTGGCTTGAAGCTCGTTAGAGTAAGAACTTTTCAGCTCGAGCTCAGCTTGAAGTGAAAATCCATAGCTAGAGCCTCATTAAGTAAACTAGGAGCCCATGCTCAACTTAGTCTTGAAAGAAAAGTGAAATATATCTAAATCTAAAATATTAATATTAATCCTTATAAATAGGGCACTACACCACATGAACTTTGGCAAATAACACCTGCATCCCATAATATTTTAAAAACTACACATACGCCCCTATTACTATCAAAATAGTTATTAGTTATTTTAAATGACAAAAATACTCTTATTCACTTAATTGTTGAGGGGGTCACGATAGATTGGAGTGTGGTAGACGAGCAGGTGGTAAAGGGAGTACATCTATCACACTTCCTATGAGTTGCACCTCCTATAACCCCCTTTTTGCTTATGTGAATGAGGTATATATATCATTTAAAAATAATTACCAATGGTTTTGTTAACCATTTAGGGTGTAAGTATAATTTTTAAAATATGAGGGTGTTAAATACTATATTGATAATTGTTACGGTGTGTAAGTGCAATTTACATATATAAATATAATAGTAAAACATTTGAGGATAGTTCTTACACTAAAACAATATCCCCTATGGTGGTTGTAAATTGTTAATGAAATTTTATAGTAAAACCTTTGGCAAGTATATAATATTTCATTTTGAAAACCAAATGTAGCTAATAATTTGGGACATGGGGAGTTTGTATTAACATATATATCACACATATGTATGCAAGTTGAAATATTTGTCCTTCTAAATTAAATCTCGAATAAATATTTGGGTTAGGACAGGAGGATATGCTTCCATGTGTATTGTCAGAGGTATGACAACTCACAATTCATTGGCGCGTTCCCCTTAATTGTGAAATGAGAACAAATACAAAAATAATACCTTTTAGGCTCATCTTACATTGGTGGTGCAACATACTTACAAAATATATATTTCAATTTTTATATTTAACAATAACTTAATCAATTATTTATGAAAACTTATAAAACTAGGACTATTCTAGGGTTGGACATTTTAAGGCCTACATAGGTTTAGGGTCGCATCAAAGCCTATAAATAATTTAATAGTCTAGGGCTAGGACCGAACTCCATCCCAATACCAACCCAATTGCAACCCTAGTTGTCTGATATTAGTGTAAAGACTTATTTTGCATTAGTGCAACCTAATTACAATATATTGATTTTACTTTTATATTTCTTAATAAATTAATAAAATCTTTATAAAAAATTTAAAAATTGTGAAAAAGGTTTATATGAACCTGGGTTCACACATGTTAGCATGAGCTTACACATTATGAGTGATGAAATTAAGGTCTGATGGCGAGGGGGCAGAGACTATTTTGTCCCTTAAGTTATGTGTATAATCTTATTAAAATTCGATGGTGCTTAATTCTTACGCTTACATACGACCATGTGAGCCTAGGCTTATATAAACGACCTTCCAAAACTATTTACGAAAAGAGAATATTTCAAAATCAGTCTAGTGCCATCTAGCCTTTGGAGACATGTGCCTAAAATTTTTCAGTTATTTCTCAATTCCAAAACTCCTAATCTATTTCTTCTGGCATGTTGTTTAGCGTCTCTTCATTTCCTCCATTTCCTTCAACCAGTGTGAAAGCTATTCCCTCTCCTTTCAATCATAAAACATATGGCCTCTTTCTTCTTTTTTTCCTGTGTGAAGCCCTCCCATCCAACTGAGCTTCTTTTAATTAGATTGTGTTACAATCGTGTAACTATTTTAATTTTATATTTCAATATTAAGTTCATGGTTTAATTATAAGATAATATAACATTATTATGCAATAAATATATTACAATATTTTTAATTTATTATTTTACTCATTAATATTAGCCAATGTGTATTGTTTGAACCATGCATCATATCTTGATCTGACAAAAGGTTGAGGATCATTTTAATCTTTTTATTATATATTTTATTAGGCATGAAGGTGGTTTACAACTAGCCAATCGGAATAGATTAGACCTGGTTTTCATTTTGGATTGGGCTGACAAGTTTCTTTGGTTTTTGAGGCATATCAGAGTCATAGTGACCTGCCCAGGTGAACCGCTGACCTACTGACCCCAATCAGATTAGTTCCCCTAACATAGGGTTGCTTCTCAGATCGGGTTAAATCGGGTTTTACAAGACACAACTTGAAATTTGAACCGAAATTTGTAGACCCGACTTTATTCGAAATCAGATCTGAAAACCCGTAAGATTCTATCTTGGGTCGGGTCGGTTTCAATAATTCAAACCAATTTGGCATCATATGAATTGGTTTTATCTATAAAAAAATTATAAAAATTCATATAACCAAGGTTAAATATAATTTTATAATTTAATTCAGAATTTAGGTCGATTCGAGTCGGTTCTTGAGTTTTCATAAACTAGACCCCGCCTGAGATAGGACCCAACCCGACACAGCCCAAGTTAATCTTGGGTCAGTTCTATCCAGATCCGTTTAGGTTCGGGTTTTCAATACAGCCCTACCCTAACATTTAAAATAGTGCATGCAGGTGTAAGAATAAACTTGGTAAGGTTTTTTATTTTACCTAGGCTAACCTGCACTGCTTGAACCGCCTGGCCCCATAACCAATTGTGGGAGTGGAATGTAAATGCCCACATTCGCGTGCATGTTTGGTTTCGCTCTCCCGCCAGGCATCTTTCCACCCAAGATACTCGGCATGGATTGTCTGATTTCTGTACACAATAAGGATCTTCCCAGAATGGTTAAGACTCATCACCTCCGATCCCTATTTCTTGTAGCGTGGAGTTGCTTTGCTCCCTTTGCGAGAAACCCTATGCTTGAAGTCATCCGGTCCATCTTTCTCTGTGTCTCTCAGGTATGGATAAAGTCGATTTCATAATCCGCTCCATTTTTTAGTTCTCTGTTAGATCAAAATTGCTTAATAGTACTAGACCTGATTATTTGTAATGAATACTATCTACATTTAATATTTGGTCGACTTTTCTGGCCACTCCATTTTTTAGTTCTCTGTTAGATCAGAAATGCTTAATAGAGGTAGATCTGATTTGTAATGAATACTATTTACATTTAATGTTTTGTCGACTTTTCTGGTTTAGATTTACCTATATAATTCATGTGGCCATCTTTATTTCACTTGTTAGCTTTGCAACAACAAATTGGTTCTTAATCCTGTTGTTCATTATCTGTATGACGTTCTGAATTTTCTTGCTCTTTGGGTTCAAACTTCTGATAAATTTTTAATAATTTCGTTTCTTTCTCAAATAACAACCTTTTTCCATCTTCAATTCAACGACTCAACTCTACGTTTTCTTGTTGAACTCTGACTAGCTCATTCTCTAAAACAATTGAGTGGCTCTTGTAACTATTTAACTTTTCAACAGATTCCTTGAGATGCCAATTTTCTGTGTCAGTCTTTTTCAACATTTCATTCACCACATTAATTTCCTTTACAAGATCATGATTCATAGCCCAAAGATGATCCAATTTACTACATAGATTTTTCAGTTCTGAGTCTTTCTCGGAGGGGAAATTCTTTAGTACAAAAGAAAATTAATTTAGAGCCAAAGCTTCTTTTAGCACAACATTATATTCTTCTTCTAAAACTCTCTCTTCCAGAAAACAAAACTCTCTCTTCCAGGATCGATTCTCTTTCAGAAGTTCACTGTTTTTGTGACTTAGACTATGGTAAGCCTTTTGAGTTTCATACAGCTGGCCAATTAGGATATTCTTTTCACACTTTACAATTTCCTTTTGGCAGTAAACTACATCCAACGCATCCCTCATCTGTTTGTTCAACTCCAAAGAGCTGATGCTTCTCACTTTCAAGCATATTCAATTCCTCAATTCTGGTTTCAAAATTCTGCTCGAGAAATTTCTTTTTTGCAATTTGATCTGAAGACTCAAGGCTAATCTGTTGTAGTAGAGAAGCGTTTCCAACTCTCTCAAAATTAAGCTGCAAAATTTTTTCCTGAGCATACGGGAGAGAGCCATGAAGTTGTTCAGATGTTTGAAAAATTCGATGTAGAGACATGTTGTCTTCAATTTGATGTTCATGCATGCCACCTGCTTCAACATGGGCAGCAAATACATTCTCTTGCTCCTCTTCAATTTCTTTCTTTTCCAAATTATATTCAACAAAAAAGAGGGGATTTTTGCAAAAAAGGAAATGAGACAGCACCTCATTTTGATGCTCTGTTTTTTCTCTGATATGCAAACTGACCTGAGATGGCCACACATTTTGTTCGGCTGCACTTGACATTGCTTGATCTAGAAATCTTACAAACTTGATTACATACACACAAATCTACTTGTAGTCAATATGATACTTTTTGTCTCTTGAGCAGTTGAGTTATGCTGGCATTGCATCTTAGGAAGTTGATTGAAAATGCTAATGCACAATTATTTATATATCAATTTGGTTTGTTCCATAGCCTCTAAATTTGTTGTCCCTTCCATTGTTATGTAATGACTGATATTTCGAGGATGGGTTGAAGAATCATTGCATGTTTAACTAAATATAACATAATGGAAAGTGAGCTATAGAATCTGCATTCAAGTGAATGTCTTGCGTATTCCTTTCTGCCATGTGATTGAAATGAATGTACAATGTCATCTTGCTTCATTTGAGGGCTCCCCTTCTCTCTTGAATCCTTTCTTCTGGTATGTTTTTTTTTTATGAATGCTGATATAATAGAAATTATGTTATATGTCATCTTCAAGAATTGTACTTTGCACCTCTTGCCAAGATTGTATTGAGCTAATTGGCATGTTGTTGAACCTTTTTGTTTTCCATATGTTATTTGTATTGTTGAACTCTTTTGTATTGTAAGCAGTTGCATATAACAGGTGGACCACCCTGTATGCATCTCACTAGTTGGAAACCTATGGCCCTGTATTTTTTTTTGACCCATATACAGTGAGACTACTTCTCAGATCAGTGTGGAATTTGCCTAGCATGTGAAGCTAAAAATTATAATTTTAGTATATGAAACATGAAAGCAGTTCTTTTTCTCTTAGCTGTTGAAGTCTTTGGTCATCACGCTTGAAAATAGATCCCATTCATGTGACCTTCTCCTCTTGGGTCATGAAATGTGGGTCCTGCTGCAAATTGTTTCCAGCCTATACATCATAATCTTGCATCTCCTGAGGGAGGTACTGCCCAGCATAATCCAATTGCTCAGCATACTGGTAGTCTTGCCATTCACCTTGATATTCAGGCACAACTACTTGTGCTTGGTTATTATCATATTCATTCTGCACTACCAAAGCTCGTGATGAAGGCATGTAAAAGGGTAATATTCAAGAGACAAGACAAAAATAATTTTCCAAACAATCTAGAAGATTTGTCAACAGAACACAATTTTTAGGACAAGAATGACTTCCTAAGCTTCAAACTGAAAGCTTCGAAGAAGGAAAGAAAAACAAAATAAATAGATTGTAGCACATTAGTTTAAGGTCACTTATATTGCATTTTTGGTGGGATTGATATCTTTTATTTTTGCTAGGTGATTGATTTTTATTATTTCTCACCAGCAAGGACTCAGACTCAAACTTGAGTGGTGAGCTATCTTCTTCTTTGCTCCAATTTAGCCATCTGACTCACTTGGACCTGAGCTATAACCGGTTCCCTATGAAAATTCCAAAATTCATGGGCTCATTCCATCATTTGAAATTCCTCATTCTCAGCAGTTCTGATTTTATAGGGCAGGTACCTCATGAGCTATGGAAACCTTACAAGTTTGCTTTATCTTGATCTCGGTTTCAATTATGAGATGTATTCAGACAACCTTCACTGGCTATCTCATTTATCTCTGTTGATGCATCTCGATATGACCCTAGTTAACCTTAGTAGGTCGCATAACTAGCTTCACTCTGTCAGCATGCTCAATCATCTATCAGTTTTGTACTTGTCTAGGTGTTCCACAAGCAGCATTCCTCCTAAACTTCCATCTTATAATTTATCATCACTTGTTACCTTGCGTCTTTCTTTCAACTTCATTAATTCATCACTACCAGCCTGGTTGTGTAATCTTACTGCTCTTACAGATGTGGTATTACTAAGATGATCACTTTTGAGCATAGTAATTGGCAAGATTGTATCGTTACTGTATGATTTTTGCTTTCATTCATTACTAATCATGTTGTTGCCTCTAAATTACAAATGTAGACTCAACAGTTGATTGAAGCAAACAGATGCTGGTTTGTAATTCCCAATATTGGCTCCATACTCAAATGCCTTTCTCAGGTAAGAAATATATGTTTTTTACTAATAGTATTATTGCCCCCTTTCGATGCTTACAAATATATTTAGACCAAAGAATATATTTTCTAGCCTTGTGACATTATGTGCTCTGCTTAATAGTTAATGTCTTCACACTATTAGGTCGAACTGAGAAGAGAGATTTTGGAAGGGACATCTAAATATCTAATAGAATAAGGTATTTTTCTGTGTCCATAAAAAGAAGTATAAGTTAATTAATCCCCTTATTCAAATTTGGATGATAAAGAAATTGTATTGTTATATGTCATCTTCAATAAATTGTACTATTTTTTTATTATTCAGAACTCAACTTTATTCTATTTTATTTAATACATTTATCCTACTTGGATTACTTTTCATTAATATAAAGTTTTATAATCATCTTCTTTCATCTACGTTTATGTTTTTGTTGTAGTACTATATTATGGCACAAGTAAATGGGTCATTCCATCATTTCAAGCAGAAATAGGGCCATTGGAGTCTCTAGTGGAGGAGTCGACATTTGCGGCTCGACTTATGTCTACAACTAACTCAACGCCAAAGAAAAAGTGTACGTGGTAGAGAAATATGCAGAAAATTATCAAAACATTTGCGATGAAAGAAAATGATTGATTTCTTTTGTGATACAGTTATGGTTTCATTCTAGTTATTTGGTATTTTTTAGTTTACCAAATGTATTAGATTTATAGTTTGTAAGACAATGGATGATATTTAGTTTTATATTAAGGCATTAAGTGTGGCACTCCGTGTTCCGATTACGCTTAACCGAAGAGGGTTAAAGGTAATTATGTAATTTTAGTTAAAATTTAAGGGGTTTAAATGGATGAAATTCCCGTATTTAGTTTGAGCTCGAAGTAATGAGCGTAACGAACCTAAGAATGAACAAAACAGAGGTCGGGAGTGGAAGGTACGGCCTCGGGAAATGTGCCATATGGCGGGACCCACTTTCAAAATTCTAGATAAGGTACCCATGCGGGGTCTAGTTTTGAAGGGCTCATTGACAAGAGTCCATCGGTACCAAGATCGTGCAATTCTGACTTCCGGATAAAAAGTTATCACAATTTGAAGTTGGAATTGTATTTGATTAAAATAAGAATAAAATATTATTATTTAATTTAGAAACGGACAAAATAGCTGGCGTCATTACTGACGCCTGCGGCTGGAGCTGAGCCGAGCCGCGGCTGAAGCAGTGGCTGGCAAGCCGAAACGACGCGCGCGCGAAGTGCGTCGGACGCGAGGCGGGTTCGCGCAAATGCGCATGCCAGCGCGGACGAACGTGCGGCAATGTCGTGTGGTTGGCGCACGCACCAAGCGCGGTGGTGCCGTGTTTTTGACGAATCGAGATGCAACACGTGTCGCGCGCACTTGCGTGCGCACGTCGCCGGCTTGCGGGGGTTTCTTCTATAAATACCGGATTCATTTCAGTTTTCCAAAGAACTTTCTGGAGTCATTCTGTATCCATTTTCTTCCGTTCAAAAAGCGTTCTTAGCTAAATCGAGGGTGTTCTACGTAATGGAAGTATCAATTCTTCGAGTTAGAAACCCTATATAGGGGAAATGTCTCAGGGCAAGGGGAGGTTCTGTCTGCCGCTTACAAGCGCGGAAAGGGTAGTGTCTCCAGGTAAGGGGAGGTTCTGTCCACCGCCTACGAGCACGGAAAGAGTAAAGTGTCTCCAGGTAAGGGGAGGTTCTGTCTGCCGCCTACGGGCACGGAAAGGGAAAAGTGTCTCCAGGTAAAGGGAAGAGGTTCTGTCCGCCACCTACGGGCACGGAAAGGGAAAATTGTCTCCGGCTAAGGGGAGGTTTTGTCCACCACCTACGGGCGTGGAAAGGGAAAAGTGTCTCTGGGTAAGAGAAGGTTCTGTCCGCCGCCTACTAACGCGGTAAGGAAAAAGTGTCTCCGGGTAAGGGGAGGTTATGTCCGTCGCCTACGGGCGTAGGAAGGGTAAAGTGTTCCGAAGCTAGAGTTGGTTTTGTCCGCCATCTCCGGATCAGAAAGGGAGGACGCCTTAAGAAAATAAGCAACCCCGAACGTCGCCACTTTCAAAACTGCAGGGGAGTACGCTTTTCTGACTTTATAATTTAATATGATTTATGTGCATGCATATCTTAATTAGTAATATACTAATTAAGATATATAATTTGCTAAGATCTGATATATACTTACATGTTCCTATTTGATCTACTTTGATATATTTTGTTGTGATCTGAATTACTCGGAAATGCTTCATTGTGCTTTGACATACTCCAATCTAATAGGATCTGATATGATCCAACATACTATGTAGTGTGTTCTGCTCTGCTATATGACAGAGTGGGATATGCGATTGTGTCTGCTCACCTATGTGAGATGTGTATTCCACTGATTTACTGGCTTTCGTTCAACTCCGATATTTTATGGTATTTTTTTCTGATTCTGAATGATTATTCGGATATAAATATATACGTATTTTAACGTATATGATTTTGTGATGCCTGATGCATGTATTAGCCATTAGGCAGAACTACGTCCAGATCCGATCGTATTGGAATAACATCAGAGATGGTATCCAATATATACGTAGGCAACCAACGATAAATAATGTTGGCCCGATCCAAATTAGTTATAAAATTAGGTTTGTTCTGATCTATGCGCAACGAAACATTATAGATTTGTAGAGGGTAGAAATATGTTTTGACTCTCGCACACAGAGTCTGCAGCTCCTGGTCTGTCGGTTTTTATTTTTCCGCTGATTTTATAAACTCCGATTCTGTCTTCCGAACCAACCCCGGTCCGGGACGGGTTTTGCGGGCCGGGGCACTACATTAAGTTTATCTTATGCATTATAAATTTATAGAACTTTCTTGAATTTGTATATTTCTAAATATCCTCCCCCCGCATGCCCGCACGCCCACTCAAAATAATTAGGTATAGCTATGCAATTAGCTAAGACTTAAATTTGTACTTAAAGCTCTTTTGCAACAAACTTCTTTTGTCGCAAATGAAATTTATTTTGTTGCAAATATATTACAATCATTTGCGATAAATTTGGGTTGTTGCAAATATTTATAAAAATATACGCATGTCAAACTTTCTGCAACATATACAATTTGTCGCAAATACTTAAATATCATTTGCGCAAATGTGTATACTATTTACGACAAAAAATATTTTGTTGCAATGACTTTTTGTGACGCCTTACTTACGACAAAAGTGCACAAATTTGTGTTCATCGAAAAAATATTTCTGCGACAAAATATGAACCTTCTGTGACAAATGCATTTGTTGCAGAAGCCCCCTTTTTTTGTAGTGTTAGCGACACTTTTAACCATCACTAATAGTCATAAAAACGTTGCTAATATATATTAGCGACGCTTAAAATACGTCGATAAAAATGGAGTTACTATAGCTCATTAGCAACACTTATCTATAAATGTCGCTAATTGTCTATTAATAGCGGTGTTTGTTATTTTATCTATAATACAAGATTATTACCAACACTTTTTATTAAGTGTTGCTAATTATCTAGTATTAGTGACGTTTATAAAGTGTTGCTACTAAAAAAAATTAATTTTTTAAAATATATATTTTAAAAAAAATTAAAATAAATAATTAGTAGCGACACTAATTATTAAACATCACTAATAATATAGTATTAGTGACGTTTTTTAAGTGTCACTATTGTGGATAATTATTTAAAAAAATAATTTAACACTACTAGCGATGCTTGATAAGTGCATCGCTAATAACATAAAAAAACTCTATTAGCGGCACTCTTAAAGAGTATCCCTAAAAAAAAATTACAAATGACCAAACCGGGTAAATATTAGACCCGGTTCGGAACGGGTCAAAGAATGACCCGCAACTCAGGTCGGTGCGCACCCACGTGGGTCGATGCACACCCACACGGGCGCTAGGGCGGGTCCGTGACAACTAGCAAAAGCGCGTAGAGGTGACCTGCTTTTGCGGGTCAACTTCAACCTAAACTCCTTTGGCAAAAAAATTTTGCCTTCCGTCATTCGGTGAGGCACGCCAGCTTCTAGCCTTCAGAAGAGTTCCCGCCCAATGACGAGGATGCAATAATAGGCGGTTGGAGGATAGGTGGAAAACAAAACGGCAACTGGATGACAACTGACAATGGCGGGAGGACGGAACTCCCCATGCAGCTAGTCATCATCCGCCCCATCTTTCGAACGGAACTCCTCATCGATATGCCCGAACACATCTCCCTTTAAACCCACCTCCTCCGACAAGGTTGCATCCGGCATGAGCGCCTAGTCCGGCTCGTCGGAGATGCCAAATAGATCGTCATCCTCAAACCCAAAGACGTTGTGTTTCCCGTCCCCGCTGCTAACGGAGAAGGGACGAAGCGAGGCGAAGAAGGTTGAAGTAGAGGAGATAGTGGAGGGTCAGAAGGGAAGGTGGGAGGCCGGTTTGGTTCCACACTTGGGATGGTTGCCGGAGGTGTTGGTATATAAAGGCACAGGCAAAAATTTGCTCGAGCACGGAATTTTGCACTCAGGCAAATTTTCGCCAGTGTAATTGTCGTGCCCCAGGATTTTGGAAGCATAAAAATTTTCTTTTTACAAAAATATCGGAGTTTACCCGGGCCCGCAACTGGACCCACTCACCATAAACAATAATAAAATAATAATATCCCCAGGAACCATAGTCCGTGTACAAACACACAAGAGAAAAATAATGAGTTCTTACTCGTTTCGATGCGGTTGAAACCCTTGAAATCATATCGAAAAAACTTCGGAGTAGGCCCTTCTAGCTGCATACTAAGCTTCGTCGAGTCCTGCAAAGTCTGGGGGGTGGTGAGTATTTTAAAATACTCAATATGGGAGTTTATACTATTAGGCATGAATACTCAGTAGGGTTGTTTCATAGCACATATCATATATAATACTTTTCATGAAAATAGGGTGTGCCTCTCACCCAAAACCACCCCTAGAGCTTCTTCCTACGTATTGAAGATGCTACTAGGGTTTGCAAGCTCTCACAGCTCGCTACAAATGTCCCATACATATTTCTTAATAATAGGAATTTGATGCGGGTACAAAGCAGCGACCTCTTACTCCTCCACAGATCAATTCAAAATAATTGGTGCTTGTGGATAGAAGAGCCACCCGTGCTCATGGGGCGCCGGGATCTAGAGAGTAGAGAGTCTTCCTATGATACTCTCTACCCTAGCGCACGTAGCCTTGATAATTGCCCTTCGTTAGGGGCGAATCAAGGGTCTTGCCCCTTCGTTAGGTGCTCACCAGGCTAAAATAGGTATCATGCATCCGATTCCGAACCAGATTAACTAGTCAAAGAGCTCTATTGGGGTGCCCAACAATAGCTCTGGACAACCAAAACACTCATGAGCCCCAGACTCATAGTCCTGAGTCTCATACTCATAATTGTGAGTCCGAGACTCAATCATAATATCCTAGAGTTCCCGACTCCAAAAAGGGCTATTTTCTTTTAAAATATTCTATCCCAATGTGTATCCTTTTGAAAATCCTAGCTCCGCCTCTACAAGTCATGGGAGTGTCACTATCAATGACTACAAAGGCAAGGTTGGTCACTCATTCCAATGAGACAGTTACCCCTTCTTTGTCCCACTTTAGTGACTCGATCACCATGCTTATACGTCTTTTCAAAAATAATCTTGAGAACCTTCCTTTCAACTAGGATGAGTCCTCTAAAACCGTCTTTCCAACATACTATATTCATTGGCAATGAAAATAGTGGCAAAGCTAGTTTTTCTCTATCTCACACGCTCTAACGTGTATAATTTATATCAAAATCCACAATAAACATTCAATTAAACTATCATATATGAGGCAATCATAATGCAGGTAGTATAAAACATATCCGCTTCCAGCGGCAAATCATTCAACTAATTGAATATACATAATAGCATTATAAATATACGATATATAAATCATATTCTATTTCAATGATTAACCATTTGACAGATCGAATATTTGTGCAAAAATCATATATCATAACTTAAAAATATTCTCTAATGCATAACATGTGAGAGTCATATAATTAATAAGTTAAAAACACAACCAAAGTTTATAATCATGCCATAAGAAAGGATAAAAGCCCCTACCTCGCTCTCCACACGAGTTTGAAGCTGATGAATCAGACACCACAAAATTTGATATCCACTTCTGCGGTTCTAGAGGTCTTCAACAAGGAAAATAACCCCACCATGACATCTGGCATGCTCAATTAAGGTAAAATGCCTCTCAAAGGGAAGAAAATGGACTTAGATCGACTCCAAAAACTCTTTTTCTGTGCCCGTAGGCTATAGACAGAACCTCCCCTTGACCCGGGACACTTTTCTCTTTCCATGCCCATAGGCTACGGACCAAACCTCCCCTTAGCTCAAGACACTTTTCTCACAACACGCCCGTAAGCGACGGACAAAATCTCCCCTTGCCCGGAAACACTTTACCCTTCACGTACCCATAGGCGGTGGACATAACCTCCCCTTACCACAGGACGCTTCCCCCATATTGGGTCGCTATCTCGAGGAATGGACACTTTCATTGTGTAAAGCACCCTCGTATTAGCAAAGAATGCTTTTTAAACGACTTGAATCGGACTTAAAACGAATGAGATACAAAGAAAAGAAGTTTCGGATTGATTTTCAAAATGAGAAAGAACGGGTTTATATAGGGAATGGAGAGTGACGCGCGTCTGATGCGTGTCTGACCCCCGTCATGTCAGACATGCGTCAGAAGTCTGATGCATGACTGATGCACATCAGACACACGTCAAACTTCTTCTGATGTGCATCAGCTTCCTGACGCATCGCCACGTGGTGCATGTGCAGCTCGCGCACTGCCACATGGCGACAAATTTAATTTTTCTTTTTTTCTATTTCTAAAACTTAAAAACACGATATCTTTCTACCTCAAAGTCAGAATCGCGCATTCTTCATACTGATGAACTTGTATTGACAAGCCCTTCAAAACTAGACTGCACATGGGTAGGTTATCTCACACTTTCAAAGTGGGTTCCGCCAACGTAGCTCACTTCCCGTCGTCGTAACTTTCGTTCCCAACCTCGGTTTTGTGCGTTCTTAGATTTGTTACGCTCGTCTCACCGAGCTCTATCACACCAAATAAAAACTCTCAAAATGTTTGCCTCTAAATAATTTAAAATAATTAAAAACTCATAAAATTATTTTATTAGAGGCAAGAAATCAAACCGAAAATTCGCGGTTGTTATAGTAATACTTTTAGTGATGCTTCAAAAGAAGCATCGCAAAAAATGGCCATTTGCGATGCTTCGCCATGTCGCAATTAGCTTCATTTGCGACGCTTCTTTTGAAGCGATGCTAATATATATTTTTTCAAAAAATTAGTTATTTGCGATGCTCGGTGCCGCGCGTCGCAATGTGTAAACGAATTAGCGACGCTAAATCTTTAGCGTCGCTAACATAGGTGCTATTAGCAACACTACTCCAAGCGTTGCTAATAGCTTAATTTTTTTAAAAAAAAGATTATTTGCGATGCTATGTTCTGAGCATCGCTAATACTATTATTAGTGGCTTCAATTAGCGACGCTCATTTGAGAGCTTCGATAATATTATTTTTTTCACTTTTTCCCCTCCCTCACTCTACCCTCTCTCCTCTCATTCTCTCTCTATCTCTCTTCCCTCTCTTCTCTCTCCTCTCTCTCTCCTCAATCTCTCTCTACGTACACTCTCTCTTCGCTCTCCCATGTGCTTCTCTTTCTCTCTCTCTTCACTCTCTCCTCAATCTCTCTATGCATACACTGTCTCTTCTCTCTCCCACGTGCTTCTCTTTCTCTCTCTTCTCTCTACGTACACTCTTTCTCTCTCTCTCCACCCTCTCTCTCTCCTGTCTCACTCTCTCCTCTTTCTCTCTCTCCTCTTTCTCCTCACACCCTCTCTCTCTCCTAACCCTCACTCTCCTCACTATCTCTCTCTTTGTACCCTCTCCTCTCCTCTCCCCTCATCCTCTCTCTTTTATTTAATTTTTTTTTAATTTTTTTAGTAGTGACACATAACTATATGCGTCATTACTATCCTCGGGTCATAGCGACACATATGGTTATGCGTCACTAATATTTATTTTTTTATGTTTTTAAAAAAATTATAATTAAAATTTTCTTTCCTCTCCCCTCTTTCTCTCTTTTGTCTCTCCTAACCCTCTCTCCCCTCTTTCTCTCTCTCTCTCTCCTCTTTCTCCCCTCACCCTCTCTCTCCTCACCCTCTCTTTCTATTCTCTCTCTCTCCTCATTACCTCTCTCTCCTCACTCTCTCTCTCTCCTCATTACCTCACTCTCTCTCTCTCTCTTCCATCTCCTCTCTCCTCTCCCCTCATGATCTCATTTATTTAATTTTTTTAAAATAAAAATTTTAACTAGAGATGCAGAACTATATGCGTCACTACTGCTGGTTTGTGTTGCTACTATCCTGGGTAGTAGCGACGCATACGGTTATGCGTCACTAATATGCATTTTTTTATTTTTTAAAATTTTAACAAATTTATAATTAAAATTTTCTTTCCTCTCCCCTCTTCTCTCTCTCCTCACCCTCTCTCCCCTCTTTCTCTCTCTCTACCCTCACCCTCTCTCTTATTTAATTTTTTTTTAAAATAAATTTTTTTAGTAGCGACGCACAACTATATGTGTCGCTACTATCCTTGGGTAGTAGCAATGCATACGGTTATGCGTCGCTAATATACATCTTTTTATTTTTAAATTTTTTTAAAAAAATTATAATTCAAATTTTCTTTCCTCTCCCCTCTTTTTCTCTCTTCGCTCTCTTCACCCTCTCTCTCTTATCACTCTCTCTCCTCATCTCTCCTCACTATCTCTCTCTCCTCACCCTCTCTCTACCCTCTCCTTTCCCTCACCCTCTCTTTTATATAATTTATTTTTAAAATAATTTTTTTAGTAGCAATGCATACTTCGGCAGTAGCGATGCATACGGTTATGCGTCGCTAATATACCATTTTTTTATTTTTTAAAATTTTTAAACAAAAATTATAATTAAAAATGTATTTCCTCTCCCTTCTTTCTCTCTCTTCTCTCTCTCTCTTTACCCTCTCTCTATCCACTCTCCCCTCTTTGTCCCCTCGCCCTCTCTCTCCTCTTTCTCCCCTCACCCTCTCTCTGTCCTCCCCCTCTCTCTTTTATTTAATTTTTTTTAAAAAAATTCTTTTAGTAGCGACGCACACCTGTATGTGTCGCTACTAGCGACGCATACTAGCATGTATCACTACCATCGTCGGCTAGTAGCGACACATACGATTATGCGTTGCTAATATATATTTTTATTTTTTATTTTTTTAAAAAAATTATAATTAAAATTTTCTTTCTTCTCCCCTCTTTCTCTCTCTCCACACCCTCTCTCTCTACCCTCTCTCCCCTCTTTCTCTCTCTTCTCTCTCTCCTCACCCCCTCTCTTCTCCCTATCTCCTCACCCCCTCTCTTCTCTCTCTCCTCACCGTCTATCTTCCCTCTCCTCATCCTCTCTCTCCTCCTCCTCAGTTCTCTCTCTCCTCTCTCTTGTTCTCTTCGCTCTCTTTTTTATTATAAATTATATTTTAAAAGTAATAAAAAAATTTAAGATATAAAATATATTATATATAAATAGTGAAAGTTTAATCTATTATTGACACTACATTTTATTGGAAATGTAATATTTATTTATTAGATATAAACAGTAAATAATGAATAAAATATATTATATTTAAGAAGTTTATTTTATTTTTTAATATTTATTTATTATATAATTATTTATTAAATAAAATTAATTAATAAAGCTAATAGCGACGCTTGTAAACAATTGCAACAATTGTTTAAAAGCGTCACTAATAGTTACAAATTTGTATTTTTTATTTTAAGCGTAGCTATTGTTAAAACTATTAGTGACGCTTAAGAAAAAGTGTTGCTAACAATTATAATTTTTTTCTTTCTTTAAAATAAATATATTTTAAGGATGCTTGTATTAAGCGTCGCTAATAGTCATATATTAGCGACACTTATTATAAAGCATTGCTAATAATTCTAGTATTAGCGACACTTTATAATAAGCGTCGCCAATATGTGACTATTAGCGACGCTTAAAACAAGAATCACTAATATTTAATGGTTGTGCGACGCTTATTTATGTGTCGTAAGTAGTAGTTTTTAGCGACGCTTTGATTTGCATCGCTAATTATACATTTTGTTGTAGTGACTCTCTTGGTCACCCCAAAGTGAGTTTGACTTGGCCTGACCATTAACATATCCAACAAGCTAGAAGCATACATGATATCTAGTCTTGTAGCCACCAAATATATTAAACTTCCAACCAAACTACTATAAAGAAAGACATCCACTTCTTTTCTTCGAACTTCTCTTAATAATTTCTCATTTAGAACTAATGATATATCAACCGGTTTGCAATTTTTCATTCTAAACTTTTCAATAAGTATTCTTACATATTTCTTTTAAGAAATAAAGATACCAAAGAAGAAATACAAGTCCTAAATCACTCATTTCATATTTGTTCACCATCTCTATTTTAAAATCTTCAACAATCTTTTTATAACTACTGGTAAACACCAAGTCATCAACAAAAATGAAGACAATAAGGATATTTGACGTACCTTGAGTCTTTACTTACAAGGTTGGTTCACTTTTACTTCTTTGGAATCCTCTTTCTTTGAAGTAACATCGATTTCACTATTCCATGCCCAAGGAGTTTATTTTATGTCATACAAAGTCTTTGTCAACTTGTACACATTAACTTTTTCACTTTCAACAACAAAACCTTAAAGTTGCTCCACATAAACCTCATCTTCTAAGACACTATTTAAAAAGTCTGATTTGACATCAAGTTCATATAAGAATAATCTCCTTTCAGCCACCAAGCTAATAAGTACTCTAATTATTTCAAGTTTAGCAACCAGGACAAAGGTCTCTTGAAAATCAACTCTGGGTTGTGGAGAATAACCTTTTGCTACTAATTTTGCTTTATTCTTTTTAGCTGAGCCATCCGGGTTGAGTTTGGTTTTGTAAATCCACTTCACACCAATGCCATATGTTTCTTTAGGTCTTTCCACTAACTCAAAAGTTCTATTTTTTTCAATTACATAAATTTCATCTTTTGTAGCTTTTATAGTTGCTTCTTCTTTAATTACTTCTTCAAAGCTCTGGTTCAACAATACAAAAGTTGCAATTTGCATACAAATCAATAAGCCTTTTCATTTTTCTTGGAGTTGAAATAAGAGATGAAGAACTTGAACTTGATGTAGACGTATGTTAGTAATGCTTGCAAACTAGTATTTGATATAATATCTTATGGAGCTTCTTGTGCATCTTCACTTTCTTGATTCCCCAATTTTTCATTGAAAGTAATAACTTGATCTTAAAGTTTCTTTTCTTTCCAATCCCAAGAGGCATTATCATTGAAGAAACATTAAACAAAAAAGAATATTAGCCATGCACATGGCTAATAGTTAAAAAAACATCGCAATACTCAATTGTGATGCTTATGAGCATCGCAAAAAATGTCAATAATACTATTGTCACAACTACCCCAATGATGAGTAATAAGAAATTGTCACAAAAAGTATCTTTTAGCCACACTATTTTTAGGTTGGTAATAACTATTAGCGATGGTTTTTTACATCAGTAATAGCTTTTTGCAAAGCATTTTTAAGCATGGAAAGAAGTTATTTGCAACACACTTTAAGCATGCAAAAGGTTGTTTGCAATACTTTTCAAAAGGTGGCAAAAGACCTTTTGCCATGCTTTTCTAAGAGTGGCAAAAAACCCTTTGCGACGCTTTTATATGTGTGGTAAAAAACCTTTGTGATGCTTAAAAATGCATCGCAAAGGGTTTTTGTAACGCTTAGAAAAGCATCACAAAAATTCTTTCGCAACAATGTTTGAAGTCGTTCACAATTTTTTTAAAATCAAAAATTATTTTTAAAGATTTTTTAATTGTCACAAAAGTCTTTTTGCGATGCTTTCATAATTGTTACAAAAGGTCTTCTATGATGTTTTAATTTTTCATGGCATATGTGTAGTAGTTTCGATTTACAAAAATGGCCACTCAAGACCTTTGGCAACAAATTTTGGACTTGTAGCAACAATGTTTAGCTTAAACATGGCTAAAATATAATAGCAACAACTTTGTGCGTAACAAACATAATTAACACATGGAAAAGGAGAAGTGAGCTGGCTAGACAACATCTATGGAAAATGACATCACCTTAATTTATAATTTAAATAACTAGTATTAAAATTACATATGAATATCCTACATTATATTAAAATTAATGTAACAACATCAAAAAAATTAATACGATGAATCTTTGTCAAGCAAAGAGGCTCATTCCATTATGGTTTAAATAAAAACCCTCCTTTTTTAGGCATGTATTATATTCCTTGAAAATTCAGCATTCTCAAGCACCAGCTTCTCTTCTAGCAAACAAGCAGATGCTATAAAACTATTTGGGTCTCCATCATGAGAAACATCATACATTATTCAAATAATATTAAATTAAAAAATCATCAAGAAAGGGAAGTTCATCTTATATGATACATTAAAAATAAAATAGCATGCATCCATAAAGTATAATACCAAAAAACTATATGTTGGCTTCATAATTTATAATACAAAGTTATTATAATACATTATAATATCATTATCTAAATAAATTGTAAGAATGAAGGTAAATACAACTCCTTACTTTCCGTTTGCCTCTACCTTTCCACACAATAAAGTTCACAAAGGCTTCGTCTCCCTTGGGAGAGACAAAATTAGCTCCATAAATAATTCAGCAAAGAGAATCTTCATTACCAAGTCTGTTATTGTTATTCAGACATCCTTCACATCATTACTTCTAATCTCAAATGAAAAATGCAATGCAAGGTTGTAGCCACTAAATATATACACCTCGTTCATCCAAAACTACCATTATACTAGGCATCAAATAGTTATAGGCATATGCGATTGAGTGGAAACATGTTCTCAATCAATTTTTCACAAAACTATCAATTCCAATGCATACAATTCTAGAATTTACTATTTCCATAAACCTATTCACGTAGCAGGAATATATAATCAGTAGTTTAAAACCACACATAAACCAAAACATACATCACTCTTATCATCTATTAGCTCATTAAAACCATGAACAAACAAAAATCAAATCTCTTCATAATGCTTCTGGTGGATCAAAATCATTTGATTAGGCATTTTCCAAATCATCAACTTCTGGTAAAATCACACTATATTAAAAAGAGAGGAGTATGATAGACCTTTTCATTTTTGACTTTTTACCACAAAATTGTATACTAATACCAAAATTATCCCAATTAACCACATCTTTGTACTCTATATTTCCCACATGTATCCTTGCCTTCAAAATCTTCATTTTTCTAGTCTGAATTGTTTTTGTATCATTTGGGTTCAATATTAGATTTTTAACAACAACAATTACTTCCTTTTGCAACTTAGACTTCAACTCATCACCACATGTTTTGGTTGCTTGGAGTTCTCCTCTTCCAAATTAGTATTACCTATCATACCAATATCTTCAAATTGTTTTGAATATACTTTGTTTTCTGCATTCACTTGTGAAAAAAGTTATTATTATGCAAAGACCTAACATAATAGAAAAACATCTTTTGCTGAGACTTAAATCCTCTTAAAGTTGTGATTCATTAATTTAACTTTCTGCCACTAGTGTTTCATATTATCTACTCTATATGATCAGTGTAGCAATAGTGTGAATAAATTGATTAATTTAGACGTGAAGTAGAAAACAACCTTTTCTGTGAAAGTAATAAGAAGAGCTTCTTAACATGGCAGACTATTAGATTTCATACATCAATTTAATTTTGAAGTAACAAAAAGCGTTATTATTACATGTCCTACCAATATCTTCATATTGTTCAGAATATATTTATGCTCCTTGCAATCCATCCCACACTCACCATTTAAAATTGCTTTATAAAATAGTTATTTGGACTAATAATTATTGTTTCTTAATGAATTGATGATATTGATATTATGCATTATTTGTATGACTAAAGATTGTGGTGTTAAATCCAATTAAATTCTTTAGCTCAAATACAAATTTTTTTTGAAAAACTTTGAAATCGGTCAATAAACCAAGTCAAAAGTTACATATTGGTTGCAAGGATATTTCTTTTTTTTTTATTCGTGCATTTGAACCTATATTTTGTTGAATGATTAATTAAAGTTGCTTTTAATTTATGAATCCCATTGTCACCCCCCGACACACGCCACCCCTAACATGAACCCAGTCCAAGGATTATGCGGTACACGGCGTGACCAAGTTAAGTTGGAGTGCGGAAGACTTAACCCATCTTTGGGTAAACATACAACAGAGTAAGCGCATAACCCTTTGTACAAAATCAAATAGAGAATTACAAAGGACTACTTAGCAATCTTAGTCCACTCATACCCACATCATCTAGTTTTATTTACATGAAAATAACAAGCCTCAAGGCTAAATATGTCTAAGCCAACAATGGCTAACCATAGAGTGAAGTAGAGTCAAATGTATAAGTTCAACATAACATAAGTCCAAACTAACATAAAACCAAGTGTCTATAACCCTTCTCAATGAGCGTAGCCATCAACATGCTCAACGTAGAGCTCATTCAAAGCACCTGCATGACACAACATGCAGCCCCAAAACAAAAATGGGTGAGCTTAGCTTAGCAAGGGTTTTAAAAATGGAATGTAACTCATGAAAACATTGTGTGCATTCTCCATCTAAATATGCATCATATATTCATACTCTAAACATGTATATCATGAGATAATTCACATTCCATAACACCTAGTCATGCCACCTGTACATCATGACATAACTCACAATCCATAAACATATATTTATGCCACCTAAGCATCATGAAGTAAAAGACATTCTATAACACATAATTATGTCATCTCCACATCATGATGTAAAACACATCCCATAAACACATAATCATGCCGCCTGTGCATCATGATGTAACCCACATTCCTTAACACATAATTATGTCACTTATGCATCATGGGCTTCCAAATGGTTGTTAGCCCATTCAATCGCCCAAAATAGTTCACTTTTCTGGTTCATCTTCAACCTTTCAAAATTCAAACCAAGCATTCCAAAATTCTATATAAAGTAAAAAATCACTATAGAGCATCATATTATCAAATTCTAACCCTAGAACATGATAGATCTACTCATTCTCATGCTTAATCACAAGAAAATAACCATAAATTGCATGGTTTTAAGAAATCACCATTAAAACTCAAAATGAAGCAAGAACTCAAATCAATCTACAATCATGCATTCCCCTGAATAAAACTATACAAGGCAAAACTTTCTTACCTCTATGAAGCCTTTGAATCCATGAAAGAGCTTCAATTCTCAAGTAATCCTACCAAAATTAGGGTTTTAAGTTAAACCTACTTAAAATTAGCTAATTGACTAAACCAACTAGAAAATATATAGATTTAGGATATCCTTAAGTGAAAAATGAAAATCACCTAATTAAGGTTTTAAATTAAAATTTTGAATGGAGAAAGTCAAAAGTTAAAATAGGGGAAATGAAAATAAAAATGATTAAGACCAAAATAGAAAGATTATGGATGATTAGGGCAAGAAAGCACACCTTAATCCAAGTTTCTTCATTGAAAAATGGGGGTTGAGCACTTCCTACCTTCTAAAATAGCCCTTCTCCATTTGGCTAATAGGATAGGGTTTTCCTTATATAGTAAGGATTTTAGGTTGGGTTTACAAATTATTGGATTGAAAAATAGGTCAAAACTCTCTAAGTTGCTAATTAAGGTCATTTTTTGTTTAAAAATTAATCTAATCACACCCAATCCCATTTAAATAAAATAATATGAGGTTAGATGGTCAAATGGTCTGCACGCCATCTAACATGGATGCGGGGCCTATAGTAGGGTCCACTCCCATAATTAAGAAAAATTTGAAATAAAATGTTATAAATCAGTAAAAATTAGATAAATCAAGTTCAACACTAATATTTATAAAAATAAAATTAAACCTTATTAAAGTCAAAATTAACTAACCCGTAACCCCAAAATCAAATTAAACTAGCAAACATTCAAAACCACACAAATTTACACAATTAAAAAGAAATTAAAATCAAATTAAATTAGGGATCTTACACCCATCGACGATTGTGTTCTACACTTTAATAATCACACTTAGATCAATGTTTTTTCCTTGAAAGAAAATTATGATGGCTCCCTTCATGCTCAGAGAGTAACCATAATAGGTTCACTCTACTTAATTTTATTCTTTGCTAGATTTGTATGCCAATTATTAATGTTATGGTATTGTGAATTTGTACTCTTTGAGTATTTTGTTTTGTGAAAGCTACACATGTTTGCTCCTGGCAACACAACCACAATGGCTGCATAGGGCCAACCCATTGTGGCGAGCACTCTTCGATCGTTGTTAAGGCCAAGCATGTAAAGCATTCCTCTTTTGACTTTTGTCTACCCAGCCTGGTTGGATCATAAGACTAACTCTTCATTCATATACACAGCTAAAACGAATTTTTATTTTTAGAAGATTATCTAAATGATTTCATAGTGATAAAAGTAAAAAGTGCAAGATTTCTTATGCTGGCAAAAGAAGTAAAACCATGAACTATAAAAATGTCATCATTAGTTGGAATTGATATACCGTAGCAGCCTGGAGTACTCCCCATTCTTCAAATTAGAATATGATTTATCCTTTAAGTTCTTAAGAAATGAAATATTTTCTATGTTCCCTACTGATAATGAGCCTAGCATAAGGAACACATGGGAGCCATCCATCTAGAAAATCGACTATGCACACACTAGCATATGTTGGCATTCGGGCCAATAATGCTAACGTGTGCTAGCATGTGCACTGTCTATTTCAAATATGAACAGCTTACATGTACATTTTTCTTACACTAGGCACACTCTCAGTAGGGAGCATAGAAAATGGTTCCCTTAAAAAAGCCTTCACCAAAGGGATGTTTGGAAATTGTCCAGTTAATCCCGAACCACACACCAACCATACCGCCAAGCCATAAAAAACAACTCTTATCATTAAATTTATATATGAAAAAACCCAGCTACTCTAGCACTCAAATTACAATAGGAGTTGAAGTCCATGGCAGCAATAAGCAATTCAATGATTGAAATCCAATTACAAATACATTCATACTGATCTAAAATTTGATAACTACATCATTACCAACAATTGCATTCACAATGAACTCCTTCAATAGAATAGTTCATTAGAAACCCACTTGCTGACAATCATGTCTAATTACCAAAACACAATGAGAAGAGATTTACTTGAGAAGAGCTTTTTACCTGGCAGCTTGTCTTTTAATCCCTATGTCAAAGCCCCAGCTTGACCACATCCCTCTCATTGGAAAACCTGATAACCAAACTCTTGACTAATTCCTCATCCAACTTGGACTCAAGCCCAAACCCGCTAACATACTACAAGGACATTTGTGCCTTCATCGGCCTTGTCCTACCGCTCTCCTCTGCATCCTCTCCCTCCACTTCCTCGCGACTATTGACGCCCACTCTGCCATGGTCCACCTCCATCGTGTGCCCACCTCCCTTTGCCAAAACTAGAGGACTAAACACTACCCAACACTAGTCATCGAAGAACCCACCGTCAATTCCAGCCACAAAATCCTCCACCGCTTCAAGAACTAATCATATGTGTTGGGTCCTCTGCCTTTGAGACTTCCAATGCTATGTTGGGCTCAACCTTTGCCTCCCTCCGCCTAACTGCTAGGTGTTAGTTTGTTGGACTATGTGTGTGGCATAGACAAACTGAAAAATAAAGTATCTCTAACTCGCAATTAAGTTACAAGATTTATTTTTCCCCTTTAAGCAAAATAAACCTAGAATTTAACCAATTAAATGTTCCTAATTCCAATGTGTTCCAATGATAAATTCTCAATCCAAACACACAATAATTTTAACTTGAAAACTCAACTAGGGAAAAATCACTACGTAAACTTAAAATTATAGAATTACCGATTATATAGACAAAAGATTCCTTCTTTTTCTTTAAACCGGTTAGATCTTCACACCACTCTTGAATTCTGAATCAACCACTCCTTGGTTATTTACTAGTCATAGCTTATCTTCTTCTCCTTTGTGCTCTCTTATCAGCATAGATTTTTCATCTCATCTTTGAATGAAGCTTCTATTCACCCAATCTTCTCAACAACAATCTTTAGCAAACACATAGTGTTTTGTGCTCTAATCACTCCTTTTTATTTATGGTATAAATTTTCACAATTTAGAAGATAACTCTTTCAAAACTCCATTAAAGCTCTCAAAGTTTTTCTAAGTCTTCTCTCTTTCTCCATCATGTTCCAATCCTTTTTTATAAACTCACAAACCATAAAAAGAAAAGGTCTCTAAGTTAGAATTGTAACCAAACTAGAAAATCTTAATTTTGAGGTCTTGGTGCTCAAAAGATCGATTGTTCCTTGTATTTTACAACACAACTCTTCAAACGATCGATCATTTCATCAACCCGATCGATTGCTAACTCTCAGCATCCTTTTGAACAGTGCGATTTCATGTGTCCATCAATCGTTCTATAGGAAATGATCATCTTTCTGTCAATTTTTATGAAACTTGATTTAACTAATTAAAAATTCAAACTTCATCCTCCATTCACCTAAGGTCTCTTTTACCATGAAGTGTGTGAATCTGATGTGTGTGCATATTTTTACCTGACAAAAACACGAATATGAGTCTCTTTTTGTTCCACCTTCATAAATCCATCATCAAACTTAAAACTGACTCAAAATGCATATTTTATGGCATTGTTTTGATCACGACAATAGCCACTACATGACATAAGAATACTTATGTTCTTACAATCTCCCCCCTTGGTTATTTTGTAACAAAACACTACAACCCGTCATCTAAAAAATAAAAATTACAAATCTATAGTGCATAATTAGATTTAGAAAATTTATCCAATAATGACAAGAATCTCCCCCTTAATCTATAATACTCTAATCTTATTGTGGTGTGGTCTTCAACTTGTAATCAACCTCCACATGACAAACTAGAAGATACCCATATAATACTACTCTAAGAAATAAGTAAATACCAAATTTAAATGCTCAAGTAAGCAAAAATTTAATCAAGTCATAACCAAATACGAAATCTCCTCTTTTCAACATTTCAGCCTAGTTCTTCTTTATGAAGCTCTTTGTTAGTCTTTCTATCCTCAAGATGTAATGATTTTTATAACTAAAATTTCTCCATTTTTTTGTCACAAATAGACAAAAGGAAATTGGGGTAAAGAAGTAATAAAATAGCAAAACCAATTTGAAACCACATTTAGAATCCACTTGAAAGAGAATCAAAGATACAATTTTTTTAGTGAAAACAAAGTATTTTGGTAACCATATTGCATTGTTATATAACAATCACAATTTCTAAAATTTAGTATACCACAATCATGTATCCCACATTAGCATAACATAATCTCATTAGATACTCGACTAAAGAATCAGAATTTCAAGTTACAATACTCATAATAAAAGAAGATTCAACTTTGTTTTACTTGAAATCCATAACTAGACCATAATCATTCAAAACAATCATCAAGATATCAATGGATATTATAGTAAAAAGTAAATATTCTCCTCTAGTACTTTGGCAAATGAGTTTATTAAGAAACTTGGCCTATGCTCACATTCTGTTTGATCCTAACTTTACATTGAATAAATAAGATACACAAGCAATGATACCAAAATTCTATTTTTGTTATTATCATTCTCTATGCCCTTTGCCATTTTCAAATTTTTGGCTTTTTCATAAATGGGCTTTCAATAGTTTTTTCTTAGTTCTATTTGTAAGATCTCTAAATCTTTTTAAATTGTGTAAATTTGTTGTTTGTAAGTTTGATTTGATTTTTAGGGTGGATTAGTTTAATTATAATTTCTTAAGGTTTAATTTCATTTTAAGAGTATTAGTGCCAAGCTTGTTTTTACCCAAAATTTTACCTATTTAAAGACATTTTCTTTTTATTTTTTCTTTGTCAAAGGAGCGGGCCCCACTATGGGACCCATGTCCATGTGGGTTGGTGTGCTACCCATTTTGGCCTCCAACCAACTACTGATTTGTATAAGTAGGTTTGGGTATAATTAAATTCATTTTAGAGTCAAAAGTGAACTTTGATGGTCACTCAGGGTAATTTTACCAATTTTTCAACCTAATGATTCAATTCTTAGCCCATAAGTCTTACTATAAAAAGCAAAACCCTAGTCATTTTCTAAATAGAGAAGGGTTGAGAATAGGAGGGAGGCTAGCTCTACTCCCATTACCGAAAGGAGAAACCCTTCTTAAGGTGAGTTTTTCCCCCTTAATCACCCTTAATCTTCCGATTTTTGTCTTAATTATCTCTATCTTCAGTTCTTCTATTTTGATTTTTAGTTTCCTTCAATCAAAATCATGTTTTTAATTCTGATTTAAAGCCCTAATTAGGTTATTTCCATTTTTAACCTAAAGAGGTTTTGAATCTACATTTCCTAGGTTGATTTGAGTCTATTAGTTGGTTTTAAATAGGTTTAACTAAAAGCCCTAATTTTTTGGTAGGCTTTCTTGAGGTTGAAGCTCGTTCAAGGGATTCACTAGCTTGTTAAATGTAAGGGTTTTTTTACCTTGAGTGGTTTTCTTTATTGGAATGTCATGATTATAAGTTTATTTGAGCTTTTGTTTTATCTACATGTGTAATGGTGATTTATTAAAAACATGTGATTTATGGTTATTTTAGTATGATTAAGCATGAAAATGATTAGTTTCATTATGGTCTATGCTTGGATTTTTATTATATAATGTTTTATGATTATTTTAGAATTTATATGGAATTTTAGAATATTTTTTATTTCAATGTTGAGAGGTTGAAGACAAACCAGAAAAGTTAACTGTTACAATTGATCAAATGGGCTAATAGATAGTTTGAACAGCCAGGCGTTCGAATGGGTAGTAAGGCCATTAGAATGGCCAAATGGAAATTTTGTAAAAAATGGCTATTTGTGGATTTTTGGCCGTTATATTTTTATTTCTCATGATTCTAATTCTTAATGACTAAGATGAGTTATGAATACTTATAATTGCCACTTTAATCAGATATGAACCTTCTATGGATTGTGATTTAGCTTAAGCATAAAGATGACTATACTTGTCTAGGTTTAGCATAATGTTCTACTTGTTTTACATCCGTATTTCAATTATTTTTCTTCTTTACTCCATGATTCGAGTAGATTATGACCATGATTAATGATGAATGCAATTACATGTCACATTAATTATAGGTGAACCATGTTCCACATATTTTAGCTCAAAATGTTTTGAACACGACCATGTATGTATATTTTTACTTATGCTTATATGATTTTATTTGTCACAAATGGACTATGTTTTATGCATATACAGACTAATTAGAGCATGTTTACCTATACTTGTATTCATTAAACATTGCTCATGTATGTATCATGTTGCATGCACCATGAAACTGATTTATAAATGAAGATCTCCTATGTTTAACCATGATTAATCGATTGGTGTTGTTGTTTCACTAGATTAGCCATATCAGAGGTTTATTGAATTGGTTTTACATCTGAAAGAATGGGGTTTTACGTCCCTTTGAAGATGGGTTTCCTCCTTGGGTGAGATTCCATGCTAGTTTGTCCATGTGCATCAGCTTACCAAGGAGTACTTTCCCATTAGGTATTTACCCAAATTGTTCTAGTTTTTTTTTATAGAAATTTGGACTTCCTTATTAAGACTGTCCCGGTGAGCAAGTTTGCTTCTGTTTTGGCTAGGATAAGCAAGGTTGTTTTCTCAATTGTGAGACATTCACCAGATGGTTTATGCATGTGTATGGATTATAATGCACATTGACATAGGCTGTGTAGGGATAATGATGCTTATGTTACACATAGTACATATGACATGATTATAATTAAACATGCAAGATGGAATGTGGTTTGATATATTTGATTATGTAGGGTGAATGTGAATATTGATACTTTCTTTATCCAAGATGTGAATGAAGCATGAAACTTAAATGATTGCACAGGGTGTGCATGTGTGTTATGAATTATGAATAAACCTATAATGCACGGGTGGTGTGAATGTGTATATGGAATGTGATTTATCTCATGATGAACAGGTGTAGAGAATAGATATGTAATGCATGTTTAAATTGAAAATGTATGTGGTGTTATCAAGAGCTTATGTTTCATTTTAAAAACCCTTACTGAGCTAAGCTCACACCTTTATTGTTGTGGTTTTGTTTTAGGGTTATATGTTGTATCATGTAAGTGCTCGAGATGATCTTTATGTTGAACTTGAGTATGGCCAACTGCCATGAGAGAGGGAACTTGGTGTTTGAGTTGTTTTAGGCTTGCCATATGATAGAATGATCTTATACTTGACTTTATTTCATGCTTTGGATAACCTATGATGGCTTTTGATATGTTGTAGCCCTAAGGCTTTATATTATGTTCATTTTAGATGTGGTGGATTTTGTGTTAAACTAAGATTGTTAATTAATCTTTTTTACCTCCCGTCATTTGCTTTTGCACAAAGAGCATGTGTTGCATACTTCGATAAAAACCACCCAGGATGGGTTAATGTTCCGCAACTCCACTTCGTCACATCGCGTCCCACCTCCTTGGACCGGGTTCGAATCAAGGGGTTGTGGCTAGGTGTGACACTCTTGACCTTGCACTATATTATTTTTTTCAATATATATCTTTTTCACTGTCAAGGGTTTAGTAGCTTTCACATTAACATAAGATGTATAGGCAGCTCTTTCTATCATCTTTATGAGAATTATTCATGATAATATCTACATAAAGTATTTAATAAAAAAGAAACATAAACATATCAAATCTCATCTAGCATGCAAAGGAATCCAAATTGCCCAACTACCTTATATTACCTCATAACATCAAATTAAAGAAGGAAATTAACCATATTATATATTTAACCCGATAGATGATCTCAAATTCCCATAGTAAGCCTTTTAAAAAATCAACAATGCATCAAGTTTTATTACCAATTTAAAATTTAACTAAATTGAAATTCAACTAGTCCTTTTGACTTAAGATTGTATTCATTATGCATTGCATATGTGACCCACTATTGTTCAATCATCCACAATTCAAGTGTCTTCTATGTGATACGTCAGCTATATGTAAAAACACAAACTCACAAATTTTCTTTTGTTTTTCTAAACTTTTTCTGAAACCAAATCAAACTAATCTCTGAACAATAAAAACTACAAAAATCTTACAAATTGAAAACATTTTTTTTCTTTTTCATGTCCAAACGAACAACCTAACAAAAAGTTGCAAGAAGTATAGCATCTTCACCTGTGTGGGCAAAATGCCTCAAAGCCCAAAACAAAATTAAAAGAAGAAGAAAAAAAATGTGTACAAGCTCAAGCTTCTAAAATAGCTTTCTTGAATAAAAAATTGTTAACTTCTTGCAACAAGCACTCATGATACTTTTCTCTCCATGAGGGTATACTGCTTCATATGGAAAATTAGGTAGCAAATGTTGCCCCACTATTTTACTTAAAAAAAAAGGTGTCTTCGCAATTCAAGTACACATCAATGAAACACTCTCTAATGCTTAAAGTAGCTTCAGTTGTTGTTAAGCCTATGAAGGGAAAAAAGCATCACGGTGAATTAAAAAAAAAAAGTTGACACTAGACCATGTCTTGTATTATGTTCTGTGATGACCTGACTTTTCCACCTAATTAAAAGTCGGAATCACATCAATTAATAGTTCAAAAGAGGCTGAAACAAACATGTATAGACAAGTAACCTTATCAATTAATTTTTGTAATTACAAAATTGTAGAATAGGCCTTAATGTGCCCTAATAAAAGTCAATATAATATCATAATTAAAAGGTAAAATAAACTTGACAAGAACATGTCCAAAAGTGTAAGCCTTTGAAGTTCTATAGGTCATCGTCATTAAAATCATTTCCTTCATCCAACTTGTTGAATCTAAGGGTAGGTGATACTTAGAAGGTAGAATAAAATTTTATTAATATACTATAACATTAAATATAATACAAATGTAGAAAACATTCTTCCAATAGTTCATATAGATAATATTCGAAAGTCAAGTTGAAATAAATCAAAATATCATTGTCGACTCACACAAAATCCGAATGTAATTCATTTATGAAAAAATCAATAAATTAATCATTCACAAAATCCGATAAATTGGATAAATAGTTCATTCATATAATTTGATAAATCATTTACAAAATCGAATAAATCAATCATTTACATAATGCTACTGATACCGTAGTGACATACACCTGTGCTTGTTGGCAATGTGATTAGAATGAAAATGATCTTTCTATAATATCTCAAATCATGGGCAAGCCATATGCCTCAATATGTGGTATCTAGGAGTTAACTTTGATAGCTTTTAGGCTTTATACCACATAACTAACCTTCAAATCTGATGATGACTTTTAATCTAATCATTCAAAACCATTCAAAATATTATTCAAATAATATATAATATTTCAAAATTCATAGTACGATAAAATCCCATTAAGAGGTATAACAAAACGCTATTATTTTAGCATTTGTCTTACCCCTAATTCTACCTTTTTAAAATAATTTTTTATTCACCATACAAAAGAATTATAGAACATATGGCCTAGTAGTAGCATGGAATTAGAAGTTAAGACTACCTACTCTTGCTCTTCAAATTTTTCGGGAGTAGCAGTAGACAAAGTCTCCCCTTGCACTGGGATGATATCTCCTTCAGGGCTTGGAAGCAATGTGCATAACCTTCCCTTACCCCAGGATATTTATCTCTCTGTGTACCGAAGGTGCCGTTAGAACCTCCCCTTACCCCCAAGACATTGCTCTATTTGTGTCCTGAAGGCGGTGGGCAAAACATCCCCTTACCCAGAGACAATTCTCTCTTTGCAACTGTTGTGCACGAGTGCACTTGGCTTAGTACTTACCTTTATTTCAGTACTTTATTTATATTCATTAGGTTAGTTTCCCTTATGATTAGTAGATGACTGTTATTTGTATTTTTAATGACTTGTAATGGGCGCACTAGTGGACCACAGGTGAACCGGGCCCACTAGTGGCACGATCCCCAATGTGGGGCGCGCAACTCCCCATAAAGGGGTCGTCTCCCTCCTTGGTTGGCATGCTTAATGAAATTCTAGTTAGCTTCTTCCCTTTCTTCCTACTTCTTTTCCTTTCCTTGCGAAGAACTCCCATGTACCGATTGTGCCTACACCGGGCACAACAGCAACTTGAAGGTGATGGGCAGAACCTCCCCTAACCTGGAACTTGTTTCTCTTTGTGACCCAAAGGCGGTGGGTATAACCTCTCCTTACCCAAAACTTTTCTCTCTTTGCAACCAAAGGTGACAGACAAAACCTCCCTTACCCTAGGATTTTCCTCTATCTAGAAAGGTTATCTCTTGAAACCCCTCTCACAACGTAGAACACCTTCAATTTAGCTAAGTTCAAATTTTTAATGGCTTAAATTGAGTTAGAAAATGCTTCGGAATGGACAACATAAAGTCTGGAGATGGGGAAACCTAGAGGAAGAAAGGAAACAACATGGAAATCAACATAAATCCCACTCCTTATTTATAGAGGGCTGGGGTCGTGAGTGCATTTCTGTGCCATGGCTCAATGATGACACAATAAGTACTTTTTTATTTTATTTTATATTAATTTTAAAAATAAAATTAATTTAAAATTTTCAAAGGGCCATAACTCCCTACCTTGAACTTAGATTAGTGTGTTCTTGGTACCGTTGGGTTCATATCGATGAGCCCTACAAAGACCCAACAAGGGCCTCCTAATTTTAGAGTTGGGCCCACCCACAACACAATTATTGAGGTTGTAGCCTATGCTCTTGACCTTTAATTTATGTGTTCATAGGTCGATATGTTCGTCTCTCAGAGGCCTACTAAAAACTTTAAAGCTTCTTCAAATAAATCGAGCTTGAAATGTTTCAAATTTGATATATACAATTAATGGGCCCAAAACTCACTTATTGGCCCAAAAGTTCTAGTTTTCAAAACTTGAAAATTCTGGATTGTTACATGTTCAAGGTCTCTTTAAAGAAAGAAAGTCCTAAAAATTGTCATTGAATTTACAAAAAAAAAATGATGGTTTGAGCCAAACCAAGCTTAGCTAAAGCCAAGCTTTTTCGTAGCAAAGCTCAAATTGATCTAAGTTGTAGCTAAGTTAGATTCATCACCTAGCCATTAGCTGAGCCAAAAATAGAGTCGAGCTAAGCCAAGCTAAAGTCAAGCCTAGTCATAGCTGAGCTAGAGCCCTTGCCCGACTAACTTCAACTTGTCTGCATAGTGCCGAACAATTCACATTGAGCATCTACAAATTCTTAAGTGGTAACCACAACAGTCGCAAGTGTCAAAATAGTTGCCTCAAAGGCAGACCATAATCTTGGAGGCTAGGAATCTTCCTTTAAACCACTCTTGGCCACGAATCTCTGGAATGAGGTGAAAAGAGTCTCATACTCCACCACTTACAACTCCCTTGCCTCCAGTGAAAGGGATTTCAAATCCTTCTGACAACAAAGGTCATGTAAATGTACTTCATCTAGGCCATAAGTTGACCAATTAAGAAGGATACGTCTGACATATTTTCACTAGTCAAAACATGAGTGGCCACAACCACTCTCCGGTCATTCGGAACTTACATAACTCAACAAGGTACTTCATAATATTATTTTGTCACTAGCTACTTTTGACTCTCTTAATAGCCATTAAAAGTGCTAGCCAACCTTTCCAAAGCCCAACACATTCAATAGTAGTCAATGACTCTCCTCACCCAATAAATGTGTGATCGAACCTACTGAATCTCTCGACGGCTAAGGCACTTCGGCTTAACTCTACCCAAGGCTAGACACAAACGAAATCAAGGCAAAACAATCACCTCGACCCCTTCCAAAACCAATTCTCAACTTACTCTTGCATGCCATGACTCTGGATTTGCAACTGTTATGGACTTGTAGTTAGATTGTCTAAACTCTGATACTAATTGTAACGCCTGAGATCTTCCATCACATTTTCTTAAATTTCATGGAAAATTTTTGCGACATAACTACTGTAAATCGAGAAAAATGACAATGTATGAAACTTGTGAAAATAATTTTATATTTTAATACACACACATCAATTTTTCACATACAAAATTTTTCTTATTTGATCAAACATCATACGACCAAACCAAACATCCTCAGACGCTACTTGAAAACAAACATATGAAATAAATTGCTATTATCATAGACTTTAAATACAAATCGCTCTTAGGCATCCCTCAGTGTAAGTCCAATAACAATCCATAATCTAATCCAAATTACAAATCCAGAAAGCATAAACACTTAATTCTCATCTCACCCAATACATCAGATCATGGCACAAAATAATATTCGTATTGAGTCAAGGATATACCTGAGTTAAAGGAAATCAATTCACCCATTAGAACAAACTTCCATCTTTAAAAGCTCTCCATCAAAAACTTTCAAAAGCCTCTCAACCATTGGGGGATAAAAAATAGGGTAAATGAGTATTATCATTCTCAGTAGGAAAATACCCAATAGGGGAGTTTTAAACAGTGAACTTTGTAAGTCCATACATAGATGCATTCATGCAACACAAACATGAAGCAAGCAGGCATATAATAAACATGCACATGTGCATACAATCATGCATCAAACTGATTTACACATACTCGTACCACATTGCTCGTACAATCTTACTCATACGACCTTACTCGTACATTCTTACTCATATAACCTTACTTGTACAATCTTACTCTTACAATCTTGCTCAGAAACATATGTACTTACTCACTCATACAGTCATACACATACTATCAACCACTAAAGCTCATTACAATTAATAAGCTCTAGCATCGAAATGAAAAGGAATGTCATTGGGGCATCACCTTAACCACCAGGGAGTGACTAAATGCCATAAACTTTTCTAAAGGCAAGGCACACCAATGCTTATGGGGCACAATATCAAACAAGTAAGAGTAGTTCCATGATACTACTTTCCTGAGCATGCAAACATAAACACCCACACTTTAGGGTCATACAAACGCCCACACTTTAGGGGTCTTACGGTGGCACTCTTGGGCAGAAATCATATTGTGTCACTCTTGGGCAGAATCATACAATGCTCTCAATAGAGCATCAAACATCTGAGCTTAATATAGCATACACACCAAATTGAAAACATACATTGCTCTCAACAGAGCATCAGACATCTGGGCTTAAATACAACACACAAACAACATCCCACAGGATAAACACCATGGTAAGGCATGAGAAATGCTCAGCCGACTCATTATTCGTTAGCTCAAACATGAAACTTAATTTGTCGAAACCCTTAGGTCTCAAACTCACAATGCCAACATATTAGTTTTTCTTATAATTCAAGTTTGAATTAAGTTATGCGGTACAATTATGGCATACAATTCTTTTATCTTATAGTCTTCCACAGGCCAATCTAAAGTTGAGCCAATTTCGAAACCCTAGTCCGTTAGGGCAGCAAACTTCACTTAACACATCCATCTCATAATCATAACTCACCACCAAACATATTCTCATACAGTCTTCACTATCCACCATATGGCCAAAGCGTCTTACTCAGACGTCATCAAACTAAGCTCCTTAGAACCAACCCAGTTATTACCCTCTTACTTATACCTCACTTAATATCCTTACTTTTTACTTTATAATATGTATGTTATGCTTGTACAATTATGCAACACTCAAACTGTCAGACAATCCCCCAACATAAGCTCTAATCCATCCCAATCCATTCCAATCCTCATCCATTAAGCTTACATCCTCCATCTTCCATCATAGAATTACACATCCACATCCAAATTCATACCAAACACTTTGTCACCTCTTGCCATCCATCGCCCATACTTCTACCCACACACACATACACAAATCCATTGCACAGGTGCATAGCAATCATACATATGTATATCTGTCACACATACTTCCATATATATCATACTATTAATCTCGCTAGCCATCACTAGCACACACATAATCCACATACATAGCTTACAAACACACTCGCTAACCATCATTGGCGCACACATATTCCACATACATAGCTTACCAATATACTCGCTAGCCATCACTAGCACACACATACATATTCCACATACATCAAGGGTCAACATATGTAGCCTAGACACCTTCACAGCCTCAATTCCCTCATGTTTTACCACTTTTTCACAATTAAAGATCAACCTATATTGTGATTTACTTATGACATTGAATAATGTACTAAGGGCTTTACTGTTTTGATTGGCAAGTCTAAGTCTCATTCTCATCCCATTTTGTTTCATATTTAAGAATTGAATTCCCTTCCTTATCTTTGGTCATTGGAAGACTCTAGCCTTTAACAACTGCTTTCTAGGCATTCCCATCAAGCACTTGTATAAATACTCTCATCCTATTTTAAATATGAGATTTTTTTCCCATGAAACAAAGGAGGTCTATTCATTAGATTTCCTAAGTTCCCATGTTCATTCATTGAGTTATTCAACCCATCCATTGAATTTAGTCCAACAAAAACAACCCAAGCACTACAAATTAAGTACTTAAATAAAGGAAAATTATATGAGAAGCAACTAGCAAGCTATGGCACACAACTCAGCAAGTCTAATAGTTTTCTAAGAAAAAAACAAGTAAACTTAAGAAAAATTCATTATTCAAACCCTAGCATAAGAAAACTAGTGCAAGAAATCAAACAATGAAAAATTAAGCAAGGTTATGACATGGAAAATCTGATTTATATCATGTAGGAAAATAAATTTTCAATAATTAAACCTTAGCTACAACTTGTGAGTTAAATACCCATCTAGAAAAGTATAATGGATGACTAGATTTCCTCTAATCCAATTATCTATGAAGATAAAGACTATGAGTTCTAGCCTCTTTATGTAGAATTTGTATACGTAACGGAATCAAATAAATATTCTCTCAAAGCTCACTCATGATGTATCAATCAATCAACCACCATCATTAAATCCACACATGAACACAACTAATTAACGTGGAAAACCCTAATACAGGTAAAAAACCATGGCAGTTCCAAAAGAACTAAATTCATGCACTAGAAACTAAGACACTACATTGACACAAGCAAGCTACCAACCTTGTTTAGACTCTAACACAAGCTTTTCTAGTTTAGATTGTTGTTGATGGCCTTCAAGTCTTCTTCCTCCTTGCCGTGTCTTTGTCTTCTTCCTAGCTTTTAACTAGCACCTCTTGTTGTATTTTACTTTCACCTTGTAGAATCTTCAATCTCCCATTGAAGATACAGTGCAAATCCTTTGAAATCTCTATGTATAATCTCCTTTAGTTGTGGATTAGCCTCTTCAATTCACCATGGATCTTTAACTCAAAGCTTCATGCACATTCTCCTTGAAAAATAATATGCAAAAGGTATAAACCTTTTTTCACTAATCTCCCCTAGGTTTTCCTCTTTCAAATTTTATAATTTCTTAACCCTTATATAGTTCTTTAAGTCGGTTTAGGTTTTGGACTTGAATAAGGAAAGAAATTGAAATCAGAATGGCTTAATTAGGGTAACCAGTCCTTGAAGCGATCGATCATTTGAAACAACGATAAATCATTCACTGTATGTTTTGTGCACAATAATTTAATCTATCAATTTATTCATAAGAGTGATCAATCGATAACTCTCGGCTTCATTTTGCATAGGGTGAAATCTGTTGCTGATCGATCATTTGATTCCTCTTATTTTGCAGTGATCGATCATTCTACCTATCATTTTACTATTAAGCCTTTTTAACTGTAAAACCTTTTAAAACCTTTGAAATCACTTCTCAAATTTGTCCAAGTGATTTTCATTTTCATATGCTAATGTGATCTAAATATGCTTAAAAAATGTTCAATATTCTTCAGTCTCCTGTCTTGATCAATAAGAACTCGTCTTCTTCTATTTTTCAAGTCTATCAATTCCAAATCTGACTCAACTACAACAACCTCAAATCAGATTCTAAGACTCAATACATACACAAGGTTTCTAGACATATTTTGAGAAAGAAATCAACCAAAAAACTTGACATATGGCTTATATGTTCTTACACTTTGCTCCACTCCTTACATCAGGAGAAATCTGCTCTCCATCCCTGTTCTCACTAAGAAGGGATTTGAGGGCAGATTTAAAGTGAGCAAAGCAATAGTGGGCAAGGGTGGATCAGTTCTTTTTTTTGCTAGTTTAGTTGATGGATTATTCTAATTGGATGTTTCATACTCAGTTGTTTCTAATGAATTAGTGTCTTCTGGTTATATTGCCTTGTCTGTGGATGATGCATTGCTTTGGCACATGCGTTTGTGCTATGTTAGTGTAGATAAGCTACGTAGAATGTTGAATGCGGGGTTATTACCCAAAATATTCAAAGATCTATGTGTGTATGAGGATTGCATATTCAGAAAGATGAACATTTAATCCTTTCCAAAGGGACAAAGGGCAAATAAACTATTAGGGGTAGTTTACTCAAACATCTACGGGCCCTTGAATGTTCAAATCCACGGAGGCATGACCTATTAGTTATATTAATAATTATTCAAGAAATAGGTACATGCATCTTATAAATAGAAAACTTGATGCCCTAGATAAATTCAAAGAATTTAAAACTGAGGTAGAGACCTAATTAGGGAGGAAGGTCAAAGTCTTGAGGACTTGCAGAGGTGGTAACTACACTTATGACCTGTTTAAAGATCATTGCACCGATCATGGAATTATGTACCAATACACGCTCCCCTACACTTCACATCAAAATGGAGTGAAAAAAGGCATAATATGATACTTATGGACATGATTAGGTCCATGTTAAAGTACTAAATTAGGAACCAAATCTAGTAGAACGGCTCTACCACGTGTCCGTACATATGTCTATTCATCTTTAAACACGTAATCCAAAATTTGTGCCTCATCTTACTCAGTTTTAAACATGTATAAATTCATCAAACATGTCACTCACTCAAAAGGTACATCGTGAGACTCTAAATATTGTTGTGTACATCCTCAATCATGTAAAGGTAGTCCAATAGATACCTTATAAGATATAGATGGGTTGACCCCAAGCTTGGGACATCTTATAGTGTGCGGATCCACGATATATGTGAAAGGGCTTGACTAGCATATGTGTTAAGCTATAAGTATAACTTTATTGATTATTATTATCACTCTAAGTAGTACAAATTCAGGTTCACCACACTGATGGGACAGCGGGGGGTTATAGAGTCTAGAGATGCCTATTTATTAGAAAAAGAATTAAATCCCAAAATACCTAATATAAGAGTTGATTTATTCAAAATTGTAAAAGAAACTGGCCCTAGTACTACCCCTAAGGAAGTAATTAGATCAGGTCAAAATGAAAATAACTAAGAACCTAGGGCATTGAGGGAAAGAAGACTGTCAATTCAATTGAGAGACTTCTATACAATGCTAGGAGAAGACAACGTCACATTAGATGAGCTCATTCTGGATGACCCGAGTATCCTTGAGCAAGCTTTGAGTCTCCCAGGTGCTCAAGAATTGCATAATGTTATTCAAGAGGAAATGTATTCAATCCTAAAGAACAGTCTGGGAGATAGTAGATCTACCTGAAGGGCGAAAGCCCATAAGGTATAAATGGATCTTCAAAAAGAAGCTTAAGGCATATGGGCCAAAAAAAAGTACAAAACAAGATTAGTGGCCAAATGTTCACCCAAGTGTATGGGATGGACTTTAAATAAACATACTACTGTTAAGATTTGACTCAATTAGGTGTCTCTTAGTAATTATTGTTTACTTTGATTTAGAGTTGCACCAAATTGATATAAAGGTTGCATTCCTAAATAGGGATTTAGAGGAAGGAGATTTATATGGAACAACCTAAGGGTTTTATAGTTCCTGGAGAGAAACACAAGGTTTGCAAGCTAGTAAAATTATTGTATGACCTAAAATAATATCCAATGTATGACCTAAAATAATATCCAAGGCAATGATACTTTACTTTTTATAAGGTGATTAGTGAGTATGGGTTCATAGTTAATAAACATAATCACATTGTGTATGCCTTCTAGGATGGAAAGAGGTATATAATATTGTCACTTTATGTAGATGACATACTCTTGATGAGGAATGACTTGAGTATGATTATTAGTTTAAATGAATGACTAAAATCCCAGTTTGAGATGAAAGACATGGGTGAGGCTTCCTACATCCTTGGGATGAAAATACCGGGATTGAAAAGCTAGAAAGTTATATATACCTCAAGAATTATATATAGAAAGTATTCTTAAACACTTCAATGTCATTGATTGAAAAACTATTGAATCCCCTATGTACAAGGGTATGGTGTTAACTAAGAGTATGGCTCCTCGTATTGAGAAAGATAGACTCTCGATGAAGTTAATGTCATATGCACAAGCCATTGGCAGCTTGATGTATGTCATAACTTATACAAGACCTGCTTTGACTTTTGTAGTAGGCTTGCTTCGTGTCACAAGGCCCGGAATTCACTATGATTTCACACGCCTTGTACGGCTGAAATGCCCTCAGCAATCAGCATCCTTTGCACTCTTTTAGCGCACACACAATCACAAGAAAACACATGCATGCTACAAAGGACAATGACAGTGAAGGGAAAAAGGGCCCAACCCGAAAACCTTTCCGCACTTGATGTTATACAAGCACTTGGTTCGAATCTTATTGCCAAGATTCAAAACCCACTGGCTCTCATCTCTGAGCTTACAATGTATTCCCACCCTTTTATACCCGTTGGCCATAGCCAAGTGGTTACAACATGACCTCCATGACTTAGCCCACTATGTTGTCTGTAACCGTTCGTAACCACCTGCGGTTATGCACAAAAGTGTGCAACAAGTACTCGGGTAGTGGGAAGCAACTATCAACCACTACCCCCATGTTCTTCACTACGATGCACTCAGGTCTTAGTGGGGATCATGTTGGTCGGTTATGCAATCGCCAACCTTGACACATCACCCATGTGGCAATTAGGTGGAGAAGACATGGGCACGCCCCTAACATGCCCTCCATGTGCCCCTCCCCCCTCCCCGTACCTCTACATGTGCACTAGGCTACTTCTGTTGTCTGCGCATGAGCTCCTCTCGTATACTACAAACCAAGGGCATTACTATAATGTCCTAGATTTTTCTACGATTTTCTGTTATTTCTTGCCATTTTTCTGGTCATTTTTGGTGGGAAAATGTAATGTTTTGGCATATTTATATTTGTGTATTTCCCTAGTATTTATACACGTAGAGTCGGGTGTGAGGCTTAGTTGTAGGCCTCGCAGAGCACTTTTGCTGCAAATTTTGGAGGTATAATGCATAAACAATAAATTAACGCGTGTTAGGGATGTAGATGAAAAAATAAAAAAAGAATATAAGTATGGAATGGATCGACACATTCCATAAACTTACAGACGCCCAGAGAAAAATTTCACGTCCAATAACTTTGTGAGAAAACCCGAGTGTAATTCTGGTCACTCCGTTCTCCCTCCTTTGTCGTCTAATTTTGCCAGTTCTTGTCCTGATCCTCTTTGCCTCACCGCCATGAGTCCGTAGGTACTGGCTATGACCTCCACCATGTCCTCCTTGCTCCTCCACGAGGTACCGGTCTTTTCTTCGGCTTTTCTCACCTCTTAAATTCATTTTTGGGTCGTGGGGGTGCGATTTTGATGCCTTTGCAGCCACCCTCAACTAGACTTATCTTCATTTGGCTGCTAGGAACCCATAGGCGCTAGCTAGAGCCGCTGCCATGCTTTTTTCGCTCCTCTGTGAGCTACCAGTACTTTGGTCGGTTTTTGTTCTTATTTTCATCTCACTGTTCGATGCTTTTTTTTAGACGCTGGTGTGTTTTCGGTTGTCGTTCGGCTGTCGGACTCCATCCAGCCTACCTTGACCTAGTGTCGGTTGGGGGTTGCCGTTTCCGACCCCGCTTTCCCCTTATTGTCTTGCTCCACCCGATTAGACGCTTTGGGTGCGTCTTGGGTCGTTGCCATCGGCGAGTTGTGGGCCATTTGGCCATCGTGGGCTCTACCCCGGCTCGGTGACAGTGAGGGCCAGCCCAACTTGGACAATTACACTCTGCCTGAAATGGGCCGCTTGCCCTTGTCCTATATCATGCGAGATGCACAGCTACCTGCACCATTAGTTTTGGGTGTGGGTGGCGATCGGCGATGTCGCTGCTTTGATCGACCACCACTTCCTGGACCTAGCTCCGTTGCCCTTTTGTGGGCCTTGGGTCCCACCGTCCGAGCCATCTCCCCCTCGAGTAGCCCTTTTTGGCCCATGTGCATGTAGCCATGTGTGCGTATCAGGTTTCAAGCGCTGTTTTCGTGCCGCCTGACCGTTGGATGGCTCTACCACTGAGTGAAGTTGACATCAGAGTCCTCCACCACCTCTCCACCGTCCTTGAGCATTGCCCCACTCCCTCCTCCCTTATGTGGGCCCTTGTTGACGTGAAATCCCCGCTGTTGGGTGCTGTCCACGGCCGATTTTGACTTCTTACGGCTGGTCCAGTACTTCTTAGCCATCGGCCGTTCTTTAGTGAGTACACCATCGACTTCTAGTCACACTGCCACTTATGTTAGCATGACCTTTCTCTCGGCCACCCTAGTGTGCAGCCGTGGATCGCGGATATTGCTACATTGATTTGTGTCGCCCCATTTGGCAGTGATTTCTTCTGGTGCTTCCTAAAACCCTCAGGGCAGCAACTCTCTCAACTTGGCAATGCTTTTGGTCGTCAACTCCTCTGTCGCCGCCACTGTCATGTGCTCGCCATCAAACGTCATGATTACAAAGTAGGGGAGCTTTGAACTCATAATTTCATGATAACATGCTTTGAATGAGTAGCAGCATGCTAGGATTGTATGATTCAATGCTTTGGATGTTAAATCATGATCCATTTACATGATGTAAGAAGATGACTTATGCCATGTTAAAATGCATATGACATGCAAACTAGGGTTTTGGATCGGGCTCAACTTCGGTGTGATCAGTGGAGCACCGTATGCTTGAGAGTTTTTGTGGCATCATTGTACCACATAATTTATTTAATTCAAACTTGAATTATAAGAAAAACTAATGATAGCATTGTGAGTTTGAGACATGAGGGTTTGATGGATTAAGTTCAATGTTTGAGCTAGCTGATAATGAGTTGGCTGAGCATTTCTCATGTCTTGACATAGTGTTTATTGTGCAGGATGTTGTCTGTGAGTTGTATTGAGCCCCAGACGTCTAATGCTTTGTTGAGAGTGATGTATGTTTTCAATCTGGTATGTGTGTTGTATAAGCCAAGACGTTTGATGCTCTATTGAGAGCGTTGTATGACTCTGCCCAAAAGTGGCATTGTGTGATTCCGCCCAAGAGTGGCACTATATGATTTATGCCCAAGAGTGGCACTGGCACTATAAGACCCATAACGGTGGGCAATTATATGACCCCTTATGTGTGGGTGTTTATATTTGTGTGCTCAGATAAGTAGTATCATGAACCTGCTCTACCCTGTTTGATCCAGTGCCCCATAAGCATTGGTGTGCCTTGCCTTCGGAAATGTCCATGGTGTCTAGTTACTCCCCGGAGGTTAAGGTGATGCCCTAGTGGCATCCTTTTCCATTTCGACACTGGAGCTTATTAGTTGTAATGAGCTTCAGTGGTCGATAGTATGTGTACAATTGTAAGAGTATGAGTATTAGCACGACTGTAAGAGTATGAGTATGAGCACGACTGTAAAAGTATGAGTATGAGCACGACTATAAGAGTATGAGTATAAGCACGACTGTAAGAGTATGAGTATGAGAACGACTATAAGAGTATGTTTCTAAGTAAAACTGTAAGAGTATGATTCTGAGTAAGACTGTAAGAGTATGATGTTGAGCACGACTGTAAATGTATGTTTACAAGTAAGATTGTATGAGTAGGGTCATACAAGGACGTGTAAGATTGCACAAGTATGTGTAAGTTGTATGAGTAAGCATATGATTGCACAAGTAAGTTTGTAAAACTCTGATTAAGAATGTATGTGTAAGGTTGGTTTGATGGTATGTATTTGGCATGATGGTATGCATGATTGTATGCGTATGAGCATAATTATTATATGCTTGCTTGCTTCATGTTGAGTTACATGAATGCATCTATATATGGACTTACTGAGTTCATTGTTTAGAACTCCCCTACTAGGTATTTTCCTACTGAGTATGAAAATACTCATTACCCTATTTTTTTAGCCCCGTTGTTCGGGAGGCTTTTGCAGGTTTGTGTCGGGGAGCTCTTAGAGATGGATGCTCGTTTCCACGATGGTTTGATTCCCTGTGACTCAGGTATATCTTTGACTCGCTGTGTGTATTATTTTATGTCATGATCTCTTGTATTGGGTGAGATAAGAATTAAAGTGTTTATGCTTTCTAGACTTGTAATTTGGATTAGACTATGGACTGTTATGGGACTTGCACTCAGGGATGCCTGGGAGAGATTTGTATTTAAAGTCTATGATCATAGCAATTTATTTGTACGTTTGTTTTCTAATAGCGCTTGAGGATGTTTGGTTTGACCGTACGATGTTTGATCGAATGAATACAAACTTGTATGAGAAAAACTGATGTGTGATGTTTTAAATTGTAAAACTGCTTCCACAAGTTTTGTATTATTCATTTTTCCTGATTTACAGCCGTTATATTGCAAAAAAATTTCGTGAATTTTAAAGAAAATGTGATGAAAAATCTCGGGCGTTACAGTTACAAACCCTCCATGGCTAAAATCTCGACGTCCTCATCAATTCCATACTTCCCAGGTGCCCTGATTGAAAAGCTTGATCTTTCATAGCCAACTCCCCCGTCACACCATGGCTAAGTAATAACCTTGTACTTCTCAAGTGCCCCGATTGAAAAGCTTGACTTCTTATAGTCAACTCCCCCCATCACACCATGGCTAAGTAATAACCTTGTACTTCCCAGGTGCCCCAATTGAAAAGCTTGACCTCTCGTAGCCAAGTCCTCCCATCTCACCACAACTAAGTAATAAAACACTTTGGCTAAAGACCCCTCTTTGTCCCACTTGACTGCTCCGATCAGCCAAGTCCTTGGGAGAACCAATCCCCCAAGTGTGAGTCTCCTCAATGATCCGCATCAGCCCCCTTTCCAAGGACTTAAATACTTTGTCCGTTAGCTTCTTGAATTTTGCCACCACATCATCTGTAACTTGCTTTATTCGTTGCCTAAGGAAATCATTCATTTTAGCTACCTCAATAGCCAATGTCATGATCCGAACTACCTTTCGGAGACTCGACCAAATATGGAGTGACCTCTAGAATGGACACACGCTGGCCAAATGCCCCCAAGCGTTCCTGAATTTGACACAGGGAAGTTTGGACTTCAGCAACCGTTCCCCATAGACATCGCATGAACCTCACCTCAAGTTCTGACATATGAGCTTGAATTGAGCCTACCATCGACAAGCAAACTCTATGCCTTTAACAACCCACCAAGTCTTTAGGCCCTCGACAAAATCCTTAAGCTTTCTTGAATCAAGCCCATCTAAGAGTTGTACCCATCGGTGCTTTTCCTCAGCTACCAACTGTCACAAGGCCCAAAATTTACTATGATTTCACATGCCTTGTGCAGCCTAAATGCCCTCAGCAATCAACAGCCTTCTCACTCTCTTAGCACACACACAATCACAAGGAAATGCATGCACGCTACAAAGAACAACAAAAGTGAAAGGAAAAAGTGCCCAACCCAAAAACCTTTCTGCACTTGATGTTATACAAGCACTTGGTTCAAATCTTATTGATAAGATTCAAAACCCACTGACTCTCATCTTTGAGCTTACAATGTATTCCCGCCCTTTTATACCCGATGGCCGCAGCCAAGCGGTTACAACATGACCTCCGTGACTTAGCCCACTATGTTGTCCATAACCACCTACGGTTATGCACAAGAGTGTGTAACAACCATTCAAGTAGTGGGCAGCAACCATCAATCATTACTCCCATGTTCTTCGCTATGATGTACTCGGGTCTTAGTGGGGATCATGATAGTCGGTTATGCAACCGCTAACCTTGGCACGTCGCCCATGTAGCAATTCGGTGGAGAAGAGCCTAGACTTAGCCAAGGGCATTACACTTAGCCACTACTAAGAAGAGCCTAGACTTCAACACTAACAAGCAGTGAAAATGGTATTTGGGTACTTGTTAGGGTCTAAGAAATTAAACTCACATATTAGGCAAAAAGTTTATCATTAGTTGGATATTGTGATTCAGACTATGCGGGGAATCTAGATGACAAGAAATCCATTTCTATATTTTCTTCATGTTTGGAGGCGAGGCTAACCATGGGCAAGTCAGAAACATAAATGTTTCTTATAGGCACATGACTAGGGTGTGCATATTCATGTTGTAGGGCCCGGTCCTAGAATATGCATCTATGGTCAAACCCATGGTTAGTGAGGGGTCGACCTTGTCGCGAGCATGGTCATGTCTAGGGGCTTAGGCCTTCATGGGCTATCAAACCCTCTAGTTAATATGCATAGAGAATTGATGTAGGCCCAATGACTTAAAACTGCTTAAGGAATGAGGTCTATAAGAATAAGAAAGGAGGGAAAGAGTCATTAGCTCTTCCCCTCTCACCCTCTCTCCCAACACGTCCCCCTCTCCTCTCCTCTCTCACTTGGCGTGCTCACAAAGTGAATAAGAGACAAGGGCTGACCACCCCTTTACATCTCTCCCTCATTGTCTTCCTTTGTGTGGATAGCACATTGGGATTCGTGTCAAAAACTAGATTGAAAAGAGGATTAAAAAAAAGAGTTTAGTGCACTACATCAAGAGATATACACTCCATTACAAAGGGATATTGAGAGATCTATACATGAAAAAGGTATTTATCTCATCCTCTTTATTGAATTAATATTCAATTGTGAATCAAGCGTCGACATAAAGGAATTTGGCGTCCTGAGGCAAATCAGCCTTAAAGGTTAGTAAGTTGAACTCCCTTAATTCAACATCAATTGATTGAATGCTCCTTGAGTGTGATGCTTAGAATTCTATATGTATGTATAGAAATTATTGAAAAAGTTGGGACTTTTTTAAGTACGGGGCTAACCCCCCCCCCCCCCCCCTCTCACCCTCTCTCCCAACACGTCCCCCTCTCCTCTCCTCTCTCACTTGGCGTGCTCACAAAGTGAATAAGAGACAAGGGCTGACTGCCTCTTTATATCTCTCCCTCACTGTCTTCCTTTGTGTGGATAGCACTTTGGGATTCGTGTCAACAACTAGATCCAAAAGAGGATTCAAAAATAGAGTTTAGTGCACTACATCAAGAGATCTATACTCCATTACAAAGGGATATTGAGAGATCTATACATGGACAAGGTATTTATCTCATCTTCTTTATTAAATTAATATTCAATTGTGAATCAAGCGTCGACAATTTGGCATCCAGAGACAAATCAACCTTAAAGGTTAGTAAGTTGAACTCCCTTAATTCAACATCAATTGATTGAATGCTCCTTGAGTGTGATGCTTAGAATTCTATATGCATGTATAGAAATTGTTGAAAAAGTCAGGACTCTTTTAAGTGCAGGGCTCACCCCCGCCCACCCTTCAGTGAGCCCCCCCGCCCACCCTTCAGTTGTGACACCACTCTACATCTCTGCCCCCATTCTAGTCTCCCCTCCACCATTCTAGTCTCCCCTAAGCCATCTAGAAACTCAAAATTCTGGCCTTCTTTAAAATGGGTGATGTGAACCAATTCCTTGCACCTCAGAAGGAGGTGAAGAATGAAAGTTATTCGTTGTTTGAGGTAGAAGTGCTAAGAAAGAAAAAACAAATCCCTCGTAGAAGGAAAGTAAGTGCACGGTGTGGTGTGAAGATCCAAAAACTTCTTTACTTTCTGACGAGGAAATAATCTCGGAGCATAGCCAAAATTAGGCCACCACCAGGGTGTGCAGAGCTCAGATTAAAAATAAGGATAATCAAAACAACTCACTATCGGCGATAAGTGAGCATGGGGTCGGATTAATTTACAACCCGGGCGGTACCGGGTCCGGCCACCAATCAGGGTCCATGTTCGGGTCCGTTTCAAAACCGATCCGTACTTTTTTCACGCAGTTTTATGCACTCAAACTCGAAGAGGTTCCGAACCTTCAAAGACCCGGCGCTCGTCTGATCTTTGTAGTCGCGCACCTCGTTTCTGTTTCTGATTCTTGATCAGCTCTCTTTCTCTCTCCGTCGTCCCCTCTCTGCTTTTCATCTCGCCATGGGCCAAGCTAAGCATCAGAAGTTGAAAGCTAAGAAGCAGCAGAAGGTAAGCCTTTGCGCTTCCCTATCTGCTCGTGTTGTTATGGTTTGTATGTAATTGTATGTTATCATATTACTTCGTAGCAATGTCTTGAGACGCCTGCTGGATCGTATTTGTCTTTCATCAAACTTCTTTCCTAGGATCCTTCTGAAGTTCTATGGTTTTGGTGTTTATGAGCTTTTTGCAATGAGGGTAATGTTGCTGTAGATTTTTTGTTATGCTGCAGTTTTTTAAGTATTAACTGTTAAGATTGATATGTATAGTCCGTGTATCGCAATTTCCCTTATGATAATTTTTTTTTGTCTCTGATATTTTGATTGACTATTGATAAATAGTTAGTAGTTTGTATGTTATTTAAATTTAGTAAGAGTTGTAGTTCTAAGTATTAATAAAGAACTGGTAGTTTGATTTTGCAAGAGGTGCAATTGGCTGTCATGCTGAGGGCTTTTATATTGACAGGCAAAGAAATTTGAAAAGTCAGCCGACATGGCCCAATTTCGGGCTCAGCTTGATAGCTTGGATTTGAAAATAGTTCAAGTCAATGCAGATGGAAACTGTTTATTTAGGTTAGTGCTTTGATTAATGTTTTCTTTGTATGGATTTTTTTTTTTGATATGCAAATATTTTAATTCGGGTACATGAACTAAAATTGAATCTTATCATGTAGAATAGGTATACCCCAGTTTTCAATGTTTTATTTTTAAGCAAAAAATATAAATTTTCTTTTCTTTTTAATTTCTTTTTTGGTAATATATCATTAATATGCCATTCGTGTATGTCCTCTTTGTTTGATTTTCAGAAACTCGTTTTAGTGCATAAAGTTTGTTTGGTTTTTTAGAACAATGTATTTGACACTTATATCATACTACCATCGCAACTAAGCTTTGTATCATCTCTGTTTTTTGACAGTATAGACAGCATTCTAAACATTTGGTACTTTGATTTGATTTTTTATTATGGTATGCAGGGCACTCGCAGATCAATTAGAAGGCAATCAAGAAGAGCATATGAAGTATCGCCTTATGGTGGTGCAATATATCATGGTGCGCCAACTATTAAGTTCAACTCAATATTCTCCTAAACATTTTTTGATGTAATTATGTTTCTCAACATTTATTCTCTTTAGTTATTAATTTCTTTTTCTTTTTAGGTGTGGGATCCTCACTAAAAGTATTAATTTATGTATCTTATTTGATTTTAATTTCTTAAAATTTTGCACTAGGTGAAAATATTCAACGAGGTAATCGTTAAATATAATATGAGGAGATGAAAAATTAGGGAATTTTATATAAAGGATTTTAATACGTCATTTTGGTGTTTGCTTGCATGTATTTATTTTTTGATTAACCATTGTTTGCAATCTTGCTGGATCTCGGCACTCGGTTTTGGTAAGAAAACGGAAAATTGAGTGGGTTAGAGATAATTTTTTCCCCATCATGGTGAGGTTATCTTGGCAGGGAGATCACAAAGCCTGGCCTCTTGGAGATTTCTTTGAAATTCTTTTAGTTGAAGATATTGTCTATTTAACCAACCAGACAAGATCAAGATTCAAGAATGCAAACCGTGGTTTGAACCAAACTAAATGTAGAATTTTTATGTCAAAGTTGTATTTCACAGAAAAATCGTGGAGACTTTGAACCATTTATTGAGGATGATGTTCCATTTGATGAATATTGCAAATCCATGGAGCAAGAAGGTACATGGGCTGGCCACATGGAACTGCAGGCAGCTTCACTCGTTACCCGCAGTAATATTTGTGTACATCGGGTATGACAGATCTAGCCAATTGTTAGAAAAAAAATTATTTGTTTTAATTGGATTTGTGTGTGTTTTCTTATGTAACTTGACATCACATTATTGTTAAAAAGACCTTTACCGAACAACATTATGTGTGAATTGCAAAGAATGGATCTACATGTATTGTATACCAGTACTGAAATTAAATACAAAGCGAGCTATCTTTTATATCTATTTACTTATTTAACAACTTTTAAAAGTACATAATGGTGGGGTAGCTATACTATCATTCTAGTGCTAATATGATTAGATTTTAAGTTATTAAAATTCTGATTTAGGCTCTAAATAAATAATCACTGATCCTATTGTCTCTATTAAACAAGGGCAACTTGGTTTATCAAATAATCTTACATACGAAGAAAATAAATTTTGCATAGATTAAATCCTCCTTTCTCAAATTTCGAATGGAGCTTATTTTGATGAGCTGTTCATTCATGTTTTCTATCGTATGGCCAGTTTGTAGATATAGGATGGGGAACTTGTTACTAGTTTGCCTTGTTGAGCTAAATCAATCTGGCCTTGTTTTGGAAATATAGAAAAATCAAATTAATCTGCCAAATTTGTTGTGCTGATTGTGTGATCATGGTGACAACTACAAGGCTTCCTTTTAATATAAGAAAAGGCTATAGGTGTATCATTATTACATATCTAGCATTGGCAGTCTGTGAACAAATTACTAGTTCATGGAACAAATTACTTATATGCATATTACCCAACTATTCCTTGGAATCCCCAAACAAATGATTGTTTGCATGTGTTGAATATGCATGGGGATCTTCTATGGCACTTCATGTCATAGATCATGCAACAAAAAGAAGTAAAATGGGTATTTTTATATTTATAAAAAGGAAGTTTGTAATTTTAACATTGAGGGTGTTCTAGTCTATCATGAAAGGAAGATTGTAAAATATTGCAGCAAGAGGTTTGATTCGTGAGGAATTGGTAAGATTACTTAATTGGGAATTGTTGGGTTATCATTAAATAGAATTAGTGAATACTGGAAAGTGGTAATTAGGGAATTAATAGATGGGAATTTTTGTGATCTGTAATTACTTTTGTTAATAGAACATATGGCTACAAAGTACAATAGGCATTGCCTGCTAATGGGAATCACTATGTTGGTGACGATGATGGGATGGGAAGGCCTCGAGATTGGGAATCTTCCTTAACCCCTAAAATCTTAAGCAAGTAGGAGTGGCCGAAAGGCATGCTTAAATTGGTTCACAACCTTGTAAATAAAGGGTCGTGTTGTGTAAGCTAGTTAGGCTTTGATTATGTATCTTGTTGTTTTAGTAGCAATTTGAGTTTTTATTGTGGGCACTCCTTCCCCTAATCATTTATACTATGAACATTTCTTCTTCTGGAACAAACTATCCCTGGCTCGCCCTCCAGTACTCATCTTCTTCTTTTATTTCTTTATACTATTCACTACTTCCTCTCCACCAATCCCTTGTATGCAGCACCTAGCCTGCCCCAACAACCTTGAGCCCCCTCTACATTCTACCAAAAGTTCCCTTGAAACCAACAACCCAATGAAACAGGCCCACCTTGATGGAATTTTTTTAATCCTCCAACAACTTGTCTCACTCCCTTTTCCTCGGTCCAGTCCAGTTCCATAATTACCGCCCACATATTTATTTAATTTCCAGACCTATAACACATTGTTATAATGCAGACTTGCCTTCTCTTTGGGATCAGCCTACATCATTAGTGTTGAGTAGGGTTAACTTTTTCAATTAACTTGAGATTTAATTGTAATCATTTTATATATGATGTAGATCATGTCACCTCGTTGGTACATACAAAATTTTCAGAAGAATATCACTCGGATGATTCACTTGTAAGTTTTTAAGGTTTCTTTAAAAAAATATTGCAGCATATATGCTTTAGAAAAATATGTTTTGACTGGTTTGTGCTATGAATTTCTGGAAAGAGTTAAAAATCCTTATATGTAGCTTCATGGGCTTGCATAGTGTCTATGATATCCTAGAAAGCTTCTCCATTATGTTTTAATTTTTTTGGTCAAACAGTTGCACCACATTTTTATTTTTCAATGCTCAGTAAGCTAGTGACAGTTTAGAATGAAAATATTGCTTCAAAACTAAATATTAATAGACACATAGTAGCACTTTTTTTCTGGGATCATTTATCAAGTTGTCATAATGGAGAGAAAGGTTTTTGACTTAGAGCAATTGTACACTGTTTTATGGAGCTAGGCTGTACTAACACAAAATAATCCAGTTTTTCTGAAGTAAAATATATGAGCATTACATTGTCGATACTTTCTCCTCTAGACCTATCTTCGTAGTACTGTAGGTACTTTTGATATGATCAATTTGAGTCAATCGATAGCTGTGGATTAAGAGATTTATGTATATAATTTGTATACCAAATAATTGTTATCTGTTAGATATTATTGTGCTAGAGATAGCTTACTATTTTGAGTATGGCTGTATTGTTTTTTATTTTCCTGCCGACTTCCTATGTTATTCTTCATTGTTGAGATTGTCCTTTGGCTATTTATATTTTTTTAATAATGCTGTCACATATATCATTAGTAAAAAAAATTGCATGCTGAGTGTACTTTGGCTTGTCCCTAGATTTCGTTGAATTACAGGCTGCCTACTCTATGAGTAGAATTGTGGAATTAAATATATTTTAATATTTTTGTGTTTTCTGTAATATGACAGATCATACCATGATGGAGAACACTACAATAGCATCCGACTGAAAAATGATGATGGCATTGGACCTGCTAAACTCATTATTATTAAGGTTTGTAATTTCAATGACTTTTCTTTTCTCCATTATTAGTTTTATATTTAATTTTTTGTGTGAACCATTTGCTTAGCTTAGGAGACTAGTGTGTAAGTATATAAATAAGTTTAGCTCTAGTAGGATGTACTCCATTAGGACTAATCACCCAGACACAGAGTAAAAAGAAGATGGGGAGATTAGAACAAGAGATTAAAGAGTGGAAGATGCAATATTCAAAGGTTACTACAAGAGAGGAAACATAAAATTACTCAAAGGCGAGTAAATTTGTTTTTCTTATGTGTTATCCGGGCTACTTGAGTTCCTGGTTGACTGACTAGTTCGGTCAACTATGCTTATAAAATATTCTTGGGTCCATTAAGTCTGAAACTGTACTGGTGTAGGGCGCCTGCAACTGATCCAGATATACATGTATGTAAACAAATTATTTGGAACTAGGGCCAGCATTGGAACACCAGAATTTTGTAGCATTATCTTGCACAAAAAAACAACAAAGTTGGGTCAGAGTTTATTAATCAGTTAAAAACTTGAGATTGATAGAACACCATTAATATGTAGCTGTGGAAAATCAGATGTAGAGAGAAGCTAGAGTTAAAACTTAAAAGCCATTGAAAATGGGCATCTAGAAGAAATCAAGCAAAAAACTTACACCGAAAATAGGCAAATGTTGTCATCTAGTAGTATTACCAAGCTCTTAGTACCATGGATAAAAAATTATTGGAATCAGATGATATGTAGGAATTTGGTTGGAAGAAGAGAACCAAAGATGGCAGGAAGAACAAGCTACTTTTTTTGAGCAGCAGCATTCGACTGTGTAGGAATTGGATAAACTGCAAGTATGAAGACTTACTAAAAACCTACATAATTAAATTGTAGTCTATTAGGTTCCTAGAAATTAATTCGGGCTTTTTTCAAAACACAGACATTGTTGAACATTTTAGCATTCCTGAACTAACTCGTAGACTTACATATTAGGCAATAACAAGACATGAAGCCTAAAAGTATGTCCAATAACAAGTGTAGTTGTACATAGAAAGCCTTTCTCTTCATCCATCAAACACACGGGTAATGCTATTATTTATTCATTGCAGGCTGATGCAACTCTTTCTGCAGCATCTTTGCAAGAAAAAACTATCAAATCTAGAGTCAGTTTATCCAAAAGGTCAGTTGATGCGGTTGCAGTGAAAATAGTGATGTCTGGAATTGGATGTCATAATGCCAAGAAAGTGGAAGCGGTGAGGAACTTGTATTATTCTGTCCCAACAGTGTTTTTGTTTATTGAAGTATGTTGTTTTTTCTCTAACTGTTTTAGTCAACATATTTGTTTGGAGGAAAAGCAATCAATCATTGTGGCCTAAATTTTCTTTCTTTAGAGAATAATCTTTGAAATTCATTATTGATGTCCTGTTGAATCTTTGTTATTATTCCTTGGGGAAAAATTATGTTATTGCACCTTTTTTTAAATGATAGGATAGTATTTAGGGTGTTAGAAGCCAAATTGCCTCAAAAGCTCAAGTTGAGCAAGCCCAGACAAATTATTTAACACCCCCTACATGGGCGAGCATTGATTTAAAGGATGCAAATGCTTGGATGTGCACATAATACAGAGGCAGGGGCAAGGATCGAAACCGGGACCTCCAGGCTGCAATGCCATGTTAGAAACCAAGTTGCCTCAAAAGCTCAAGTTATTAAGGAATGGCTCAACAATGTATACAAGCCTAGATCAGCCCAAACGGACTGATGCAAACGAACATATTACCCAACATAAGGGATTTGTCGGGACTTCAAAGAAATTGAGTCTGAATCATGCCACCATAGTGAATTAAGCTCGGGACACTTGAAAACATGTCACGTGCCCTTTCCCCATGAGGAAAAGGGTGCTAAATGATTGTGCATCACACTTGAACCTTGCTATTGGGACTGTTTCTAATGCCTATATCTTAGTATAATCTTTCATGTGACATTTGTTGCTTCAGACACAATATTATATCACATAGTCAACTGCAAAAAAAATTTTTTTACTTGGAAACATATTTTCTGAATTTGCCGTTCTAATCTGGGTACAAGTCATTTGCTAGCTCCATCTGGCAAAAACAAGACTATTGTCGCTAAAGAAGCTTTGGCACTTGAAAAAATTACCTCCTGGGAATATAGGGGAAAAGTTTCACTTTGTTGGATTCTTGACCAAAACATGAATTCCTGTCTTTGATTAAAATGGTACCTAGTGGCCTACGAATAGTAGCATCATCGTAAGAGGAGGTATAAGCAAGCTGGCAAAGACCTGGCTTAATTGGCTGTAGTCTTATTTTTATTGAAATTGTGATTGATACAAGCATATGGCCTCTGCTTTTGGTAAATGCTATTAGGGAACTCAAATATTGTTCTCATAATTGCTGGTATTAGTCAGGTCTAAGAGAACAACTTAGTAAGAAGTTATTTATCAGCTCTTTTTTATGTAACCTGATTCAGTAGCTGGTATTAGTCAAGTCTAAGAGAATACTTTGGGTGAAGTTATTTATGAAGTTAATTGAATTTATTTACATTGTTGTGACATGTAGATGTGTGACTCTTAACTATATACTAGTTCTATTTTTATTCGCATTATATGGTTGTGTTCTTTTCTTCTGCAGGTTCTACAAGAGGTTGATGGTGATGTCGACGCTGCTATACAATTTTTGACAGCGGAAGATGCCACAAAGGATTGCACAATTGAGGGTGACGTTGTGAACGAAATGTCCATTGGTAATTTTTGTTATTGTTTGATTTATGATATTGTTTTCTATGGACAGTGATCAAATTGTTCATCCACATTTTCAATGTCGATCTCGTTTTGTGCATGTGGCAAAATCCTTTTGTTTTCTAAATTACTGATACTAACTTGAAATATCACCCTGTGAAAATTTTGGTAAATAGTTTAAAATAAATAGAATTTTAATCAAGAATGCCTATCCCAACACAACAATTTGAGATTGCTGACATGGATCGTATGCCTCCTTTCTAGCCTGTATTATACCCTCTTTCGTAAGAGATAACATAGCCATATCATTTCTTATTAACCCTATCTAAGTTCTCTTGGGACTCCCTTTCCCTATTTTGGCTTCCTTTGCATGCATCCCTTCCAATCTTATTACCGGGGAATCCATTACTCTTCTTTGCATATGCCTATATCAACGCAAACTACACCCCTTAAACTTTTCCTAAAGGGTACTACCTCTAAGTTCTCATGAATTTACTCATTTTAAATCCTATTTCTCCTAAATATCCACCCATCTACCTTATCATCCTCATTTTAGCTACATTTAATTAATATATGACTTTTCCTGGGCCCAACATTCTACTCAGAGTATTGGAGGCTTATTAGTTCCATATAACTTGCCTTTAAGCCTAATTAGGACACATGCATAACAGGATACTCTTAATATCTCCTCTTTGTGGATAATGGAACCTAAGTAGCTAAATTGCTTGCATCTTGGCACTTCTTGCCCATCTATTTTAGCTAAGGTTCTATATATAATTCTACCTTATTTAAAGTTAAATTCTTTGTACTTTGTCTTAGTCCTACTTATTTTTTAACCTTTCGATTCTACAACTTCCCTTCATAATTCTAGTTTAACCTTACTTTATTTTCATCAACTAAAACTACATGGTCTTACTACTAAACCATTCACCTAGATACCCTATCTTGTATATATGGAGCAAAAATATAGGGATTGAAGGTTAACCCTTGATGTAGACCTACGGTGTCTAGGAACTCAGTTTCCCCCCAATTATCAGTATACTAGTTATTACCCCTTCATATGCAGCTCTAGCTCCTAGGCCGTCATCAAACCATGATGTGACGCCTAGGAGCCATAGCTGCACTGAGCTGCAGCTCTTGCTAGTTATTTCCTTCATACATATAATTTATAATATCTATATTATAATATTTTTCTTCTTCAAGACACTCCAAATGAGATCTGTAGGCTTTTTCTAAATTTATGAAGGTCATATAGAGGTCTTGTCTCTTATTTGTATACTTTTTTATTAACGGCCATAACAAAAGATAACCTCAATTGTTGACCTCTCTCATGAAACCAAAGTGATTTTTAGTTACCTTAGTTACTTTCTACAAACATCTTCATAACTTTATGGTATGACTCATAATTTTTATGCCCCTATAGTTTGTACAATTTTTTATATCCCCTTTATTTGTATATAGTGGTATGAGAGTACTTACTAGTACCTACCTCTATTATAAATGTCATAAAATAGGTTTTATCCTTAGTACAACTAGACCTAATATCATGCCCATTGCCATAATCTTCAATCAATAAATGCTTAAAATACCCTTTCCATCTCTCCTTAGTTTCCTCATCTATCAGTTAAACCCTTTGATCTTCATTCTTAATGCGCCTAATTTGATGCAAGTCCCTATTTCTCTTCTCTCTTAACTTAGCTATTTTATATATACCCCTCTCTCTTTTCCTCATTCCTAACTTATTGTACAAGTCATCAAACGCCTTAAATCTAGCATCACTTGCTACTGTTTTAGCCTCTTTTGTAACCTTAGTATATATATCCCAACTCTTCCTGCTCTTACATTTTTGCTACGCCTTGAAGGAACATTTATTTTTGTAGATGACTCTTTCTCTTCTCCTCCACACTTCCCAACCACTTCTTTTATCAAAATTTTAATGCAATTAGCCATTTTAATCCACATTGTTGTTTGTTCCTCATCCAACTTCCAATCTCTTTCCACCCTCAACCTTGCCACAAAGGTGTTGAGGATCACCCTTCAAGTTCCACCACTTTATCCTAAGCTCAACTTTTTCATTACTTTGCTTTCTCTATCCCTTCGTATGGACATTTAAAACAACTAATCTATGTTCTAGTGCTCAGTTTTCTTTGGGACCAAACTTACAATTTGTGCAAGTAGTTCTATCCTCTTATAAATAAGAAAGTCTATTTGGCTCTTGTTAGGTTCCCTCTTCAAAAGATATTAAATGCTCCTCTCCCTTATTTTAATATGTATTTGCAATATTTGGGTATTGAAAACTGAAGGAGAGAGTCTCCTATCTCATTCCTCTCCTTAAAACCACACCCTCCATGTACCCTCTCATACCCTATTCTCTTCTCCTGTGCATGCCCATTAAAATCTCCCCTCATGATGACCTTTTCCTCATTAGATATCCCTTGCATGATTAGGTCCATTTCCTCCCAGAATTCTTCTTAAGGTTCTCTCCTATTTCTACTTGATGTGCATAAGAACTAATAACATCAACTATATATTCCCCTTACACTTGTTTCACCAATATGATTCTATCACTAAATCTATTCACACCTACAAGGTTTTCTCTCAATTCCTTGTCTACTAGTATACCTACCTCATTCCTAATTTATTCTTTACTTACATAAAATAGTTTAAAGCCTGCACAGCCTCACCTTGCTACCTAGCCTTCTCTCCTACAAATTTTGTTACCTGCATGCAAGCTATGTTAACCCTTTTAAGTGTCTTGACAAATTCCATACCCTTACCCTTCAAAGGCCCAATGTTCCATGTTTTTACTCAAATCCTACGCTTTTGAACTAACTTCTTTACCCGTGTTTGTCCAATTTTGACACAAGAACCCTTGTTTCACTTTTCATTGCAACCGGGCATTGTTTAAACACATTGCTTCCAGAGGACGCCCTTGTCAATCGTTCCCTACTTATCACTCTCAATGCATTGCTTTAGAGGAACACCCTAGCTCTAGCTATAATATGAGGTGTAAGATCCATAGAGATTGTGAGACACACATCAGAGTTTAAAGAAGGCTTGAACAATCATGACTGTTAACAGCTAAGTGTGTTTGGACATCTAGTTAGCTGAACAATATCCAAGGCATTTTAAGTGTGTTTTGGGCAGAAGGAAGGCTGTCTGATTTAAGGATCATTATACCAATTTTATTTTAGGTTAACTACCTTTTAGGTGCTTCAATTCTTAAACCTGATATTTTATTAATCATCACATTAGACACAATCATGGTTTACCTTTATATGAGATTACCTTTAGTTTTTTTATTTTTTAGTCAAATATTAATTTCCTTCCATTGTTTGAAATTTTGCTAATGTCTGGGTCTACTGTCATGGCCCTACTCGATGGAAAGGCTACCGTCCGGCACTTACAAAGCTTTTCGCCCGGCATGTAAGCCTATTGAATGCGACAAGAGTTCTTGCTTGGCAAGGCGCTGTGCAGATCACGTGCGAAGGGCCTTGCAAAGCAAGAGGTAGGGAGAAAGGGAGTGACACATTGAAAAGAAATAAATGAACACAAGCAAAAAAATGAATTGCATTCACTATCAACGCGTTTACAAAGCAATGGCAACCAATCAAACACTATCCTCTCCCTATATAGCATAAGGGATTTTTCGGATATTATTAGAGTGGCAGCCAAAGTGGCTCTACGGGCATGGTTACATAAAAGTAAAAAAAAATACATAAAAATATAAAGAAAGATATTAAAAGGTATTTACAATGTATTTGCAAAGGTGTTCGGACCAGGTCCGTAACACTACGTATAAGTGAAAATCACCTTGAACTGGCAGAGAGCTTTCATCTGTGGTGATTGGATGGAATACCTATGTAGTTAATGGTAGTTTTCTTATATCATTAGCATCAGATGATATTTTTTGTTATGGCATATTCCAGATAAGCATGAGAATAGAAATTCTGAGGAGCCTGGTAGATCACATCAAAGCGAGTTCCCACTAAGTCATATGAATAACGCTAGTAGTGACCTTCAAATTCACAGCAATAACATCGAGCCCATTGAGAAGGTAATGGATTTACAATCTACCAAATTGCAGTAACTTCATTGAGAGTCTTGTCTAATCTTGATATTTTTTCTTTGATCAGAAAATAGCAAGGAACAAAGTGTGCCCATGTGGTTCAAAAAAGAAGTACAAGGCCTGTTGTGGATCTGGTGCATGGAAACCTTCTCTAAGTTTTGTAATGTATGAATCCGTAGATTATAAGAATATACTAATTTTTTAAGGAAAAGTTATTTTGGGTCCTCCTTTGCCAGTCCTCTGCATCTCCCTCTTGTGTAGATTCTACATGTCCAGATTTGACAGGCGCATGGAGGACTGGGAAGGACTTCTTGCTATCACTTTTATTCTTTTCTTTTTTATTTGCGACAATTGTTTCACTTTTCTTGAATAGCTATAAGTGTTAATGTACATGACTATATTAGAAACAAGTCCAGCGTAGTTTGAGGTCTAGATTATATGTTTAGAGCTTATGTTATATTATTTCTCTCAACAGCCCACAGGAAGTTCATTCTGGAAAGTGTAAGAAAGGAAAGAAGCAGGGTAGAAGAAAAGTTGAACCCATTAAAATCTTGCCTCATGAAGAATGTACAGGAGGCCAAATAGATATGGGTGCACTTTGTATCTGAGCCATTAGATTTTAGGTATTGTGAACAAGGATCAGTGTTAGCTATAGTTTATGTACAGTCTAACTTACTAATTAAATCTCAAAATGAAATTTGTTTTGCAGGTGCTTTTAACTGATATCTGACTTCTTCTGAGCCATATAGGTATTTCAATGATGATTTCAACCTCATATATGAACAGTTTTGGAATGTAAGAATCAACCAATTTATATTCATCCTATCACGTCTTTTTCAATGAGTGATGGCTGTTTACTCAATCCATGGAAAATTCTTGTGTATTCTCTCAAATGTAAGTTGTAAAAATATTAAAGAAGGTTTTCAAAGTCAAATACAATTGCAGTGTTTCATTTGGAGAGCCGGATAAGGTGATCCATTGTAATTTGGTTAGAGAGTGAGATTTGTCCGTAATTTATATGATTAATTTTTTTTCATTCTGCTGGTGAAGCTATGGAGTATCTCACTTTACGTTAATATCAAGCAGGTGGAATTAAACAGCTAGAAGAAATGAAAATCCCAAGAATGACCTCAAATTCCGTCCCTGCATTAAACTGGGCAGCACCATAGCAGCTCAATTGCACTGTTTTAAAAACTGGTTGAATCAATTAAAATACACAGGTCAATAGTTGCAATGAAAAGTATACTTTGTTTTTGGGGTGAATAGCGTACATTTTCGGAGCTATTTGGGTATGTTTTTAGGTAAGATTTTATTGATTTCGTCCTAACTTCAGCCCGAATTATTAGAATCCTAGTTAAGTGTAAAAGGTGGGCAAAATTAAAATTTTATCCAAAAGTTGATTCAGGCAATGATTTATGGGCTTGTGTTAAATATTTTAGAGATGAAAATAATTTATTTCAATAATTACTATTGAATCAAAATTAAGTTTAGTAATAGAAGTTTTTAGAATAAAAAAAATTATATAAATAATATTAAAAAAATAATTACCAAAATAATATAGAGAGAAAAATATTTATCAATATAATATTTTTTTCCTATAATTTTTTTTAAAATTTTATGATTTCATTTTTTTGAAGGACGAAATTCATATATTTTTACTGATTTTATTTTTTAGAAGAAAGAAATTAATAATAAATTTATTTTATCCTCTATCTTCTCTCTCTCCTCTCTCATCTTTTTTTACTCACTATTTCTCTCTTCTTTCTCTTTTCTTCTCTCTCTCTCTTCATTCTCTCTCTCCTCTTTCTCTCTCTATTCACTCTCCTCTCTCTTCTCGGCTATCTCTTTTCTTATCTCTCCTCTCTCTTATCTCTCATCTGTCTTCACTCTCATCTCTCTATTCACTCTCTCTCCTCTCTCTTTCATCTATCCATTTTCTTTTCTTTCTTTCTTTCTTTTCTTTTTCTTTCTCTCTCCTTGGCTCTCTCTCTCTTATATGCATGAGCGTGAGCCCTAGCTCTAAGAAAGAGTAGGGAGAAAATAAAGAAATTAAAGGAAAATTTAATTTAATTTTTTACTTATTTATTATATATTATATATTAAAATAATAAATTTTAAATGAAATATTAAGTATTTATGAAGGGCGAAATTAAGACTTTTTTAATTTTTATGATTTCGTCCTTTTGATTTTGCCCTTTAGAAGAGGAGGGAGAAAGAAAAAGATAAAAAGAGGAGAGAGTGAACAGAGAGAAAAGAGAGATAAAAAGAGTAAATAGAGAGCAAAAGAGGAGAGAGAGTGAAGAGAGGCGAGAGAAGAGATGACAAAATTACTTTATTATTGAAATTAATACATTGTACTAATTTCATTTTTTAGAAGAACGAAATTAATAAAATATATTAATTTTGTCCTTCTAAAAGATAAATTTATAAAAAATTAAGAAAAAACCACGTAAGCCCCATCGCTTAACTAGCTCCTATGTGGCTAAAATGAATACCATATTAGTAAATATTTTTCTCTTTGTTATTTAGGTAATTATTTATTTTTTAATATTATTTATATAATTTTTTCTAAAATAAATTTAGATGTCATATCAAACTTATTTTTAAAACTTTAAACTAATATAACTTTTTCTTCCGAACTCGGATATGCACGTTCTTGGTATTATTGTGCTCCTAAATTTGAGTTCTAATAAACAAGATCTCACAAGGGCATATAATTTAAAATTTTTAAAGTGAGCCCTACCTATATGGGGCACTTCTTGAGGTTTAAATCGATAAGATAGGTAACCATTAAAAATAATAGAATTTATAAATCCAAAACAGGGTTGGTCGTCAGAATCACCTCACGAGGTGATTTGGTGATTCTAGCCAATTTCGACTAAAAATAGTTTGAATCAACTTTGGGTAGAATTTTTAATTATGCAATAAGCATGATTTTGATAAAAGTGAAATGAAGGCAAAATGGATGAAAATTCAACATCCAAACAATCCTTTAGCCTGAATCAATCAAAATCTCTAAATCACTTTGCAAGGTGATTTTGTTAATTCCAACTCTCAATCCCCCGTTTTGGAATTACAAATTTTATTATTTTTTAATTTTTATTTCTCATATTAATTTGAGCAACAAGAAACTTGTTATATAGGTAAGACTCATTTTAAAGGTTCAAAATTACTTATTCCTGTGGAATTTTATTTGATGAGTTTCATGAATATGAGTACAATAATACCATTCGAATGGTAGGCTGTTCGAATGGTAGGCTATTCGAATGCCTATTGGGCCTTTTGAATGCCCTTAACAGTAAAAAAAAATTGGGTTCGTCTTCAACCTTACAACCACCAAATCGATAAAAAAATCTTAAAATCACTTCCAAACTTCATAAAATCGAAATACAAGCTTAAGACATGATATATCTAGTCATTCCTAAGCTAAATCGAAAGAAAATCAACAAAAAGAGCATTCTTTATTTAATCTACCATTAAAGCACAAAAATTAGAAATCACCCACTTGAAGTATTCTAAACTTGAAATCCGAAGCATCAATCCACTTAAAAGGGAAACCCCTTACCTTCAGAAAGCTTTTGGGTCCAAATCAAAGTTCTAATCTTCAAGAGTCCCTACCCAAAGTTAGGGTTTGGTTAAACCTTGCCAAATGTTGAGCCTTTCATCTCTAGGGTGTGAAGTGGTCGAGTGGGAAATTCTTGATGTCTTCCTCTAAGGCCAAAAAGCTGATTAACAAGGGGTGTGAAGCATTCCTTGCAAGCATCTTGGGGAAGAGTGCGGCATTGCCTTCTCTTCAGTCTGTGCAAGTAGTGTCGGAGTATACGGATGTATTTCCTAGTAACTTGTCGGGGTTGCCTCCAGAGAGGGAGATCGAGTTCCATATTGATCTTATTCCAGGCACATCTCTTATCTCTAAAACCCCATACTGCATGGCTCTAGCTGAGCTCAAAGAGCTCAAGTCATCTGCAGAATTTGATGCATACGGGGTATATTTGATCGAGTGCATCTCCATAGGGCGCACCGGTCCTCTTCATCAGGAAGAAGGATGGTTCCCTCCAGCTATGTATTGATTACCAGATGTGGAATTAGGTAACCATCAAGAACAAATATCCCTTGCCTCATATTGATGATTTGTTTGATCAATTGCAATAGGCTCATGAGTTATCTAAGATTGACTTTAGGTCAAACTATCATCAACTCCATACTCGTTTGACGTATTTAAGAATGCATTCCGGGTTCGATATGGACACTACGAGTTCTTGGTGATGCCTTTCAGCCTCACTAATGCATTGACATCATTCATGGACTTAATGAATAGAGTCTTCAAGCCGCACTTGGATTGGTTCGTTATTATCATTTTAGATGATATTTTGATTTATTCAGCCAGCAAGGAAGAGCACTAGGAACATCTAAGGATCGTCTTGCAGACCTTGTGGGGTAACCAACTCTATGCAAAGTTTGACAAGTGCGAATTCTGGTTAGAGGAGGTGCAATTCCTTGGCCACATCATCTCTAAGGAAGGTGTGGCAGTAGACCCTTCCAAGGTGGAAGCCACTTTGAGGTGGGAGTGACCTAAGAGTGCTTTCGAGCTCCACAACTTGCTAGGGCTCGCGGGGTACTACCGCAGGTTCATTGAGTGTTTCTCTATCATTGCAAGTCCTATGACCAAGCGACAAGGAAGAATGAGAAGTTTGAGTGGAGTCAAGTATGTGAAGAAAGCTTCGAAGAGTTGAAGAAGAGGTTGGCTTCAGCTCCGGTCATGACTTTGCAGTTAGGGAGTGGTAGATTTGTAGTCTATAGTGATGTTTCACTTCAAGGTTTGGGATGTTCACTTATGTAGCATGGGAGGGTGGTAGCTTATGCATCTCGTCAGCTTAGAGTGCATGAGCAAAACTATCCTACTCATGACTTCGAGTTAGTGGTTGTCATGTTTACATTGAAGATTTGGCGGCATTATCTCTATGGCAAAAAATTCGAGATGCTCATTAACCACAAGAGCTTGAAGTATCTCTTCACCCAAAGAGAATAGAACATGAGGCAAAGAAGAATGCTGGAATTTTTTAAGGACTACGACTTCACTATCTCTTATCATCCCAGGAAAGCTAACTTGGTGGCGGATGCCTTGAGTAGAAAATCAGTCACTTTGGTAGCTTGTGTGTGTTCAAAAATGGCTTTTGTTTGAGGAAGCAATTGAGATTAAGCCGGAGTTAGCTATGGAGGATGCATGTAGATGGTTCGCCAACCTTTCCATACGGTCTAGCTTGGTTGATGATGTGTGGAAGCTCAAAAGAGGGATGAGAAGACCTAAGTCATGAAGACTAAGTTGAGGGAGAGAGCGGTAATTGACTTTGAGGAGAGGTCCAATGGGAGCTTGTCATATAGAGGATGGTTGTGTGTGGTGAACTCTATGGAGCTTAAGGAGCATATTCTATCGGAGGCACACCATTCTAGATTCTCCATCCACCCAGGGGGAACCAAGATGTACCATGATGTGTAGAGGATTTTTTGGTGGAGCGGTATGAAGAGAGACATCTCTTCTTTTGTGTCCAAATGCTTTGTATGTTAGCAAGTTAAGGCGGAGCATCATCATTCGGGCGGTATGCTACAACCCCTTCCTACCTCGGAGTGGAAGTGGGAGAATATTGTGATGGACTTTGTTTCCAGACTCCTACGATCGTTGAGCGGTAACAACGCAGTGTGGGTCATCATTGATAGACTCACCAAGTCCACGTATTTTCCTGCGATAAGGATGACTACTTCCTTGAACATGTTGACTGCCTTATATGTGAAGGAGGTTGTGTGGTTGCATGGTGGCCTGGTGTCTATTGTTTCTGACTGCTATCCTCACTTCACCTCCCAGTTTTGGTAGAGTTTCTAGAAAGCCTTCGGTACATCGTTACATCTTAGCTGAGCCTATCACCCCCAGACTGATGGTCAATCCAAGAAAACCATCCAAACTCTTTAGGATATGCTTCGGGAGTGTATACTTGAGTGGAAAGGCAGTTGGGAGCAGCACCTAGTACTAATACATATAGTTTTTATATATTTTATAAGCCTATTTACCTTATTTTCTAGTATATAATTAGATTAATTGAGGATTAATTAGAGTTTATTTATGTTAAGATAGTTATTGGTAGTGAGATTTAATTATTAATTAATTCGGGCGATGTTACTTGTTTAGGAGTATATTTGAATAAAGTTGGTATTCTACATATGTCTTACATGCTTGAAATATGATTGTTTAGCATTTATAGGTAATGCACACTTCTCGAGGCACGTGGACAATATTCAAAAAAATTCATAATACTCTTGAGAGGCTTACAAGTGACTTGGATAACTTTATAGAGACGCAGACATATTAGAAATATATATGGACATGAATAGAAGAGTTTAATGAATAGAGAAGAAAACTTAACAATAATGTGGACTGTCCCGTGAACAATTTCTTCCCAAACAAGTTCTTGGATACGTAACCAGACATAAATATTCAAATTACATAGATTTGATTTTGCATGAAATTAAGTGTGAATTTGTCATAAATTGGACATTTGAAAACCCACGCCAATTAAGTCATTGAAGAACATGTTTGAAGTCTAAGATCGAAGAATGTGAACTGATTTTGATTGAAAAGAGGGGATTTTTGTGGCTACAGAGCTGAGATAGAACAAGAGCTTATAAAAAGAAAGAAGACTTAAATAAGGAAAGAAGTTGACAGCAAGGAAAAGGAATGATCAAAGAAAGGAAATCAACTATATTGGGTCGAAATTGAGGCTTAAAGATGGAAGGAATAGTTATGCCCAATAATTTTATAAATAGAGCATAGAATTGCAAAAGAGGATGGAGGAAAATAGATCGAACCAGAGGCAAAAACCTTCAATCCCATCCTCCAAAATTGATGAGAGAACACTTTGAAAGTGAGAGAATTGAAGTCCCAAGCCGGAGGAGGGAAGAAGCAAGAAAAAAAAATCACAGTCCGCGTTTACTGTAGCACTACTGTTCACGAACTGAAGGTTGAATGTGCGTGATTACTGCTCATGGTACTGTAGCAAACAATGTTTTTTGAAAATTTTCCCTCTTTTTTATATCTTGTAAGTCTCTTTTCAATTCTTCTAATGTAAATTTTATTTCTTAGGTTAATCAGTAGCTAAAAGTCTTTGCTAGGGCTTGGATGAAGCTTTATAAAGTATAGAATTTCATGATTATGAGACTTGATTAATTTATCTTAATGGTGGATTTAATGTTAATTATTTCTACCTCTTTAATTGATGAGATTGCTTTGGACATGAGTTAGTCATGCTTCTCTCATGTTTTAAATTGGTTCTCATTAGTTTCTTACTTGGTTTTGTCTTGTTTAATATTGAAATTGGGTATTAGTTTTGATTTGTAAATTATGGATAAAATTAATCACTTGATTTTAATCCGTTGAAGTGAGGAGGAACAATGCATTTTTTTACTATACATGAGAGCTTAAAGATGATATTTTCCATAATAACGAAGATTGAATTCTAAATTATTGTGAAATGAATGTGAAAAAAAAAAGATTAATGATCATACTTATGAGTTTTTATGATTTAATGAATGTGGATTCCTATGCCTTGATGTTTTGTTTATTTGATATTTTAGTTATTTTGCATTGCTTTCTTATTCTTAGATTAAAGTTTTAGAATTTTGATTTGGATAGTTTAATTGCCTTTAAATTCTTATTTGTTTTTGTTAGTTACTTTAGCCAAGTTATTCTCTTTATATTTGTTAACTAGATTTAGGTTTACTTGAGTTAGATTAAATTTGGTTTTCCGATTTCAAGTCTTTCTGGGATCGACACTTGATTTAGCCGCTTAACTCTAATAGATTCGTGCTCTTGCCAGTAAACAAATAAAATTTAACAATACCTATCTTTGGTAGAGTTTACTTACAACAACAATTATCAGGTGAGCCTTAAGATGGTACCTTTTGAGGCATTGTATGGGCATCCGTGGAGATCTCCCCCTTATTGAAGTGATGTCAGGGAGCATCTTCTTACTGGTCCCAAACTTGTGCAACAATCAGTGGAGAAGATCCAATTTATTCGGAACAGGTTACAAATGACATAAAGTCGGCAAAAGAGCTATGCCGATAAGAGGCTGCGAGACCTAGAGTTTGATGTGGGTGATCATGTGTTCTTAAAAATCTCTCCTTCCCATGGTGTTGTATTTTTTTGCAAGAAGGGGAAACTATATCCTCGATTTATTGGACCCTTTGAAGTCCTTGAACGCATTGGCGTTGTGGCATATCAGGTGGCCCACTTCCTCAGCTCGCGAATATTGCTTCATGTTTCACTTCTTTGGAAGTACGAGCCCAATCCATCCCATGTGTAACTTTGAACCAATGGAACTTAGGGAGGATCTTTCATATGTGAAGGTGTCGATATGTCTATTGGACAAGAAGGAGAAGACTCTTTGACACAAAGTAATCCCGTTGGTGAAAGTCTTATGGCATAATCACAAAGTGGAAGAAGCCACATGGAAGCGAGAAGATGAAATGAATGAGAAATACCCTCATCTATTCACCACTGATCGATAGAAAATTTTCGGGACAAAATTTATATAAGGTGGGTAGGATGTAAAACCTAGTTTAATTTCTATTTAATTATATGCTATTGTCTTGTTTGCTTAAATTTGACGGTTTGACTTGATTTTGAGGTTAAGGGATTCTAGTTATGGTTTTTAACAAGGATTAATTTCATTTTTAGGGATTTTATAGAAAGTTTTCATTAATTAAGGGTGTGGATTCCACTATGGGTCCCACGTCCATGATTGGATAGTGTGTGACCTACGTGACCCTAAACTTCAATTATCTTACTTCAATGAGTTTTGGACTAATTAAACTTAGGACGTTATAATTCATATTTACAGCACAACAGTTTGTACACATAACCTAACAACTTACTATATAAAGAAAAATCCTAGCCCATTTCCCAAATAGGAAAGGTTTGTGCAAGAAGGCAAGGTGGTGCCTTATCCCCACTTCTCAAAGAGGAAAATCCAATTTAAATGAGTTTTTAGCACTAATCTTTCGGATTCTCTCTTAATCTCTCTTATCTTTACTTTCCCCCAAATAGATTCTTGATTTCTTCTATTAAATATATTATTGTTTATACTCTCAATTTCAAACCCTAAATGGGTGATTTTCGTTCTTAATCAAAGGAAATGATAGATCTACTTGTTTTCAAGGTGATTTAAACTTAATAATTAATTTTAATTAAGTATTAACTAAACCCTAATTTTGGGTAGGGTTTCTTGAGGAGTAAAGCTTCATTATTGATCTAAGAGCTTCTTAGAGGCAAGGGGTTTCCTTTCTAAGTGGTTTTCTTCCTTAAAATGCTATTATTGTGGGTTTCTTTGTACTTTTGATTCATCTTAATGCGTAATGGTAATTTATTAAAAACAAGTAATTTATGGTTGTTTTTGTATGTTTAAGCATGAAAAATATTAGATCTGTCATATTTTAGGCTTGGATAATGATTATATGAAGTTTCTTGTGGTTTTAGAAATTTTTATTGATTTTTAGAAGAATTTCGGTTCTATTTCGTGAGAAAGAAGCAGACTTTTTTTTACAGTTATATCCTGATCGTTAGAATGTTAATGGGCCAATCTAACGGCCAGCTGTTCAAACTGCCCATTCTTTTGACAATTATGTCCTAACCGTTAAATTACCAGTGGGCCAATTTAACGGCCAGCTATTCAAAACTTCCCAAATAGCTCTCGATTTTTTATTCACGACTATGTTTTGGACACTTTTACTTTTGAGTTTTTCTCTCAATTTTTTTCTGGGAATATATTAACATGTTTAGATTATATTCCTAAATATTTATATTTTTGAATAATAATATATGTATTATATTTTTTGGAATACGTGACACAAATGGACTAGGAATAATGCACATGGGGACTGAGTTGAGCATATCTCTTGTATTTGGACTCATGTAGCGTTCCTCACGTATGTACAATGTTGCATCCATCATTAAAATAGTTTATGATTGAGATTAATCGTGATTAACCGTGTTTGATTGATTAGATGAGATTGAATTGAATTGGTTGTCGAATTGATCGATCAAAGGCTTATCAAAATTGATTTGGGTCGGAAAGGACATGGTTTCATTTTGAGTTCCTTTGGGAACATGGTACCTCCCCGAGTTGAGATGAGTTAATTGCAGTTGAGTTTATTTGTTGAGTTATTTGGACCCTGAGAATCCAGTATGGTACATCCATGTGCACCGGCTACCACATGCTCTAGGTTTCTGTTGTGGAAATCGGACTCTCCCCTACAAGAGATTGTTCTTAGCGAGCACACTGCTTTAGGTTTCCTTTGCGAAGATCAAACGTTCCTGACTAGGTCTATCCTTAAAGAGTAGATTGTTCTAGGTTTCCGTCGTGTAAATCGGACCATCTTTTTGGATTGTCCTTAGCGATCAAAGGGGGTAACTCCCCCAACGCCTTAGGTTTTCTTGTGGAAATTGGACCTTGTCCTTGGTGGGAGGAATGATTATCTTTCTCAATTATGAAATATTCACCACCGATGGTTTCACATGTACATATTATTACCCCAGTTACATAGGTTGTGTAGGGATAATTGAGCTTATGTGACACATGTGGTTATAGGTAAATTTATATGATATGTAGGATAGTGTGTCTAAGACACTTTTCATGCAGGGTGAATGTTTTTCATTGAGAATAGATATGCATGATATGTTTATACTGGAAAGTTACTTATGCAGGATGTGATTATGTTACACATGAGGTGTATGATTGATGTGATGTTATGTTGAACCCATGACGAGCAGGAGGCATATAAGGTTTATGATGAGTTGTGATGGGTGATAGCATGATATGCAAGTAACTTGAATTATGTGATGTTATAATATATCATATCACATGGTATGCAGGTGATATGAGAATGTGTTCATGAGTAGATGCTTATGGCTGGTAAATTATGACATAAATGCACATATTGATGTAGATATCCCATGATGAATGGGTATGATGTTGATTATATGTGATGAACATTATGTGATTTACTTGTGATGTCGTTTGGGTTTACTTTCCATTATTTAAAAGCACTTGCTGAGCTTGTAGCTCACCCCACTTTTCCGTGTTTTGTTTTAAGGCTGCATGTCGTGCCATGCAGGGGGTCAGGATGAACTCTATGAGGAGCGTATGGGTGTTGATCTTGCTTAGGAGGGGCCATTTAGGGATTTTGAGTTCTATGATCATTTACATAGCTTGTTGTATTGAGACTTATGTCTACTTGATTATGTTTTATACTTTACTCGCTAGTATTAGCTTAGATATTTTTTAGTCTATATGAGCTTAGACTCTACTACTTGAGCCATGTCTATTAATTGCCCTTCAGTCCTTTAACTGTATTCATGCGCTCAGCACGACAACCACTGCCGGCGAGCTCCTGTCGAGCGACCTGGCGTGGGCAGCTCGACGGTTGCATGAGACCGTGGCAGGCCACAATGACACAGCGATACGAGGGGCGGTGGCGTCATGGACAGAAGCGCGTACTATGAACCAGCTGACCATGCTCGATCCGTACAGTATCTTGTTTACGAGCTCGCCTAGGTTCGACATGTACAGTTGCGATTTCGGGTGGGGGAAGCTAGTGGCGGCGAGAAGTGGGTATGCGAAAAGATTCGACGGGAAGGTGACGGGGTATCCCGGGCAGGAAGGCGGAGGAAGTGTGGACTTGGGGATTTACCTTCTGGCGGAGACGATGGGACTGATTGAGGTGGATGAGGAGCTCATGGAATTTGTGTCGGCTAACTAGTCTGGAATTCCTACTCAAAATAGAGATTTTGATTCTCAATTACTTCCACAAAATAAGTCTGGAATCGCAATAGCTACTGATTTGGTTGCTACACATTTCCGAATCAAAACAATGGAAACATCTACAGTAAGTTTATTTACTCTTCCACTTTCCTGGTTACTCAACCGCAGTAGTCAGGGTTTTCTACCCAACCTAAATATTCTGACTGCCAATTTTGTGTTTTTGATCAGCGTTGTCACTGGACTGTCATTCAATGCAGACGATTTGATAGCTACATGAGTGTCATTTATTGTAAAAGGTGAACAATTTTAACATGTTTAAAATAATAAAAAATAGATACGGAGAATGGAAGTTACTACCCTTATACGTGTGGTGCTTATAAAAACATAGAATATGAGTTTATACGAAATTTTAAAAAAATTAGACCAAACTACCCTTATAGCAAAGGTTAGGGTTTAAAATTGTGTAAACCAATCGCGATGACCGATAAGCAAAGAGGCAATTTGTGATTTTCCCCCGGCAATTTCTATCAATATTGAATTTCGATTTCTGGCTTGTGATTATTGGCCTCCCTCACTTCATCCGTGATTGTTTTTCTTTGATTTTTGTCTAAAAATTTCTAACCATATCAATTATTTATGCTTACAAAGGAGATTAAGGATTATACTTACAATCCAAAAATGAATCTTGGGGGACTATCCGAGGAAAATAAGGCTATATAAGAATAAAAAATGATGTGGATGCTAAGGAAGAACATTGTAACATAGCCATGATGGCCTCCTACCCTATTATATAAAGAGGTACACTAGTATGATTTTCTGTATGCAAGTTTTATTTTGTAGAACATTTTATGTAAGTATATACACTATCTTAGAGGCTTTAATCACCGACTTGATGAACACTTGTATCAATAATACATATTGGCAATTGTCGTCAATATCGTGTTTTTGAATACATGTAAAAAATACATATTGTGTCAACTTATACACGATATGGAACGTATCATATTATCAATAACACGTATTATTAATATATCATGTTATCGTATATATGATATGAAATATATTGTATGATGAGTCACTGGCTCAAATAACACACATATCGTGTTATCATTAACACTATATGGCGAATATCGTATTATCATATATGCGATATGTAACATCTCGTATTATTGGTCACTGACTCAAAGGATGTAGATTGTGTTATCGTTAACACAATATGACAAATATCATGTTATCGCTAATATGTGATATAGAGTATATCGTATTATAGCTTGTCGGCTCAAAGAACACATATCGTATTAATGATATCATGTTATTGTATATGCAATATGGAGGATATAGTATTATGGGTTGTTGACTCAAAGAACACATATCGTGTTATATATCATGTTATCGTATATGCAATATGGAGCATATAATATTATCAATAACATGTATTGTTGATATGACATGTTATTATATATGTGATATAGAGCATATCGTATTATCAATAACATGTATTATTGACATGTCGTGTTACCGTATATATGATATGAAACATATCATATTATGGGTCACTGGTTCAAATAACACACATATCGTATTATCGTTAAAACTATATGGTGAATAATGTGTTATTGTATATGTGATACAAAGGATATCGTATTATGGGTCACTGATTTAAGAATATATATTGTGTTATCATTAACATGATATAGCGAATATCATGTTATCATATATTTGATATAAAGGATATCATATTATAGGCTATCGGCTCAAATAACACACATCATGTTATTGTTAACATGATATTTGAATATCGTGTTATCGTATATGTGATATAGAATATATCATATTATCAATAACATGTATTGTTGACATGTCGTATTATCGTATATGTAATATGAACAAAATCATATTATGGGTCTCTAGTGCAAATAACACATTGTGTTATCATTAACACAATATGACACATATCATATAATCAATAATATGTATTATTTATAAATTGTGTTATTATTGATGTAATATGAGCCACTTCGTATTATGAGTCACTTTATCCATTATGCTGGAGGATGGGTCACCGGCTCTTAAAAATGGTAATTTTTTTTTAACCAGGAAAGCTTCTATGGAGGAAAAAAAGAAGAAATGTTAGGATCTTACCACCTCCACCACCCGTCGATGAGTCGTCACCAGTGATCTACCTTCGGTGAACCATGTCGGTAATTTGCCACCGATAATACCTCCTCACTAGAACAATGTCCTTTACCTTTTTCACTATTCATTAATGAGATAAGAATGTATGGGTTCATTTATGACCTAAGGGTATATTTGTCCTAAACTAAGTCATATGAGATTAAATGTTAAAATCTAGAGAAGATGGAATAGAATGAGTCTATATAGACCCCAATAAACCCCTCAGTACGCCAATAACCCCATAAACTCCCTCATAAATTTATGAGCAAAATGGGGTACTGAGGAGATTTGTGGGGTGTATATAGACTCATTCTATGGAATATTTATATCTTGGGTCAGTTAAAAAAAAAAACTCAAATATAAAATAACAATGAGCACAATAAAATGAATCATGTTCACCTATTATGAACAATGGCCACCTACAATGAATAATAAGGAAGCATTATTTATGTTTTCTACTCACAATAAACCTAGATTATGTCGCATGGGAGCTTCTAGGTAAATATTGTCGTTGGGGAATATAAAAAAGGATCCTGTTTATAAGCGCTTGACTCATTTGAGCTACGAATGCCCAATTTATAATAGCCGTTCGATTTGTATTTGATGAGTTTGAGGTGATTGACCCTGGTTAAAGAGCTCGATCACTTAGCTCCATCTCTCGAGACGACCTCCTCTCCAACCCAATGGTTGTTGCCACCTGACAATGGAAATCCACCTAGCGGGTGACCGTTACCACCCTGCGGTGGATATCCTCCTAGCGGCCAAGCCACCTGTTGTGGATCCCCTCCCCTGCTCATCTTGCATATGATCTGCCGTAAACTTCCTAACAGATAGCCGCTCTAGCACGTCGGATCCTCCACCGACAACCATTCATCTTCCTCACCAAGCTGCTTCACCAGCTTTCTTGTGATGACACTATCGATTGTCCGATCTCCACCACTCTTTCTTCCTCTCGGGGCTCGCCATCATCTTCTTTGCTACTGAGGATGTTTAAGTTTCTTAAGGGCATGGTTGTCAGATCCAACCGGCTCTCTGATATATCTTTTTTTTTTGTTATTGATTGCTTTGTTCAAACATCATGCCTATAAGTTTGGTTTATGTTCTATGTTAATGGTGATGTATATGGAACTATGTTCAGCTTTGAACGATTGTAAGTGCACTGGTAAAGTCTATCCAGGGGAGGCTGGCATATTTTTTTTCAGGGATTTTGTGATAGTTACGAGCAAAATTCATTATTTCCTTTTCCTATTAAAATGTTAATTGACAACTGAAAATGTTCAAAATCGTGCTGCTTATCCATCTCATCATACTATTTCCTTTATAAACATTATTCTCAAATGGCACAATCACAGCAAGTCCAAATAAATTTACTATATAGTACAAGAATCTTAAAGCAATTCTCCAACCAGTGAACATTAAGGTTCTGTTTGGATTGAGGGAAAGCGGGGGAAAGGAAAGGATTCTATCAAAAATCCCCCCGTTTCCTTCATTCGGTAAAAAGGTGGAAAAAGAAACTAAGGATGAAAAGTGGGGGAAAGGGCGTGGAAAAGGAGGCCTAAAATTTTCCACCCCTAAACCCATGGAAAATCCACGGGTTGAAGGTTTGAGCTTATCTCCACCCAAAGTAGTGCTCTCTCGTCATCTTGATCTCCTGAGCCTGAGCACTTGCATTAGAAAATTTAGAACCTCCCTCAGCCTTGCTTCGTCTTCAATCAAATAATGGTCATCGACGATCCTCTGCAACAGTGCCCCCATGAACGAGTCACTCACGCCGGTTGTGTTGACCATATTCAAGCTCAGACCAGCCACCGATCCATAAAAATTCTTGGTGTAGTACTTGTAACCATTCTCGCCAAGGGTGACATGGTAATGGAAAACTGAAGGCGAAATGTAGTGACCTATCGGTAGGGTTGTGGTGGGCAATGGCAAATAGTGGTGATGGTGGAGCTCGCTTTGGTAGACTGAGGAGATAGTGGGTTGTCCGGCCCGTACATGGGTACAGTATGCGGAAGATGGATGGAATAGTGGTAGAATTGTCGTTGGAGTGAAAAGATGGTGTCTTGTGGCTGGAGCGCTGGAGGTCCAGCTAGTAGCAGAGGTAGCACTCTGTTCGTTGTGGCCTATTGCGGAACAACACCTGATGGTGAATGAGAAGCTGGCCTATCCAACGGCACTGAAGAACGGGATGAGGCCTGGTGGTTGATCTGGCAGATGCAGCCTCTGCTGGAAGGGATGCTTAGTTGTGCCAACACAACTACTACATTTAGCAAGCCCAAATCTGGTGCTAAGACCTCGCATCAAGCCTCCTTGATTGTGAATCCCTGTAGGCATTTCTCGATAAAGGAGATAGAGGCCGCTACTCAGAACTTTGCTCTCTACCTTGTGATTGGAGATGGAGGTTCTGGGAAAGTGTACAAAGGAGTCATCGATGGAGGCACTGAAGTAGCTGTAAAGAGATGCAACTCCTCTTCAAAACAAGGTGTGAACGAGTTGAAAACTGAAATAGACATGCTGTCCAGGCTGAGGCATAGGCATTTGGTCGCTTTATTTGGTGTTTGCACTGAGAGGGACAAGAGGATGTTAGTCTATGACTTTATGTCCCATGGGAGTCTCATAGATCTTTTATACAATAAATATAAGGAGCCTCTCTCTTTGGAAGTGAAGGCTAGAGATTCGCACTGGTGCTGCCAGGGGGCTGCAGTACCACCACAGTAATGGCATCATTCACAGGGATGTGAAGACAACCAACATTCTGGTTGATGAGAAATGGGATGCCAAAGTTGCTGTTTTTGACGTATCCAAGGTGAGTGCTGATAACGAAACCCATTTTAGCACACATGTGAAGGGCACAAAGGAGTCGAACTCAGGAGGAAGGGGGCCACCAATTGCAAAGGCAAAGGGGAATAGAGCGCCCCTTCCAAAACAGAGTTTGTTGCATCAGGATCCTGATCTTTCCCATGGGATGAAGCATCGACCAGGAGGAGGATGGCGTGTGGCCCTGACAGAAGTTGGAATCCCATTGTTGGGCCGTGTTAGGAGGCCGATCGCGCTTGAGCAGTTTGTGTGCAGCCATCTCTAGATGCATAAACCATGACCAGAAGGGAGGAAGGGGTTGCACAGTCATTTGATACATGAAGCGGCAATGCCTTCTATGGTAGTAGATTATGCAGTAGCTATGGAGATGACTCCGGCAGCGGCTGTGGCTCATGTGTTTGTAGTTTTAGAGGACCAAGTAGTGTCAAAACTCCTGATGCTATCTTTGCCGGAATGGCCACATCGAGGCTATCGTAGATGGGCGGCCAGAACGGTTGATAGGAAATTTTCATGAATTTATTTTATTTACATATAGTTTTATAATTTCTTGTAATATCTATAATATTGAACTAAACAGAAAATTGTACTTTCTCCTTCTCTTTCTCTCTGCAACCAAACAATGAAAAGTTTTTAAGAATCCCCTCATTTCCTTTTTTTCCTGGATTCTCTTTTCCTTTCTCTTTCCCTTTCTCCCACTTTCTGCCAATCCAAACATAGCCTGATTATTTAGAGTTTGTTTAGAGGTGGAAGCATGCAAGATTTTTTTGTTAAAGTTGGATATGTTTTTTTAGTGCCGCTACTGGTATAAGATACTTAATGAAAGGGACATTATTGGTTTTTTGGTGCTTTGTAGTTTCTCTTGATGTTGAGTTATTTGTTTTGAAAGGAGAATGGGTCTCTTGTGTCCATGTTTTCTCTTTCAGGAATTAATGCACAAGATGGACACCTAGCAGCTTGGCGCAATGGTGTCAAGCGTCTACTTATGGTAAGTCCTGTTACCATTATTATGGAGTTTAGAGAAAAGTAATATTTTTCTTAAAAATGTGGAAAATGCTCAAAAGACTAGTTGAGCCTTAAAGACTGCGGTTTTGGTGAGGCCCTATATCAATAAGTCAAGCTCCTATGAATTGGACTTGTCCACGAAGTTTTTGAAATAAGAAAACAACATATGGAGATAACACAAGATATGAAGTAGGAAGTTTAGAAGGTGATTTCGTCCTAATTACTCTAAGTTCCTCTTTCTCTTCCCCTTCATTTGGTGGTTCACTAGTATGTTGGACTTTTTGCACTAGGGTGGTAGTTGTGTGTAACACTCGAGATTTTTCATCATATTTTCTTTAAAATTTACAGAAATTTTTTTTGCAACATAACGACTGTAAATCGGGAAAATGACGAATATGAAACCTGTGAAAGTAGTTTATAATTTAAAACATCACACATCAATTTTTTCTATCCAAATTTTTGCTCATTCAATCAAATTTTGTATGTCAAACTAAACATCCTCAGGCGCTACTCAAAAACAAACGTAAAAATAAATTGCTATGATCATAGACTTTAAATACAAATCTCTCGTAGGCATCCCTGAGTGTAAGTCCTTTAACAGTTCACAGTCTAATCCAAATTACAAGCCCAAAAAGTATAAACACTTAAATTCTCATATCACCCAATACATTAGATCGTGGCACACAAAATAATACTCACAGTGAGTCAAGGATATACCTGAGTCAAAGGAAATTAAACCACCATGGAAACGAGCATCCATCTCCAAGAGTTCTCCATCACAAACCTACAAAAGCTTCCCGACCATTAGGGTTAAAAAAATAGGGTAAATGAGTAATACCTAGTAGGGGAGTTTTAAACAATGAACTTAGTAAGTCCATACATAGATGTGTTCATGCAACTCAAATATGAAGCAGGCAGACATATAATAATTATGCTCATATGCATACAATCATGTTAAATGCATATCATCAAACCAATCTTACACATACACTCTTAATTAGAGTCTTACAAACTTACTTATACAATCGTATTTTTATTCATACAACTTACACATACTTATATGACCTAACTTGTACAATCTTACTCGTATGACCTTACTCGTACAATCTTACTCGTACGACCATACTCTTACATATGACCTTATCTAAGGACTCTTGTCTTAAACCGGTTTATATTTAATTTAATTTATTATTTAACGGTTATCGTGTGGTTTAAGCCTTTTCAGATTAAATTTGGTGATTTTCAAAAATAAATAAGGTTTCTAAATATTATAATCAAAATCAACTTCATATTTATGAGTTTTAAGTAAATTTGAGTCAATTCTGATTTTTTGGAAATTTTTGGATTTTTTTCAAAATTTTCAAAAATTAGGGTTTGGCAGGACCCCTGTGGGCCCCACCAACGAATTTGGGAGTTTTGGTCCAAAACATCCCACACATCAAAGGAAATCATTTCAAAAAAATTTAGAATTTGTATGGTCTTAATTACACCTCAAATTACCAAAATACCTATTTTTAATTAAAAATCCTATTTATACTCATAGGTTTAGTTAGGTTTACCCCATTCCTTCCTATAAAAAGGGGCTGAGTCATTTCCAAATTAGGAATAGGCTGAGCGAGGAGATTTGGAACCTAATCCCCAATTAGGCCCAAAGAGGAAGTGATTAGAGGTATGTTCTTCCCTAATCTATGCTTAATCATTAGGGTTTTTCCTAATTATCTCTTAATCTATCTTTCTCCATTGATTCAATCCGATTTTAAACCATTTAATCACTGTATCACTCCTCTATTTCAAACCCTAACCTTCAAAAATTCATTTTTATGTCTCCTAAGCTCTAGATCTAGGGTTTGCTTTATGATTTTTAAGGTTAAATCAAGTTTAGATGTGTATTAATATCAAAATCATGCTTTTGGAAGGTTCCAGAGGTGATTGAAGGTTTTATTCGACTCAAATCAAGTGGAGAGGTAATGGGTTTTCAAATCTCAGCCTTGTTGTGGTAAAAATCTCAATTTTTATGGGTTTTTGCTTGAATGGGTTTCTTGATTTAGCCTTTAATGGTAGATTTATGAAATGTTAATCTCTTACCTTAATTTCTTAGGGTTTTACCTTGGAATGGGTTCAATTAGCTTTCTGGAATGTTGGATTTAATTTTGATGGTGTATGAAGCATGGGATGAAGGTTTTAAGGTTCTTCAATAGTGTTTCGGTTTTGAATTTCAAAAGGAAGAAGAAGGCCCGAACTGTTTGTTGGCGATCGATCGGGCCAACTGGCCGATCGATCATGCCGTTCGAATGGCCTGCTAGGCCGATTGATCGGATACTACAGTTCTGTCATTTTTTATTTTTGATGCTAACTTCGGTGTTTTTACTCTAATTGATGATTCTAATATTTATGGGAAGTGTTTTATGTTTGAATTAAGCTACTCGAAGGGTGTAGAATTGATGATGGAGATTTATGAAGTATACTTAAACATATGTTAGGTGGTCTTATATGTTGATAGTATACATGTTAATATTGAATTACCATGAATCTCTGGATGATGGAATTCTTATGATTAGAACAAGTTTTCTAGCAGGGACATTACATGGTAAAGGATAAGATATGTTATCTTATAATGAGAATGGATTGTGGGTGAATGATGTTATTATATTATGGCTTCATGTGTAGAATAATCATGCTTGTGGAGTTGAGCATTTGATTTCTCATGAATGGATTTAAGGTTTATGATAGACTTCACCCTTGATTTCAGATTAGTAATCGTGATTTAAATGTGTTAAAGCATGTGTGTATTGCTTTATGAGTTTATGTCAAAACATTGGTCATGTGCTTAGGATATGCATGAATACACACGTGTGGGAAATTTATTATGAAATCGTAGTTGTTTATGATTTGAATATGATGCATGTGGGGACTGATGGGAGCACGTTCCATGTGTTGGAATTTACGTAGAGATTTTTCACGGACGTATCATGTTGCATGCATCATTAAACGGATTTCATGAACGAGACTTTACCAATGTTTGGCCGTGTTTGATCGATCGGATGCAATGGTGTGAGATTGTGTGCCGGATTAATTGATCGTTGGTTTAATCGGAACTTGGCTAGTCCGAAATGACATGATTTCTATATGAGTTCCTATGTGGAACATGGATACTTCCCGGGTTGAGTTGAGTTGTGTATTTGTCTTCCGGATGAGATTATTCAGATTGTCATCATGACCCTGAGAATCTAGAGTGGTACGCCTTCGTGCACCGGCTGCCACGTGTTCTAGGGTTCCCTGTGTGGGAATTCGGGCTCTCCCCCACCACAGGAGATGTCTCTGGGCGAAGACACCTGCTCAAGGATCTTTGTAAGGATCGGACATCCTTGTCCAGGATCATCCTAGGTGAGCAGACTTAGGGGCTGACTTGTCGCCCCCCGGGATTTTGGAAGCATAAAAATTTTCTTTTCACAAAAATATCAGAGTTTACCCAAACCTGCGACTGGAGCCGCTCGCCTTATGCGATAATATATAATAATTTCCCCAAGAACCACTCTCTGTGTACAAACACACAAGAGAAAAATAATGAGTTCTTACTCATTTTGGTGCAGTTAATATCCTTGAAATCACATTGTCAAAACTTCGGAATAGGCCCTTCTACCCGCACAGTAAGCTTCATCGAGTCCTGCAAAGTCTGGGGGATGGTGAGTATTTTAAAATACTCAGTAGGGAAGTTTATACGATCATGCATGAATAAACACATGGCAATTTCACATCACATATCATATATAATATTTTTCATGAAACATGGTGTGCCTCTCACTCAAAACCACCCCTAGTGTTTCTTCCTATGTATCGAAGATGCTTCTACGATTTGCAAGCTCTCACGGCTCGCTACAAATGTCCCAGACATATATATTAATAATAGGAATTTGTTGCGGATACAAAGCAGCGACCTCTTGCTCCTCCACAGATAATCTCAAAATAATTTGTGCTTGTGGATAGAAGAGTCACCCGTGCTTATGGGGTGCCGGGATCTAGAGAGTAGAGAGTTTTCCCATGATACTCTCTACCCTAGTGCACGTAGCCTTGATAGTTGCCCTTCGTTAGGGGTGAATCAAAGGTCTTGCCCATCGTTAGGGGCTCACCATGATAAAATAGGTACGTGCATCCGATTTCGAACCGGATTAATTGTGCCCTTAACTAGTCAACGGAGGTCCATCGGGACATCTAATAATAGCTCCAGACAACCAAAACACTCATGAGTCTTAGACTCATAGTCTTGAGTCCCAAACTCATAATCTTGAGTCCTATACTCAATTAAAATATCCTAGAGTTCCCAGACTCCAAAAAGGGTTGTTTTCTTTTAAAACATTCTATCCCAATGTTTATCATTTTGAAAAACCCTAGCTCTGCCTCTACAAACCATGGGAGCATCACTATCAACGACTACAAAGGCAAGGGTGGTTGCTCATTCCAATGAGACAGTTACCCCTTCTTTGTCCCGCTTCAGTGACTCGATCACCATGCTTATACGCCTTTTCAAAAATAATCTTGAGAATCCTCCTTTCAACAAGGACGAATCCTCTAAAATCATCTTTCAAACATAATGTATTCATTCGCCATGAAAACAATGGTGAAGCTAGTTTTTCTCTATCTCACACGCTCTAATGTGTATAATTTATATCAAAATCCACGGATAAACATTCGATCAAACTATTACATATGAGGCAATCGTAAAGCATACAGTATATAAAACATATCTACTTCTAGCAGAAAATCATTCGACTAATCGAATATACATAATAGCATTATAAACATACGATATATAAATCATATTCTATCTCAACGATTAACCATTCGACATATCGAATATATGTGTAGAAATCATAAATCATAACTTGAAAAATAATCTCTAATGCATAACATGCGAGAGTCATATAAATAATAAGTTAAAAACACAACTAAAGTTTATAATCATGTCATAAGAAAGGATAAAAGCCCCTACCTCACTCTCTGCGTGAGTTTGAAACCGATAAACCGGACACCATGAAATTGGATGTCCACTTGTGAGGTTCTGGAGGTCTCCAACTAGGAAAATAATCCCACCATGATGTCCAGTACACTTGATTTAGGTAAGAATGCCTCTTTAAAGGAATAAAATGGACTCATATCGACTCAAGAAACTCTTTTTCCATGCACGTAGGCTACGAACAGAACCTCCCCTTGACTCAGAGCGCTTTTCTCTTTCCGTGCCTGTAGGCTATGGACAGAACCTCCCCTTGGCTTGGGACACTTTTCTTACGACATGCCTGTAGGCGATGGACAAAATCTCCCCTTGCCCAGAGACACTTTAACCCTAACGCGCTTGTAGGCGGCGGACAGAACCTCCCCTTACCCCAGGATGTTTCCACCATATAGGGTCGCTAACTTGATGAATGAATGCTTCCATTGCGTAGAACACCATTGATTTAGCTAAGAACATTTTTTGAATGGAATAAAATGGACTCAAAAGGAGTTAGTAACGAAGAAAAGAAGTTTTAGAATGTTTTTGAAACGAAGGAGGATCGGGTTTATACAGAGATTGGAGAGTGACGCGCGTCTGACGCATGTTTGACACATGTCTGACATGTAACTGATGCACATTAGACACACATCAGTCTTCTGACAAACGCGTGACGCGCATCGGATTTCTGACGCACGTCAGATTTCTGGCGCGTTATTTTTTTTATTTTTTTCTCGTTTTCAGAATTTAAAAACACGATATCTTTTTACCTTGAAGTCGGAATCACACGTTCTTAGTATCGATGGAATCATATCGACGAGCCCTTTGAAACTAAACCTCACATGGGTAGATGATCTCACTTTTTCAAAGTGGGTCCTGCCCATGTGGCACACTTCCCGATGTCATAACTTTCACTCCCAACCTCCGTTTCGTGTGTTCTTAGGTTCGTTATGCTCGTCTCACCAAGCTCTATCACACCCAATAAAAACTCTCCAAATGTTTGCCTATAAATAATTTAAAATAATTAAAAACTCATAAAATATTTTTATTAGAGGCAAGAAATCATACCAAAAATTCGCAGTCGTTACATGACTACCCTGACATTTTATATTTCCTATGTCGAAATCAGACTATGTCTCGCCTTTGTGGCCCTGACTATGTCCCTTCTGTGTGGCAATGCTTGTATTTACTCCTTGATGGAGGCATTCACCATTTGTGATGATGCATGTGTATTATGAATAGTATGCCCAGGATTGCACGGATTTAGGGACATTTTGACACATGTGATTTGGAGTTATTATGTATGATTGTGTATCATGTGTTTGACATGTTTGTCATGCAGGGTGAATGAGGATGTAATAAGAATACATAATCTGAATCGTTTCATTGAGACACTATTATGTAGGCTTATACTATATGAATGCATGATCTGAATCATGTGAATGAGACACTATTATGCAGGTTTATGTGATATGTCGCATAATCAGGAAGTGTGTGAAAGACCCTTCTCATGCGGTTTATATTGTTATTATGCTTGATTTGATTAGATGTGAACCATTACCTATGTAGGAGGGATGTTAGGTGATAACTTGATCATTTATGCCTTGACTTGATATGTGTGTCATATGCATGCTAGCTCTTATGGTTATGGATAAATAGGGGTTTGGTAAGGGAATAATCAGAAAAGGGTATACCATGTCAATTATGGATCTGAATTGCTATCTTGTCATACCTTGATGGTTTTCTAATTATTGTCATTGAATTCAAACCATTACTGGCTTTTGTACTCACCCCGTTTTGTGTTTTGTTTTGGGGTTGCACGACATGATGTGCAGACGCGTAGGATACATTATACAAGGGACGCTATGAGTACTCATGGGATTAGTTTTCATCACGTTCTGATGGCGTTTTACTTTCTGATTTTCATCTTTTTGGATCTTGAGAATTCTATATGGTGGATTATGTATGTTACTAGTGTTTACTTATTGTTGTTGGATGCCTTTGACCTTTTCAGACTTTGAGCCATGTGTGGGCTCCAAAGATTATGATGTGGGTTATGTGTGAGGATGTTTATGATGGGTTAGTTTCATCCTCTATATCCTTATTATTCTTGTTCAAAGGAAGTGAGGTGCGCAACTCCATTAGTTGAAACACCCATATGAGGGGCTAAGTCTTTCGCAAATTCGATAATCTCTTTCCATTCCGTCACCCCGCGCGCTGGACCAGCCCTTGGACCGGGTTCAACTCGGGTTGGGCGGTGTCGGGGTGTGACACCTTATTCGTACAACCTTACTCTTAGAGTCTTGCTCAGAAACATATACTTACAGTCTTGCTCAGAAACTTACGCTTATAGTTTTGCTCATAATCATACTCTTACAGTCTTACTCAGAAACTTACGCTTACTCAGAAACATACGTACACACTCATATAGTCGTACACATACTATCGACCACTGAAGCTCATTACAACTAATAAGCTCCAGCGTCGAAATAGAAAGGAAGGTCATTGTGTCATCACCTTAACTTCCGAGGAGTGACTATATGCCATGGACTTTTTCGAAGGCAATGCACACTAATGCTCATGGGGCACAAGATCAAATATGTAAAAGCAGTTCAACCTAAGTGTGCAAATATAAATGCCTACATATTAGGGGTCATACAATTGCCCACACTTTAGGGGTCTTATAGTGGCAGTGCCACTCATGGGCAGAAATCATACAGTGCCACTCTTGGGCAGAATCATACAGCGCTCTTAATAGAGCATCATACATTTGGGGCTCATTATAGTACACAGACAACATCCCACAAGATAAACATCATGGAAAGACATGAAAAATTCTAAGTTGTCTCATTACCGGCTAGCTCAAACACAAAACTTAATTCGTCGAAACCCTCAAGTCTCAAACTCACAACGCTATCATTAGCTTTACTTATAATTCAAGTTTGAATTAAGTTATGCGGTATAATTATGCCACAAAAGCTCTCAAACATACAGTTGTTCATTGATCAAACTAAAGTTGAGCCCCATCCGAAACCCTAGTTCATCAGGGCAGCAAACTTTACTTAACCCATCCATCTCATGATCATAACTCACCATACCACAAATCCTTGCGGTCTTACATACCCTGCTATCCACCTCATTGCCAAATCATCTTACACAGACATCATCAAACGAAGCTCCTCACTAATTATGCTCACTGTTCACTTCATAATATGTACGTTGTGCTTGTACAATTATGAAGTACTCTTACTATTTGACAATTTCCCAACATATGCTGCAATGCAAACTGGTTCATTCCAATCCTAGCCCGCCAAACTTACATCATTTGTCTTCCATCATATGGCCACACATCTACAACAAATCCATATCAAACCCTCTGTCACCTCTTATCGTCCATCACCCATACTTTTGCCCACACACACATACACATCCATATATCGCATAGGCATATAGCCCTCATATATATGTATGTTCATCACACATACCTATAACATACACATACTTCCATACATAGCTTACCAACATACTCGCTAGCCATCACTAGCACACACATAATCCACATACATTAGCTAACCAACGTATTTGCTAGCCATCACTAGCACATACATACACATCCATACATGTAGCTTACCAACATACTTGCTAGCCATCACTAGCATATATACAATCCACATATGTAGTTTACCAACATACTCGCTAGCTATCACTAGCACACACATACATCAACCATACTTAGAGCTTACATGCATGTCATAGCCGATGATTAGGCGGCACAAATGTGGCACCTAAACCCTAAAACGCACGCATGGTCACATGCACATGCAGCCAAAAAGGGCCACTCAAGGGGGAGAGGGGCTGGACAGTGGCAGCCCAAGGCCCAAAAGGGCGATAGGGCTAAGGCCCTAGTGGCGACCCATTTCGGACGGAGGTGTAATCGGGCCAAGTGGGGATGGCCCTCATTGTCGCTGAGCCGGGGCAGAGCCCACGATGGCCAAATGGCCCACGGCTCTATAATGGCAATGACCTAAGACGCACTCAAAGCGTCTAAATGGCTGGAAATGGAAAACACGACATAGTAAAAGTGGAACAGTGAGGCGGAGGTGGAACCAGACGGAGGAGAGGAGAGGAGGGGCCACAGGAAATCAATCCAACCACACATGGAGTGGAGGGATGGTGGCCAACAAAGGTGACAAAATAGACATCTGATGGCCAAATTTGTTTTGGCACAGTGAGAAAGAAATAAAAACAAGGAAAGTATGGTGGAAGCCCTGGCTAGCGTCTATGGGTTCTTGGCGGCCGGACAAAGATAAGTCCAGTGGAGGGCGGCAGCAAACATCAGCAAAATCGCCCCAGGTGGCTCAAAAATGAATTTCAAATGTGAGAAAAATCTAGACAAAAATTGGTACATCGTGAATGAGCAAGGAGAGCATAGCGGCGGTCCTTGCCGGTACCAATGGACTCGTGTCGGCAAGGTGAAGTGGATATTGGCAAGAACCAGCAGAATCCGATGACGGAGGAGGTACGACGGAGTGACAAGAAACTCTCTCGGGCTTCTTCTCCACTCTCAAAACTTCTGGATGTCCCATAAAGAAGAGGTACTAGACACGGCTCTTTTGAGCCGTGATCCACTTTATATTTTTTTCTTTTACGTCCTCATCATGCGTTAACCTCTTGTTTACACATCATATATCCAAAATTCATGCCAAAAGTATATGTCGAGGCCCGCAGCCTACGACTAAGTTCCATACCTGACTCTACGAGTATAATATTGAGGTCAAATATGTAAATATAAATACGCCGAAGCGTCACATTTTTTCAGCTAAAAATAATTAAGTAAATAACAAAAAATTTATAAAAAACAGTAGAAAAATAAAAAAACATTACATTGTGTCCCTTGATGTAGGCGGTGAATAAGGCTCTTGGGGGATCCTTTAATTTTATATTTGCTCCCCAAATTTTGAGTTAGTTTTGAAAATATTTAAGGATTGGAGAAACATGAATCATCTTCTCTCAAGCATTATTTTTTTCTTGTTATTATTGGTCTAGTTTTGTATATTTTCTCCGTTTTACTGTCAATCATTATCAATGTCAACTAATATTCAATAGTTGTTCTAATTATGCAGGTTAGGCACTCAAGTATCTTGTCTCTCATAGTTATGAGGCTGAGACGTTTGATGGCTCTAGTAAATAAGGTTACAATTTACTTGTTACCGAGCTTGTCGATTGTCAAATAAAATCTCTACCGCTCTCCTGCTTCGGAATGGCTGCCTCATCGGGTTCACAATTTACTGGTTACCGAGCTTGTCGATTGTCAAATAAAATCTCTACCGCTCTCCTGCTTCGGAATGGCCGCCTCATCGGGTTCAATCATGGACGTTGGACTAATTGTGAGCTGATGCCCCGACACCTCGAACATGACCCGTACACAGAACCAGGGGCGTCTTCTACTAGCCGTATTGGCAATTTGCGAACGGCCCAGTAAACCAGAAAACACTTCCCCACCACAAAGCCTGCAACTTGGCCAGTCATGGCTTCTTCCCTGACCTCCCTTTGCACTCAGGCCCCCTCCGCCTTCATCCGCATCCACCGCCACTGCCTCCTCAGCTTCTACTCCCTCTCCAAGCCCCACTTCTCTGTTTCTTCTAAGCTCCCACCTTCTTTTGCCCCCCTTCCCAAATGGGTCTCCCTCACTCTCTCCCCACGTTCCTCTGAATTCCGCTTTTCCCTTCCTGTCAAGACCCATCTTTCTATACTGGTTCCTGTCCCTCCATCTCACCGGTTCAACACCCAGGCGGTTGCAGCCTCCGACGTCGATCAATAGTAAGTTTGCTTTCCGCTTCTTCCACGGTTCTTTTGTTTAGATTACAATTGAATGAATTATGAGCCAATTTGATTTGTTACATGTCTTCTGCCGCATTGATATATCCATAATTTCATTTCAACTTGTCTCATAATTTGTATAATAATGTAATAGACACCAGTCACCATTTCAGGGCTTTGAACACATTGATACAGATTTTGAGAATTTTTTTGTGCTCAAATTTGACTGGCTGAGGTGAAATTGCTATAGTTAAAGCCTAGCTTACCTAGATATTATGTATTGCAATTTTGAAGATTGAGGTCATGGGTTCTAACTTGTTGCAGGGTTGGGTTCACTACAAAAGACTGAAAGACCTATTTGGAAATGGATATTTGTTGTAGGTGGGGAGATGTGGAAACAACAAAGAAAACTAGTTAGCTGTGACTTCTCCACCAAGGTCTTGAGGGACTTCAGCTGGGTAGTTTTTCGAAGTAATGCTGCAAAGTTTGGTCTTTTGGTTGCACAGGCAGCAGTCACCAACTAGACGTTAGAAATTCAAGAGAGTTCGAAACTTGCAAAACCAAAAAAAGAGAAGGGAAGATAAGCGCCCAACTCAATTCTCATTAAGTCACTACTTTATTATTGGGTATTTTTTTGCAGGAGTTGTTCATGAAATCAACAGTGGATTCAATTTTCAATGTGGGATTTGGCACAGATTTGGACAGCTTTTACGAGTCAAGTGAAGATGCCATCAAATTTAGCAAGGCCTTTGATGAGGCCAATGCTATGACCTTTTATAGGTATGTAGATGTATTGAAGCCAAACGATTTCTCAATATTGGTTCCGAAGCTAAACTCAAGGAAAACATTAAAGTAATCAATGACTTTGTGTGCAAGCTAATCCATTCAAAGATGAACCAATTGTCCTCCAGGACATGGTAAGCTAGAAACAATTTCTGGTTTCTACTTGTCTTTGCAATGCATGACAAACAAAAAAGTTGTTATTTGATTATTCCCCGCCCCCCCACCCCCCACAAATAATGTTTCATTTCTCTGACCTCTTTTATTTTTTGTCTTTTTTTTTTAATTATATCCTTCTTATAGTTACTATGACTGTTTTTTTTGCATTTTGAGTGTTCATTCTCAATGTTTTCTTTTTGGGGATAAAAGTCACATCTCGAGTTGAGTCAGTTGACCTGGCTTGATGACTTGAGCTGATAAATTTTGAAAAAATGTCAAGCTTATAAAACTAAAGAAGATAGTCGTGTCTAGCTCATTTCTTGTAGGCAAATTGCATGGTTTGTTTTTGCATCTTTTTTTTTTACCAGTTAGATTGTCACTCCCTTTGGCCCTTGCGGCAATAATAGGGACTACCTCTTTTTGCTAGAGAATGCCATGTTTAATATTGGTAATAAACTTGAGCTTCTCTATTACATAAATAAGCTAGCAAAATAAGAAATCAACTAGATATTTTATATGAAGTTTGTTGATACTATCTGCGCTGGATTACTTTGATTTATTTGAACGTTCCAATTACTCATTAAGGACATTTTGGCCATTTTCATTTGATAATTACAACTTTTTGCTTCTTATGGATGTTTCTCCATCAATTGTTTACAACTACATGTAAAATTATATAAGTCATTCAGATGACTTGGTAATAGAGCTTGCTAATGAAGTAAGGAAGATATTAGGGCATAAGGGAGGAATAATCAAGGAAAAGAAGCCTCTTATGGGGGTGCATGTATCCTTGTTACATATCATTCTTTTATAAGCTATTATTATAGACTTGTCATTTACCTCTTTGAACCTTAGAAGAAAATGAGTGGAATGCACACTAGAAAGAATTGATTGAAATGGAGACTCACCTTCCCCTTTTTATTGTTTCTTTCTAATAGAGAGTAATCTTTGTGAGGATGTTGTATTCTCAAAGAGATGCTTTTTTAGCTACAATTTCTCAAAGAGAATGCTGACCTTTTGGCAATAAATGTATAGGCAGCTAATTTTACACAAGAGTGAGATGAAATTGATCTCTTTCTCCTTTCAAAAGAAAGAGTGGCTCATTGTCTCTTTACTGCATTTCCCCTCCTACAACAAGGCATTGTAGGTATGGTCAAACATAGCCATCGTCATGTCATAGCCTGGCCAGCCATGGTCGAATCTGACCAAGTCATAGACTCCCCAACCATGGCCAAATTTGGCCAATATGCGGCCATGGTAGCCTTACTAGGTTGGCATCATGGTTGGCCAGTCTAACCATCAAAGCTACAACCGTAGCCTCATGCTAGAAAGTTACATAATCAACCACCACCTCAGGGATCTCATTGTGTATAACTGCATAATTAACACCTCTGCACTTGTAAAAGACCAACAACCAAGATAATAACAATAGTAGCATTCAACAAATGCCTCTACAGACACTTCACTTAATTTTCTTCGGGAGCGAAGAAAATTTTCTTCATTGAAATCAATGGCTTCCACATGCAGCTCAAAGGAATTAAGAAATTTAGCTTATAATGTTTGCAACTTAAAGTAAAACTTCTTGGAACCTAAATGTACTATGAAATTAGATAAAATCAACCTCAAAAAATGGAATCCCTTTTTTCTGGCCGAACATCTTAAAGAATAAGAGATAGAAATCTTAGCTAGCCGAGGAAAAGCAGGGTCAAACCTAACAAGAGAGAAGAGCTCTCCATGATCGGAGCTGTGGACGGATGCCTAGATTCACTTAACCTTGGTGGCTAAGCAGGCCAAACTTCCAGGTTCTCCTCCTCCTCTACGGGTGGCCCTTGTCTACCGCCGAATCGGAACATTGACATTAATGACTATTGCTATAAGTATGAAATCTAAAAAAATTTACTGATTTCGTCATTTAAAAGGAAGAAATTTGAAAATAAAAAGCCAAGTAGGTGCCAGCGTATTTTCTTATGTATGGAATTATTTTGAGAATTATTTTCTTCTCTCCATAATTTTGGTAATTATTTATTTTTTTAATATTATTTAAATAATTTCTTCCACATATTTTTGTATGGAATTCGTAAAAATGTTTTATGCATTTCATGACAAAAAGACGTGACCATGCTATATAACATGCGTTTATGTAGCATGGTCACGTATTTTGGTATGGAATTCCTGTTAGGATTAATGTGTTCTAGAAATCATATGGCAAATAATTATCTAGCAAAAAAAAACATAAAAGCAATAAATAGTTGAATTGCCTCTTTAGAGGAAGATATTTTTTATACTCCTTATCATGGAAGGCCGTATCGGCCGATACGGGTGCGTATCAGCCGACACAAGTATGATACGGGGGGCGATACGTCCCTCACAGAAAAAATTGATACATAACGGTTGTATCGGTCGTACTGTATTGATACGACCGATACATATCAATACCCTATTTAAAAAATATTTTTTTATTTTAAAATTTTTTTAATTAAAAAATAATTTGGTTTTTGAAAAAATAAATTTTCTTAAAAACAAAAACACAATTCAAACCCAACTTCTTTAAAAGTTTAAATTTTTGTTATATTAAAAAATAATATTTTAAAAGTTATATGAGATCAATAGGGGTAGGTCCATGCAATTTATATAATTATTTTTTTACATATAATGCTCCATAAATATATATTTATTTAAACATATAACTTAGACTCATATTAAGCATATTATTTATTTTTAAAATAAATTAATTTTAAAGTACTTAATATGGGAAAGAATGAGCAATAATTTGCATGGGACGAAGAGCATAATGGTGTATAGTTCTAAATGAACTAATTTTAGAATACCCGTATCAATTGATACAGCACTAGACGGTCTTATTATGCTCTAAAAGAAGTATTATAATGATATATTATTAGTTATAATATTTTTTTATGTTTATAAAAGGGCTTATACCCGTTTCGGCGCATACCAAGCGTATCATCGGCGCGTAGTCGTATCCATAGTCATCGATACTCTTATTCATATCGATACGGCCTTCTATGCTCCTTATTTATATAGCCCCACTGGAATATACGGGAGTCGTGTATATATCTAGAACATTGAAGATTAATACAAAAATTTGCTTAACCTCCTTATTCTCAGCCTATCCCCATTTGGTAAATAATTAGGGGTTTTTTTATAATAAGGTTTGTAGGCTGAGAATTGAATTATTGAAATAAAAAATAGGTCAAAGCCTTAAGTGACCATTCAAGTGAATATTTGACTCAAAAATGAATTTAATTATAACGAAGCTCACTTAGACAAACCAAAAGAAGGTTGGCATCCAAAATGGGTAGCATGCCATCCCACGCAGATGTGGATCCCACAGTGGGGCCCACTTTTTTAACCAAAAAAATACCTTTAAATAAGTAAAAATTGGGTGAATCAAACTTGACATTAATATTCTTAAAATAAAATTAGGTCTTAAAAAATTTATAATTAAACTAATGTATTATCCCAAAAATTAAATCAAATCTATAAATAAATAAATTCATATAATTAAAAACAAAATAAATTAGAGATCTCATAGCTCTAATTTTTAAAGGGAAAATGATTTTAAATAACATCATTGTATAAAATGTTATATTGACTAAAAAAAGTCTTTGAAACTTAACCCTTCTTCTTATAAGAGTCATGATTAAAAGTCTTTTAAGTTATTTTTCTTTCTCATCCAAATAGGCTTTTAATTCACACATAACTTAAAAGGGCTGGGGTGGAGCTAAGAAGTTCCCAAGAGGGGGCAGAGTCAAGAAGTTCCGCTGTATAAAGAGAGGAAAAGAGGGCAGGGGCAGGGGGAAGGACAACTCAAATATTTTAGGGGGGGTATAGCTATTTACTCATGTACATCCTTCAAAGATTTCCAAAAATTTGGGTCCGTCGTGGGTGGGTGGGTAGGTGGGGGCAATTGCCCCTCCAGTCCTTAACATGGCTTTGGCACTATTAAAGAGGAGAGCTTATCTAGTCCATTTCATAAGTTAACGTTGTGCATAGGTTAATTTACTGTTTAACATGTTCTAACAATTTCAACGTGTATGTAAAAAATTTTAATTTAATTTATATGTCAAATAATAAATAGACTTATGTACAAACATAAGGTAGAACCATTCTACTATTTGTCAATGCCGCTTGAGAAGAGGCGCGATGTGGTCAAAGATGGTGATTAATGGCGTATAGACTTATAAATTTGGTGCAAAGAAAAGTCATGATAGTTGTCTAAGATAAAAGAAATTGAACGTGTGTATTATGACTAAAACCCCATTACCAACTCACATAGGGCTCCATATATAAGTACATCAGTGCCATTTTTATGCCACATTTGGTGCCCGTTAGTGCCCAAATTGGTCATAGAAAACTGGTCTGGAGAACATTTTGGAAAGATTGCGCCAGGACCCTGTACTTGCGAAGAGAGAGATCTCAGTCAATTCTGGAGGCGACCCTTTATCTTTTCTTGTGCAGAACACCAACTGAATCAGTAGCTGGTACACACCTACCAAGTCGAAGCTGCTAAGAAAGAGATGCATTGAAAATTACCTTCTTAACCCAAAACATAGCAGCTCAAACCAGCACTAGTCAACTAACCCTCTAATAACTTGGCATCAACTTTCTATAAATTATTTTGATCTGCCTACTCCATCTCAGCTTACTCACAAATCTGGTTTGCAATGTCTTCATTAGAGGTCCATCGCATCTCAACAGACATAATCAAGCCTCATCCTCCATTGGAGGGCAAAGACTCCATCAGAATAGACTTACCCGCATTCGATCTCGCCATGCTCTCCGTCCATCACATCCAAAAGGGCCTCCTCTTCGACAACCCCCCGCCGTCGCCGACCCCCCTCATCGATCGCCTCAAACACTCCCTCTCCCTTGCTCTTGCCGCTTTCTACCCTCTCTCCGGCCGCCTGGTGACGGAATCCATACCGGCTATTTCTACAGCTTGCAATCCTCAATCGCGTGTTTTCATCGAATGCAACGGCGACCATGGAGCCGAGTTTATACTCGCGGAGGTCAACATGTCGATTTCGGACGTGACCAGCCCGGTCGATGTGCCGGGCATAGTGCAGTCCTTCTTCCCCTACAGCGGAGCCGTCAACCACGACGGGCACTCGATCCCCCTCCTCGCCGTTCAGGTGACCCAGCTCCGAGATGGGGTGTTTATTGGGTGTAACTTCAACCATGCGGTGGGTGATGGCGCTTCCTTCTGGGCCTTCTTCAACGCCTGGGCTGAGATCTCTCGGACCCAAAAGCTGTCTCGGCCGCCAGTCCTCGACAGGTTCTTCTTTGGTCTCCAACCCCCTCTCCTCCTCCCCTTCTCCCACCCTGACCAATTCGTCCGAAGGTATTCCCCTCCTCCCCTCAGGGAGAGAATGTTCCATTTCTCTTCAGACGCCATGAAAAAGCTAAAAAGGATAGCCAACGCCCACCAGACCAGCGTCCCGGAGACGTCTTCTTTCCAAGCCCTGAGCGCCCTCGTCTGGAGAGCCATCATAAGGGCCCGCCTCTTCCCGGCGGAGCAAAAGACCACCTGTCGGCTGGCCGCCAACAACCGGGCAAGGCTGCGCCCGACTCTACCCGAGGAGTACTTTGGCAACTGCATTCATGCGCTCGGCACGACAACCACTGCCGGTGAGCTCCTGTCGCGGGACCTGGCGTGGGCAGCTCGGCGGTTGCACGAGACCGTGTCCGGCCACAATGACACGGTGATACGAGGGGCGGTGGCGTCGTTGGCAGAAGCGCGTACTGTGTACCAGCTGACCATGTTCGATCCGTGCAGTATTATGATGGGGAGCTCGCCTAGGTTCGACATGTACGGGTGCGAGTTCGGGTGGGGGAAGGCAGTGGCGGCGAGAAGTGGGTTTGCGAATAAATTCGACGGGAAGGTGTCGGGGTATCCCGGGCGGGAAGGCGGGGGAAGCGTGGACTTGGAGATTTGCCTTCCAGCGGAGACGATGGGACTGATTGAGGTGGATGAGGAGTTCATGGAATTTGTTTCGGCTAACTAGTCTCACTCTATGGAATTCCTGCTCAAAATACAGATTTTGATTTCCAAATCAAAACATTGGAAACATCTACTGTAAGTTTATTTACTCAACCAATTTCCTGGTTACTCAACAGCAATAGTCAGGTTTTCTACCCAACATAAAGATTCTGACTGCGAATTTTGTGTTTTTGATCGGCCTTGTAATTGGACTGTCATTCAATGCAGACCATTTGATAGCTAGATGAGTGTCATTTAATGTAAGAGGTTATTCTAAGAAACAATTTCAAAATGTTTAAATTAATATGAAATAGCATGGAGAATAGAAGTTACTACCCTTACATGTGCGGTGCCTATATAAAAATAATATTTTAATATTTAAAACCCACATATAAAATTCACACATGAGTTTTGTTTGGCAAGAGAAGTGAGCCTAAACTTTGTGTGAGGTCCATTTGTAAAGTTTAATTAAAACTTTTGTGTGAATTTTTGTGGTTGTTTTTATCATAGGAATATCACTCTCTATAAAAATATATAAGAGATTTTTTCATATTATTTGGCCTAAGATTAAAATATTATATATTTTTTATTTTTATAAAATATATTCAATAGTACCTAGGCTTATACAATATTTTTAAAAAATTAGACCAAAATATCCCTCTAGTAAGGGTTAAGGTTTAAAATCATGTAAACCAATTACTATGACAAATAAGCAAAGAGGCATTGGCCTACCTCACCTTATTGAAGATCTCTCTTATATGATTTTTGTCTAAAAATTTCTAACTACATAAGTTATTTATCTCTACAAAGGAGATCATGATGAGACTTGTAACTTTAAAAAATGAATCTTAGGCGACTTTCCGAGGAAAACTATGTGGATGCTGAAGAATGACACTATAAAATAGTCATGATAGCCTCTTACCTTACTATGTAAAGAGGGACTATAGTATGGTTTTTTGTATATAAGTTTTATTTTTTGAACTTCTTATGTAAGTATATACACGATCGTAGAAGCTTTCATCCTTGACTTGATTAATATTTCTATCAATAACACATATTGGCAATTATCGTGAATATCATGTTTTCAAATACATGCAAAAAACACATTGTGTCATCTTATATACTATCTAGAGCATATCATATTATCAATAAATGTATTGTTCAGATATCGTGTTATCGTATATATGATATGAAATGTATCGTATTAAGGGTCATTGGCTCAAAGAACACACATATCGTATTATTGTTAACACTATATGACAAATATTATATTATCATATATGTAATATGAAACATATGGTATTAAGGGTCACTAACTCAAAGGACACACATCGTGTTATCGTTAACATGCTACGATAAATATTGTGTTATCCCTAATATATGATATCGAGCATATCATGTGGCTCAAAGAACACATATCGTTTTATCATTAACACAATATAACAAATATCATGCTATTGTATATGCGATATAGAGGATATAATCTTATAGGTTGTCGGCTCAAAGAATACATATCGTGTTATCATTGACACGATATGTGATATGGAGCATATCGTATTATAAAAAAATATGTATTGTTGACATATCGTATATGTGATATGAAGTATATCATATTATCAATAACATGTATTATTAACATATTGTGTTATCATATATACGATATGAAACATTTCATATTTTGGGTTATTGGTTCAAAGAACATATATATCGTATTATTGTTAACAATATCTGGTGAATATCGTGTTATTGTATATGTAATATAAAGCATATTGTATTATCTGCAATATGAAGGATATCATATTATGGGTTGTTTGCTCAAAGAATATATTATGTTATCATTAACATGATATGGTGAATATTGTATTATCCAACATGTGATATGATGCATATCATATTATCAATAATATATACTATTGACGTCGTATAATCATATATGTAATATGAACAAAATCGTATAATGGGTCTCTACCACAAATAACATTGTGTTATTATTGACACAATATGACACATCATATAATCAATAAAATGTATTATTGACAAATTGTATTATTATTGATGCAATATGAGCTACATCATATTATGAGTCACTTTATCTATTATGCTAGAGGATGAGTCACTAGTACTGAGAAATGAAGAGTGTTTTTCTACCAAGAAAGCTTTTGTCGAGAAAAAAATGAATAGATGAGAATTTTACCACCTCCGCCACTTGCCAGTGAATTGACACTAGTAATCTACTTCTGGTGAGCCATCATCGAAATTCACCACTTATAACACCTCACTATAACGACATCTCCTCACCTCTTTTACTATTTATTAATAAGATAAGAATTTGAGTATGAGTTCATTTATGATTTAAGGGTATATTTGGCATAAACTAAGTCATATAAAAATAAGTGTTATAACCCAAAAAATATGTAATATTTAAATCTCAAATTAGGTAATATAAAAAAACTCAAATATAAAATAACAATGGGCACAACAAAATAGTCATCTATTCTAAACAATGACCACTACAAAGAATAATAAGGAAGCGTTTTTATGTTGTTGACTCATGATGAAACAAGAGTAATCCACATGAAAGCTTATGGGTAGGTATTGCCATTAGGGAGCATAAAAAATATTTTTAAATTATTAATAGAAATTTATATTAATACTTTATTTTTTCTAGTGTACAGGTGTTACTCCACTTATAATTAAATAGCAAAAAGCGACTTTTATGTTGCCCACCTTACTTATTCAATTAAAAGTGGTGTAAAAGTTAAAGGAAAAAGAGTATATATATTATTTTTCATTATTTATGGTTAGTAGTCGTTGGTCATGGTAGTTGGTGAAGAAAATATTCTTTTATTATATAAAAGCCCTGCTAAAAATGGTAACAAAATTAATGGCCTATGTTGCATGAGTAGTGCTATTTGAAAAATCAGCCCACTTCATCATTTTCAAACCCTATATAAAAGCCCACATCAAGGGTTTGAAAATGATGTGGGGCTTATACATAAAGGGTTTGAAAATAATGAAGTGGGCTTTTACATATGTTTTATCACGTCGTGAAAGCATTTTTCACGTTGCATTCCCTTCACAAATATATATCAAGCGGAAATCGGAAACTTGTGGAGATGCCGATTTGCCGGCCCACTCTCCTTTGTCAATAAAAATATCAAGCGGAAATCGGAAACTTGTGGAAATGCTCATTTGCTGGCCCACTCCCTTTTGTCAATAATTGAAAACTCCCAAACCAGTAAAACAAATACGACGATTACTAGAATATCGAGCAGGCCGATAGTTGTCCTCGCCACGGTGTCCGTCGGATTTGCAGCATTCATTAATACTGTTGAGCATGACGGTGTCATTTGAAAATCAGGTGAGATTTAGCAAACATTTTAGTACACCTCATTCGTTGAAAAACTGCCATTCTTGGTCGGCAGATGTACACACCATCTCCTGTTTCAAGGACTTTAGAAATAGACATAGAAAATCGAAATTACTACCCTTATACGTGTTGTGCCTATAAAAATATAAAGAATTTTTTTCATATTACCTGGCTAAGATGAAAATGTTACATATTCTTTAATTTTATAAAAAAATACTCCATAGAACCTAGGTTTATATAATATAATGTCCTTGATTTTTTTGTTATTTTTCTTATTATTTTTGACAAAAAAATGAAACTTCATGACCACCATCAACATGGACAGCGATGGCCCCACCCATCATTTCTAGTACTTTCTGTCAAACAGGTTAGTTTTATTCGTTAAGGTCATGGCCTCTTACCATTAGATTGAGCATCTAGCCCGCAAACCAAGCAATGAACTTGTCTGAAGGTGGACATGCAAACATATTGTGACATTTCTCAAGTGAGCTAACCAGAGGGAGATGCAACCCTTCGATGCACACATCCAACTTAGGTAACTTATACATCAAAATACTTTATTTTAGCTAAGTGCACGCAAAGGTTATTCTATACAACAAGGCCACAAGGCGAGACAACCAACTCTTGGGTCAGAGAGCCCCATCTCCTAACAGACGGGCTCTTGACATGATGATTAGCAACCCAACTAGATTTCATTGTGTTTTGTAGGAGCCGGTCACAAGACTAGACATCATACCAACAACTCAAATATTTCAGCTCAACTAGCATAAGAGATTTCTTATATATTGCCAAAGCGGCAAGTAACCAAAGTGGTTGTATAGGCATGTCCCCTTCAAAGTTTGCCAAACAGCCCTAAAATGCTCTCTATAACAATCCAACGCTATCTTGCGGGAAGGGGACATGCTAATACTCTAAACAAAAAGCTAGCCAATCAAGTGTCCTAACATGGCCAACCATTTGTGCGCTTTGTTGCTTGCATTTTGTGCAATGTTGCACACACATCATGTTCAGCCTTTGATTTTGATTCTTGAGTTTCTACAAGAATTATGACATTTCAAACAAGAAAACCTCTTGCAAGGAAAACCCATTACCTCTATCACACTTGTAAATCCCTTAAACAAGTTTCAACCTCAAGAAATTCTATCTAACAATTAGGATTTTTAGTTAGTCTTAATCAAAATCAATTAATAGACTCAAATCAATTTAAGAACTGATAGATTAAAAACCTAGTTAGGTTAAAAAAATAAATTATGGTTTTAAATCAGAATTAAAAACATAATTTTGATAGAAGGAAACTGTGAATCCAAATTGGAGAAGCGAAGATTGAGATGATTAAGACAAAAATTAAAAGATTAAGGGGAAAACCTTACCTTAAGAAGTATTTCTCCTTTAGAAAATGGGGAAGTGCTTAGCCTTTATCTTATTCTTAGCTTTTTCCCAGTTGGCAAATAGCTAGGGTTTTTCTTTTATATTATGACTTATGGGCTAAGAATTGAATTGTTGGGCTAAAAAATAGGTACAAAACCTAAGTGGCAATTAAAGTACACCCTTGCCTCAAAAACAAATTTGATCATACCTAAGCCCACTTGGAAAAATTAAAAGATAGTTGCCAACCAAAATGGGTAGCGTATAATCCCACATGGACGTGGGTCATATTGCGGGGCCTGCTCTTTTGACCAAGGAAAATAGAAAGAAATTATCTTTAAATAGGTAGAAATTAGTGGAATCAAGTTTGACACTAAAACTCTTAAAATGAAATTTAACCTTAAGAAATTTATAGTTAAACTAACCTATTACTCAAAAAAACATATCAAACCGATAAACAAATAAATTCACATAATTAAAAAGGAAATAAATTAGAGATCTACATCCTACCCACTTTATAGGAATTTTTTCATCAAAATCGCAATTGGCTGGCAGTGAATAAATGAGGATACTTCTCCTTAACTTCATCTTTGTGCTCCCATGTTGCCTCCTCCACATTGTGGTTCCACCAAAAGACTTTCACCAATAGAATCGCCTTATTTCTGATAGTCTTCTCCTTCTTGTCTAAGATTTGCACTGACATCTTGACATATAAAAGATCACTCCTTAGCTCCAACTGCTCAAAATTAAGAACATGGGATGGATCCAGGTCATACTTTCGTAGAAGAGAAACTTGAAACACATCATAAATTTTAGCAAGCTGCGGAGGTAGAGCTAGTCGATACGCCATAGCTCCAATCCACTGAAGGACTTCGAAAGGTCCAATGAACGTAGAAGATAACTTCACTCTCTTGCCAAATTGCATGATGCCTCGTGAATGTGAGATCTTCAAGAAAATATTGTCGCCGACTTGGAATTCTAGATCTCCATTGCTTATCCACATAACTTTTTTTAAAACTTTGAGTGGAATGCAACCACTCCCGAATAAGTCGAATCTTCTCCACTGACTGTTGTACAATCTTTGACACTGTTAGGAGATTCTCTCTGACCTTATTCCAACAAAGAGGAGATCAGCAAAAATACATATATAAGGCCTTAAAAGGAGTCATCTTGATTCTAGCTTGGTAACTATTATTATAGCAAACTCTATCAATGATAAGTGTTGCTCCTAACTACACTTCCACTTGAGAATGCATGTTTAAACTATATCCTCTAAGGTCTGGACATATTCTAATAAGTCCTAACATACATGAAACATGGTCCATTTGTGACAAAAAAATCATATAAGCATGAGTAAAAATATATATACATGGTTGTGTTTATATTTGAACTAAAACATGTGGAACATAGTTTATATATAATTAATGTAACATGCGTAAGTATTCACAATTCATCATGGTCATAATCTATTGGAATCATGGAGTAAACATGAAGAAGTTATCAAAATCCCACTTAAAATTGCGCATATACTCATTTATCCCATACTAGTTAAGTAAATGTTTTTAGCATAATCACAACATATAACTTGTATATTTTAGAAAAACAATAGCAAATAAACTCTAATCAACGTGAAAATTTAAAGAGACCTACATCATAGTCGTATTTATAATATAAATACATATCATATAAAAATAACAACAAAAAATATCTCTTTTGATTTAATTAATGAGACTGTGTAGTTCTTTAAGAATCGCCAACCTTCAAATTTATGACTATTCCATTGACTTATCATACTCTAAACAACTTGAAATTTTTACAGCATGCACATTACACATATCAATCTATCATAAAAATAAGAAACTAAAAATCATATGTTTTCATCCTTAAACATGCTTCTAAACACGAAAATATAGAGCTATTTTACTACATAAAATATGTATTCTAAAAAAATAATAGATACATATTATTTTAAAAAATAAAAAAAATTAGGAATATAATCTAGACATGATAATCTATTTCAAAAAAAATTGAGAGCAAAACTCAAAGCAAATATATTCGAAACATAGTCATGAATCTAAAACATAGAGCTATCTAACCATTTAAATGGTGTGGCAGCTTGTTTGAATGATTGGCCATTTGTACGGCCTACCATCCCCTTTGAAGGCTTGGTCGTTCCATTGGCTCACAGGGCAATCTAATGGTCAAAACTAGTGTTTTAAAAACCGGACTGGCCGGTTCGACCGGGTTCAACCGGACCCGTTAAAAAAAATGGGCCCGTTCAGTTTAAATTTCGGGTAGATTTAACCCGACCAAGTCAGCATGACCTAGGCAGTTAAACTGATTACCCAATGTTTTAGTCTAGTCCGGGTTTTGAAAAAAAAAATGAATCAATTCCTTGCCCATCGCCATCATTGGGCAATTTGGAGGCTACAGTAAGTGGCTAAGCGAGGCGATTCTCCGGCGATTCACCTAGCCATCGCAACATTCCATCTGCAACCACTCGGTCAGTACCCGACGATAGAGATATCACTTTTCTTCCCCCTCTTCTTCTCCTCATCCTGACGTTGCGATCGTGAAGGGTGCCTCCACCTTGTACATCTCTGTCGAACTTCGGAACTAGATGTTTGTCATCGCCGAGTGGCTGCCTCCTCAGATGGCGGGGAGGACTCCACAAAAGAGTGGAAGAGCCATCTTGGGCGAGCAGATTTTGATTGGCCGGAGCTCGAAAGGGATGTGCTGAGCAATGCCGGCTTAAGTAGAAGAAATTTTGGGGCTTTCGACCAAGCCATCGGGGAAGAGACAGAGGGGAAGGGGGAAGAGACCATTGGGTTTGTGGTTTGGCTGCTAGGGAGGGGAAGGGGGGAAGAAAATGGCCGTGATCAGGTCGGGCTAGGCTATCTAGAGGAGAAGGACGGGAAGGGAGAAGGGGAAGGGGGAAGAAGGAAAGATCGCCGCTCGTCGATCGATCAAGGTTGTTAGCCGGTCTAGGTTGCGGTCGGGGTACCAGGGAGGCATGGAGGAGAGGGAGCAGAAGGCAGAAGGAGAAGAGTGGAGCCGTTGGCAGAGGGCAGAGAGGCATCGGAAATCTGGGTTGGAGGGCGTCAGAGATTTGGGCGGTGAGGGACCTGTGTGGCAAGATGATTTGGACGGGGAGGGATTTGGGTAGAGGGCGCAGTTTGAGGGGGGAGGATTGAGGAGAAGGTTATGTATGAACGGGCAAACCGGGTTGACCCTGGGTTGAACCTGGTTAAACCGGCCCGGACCCTATTTTGGGTCAGTGTCCGGGCCGATTTTTAAAACACTGGTCAAAACAAAATTATCAAAACAATCATTTTCTACCTCACGATTCCAAATATCAATAAAATTCCTAAAACTTCTTGAAATTTTATATAATCATTACCTAAGCCTAAAATATAATAGATATAATATTTTTCATGCTTAAATATACAAAAACAATCATAACTCACATGTTTTTAATAAATCACTATTACATATTAACATGAATCGAAAGCTTCCCAGAACTATGGCATATCAAACAAGAAAACCACTTGGAAGGAAAACCCATTATCTCTATCAAGCTTGTGAATACCTTAAATGAGCTTCAACCTCAAGAAATCCGAACAAAAAATTAAGGTTTTTGGTTAGGCCTAATTAAAACTAACTAATAGACTCAAATCAACCTACAAAATGATAAATTCAAAACTTAGTTGGGCTAAAAACCAAATTACCAAATTAGAGTTCTAAATCAAAATTAAAAATATTTTTTTTATTGAAGGAAACTATAAATACAAATAGAAGAAGTGAAAATTGAGATGATTAATACAAAAAATGAAAGATTAAGGGGGGAATAAATGGGAAACCTCACCTTAAGAAGAGTTTCTCCTTTGAAAAATGAAGGTAGAACTTAGCCTCCCGCCTATTCTCAGCCTTCCCCATTTAGTAAATATTTTGAGTTTTTCTTTTATAGTAAGGCATATAAGTTAAAAATTACATTGTTGGGCTGAAAAATAGGTGAAAAAGTCTTGAGTAACCATTGAAGTGCAACTTCAATACAAAAATAAATTTAATCATACCTAAACCCACTTAGACAAATTTAAATAAGGTTTGTGGTTGAAATTAGTAGCATGTCATCTCACACAAACGTGGGTCCTATGGTGGGGCTGCTCTTTTGATTGAGAAAAATAGAAAGAAAATGCATTTAAATAGGTAAATTTTAGGTGAATCAAATTTGACACTAATACTCTTAAAATTAAATTAAAACATACGAAATATATAATTAAACTAACCCCTTACCCAAAAAATCAAATCAAATTGACAAATAAATAAATTCATACAATTAAAAAGAAAATAAATTTGAGATCTTACAACTCTAGTTTTTAAAGAGAAATAAATTTAAGTCACATCATTGTATAAAATGTTACATCGGCTAAAAAGAGTTTTTGAAACTTAAGCTTTTTTCTTATAAGAGTTATGATTTAAATGCCTCTTAAGTCATTTTTCATTCCCATCCAAATAGGTCTTTAATTCACACACAAGAGTCAAAAAGTTCCTAAGGGGGAGTGGAGTCAAGAAGGTCCGCTATGTAGAGAGAGGAAAGGAGGAGATGGGGAGGAGGAGGAGGGGGAGGGGGAGGGGGAGGGGCAATTCAAATATTTTAGGAAGGGATTGGCTATTTACTCAGGTACATCTTTTAAGGGTTTTCAAAATTTTGGGTGGGTTGGTGGGGGCAATTGCCCCACTAGTCCTTAACGTGGCTCTGCCACTATTAAAGGGGAGAACTTATCCAGTGGAACCTTTTTATAATCTCCGTGCTGGATAGGTTTATTTATTGTTTAAGGCATTCTATTAATTTCAACTTGTATAACTGAGTAATTTTAAGTATTAAATTTTTTACATATCAAATAATAAATAGACTTAAGTACAAACAAAAGGTAGAACCATTTTACTGTATATTTTCACTTAAAAGTTGTGGTTGGAGTCCTGATTTGCTATTTGCCAATGCCGCCTAAGAAGAGGCGCGAAGTGGTCAAAGATGGTGATTAATGGCATATAGATTTATAAGTTTGGTGCATAGAAAAGCCATGATACTTGTGTAAGATAAAAGAAATTGAACGCGTGCAATGTGACCGGTTTATATGACTAAAACCTCATAGCCAACTCACATAGGGCCTCCAAATATAAGTATACATCAGTGCACATACATTTGGAAATTGGAGTCCCTTAGTGACCACACTGGCTATAGAAAACTGGTTTGGAAAATTTTTTGGAAAGAGAAAGATCTAAGTTGTGAAGAACGCCAACTCAATTAGTAGCTGCTACACACCTACCATGTCGAATCTGCTAAGAAAGCGATTACCAAGTCAAGTAACCTTCTAATAACTTGGCATCAACTGTCAACTCCATCTTAGCTTGCTCACAAACCACAATCTGGTTCGCAATGTCTCCATTAGAGGTCCGTTGGAGGGCAAAGACCCCATCAGAATAGACTTACCCGCATTTGTTCTCGCCACAATCTGGTTTGCAATCCTCAATTGCGTGTTGTCATCGAATGCAACGGCGACCTTGGAGCTGAGTTTATACATGCTGAGGTCGACATGTCTATCTCCGATGTGGCCAGCCCTGATGCAGGAGCTGGAATCAGGTGGTGGTCATTCAGTTGTGATTCATACATTTGGTCAAACAACTGCATATGACTTAAACACGCAGGGGTAAAGTTGGTAATCACGAATGAGGCAAAACCCTGCACATTCATAAGTCGGGTAATTTTGTGGACAGTGAAAGGGTTAAAGAGACTTTACGGTCAAAATAACAAAATTGTTAATCGTCCCCTTCCTTCAGTCATGTGAACAATAGATAATTGCGGGGATGATTCTAACGACGTCTATTCAAGTGCACCTATCGTCAGGAGAACTTTCTGGATTTAAAATGTCTAGTATAAATAGAATTAAGGATGTATAAGAAAGAGTTTTTTGTTGTAATTCAAAGATTGTTTGTTTCAATTGGTAAATGTCCTCGAGCTCTGTTGAGCTGGAACTGTGAAATTCAATGAGAGGTTGAATTTCTTTGTTCGTTTGTTTCTATAATTCTTTTCGTTAAATCAAATTCAGAAAGAGTTCTGCAATTTGTATTTCTCCATTTGAGTGGCTGAATTAATTTGGTATCAAAGCCTTGTTTAGTTGTTTCGATAGCGGCTAATGATCGAGGAGACAGTTCGAATCGTTCACCATCAATGACAGACATGGTGGATCTCCAACAACAGATGCAACAGTCAATGCAGCTTATGACGAAGCAAATGGAGGTAATGAATCGAAACCTAAGTACAATTCTCAACAACATAGTAAGTTCAGTTCCTGCTGCTCTAAGAAATATGCACCTCCATCATAGAAATGTGGAACCCTTCCTAATGCAAAACCCCATAGCTTCTGGATCTCGACAGAGTAATGAATCATCTTCAAGTGAAGATGAAGCTCAACTAAATATAATACCACCAGCCAATCCAAGTGCAAATAACTATCTCCCTCGATTCAAACTTAAAATTGAATTAAACTGTTTTAATGGTCTTATGAATATTGAACAATTTTTAGACTGGTTAGTAGAGATAGAAAATTATTTTTATTGCATGGATGTGCCTGATGACGTGAGATGTCGAGTGGTGGCTTGTAAGTTGAGGTGTGGAGCTTCGACATGGTGGAATCAAATTCAACAGGACAGACTGAGTAAAGGAAAGCATCAAATTTAGTCATGGCCTCGAATGAAAGGTTTATTAAAAAATATGTTTCTACCAGTTGATTATGAACAATCGTTGTTTAGGCAATTTCAAAATTGTCAACAGGGAGTTAACACTATGTCAGAATATGTGGACGGATTCTATTAGTTGGCAGCTAGAAACAATTTACATGAGAATGAGACTCAGAAAGTGCAAAGGTTTATAGGAGGACTCAAGTATGATCTTCAATTACAAATAGCTTCTAAACCAATTAGTTCAGTAACAGAAGCTATTAAAATCTGCGTTGTGAAATGAGTCATTACTGAGGCATCCTAGGTATAAATTAGTGCAATTATCAAAAGTATATGGAGAAGGATTGAATTTAAATCAGCAAAAGTACAAAGAGACAGTGAATACTTAGTTGCGAACAAACAAGAAAGAAAATTCAAGGGCTGAGAAGACTACATTTTCCATTCCTGCCAACAAGAAAATATCTATGCTAAGCCCAAACCCAATACATGTTGGAAGTGTAAGCAACCTGGCCATTACTCCTCTGATTGTCCTCTCAGAACTAGTGAGCCTTATTCAAAATCGAAAGCCATAATTTCTTGTCAAATTACTAAGGAAGAGAATGATGGAGAAAGTGAAAGTAACGAAGAATCAAAAGAAGTATATGGTGACATTTTACAGGAGGAAGAGACAAGCATGGTTGACATTGCAGCGACGTTAAAACTACTACTTTTCTATTTAAACAACGCAAAAGTATTATAGACATATCTTATAATTTCCTAGTTCATAAAAGGGGGATTTGCCGGTTGGTTAATTGGGTGAGATGAAGCTATATTTATATTGTGCCCTGGTTGACTTCCAAATGGGGTCCATGTATTGTGACCACCAACAGGAGTGACTGTGGGCAGTTGGAATGGACCTGCCATGGGACTTCTCCAAGAACTCTATGTGCTAGCTGGATACATGTCTCCTTTAAATATTAGTTGATATGGAGAATAATGCATTGGGATATGACAAATAGGTAAGGTGAAAATGAATGTTCAGTACTATATGGGTTCCCTGCAGTGTGACCGGCGATAGGAGAGCCAACGGGTGGTGGAAGTCAGCTTGCCTGCACAGCATGAAAATGCATAAGTCACAGAGCTTCTCAACACTATAGAGTCAAAACATAAATGCTAATACATATAAACACTATAGAATATTTGAGTAACTTTCATTTCATCTATGCTTTGATAGTTCAAAATTACTAGCATAAGTGTCTCGCACGATCTTGCCAGAACTTTTTTGTTACATCTCGATACTTGCAACCAATGAGCTGTCCATTTCACATATATAGAAATGTAATAACAATCTGAAAAAAAAACCACAAACACAATAAATATTAACTCTGGCAACTATTTATGCAAGTATAGCACTTGCGCAATTCTATAAACCTGATCATTCCATCTATGTTGCATCACACCATTCCATCTTAGAATCTCGCATGAAATCATTTTTTCAACAAAGTATGCAATAAGCTGATGGACAAAAAAGAAGGCAAAAATAAGATACTTAAGTAATATGCAAGACATGGCAACATTTTGTTCCAGACATCCATAACATTGCTTGAGAGGAACAACATTAAAAGGAGCATTACCATGACTGTTTTATATGACACTAATTGTATGCACTGACTGCATCACATAAAGGTTCCAGGTAAGGGCTCTCCTTAGTAACCACTTTAATGGGTTTGTTTTTCTGATATTTATCATCACCAGTGTATCTCTTGACGTCAATGGAAGCTTACAGCCACATTTATAGCACATTTATTCAAAAGAATTGAATCCTTAAACTATAACTGATCAAGAATATAGTAGTATAACCTACCCATCTTCACAAATAAATACCGAAAAACTCCTCTCCCTTGTTGCTCCACCCTCACGCTATATTTCCTCAATGAACCCATAAAGGAAAATGTCAATTGAAAAGGCGCATTGTTGAAATAATTAAATATGAATGTGAGCAAACAATTATTTATGTAATTAATAAATCATATCAATTCATAGCAATGGAATGAGAGTGCTTCAAAAACAGAAATGAAAATTATCGACCACTTTATACATTGGCTCATATACTTGTGCAGAACTCAAATATGTAACGGACAAAAACAGAACATCTTTTTTAACACCAAATTGTATTTTCAAAGAAGCAGTAAGTCAAAACAATGATCCACAATTAGAAACATATTCTTTACAGAATTGAGTTCTTGTCAGCAAAACCCAAGCTTTTCATCTCCAACCAAAACAAATATCAGGAATCAGACTCGTAGAAAATGAACTAAATAACTACATGATCAGCTCACAGCAAAAGGATGGGCAAGAAGATGAGAACCCACAAACATATTTTCATTATAAAACTAACAACTAACAAAAAAAATCAACACAACACAAAAATAGGGAATACAGACATGTACTCAAGAGCACAAGAGGGGGGTTGGAGCTAGGCCCGGTCCTTCTCAAGGAGGCATGAAGAAACTGAGAGTTGGGTCTTCCCCTATTCCCTGGTAGAAGGCGCCGAAGAGTGTGGATATGGGAGAGAGAAGAAGAGGAGGAGAGGGGAAGGGCGGTGATTGTGGGCATGAGGGCCTACGGTGAGAGGAGAGCTTGGAGTGGGCATTGGTAGAGTAGCTGCATGTCAGTGCCTGTGCCCGAAGAAGAGAAGGACCTCAATCAGAGTTTTCTTTAGTTCAAGTCATCCATTGGCGATTAGTAGTGCGGAGGGGAGGGAGAATGGAGGGATTCCAGTCCTTGTAACAGCGATCTCACTTCTCCGGGAAAGATGCATGTTTCCATCGAAGATCACCGTCTCCGATTTGTCTCCAATTTGGCTTTCACTCGCCCAAAACAGTTTGCCCTAGCTAAGGAATGGAGGAGAGAAGCCAGGTCGATTGGATTTCATAACACCAGCTCGAGAGGTGGTACGATGAAATCCAAAAATTACGTTATAAAGACTGTTCTCAATTCCGGTCATTATAAACTTTGTCACTTTTTTACTATAACACCGGATTCCGAATTTTGCATTGTACTTGCTTAACAACTAACGCAATATTTTAAATATAGTATTCTAAATCTTAATATACTAACACTGTATTATAAATATCACCGTTCAAATCAACAATGACTAACACAAAATTTTGAAATTCAAGCATTTTATTTTGAAATCTAGATTGACTAACCCCTTGTTGGGTCTGAACAGCTAGTTCTGATTTTTGTGAACAAACAAGCTCTATCAGTTACATCAATGGAACCTGTTCACAATCATAAAGGGGTACAAGTCGTATTACAACAATACTCAACATTAGTAAATGATGAATTGCCATTGATATTACCACCAATGAGGGATATCCAGCATAAGATAGACTTATTTTCAGGGGCTACATTACCTCATCTTCCTCATTATAGGATGAGCACAACTGAACATGCAAAACTTCAAAAATAAGTTCATGACCTATTAAAGAGGAGTTTGATAAGAGAGAGTCTAAGCCCTGTAGCAGTTCCTACTTTACTGGTTCCTAAAAAGGATGGCTCTTGGCGAATATGTGTTGACTCTAGAGCTATAAGTAAGATTATAGTAAAGTACATATTTTCAATTCCTAGACTAGAGGATATGCTTGATATGTTGGCAGGTTCTCAAGTATTTTCTAAAGTGGATTTAAGGTCTGGTTATCATCAAATTAGGATGAACTTGGGGGGTGAATAGAAGACTGCATTTAAGACCAAGGAAGGGCTTTATGAGTGGCTGGTTATGCCATTTGGATTAACCAATGCCCCTAATACTTTTATGAGGCTTATGAATCAAGTTTTACAACCTCTTTTAGGGAAGTCTGTGGTGGTATATTTCGATGATATACTAATCTACAGTATGAGTGAGGATCAACATTTAATTCATTTGCAGGAAGTTTTTCAGTTACTGTTAGATAACAATTTGTTCATCAATATTAAAAAGAGTACCTTCATGGTAGAACAATTGGTTTTCCTAGGCTATGTTATAATCAAGGAAGGTTTGAAGGTGGATAAAAAAGCATTATCATCTTGGATAGAAATGTTATGAATTGGCCAATTCCAAATAGTGTCACTGAAGTCAGGAGTTTTCTTGGATTATCATCTTTTTATAGAAGATTTATTCAAGGGTTCAGTTCATTAGTTGCTCCTTTAACAGAATGTTTATAAAAAGGACAGTTTAAATGGTTTCCTGCTCAACAGAGGAGTTTTGAGATACTTAAACAAAAACTCATCACAGCCCCCACTCTAGCTCTTCTAGATTTTTCAAAGGTCTTCGAAGTGGATTGTGATGCTTCTATGCATGGTATTGGGGCAGTGTTAAGTCAAGAAGGTAAACTAGTAGCATATTATAGTTAAAAACTTAATACTACAAGACAGAAGTGGTCGGCTTACAAATTAGAATTGTATGCATTGGTGCAAACATTAAAACATTGGCGCCATTATCTTGTATTTAAAGAGTTCATATTAAATGCATATCATGATTCCTTGAAACATTTGCATACACAAGCTAAGCTAGACAGGTTACATGCTCGATGGGTTGGAGAGTTGCACGAATATACTTTTGTGATAAAACATAAGGCTGGCAAATTAAATAGGGTTGCTGATGCACTTAGTAGAAGAGTAGTTATGGTCCATGTCTTATCTACAACATGTTTTGGTTTCGAGGAGTTAAAAAGTCTATATTAGGTAGACAAGAATTTTCAAGGTCCTTGGAAACAATGTGTGCAATCAAATCAGCCTCAAGGGGATTTTTCTGCACATGAAGGCTTTCTCTACAAGCATCACCTACTATGTATTCCCCAATGCTCTTTAAGATTACTTCTTATCAAAGAGTTGCATGGTGGTGGGTTATCAGGTCATGTTGGTAGAGATAAAACACTTACTTTGGTGAAAGATAGATATTTTTGGCCTCATCTTCGAATTGATGTATATAAATTTGTTCAAAATTGTTTTATATGCCAACAATTAATATAAGGGAGGTGCTACAAATGCAGGATTATATTCTCCTTTGCCAGTCCCTCATAGGCCATGGGAAGATCTTAGTATGGATTTTATATTAGGTATGCCAAGAACTCAAAGGGGATTTGATGCCATTTATGTGGTAGTGGACAGGTTTTTGAAGCAAGCTCACTTCATTCCATGTAAGAAAAGTGTTGATGCAGTCTATGTTGCTCGTTTATCCTTCAAATAGGTTATTCGGTTACATGGTGTACCTCTTACTATTACTTAAGATAGAGACTCTAGGTTTTTAAGCAACTTTTGGAAGACATTATGGAAAAGATTAGGCACTACTCTTCAGTTTAGTAGCACCTATCATCCACAAACAGATGGCCAAACAGAGGTTACCAATCGCAGTTTGGGAAGTTTACTAAGGTGTCTCTCTGGTAATACACCTAAACAATGGGATTCATATATTTATCAGGCTGAGTTTGTCTACAATTCAACACCAAACCGAACTACTAGTTTAGCTCCCTTTCAAGTTGTGTATGGATTTTACCTTACCATTCTTTGGATGCAACTTTTAAGCCAAAACAACAAGGTGAGTCCAAATCTGCATTACAGTTTATGGAACAGATGGCTACCTTACACTCTCCGGTCCGAGATCAGATTCTTCAGTCTAATGCTAAGTATAAAGAACATGCTGATATTGCCGAAGAAATGTACAGTTCAGTGAGGATGATTTGGTCATGGTTCATTTAAGCAAAGACAGGCTGCTTGCCAGACAACAAGGCAAACTACAGGCTCAAAAATTTGGGCCTTGTCGTGTCCTATGCAAATTAATGCTTACCGTATTGTCTTACCACCAGGTTTACAAATCTTGAATGTGTTTAATGTTCTTAATTTGTCCCCTTTTCATGACAAGGAGCTCGTGACTATTGAATCCTGAACTTACGCTTGAGGTCGAGCTTTTCATGGGAAGGAGAGTATGATGCAGGAGCTGGAATCAGGTGGTGGTCATTCAGTTATGGTTCAGACATTTGGTCGAACAACTACATATGACTTAAACAAATAGGGGTAAAGTTGGTAATCACTAATGAGGCGAAACCCTGCGCGTTGGTAAGTCGAGTAATTTTGTGGATTGTGAAAGTGTACAAGAGACTTTACAGTCTAAATAACAAAACCGTTAAAATCATTAATCTTCCCCTTCCTTCAGTCATGTGAACAGTAGATAATTGCAGGGATGATTCTAATGGCGTCTATTCAAGTGCACCTATCGTCAGGAGAACTTTCTGGATTTAAAGTGTCTAGTATAAATAGAATTACGGATGTAAAAAAAAGAGTTTTTCGTTGTAATTCAGAGATTGTTTGTTTCAATTGGGAAATGTCCCTGAGCTCTATTGAGCTAGAACTGTGAAATTCAACGAGAGGTTGAATTTCTTTGTTCGTTTGTTTCTGTAATTCTTTTCGTTAAATCAAATTCAGAAAGAGTTCTGCAATTTGTGTTTCTCCATTTGAGTGGTTGCATCAAGCCCCGTCGAGGTGTAGGGCGTAGTGCAGTCCTTCTTCCCCTGCAGCGGAGCCTTCAACCACGACGGGCACTCGACCCCCCTCCTCGCTGTTCAGGTCACCAAGTTCTGTGATGGGGTGTTCAATGGGTGTAACTTCAACCATGCGATGGGTGATGGCTCTTCCTTCTGAGCCTTTTAGCATACCCATGATTTATGTTTTGCTACCACCACTACCACTATCACCGCCCTTATCACCACTATCATTGATGTTGCCGCTATCACCACCATTATTATTGTCACTAATACAATTGTCGCCGCCGCCGCTGCTACTACCCCCATTGTTACCACCACTACCGTCACCACTACCTCCACTTTCATCACCAGCGCAGCCACCACCACCACTATTACCCCTACTACTGCCACTGCCGCCATCACCACCACCATCTTCGCCACAGCCACCGCCACCCCCACCACCATCACGGTGGCCACTGTTGCTGCCACCATCATAACCACTATTACTACCACTGCCACTACCACCATGGCTAACTTCACCAACACTACCATAATTGGTAGATTCGAGTTTCAATTTTCTCTAACATTATTTGGGCAACCAAATAGTGGAAATTTTTTAGGAATCTCCTAGTTTCTCTTTCACCTTGATTCACTTACTCTTTCTCTTTTCCTTTTTCCCGATTTCCACCAATCCAAACAGACCCCTAGTGATTTTCATTAATAGTAAATTTTAATTTTTAATTAGTAATTATTGGCCTTCCTTACTTAATCGGTAATTGTTTTTCTCTTATTTTTGTCTAAAAATTTCTAATTACATTAATTATTTATCTTTGTAAAGGAGACCAGGATGACACTTTTAACTCTAAAAATAAATCTTGGGGACTATTTTGGGAAAACAAGGCTATATAAGAATATATAAGGATCTGGATATTGAGGAAGAGCACTCTAAGATAGCTATGCTCCTACATCACTGTGTAAAGACTCTACTATGGCTTTCTATATATAAGTTTTATTTTGTAGAATATTTTATGTAAGCATATACATGATCTTTGAGGCTTTCATCACTGACTTGATAAACACTTGTATTAATAACACATATTAGTAATTATCGTGAATATCTTGTTTTTGAATACATGTAAAAAATATATATTGTGTCATCTTATATACGATATGGAACATATCATATTATCAATAACACATTATTAATATATCATGTTATCGTATATATGATATGAAATATATTGTATTATGGGTCATTGGCTCAAAGAACACACATATTATGTCATTGTTAACACTATATTGTAAATATCATGTTATTATATATCGATATAAAGCATATCGTATTATGGGTCATTGATTCAAAAGACACAGATCATGTTATTATTAACAAGATATGACAAATGTTATTATTAATATGAGAAAAAGAGTATATCGTATTATAGTTTGTTGGCTCAAAGAACACATATTGTGTTAACGATATCATGCTATCATCAACACGATATGAAGAATATCATGTCATCATATATGTAATATAGAGGATATAATATTATGGGTTATTGGCTCAAAGAATACATATTATGTTATCATTAGCACGATATGGTGAATATCGTATTATTCTATATGCAATATAAAGCATATCGTATTATCAATAATACGTATTATTAATATATTATATTATTATATATATAATATAGAACATATCCTACTAAAAATAGCATGTATGATTGATATGTCATGTTATTATATATAATATGAAACATATCATATTATAAGTCATTAGTTCAAAGAATAATATATGATAAATATAATGTTAACACTATAAAAAAACTATTAACATCAGCGTAATATTAGCGACAATTAAATGAGCCATTGCTTTATTTGTGACAACTAACAAAATTAGCCAACACTATTGAACATCATTAGCGACAGCTGCTTATAGCTTACGCTTATAGCCATTGCATATGAACCAAAAAATTTAATTATGAGTTTTTTCCATATTGCTTGGCCAAAGAATGACATATTCCATATTCCCTGGATTTTAAACGAAAATGCCATATGACCTGGTTGTGGACCAAAATACCCTTAGGTTTCACTATATCATGTTTTAAATGTTCAGCTTGTAATAAATGCACACCGGAATAGTGTTGCACCGTTCTGGTGTGTTGGGAGTCATCGGCATTGAACGGAATTTCTGGCGGGAGTTGACCAGCGGTAACTCACCGGCGAGAGTCGATGAACAAGAAAAAAGTGATTTTTGAGACCGCAAACGCTGTTTGAATGCTCCAAAAGCTGCATTTTGCAGAAACGATCATTCTTTCACACTGATCATGGATAGGATCGATATTTGCATCCATTATAATGAAGAGGTAGGCAATGACGGCATGTATATCGGTGGAATGGCACAGTTGATGAACATTCATCCCTCGGTGAGCTTCGGCGAGCTGTTGGGGCAAGTCAAAGCACGACTTTCCATCAATGGTAATGTCAGTTTGAAGTGTTTAGTTCCATCATCCCAATCATCCATGATATATGAATTACAAGATGATGAGGATCTCCAATCAGTGTTCTCCATTCATAAGAAGGCGAATAAGGAGGTGTTATAGTTGTATGCCGAGATGAAACAGCCTGACAACAGTGATAAATCACCATCACCCTCCGTTGAAAGGAACCAGACAGTCAATAGAGCTGAATCACCCGTCGTAATGGCTCATCCCAGCTCTAATGTCGGATTTCATACCGGATTCAATGAAACTCAGTTCACTTTTGAAACTGTCAGGTAACAATATTGAATCTTTAGATTATACGCAATTGATATATTTCGTGTACTCAAGCCCACGATATTAAGCATATCGTGTTAAGGGTAAATCATATCGTGCGAAGTTATAAACATGACCTATAATATATCGTATTAGTAATTACACGATATACACATGTGATAGAGCAATTATGTGTTACATCGTAGATATAATAACACGACATGCATTCATGTCGTGGTGTCGATAACATGTCTTGAAATATTTACGTGTTAACAGAATACACGATGTCGACTGATGTTGCATTTTTTTAACACGATAATGTGTAATGCAGATTGGGAGAACCGGGAAACTTGCCCTCAAGAAATCCATGCAAATCATCTTTCACCAATTCAGCGAGTACAGAACCTGAAATAGAAGTCAATCAGAATAGATCAGAGGAATTGTCACCAATGATGGGTTCGACAAGCACTTCATTTGATAACTACGAACCTCCATAAAGCCCTTGTAATTACAACGACGAAGAAGGCAAAGAAGTTAGGAATATGTGGAGTGAGGATCTGTGGTATGGTAATGATATAGTTGACATGGAAAGTATGTTTGATCATGAAGAATTTGTAAACAGCGAGGTTCCTAGTAACGTCAATGTTGAGGCAGATGCAGATTGGGATACCGTCGATGATTTAAACATGTTGGAACCGAATATTGATGAAGGCCAGCTAATGACAGGTAGCTTGCAAGCTAAGGATTACGAGAAGCTCCTCGAATTGGTGCACATTTTCTAAGCATGTTGCATTTCAAGAGGGTCTTGATCGACCTAGCAATAAAGGCGAATTTCACATATCGTGTTGTGGATGAAAACCGGAATACGTACGCTGCAAAGTTCTCCAATGAATCTTGTAACTGGTATACAAGGGCTTCAAATATAGGAGATCATGTGACTGTTACTAGGCTAGTGCTGACTCATTCATGTGGAACCCAAAGTAAGTCAACTGACCATCCCCTGGCATCGCACCTTTGGATAGCAAGAAAATGTTATGGCCTCTTTAAAGACTCGGTGGACATTACACCTAAGAGCATAGCAAGTTATATTTCGAAGCACTGGGGCATAACTACGAACTACAAGAAATGCTGGCGTGCAGGTAATGCATGAGAAGAAACGAAGTGTTGATTTAGTGTCACGATATGTTAGTCTAGTGTGTTATCGTTTACACGCTTAAACTATAGTCGGAATATGCACTCACACGACATAATTCAATATCGTGTTACAAACAACACGACCAGGCATCGTGTAGGATTCCGATCACATGAAAACATAAATTCTCGTGCGATCGGGAACACGATGTAAGCCGATGTCGTATAACATTTACTAAATTGTCTTTGTTCGTGCAGGTAAAGCTCTGACTGACTTAATAGATGGTGACCCAGACGAATCCTATCGCTTACTTCCTTCTTACGGTAAGCAGCTAGAATGTATAAATCCGGGAAGTGTAGTTGTGCCAGTGAGATCATGTGACATTCCCAGACCTATGGGTGGGTATGATTTCAAAAGAGTATTCTAGATGTTTGGCCCCATTACGAGAGCTTTCAGAACAGGCCGTTGCTAATGGTTGATGCAACATTCTTGAAAGGAAAGTATCCTGGACAGCTATTGATAGCAACTACACTGGACAGGAACAATAGTATGTTGTGTGTTGCATTTGCAGTGGTTGAGAACGAATGTGAGAAAACTTGGTACTGGTTTCTTGAGTTGTTTAGAAATCATCTATTCTCTGATCCTCCAGCCGAGTTGGATACAATCGTTTCAGATAGACAGAAGGGATTGACAAATGCTGTGATGAAGTTTTTCCCATCTACACACCACGGGTATTGTATCCGTCACATGGCAGCAAATATGCTAGACAGATTCAAGGACAACTACCTAAAGAATTAGCTCCATGTTGCTGCCGAAATGTTCAGACAGAATGTGTACGATGAAACAATGAATAGCATTAAAGAACATAATCCGGAAGCATATGCTTGGCTAAATAAGATAGGTTTGGATAACTGGGCCAATGTATCATTTCCCGGGAAAAGATATGGGACGCTTAGCTCAAATAGATCCGAAAGTGCAAATGCAATGTTCAAAAAGGCCAGATTGATGTCTATAACGCGTTTAATTGAGCACACGAGGGAGCACACAACGACATTATTTAAAAAATGGCGGACGGACGAACATAATATGATGGAAGAGTTAACCCCATTTGCCCGAAAACACATCAAAAATAGGCGAGAAGAAGCTAGGAATGTGATTGTATTGCTTGTGTCACTGTATGAATTCCAGGTTAACTCGATACATCACCAGGTACATTGCATTCATACGGCAATGTACATAGCTTGTGCTTGTTTATACGTTAGGGCTTCATATCGTGTTAGGTTACACATGTATTGTCCTTGAACGTGTAAGTTGATACGTCTTACGTAACGATCGTAAGATGCATCGTGTACGCGAGACCACGATTAATTCATTTATCGTGCTCTCTTACTCACGATATGTTCTTCACAGGATGTGGTAAACCTGGTTGATCGTACCTGCACATGCGGACGCTTTCAACATCTGGGTCTACCATGTAAGCATGCAATCGTAGCAATCGATAATAGACATTTCTATGTGTCTGAGTACTGCGAAAGATGGTACACTACTGAAATGTATAAAGTGACCTATCGTGAGCCCTTACACCCAACAAAGGATCGGCACCAGTGGGCACCGGCTGGAGTTATGCCTACATTCAACCCACCTATCCCTCAAAAGCAGTGGGGACGTCCACGAAAAAATTGGATAGAGTCACAACCGCCTCTCAAAGCCCCACGGTGGAACATGCGGCCAATTGGGTTACAATCGCAAACGATGTACCAGCACACATGGAGGGTCCCCCAATGTGGCAAATGTACCAAAGACAAGTCGAGGGAGGTCAAATAATAGCGCACACAAACGGCGTAAGGAAGGAGAGCATCGATCAGGCTTACTTTTTCCACCCCGGTTCTTTAGCTGAAAGTTTTTGAATATACATCATGTTATGAACAACACAGAATATGTAATTAACGTGTATTGGGAAACATGACATGATCTAAATAGGGTATACTGTAAATGTATATCGTTTAATCGACAACACGACCCAAATGGGGTACGTGTTGTTAATTACATGATAATATCATTCGATTATTAATTTTGCAATCAAGAGTGTCAGTTGCTTACACGATATTGGTAATAACGCGTGTTCCAACCCACGACAATTCCATGATCGTAATCGTATCTTCTCGAAGGGTTATGCCCGAAGCACAAATTCCTTCATTTACCTAGCGGTTCATAACCGTCTCATCCCGCCCGAAGCACCAACACGACCATGCCAATTGATCGCTCGCGCTTAGGTGAATTGTTATTATCTTTGTATTTTTTCACTCCTCTGTAAAGATTAGCTTTTTGGATGATCCTTGTTGAAGCGTGTATGGCTTAACACGATCTGTGTGTATATCATGTTGTCGACCACACGACATTTGATCAAATTTGTATTTTCTTTTCAAATGACTGTCGTGTATACTGTGTTAACATTCACACGATGAGTTGACGACTGCGATAGTGATTATTGTTCATAGTGTGTACTCCATTACACGATATAAAACATGACGTGCCATCGAGCACACGACAATTACATTAATTTTACCACCCAATTCCCGAACCGTCACCACAATTTTTGGGATTTCAATTAAATTAGGATCACCAATTCGCGAGGAGTCATTTCCAATTTCCAATTGCATTAAATATGGAATATTTAATGATTTGTATCCCTCGCAACCTATATATATATATATATATATATATATATATATATATATATATATATATATATATATATATATATATATATATATATATATATATATATATATATATATATATATATATATATATATATATATATATATATATATATATATATATATATATATATATATATATATATATATATATATATATATATATATATGCCCTCTTTGCTTACCCAAGTCGCGAAGAGCACAAGATGGAGCCTTTGGGACATTGATATGGCACCTGATGGTGTATCGTCCCCATTTAGTGGCGCGGTGCTAACCAGCCTCTGACGGGGGCCGATTAACTACCAGGTGTTATTTCAATGTCGTGAAGGTTCCGTCACAATTGAAGTGATGGGTTCGTGAATCTGCATGGAGATCGCACACATACTAATATTTGCGGAGCACGAGACGGATCCTTTGGGACATTGATATTGCACCGGATGGTTAATCGACCCCCTTCAGTGGCGTGGTACTAACCAGCCACTGAAGGGGGGCGATTAACTAACCCAGTGTAATATCAATGTCGCGAATGTTCTGTCACAATTGAACTGATGAGGGCACGATTCACTATCTTCAGAATGTTTTTGTATTTGTATTTATACACCGATCTGTAAATATCAGTTTGTTGTATGTAATGAAAGCCCTTTCAAATTAAAGGAAAATATTAATATCAGTTATATACTTTTTTCCGGTGGAAAGATGTCTTTGTGTATAACATGACACACACCCTTATCGTAAGCTCGATAGCACGACATACACCATTATCGTAAGCCCGATAGCACGACATACCCCATTATCGTAAGATCGATAACACGACATACACCATAAGCGTAAGATCGATAACACGACATACACCATTATCATGAGCTCGATAACACGACCTACACAATTATTGTAAGGCCGATTAACACGACATACACCATTATTGTAAGATCAATAACACGCGGTCTACCAAGTTATTTGAAGTAATAAGTCGGCATTAAGAATACACGATATATGTGTGTAACGTAGTATCGATTACACGACAGAATAACATGCCAAAATGGGATACAATTACACGATAATATCTTCATTGCTTACACGATATTAGTAATAACGTATGTCCGCACCCACGACAAGGATAGGATTGTATTGACCCGATTCCCAATGCATTATTCAAGCATCAATACCTTCATTTAGCTAGCGGTCCGTATCCGTTTCACCCTGCCTATATATATATATACACACACACACACACACACACATACATATTAGGGTTAGGGTTTGCTAGCTGCTCACTCACTGGTTCTTCGCGGAGACGGGTCATTCGGGAGATTACTGTGGCGGTGGCTGGTGAATCGGCCCTCCATCGGACATGGTCATCACCTATATCCGATGGTGGGCAGGATTCACTAGATGGCGATATATCAATGTCTCGAATGATCCATCGATATTCGCGCCCTATTCACTATGATCCGTGACAATGATGGATCCGTGATTATGCAAGAAGATCGCATGCCAACTCAACTTGAGGCTGATTATTCCGGAGATTGCTATTGCACCTGATGGTGTATCTTACCCCTATTAGATAAGGGGCTCACCTTGATCTGGTGGGGGAAGTACGTGACTAGGCGCTATAGCAATGTCTTGAATGGTCCATCCTAGGAGTTCGCAGGCTATTTTGTTTAAAACGTCATGACTGTATGCTTACAAACACGCTATGAATGCTTGTCGTAAGTTCCATCACATGATAAGGTCATATATAGTGTTACTGACCACATGCCAATAATACACGACATGGGTAGAAATCGTTTGAACGAATATACGCCATCTTACATGGGTACTTATAAAAAATGTAAACTGAAAAAGAGTATTGTGTCATCGACCACACGACTAAAAGGTTATGCATGTTACACATTACACGATAATAGGCAACTGCGATAGTTATTATAAATTGGATTGTGTAATCCATTACACGATATGGAATAGTGCGTGCGATCGATCACACGACAATTGAATACACGATATTGATACAAATCGTTTGATCGATTATACGCCATCTCACATTCGTACAACAATTATGTACAAAAATAATAAGGGCTCATAGTAATGAAATACAAAATAAGTGATCTTTTTACAATTCATCTGTATCCGGATCAAATTCCTCTTCAATTCGGGCTTGAAGTATAGCAGCGCATATCTTCGGCCTGACCAAGCCTGTTATCTCGAGCTGTCTAAAATCCGGCTGAATGACACCCCCTGCCAGTTTCGCTACATAGTACATGATGTAGATGCCACAATCTTCATTTGTTTCCTAGTAAGGGCATTTGTTGATCTTAGTCAGTGGCCACGTCCGAGCGCCCTTTATCTTAAGTGCCTTCTCCATTCCATTGGCAACATGTTTCTTGACATTGTCCACCTCAGCGAAGTGGTGACTGTGATCACCCTTTAGAGGATTGTACCACCTAAATCACTTCTCCTTGCAGCGGACAATAAGCAATAGAAAGTGGCCTTTGACGTAAACAGGAATGAAGCCACTTTCCGTGTTAACATTTAGGCCTCTAAACAATATCCCAGAGAGTTTGCATTCTTTCTCCGCTGGCCCTTCTGCCGAGCCAACATTAAAGTAGTGTTGAATGGCGAACTTTCCAAAAAAACAGTTGGGGTACCTGCATGGATTTCTCATATTTTGTTCATCTAGGAATTGGAAGAAGACGTCGATAACCTACAGAATACCATACGTGTTAGTAATGACATGATAAGCTACTGATCGTCATATGATATTACACGATAAGTTACTATATCGTGTTTACAATCACACGATAAAGTTACACATCGTGTGGTCAGTAACATGATAGTTTTACTTCAGCAATTACAAGAAGATTATTAGCGTATATGTCACCCAACGATAGGAGCATATGTCGTGTAATCGATAAGACGATAATTCAATTTAATCAGATAACACAATATGATCCTAAGTCGTTGTATTTATAACACGATAGAGCGTAAAATGTATGACCAATTCATAGATATTACCTCATTCGTTATGCAATCCTGCTTTAACAAAGATAGGTAGTCGGTGTATAGGAGGGTCTCTATGGGCCACGACTTGTATGGGTTCAATAGAAATTCCGTGATAATTTCCTTGACTGCCTCCTCCTGAACCTCCAGGTGGAACACCAACTCTATGTCAAGATAGTCCTTTGGCCACAGACTTGTCTCCTCCTTGTTCATCTTAGTCGCAGTATCTTCTTCGACATCTTCAACATTGCGGATACTCTCCAATACGTCCGCATCTATTGGAGGAGTATCTGATATAGTGCCTTCACTGGAAACTACGATTGGGGCTATTGGTTCCGGGGGGGAGACTTTGGATGTGCTGGATGGATAATGCTTGGGCCAGGGGCCAATGCCAAAGGTAGTTCGTCACCAGGTTTTCCAGGCTGGGCATTGTGTCAAAACTTTACTAGCTTCTCATTAATGTAGCTACTGAAATGCTTTGGCTTCTTCGAGAGCTGAGCTGCAACCTTCTTCTCAGGGTCCTTGTTCGTCTTCCGTTGCTCATGAGGTACAATGGGAGGGCGAGGAGCAGCTTTCCGCTTCACTCTGATTTTTATTGCTTGTTTGGGTATTGCTCCTTTATTCGCTTGTTGGGGTGCTTCCGGTCCCTTCAAGGGTTGTTCCAGAATCTCTAGCTGCTCTATGGGTCCCTCACGGGGTTGTTCCGGCACATCGCGGACTTGAGCCATGACCTCAAGTGGAAGGTCCGGTTCCTCTACCTCCCTGGATTGTTCGTCGACATCCCGAGGAAGTTCTGGTTCCTCTACCTCCCTCGATTGTTCTTCGACATCCCGGGGTTGTTCTTCCACATCATGGGGTGGATCCACAACATCCCGTGGTTGATGCACGACTATTTGTTGTTGTTCCATGAATTCCACATTTATTTTCGACAAAAATCTAGTTATTACGGTTCTTTGCAACTTCGGACCAATCTTCTTCTTCGGTTTGGTGGCAGCTTGCAATTGTCGTTTCTCTGTATATTAGAAGTAAGTTATCGTGTTAGTAACTACACGATATACACACAAGTCGTCATTTACACACACAATACATATACTTATCTTATTTGTAAAAGCTCGACAAAGGCCTAATCGTGCTCACGATCACACAACCACGCAGAGATGGTTCTTACAAATGTTGCTTCAATGTCCATGTGATCGATGACACGACAAGCCAACCATCGTCTGTCTTACTCAATGATATGATCTCTTATCGTGTAGTCCACTACACAAATATCCCCTAACCAAACTGTCGTACTTACTCAAAATGAATCCCTCTTCCACCGTTTGAGGGACTTGTACTGGTTGATGTTCGGGGGCAGATGGTTGGTGATCTGCTCTTGATTTTGAAGCTCTTGCCTTTGAACGAACCAAAGGCGATCCTTCGGTTATCTGAGGAGGGGTTGATGCTTGGGCGACCACTGGCTGACTGGGTTCAGGCGGTTGTTCTGTCTCTTATTCCTCGGGGGGTTGCATCTGTTCTATGAGGTTAGTTGCCACCTCTAGATCGTCCTTAACACGCTGGAGTGCAGCTGCAACTTGATCCGTGTTCCATCCCCGCTCACCGTATAGAACAGCCTTCTCCAAAATATTGCGCTCGCGAAATCGCCCGCGCGGGTGGGTGAAATTTTTCGTGTGCTGGTGGGCGAATTTTCCTGACGTTTCAGTTGAAGCATCACTAAAAGAATATCTATTGCGACATCTGAAAATAAACGTCGCAATTGTATTAATTATTCATGATGTTTACAAGTAAGCGTCACAAATAATATAGTATTTGTGATGCTTACTACTAAGTGTCGCCAATACTATTTTTTTAAAATTAAAATATTTATATTTCTTCTCTCTCTCTCCTCTCCCCCTCTTTTCTCTCCTTCTCTCTCTCCTCTCCCTCTCTTTTCACCCTCTCTCCCCTCGCTCTCTCTCTCACCCCTCTCCTCTCTTCTTTCTCTCTCTCCTCCCTCCCTCTCTCTCCCCTCTCCTCTCTTCTCTCTCTACCCTAACTCTCTCCTCTTTCTCTCTCATCCTCGTCCTCTCTCTCTACACACTCTCTCCTCTAATTTTAAATTTTTTTATTTTTCAAAATTAATATTAAAAATAAAAAAATTAATATAAATACTATTAGAGACGTATAGGAATAAATGCTGCTAATAGTCTCAGAATTAGTGACATATATTGTTATACGTTGCTAATACTTAACATTTTAGCAATGCATATTGCTATGCATCATTAATAATATTAACTTTAAATATTTTTATTATTTTTCAAAATATAATAATTTATAAAAAATCTTAAAAAATTTAAAATTAATTAATTTCTCTCTCCTCTCTCATAATACACACACTCTCTCCTCCCTCTCTGTCTCTTCCTCTTTCTCCCTCTCCCTCTCCCTCTCCTATCTCTCTCTCTAGATATCTCTCCTCCCTCTCTCTCTCCTCTCTCTCTCTCTCCCTCTCCTCTCTCCCTCTTCTCTCTCCTCTTCTCTCTCCCTCTCTCTCCCCTCTCCCTTCTCCCTTCTCTCTCCCTCTCCTCTCTCTCCCCTCTCCCCTCTCTCCTCCCTCTCTCTCCCCTCTGCCCTCTCTCCTCCCTCTCTCTCTCTCCTCTCTCTCTCTCCCTCTCTCTCTCTTTACCATCTCTCCCTCTTCTCTCTCCCCTCTCTCTTCTCTCTCCCCCTCCTCTCTCTCCTCTCTCTCCCCTCTCCCCTCTCTCTTCTCTCTCCTCTCTACTTTCCTCTCCCTCTCTCTCCTCTCTCTACACACTATCACTCCTCTAATTTCAAATTTTTATGATTTTTTATTTTTAAAAATTAATTTTAAAAATCATAAAATAAATACTATTAGCAACATATAGGAATATACGTCGCTAATAGTCTCCACTCTCTCTCCTCTCTCCTCTTCACTCTCCTCTCTCTCTCTCCTCCCTCCCTCTCCTCTCTCTCCCCTCTCCTCTCTCCTCTCTTTCTCCCCTCTCCTCTCTTCTCTCTCTCTACCCTCACTCTCTCCTCTTTCTCTCTCTCTCCTCCTCTCTCTCTCTAGATATCTCTTCTCTCTCCCTCTCCTCTCTCCCTCTCTCCTCTCTCTTTATTTCCTCTCTCTCTACACACTATCTGTAACGACTCGACCCGAGCCGGGCCCACGAAAATCACTAATAGAAAATTTTTTCTCTTTCCTTAAGCCATGAATCATCGTCTGTGTGCGAGAGGTACAATGTTCGTCTACACACTACGGAGCTTTAGGGCTTCCTCGTGCATAGACTTAGGTTGTAACGAACACATACACACAACAAAGCTTCATAGTTTGTCGCATGTAAAACATAATATAATAATTAATTTGGATCGGGCCAATATTGCCTTGCCATTGGTTGCCTACGTACGTATTGGATATTATTCCAATACGATCGGATCCGAGCGTAGTTCTGCCTAATGGCTACTACATACAACAAGCATCACAAAATTATACATATAAAATACATATCTCCGAATATTTAATCGGAAGTATACAAAAACTCGTCATATATTGGAGTCAAGCGGAAGTTAATAAATTAACAAAATCGTACATCTCGCTCTACCACATAGCGAGATCAAAATTACATACACATATCTTGCTCCATTATTGAGTCGAGATTGAGCACATCACCCGGCTCGCTCTATCACTGAGCTGAGATCGGACACACATACACCACACATCTTGCTCTACCCTAGAATGAGACGAAACGTAAGCATGTCATATCAAAGCATAACAAATCAGAATATAAGGGATCATAGCATATAATACATTCTAATTTAGCACATGCATTCTATAAATTAAACGGGGGTAAAATTGCTTACTTCCCTGACGTCTTGCGAAGTAGTAGGATTCGGGGTTGCTCGTACCTTCTGGGTGTCCTCCCCTTCGGATTCGGAGGCAATAGACGTAGTTTCCTTTAGCTTCCATACGTTCCTTGTCTTGCACCGAAAGACTATGCTCCCTTGTCAAAGACTTCTCATTTTCCACGCTTGTGAGCAGCGGACAGAACCCCCCCTAGTAGGGGACATCGTGGCTCTTTAGTGGAAGACAGAGCCTCCCCTACTTTGGATTGCTTCTCTTGTTGTAGACCGGCAATTTCGGATAGGGCCCCGTCTTGCTCTTTGCACCTTTTTCTTGCTTCGGTGTTTGATGATAACGGGCAGGGCCTCTCCTTGTCTCGGGGCATTTCCTCTTCATACGATTGCCAACTCGAAAAATGGAGCCATCCATAGCATAGAACGCACTTGATTTAGTCAAGAACGCCTCTCTAATCGACTAAATCGGAGTTAGGATGGTCAGAAACAAAGAAATCGAAGTTGGTTGGTGCTCGAGGACAATGGGCAGAACCTCTCCTTGTCTTTAGGCGTTTCCTCCTTATACAGACTCCAACTCGAAGAAAGGACCCCTCCATTGCGTAGAGCACGCTTGATTCCCTAAGGAACGCCTCTTGAATGACCTTAATCGGACTCAGAACAGTCAGAAATGGGGGGAGAGAAGTTCTGCCAAAAACTGATCGGAAGAGGGGTATTTATAGACCCTGAGCCTCCGAAACCGCGGCACCGCGCCGCCAGAAATGGCAGTGCTGCTGTTTCGGCGGTGGCGCCCGCGGAAACGCGTGTGGCGCCTGCAGTAACGCGCGGCTAGCACCCGCGCGTTACGCGGGTCGCGCCCACACGCGGAACAGTGGCGCGTGCGCCGGCACACCCAATTTCTTTTTTATTTTTATATACTTCTTTATCTACAAACGCACGCATCTTTCTACCCCGGAATCAGATTTGCGAGTTCTTAGTACCGTTGGACTTGTATCGACGACCCCTTCGATACTAACCTACTTAAAGAAACATATTGTGCCCTTTCCAAGTGGGTCCCACTTATTCTCTACGTTTGTCAAGGTCATAGCTTCCGGTCCCGACCTCCTTTTCACACGTTCTTCGAATTGTTACGCTCGTTTCTTCGAGCTCTACACATATACGAAGGTTTCAACTTCTAAAACCCTCTAAAACTCATTGAAAGGTTATCTAATTACTTCTAACCCCGTAGGCTAAACATAATTAGAAAAGTGGGGTGTTACACTATCTCTCTTCTAATTTTAATTTTATATAATTTTTTAATTTTAAAATTAAAAAAATAAAATAAATACTATTAGCGACGTATAGGAATATACGTCGCTAATAGTCTTGAAATTAGTGACATATATTTTAATACATCACTAATTCCTAACATTTTAGCGACACATATTGCTATGCGTCACTAATAATATTTATTTTAATTTTTTTATTTTCAAAATATAATAATTTATAAAAAAATTTAAAAATTTTAAAAATTAATTAATCTCTCTATCCTCTCTTATAACACACACACACACTCTCTCTCCTCCCAATCTCTCTCTCGCTTCCTCTTTCTCTCTCTCCCTCTCCTCTCTCTCTAGATATCTCTCCCTCTCCCTCTCCCTCTCTCTCCCCTCTCCTCTCTCCTTTCTCTCTCCCTCTCTCCTCTCTCTACACCCTATCACTCCTCTAATTTCAATTTTTATGATTTTTTATTTTTAAAAATTAATTTTAAAAATCATAAAATAAAACAAAATAAATATTATTAGCAACGTATAGGAATATACCTTGCTAATAGACTCGGTATTAGCGACGTATATTGTTAATACCTAACATATTAGCAATGTATATTGCTATCGTCGCTAATAATATTTATTTTAATTTTTTTTATATTTAAAGTATTATAATTGATAAAAAAAATTAAAAAAATAAAATTTAATTAATCTCTCTCCTCTCTCATAACACACACACACTCTCTCTCCTCCCTCTCTCCCCCTCTCTCTTCCTCTTTCTCTCTCTCCCTCTCCTCCACTCTCTCTTTAGATATCTCTCCTCCGTCTCTCTCTCCTCTCTCTATCTCTCTCTCTCCTCTCTCTACTCACTATTCTCCTCTAATTTTAATTTTTTATGATTTTATATTTTTAAAAATTAATTTAAAAAATAAAATAAATACTATTAACAATGTATAGGAATATACGTCGCTAATAGTCTAGGTATTAGCGACGTATATTGTTATATGTCACTAGTATATATACTATTAGCGACACATATTTCTATGTCACTAATAATATTTATTTTAATTTTTTTTATTATTTTTAAAATATAATAATTTACAAAAAAATTTACAAAATTTAAAATTAATTAATCTCTCTCTCTCTCATAACAAACACACTCTTTCCTCCCTCTCTCTTCCTCTTTCTCTCTCCCTCTCCTCTCTCTAGATATCTCTCCTCCCTCTCTCCTCTCTCTATCTTCTCTCTCCTTCTCTCTCTCCTCTCTCTCTCTCTCTTCTCTCTCTCCTCTCTCTATACCCTCTTTCTCTACCCTCTCCTCTTTCCTCTTCTCTCTCCCACTCTCTCGCCTCTCTCTCTCTCCCTCTCTCTTCTCTCTTTATCTCCTCTCTCTCTACACACTATCTCTCCACTAATTTCAATTTTTTATTATTTTTTAAAAATTAATTTTTAAAATAAAAAAAATAAAATAAATACTATTAGCGACGTATAGGAATATACATCACTAATAGTTTGGGTTTCAGCGATGTATATTTTTATACGTCACTAATACCTAACCTATTACTAATGTATATTTATATACGTCGGTAATAATATTTTATTTATTTATTTTTAACATATAATAATTTAAAAAAATCTTAAAAAATTAAAAATTAATTAATCTCCCTCTCCTCTCACTCTCTCTCTCCTCCCTCTCCTCTCTCTCTCTCTCCTCCCTCTCCTCTCTCCCTCTCCTCTCTCTCTCCTCTCTCCCTCTCCTCTTTCCTCTCCCTCTCTCCCTCTCCTCTCTCTTTCCCTCTCCTCTCCCTCTCTCCCTCTCCTCTCTCTTTCCCTCTCCTCTCCCTCTCTCCCTCTCCTCTCTCTTTCCCTCTCCTCTCCCTCTCCCCTCTCCCTCCCTCTCTCCCTCCCTCTATCCTCTCACTCTCTCCTCTCTCTCTCTCCCTCACTCTCTCCTCCTTCTCTCTCTCTCTCCTCCCTCTCCTCTCTCTCTCTCCTCCCTCTCCTCTCCTCTCTCTCTCCTCTCTCCCTCTCCTCTCTCCTCTCCCTCTCTCCCTCTCATCTCTCTTTCCCTCTCCTCTCCCTCTCCCCTCTCCCCTCTCCCTCCCTCTCTCCCTCCCTCTATCTCCTCTCCTTTTCTCTCTCCACTCCCCCTCTCTCCTCTCTCTCTCCTCTCTTGTATTTCTCTCTCCCCTCTCTCCCCTCTCTCTTTCTACACACTATCTCTCCTCTAATTTCAATTTTTTATGATTTTTTTTAAAATAAATAAAATAAATACTATTTGCAATGCATAGTATTATGCATTGCTAATAGTCTGGGTGTTAGCGACGTATATTTTTATATGTCGCTAATACCTAACCTATTATTGACACATATTCCTATGCGTCGCTAATAATAAATTTTATCTTTTAAATTCATAACTATTAGCGACACTTTTTAATAAATATCGGTATTATTAAAACTATTAGCGACGCTTTGGATAAAGCGTTGCTAATAGTACTGATTTTTTTCTTTTAAAAAAATCTTTTAGCGACACATGGTGTATGCGTCGCTAATAGATATATATTAGTGATGCTTTGTATTATGTGTCGCTAATAATTATAGTAATAGCGACGCTTGGTGTTATGCGTTGCAAATATCAATTTCTAGCGACGCTTATATTTACGTTGCTAATGGTACATTTTATTGTAGTGTATGGAGCATATTGTATTACAGTAGCTGACTCAAAAATACATATCGTACTCTGCCTGTGGTTCTTGGATTCACTGTCGTGGCACCTCCCCCCCGTCCCCCCGCCCCCCCTCCCATCCCTTGTGTGATATGAATACTTTCAAGAGTTTAAATTCCTGAGATTTGCCTCTAATCTTTCTTTTTTTTGTTATTGATTGCTTTGTTCAAATATCATGTCTATAAGTCTAGTTCATGTTCTGTGTTAATGGTGATGTATATGGAACTATGTTCAGCTTTGAGCGATTGTAAGTGCACTGGTAAAGTCTGGGCGGGGGAAGCTGATGTATCTTTTTCAGGGATTTTGTGATAGTTACGAGTAAAATTTATTATTTCCTTTTCCTATTAAAATGTTAATGCATAACTGAAAATGTTCAAGCTCGTGCTGCTTATCCATCTAAGCATACTATTTCCTTTATAGACATTATTCTCAAATGGCCCTTTCATAGCCAGTCCAAATAAATTTACTGTATAGTACCAGAATCCTAAAGCAATTCTCCAACCAGTGAACAATAATTATTTAAAGTTCGTTTAGAGGTGAAAGCATGTGAGTTTTTCTGTTAAAGTTGGTTACATTTTTTACTGCCGCTACTAGTATAAGATACTTAATGAAAGGGACATTATTGGTTTTTTGGTGCTTTGTAGTTCCTCTTGATATTGAGTTTTTTGTTTTGCTAGGACATTATTGGTTTTTTTTAGCAGCTTGGCGCAATGGTGTCAAGGGTCTACGAACAGTAAGTCCTATAACCGCTATTATGAAGTTTAGAGAAAAGTAATATTTTTTCTTAAAAATGTGGAAATTGCACAAAAGACTGGTTGAGCCTTAAAGACTGGAGGCTTTGGTTATTCCCTATCTTATTAAGTCAAGCTCCTATGAACTGGACTTGTCCAGGAAGTTTTTGAAATAAGAAAACAAAGTATTGGAGATAACACCAGATATGAAGTAGGAATATTTTTAGAAGGTGATTTAGTCCTAATTACTCTGAGTTCCTCTCTCTCTCTCTCTTCCCCTTCATTTGGTGGTTGTATCCCTTGATGTAGGCAGTGAATAAATCTCTTGGGGGATCCTGCAACTTTATATTTGCTCCCCAAATTTTGAGTTGGTTTTGGAAATGTTTAGGGATATATTGGAGAAACATGATTCATCTTCTCTCGAGCATTTTTTTTTCTTGTTATTGTTGGTCTAGTTTTGTTTATTTTCTCCATTTTAATGTCATTATCAATGTCAACCAATATTCAAATTTTGTTCTAATTATGAAGGTTAGGCACTCAAATATCTTATCTTTTCTTCATAGTGATGAGGCTGAGACGCATGATGGCTTTAGTAATAAGGTTACAATTTACATTGTTACTGAGCCTGTCGATTGTCATGGAAAACCTCTACCGCTCTCCTGCTTTGGAATGGCCATAGACGGCCAACTGGATTTCTCTCAAAGCCGCCTCATTGGCTTCCCAATCCTGGACGTCGAACTAATTGTCAGCTGAGGCCCCCGACACCTTGAACATGGCCCATACATAGGACCAGCGGTGTCTACTACTAGCTGTATCTGGCAATTTGCGAATGGCCCTAATAAAGTAGAAAACACTTCCCCGCCACAAAGCCAGCAACTTGGCCAGCCATGCTTCTTCCCTGCCCTCCCTCTACAACTAGGCCCTCTCCACCTTCATCCGCATCTGCCTCCATTGCCAATGCCTCCTAAGCTTCAACTTCCTCTCGAAGCCCCACTTCTCCTTTTCTTCTACACTCCTGCCTTCTTCCGCCACCCTTCGCAAATGGGACTCCCTCGCTCTCTCCCCCACATTCCTCTAAATTATGCTTTCCCCATCTTGTCAAGACCCATCTTTTTATACTGGATCATGTTCCTCCATCTCACCGGTTCACCACCCAGGCGGTCACAGCCTCTTACGTTGATCAAGAATAAGTTTGCTTTCAGCTTCTTCCATGGTTCTTGTCACGACCGGGATTTTTAAAAGTATTTTTAAAAAGCACGAACGGTAAGTAGCAAGAAATTTTTCTTTTTCTTTAAACACAAAACAAACCATTCGATTAAATATTCAGGTCATGATAACTGGGGTTCACAAATATGAATATTAAATCGTATAATATTATTATGCATCTGAAAATTCATAAAGAATAGCTCATCCATCTAAGTACAAGTTCATTATCTGTCTGAAAATAAATAACAAGTTGACTCTCACGCTAAAGGTACACATACGTACCAAAGTTGTAGAAACGTAACCACTTCTTCTTGTGCTCGCCTGTCTTGATCTTCCTTGTCGTCGTCTGGAGAAGCTGCAACAAAGCAAACCAAACAACAACCACAATGGAGCATCTCTGCCTTCAGGAGAAGAGCTTCCAAAGGACAAAAGGTTTTATTAATATTATTCGGATCGGGCCAACATCACCTGATGTTAGTTTCCTACGTACTCATCAGACAACATCTCCAATGTTTCTAACAAGATCGGATCCAGACGTAGTTCTGCCTAGAAACTACTCTATCCTAATAAGCATAGCACCACACATGCAATGCTTAAATATATTTAACCTACATTTTAGTAAGTTCTTTAATCGTTCCACTTGTCTAATTAACAAGCAACAACAAACAATGTTATTAATTATCTCACAACTCTTGTTCTACAATTAATACTATCAAATCTATAACTCGGAGATGACTCGCCCCTCGAGAAATCCCCAAACAAAGTACTCCAACCTTAGAGTAGACTGCTTATCAGCAGCTTGACCCAAATCCCCAGGGCTCTCAGTAGCCTACCACGAATCTGGGGAAAAGGATCCCAACTGTGCTCATGGACACAGATTGGCGAGAAGCACAAGCCTTCCATGATGCTCATACAACTCCGCTTTTCATACGTACTAAATAGTCTTGGGTAGACCTGCGGGAGGCCCGCGGTAAAGACCCTCTGGTCAATACCTAAACCGTCATGGCGATGAAGAAGCATATCGCAATCTCCAGCATTATCCATATAAGCCTCAGCTCCTTATGACCATTGACTCAGCCAAACATATGAACTTAGACTAGATTATTTTCATCCAGTCAAAGTATTCACTCAACCATTTGGGTCCTCTTCACATTGTGAATCGGCCCAATAAATAGCTCATCCACTGAGCTATGACTCAAAGAACATCCCATAACCATCCCCGGTTCATTAACCAAGGTAAAATTCTATGTCAAGGCCCCGTTCAAATCCATGAACCGGTCCTAAACCCTATTGAGGGTATTTTAGTCTTGATCTTGATTAGATGTTCTCCCCCAATCCAACAACAACCCATGTCTCTTGATTAATCTTCATTAATCTTACGTTACTGATATGAATCTATGCATCAATATCAAAAGCATGTATCAACATAAATAACATCTAATCATACAAATGCATAAATAACAAACGAAGGCCCCTTGCACTCATGTGCAGGGCTAGGGCATAATGTATTCAAACCCAAGAGTGTAAACAAATCTCACTCACACGTGAATTACGTATATAATACTCTAGCTGATCAATCTATACGATTGCAAACACGTGTAAATCACTGCCTTACGCCCTTATAATTAAGGTTCTTCCCCTTATTTCCCGTGACACTGTGACCTGTCAAGGTCTTCATGTCTTTTACTAGTCACAACCCTTCCTTTTGAAGTCATTTAACATCATTCTAGGGCAACCTAACGCTTGATTCACTAGGTCATCCGTTTCAACAGAAACAGAATATATTGCCCCTAAGGGCGTTAGGGTAATTTTACCACCTAGGGTATGATACCCTCCCTTGGTCATTCTAGTTATTTTACTGCCCCTCTATTGCTTTAAGTCATTGACCTCTCACAAAGCTCCACTCTCAGACCGACTCACGCTTCCATTCACACGAATGTGGGGGGGTCCACTCTAAGGGGTATTTTTGTCATTTGGTTTAAGGCCTTAGTGCTATCCAATGGGTCTAAAATTCAACTCAATGATACTACTAGCCTTCATGGACTCTGTGTAATTTTCCTGGCATGTGACGGAGTCATAAACCCCTTGAACCGACCCAGGTTTTGACTAACGGTTTACTATAAACCCTAAGGGCAAAAGGGGGGTCAATTAACCACTCACTGGAATTTTTCTCCACTTAGATATCTGTACTATAAATAGGTTACCCATTAAAATATTATTCAGAATTTTCCCAAATTTTAAATCAACTCCTAGGCCCCTGAACCAGGGCCCCGAAATAGGGTAAATGATTTTCACACGATGATTTAACTACCAAGGGTAAAAAGGTCATTTTACCATCTCTGGGATTTTTCCCCAAGCTGAAACTTGGTCAGAATAATCAAAAACCTCTCCAGGTCCAATAGTAATTTTCTATAATTTGTTTGACACAATTAACCCCTTGAACCGGACCCAGTTCAAGGAATATGATTTGTTCTCTTTTTTTAAAAAAAAAACGGAACCGAACCGGATCGGGTCAGCCGACCCGGTCCGGGGAGAACAGACAACCCGCACGGGGTTGTCTTCCCCGCGACCCGGCGGGTCGCTCCTACATACTTTCCCGGCGGCGAGAGTTTCTAGCCGGGAAAGGAAACCGATCTGCCGGCCGGCGGCTGATCAGCAACCCATATGGCCGGAGTATAAAAACAATAGTGTTTTCTGCAATTTTTCATTACTATTCATGCAGAAATTAAACTATATATAGATTTATTTAATAAAACCTTCATTAATACACTTGAAAATAACGGTAACGATCCTACCTTAATCGCCGATCTGTTGTCGATCCACCGCCGCCAAAGCTTCGCTAGAGTTTTGCCGGAAAAATTCCTCCTTTCCTTCGCCGTCCATCAAAAACTCCCCCTTTTTCTCTGCTCTGATCGGGCCAAAAGACCCCCAAAAAGCCCTAATTAATTCTATTTATAGGCATGGGATTAGGAGTCCTAATCCCATGAGAAATTGAACCCTAAAAAAACACAATTTCGGAATGCTAAATAATCGGGCCCGCATTGCAACTTAAACGGACAGTTTGCGCGTTCAATTCGGGTAAACGGGTCCTGACCGTTATAGTCAACTTCGAACAGTTGTATCTCCCTCATCCGGACTCCGATTCGCGCGTTCTTGGTGGCGTTTCGAAGCTCTCTCCATCTATTTTCCATCCATATATGATTCAGCCACCACTTCCAACTAATGATCAAGTTATTCCCACGAGAAGATCAAGGGGTCCTACACCCTAATTTCCTCGTGTTCGACTCCGGAAATTTAGAAAATTCCCGGACGTTATAGTTCTTTTGTTTAGATTACAATTGAATGAGTTATGAGCCAATTTAATTTGTTACATGTCTTTTGCCGCATTGATATATCCATAATTTCATTTCAACTCGTCTCATAAATTTGTATGATAATGTAATAGACTCCCGTCACTATTTCAAGGCTATGAACACGTTGATACAAATTTTGAGAATTTTCTTGTGCTCAAATTTGATTGGCTGAGGTGAAATTGCTATAGTTAAAAGGGAAAATTATTTAAATAATATTAAAAAAATAATTACCAAAATAGTGAAGAGAAGGAAATAATTCCCAAAATGGTGTCCATTTTGATCACGTAGGAGGCAACCAAGCGCCGACTCCTGCATTTTTTTTTTTTGAATTTTTTTATGATTTCCTCTTTTCAAAGGACAAAATCAGTGGTGTAGTCATTTCACGAGGATGAAATTAGTACAATACTGATTTGTCCTCTCCTTTCTCCTCTCTCCTCTATTCACTCTTTCCTCACTCTTTAGGCTATCTCTCCTTTTTCTCTCTCCTCTTTCTCTCTCTATTCACTCTCTCTCCTCTCTCTCTTCACTCACTCTCTCTCCTCTCTTTCTCTATTCACTCTCTCCTATTCATTCTTTCCTCTCTTTTGGCTATCACTCCCTCTCTCTCTTCTCTTTTTCTTCTCTCTTCTAAAGGACAAAATCAATAACTTTTTAAAAAAATTTACATGATTTCTTTAGAAGAGAGGAGAGAGAAGAGAAAGAAATAGGAGATAGAGTGAAGAAGAGAGATAGCTAAAGGAGAGAGAAGAGAGTGAATAGAGAGAGGAGAGAGAATGAATAAAGAGGAGGGAGGGTTAATAGAAAAAGAGAAGAGAGAGAAAGAGGAGAGAGAGTGAGTGAAGAGAGAGAGGAGAGAGAGTGAATAGAGAAAGAGAAGAGAGAGATTGAAGAGAGAGAGGAGAGAGAGTGAATAGAGAGAGAGGAAAGAGAAAGTGAGAGGAGAGAGAGAAGAGAGGGCAAATCAGATTCACTCAACCTTGGTGGCTAAGCAAGCCAACCTTAGGTTCTTCTTCTCCTCTTGATATGACTCCTCCGACTCCTCTAGGGGCGGCCATTGTCTATAGCCGAATCAGAACACTGACATTAGCGACTGTCACCTTAGATGATTGTTCTAGCCTATAAATGATAATTGCTTCTACTTGATTTATCATTTTGATGAACACTCATGTTTAAAAAATATACATGTCTAATTATAAGACATTGATATAAAAAATGACCATCCTCTCACTTTAGAAATTTGAAAACCCTCTTCATGTCTCTGTTATAGGAATTTGCAATAGTTTCACCTCCAACAGCTTACACAATTTAAATATCGCTGCTAGGAAAAAAAACAATTGTCCAAAGAAGTAAGAGAAAGTGAGAGGAGAGAGAGAAGAGAGGACAAATCAGATTCACTCAACCTTGGTGACTAAGCAAGCCAAACTTAGGTTCATCTTCTCCTCTTGATATGACTCCTCCGACTCCTCTAGGGGAAGCCATTGTTTATAGCCGAATCAGAACACTGACATTAGCGACTGTCACCTTAGATAATTGTTCTAGCCTATAAATGATAATTGCTTCTACCTGATTTATCATTTTGATGAACACTCATGTTTAAAAAATATACATGTCTAATTATAAGACATTGATATAAAAAATGACCATCCTCTCACTTTAGAAATTTGAAAACCGTCTTCATGTCTCTGTTATAGGAATTTGCAATAGTTTCACCTCCAACAGCTTACACAACTTAAATATCACTGCAAGGAAAAAAAACAATTGTCGAAAGAAGTAAGAGAAAGTGAGAGGAGAGAGAGAAGAGAGGACAAATCAGATTCACTCAACCTTGGTGGCTAAGCAAGCCAAACTTAGGTTCTTCTTCTCCTCTTGATATGACTCCTCCGACTCCTCTAGGGGCAGCCATTGTCTATAGCCGAATCAGAACACTGACATTAGCGATTGTCACCTTAGATAATTGTTCTAGCCTATAAATAATAATTGCTTCTACTTGATTTATCATTTTGATGAACACTCATGTTTAAAAAATATACATGTCTAATTATAAGACATTGATATAAAAAATGACCATCCTCTCACTTTAGACATTTGAGAACCCTCTTCATGTCTCTGTTATAGGAATTTGCAATAGTTTCACCTCCAATAGCTTACACAACTTAAATATCGCTGCAAGGAAAAAAAAACAATTGTCGAAAGAAGTAAATAAATTTCATCCATTCAATGGGAGATGCTCATAAACTTGAAGAGAGAAAATCTCAAGTGTAGTCCTGAGAGGCCTTCGTTTATGAAATATTAACCCACCTTAAATAAATGAAAAATTTTAAGTCTAATCATGAGATGCAGTACTCAACTAAAATTTTAAACACATCTTCTTTTGTGAACTTCCATATTCCATATTCTATGCAAAATGGCCTCTCATGGGCCTACTTTACTTTCGCGCTATATGCTACCAATTCACTGTACATGTCCAGAGAGGCCTTTAGATAACTCTGTTAGTGATTCAAAAACAGTAGCAAATCCTGTTTGAAAGCCACTAAGTAAAATTCTATACGTCTCTTGCATACAGTCATGGTGCTTCCCCTTCTCCATGTCCTCTAATTGCCCATGGCGTGCACTTGCGTGCACTTATTGAAGGGGTCATCCCACCCATTGCCTCCTTTGTGCTCCACCACAGCTTCTCTCTTGATGATGACAAATGCATGATTGTAACGTCAGGTCCTCCTACCGCTTGATTAAGAAAATGTTTTATGTAATCCGTGATAAAAAAACGTGACCACGCTATATATAACACGTGTTTATGACATCAGGTCTTCCTAAATCCTACCTCTTGATTAAGAAAATGTTTTATGCATTCCGTGATAAAAAAACGTGACCCCGCTGAACAACACGCAATATGTAGAGCATGGTCAAGTGTTTTGGTTTAGAATCCCGTCGGGCTTAATGCGTTCTGTAAATTATATGACAAATAATTGCCCAGCAACAAAAAAAACATAAAAACGATAAACAGTTGAATCAACCAAAAGGATTTGCATAACTTTCTATAAATTCTTGTGATCTGCCCACTCTATCTCAGCTTACTCACCCTCACAATCTGGTTTGCAATGTCTCCATTAGAGGTCCATCGCATCTCAACAGACATAATCATGCCGAATCCTCCATTGGAGGGCAAAGATCCCATCAGAATAGACTTACCCGCATTCGATCTTGCCATGCTCTCCGTCCATCACATCCAAAAGGGCCTCCTCTTCGACAACCCCCCGCCGTCGCCGACCCCCCTCATCGACCGCCTCAAACACTCCCTCTCCCTTGCTCTTGCCGCTTTCTACCCCCTCGCCGGCCGCCTGGTGACGGAATCTATACCGGCTATTTCTACAGCTTACAATCCTCAGTCGCGTGTTTTCATCGAATGCAACGGCGACCTTGGAGCCGAGTTTATACACGCGGAGGTCGACATGTCGATCTCCGACGTGACCAGCCCCGTCGATGTGCCGGGCATAGTGAAGTCCTTCTTCCCCTACAGCGGAGCCGTCAACCAAGACGGGCACTCTATCCCCCTCCTCGCCGTTCAGGTCACCCAGCTCCGAGATGGGGTGTTCATTGGGTGTAACTTCAACCATACGGTGGGTGATGGCACTTCCTTCTGGGCCTTCTTCAACGCCTGGGCTGAGATCTCTCGGACCCAAAAGCTGTCTCGGATGCCAGTCCTCGACAGGTTCTTCCTCGGTCTCCAACCCCCTCTCCTCCTCCCCTTCTCCCACCCTGACCAATTCGTCCGAAGGTATTCCCCTCCTCCCCTCCGGGAGAGAATGTTCCATTTCTCTTCAGACGCCATGAAAAAGCTAAAAAGGAGAGCCAACGCCCACCAGACCAGCGTCCCGGAGACGTCTTCTTTCCAAGCCCTGACCGCCCTCGTTTGGAGAGCCATCACAAGGGCCCGCCGCCTCCCGGCGGAGCAAAATACCACCTATCGGCTGGCCGCCAACAACCGGGCAAGGCTGCGCCCGACTCTACCCGAGGAGTACTTTGGCAACTGCATTCATACGCCCGGCACGACAACCACTGCCGGTAAGCTCCTGTCGCAGAAACTGGCGTGGGCAGCTCGGCGGTTGCACGAGACCGTGGCAGGCCACAATGACACTGCGATACGAGGGGCGGTGGCGTCGTGGGCAGAAGCGCGTACAGTGTACTACCTGACCATGTTCGATCCTTGCAGTATCATGATGGGGAGCTCGCCTAGGTTCGACATGTACGGGTGCGAGTTCGGGTGGGGGAAGGCGGTGGCGGCGAGAAGTGGGTTCGCGAATAAATTGGACGGGATGGTGTCGGGGTATCCCGGGCGGGAAGGCGGAGGAAGTGTGGAGTTGGAGATTTGCCTTCCAGCGGAGACGATGGGACTGATTGAAGTGGATGAGGAGTTCATGGAATTTGTTTCGGCTAACTAGTCTCAGTCTCTGGAATTCCTGCTCAAAATACAGATTTTGATTCTCAATTACTTCCCCCAAATAAGTCTGGAATCCCAATAGCTGCTGATTTGATTTCAATCTAAAGGAAGTTTATTTACTCATCCACTTTCCTAATTGGAAAACACTTTTTCTCACGCTTATTTCTCACGGAGAAACTCACGCGTTGTTGATAAAATAGGGCAGTGACATGAGTCATAAAATGGACGCGTGAGTTTCTCCGTGAGAATCGCGTCTGCTACTCTTCCTAATTACATTTCCTAGTTTATTAACATATCAAATCAAGACAATAGTTGTTGATTTGATATGTCTACGTGACTGTGTCGTATATGTGAAATAAAGTTTATTATATTATTAATAACATATATTATTGATAAGTCGTGTTATGGTATATACGATATAAAATATATTATATTATAGGTTATTGGTTTAAAGAATGTATATTATATTATAATTAATATTATATGGTGAATATTATGTTATCGTATATGCAATATAGAGCATATCGCATTATAGGTCGTTGACTTAAGAACACATGTAGTGTTATTATTAATATAATATGGTAAATATTTTATTATCGTATACACGATATGGAGGATATTGTATTATGGATTGTCAGTTCAAAGAATACATATCGTGTTATTGTTAATATAATAAGGTGAATATCATGTAATCGTTTATGTGATATGAAGCATTTTATATTATCAATAACACATATTGTTGACATGTCATATATATATATATATATATATATATATATATATATATATATATATATATATATATATATATATATATATATATATATATATATATATATATATATATATATATATATATATATATATATATATTTTGAACGAAATAGTATTATGGGTCTCTAGCGCAAATAACACATCATATTATCATTAATACAATATGACACATTGTATAATCAATAAAACATGTTATTAACAAATTGTGTTATCATTGATGTAATATGAGACACATCATATTATGAGTCACTTTATCCACCAACACTTAGAAATAATATTTTTTTCAACCAAAAAAGCTTATGCTGAGGAAAAAAATGAAGAAATGGGGATTTTACCACCTCTAACACCCACCAGCGAGTCAGCACTAGTGATCTGCTTGCTGTGAACTATCGTAAGTAATTTGCCACCATTAATACCTCCTCACTAGAACGACGCCCCCTACCCCTTTCAGTATTCATTAATGAGATAAGAACTTAAGTATGAGTTCATTTATGATCTAAGGGTATATTTGTTCAGGTCATATGGGATTAAGTGTTAAAATATAGAAAATATAGGCTATTTATATATTGGGCAAGTAATATGAAAAAAACTCAAATATAAAATAACAATGAGCACAACAAAATGAATTAAAGTCACCTATTATGAACAATGACCACCCACAATGAATAATAAGGAAGCATTTTTATGTTTTTCACTTATAATGAACTTAAGAGTAAGCTGCATGGGAACTTTTAAATAGATATTGTTGTTGCGGAGCATGAAAAATGCTTTCAAACTATTTGTAGAAGTAGATATTATTACTTTATTTTTTCTATGTATAGGCCTTACCCCACTTATAATTGAATAGCAAAAAGTAATTTTTATATTTTTTACGTTATTTATTTAATCAAAAGTGGTGTTAAACTTAAAGAAAAAATAGTATATATTATTTTTAGTTACTTATGGTCATGGAAGACCCGTATCGATACGGATGAGAGTATCGATGACTATGGATATGGGTACGCGTCGAAACGGGCGTAAACCCTTTTATAAATATAAAAAAATATTATAAATAATAATATATCATTATAATACTTCTTTTAGAGCATAATAAAACCATAAAATGTCGTATAAACTGATACAAGTATTCTAAAATCAGTTTATTTGGAACCATACACTATTATGTTCTTCGTCCCTTATAAATTATTGCTCATTCTTTCCCATATTAAGTGCTCTAAAATTAATTTATTTTAAAAATAAATATGAGTCTAATTTATATGTTTAAATAAATGTATATTTGTGGAGCACTATATATAAAAATAATAATTATGTAAATTACATGGACCTACTCGTATTCATCTCATATAACTTTAAAAATATTATTTTTTAATATAATAAAAATATAAACTTTCAAAGAAGTTGGGTTTGAATTGTATTTTTATTTTTAAGAAAAAAATTTAAAAAAAGTTATTTTTTTAAATAAAAAATAATTTTTAAAATAAAAAATATTTTTTAATTACTATATCGATATATATTAGACGTATCGATACGGTATGGCCAATACATATCGCGATCCGGTGTGGGGCGCGTACCACCCTATGTACCCGTATCGGTCTCAACTGATACAGGTACGTATCGGTCGATACAGTGCTGTATCGACCAATACGGTGTCATATCGACCGATACGTATCGACCGATATGTATCGACCAATACGACCTTCCATGCTTATGGTAATTAGTTGTTGGTCATGGTAGATGAGGAAGAAAATATTTTTTTATAATATAAATGGCGTATTTGCATTCCATTCACAAATATCAAATCCAACAGAAATCTGAAACTTGTGGAGATGCTCATTTAAAACACGTAAATGCTCCAAACAAGTAAAATAAATATAATGTTTACTAGAATATCGAAATCGTGATCAGCTGGTGAAGCAATGACAGCCAACCACATATTTAAAACATGTTAGACCACTACGTGACTATAAATTTCCCATTAATATACATCGTTTTTAACCAGAGTTTACCTTCTGTTTTCCCATGCGACATCTTTGTACCTGATTTTTCTCTACGTGGCCCACACCTAAAGTGATCCTAGCAAACTTTATTATTAAAATATTTTTTTCCTTTCGCTCAATTAAAAAACGTTTACCTCTCCATCATCTGGTGCAAGAGGACAGAAGAAGTTTTCACATTCCAGTCAACTTTGAAACATCATAGACAATCATCTTTTTAAATTTTTTGTTTGTAGATGGTGGCAGGTAGATTTGTGAATGTTTATGCCATGAATAATTGGGCATTTCGTGGAAGGTATGAGTAAATGACATCTCACCCATATCTTATATAGCTAAATTTTATGAGTTCATAAAATTTCTTTTTACAGTGGCCAAAAAATCAAGTCAGTAAAGCAAGTCTGTGAATGGTTATTGATTTAGTGATGAATTAGTGAATAGATCAAACAGTAAGAATATTCCAATTAGGGCGAGACTTGATGTGTACTCATTGCCACTCGTGATTTCAAACTGTAGAGGGTGTGTAGCTACACCCACAGGCATTGTTAATGTTGGCCCCGTAAAGAACAATTAGGCTAAAAAATATACGTGCGAAAACATAAGGTAAACTCTGGTTAACAACAGCATGTATAAACGAAAATTTTGTGGTTATGTGGTCTCACGTGTTTTAAATATGTGTAGTGTCCATCGGATTTGTGGCTTTCATTAGCATGATGGTGTCATTTGAAAATCAGGTGGCATTTAGCAAACCTTTTAGAACACCTCATTCATTGAAAAAATGCCATTCTTGGTCGATCGGTAGATGTACACACCATTTATCTATCTATCTATCTATCTATCTTATCTATCTATCTATCTATCTATCTATCTATCTATCTATATATATATATATATATATACACACCAAAAGAGTTGAGAAAAAAATAATTTTCGTTATGGTGTTAGAATTTGCCATGCAGGCACCAACTTGGCAATTATGCCTATCAACCTTAAGTTTTTTTTTTTTTGCTGAATTTCATCTTTTTAAATGACAAAACTCATTTCAGTAACTTTCATCCTTTAGAAGGACGAAACTTGAGTTTTAATAGCTTTTGTCCTTAAGAAAGACAAAACAACTTAGGTTTCATCTTTCTAAAGGACGGAATCCATACACGACCCATTTATATGATTTTGTCTGTTAGATGGACGAAATAAGATTTCATCCTTCAAAAGGATGAAATTGTCTTTCGTCCTTCTAAACGACAAAATATCGTCTTTTACCCTAACTAGGCCCGCCCCGACCCTTCTGCTCGTTTTACTCTACCCCTTTGATGTTGCTGGCCAAACTCACCAGCTCACCTGATTTGCCAAGCCTGATCAGGGAAGATAGGGAGGAAGCCACTTTGCGGCTCTGACGATATATTGCTGTGGCCTCTCTCAAGTCTCAATTGGTCCACTTGGTAATTTGTGAATTTCTCTATATATGACCCTTACAAATTGAGATATCTCAGCTGGCCTAACTTCCCAACTGATTCAGAATTATTTATTTCCCTTTATAGTTAGTTTAAAAGCACAATCATAAGCTGACATTTGCTAAATCAAAATTCTTGTTGTTGTTTCCCTACATAGCACGGCGAGAAGCCATGGATGGCTTGTTCGGGCTAGGTGACTTAACCCTAGGGGTGTTAACGAGCCGAGTATTGGGCTCACTAGGCTTGAACTCGAACTGTTCAAGCCCAGTTCGAACTCAGCTCGAAGCACGAATATGCTCGAATGTACTAGCTCGAACTCGGCTTGAATTAAAAATTCGAAGCTTGGCTCGAAATCCATACTGTAAATCACTAGCCTAAGCTCGATCTGGGCTTGAACCAAAAATAATCTACATGCTCTAATTGCCAGTAATAATCTTTTCTTTAATCAAGGCTGTGTAAAAATTCATGATCAAATTTTGATATAAAGTTATAAACACCCATTTGAATTTAGTGTTCAAACATCCATCTGGTAGAATAAGAAAGTCTTAAAGAACATCCAACTGTAAATTCAAACATAGATATAGTAGAATAAGAACAGCCATACCAAAATAATTCAAGAACCTAAATATCATTTCACATAATAATAAAGAGACAATAGCATATGGTGATTTGTATACCCTGATAAAGGCTCCTCAACAGTTTCTTCAATCCCTTGAGATGACTGTGAATGCAAAGAGGAGCTCTTTTCACTATCTTGACCATTTTCAGGGCTTGTATTCGCACCGAAATTAGCATCAAAACTTCCAAAACTAAATGCACTTCTTTCTGCTTCAGGGACATGTAGATGGTCAGGAATAATGACATGGTCATCTGATATGTGCACATTCTCATGCTTCTTCTGCAGATTCAAAGCTGTCCATTCAGTAACTTCAGCACTTGTTGCCAGCATTGAATTAGAGTTGAGTTCATCTACAACAGGCGGAACTTCCAATGTGGCAACTGATCCAGAGGACTGAACAACATTTGAGTTCACTGGCTTTGGTTTCCATTCCTTACTAGAACCTACCGCTGACATAAAAATAGAAATAAGGGACATGTATAAAGAGAGTAAGGGACATGTTTTTGCTTTAGTACTTAATATGTATGTTGGAAATAAATCTTGTTTTTGGGATAGGGATTAGGATATTAAGTTATCTCCTCATTTTTTATTTTAAACATTAGAACTTAGAACAGTTCTTATATATTTATATTGGTAGTGGTGGACTAGTGGCATGTATGTGTATGTGTAAATATATAAACCCTAAGCACTATATATCCACGTCTACATGTATGCTTTTAATATATTTATTATTTATATATAATTTAAATTTTTTATTTGAGTTTGAGCTGTAGCCGAGTATGAATCGAGTTCGAGTTTTATTCGAGCCGAGCTGAGTCGAGTATGGGTATGCTCGAACTCGACTCGAACCTATTCAATCTCGAATTGAGTTCGAGCCGAGCTTAATTCGAGTCAAGCTCAGACCAAGCCGAGCCGAGCTGAGCCTGCACTACTTGACAAGCCGGCTAGGTTCGTTAACAGCCCTACTTAACCCAACTAAAAAACACCTACCTTTTTCTATTTTTAGGAAGTTGACAATTGTAGTAAGACAAAGAAGGGAGAGGGGGAAAGAGAGGAAGGTGGAGGGTAGGTGTGCTACATCTTTGAAAGCTTTGAAAACATGGGAAAGGTTGGGCATCTAGCAGATGCAGGAGTTGAGTCTTGAGTGTACGGGGAGGTTCAAGTGACGAACAGGGTCATTGCCGATTCAGCCCGTGTTGCATTCGTTGGATCCCTCACTCTTGAGGGAGAATTTCCTGTGTTGCGTTTATTGGATCTCTCCCTCACAAGGGAGAAGTTTGGGCTATATGTGAAGGATGTGTGAGTTCTTAACTATGAAAATAAAACTGTATAGTTATTTATTTATCTTTAAAATTGAGATATCATAGTCGAGGTCTTCAAAACTTCAGACCTAAAAAATTGTATGCTTTAAACAATTTGGATTTGTGAATTTGTTTAGTATTTACATTGTAACTAGTTTATATTTATTTTAATTGGATTGATTTGCATTCTATACTCTCCCAATAAATTCTTCTCCCTCATGTTACTACTTGGCTTAGTTCAAAACAATTGTAGTTTGTTCTAGAGTTGATTTCTATATCTTTGCTCTTGTGTATCCTCAATTGTTTGATTCGTAGTAGTTTTCTCATAATTACTTCTTACATTTGCGTAAAATAAACTTTACAAAGACATATCTATGCAATTTTAAGTTTGTTTTGAGTGGTTGCCCTGAATCGTAAACGTAATAATATATGTAAATTATGATCTATCTAAAACTTATATATTTGTTATCAAGTAAGTGAATAGATATAGCAGGAGAAGTGGCTGGTTTTATACTTCACCATGGTGGGAGAATGGTAAAAGATGGAGGAGGGTATGAATATGAAGGAGACTCAGTCGGATTATTCATCAGCAATCCTTCTAATTATGATGAATTTGATATGCAAATGGATAACAAAGTTGGTTGGGATCGAAGGAGATGGAAAATTATAATAAAGTGTAACCTTCCTATATTTGGATTGAGACACTCTACTATGTATAGAGAATGATGCGTCATTTAGAGAAATGATTTATTATTCATCTCAAGTATGCATGTTCTAGTTATTTCTCGAAAAAGAGACCCGAGTGCCTAGTTTGGAAAGTAAAGGGTGGAGTGTAAGTACGATCTCCCAAAGGAGTTCTCAAAGAAATGCTCATAGTGGAAGGTACATGCAAATATCAGTAGATGACAATGCAGATAATAATTTGTCAATGACAGTAGCGTCAAACCAGCGCCATAGGTCGTTTGCCCCTATTGTTGATGGATGTGGACCTAGTTGGATGTAAGTTTTCTTACTATTATTACAAATGAATATTTTAATTGTCAATGAAAATAATGAGATTGAAATTTTGAATTTTGTGTGTAATATATAAGGTACACATCTCATGCACATGAGACAGTTAGCCTTAGAATGTCGCAAGGCAATGCATGGTTTGGAATACAAACCTTGATATGCCTTCATTACCCTTACACAAGTGTTAGCTTTACAGATGATGGGTCACCCAATCCAAGGTGAATGATATATTTATAAATATATCTAGCAATTTTATTTATTAAACCAGTTTTTAAGTAACATGGAATTCCATACTGGTGTGTTATGCATGTGTAGGGGAGCCCATGTCCATGATGATGACATTGATATGAATGAGGCCAATGAAGGTGAAGATAATATTGGCGAAGCTAGTGATGAGGAGTATGACATGAACGAAGACGGTGTGAAGAGGCATGGAAAGTGCTCAAGAGATGGTTGACGCCAAGGGGAATGATGCTGTAAACAATGCAATTGCCACAAAATGACATGAACGATAATGTTAAGGAACAACCATACTATGATGAGGATGAGTCAATCTATATGCATATCACATATGAGAAAATAGATGAGGCACTTAATTGGGGTATGGATATGAAGCAACAAAACAAAGAAGAGTTATATGTTGGACGAATATTTAAGGATAGAGATACATTCATCACAACTTTGACAGAGTTTTCAATTAGAAATCTTGTCCAATACAAGGTTCTGCATGCAGATCCTACATAACATACAATAAAATGCATCGATAGTGCTTGCCCCTAGAGAGTTCACTAATCAATGAGGAAGAGTGTAGGCTACTTTAAATTGAAGAGAAACAGTTTGGCCACACTTGTAGGAATGCTTAGCTTATCATTGACCACAAGCAGTGCAATGCATCATTTGCAGGGTCATAATGTATGCCATTAAAGTTGAATTAAATCTCACACAAGGTGATATTATTCAAAGAATGAAGGAGATATTTCACATGAATATTTCTTATAAAATGGCATGGGCGGCAAGGAATATGGTCATAAAAGCCATTTATGAGGATTGAGTTGAGTCATACAAATTATTGCTAACTCATCTCAAGGCAATACAATATACAAATTTTGGTACCATATATGAGATGGAGCATGATCAAGTGGATGGTGGCGCAATATGGAGATTTAATCATATGTTTTTGGCATTTGGGAGATCTATTGTGGGATTTCAGCATTGCATCCCTGTGATTGGTGTCGATGCCACTCACTGGTACGACAAGTATCCTATATCTCTTACAGCAGCAGCTATAGACGGGAATAAGAAGTTATTTCCACTAGCATTTAGGATAGTATCAAATGAGACTTATAAAAATTGGAGATGGTTCTTAAGCCAACTGAGAGAGAAGGTAATTATGGATATAATACATGTTACAATCATCTCTAATCGACATAAGAGCCTTCAAAAGGTTGTTTCCAAAGTGTTTCCTCCTCCATTCTTCTACCATCGATATTACATTTGTCACATAATGGTAAATTTTGAGAAGGTTAAAAATGATGCATTGACGTATTTGATTGGGGCAACTACATGTGTGCTGACATTTGAAATTTTTGAGGCTAAAAAGGACTTGATTGGAAAGAAAGTGGAAGAGCAAGACAACTCCTCACAGGAGAAAGATTACATCTTAAACAATGGTCTCTCGCGTATGATGGTTTTAGAAGATTTGGAATGACGACTACAAATATGGCAAAAAGTTTAAATAGACACTACAACAAAAAGGAGTATTAGCGACACAATATAAAGCGTCATTAAAAACTACTATTTGTGCTACATATAAAAGTGTCACAAAAAAACTAACTATTTATGATGCTTATAAAAATACGTCGCAAATAAAATAAGTTTTAAAAAATAAAAATTTAGAACTATTTGCTACACTTTTTTAAAAGCGTAGTAAATAGTACCATTATTTGCTATGTTTTTATGAATAAAAGTAAGAATCTTTGCGATGTTTTTTTACATGCTTCGTAACTAGTACTACTATTTGCCACATAAAAAAAAATGTCACAAATAGTCTTAAAAAAATTTAAACAAAAAAATTATTTTATTTGTGACACTTTTTTATAAGTATCGCAAATGGTACGACACATGTGCAAAAATGTCACAAATAGTCTTAAAGTTTTTTTAAAAAATCTTCTATTATTTGCAACTCTTTTTTATAAGCATAAAAAATAATACGCATATAATAAAGCATCACAAATAGTCTATTTTTTTTGTAAAAAGTGATTTTATTTATAATGCTTTGTTATAAGCATTGCAAATAGTTCTATTTTTTTATTTTTTGAATTATTTTATTTTATTTATATTTATTTTTATTTTTATATATAATATATAATAAATAAATATTAAAAATTTAAAATTAATTTTTTTTACAAATGCATAATATTTTATTTAGTATTTATTATTTTAATATATAATAAATAAAAATTAAATTAAATTCCCCTACTTTTTTCTTACTCCTTAGAGCTAGAGCTTACGTTCATAGGCTCGAGAGTGAGACATGCTGGGAGAGAGAGAAAGAAGAGAAGAGAAAGAAGAGATAGACAAGAGAGAAAGATGGAGATGAAGAGAGAGAGAGGATAGGGGGGAGAGAGAGAGGAGAGGATAAAAAGAGATGAGAGTGAATAGAGAGAGAAAGAAGATAGAGGTGAGAGAGAGAGTGGAGAGAGAAGAGAGAAAGGGAAGAGAGGAGAGAAGACTGAGATAGAGGAGATAGAGAGAGAGTGAGAGGAGAGAGAAGAGAGACAAATGAGAGAAGAGGAGAGAGAGTGAAGAAGAGAGAGGAGATAGAGAGAGAGAGTGAGAGAAGAGAGGAGAGAGGATAGACATAGAAGAGGTAGAGAGGAGAGGGAAGAGAAAAAGAGATAAGAGAGAGGGAGAGAGAAAGAGACTTGAACATAAGAAATTTGACACAGACCAAAATAGAGTGAGCTGGAGGGTTGTTGTACTCTAGCCGGAGGAGAAGGAGACATGAGAGAGCATGAGAATTTAATTTTAATTTTTTTATTATATATTATATTTTAAAAATAATAAAATATATAAATAAAAGGTATTAGCCAAGCATAGGAATATTCGTCGCTACTACGTTAGGTATTAGCAATGCAATTTCCTATGTGTTGCTATTACCTAATGTATTAGCGATATATATTCCTATGCATTCTAAAATATTTTATTTTACTTTATTTTTATTATTTTAAAATTATAATTTATAATAAAAAATTCTTAAAAAATTAAAATTAAATTCCCCTACTCTCTCCCTTTTCCTACTTAGAGCTAGGGCTCACGTTGACACACGTGAGAGAGTGAAGAGGAGAGAGAGAATAGAGGAATGAGAGAGAAGGAAGGAGAGGAGAGGGAGGGAGGGAGAGAGAGATAGAGAGAGGAGAGACGGAGAGAAGAGAGAGAGGGGATATAGAAAGTGAGGAGAGAGAGGAAAGATAGAGAGATGAGAGGGAATAGAGAGAGAGAAATTAAATTAAAAAAGGTAATAATAGCAACACTTATTTACAAGCATCTCAAATATATATAGTATTTGCAATGCTTTTCTATCAGCATTACTAATCATAATGATTTTAAAAAAAAATTAGATCTATTGGTGATAGTATGGAAGAAGAGCCACAAATATATATCATTTAGCGTCTCAAATAAATCTAATAATCAAGATGCTTTTTAAAGCATCACAAAAAAAAAAACAATGTTAGTAACAAAATAAAAAGTGTCAATAATAGCAGTACTATTAGTGACGCTTATTCATTTGCGTTATTAATAAGCAGTTGTGACAAGACTATTAGCGATGCTCAAAAGTGTCGTTAATAGTCTTTTTTCTTATAGTAAGGGTCTTAAAGGGGCACAAACATTACCCATGCAAGCCTTAGTGTCAGCCATCTTTTACTAGGTGATCAAATTCTTTGTGAAATGATTACCCCATACACTCTTAGGGTGAAAGGGATCATAAGAAAACAACCAAACAAAATCAGGGAGTATATAATTATAAGAATCAAATGCACCGTTTATGAAGTTCTTACCATGCATTGAAGGAAGTTTGCACTAGATGCTGTGAATCGAACTTGTTAGTATAATTACCCTCAAGTCTACCAATATCCTTGATCTCATCTCCTTATTGTGTGGGGAAATCGAAGGGAGCTTCTACAAGCAAAAATATGTTATACATCTATTGCTTTTAGAAATATGTATTCCACATAATTCTACTCTCCTTGTGATTGGGATTTTTGGGAAATAGATGTTCCTTATGTGTTATTACCCCTAGCTAATAGCAAGAAGGCAACCTGGTCGCCCATGCTCTACCCCAATCAGGAACACAATGGACCGTGTGACCATGAGAGAGATGGTAGAGGGAAACATAGACTTTGCTAAGTCCACTTGCAATCTTAGTAGTAAAACCACGGGAGGGATTTGGGGTTTTGCACCCTAAGTTAGACCCCCACGAAAATCTATACATTCTTAAATGTATTTTGTCATTCAACCAACATATATCCTGCACCATCTTTAATTAAAAATAAAAAATGAGAGAGTATCAAGTTATTCGTCATGTGAGCTATTACCCAATTTATTCCATAATCTTATTAGGTGATTTACAAATACATGTACCCTTCCTAAAATGCATGAACAAGATATATGATATTCAATGATGCATGTTATAAAACCTATACATGTCAACATACAATTCTAGCATGTGTTTCATAAAATCCATTTCTACTCATGTACATACATACTTATATACATATGTATAAATAGACATTAATCACATATACACACTAATCACATATATGTACATAAGGGAAATCATGCATAATAATATCATATCATTAGAAATAGGTAATTAGAAGTTAAAATAATATTATTTATACAATTTTCACAAACTGAATGAAACTTCATATAATTACTTTAAAAATAAACATTTAGAGATTAAATTATGTAAAATTATATACGTTTTCAAGATTCAAGAAAATTTTATAGAGTACTATTAAAACAATAAGAAACTGTAAAAATTATGGTTCCTCGATATCCAATGACATGAACTGTAGAGTACTATTAAAACAATAAGAAACTATAAATAAATTAAGAATGAGGGATAATTCGATATTTTGACCCTCCCAATAGCCTCTGAAAATTCCAAAAAAAAATATAAGAAATCAATAGAGATGCGATCACATCACAATTAAAATTTCACAATATTTTGATGAGTATAGAATTAGTTATGAATTCCATAAGATTTGGCCGAGAATATGACAAGAACTATTTTTTTTTGGAAATTCACAAAAAATAAGAAAAATATTCAGATCGATCAAGCAATCAACCCAAACCTATAAAATTATAATCACCCTAATGATGCTAATGAATGTTCATAAAAACTACAAGTAATAGGAAAGTTCCCTTACCTTCGATTTTTGGATCAAATGCGACTTTCACGACTCAGTTCCTACGAAATCAAAGAAAACTATATTGATCACCGAATGAATCACTAAGAAACTAACTACGAGAGAGTTTAATCAATCTAGAGGAGAGGAATCAAAAGGAAAGATTGAATAAAAAAAGGCTTCAATAGAGAGAGAGAGAGAAAGAAACCTGTAGAGAGAGAGGGACGTGAAGAGAGACAAAGAGAGGGGAAAGGGGAAGGGATGAACCATCCAAGAGGGAGAGTGAGTAATGGGTGGAGGGGTTTTCTTGACCCTTTTATAGATTTTCCAAGAAATTCTACACTTATCCAAGTTTATGGTATTTTTTCCCATCGTCTCGAAAGAAATTAAAAAGATAATTAATGGATAAAATCCCTGAAATTCCTAACTTGTTAAAGTGAATAGGCTCAACAAAGTTCTGATTGGTTGGTTTGGAAAGTGATTGAGAGTCAAAATCTTATTGGTTTAGAGAGGATCACTCTAGAATAACCAAACGCTAAAAAGAAATTTCATTAAAACAACCAACTTGCAACAAGAAATTGATGCCAAATGATAGGGAAATTGTGCTTCAGTGTGATTGGTTTGGTGGGAGGTCTTGCAAGAACTTTTCCTAATTTACCGATAAGTCTTGTTCAAAAGATTTTTTAATGCTAGGTCCTACTAACTAAAAATTAATTCTCAATAAGGAAAATGCACCTAAAATAAGAGAACAATCTCCTAATTAAACTGGAAAGGTTTAAGGCAAGACCTCTAAATTTTAAAAAAAATTGAACCAACTACCAAAGAATCCCTAAAGTCGACAGGTCGGGTCTACTAGTCTCTAAAGTTTCAACTAAAACCCTAGCTCAACAATTAAGATATAAACACTCCAAAATCTTTTAAACCTAAAATCAAAAAAAATCCTAAGTTTAGATAAGGGACAAAATATGATTATTGGACCCCTTCAGAAAAAAGTCTATGTCTAAAATGTGGCAAAAACTTTTCTAGACCAATTTTTCAAAGTAAAAATATTTAAAAATAATTTTGAAAAATAGTAGTTATTACATGGACTCATTTGATCTTCCACAAGAATTATCCTCCTTCACACTTTCATGGAAGGTGATGTAGTTATGCATTTCAGTCTCTTCATCACTCATCTGATAAAGTTATTTGGAGAACCTTCTACTTTTTCTTTTTGTTTTAACCCTTGAACTTCTTAGGTTTCTTGTAAGAAGAACTATCACAAACCTGACCAGGTCACTGATGCAAAATGACCTAATTTATCTCACAAAAAACATCTCATGTTCTTCTTGTCTATCTTATTTGATTTCTCCTCTCTTCTTTCATATTGTCTCCCTCTTCTTGATGTTTGATGTTTCCTCTCACCCATAAAGTTCTGACTTTTTTGGAACTTCCTAAATATCTTAGTCAGCATGACTAATTGTTCATTCTCACTCTCATCCTCAGAGTCCTCTTCATTAAGGGTGTTTAGTGTTTTGTTTTCTTAGCCATTTTCTTTGAAGTTTCAAAGCTATTTGTTTACCCTTGCCCTTATCAAACACTTCCCTATTTTGTTCATATGACTCTTCCTGTATCTCAAAAGTCCTTTATTGCCTATCAACTCCTCAATATCTAAGGTATCAATTTTTTTAGATTTATTAATTGTAGCTACCTTGATTTTGAATTTACTAGATGAGGACCTATGTATCTCTCTTACCACAAGATGATCAGCTTATGTTCACCCAATTAACAACATGTATTCACTATGAGATTTTGGCATAATATTCAGTTATTCTTTCATCATTTCCATCATTATGTTCTCAAATTCTAGAGTTAGCATATGAAGCCTAGAGATTTTTACTGCATCAATTCTCTCAATGTATTTGACCAAGAGATTCCAAGTAACTTTGGTAGCAATATAATTAGAGATAATTCTATGTGGACTCTTTTCTACAAGATTGAATAAAGCACTCTAGGCTTTGCTATTATAGTTGGCTAACTTCCATTCACTCTCATCCTAGTCACATTCTAACTTGAGAACTTCAACCCCATCTTTGTCCTTGGTCATTGGAGGCTTCTATCTTATAACCATAGTTTTCCAAGCATTATCATCAAGAGCTTGGATAAAGGGTCTCATTTGATTTTTCCAATAAGAGAAGCTCTAACCATCAAATAAAGGAGGTCGATTCATGGGATATCTCATGTTACCATGCTCAACCCTATTAATATTCAAATTTGACACGAAAAATCAAAGGTAAATAACAAACAAACAAACCACCAAGAGAGATAATATAGTTAAGAAGAAAATTTTACTTCTAACAAGTAAGTACCTAGCAAATATCAACAAAGGGCATGCAAATTTGACAGAAAACGCAATAAATCTATCTAGATCATGTATGCTTATATGCATGATTTTATATATTTTATACACCTATTTACCTTATTTGCTATTGTATGATTAGGTTAATTAAGGGTTAATTAGAGTTTATTTATGTTAAGATAGATATTAGTAGTGTGATTTAATTATTAATTAATTCGGGCGATGTTAATTGTTTAGGAGTGTTTTTGAATAAAATCAGTGTTCTACATGTCTTACATGCTTGAAATATGACTATTTATACGTTATAGGTAATGCATGCTTCCCGAGGCATGTGGACGATGTTCGAAAAAATTTATAATACTCTTGAAAGGCTTACAAGTGACTTCGATAACTTTCTAGAGATGCGAAAATGTTAGAAATATATATGGACATGAACAGAAGTGTTTAATGAACATAGAAGAAACCTAGACAATAATGTGGAATGTCGAGTGAATAACTTCATCTTCATGGATGAGTTCTTGGACAGAAACGTTCCAATTACAGTTATTTGATTTTGGAAAAAATTGAGTGTGAATTTGAGCCAATAAATTAGGCATTTCAAAACCCATTTCAATTAAGTTAATGAAGAACAAGTTTGAAGTATAGAATCGAAGAATGTGAACTGATTTTGATTGACAAGAGGGGATTTTTGTGGATGTAAAGCTGAGTTCGAACCAAAGCTTATGAAAAGAAAGAAGACTTAAACAAGGAAAGAATTGGGCAGAAAGAAAAGCTTATTAGCAAGAAGCTCTTATTTTCAGTTGGAATTGGGTTCTTAAGCAAAGAAAGAGGTGTTGTCCAGAAAGTTTATTTAAAAACTTACAGCATAGAATTGCATAAGAGGAGGGAGGAAAATATAATGACCAGAGGCAAAATCCTTCAATCCTATCCTCTGAAATTGAGGAGAAACCACTTTGAAAGTGAGATAATTGAAGTCCCAAGCTAGAAGAGCAAAGAAGAAGGGAGAAAAAAAATCATAGCCGCGGGTATTGTAGCAAAATTGTTCACGAGCTGAAGGTTGAAGACGATGAATAGTAACCCGTGGTATTGTATCAAACAATGTTGTTTTTGAAAATTTTCAATTTTTTTCACATCTTGTAAGTCTCTTTTCAATTCTTCTAATAAAAATTTTATTTCTTAGGTCAATGAGTAGCAAAACCTCCTTGCTAGGGCTTGGATGAAGCTTCATTAAATTATAAAATTTCGTGATTATGAGACTTGATTAATTTGTCTTAATGGTGGTTAATTGTTTCTATTTCTTTAGTTGATAAGATTGATTTGGATATGAGTTTAGTCATGCTTCTCTTATGGTTTAAATTAGTTCTCATTGGTTTCTTCTTGGTTTTGTCTTGTTTAATATTGAAATTGGGTATTAGTTATAATTTACAAATTGTGGATACAGCTAATGACTTGATTTCACTCTTTTGAAGTGAGGAGGAACAATATACATTTTTTATTATACATGAGAGCTTAATGATGATATTTTCCATACTAATGAAGATTGAAATCTAGATTATTATGAGATGAATGTGAAAAAAAAATGATTAATGATTTTACTTATGGATTTTTATGATTTAATGAATATAGATTCCTATGCCTTAGTGTTTTGTTTATTTGATAATTTAGTTATTTTGCATTGCTTTCTTATTCCTAGATTAAAGCTTTAGAATTTTGATTTGGGTAGTTTAATTACCTTTAAACTCTTAATTTCTTTTGTTAGTTACTTTAGTCAAGTTATTCTCTTTATATTTTTTAACTAGATTAGAGTTTACTTTAGTTAGATAAAATTTGGTTTTCCTAGTTCAAGTCTCTATGGGATCGACACTTGATTTAACCGCTTAATTACTATAGATTCATGCGTTTGCGAATAAATAATTAAAATTTAACAACATAAGCCCTCAACTACCATTTTTTAGTTTAATATCTTTCTTTTTGTAGAGGGTCACCATAATGCCTCTAACCCAAATATCTTGCTAAGGTAAAAGACTACAAGATGTGGCCTCTATGTGGAGGAATACACAATGAAATAAAACTACTATGACTACCGCAAATCAAACAAGCATGCAAACACAAACACACTAGCAATTTTACGTGGAAACCCTAATGGGGAAAAAACTACAACCAGCTTGTCCCTTTGGTTGGATCAATGCACTATGAAATAAAGATCTTACAAGACTCAAACAATCTACCTCTCAACTGACTAAAAGTCTCTTCCCAGTAGTTTCTTGGCTACCAAGACAACTCCTTGATGTTTTTCTCTTCAAGTTTAATCTTCATCTTCTCCAATAGCACTCCACCAACCAAAGCCCTCTTCGATTGCGGTGTTGAAGCTTCTTTAAGTTGCCTTTTTGAATAAGCCTCCTTAGTAATTGTGTTGTATTGTGATGTGTATTTAGTCACTTTCTTCAATTCATAAAGCTTTTATGAAATAAAGCACTCATCTTTTATTGATTTTCTCTTTTTCCCGCAATGCATGCACACTTAATATACAACACTTTATGAATTGAAGAGAGTGATGAAATAAAGCACTCACGTGTTATGGATAGTACGCTTCGCTCCCCGTGATAATGTGGCTAACAAACTATACTAAAAAAAGTGTTCATGCAAACAATAGCATTCGGTGGTAACAATGGCAAAAAGCTCAGAGAGGATCAAAAGTTTTAATTTCTCAATCTAAAGAAATCACTTTCTGAGTTCGGAAAACAAAAAATTCTTAATAATGATCATCAAATCATCTATCTTAGAATTGTGTGGTCACTAGAAATGTATTTAGGATTCACAAAAGCACAACCTTTTCATTCAATCGTCGAATTGAGATCTACACCCAAAGCCCAACTGTCAATGGCATTGCCACTAGTCTTGCCCATTCGCTTCCTACCAACCTTCAATCCCAGAGTTAGTTTCTTGGTTCTCCTCCTCTACTTCTTCTATAGTCATCTTTTTGTCCGTCCCAATTTCAGCAGGTCACCTCTCATCTCCATATATGCAGGCGAACTTCATCGTGCGATGTTGCTCCAACAATCTGGAGAAAAAAAACGATACATCCAAAATATTAAACATTGATGTAAGTGGTGTCACAGAGTTATTGAGATTGTTATGTTAGAAGTGGGCATTACATTAAATGGGTTAAGCCCATATCATATAGATGGGCATGATAATATTTATGTGGGTCAAGCCCATATTATTTAAGTAGGTCAAGCCCATATTATTTAAGTGGGTCAAGCCCATATGGTAGAGAGAGCCCAAGCCCACTTTGTGTTGAATGAGAATAATACATGTGAATTGGTTGAAGGAGTGAATAGTCCCATATCGCCTAGAAGAAGGTGATGGTGTTAGTATATAAGGCATTAGTTTGGCCTTTCAAGTTAGGCCCTTGGGCCAACCTACTTTTGTAGGGGAGAGAGATGTTGGACCCATGCACCTATGTGGGCTAACCCACACGCACGGTCGACCGGGTCGGGTCAAGTTGGGTTGGGTCAACAAGATAATATTTTTGGGATAAATTCATTTGGTTTGGTTTTCTATTAACCAAAATGGGTCCAGTTTGTTTTCACTAAAGAATGTGTCATTTAACGGATGGACGCATTCGTTTGAACGGGAAAGGGTATCTTCAATGGGATTTCTTATAAAATCATTGAAAACGATTTATGCAAAAATCTGATTTGGGATTTCCGTCCATTTTATTTCTGTGAGAACATACATATTGTGGTTCGCTGCATGTATTGTGTTGGAGGTGCTCCTACAATACGTGATTGATGTCTTATCCTGGGAGGCAGACACCCAAAAGTCCTAAGCACCGTTAAGGAGGGCAAATTCTGTCTTAAGGACAGAGCGACTTGCTTGATTCGATCATAATCTTTCCAATAAAATTTCTCATCACCATATTTGCAAAGGTACGAAAAATAACATGTTATTGCCTGGCAAGGAGAGACTCGTGGCAGCTAGGGCCGGCTGAGTCTGGGAAAGCCCTAGCCTTGGCCCGCCAGGGTGGGGAAGCCCTGACCACCACCAAGGCTTTGGCCATGCTAGGAAAGCCTTGGCCTTAGCTGCCAGGTATTCCCAACCGACATTGCACCATGGGTAACCATTGGCGCTCCCCCTCGGGTCTATATGTTTACGTTTGCATGGAAGGAACCTACTTAATCTCAGGCTGCTCAATGACAAGTGTTTCTTCTCCCACCTTTCCTTTTATTCTTGGTCCTATCGTCATGGGAAGTTGGTGTTGCCGACATTGGAGAAGGAGAACACTTTTTGGTATAAAATATTACTAAGGTGGGCTGGGATATACATAAGTAATATTTTAATTTTTATTGGGATGTAAAAAGTAGGGAGGGTGGGAGCAAGTATATCTTGGGGGAAAAAAAGTGCATTCCCTTATTTTTCCATATTGCATGGCTGAAGAAGACAATATTCCATATTCCCTGGATTTCCCAAAAAAATGCCATCAAACTCGGACTTACACGATATATGGAAACTTTTGGACATAAATACCCCTGGTAGGGCTTAGGGTTTTATATCGTGTAAAACCCTCACACAATTGCTTTCACAGGGAAACAACTTTACCGACTGGTGATTTCTCAGTGAGAAGCAAATACGCAGCCTTGTTTCCAAATTTTTACTCATCTCACTAGCAATTTCGTTAGTCTGAGTAGTGACAAACGAATACACAACATGAGTTCTAATTTCGGACCTATCCCACTGCCAATTTTGAAAATCTCCACTCTGTTTTATGCACAGTCGAGTTTTTCTTCTTTTTGAAAGGAGATTTAAAAAAAAATGCAGCTTGAGTTTTGATTTTCGTGTTTTTGAAAGGCGATTTTTGTAGTGAGGTTCCATCGGGTTGTATACTGATGCGATACTAGCAAAGTAGTGAACTTTGGAGAAAACCACCAGCCGATCGAAGGGTTAATCCAGCTTGGATCAATTGCATGGTAAGGCCATTCTCTAGCTCTAGATTGTATGTTCGTATGCACGATTGTTTATATGTCGTGTTATAGAACACACGAAGTAGGTACTACATGTATCTTTGCAATAGCATATTGTGTAATCAAGTATATGATAAGTAATTTATTGTGTGTTCGAGAATACGATAGTTGATATAGATGTCCTCCTATCGTGTATGAATTGCATGCATAACGTGTCATTAATAACATGACAAGTGAAAGAAGACATTCAAGTGTTGTGCTATCGTGTCTGAGAAGGCATCATATCGTGCGTCTGATAACATGATATATGAACTTAGCATATATAAGCACGTTAGTTACATAATGTGAATCAACACGGCTCTTGATTTTGGTCATGACCTATTGTTTATATAAATATATATATCTCAAATTTTGCGGACGAAAAGCTAGAAGAATACAGGCACATGGCGGAATCAGTGAAGGCATCAAAAGAGAAGAAGAAGAGAATCTATGGGAGGAGACTTGGTCTCAGAATGAACTGTTTCTCTACTGAACTCCGATTTTCACAAGACCTTGTTGAATTGAGGCCGGGATGCAAGGAAATCTTGGAGGAGACTAGGTTTTACCCTGTATTTGATTGTGAGACAATCATTATCTCCAAGCTGCTCCTACGCATTCTAATTGGTGAGTGCTGGGACGACTCACAAGATGTGTTCAACACTAGTGGCAAAAGACTACCTTTTACAGTGGAAGAAGTCGCACTGATCACGGGTTTGAGTGAGAAAGGGAACTTGTTGAAGTTGGAAAGTGGCAAGAAGAAGGATGCCCAAGGCAAGAGGCAATTCTTGAAGTTCTTCCCAGGGAGCAGCTGGAGAAGAATCTGATTGAAGACATGTTGAAAGAAGTGGCTTACAACAAACGGACTATCTCTAGCAAGGACTTGGTATGGTTGGCCATCGTGCACATGGAGGTCCTTGTTTTATTCATACAGAGCAACAGATCTATATCCCTATCTCTATATGATTTCAAAGATGACTTGACAGTTGTGGGGGGTATAATTGGGTTGGGGCCGTTCATGATATGTTGATTTAAGGCACATCATCAGCCCACTGAAACATCAGGAGCAGACAAGATGAGCACTCCTCCACCACCGGAATTTTCGTTGGGGCTTCATTTGTGCTCCAAGTAAATCTTGTCTTATCAATAACACAATGTGATCTATTAGTGTAGAACGAATGACACGATATGATCATCACACTTATGTATATCGTCATTTGAATCACACAATAGTGTGTGTATCATGTGTACCAAAACACGATGTTTAACACGCAAGTATACTTCTCGTGTTATCGGTAAGATGATTTAGTACTAGTGTATTCAAAATCACACGATATTAGACTAGCATGTAAGTGATAACTTGATGAGTTGGATAAATGTGTTATCCATGACACAACATACATGATATTTGTACACTATTGACCAATTTGTTTTGCGTTGTCCACTAGGTGTGGTTTTTTTAGCGTACCCCTATTTAGGCTCCAAGTGGTCCTCCATGTAGCCTGAGGTGCAAGCAGTGGCTCGGGTTTACCCAACTGTGGACCGATTGGAGAAGGCCACAAAACTTTACCCAACTAAAGAAAAGGCGAGGAAGAAGCTACAAGCTGATCACTAGATGATGAAGTGCTATGAGGAGGTATTCATGCATCTCAAGCCAAATTCACAAGTTATTATCAAAATAACTCCAATTGCTGAAGAGGCCCACTTGACCAATTGCCAAAGGGTGGCGTCGAAGGCAAAGAAGGCGGGCACGTAGACCACGATTCATAGGACAATGATATCCGTTCACACCCACCGTGACCAGATATCAAGGCAATTTCAGTCCGGCCAAGACGTCATTGACTCCTTTGTCATGCCAGTAGATGTCATGACCGGGATTATGACTTGGTTTTGGAGAAGGCAATTATGTACGGGGAGTGGGGTTGGAGCACCGACAATGTGCAAGTTGTGCTCCAACTGGTGAAAAGTGATTTGGAGGTGGCAACAAGCCTAATAGAACATATGCAACCCCCACCTGAACCGGAGACAAAGCAGCTACAAGAACCCCCTCAACCAGATATCAGGCATGCAACAACCCCTCTACCAATCTCCGAAGGAGAGACATTGGTTTGGGTCAAGTCTAGAGCTTCCAAATCGAGAGAAGTAGTTCACCGATCTACTCTTGAAGAGCAAAGATTACATGTCTCTCAGTCTATCGATGAGGATTTCATTTTGTGTAAGTACAATTTGAAATACATGACATTTTTTCGTTAGCGCATTAGTATGGAAATAATCGTGTAATTGATCACACGCAAACACACATAGTCATTAGATAAGAAAAGCATATGGTAGTGGTCGTGTGCTCGATAATACAAGTGTATATATCAACATATTTCTTTCAATAAGATAGGTGGGCACGTCGTGTCATCCAAAACACGCTTGCTTCGCATATCGTGTATTTACTAATACGATTGTTTACTTCTAATATGCAGAGAAAAGAGAGTCGAAAGTTGTCTCCCTAATAAAGAAGAAGGGTCCAAAGGTTGAAAGGGCCATAATAACAAGATTCCTAAGGAAAATAAACGAAGAAGTTGTCCAATCCCAGGAGATCAAGGAGCAATCTTGGGAGGTCAAGGAACAATGCCAAAAGGTCAACGAACAATCCCGGGATGAAAAAAAAGAGGAAATCATAAATAAGACTAAAAATAAAGAAGTGGCTTCTCATAAGCAAATAAAGCTGATAATAAAGAAGCAGAAAGCTTCAGATGCCGGCCCTATCTCACTCCTCCTACCTCTGGTGCCCTGAAGGATGAGGTACACGATTGCTAATCCATCGGCTCATGTATCTAAGGGTGAGCAATCAACCAAGAAGGTGGCCACTGAGGGCTCGAAGAAGCCAAAGAATTATAGCAGCTACATTGAAGAGAAGATTGCAAAGACGAGACTCACAGAAAGTGTGGCGCATAAGGCAAAGCCAGGGGATGAAATTCCATTGGCATCAGTCCCTGGCCCATATGATATCCTTCCACCACAGGCAAAGTCTCTGACCCCAGAAATGGTGGGCTCCAATGTTGCTGACAGTAGTACTACTATTTCAGAGACCCCTCTGATAAGTATAATTTATGCGTTATTTTACCCTTAATTATTCTATTTTCTAGTCTTATTTAAGTGTTAATATAGGTTAAATTATTAAATATTAAATTTAATTAGGTTAGAAAAAGCTTCCATGGTGTTTTGAATTAAATTGGCTTATTTTGCAGATTCTTCATTGGCGATCGAACGGGGTCACTTACCGATCGATCGGTTACACGTGATTTTTAAGAAAATTCAGTTCAAGCGTTCGAACGGGCATGCAGGGCGATCGATCGGCATAACGCGCAGATTCCTTATTCCACCCAATTTTGAGTCCTTCTTATATCCAACTCTTTTCTTACGGATCTAATGCCTATATAAAGACTTATTTGGCACGAAATTAAGGGAGAACAAGTAGATTTTCTGAAGAGAAGAAGGAAGAAGAAGATGGAGAAGAAGCCAAAGCTTTCAAGGGAGATTGAAGTGTTTTCTTCTACCATGGAAGGCTAAACTATTCTTTTACTTAGGAGTTGATGAATCTATAGATAAGTTTCAATTTCTTTTCTTTTTAATTTAGATCTCAGTTGTGAATTATGACAATTGTATGATAAGGATTTCCTTTTTAATGGAAGAGCTTTCTAATGTTTATTCAAATCTATGTTAATTTATGGTCTTGTAGATGATAGATTGATGTGGTTTTGATATATTTACATCAATTCTAATTTCTGTGATTTAGATGAGATGGTCATACAATAATTTTAATGTTCAGATAATTAAGGACTTGGATGAGTTATACTAAGATTAGACGGGTCATGCCTATAGCTATTTAGTGTAGATGATTCGTGCTATTGTCGAAGATAGTTCATGCCATGGAAATTAATTAATGATTCTTTCTGAAGTAATTCTAGCTTGTAGCTGAGAGTACTTGTTCATATTCACACTAGATTTAGATTAAAAGTTAAGGAATTGTTATGGTTCTATAGTGGATTCGATTTCCTAAGTAAAATCTATCACATTAATCTCTTGTTTTTAAACTAGTTGTTTTCTTTTCCTTTACTTAATTAAAGTTTAAGTTGTTTTACTTTTAAATCAGCAAATTCCTTTTTATATTTAGTAATTATTCATCCGTCCCTGAGGTTCGACAACCCTTAAATACTTATCCTAGTACAATTACCTTGTACACTTGCAAAGGGTTTAATTATAAACGATCACCCTCCAATTGATCAAGAACTACTTGAGAGTGTCAACCAAGTGATAGACGTGGAAGAGCATGCTGAGGAGAAAAAGAACAAGGAGGAGGTCGCTTTGGTGCCACACGACTATCTTGATATAAAGATGGTGTTCCACATGGAAATTTAATAGGTTGAAGATCAAGAGACCATCCAGGATTTTATGGCGCACCCGTACAAGGAATGGCCCATGGTGACGATGCTCCACACTGACTACATGTCTCTTCTTAGGCAGGAGTGTATAATGAATGAGGTAATATTGTATTATTGATTATACATTTTATGACATAGGGTGTTATGAATCACGATATGTGAAAAAAAGGTAAAGGCCACTTCTATTTATCGCTTTAATGATAATACGAAATGTCCTCCTATCATCGTATGAATAACATGTTAATTTTTATACGATATTATATCATATGACTATCATATTTGTGATTACATGATGTAATTTAAAGCTTGTTATCGGTTACACGATATATGCACATGTTGTATTCTGATTGACACAACTCGTCGATCATCGTGTTATGGCTAACACGATTGGTTTGTGGATGATTCTAGGTCATAGACATCTTCTGCGAACTTCTTCAGGAGCGCAATGCTAGAAATCCCAATCTTTATTCCAACTATTTTTTCAGAAAGTTCACTATACAACACTATTACAACGTTGGGACACAACACGGCCCGGAGGAAATGCTCCCCAAAATTGTTGGCAACTTGATGAGGAGGCTGAATGTTAACATTGAGAGTGGTTTCATTCTGATCTACGTCATAGGACATTACGCAAATGTGTATGAATTGTAATAAGGAAATGCACAATATACAATTTATACATATACTACAATACACAAATTGTAAATACTCAATTGCTACTGACAATACATAGTTTATTAATAGACAACTATTTTTTTATTTGATTGCATATCGTGTAATCCTCTACGTGAATTGACTTTAATCGTGTACTTGATAACACGATGTATGTATGTTTGTTGTTTGAATGTTTCACATCGTGTAAGTAGCTTGACGCCTAGTAATTACACAAAGACACGATAAGTCGTGAATCCAATCAGATGACCTATATTTATATCGTGTTAGTACGCACATGATCGTTGTGTTAGTTGTGTGTCCAAGCCGACAACCTATATAAATATAGTGGTGTATTATTACGATGAGTGTCTCTTAAAATCCATGACTAGTGGATTATCATAACACTGATAACGTGGAAACATTTAATGCCCTCGAATTGGAGACAGAACGACTCTTTGGAAACGGAGTGATGCTTCATAAATTGGACACATTCATTTAATGTTTTTATCGTGTTATTGGTATGATGACAATGAGTAAATCGTGTCATTGGTGACACAAAATGCTTAGATAATGAAATAAATAGGCTCAATTATTTTATTTCGATTCCCTATCGTGTAATCTATGAAAGCAAATCGTGTTTGATAACATGACTCATGTACATTCTGTTAATGTAAGATTTATATCGTGTAATTTGTATTCTTTGATCATGTAATCGACACCGAGATCGTGTAAGCAATAACACACCGTGGGTTATGTCGTATTATCGTTCACACGACCTTGATTGACCCATGTAAGTATAAACACACCTGGTGTTGTTTTCGTGTGTTTGATTAGACGACCTTTATAACCATGTGTCATCGTGTCCCAGAGAATGCGATAAGGAGGATTTTGTCCAAATTAGTTCTGGAAGACAATTATACTTGGGAAAAAAGATCTAGCTTTCATGTGCTTCAAAATAGGAGAGCATAACAACAAATTTGTAATCAAAACCAATTTGTTCATTAATATTAATTGATGAGTTCATTACATAAACAAATACGACTTCAGTCGCTGGCAATGATACAAAGTTTACAAATCATTTAAAAACTAAAAGATTAGATCAGTAGACCACAATCTTATTGCTAACTGCAATTTTGATAAACAAAAGATCATTCACCATCTATCTCTATGACCACGTCCTGGTGAATCATTAGGTAAAATGTGATTAGACATTTGCAACATTGAAATAATGCTAGACTATGACTCATCCTCCTCATAGGCTAGTGAGGACTGCACCGGTCTACTCATCTGCCTCTGAGGGTGACGAATCATGATTCGGCATTATTGCAATGTCTCAATAGCTCCCACATTTTTTTCCTAGATGGCTCACCATGATGTGCTCATGGAAACGGATGGTGTTTGATCCGTCTCGGCAATGAAGTTCATTGGGTGAGTTTTCTCCCAGCAGACTCGCGGTGGTCGGCACCAAATGACAACTTGATCTAACAGAAGGTGCAGATTTATAATTTGTGATTCAGAATTAGAAGCATTGGAAATTGGAGATGACTCCTCATGAATTGATGATTTGGATTTATGTTTGGTACGCCGGAAATTGTATTGACTCTTCGAGAAATGGTGATGCCGTAAATTGGAGTGACTCTTTAGAAATTGGTAATTTATTTAATGCCATTTTTGTGTTACCAACAACACGACATTACCCATATCATGTAATTGGTGACAAGTAGTGCATTAAACATATAATATTCATGTAAAATCTTTTCTTATCGTGTAATTGGTAACATGTAAACCCTTTGGGTGTGTTTCCAATTACACTATGTATATACAGTAGAGAATGTGTATAGACAAAAAATCAAATTATCATCCTCTCAACATGTGGCAGCCATCATAAAATAATCTACGCCATAATCCGCGTAATTATTATCCCGTTTGGCACGTGTTACATCGCACGTGAAACTGAACGTGACGGATCGTCGTACGAATTCAAGAAAACATAATAAAGATATAACACATAATAATTACTAATACTTTGGAGTTGAAGCACAGCTAAAATATTACATATAACGTAGCAAATCAGGACCTAGTCCAAAATACATTGTATGTAGAACATTTAAATTACAAAATATAGGCCTAACGAGCCTTTTATAAAAGTCAGATTATTACAGAGATATTTAAAAGAAACTACATAGATAATTCTTCGGTTGACACCTCCGGGTTGATTTTACTACCTGCAGAGTCTGAGGGTGGGTGAGTATTTTTATACTCAGTAGGTGGAATTAAAATCTAATTTAATGCTAAGTAAAAATCCATAATAATTTTTGCAGAACAGATTCAGAAATAGTTCCAGGAAAACACTAGTTCGTCCGATGACGATAAATCCAGAGCCGTGATACCGAACGGCATTCCTTCGATGCTCATGGGGCAACAGGAAGCTCAAAAGGCAGGAGTTTTCCCATGATACTTCATACCTATGTGCGCGCGCCAAATACCAATAATTTCTTCAGTAGGTATCCAGAAAAATATAGTTCTAGGTATAACCCTAGAACCATCCAGAAAACACAATTATCACATTATAATTTTGATTAAATAAAACATGATATACGTAAAGCATTTCTTTTAGAAATGTAAAGAAAGACGCACGATTGAATAAAAACAGTCCATAAAAAGTAAAACATACAAGCAGAGCATAAGCTAGAGTTTAAGACCCCCTACCTTAAAGTTGGAGTAGAAAATCCTTGCTTGTAGAGAGCTTGTATGGAAAATCCGGCCCCATCACAGCGTCCGGCATAGTTGATTTAGCTAGGAACGCCTTTGAAACGGGTTGAATCGGATTTAAAACGGCTCGGAACGGAGGGTCAGAAGTTTTGACTGGAGGTGAAAGTGAATAGTAAAACTGAAAGTCGACGGTTTAGATAGATATTTGGGCCTCTATTGTACTTAGGCCTAAATGTATAAAATATAAAATGAGAAAAAAATGGACCACCGGACTGGTTGGTCTTCCGTTTGGGACCAACCGGACCGGTTGGTCTTCCCGAATCCTCTTACGACAACACAACTTATGTGCTTACTCAAGCCCTAGAGTCCTTTTTCCTTAAGACTGGCTGAGGGCAATGAGCTATGGTGCAGGAAAGCCGTCGTGGAGGTCGTTGCCCGCCTCCGTGGAGGTCTGAAGGATTGAGCACGTCACATGCCGCCTACCATCGTAGAGGTCTGGAGGAGTGAGGACTGAGAACATTGCCTGCTGCCCGCTGCCGTGGAAGTCCAGAGTGAGGACGCCGCCCGCCGCCATGGAGTTTTGGAGGATTCGGAGATTGCCCATCACCATCTTCAACACGCATCTCACACTACACTCAAGTCCTCCCTCACGTAAAAATCATTCTTTTCCTTTCTGAAGTTGTCCTCTTTATCAATAAATTTGGGAATCACGCTCTTCTATTATTTTTTATTTAAAGTTCTGTATTTTTTTTGTTTTTAACTATTTTTTATACACTGATGTTGGGAATTTGACTAAGGGAGGGACCACTATGAAAAAAAAAGTTTTCCATTTTGCTTCTTTGATCAGATTTTGGTTGATTTTTTTAAGTTTTTATGTCTTTGTTTTTTTTGGTAATTTTTCAATGGCATATTGTTGTCTCTTTTGTTCTTGAATATCTATGGAGTTATTGTGTTTACTATTCTAAAATATCAATGGCGAAGTATGCATATCTTTACTTTTATTTTTGGGTAACTTGTTTATACCATACTCTCTTATTAAATATCAAAGGCTATTGACTTTATGTAGACACTTGACCAGTTGACCGTTCCATACCTTCATTAGTGGGTAACTCCAAATGTTGTTGATCCATTAGCCCAAGAAGAAAATCTAGATGGGCAAGTTATGGAAGTTGAAACTAAAAATGCACAAGGACAATCTACAAAAGAAGTAGAGACATGAAATGGTAATGTAAGAAAGCGTTCTCGTGCATGGAACATGTTTACTCAAGTGAAAGTGCAAGATGAAGGGAAGAAAAAATGCACTTATTGTGGCAAGCTATTTAAGGTTTATAAGTTAGGATGTACAACACAGTTGAACAGACATCAAACCAAATTCCCAAAGTTGAATAAGGAAAAAGGTCAAAAGGAGAAAGCATTTGTCAAAGATACAAATGAAGAGGGTGAAAAGGTGGTGACAATCTAAAGCTATAAATATGATAGGCAAAAGGTAAAAAGAGTGTTTGCCAAGCTTGTGATTATGGATGAGAGACCCTTCAAATATGTAGAGAGCGAGTTGTTTAATCTATATAGCAAGTATTTGCAACCCCGTCATGAGAAATGGTCTCGCCACACAATCAGAAATGAATGCATGATTTTGTATGCTGAAGAGAAGGCAAAGTTGAAAAAGAAATTGGCAAGTGTGGAGAGTATTTCCCTTACCTCTGACACTTAGACTTCAAGGACTACTAAAGAATATATGTCACCGACTACCCACTTTGTGGATAATGAGTATGTCACACCCCGACGCCCGCCCAACCTGAGCCGAACCTAGTCCAAGGGCCGATGGAAGCACACGGGGCGACTAAATTGCATTGCGAAAGACTTTAACCCCTTAATCGGTTATTTAACATATACACAGAGTTGCACACCTTTATTCCTTTGAGCAAGGGAAATAAGGTAAAATAAAAGAGGATTACATCTCTAAAATAAATCCTCAAGTGTAACCCACATACATAACATCCTGAGCCGACACATGGCTGGAATTCAGAGAATCTTAGACAAGTCTAAAAGCATAAGATACACATGAGTCTGAAACATAAATCACTACACAAGATGTTCTATAATCATAATAGCATAAATCAGAAGACAAAATAATGTTAAGAGGCATCCACGCCTACTCCCATGCATATCTCAATCGTCCCTCATACAGGGAATCCTAATCAACTGCATGTCGTACCATGCAGCCCAAAAACAAAACACAAAAAGTGGGGTGAGTAAAACTCAGTAAGGTTTGAAATACGGTAAAATTAATCAGAAAATAACCATAGCACATCAACATGGTAATTCAGATCTACATTTCACCTAATATTCTCTTTTCTGATTAATTCCCTTTTTATACCCTTATTTACTCATAAGTAATTATCCTGCATACAAATATCCCATGCATACTAATCATGGCATAAAATCCGTCCTGCATAATAAATGATTCTCACTCAATCACATCATGCATATCCATCATATATAACCTGCATGAGTAGTGTCTCTAACACACATTTAGATCATGCATAATAAATCATTCTCCTTTATGACATTCAACCTGCATAACACGTGTCTCCAATACGTAATCACATAATGCATATTCATATCATTCATCCATAGATCATTCACCCTGCACGATAAGTGTATCAATCACACAATACTAAATCATGCATAATAAATTATATTCACATGTGTTACATAATCTCAATTATCCCTACACAACATGTGTATCCTGGGCATAATATTATCTCATACACATACATCATCAACAAATGGTGAATGTCTCCATCATGGAGAGAAATACAATCATACCACCCGCTTTGGACGTGGTCCAATTTACTAACTGGAAACCTAGGGCATTGCCCGCTCTGGACACAATCTGAATTCCTTACGAAAACCTAAAGCGGTCTGCTCGCCCTGGATAGTCATGGCCGAGAATGTCCGAATTCCTTATGGAAACCTAGAGCAGTGTGTTCGCCTTGGACATCTTTGTGGTAGGAGAGTTTGAATCCCACATGAGGAACCTAGAACACGTGGTAGCCAGTGTACGAAGGCATACCACTCTGGATTCTCAGGTTTCAGGTTTGACTTTCTTAAGAATATCTCAACAACATCAAACAACTCAACTCAATTTAGATCGACTCAACCCGAGGAGTATCCATGTTCCACACGGGAACTCAAATCGAAATCATGTCCTTTTGGACCAACCAATTTTTGATAAGCTAACGATTGATTAATTCGGCATGCAATCTCACATCATTGCATCCAATCGATCAACCACGGCTAATCTCGTTAAAGTTTCATTCGGAAATCCGTTTCGTGATGCATGCAACATGGTACATACATGGGCAAGGCATACATGAATCCTAATTCATGATAAATGCTCTCATAAGCCCATCATGCATCATTCATAATCATAATACCATACATCATCAAATTATCCCCCCCACATGTGTGTGTACATGGTAGAAACATTTAATTCTAAGCATATAAACATGTCTTATCATTAACTCATCATCATACCACACACTTGCACATTAACATTTAATCATGGTTCCAACTGAAATCATGGGTGAAAACCATCAAAAGTCATCAATCAAGTCAAGCGTAACTTCATACTAAACTTGTGCAAACATATTCACCCCACACTTGAATCTAGACATAGCACCAATATTCACCCATAAAATAATCACATTATATGAAGACATATTAGTTCATTCTCATGCTTTAATCTTGCTGGAATCATGCTTAAAAAATAAAGAATCATTCAATCATGGATTTCAAGATAAGCAATACTAACATGTGTAGCCAACAACGTGCAATTTCACATAATACTTAAATATTCCTCATAATTCCTAACATCAATATCATACCCTTCCAATAGCTTATTTTAGCTCAAATTACTCAACATGAACATAAGAAATAGTATTTAAGAATAAAAGTATAAAAATATGCAAAAGAAAAAAAATGGCAAAAATTGCAGCATTGTCGTTCGATCGGCCTGCAGGGCCGTTCGAATGGTTGGCCATTCGATCGGCTTACGAGGCCGTCCGAACGCCAACACAGTGGCTCTGGTTCGTCTTCCCCACTTCAAAATCAAAACCGAAACTTCGCATAAACCATTTAAACTTCCAAATCCTACTCCCAAACATCACCATAATCAAATCCATGCTTAATAAACATCAAATCTAATCATTACTAAATATAAACCCTAAGAAATCTCATCAAAGATTAAAACTTTCTCAAATCACCATTAAAGCTCATAACCATAGAACCCATTTCAAAACTTCAACAAAACTCGAATTTGAAACCACAACAATGTTTGAGACCAAAACACTTACCTTCCAGCAAGTTCTTAATTCGAAATGGCTCTTCAAACACCTTCAAAACCTACCCAAAACATGATTTTTTTAATACCCTCACAAAACTGATTTTAAAACACCTAAATCCTTCAAGAACAAGTAGATCTAGGGTTTAAGAAGCTTAAAAACGAAATTCTCATCATTAGGTTTTGAAATAGAAACCCAAATCAGTAAGTTTTTAGTGAAAATCGAGATTAATCCAAAGCAAAGGAAGATATTTGAAATATTTAAGAAAAACTTGCCACATTAGACTTAGAGGTTTTGTTGAAATTCCTAATGGATTAATGAAATATTAAGCAAAACCATACCTTAATCTCCTTTCTCTTTTAGGAAAATGGAGATTAGGCTCCTAAACTCCAAGTCTCAGATCTTTCCCAATTGGGAAAGTGGTTGGGCTTTTCCTTTTATAGTAAAGGATGGGGTAGATATAATTAATTAGTGGGGTACAAATAAGATTTTATACTAAAAATGGTAAAACTTGCTTATTTAAAACCCAATTTAATGTCTAAAATTTTTGAAATAATTACCCAAGGTCTTAGGTTAATGTTAGGGTTATTTAGGATCAATAACCCAAAATTTACACATGGGGCCCATAGTGGGTCCCGTCCCCTAACTTTTCTGGAAAAATAGTAAAAATTTTGAAAATCTCAAAAAACTTCCAAATGACTTAAATTAACTTGAAAACCTGAACTGTGAAGAAAATTTTAGTTAAAACCTTTGTTAACCACTTTAATTTTGAAAATAGTCCAAAACTGATCAAAATTAGCGTTAAACCACACAAAACTAATTAAATAGTATAAAATAAAGTGGTTCAAGTTCAAGGATCTTACAGAGTGGAAGTTGCATAAAAGAATCTTGAACTCTATGTACTTTCCTCCTCCCCATAGTGGGAATGCTATGACAAATAAAGTGACTACTTTTTTGGAAGAGTGGGATATAGAGGGAAAGGTTTTGACCATTACTTTGGACAATGTCACTACAAATGGCAGCATGGTGAGAATTCTTAAGGAAGGAATTCCTTTCATTTCTTCGTATCAGGCTAGAGAGCATTATATGTTATTTGAATTTAAAGTTTTGACTGTTTTGTTTTACATTCTTATTTTTTGTTTTAATTTCACTCTATATTTTGTTTAAATCCAGGCTAGGGAGCAGATTTTTCACATGAGGTGTTGCACTCATACCCTAAACTAAATTGTGCAAGATGGATTGAGCCACATCAAGGATATAATAGAAAATGTGCATGAGTCTGTCAAGTACATCAAAAGCTCTGCAGCGTGAAGGAAGGAATTTGAAACCTCTCTTAAGCAAGTGAACTTGTCTAGCAAGAAGGGTTTGCAGCTGGATGTTACAACAAGATGGAATTCGACTTATTTGATGCTAAAGGCTGCAAGAGAGGTGCGCCTAGCTTTTGTACACTTCAAAGGCTCGAATGAAAATTATAAATGGTGCCCTACTGATGAAAATTGGAAGACCTATGAAAAGGTAGAGGATCTATTGGAAGTATTTTATTCAGCCACTCAAACTTTTTCGGGGAGCAAGTATCCTACCTCTAACCTTTTCTTGTTGTGATCTATAGGGTTAAAGAGAAGTTGCATTCTATGTTTAAAAAGAAAAAAATGGAGAGAAGTTCCAACTATGAAGCTTACAATCATGATCAACTTATGTTAGACATGGTGGAATCAATGAAGCGGAAGTTTGATAAGTATTGGAAAGAGTGTAGCTTGATGGTGGCGGTTGTTTGTGTATTGGATCCAAGGTACAAGATGACCATGGTTAGGTTTGCATTACATAAAGTGTACAATGAGTCGGAGAAGTTACATGAAAATATGACCAATGTTCGGAGGGCTTTGTTCAATATATATATGTATTCTATGAAGACAAGATGCGCATTAGACATTTGCAAGTTGAGGCACTTGCCTCTTCTAATCTGCCTTCTCCCACTCATGGTGATATTCAAATGGATGTTTATGATGAGTTTAGTAAGTTTTCTGTAGAAGAGGGAGAATCAGAGTTAAAGAAGTCAAAGTTAGAAGCATATTTGGAAGAGAACAGCAAGTGGGCCAACTTTTGAGGTTTTGGATTATTGGAAAGCCAACTGTTACACCTAAACTATTGATTCATCAAATTAAGCCAAAGCTCTTAGGGCTATATAACTTGCAAGTGCACAAGTGGATGTAGTCTTGCAAGGTCGAATCCACAATGATTGCCCTTGTGTGACTATCACAATGCTTACAAAATAAGAGAAGTAAAGAAAGATTAAGAGAGAAAAAGTAGAAGAATATTGAGGTAATAAAGAGTTAATAAAATAATAATATAAAATACTAAGGCATTAAAGGTCATTGTAACATCTAGTGATGTTCTTAATGTGTCATGTTATCTCAGTTAGAATTAAATGAAGATTCTATCTAACCGGAAGATATGAACATTAAAAGAAAAAATAAAGATAAGAAATACTTTGGATTGATGAAGGATAAAAAAAATTATTTCTTCAAGAGTTCTATGTATCAAAACCACAAAAGATCAAGAAGGAGAGCCTTCAAGCATCTTATGTGTTAAGATCACAAAAAAACAAGAAGATAAATAATATTAAATAGCCATCACTTTAAATAACCAATACTTACTTTAAACCATTAATGAAACATAAATAGAACTCTACTAGAATATTACAAATCACCTCTAGCCTTAGCTAGATAGCTTAAAAAGTCATTACAATAAAACTAAAAATACGAAACAAGAGAAGAAAAATATAAGAAGAGAGCTCCAAAAAGGAGAAGATGATGCCTCTACCATGTTCACCCTTCTATTTATAGGAGTAGAAGGGGTTTCTTCAAAAGGGAAGGTCCAATCATATCCCTTGATTGCATTCGGATTGATTCGTTGCTTCTTTGGCAATGATTAAATTCTAAATTAATTAAATAAATTAATAATTTATTCAGAAAATAAGTATCTTTTAGTATTTCTTTAGTTATCCAATCAGCATCATTATCTTTCCTTGTGTATCTCAATCACAACTAGTGAAAAGATCTTTCATGTGTTGGCCTCCGATTAGTTAACTAGTTGCCCCTTTACATGCCCGGTTTGACCTATATAGCTTCGGAATTATAAATTACTTTTTGAAATAGTGATTATAGTCATGGAAGTCTTCTTTCCAATGCCACAAGAATCATAGCAATCCGAATTATACATAGAAAGGTATGACCGCAATACTATAATTGTGTCAATCTGTCCAAATCAGTTTCTTCCCGAATTTAGCTCTCTTGATGCAAATCTGAAATCCAATGGGTCCACAAGGTTGTGTTTGACCATTTCGTGCATGAGTATACTATTAAGAGCCCATTCATGACTTTTAGATAGCTTTAGGTAATTAGGTTTCACTTCCTCTTCCACTTGGATCCTATCAAAGCCCATTTGGACATGTAAACACAACAGAAGCCCACCTCACCTATTTAAAATATAAATATCCTAAATAATAAAAAAATTAATACAAAATAAGATTATAATTTAATATTTAAAAATATTTGATTGAACATTATTTCAATGCATCACCAACTTAGCTTTAAATACCTTACATTATCGGTGATGGCACAAGATATCTTGGCAATGCCCCTATCTACTATGGCATCTAAATCTGCCTTTAGTATGGGGGGTAGAATTATGAGTGATTTTCATAGTAGCCTCTCTTCGGAGACCATAGAGGCACCGGTTGGTACACAAGATTGGTTGAGTTCGCTATATGATGACGGGAGTTTGAAGATGAGAAATAAGGCATTAATGAGTGATGGTAAGCATTTTAATCCTTCATCATTGTCTTATTTTTTTTAATACTTCATTCTTGCTTTCTAGTCTTTTTGCATGCTACAGCTAATTGGTTTTACCATTTAATAAAATTATTATTTTTCTAAAAATAACAATTAATATAGAATATAGGAAGTATTAATTTAAGCTTGTATGCATGTTGATAAGAACCTAGAAGCTCAAGTATTGAAGAACTTGGGAATTCAAGAAAATTAGAATTCTTTTTGCACTTGAAGTACCAATTTTGGGGTATGTAAACTTGTGATATATGAGTTACCAAATAAAAAATTGTGATATGTGTCGATGTTCTTGAGATTTAGATTTTGATATCAACCTAAATGTCTATAACACATCAAGAAGATGGGATTGGGGGTGGCCATCTTAGGTGGCATCCAAATTTTGAATCCAATGCATGGATTGTTTGGAATGTAGTTAGACACCAATTTTATGTTCTTTCTCAGGAAATTTACTCTTTTCTATTTTTAGATTTACTGCTTTGCATTTTCACTAAAAAAAAATTTCTAGTATCCAAATGCTATAAAATAGGTAGCAAGTTCATGTTCTCATTCTCTCAATCTTATCACCGGAGCCTATTTAGATTTCATATGCTCTTTTTATCATTCTTTAGTACAATAGCATTTATTCATAGTTGCAATTGCAGAATTTACTTGAATTTTTTTATTCCTGGATTGTTGATGTATGAAGCCCCTCAACTGCTAAGTAGCCCTCGAAAATTTGCATTTGAATTGTTGCTCCATAGAATTTAGTTCAGTAGCCTTTGTCTTTTTTGTTGGGTGCCCAAACTGCAACAGACAAACACAAATTGCTCTCTTCTAGTTGGAATGCCTTTCACTTTCAAAGGCATTGATCACATTGCCAACAGCTTACAGAGTTACCCAGACTTAACAGTCAGGTTGACAGGTTTAATATTAGTCATCTATGGTTTAAAAGAGTAAATTAACTGGACATGGCCGCATTGTCACTGCATAAGGACGCTTTTTTGGTCAGTCAGGGAACCTTGGTGACTCTTAAAGATTCAACCATTTGTTACTCCACATTGGGTCTACTGTGTAAAAATTTCAACCATGAAACTCTTTTGCTCTCTTTTTGATCGGCCAGACTCACTCACCCTAATGGCTTTTACTTTGGGGATGGCTGTTTTACTTGCAACTGGATTTTATACTACTTGATATGGTAAGAATTTTTTTTATAAAATCTGATGTTGTCCAAGATTCCTTGGACAAAACTGTGTAAAAGTGAATAAAAGTGGTAAACACACTACTTACACCAATTCATGAAGTTTGAGGCTGCTTTGAACATGTCCACATGTAAAATTAGATAGCAGAACTTTGGTGGTTGCTAAGCTGACATTTGTAACTTATTTAATGTTATAAGTGAGAGAGGTTGTACCTTGAATAATTTTTTATAAGGTCTCTTCTTGACTGTCTAAAAATTAAGATAATAGGTGTTTTTCTATTTTTGGTTGGACCTTGTCTTACCTATAGATTTTTATATTTGCAGGCAATGCACACACCTGAAAATATGGTACTACTGAGGTCCATATAGTGTTCTAATCAAGAATTTTTTTGTAGTCACTAAATCGATGTATTGGCATTGCCATGGCACTTTGGTGACTAGTTCAGTTTTTTGTAGATTATTATATAAAAAATTTAAACAACATTAGCTAATTTTTTTAAGACCAATGAAAGGTTTTTGTGGGTAATTTATTAACTCTTATTTTAACTATAAATTTTAAAGTAATATTTATAACTTTAATAGAATGGAATTATAGTTGTTAAATTTTTTTTATTTTTGTAATGTTAATGTGATTTTTTAAATTAATATGATTTTTATAGAAAAAAATAATTCGGGTTGTAAATGAGATTCAAGCTCAATTTGAATATAACTACTATTGTATATTTTCAAGCTCGAGTTTAAATCGAGTTTCGAGCTCCTTGACCAAACTGAGCTCGAGTTAGGCTTCAAGTTGTTCGATCGAGCCGAAGTTTTAAAAATTGAACTTGCGTTCAAAAATCTCATAACTCAGTTCGACTCAGCTCGTTAGCACGCTTAGTCGTTTACATGTTTGTCAGCTCGCCAATCTTCTTGCACACTGCAAGTATGGACGACATTGAGAAAGGTGATGTGGGCATAGTTGAAGGAAGTGATTGACATCTTTGGCTTAAATTGATTGCAATTTGGAAAAGAGAGGTACAGGTCATAATTTCCTTCATCACTAAACCCTTACAGCAAAGAGAGTACCACCTTCGCATGCAAATCAAGCAGCTGATACGTTTGGCGTCGACGTTACAGTTCCCACTACCAGATATTGGGAATGAGACATCAGTTCATTTTTGTCGGATTAACATTGAAAACAATTGCCCCACTGAGTATCTTAAGATGCATGATCCTAAATGTGATTTGAATAATGGCATAGGGAAAATCAAACAGAAAAAAATACCGTACAAAAAGTTGAATGTCCTTCCATTAAAAAATTGAAGAATAATAAGTTCTTGATGAAAAAAATATACAATAAAAATATTACATTACCTTAATCTCTATAAAGAATAAATCTGGCAACATCATCAAGGCCAGCCTCCTTATAATTCTCAGCAATTTGCTCAACAACTTCATTCCAAGTTCCCTCAACTGACGCCAAATCCAACAAAAATGCAGCTTGGTCAAGAGCCACCTATCATACAAACAATAACTGATAAGTGCCTAATAAAAAAGCTTCACCTCTATATAACGAAGTGCCTCTTTTAGTGATCAAGAGTCTCCAGTTCACAACACAATATTCAAACATATAAATTATGCAGAATTCAAGTGCCTAAATTGTCACAGCAACAAGCCTATCTATCTCAGCAATTAAAACTTCCCTCAATTACAACTAGATTGCACATGTATCTGAATTAATGATATTCTAGGCAGTATTAAAATTAAGTAGGCAAAAGACTCATTCTCCTCTGAGAACAGATGATCATGGAAGGCCTTTTTGAGCACCTCCATGCAATATATTGCTGTAGATGGACTTTGTCCAAAAATTATTAAATAAAAAAAGAACAATTAATTTGTATTGACACTTCTGGCCTATGTTTTAATTGCATAACACTCACTTCTTTTTCAACTTTTGTTTAACAGGAACGAATTGTATAAAAGGATAAAAACAATGTACAACAGTAGGAGTATAAGACTTTCTTCACGAGGAAAACATTCCAAAAGATACAATCACAGAAGAAACTGAAACCCCAACATTTCAAAAGGCCCGCTGATATCCCCTACAGACTGATGTGATTAACGTAAGTCTTTGTGAAAAGGGAGAACTTATACATATTACTTTGCCCAGTTTAACAGGAACCAAGCTGCAAGTTCTGTATGGCACACTCCAAAAACAAGACATGCAGAGATCCTGAAATACCAACATGTATTTCACAAACTGCCCTATTTTCTTAAATTAGCCAATTTGGTTCAAACTAGCTAGTATAAACACAATAACTATATTTTGAAGAAGAAAATGAATCATAATTATGCTCATTCTGTCCATCATTTTCGTACAAAATGCATTATTGCTCTCTTTTAATATAAATCCATTCTTACTTGTAAGGTAAGATTTCATTTATGTTTGCCTCTTCTTATGTGCCGTGTTACAATTATATTCCCTCTGTCTCGTATTAAGTGTCCTATTTGTTTTTTCAAAATGAACTAAAATAGTAAACAATATGGAAGAGAGGGAGTAATATTTTAATTGAATAAACAGCAAACCAGCTGAGCCAGGCAAGTTGTTTAGATAGTGATTTGGCTCCTTGGCCATAGTCTGGCCCAAATAACAGTGATTGAAATTGTTAGAGTATTTGCTCGGGTTTATATATATGGTTGTCCTTAAATATTGTGTTTCCATGCATAAGTGGTACTTTAGTCTATTTTATGTAATCTTATTTAGTGATTGGTCAGCCTTTAATTTAAGTGAAGGCAGTTATGTCTTTTCTTGTGCTTGGCGACCTTAGCCTATTAGAGGCTGGTCGTAAACAGTATTTGTATCTTCTCTTTCATTATTGAAATATAGAACTCTTTCTTCTTCTTCTTCCTCAAGTAATCTCATAATTATACCATTTCTTTTACTATTTTCAGCAAGTTTCAAGTATTTGACAGATTCTTCATGCAAACTCTGCTTTGTCATACACATATACCAGTAGCAGGGTAAAATACAAATTAAAGAGACAGCATATCATTTAACCCATCCTTGTTGACATTGTCAGACTCAAACCAATAAGGGGTCAACTGCTCTTTTTATACCTGATATTTGATATGAGTATATCATACATTCAAAAGAGCAACTAGCAGAGAAGAGAAACAGTTTCCATCAACGGAATTTACATAATTTGGAAATCCAAGGGAAATTTGATGATTCCTGAACTTTTAATAATTAGTGTGATAATTTATGAGACTATTGCATTAAAGTAAGTCGTTTTGCAATGATTGAAAGTTTCCTTCTGTTATAATTTGACTCTATATCAAAATCTTAAACTTTTCATTTTCCAAAATAGGGGTACATAAAATTTGATAATCCTAATAGGGTTATATTTTTACAACGAGCTGAAGCAGGATTACCGTTTTGGTGCTTCCTGTGATAGACAATTGTTTTCAACAAGGATATCAAATCTTAGCCTACACAAAATATGAGGGGGGTAGTTACAATGTATAATTTTTCCACAATCACACAAACCACGGGAAAAATAGCACAGGGTAGTCACGTGTGACTTTTTGGTGTAAAAAATTTATCACACATTAGTCGCACATGACTTTTTAGCATGACAATTTTTTCCCATGTTACTGGTTTTCCACAATGTCTCCTCTGGTAATATAAAAATCTCCCCATTCACAAGTAATTTGCCTTCCAGATTGTGATTTTTTTCTGTACTTCTTGACCTGTGCAAAAATTTCCACACATCATTACTCTTTACCTTAGCTACTACTGTGGACCACACTAAGCAATCCTCATCTCTCTAAAGCTTAGCTATTATTGTGGGTCCCACAACACATACCTCTTACATCCTTTATATTGAAAATGCTTAAGCTGCTTGCAGCTCCTGATGCCTACATGACAATCACATTATGGTGTGCCCATGCAGGCTTCATGCCAGAGCTCACATGAGGCCCAAGCCATCAATGAGAGCATCGTGTGGGTGTTGCTCGTTGCAAGTGGCCCTAGCACTACTCGGAAACTTTGGCCTAGCCTTGTCTTTAATTTATACATACCTCACCTCCTCAATGGAAAGTATGTGTTCTAGTTACTATAATGTTATCTACCCTTTGTACTGTCTTTTGTATTTTATCAATTCACATGTTCCCTTCTCTCTGTTTTCCCTAGTGAAATGTTACTTTCGTCTTTTGTTTATCATAATTAATGTTCATTTATGTTTTACATTATTTAGTTTATTATTTTTTGCTTGTCATGATGATGTCTTTGGTATTTTTATAATGTGTGACTCACGTAGTTATATTCTCTCTGGCCTCTGCTTAATTGAAGAAAGATATCTAATATATAACAATTAAAATATCTTATTTATATATATGCACATATACAAATATTTTAATATTTTATTCATATATAAGGTACTTTATTATTTCAATTATCTTTATGTGTGTGTATATGTATATATTTATAGTCACATCCTTAAATTGCTATGTGGCAAAAAATCCAAAAAAATAGTTTACTAATTCAGGAAAAATGAAATTTTATTTTGCACACAGAAAAAAGTCACACATGACTAACATAAGAAAAAAGTTGTGGTTCTTTGCAGAATCGTGAAGATTATTTTCCCCAGGGGAAAATTTGTTATACACAATAAACCACCACAAATCCTCCAAAACACAGGCGGTTGGGAAATATTTCCCCACTCAAGGTGTGGAAATAATATCCATTGCAACTGGACCCCCCTCCCCCCTAGGGTCATCCAGTAATATCATAAAACAAAGCACTGCTCTGAATTATAAGAGGTCTGAAAATTCAATAATGTCTCTTTTTTTTTGGCTTTTAAACTTCTGTTTCTCTTTTCTGTTCTCAATTTCTCATATTTGTTATTTCTGGAGAAATTCAAATGTAGCTAAAAAAAACTTCCTTTCTGCTGTTGTTTAAGATGTTTCAACAATTGAAAACTGCATGGCTGGGGACTATTACAGTTCTTTCTTAAATTTCTGCATGTTTCATTCATAAATCAGTATCAATATGACCTCTAAGCCTTTGGCGCTACTCGTAGACACCAAGGATGGCTGTAGCCATCTTCATCAGGACAACTGAAATTAGGCCATAGCTCAAGGACAGAAGTGCATTTCACAGATAAAAACTAGATATCTCTTAAGTACCTGGGCAGGTTCCTTCCCCTTTTTCACATCTTCACGCCTACCCTCCTCTGTAACCCTCTCCTTAATATACTCAATTTGCTCGTCCTCCCAGTCCGCCATTTCAGCCACATCCTATTAAAGACAAGAAACAGACTTGTTATAAAGAAGTAGTTACCAATTGCTAGGCAGAGACGCAGAGTTCCCAAACTTATTTACATGATGCCATTCTCTTAACTATAACTATAGGAGATATAACATGGAGAAGAAGCCAAAATAACTATATATCACAATTCTAGGTAGAAATGGACAATTTTTTCACCGCCAAGCTACAGTAGCTGTGACACTAGTGACACATTACCTAAAAGTCATTATTCATGACATTCAATAAATGAAGGATTTTGCCACCTATAGGATACAGTAGGTGTGAAATAGGTACCAAATTATAGAATCATTGAAGACTAGGGTGTTTAGAGAGAAGAAAGAGCTTCCCTTGAATTGAATTAAAAAGAATTTTATAACAAGACTCGACCAGCCACTAAGTAAGCTCAGAGTTGCCAATTAAAGGAAAAGACACTACTGCCCTCACTTAAGTGAAGGGCTGACCAATCATAAAATAAGAATAATCATTAAAGACTAATCTACTCGTTATACATACAACTATGGTACTGAAGACAACCAAAAGTACAGAGATAAAAGCAAATATACTCCTCTAACACTAGTTATTAATATGAACCCAAAATTAACCTTCTACTTAATTGCCAAGGTACTGCCCTGAAGGATATTTTGAAGTAGGAAAAAATAACAACGAGAGAGATGAGCTCAGTACATGGTATTGGCACCCCAGTGTCCACCATGGAGACTTAAGTGCTGCTCTTGCAGCATCTTTCGCTTCCACCTTCCGCCCAACCCTAATGAATATATAACAAACAATCTTGAGAAATAAGAGTATTATTCGATAATTTTATCAAATTCTTACAACCAAAGCATATATAATCTACTTTATCAGAGAAGCTAGAAACATTACTAACTTCAGCAAAATATCCGCATTAAACACAAATGGCCGTCCAAATCCTGGAAAATGGCCCTTGGCATAAAACTCGCCAGTCACCATTGCAGAAACCTTGAAACCATAAAAATACATTACATAAATTAAGTGATAATACTCACAACCAAATTATAAACTCGTAAAAACACTTACATGGTCTCCTTTCTTCAAATGTTGGCCCACTTTACGCTCTAGGACATCTGGAAACAAACCAACCTGAGAGGCAAATGCTATATAGATCAAAGAAATCAAATGTCTATTATAAAGCTTTTTTTTATATCATATTCTTAAAGGAACTTGTTCTCACATTCTTAAGAAGATAAACATCGAGGCTAGATGATTGAGAAGCTTTATAATCACCACGTTTATAAAGTTTGTCACCAACCACAGATGTAGCTTCAAATAGCTTATCAATTCTTCCATCAGTCTGGTTGATATCTTCTTCCACTAGAATTCTATGGATGTATTGATCAACCTACAACTAATAGAGAGACCCATGAATTTTTTGCCATCTTTTAGATTGGAATACAATAAATAAGGACCAAAAAATGGCATTAGTTTCCTTGCAAGTCATAATGTTTCCGCAAATTGGATGAGTATCTCACAGTTTTAGCTAACAGCCACACTCCATATTTGCGGACTTCCACAACTGGCATCTCCATTCTGAAAAATTTGCAGAGAAAGAGTTTCACAACATATACAATCTAGAGCATCTAAAAATAACTCTAATGGATACACCAAAATAAAAAGAAAATTCAAGAACGTCAAATATATGGAACTCCTACCCAGGAGGGGCAGTGGGCCACCTCAGCAATGCAGTCACAACACCTTCCCAGAAAAATAAAATGTGTTAGTGAATGAAGCTCAAAAGAATGAAAAGTAACAAAGAGAAAAGATTGCTTGACAGAACTAGGAAATCTTCCTACATAAATAGGTATTGAAAAACCTGACTGGCTTTCTGACAGAGGAACAGCAAGGGGGATTATACCCTGCCTCGCTCCAGGTGAGACAATATTTTCACCTGTAAAATGGAATGTGCAATTGCTTCAAAACTTTTAGATAGACAACTCTTTAGACTAGACCTAGTACTACCAATCGGAAAAAAAAATCTATTCCAACTGAAACTTTTTTCAAACTTGATAGCACTACAACATTGACAGGTTACACTGATAAAACAAACATTAACAAATAAGCCCTAACTACCAGATGTATGTTAAACTGCCAATGGGTTTCAAATGAAAGGTACCAATAAAAACAAACATGAAAGATACCAGTTCAAGTGAAATTTGACAGATTCCAATTGATTTTTCCCATCCAACGGTAGTCGACTAGGACCATAACCACCCTCATTGGCGTTCTAACCAGATGATCCAATTTTACTAGTATGCTTATAATATGTCAAAATAAGTACAAACATAATACATGTTTTACAAGAAATAACAATAACAAAGATCACATATAATAAAAAAAACTTTAACAAATTTATAAGCTGTCCCTATCACCAGTTTGTATACATGGATTCTGCTATGTCCAAGTTTTGCCCATCATGGGGGGCATATATACATGTGTGCCTTTCCACAATTACGTCAGAAATTTTGACACACCATGATACACTTAACCTACAAATTTGAATCACCCGGGAAAAAAACTTTTTTTTGGCAGCAGAATGTCATAAAGGAAAAAATTACCCGAAGGACAGTCACCAATAAAAATGTATTTTTGAACAAGTTGTCCAAATTTAGATTAAAAGTGACAATTGAAGGTGAAATATAGAAAGAAACCATTGCATAATCGTGCTTATGATTTCATTAAGCAATATATGTTACTAATACAGATTATTATAAAACGAAATAGGCAAACTACCTTATTAAGTACTTCAATATTAAACACAGGAACATCTGGTTTTACAAGTCAAAACCCCAATGCAGTATAACACCCTTTTCAAACGTTGCAGGCACAATAACTCTTAACCAAGAAAATAAAGTGCATGATGACAGAAAAAATGCAGCTAAGTTCTTCATTATGTTAAACATACCCCTTGCTCGAAGCATCTTTAATAAATAATTCAAATGCTCAGGAGGTTGAGTTGCTGCTACTTCCTTGATAAATGTCACGTGGTCTGCATTTTATCTGATGAATGTTAGATAATCCCCCAATAAGTTATCGGACTCTTTCTTCATTCTTATGACAAATGCTAGTTCGATATTGTTAAAGTTAAACAGTTCTCAACAATACTATATACTATGCATGTATATATGTATATTGCATATGTATGCATTTAGAATGTGTCAAATATCAACTAACTTTTTCTAAATTAAGAAATTCCAATTTCATATAGAAATTGCGAGATTGGTGAGAAATGGAGATATTTAAACATCTACGGTATAAGAAGGATTTTACAATACAAAAAGTCATTTATCTTTTATTTAAGAGTTAATCAGGGCAAAGGTACAAAAAATTCTTAAAGCATTTTCCTTTCTCAATTGAACTTTTTTAAAAAGTAAATAATGTGTCATATTTAACATTAACAATCAGTAAATAAACATTACAATATTTGTGAAAGAAATGAAAAATGAAGACACAATAGCTGATCATATAATCATTCATAAGAAATAAGGCACCTTAATCCTTCATTGTTATCCATGGCCGGGAAAATTGACCACAATATCCCAACAAAAGTTCATAATTCTGTGAATTGTCAGATACAGGATAGTTGCAGCAGTCTTAGAAGTAAGATGCTGTATTTATATCATTCCATGAGACCCCTCTTGCAAATTCAACGATGATCATCCTCCCAAAAATAAGATTCTGATACTTCTAAGGTAGAATTTGATGATGAAAGGCATAAGAAAGTTCTCTCATGAGACATTCTTACATCAATACTCTTAAGTCTAGACCTTTTTTTATAAGAACCCCAATTGGATATTTACATATATGCCATCAATATCTACTCAGGAAGTTGATGGTGTTGGACCTAGATATGTGTTCGGCCCATATTGGGCCACGCCTGCAAATCCGGTATGGATGAACCGGTACACGTTCACTGGGGTCTATGTATGTGGGGGTGGACCAACGGTCTTTTACCCGTCGATGTACAAATATTGTGAACCCGTCGCATGCACACACTCACTTATATTTATATAGTAGATATATGTTAAGTGTGCATGCATGCACACACTTTGTGGGCCCTATGCAAGTGCACAATGCATGTGGGACCTGCGTGAACATTCAAGGGGTCAGCCCCCCATGGGCATGGCCATGAGGGGTGTGCTAGACCTCCATGGGCTCATGGCTTGAGCCCATACCCATGAGTAAGACACCACTAGTAAGCCCATCTAGGAGAGTTCAAGTGGGCCTAGGAGTCCTAGCCCATGTCGGAAAAGGACTCCAATCTATATGGGGCTTGAAAGCCCTAACCCCCACACAACACATCTCTCCTCTCTCTCTCTCCCACATCTTGGACCAGCCACCCCTTCTCTCCCTCTCCATGCTGACCACGGCTTCCCTTTGGGTTGAGCCGCTGCCCTCCTCCTCCTCTCTCCTAGCTCTCTTGTGTGCCAAAGAGAGGGCTGAGCCCCCTCTCTTGCCTTGGGAATCACATCGCCTGCCCCTTGGGCTGCGTGCAGCTTGGAGAAAAAGCACAAGCAGCAGCTAGGGCACATTGTGTGGAGGAGTTGCTGGTCTCTTCTCAATTCCATGCACAAGGGCAAGTGGTGATCTTATTTATATTCATTTACATCAAGGTATATCCCCAACCTGTTTACATTAATCTATAATAGAAAATATCATGTTTTGATTCGGGTGGTGTTGCTAAGGCCACATCCTAAGGGTGAAGCCCCATATACATTCATTAATCAATGTTTATGTGCTGATTTTGATATTAAATTGAGTAATTGCTTATGATTATTTATCATAAGCTTGTTTTTTGTGATCTACACACTTGAAAGAAGGGAAAATGACTACTTGGCGCCTCCACCGGACTGGCTACATCACCAAGCTTCCGCTGATGCCACCCAACAAATGGCATCGGTAAAAATAAATTTATACTCAGAGAATGCACGACTCCATATATATAATCAACACAATAAGCATCAAGGAGAAATGCCGAAATGGATTATTTGATTTTGATTAGTGAATTCCATTAATATAAATAAGAAACATTGAAGAAAATAACTCAAGAACATAGGAAAAGGGCCCAGCAATGCAAAATGAGAGACCTCAAAACTTTCTTTTTATGACAGAAATCTGGGACCTCAAAACTTGACATACAAGAAAAAGAAGGGTCCGGGGTGGCGTCCACCATACCAGGGAAAGAAGATGGCGAGGAGGAAGCAACAGAAGCAGGCATGGAGGTGAAGGAGCATCTGGGCAGTTGACCTTTGGCATGGGTTCGAAGAAAAACAGGCAGAAAGGCGCGACCGGAGCTGCCACTCACAGAGACGCCGCCCACTCCTCTCATCCTCAGCAGAGAGGAATGGATGCCAGGAGCACCAGTTTGCCATCATCCAAAATGCGAAAGCAGAGGTGTCAAACGGACGGGGTTCGGGTCGGTCAAGATATTTCCGCACCTGGCCGGACCCGAATGGCTGGAAACTTGGTTAGAGGGCGATGTTCGGGTTCGGGCCCGGGGCAAGCCCAACGGGCAACGGGAGTGCTATCCCACGTATGTACCTCACTGCATCGGTTGGGTTTTCTCTTTACTCTCAATTAAAAGTCAATGTCTACCCTAAACACGTTAATAACTCATATTTTGTAAAAAGGAGTCCATCGAAGACCACCTCTACGGCATACTCAATGTAATTGGGGTATTAGGTAAAATATTTAGTGTTAATTTTTAATATTTAATATAATATTAATATATTAATTAAATATTTTTACATATAATTTATTCTTCTTACTTTTTGAGTAACAAATTTATTTATTAAGTTTTTATAGTCGAGTTTTGCTGATATAGCCTTTTTAATAGATAAAATTGCTAACTCACTTAATATTTCTTTTAACATTGTTGATCATAAGTAAGATTATATTAATTTTAATTTTGAAAAGTTTTTTTTCTATAGAAGCAATAGTAACGTGTATTGTCAATAATATCCTATAAGCAATATATGTATTTAGAAAAAAAATAAATTTTTTTATATAGTTTAGAATTTCAATTAGGGTAAGTGTTTATATTTACACAATTTCTTTTACAACATTCAATTATGAAAGCAAATCTAAACCATCAATATTAGCAAACATGTCATGTTTTAAATAATATTTAAAATTAATACAACTTTTCTTCAAACTATCATCATATAATAATTTTAATTTGTTCAAGGTAAATAAAAAACTAAAATTTCCTCATATATTTGAAATTGTTCAAATCTACTCTTAATTGGAAGAAATAGCTTGGTTTACTATATATATATATATATATATATATATATATATATATATATATATATATATAATCCTAAATGATTCTTTAAGTGGTAACATTACCTCATTATTAGCATTTTCATCAAATTGTTTTCGTATGATTACACATTTAACATTAAATATAGGTTCTATTTTCCATCCACTTGTAATCTCTTTAATTGAAATCATAGCAGATGTGAAGCCATTTTCTTTATATTTTTCTAAAAGAAAATAAGTCTTTAGTTGATTTATAGTAACATCAATGTGCATGTCTTTAAATTATAAGTTTTTACTAATAAAGTTAACAATAAATAATACCATATCAATTAATCATGCCTAATAAGAACTCAAAATTTTCGAACTCATATGTTGTTAAACTTTAGCTTCACTTTTTATCCTACGATCTTCACCTATTTCTACTAATTGAAATAAAACATCTCTTAATTCTTGAGCTTGAAATTTTATTACTTTACACTGTCGACATGTCTTTCCTAACATGTTTGTGATAATGATTTAACAGTTAAGACATAAATATTATCTTATAAAATTTTTCATCTCTTTATAGAGGGTAAAAATAATGAATATATATGTTATACTATGACAAAAAAGATATAGATTTAGGATAAGAATTAGTCATATCATAAAGTACTAGATTAAGATTATAATAACTACATAGTGCATAAAACACTCTAGGATTTATTTCTAATAGTTTTTTTTGTATACCTTGTTGTTTTCCTTTTATATTAGATCCATTATCATATCTCTGTCATCTTATACTATCAATATCAAGTTAAGATTTTTTATATCACTGATAAGATCATTAAATAGTCAATTTTTAGGCATCGTCTACTTTTAAAAATTCTAAAAAATATTCTTCTATTTTTATTAGATTATTTGAAATATCAACACATTGCAATCAATATAAGAGCCATTTGCCCTTGATGTCTAGCATCTGGAGTACAATCAAGTATGACATAAACATATTTGACTTCTTTAATTTTACTAATAATTTTATTTTTTTATTTTAAATGCTAACATTTGTATTAATTTATTTTGTATATTATACCCAATGTAATTATTATGAAGCTCATTATGTTAAATTCGTCAAATATGTTCTTGCATGATTGGATCATTATGCAATCACTACAATTAGGTTTAAAAATTTTCTATTATTATCTTGATAGATCTTCTAATTTTTTCTACAATGTCAAGTTATTTTTTGCAAAATTCTTAATAGCAACAATAATATTTTTTCCAATGTTATTTCTCTTTATTAATTTATTCTTGGATGTCCTTATCAATTGTTCTTTTTTTTAATAATCTTATTTCTAAATTCACCCAAGTATTCAAGTTAGTTATGTGTTTATTTGTTATCTCATGGCTTTTAAGCTTAATGCTAAGGTTTTTCCAATCTTTTGTTCTTTCATTGCCTAATTGACTTGTGCTAAGTTTTAAATTAAATAACTTGCAACAAAAATAATATACTTTATCTAAATCTTTTAAATACAGTAGGCATTTTCTATCATATTTTTCTCCATTTGGTAGTTTATTAATGTAATTGTAGTTAAAAAATGCCTAGTCTTTATCTTTAGGAAAAACTATATCTTTTTCTCTAATTAGACCTCTTTCTACTAATAAATTTCTTAACTTTGTATCAATATTTACCCATTATCTTGGATCATAAATGTTAATAGGAATAAAATGAGATATTGATATTTTATTAAAGTCTTCATCTCATTTATCTATTTCATTAAGATTTTCACTTTCTTCTAATTTTTTTTTATTTTCTTCATTAGGAATAGAACTTGATGGTTTATTTTGCTCATTGGTATCATTTTCTTTTTCTAATTCGTTATCTTCTAGTTCTTTAAGAATTGTTGTTCAACTACTAATTTTTTGCTTAAGCTTCCCGTTAATTCTTGTTTATTACTTGTTACAAATTTATCAAGGGCTCCTTTTTTAGATTGAATTAATTTATCTACTCTTCCTTTTTTTTTCATATCATGATTCATATTTTTTACTAGACATTTATTATTATATATTTGCAAACAAAACAAAGGCTTTGAAATATAAAACTATGATAAAATCATAAGAAAAGAGCAATATAGCTTCAAAAGTAATATAAACTAAATTTTAAAAATTAAAATATAAAGAAAAATTGGTGTGACTAGTAATCTCCAAATTCAAGAGATATGAGAGAGGACAAGAGACGAGAGTCTTATCTTCATCCTTAACAATTGAGAATTGAGATAGATCAAAATGGGTGGAAGGAGTTTGGCTTAGGCATTTATAATATGCACAAAAGAACTCTAGGTTGGTATATAATAAATGAGAAGGTAAAGTGGAAAACAATATTTGGTTAGTTTCCTTTGGGCCTTGGAAATTGAATATTTTGAGGTCATAAAATAAAGTAAGTGACTATTGGGTATATAGTTGGTTTCCGTTGGGACTTGGAGTGGAATATTTCAAGGTCATTAAGGGGCTGTTTGGATGAAGATTTACGACTAAGATTCATCTAAGATTAACCATAAATCTTATAAATTACGTTTGGATACAAAAATTCTTACGTGAATGAGATTCACGATGAATTATCGGATTTATGAAGATTTTCCATTAATTTTTACTTTCCTAACTAATCTCCTCCGGAGGAGATTTCGTGACTAATCGATGGCGGTAATCTGTTTTTATTTTTATTTTCCAACTATGCCCTCTGAGGTTTTAATTGATCTCCGCTATCTCCACTGTGCAGGCTTCGACGGCCTGGTGAGCTCCGCTGTGCAGGAAGACGGCTGGTGGTGGCGATCGAGACTCCGGCGCTGTAAACTGCTCAAGGTGGTGGTGCTGGAGACTCAGCGGTGGACGAGCTCAGCCTCCTCCATGGCCACCATTGGCATCGAGATTCATACCCGCACCCTCGTCATCGTGCACAAGTCTGTCAAGGCCCAGATCTGAGGCCTAGATCTGGGACATCTCCGGCGAAGCTGTGATCAAAGGCTTCTACTTCTCTCTGCACAATCTCGAAGCTGTGATTCCTTCTATTTCCCTTAAGCATTTCCCTCTCTTCACCATCTTCTTTCATCGATTCTACAACCGCCTTACCCTCCGCCTCGCGCTTTTCCCTCCCGTCGCCGTCTCCAACCATATATGTTTTACTGCAGCGTGAGTTCAATCATTTAGCTTTAAGGTCGTGAGTGATATCTCATCAGTTCGCGTCGTACTCCATTTTTTCCCGCAATTTTATTTGTTTTACTGCAGCGTTATTCGTGTGTGGTACTTTAATGTCATTTAACGTGTTCTGCATTTTTTTTTAATCACTGATGCCGTTTTATTTTTTGTTAACGAAATCTTCCATTTAAACATTTTCATGATTTATTTTGACAAAGATGTCTTCGAATGTATATTTGCTTTCATTTTTAATTTTTATCATTGCAAAAGAATGAAATGTGCCAAAGTTTTTAGAGTATCAAGCGTATCTAGTTCGGATTCAGGTTCAGTTGATTTGTTATGAGCAGGGTAATCTGTTTTGTGCTTAATTGATTTTTTGACAATAGATAGTTGTGCTTAATTGGTAGATTGGTCAGCTTTCCAAGCTCAGGAGGAATACCTCCGTCAAAATCATTGTAGTAGCCCAAGTAGAGCTGTTTCATATTGGTAAGATTGCCCAGCTGGCCTGGTATGGAACCACCCAAGTCATTTCCTGTTAGAGATAGATAGTTTAGCTCCATGTCTCCATATTCATGAAGAATTGTCCCAGAGAAGTAGTTCCCACCAAGGTCCAAGTGTTTGAGCTTGGCTTAGTGGAATTATAGAATACTTCATGTGGTGCCCCATGTCAGATAGAGATAGAATGATGCATTTGCTATTCTAATGGAAATCGTAGAAGAATTTTTCTGTTTTACTGAATGCAGAATTTGACCACTTTTTTCCAGTCTTATTTCTTTCATTTGGGTTGAGAGGAATAGAAGTAATGCGATCCATACACTATCTAAGTCCAGCTTACCCTGGATGCCTTTGGCCTCAAAAGACAAGATAGTGGACCATTGTGCCTTCCTATCTGATTGTTTTGATGCAGTTGGTTGAAATGGATTTAGAATCTGCACATGAAATTTGGGAATTTAAATGGGGTCAGTAGGGATCTTGTTTGAATTAGTGATACCAGTAGCTTTGTGTAGATTATGGTAATGTTCTTATGCTATGATTGAACACCTTGCAAGGTGGATGAATACTTTAATTACTGGAACGAACTGTCATATGATTGTGTATTTAATTAGCTGCTAGCAAGATTTATTTGCCATGAGCATATTGATAGGAGTCTGTTGTTCTAATCCTCATATCTCTGCAGAGCCATTTTATGTGATTACATCAAGTAGTAGTTTCCTTTTTAGATTGTATGATGACTTTTGTGCTTGTTAAACTTTGTAAATTATTTATTATGTATTGAAGGTGTGCTCATGTAGCTTTTACTCGCTGTAGTAGTTGTTCTTATATCCTTGGTTTTTTAGTGTTTTTCTCTTTTACAGCTTTAGGCTACTTATGATCCTAGAGACATTTTCATTCATATGAACCGTAAGGCTTCATTTGGAGCTCTGTTCGCCACTTTTTGGTTAATTGTGTTGGGAAGATCTTTTTCTCTGTATACCTCATTCTTATGATCCTAGAGACATTTTCATGCTTCTGTACCTTTTGTTTTCATTAATATTTATGCCTCTGATGCTTCTGAACAATATTGGATTAACTAGACTTGCATTTAGAGCCATTTGTTGTGGGGATTTCCACACATCTACTCATGTTCTGACTGCCATTCCTTGTTTGTTTGGCTTGATCTGTTGAACCAGGATACAGGCTAATGTACAGAAAATAAAATGAAGTTGTCGAACCTGGAATTCTGATACACTACTCGTGTATTGGATTTGACTTAATTGTGAATTTTATCATCTACTTGTCAATATTGAAAATTCTTTGAATATCTTGAATAAAGAGCTGTAAAATATGAGAATGCTTTTGAAGGAGAAATGTTTTAAATTGCTCAATGCTTGTTACCTGGGACCTGCAACATTACTAGTGAAAACTGATTTATCTAAGAGAAGTACGCTTTCAGCTGAGTGCTACTAAAGAAAATCCTCACAACGTCTATTGAATGAAAAGATACTTGTATGGGATTGGGAATGATAAATATTGATTCTTGAAGCTTTCTGGTTAGCGTTTTGAGAAATAAATCACCAAAAATATTAAAATTTAATACTATACTAACTGAATCAATGTACCTGAAGAGCATTTGCTAATCAGGTAAATGGTGGGAGCTATCCTTCTTAGTTTCCAGGTCCTGTGATTAGGAATGCATTTTTGTATTAGTCAATGACACCAGGATTGGTGGTTATAAATTCGATTTAACTCATAGAATTGTATGGAACATACCTGCGCATCTTTTCCTTTTCAGTATTTTTACTTCTTGAGGTGGTAGTTGGTACCCATGCATTATGTTTTTTCAATTCGGGTGTCTTGCTATTTCAGACAAAACATAGTTCTAAGTTTAAATGGTGAAACTGGAGGAACCATCACACTTCTAGATTCAAGTATGTCCTTTTCTTCCTGGAATTTGAATCAAGATACCTTTTCCTGGATAATGTATTGAATCTTTGAAAAACCAATTATCCAGCACTGCTTTGGTAAAAAAATTTCACGTAAGCATTTTGTTGCACGGATTAGAAATTTGTAATATTAACTAACATATGGCACCACTACTTAGGTAAGGTAAAGTTTTCACAGCCAAGCATCTCTTCTATACAAATTTGAATCCTTACGCAATAAGAAAACCGACCATTTTCCCTTAAAATAGATTTGATTCTGAATCCAAACGTCCTGTATAGTTTTGTTGGTTGATGCTAAATGGGGGCTATTGGAACTACAAAGTAGATAAAGTAATTCAAGTGATCCTAAAAAATTATGACAAAGATTATTTCTTTTTTTCTGAGATAGCATTCTAAAGTTTTTTCTCTGAGTAGCAATACACTTATTTTGTTTTTGACACTACTCACAACGCATATGGAAGAAATGTAATGGACTGGTTTTTTCTTGATTCAAGTCGCCAGTCCTTGGACTATTTTTGATCGACGAGTATTCAATGTTGTTCTGTTCATACGAAGGAAAATGATAATAACCTGTACTCAACCTAAATATTTCCAAGAGCTAGAGCTGGCAAATGGGACTTGAGCCCACTTGACCAGCCCAGCCCAAGTCCATTTGGCGATATTGAACACACTTCTATTGGGCTTAAATAAATTTGATCGGGTTTAGGCTCTACCAGTGGGAAGAGTTTTTAATGTTCTCTGTTCACCGTGAGCCCCGTGTAAGAAATGCCTAAAGTTAAAAATAAACAATCCAGTTCCAGTCATTTCTTACTGGGCTCATGGTAAGCAGGGAACATACAAATCTCTTCCCAATTAGCGGTGTCCAATAAGTCTCATGTCCCATTCTCTAATCCCCTCTCAAGTCTCCTTCTCCTCTACAAGGCGGCACTGAGTTGAGCTTCATGGCCTGCTTTCACAGTACCAAAAATATCCAAACTATCATTAGCTCATGAGGGAGCACCAAGAAGCTTACCCTAAAATGAGCACATGGAGACGACATAGAATAATGACCTTTTATATTTGAAAATTCTTGTTATGTTTCCAATACTGTGCCTATAATTTTTAATATGTTTTTTTTTACTTTTAAGCTCAAATTAATCAATCTAATGAGAGCTCAGGTTTCGTTGCTTCTTTGTACTATTACGTAAAAGTTTCAAAGAGAACCCACCAACATGGTCGCATTAGCATCTAAATAAGTCCACATATACACGCTAGGGGAGGTGGAACCCTTGAAGGGTTTTGCATGCGTCTCTATGTGAGGGTCTCATTGTGCCTTTCTTCTAGCTATGTCCATCGTGGTGCTTGCTGCATCTTGGAATATGGGTTTCTTTCAAAGAACAAAGTTATAACTTATTAATCTCAAATGAGTTTCATATACAATACATAATGTGTGTTGAAATATATTTTCTTTTTAAAGGGGTATATGTATAATTTGCAACTCATGAATCATATTTCTATATGAATTTACCAAACATGATTCATATACAAATCTTTTATAAATTAGATTCATGAAATATACATTACCAAACATAAAAGTAATTTATCGATGAATTTGACTAATCAGATTAAAGTGAATCCTGATTTGCTACACCTAATAATCTTCATCCAAACAGCCCCTAAATATAGCAAGTGATTATTGGTACAGTGAATGAATTTGTGATTTCCCAAAGCCTAGTTAAGTCTAGGTTTTATAGGAGCTAGAGAAGGAAATACATTGAATAATAGGGATAGGACATAAAGAAGGTACACTTTCCCATCAATGCTCTAAAGTTTTTTTAACAAAATATATTTTTTGTATAAATTAATATATATACTATATATGTAATAATATATGGAGGCCTTGACTTTAGGTGGGGCCTTCGGCAGCTGCCCAAGGCTCTAGCTGCCCCCTTAGTATAGTCCTTATATAACAAGCTCAAACACTTTTTTTATAAGTAAAATTTCATTAAGCAAAATGCATAGGAGAAACACAAGGACACATCAATTACAACTTATCTCCAACTAATGTATTAAAAGCAAAATTAATGAAAATATCTCTCAAATAACTCTCAAACAGGAAAAAGAAGACAAAATGATGAAAAGTAGTACTGGGATTGCCAAAATCCTTCAAAAAGGAGCAATGAAGCTAAAGATGTTGCTTAAGATTGAATGCTGCATAAACAAATCTAGTATGTCTAATGATGGCATTAGCTAGCCCATGAACAATCACTTATTTGTATTCAAAGATATGGGCATTCCTCTCCATCCACATGAAAGCATAGTATATACAAAACACAATTTTAAGAAGAACCCTAAGATATTTATTACTCTTCACCATATCTGTCAACCACAATAATTTAGCATGAAAATCTAGGATGATTCTAAATATATTGCACTTACTCAAAATTAATTTCCATGCCCACTTAGAGAATGAGCAAGAGAGGAAGATGTGGTATCTAGTTTTACTCTGACATCCACAAAGCACACAACGATTGGCGAATGAAAACCCCCTTTTACATAAATTATCCTCAGCTAATAATCCATTTGACATAGCCAACCAAGCAATAAGCAAGTAATGATTAGTTCTAAATGGTTTCCAAATTAATTCTAACAAGAAATGATCAATGAAGGTTGTCGTATGACATTAATTGCAGACTTAAAATCAAACTTTCCTTGATGGGAAATCCAACCATTAGAAGGCAGTCCTAAGGAGAAAATGGGCTTATGAGAGTTCAAGAACTCTAAAGCAACAATGGTTCTAAGAGTATTAGCCGGCAGCAAATTCCAAGTATTTTTATGAAAGGAAGAAGATAAAGTATATAAAAATAGGACCCCAAAACCAATGATGGTATGATAGCCAAACTTAACAATAAGAGGAGTCTTCTCAACCCATGGGTCTAACCATGTGTATTTATGAGATCCATTACCAACATTAAGAAAACAATCTCTACTCATAAAGTGGTGCATCAAAAGAATATTGTGAAAGGCAAAGGAACAATTTGCTGGTGCGGCTACCCATAAAGTTTGAGTTTGAATGTAATAACCATGCACCCATCTACACCACAAAGACTTCTTATTGACAAAGAGATGCCAAAATAATATCATCAAACTAGCTAAGTTGCAATCCCTTAGACAATGAACTTTAAGACCTCCCTCCTTAAAGGGTTTACAAACCCACCTCCAAGCAACATTATGGAAAGAAGAAGAGGATGATATGCCCTTCCATAGAAATGAGAAAACATGCTCTCTATTTTTCTCAAAAAAAAATCGGTGGATGAAAACAGGTTGTCCAAAATAATTGTAACTCATTCAACAATGATTTTATAAACTCTAGTCCGCTTGCATAAGAGTGTAAATTAGACTTCCAACCTTCAATATGGCCTGCATTAGAGTATGTAGATTTCTTTGAAGAGAGAGGCATGCCCAGGCAATGGATAGGAAGATCTCCAACATCAAATCCAAAATATATTGCTATTTTTCTTCCTTATAGACAACTATTGGAGAAGAAAATAAAACTTTTAAGAGCATTAGCTTCAAGCCCAGATAACTCAAAAAACCTATGAGGAACTTGTTTAATATTTTGAGCCGACAAGATACTCTCTAAGAGAATAAGAGCAAATCATCTACAAACATGAGATGACTAACTATTGGAGCCCCCTAAAAAATTGGAGGAATAATAAAGTCAACATCATACTCTTTATGTGGAATGGATGAAAGAGTCTTCATACATAAAATAAATAAAAGAGAAAATAAGGGGCAGCCCTGTCTCAACCCACATTAAGATGAAAATATCCATAATTGTTACCATTAATTAACACACTAAATGAGAAATAAGAGATACACTCATAAATCCAGACAATCCATCTATTATCAAAACCTACCTCCTTAAGAACTATGAGCACAAAATCCCATCGAACTTGAACATATGCCTTTCTCAAGTCCACTTTGATGCTAAATAATTGGAACTATTCTTATTATGAAAGTTTCTAACTAACTCGTGAGCAAGCAAGATATTTTCACCAATTAATATACTCTTAACAAATCCAGATTGATTCAAACTAACAAGAGAAGGTAACACTGCAACAAGTTAGTTAGCCAAGATCTTAGAGACAACCTTGTAACAAAAGTTACATAAGGAAATAGGGCAAAAATCCTAAAAATTTGTAGCATTATTCTTCTTTGGAACCAAAGTGAGAAAAGTGGAGTTAACAGACCTTAACATTTTACAAGAAGAAAAGAAATCCTTAACTGCAACAATAAGATCTTCACCAATAATATCCCAACAAGAAGTAAAAAATTCTTTAGGAAATCCATCTGGTCTTGGAGCTTTATTACATGGAGAAGCAATAATAACCTCATTGACCTCATCCTTGATATGCGCATAAAATAACCACTTTTACATACCCTATTCTATGCAATTTATGATTGATTTCATATTAGTGTTGCCTTATTAGGGTTTAATTGTGCTCTATAGGTTTTGACGAGCTCAATTTGTGAAGACGCTATTTTGGAGCTTTAGGGATAGAGTTTTATGCAAGTTCTCTCAAACTTATTCAAGATGGAAGAGCATGTATGATGGAGGAGGCATGTAACATGGTTGCAATTTGAGCCCCACATGATTCCATATATTGCTCAACAAAAATTGATTGGTTGATGACTATAGGTAAATTGAAGTTCTTCACAATTGCCTAAGATTGGAGTTTGACCTTTATAGGTAATTTCTATATGGGTTGGTGGTCATAGAAGAGTTTTCTCATTGGTTGAAGATCATGAAGGGTTTTGAGAAGAGGAGGAATACACATGCCAAATCAAAGAGTCTTGAAGAAGGATGGTCAAAGAAGAGAGTGGACCGGCTCAATGACCGTTTACCTATTTTAAAAAAATAATAAACTTGGAACTTACTTCATGAAGGACATGCCCTTATGATTGGCTATAAATGATAATGGAGAATCAAATTAAGTGAATAGACAACTGAGCTAAAGAAGGCTCGTACATGGTTATAAGTTAGAGTCCACATGTTTATTTAATGAAGTCTTATTGTAGATTGAATGGATAGGAGAGTTGATGTGAGAGAAAGCAAGAATTCCAAGACAAAGGAGCAGAAAATGACCAACATAAATAGAATAGAAGGAAGGTAGTCAATGTTAAACAGAAGCTAGTAGAGAAGAAATATAGAAGGGCCAAGGTATGGAAAAAGTAGCCAACCCAATTCACGCAGCAAGTTTGTATCAGCCAATCCACGTCCATAAAAAAGAAAATAGCAGAGAAAAGGCAGAAACAGAGTATGGTAAGCAGGAAAGAAGAAAGAAAAGTGTATGATTAAACAAAGAAGTTTCTCTATGGGTGGAATAGATAGGAATAAGGCATGAAAAAAGAGTTGTCCAGCAATTATAAAAGCATAGTAGATTTCAAAATTTATGACGAAGAGGAAGACAAACCAGAGAAGAAATATTTACATTTCAACCTCCAAAATTGATTAGAAAAGAGTTTGAGAGTCAGAGAAATCAAGTCCAATTTAAAAGAACAAAGCAAGAAGAAAAAGAATAATTCTCATTGTGTAGTTACTATAGTAGTGGTTGGAGGTTAAAAGACGATGCACTGTTGATAATTACTATTCATAGTTACTATACATAGGTATTGTAGCTGTTCATTTTTTGTTATTTTTTCTTGACTTTTCTTCACAACTTATAAGTTTCTTTTCATTTAACTTAACGGAGATTATAATCTTAGTTTTTAGAGTAATGAGTGGCTAGTTTTTCTTTGCTAGGGCTTGGATGAAGCTTTATTAAATTGTAGAACTTCATGATTTTGAGACTTGTTTAATTTTTCTTAATAGTGAGTATAATGTTAATTATTTCGACCTCTTTGATTGATGAGATTAATTTGGATATAGGTTTAGTCATGCTTCTCTCATAATTTAAGTTGGTTCTAATTAATTTATTACTTGGTTTTATCTTGTTTAATATTGAAATTGGGTATTAGTTGTGATTTGCGAATTGTGGATATAATTAATGACTTGATTTTAATCCATTGAAGTGATGAGGAACTATATATTTTGATTGTACATAAGATCTTAATGATGATTTTTTCTATAATAATGAATATTGATATCTAAATTGTTAAGAGATGAATGTGAAAAAAATAATTGGTGATCATAATTATGTTCTATGAGTTAATGAATGTGGATTCCTAAGCCTAGTGTTTTATATAATTGATATTTTAGTTATTTTGCATTGCTTTCTTAATCTAGATTAAAGCTTTAGAAATTTAATTTGGATAGTTTAATTACTTTTTAATTTCTATTTGCTTTTGTTAGTTACTTTAGTTAAGTGAATTACTTTATATCTGTTAACTAGATTAGGGTTTACTTGAGTTAGAATAAATTTAGTTTTTCGATTTCAAGTCAATGTGGGATCGACCTCACTTTGCCAATTATACTTTGGTCTGATTTATGAACTTACGAGTAACAATTAAAATTCAACAACAATCCTCATCAACCGGTCTAGAAAACCCAATAGAAAGATCTAGAGATAGCTTATTCTTAAAGGGAATAGAACAAGTGCTACTAGGACCAAAAGGAGTGAAAATATTTCTAAAATACCTTTTCACCTCTATCCCCATTTGTTCTAGATCAGAAAGATCCTTGAGCATTTCATACTTCATGAATAGAGTTTCAAACATAATGAGCTGCAGCCATAGCATGAAAAACTTGGAACATTTATCACCCTTTCTTAGCCAATTTATGTGAGACTTTTGGCAATAAAAACTCTCCCCTATCTCTTCCTCCTTAAATAAAAACTCCTTGGCAGAACACTCTTGGGTTGGGAGATTAAAATTCAAAGGGTCACTCTATAGACAGGCTCAAGCATTTCCTACACAACTTTAGAAACCATCTCTTGAAGATACTCTAAACTTGTTCATGTAAAGTTCTCAATAATACAAGCTATACAAAGAATTTTATATACCAACTTGTAAGCAATCGCAAAGTTGGAACTTCAAATTAGCCAACTTTTATCTCCCTTAAGTGAGAGGGAAAAATGACATTCACAAGCCAACCTATAGCAAAACCCGAGGGATAGCTTGAGGTTGGCTCAGATTCATATCAAGTCCACGACTAAGTCAAGGTTGACAATAAAGTGGAGAACAAATCTTTATTCATGTTGCTAGGAGTTCTTTGCCCCTAACTAGCTCTACCCATCCCTAAGCTATCTTAAGCTTACTCACTATATTTTTCTTCTTTAGAATTCATTGATCAATTATTTTTAGTTCTCTTGAGATATACCCTCTTTCTTCTTCTCCCATATCTCTATTACCTTTTAGAGGTAACTTATAATCTTGCATTACTTGTTATGCATCAATTCTTTGTAAAGCCTTTTTTATTCTCTATCGACCTAACTATCGATAACCTCTTCAACATGCCTACCTACCTGCCGAAGGCACCTTGGTGCTCTGCTGACACTCTCGTGCAAATTCCTTTTTTATCCAATCAAAGGCCACAAAGCCTACACTATTGGGTCTAATTATTCTCCACTAAAACTTAAATAACTTCGATAATGACATACTAGAGACTAAGTCCCAAAGCCATCAATTGATGAGGAGATTCCCAAGGATGCAGCAGAGGAGTAGAGACCCATACAACGATATATTTTGGATAATTCTGACTCCCAACTAGTTACTTATGCAGATTTGATGACAACTCATTGGGAGATCTTAGATATAGTTCGTCATTATTTTTCCTATCTTTTGCTACTTATTCAGGATGAGTCCTCAACTTCAAATGGTTCTGCTTCAAATGGTTCTGCTAGTCAGGGAGAGGATGATGATGTTGTTGTTTGATGTTGTTTATTTCCTTTTGGATGCATGTCATGTAAAAACTTTGAGCAGTTCATGATATGCATTTTCTTGATTACTCTTATGTATTTTGAAACATTGTAGTTTAACATAAACTTATTGTGAAGATATGTGATTATTATTGATTATTATTTTCATGTCTTTGATGGTTATTTCTTGACTCTTAAGCTTTATTGAATATTTTCCTTCATTTTTCATTCAACTTTTTTTCTATTTGTGTCAAAATTTGGAAGAAATAATCATTGAAAAATCAAGTAGTATCTCATACATAATTGAATAGTATTATACAAATAATTTGTGTTAAGCGTGCAAGATAAGTACAAGTTTCAAAACTTCTTTCAAGATCAATTTCAAATGGTCTTGAGTCTTAGTTGACTCAAAGTATAAAATTTTGTACAAATGAAAATCAATGAACTAAATTGTCAAAACTTGTAATGTTTTATTTTCATACTTGTAGTGTTTTTTTATGAAATAGCCAAAAGGGGAGATTGTTAGAACATATGATGGCAAACGTATTGTAATTGGCTAATTTCAATGATCAAAACTATGTTAAAACTTCATGTACAATGTTAGTCTTAAAGTTTAATTAGATTGGTGTGAAGGTCGAGTTAGATTTAGAATTAGAAGACTTGAAAAATAGGAGTGGACACGTTCCAAAAGTTCAAGGTTGAAGACTACATTGAGTGCCAAAGGTTTGAAGGTATGATACATACACTTGCGTACACTAATCACTTATATTTAAGTAGAAATAATTGTTTAAAGTAATTTTGGAAGTTTTGGGAGATAGAGGTCAAACTCTAGAAAATTATTTATAAGGGAGCTATCACTTTTGAACATAGGATTTGCAGATATCAATCTTTTAAATGGCTATTTTTTATATTTTAAGTCAAGGAAAAGACCAATCGATCACTTGATCAAAAGATAGATCATTTGGGTATTTCGTTCATACTGAAATAGTGAATATCAATCGCCTAAGTGAAACAATTGATCATCTGCAATGTTACCTAGTTTAGGGTTCTGGAATAGAGTCATTTTCAACTTGGGTTCCTTTAACCCTACCCGACTTAAAACTCTATAAAAGGGCTAGGTATGGACAACTTTGAAGAGAGAGAAAATCAATATTTGAGAGAAGAAATGGGGAGAGACCTTTGCTTATATTTTTTGTGAATCCCACAGTTTTTGAGATAAAATCTTATGGGTGAGTGATAATGAAAAGAGTGATACGCAATCACTTGTTTACACACAAGAGAGGTTGAAGAGGAGCAAATAATTGTTAATCAACGAGGATTGAAGAATTCTCAAGGCAAATCAACAGTAAAAAGAAATTTTGAATGAAGAGTTAGAAGAAGATGAAGATAGAACATGAGGAGAAAAACTTCAAGGGTTTGAGGGAAATTTGAAGGACAACAATAAAAAGGAAGAGAGAAAAATAAAAAAGGAGTTTCATTTTTGTCGGAGTCTTTAGAGGTTGGCTATTTATTCTTGGTCTTGTATAAATATCTTGCTTAATAGTAGTGCAATGATTTGGCCTAGAGAAAGGATGTCGTGGTTTTTTACCCTATTTGGGTTTTTTACACAAAAAATCCTTGTGTGATCTTATATGTTTATGGTTTGATTACTGGGTAGATTGATTATAAATCATTCTTAAGGATTGGGCTTTTATTTTTGCTACATTAATAAATTCATGTGCAAAAGAGGCTATAAATCGTAGTTTTCATCTTCATTAGATAATTGGACTAGATACAATGTAGTGATCCGCTAGTTGATTAGACGGATATTAAACTTTCATTATCAACTTCGTTATTAATAGATAATTTTCCTATCTTATATTCCTCTAGCCTTGGAGCTTACAATTCAAACTTTTCCCACCAATTTGAGTTCTTCTTGTTGATGCAGTTCAAATCCTCTCAAATTCACTTCATCAATCCCCTCGACACCTTTCAAAAAGCATTGGGTTTGTGTTTGGAAGAGAGGAAGTCATTTTATGTAATGAGCAAACACATGAAGCAAAGTAAGGTATCTTTTAAGTCAGTTGGCTATGTGTCTATAGGATGCAGCCCCAACTTTGACACGTCAAGATGCTTATTGAAGGTTATCTCAATCGGCTCATAGACACGTTGAGATGCATGACAACCACTAACTTTTCTCCATCTTTCTCTTTTTATTTTACTATCTATTTTTGGTCTTCTCATGTCCCTTATTTATAAAAGGAGACCACCTCCTCTTCCATCCCTATATGTTTGGGATAGTTACCAAAATACCCCTTATCTTCAAAATATTCATTCTCATCTTTTAACGACATTTAAACAATTAGCCTTGATACCTTTCTTACTAATGAAGTAAGTTCTTCCAATTAATATTTTATGATCTAACACTCCTTCTCATTCCTCTTATTATATTAAACTTCCTTCATTCAGACCAAACTTCTCATATTTTTTGGATATTGCACTCAGCTTCCCGTTAAACTACAATTAGTCCCTTCAATTATAAATATTAAGTAAAAAGGTGTCACATTGTCATGCAACTTTAGTATATGAGACAGTCTATGTTACTCACTTGGGATTGTAGTTTTATATGTGAGAAATATTATTCAATTACATTTGTTAGATTGCTCTTGTTTGTCACAATGGTAGTCGGTCCATGATGTCATATAGGATTGACTTTGAATTCCAAGTTTCGATCATGATGAATTAAAGTCACCCCACAGGATTAAGTCTAAATTGCTTGATGTTGATTTAAACTCGTGGAGAACTTTAAAGTTTAGGTAACTTTTAGCATATTGTAATCTCATCTTATATGAGGAATTGTTGTTATGCACTCAATTTCTCATCAGGTGTGATTGAGTCTCTTAAGGACAAGAAGACTACTAGCATGTTGCGATTTTATCCCATAGGAGAAATTACAATGATGCATTGAGTCTTGACAGAGCAGCTAAGGGAGGTGTTTAGATCACCTTATGGATTTGGCTGATGCTCTTTTAAGCTAGACATACAGTTTATGTGAGCATGTATATTCATTTTACTATTTGGACTGCAACTATTTATTCTACAATGTTTCACCCCATGTTTTCCAATAGAACTCTTGTGAGAACCAATTTCAAATAATGGAAAGAGGGTGTTCAATTGTAGCTCAATATTCATAATTTGGATATTAAATTATATGAGCATGAACTGCATGTGGTTATAGATGAAAGTAACAATGATCAAATGGCTACATATAAGTTATGATACAAGTCTAACTGTATCGTTATGCAACTTATAATGAAGTTCATTCCTCAATCTCTTAGAGGATCCATCTCTAAATATAACAAAGCTAGTGACTTCTTGGAAAGGGTACAAAAACAATTCTCCACATTTGAAATGGTTGAAAGTAGTATTCTTGTGAACAAATTGGTAAATAAGGCAAATGTGAAGATGACAAAATGGTTGTTTGATGTGTTGGAGAAGATGTATGAGAAACCATCAATGTCAAACAAGTTATACTAGACAAAAAAAACTTTAAAATTTAATGTTAGCTAAAGATGTTGGTGTCATTAAGCATCTCAACAATTTCAATATTATTTTGAATTAATTAAAATCAGTTGGAATTTCATTTGATAATGAGTTTTGAGTTATAGCCCTAGAATGGCAAAAACTTAGGATGACTTAGTTGTAGTAGTAACTCAAGACTCTTGGCAGATGAAGCTAGATGACATTACTAGTGTGCTTCTTACAAAGGAAGTTCAAAGAAAGAATTCAAGAGAATCATCTATATTTTGTGGTTGCAAAGCAACTAGAGGAAAGAAGGACAGTCTAGGAGAGGATGGTCCAAATCTCACCAAGACAAAGAAGACAATGGCTTGTAGAATTTCGGCAAAAGGGGCACCTGAAAAAGAACAACAATGGCCCCAATAAGGATAAGGATACTCCACATGAGGGGTAAAGATATTGTTTTGCTTACTAATAATTTGATACTAATCGCATGTTATTATCTCTAGAATCCCTTTGTGAATCATGGATAGTTGATTTTGGTGCTTCTTTTCATGCTACATCTAGAAGAGATGGTGTTAGAAATTTATGTGCGAAGGGAATTTCTAAAAGGTTTATCTAGGAGATGATGAAGCTTACAATACTATTAAAAATGGTGAAGTTAAGATAATTTAGGAAAGAAAACAATATTGATTCTAAAATATGTTAGACATGTGCCCCAATTATCAAAAAAAATTGATTTTTATTGGTCAATTAGCTGAAAATGGTGACACGTGAAAGATGACAAAAGGTGATATGGTTTTAGCTAGGGATAAGGAGGTGGGGACATCATACATATCCTTCGGGCCTTAGAGTGGCATCATCATTTGCAAATGCCAGTTTGTGTTATAGAAGCTAAGGCCACATGAGTGAGAAATGAATGCTCATAATTACAAAGGGAAAGTTGACGAGGTTGAAAACATTGGATGTAGAAAGTTTGTGAAGACTGTATATTTGGAAAGAAAAAGATAGCCACCATCACCAAGGTGGTGAACATCAAAAGTCAAAGCGGTTAAGAGTTAGCCTATTTATAGGGCCTAATGCATTGCAAATAGAAAACTTTGGGTTTATTTCTATAACAACAAATCATGTGTTTGATATTTTTAAGAGAACCCTATGAAATGAGGTCGGTATGAAGTTGAAAGGTCTCAAATCTATTAATGGTGGGGAATATTGTGATGATAATTTTGAATAATATTATACGAAAAATAAGAATAAATGAATGATTGATGATGATCCTAAGGAAGCCAAGATAAAATGGTGTGGCAAAGAGGACACAGATAGAATTTTTCTTGAACATGCTATTAGCATGAGCATTCATTCTAGGCTACCAAAGTAGTTTTGGGTTGATGTAGTGAACACTAAAGTTTACTTGAGCAATAGGTTCCCATCAGTTTACTTGAGGGGGGTCATGGACTGAAAATGAGGTGAATTTAACACACTTATTTGGATTTACGGCATATGTGCATGTTGAGCCCGGCCATGGATGGGTTATTGGTACCCTCTCTTGAATGTTCAGTGATAATCCATCCATTAATCTAGATACGAGTTATGCCTCTAATTCATCTAGGTCATTACGAGCAAAAAGAAAATGGAAATTTGTAACATTCATTTTGACACTTCTACTACCATGCTTGCCATATGGTACTGATAAAACAATACTTAGTCTTAATTCGCATGTAAGAACCTAGCTTGCAGAAGTTGCTTCATCTTCCTCCATGTTTGTATTAGTTTTTCCCTTGCCTCAATTGACCAGCCTGTAATTGATCCCAGCAAGCTAATGAACTGCTCTTCAATTTGTAGGAGACAAGCTTGACCTTCTTGCCTTCAGCTATATAATAAAAAAAAATTCTACCTCTCCAGGCTAATCCAAAATATCCTCGAGTGATTTGACTGCTCATAGATGGAAGATCTACTTTAAGCTGACCATTGCGGGCATATGATTTCAGTTGAAATATATTAAATAATAACATGTTTCCTAATAGCTTGAGCTTTTGGGAACAACGGTTATCTAACAAGTTCTCACCTTGACATCCTGGAAGTTCTAACCTGCTTGCTCAGCTCAGCTGAGTGACACCCTAACCCCAAATTTGCTTTTTTTTTTCTAATTGGGGTCACTGTTGATTTATGGTTAACTGCTCAATTAGCCGTTAGATTTGTTATTTGAACTTCAGAAACTGCTGGTAGATTGATTTATCACCTCCTCCATTAGACGCCGCCAATCGATTTCCTTTCCCACAGCCACAAGCTATAACTCCAGATCCACGAAGAAATTGAGGGGTTGTTCAGATGCATATTAGTGGGTGTAGTAAATCATAATTAACCTTAATTTGATTAGTCAAATGTATTGATGAAGTACTTTTATATTTGGTACTGCATATTTTGTGAATCTTATTCATATACGATTTTGGAGATTTCCACCTAATCTTCAATTAATCAAGTTAGTAAACCTTTATCCAAGCAGCCCCTAAGAAGAATTCACCTCCACTACAACATGCGGAAGAACAAGTTTTCTACCAGAACAAGAGAAATGAACTGAGGTGAGCCTCTTTTAGGTCAATTATTACCTGTATTACAGTCAACTAAGAATTAATCTTTATACTTTCATTACAGAACTAATACAAAATTCAACCAAATAATCTGAGCCATTCATCTAGTCTTTGCTGTTAAATCGCTCGGTGGTTTTGGCAGCAGAGTTCTTCAGTAAATCTTCGTCGCCCTACATCAGTTCGCGTGTTTTAACGACAGTTCGCTTGAGCTAGGTAGCTCAACCTTTCCCCACGAGTCATGAAAACATCCCAATTCATGGCTTACTATCCATGTTTTTTTTTTTACGTTATCCATGTAAGAAAAGCCCGTTAGTAAGCATCAATGCCTTCTTGGATCCTGAAGCAAACTCAATTAAAAGTTGCCGGAGAAAATTATTTGCTAGCCCATATTCTCTCATTTCTTTTAGACAATGTCTGCACGTTTAAATCAACCAATATCAAAGCACTTCATGCTAAAATTTGATTGTGTGCACCTTACGCTATCAAATGGGCCCTTTCATTTGTTTCAAGCATGGTCTTACTGGGAAAAAAACATTCAAGTTTAAATGCTAAATATATTATCAACAACATAGACACTGGTTGCATCACCTACAGTATACAAAATGCAAGCCGTTTCGCTGGTTCTGCTTCCCCATTTCTGTTCCGCAGAGAATACATGTCAAAGCTAGAGTCCCATTTTCCATTAGATTGTACCAAAGTGGGAACACCCCAGCACTTCCTACACCGAAATCAGTACTCAAATATTAACTACAGGATGCAGCATAAGTTGGAAAATGCCTCCATTTGGTTCACGCCGGCATTGTTCTCTGCAGTGCACAGTTCCCACAAAACCCACACAAGGAAGACTAGCCCATCATTCAAAGAAAATGCATACCAGCTCCATCACTTCTTAGGTCATCTCTTCCTGCGCTTTGGTTCAACCTGATAATACACAAAGGTATCAGATATGTGGTTGTGCTTGGGTGACAAAGCTTGCGTGCCTCACCCTTAGTTCAGATAACTGTGTTACTTTCTTTTGTTGATGAAGGTCTACCCAAAGAAATTGCCCATTCACTGGTTCCAATATAATGAATTTTAAAGAAGCAAAGTTCATGTTGATGATTTACCGCATCACATCTTTATATTATACTACCCTTCGTAAAGAAAGATAAACCTTGCTTAAACATACTGTTTGACCAGTCCCGTATGCACTTGCTGCAAATTTGCAATGCGGTCCTTTACTGCTTAACAATAGTAAAGGACAGCCAATAACAATTTACTGAATTCCAATTACAAAAGATGTCAATTGACAACAATGACCATTTAATAAATTAAATGTATTCTAAACTGAAACAAAAAACGAGAAAAAAATTAATACACTGGCCAACTTAAAGGAAAGCCAATCAAAATTTATTGAACACCAAATATAAAGAGTAAAATGATGGACAACAGAGTTTATGTATATGGAATCCCCACTCCGTTAAAACAAAAATGATAACAAAACTTCAACAAGAGAGAAAATTAAAATGTGCTAATACTTAGTGTCTCAGCAAAGTTCAGTCAAATACAAAAACCTTATTCAACCAAAAGCTAAGAACAGATAGTCTACAACATTTCAACAAATTACATGACTCAAGAACAACAATTTTTTGTTACGAAAAAAAAAAGGAACAACAGCTTTTAACTACCTGATATCCCGATCCACTTCAAATACGATTAGATAGATAAAATCCAAGTAACATGTATTAAATGCAATAAAAGAACTTATCAAACAGAAATGCCCGCAAAGACATGCAACTTCCAGGAACTAAAAATTTGCTCAAAGGTAAGAATCTCAACATCAATTCAAAATTTTCCAGGAGAGTAGCAAAAAGAAACCTGACAATTTATGAGACCAACTATGTAAACACATACGAAAAATTAAACCAAAACAAATTAAGTTACCAACTACCAACTTTCAGAAAAAAAAAACAAGTATCTGATTTCCATGAGAAAGTTAACTACAAATAGAATTCTTCCATATATTCATTTGAAATCATATAAAAAAGCTAATATCAGACTTGATACTAAACCCCAATTTTAAAACAAGTTACAGATTATGACCTATCCTAATTATAATTTTTTTATCCTGCAATTATGACCCACAAACAAAACCTCAGCTTCTATATAGCTGTTCCATAAGTAAGCTTGATTGTCTTTCTGCGACAAGGCTAATAGTTACATTTTTCACTTAAGCATAAACAAAGAAAGTCATCCAAAGCATGCTTATATAAGCTAACTTTTTAACTAATTTATGTAAAATATTGCAATAAGTAAGCTAATTTATCTTGGCTTTTGGAATGCCAAATACAGTCACATCCGTTAGTTATGTTATATGCACATATAAGGGATTAAATTAGAGAATTTTCTGTCGTAAATGTTTTTGGTCCACCTTCAAGTTTTTTTAACCCGCATAATTGCTAGTCATTTCCTTCCAACTATGCATTTGGTGTCTCGCACTGAAATGACTGATGACATGTGATAACATGTTATTTTGGGACAACTAGAAACAACAAACAACACAAAAATTTAATGTAAGAAAAAATTACTGAATTCAAATGGCAAAAAGAATGGTGATGAATTTATAAGATAACAAAAAACTATATACAGCTTTCTCTCCTGAGGAGCACATCAATAAAACATGCAAAGTATAGAATACAATGTGCTGGTAGAAATATAGTATAGCGAAATTACTACTTTCACCATATCTAGATAAAATTACCCATAATACTCACACATTGAGAGACGAAAAATATCAACAAAATGTTACATGCTAAGTTAACAAACCATGGAATTCGACTAGTTTCAAATTTTAAAATTTAATAATATTGCACACTTGAATAAGCATGGAGCTTTAATAAAAAGTTCCTGCATATCATTAACTCTCAGGTAATAAGTCATCTGCGGGGTAAATTATTTCCATCACAAAACATTCTGCACTTATAGCTATGGTAAAATAGCTACGTTGTCCACCCATAAGTTCACTACACATCAATTAAAGAGAGAGAGAAACTTTGCCGGTCTGTCTAAGTGACAGTATTAGCCTCCCCACAAGTCCACTGGAAAAGAGCTTTACATATAGCTTAAAATTCAAGATAATTAAGAAATTAAAAAAATGTTAATGACGTCAGCTACAGTAGCACAACATCCATGCCCCCCTCATTTTAACAAAACTTCCCGGTAAAAACATTAAAATGGACATTTGAAGGGCAAAAAACCAGTAAACTCATCATAATCCAGTTACATATGCATAGAACAAGCCCATACAAGATAAACACTGCTGTCCATAAATAACTGAGAAGCATGACTGAGACATTACTCTACCTTTGCTTCAGCAAGTGGCGATACAGGGAAATTGTTCATAGATCGCTTAGCATCATCCTCAGAGGAACATTCCGAGCAGAGGAAATGTTCTAACTTCTTTGCTTGTTCAATAGTCATACCCATACAAGAAGGATGAAACCTAAAAAGTTTCATTTTGCAGAAACAAAAGGCTTCATTAGTTCTGTAGAAAAATCAAATAAAACTTAAAAAATTTCTACAGCAGGGAAACACTACGCAATATATTCACAAAAACATTAAGTAGAATATTACAAAAAACTGCAAGAATTACTAAATGCACACAGTTATTGATCCTTCTAGAATGACTTGATTTCTATTAAAAACTTTTACAAACAGATTACAACTTGCACGAATCTTAGCAATTAATAACTGGAAGTGATTGAATAAGTTTACCAATAAAAAATTTATAACTGACAAGCAGTCAAATCCTTATGGTTACACTGGAAGATGATTAAAGGATTAGAAATTTCCATATCTTCTGAACATATGGTCAGAAGTAAGAATTAAAATACACAAAAAAAAAGAAACAAACTCAATAGAATATTGTATGCTGAATGTTGTTCACAATTACTGCTCAATATAGAAAAGAAATGCCCATATTATTCATAAAGAGCATCAACTCAGCTATCTGCAAACAAGTAACCTTCTCTAAAGCTGTCATATGAATCAAGAAAGGAAGCTTCTATCAAGAATCTAAATTGCGCAACTACCTCATTAATTAACAAGGAAATAAGTCATAAAGGATTAAGCAGCATAAAACAATAGGCAATCAGAAAAATGAACCAAAATGCAATTGAAAAATACAAGAAATTATTTCAGAATGTAATTGACATGTCAAACAATTAAAACGAAGGTAAGTGCACAGATCACAATATACTTCCAAATAAACTCCAACCATGTGATTTGGTGCAGGGAATTTGTGGTGTATATTAACACAAACACTCTTAAAAAAAACTAAAAAAACACTTACAAAAAAAAAACTACAAAAACTGGGAACTTTTTTATCCCAAGCTAAAATTCTTTTTTCAGCTGACCTGCATTAAGTGAAAAAAATAGGAAACTGGCCTGTTGGGTTTTTTTTTAAGTTAGGCATTCTATTCGATTCAAGAAAACAAAAAGAATAGAGTGTTCTAGCTCCTTCCACAATGTTGCATTATACAGTAATATCTTCTGTCTATTGGTTACATAAGATCTAAACAAGAACATTTCACAATCCCTTTTAGATATAAAACTAAAAAGCATGAACCTAACATTTTCTTAAAGAGGAACAATAAATCTTTAGAATATTCCATGTAAAACTGGCTAATTTTATTCAGCTAGTAACTCAAAACACGTAAATTTTAAGCAGGATTCGACTTCTTGCGAGATCTCGCCAATGTATCACCGAGAGATTGGTCTTGGTGCTGCACCAAGAATTAAGAGGATGCAAATGAATTTTACACTCACCAAGATCTCCCAAGATGGGTGCAACTGCTGCTAAAACAAAAGCTAGCTGTGCCAACAGCTGCTGCTGCACAAATAGAAAAACTACAACAATTGTATTCTTTATTATTTTATGGTTTTTCTGCACTGTTCCTGTAGCATTTCATAACTTGATTTCCTATATAACCGCTATTCAATAGAGATGTTTCTTTGGCATCTATTTCTTTTCTCTTCTATAAGGTTGATATGCAGTATTATGATGCATCTAGATCAATTTAATATCCATAATGATTAAAACAGATACATAACCCATATGTCACTCCAAGATTTGCAATCTCGGTCTTGGCCTTGAACTCAGTCCGCCAAAGAAAAAAAGAGATCTCGGAGATCAAAGAGATACAGATGAATAACAATACATATAGTTCAAAACAATTTGCATGCAAAAAGTTGTGCACAGGTAATAACATTTCAAAAGAGAGGTACCACATACTACAATGAATATATTCTAAGAGTAATATACTCTCACACTAATATATTCATATGAAAAGCTTGGTGAACACATAAGATTTCTAAGAATCTAATTTTTTTTATTAAACAGAAACGACATTGGGCAAGATTTATTGAGATCTTTTCAAGACCTGAAAACTTAACACATGACAATTTCTTGCCAAGATCTTGCCGAGATATGGAAATTGTCTAAAACCGAGACTACTTCCATGCCATATTTCTCGGACCCTCACCCAAAAGAGAGATCTCGGCCAGATCTTGCTGAGATTGAAAACAATGCATCACTCAGGGCTACTACTACTGTGTTAGTGGGTTTTACCCACACCATCTTTAGCATTTTGTGGTAATGCAAATACAAATACAAGTTGATGTTGTAAACACATTGATGTCAGCTGGTGTTAACTTATCAATACAGATACAATTAAATTCTGGACTACTTACGAACTCATGAATTATTCAGCCAAAACAATTATTTAATGGCACAGTTTTCTTAATCTAAGGTCGGCTTACAATGATATAGATTACAATTTTTTTTATTTTGGACCATTGCTTGACTAAATCCAATTTTTAACTTCCCAATATTAGTTTACTCTAAGAAAAATCCACAACAAGATATTTCTAGATGTTTAAATATATATATGCAGGTCAGAATCCTTTTTCCCTGTCATCGTAAGATGATCTTTCCGACATATCATCTCTTTGACCAACCAAGATATGGCTGAGATCTAAGATGGGAAGCACTGATAATATAGAAAAAAATCAAAAAATAATATTCGTTGAAGAAAAATTGATTTATCTATATTTCGCCAATGTTGACCAACTCATTGATATGTCCACCAATGGATTTGCTAGATTCTGAGAAAAGTAAGTCAATAATTTTTAGCAACTTGAACACGTTCATGTATCCACCCGTAATAAATATGAAAAATGTCATTAACCATCAAACACACACAACACACATTCAGACACGCCACACCATTTAAAGATATTTGCAGCAAAAGAAGAGAAAAAATTGAACATATAAAATGTCAAGCGAAGCACTACCAGTCCTTGCATCCCTCGCACTGGACCATGAGATCATCCGGATTGTAAGGCATCTCACATTTGCAATACCTTCAAACAAACAAATGCTCATTACCCTCAGCAATCACAAAAAACCAACAATGTCCGAAAGGGAAAATCCCCAAAAGCAACTCACACAGCAACACGGTCGGGGGTGAACCCTCCTGTAGCTGCCTTGTACTCGAAGCGGCAGAAGTAGTCCTCCGCCCCTACATTCTCTAGCTTAGTGTAGTTCTTGAAAGAATGCACAGTGCACTTCCCCTCGATCGTGTGCGCGCTCTGCACATCATAATGATCGGACAAAAACAGCTCCTTGGCACCGTGAAACTGCCGCCGACCACCAATCGACTCCTCCGGACGATAGTACCACCTCACCCGCACCTTCACGTTGTTCCGGTTGTCCGCCTCGATTTTCTCGACCCGTGCCACATACGGCGGCTTCTCCGAGTCCGACGGCCTCATCAGCACGCAGTCCCCAGCTGCGCCCGCCACAAGAAACCCAACAACACCAAGAAAATCACAAAAAATCCATCATTTCACATACAAGAAACCAGATATACAGAGAAGCCAACGCCATTAAAGGCAGAAGAATCACACGAAACTACACAGATAAATGGCCAAAAAAAAATCTCAAACTGCCACTAACACCACCTCAGACCGCTCCGCTGCTGCAGAGCTAAAAACCGCAACAACCCAAAGAAGCAGAAGCGGCAATCCTATTCGATGACCACAGAAACAGAGAAAATGCCCCAAAAGAAGCACCCAAGAATGTGGCTAGCATTACCTCTGACGACCTTGTTGGTGCCTTTGATCGTGTAGGAATCCAAGTCCTTCTTCCCCGGCTTGGTCTTGGCCATTGCTGCGAGGGAAAATGCGGGCCAAGACGGGAACTTTCCGGCAGTAGAAAGCCGACGAGGCTGATTGGAGTGGTGGGTCGCCGATGATTTGATACAGTGGAGCTCAAAACCCTAGCTTTTGCCCCCCTCCCTCGCTATCTGCTCCTCCTCTTCGCTTCCGCCTCTATTCAGCAAGACTGCAACGGTGAAGGGACTTGGGGAAGAGGGCTTATGTCTGAGGGGTATTATGAATGTATGTCGCTCTTGTTTGCGACATCCATCTAAGTGGGCGGCCATTGGCCATGCGCTTCGTCCCCTGCTGTCAAGCATAATACATGTTTTTATGGTATGTATGTTACGCATGATGTTGGGATACATCCATCACTTATTTCTTCTTAGGTTGAGGAAACGGTGAAAACGATTTCTTTTACCACAATTATCTGTAGTTGAATTACCTTCCTAGCTATATTTTTTTTATTTTATAATTTATTTATTCATGTTATTCATCCTAATCCATGGTTAGGAAAGCATATTAAGCACACATATGTATGGGCATGTTGTATACTAAATATGTAACGTTACGGGCACTTCTCTGCCATGCTTGTATACAAGGTGTGCAATGTTGCAAGTACTTCCTGCCACGCATGCACATTTATATATAACACACATACACGTATATGCGCTTTAGTACATGTCATAGATACTATGTTTCATTACTCTATGACACAGTGCATGTTGAGGAGCATTTGTCAAGCACATGGGTCACACGATTTAGATTGCGTAGCTCATAATATTCAGAGGGCAAGTGGGTCTCGATTCAAAGGTTTATGAGTAAGAGTCTTGCTTTTTTTGAGTTTGGAAGTCACGGGGGTAACAAAGTGTATTATATATAATACGTATTAAGGCACACATATATGTGGGTGTATTGTATACTAAATATGTAATGTTGCCTACACTTCCCTGTAATTAAAGTCTATAAACAAGGTGTGCAATGTTGTAACTACTTCCTGCAATGTATGCACATTTATATATAACACACATACATGTGTATATGCTTCAGTATATGTCACAAATAGTATGTTTCATTACTCCATAATACAGTGCATGTTGAGGAGTATTCACCGGGCACATGGGTCACACAATTTAAATTGCGTAGCCCATAATATTGAGGGGTGAAGTGGGTCTCGATCCAATGGCTTGTGATGTACATATTTTTCAATATGTGACCCGGTACATATTAACTTTTTTTAATAGTTTTATTTAAAAATATTTATTTATTATTTATTTTTTTATTTATTATTTTAAAAATTTGAGCTATATGCTCACATCAAAATTTGAAATATTACCTTTATCATATCAGATTGATTCTTGCCTACAACTAGAAATGATTTATAATAATATAGTATATTTTTATACTAGCATGAGCTTGGTCATTGTGAGCTGTTTATTTAAGATCTTGTTGTTGTGCATGGTTGAAAGGCACCTGTCTCCACTTTATAAATGTGTAATGACAAATTAAAATTCGATGGGCACGATGCTTGGACATTTGAGTGTTAACTTGTACCTGAGCTCGTATTATGAGACTTTCTATTATTAAAATATGATAAAAGTTATTTTTTTAACATAATTATTAAAATTTTAATAATATACATATATAAACTTATTGAGATGCATTTAAAAAAAATGGTGAACTTTTATCTTGCTACAAATATTGAAATGTTATTCTCATAAAAAACGAAATGTTATTTAAAATAATTTTGAATTACCCATACTGGTGTATTTAATGATTATTTTAATTATGTTAAAAAGGAACTAAAAACCATTTTTATGACAACTATCAATGTTCAAAATGGATAACAGCTAGTGAGCTGGATTTGACAAAAAAAGAAAGAAAGAAACACAAAAATTAGTGAGCTTGCTTCAAATATTACTAAAAAAACCATCTTGCTTCAAATTTTGAAATGTGGCTTTGCCTTATCCTTTAACCAGCGAAAGAAAAGAGAAAAAAATGAGCCTGACCAGCGAGATGGCCCCATCCCATGCACCACGTTTCCGCTGCTGCGATGTACGTGCGGAAAGGGACCGATGAATTTGTTGCAGATGTGGGCCCCACGTCTTTTAATCCATTCACAGATCAGCCGTTTTCCGGTACTCGTTTGAATGGCGTCGTTCGAGCTTTGGATTGGCTGTTCAACACTCACATGTGATGTGTCGTTCAGCTTGCCATGAAAACGGCTAGGGTTTATGAGAGCATTTACATGTGAGTGTTCTATAGCGGATTTAAAGGGTTGTGTGTATGGATTTGCAAGGTTTAAGTTCAAGATTTCATAGTAAAGCATAGTTTGCTGATTGAAAGCTTGGTGTGCCCTATTCACTTTTAGGGTGGATGGGTAGAGGGGGTCTCCTATTGGTCTTTGTCGTCACCGGGGGCATGCTTTTATAGCGATCTCCATCTTTCCCTTGTACAACGATCTTCTATGGTTGCCATCATCTTCTTCATAGCTTGTGGAGGGGTGCTAGAATTGGTAAGCAATGTTTGGATGACCCTTGGAGACAACTCCTATGAACTACACTAGTGTTTTTGGTGTGGTGCTATGAGTTTGTGTCATTCTTCACATTTGATATCGAGACATAAGGCCCATTAGAATTAGGTGTGTGCTTTCCTGCAGTATGCTATTGTTGCCTACGCGTGGAAAATAATATTTATGTTCCATTTTGTATACACCATAGGTCATACATGTTGATCGATGGGTTTCCTTTGTATATTGTAATTGTCTTAAATCAATCCTTCGATATATACCTGCACACAAAAGATGAGTAGGAAATTGGTAAAGAAGATCGAGTCTAGTTAGGCTATCTCTTTAAAATAGATACGTCATCCCCATAGGCGCCTTGGAACAAATAGACGTCTCTATCTCCCAGGATAAAATGATCTATTGTTGCTTATTAGAAGCACACCAACAGTAACCCACGGTGAAAAAAACTTTGTTTCACTCTCTGGACTTAGACACAACTTATGCAAAAAAATCGTAAAGTCATCTTAATCCCCTATTGAGTGCATGTAAAAGACCATCTTATATAGACTATGAAAGAGTGTGACCAAACTTTAAGGAGACATCTTCACATACATCAAAAGGGCATAAGCAGAATCCGAAGAGACACATGCACACACAATGAAAAGGTGTCTTGGGAAAGACCTTCCGAATAGGATCCTTTGACCGATTAAGGATCACCCTTATCCAACACTACAATCAATGTTCATTCACTCTCTTTTGACTTTAAACTTAAGTGGACTAAATTCACTTAACCCAAACTAATCAAGGATTATTATATGGGCTAAAACCATATTTTCCAACAATCCCCCACATGAATGAAATTTAGTTGAGTGCACAATGCAAATGACAATACAGATACCAGAGAGTAGGCGGAAAATCACTACATAGGGATAGGTAGCTTTTGACGTTGAACCTTCCCTTGTGAAAGACTATTGGATGAATGAAATTTGGTTGAGTGCACAATGCAAATGACAATACAGATACCAGAGAGTAGGCGGAAAATCACTACATAGGGATAGGTAGCTTTTGACGTTGAACCTTCCCTTGTGAAAGACTACTGGATTTACTAGCCAATCAATGAATGTGATGTCTTGAATTGCTCAGCCATTTATGTAAACCAAACAATAATCTTCACACAAATCTTTTCCTAACAGAGTTAATTTCTCACAATTTTGTTCATTTTGGCCCTGAACTGTCCTAATATTCATGAGTGTTATAGTGCATTCAGCCTTAAAATTCACATAGAAGTGACCCACTTCACACTAATATATGTGATTTTTATTAAGAGTATCATATTATTCCCCACTTAATATTATGAGTCATAAGAATCATTAAAAGCAAAGCTTACCCTAAAAACGTTGTAGGTATCACCTCTTTTTTCATCACAGGATTAGGTAGGATTAGAGATAAAATCTCCTCAGTGATCTCTGGGAGCCCCCACAATTCGGTTGTCCCTTTGAACCTAGTTCCTGGGATATCCAATCTATATAGATTGCATTGTCATTATGATGACTCTTAATTGATAGGCTTTAAACCCATTCCCCCCGATGAAGCCTCTACTTGCTGTCTGGTCAAACCTTTAGTAAACAGATCTGCAATATTCTCTTTTGACTCTATATACTCGATGTAAATAATTATATGTGAAAGCAAGTGTTTAATGGTGTTATGTCGTCGATGAATATATCAAGACTTATTATTATACAAAGTATTTTGTGCCCTACCTATAGCAGAATTGCTATCACAATGTATGCAGATAGGTGACACATGTTTCCTCCACATTGGAATATCCTCTAAGAAATGATGAAGCCACTCTGCTTCTTCACCTAGAAGATCTAGTGCAATGAATTCTGATTCCATTGTAGATCTAGCTATGCATGTTTGCTTTAAGGATTTCCAACACATTGTTGCACCTCTAATGGTAAAGACATATCCACTAGTGGATTTCGAGTCTTTTGTATCAGATAACAATACGCATCACAGTATCCTTCTAGAACTGTTTAATATCTAGTATAATGTAACTCATAGTTTAGACCATGTCTTAGATATCTAAGGACTCTAACTATTGTTTTCCAGTAGTTAACCCCTAGATTATTGTTGAATCTACTCAACTTGCTTGCGGAGTAAGCTATGTCTGGTCTTATACAATTCATTAAGTACATGAGACTACGTATCAATTGAGAGTACTCTAATTGAGAGATGTTCATTCCTGTGTTTTTGCTAAGATGCAAATTCACATCAACAAGAGTTCAAGCAAGATGGTTATCATACTTGTTAAACTTATATTAAGTATTTTCTCTACGTAATGTTTTTGAGACAAAACATAGTTGTCAGATGTTCTCGTAACCCTCATTCCAAGGATAACATCTGCTACACCTAAATCTTACATGTCAAACTTATTGTTTAACACTTTATTGGTTGCGGTAATAATTTCATTATTGCTACCAAGTATAAGCATATCATCCACATATATGTATATTATGACATTGTCTTTATCGCTTTGTTTGACGTAAACATACTTATCACATTCATTGATTTTGAAACCATTAGACAATATGACTTTGTCAAACTTATCATGTCATTGTTTGGGTGCTTATTTTAATTCGTAGAGAGTTTTACAAACTTACACACTTTGTGTTCTTGCCCTAGAACCACACACGCTTCGGGTTGCTCCATATATATTTCTTCCTCCAATTCGTCATTTAAGAATGTTGTCTTAACATCCATTTGATGTATCTCTAAAGTATATAATATAGCAATGACAATCAACATTTGAATGAATGTTAATCGTGATACTAGGGAATAAGTATCAAAGTAGTCCTCTCTATGCTTTTACCTGTGGCCCTTGACTATGAGCCTAGCTTTGTATTTATCAATTGATTCGTCAATTTTCATCTTCCTCTTAAATATCCACTTATATCAAAGAGGTTTACATACAAGTGGAAGATCCACCAGCTCCCACATATGGTTTTGCAAAATAAAGTCAATTTTACTATTCACAACTTCTTTCCAAAGAGGTGCCTCAAGAGTGGACATAGCTTCTTTAAAACTTTGATGCTCATTTTCTCACAAGTATGTTAGAAAACCAGGACCAAAGGATTTTGACATTCTAGGACATTTACTATGTTTAGGTTCATCATCCTTCTCTTATTGGTCATTGTCGTTATCACTTATTCTCTTAATAGAACTTTCCCCTTAATTGCGATTTGCAAGAAAAATGTCTTAAAAAAATGAAGCATTTCTAGATTCAATAATGGTATTGACATACATATCCAGAATTTTTGATTTGTGGACAAGAAATCGATATGTGCTACTATTATGTACATAACCAATGAACACACAGTCCACAATTTTTTGTCATATCTTTACTCTCTTTGGATTATGAACCGCGACTTTGGCTAAACAACCTCACACTTATAAGAATTTGTAGGAAGGTTAACGACATTTCCACAATTCATATAGAGTCTTGTTGGTCCTTTTTTGAGACAATTTGTTAAGAATATAATTTGCGCAAAGCACAACTTCCCCCCATAAGTTCTGTGGTAATCCAAAACTTATTAACATGACATTCATCATTTCTTTTAAAGTTCTATTTTTGCACTTAACAACTTCATTTTGTTGTAGTGAATAGGGTGTCGTTGTTTGGTATATAATATCATGGCTTGAACAGAAGTCACGAAAAGGTGATTCATATTCTCCCACACTATCACTCTGTAGAACCTTAATTTTCTTACCAACTTGACTCTCAACCTTCTTGAAAAGTTTGAATTTTTCTATTGCTTCATCCTTGCTATTTAGCAAGTACACATAACAATTGCATGTGCCATCATCAATAAATGTTACAAAGTACTTTTTTCAACCTCTAGTTTGCATGAATTTTAAATCATAAACATCGGTGTGAATTAATTCTAAAGGTTTGGTACTCCTCTGCACATTAGGAAAAGAAGTCCTTGTTAATTTAGAATCCACATAGATTTCACATTTATGATTAAAGTCAATGTTAAATTTGGGCAGATACTCCATGTTAACTAATCTACGTATAGAATAATAATTAACATGTCCTAAGAGTGCATGTCACAAATTAAAAGACTCAAACAAATAAGAAGAAGATGTTTTTTTATTCATCACAGAAACAGGTACAACAATCTAAGCATTTAGCCTAAAAAGGCCTTCGCTTAAGTACCCTTTCCTCACATACACCCCATTCTTAGTGAGTACAAATTGTCAAACTCAAAGACTAACTTGAATTCGTGCTTAATCAGAAATGAACTAGACACTAAATTCTTGTGAATTTATGGAACTTACAACACTTCATTCATTGTGAGATCCTTGCCGGAAGTCATTTTTAAGGCCACCTTGCCTTTGCCTTCAACTTTGGAAGTAACTGAATTTCTTATAAAGAGCCGCTCTCCATTGTTAATGGTAGTGAAAGATGTGAACATCTTCTTATTGGAGTACACATGGCATGTGGCCCTGGTGTCCACCCACCATTCTTGAGTATTGGTCATCAAGTTGACCTTTGAGACAACTACAAATAGTGATAATTCAAACACGTCTACAAAAAGAGTCTCAACTTGAGCCATATTGGCTTCAACAACTTTCTTCTTTAGGACATTTCTTTGTACCTTGCATTCGTAATAAATTTTGGCCTTATGGCCATTTTTGCCGCAAATGTAGCACTTTCCCTCAAACTTGTACTTCGGTTTGTCGTTGCCTTTTGATCTCTTATGATTATCCTTAGGTGGTTGACTAGATGGCTTTCACTTTTTGTTACTCACATGTTGACCAGATTGGTCAACCATGTGAACCTTGGCCTTGTTTCATCATTACCACTCTTCTTTTCATATTTGCGATTGCCCTCCTCCATTCTCAAATAGACTATTAAGTCCTCCAATCCCATTTCCTTGCGTTTGTGTTTCAAATTGTTCTTAAAATCTTTCAACAAGGGCAGTAATTTCTCTACAATTGCTGCAACTTGAAAGATTCACTAAGAATCATTCCTTTGTCATGAATTTCGTGAAGAATGACTTGGTGTTCTTAAACTTTACTAATTATAGTCTTAGAATCCACCATTGTAAAATCCAAAAACCTGCTTACTACAAATTTTTTTGTGCTAGCATCCTCAATTTTGTATTTCTTTTCTAGTAAATCCCATAACTCTTTCGCAGTTTTCAGTGCACAATATACATTATACAATGAGTTATCTAGTCCGTTCAAAACATAATTACAACATTAAAAATTAGAATGCTTCCAAGTATTCACAACATCAATTTTCTACTTGTCGGTCTCATCCTTTTCGAGGACATGACATATTTCATTCAAAAACCTAGAGAGCTTGAGTGTAGTCAGATAAAATAACATATTTTACTACAAGCACTTGAAATCTATTCCACTAAACTCCTCTGGTTTCTCCCCATGGTTCACTTGGACATAGGGAATATGGAGAGGGACTGCGACTGAAGTCACAATGTTGTTGGTACCTTTGATGTTTGCAACCATCATACACACACACAACAATTAGTCAAGAAAGAAAGAAAAAGAACAAGATAAACAAAAAGAAAATTATAGTGGTTAGGGTATCTGTCTTAAGATTGTTGATCACTAGTTTCCCTTTGTATATTGCAACTGCCTTGAATCAATCCTTCAATGTGTACTTACATGCAATTAGACGAGAAGATCGATTCTAGCTAAGCTATCTCCTTAAGACAGATATGTCCTCCCCACAAGTGCTTTGGAACAAATAGACACCTATCTCTAAAGATAAAATAATCTATTGTTGCTTATTGGAAGTACACCAACAACAACCTACAATGAAAAGAACTTTATTTCACTCTCTTGACATAGACACAACTTATGCAAAAAAATCGTAAAATCCTCTTAAGGGTAAGAGATTAATACAAGAGAGTGAAATGGATAAGTTTCTCCAATTATAATTCTAGCAAAAGAATATGCAGTAGTGGCTGAGAGACTAAAATGTATAGCAGCTCTATGAGGGACTTGAATTCTCTTGGCCTTGTGGAGTTTGAGAGTTATTGAAGAGGTATTTACAACAAAATTCCTCCAAATAGACACTGGAGAAATTCCAGGAAGTAAACGTTGTCCTTTGGTTGAGGACCATGGATGGAAAGAAATCTTTCTAATTTTGAGCCTTTAACCTGCAGGTTGCCTCAGCAGTCTACCCATCTGAAATTGATCCTTTACATTCTCTTGCTTGTGCACCAATTGTTTGCTAGTAGTGGTCGTTTGCAGTAGATCGACAAGAGATGATTTTTCAGATACTTAATGATAGTCTGTTGGTTACCAACAGAAACAAATGCAAGATTGGAGTTGAATAAGGTGAGGTGGGTAAAGGGATAAGCTCAAAACACCACCCATCCTTGCATTGAGGGGGTTCACAGCTGAAGCACACCAAGAAGGGAAGGGGGGACATAATGAAGGTGGAAGGTGTTGTGATACAGCATTAAATGCCATTAATATAGGGACTGGGTGGTGTTTTGAGCATTCCCCCAACCTGCTCCGCATCATTCATCTCCAATGTGGCATTCATCTCTGTTGTGGGTGCAAAAACAGTGCAATGACATACTTGAGTGGAGAAATGGGTGTAGGAATATCACTATCCAATCATCAAAGCTTCTACACAGTCTAGCCGTAAAGTTTATAAATTCAATGATACCGCTACCTGAGCAAGTTTCCAATGTTAATAATGACTTCTCCCAAAGTTTTCAGGGAAAAGGGATGGATCTAACCGTGTACATCAAAATTCAAAACATTTTTCCAGTTTACGGATGCTGGCTGTTATTGAATAATAAATTGATGTCAGTTCAACCATATGAAGGTATATTATACAGTTCCAAAAGTCATGAAATCTGTCAAAGACCTACTGATACTTTCTATAAACACAGATCAATCTGATGCAGGTAATCTCAAATTTTTCCCGTAATATGTACTAAACCTCCAAGGTAGTTAACGATACATTTGTTATAAAAAACAATAACAAATGAATTGCACATTGACTGAACGATCTGAATTCTGAACCATGCATATTGGGCTGAATTATCCATAACTGATTTGAAAACAACCAGTGATTAGCCTAATCATTTGAACTGTTCAATATATGACATATGAATCGAATCAATGTTGTCTTGCACTAAAAAAGGCTTATGGAAAACCTACATTTTCAGTTTGTGAAGTACTGTAATGGACAGAAAACAAGTTTTTACAAGATACAAATGATCAGAGCTAGATGTTTATTAATGTCAAGCACAGAGAAAAATGGAATTTCTTTTCACAATGTTATAAACAGGTATTAAAAAATTGTGCCCTTACATAGATACCATAGCCCAAATTACATTCTCAATTCAGTAAATATATAGGACTATCTGATACTCAAAAAAGCTTGTGAGAAGTTGGTGTTTTGGAGAAGAATTTGCTTTGACCTGATTTCCAAATTACACTACAAGCATTCCCTGAGCCCAAACTTAGATAGCTCTCTGAACTTGTTGAAAAAATTCCACCTCCGTGACTGTCAGTGTTCTCAAAAACCTCTTTAGTATCACTAGAAAAATCTTCATTGGGATAACCATAGCTCATTGGTGCAACAAGTTCCTAGGAGTTCAAAATTTCATGTGTATTTAGACCCCATGGAGGAAATAGAACCAAGTAAATGATGTAGCTCAATAACAATTGAACAAAAATTGGGAACAAATAAAGGATTTGAAAATTGTTGTAGAGAAACCATTTGAATCTTCAAAAAATAATGAGAAACATGCTTCAGATCATTAAATAAATCAGCATCCTAGTGAATGGTAAAACTATATAATTAAATGGTTGATGTGGATTTACAACACTGTTTTTTGTTCATTGCCAGAAGGAATAACCTTACTGCACAACTTTATCTTGGATATTGCAGACCAATATATTCCTTTTAGCAGTCTATTAAAAAGCTTAACACCAATGACCAAGATTAACGAGGTTGGCATCCAAAATGACCCTTGGCACCGCATTATAAGTTAACAATATACTTTTTAACAAGAAAAATAGACATTCCCTAGTTTGATATTACCTTAGACTTTGTCCGGACATAATGAGGAGTCAAGCATGGATTTAAGTCCTTGATGAACATCTCATCGAGGCTTCCAGGTGTAACTGGATCCGAAGAACTCCCCTCCTAAATTTTCATGTATAAGAAACATACACACAAATTTGATTATGTTACTGCATACAAACTTAATGCTAATGGGAAGCAACCTATAATGGAAATAAGCTGCTAAAATTTGGGATGGATGGAAAAAAATTAAATAAAATTCCAATCATTCATCAAAGCAGTTGTTTACATTCCAGTCGCTCTTGCTAATAGATGAAATCCAAACGGCTATTTGATTTGTTTTCCCTATTACTTGAACAAACTAGTGAGAGGATCAATATGGTGTGTCTGGAGGAGCACCATGATTATTATCACCTATACGTAGCATCATGGTGCACGTATTAAATTAGTTCATATTTCTTACCGAAGAATTAGAGGCATCCTGATAATGATATCCATTTGTGTCTCTTCTTGAACATTTATTTCCCTTCATCTGTGAATGAAATGCGGTCAGAGATGCAGATGATGGAGAAAATCTAATTTTTCCCAAAAGACAATTAAATATAAATTACTTGTAAGGAATTTAAAGCCACGCTTAAGAAATATCAAACTCTGGATGATAAGGGTACTTGTGATGTGGAATTTCAAATTCTAGCAAAGTGATGCCTCATGTAACCAGGCACTTAAAAACTATTGTTGGAGTATCATTTTCCTAATCTTCTTTTCCTTTCAGGAAAAAATAATACTCCTTTTGTCCCACATTAATAGCTCATTTGGTTTTTTTAGAGCTAATTTTAGTTCATTTTGAAAAACCAAATGGAGCTATTAATGTGGGACAGAAGGAGTATACATCTAGGAGGTTCAAATGTTGCCAAAAATATGTTACAAAAAGGTACATTTTTCAAAGTTGAGACTTAAGAGCTTATGGCTAAAAGCTAGCATTTTCTCATATACCAAGACAATATTACCCTTTTGCATACAAAGATAAATAGTCGCCCTTGACTTTTTCTCAAGTTTTTGTAGAGCCTAGTCAAATATTTTTATGCACAAATAAAATTTACACTTGGTGATATTCATTTTAGAAATTATATAAACACAGAAAAAGTTAGAATTGTGAGGTTCCACATATAAATACAAATTATAGCAATTTGCCAAAATGAAGCTAAACAAATATTTCCACCACCACCAAGCAAAGCAACAACCTTGGTGAAATGGCCATCAACAGACAGACAAGAAATGTTTGCAAATCACTGAGAACCTAGCATACTCTGTCGATGCAAATTGAGCATAAAAGTGTGTTTTTCTGTACAAGCACATAGAGAGAAAGCAATGTCATAACTAACAAAAGCCAAAATAAACAAATATATGACCAAGAAGCATATGAAAACCTATGAAGGGGATTCATCCGACTCTAATTTGAAGGTTGATAAAGACAACATACACGCATTCCATATTAAAAGGGTCATCTCGTAGCTTGTTCATCATATAGTTCTATGAAAGGCCTCCAAGATATTGAATACATTATTGCTTAACATTAAAAAAAACTGTCTACTTGATAGAGATGAAAGAGCCAAGATAAGTATCTACCTCAGCCAGATCCTCAGCAAGGTTTCGCAGCTGCCCTGTGAGGGATGTGACCTGATCTTGGAGATTTGGAATAAGCTGTCTTGCTTGTTTCAGCTCTGATCCCTGATTCTCCAAAAGCTCCTGGAGCTGAGAATTCATTACATCTGGAAACATAATGGCATCCTTCAAAGCCTTGATTTCTTCTCTTTGCTTCATGCACAAATTCCTCAACTTATTCAGCTGAAAAATGTTCCAAAGATTACGATCCACATTTTCACACTACTATTTCTTCCTAAATTGAAGAACTAACAAAGAAATCAACAAAAAAATAAAGAATTAAACTCAGTACTTCTCCGTCCTTCGACTCAAGAACCAATCGGAGTTCTGAAATCTCCTCCTCGTGTGCCTTGCTACGGTTTAGAAGCTCCCTCTCACTCCGTAGAACCATGCCCAGAGTCCTTGTATTCTCCTTGATCTCCGCCAAAGCCTTGACCTCGCTCTGAGGCTTCGCAGGCTGCATCGCCTTCTGAAACAGCTTTTTAGGCAAACCACCGCCTTTGGCCGGCCCAGCCAACACCTTCTTCAGATCATCGTTCGCAAGCTGCAATGTGGGTGCCACCTCGGGCTTCTTCTTCTTCTCCATAAACTTCTTCACCATGGACCCAAAGCCCTGATCGTTCTTGGCCGCCCTCGCCGGAGCCAAGGCCCCGGCGGAATTGGTCCGGGCGACGATCCGAGGTGAAGCGGATCCAGAGGGAGAGATGGTTTGCCGGCTGCTGGGGTTTCCATTGAGTTTCTTGAAAGAGAATAGATTCTTAGAGGAGGGCTTTTTGAGGTCCGAGGTTGAGCAGGAGGAGAGGTCGGAGGAGTGGTTGGAGGAGGCGATGGAGGACCGGGAGTCGTCGAAGGTGGCGTAGCGGGCGGCGGACTTGGTGGAGGCGGCCATCTTGGGGAAAGGGGAGGAGCAAATCAGCTCGGAACTAGGAAGGATTTGCAGAGGCTTTGTAGCGCGCCTTCCTGAATTCAAATTTTCAATTCGTGGGGCTTCCTGATTTCACGTGTTGATTTCGGATTATTGGGTAAAAAAGGCCCGTTTTAAAAAGCGTGCATGAGCCCCGGCCATTTAGACCGGCATCTTTTAGGAGACTTCTACTCCTTACTATTCAAAACCTAACTTCATCCAGCCCACCCATTTCATACCGTCAATAAATATTTATTATTTATATATATTAAATTAATAAATATTTATTATTTATATATATTGAGTTGGTAAATATCTATTAATTGTATAAAGATAGAATAGGGTAAATAAAATAAGGGGTGGTCGACCCTTATCTATTTTATATTCGATGACCTACATTATTTATTTATTTATAGAATATTTATTACCTAAATAACATAGGCCATTCAATTTTGATTTAATGAAAAAAAAAGTGCACGGGCAAAGTGAATAAGTGTAATTATGAAAATAACTTTCTAACAAAAAAAATATTTGAGATAAAAATACTATGGGCTTTTTAAGCCCCAAAAAGGTCATGCGACCACAAAGCTAGGGAGACTAAATTCTTGAGAATAAATCAAAGTGGGCATTGGGTAAAATTTTAGTTAAATTTTTAATGCTAATTTTTATGTAAAAAGTCGCTATTTTAGGCTTGGTCCAACTTTTTCGCTTTTAGTTTTTTTAAATCATTTTGAATAAAATTTTTAAATATGGCTTTCTCTAATGCGTTGATTTTGGGAGTGGGCAGTTTACAAATTACTTGGATAGTGATTGACTATTTTTTATTATTTAATTTTTTTCAAAAAATTACACATCTACAATGTATGGGGGATTTTCCTGCGTTTAGCAATCTCCTGCATCCAACATTGATGGTGCGTCGCCCACATTTTTGGTAGTCATTCAATTTGAAGTTCTTTAAATAAAGAGTCTCATTGAGGTGAGCCCGGGCTCACACGCAACTGCGTGAGCCCAGACCCACCAGGCCGTCGGATTTATATCCGACGGCCCATGCTACTCAGGGGGCATTTTGTCCCTTAGTTACATGGGTCGTAGGATATAAGTCCGATGGCCAGGTTGGCTCACTTCAACTAAATCCTTAAATAAAGGCCTTGCGGCTATATATTTATTTTGGGGTTGAGCCGGGTTATGCCCTAGTTGTCTTTAGTTTAGGTTGAGTCGGGTTAGGCAACTAAGGCAATTGCCTAAGGCCTCACATCAAAAAAGGTATGTCAATAAATAAACAAATCATCAAGTAGTAGGCCTTTCATTTTCCCCTTCATTAATATATTTTTATATCTTTTTTTATACTATTAAAGGAATCACCTTGACTATTCCTCATTCAATGCATGCTCTTTCTTGTCATTTTTTTTAAACTTGCTTTTATCCCATTATTTAAAATAGTGTTACACAATTTTGAAGGGTAGCCTCTTATTTCTTTGCCTATCGCATATGGTTAAATAAAAAAATATTTTTTTAAAAATCTCTCTACCTTCTAAGTTTTTAGTTTTATATCTCTTTTTTTTACATGGGCAACTCTTTATTTTCTTTTCTTATTTTATTAGTAAAATTTAATATAAAAAATTAAAAATAATTTTATACCTCAAAAGTAAGTTGAATAAAAGTGTTAATTATATACTAATAATTAATCAATTATACAACTATTTTTATATAAAATATAAAAAATACTTAATTTTAACTTCTTGCCTTAGGCCTCAAATTGTATCAAGCCAGACCTGGTTAGGCCTAAGTTTGTTTTTAATTTTATGGTCTAGATTGTATTGTTGGAAAGTTGGTTTACTCTAAGGCTTGAGATCAATGAGGGAGGCAGATAGAATTATCTCTCTCTCTCTCTCTCTCTCACTCTCTCTCTCTCTCTCTCACACACACACACACACACGAGAAAGTATCCAGTGAAACCGCTTTACGACATGGCCATACATATCATTCATCTTTAGATATGTAAAGTGTAATTCATGTCTCAATTTACTCAGTTTTAAACACGTATAAATGAATTAAACCTGTCAACAATTCAAATGACATATCTATCAGGTGGCTCGTAGAATGGTTCCACTAGATAATGTTTCCACACACACGACCCTCTCTCCCTCTTGTGCCCTCCCCTCTCCTTCTTCCTTAACTTGCAAACCCTATCCCCTTTCTCCCTCAGGTCAACCTTCTCCATCTATAATCTTCTTCCTATAGTGGCATGTACAACATTGGTAGATCCTAGTGATTTGGAATTAAATGGTTCAGACTCAGACTATGGCGGGCAAAGATCTTGTCTTGTAGTAAGAGTCCAGCATCGCCTCCACTGTAGAACTGCCACCTTCCCTTGTAGCCGTTTTAGCTGAGTTTTTGAAACAACACCAAGCTCAGGCATAATTGATGGCTACACATAACCAACAACTAGCACAATGTATCACACAACATATAGATTTGAGGCGAGTGTCCATTGATCTCCTCACCCTCTCTCAATCTCAGCTGCCCCTTTTTTATCCCAGTGCTACAACCACACCTTTCCTTAGACAATTGGCGGCAACCTTGTTCCACCCCCCACCAATCACCAGTTGCCGGTTCGTCCCCTTGGTTTGGGCACATGCACATACCATAACTAAACCCTATCCCCTTTCTCCCTCGGTTCCTTACCATAACCATACTTGCTCATAAGTTATTAACTTGCATGCAAATAACTCGAACATACAATTCATAGCATGAATAATCACATTATAACATAAGCATCCATCTTGCATGAAGGGTGTCTTAAGCATACCATACATATCCATGCATACTTATTATCTTTCATAACATTCAACTTGTATGACACGTGTCTCTACCACACAATCATATCATGCACATCATCACATTTAACCTGCACGAGAAGTGTCTCTACCACACAATCATATCACATATATCCATCACATTAAATTTGCATGAGGAGTGTCTCTACCACACAATCATATCATGCATATTCATCACATTTAACCTGCATGAGAAGTGTCTCTACCACACAATCATATCATGCATATCCATAATCAATCAACCTGTATATCAAGTATCTCTAACACACAATCATAACCATGCAAGTCGATAAAACAACCCTGCTTAATTGGCCGAAGCTTAAGCAGTCCCTGCTCACTCCAAACAATCCCCAATTGGAAAGTCTGAAAGAATTATGTGCCCTAACAGAGAAGAATACCCCCTAGTAAGCCAGTGCACTCAGCTACACTAGCCTAGATTCTCAGGGTCCTGATGGTCTCAATAGTTTTGTCTCCTTATAGCATTGCTGCTCTTCTCAACCCAGGGAGGAACACCCATCCTCAAGGGATGTAAAACCCCGTCCATTCAAACGTAAAACCCCATCCTTTTGGATGTAAAACCAAATTAATAAGCTTTTGATCGATTAATCTGGCAAACAATATCACACAATTGCATCCAATCGATCCATACAGCTAATCTCGATAAAGTCTCATTCGTAAATCCATCTTATGATGAATGTAACATGGTACATACGTGAGCAATGACTACATGAATTCTAATTCATGAAACGCGCTCCCCATCAGCCATACGTGCATCATTTCTAATCATAAGCATCAACAATCACCATAATTACCCCCCCCCCCCCCCCATGTATATGTACATGGTAGAAACATTCAATTTTAAGCATATGGGCATACATTATAAACATCCCATTAACATACTACACACATGTTGTTTAACATTTAATCATGCCTCCTTACTAAAATCATGTGTGAAAACCATTGAAAAACACAATTCAAATCAAGTGCAATCTCATGCTAGACTTAAGTAAACATATTCATTACTACACTTGAAGCTAAACATAACACCATCATTCACCCATACTTTAATTATAATATGTGAAGGCATACAAATCTATTTTCATGCTATAACCTTGTTGGAATCATATTTACAATATGAAGAATCACTCAACATGGATTCAAAATAAGACATCATAACATGCCAAACCGAATAACATGTAATTCACATAATACTTAAACATTCATCATAGTTTCCAACATCAAATTCATGCCCTTCGAGTAGCTCTTCTTAATATAAATTACTCATCATAAACATAAAAAATGGTACTTAAGAGGAAAACATGAAAAATGAGCAAAATAACCAAAAACCACCGAACTGCTGTGTTGGTGTTCGAACGCCCTACAGGGCCGTTCGAACGCCTGTTGTTTAATCGGCCTGCATGGCCATTTGATCGCCAAAACTGAAGTTCTGGTTCGTCTTCTTCCTTTCGAATTCAAAACAAAAAATACACATATATATCTTAAACCTTCAAATCTCACTCCCAAACGTCATAATAATGAAATCCAAGCCTAGGAAATAGTAAATCTAGTCATTTACAACCAAAAATACCAAGAAATCACAAGAAAGATTAAGCTTTTCTAAATTTGCCATTAAAGCTCAACTACATGCAAACCCACATAAAACTCCACCACATTTCAAATATGAAATCATAGACCTATTTAGGACAAAATTCCTTACTTTCAATGACTTTCTTGACATGAAATCGATGCTCAAAATCCTACCCACAATTGGGTTTTGTTAATATTTGTATAAATCCAATTAAAAATGCCTAAATCACTAGAAAACTTGTAGATTTAGGGTTTATTGAGTTAAAAAATGAAAATCCTTTCATAAGGGTTTGAAATAGAGGTTAAAATCGGTAGCTTTATGGGTAGAAATCAAGATCAAACCTTGACAAAAGAAGAGATTTAGAAAGTTTAGGAGAAACAGTAAGAAATTAGTGACATATTAAGCTAATCTTTACCTTAATCACCTTTCCTTCTTTAGGAATGGGGATTAAATAACATTAAATCATGTAATGACAATTAAATAAGATTAAATAAACCGGTTTAGGATTTAGGGATCTTACACGATGCCTCCATTTGGTTCTAGGCCTTCAAAGAATAGCACGCCGATCCATCATGGCAATAGTTCACCGATGAACTATGTGTCCAATTTGGCCATACAAAGTATGCAAACTTTATTGAACTCTTATATTGCCTTCACCATACATCCATCGTCCATGCCTATTATACTAAGTTCATACGAGTGGATAATCATCCTCCCCATTGGTACCCTTCTGCCTTGATTAAGAAGTTCATGCATGGTCTGAAGACGGAAATTATTGATCCCATCAACCAATTCCCATGGCCTTCACCATACATCCATCGTCCATGCCTATTATACTGAGTTCATACGAGTGGATAATCAGCCTCCCCATTGGCACCCTTCTGCCTTGATTAAGAAGTTCATGCATGGTCTGAAGATGGAAATTATTGATCCCATCAGCCAATTCCCGTGGACTTCTATGTGTGACATGGTGTGTTATGCCCATGTCCAAGAAGAGAACTTTAGCAGCAATGCTAAGTCTTTATCCCAAATGTCCACAACATTTGGCCTTGCCCCTTAACCCAGGGCTATAGCAAGGCAGACCTTTGTCGGGGACGTTGCCTGGCACTTCTTCGCCCTTCAGCCACTTGACCAAGGTGCAGATGGAGGATAAGCGTTCTAAGGTCCTTTGCTTTAACTGTGACAAATAGTACTTGAATGGACACTGTTGTAGGCCTCCATCAACTGCCCTCATTCCCGAAGAAGCCTAGAATGTGCTAACTAGTGGGAGCCCTTGACCACGACATCCATGGAGGTGAATGCTCATCCTAAGACTTTGCTTCATACATTCTATGAGGTCACGCTGCATGTCCAAGGTTTGGTGAAATGGCAGCCGATGGTGGTGCTTATTGATTCAGGCAACATGCATATTTTCAATGATAAGATTGCCCACTGCCTTGGGTGCACAGTCTCAGAGTCCACCCCTTTCGAAGTCCTCATTAGGGACAAAAAGTACCATTGCAGCTCGGGTATGTATTCCATGTTGATCTCTTTCTCTTATCAACAAAAGGTGCCACTATTATTTTGGGGGTTCAATGGCTACAAGAACTTGGTGATGTCTTTTGGAATTTTATTCGTATGGTGATGGATTTTGACTTTAATGGCCAATGGGGCCAGCTTCTTGGTGCAGCCCTAGGGCAATTGAAGTCAGCCTAGGCTGCCAACACCATCTTCAAATACGACCATTCGCAAGGGTTCCTTATGCATTTATTACCTCATGAGGTGGTGGAACAGTAGCCCATGCCGATGGATCTATCTAAGATGCTGGTAGTTTTAAGCAATCCCTTTGATGAGCCTAATAGCCTTCCTCCAGTTCATTCACACAACCACCATATCAGATTTCAGTATCGATATGTTTAGAAATATAAAATAAAGCACTTAGTGGCATAAATGCTCTCTTCTAGAATCATCCATCCTAGCACAAGTTCCTACTCCTCACCCATACTCTTGGTCCACAAGAAAGATGGTACATGGAGATTTTGTGTTGATCATTGGGCTCTCAATGCGATCACAGTAAAAAAATAGACATAAGGGTTTAAACACTTAGACATTAATGTGGGAAGGGGAAGGGAGGACTTTTGGTGGCATTAGACATAAAGAGGAGGGTATTTTCATCCAAAAATAATGTCAAACAGAAAATATGTAATGTGTGAAAATTCCAAGATATAAAAAAATACCTCATCTTTGTCCAAGTAATATGTAAATCATCCAATTAACCCATTAGAGAAATCCCCATCTAATTTTTTTTTCTCAAAATGACATAAAAAACAAAAAAGTTGGATGGAGCTTGAAGTTGGACGAAGCCCAAAATGGGTTGGGGATTGCATTAATTTGTCAAGTTTTAGGCTACACTTATAACTCCCAATCTTTGTTGAAATTGAATATAGACTCTTGAATATATTAAAAACTAAATCCTTAGTTTTACAAAAGACAAAAGTACCTTAATCAGGAATCATCTTATATATATATATATATATATATATATATATATATATATATATATATATATATATATATATATATATATATATATATATATATATATATATATATATATTAGGAGCACATCCTCAACTATGAGCCTATAGAAATTGTAGTCTTTGGCATGTGTGGAATCACCCTCACACAATTTGGGTTGGAAGGAGTAGGAGAAAATCTTGAGAACAGATGTGATACCACTGGTGAAGCTTTTATGGAAAATTCCAAGCATCAAAGAGTACATGGGAGCAAAAAGATGAAATTCAAGTAAGTATCCATAACTTTTTTTAGAATGACTCAAGTTAAATTTTAGAGACAAATTTTTTATAATGGGTAGGATTGTAACAACACCCTGATTCATTATGTTTATAATAAGTTTTGACATGAAATTGGGCTTGTTATCACCATTGGATGGCAGGTAGCATTTCACATGCGGGAGATTGATTGACCTTAGTTGAAGCTTCTAGGATGTTAAGAATTCTTGTGGAGGAAGAATCTAGAAGGAGGTAGGATCCTATTCCTAATTTTAAATAACAAAGCAAATAAGAGAAAACACTAATTAAGAAATTAATAAGAGAAAACACTAAGGTATTGAGGGTCATTGTAACATCTAGTGATGTTCTTTACGTGTCATGTTATTTGAGTTAGAATTGAATGAAAATTCTATCTAACCGAAAGATATTAACATTAAAATAAAAAATAAAGATAAGAAATACTTTGGATAGATAAAGGATAAAAAAAATTATTTCTTCAAGAGTTCTATGTATTAAAACCACAAAAGATCAAGAAGGAGAGCCTTCAAGCATCTAATGTGTCAAAATCACAAAGAAACAAGAAGATAAATAATATTAAATAAATATCACTTCAAATAATCAATACTTACTTAAAACCATTAACGAAACATAAATAGAACTTCATTAAATTGTTACAAATCACCTCTAGCCTTAGCTAGAGAGTTTAGAAAGTCATTACAATAAAACTAAAAACAAAAGTACAAAAGAAGAGAAGAAAAATAGGAGAAGAGAGCTCCAAAGAGGATGAAATGATGCCTCTACTACGTATGCCCCTCTATTTATAGGAGTAGAAGGGATTGCTTCAAAGGGGAAGGTCCAATCATATCCCTTGACTGCATCCTGATTGATTGTTTAATTAGTTGCTTATTTAGTAATGATTAGATTCTAAATAAATTAATAATTTATTTATCAAATAAGTATCTTTTAGTCTTCCTTTAGTTATTTAATTAGCCTCATTATCTTTCCTTATATGTATCAATCACAACCAATGAAAAGATCCTCCATGTGTTGGCCTCAGGTTAGTTGACTAGCTGTCCATTTACATATCCGATTTGACCCATATATCTTCAGACTTATGAATTTCTTCCTGAAATAGAGATTGTAGACATGTAAGTATTCTTTCCAATGCCATTATAATCATATTAAGCAGAATTATACATAGAAAGATATGGATGAAAACTAAGGTTGTATCAATCTGTCCAAATCAACTTCTTCTCGAATTTAGTTGTCTTGATGCAAATTTGAAATCCAACGGGTCCAAAAGGTTGTGTTCTATCATTACATGCATGTTTATACTATTAGGAGCCCATTATTGACTTTTAAATAGCTTTGGGTAGTTGGACTTCACTTCCTCTTCTACTTAGATCCTGTTGAAGCCTGTTTAGACATGTAAACACAACTAAGTCTAACTCATCTATTTAAAACATAAATAGCCCAAAGAAGTAGTGAATTAACACAAAATATGATTGTAATTCAAGATTTTAAAGCATTTAATTAACATTATTTTAGTGCATCACCGAGTCTTCCTCCGCGACTCTGGACCTGTTGGAGCTTCAAGATGTGCCCATCTCGGATTCCTCTCCTACTCACCTACACTCACACATCACCAAGTTGGAGAAGGGAATCAACGAAGCAAATCAGGAACATATCATTGTGAATCACCCCTTGCCAGTCATCAACAAGAAATTGGACTCTCTACAACAACAACTCAATTGACGCTTCAACCAGTTGTTGCATGTCATCCTCCACTAGGGTTGATCGTCACCTCCAATGAACTATGGTTTTTTACCCCTCTGATCACAGCAGAATCCACCCAATCATTGGTGAATTATTCCCAATTGTTGGCGAGACATTCTAAGAGGACAACCATCCCTCCACCACTGAGAAATTCTATTTCCCTGCCTCTAGTATTTGGTGGCCCATCAAGTCGAAGGAGAGTGATTAATCGCCCATCTCCCCCTTTGGGGGATCCCATCTACCACCAGCTCGGCTAGGGGAGTCTCCCCCTATGAGTTCTGGAACTCCGCACATGGCTAGGATACTGCCTAGCCATAAGTCTCCCTCCACCCTCGTACCCCCGTATATTTTCCTCTCAACGGTTGCTTCTATTGGTTCTGCACTGCTAGTTAGACATATCGTACCATCCTTGGATTGAGCCACCACCTAGCAATTGCCTCCTCTTTCCCATCTAATGTTTGCCTCTATCACTCCAATGTCTTCCCGATCATCCATTGCACCCCCTTTTATGCCTATCCAAGTCGCAGCCACATACCTTCCACTATTGCCTCTCTTCAATCGTGGTTCATAAAAACACCGAAATGAGCATCAAAATCCAAAAATGGCAGAACTGTCGTATAGCCGATCGATCGGCCTAGAAGGCCGTTTGATCGGTTAGCCTTAAAATCGGAAAAAAATTGTTGTGTGGCCGATCAATCGGCCTGGTAGGCCATTCGAATGGCTTGATTGATCGGGCCTAATCGATTGCGAATAAAGAGCCTTCTTCTTCCTTTCGAAATTTAAAACCGAAACATCATTGTTGAACCATAAAACCTTCATTCCAAGCCTCATACACCATCACAATTCAATCAAACATTCCAGAAAGCTAATTGAACCTATTCCAAGGTAAAACCCTAAGAAATTAAGGCAAGAGATTAACATTTCATAAATCTACCATTAAAGCCCTAATCAATAAAACCCAATCAAGTAAAACCATAAAAATTGAGATTTTCACCATAACAAGGCTGAGATTTGAAAACTCATTACCTCTCCACTTGATTTGAGTCGGATTAATCCTTCAATCACCTCTGAAACCTTCTAAAAGCAAGATTTTTATGTTAAAACACACCTAAACTCGATTTAGACTTGAAAATCATAAAGCAAACCCTAGATCTAGAGCTTAGGAGACATAAAAACGAATTTTTGAAGGTTGGGGTTTGAAATAGGGAAGTAAAACAATGATTTAATGCTTTCAAAATGGATTGAATCAATGGGGGACGATAGATTTAAGAGAGGATTAAGAAAACCCTAATGATTAAGCAAAGATTAAGCTAAACTCACTTCTAATCATTTCCTTTTTTGGGCTTAATTGGGGATTAGGCTCCAAATCTCCTGGCTTAGCCTATTCCTAAGTTGGAAATGGCTCAGCCTCTTTCTTTTTATAGGAAGGGTTGGGCTATACCTAATTAGAACTTGGGGTGAAAATAGAGTTTTTAACTAAAATTAACAAAATTTGAAATTTAACCTCTAATTAGGGCTAGAAAAATTCTAAAATTTTTTGTAGTGACTTACTTTGATGTCTGGGACATTTGGGGACAAAAAATTCCAAATTCGACCGTGGGGCCCACAATGGGTCTCACCAAACCCTAATTTTTGAAAAAAATGAAAAAATTTTGAAAATTTCTCAAATGTTTTGGATTCACTTAAAACTCATAAATATGAAGTTATTTTTGTTTAAAACTTTTGAAAATCACCTTTATTTCCAAAAATCATCAAAATTGATTAAAAAACGACTTAAACCACATAAAAGCAATTAAACATAATGAATTAAAAACTGGTTAAGTTTAGGAATCTTACAGTTTGTCGTGGATGGTGTGGGGCAGACTTTAGGCAAAGACTGAGGTTGTATTCTTAATTGTCTAATATATAGTCAAGTGGGAACTCCTAGATGAGGCCATTATGTTGTGAAATTAGAAGTGGAGTTCTACATTGTAAGTATACTTGTCACAGAAAAGTATGAGTGCATTTTGATCTCTATGTTATATGTATTGATGTTAACAACAAATTCTCTCTAGGTATGTTATCTAACTATTTATTTTTTGGATTACGATCCCACTGAGTATACCTATATATTCAGCATTCTTTATGGTGTCAGTTCTCCAAGGAGAAGACTTTGGAGGTGACAGGAAGGCCATAGCTATAGAGCGGACCCTACCTTCAGTTTGATTAATTATTTTCCCTTCTAGGCTTGATGTTTAGGTACAAGAATGTGTCATTTATCTTTTCATTAGCTTGTGCATATGTAGTAGACAAGTACTTAGTTGTGGATCTTGTAAACATTTAAATACTTTAGATATTTAGATGATTATTTATTATGATGTCACAACAAGTGTTTGTGAAAAAAATGGTTCTCATGTCCCTAGTTTGATATTTCAATATTTTTCTAAATGCATAATTTGATTTTATCCGCTACACGGTAAGAAGGGGAGTGTGTTATAAACTTTCAGTTGAAGGTAAATATATTTATGAAAATTGATTATAAAAATTGGGGGCGTGACAATGTCGAATTGGGTCCTGCCATTATACAATTCCCTTCCGAGGAAATTCTTACCTGCTCAAACCTTCCGACATTATCCACAAGTAGCCCCACAACCACTTCCACCCATCAATACAGCCACATCATGCACCTTTGGGTTTGCCACCACACCACTTTTCTCTTGCACACGACCCTTATTTGTATGTGACAGTTCCCTTTCCGCAAGGTTGTGGCCATATGGAAGACTACTATGATTATGGCAATGATTTCCCTGATGAAACTGATTACTCTGAATGCGGAGGTCATGCTCGTGAACGTGGTTGTAGCCATGCCAATCTCCCTTTTGGTGGTGCTCCCTAAGATAAGGACCCCACAATTCAAGCTCGTCCGATTCATGTCACGTTTCTAGTATTTAAGGGTGATGACCCAGATGAATGGGTTTCACTAGCCAAGTGTTTCTTCCATTTTCATCAGACTTCAACCCATGAACAATGTGAATTGACTATTTATCATATGGTGGTGCTACACATTGAGTGGACCAATTTCTTTCTCAGAACCTAGGGAATAAGTTTGAGAATGCCCTTGTCCACTTTGGCTACACACTATATCAAAATTTTAATGCCTTGTTGTCGTAGGTTTGACAACAAGGATTTGTCATGACTATCAACCATCAGGATGAATTCAAGCACTTCGTGAACCATGTCTAGGTAGCCAAAGTACATGCTTATTAATGCCTTTGAAGTAGGACTTAAGCTCAATATTGAAGATGAATTGCAAACTTTTCCACAAACCTCCTTGACTGAAATAATGCATTTGGCTTGTGTGTGTGAAGAAAAATTACCTCTGCTCAGTTGTCCTTCTCACGTCCATCAGCCTCCATCATTCCTTCTCACCCAGTGCCATCTTCCAACCAACCACGTGGTGGATTTCCTCTAGGTTATTCCTTCACCACTTTTCCTAACATTCAACTTACTCCCATGCAAATGTTCAATCATCTTTCCAAGGGTTTATGCTATGATTTTGATGAAAAATATGAGAGTTTAAAATCCATCTAATCACATAGCAGATCACTAGATTACTCTTAAAACTAAACTTTCAACAAGTAAAAATTAAGTGTTTTAACCTCTTTGCGCATAATTTTTTTACTAAGCGGAAATGCTTAAAACCTAATATTCAGTAAATCTTACTCTCAAAATGTCAATCAACTATCTATCAATCAATCCACACATGAATACAACAATTTACGCAAAAAACCTAAAAAAACCACGACCATTCCAAATGAACCAAATCAATACACCAGAAACTAAGACTTTACTTCGATATAAGCAAATCATCAACCTTGTTTAGACTCTAACACAAGCTCCTTTTGTTTAGATCATTGTTGTTGGCTTTCAAGTCTTCTCTAAACACTTCAAACTTCATCCTCCTTGCCTTGTCTATGTCTCCTTCTAGTATTCAACAAGCACCTCTTGTTATCTATTTGGCCACGTAAAAATCTTCAATCTTCCATTTAAGACATGTTGCAACTCTTTTTGAATACTCTGTGTATATGTTACTTTAGTTGTGGATTGTCTCATTCAATTCACCATCTTCAATACAAAGCTCAAGTGAATTCTCCTTTAAAAACAATAAGAAAAGATGTAAACCCTCTTTCTCTTCTAGGTTTTCCTCTTTGCATTTTTGTGGTTTTATAACCCTTATATAGCTCATTAAGTTAGTTTAACACTTGTACTTGAATAAGGAATGAAATAAAAATGAGAATGTCTTAAATCAGGTACATTGTTCTTAAAATAATTGATTGTTTTAAACAACGATCAATTGGTCACTATTTTTAATGTGCACGATTCTTCCATAGATCTCTCACAATGAATTGATAACTCTCGGCTTTGTTTTGCATAGGCCTGAATCAACAGGCAATTGATCATTTTCTCCTTCATTGTTTATAGCGATTGATTGTTCTGCCTATTTTTTGACATTTTTTCCTTTTTACCCTAACTCCTTCTGAAACCTCTATAATCACTTCTGAACATTTTCCAAGGATTTTTGTATGCCACTGTGATTTGGATAAGCTCCAAAACCCTTCACATCATTCAATTTTTCACCTTAATCAATAAGAACACATCTGCTCCTATTTTTTTTAAGTATGTCAATTCCAAATCTGATTCGACCACAACAACCTTAATGCAGATTCTACGACTCATTACATGCATATGGTTTATTGACATAGTTTTGATAAAGAAATTAGTCAATAAACTAGATATATGACACATATGTTCTTACAAAATATACCCATGGGCATCATTGCACGACTCATAATTTTTTTATGATTGATGAAGATTTTGATGATGATATTGTGGAGGATATTTGCATTGATTTCGAGGAGAAAAAATTTGACACCATTGAGGCACGTGATATGGAGATTACTTTAGATACCTTCGTTGGTAACACTACTTACTTCTGAGTTAAGGGTATGATTAAAAAACAACTGGTTTCAGTTTTGGTTGATAGTGAGATTACTCACAATTTTATTAATAATCATGTTGCTCGTCATTTCGGGTATCATATTAAGGACTCTGAGACCTTTTATGTATTGATTGGTGATGGCAATGTTCTCAAGAGTCAGGAAGTTTGCTCCAAGGTGGATTTATAGTTACACGATCACACATACTATGAATTTATTTGTGCTTCCCACTAAGGGGTCTGATGTTGTTCTCGATGTCTAGTGGCTTGAGAATTTGAGTCCAATCTCCTGGGACTTTCGATGTAGACTATGGATTCCACTCATGGCGGCAATCCAATGCATATCACTGCTAACCCATCAGGTCGCCTCCAGTTTGCCAAATCCATCAAGACACTTTCCTATTATCACTGTTATGACGTCTTGCTACAAAACCACCCTAGAGTTGATGGTCCACTTACCTTTGATCTACCATCTGCCTTGGCCTATGGGTCCGTGCTTATGTACATCAGATTCCTATTCAATTGGGTTTTCTAGCTAATGTATCTGCATATCCAAAAAGTAGAAATTGAACGCCTTGTTCTGGAGATGCTTTCTTCTAGCATTATTTGCCCTAGTCAATCCTCTTACTCCTCACCTGTCTTCCTTGTTTGGAATAAGGATGGTTTCTGATGCTTTTGTCTAGACTATAGGGCCCTTAATCTTACACATTAAATGATAAATACCATATTCTTGTTATCAAGGAATTGTTGGACGAGTTATTGGGTGCTTTTTTTTTTTTTTAATTGCACATTCATTCGGGTTATCATCAAATTTACATGCATCAAAACGATGTTTTTAAGATGGCGTTTCACACTCATAACGGGCACTATAAGTTTTTAGTCATGCCATTTGGCCTTACTAATGCCCTTACAGCCTTCCAATGTTTGAAGAATAATATTTTCTGGGCTTTCTCTATGCCACTTTGTCCTTGTGTTCTTTGATGATATTCTTATCTATAACCCTACTTGGGAGGCCCACTTATAGCACCTATGGTCCATCTTCTCACTCCTCCATTAGCACCAACTTTTCTTGAAGCAGTTAAAGTGATCCTTTGGGTGCTAATAGATAGAATGTTTGAGACATGTTATATCGGCATAGGACGTCGCTACAAATCCAAGTAAGATTTCTGTAGTTTAGGATTGACCTCGTCCTTCTACTTCACGTGAATTATGCGGTTTTCTTAGTCTTGCAGGTTATTATTGTCATTTTATTGCTTCGTATGACATTATTGCTACCCCCTTGATCATATTGTTGAAGAATGGGGCCTTTTCATGGTCTGATATTGTTAATCGTGCTTCCAAGGCACTCAAAGTGGCTCTCATTTTTTTCCATGTTCTTGCCCTACCGGACTTTGTGAAGACATTAATTTTTAAGTGTGATGCATCTAATGTCGGCCTTGGGGTATTTATGCAAGATGAGTATCCTTCACCTTTTATAGCAAGACTTCGTTTAGACGTTCTCTTCTATTGTTTGCCTATGAGCGTGAGATGCTTGTTATTGTCCTTGTAGTGACCAAGTGGTGCCTTTATCTCTTAAGTTGTCACTTCATTATCTTACACCTCATGCTATTTTGGAGTGACATCGTGGACATGTTATTTCAAAGGTTCTCATTGCTTGGCTACATTATTCTCAGGTGGATGCTACTTGGGTACGTGAGTATGAATTCCTTTAGGAGTATTTGGATTGACCGCCTTGAGGATAAGGAGATACGAAGCATGGTGGAATTTTATGACTGATTTATTTTCCTAATTTAGTTTTGATTCCTAAATTCATTAGTATTTAGTCTTCTTAATTAATTAGGGTTGGATTAAGGGTAGTTTCCTAATTTCATTAGGATTAATCTAAAATTCCTCTATAAATTTGTAATTCACAGCAAAGAATAGATCATGGAAAAGCCAATTCCAGTAGTTAATTTAATTTTCAACATCTCTCTATTCTTCTTCTCTCCTTTCTCTTTTTTTTTTGGACCTCTGTCTACATCAATAAGCCAGGGTGAGGAATAACCTAAATATTGCTTGTTAGCCCCTTGGCCCTTTTTTCAGACATGGGAGCCGGGCAGCCCCTTAGCCTTAGCAAGCGGACATCAAGGTGAGTGCATTTTGGGGCAAGTGAGTATGTCAACAATAGCATTAGTACATTGGGCCCCTAATTTGGGTAGGAGACAGAAAGCTGAACTCTTAGACGCATATGAACAAGGCTAGGGAACTGCAGGACTAAGACTGTAGTTGACCCCCTAGATGGGCTAAGGAGGATGGACATGTTGGCTGGTTGTTTATAAGAGGAAATCTCTTGTATGTGTGACATTGATGGGGGTCAAAGGGAGGCTCGCGGCACTCACAACACTCAACCTCTGAGGCCCCATCACTGCCGGTGGTACAAAATTGCAACTAACATCCACAAACACACGGGAATGTGGGAAGCAGCAAGCTCACAGCAATGTACGGGACCCACGCATCGCAGCAAGTGTGTGAGGGCATGTGTCATTTTCATTCGGCTATTGCTTCTGAGCTCTCGTCCTTCAAAACAGCACGCTCACAAATTTATAAAAGGATAGATTCAATTTTTCTGAACACAATTAAATTTTGGCATCATCTATGAGCAGCAAAAATGGTACTGCCGTCATACTTCAAGATACATTCCCAAGCCAGTATAACAATGGAAATTGAGCAACAGCCACAAAAAGCAGAAAATAGTGTCGGTTTTTCTCATGACTTCTTACCTCTGTATACAAAATTCTTTTCATAGTCTTCACTAAAAACACTCCCATGCAGATAGACATCCACGGCAAGAGAAAATAGTAGGCATAAGTCCAAACAATTCCAGCAAAAATGGACAGACACAAGCCAGTAAAAGCATAGCCAGTATATGCTACCAAGTCCAATAGTGGGGCTCCATGGCTTCCTAATGTGTAGAGCATGCCTTTCAACAGCAAGACCTGTGCAATCCACCCTAAGATGCCCTTCGTAAACTGGAGACTCAGAAGTTCAGGTCTGAATCTGCACAGAAATTAATACAGGAGTGATGCAAGTGACTAATAAAACAGGCAGTTATTAATCGATATTTTTTTTTTTTGCATTAATCATCATTTCAATTAGCATCAATTGAAATTAATATAAAATATGAATTTCTATCGCCCAATGAGCCTGCTGTGAGTTCCACTAATTTCCAACTGGATTCTAGCCATCAATGTTAGCACAGGCCTGTTAAAACTCATAACCATGGTTATAACCATAAACTCCAACTCTTATTGGCTATATAGCACAAAAGTAATAGCAACTAGTCATCTATTGTCATTCAAAAGACTTCTTTCCAAATTACTCCCTCTGTCCTAAATTAATAGCTCCATTTGGTTTTTCAAAATGAACTCAATTTGAAAAACTAAATGGAGCTTTTAATATGGGATGGAGGGAGTACTACCATACTGAATCTGTTTCTCATTGATACTCACATCTTGGTCATAATCAAGTTGGAGTGCTGATATAGAGCTGCCAGCTCTTTTAATCATCAAGTTGATGATTTAATTAATGTTAGTGGCCCAACAAAAGTGACGATCTATGTCTAGTTGGATTTTAGTCAAATAGTTTACTTACTTGCCAAGAAGCCCCATAGAGAACCCAGTGAGAAATATGTAGGTGCCAAACGCCATAAAAGGAATATACAGATCTGGCGCATTAATGTCATAGATTGGAGGTTTATATGAAAGTCTGCCCCCTACTGGCTCACACATCCTTGTCCAGTGTCCCTGAATGATAGATGTTAAATAATAAATTGTTACTAGTATCTCAGAAGTATTTCTTAAGTAAAGGACGGAAGTCAGATTTAACATTACCCTGTGCAAGAATGGAAACAAAAGAACCTTCAACTTATTCCTCACATATTGGTCATTTACTTGAAAATAGTACTGAAGATCGGAGAAATATCTGCTGACCTGTTCACCAGAGATTCAAATTTAGTGATGTGGGCTACAATGCAAAGAACATGAGAGAGAGAGAGAGAGGAACACTTCATAAAAGAATTAAGCCTTTTGGAAATGCCTGATTAGCCATACAGATTGACAAACAATATCATGTAAATAAATGTGCTTGATAGTCCCAGACATATATTTCATTTAGTTTTTTTTGGATAGGTCAAACATGTATATTTAAGTGAGTGTAGTCTTCTATCTATCCCTCTCTCTCCCCTTGATGAAAATATTGTTCTTTATGCATCAAGAATTCATACATTACTCTGTACATATTGTGAACTTGACCCCAAGAGTTGCTCGCCATATGCAGTTAGGCCATCTCGAATGAGCCCTGATCCACGACCATTAAACGCATTTCCCAATCCATTAAGCTGGGGACTAAAGGGAGGCAGGGGAACTCCTGAACGATTCCCTGACATTCCATACATAGCTGCAATGTGGCAAATTTAAAAGAAAATTGTCAACTCAATGGTATCTGTCAGAAATTATCACATTCAAACACCATTTGAATTAGCTGTATCACATTGACCTAATTGAAACACACTATAGATCTAATACATAAACTGCTCTCTGTTTAATAGTGTGGATAACCATAAGAGTTTGAGTCCCTCAACTTAAACTCTCATGTGAAGCTGAATTAACTTTTGCAAATTCAATCTGTTTACATATATTTTATATTCTGAATTTTTTTTAAGCCCATTTTCCCCATATGTTGCTGATTCCTGAAGAACCTTTCAGGTTAGGTCTTAATCAACTATAAAGGTCAACACACTATACAATTTGTACTTAAACACAGATTGCAACTAATGTGCAAGTTAGGTGTTATCTCGCTAATATGGAATGTTATAATGAGTTCACTTACAAATTAAATATATCTATTGTTATATCACAAATATGCAAAAGAACTAGTTGGATTAAATAAGCAATTTATGGGAGCTTGATTAATGGTATTTTATTAAAGGCCAGCAACTGGTCCATCATCCATCCACTGTAAGGTCCAGGTAAAACGAGGTATAGGAGAAAAAATACTTTACAAAACAAGAAAAACCTGGCTTCCTCAATTTCTTTTCTGAAAAGTTCACCAAAACCCTTCAGGATCGCTAGTAATATTCCTTGTTTTCTTAAAATTTTGAATTTTCATAGAAAAACTACCAAATATGATGTTTCAAAAACCCTTACACACCCGATGTAAACCATAATTGCACCAACAAACGAACAGGCAAGATAAGTACAAGTAGAACCAATGTAGCATTCAGTATCTTATCCTCATATCAGCAGATCAATTTCATATTTTTCCAGCTTTGCTCACAAAAAAAAAAAAGAAAAAAATTCACAATTCAAGAAACCCTAATATACCGATCAGAGGTAGCAAGGTCAAGCACGAAAAATGCACATAACACCAAGATCCTCCAGCAGCCCATCAAAACTCCATATTAAATCATCAAAGAAACCATTTTCAGGAGAACCCAATGCACCTCAAAACCCATCCCCTTTATACAACCGATCAGAAGAACAAATCACCAAAGGAATTTGTTCCAATATGTTCTCAACTCGTTACGAAGAGATTGGGAGAGTGGGTACCTGCTGGGGATCGAGGCGAGGCCGGATGAAGTCCGATGGGCATCTCGTTGGAGACGGAGGACATGGCGGCGAGGGGCGGAGAGGGAGAAGGGGAGTGAGGAGATGTCGCCGGGGTTGGCTCTTTTTTCCGTTGAAAAGGCCCAAAACGATGCAGAGCCAAAAGCGGTGGGATTCAAAGAAATGGCGGCAACACGGAGGACCGAGTGTTCCGTCCAATGAAAGCACGGCACGTAGGCATCCTTTTATGCTAGAGTAATAAATTAGAAATATCACAAGCCTTACGTCATAAAAATTGGTTAGGCTCATAAACACGTCCTAATAAAGTCTATGTTGTGATGGCCTTTGCAAGTGAAAAAAGGGGTATAATATGCATATTTTGCATTTTTCTCATTTTATCGTATTAAATGTCATATTTTTTAAAATGTATATTAAATATTTTATATGTATATTTTAGATTTAATATGCATACTTTATGTTTAAAAAATGTAATATATAGGTATTTTATTACATAACCTTTTAACAGTTCTTTTGGCTCTAATTAAAGCTCTCTAATAATATTTTTTAGCCACTAACCTTTCTTAAATTTATGACGATAAAGTTACCATATTTCAATGTACTATATTTAAGGAAGAATACATCTTATTTTTAGTATTTTATGTTACATAATTTTTTCGGTTATGTTTTGAAGATATTTTTTAATATTTTTTATGTTTTTTACATTTTTTCCCTGTACTTTTTTATTTTTTATCATTTTTTTCCAGATGTCTCCCTTAAACATATTATTGTGCTACCCGTACTTTATTACATAGCCCTCGCGGCTATGTAATAGCCTTTACTTGAAGGAAAATAATATTCATATACCAATTTTTCTACACTAAAAGCCCACTTTAGCCTCTAATTGGACAATAAAAAGTAAATAATCTCTATGTTATCAGGTGTGACTAACCATCCTATCCAAACAAAGGCTGAAATAGACTTTTAATGTAAAGAAAGTAGAATAGGAGTATCAACTTCCGATTCATACTCTATTTTTTCTACACAAAAAACCTACTCTATCCTTTAATTGGACAGAGAAAAGTGAATTTATATATTGTCAGTTGTGACTCACCTTACTTATCCAATCAAAGGTTGAAGTAGACTTTTAGTGTAAAGAAAGTGGAGTAAGAATATCATCTTCCTTTCATTTGAAAAATAATATTCTTACTTTACTTTTTCTATACCAAAAGCCTACTCTAGCCTATGATTGGATAGAGAAAAGTGAATCTCCATATAGTAAGGTATGACTCACCTTCCCTCATCTCCAATCAAAAGATAAAGTAGGTTTTTTGTGTAGATAAAGTAGAGTAGGAATATCATCTTTTAATTCCTTTTGCTTAGATCTATGTAGAAATGTATCAAAATAGGTATTTATCTTCTCCATATGCATCATCACCATCATCATAGTCTACAAGCCAACATTGTCACATGTCTTCCTTTCTTGGGTAGCCATTGTTGGTCACCTAGCCTTTGTCATGAAAACTGGTTAGGCTAGACAAGTCCTAATGAATTCTATGTTGTGACAACCCTTGTAGTAAGTGACAAAAATGGGTATAATATGTATACTTTGTATTTTCCCTATTTTACCCTATTAAATGTCATATTATTCATTTTTTAAAAATGTGTACTAAATATTTTATATGCATACTTCATATTCGATACACATACTTCATGCTTAAAATACATATTATACATGTGTACTTTGTCACATAGCCCTTTAATAGTTCTTTTGGCTCTCCTTAGCTAGTAAGTTCTCTCATGATATTTTTTAGCCACTAACCTTTCCTAAATCTATGATAATAAAGCTATTATTTTTCAATGTACTATTTTCAAGGAAGAAAACATCTTATTTTTAGTATTTTGGGTTAAATAATCTTTTGGGTTATATTTTGAAGACATTTTTTTATATTTTTTGTACTTTTTACATTTTCCCCATATTTTCTATTTTTCTTCATTTTTTTCCATACATCTCCCCTAACCATATTATTGTGGTATCCGTACTTTGTCACATGGCCCTTGTGGTTTTGTAACGGCCTTTACTTGATGGAAAATGATATTCTTACACCAATTTTTCTACACTAAAAGCCTACTCTAGCATCTAATTAGACAATAAAAAGTAAATAATATCTCTGTTATTGGGTGTGACTCACCTTCTCTGTTTAAGCAGAAGCTGAAATAGGTTTTTGTGTAAAGAAAGTAGAGTAGGAATATCAACTTCTAATTCATACTCTACTTTCTCTACACCAAAAGCCTATTTTAGCCTCTAATTGGATAGAGAAAATTGAATCTTCATGTTGTTATATGTAATTCACCTTCTCTGTCCAATCAAAAGTTGAAGTAAACTTTTAATGTAGAGAAAGTAGAGTAAGAATATAATATTCTTTTCTTTTGAAAAAATATATTCTTACTTTATTTTCTCTATATCAAAGGCCTATCTAAAAAAGTGAATCTCCATGTTGTCATATATGACTCATATTCCCTCACGTCCAATATAAGGATAAAGTAGGCTTTTGTTTTAGAGATAGTAGAATAGGAATATCATCTTTTATTTCCTTTTATTTAGATCCATGTATAAATGTATTAGAATAGACATTTATCTTCTCCCTATGCATCATCATCATCACTAAAGCGTGCAAGCCCACATTGCCACATGTCTTCCTTTCTTGGGCAGCTATTATTGGTCACCTAGCCTTGGTCATGAAAATTAGTTAGGCTAGACAAGTCCTAATGAATTCTACGTTGCGACAACCCTTATAGTAAGTGATAAAAAAATTAATTATGCATACTTTACATTTCCCCTATTTACCCTATTAAATGTCATATTATTCATTTTTTTAAAATGTGTACTAAATATTTCATATACATACTTCCTATTTATATGTGTATTTCATATTCAAAATATGTATTATACCTATACTTTTTCACATAGCCCTTCAACAATATTTTTGGTTCTCATTGACTAGTGAGCTCTCTAATGATACTTTTTTAGCCAATTTCTCCTAAATTTATGATAATAAAGTTATTGTTTTTAAATGTACTATTTTCAAGGAAGAAGACATCTTATTTTTAGTATTTTGGGTTATATTTTGATGATATATTTTATAATTTTTTCATACTTTTAAAGTTTTTTTCCCATTTTTTTTGTTTTCTATCATTTTTTTTCCATACGTCTCCCCTAACCATATTATTGCGGTATTTATACTTTGTCACATGGCCCTTGCGGCTCTATAACGGCATTTTCTTGAAGAAAAATGATATTCTTAAACCAAAATTTCTACATAAAAGCCCACTGTAACATCTAATTAGATAGTAAAAGTAAATATTATCTATGTTGTCGGGTGTTACTCACCTTCCCTGCCCAAGCAAAGGCTGAAATACGCTTTTGGTGTAAAGAAAATGGAGTAGGAATATCGACTTCTTATTCATACTTTTCTTTCTCTACACTAAAAGCCTATAACATCTAATTGGATAGAGAAAAGTGAATCTTCATGTTATTAGGTGTGACTCACCTTCTATATCCAATCATAGGCTGAAGTAGGCTTTCAGTATAAAGAAAGTGGAGTAAGAATATCATCTTCCCTTCCTTTGGAAAATGATATTCCTACTTTACTTTATCTATACCAAAAGCCTACTTTAGCCTCTGTTAGGTATGACTCATCTTCCCTCATGTCTAATCAAAGGATAAAGTAGGCTTTTGGTGTTGAGAAAGTATAGGAGTATCATCTTTCATTTCCTTTTGTTTGGATTCATGCAGAAAAGTATTAAAATGAGTATTTATCTTCTCCCTATGCATTTTCACTATCATTAAAGCCTATATTGCCACATGTCTTCCTTTCTTGGGCAGCCATTGTTGGTCACCTAGCCTTGGTCATGAGAATTAATTAGGCTAGATAAGTCCTAATGAATTCTCTGTTGCAACAACCCTTACAGTAAGTAACAAAAAATGGGTATAATATGCGTACTTTGCATTTCCCCCATTTTACCATATTAAAAACCATATTATTTATTTTTTTAAATGTATATAAATATTCTATATGCATATTCATATATAATATGCTTACTTCACATTTAAAATACTTATTTTATGATAATAAAGCTATTCAATGTGCAATTTTCAAGGAAGAAGATATCTTATTTTTAGTATTTTTGGTTACATAATCTTTTGTGTTATATTTTGAAGATATTTTTTTGTACTTTTCACGTGTTTTCTTATATTTTCTATTTTTTTCAATTTTTTCCATATGTCTTCCCTAACCGTATTAGTGTGGTACCCATACTTTGTCACATAGCCCTTGCAGCTCTATAATGACCTCTACTTGAAGAAAAATGATATTCCTAAACTAATTTTTCTATGCTAAAAGAGCACTCTAGCCTCTAATTGGACAATAAATAGTAAATCTCTATGTTGTCGGCGTGACTCACCTTTTCTGTCTAATCAAAAGCTGAAATAGGCTTTTGGTGTAAAGAAAGTGGAGTAGGAATATTAACTTCCGATTCATACTCTACTTTCTCTACATCAAAAGCCTACTCTAGCCTTTAATTGGATAAAGAAAAGTAAATCTTTATGTTGTGAAGTGTGACTCATGTCCAATCAGAGGCTGCAGTAGGCTTTCAGTATAGAGAAAGTGGAGTAAGAATATCTTGTTCATTTTCTTTATAAAATGATACTCCTACTTTACTTTTAATATACTAAAAGCTTACTTTAGCCTTTGATTGGACATAGAAAAATTGAATCAAGCATGTTTCATAGTAAATGTGCATGTCACATAATTAATTTATTTGTTTAAGATAGTTTAAATGTAGATAAACATCATCTTCAATTAATTAAAAATACTTTGTTACATGTCACCTCTTTACCTTATAGAATACAAGAATTTAAAGACTTGTGTAGATTGCATGGTAAGGGATATAAAACTTTCAATTAGATGTTCATCATAGGTGGAATAACACATATTTAATGTTAAAATCTTGAGGAGTAAAAAGTTTACTTATATGTTGAGCTATAGAAAAGTTACCTTAATTAGGCCTTAATGAAGGTCATTTTGCATATGTATTCGTTTGATGCATTTTCTATCTATTTTTATAATATTACTAAAGATTTATCCGAAGATTACTATCCTACTTCTTGTTCAATTCTAAACCACATGTATGATGACATAACTTATGCATTTGAACAATATAGAAATAATGAAACATTTGCATATCTAGTAAAGAAAATAAAAACAAAATTTAATAAATATTGGTCTCCTATCTATGTAATTTATTGTTTAGGAGTTGTAATGGATCCTAAGTTTAGATTAGAAAGTGTACAAATTATAATAGATGGTATACGTGACAAAATGAGTTCCTATGCCGATGAAAGTGATAGTTTATTTAAAACTGTAGAAACTAATTTGCATTCTTTATATAATATATATGAAATAACCTATGGTCAAGATGAAATCAATCAACTTCTTCTTCTACTCCTATGCCTCTTTCACATAAAACTAAGTATTGGATGTTACTTCAAAAAAATAAATGAAAATTTAATTCTAATACTAATAAATTAACTAACTATTTACAAATTGATTTTCACTCCTTTTTAGAGAAGAAGAACTTAATAATATGAATGCTTTAACTTGGTGGTAGACACATAGAAATAACTATCCTATATTATTTGCCTTAGCTCATGATTTACTAACTCCCTTAATGTCCAGAGTAGCATCAAAATCTGCTTTTGGTACAAGAGATAGGGTGTTGGACGATAGGCGGAGTCGACTAACACCTAATGTAGTAGAGACATGCATTTACTTGAAGGATTGGTTGGACATTGAAGAAATGGTACAAGCTCCCAATTTTGAATAGAAAATGGGAGAAGATTTATAAGACTTGACAATCAATTAGTTAATAATGCATTTTTTTTTTATTTTTATATTTAAGGTTTTAGATTATAATTGTAAATGATAGATAGGTGAGTGGGTGGGCGCCAATCTAGTTAGGATTTACTCATTCTATAGTCATGCAATTCTAGTCTCTATTGTGTAGGTTTATCAGAAATTTAATAAATATTCTTTTTGAATATTTTTACTAATTTTTAAGTTTTTTTTTTAAAAAAACTTGGGGGTGGGGCTCCCTTCTCCCCCATTAGGCCGGCCCAGCCCGTGGCCATCCCTACTACAACCCATTGCCACCTCTAGTTGAGCGTGTTATGGACTTGTTTAAAAAAAAAACAATTAAAATTGGGGGGGAGGGGGATGGGGGTAGGACTGGGCTTGGCAGGCTAGCCCCCCTTATCCCCACTAGGCCAGGCTCAGCCTGACTAGTGGCCACCCCTACTACAACCCGTTGCCACCTCTAGTTAGGGATAATGATATTTCTACAACAAAAACTCATACATGTGTTTTGATTGGACTTTACAAGTGGGCACTACACAAAGTTCACATGGGCTTACTTATTTAGACCAATCAAAACTCATGTGTGAATTTTTGATATGAAAATATTATTTTCCTTAGTTGAGCATGTTATGGGTTTGATTTTTAAAATTGGAGAAAAAAATTAAATAGCTTTGTTGCCTGCTTCATGGCTAGTTCGGCTGAATTTCAAGAAAGATGAGGAAGAAGAGAAGGTGACGATGTACAACAAATTATATTATCTTAATATAAAATGACAGGGAATGTCATGTACATGTAGCTCACTCTACGAACAACTAATCTTCTTATTTGAATTCTTCTCATGATGTTTGGTAGTCGTCGCTTTACCCTAAATTTTTTTGCAGCGGTAGCCCAATGGAGAGTGAGAACTAGGGCTAAAAAGAGTAAAGCCTACATCTAGATAACGTGAACTAAATCATGCAGAGAAACTTAAAATAAATATACTTCATCCATCCTATATTAATAGTTATATTTAAAAAAATAGTAGTTTTTATTATATGGTAAAACCTAAGGGAAAACAAGTTTATGATACTCTTTTTAAGTACCCAACCATTTAAATTGAACATTATAGAACTATTAATATGGAACAAATTTTTTTACTAAATAGGGCCATTAATTTAAGATAGAGGAATATATAATTAAGATATTAAAAACATACAAAGCATAACACATTTCACGGAATTGTCATCAATAAAGCATAAAGTATACTCTAGCTTTTCAACTCTTTAATTCCTTAGCTCTTAGATTCTAAAAAATCTATGATGATACGCTTCTCAAGTTCTTAATCTCCATTATAAAACACATATTAGATTTTTCCTCTTCTTCCCCCCCCTCCTAATTCTGGGGTGGTGTTGGATGTAAACGTCTTTAGAACTTCAGGTTACAAATTGTGCACAAAGACCTCTGTTATGAAAAAAATACTACTTGAGGGGTTTCAAGGTAATTACCCTCATCTTTGTAAAGCATCTGGAGCATCCTTTACATCTTATCTTTAGGTTTTGCATCTAAGCAACACAAATCTTTTATACTAAAATTATTGCATCATTGTTACTCCCTTAGGTACATGTTTGTCTTGTTTATGTCTTATGTGAAAAGGGTCTGTGACCTATGCAAAGCTACACAATATAGGATCCTGTACAATCTAAAGGGCTTTAAATAAAGAAGATGATACTCCTAGTCCACTTTTTCTATACCAGAAGTCTACTCCAACCTCTGATTGGATATTAAATAAGGTGAGTCACACCTGACAATAGGAGGATGCACATTTCTAATTTAATCAGAGGTTGAAGTAGACTTTTTATGTAGAAAAAGTAGAGTAGGAATATCATTTTTCTTGAATTAGTGCTTTGAAAACCCACAAAATAATTTTAAAACAAGTTCTTCAAATATATTAATGTAACCAAAGAAATTAGAGTTGGATGCGAAGAATTAAAAATAAGCAAACTAGAATGAGAAGAACAAAATTTCATTATAGCAATTCGGACCCGCTATGTGAGTTGACCATAAGTCCACTCTTTTAGTGTGAAAGAGCTTATTCAATAGATCTCCACTATATGCTACAATTAAATGGAGGTGGTAACTTTCCATACAATTACTTGTTGGAGGTGTTCACCTCTCCTCCTATCATAATAAAGGAAGTGATAATCTCCTCTTCAATATACTACTTTTTTGGAGTTGGTGAGCTCCTTACAATGTGTAATGCCCCAAAATTTTATCGTTTAGGCCCATAAGTGAATTTTGGGCCCACTAAAAGTTTATTTTTTAATTTGAACCATTTTGAGATCGATTCATTTGAAATAACTTTAAGATTTTGTAGAACTTTGAGAGACGAATGTAATGAGACCAAGAACGTAAAAATCAGACATCAAGATCGTAGGCTATGGCCTTGAGAAGTGTGTCATGGGTGGGGTCTACTTTAAATTCTCTAAACAATATACACTTGTGTTCTTTTGTTTCAAAGGGCTCATTGATACAAGTACAATAGTACCAAGAACACATGATTCTGAGTTCAGGGTAAGGAGTTACACTCGTTTGAACTTTTAAAATTTGATTTTAAATAAAGAAAAAAATTAAAATAAAAAATAAAAAGTACTTTTGACGTCAGTGGGCTGACACTAGCTGCAATCTAGCTAGCAGGTTAGCCTGCAGTTTGTAGGCTAGTTGCAGGAGCATGGCTCCTTCTGCTACCGTTGGATGTGCAACACGTGTTGCACAACCAATGGGCCTTTTTTTCTATAAAAGGTGAAGGGGAGGTGGGAGGTTCCAAGTTGCCATACACACTTCTCCTCCACTCTCCTCTGTGCCCATTCTTTTAATTTCAAACTCCCATTTTAAAGACCTTTCTTGCCCAATTTCATCCATTCAAAAATCAATCCTAGCTAATTCAAAGGCGATTTACATCATAGAGAGGTTCATTTTTCGAGTTAGTTACTTTAAAGGGGGAAATGACAGGGGAGGCTCCATTTGCTGTTTTTAGGCCGGAAGGAGAAAATGTCCTCGTTCAAGAGGAGACTCTATCCGCCTCTTTTGGTCCCAGAAAAAGAATTTGTCCCAGTACAAGGGGAGTTTATTTCCGTTGCTTCTAAGCCCGAAAGGAGATCCTGTCATGGCACGAGGGTGAGAGTTTAATATTTGTCTAATCGATCTTGCGAATCACTAGATTGTTCTTAAAACTAGTACTTTCAATAAGTAAGAATGAAGAGTTCTAACTTCTTTGCGCAAAAAAAATTTATTAAGCAAAAATGATTAAAACTGAATTATTCACTCAATCTCATTCCCGGATTATAAATCAATCAACCATTAATCAATCAACACATAGACACAACAATTTAAGTGAAAACCCCAATTAGGGTACAAAACCACAATAGTTCCAAAGGAACCAAATTTATACACTAAAACTTAAGACACATGAACACAAGTAAACAACCAACCTTGTTTATACTCTAACACAAGTTCTTCTTATTTAGATTGTTGTTGCGGCCTTTAAGTCTTTTCGAAGCACTTGAAACTTTCTTCTCCTTGCCTTGTCTCTATCTGCTTCTAGTCTTCAACAATCTCCTCTTGTTGTCTTGACTTTGGGCTTGTGGAAATCTTCAATCTCCCATTGAAGACATACTGCAACTTCTCTTTGAATACTCTGTGTATTAGCTTCTTCAATTGTGGATTATCTTTTTTAATTCACCATAGATTTTCAATACAAAGATCAAGTAAGTTCTCCTTTGGAAAACAATAAGCAAAGGTGTAAACCTTCTTTTCTCTTTTTTCCTCTAGGTTTTCCTCTCTCCAATTTTGTGATTTCATAACCCTTATATAGCTCAATAAGTTGGATTAGGACTTATACTTGAATAAGGAATGAAATAGAAATCAGAAGGTCTTAATTTAGGTAAACTATTCTTGAAACGATCTATCGTTTTAAATAGAGATTGAGCGATCACTATTTTCAATGTGCACGATTCTTCAATTCACAATCGATCAATCAATAACTCTCAGCTTTGTTTTGTACATGGTTGAATCATTAGACGATTGATCATCTATGCTTTTCATTTTTTTAGCGATCTATCGTTATGCCTATTTTTTAAAATTTTGCCCTTTTTAACCTAAATTCTTTTGAAACCTATGCAATCATTTCTAAACATTTTCAAAGTGATTTATGCATGCAAATATGATCTGGATATGCTTCAAAACCTTTAACAATCTTCAATCTTTCACCTTGATTAACAAGAACATGTATGTTTCTATTTTTCATGTTTATCAATTCCAAATCTGACTTGACCACAACAACCTCAAATCAGACTCTAACACTTCTAACATACATATGGTTTCATGACATAATTTTTGACAAAGAAATTAACCAATAAAATAAATATATGACTTATATATTCTTATAAAGGGGAGTTCCCCCCCCGTTCTTAAGCCTAGGAACAAGATAAGGTTCTGACCGTTAGCTGTTACTCGGGTTAAATTTAAAAACAAAGGTTAGGTGGCTTTAAACTCTAATCCCGTGTTGCAACTAGAACATAAAATTTTGTAATTATTTCATAAAAGATTATTTCGAAAAAGGGTATTATTTGGGGTTAAATGAACGCTAAAATAATAGCGTCCTATGTGCTTGTAAGAGGGTATAAAACCCAAAAGCTATCAGAGTTGTGACTTCAAGGTACCGCCTATTAAGGCATACCCATAAAATGAGATACTGTGTAAAAATCTCTTTCATTTTGATCCCGTTGCCCCACGAGCTTTGGTGTATGTCACTTTGGTATCAGCGACATTCTGTAAATGATGATTAACCCGATTTTGAATTATTTATTAGATTATGTGAATGATGATTTATCCAATGTTGAATTGTTTACGGATTATTCTTATAAATGATTTATCTAATTTTATCAGGTTATGTGAAAAATGTTGTTTTATCCAACTTTTCATAAATGAAAAATGTTTGAATTCCGTTATGCAAAGATATGTTGAGTTATGTTTAGTTGACTTTCAAATACTAATTATTAGAAGAATGTTTTATGTGCCTTTGATTATGTATTATGTTGTAGCATGTTAGTAGAATTTAATTTTAAATATTAAGTATAATTATATTCACCCACCCCTATATGCTGCATGTATGAATGAAGAAAATGATGTTAATGAAGATAGCCCAAAGAACTTTGAAAATTTACTCTTTGGATTTATTTTGTTAAGTTCTTTGATACATATTATTTATGTACATTTGCTACTTTAATTTTGTCAAGGCACGTTGAGCCTTGTTCTGTATATTTTGTAATTATTCTATATTAATGAAAAGTTATTCTTCTGTGCATAGTTGATCTTGACCCCTTTTCATTATGAATTGACGGGATTCTAACTTTTAAGCTAGTTAAAAAGTCAAGTCGTTACACAACGTGACTATGCAAATCAACTTCTTGTACTTGTTCCCCTTGTGGGTGGGATCCTTTTGTATTTTGGTTGTGGTTATTGTTCAGTTGGCTTGCATAGGGGTTTGGGAAAATATTATGGTCTTCTTGGAAGATATCTACTAGGATATTCTTTGTCAAGGGTAGCCATCAATTATGAAAATCAATGGCGTACATGCTAACACATGTTAGCGCATGTGATGTACTAGTGCACATACCAGTACACATACGCTAATGTACACTAGCGTGTATGTTGTTGATTCCCCTTGATGGAGGATATCTTGGTCAGAGGACAAAAAATGCTTCCATTTGTTAGTGAAAAAAGTGCTTCATTTTATTATGATTCAGCATCAATTATTTTAATCCTCGCTGCGGTAACTATATGTGCTTAAACATGGTGATCTCAAACAGTAACCTAGGCAATGTCATCTTTCGGAACCAATCTCTTCATTTAATTTTAGAATGGGTCTATATACACCCCAATAATCCCATTAATACTCCAATAACCTCATAAACCCTTTTATGAATATTTAAGTGAAACAGTATTAAGGAGATTATTGAAGTGCATATATAAGCATTCTTAATTTTATATGTCGTCCTTAGTTTTTCTTGACCTATCTAATGTCGTATATGAGGCATCAGTATCGAAAGTGAATATTTGTAAGGCGGAGCTCTCGAAGAGGCCGGCTATTTGACGTTTGCCTCAAAAGCAAAGCGACATTATTTTCCAACTTTTAACTTGCGTAAGCTCACATTTACACAACTCTGGCTCCAACTTCTCACTTAATATAGCATCTCAGAAGCTGTTTCTCTTCCAATTGTAGTGATGATGGGCTTGAGGCTTTTTTTCTTCTGCTTCTTCTTCATACTTTTTTCTCAATTTGATGCAGATCTCATAACATCACTCCCAGGCCAGCCAAACAACATCTCATTCAATCAGTATTCTGGATACATTGTCACTGACCCCCGCCATGGCCGAGCTCTGTTCTATTATTTCGTTGAAGCAGACGTCACTGACCCGCTTTCTTGCCCATTGACATTGTGGTTCAATGGAGGTACATCTCTACATGTTGAATGTTGAGATACTCCTTTTGTTCAATATTGGTAGTTACATTTAAAATTTTTTTTTTTTTATTGAAAAATAAAACTTACATCTAAAAAAATGAAAAATAAACTTATGCCATGGAGCTATTAATATAGAGAAGAGAGTATTCAATTTCTATTTACTAGTTACCGATAATTTCTACTCCCTCTGTCCCATAATAAGTGTCTTAATAAATGAACCAAAATAAACTAATTTCAGTTTTTTTTTAATTTAGATACTTATTATTAGAGGGAGTATAACATTATCTTTCTGTTAAAGCATTCTCTAGATTATGCTCAAGTTTATTGAGCATGCATGCTAAAGCAAGAGGTTGTTACAGGCCCAGGCTGTTCATCACTCGGTTTCGGTGCATTCCTCGAGCATGGCCCATTCCAGCCCAACATAGATGGAACCTTAACTCACAACAAATATTCATGGAATTTGGGTCCGTTGTTTAGCTTTTCTTTTTTCCTAACACTTCAGTTCGCATTATTATTTATACCTCTGATTTCTAGAAACAATTAATACAATAATTGGCCAAAACAGAATCCAACATGTTATATGTGGAATCACCAATTGGAGTGGGATTCTCTTACTCAAATACCAGCTCTAACTATGAAAACTGGAACGACACGAGAACAGGTACATTTTTCTCGTCGTTTTCATTTTTGGTATGTTTATTTAAACTTTATTTACTCTCTTTGTCTTAAAAAGAGTATGGATTTGGAAGAAAAAAAGCTGATATTCATGCTCTATTTGTTTTACACTATAAGTTTTATACGACTAATGATTAGATAAGGAAAAATAAATCTCATGTTTTTAGGTGTGATCCAACCTTCCTTATCTAATCAAAGGTGGTATAAGGCCTACGATATAGACAAAATAAAGTATAAATATCATTTTCCTTTAGAAAAACTTGTCCATTTGCCCACTTTTGTATAATAGATTGTTTTTAATGAGTAGGCTTTGAGAAATAAAACTTGTGCCTCCCTTAAGTCTTATACTTATTTTACAATGTGACACTCTTTCACAATGGAAGGAGCATTTTTGCTGGGATATGCATATTTAAAATTTTAAACCCCCATTCTCTTAGGGTACTTGTTTTTGCTAGCATTCTAAGTGAACGTACTTTTTGCTATTATACAGCTGAAGACAATTTAAAATTTCTAGTGAACTGGTTGGATGAATTCCCTATGTACAAAGATTCAGACTTGTATTTGACAGGAGAGAGCTATGCTGGTAATTGGCCCCTCAAAAACCTCTAAGAATTTTCATTATATATTGTCATCAATAATTTTACATAGAGTACTCTTAATTGCTTGGGAGAATGTCACAAAGATCAAGCTGGGTGGCCATTCATATAAAGTAGTTAAAATCATTCTAGCAATTTACATCACGTGTGGGTGGCCAGGACACTACGTACCACAGCTTGCCGCTCTTATCCTTCAGTACAACAAAATGATAAACAAGACACCCATCAAGCTCAAAGCCATTGCGGTAAGCCTTCCAGAAACAGAAGTTTATGTCGCATATTGGAAATGCTTATTGCTGAATTTTCATACCGATGAACTGTAGCTTGGGAACCCACTCCTGGACTTGGACATCAGTGTGAACGCCGGCGACTATCTCTGGTCCCATGGAGCCATCTCGGACGAGACGTTAGTCATGGAGAAAACCATCTGTGATAACACGAGGTTCCGGAGGGAGTACGCCCATAATCAACTGTCCCAGGAATGCATCGATGTGTTTAACAGAGTCAATGAAGAGATCGGCGTCGACGTCGACCGCAGTGACCTGCTGCTACACGAATGCTTGTCTGCAAATGGAGCACAACAATCAATTTCCAGAGGATTGCACAGAAAGATACACGACGAGGCATTGCATTAAACTTTCATCAAATTTTATCATATAGTTATCTTAGAAGCTAACATAGTTCAGTATAATTCCACTAGATTGCCAGGAGGACATATGGTGATCCCTGCCTTGGAGATAGGGTATTCACATATCTTAACAAACCAGAAGTGCAGAAGGCACTCCATGCCAACACAACCCACCTTCCTTTTCAATGGGACTTCTGTGGAGGGTCTCTCTCTGATCTCTTTCATATATATATATATATAAAATAAAATGATTTTATTTTCTTCTGGGCTAACTTGATTGAAAATACCCAGGCCACTTAATTATCAGGAAGATAATATTGACATGGATATTATACCAGTTGTTGCGTTATTGATTACAGAAGGCATTCCCACAATGCTTTTCAGGTTTGTATGTACTACATTAGTCCTGATCAGCCTCATCATTAATTGTACTAGTTGATCTATCTCCCTCAGCATTTCTTTTGCCCACATGGTCTTTTGGGGGGGAGATATATATTACAATCTTCGTCTTAAAAAAAGTGTTTTATTTGGTTTTTTAAAACAAACTAAGGATATGAAGCACATGCACACGAGGTGAGCTCAGGCATTGCAAGCCATCGGATCAAGATATGCTAGTGCACATCACATTAATAGAGAAGGTGGGCAAATCTTGCCTTCTCCTGAATTAACTGTGTAATCCAATTTTGATCCGACAGCCCATGCCAAGCTGATCACACTGATAAGCTTGAGCCTAAGCTCATACTAACGGGTCTTTTTCTGGTAAGCCACTTCTTTGGCTGCCAAGCAACTCGTTTTCCAACCATCTTATGTATGGGGGAATACCCCAATTTAAAAACATTGCACTCACTAAAGCGTTGATCGTTGTATGTTGCTTTGCAGTGGCGACCAGGACACAAAGATTCCCTTGACGCAGACCAGGATCATTGCCAACTTGTTGGCTAAGGATCTGAAGCTCACCCCATTTACAAAGTATGGCCCTTGGTATGATAAACAGCAGGTAAATGGTCTGATCTCAGACAAAATACATGCCTTCTTTTTTCTTTCTTGCTGTATGATTTTGTATGACCAGATTTTAAATACCACCAAGCAGATCATATATCGATCAAAACATTAGAGGTCTACATATTATTTGATTCAAAATCAGCATGATCTGAATAAAAATGACTGTTGCATGAAATGGTGGTGCAGGTTGGAGGATGGGCCCAGTCATTTGGAACATTGAAGGATGGAAAAAACGTGACATTCCTAAGCTATGCCACAGTCAGGGGTGCAGCGCATGAAGTGCCATTCACATCTCCTTCTCAAGCCCTAACACTGTTTCGGGCGTTCCTCACTGGTTCTTCTCTGCCCAGCTTTGGAGGAGGTAATTAATGATCAACCAAGGTCATCAATCAAATTAGAAGTTCAAAAGAGTTAGTGTGGATATTGATTTTTGCCAATCCCAACAACGTTTATTGGATTATTATCCTAAATAACTTGTCGCCCATTTTATTTAATAATGCTAACTGCAGGGATTCGTCCGTGAGTGATTTAAGAGACGAGGGTTTGAAACCGGGATGTGATTGTTATGATTTTGGCCAGATTTGTATCATTTATAAACACTCTCTTTGTGTCAAATTAATAGCTCCATTTAGCTTTAAAAAAAAAAAAACTAAAATTAGTCTATTTTATAAAATTAAATGGAACTATTAATGTGAGACAGGGAGTATAAACTTTTTATTAATGAGGACTGATTTATCCTAGCATGATTATAACTTGCAAGGCTGGAAAAATACACAATTTCCTCCTTTGGCAACACTAGGTTGACTCATTTCATACCTTCTCAATTCAAATTCCCCTATGCGTAGCACCATTAATGCCAAATCTTCTACAATTGACGGTTGCACAGTACTTTATGAACATCCTCACCAAGCTTTAAGGGTGTTGAAAGGAAGTTAATATTTCTACTTCACTTTTTATATACTAAAAGCCTATTATAAGGGTGTTAGAAAGGAAAATATTTCTACTTCATTTTCTTTACACCAAAAACTTATTATAGCGAGTTATGCCCGACAACATGGAGATTTATTTTTTTTAATCTAATCAAAAGTTGGAATGAGTTTTTGGCTTAGAAAAAGTAGAAAATAAATATCATTTTTCTGGTTGAAAAACACGCATTAAGCTTGCCTATGAGCTCTTGAAAATGAGTAGAGGATAAAGCCTTAGTGAAGAAATCAACAGCTAAAGAGTCGCCTGGCATATGATAAACTCAAACAATGCCATGAGCGATAATATCATGAATAAAGTGCGCATCAATCTCGACATGTTTGCTCCCGTGATGAGAAATTGGTTGTAAAACTAGAGGTGAAACAGGTCGAATATGTAGAAAGCGAATAACATAAAGAAACCATAGTTCTTTGGCAGTTAGTATGGCTTGGGCGTACTAGTCGACCTCTATTTTAGACCGAGAAACAACATGCAGTTTCTTCATCAGTCTAAGAAAGAAGGTTGGGCTTAAGATATACTACAAAACCACATAATCAGAATATCCCTTGAGGAAGAGGTGTGCACACATATAGAAACGAAGTCAGAATTATAATGAAGCCTTCACATTAGACAAAATCTGTTTTGCAACAAGAATATGAAGAGTGCGGGGGCTCTGTATAAACCGACATGCTTGATTCATAGTATAGGCAATCCGGATGGATCATTGTGAGATATTTGAGGAGGCAACAAGTTAACGATAGCCAGACACATCGTTTAGGATCTGAAGCATTGTCTATTCAAGTGAGAGTTAGGGGAAAGAGGGGTCTTCATGGTTTTGGAGTTGGTGAGATCCAATCCATCAAGCAATTCCTTTTGCATTCTGTGTGTGACGAAGTGTAAGGGAATATCAAGAGCGATGAACTTGCATGCCAAAGGAAAAAACTGGAAGATGCTGAGGCCCTTTCAATCAAATTGAGAGGAAATCCGACATGGAGAGCGTCAATAAACGACTTGTTGCTGCTAGTAATGACAATGTATTTGACATAAACAAGGACCAAAGTAATACTACCAATAGCATGAGTCACAAACAATGAGACATCATATACACAATTAGAGAACCCTAGATGGTGGAGACTCTTGGGAGGCTTTAATCCAGAAATAGCCTTGTTTAATTTGCAAGCCTAATGTGGTCGTAGAGGATCCTGAAAACCAGGTGGCTAGGAAACAAAATTGGAGTAAAAAATCTCACCTTGGATGAGAGCATTTTTCACATTTGGTGTGAATCCCAATCAAAAGTGATAACCCGTGAGAGAATAAGTTGAATAGTCCTGGATTTCACTACCGGAGGTCCAGACTAAAAGTTAAAGAGTAATATCATCCTGTTGTTGTGTATATTCTTTTGCAAATAATTGAGTTTTATAATGTTCAATGCTATTGTTTGCATCAAGCTTGAGACCCACTTGCACCCAATGATATTATGTGACGTGGAAGACCGAACTAAGGACTTGTTTTCAAGAATAATTTACAAAAATAGCCTTATAATATAGTATAATACAAGGAATGCTACAAATTTCATATTAATCTTAAAAATTGCCCTGCACACATGTGAGACCCCACACATGGCAAGAAATGTCAGATGTACACCTTCCCTATTTTCTTCCATTTCACTCCACTAACATACTATTTTCCCTTTGCCACAAGCGGTGGTTCAAGCTCCGCTAAAACCTCTGCCTCCTCCTCCACTATCTCTTCCCCTTCCCCTCCAACTCCACCACCACCACCACCACTGCCTCCTCCCCCTCCTCAGTTTCCTCGTCTTTCTCCCCCTCCTCTATCTTCCTCTTCTTTTATCTCTTGTTCTAATTTTTGGAATCCAATGAGACCTACCACAAGCCAGCAAACAAAGCCATTATTTTTTTCAACAAGCTCAAATATTAAAAAATAAGCCCATAAATATATTTCAACTACTCAAAACCAAGAGTAAGTTTTATTTTATCTTGATTTTAAGCTTATTCCAACATCGAATAAACCTCGTATTTCCATAAATGATGCTCACAATAATTGGCAATTGATGGTTGATAGTTGACAGATGAATTTATTATAATAAAGGGGTAGTAAGGTAATATTTTGGTGGTAGTATCCCCCTCAATATTTACATTGAACCATCTCAACAAACAAAATAGATAAAGAGAAAAATAAAGAAGATTTTAAACATACAATTGTTAATTGTCGATTGTGAACTTCCGATTGTCAGTTATCACGTATCAATAAAAGGGGTCACCAACATCAGAGAAGAAGGATGTCACCAGTGCCAGAGAAGAAGGAGGTATTCGGTTTTGGGGAAAAGATAAGTCACCGATGACAAACTCCATATCATTTCACAGAGATAGGTCATTGGTGATGAAGTCCATATCATCTAGCATTGGAGACCTCCTTCCATAGTCACCTCCTTCTTCTTCAGTGCCAGTGGCCTACAAATATGTGACAATTAATAGTCGACAGTGTCACATGTTGATATTTGATGGTTGATAGTCATGTATTTAAAATTTATTTTATTTTTCTGTTTATCTATATGATTTGTTGAGACGGTTCAATGTATATATTAAGGGAGCCATTGCCACTCATAATATTGTCTTACTACCCCTTTACTACAATAAATAAGCATATTGACTATCGACTTCCACTTATTATGAATATCATTTATGGAAGTACGAGGTTTGTTCAGGATTGGAAAAAGCTCAAAATAAAGTTAAAATAAAACCCATTATTGGTTTTGAATTGCATGACATGTTTTGGGTCCATTTTTAAATATTTGAGCTTGTAGGAAAAAAATTAAATGGCTCCATTGGCTTGTTTATGGCTGGTCACGTCAAAAGAATGAAGAGGAGATGGAGATAGAATAGGAGGAGGAAGAGATGGAGTTGGATGGATAGGAGGAGGGGAGGAAGAAGAGGAGGTGGTGGTCACAGGATGGGGAGGAGGAGGAGATGGTGGTGGAGGAGGGGAGCTAGATGAAACAAAGCCAATGGAAGAGGTAGAGGCAAAGGGAACAAAGCTAGTGGTTGAAGCAGAGGTGACAGAACCATAGCCAAGGGGGTGGCACTAAAGCTACAACTCCTAGATCTTTCATAAAAGTAAAATAATATTGTTTCTTAAAATTGAAGCTGCGACATTTGGTCACCTTTGATTCCCCCTTTAACATATTGAAGGCAGTTAAAACTTCATACAAAACCCCATCAACACATGTTGATGAGCTTGAAGGTGTGTTCCCAACCCTATGTCAATAGTTCATCTTTGCCCTTAAATGAATTCATTTCCCTTTGATTATGCATATGAAACTCACTTATAATAGTTTCATCATCTTGTATTCTTGCTTTCACCCTTAATTTGCATTCTAGCAAGGTTCGACAAGTCCCTCAACATACTTAGACACCATTGACCTTCAACCTCCTCGACAACTCAAAGTTACACACAATTCATTTTTAGGGAAATTTTCTTGCCCCACGTAACTCTTTTCTCTTCCTAACCACCTCCCTCGTTTAAACTCTTAAAGCACCTCTCTGGCCCTGTATATTATAACATGGTCTATTACAATATGTAAAACATGAAGGCTTCACCTTTTATTTTTAAATCATGTACCTTCTCATTAAAACTTCATTTTTTACTTAACATAATTTTAACAATATAAGGACTAGGGATTATTGATAGGCAGTAATCCTATCTCTTTGATCTCATTATCCTCTTCCCACAACATTTCCTTCACCAACTTATTCTCTCCTCTTAATAGAAGTCAAATCCACCAAAATCTGCCTATCAAAAGATATGGATGTTGCCAAATGTTTAGGGTTTCAATTTTCGTTGTGGAGGAGCTAATATAGGAGGAGGAAATTCATTATACATAGTAAAGTATATTTTATGTTGGTTTAGTATTTGTCAATAGGCTACTGCATGACCTTTGATGCGTCAAATTGTTTCAACCTAGATAGGATATCGAAAAGTTGAAGTGTCCATTATATATCACATTTTTTTCTTCTAAACTTCCAAAATTTTCTAAAAAATATACAAAATAGTTTAAAGGGTTTTAGATATTCTAGGTGTCACAAAAACATGTCTAAATTAAATAATGTTCACTTTCTTCCTATCTTTTGTTTATCCATCTCTTACCACAACAAATGTAAATGCCCTAAAAATTGAGAATCATATTTTCAATGTGCCCTCATGATCCTCACCAAGTTCAACTCCAAAAAAGAGTACATTTTCATTGTTGAAGCCTTAAAATCAAGGCGCCAACACAATACTCGAGGGTATATGACATGAGGATGAATGAAGTACCCATAAGTTAATATTTTATGTTCTTGTAAATTTATTAGTAAGTACTTATATATTATGGATAATACTTTCTCGATACTAAAATAAGCCTCACATTCGAAGAAAAAAATCCTAAAATAAGTGTCTCATTTGCTAAGTTTTCAACCAATTTTTCATTTTTTTTATCAATTTTTGAGTATATTTTTCTTAAAATACCTTCTATTGGCCTTTTTATGTGTTAATAGAGAAAGCTCAATTTTGGAAAGAGTTTCTTGGTTTTTGAGTAATATCAAATGAAATAGAATTTTTCAAAATAGGACACTTAGTTCAAGACAAAGGGAGTATAACATAATTTTATTATATAAGTACACATTATGTTAATGTAGGCATTTGTTATATTGTAATTGAATAGTAAAAATGTGAGTTTAATATCTTTCTAATTAGAGGATTACCACAATGCTTCTAGCCCAAATATCTTGTAAAGTTAAAAGACTACAAGATATGACCTCAATTTGTGTAAAAATAACCCAACGGAATTCATCAAGCATATAACAACAATCAATACAATTATTTTTACTTGGAAATTCAAATTTGGAAAAAATCATGGTCAACCGGTCACTTTAGTTAAATCAATGCACTATGAAATAAGAGCTTAAAAGACTCAAACTACAAACCTTTAATCAAACTAGAAGTCCTTTCTTTAGTTGAATTGTGGGCCACCAAGACACTTATTTGATCTTCTTCTGCTTCAATAGCACTTAACACTTCACTAATCAAAGCCCTCTTCGATTATGTTGTTGAAACTTATTTCAGATCCTTTTATGAACAAGCCTCCTCAACAACTTGTGTTGAATTTGTAATGTGTCTTTAATACCTCTTCTTTAATTCATAAAGTATTTATGAAATAAGGCACCAACCTTTCAATATTTTTCTCTCAAGTTTGCATGGTGAATTATTGAAGAAGCTTAGGCATAAAGATAATTTTTTCTCTCTAGAATATTGCTTCTCCCCTTTCAAATTCATCACAATAAAGCCATTAAATAGTTTTGAAAGTCGCTAGAGTTTCAATATTCTAATAGAAAAGAAAATGAGTCCGGATTGACTTAAACTAGACAACTAAGCACAAATTGATCGATCGTGCACGGGGCGACTAATCGTTCCCTGTTTTGTTCAAATTTAGACACTCAATTGATCGATCTATTAAACCAACGATCAATCATTTAAGTTACTATAATAAATGAATTAGACAACTGACTGATCAATTCTTACAATAGACCATTTATAAGTCAACTATCAAAGTCCCAAAAATATTTTACCATCGATCAATCTATTCTCGAAGATGATCAATCGCTTTTGAACAATAATCTTAAAAATTATGTGATATTATGTGATGTGGCAGACCGAACCAAGGACTTAATTTTAAGAATAATTTACAAAAATAGCCTTATAACATAGTATAATACAAGGAATGCCACAAATTTCATATTAATCTTAAAAATTGCCCTGCACACATGTGAGACCCCCCACAAGAAATGTTAGATGTACACCTCTCATATTTTCTTCCATTTCACTCCACTAACATATTATTTTACCTTTGCCACAAGCTTCGGTTCAAGCTCTGATGTAGCCTCCGCCTTTGCCTCCTCCTCCACTATCTCTTCCCCCTCCCCTCCTACACCTCCACCTCCACTGCCTCCTCCCCCTCCTCAGTTTTCTCCTCTTTCTTCCCCCTCCTCTTTATTCGCCTCCTATTCTAAATCCCGAAATCCAATGAGACTGACCACAAACCAGCCTATAAAGCCATTATTTTTTTTTCAACAAGCTCAAATATTAAAAAATAAACCCATAAATATATTTCAACTATTCAAAAAAAGAGTAAGTCTTATTTTATCTAGATTTTAAGCTTATTCCAACATCGAATAAACCTCGTATTTCCATAAATGGTGCTCACAATAATTGGCAATTGATGGTTGATAGTCGATAGACTGATTTATTATAATAAAGGGGTAGTAAGGTAATATTTTGGTGGTATCTCCCTCAATATTTACATTGAACCATCTCAACAAACAAAATAGACAAAGAGAAAAATAAAGAAGATTTTAAACATGCAATTTTAATTATCGACTGTCAACTTCCGATTGTTACTTGTCACGCGTGTATCAATAAAAGGGGTCACCGGCATCAGAGAAGAAGGATGTCGCCAATGCTAGAGAAGGAGGTCTTCGGTTCTGGGGAAGAGATAAGTCACCGATGACAAACTCCATATCATTTGATAAAGAGATAGGTCATTGGTGATGAAGTCCATATCATCTGGCATTGGAGACCTCCTTCCATAGTAACCTCTTTCTTCTTTGGTGCCAGTGGCCTATAAATATGTGACAATTAATAGTCGACAGTGTCACATATTGATAGTTGATGGTTGATGGTCATGTGTTTAAAATCTATTTTTTGTTTTGTTTATGCATATGATTTGTTGAAATGGTTCAATGTATATATTAAGGGAGACATTGCCACTCGTAATATTGTCTTACTACTCCTTTACTACAATAAATATGCCCATTGACTATCGACTTCCACTTATTATGAATGTCATTTATGGAAGCACAAGGTTTGTTCGGCATTGGAAAAAGCTCAAAATCAAGTTAAAATAAAACTCATTCTTGGCTTTGAGTTGCATAACATGTTTTGGGTTCATTTGAGCTTGTAGAAAAAAAATTAAATGGCTCCATTGGCTTGTTTGTGGCTGGTCATGTCAGGTTCTAGGAATAATGAAGAGGAGGAGATGGAGAAGGAGGAGGAGGGGAGGAAGAAGAGGAGGTGGTGGTCACAGGATGGGGAGGAGGAGGAGATGGTGGTGGAGGTGGGAAGGTAGATGACGCAGAGCCAATGCAGAGGTAGAGGCGGAAGTAATGGAGCTAGTGGCCGAAGCAGAGGTGATAGAGCCATGGCCAAGGCAGTGGCACTAGAGCTACCACCTACCGCTCCAAGATCTTTCATAAAAATAAAATAATATTGTTTCTTAAAATTGAAGCCGTGACATTTGGTCACCTTCGATTCCCCCTTTAACAGATTGAAGGCAGTTAAAACTTCATACAAAATGCCATCAACACATGTTGATGGGCTTGAAGGTGTCTTCCCAACCCATCTTTGCCTTAAATGAATTCCTTTCCCTTTGATTATCATTCAGAAACTCACTTATAACAGTTTTATAATCTTGTATTCTTGCTTTCACCCTTAATTAGCATTCTAGCAAGGTTTGACAAGTCCCTCAACATGCTTCGGCACCATTGACCTTAAACCTCCTCGACAACTCAAAGTTACACACAATTCATTTTTAGGGAAATTTTCTTGCCCCAAGGAACTCTTTTCTCTTTCCAACCACCTCCCTTATTTAAACTCTTAAAGCACCTTCCTGGCCTTGTATATTATAACATGGTCAATTAAAATATGTAAAACATGAAGGCTTCACCCACTACAACAAATTACCATATTAGCGACGCAAATAAGCATCGCTAATAGTACCATATGCGTCGCTAATATGTATTAGCGATGCATAAAAAACGTCGCTAAATATGTCGATCAAAGTATAGTCGTTACTGCTTCTTAGCGACGCTTACAATAAGCGTCGCTAATAGTTATTATTAGCGACGCATATTTAGCGTCTCTAATACTATACTATTAGCGACGCTTATCACTTAGCGTCGCTAATAATTATTTATTAACGACGCTTAATTTACATCGCTAATTATAAAAAAATAAAAATAAATTTCTGAAAAATGAAATAAAAAACTATTTTTCTATTAGCGACGCTTAAAAAAGTGTCGCTAATAATAACAAAATTTTAAAATAATAAATAAAATAGTAAAAATAAATTTCCAAAAAAACAAAATAAAAAATTTATTTTTATATTAGCGACGCTTTTGTAAGCGTTGCTATTATGAATTAAAAATAAAAAAATAAAAATGAAAAAACCATTAGCGACGCTTAAGAAAGCGTCGCTAATGACTTAATAAATTAATAAAAAAAACCCGCTGGCGGCATAAAGCCACCGACGGGGGATCGGAATCTAGTTGGCCCAACCGGAGGAGTGGGGGTGGTAGAACAGGGAGGGGGTCCGGGGGGGGGGGGGCCGTCCGGAGAGGTGGGGAACGAGAGGGGGAGCGGGAAACCGGTCCAAACCCCCTTCTCCGGCAAGGGCATTGAAAGGCGGGGGGGGGGGGGTAAGGGAGAAATGTAGGGGTGATGAAGGGAGATGGGGAGGAATGGGTGGGGTGCCGGAATCCAGCAGGGAAACCGGATTCCGGCAGCCCTCCTTCGGAAGGGGAAGGGAGGAGGGCGGGAGAACCGGGGAGAGGGGGACGAGGGGAGGGGAAGGGAAGGGAAGGGGGACTGGGGAGGAGGGGAAGGGAGGAGGGCAGAGGCGGAGCCGTCGCGGCGGTGGCCGAGAACTGACGGTGACGGCGGGGGTAGGGCTCGAGGAAGGGAGGAGGGCAAGAGGAGGGGAAGGGAAGGGGGAACAGGGATGGGGGGCAGGGGGGGGAGGGAGGAGTGCGGAGGGCAGATGCGGAGCGGGGACGACAACTGCGGAGGCGGAGCTGGGATGAAGGCGGCCGGCCCGGCGGAGACGGGATGGGGGAGCGGCGGAGACGGAATGGGAAGGAGGGGCAGGGGCGGAGGGTGAAGCAAGGGCGGAGGGGGAGCTGGGACGAAGGCGGCCAGCCCGGCGGAGACGGTATGGAGGCGCATCGGAGGCGGAGCGGCTTCTGTGAAGGCCGAACGGAGGAGGGGCGGGGGCGGAGGGGCAAGGGAGGACGGCGGCGGCTGGTGCAGCAATGGACTGGTGGACTGAAAATGGATATGGGGGGAGACGAAATTTATACTGCGCGGGCGATTTCACCCGCGCGGTTTTCCACTTCGCCCGCACAGACGAAATTTTGCCCGTGCGAACGAAATTTTGCCCGTGCAGGCATAAAAAAAATTGCCGCGCACTTGCAGAAAATTTTCCTGCCCATGGACAATGTTAGCGACGCTTTATAAAGCGTCGCTAAAATAATATTTCTTGCGACGTTCACAATTAAACATCGCAACTGTAAGCACTATTTACGACGTTTTCGAATATACATCGCAAATAATATAATATTTGCGACGATACACCCAAACGTTGCAAATAATTTTTATAAATTAAAATATTTATTACTCTATTTTTCTCTCTCCCCACCCTCTCTCTATCCCCCCTCTCTCTCCTCTCCCTCTCTCTTCTCCTCTATCCGCTCTCTCTCTCTTCTCTCGCCTCTCTCTCTCTCTCTCTCCTCTCCCTCTCTCTCTCTTCTCTCCCCTCTCTCTCTCCTCTCCCTCTCCCTCTCCCTCTCTTCTCTCTCTCTCTCTCTATCCCCTCTCCTCTCTCTCTCCCTTCCCCATCCTCTCTCCCTTGTCTCTCTCTCTTCCCTATTCTCTCTCCTCTCTTTGTCTTCCCTCCACTCTCCTCTCTCTCCCTTGCATCTCTCCTCGCTCTCTCTCTCCTCCCTCAATCTCTCTCCCCTCTCCTCCCTCTCTCTCCTCGTCTCCCCTTCTCTCTCTACTCTTACTCTCTCCTCCCTCCCCTCTCTCTTCTCTCTCTCCTCCCTCTCTCCTCCCTCTCTCCCCCTCTTTCACTCTCCCCCTCTCTCTCTCCCTAACCCCTCTTTCTCTCTCCCCCCTCTCTCTCCCACTGTCTCTCCGTATCTCCTCTCTCTCTCTCTCCTCCCTCTCTCCTCTCTCTCTCCCACTGTCTCTCCGTATCTCCTCTCTCTCTCTCTCTCTCTCCTCTCTCTCCTTTCTCTCTCCCTCTCCTCTCTTTCCCTCCCTCTCTCTCTCTATCCCCTCTCTCCTCTAATTTCAATTTTTATAATTTTTTATTTTTAAAAATTAATTTTGAAAATAAACAAATAAAAAAAGTAAATACTAATAGCGACGTATAGTGATATACGTCGCTATTAGTACAGGTATTCGCGACGTATATATTTATATGTCGCTAATACACCTACTAATAGCGACATATATTTCTATCCGTCGCTATTAGTATTTTTATTTTATTAATTTTTTTTATTTTTTAAAAAAAATAAAAAATGAATAAAAAATTTTAAAAAATCAAAATAAATTTCCTCTCACCCTCCCTCTCTTCCCTCCCCTATCCCCTCTCTCTTCCCTCCCCTATACTAATAGCGACGGGGCGGAAGGCGGCAGGGCGGAGTGGTTGGGCGGCGGCGGAGGCCGACGGGGCAGTACCTGCGGAGGGGGGAGGAGGGGTCGAAAGAAGGGCGACCGGGAGGGGGACAGAGGCAGAGGACGGTGGGCAAAGGCTGAGGGGGGCGATGGCACGGCAGTGTGGAGGAGACTACGGAGCGGCAGCGCAGCGATGTGGTGGTGGGCAGCGGGAGATGGGCGAAGGGTGAAATGCGAAGGACGAGGCTTGGGGGGATTTTTACGGCGCGGGGAAATTTCGCCCGAGCGCGAAATTTCCCCTCGCAGGTATTTTTTGGGTTTTTTTTTAAAAACTTTAATTATTAGTGACGGTCACTAGGACCGTATGTCGCTAAATATAAACTTTTAGCGACGTTTACTCAAATCCGTCGCTAAAACAAATTTCTCTCTCTTCCCCCTCTCTCTAACCTCTCTCTCTGCCCTCTCTGTCCTCTCTCTCTCTACCCCCTCTCTCTAACCTTTCTCTCTGCCCTCTATCTCCTCTCTCTCTACCCTCTCTCTCTCTCCACCCTTTTTCTCTCCTCTCTCTGTCTTCCCTCCCCCCTCTCTCTTCAATTTTTTTTAATTTTTTTATTTTTTAGAATTAATTTTAAAAATAAAAAAATTTAATTTAAAATACTAATAGCGACGTATATTTGTATACGTCGCTATTAGTACATGTATTAGCGACGTATAATGATATACGTCGCTAATACGTGTACTAATAGCGACATATATTCCTATACGTCACTATTAGTATTTTATTTTAAATTAATTTTTTTTATTTTTTAAAAAATAATTAAATTTTTTTAAAAAAAATCCAACAATATAAAATCACTCTCTCTCCCCCCCTCCTCTCTCCCTCCTCTCCTCTCCTTTGGCTCTCTCCCTCTCCTCTCTTTCCCCCTCCTCTCTCTCCTCTCCTCTCCTCTCTCTCTTCCCTCCCCTCTCCTCTCCTCTCTCTCTCCCCTCCCCTCTCTCTCTCTTCCCTCCCCTCTCCTCTCTCTCTTCCCTCCCCCTCTCCTCTCTCTCTTCCCTCCCCTCTCCTCTCCTCTCCTCTCTCTCTCTCCACCCTCTCCCTCTTCCCTCTCCTCTCTCTCTTTCCTCCCCTCTCTCTCTCTTCCCTCCCCCTCTCTCTCCACCCTTTCTCTCTCCTCTATCTCTCTCCTCCCTCTCTCTCTCTCTCCACCCTCTCCCTCTCTCTCTCTTCCCTCTCCTATCTACCTACACACTATCTTTCCTCTAATTTTAAATTTTTAATATTTTTTATTTTTTAAAATTAATTTTTAAAATAAAAAATAATTAAATAAAAATACTAATAGCACCGTATAAATATATACGTCGCTATTAGTATTTTAATTTTAATTTTTTTATTTTTAAAAATAAAAAAATAATAAAATTTTAAAAAAATTAAAATAAAATTTTAATAAAAATAGGTAGTAGTAGCGACGTATATGCATATACATCGCTATTAGTTCTTATTTTTTATTTTTTTAAAAAATTGAGAATTATTAGCGACGCTTATATTTAAATGTCACTATTGTTGAAACTATTAGCGACGTGTGTAAGTATACGTCGTTAATAGTGGTTAAATTAATTTTAAAAAAAATTAAATATATATCTATTAGCGACGCTTATATAAGTGTCGCTAATAACGTAAGTATTAGCGACGCATAAATTCAAGCGTCGCTAATAGACTATTATTAGCGACGCTTAATATTATGCGTCGCTAATAGTTTTATTTTTTGCAACGGTTTGTTATATGTCGTTATTTGCATATATTAGCGATGCATAGTATTGCGACGCTTATATAAGCGTCGCTAATACCCAGTTTTGTTGTAGTGACCTTTTCTTTTTAAATCATGCACCATCTCATTAAAACTTCATCATTATTGACTTAACATGATTTTAACAATATAAGGACTAAGGGATTATTGATAGGCAGTAATCCTACCTCTTTGATCTCATTATCCTCTTCCCACAACATTTCCTTCACCAACTTATTCTCTCCTATTGATAGAAGTCAAATCCACCAAAACCTGCCTTCAAAAGATATGGACACTGCCAAATGGTTAGGGTTTCAATTTTCATTGTGGAGGGGCTAATATAGGAGGAGGAAATCCATTATACATAGTAAAGCATATTTTATGTTGGTTTAGTATTTTCCTAACCTTATATGCATCAAATTGTTTCAACCTAGATAGGATATCGAAAAGTTGAAGTGTCCATTATATATCACATTTTTTTCTTCTAAACTTCCAAAATTTTCTAAAAAATATACAAAATAGTTTAAAGGGTTTTAGATATTCTAGGGTGTCACAAAAACATGTCTAAATTAAATAATGTTCACTTTCTTCCTATCTTTCATTTATCCATCTCTTACCACTACAAATGTAAATGCCCAAAAAATAGAGAATCATATTTTCAATGTGCCCTCATGATCCTCACCAAGTTCAACTCCAAAAAAGAGTACATATCCATTGTTGAAGCCTTAAAATCAAGGCGCCAACACAACACTCGAGGGTATATGAGATGAGGATGAATGAAGTACCCATAAGTTAATATTTTGAATTCTTGTAAATTTATTAGTAAGTACTTATATATTATGGATAATACTTTCTTGACACTAAAATAAGCCTCACATTAGAAGGAAAAAAAAATCCTAAAATAAGTGTCTCATTTGCTAAGTTTTCAACCAAATTTTCATTTTTTATCAATTTTTGAGTTTATTTTTCTTAAAATACCTTCTATTGGCCTTTTTATGCGTCAATAGAGAAATCTCAATTTTGGAAAGAGTTTCTTGGTTTTTGAGTAATATCAAATGAATTAGATTTTTTCAAAATAGGACACTTATTTTAAGATAAAGGGAGTATAACATAATTTTATTATATAAGTACACGTTATGTTAATGTAGGCATTTGTTATATTGTAATTGAATAGTAAAAATGTGAGTTTAATATCCTTTTAATTAGAGGATTACCACAATGCCTCTAGCCTAAATACCTTGTAAAGTTAAAAGACTACAAGATATGGCCTCGATTTTTGCAAAACTAACACAACAGAATTAAACTACTACTAACACAAATTATTCTATCAAACATAAAACCACAAGCAATACAATAATTTTTACTTGGAAATTCAAATTGGGAAAAAACCACAGTCAACCAGTCATTTTAGCTAATTCAATGCACTATGGAATAAGAGCTTAAAAGACTCAAACTATCAACCTTTAACCAAAATAGAAGTCCTTTATTTAGTTGAATTGTGGGCCACCAAGACACCTATTTGATCTTCGTCTGCTTCAATAGCACTTAACACTTTACTAATCAAAGCCCTCTTCGATTATGTTGTTGAAGCTTATTTCAAATCCCTTTATGAACAAGCTTCCTCAACAACTTGTGTTGAATTTGTAATGTATCTTTAAAAACTTTTTTTTAATTCATAAATTATATATGAAATAAAGCAGCAACCTTTCATTATTTCTCTCTCAAGTTTGCAAGGTGAATTATTGAAGAAGTTTAGGCATAAAGATCATTTTTTCTCTCTCTAGAATATTGCTTCTCCCCTTTCAAAATCTTCACAATAAAGTCATTAAATAGTTTTCCAAGTCGCTAGAGTTTCAATATTTTAATAGAAAAGAAATTGAGTCTGGATTGACTTAAGCTAGACAACTAAGCACAAATTGATCGATCGTGCACGGGGTGACTGATCGTTCCCTGTTTTGTTCAAATTTAGACACTCAATTGATCGATCAATTAAACCAACAATCAATTATTCAAGTTACTATAATCGACGAATTAGACAACTGATTGATCCATTCTCACAACAGACCATTTACAGGTCAACTGTCAAAGTGCCAAAAATCTTTAAACATGATCAATCTATTCCTGAAGACGATCAATTGCTTTTGAACAATAATCTCTTTTTTTGTTTCTTTTTTGTTCAAAGCTCTTAAATATACTTACTACAAATTTTCTAAGACAAATTGGAGTATTTGTGCATGTCAGTGTGTATGCAATTTACCTTTGAGGCTTATCACTATGTTAAGTCTCCCTCCTTGAAAATTAGAACTTGTTAATTCCTTTTTTTCAAATTAATCAATTCGAAATCTAATTTTGACCACATCACTAATCTCTATCAGATTCCTAAGACTTACAACATACACCATTCGGAAATAGTTTTGTTTATCAAAATTAAGCAAATTATATGACATATACCCATATGTTATAAAAAAAATTGGTTTCTATTTAAAATTTTTTAAAAAACAAAACAAAGGCATTTATGATGGATTGGCCAAATTGTTAGATAAGGCTGATAATTAACATATTCATCTCTAAAATAATGGGAAAAGCCTTTTTGTGATCATTTGGTGAATTCTTAGTGAAAAGATTGATCAATAATTGTTTTGAGTTTAAAAAATAAAAAATATTTTTTTATAAAAAATAGAAAAAGGTTTTTGAGACAAATTTTTGCCATTTTTGTCACCAACAGATATACCTTTTACGATGATTTGACCAACTTTTTTCAAAAAGCCTGATCAGTGAAAAACTTGTTCAGATTTAAACAAATTTGCTCCTTTACGATAGTAGTTCCACAATTTGATATTCCCATTGCTAAAAAATACCAGGAAAGTGTTGGGGATATACATGAGAGGATTGACAGTGGGATATAGTGCTCTAAGAGGTTGGTAGCCCTACCACTTTTATTTGGATCCTTAGGGCTCCACATGCCTCCTTAACAAAATTAATATATTTAGTCATAATTGTGAATTGAAAACTAGACTGCTCCATATAAGGTGGCATAATAAAATTTCCAAACCATGTAGCAAAAAGGGAAAAAAGAAAATGTTTAAATTACAATGATGAGTGAAGGCAAGAGTAATGAATTGACCTCAGTTTTCTATTTCAAATGCCAGATCAATCTCCGAATTGGTAAAATGGATACATTAGCTTCTACTCGACAAAGAGGGGAATTATTAAACAATTCTAATAATTAGGATTCATGGCCACCATTTGTTGAAATAGGTACATAATTACGTATGATGATATTGGCACTCAATGTTTGACTTGAATTTGGCTTGAGACTTGAATTTGGTTTGAGAAGTGTGGTTACATCATGGAGCATTTTCTTATTTGTTTGGGACTCTTATGTTTGAACCGGTGGACTGCAAATGCAAGATGGGTCACATGCTTTAGATATGAAAAAGTGATTTTTTTTGTCTTTTGTGAGAGAAGAGAGAAAACATAAAAGGTTTTTGTTTTGCTCTTGTATTGTTATTTTCTTGAGTATTTTCACTATAGCTTTGAGATTACTTGTACTCCTATTGTATGCTTTGGAAGAGAGTGTTGGCAAGTGTTTTGGAGCTTTGCTCTTAGGTAGGTTTTTGTAACTTTCTCTTAAATTATAGTGAAATTTATTTGGTGACGTAGGTGATTGGCCAAACCAAGTTAAACATGTGTTTTATAGTGTTTGCTTGATTGGGCCTAAACTTAGATAATAATTGATCTTTACATCATCACTCGCCTAGGTTGAGGATAATGACTTATTATTTTTAACTTGATTTTGGACTCACTATTTGTATTGTAATTCCCAACAAGTGGACTCGTATGTGGAAACTAGAAAGGGAAGGTCATATTTCTGATATTTGATTTGATCACTTGGTTATTTTGAATTTGTTTGTTTGTGGGATTGAGCCATTTGGTGAGATATGCCGGTGATATATATGCATTCTCCAATGTCAAGATGTCAGAATCCAAGGCGACTATGTTATCTTCTAGATCATATAATACCAAGTTTGAGGTATACAAATTTAATGGGAAGAACAACTTCGGCATGTGCCAATACAAGGTTATGGATGTGCTGATCCATCAGGACTTATACATTGTATTTGGAGTCAAACCTAAAGATTTACATGATGTGGATTGGGATGAATAAATCGGAAGGTGTGTGGCACAATCATATTGTGTCTTGCTAAAGATATGAAGTATTTTGTTATGAAGGAGACAATTGCAACCATACTTTAGTAGAAATTAGAAGACAAGTGATGAACAAAAGTTTTGAGAATTGACTCTATTTGAAGAAGAAACCCTATCACTTCAAGTATCAAGAAAGTACTTCTATGTATGATCATCTTATTGAGTTTAATAAACTCTTGTCTCATTTATTGAACTAGAAGTAGAGATATCTGAAGAGGATAAATTTTTTTGTTATTGAACTTATTGCCTAAAAGTTATGATCACTTGTCTACTACCTTGATTCATAATAAAAAGAAATTTAAGTATGAGGAGGTATCTAGTTCTTTGATCAACAATAAGCACATGTTGAAAGATAAGTAGAAGAACAAAGATACATCCAATGGTGCAACCTTGTTTGTCAATGGGAAATCTCAAAAGAAGAAGACCCTAAAGGATGAGTATTCCAATTATCATAAGAAGGGGCACTAGAAGAATAATTGTCCTGAGTTGAATCCTAAGGATAAGACTCAAGTGCTAGTTTTGCACATTCTTAAGTTGATGATGATGGAGATCTTGTTTTACTTGGTTTATCATTAGCTTTCAAGAGTTGGACAATGGTATGGTCTTTATGGGTAATGATATGACAATGGTACTCACATCTGCTTAGACTTGCTTGATTTGTATTAGAGTTGAGCACCTTTGGGTACATCTTGGAGCTTTTGGACTTATTTGGTTTAGCTTGAGGTATTTTAGGCTAAGGTGGAGATCAACTTGGTTGTTGCTAGTTCATTGTTTTAGTGGCATGAAAATCTTATCAAGGTGGAGATGTATTACATTTAAGTGGAGACATTTATAAGTTCTTCTTTTAGATATCATGGAAAATTCAAGTCAAGGTGGAAATTGTTGAAATATGTACATTATGTGTAAATATGTGTGATGTTAAAGTCCAAGTTTGACGTGAATTTGTTTTGAGAAGTTTCGTTATGTCACGGAGCAATTTCTTATTTGTTTGGGATGAAAAAGTTTTTTTTTGAGTCAATTGTGAGAGGAGAGAGAAAACATAAGAGTTTTTTTCCTTTTGCTTTTACATTGTTAGGTTCTTTAGTATTTTTACTATAGCTTTGAGATTACTTGTACTCCCCTTGTATGCTTTAGAAGAGGGGGTTAGCAAGTGATTTGGGGGTTTGCTCATAGGTAACTTTTTATAACTTTCACTTTAATTATAGTGGAATTTACTTGGTGACATAGGTGATTGGTCAAACCAAGTTAAACTTATGTGTTTTATAATGTTTGCTTGATTGGGCCTAAATTTATATAATGCTTGATCTTCACATCATCACTCGCCTAGGTTGATAGTGACTTGTTGTTTTCAACTTCATTTTTGAGTTACTATTTGTGTTATAATTCTCAACACCATCTTTTGATGATAGTAACTTAGCTTCGTATATTCTAACCAATCCTCTTCCAAAGTTTTCTATGAAAAAAGACAAAGAGCAATTGCATTGCAACTTTAAGAGTTCAAATGAGAAACTTTATTCATATATACTCCTATCCCATAGTAAGTATCCACGAATTAATTTTATTTTATTTTTAAAAACCAAATGGACATATTATGGGAGAGAGGTATTACATGTTTTTATAAAAGTTGATAAAAATTTACATTTCTAAATTTCGAAATTTAAGCATCTCCAAAGCCGCAATAACGTTTTTGAGTCTATTAGAACGCCAAACACTCTCATTCTGAGTGTGAGAGAGAGAGAGAGAGAGAGAGTCTGCTCATAAAGTCCAGCTTCTCAAACACAGTGAATCGGAAGTCCGGCTATACATATATCTGTGAACAGTAAAGTAAATTTCCTTTCCTGGCTAGTTGAGTGGAGTCCTCAAGCCTAGATGCTCCTGCTTTGTATTCTACACTCTGTATTCTCTCTTTGTGCATGACAGAATATTTAGTTATTTACCTATCAAGAGAGAGAAATGGTAAATGGATTCTCTTATATGAACATGATGACATGGATCTTCAAAGGGAGACAAAAATTCTATTAAGCATTATGTTTTTTCCTTTACATCCATAAATGTTATATCACACGCAGTGACCATAAACTCATAACTTGTAATGAAAATTTCGAAAACTAATCATTTTACATGAATATAAAATCACGAGATCAAGAAGGTCATTCAGTCCAGACATTCCAACAGCATCTAATTATGTAAGTTGAATTTTGCGAGGACCCTTATTTCGTGAATTCCAACGTGCAGATCTAAGCAAATTTTAGCAAAGCGGACTCAATTATTGCCCATACCTCACTTGGGGCTGTGTATATATGGTCAAGGATGGCCCCCACACGCCCATTCTTTTCGGACATTGCCGAGCCTTTTGTCTAAACAAATGCTACTAGTCATCATAACAGTCCATCAAAAGGTTAAGTAAAATCCCCTTTAGTTGAGAAGCACATTCTCTTGTGAAAGCAATTTCCCACTTTCTAGCTAGCAAAGCCTCACCCACCGCCTAGTGCACTTATATATTTGCATCCCCAAAAGAGTCCTATAAAGATGAGGGATCCAAGGAAGAGCTCGAGTGAATTATGTGGTCTTGTATATTGAGAAGGGCTAAGTCTCATTTTTGTTAAAATAGGAGGTGGCAAACTCTTCATCCTAAATTAAAATGGTGTTAGTTCTTCGTAACCTTTGATATGTAGAAGACTCTATGTAGAACCCACATTTCTAATATACGGTCGTGATCGACCGTAGATATATATAGACAGTGGATATCTACGACCTTGTTAAGATGGGCAGGGTAAAGGGGTGGTGAATATATATAAAACCACATAGAGAGTCCAATGCTCCATTGCTTTTAGCTAGCTAGCATAACAGATGTTTTGCACCGACATGGAGCACAGCCAAGGCACGAAGCCTCTAAGAGGATATAGCACCTCAATATGGCTACCTGCCTACGTAATGCTGGTGGGAATTTGCACATCAAGCTTCTCCATAGCCGATGATGCTGTTGATGTAGTACCATCGACCGGTCTGCTTTGTGTCAGTGCCTGTGCAACATGCCCGGTTGTCTGTTCGTCTTCCTCGCCGCCTCCGCCGTACACAAACACCGAGTACTCGCAGAGCCCTCCTGCTTCAGTGGTGCTGGAGGCTCCACCACCACCGACTACATCTTACTACTCCTGGGCACCTCCGGCCTCTTTCATCCTCCCACCACCTTCAGCTGCCAACGACAACCAGAAGGAACCCTCTATATCGTCACCACCATCTATGGAGACCCGCGGAGGGTACTCCTATCCTTATTACTACTTCTATGCCTCCCAGGCACCTGCTAGACTGCTGCTTTTCTTCTCATCCTTGACTGTGTCGGCTCTGTCATTCTTCTTATGTCTTTGGCTGTAGCATGTTATGTAAGCGCGGTAAGTGATCAGCATGCAGCCTCAGGAGTCCTGAGAGTGGAGTAATTGCTGTATACTTTAGGATTTCTCAAGGTGAACTCGATGAATTGTGTAAATGAAACTTGGGGAAAGAGTTAACTTCAATAATTTGGTTGGATGAACTTCTCAGAAATATATATGCTGTCAATGGTTAAATCTTATTAATTTGAAGATATCATGACTTGATGAAATCAGTTTCATATAAGCTAGTAAATTTAGTACATCAGCGGTGGGCACACCTTAGTTGGCATTATTTTGAAGTTCTTAGTTAATGCTCCATTTATTTATTAGGAGAGAGAGAAACCACGGCATATTTTGGGAATGAAGTACCTCACAAGACCCTAGAAAATATTAAGCGCAAATAGGGCACCAACTTGGTATGCCTAACATCTCTTAGAACGTGCTATATCAAACATGTTTATTTTTACGGATTCAATCATCTTCATTGGTAACATGTTTATTTTTACAAATTCAATGGAAAAAAGCATGATTGCATCATTTTACGATTGATATTAAACTATTTAAACATGCTATGTAAGTACCCTATCGATACTTAATATTTTCTCCTGCTGGTCAACTATGTAAATCTAAAGTTAGCATCTATATGTGCTCATTGCAAGATAATTAAATTTCCCCAAAATTTGAGTCATTAGGAAAAAATCTCATTTATTCTATATTTCAACCCTCCTCCTCATGTGTAAATATTTATCAAGCATAATATATAAAATAAAATAGGGGCATAAATGCTTCCAACAAGACTAAAACCCGTAATAGAAAACAAAATTCTTATTAATTTATTTCAGTACTCATCATGTCACTCATTTAACTAAAATTTTAGATGAATTTTCCTTCATGTTGCGTGGTCCATGGGAGCCAACTAGATCAACTCTAAGGTATTCCAGAACTCTCCCATTTAAGTCCTTTCAAATTCAACTTTGACGTTTCTGTCCACAGACCCTTGAATAGGTTGAGGGACACGTCGACAGACCACAGTCCATCTTGTATTTAGCCAAACTTGCCCCTCTTTAAAGTTCAATCTTCTCAAATTTTCCCAACCAACTTCTATTAAGTATTTCTAAGGGTTTTATATCATCAATACACACCCAACATCTATTTAGCTTCCACATGCCAAATCTTTTAAAACCCAAGATTTATCCAAATTTGGTGCAGTAATCTAGTCAATCATTGTCATTCATGAGTTTTGCCCAATTCAAGGAACTTAAATGTCATGCCCCCAAAATTTTAAAACAACAATTCTATTTTCTTTCAAGAAAATTCATGCAGCAGACAAATCATGAGAAATAAAGGTTTTTAGTATTTGAGAAATCATGACATAATTAGAACATTGGAGACATGACTATACATTTGTCCAACACTTTTCAGGTAAGGATATCATACAAATATATAGATCTAATATCTAAATTAAAATTAAAGATTCACATGACCACAATGTTGGGCCTTTGTCTATCATTACATAATTCATCTACAAAGTCATAATAAATTGACATTGTCATGTGCCTACACTAACATTCTTAAGAAAGATAAATAGAGTCCATCCCAAATTTTCCCAAATTTGTAAATTCTTCTCACTTGCAAAACAAATAACCTTCACCACAAAAGATTTTGAGTATATCGAATATACTCAATGGGATAAACTTATATATAAAATTATTATATTAAACATACAACAAAATATTATTAGACATAATGAGTACCTTCATTATTTGATATGTGAGTAAATCTTGATTGACCCCTAATTCTTATGGGTCATAATAACATATTCTAAAAGTTGTGGTAACATCAATGAGTTTTCTTCAACTCCTCAAAATATATACTACTCCACAAAGAGCGCACACCTTCAATCTCTTACTAAAGATTATTGCTCTTTCCATCTACGCTATGAACCTAAGACCTATGAAGACTCATAGACCCAAGTGGTCAAGTATCATGGCCTGCCATGAATATTAAGACCCCACTTTTGTGTTGTGCACAAAAAGTATAAACTCATTTAAACCAACTCCTAGGTCCAAGAAGAGGCTCACACAATCAAACTTCAAAGCCGGTCTCTTACAATAACATGACTGTCCTCCACGTGGCTAAATGGACCTACTCTTGGAGCTCACAAGGACACTTCGTAATTATAACCTTAAATGTTGTACAACATTAAGTTAAAGTCACTACCCCCTTCTTGGTATGCCAAAACTTTGAGTTTTATTCTACCCTCATTATACACATCTTTTTAACATGTGTTCCAATATTTGCTTACATTCATTATACAAGTAAAACTTGTCAAATTTCTCATAACTAAACAATAAATGGCCTTAAGGAAAGAGTATTTCAAAATCATAAACCAAACTACCATTAGGGCTGCAAATGGCCCAGCCCGTAAAATTTCCGGCTTGGGTTGAAAAATAAAGGAAATAGGCCGGGCCGGGCTTCTAATTTGAAAGCCCGAAGAATAATGGACCGGGCTCGGTGCACTTCCTTGATTGTACAACCTCCTAGATTTTGGAAGATATACTACTCCACATTCATATGATCTGGTTTTGAATTTGTTCATGTAGAAATCTTCTGGTGTATTTTAGTGGTAAATGATTTGGTTGAGATTGACTTGAATGCACTATTTTTATGTACTATATTTGTATTACAGAATTCAAGAATAAAATGTTCAAAGAACATTTGTTGTGTTCTTAATTTGTTCTACTTTAAATTATTAAATGCAGTGAAGGCAGTTTTTTAGTAAAAATAAACAAATAAAATTTATTACATAAAAGCCCGTGGCCCGACGCGCGCTTGAACATCAGGCCGGGCTTTTTTTTATATTTTTGTTTAGGGTTGAGCTCGGACATACCCCTAGCCCTCTAAAGCCCTAACTATCGTTGATCTTTTCATCTGACTCGGTATTTGTGCCAGTGGCCATCGACACCTGAACAATATGTTAGTACCTAGCAATAGTGAGAAAGCCTCTTTCAAGCCTTGGGCACTGATGTGTTTATCAATTGACACGTCAGACCCCCTGCTAATGCCTATTGCTTCTTCCAACAATATACCTTTGGCACGTCAGTATGTGGGGAATAGTTTGTCTCCTCCTAACTAATGGAACCCCCACCAAATATCAATATTGATATTGGTGATTAGAGCTGAAGAACTATCACGACCCGGATTTTGAAAACCATTTTTAAATAAAGGACACACGATAATCACAATAAATTTTTTTTCTTTAAATCAAATCAAATCAACCAACTAAAATATCCAAGTCGTGATAATTGAGGTTCATAAATATGAATATCAAAACATATGATATTATTACACATGTCAAAATTCAATAAACAATAGGTTAACCCTCTAAGTACAAGTCTGTCATCTGCCCGAAAATAAACAACCAAGTAAAGTTGGCTCTCATGCCGGTAATTATAATTACGTACATGATTGTAGAAGCAAAAAATTAGATCCTACTAGTGCAATGTCGTCCTCAAACGCCCACCAATGTCTTGATTTTGCATTGTCCCCATCTAAAGAACTTGCAAGTAAACAAGACCAAACAACAAACAAACATCTCCTCCCCTTAGAAGAGTGTTTCAAAAGAATAAAAGTAAAATTTAATGTTTTTCGGATCAGGCCGACATCACCCGATGTTAATTGCCTACGTACTCATTAGACAACATCTCTAATGTTTCCAACAAGATTTGATCAATGCGTAGTTCTGCCTAAAAACTACACTATTCTAAGAAAATAACACCACACACACAATGCTTAAGTATTTTAAAGCAACCTACATTTTATGCAAGTCCTTTAATCATTCCACTTGTTCTAATTAAACAAGCAATATCAAATAATGTTATTAATTATCTCTCGAACCATTGTTCGATAATTAATATCCCAATCTAGTACCAATGATATACAAACTCATCAAATGTCAACCTAAGTGACAAATGATAAACTCACCATAGACCACCCTCAAAGGTAAATCAATGATGAAACACCATGGAATCCACCAATCCCTAGAATCCACTAGGAAGTACCATCACACCTCCTAGCCCACAAAGGACCTGACCGGAGTGGAAGGGCATGACCCACAATTGCATCTGAATAGAAGTGGCAGAAAAAGCCAACCAAGTGGGATGTCAGCTAATACAAATATGTGTACACTGATCCTCAATAGATCGAAAGTGAGCCCAACACACGTAGAGCTCCCTCCAATGGGGAGGTGCAACTACATGGTCAAATCAGTGGCTCCTCAATAGAGCTAAAACTCAGGAAACCATTTTGAACCCTATCTTACTCATCTATAATCCAGGATTCTGAATGACTATCCCAAACCCTATTAGTCCCTTCTAGACTAGGGTTTAAAACTCGAAATTGCCATCGGTTAATCAACCAAGGTAAATCGTCAGGTCAAAGGCTTTGTTCATACTATGAACTAGTCTCAGACCCCTATCAGGTATTTTAGTCTTTATCTTGATTATGTATTCTCGCCCAATCCAAAGCTATCCCCCCCATCAATTAATCTTTCAATAATCTTAAACTAGTGATAAGTTACTATCACAACATAAATAGCAATTACCGAAACAATAAACAACATAAACTATCAGAACCACATAGGTCCAAACATATCATAATATCAATAACTATATTAAATAATGATATTAGATTGTTCAAGCTCTCGTGCCCTAACCCTCCTTGGGTTAACTTATTAAATCTCTTTGAAAATTAATCGTAATGCACCCGAGGGTATTAAAGTAAGTATCCAACATTGGATATGGTCCTCTCTTCTCTTGGGTAAGTCTTTAACCTCTCAAAAGGTTTCAGTATCACATTGGCCCGTTAATAACATCCACGCGAATGTGGGTTGGTTTGCATAGGGGTATTTCTATCTTTTTGTTCAGGGCTTCCCTAAACCTCAATAGCTCCAAAACTAATCTCAGGGTTACACCTTGATGCTATGAATTCAAGTTAACTTTCTTGCCATTTAACGGGGTCGTACACCCCTTAAACTGACCCCGGTTCAATTAACTGTCTTACCTTAAACCTAGGGGTAAAATAGTAAATTATCTAATTACTAGGATTTTTCCCTAGCTTATGGTTTCATCCAAATTTAGGATACACATTAAAATTTCACTGATATTTTTCTCAATTTTATAAATCCACTTATAGGCCCCTAAACCGGAGCCCCTAAGTCTCATCACTAATCATTATTTTATGCTTCAACTCATAGGGGTAAATTAGTCATTTTAAAGACAATGGATTTTTCCCCAGTTTGAAACTTGGGCACAACACTCGGAATAATCTCATGGTAATTTATATTTTATTTCAAAATTTCTGACAACTCTAACTCACTGAATCGGACTTGGTTCATAGAGTATAAGTAAATTTTTTTATTGGACCGAACCGGGTCGGGTAACCCAACCCGGTCTAGGACCAGACGACCTGCATCGCGAGTCCTCTTCACCATGATAGTCATAGGCCATTCGGCCTTTGGTGGTGCTGCCCCCTACTGCGGCGGAGGGGTGGGCGGTTTAGGAGATCTGGACCCCCGGTGCACGGCAGAACCGACTGCGTCGGTCCCGCCGCCGTTCGGTGGCCAGCCGGCGGCCAAAAGGCCACTTTTCACTTTTTTAATAGAATGACGAATCCACCGCGGCTGGGGCTATCGTGCCCTGGACCAGCGCAGCCAGGACTGGCATGGCCTCAGCCAGCAACTGTTGTTTTTTTATCTAAGGACTAGAACGACGGTTTGCCCAGTGGTGGCCGTGTGCCGGATCCTGGCCATTCGCTGAGTGAGTCCAGTGCACAAGGACTGGCTAGTCGCTGACTAGTCAGCTGCCAGCCGGTGGTTGGCCGGCAGGATCAAAATAAATTACAAAAACTACTTATTAACGAAATTACAGAACACCTAATGTTCAAGTATATTACAAAAAAAACTGAATGGCGTAAATCTTCGTTAATCTTCGCTCGAAGACAACGACAACGATCCTAACTTAATTGCCAATTTGTTGTTGATCCATTGCCGTTGGAGTCTCGCCTTCTACCTCCTACTCCCTCGCTTCGGGAAGCATCCCTTTATAAGTATGGGATTAGGGTTTCTAATCCCCACTTGGGTCAATTTAATTAGGCCACTAAAAATTAATTTCGGAATTTTAATTAATCGGGCCCACAAAATGACTTCAACGGCCCAAATACACGTTTAAATTGGGTAAACGGACCTTATACGATACGTTTAATTTCGAATAGTCGTATCTCCCTTATTCGAACTCCGATTTGTACGTTCTTGGTGACGTTTTGAAGCTCTTTCTATCTAATTTATAATCACATTTATTTCAGTCAGAAATTCTATCTAAATAGAAAGTTATTCTACTAAGAAATTCAATGGATCAAACAACCTAATTTCCACGTATTTAATTTTTGAAACCTAGGAAAATCCAGGATATTACAAGAACAAGCTAAGACCCACAATGAACTAACCCTCCACTCATCATCTAAAATGCTTGCAATTCACTATTTAATACATGATAAGTCTATTAGTGACATGAAAATCCTTGAATTCAACCAAAACATGAATCTTTGAAGTTTGGAGAATGGATTCCCAACACACAGATACACATAATGTATCATTATAATACTACTATCATAGATAATACATATGTATATCTTAATTCTATGAATCTTAGAATTTTTAGATTGAGATTAGTCTATCCTACCTCTGGACCATTGATAAACCACTAGATTCCTCCTTCAATCCTCTATCTCTCGTGTTGGAATCAAGTGTGTACTCCATGTTTAAAACTCCTATGAACTGATCTTGAACAAGGAGTCCTGCTCCCTTCAGTCTCCTTCGATTCATTTGGATCCAAAGGGATCCTTATTCCAGTGAATTTTGCCACTTTTAAAGGCTTGTAACCAACCCAATTCAGCCATAACTACATAATTACCCATGATATTAACATAATTGAACTTATTCATGTCACCAACATACTCGCTAGCATGTCGGTGCCCTACCAATGGTTCCAAATTTTCAAAATTTTTGTTGTTAAAAATTATTGTGTGTTACAATAATGACTTCAAATTTATGCATATATACCACAAATTCCACTAATCTTGGAACTTTTTCTCCATTTCCAAAGCCTTGTCCTCCAGTTTCTTGTTTCTTTGTGAAATAAGCAACAAATTTTGCATGATTCTCCCTTGGATGTAATGAACAATGAGGAGCTCTAGGAATCGAGTTTAGGTTGAAAGAGAAGCTTTATTTGTAAGTGAAAAGATTCAAGTCCACTGTTGGTCTATCGATATGTTATACCCCTCGACCTTGATATGTCGAAGGCTCTATTTACATACTTCATATTCTCTAAAATATCTAAAAAAACCATTAATTCCAAATAATTTCCCATTTTACTTAAAAAACATCTTAGGATTTCATGATTTAAGCTATCCTTAATTGAAAAGAGGAAAGACACGCACAAATCTAAGTTGAATGGATGATTCATTGGGAAATGTACGAGTTCCTTTTAATATGGGACTTGAGTCTATTGTGTCAAGGTTGTGTGCATGTAGCTACTTGAGATTAGAAAGGGTCATATGCTTTTGCCTATGGGGCAATGACATCTCTGTTGGTTATGGTCACAATTTCCCTCCAATAAGTGACGATGATGTTGATCTTTGGAGCCATATTGAGTCTGTTACTTCTAATGTGAGAAATGATAACGGATTACGATTGCCCTTAGCTAGAGGGTTACCAATAAAAAAATGGCCAATGTGCATATATCTTGTTTTCCCTTGGGAAGTTGGGGGATATTGATGTCCATTGAACATGGTAAGATCCTACTCTTATCTTGTGGCGTAAGGGGTTGACAAAATAGTCTATTGAAAGTTTATTCACACACTAATCATTATGTCAAGCATGCTATAATCACTAATCCTAATTAGATTAAAAACTTTCAAAATTAACCAAATCAATTAATCTATGTAGTTTTATCGTGTGTAGTTCATCTAGACCCTAAATCAAGTGTGTTGCATAAATTTAAAGCAAATAAACAAGTAATCAACACGATTACTTTTTACGTGAAAAACCCTATCCATCAAAAACCTATGGGACATCTTTTAGCCTTTAAAAGAGCAGTATTGAAATAGAGAGTTTACAAGATCACCTTCCTGGCTTACAAATACTTTCCAGAAGAGAACCTTGATTGCCCTAACTTCATTCATTGCCAATATCCATGACTTGCATCCATCACAATCTCTATCTCCACTAGTACATGATCCTCTCTCAATGTCCACAAAAGAAGACAAGAGAATTATAGTCCAGCGATCCAACTAATCAGAAAAGAAAACTAAAGAACTTTGACATATAGTTTAGGAGCAAACTCTTCAAACAAGCATCAAATCAATAAGAATGAAACTCCAAGAAGCTTGTTGACTCAAAGGAAGAAAACTTGGCAATAAATCAGCCTTTTGGAGTTTATCATCAATGAGAGGCAGATGAAAGATAAACATCATAGATTAAAACTAGGGTTCTAGCAGCAATAACAAGCCCTCCTCACTTTTGTTTCATGTGGAAGACACCTATTTATAGGTAGGAAGTATCAAGGAGGAAGTTTAGAGAAAGTTAAAATTAGAATTGGACTAACCCAGTAAGTAGATAGATTGGGTAGTCAAATGACTCAAGTTGATTGATGGAGGTAACAAGAGATTGATCAACTAGGACTATACTGTGAACTAGTTGAAGCACGTAGATCGATAGACTTCCTGAATTTTTAAGATATAGTTCAAAACTAATTTTGACACTTTCTGACCTCTTGGAAAGATGGACCATGATATGAAAAGATAAAAATAACCTTCCAAAGTGAGATGTATTAAAGATCACATGTGCTTTTTGTTGAATCTTCACATTTTACTTGACTTGAGCGTAATTTCTCTTAATTTTGAAAAATCTTCAATCTACAACTTCCAAATGTTCACTTTTACATCTCAAACAACCCTAATAAATCTAAGGTACAAAATGGATTCATCTTCACATATAAGAGTGTGGTTTTGTCATGGAATTTGCCCGTACACCATTTTTTTTACAATCTCCCCCTTTGACAATTCTAGTGACAAAACATTCTACATTGTCTTACAAGAATAAAACAATTGAAACTTCTATCAAAAATTCCTCCTTAGTGTCTTAAATTTAATCACCTACACATAGAAATAAAACATTATACCCAACAAGCATGTGAAATGGTGATTTAAAAATATAAATTCAAGAATTAATATAATGTTTTCTCCCCCTTTTGTCATAGATTAACAAAGGAATAAGAAAATAGACTATAACAAAATTTAAACAGAAGAAGGGAGAAACATAAGATTTTCATAAAGTCCAAACCATAAGATTACAAGGATAAAAACACTAAGAGTAAAACACTAACAAAAAATAAATTTTCACAAAAAAACACTAAAAACAACATAAACTAAAAATCTAACACAAAGTCCTAAAACATAGACATCTAAGCTAATCAACATCAGAAGTTTTGTTGCATCATATAAACCATTATCTAAAGAAGCTTCTTCTTCTTCTCCTAAGGACCTGGATAGGGCTTGAGGCAAATTGCCTATGTCTTAATCTCTATAGTAGAAACAATAAAAACTTAATCTCTATGTGCACTCACGATGAATCAATCTATCAAGTCATCAAGCATAAAACATTCAATCCACACATCAACATATAATGATTTAATGTGGAAAACCCAAACTCAGGTAAAAAATCACAGTAGTTCCAATAAGGAACTAAATAAATGCACTATTAGTAACCAATACAATTAATTACATGACACAAGCAAACTACCAACTTTTATTTTGACTCTTCCACAAACTCCTTTTATTTAAAACTCCAAAAATTCTTGTCGTCATGGCCTTCAAGTCTTCTCCCTAAAGCACTTGAAAGTTTTCTTCCTCCTTAATTTGTCTTTGTCGTCCTCTAGCTTTCAACAAACTCCTCTTGTTGTATTAACTTTGACTTTTTGGACTCTTCAATCTCCCATTGAAGAAAATTTGCAACTCCTCTTTGAGACTTCCATGTTAAATCTCTTCTCTTAGTTGTGGAATTCTTCATAAATTCACCATTGATCTTCTCTTCAAGATCTATGTGGATTCCTAAGGAAAACAATAAGCAAAGGTCTCCCCCTTCTTCTCCAATTTTTTCTAGGTTTTTCTCTCTCCAATTTTGTCATTCTTATCATTTATATAGGTCTCAAAAATAATTTTGGTGTTTGACTTCAATAAGGAAAGAAATTCAATTTGGAATGTCTTATTTACAACAACTAAAACTGTTAGCAATCGATCATTTCTGACAGGATCAATCATTTCATACAACGATTGATCATTCACTATTTTTAGAACACACGATTCCTTGAACGATCGATTGGTCTATGAAACGATTGATCGATAACTCTCAGCTTCATTTTACACAGGTTGATTCAGGTGTCAATCGTTCATTCTCGTCTTCATATTGTCCAATGATTGATCGATGATACTATTTGATTAAAGTTTTACCCTTTTTGCCTGTAAACCTCCTGAAATATTTGAAATCACTTCTGAAATTTCTCTAAGTGATTTTGGTATGCGAGTGTGATATAAATAAGCTTTAAAAACCATCAACATCTTTTTGTCTTTATGATTGAGACACAAGAACATGTCATTTCCTATTTTTCAAATTCATCAATTCTAAATCAAACTCGACCATAACTACATCTAATCAGATTTTAAGACTAAGTACATACTTAAGGTTTTTGACATAATTTTAACAAAGAAATTAGCCAACTAACCTAACATATGACACATATGTTCTTACAGGCTCAACTTTGGATTGGTCAGTAGATGACTATAAGACTCAAGTTTCGCATGACATAATTTTACCCTCATAAATTACTTAATTCGAACTTGAATTGTAAGCAAAGCTAATATGATAGCATTGCAAGTTTGAGACCTGAGAATTTCAACTGATTAAGTTTCGTGTTTGAGCCAAGTGATATCTAATTGGCTAAACGTTTCTCATGTCTTGTCATGGTGTTATCTTGCGAGATATTGTCTTGGCGCTGTATTTAAGCCCATATGTCTGATACTTTAATGAGTGATGTATGTTTTTCGATATTGTCTTGGTATTATACAAAAGCCCAAACATTTTATGCTCTATTGAGAGCATTGCACTATTTTTTGCCTAGAAAAGACATTATATGATTCCACCCCTATGTGGGCCATAAAATTCTGTCCTAAGAGTGCCATTGTATGGCCCCCAAAGTGTATACATTTATGCGCTCGAGTAAGTAGTATCATGGATCTGCTCTTACCTGTTTAATCTTGTGCCTCATGAGCATAGGTATGTTTTGCCTTCGGAAAAGTCCATGATGTCTAGTTACTACTTGGAGGTTAAGGTGGTGCCCTAGTGTCACTCCTTTCCATTTTGGCATGGAAGCTTATTAATCTTCAACTATTGATAGTATGTGTATGATTGTATCAGTAAGTATGTAAGCTTCTGAGTATGTTTGTAAGATTAAGAGCAAGATTGTAAGTGTATATTTTTTAGCATGATTGTAAGCATAGTGATTTGAGTAAGATGGTGAGAATAAGTGTAAGAATATTTGGTAAGATAGTACGTGTATGAGCCTGGATTTGTGTTACAATGACATTTGATTATATTATATGCTTTTGTGTTTCATGTTATATTTCATGAAGACAATTATGTATGGACTTAAAGAGTTCACTAATTAGTAATCTCCTACTGAGTATGAAAATACTCATTTTCACCATTTTTTTTAGCCCTATATGTTCTAGAGGCTTTTGCAAGTTTTTTATTAAGAGCTCCTGGAAATGGAATCTTGTTCCATAGGTAGACTGATCTTTGTTTACTCAAGTATACCTCTAACTCATTGTGAGTCTATATTATTTTGCCACAATATGATTTACTGGGTAAGTTGAGAGTTGATTATATTTATTTTTTGGACTTGTATATTGGATTAGACTTTGGACTATTGTGGGACTTGTACTCAGGGATGCGTGGGACGAATTTGTGTTTAAGCCCATGATCACGACGATTTATTTTGTACGTTTGTTTTCGATTCACATCTAAGAATGTTTAGTTTGGCCGTACAATGATTTAAAAGAAAATTTTATATGAGAAAAATGGTTGTATGATGTTTTAATTTATAAAACTATGAAACAGGTATCTTATTTTATCATTTTTCCAAATTTATAACCGTTATGTTGCAAAAAATAATTAAGAAAATGTGTTAAAAATTCTCATGTGTTACAATTTAAAACTCTAAAATTTCTCCCTTCAACATGTTATGTGCTCATTGTTGGAAGAAATTCTCTCTATGACCATTTTAAAAAAAACTTTACCCATGAAAATGAAAGAGGGATATGACATAGAGAGGAGATGAGAGAGACATGGGTATTCTAATGTGTTTCAGTTGGACGGTGTGAGGGGAAGAGGGAGAGGGGATGTTTTAGCAAAGGAAGAGAGGTGAAAATGCTAGTACCTCGAGGAGTTGCTTACCGCTGCATTTAGTTGTAGAAGTTGTCAAAGAAGAAGGTTGTCACATGAGAAGGCCTTGGCCGAAGATGGCCATTGGAGATGTTCTAGGTAGACTGAAACTTTGAACAAAAATAAATCTTCTTGAACATAGGCAAAATTAGCCTAATGGTTGCTCACCGATTTGGGGATGTTAGGCATTATATAGAGGGAGGGTTGGAGGGATTCCTACTAGGAGGAGTCCCGGTTGGGAAGGACTCTCCTTCCCTCCAGGAGAGATTCCTACTGGGAGGAGTTCTGGAATTTGTCTCTTGTCTCAAATATCCCATCTTCCGGACTTCTCCTCTGTCTCAAATATTCTATTTTCAGAGTTGAATCATGGGTTGTTTAGGTATTATATAAAAATCTACCCCCTCTATTCCCCCTTCTGTAACGACCGCGAATTTTTGGTATGAATTTATGCCTCTAATAAAGCTATTTTATAATTTTTTTAATAATTTTAAATTATTTAGAGGTAGATATTTGGTGGGTTTTTCTTATGGGTGTGTTAGAGCTCAGAGAGAAAAGCGTAACAATTCAAAGAACGCGCGAAACAAAGGTCAGTAGCGAAAGTTACAACCTCAAAAAGCATGTCACATGTGGGACCCCACATAAAAATTGAGGGGTAACTAACCCATGTGTGGTCTATTTTCGAAGGGTTCATCGACACGAGTCCATCGGTACCAAGAATGTGCAATTTTGACTTCAGGGTAGGAAGTTATCGCATTTTGAAGTTTAAAAATGAAAATAAAAGGACGTCGTATCATATAGGATAGATGACGTAGCAGATAGGACTGATGACGTATCAGATAGGACTGATAATGTATTGGATAGGATTGATCATGTGTTAGATAGGACTAACAATGTGTAGGATAGGACTAGCACATGTCAATCCCATGTGCCACGTGTCAGCCTCATGTCTTTCTATTTTGTCTATAAATAGCGTCCAATTTTCGAGTTCTTCGTACTATCCCATGTTCAGAAATTTCTTTTCTTCGTTTCTCACTCATTCTAAGTTTGATTCAAGCCATTCAAGAGGCATTTTTACATAAATCAAGCGTGTCAGACATCATGGCAGGGCTAATTTTATGGTTGGATACCTCTGAAGGCCCAAAAGTGGACATCCAAGTGTGTGGCATGCTCATGCAGAGAGTGAGGTAGGGGTTTTTATCCCTTTTTAAGGCATGATTATGAACTTTGGTTGTGTTTTTAACTTAATAATTATATGACTTTTGCATGTTATGCGTTATGGTTACTTTAAGTTATGATTTATGATTTTCACACATGTATTCGATTTGTCGAATGATTAATCCTTGAGATAGGATATGAATTATATACCGTATGTTTATAATTGTATTATATATATTCGATTAGTCGAATAATTAGCCACTAGAAGCATATATGTTTTATATACTGTGATTGTTATGATTATTTCGTATATAATAGTTTATTGCATGTTTATCCATTGAATTTGGTATGAATTATACACGTTGAAGCATGTGAGATATAGACAATCTAGCTTCCTCACTGCTTTCATTGTGAATGAATACAGTATGTTTGAAAGATGGTTTTAGAGAAATCGTCCTTGTAGAAAGAAGGATTCTCAAGATTATTTTTAAAAATACATATAAGCATGGTGATCAAGTCAATGAAGCGGGACAAAGAAGAGATAATTGTCTCATTGGAACAAGCAAAAAACCTTTCCTTTATAGTCGTTACTAGTGACTCTCTCATAGTTTGTAGAGGTGAAGCTTGGGCTTTTAAAAAGGATAAACATTGGGATAGAATGTTTTAAAAGAAAATTGCCCTTCTTGAGTCTGGGAACTCTAGAATGTTTTGGTTATGAGTCTAGGACTCAAGATTATGAGTCTGGGACTCAAAAGTGTTTTGGTTATTCGGAGCTATTGTTGGGCGCCTCGATAGAGCTCCATGGATTAGATGAGGGCACAATTATAATCCAGTTTGGAATCGGATGCACGATACCTTCTTTAGCTTAATGAGCCCCTAACGAAGGGTAAGACCCCTGATTAGCCCCTAACAAAGGGCACCTATTAAGGCTACAAATGCTAGGGGTAGAGAGTATGATAGGAAAGCTCTCTACTATCTTGATCCTGGTGCCCTATGAGCACTGGTGGCTCTTCTCTCCACAAGCATGAAGTATTTTGTGAATATCCGTGGAGGAGTAAGAGGTTGCTGCTTTGTACCCGCAGCAAAGTCCATAATATGGAGTAGGTGTCTTGGACACTTGTAGCAAGCCGTGAGAGCTTGCAAACCTATGAGCATCTTCGATACATAGGAAGAAGCTCTAGGGGTGGTTTTCGGTGAGAGACACACTTCGTTTTTTTTTTGAAAAATAGTATATATGATATGTGTTGTGAAACTGCCATGTTTTTACTTATGGCTGATAGTATAAAATCTCGTACTGAGTATTTTAAAATACTCACTACTCCTTAACCTTGCAGGACCCGTCAAAGCTTAGTGTGCAAGTAGAAGGGCCTACTTGGGAGATGTCGAGATGATTTCAAGGATTTTGAACCGCACATAAAAATCACAAGTAAGAACTCTCTTTATTATTTTTCTCTTGGGTGTTTGTACATGGACGGTATTTCTTAGGGAAATTACTGTTTTATTATCACTTATGGCTAGTGGCTCTAGTCGCGGGCCTGAGTAAACTCCGATGACATTTTTATTAAAAGAAATTTTATATGCTTCTAAAATACTGGGGCGCGACACCTTCTGCCTTTAATAATAGTATAGAATTCATTGATTATAATTCTCCTTCTGAGTATGAAAATACTCATTTTTTATCTTTTTATCATCATATATTGTAACGACCTGACCCAAGCCAGGCCCACAAAATCACCAATAGAAAATTTTCTTTCCTTAAGCCAGGAATCATCATCTGTGTGCGAGAGGTACAACGTTCATCTATGCACTATGAAGCTTTTAGGCTTCCCCGTACGTAGACTTAGGTCGTAACGAACACATACACACAACGAAGCTTCATAGTTCATCGTGTGTAATATACAGAATAAAATATATTATTATAATTAATTTAGATCGGGCCAATGTTGCCTTGCTGTTGGTTGCCTACGTACGTATTGGATATTATTCCAATACAATCGGATCCGAACGTAGTTCTGCCTAATGGCTACTACATACATCAGGTATCACAAAGTCATATACGTATAACATAAGTATCTCTGAATATTTAATCGGAGTTATACGAAAACCCGATAAAACACCAGCAACACACATCTCGCTCTATCATAGAGCGGGATCAATCACATTCACACGTCTCGCTCTATCAGGGAACAAGATGAAACATATCTACTTGTCTCATCTACCACTGAGCCAAGACCGAACACACTACATGTCTCTCTCTATCACTGAGACGAGACTGAACACACACATCACGCGTCTCGCTCTACCCTAGAACAAGACAACACACATCATGGCATATACGCATAGCAAGCATATGGATCATAGCATAGCACACACGCCATTCTATAATTAAAATGGGAGATCAGAAATGCTTACTCCCTTTATGTCTTGTAAGGTAGCGGTATTTGGAGTTGCACATATGAGCATCCTCCCCTTCAGATCCAAAGATAGTAGACAGAGCTTCCTCTAGCCTCCATACGTTCCTCGTCTTGTACTGAAAGACTATGTATAAATGTTCTCCTTGCCGGAGACTCTTCTCATTTTCTATGCCCGTGAGCGGCGGACAGAACCTCCCTTACTCTAGATTACTTCTCTTGACGTAGCCCGGCAACTTCGGATAGAACCCCGTCTTGCTTTGAGCCCCTTTTTCTTGTTCGGTGCTCGAGGATAACGGGCAGAGCCTCTCCTTGTCTATGAGAATTTCCTCTTCATATGGTTGCCAACTCGGAAAACGGGGCCCTCCATCGCGTAGAACACACTTGATTTAGTCAAGAATGCCTCTTGAATCAACTAAATCGGAGTTAGGATGGTCAGAAACAAAGAAATCAAAGTTGGTCGGTGCTCGAGGACAACGGCCAGAACTTCTCCTTGTCTTGGGGCATTTCCTCCTTATATGGACTCCAACTCGAAGAAAGGACCCCTCCATCGCATAGAGCACGCTTGATTTAGTAGGAAATAGGTCGTGGATGGGCTAAATTGGACTCCTCAGAAACAGGGGGAGAGAAGTTCTGGTCCAAAAATAGGAGAAATGGGGGTATTTATAACCCCCGAGCCGCGTCGAAACCGCATCGCCGCGCCGCCAAAACTGGCGGTGCCGCTGGTTTCAGGCGGCAGTGCCCATCGAAGCCTTGCGGGTCGCGCCCATCAAAATGCGATGCCTGCGGTTTTGCTGGCACGCATTGCATGGCACCGCGCCGGCTGCGTGCTGCGGCGCGCGCCAGTCGAGCGCCATTTTGCTTTTTCTTTATATATATATATATATATTTCAAATGCGCGCAACTTCCTACCCTGGATTTGGATTCGCACATTTAAGGTACCGTTGGACTCGTATTGACGAGCCCTTCGATACAAAACCACTTAAAGCAATAAATCGTGCTCTTACCAAGTGGGTCCCGCCTATATTACACATTTTCCCCAAGGTCGTAACTTCCGGTCCTGACCTCCGTTTCACGCGTTCTTCGAATCGTTACGCTAGTTTCTTTGAGCTCTACTAAAATACGAAGGTTTCAACCTCTAAAACCCTCTAAAACTCATCGAAAGGTTATCTAATTACTTCTAAACCCGTAGGCTAAACATAATTAGAAAAGCGGGGTGTTACATATATTATGGGGTTTCTACAGGTCCTAGATCGAAATCTCCCTAGACTGGACTCATACTTTCATTGGTGGACCAATCTCTGCTGGCTCCATATTGTTTTGTCACAACCTAATATTTCAATTTGAATATTTATGTATTGGGAGAGAGGAGAGATGAATATGTGATCTATTTTTGGACTTGTATATGGGACCATATACTTTTAACTATTGTGAGACTTGTACTCAGTAATGCCTAAGATATATATGTTTTTGTGATAAAGCCCATAGCCATGACTTTTTATTTTGTATGTTTTGTTTCAATTCATGCCTAAGAGTGTTTGATGTGGACTGTCAATGATTCGAAAAGAAAATTTTATGTTAAAAGGATTTGAGTACGATGGCTTGATTATGGAAAATGTTTTCACAAATTTCAGATTTCTTCAATTCTGACAAGTATGTGACCGGCCAAATAAAGTTTTTATATAATATATTTTTTTCTTACAAAATTTCTACAAAGCACCCCAAAATTCATTACTGATTATAAAGCTTTGAATTAACTTTGTGAGGAGAATTTCAAATGGGAGGAGATTTTCCTCACATTGTCATGATTGTGAGTAGCAAAATTTGAATTACAATTTCCCACAATAAAATAAAACAAAGGAAGAGAGATGAAAATGTCGGTACCTCGAGGAGTTGCTTGTCGCCGCATTTAGTTCTGTAAGTTGTCAGAGGAGAAGGTTGTCACATGAGAAGGCCTTGGCTGAAGATGGCCATTGGAGATGTTCCTGGTAGACTGAAACTTTGAACAAAAACAAATCTTCTTGAACACTAGCACAATTGGCCTAATAGTTGTTCACTGATTTGGGGCTGTTGGCATTATACAGAGGGAGAGCTGGAGGGATTCCTACAAGGAGGAGTTCCGGTTGGGAAGGACTGTCCTCCCCTCCAGGAGAGATTCCTACTAGAGGAGTTATGGAATTCCGCACTTGTCTCAAATATCCCATCTTCCAAACTCCTCCCCCGTCGCAAATATTCTATTTTCGGAGTTTAATCATGGCTAGTTTAGGTATTATATAAAAATCTATGCGGCTTTCTGTAACAAATGTAAATTTTCAGTATGATTTTCTCCCTCTAATAAAGCTATTTTATAATTTTTTAATAATTTTAAATTATTTAGAGGCAATTTGGTGGTTTTTCTTATGGGTGTGTTAGAGCTAGGAGAGGCGAGCATAACAATTCAAAGAATACACAAAACGGAGGTCAGGAGAAAAAGTTATGACCTCAAAAAGCATGCCACATGGGGGGACCCCACATGAAATGTGAGGGATAACCTACGCATGTGTGGTCTAGTTTCGAATGACTCATCAACATGAGTCCATTGGTACCAAGAACATACGATTTTGACTTCGGGGTAGGAAGTTATCGAATTTTAAAATTTAAAAATGAAAATAAAAAGACAACGTATCGGATAAGATTGATGACATAGCGGATATGATTGATGACATGTCGGATAGGACTGACACATATCAATCACATTTGCCACATGTTAGCCTCATGTCTATCCATTTTATCTATATATAGCATCAAGTTTTCGAGTTCTTCATACTCTCCCATGCTCAAAAACTTCTTTTCTTCATTTCTCACTCGTTCTAAGTTTGATTCAAGTTCTTTTCTTCATTTTCTGGTTAGATACCTCTAAAGCCCCAAAAGTGGATGTCCAAGTGCGTGGTATCTGGGGCATCATCTTCAAACTTGTGCAGAGAGTGAGGTAGGGTTTTTTATCCTTTCTTAAGACATGGTTATGAACTTTTGTTGTGTTTTTAACTTAATAATTATATTACTTTTGCATGTTATGCATTATGGTTACTTTAAGTTATGATTTATGATTTTTGCACATGTATTCGATTTGTCGAATGATTAATCATTGAGATAGGATATGAATTATATACCGTATGTTTATAATTGTATTATATATATTCGATTAGTCGAATAATTAGCCACTAGAAGCATATATGTTTTATATATTGTGATTGTTATGATTATCTCGTATATAATAGTTTATTGCATGTTTATCCATTGAATTTGGTATGAATTATACACATTGAAGCATGTGAGATAGAGGCAATCTAGCTTCACCACTGTTTTCATTGCGAATGAATACAGTATGTTTGTAAGACAGTTTTAGAGAACTTGTCCTTGTCAAAAGGAGGATTCTCCAGGTTATTTTTAAAAATACGTATAAGCATGGTGATCGAGTCACTGAAATGGGACAAAGAAGGGGTAACTGTCTCGTTGGAACGAGCGACAAACATTGCCTTTGTAGTCGTTATTAGTGACGTTCCCATAGCTTGTAGAGGCGAGGCGAGGCTAGGGCTTTTAAAAAGGATAAACATTGGGATATAATGTTTTAAAAGAAAACTGCCCTTTATGAGTGGAACTCTAGAATTTTTTGGTTGAGTTTGGGACTCAAGAGTGTTTTGGTTGTTCTGAGCTATTGTTGGGCGCCTCGATAGAACTTCGTGGATTAGATGAGGGCACAATTATAATATGGTTTGGAATCGGATGCACGATACCTACTTTAGCCTGGTGATCCCCTAATGAAGGGCAAGATTCCTAATTAGCCCCTAACAAATGACACTTATCAAGGCTATGCACGCTAGGGTAGAGAGTAACATAGGAAGGCTCTCTACTCTCTTGATCCCAATGCCCTATGAGCATGGGTGGCTCTTCTCTCTACAAGCAGGAAGTATTTTGCAATGATCTGTGGAGGAGTAAGATGTTGCTGCTTTGTACCCGCAACAAAGTCAGTAGGATGAAGTAGGTGTCTGTGATACTTGTAGCGAGCCGTGAGAGCTTGCAAACCCTATGAGCATCTTCGATATATAGGAAGAAGCTCTAGGGGTGGTTTTGGGTGTGAGGCACACTCTATTTTTATGAAACTGCCATGTTTTTACTTCATGTTTGATAGTATAAAATCTCCTACTGAGTATTTTAAAATAATTATTAACCCTGGACCTTCCAGGACCCGTAGAAGCTTAGTGTGCAGGTAGAAGGGCCTACTTGGGAGTTGTTGAGATGATTTCAAGGATTTTGAACTGCACGTAAAAATCACAAGTAAGAGCTCTCTTTATTATTTTTCTCTTATATATTTATATACGGACGGTAGTTCATGAGGAAATTACTATTTTATTATCACTTATGACGAGTGACTCCAGTTGCGGGCGTAGATAAACTCCAATGACATTTTTATTAAAAGAAATTTTATATGCTTCCAAAAGCCTAGGGTGTGACATCTTCTGCCTTTAATAATAGTATATAGTTCATTGATTATAATTCTCCTTCTAAGTATGAAAATACTCATTTTCTATCTTTTTATCCTCATATATTATGGGGTTTCTATAGGTCCAATATCGAGATCTCCCTAGACTGGACTCTTACTTTCGTTGGCGGACCAATCTCTATTGGCTCCAATTGTACCTTTGACTAGATATGATTCCATATTGTTTTGTCTCAACGTAATGTATCAATTTGAATATTTATGTAATGGGAGAGATGAGAACTTGGAAGTATTGTGGGACTTACTCGGTAATGCTTAAGATATATATGTTTTTGTGATTAAGCCCGTGGTCATGACTTTTTATTTTGTATGTTTTGTTTCAATCCATGCCTAAGAGTGTTTGATGTGGACTCTTAATGATTCGAAAAGAAAATTTTATGTTAAAAGGATTTGAGTATGATGGCTTGATTATGAAAAATGTTTTCACAAATTCTGGATTTCATCAATTCTCACACGTTTGTGACTGACCAAATAAAGTTTTTATACAACAATTTTTTTCCTTACAAAATTTTCACAAAGCACTCCCAAAATTTATTACTTATTAAAAATCTTTGAATTAACTTTGTGAGGAGAATTTCAAATGGGAGGAGATTTTCCTCACATTGTCACGATTGTGAGTAACAAAATTTGAATTACAATTTCCCACAATATAAAAAAACAACATAATTTAATTATTTTTTTTTTACAACTGGCCCTTAAATTAATACGTACTATTTATAAATATAAAAATTATACTTCCCTCATTCAATATTAACAGTTATATTTAAAAAAATAACAGTTTTTATTAAATGAGGAAACCCACATCCAAAAAAAGGAAAATAAGCTAATAATATTTTTTAAATAAAATAAAATAAAATAATTAATATAGAACATTTTTTTTACTAATTAAAACTATAAATGTAAGACGGAAAGAGTAACTTATTACATAATCCTCCACCCTAAAAGAGCCGCGGAGAGTTTGACTTTAGGTTAACTTTCCAATGTACGATTTACAATTTAGTCCACAAGGGGAATGGGTATTTAGGTGTTCACTTAATTGAAGTTTTATGTAATAATGTGAATTCTGCAGGGGTATACTTGGTATTTAGGCTCAAAATTAATGGTGTCCGAGGCACTTTGCCACTTTTGGACGAAAATGCCCTTAGCTCTCCATAAAAAGAGCTGTGGCCAGTTTGACTTTTTCCAACTGGCAAATGACCTTTTATGCCATGCAGGAGTGGGTATTTACGTGGTTATGTAGTTACTTTCGCATGAATTATATGTATTTTATAAGGGTATCCCGGGAATTTGGGGTCAGAATTAATGGCATCCGAGACACTTTGCCACATGCGGACCAAACTGTCCTCTATTCATATCCCTCCTTTTCCTATGCGTTTTGATGTAATTTTGGATAGTTTCCGGGGATATTTAAGGTATGGGATCTTAGTAATTAATGATACTTATTGAGGATGAATAAATTTATCACGTTGGACAAAAATGACCTTCATACTTATGTTTCGGTTTTGTACTATGATGTTCGTAATTTAGATTTGTTTTGGGGATAGTTTTAGTATTTGCATTGTTATCAGTTGTCAATAATTAATGTGATAATGATGGGTAGTGATTTATTTGATAGGTTGATTTAATGGACGCCATTTTGAGTTGGATTACATTTAAGAGGGGGGCGTTTCTTGCCTTTAATGAAACATTTTATGCCTTTTAAGTTCCTTTTGTTCGAGTGTTAAATTGTTCATGCCTTTTCAACTTCATTCAATTTAATTGGCGCATGTTTTAACCTTCCTTTTCAACTTTGTTCAATGTAAATGGAATTTTACCAAGATTTATGTGATTTTTGGCGTGGCCCATTTCTAGCACAAATCCTCTCTCACCGCTGCCCCCCGTCTATGACCTATGTGTTTAGTTGCTCTTTTGGTGTTCGGTGGTTGTAATTTTTGCGAGCAATGATGGTGTTCCTTGTGACTTCCTGTTAAGTTTATTTTGTTAATGGTAATTCTAGGATTTGGGTTGTATCTTATGATATTTAGTGTTTTTTTGAGTGGTTATTTAGAGCTATTGATATATAAGTGTAAGCTTTAAATTTGAAGTGTAGCTATATATTTTTTATGATGAGTCATGTCATTGTTGTGCCTGAATGGTAGTTTCTATTCAAATATTATTTTCTTGTGCTCATCAGTGATATTGGTACTGTTTTATGTGATCTGCAATATTATAGTTACTAACTGTCGCATTTTGTGGATTTTTATTTTGTAGGTAAGTGGAAATTTGGGCCAAAGAAATTATAGTCTTCGTCGTCAAATAATGAGAGGAACCAAACTGTATTCAGCCGTTACCATTTCGTAGTTGGGCGATTTTGAAACTCATTTATATATGCTCAAATTTGTATAGTTCATGACAACGAATGTGGTATGTAGTTAGTTTTCAAATTTGGAATTATGTTATTTTTTGTTGTGGTATACATGTAGGATATCGAGCTTTTAGTTTATTGGTTAAAGGTTTCTGATATAGATTTTCCAGGTTATTCATTGCTTTGGTAAGAATTATTTTTGTTCATATGGCTATTTGGTTTTCCGTGGTGTCTTTCAAATGACGGTGTGCTTCGCTACGTTTTTTACTATGTTTTTTAGATCCACTTTATGAGATGATGCTTTGTCTTGCATAATTTGCAGCGTGTTTCAATGCGGTTTTGCCTGTCTTTTGAAACCACATTATGGGATGATGCTTGGTTCAGAAAAGTTGATGTATATTTCATTATGTATTGCATAATTTGTTTATAATAAGATAGGGGTATTATTATATCTGTTGGAGTTTTTTTATATGCTTAGAGTATTTTTTTTATGCAGTTCTTTTATATGGCTGACATATAAGGATTGTTCTACTTTAGACTTTGAAAATAGAATGCGTGGGATAGACCGTGTATTTTGTAGTTGCTTGTTGCCGAATATTGGTATTATGATTGTGATTTTTGATGTTATAGATATATGTTTGATATTATTTTTTCAATTTTTTATGCCATTTTTTGTTAGCATTTGTTGTATACGTTTTGTCCCTAAAAATTTAAGATGGATATAGTTGATTAATCAGACATGCATACATACATGAATGAAACTCTAACCATTAGATGCATGTTATGGTCATATGTATTATGTATGATGGTCAGTGACGTATTGGCTTGGAGCTTCATTTAAAAATTTTCCTCCTCCTCCTCTTCCACCCGGCGGGCTTGACTTTTGGAAGAGGTGATTTACAGTTTAAGCCACAAAGGAATGGGTATTTGCGTGTTCTTGTAATTTAAATTTTATGTAATTATTTTTATTCTATAGGGGTATAGCGGGAATTTAGGCCAAAAATTGATGGTGACCGAGACATTTTTCCAGTTGTGGATGAAAAAACCCTCCGCTATGCATAACAAAGGCCACGGCCAATTGACATTTGAAAACTGGTATATGACGGTTTAGTCCACGAATGAGTGAGTTTTTATGTGTTTGTGTAGTTATTTGCCATGCAATTGTAGGTATTCTATAGGGGTATCCCGGGAATTTGGGGTTAAAATTAATGGCGTCAGAGAGACTTTGCCATAAACGGATGACAATACCCTCTATTCATATTCCCTCTTTTTTCTACGCTTTTGGGTGTAATTTTGGTTAATTTCGGGGTATATTTAAGTTAGAGGTATTAGTAATTAATGATATGATTTATCACACTGAGTATAAATATATTTATTATGCTGGACAAAAATTTCCCCATACTTATGTTTTGGTTTTGTACGATGATGTTCGTAAATTGGATTTGCTTCTGGGGATAGTTTTGGTATTGGTGTTGTTACGGGTTGTAAGAATTATTGTGATCTTTTTGTGTATTGGTTTATTTGGTGGGTTTGTTCAATTAGTATTTGATTGCCCGTTATTATTGTGACACTAATGTGGGCTGTTTTTTATTTGGTAGGTGGATGTTTTCACACCTCGTTAAGTTGGTTACGCTGTCAAATTTATTTTAATCCTTTGTTATTGGTAGGTGTGTGGCGGTTTTGGATTGTTTACACATAGTTTCCTGCCTTTTTATCTTCTTACAAAATTATTGCGTTTCACTGTTCTGCCTTTTCGGTTCCCTCCTGTTGTGTCCTTTCGGATTCATTCATGCCATCCTACTTCGTGGATTTAATTGGGATCCGCTATAGTTTGACCCAGGCCAAATAGATTTGATTTGGATCATTTACATATGTATTTGTTGTTGGGTAGATGGAGATTTTAGTTTCAAAATTTGATAGGCGACCCTTTTTTATGTTTCCTTTATCTTCTGTCGGATGAATGCTTTGATTTTTAGGTTCAGTTACCTTTATTATATGGAAATTCTTTTGGTTTTGGCAGCTTGAGATTTAGGTGAATTGAATCTCGAGGTCTAACTTAGATGTCCTTACTTTTCTTGATTTGATATATTTTCGTGTTATTTTATTGGTGCTTAGCATAATTTTTGGTGGTAGTGCAAAGGAAAAATTTTGTCTTATTTTAGTCCTTTCCCGTTATATTCATTTTATGTTTTCATATATGAGATTTTTGCTTTAAATTGTTTTGTCACTTTTGTATCGTATTTTATATTTGTAGACAAAGGTTGAGTGCAATATCAAAAATCTCTTATTAATTGATTGTTTGTAATGAATATGTTTGCACGATATGGTCGTTGTGCGTGGTATGCAATATATTTTATTTATTCAAACTTGTTTTCTTTTAACATTTTAGCATGGAATGGTTCTTGAAATTTGTCTATGAGTTCCATATTTAATTTCTTATTTTAAATTCATGTTTGGTGGGTTCATATAAATATTGGAAACTTTATTTCCAGTTTTCATGCCTTGTTTAATTATTCTATGGCTTTAGAATGTAATTGGTGTGTGCGGTGATTTTTTTTCTTGTGTAATTATTTAACTGTGCGCCAACTTATGCACTATTTTTTTTTTCTGTAGTTTTGGGAAGAACCGACGGATCGATAATCCCCAGGGTGGTTGCTTCTGTTGGGTATTGAAATACTTACAGACGAAGGTCTAAGTCGTGCAAGTGGTGTAAAAAGAAGTAGCGTTCGGGCAGGTATCTCCATGTTCTTCAAAATTTCTAAATATAGATGTTTAATGGATAAAGAACATGGATGATTTACTCTCCATTTACCGTGAAATTCCAGATGCAACATATTCTAAAGACAAGGATCAATATATTTGGTAGCCAATGTGTCGAAGTCCAGAAAAAACGTTCATCCTTCCAAATTTAATATGTTATTTTAAATTGATTTTGTGTGGGTTCATGGGAATATTTGAAGCTTTGTATCGAGTTTAAGTGTGTTATTTAATTCTTCTGTGAATGTAACTGGTATGGGTGTTGTTTTTTTTCTTGTGTAATTATTAATTTGCGTACCAACTTAGCTTTAAATTTTGTTATTAAAAAAAAAGCTTCAGGATTCACTTAGAAAATGGATTGTGCACGGATGCTTGCTTATGTTGAGTGTTGGAATGCTTATAGAAGAAGACTTAAGATCTCGAAGTGTTGTATAAAGAGCTAGCTTACCAATGGATTTTTGCATGCCCTTGCATATTTCAAAATATAAGATTTACTTTTATATATGTATATGTTTAAAAATATTCATGCTTTTGGCACATTGATTGCAGATAGTTCTGGTTGTGGTGGTCGTTTGTTTCATGTGAATATGACTACTCCAATTTGGTCTATCTTCTGTTCAATGGATTTCTTCAAAGTTAGCATCCTCTTAGTCCTAGCAATGAACAACAAACTCCTCTTGGCAACGAGCAATTTGAAATATCTGATTTTGAACTATTAAGAAGATCAAGATTTTCTAAAATGACAAATTTAGGTTGCTCACATTGATGGTTCTGTTGATGGTGAGGGTTTAGAATTCTTGTTACATTTTTTCAATCCATCAAGGAGAAATGGATTGCTCAAATCTTATTGCGGTCAACCCGTGGTCGTTATTCTAGCTTTTAAATTATTGATATTCGTCATGAAAAGAGCCTTTTGTATACGAATCTAATTTTTCTTTCGGTTCCATACCTTGAAGGTAAATATTTGTCGGTTGTGATTTTATATGGTATATGTGAGGTAGGTTTTTTTGCCTAATGTGATTGATCAATCACTAGAGTTATTTTCGTCGTGCCATGAGATGTCATGTTTGGATTAAGATTAAGATTAAGATTTGCCAAATTATTATAATATGCGTCTAATTTTATGTAGCTAGAAGGTTCAATTGTGTTCGTTTAGTTACCGTGTACAGTCCCATTCTTCCATTACAAATAATAGATGTTATTTATTAGAATGTTAATGGGATCAAATGTGATGTGTATGGTATGAAAGAAAATTTGTATGGGCCAATGGTGGAGTAAGCCATTGTTTCTGATTGTGAATATTGTAGGCAAATGTGGGAATGGTGGATTTGTAAAGGACTAATTTTGTCGTGCCCATCATAATATATTCGTGTATTTAACTTTGGGTGGGCACTACCTTTCTTTTTATTTGTCATTGCATAGGCATGGAAGTGCCAATAGCCAAGGGATGTATGACTATGGTTTGGTGTGTAGCGAACAGTGGATTGTTTGGATTGTTTAACAGAGTATTATATTTTGCGCTCCAAATTTTTACCATTTTAGAGCTCGCTTTATTTGTTGACCTAGAGTAATGACACTTTGGTTATGTTTTGATTCAATGCGGGTTACTGTACTAATTATGCTTATAAAGTTGTTTTGTACGTTGTTCGCAGTGTGGTTCACGCATCACCTTCGACCCTTGTTGTAACTGCAAGGATTAGATAAGGCTTGTCGGTGGCGGCATCTTATTCCTATTCGAATGGTTATAGTGGCACACATATTGGTTTATGATTTCCCTCAAAACAAGCGTAAGTTTATTCTCACATGTTGAAGTTGAATTTAGTTGATTTATCAGACGTAAATACATATGCAAATGGAACCTTATCCACTAGGTCATGATCTTGGCCGTGTTGTGGAGCTATTTGCGTTAAATTTGTAGTTGGGGGGGTCTCTATTAAATATTTTCCTATATTTGTAGTTAGCGGGCATCTTATTCCAATTTAAATGATTACAGTGGCACAAATATTGGTTTATTATTTCCCACAAAACAAGCATAGGTTTATTTTCACAAGTTGAAGTTGAATTTAGTTGATTTATCAGACGTACATACATATGCGAATGGAACCCTATCCACTAGGTCATGGTCTTGGTTGTGTTGTGAAGCTATCTGCGTTAAATTTGTAGTTAGTGGGGTCTATATTAAATATTTTCCTATATGTGACCATCTCTTCTTAGGGCTGGAGTGAGTGAGATATATCCTTGACTAATTTTATCTATATATATGTGTGTGTATTTATGTATACATGTATATTCTTTTTGAATTAAGTCACATTTTGCTTCATTAGTAGAGGAGTATTATAGTGTCCTCAACAACCGTGTATAGCACATTTATCTTATTATGTAAATTGATAGACATTTTTAAAACTGGTTTCAAATTTGCTTTGTTTGCTGTGACAGAAGGCTAATTGTGAGTGTCCAGGGATTAGTGTTATCCGGTGGTTGTGAAGTTAAGAAGAACACTGTTTGTTTAAATGACAATGTTAGATTGCTCACGCTAATGATTTTAATGATGGTTGTGATATAGGACTCATGTTGCAGTTCTCTACGTTAACAAAAAAAAAATGGATAGCTAATTTCTAACTTGTTATGGTTATTCTAAATTTTCAATTATTATAGTGTCATCCAATTGATTTCATAAATCCATGTGATATACCATATCCTTAGTATTGTATGATAATATGTGTACCTACTGGCATGATACGGATATCTGTTATAACATAAACTAAAGTTCACTCTTAAATAAAAAAAATTGTGTACCTTATTCAAATTGTACACCTTTGGGTTGTTTCAACTTGGAAAGTCATGTAGTGTAGGCCACTTTTGTAGGTGCTACATTGAAAATGATAATTTAGGGTGTAGGCATAACAATTGATTTATTATATCAACAGGGGTGTAGCTTTTGGGTCAGCTTGTAAGGAGAGGGCTATGCGTCGTATGGCCCTAATTGGTACTCATTGCATATGCAACACGGATGATACAAAGTGACTTGATTTAGTATTTTGCTTGTGTGGTTTGACTTGTATTAGTCATCTGTGGCAGTGGAGGACAGAGCGCGGTACTCAGCTTCAGTGGATGAGCGGGCGATTGTGGCTTGCTTTTTTGATTTCTAGATGATAAGGTTGGGACCCATGAAGGGGCAGTACCCTGTGATAGACCGTCAGTCAATAGGATCACCGGCCCAGTCAAAATCGGAGTAAGCATTGAGATTACAAGGCTCGGGTTAGAGGAGAATTCCATGAGAGAGAGTGCCCTGAAGATAGCGGAGGATCCGTTTGACGGCCGTATAATGAGCTATGGAGGGCATATGCATATGCTGACAGACATAGTTCACAGAATAAGCAATGTCAGGTCGGGTATTGGTGAGGTATTGGAGGGCACCAACGATGCTCTTGTAGTGGGATGGATCAGGAAATAGGGGGTCGGTGGGAGACATGGGAGGTCATGTGTAACCAATAGGTGTGGGAGCAGGTTTGCAGTGTTCCATGTTGGCGCGACGAAGGATGTCTCGGGTATAGTGGGCTTGGGAGAGAAAAATGTCATTTGGGGTAGTAGTAAACTCAATGCTGAGGAAATGATGGAGAGGACCTAAGTCTTTAACAGCAAAGGCACGACTAAGGAGGGAGATAATGTGGTCGATAAATGGAGCATGGGAGCCTGTGATAAGGATGTCATCGACATAGACGACGAGGATGGTGATTTGGGAGTTTTGTTGGTGACGGAAGAGGGATGTGTATGCATGACAAGACTGAAATCCATGGTGGGTTAGACATGAGGAGAGTTTGGCGTACCATTGTCTAGGGGCTTGCTTGAGACCATATAGGGCTTTATGGAGGCGACAAACGTGATGTGGGTGAGAGGGATTAATGAAGCCGGGGGGTTGGTCCATGTAGAGTTCTTCCTCGATGGTGCCATGAAGGAAGGCATTTGAGACATCAAGCTGTTTGATGGCCCATGCATTGGAAAGTGCGAGGCTGAGGACAATGCGAATGGTGTAGGGTTTGACCACGGGACTAAAGGTTTCATGGTAGTCATGACCTTCTTCTTGAGTGAAGCCTTTGGCAACCAACCGTGCCTTGTATCGGGAGATAGAACCATCGGGACCCCGCTTAATCTTGTAGGTCCACCGACATCCAATAATATTGGAATTATGCGGTGGTGGAACAAGGGTCCAAGTGCCTTGCCGGAGGAGGGCCCCGTACTCATCGCGCATGGCATCACACCACTCGGGGGTTTTGGAGGTGAGGCGAAAAGAGGTAGGTTCGGTCTCAGGGGGGGATTGAGCGGTGAGGGAAAGAGGAATGCGAGGACGAGATATCCCAGACTTGCTGCGGGTAATCATGTGATGAGTAGGGGCTAGGGGAGTTGGGAGTAGAAGTGGGGGGTAGGTTTGAGGGGAACGAAGGGGTGGAAGTGAGGTTGGGACTTTGAATAGGGGGTAGGGGTAGGGGTGAAAGGAGTGGGGAAATGATAATTTATGGGATTTGCTAACATAACAACTATTACAATCTAATTGTTTTATTTTTGTAACAAGAAAAGGAAAGGAGGAAACAATGGTGTTGAAGGTGGCGGAGGCGGGATGGCCAAGACGTCAGCGAGCTGGTCTTTGGATGATACATGATGAACATGCATGTTGCCGGCGAGAACTTGTGCGAGCATGAAAGACTGGATTAGCTGTGAGAGCAATGGCAGACTGGTTGTCGCACAAGAGAGTAGGGGTGGTAGTGGAGGAGATGCCAAGGAACTTAAGGATCATGGAGACCCAAACAATCTCCGTGGCAGAGGAGGATAGAGCGCGGTACTCAGCTTCAGTGGATGAGCGGGCGACTGTGGCTTGCTTTTTAGATTTCCAAATTTTATTTCCTTCAATGGTTAACCCATATGCAGGTGTTTCGAAGTTACCTTCCATTTCACCCTTCACTTGCAATAGATACTAATTTAGAATTATTTTTTCCTAAAGACATGATTTTTTTGGCAACCTCTACCAGTGGGTTGGTTATGTGTAAAAATGATGCTCAACGCACAGATAGGTACTACATTGTTCGGCCAATGGTTGGAGATTGGGTTCCTATTCCAAGTCCTAGATTGAGGTATATGTCAATTGCTTATGTTATTATAGAAAATCATATAAATGGCTACCATTATAAGATATTTAGATTATGTTTATCTGACAAGCATGACAATTATCTTATCAAAGTGTTTAGTTCTGACAATTGGGGGTGGAAACATATTGGCGAATCAAACATAGAGAATTTCGCTTCAGTTAGATCAGAACCACCCATATGTGTTGGTAAGTATCTGCACCTACTTATAGATGGAACGAAGGTTTTTATTTTTGACATGGACACTTGTGATTGTGCTTATATTGAACTACCTACCAATGTCATAAGAATTGTTGGGAATCATATTTTGGTTTTAGCGAGCCGTGAGGGACGTCTTGACCTTGTCTCTCTTATTGGAGGGGTCATGAATGTTTATACATTGGATTGTCGGGAAAAATCGGTTTGGGCCGAATTTCTTAGTTTTCCTATATCAGATTTTGTCACAAAGAATGTTCAAATAAATAGTATTCTATACCACTCGTTTGATGTTTTCGTTTTGGTTACAAAAAAGGAGGCCTTCTTTTGTGATGTAATTAATAGAAGCATTAGAACTGTGAAACTAGAGTATTCTTTCCGTGAGCCTGGTATTATGCTTTTCATGAGTGATTACGGCGCCCATCCAATTCCTCATAGTGGTGAAGATCCGACAAGCTACAATGGCAGGTGGATTGTTGAAAATCGAGTCCTTGTTCGTCTGCAAGATGATGAGAGGACTTGAAATTTGTGTGGTGACCCAAGTTATTTTTGTGTTTGTTATGAGTATTTAGTTTTTTGCACAACCTATGTTTATTTTTCCATGTATGTTGAATACTAAGCAAGTACTTTACTTTTATTTTATTCTAAAAAAGATTGGTATAATATATGATACTTTCTCTTTTATTATTTTTGTTACTTATGTATCTAATTATGCGAGTTGTTTCCCATTTGATATAGGAAGTTACCCATTTGTATAACATGTCATATATACTGAGTTTGATAAAGACTAGACTCTCGTTCCTTTAAATTAATGGTTTCTATTATGGAATAAACAATTGTATATGTCATTTTTTATATTTGTTAGTTATATATACAATATTCACGTGCAAAAAATTTAGATGATTAGAAACTGTGGCAGTCACGAAATTGCATCCTTCCAAATATGAACTAACCACCCCTATGTATGCCACGAAGTAATAACACACTAAACAAACCCACCTAGGAAAAAATAACCATAATTAAAGAACAATAGACTGGACCAACCTCCAATATACGTAAGGGTCCCTTTCGAACCAATCATCCATTATAGACTCTCACTGTCTCCTCTCATTCTGCTCTCTTCTCAGTCTTCTCTTATCTCTCTCTTTTAGTATATATTACATTTTAAAATTCGTAAAAAAATTAAAATAATTAGACCATGAATGAGTGAGTATTTACGTGCTTATGTAAATCATTTGTCATGAAATTATATGTATTCTATAGGCTATTGTGGGAAATTGGGGTCAAAATTAATAAGGTTTGGGACAATTTGCCACAGGTGGATGAAAATTCCCTTTATTCATATCCCTCCTTTGCTACGCTTTTGGATATAATTTTGGTTAGTTTCTGGGGTATATTTTATTAAGGTATGGGGTATTATTAATTAATGCTTTAGGCCAAAAACCCTACCTCACAACTACCATATAAAATCAAAACAGAGACCGACATATATGTACCTTCAAGGTATAGAACTGAAGGAAAATAAGATTCATATATAAAAGGTTCTTTTCATGACGAATATCATACTTCAATGCTGAATATGCGTTCAACATAATATATTACCAATACACTATTAAAGAAAATATGATTTAATTCAAAAGCATATACATACATGCATATATAATGATTAAAATTTTCTAAATGCCCACTACTATATGTATTTAAATACCAATAAACATTGCATAAATAATAGAACCATAATTGGCGTTGCAATAAATTATATTGAATTCAAAAATGATCTTTATTATGACCGTTTCAAGGTGGGAAAATAATAAATACAAAGTGTGTGTGGGACTAAAATACATGCTATAATTATACATTGGATTTAATAGATGGAACGTTACAAAAGAATTCATCATAGTAATCCTCCTATTTAACTAATAGCTTCCAATTTTTGGACATACCTATAAGTAAGCTTTAATTACTATTTTAAATAGCTTTGCAAAAGATACCATTTTAGCATTATTTTTATCTCTAAACACTTATGTATACTATTCGATTTATTTTATATACATAATGTTGCTAATACCTTTGATTTGAGATAGTATGTATGAATCATATATTTCTTTAGCACGTTGCAATTGATTATTATTGAATATATTGTCCGTACACACTTCAGATATGGCTTAATCCTAACGTTAACATGAATAGTCATGGTACAATTAATGTATCAATTAATGTGAGGAATACTAATTAAATGATTGTAATTAGAGTTTCTAAACCACACATTCTATTAATTACGAAACATGGAAAGTTCACCATGATCCATGACAATCAATTACTCATCAATTAATGTGATAAGTTATGACATACAATAAATTCATAATTTGTGGTAATTGAATAGGGTACAAACTCTTCGTTGCCACACCTATGTGTTCTTCATTTGGTACATGTCTTCACAACTTAGAAGTTTCGCTCCCACATGTTTGTTGAATCATATTTCTTTGCTTCTTTTGGTGTCTTTATAAGAGGTATTGCACTCAAACTCGAAATAAATCTATTGTGTAGGTTTTAACTTCTTGAAATTTCCAAAGTTTTCCGTTACAAGATCGACATAGTTATTGTATAAACGTGTGATATGCTGGTGTAATATTTCTCTTTTAACAACGACTGCTTCCTTATTGTTGTACGTATTTTTTATCCAAAGAATTGTGTATCAAAAAAATAATACTTACATCATCTTTTGATAAGACTACTTTATATCGTATCATTCAGTTTTATTGTAACTACATTCTAAACATTTGTATGTATTAAAGAGCATATGCCCTTTGTTGACTTCTTCTCTACATCATTTTCTTATAGTTCGCTCGTGTATAAACAAATTATTACTTGTGGTCGCTATTTTTAACTATGTTGGATAGGTACGTTTCGCTCTTACTTCTACTTATATGTGATAATATATGTTTGACTGTTTATTCATATAAGTTACATTAATATATATGATACATTTGTTGCTTACACATAGATATTGTCCCTTCTACATTTGTGTTTTTTGTTCATGTGGGGAATGCAATTGTTTGTTATTATATGTGAAATAATCAGTATATATAAATATTGAATATGACTTTCCTCTTTGTGAAATTGCTTTTATTTTATTTAGATATGCTTAATTATATAGATGTCCTGCTTGTTATTATACATTGGATATTCTTTCGATTTTTCTTATTTGATTATCATGTTTTTTTAAAAATTTTAAGTGTTAATGGTATCATTCACTTCTATATAAATATGTTTGTATACTTCTCTTTTTATTTGTTTCATATGGAATATCAAATCATATATTATTCTTATACAGAAGAAAAAAAATCTTATTACATCAATTAAATAGGTTGGATCTTTGATATATAAAATGCTCACTCTTTATTAAAATGATATTACCTAAGACATATGTTATACGTATGTTATTAGGGAATTTTTTTTTGGGTTTCTCAAATGTCTTAGATGGTGTCGGAGACATCTACGTCAAATAGAGAATCAAAAAACGCTAGAAAACGTGCGTGGTATGCTCAACTATCTAATGCAGAAAAAGATCAGTTACGTAAGAAGAGAGTTTTAAATAGGATTGCTACAAAGGAACGTTTGAATCTAAAAAATAGGACTTCATCGAGTTTAGGTGCGGATTCCAATAGAAGCAGTGCTTTAACAAACCCTGGTGATCAACTTTTAGATATAAACAATGGTAAATTGACTTACATTTGATGGCTTTCCTTTAGATTTTTCGCACATGCTTTTGGGATAACATTTTTAGTTCCCTATTGACAGACCAAGTGGGTGGTCAAATTGTTGTTACTCGTGATTCTCTCACTACTGATACGAAATTGACTAACATTGGATATACTCAATTGGAAACAGAATCATTTGAATTGCCCTCAATGTCAAAAATTTTGAAAAAGAAAGCTAGAGTTCATCGTATATACCTAGATATTGAATGTGTATATTGTGGAGCAAAAAAATTCAAGACAGAGACAAAAGCCTTTTGCTGTCAAAATGGGGGTGTTATGATTAGTCTTAATGGAATTCCACCAGAGTTAGAAGAACTTTATGTTGGAACCTCAGATGAGTGCAAGGCTTTCCGTGATTGTGTCAGGGCTTATAATAGCCTTTTTTCCTTCACATCGATTCGTGCTCCGGTCAATGATAATGTCAATAGTATGAGGGTTGGAACATATACCTATCGAATTCATGGTCAAATTTATCATTCCCTCCACTCTCTACAACCAACGGATTTGGGTCCACATTTCTTGCAACTGTATTTTTATGACACAGATCATGAGGTAGAAAATCGTGTACATCTGATGTCGAACCTATCACCGACATTGGTACAAAAGATTATCAAAATTCTTGAAATCAATCCTTATGCTCAGTTCTGCGGCAACTTAGCCATATGGGGGATGTCCGTGACTTGAGAATTGGTATTCAAAAAAGTTGTGCACATGATCAACGTGTCTACAATGCACCATCTTCGTCTCAAGTGGCTGCTATTTGGATTGAAGGAGATGATGAAACAGGTGAGTAAGAAAGGCAAATTATTATTCATGGAAAACAAGGTGAATCTTATAAAGTTCAACCTTATTATGGATGCTATGACCCTTTACAATACCCGTTGTTGTTTCCAAGTGGTGCGACTGGTTGGCATGTTGAGATTAAATGTCGTTGTTTAGCAAATTCAGTATATCCAAATAGCATAGAATAATTTGAGCAATAATTACGGATTCAAGGCCAACTTCAAAGACGACCACTGACGTGACTTGTAGGGAATATTATTCCTACTTATTCAAAATCAGGACAAACCCTTCGTGGAGTATTATCAATGGTGGACAATTATTTTAACAGTATATAGTTGACATGTAAGTGAAAATTGAGACAAATGGATTGATATTTATAAAACAAAATCAACGTGCTTTAAGAGTAGAGTTTTACCAAGGTGTAGTAGATAGTGTTGCTGCTGGGGAGACAGAGGGAAAGAGAATAGGTAAACGAGTTGTCTTACCAGCATCATTCATTGGTGGACCAGGTGATATGAGACGAAGATATTTGGATGTCATGGCTCTTGTTCAAACATATGGTAAATCAGATTTATTTATTACAATGACATGTAACCCAGAATGGCCTGAGATTACTAGCTAATTGAAACCTGGAGAATCTGCATCCAATAGACCTGATATTGTTTCGCTAGTTTTTAAGGCCAAGATAGATGATTTGAAGGAACTTATTATAAAAGAAAGCTTCATGGGTATAGTTATTGCCCATGTGGATGTGATTGAATTTCAAAAATGAGGGTTACCACATATGCATTTATTGGTGATAATGGCTAGAGAAGACAAGATTGTGGATGTTGATACATATGATAGATTTGTTTGTGCTAAAATTCCAAATGTTGAAGAAGATGCTTTATTACATAGGCGTGTGATGAAACACATGATGCATGGACCTTGTGGGATTTTAAGAATAAACTCTCCATGCATGACAAATGGAGGTTGTCATTTCAAATATCCAAGAAGATTTACGGTTATCACTATAGAAGGCGATGATTCGTATCCAGTATACAGGAGATGAAACAATGGTTTGTCTGTATATGTGCGTGGTCACACTTTAGACAAATGATGGGTTGTTCCTTACAATCCTTTTCTGCTGAAACTTTATGATTGTCACATGAATGTTGAGGTATGTTCAAGTATCAAGGCTGTAAAGTACCTTTACAAATATATATATATATATATATATATATATATATATATATATATATATATATATATATATATATATATATATATATATATATATATATATATATAAGGGTCACGATTGTATCTCTATGCAATTGATCAACAATTTACATGTTGATGAGATAAAGAGTTATCAAAACGCATGGTGGGTATCTCCACCCGAGGCAGCTTGGCGAATTTTTGCATACAGCCTTAGTGATAATCGTCCAGCTATTAACAATTTGCAATTTCACTTACCAAATAAGCATACAGTCTCTTTCTATGAAGGTCAAAATTTAGTTGATTTTCTTGGTAATGAGGTGAACTGTCAAACCATGTTGACAACTTTCTTTGAAAGAAACAAGGTTGATTCACATGCTTGGACGTTACTCTATCAAGAATTTCCCACCCTTTATGTTTATAATGGTCAAAACCGTTCATGGGATTCGAGAAAATCTGGTTTTGCAATTGGTAGAATAAATGCTGCAAATCCTGTTGAAGGAGAAAGATATTATTTAAGACTTTTATTGAATCACGTACGTGGAATAGAGTCATTTGAACATTTGCTATATGTTAATGGCATACAATGTAAGACGTTTCGTGAGGTGGCACAGATGATGGGATTATTGTTGATGACAATGATATATTGCTATGTTTAGAAGAGGCATCAACGTTCTCAATGTTTGCTTCATTAAGAACAATAAGCAACAATTTTGGTATTCTGCGAACCTGTTGATGTGCGAAAATTATGGGACACTCTGCTTTTGGATATGTCTAATGACTGTGTTTTTGCAAGTGGAGTTTCGGACACTGTACGTGCTGCTTATGTATTGAAAGAAATTGGTGAGTGTGTTGCAAATTTAGGACGTTCTTTGGATGAATTCAATTTACCAAAGATTGAACTTGATTCTTATAGGTATAGTCGAATAAGAGAGGTTATTGAGGAGGGATTAATTCCAATATCGCATCAAGATTTGGAAGCTGTTAATTATTTGAATGAAGATCAACGAAAAGCATATAACATAATTATTGTGCGAGTTGAATCTAGATTACCTGGTGTTTTCTTTGTCGACGGTCATGGTGGGACGGGTAAGACTTTTTTATATAGAGCTATTCTTGCAACAGTTAGACGAAGAGGAATGATTGCGCTTGCAACAGCAACCTCTGGGGTTGCCTCATCAATCTTACTAGGAGGCCATACCGCTCATTCTAGATTTAAGATCCTGATTGACATTGGTGTTAATAGTTTTTTGTAGTATTTCCAAAAAAAGTGGACTAGCACAATTACTTGCACAAACAGATTTGATTATATGGGATGAAGCACCAATGACAAAAAGGTATGCATTTGAGGCCTTGGATCACACTCTCCAAGATATACTAGATTGTTCAAAACCTTTTGGTGGAAAAGTGGTTGTGTTTGGTGGGGATTTTCGACAAGTATTGTGAGTGGTCCCCAAAGGTACAAGAGAAGAGATAGTTGATGCAAGTTTGGTGCATTCAAGGCTTTGGCAAATTGTTGAGATATTGCCGCTCACTGTAAATATGATAGCAAGAAATGATCCAGATTTTTGTTCATATTTAATTCATATTAGCGATGGAGATGAAACATGTGTTCAAGATGATTACATTCATATTCCATCAAATATGTTGATTCAAGCTTCACACTTCGAAATAGGAACTTCCAAATTGATTGTAGAAATATTTCCATCTTTACAAACACAAGTTATGGAACCAAGTTATTCGGGAGAGAGGTGCATTTTGACAACTAAGAATGAGTACGTTGATCAAATAAATGCAAGAATTGTTTTATTGTGTAGTGGCAATGCAGTAACATACTACAGTTATGACACGACAATTGATGATACAAATAATTTCTATCCACATGATTTCCTTAACACACTTACTCCTAATGGCCTACCTCCACATAAATTGGTACTCAAGGAAAACTGCCCAATCATGTTATTGCAAAATCTAGATCCAAGGAATGGATTGTGTAATGGAACAAGGTTGATTTGTGTGGAGCCCTGGGCCGGGGGGTCCGAAAGCAACGAAAACCAAACCCCAGAGCCAGAAGCGTCCGTCTCTGAGTGCGAGAGCCTTCTCATTCCTCTACGCGCTACGGAATTTTAGCGCTCCATTGCGCGTAGGCAAAAACCGGCCCAATTATATATCTAATTCGGACCGGGCCAACGTTGCCTTGCCGTTGGTTGCCTACGTACATATCGGATAACATCCACGATGTTACTCCGATACGATCGGATCCGGACGTAGTTCTGCCTAATGGCTACTACATACATCGGGCACACCAAAAACACATACGTATAAAGTACGTATCTCCGAATATTTAATCAGAGGTATAAAAAAACCCGATAAAACACCGACAACACATATCTTGCTCTATCATAGAGACGAGCACCACACGAGCACCACAACATGCCTCGCTCTATTCCAGAGCGGATACATCACATTCACACGTCTCGCTCCATCACTGAGCCGAGACCGGACACACACCACACGTCTCGCTCTACCGTAGAGTGAGACAACACACATCATAGCATAAAAGCACACATCGATCATGGCATATAAGCTGACATACAAACACACAACACGTCTTGCTCTAAGCTAGAGCGAGACAACACACATCATAATATATGAGCATAACATATCGGAACATAAAGGATCATAGCACTTCATGGCATATGAGCACATATCATGGAAAACATATAGATCATAGCATAGCACACATCATCATATATAGCATATACCATTCTATAATTAAAATAGGAAGTTAGGAAACGCTTACGCCCCTGATGTCTCACGAGGTAGCATATTCGGGATGTTCGTTTCTGGGCGTCCTCCCCTTCAGATCTGGAGACAACGGACAAAGCCTCCTCTAGCCTCCAAACGTTCATCGCCTTGCGCCGAAAGACGACCGACCGACCGACCGACCGATTCTCCCCTTTCCCGGAGACTTCTCATTTTCTGCACCCGTAGGCGGCGAATAGAACCTCCCCTACTCAGGGTGTTCCTCATACATTTTGGCCCTTCGGTGGAGAACGGAGTCTCCCCTACATCGGGCCACCTCTCTTGATCCGGCCCGGTAACGGAGGACGGAGCCTCCTCTCTCTCCGGGCCCTCTCTCTCTCTCTCTCTCTCTCTCTCTCTCTCTCTCGGGGCCAGAGGGTAACAGACAGAGCCTCCTCTTGCCCTGGGTTGTTCCTCCCTTTTAGGAGTGCCAACTCGAGGAATGGACCATGCCATTGCGTAGATCACCCTCGAATTAGCTAGGAATGCCTCAAGAACGACTCGAATCGGACTTAAAATGAGTGAGAAATGAAGAACAGAAGTTTCTGAATGTTAAAGGGAACCTAGAAACGTGGGAGAGGATTCAGGACCATGGGAGAGAGTTCTGAACCTTTAAACTGAAGACTCAGGACGCTATTTATAGAAAAACTAGATAGAAGTGAGGTTGATACGTGGCAGATAGGATTGACACATGTCAGTCCTATCCGCTGCGTCAGCGATCTTATCCGCTTCGTTAGCAATCCTATCCGCTTCGTCGTCGATCTTATCCATTGCGTCATCGATCCTATCTAGAATGATATTATTTTATTCAAATAATATCCTAAACTCAAAGTGCGATAACTTCCAACCTCTACGTTGGAATCGCACACTCTTGTTACCGATGGACTCGTGTCGATGAGACCTTTGAAATAAGACCACACATGGGTAGGTTATCCCGCATTTTATGTGGGTCCCGCCAATGTAGCACGCTTCCCGAGGTCGTAGCTTTCGCTCCTGACCTCCATTTTGCGTGTTCTTCGATTCACTATGCTCGTTACACCGAGCTCTACCCATCTACAGGGGTTTCATCCCTTAAAACCCCGCTAACACTTAATCACCATTTACCGAATTACCCTTAACCCACTCGAGTTAAGCGTAACCGAAAAACGAGTTGTTACATTCTCCACCCTTTAAATGAATTGCGTCCTTGCAATTCGCCCAGACTAATCTCCACCGCACAACACAATCCGATCTTATTCAGATAGCAAACACAAACAACATTCTGATAATTTAAATATTGGAGAAAAACTTAAGAAACACAATCCGAGAACCACTCGGATAATGCTTCCAAAAAAAATATAACCCAATAGTTAAAAATCGGGTAACGCTAACGTAAACATGATCCGAGATTTCATACTCGGATAGCACAAAACCAAATTCGATAATTACAATCAGATAACACAAAACTAAATCTGATAATTATGATCAGATTAAGCACTTATAGTCAAAATCCGGTGATTTAGGATTGGATAGACTCATCACAACATAATCCGATGACTCATGATCGGATAAAACACTTTAATCACAATCTGAGATATTGAAATAAAAAAAATCAAAATTTTATGACGCAACATATGAAATCCAAACTAAGTAGATCTTGTCAACCACAAAACCAAAACACTCTCGGATTTTTTTAATCATTTGATAATTTGATTGGATAAAACCTTTCACAAAGATCTGAATTACAATCAGACACTTCTTCTTTTTTAGAAACACTACGGAGAAAATCGGCTCGAATCACCGTAAAAACATATCAGCCATAAATCAATTTTGAATCAAATCACATCCATAGACTCACGCTCAAGTCAAAACACATCAAATCCACAAACTCACACCCGAGTCAAAACTCGTGAAATCCACAAACTCACACCCGGTCAAAACTCGTGAAGTCTACAAACTCACACCCGGTCAAAACTCGTGAAGTCTACAAACTCACACCCAAGTCAAACTCGTGAAATCCACAAACTCACACCCGGGCAAAACTCGTTAAATCTACAAACTCACACCCGAGTCAAAACTCGTGAAATCCACAAAATCACACCCGGTTAAAACTCGTGAAATCCACAAACTCACACCCGGGCAAAACTTGTTAAATCTACAAACGCACACCCGAGTCAAAACTCGTGAAATCCACAAACTCACACCCGGTTAAAACTCGTGAAATCCACAAACTCACACCCGGGCAAAACTCGTTAAATCTACAAACTCACACCCGAGTCAAAACTCGTGAAATCCACAAACTCACACCCGGTTAAAACTCGTGAAATCCACAAGCCGCGACACCCTACGGCCTACCCTCGGTACTCATGGGGTAAACGAGGGCCACAAGGGACAGAGCTTTCCCATGATGCTCTACCCTATGCGCACCACAGCCGATTTATTTTTCTCAGCGGGCATCATCACACTATGATTATTCCAGGTTCTTAAGCCCATGAATTAATCATCACATCGTTCAAACATAGCGACATTCATGCTAAAACAGTTCAATACATAGCATGTTTTCCATAAATCAGTCACATACGTTTAATCATGCATAAAGAAGTTATACTAGCACACGATTAGAGTTTAAAGTCCCCTGCCATAACCCTTGGTTACAAATTTGTAACTGTGGAAGCACCGAATAAAGAAACTGACTCCAACACAGCGTCTGGAACGTTTGATTCAGTAGGAAATGCCTTTTGAATCACTTGATTCGGACTTAAAACGGTTAAGAATGGAGGAAAACTGGTTCAGAAGTGGAAAACTGGAAACCAGAGAAAAATGTGGACGGGATGCACTATTTATAGGTGCGCGCAAGTGGGGCCTGTGCATGCCACGTTGTGCGCGCTGGTCGCGCGTCAGAATCTAGGGGTGGGTGAGTATTTTAAAATACTCAGCAGGTTGATTTAAAATCTAACAGAGATGCTAAGCAAAAATCTCTTTGAAAACCCTACAACATTTTCTTTAGAAACCTTTATCACGATAAATGATGCAGAAAACACAATGATTCCAAATCAAAACAAATCCACAAGCCGCGACACCCTACGGCCTACCCTCGGCGCTCATGGGGCAAACGAGGGCCACTTAGGGATAGAGCTTTCCCACGATGCTCTACCCTGTGCGCGCCACTTGCCGATTTATTTTTCTCGGCGGGCATCATCACACTATGATTATTCCGGGTTCTTAAGCCCATGAATTAATCATCACATCGTTCAAACATAGCATCATTCATGCTAAAACAATTCAATACACAACATTCTTCCATAAATCAGTCACATAAGCTCTTATCATATCAAATCAAATCACTGTACGAAAATCAAAACACTCAATGGCTTGTACGAAATCAAATCACATCACTGTATGAAACCAAAATATTAAGTGGCTCATACGAAATCAAAACACATAAACACTCGCGTACCATCATATGCACCAAATCATTTTTCCATAATATTTTCTTTTCACAAAACAGAGTAATAAATCAGGCTCGATCAAAATACATCACAACCAACACTAAAATCCTTTCAAAGCGAAACACTTTAAAACTTCTTGCTCCCCTTAGAGAGTTAAAACATATTTTATCATATTCAGAACAGACACCGGAGTCAAATCTAACTTAAAACAAACATTCCACATTCACATCACAACTTGAAAACACAATCTAAAACAAACCAGACTTGAAATTAAAATTCTGTCTCGATATACATGTGAATTTACTTAAGAGATACCCATCTACGCCACGTGTCCCATAACACGGTGTTTGATGGTTTCTCCTTAGTAATTCTACTGGCCATCGAGACGCTTTTATAATTCCAAATTGTTTTTCAAAACACAGAAGGTTTGAAATTAACTTTTTATAATAAAACTAACAGCAGACACAACCGTAGAGTGATCTACCCACATTGCGTGTCCCATACCAAGAATGTTAGGTAGTCCTTCTTCGGGAATGCTGCTGACTTTCAAAATATCTTTGCCTTAAATTAAGGCAAACTTTCAAAATGTGAACATTTTGAAATCATCTTTCTTTTCAAAATACCAACAGAACTATCCTTCAAGCGATCCTCTAACCCCTTGTGTCCCATACCACGGGGGTTTGGTGGTCCCTCTTAGGAAGTTCTATATCCTTTCAACATAATTTTCTTGATCTTTAAATAAATTCGCTCTTAAGCGAATCTTTTGAAATACCTACGTTTTGAAATTCATCGATAGAACAAATCCTAGAGCATTCCACAGCACATCCCGTACTGCGGTTGTGTTGGTGGTTTCTCGAAGGTAGTCTCGCCGTCTTTCAAAATAATTTGAATTCGGTTTTCAAATTTCAAATCATTCGAAATTGAAGCTCAACATATGAACCATTCAAAATCGAAGTCACTTAAAACATTTTCAGAAAAATGCAAACACATTTAGAACACATATTTCTGATTGAATTTCATTCAAAATCGGGATTCGTATAAAAACTTAATATAAGCATGTAGTCAAAAAAATTTAAATAATTTCTGACTCAAAATCAAAATTTATAAAATCGACATTCACATCAAATCTCTTGCAATACATGCAAGGCAGAAATTTGAAATCATTTCTAATTCAAAATCGAAAGTCATAAAATTGGCGTTTGTATAAAATCCGATGAAACACCTGTAAAACAGAAAATTCACAATCGGAATTCACCTTGGATCCGATACAACATTTGCGGAGGTTCCAAAATCGCAATCCTTAAATCCAATATCACAAGTATAGAATTAATAATCGGAATTCTCCTAAATTCCGATATCACATCTGTGATACGACAAAAATCACAATCGGAGTATATTAATGAACTCCGACACAACACTTTCCGAATGGAAACTACACTCATAGAATGACACATTAAATCAAATTGGAGTTCACCTTAAAACAGATGACACACATGCGGAACTGTAAAAATGACAATCAAAGTTTTATATCAACTCCGATAAAACACTTGCCGAAATGAAACGTCAAATTGACTCAACCCTCACACTACATGACTTCAAATCAAATCAAAATTCTGAATAAAACTTTAGGTCATAACGACCCTCACAGAATGGAACATTCACCTAAAATCAGAGTTAGCCTTAAAACCAATGGCACACGTGTAAAATAGCTCTAATCACAATCGGAGTATATAAATTAACTCCGGACCAACACTTACCGAACAAAAACCCTCGCAAAACAAAACAGCGAATCAAATCAGAGTTTGTCTTAAAACCGATAAGACACATGTACGAAGACCAAAAATCACCATCGGAGAATTAAATCCGATAGCACACTAAAATTCCAAATTAAAACTTGGAATTTGAAGCTACTAAAAATATATTTGAAAATGGTTTTCTCTCGCAGACAGAGCAAAGCTTTGATACCATTTGTGGAGCCCCGGCCCGCACACCAACCTGGGCCGGGGGGTCCAAAAGCAACGAAAACCAAACCCCAGAACCAGGAGCGTCCGTCTCTGAGTGCGAGAGCCTTCTCGTTCCTCTACGCGCTATGGAACTTTAGCGCTCCATTGCGGGTAGGCAAAAACCGGCCTAATTATATATCTAATTCGGACCGGGCCAACGTTGCCTTGCCGTTGGTTGCCTACGTACATATCGGATAACATCCACGATGTTACTCCGATACGATCGGATCCGGACGTAGTTTTGCCTAATGGCTACTACATACATCGGGCACACCAAAAACACATATGTATAAAGTACGTATCTCTGAATATTTAATCGGAGGTATACAAAAACCCGATAAAACACCGGCAACACATATCTCGCTCTATTATAGAGACGAGCACCACACGAGCACCACAACATGCCTCGCTCTATTCCAGAGCGGATACATCACATTCACATGTCTCGCTCCATCACTGAGCCGAGACCGGACACACACCACACGTCTCACTCTACCGTAGAGTGAGACAACACACATCATAGCATAAAAGCACACATCGATCATGGCATATAAGCTGACATACACACACACAACACGTCTCACTCTAAGCTAGAGCGAGACAACACACATCATAATATATGAGCATAACATATCGGAACATAAAGGATCATAGCACTTCATGGCATATGAGCACATATCATGGAAAACATATAGATCATAGCATAGCACACATCATCATATATAGCATATACCATTCTATAATTAAAATAGGAGGTTAGGAAACGCTTACGCCCCTGATGTCTCACGAGGTAGCACATTCGGGATGCTCGTTTCTGGGCGTCCTCCCCTTCAGATCCGGAGACAGCGGACAGAGCCTCCTCTAGCCTCCAAACGTTCATCGCCTTGCGCCAAAAGACGACCGACCGACCGATTCTCCCCTTTCCCGGAGACTTCTCATTTTCTGCGCCCGTAGACGGCGGATAGAACCTCCCCTACTCGGGGTGTTCCTCACACATCGTGGCCCTTCGGTGGAGAATGGAGTCTCCCCTACATCGGGCCACCTCTCTTGATCCGGCCCGGTAACGGAGGACGGAGCCTCCTCTCTCTCCGGGCCCTCTCTCTCTCTCTCTCTCTCTCTCTCTCTCTCGGGGCCGGAGGGTAACAGACAGAGCCTCCTCTTGCCCCGGGTCGTTCCTCCCTTTTAGGAGCGCCAACTCGAGGAATGGACCATGCCATTGCGTAGATCACCCTCGAATTAGCTAGGAATGCCTCAAGAACGACTCGAATCGGACTTAAAATGAGTGAGAAATGAAGAACAGAAGTTTCTGAATGTTAGAGGGAACACAGAAACGTAGGAGAGGATTCAGGACTGTGGGAGAGAGTTCTGAACCTTTAAACTGAAGACTCAAGACGCTATTTATAGAAAAACTGGATAGACATGAGGCTGACACGTGGCAGATAGGATTGACACGTGTCAGTCCTATCCGCTACGACAGCGATCTTATCCGCTTCATCAGCAATCCTATCTGCTTCGTCGTCAATCTTATCCACTGCGTTATCGATCATATCCAGAATGATATTATTTTATTGAAATAATATCCTAAACTCAAAGTGCGATAACTTCCAACCTCTACGTTGGAATCGCACGTTCTTGTTACTGATGGACTCGTGTCAATGAGACCTTCGAAACAAGACCACACATGGGTAGGTTATCCCGCACTTTTATGTGGGTCCCGCCCATGCAGCACGCTTCCTGAGGTCGTAGCTTTCACTCCTGACCTCCGTTTTGCGTGTTCTTCGATTCACTACGCTCGTTACACCAAGCTCTACCCATCTACAGGGGTTTCATCCCTTAAAACCCCCCTAACACTTAATCACCATTTACCGAATTACCCTTAACCCACTCGGGTTAAGCGTAACCGAAAAATGGGTCGTTACAATTTGTATCAAGTTTGATTGTAATGTTATTCATGCTCAAATTGCAACAAGGGAATACAAGGGAAGAAATGTTTTTTTGCCAAGGATTCCTATGATGCCAGTAGATAATGAAAAGTGCCCATTTAGATTTAAACATAAACAATTTCCAATAAGGTTGGCGTGTGCGATGACTATAAATAAAGCTTAAGGTCAAACCATTGAAAATGTCGGTTTATACTTACCTGAACCTATTTTCTCTCATGGCCAATTATATGTTGCTTTATCGAGAGGTATTTCTAAATTGAAAACAAAAATCTTGATCAAACATTCTTTGGATAAAACAATACCACATGGATCGACACGGAATGTTGTATTTAAAGAAATGTTTACCAAATAGCTTGTGAGTTGCATAATAATTGATCTTAAAAATTTATTTGTGTTTATTTAGATTATCTTTTGTTACTAACGTTTGTACTCGTTACTATTTTTTTAGGTTTACAATGGCAATGACTTGCATTCCAATATCTAAACTGTCAACGAGTAAGGTTCAATGGATGATAAAGTGTTTAATATTAGAAAATACCAAAATACGTTCATTTGACAACTCAAAGGGTTCTGGGATCATTATGAACATACGCGTTGTTGATGAAGAGGTTAGTACCTCAAATTATTTATCATTCATATTTGCATTGATTTACATTTATGTTAGTCCTCGTTTGATTGAATTGTTTCATAAGTATATCGTTGTCTGTTGTGGTTTTATTGTTTATTTATTGTCATAGGGTTCTAGAATTCAATTGTCAGTGTTCAATGAGTTAGTTGAATCATTCAAGAGAACAACCTTGGAAGGTAAAATATATTACATATCTAATGGATTGATCAAATGTATATCTGCTACATATGGATGGGGCACAACCGACTATGAGATCATTATTCAAAAACGTACAACAATTGTTCTTGTGCCAGATGAATTTGCTATAACGAGTTATGACAAATGTAGAATTACTGGGTGAGACACACTTCAAGTCACCAAAAATATGCAAGAAACAATCAGTAAGAACGCATACTAGAAAAACAAAATCTTCACATATATGCATTTAGTTAATTTTTTGATCCATGTTTGTTGACAGATGTCCTTCGAGTTGTAATTAGCATTGGTAATCGAACGATTGTACGCATGCGTAATGGAACTAAAGTTAATCGTCAATCCCTTGAGTTGATTGATAAAAAGTAAATTCACAAACTGAGTTCATAGTTTATGCTAGGTTGTTTTTTACACATTTTCGTTTGTAGTTGTACAATGCCAATTTCAATAAGCTTATGGGGAGATATCGTGGAAAATAATGTACCAATTCTTTAGGAATGTCGTGGCGATTACCCAGTTGTTTATTTAACAGTAGTGTGAGTCCAAGAATTTCGAGGTATGCTATATTATTTACCCTAATTTAAAGCAAGTTTATTGGATTAAATTATCTTATGTGTTGCATAAACAACTCATATATATATATATATATATTATTTTTTTGGTCTTATATTTGTAGATCGGCTAACCTTATCCTCAACAATTGGTACAAGAATAACCATCAACCCAAAGTTTGAAGCAGCTGTAGACCTTAAGACTTTGTAAGATTTTTGATAAATAGTTATCACTTTAATTAAAATATAACCACATAATTGTTTGTAAGTAAACATCTGTATTTATATATTTTTTGAAAAAAAATATTTTAGGTACTCGAAGAATATGCAACAAGTTTCAAATATGGTGGACATAGAGATTTCGCACCAAAATGGTTTGAAACCACATGTGAAACAAATTATAGATATTGTGAACATTAAAGAAGAATTGGTTCAAGTTATGTTACTTCCTCTGACTGATCACCTGTATAGAATTTTGATTTTTTGTTATATATATGTAAATATTTATATAGACTAATAAATGAATAAACATATTCATAATATTTAACTAAACATTCATTTCCTTGTTTAGCCTGAATTTTTTGCAGTTGATGCATGGGTTCTAAAGATAAGTTTGGATCAAGATATTTGGTACATTGCATGTTTGAAATGCAACAAAAAAGTTAACAATTATCATAATATTGACGCATGTGACAAATGTCATGTTACTCCAATTGTGAAAGTTCACAGGTATATTTCATACATAGCTTTGCCCATTTAAAATCGTTTCGTAACGCTCATAACTATTTTCTTAATATTTGTATATAGGTTTTATTTTCGAGCAAATATAGGAGACAGTACTGGTAACATGTGGATAATTGTTTTTGATACACAAGCAGAAAAAATGTTTGGATACTCAGCTGATGCAATGCATAATTTAAAGGTAACATTTATGCTATGTTTATGACACTAAATAATGTGCTACGTTGAAATGATAAATTATGGGATGAAAAGTTAATATATTTATTTTTAATATTGTGAAGCTTTCTAATGAGCGTAGCTTCAGAGCTATTATAGATGAACTCATTTGAAAATCATTTATGTTTGTCCTCAAAATGGATCAGAAAATTATTGCAGACGAAGTTGTTAGGTCAACTACATGTGTCTCAGTTACAACAACCGAAAAGGGTATTTTTTTTCGCCTAAATGTTTGTTGCTCAGATTCGTTTCTCATTGCATGTCGAAGGTCTTCTTTAAATCTTTGTTTTGTTTTTATTTGAAGGTACAGTTGAACATGAAGATGAGAATGCTTCTACATCAACATAAACTATACTTTTTTAATTTTAGATATTTAACTTCTTTATCCTTACTTGCTTTTATAGACTATTGGCTTATCATATACTTCTGTTCTCTCTAAATTGGACAATCTAGGTTATTAAACATGGGATTGTCATGACTTACATTCGATCTACATAATTTATAGCTTTACATTGTTATGTTATTTAATTAGACTTGTTGTTTTAAAGACTTGTATATTACGTACTCGTTTTCGTCCATTTTTTGTTTAAGGTTTGGTGTTTAGAATTTAAAGTTTACGGATTACGATTTATATTTGTTTTACTATGATGGTCATATGTGAATGTGATTTCAAGTTTACGTGTTTGGCCATGTTCCCTTTACGAATATTTATACTTTTCAATACTATAATAACTCTGATGATTGTGCATCGTGCTTGAATAATTATTATTTTACACAATGTATATTTATATACAAAAAATTATTAATTTTAGTGTATTGTTGTTAGTCCGTCTATCAAAATAATAGAACATTTAGATGTTTACTTATGTATTAGGTTTCATTTTATATGCAACTCTATTTCAAATAAAATCATTAAAAACATATTGCCAAAGTAATGTGCAATCGATTATGCTCATACAATAGTTATAATCAATTATATTTAATACATATGTTTTTAATTTGCTCTTCAATGTGACCAAGTTAAGGTGAAACTTATTGCATTCTATTCTTCAAATTAAATTTGATTCAACAATACATCAAATATTTGGAATATGTAATATTTTAGGGAAAATTATTTAAATAATAATTACCGTTTTGGACTACTTTGGGAAATATTTCACAAAGTGGTGTTCCTTTTTGCCACGCAGGTGTGGCTTTTTTTTATTTTTTAAGTTGATTTCGTCGTTTAGAAGGACGAAATTGGTTTTAAGCCGATTTCGTCCTTCTAAACGACGAAACTGGTTTAAATTGAACCGGTTTCGTCATTCTGAATGACGAAATCAACTTAAGCCTGGTTTTGTCGTTTCGAATGACGAAACTGCCAGACTTATCCAATTTCGGTCCAATTTCGGCCTTCAGGTTCTGTAATAAGGATTTCGTCGTTCTAAACGACGAAATCAAATTAATTTTTTTTAAAGTACATTCTGAAACAAATTTTATCACCTGTCCCTGTTCATTCATTCAAATCATACACAATACATCAATGAATTCATTCATTCCATCCATAACAAATATAAGTCCTCCACCTCGACCTCGATTTCATTCATTCATTCATGCAAAACATACACAATACAAGCCAAAATAATATAGTTTAAAATAAACATATAAAAAAAGTAATGTCATAATCTCCTACGTCCTCAACCTCGTCCTCGACAATGGTGTACGAGCTCCTCATGATCTGCCTCTAGCTCTAGCTCTAGTTGTGGCTGTGGCTCCGGCTCCTGCTCCTGCTCAGGCTGCGGCTCTGGCTCTAGCTCTGGCTCGGGCTCAGCATAAGTAATAGATGATACAACATGAGGTGGCCGATGTCGTCTATAATATAAAATCGGATCTGGCTGAGCTACATGTGTAGTATCCGAAAATGATGAACCTGGAGGAGAGCTATACGCTGCTGATGATGATGGAATATCAGGGCATGAAGAGTGCATCGACTGTGTCTGAGCGGTCTCGTCGACATGATAATCTCGATGAACATTCATGATCACCGAATGAAGTAGAGGTAAGCTACGAAGGACATCAACAGACTCTCTAATCACCGACTGACATACTGCTGATAAGTCCTCATGCGAAGTACAGGTGATAAGTGCATCACTCAAATGTGAATGTGTACGTCGGACTAGACGAAGCTATAAAAAAATAAATTAAATATTAGTTAAAAATTTAAAATGAAATAAGAAAATAACATGTCTTAATTAACAAAGTTATACTTACTAGAGCTGCCTTAGACGCTCACTTAGGCTGATATGTCATCTCCTCTACATCATCGTGCGGTAAAATATATCATCGTGTAATCGGTAAATACCACTGCAAATAAGTACTACGAACATCTCGCAATGTCGTAGCTATCTCCCCTCTAATAATAGTGGCTCTCCTATCCTCCCATCGAGCAATATACGATGCATGATGCATAGCCCAGTCAGTAATATGGCGGCCCTGTCGAGTGATGTGGTGGACAACTCGACGATAGAAGGTGGGACCTCTTGCTCCAGGTTAAACTGGAGCATTACACGATCCGGCACATACATCTCGATAATCTCGTAACATATTAACGGAGTTCGAGATAGCTACACCTCTCGACCGTCCATGCATAGGGGAGGTAACACAGCCAACACATCCTCTAAGTACGGCTGCCAAATAATCTATACAATATATAAATATAAATTAGTTTAAATAACAACAATTTTTTTAAAAAATCATTACATAAAAAAGTTCAACACGGTAATAAATTTACCTGGTATGGCCGCTGGTGGTCTAACTCCCCTCTGTATAGGCGGAGTACTCCTTGTGGATTTTCGGTTCTCTTTTTCCGAACATTCCACCTTAAGGAGTTAAATTAAAAAAATAAGTTCAACATATGTATATAAAACATTGCTAAAAAAATAATGTGGAAAACATAAATACAACCTACCTCGCTCCTAATGGAGCACCCTCGACTAAGCGATCCATCTCAGCACTTGGTCGGCCAATGTGTAAGTGCTCCCACGACCATAACTATGTCAAAAAAATAGTGATAACGAATATTACAATTAAAGAAGTATACGTAACTAAAACATGCCATGCACTGCCTTGAGACATTGGAACGCTAAATGGCTCGGGTGCATACATCGTGGACCTTCCATATTAGACACAAAATCTCAAAATTTAGATAAACGTATTTTCATTAAAGGATAATAAGATTCAAAACGTATTCCCAACTAAATCAACCTTACCTCCAATTAGGTCCACTTCCACCGTAAATAGGGGCAGGCGATCTATGACATTCATTTGAAGCTACTGTTATAGATAAATTTCCTTCTTCTTCGTCGTCTTGAGACATTTGCATATGACTTTCATTGTTCACATTTCTATCTGAGCTCCTGTGTGAGCTTTTGTGAGAGCTCCTATGTGAACTACTTTGCCTTTCACTAGTCACTCGAGCCTCTTTTTCAAGAAATAAGTCATAAAAAATTATGTGACGCGAGAGGTCAAACATAAAACTCATTGCATCATCATGTATACATATTTGTCTCGAATTCGATCCATATGTTGGAATAACACATTTTATAGTGATTTTCCATCTTCTTCGATCCCACCCAGTCTTGCTAGCTACTTGCATCTCAAATTCATCATATGTAGACGGTTTCTTAATTAATAATCCTTCTATGCATCCGTCATAGTTAAGTAAAAATCTAACCATTTCTTCTGCCATCTCTATTCACTTGATTCATAAACAATAAATTAAATTCATAATAAATATAAAGCAATTGTCTCAAAACTAAGAGGCTAATATTAGATTAAGGCGACCCTATAATGCTACGAATGTCATGTTTTAATAATTATATCCATAACTCGTTACTTCTGCGAAATCTCATAAAAAAATCACTCCTAAACATACATTCAATACTATAACAATTGAATATTTAAACACACAAAATTCATAAGATAAGCTGTAAAAAAATTTAATAAAATTAATGAGCAAATTTCCTAATCAATAAAATTACATAATTTCCTAAAAGAGAAAAAAAAATGAGAAGATGGATAAATAAGAAACTGAGTAGAAAAAGGGCGAGAACGGAGAATACACAAACTCGGCCTGCTACTTTTCAGCACTAGCAGATTGGATCATATGGGACTCTCTCCTTAGCGGTTCTTCTTCTTTTTCTTTCTCCCACTAACTTTGTCCATTTTTGCAAATGTAAGAAAATAAATTCACAAGATCATTGTACCCAAACTAAAAAAAAAAAAGAAATTCTATCCCACCATTCTAAATTGAGCTCTGTCTGGTCTTGAAGTATGCTGACTAGTAGGGCTTCAATGACCATCATAAAAAGGATCCATTGTGTCCAATGAAGTGTAATGTCCCTGCATTTTTTTCCTATTTTTTATTTATTTTTCTAATAGGGAAATTTACTCTTTAGCGTATTTTTTATTTATTTTTCTAATATGGAAATTTACTCTTCAGTGTATTTTTTATTTATTTTCTAATATGGAAATTTACTCTTCAGTGTATTTTTTATTTATTTTTCTTATAGGAAAATTTAAATCAATGCTAACAAATGATTAATCTCAAAATTTATCAACATAAGCATATTAGCTACCCAAATAACATACTTTTGTAAGAAAATTAAACTGAAAATATCTTTTATAAGAGGGTTTTTTTTTTGCCCAAACCTCATTTTTTTTAGGGACTGGCGGCGGGCCGGCAGCGAGACTGGTGGCGGAGCGGAACGGGGGATCGCGAAGGTGAAGCAGGAAAAGCGAGGCGGAGAGGAGCGGGTTCGCGAGTAATAAAGAGTTTGATTTCGTTGTTCTAAACGACGAAATCATCTTAAGCCGATTTCATCGTTTAGAACAATGAAATCAGTATAGCCGAGACCGAGGATCGGAGAATGGAACAAGTGTGGCAGTGCCGTCATTCTGAACGACGAAATTAGCTTAAATTGATTTCGTCGTTCAGAACAACGAAATCAGTTCAATTTAAACCGATTTCATCGTTTAGAAGGACGAAATCGGCTTAAAACCAATTTCATCGTCCTAAATGACGAAATCAACTTAAAAAATTAAAAAAAAAAACCACGCAGGTGCCAGCCACTTGACTAGCGCTTGCGTGGCAAAAAAGAACACTACTTTGAGAAATATTTCCCAAAGTGGTCTAAAACGGTAATTATTATTTTTAATTATTATTTAAATAATTTTTCTAATATTTTTTTATGTAAATAATTTTTTTATATTCTTATAATAAAAAAATATTATATTTTTATTATTTTATATAAAAAATTTTACGTGCGTGCACTATTACTAGTTAAAATAAAATGATGACTTGATGGAGCTGGCTCAATTCCGCTTCCGAAACAACAGACTCGGCTTGACGTCGGCTACAAGTATACATAATTTTGGACCGGACTGGGTCCAAAACTTCTAGAGCGTTTGGCGTGGAAGCCCTCCCATCCAACCACCGACTCGGAGGGGGCTGGCTCCTCACGCCGTCACGCGCATTTTCGCAGTCTTGCCAAAACGGCTTGGCTTATTGACCACGCATCCGCTACCTCTCTAGGACCTTCTGAAAATCTCTCCGAATGTTCGGGATTCAAATCCCTCCTTCCCTATAAACCTCCTCCTCTCTCTGGAGAACTCTCAGGCAACACTGGCCCTGATCAACAATCCCTCGTCTTTCTTGAAATTAGGGGTGCTCTGATTCTCAAACCCAGAACTTCTCGTCCTTCTTTCTTCGTTGTCGGCTCTTCCTGTCATCCACCATGCCTCGCCGAAGCTCTGCTGGTCGGTTCCCTTTCCTATCCTTCTTGCCTTCCTTGTTTTTCCATTTTTTTCTGAAATTTTACACATTGAGAACCCTTAGGATTGTAACATGTTCTTGTATTGGTAACAAGTTTATTGATTGATCTGCTTCAAAATTTTGACGTGAGCTGCATGTCTTGTTCTTTATTGCTGTTTTTTTATTTGGACTGTGACGAGTGATTATCACTTCTTGTTGTAGACTCTGTGAAATCTCATACAAGGTCTGGGTTGCATTGGTGTAGTGTTGTTTTAATGGCTTTTGGTTGGAATTCTTCAAAATGGCTTTGAATGGGCTTTTATGATTGATGGCATGCTTTGCTGGCTGTACATTTGGTCTGGCTGTTTTAAAAGAATGCTAATAACCTTCCACCACCTTTTGTTCAGCAAAACCTTACACTATTGGACAGAAAAAGTGGGTATCACATGACAATTGGAGGGCCTTTTTTTTCAGTCCAATCAAAACCTGGTGTACGAGTTTGTTGGACAGAAATTGGTGTAGGAAAATCATTATCCTTTCCTCAGTGAGTGGCTTTGCATATCCTTATGTATCTTTATGGTAGTTGTCTTGTTATATTTTATGTCGTTGGAGCTGTAGCTTGATTATATGTCTTTTTAGTCAATTCAAAGTTGACTATGTATTTACATCTTATTCTTTATGAGCAAAAACGATTGTGTTCTGCTTTGTTATATTTTAAATTTTCTAAAAAATTGCCTTTTTTGGTCCTGCAGCGATGTACGTTGCGCAAATTTTAAAATTGAATAAACAGCTAGGTTTGTCATCCGTTGTGCTTTGATTGAATAATTGTTGTGATAGGACACATTTTGTGAGATAGATGAAAGGGGTTGCATCTTATTCCCTTGGGTGTAAAGGTTTGCCATCTGAGATTCAAGTCATCTAAAAAAAGAGATCTTGGAGTGCTATGGAATTTTGGTTTAGATCATATAGCAGTTGCTTCTAAGAACTGTGTTATATATTAATGTGGCTGTTAGTAGAAGGAAATAGAAATGGAAGGATACCAAAGATTCATGCCGAACAGGCTGTTGTTAATGGGGGACTGAGTACACCATAATTGAAAATCAAAGGTTGTCTAGCGACCATGTCAGAGTCAGGAAAGTATAGAAGATATGATCGAGGTATTAAGTGGAGAGATAATATGATAAGAGTTGATCCCGTTAAGACACATTGAGTACACCAACTTTGAAAGTCAAATATCATCTAACGACTATGTCAGAGTCAGTAAAATATATAAGAGATGACATAGGTATTGAGTGAGGAGATAATATGATAGAGTTGATCCTGTGACTATACATTGAGTAGATCCAAATTTTGTAGCCGTCGAACACCTCTGCATAACCACTAAGATTTCTAAATGACAGTAGAACTTGGATTTTGGCAAGACCTCCATAATTTCATGTCATAGAAAGAACTTTGTTGTCTCATCTCTGGTCTTCACTATGACTGATTGGTGAAATACATATTCTGCTGAAATAGTAAGCCTTAATTGACATTCATTATTGGCATCAAATTTTGGTGCACAGGTGTTAGCTTATTTCTGTGAGCGTGGTTGTATTTGCATAATTGTGTCTGCTTATCTACTTAGAGTGCCATATATTCCAATAATTAAGCTTCTTTTGATCTGAATGTTCATGGTTAATTATACACATGGTCCAGTCACAAGAAGATATCGGTACATATGCCAGTTGTAAAAAATGTTGGCACATTTGGTATTTAAACAGGCATAATTATGGCAATGTGGTCAAGATCAAATTGCTTCCATCTTTCTTTTATAAAATATTTATTTAAATTAGTGGATTACCTATTTCCGGTGATTAGGTGAAATAATTAGCAAAGTATGCCCATTGACTGAAAGAACTTTTTTCTAGGTAGACCAGCCCCTCGTGCTGCTCCACGCCCATCACCTTTGAGCAACCCACCTCAACAAGGTATATTTTTCTATAATGTTCTGTAGTCCTCTCTGTACGGGTCAATTTCTCTCATGAAATTTGTAATAATATTCTACACTAAAATGGTTGTGTAAATTGTTCATTTATTATTAATGTCCAATATTGATACTTGAGCTTTTTGACAGCTACACGCGCCCCTCCCCCTGCTCCTGCTCAGAGTGGAGGTGGATCTATGATTGGTGGAATCGGTGCTTCTATAGCAGATGGTCAGTGACATTTGTTGCCATGAAGTATTTGATCTGATTGTACTATGAATTTGTATGCTCATCTTAATCGTTTTTTTCTTTTTAGGTATGGCATTTGGAACTGGAAGTGCAATAGCTCACAGGGCAGTAGATGCAATGTTGGGTCCTCGCACTATTCAACACGAAACTGTTGTAACTCAAGCCTCCAGTCCTTCCCCTGCTTCCACAGCAGCCTCTAGCAGCTTGGATGTTGAATGTGGTAATTACTCAAAGGCGTTCCAAGATGTAATCAATCTGCCACTTCCTGTTTTTGCTTATTGCTATGATTGAGTGGATTTAGTTTATAATAAGATTATATGTTGGTTTTCAGTGTGTGAATATGAACACCAGTGACATTAGCAAGTGCCAATTCTATCTGGATATGCTGAATGAATGCCGGAGGAGTTCTAACACTCTGCAGGCCTAAGAGTCATGACCATGGAGCGAGAACTTGGTTTTTGCTGATATTTGATTGGTCAATATGTACATGTGGGGATGTAGGGTTATCTCACACACTATTTCCCTGGTTACTCTCGATGTTAAATTTTCAATTTTTTATCCGACCAAGTGACATGAAACTTTTAAACATGTTATTTTAGATCAAATGCTTGCATGGTTTACCCTTGTAGATTTAACATGGTTTGAAAGAATGATGCTACATTTAGATGATTAATGTGATATTATGGTTAAATATTGATCTTGGGCATGGTTGCGGACATTGTTACATGATGTTCCTTGTAGAATTTTATTCCATGTTTTGCATAATCGCTCTAGGATGGCGCAAATGACCGGGTTGGTGTTGGAGTTATTTTGTTGGTTCGGGAGTTACAGTTAAATACCTTCTTGGCAAGTAATTCACTACATGACAAATAAAAAAAATTATGTATAATTATCCATGTTTGAATTTGGTCAAGATAATTTGCAGAACTTAGATATAAAAAATAATTGGGAGAGCTTGGTTATGAGGAGTGTTAACGAGTCAAGTATTTTTGAGTTTTAGATTCGGGTTTGAGTTAGAGCCTTCAATTTTGAGTTTGAGTTAAGTTGCGTTTGAGTTAGAATCTTCAATTTTGAGTTTGGGTTAAGTCGAGTTATTTTACTTCGTAATTATTATTTTATCTTGAGATTATTGTTCAGTTTTGTAATGGTTTACATGTATTTAGAAAAAAAATGTTAATATGAACATGGTTATAGCAATTCAATGTGTTAAGATTAGAAAATTAAATAAAATAGTTTTAGTTAAAAAAGTGGTTTTAGTTCTCATGGGACGTTATCTATTTCCTCTAACAAAATGCTTGAGGTAGTTGTCCAAGAAAAAATAATATATTTGTTAGAAGAAGTTAAAACTTAGAAGACATGAAATATATATATATATATATATATATACACTATGAGTTTAAGTTTTTCTCGAGTTTTAAGCTAAGCTGAGTTGAACACATGTCTGGTTAAGATCAGTTCGACTATCTTTAGTTCAAACTCGAATGGAAGTCGAGCAGCTTACTTTAACACTTACTAATTATAAGTTTTGAAGCTCTAATAATATGAAGTACAATATTCTATTCTCAATACCACCAACCGGCTTTAAGATTTAATAGCCACTCAATCCATCTTTGGAAATAAATTAATGAGCATTAGCTTTTACAACATCGTTACTAGCATCAATTGTAGAAATAACAACAATTATAGGAAAATACTACTTGACCCAAGTCTCAAGAGTTTGGCTAGATAGGTGTGGTCGGATTCCTTTATAGGTTTCTCTAGTTTTATTTAGCTCATATTCAGCCAAAGTTGATAAATATCAGTCTATAAAAGTTGTATATTAGCTTTATTTAAGATTCTACTTGTCCTACATTTAGGTCGAAACTGAATGGTCGGTAAAGGGGATAAATGGTATACATAAAATTTTAAGGGTTTTTTAGAGTCTAATAGCTAAATAGACGACTAGATTGTTCTTTAAACTTGTACTTCGTAGAAGTAAGAATTAAAAGTTCTAACCTATACATATGAATTTTTACTTAGTAAAGTAAATAAATTATTTATGCATAAAGTATCAATCTACCAAATATTCAATTAACCTAAGCATGTAAAACACATAAGAATTTAACATGAAAACCCCAATTTAGGTAAAAAACTACAACATCTTCATATAGCTAAATCAATGCACTAGTAAGGAAGAACTAACAAGATACATACTAAGAACAACTAACCAGTTTATTTAGACTCTACACGAATGAAAACAAATTAGCTTTGTTCAATCTTCTTCGTTATTGGCCTTCATGTTTTTCTTTTAGTCAAATTTTGTAAGCTTTTCCTCTTCGTGTTCTGCTTTCATCTCCTTCTAGAACTTCAATCAAAGACTCATTCTTCAATTATTGATCTATATTTGAGATTTTTCACCTCCTTTGAAGAATTTGTTGTGACTCCTCTTTTATTTGGTGTAGGAGAATCTTCTCTTCAGTTGTGTGTCTTCATGAAATCACCATTAACATACATTGAAAGCTTTTGAGTAATCTCGCTAAGAAAATAATAATAAAGGAACTCTCATTCTTTCTCTATTATTTTTTAAGTTTCTTCTCTTCAAATTTGTGATTCATTAGCCTTTAAATAGGTCTATAAGTCGATTTGAGTATTTGATTCCAATTAGGAATATAATCTATTCTAAAAATGCTTAATTTAGGCAATCATAACAAACAACGATCAATTATTATAAATAATAATTAATCATTTACTGTTTGATTAGGGCATAACCACTAGTGATTAATCTATTATCCAAGCTATCGATAGATAAACTCTCGTTATGTTTTTATAAAGGGTTGTTTCAAGTGTCGATCGATCATTGACATGAAGTGATCAATTAACAATGTTCTAGTGCTACAATTCATAACTAATCGATCGATTCAACCTGTGTAATTTTATCAATCGATTGATTACACAGTAATTTTGTAGTTTTGCCCTTTTACCCTAATTCGGTCTAAAACTTCCAAAATTACTTATTTAACCATTCTAAGTGACTTGTGTATGTATGTATATGCTTAATAAATCTCTTTTACCTTCAACACTCTTAATATTCAGCCTTAATCCATAAAAACACGTCTACTTCTATTTTCAAGTCCATTGTTGTGCCTAGTTTGGGCACAAGCGGTACCTTGCACAAATCACGCAAGAAGGAATGAAGGAAGAAGAAAAAGGAAGAAGTTGAGTTTTCTATCGCATAATGAGAACAAGGGAAGAGGGATGACCCATATAGGGAATCGTGCCTCCTCCTTGGGAGTCAGGCCAACTAGTGGGCCCGGCTAATCCGTAGAGACACTAAATTGTCCGTTATACATAAATGTCATACTACCAACTTATTACATAAGCAAATACGAAATAAAGTAACTTAATGCAATCAAATAAAAGATAATTAGAGCGGAAAGAAAGCCCGGGCGAACATGCACAACATCCATCAATTTTAAATCATACTTAACCACAACTAAATCTAATCAAATTTTAAAGACTAATTACATCCTCAAAGTTTTGATTAACGAAATTAGTCAATTACAATACATATGCCCACATATGTTCTTTCAATTTTTTTTTTCAACTGATGGTTCTCGAGAGACCAAGTCATTTACTTGCCTCTACTTTGGGATGTCAATTCCTATTTGCCTCATACTTTACAATTGCGAGAAGGTTGCGTGCAAAACTCCCATCAATAACCAAACATGTACATGGAATTTGGATTGGATTAACATCATTAGATGATGACAATTGCCTATGTACCTGTTTTACATCAACAAGACTAAATTGAACATAGTTTTGCATGCCCTAGCATGAAACTACATAAATGTATGCATCAACATGATATATGAGGCATGTAATGTAAGATCTCTAATTTATTTCCTTTTTAATTGTGTAAATTTATTTGTTTGTGAGTTTAATTTAATTTTTGGGGTAACGGGTTAGTTAATTATAAATTTCTATAGGTTTAATATCATTTTAAGAGTATTAGTGTCAAGATTGATTTACCCAAATTTTTACCTATTTAAAGGAATTTTCTTTTAAATTTTCCTTGATTAAGGGAGCGGGCCCCACCATGGGACCCAGTTCATGTGGTACGACGTGCTACCCATTTTAGCCTCCAACATTCTATTAATTTATCTAAGTGGGTTCGAGTGTGATTAAATTTATTTCGGATCAAAAACACACTTAAATAGTCACTTAGGGCATTTCCCCTATTGTTTAGCCTAATAATTCAATTCTCAGCCAAAACGCTTACTATAAAAGGAAAAACCCTAATCATTTGCCAAATAGGGTAGGTCTGCGAATAGGAAAGAGGCTAACTCTACCCCCATTTCTCAAAGGAGAACCTTTATTAAGGCAAGTTTTTACCCTTAAATGCCCCTAATCTTTAGATCATTGTCTTAATCACCTCTATCTTCATTTCTCCTATTTTGATTATTGGTTTTCTTCAATCAAAATTATATTTTTAATTTATGTTTAGAACCCTAATTAGGTTTTTTTTTAACTTAAGGATGTCTTAGATCTATCTTTTTTCAAGTTGATTTAAGTCTATTAGTTAGTTTTAATTAGGTTTAACTAAAAGCCCTAATTTTTGGGTAGGATTTCTAGAGCTTAAAGTTCGTTCAAGGGATTTCCAAACTTGTTAGAGGTAAGGGGTTTTTACCTCGAGTGGTTTTCTTATTAGAATGTCATGATTATGGGTTTATTTGAGCTTTTGATTTATCTTGATGTGTAATGGTGATTTATTAAAAACATGCGATTTATAGTTATTTTGGTATGATTAAGCATGAAAATGATTAGATCCATCATGTTCTGGGTTTATATGGAATTTTAGAATTTTTTTGTTTGAATTTCATGAGGTTGAAGAAGAACCAGAAAATTGAACTGTTACAAGCATTTGAATGGGCTAACAAACTGTTTGAATGGCTAGGTGTTCGAACAGGCTACACAGCCTTTAGATCGGCCAAACATCAATTTTGTGAAAATGGTCATTTTTGTGGAATTTTGGCACTTTCTTGTTTTTTTTCATGATTCTAATTCTCTATGGCTATGATGAGTTATGAATACTTATAATTGTTACCTTTATTGTATATGAGCCTTCCTTGGATGTGATTTAGCTTAAGCATGAAAATGATTATATTTGTCTAGGTTTTGCATGATTTTTAAATCCGTATTTTTTGATGAATTCTTTGCATTTATTCTATGATTCTAGTAGCTTATAAACACGATGAATTATGGATACTTGCACATATATTGATTATAGATGACCTATGTTTCACATCTTTTAGCTCAAATATGAACACTACCATGTATGTATATTCTTGATCATGCTTGTATGTTTTTATTTGTCACAATAGGACCATGTTTCATGCATATTAGGACTGATTAGAGTATGTTTACCTATGCTTGCATTCATTTAACATTTTCTCATATATGAATCATGTTGAATGCATCATAAGAATGATTTGTAAGCAATGATTACTTGTGTTTAACTATAATTAATTGATTGGGTGTCGTAGTTTTTTAGATTAGCCACATCGGAGGTTTATGAAATCAGTTTTATGTTTGAAAGGATGGGTTTTTACATCCAATGGATGGGGTTTTACTTCCTTTTGAGGACGGGTTTCTTCCCCATGTGAGAAGAGCGAATTTGCTATAATGAGCTAAATTAATGTATTTTTTGGATAGGAAATTCTAGGCTGGTTTATTTGTGTGCACCAGCTTACCAGGGGTACTTTCCCCATTAAGAAACTTACCCAAACTACTCTAGTTTTCCTTTCTAGGAATTCGGACTTCCCCATTAGGGCTTGTATGAGGTGAGCAAGTCTGCTTGTGCTTTAGCTAGGATAAACAAGGTTATTTTCTCAATTTTGAGACATTCACCGGATAGTTTATTCATGTGTATGGATTATAATGCTCATTAACACAGGTTGTATATGAACAATGATGCTTATGTCACACATGGCGCATATGGAATGATTATGTTTGAACATGCAAGTTGGAATGTGTTTTATACATTTGATTATACATGGTGAATGTGAATATTAATACTTGTTTCATGTAGGATGTGAATGAACCATGAAACTTAAATGATTGCATATGTGTTATGAATTATGAATGGACCTATGATGCATAGGTGGTGTAAATGTGTATGGAATGTGATTTATTTCATGATGCACAGGTGGTGTGAATGTGTATGGGATGTGTTATCTAATGATGCATAGGTAGTGAATGTGTATATGAAATGTGATTTAACTCATGATGCACAGGTATAGAGAATAGATATGTGATGCATGTTTAGATTGAAAATGCATGTGGTGTTTTCATAAGCTTATATTCTGTTTCAAAATCCTTACTAAGCTAAGCTCACCCTTCTTTTGTTTGTGATTTTAGTTTTGGGGTTGTATGTTGTGTCATGCTGGTGTTCTAGATGGACTTTATGTAGAGCATGAGGATAGACTTGCGCCATGAAAAGGGCTATATGTTGGGTAGTTTTAGACTTGTGATATGATGGGATGAACTCATGCATGGCTTTATTTCATACTATGGCTAGCTGGTGATGGCTTTTGATAGGTGTAGCCCTTTGGGCTTGAGACCATATGTTATTATTTTGATGTGGGTGTTGTGATGAACTAAGATTTTTAGTTAATCTCTTTATCACAAAGGGCACGTACTGGTACTCTATTGATAAGGACCAAGGATGGTTAAGTCTTCTGCAATTCCGCACTTGTCGCGCCGCGTACCACTCTCATAGACTGGGTTGGAGTCTAAGGGGTGTGGCGGGGCGTGACATGTAAACCCAATCATGGGTGTGCAATATGATTCATGTCATGGCATATTCTTTCATAATGTCATTAGCTTATCTACTTGTTTCACTTATCATGGTTTCTAGCATGGAATAGATCATCATACCAAATTTCTCATCATGCAATTACCATTCAAAAGAAAATATTCATTATTCATCATCATATAGAATTATGATGCATTCATTCTCTTGAGGTAAATATTATGCTCACATATACTAAACTTGCAACTAATCCCTTGCTGCATCAAAATGCTATTTTTGTAGTACCCACTACAATTGAAGTTTAGAGAAACTAGTCACACACACAATATTGTATGTAGTTCTCACTATCCCCTTGAATGACACTGATGAAAAATGTCACTCTAGTCTTGGGGGAGGATACAAGGGTCATGCACCATTAGGGTCATCCTTAACATTATTAAAAATACTCCTACATCATCTTTTTTATCTTAATTCTACACATCAAGGTACTGGGGCCACAATCACATGTTTTGTAGTAGAACCCTCCAACTATACAAGACTCACCTCACTTAAATTCATCATGTACTAGGACAAAGGGATGATCAAATCGTCGAAGGATCATGGTTCTTAAAAAGTGAGGACAATCCTTTTAAGTTGTTGTAAGCACATGAAGTGTCATTTTATACATTAAGTGACTTGCACTTGATTGTCTTTGGTCCATTTAAACTTCCTTAATTGAACTAATTATGAGTATGGAAAATTTGGTATGTCATATGTTGGAAAAACAACAATCAATGTGTGGGATTATTTTAGTTGAGGTTTTAATTCTGGGTTTCAAGAAAAGAAAGTTTTTTTCCCACCTAGATAAGCTTCATGAAGACATAAAAATCCCAACGTGTGACATCAAGAATATCTTAAATACTGTTTCAAAATCACATGGAAATTCATGTATTAAAGAAAAGGGTAGTCCTTCTACTAGGGCTATTGGCTTTCATAGGGTCATTGTGCACACTAACTAGGCATCATGGGGTCATGTGTTTCCCAACATTGATTACCATTAACACGGTGTACCATTTTCTTTATTGTTGCAATAAAAGAGTTGTGTGCAATAAAATAACAGGTTGTGGGACTCCTAAGTCTAAAGTTTAGACTTTCAAGACTACACTAAGGGAATGAAGTGAAACACCCCAAAAATTTGCATAAATTTTGGTTGTTGAGTTAACCCTTATCACGGGGATAGTACAAATTTTAACCTTTGACCACTAGAATAGCAAATTGAACTTTCCAAGTTTAGTCGAGAATGCTAGGGTTCAGCAGTCAATTCAGCCAACTTGGCTAAGTGAAATTGTAGAACTCGGAGTGCTAACAAATGTCCATTGTCTAGTTGTCCATCTATGTTCACGTCCGTATTTATATAGGGCAGACATTTTTTTATGTTGACAGCAGACACAAATACTAAGTCGAACATGGACCAACCAATTTTCTTCACCTTAATAGGTGGCTATAGACACAAACAAATAATTGTTTGTGTCGCATACATTTGTGTTTGTCGGTTTTCAACGATAATAGGGACCATAGGAAAAGAGGGATCTGTAGCAATGTACCATCTTAGGACTTGGTACATAGCTGCTAGACAATGGTAAATAGTAAAAAAATTAGGATCCAGAAGCTATGTAGCAAGTTAGGACAGACACAGATGGACACAGACAAAGGGTATGCATATAGTAGATGGATATAGACAACCCTTCATTCGTGTTTGTTTTTGTCTGTGAGTACCCCTACCTAGCACCCTAACCAATAATTTTGTAAGGGATAAATGAGATCTGACTTAACTAGAAGATTCAATTTTAGTTAGTAAGGGCACCCACACACTAGACCTACCTGTAGTAACCCGAGTACAAACATGCCCCCGCAAGCAATTGACTTATCCAATATTGGACCCGAGAAGGCCTAGCCAAGAGGTAGGGGATGAGTGGTGATTAGTTGAGACAAAAGATATGGAAAATTAAGCTTTATGAAGCGTGAAATAGGCTGAGTTGTTAAGTGGGTAAACATGCCAAGGATGGACAAGGCACGCACCAAACTAGTTTGTTGGCTTGCCCAATTAACGAGCTTTGGCTCCAAGTTTGAGAATGGCCATGAGATCTCCTAATTTTGGTGGATTAAATTAGAATTTGTGGGAATAAGCTTTGATTGGCTCAAGAGGAGATTTAGATTGATTTGACCTAGGAATCCAACCAACTTGGGAAACTACACTATAAAGAAACTACCTCTCTCTCCCTCCTTCTTCTCTTTTGGCCACCTCTTCCTTTCTCCTTCCCCTTCTCTTTGTTGAGATGCTCCTCCACAATTCATCCTTTAGTATATCTTGGAATTGAAGCTTACTGACTTGAGCTGTCATTGGAGCATGGGAATTTTGTCTACATTTTTTAGAAGGTCTTATCATTGCTCTAAGGTTGGGACTTCTCCACTTTTCCATTAGTGTATGGTTCTTCTTGGAAGATGATTTGGTATGCCTTGCTATGTTTTCATGTGTGTTGATGAATTTGTAGAAGCAGGTATCTAGGTTTTTATTTGCATGTTCAAAAATTGAATTATTGGATGCATATTCATGAGAATCCTTGTTATATGAAGTTGGACAACGAGTTCATATATTGTTGCGATGGTTTTTTGACTCATTCTTATGATATGGAGTCATGGTATTGCATGTTAATGGTGTTTCAAAGCCTAGAAATCCACAGGGTTTGTATGAAATTTTTGTCCTCTTAATTCTTTGTCTTAGTTCTATTTGCACACCTAGAATAGACATATTTGTTTGGGACTTTACAAAGGGATTTATGATCCAAATTTTCATTGAGACCTTCATGACTCTTTTGTCTAGATCTCGTGAAATTTTGAGAAGCTTTCTCTAAGTTTTCCCTCTTCAATCATTTATGTTCTCCAAAGACTCGGTTTCGTCCAGTTAGCATTACCTCTAGTTTATGACTTCATTTTAGGACTTTTCTTCATTTGTTTGCTCATTAAATTACTGGATATTTTTTAACGTCTCTAGTTTCATTAATTATTTTTGTTCATTTTTCCTAATACAATTTGAATTACTAGATATTTCAGAAGCCATACAGATAAGGAATTCTAGTTATGTGAACCGGTATTCCAAATAAGTTTCAATTACCAAACTAAATTCTTTTTATCCCAAACTTTTTTATCTCTAAATTTACTGTTCCTTGACCATATAAAAAAGAACTAAGTTGATTTTAGTTTTCACCAAGATATGACCTCAAGCTCCCAACTACAAAAGAAAATTAATATTGTAATAGCTTTTAAAAATATAAATAAAATATTTTTTGTGGTCAAATGGGGACCCAAATTTTTTTTTTAGACTTAAAAATTTTATGGTCTAGATTTCATGGTCATCCTATATTTGTAAGTATTTCCCCCAAAAATCAGAATTTGTCGCATGGCAAAGATTAGGGTTTTACCATTTAGAGCGCAGTTGGGTAATTTGATCAGTTTATCAATTGAGGTTTATGTTGGTTGTGCTTATTCTCTGAAACATTAGTTTTCAGTTTGTTTTGTACTCATGACAGTGATTGTGTAATGATTTAGGTATATGGATGTGGGTTACCTATATAAAGGGTAGTATATCATTTGTAAGACATTCGATTATTCATATGGGTTATGCGGGAAAGTAGTATAATCTAATTGTCATGTGGGGTACACATAGGATTGAGGTATTTTAGAAAGGGTTAGTTTATTTATTACAACTTCACTATGTTACATATGCTAATTGTATGAAATTGGTACATATTAAGAAACCAATGTGGCCGACTATGTGTATTGAAACCATGTTTTAATTGTATGCTATGTCAACATGTATGATTTCGTAAACTTGATATGAGATAGGGTTGGGTATGGGTACCATCGTAACATGTAAATAAAAAAACAAGTGAGTGTGAATTGGGTCATAAACAACACAATTATTATAAATGGATACCACTGCCACCCGGATTTGTACTTTAGCTCATGGTTTGATAAAAACACTATGTATAATCTTTAGGGCTGGTGCTAAATGTGTATGGGCAGTCTCCCTTAGTTTCTTTGATGAAGTTTCTAGGGATAACCAGAGGTAAGATCAATAAACTAAAACTGAGAGGTATGTGCTTAGGTTTTTTCTTAGAAACATGATAAATACATTGTGTAATGTTTTAAAGTACACAGTTTGGTACTTGTAGTTGTATGGTTGTATATATGTTCATCTAAATTAAGGAAATAAATGGATTGAGTTTGTACTATGCATGACACATGTAGTTGCATATAGTATGTTCCTAGTTTGCATGTAATTTGCATGATTATTGTAGGCTAGTGTAGACTTGGAGTAAGCCTACTAAACTTTGGCTAATGGGTAGTTTTCTACAACGTGTATTTTGTACGCACACATTAGCTAAGCTGATCTTTTACCTCAAACTCACTACCACAGTTCCTTGAAATATTTATGTAGTATTATTTCTATGCAAATTATTCAATGTATTTTCCATTTATTTGGGGAACCGGACCATGACATGGACTTTTGAGAATTGACAGTCATGATGGACTACAAAACTCTTTTTCATCCAAGAGGCAGGGTTGTGGGACTTTTGACTAGGGAGTTAAAGAATGTTTGATTCTCTAGTTAATTATCAAGAAAAGATAATATCAACACTTTTGTGCATATGTGATGGTGTAATGCCCAAAAATTTTATACATTTTCTTTAAAATTCAAAACTAGTGAAAGCAATTTATATAAAATTAAATTCTCATACATCAGATTTCCATCTTTTTAGCCTCAATGTTTGGGAGGCTTTTGCAGGTATTTGATTAAGAGCTCTTGGAGATAGACTCTTGTTTTTGTTGGTGGACCTTTCTTTGTATATTCAGGTATGATTTCGACTCATTTGGGTATTAACTATTTTTCCACGACTTGTCGATTTATTGTGGATCTAATGTATTGGGTAAGATGAGAGTTGATTATGTTGTAGGTGTCTGGACTTGTATATTGGTTTATAGATTTAGACTGTTGTGGAATTGTACTCGAATATGCCCAGGATATATTTATGATTAAGCTCATGGCCATGAAAAGAGAACTATTTTAACAAGTTTCGATGCTTGTGGAAGGATTTTCAGGTGAAAGAGGAGGTTCCAAGATGAAATTGGTGCTTCATTATGCTTTGGGGGCTCTGGCGCGAAGGAGGACAGTTTCGATGCGTGATTTGGAGGTAAGACGCATAAAGGACATTTTGATAATAATAATAATAATAATAATAATAATAATAATAATAAATAAAAATAAAAAATTTAAGAGCATAATGGATCGTGCAGAACTTGATCGCGTTCCTCTTGCGCAGAAGGAAACGACTCCCCCCTTTTCCTCTAGGCGACCACTACTAGCAAGTCCTAGCTAGCCAACCACCGGTTGGCCGACCTAGAGGCAAGGACGGCAGGAGGATGCCACCACCAGCAATTCACTCCCCCCTTTTCCCCTTTCATCTTGAAATGCCTTGACCCTCCTTTCTCCATATGTTCCTTCTTTGATGCGCCGCCTTCGCGGTCGTATGCCGCCGCCCCCTTGCTTGTCACACCCCGCCACACCCCCCTTGACCCAAACCCGGTCTAAGAAGGTGGAATGCGATGTGACATAGAGGAAGACTAACCCATTATGGGTTCTCATCAAAGTACACAATATGTGCCCTTTGTGCAAAAGTAAATAACAAAAGGTAAAATAGATTAATCAACCATCTTAGTCCAACACAACACCCACAAAAAATTCTATAATGAACATAGTCTTCAGCTCTAAGGATGCAACATATCTAAAGACATCATAGGCAATCCAAAGTAAGAAACAAAATCAAGTATAAGATCATCATATCACGTGACAAGTCTAAAACAATCCAAATATCTAGCCCCCTCTTATGGTGCATGTCCATCCTCAAGCTCAACATAAAGACTGCCCATAGCACCTACATGACATAGCATACAACCCCAAAAGAAAACCACAAATAAAAGAGGGGTGAGCTTAGCTCAGTAATGGTTTTAAAATGAAACATAAGCTCATGATAACACCAGATGCATTCTCAATATAAACATGAATCACATATCCATTTTCTATACCTATGCATCATGAGATAAATCACAATTTATATACACATTCACACCACCTATACCTTATAAGTTCATTCATATTTCATAACGCACATACACACCCTGTACAATCATTTAAATTTCATGGTTAATTCACATCTTGCATGAAGCAAGTATCAATATTTACATTCACCCTGCATAATCAAGTGTATCAAACCACATTCCATCCTGCATGTTCAAGTGTATCAAACCACATTCTATCTTGCATGTTCAAGTGTAATCATTCCATACATACCATATGTAACATAACCATCATTGTCCTTGCACAAATCGTGTCAATGAGCATTATAATCATACATATGCATAAATAATCCAATAAATGTCTCACAATATTGAAAACAACCTTGTTTGTCCTAGCCGAAGCACAAGCAAACTTGCTCACCTTAGAAATCCTAACAAGGAAGTCTAAATTCTAAGAAAGGAAAACTAGAGTAATTTGGGTAAATCCCTAACGGGGAAAGTACCCCCTGGTAAGCTAGTGCACACAAATGAACCAGTATAGATTCTCATGTCTAGAAAGACTCATCAATTTAACTATTATAACATTATGCACTTCTCGCCCGGGGAGGAAACCCATCCTCAAAGGAATGTAAAACCTAGTCCAATTGGACGTAAAACTGATTTGATAAACCTTTGATGCAGCTAATCCAAAAAACTACGACATCTAATTGATTAATCATGATTAAACATGAATAATCTTCGCTTACAAATTATTTTCATGATGCATGTGACATGATACATACATGATGAATATTTAATGAATGCAAGCAAAGGTAAACATACTCTAATCAGTCATAATATGGATGAAAAATGGTCCATTTGTGACAAATAAAATCTTATAAGCATAAGTAAAAAAATACATGCATGGTTGTGTTCATATTTGAGCTAAAATGTGTGGAACATGTTTCATCGATAATTAATGTGACACATGCATGAATTCATAATTTATCATGGTCATAATCTACTAGATCATGGAGTAAATAGGAAGAAATCATCAAACTCTCACTTAAAATTTCGCATATACTCATTTATCCCATAGTAGCTTAAATAGATATTTTAGCATAATCACTACATGTAACTTGCACATTTTAGGAAAAATAAAAAACAAACCCCAATCAATGATGAAAATTTACAGAGACCTATATCATAGGCTTAGTTAACATATAAATAAATATCATATGAAAATAAGTACAAAAAATAATTTTTGTGATTTAATTAATGAGAATATACAGTTTTACCATAATCATCAACCTTCAAAATTATGACTATGTCATTGACTTATCATGCTCTAAACAACTTAAAATTTTTACAACATGCTCATAACACATATATAAATTCATCAAAAAAAGAAGGAACCAGAAATCTTATATTTTCATCCTTGAACATACTTCTAAACACAAAAATAGAGATCAGTTTACTATACATGCATTCCAAAAATTATAATAGTTACATATTCTTAAAAAATATAAAAAACTAGGAAAATAATCTAGACATGATAATATATTTTTAAAAAAATTGAGAGCAAAATTTAAAGTAAAAGTATCTGAAACATCGTTATGAATCTAAAATAGAGAGATATTTGGGTCGTTCGAACGGCCTAGCATCCCATTCGAATGGCTAGCCGTTCCAATAGCCCACAAACGATCAAATGGTTAAGATAGAATTGTCAAAATAGTCATCTTCTACCTTATGAAACCGAACTGAAATTCTTCAAAAAATTAATAAAAATTACTAAAATTTTATGAAACTTCATTTAATTATTACCCAATGTGAAATATGATAGATTTAACATTTTTCATGCTTGAACATATAAAAACATCCATAAATCAAATAGTTTTAATAAATCACCATTACACATCAAGATGAATTAAAAAGCTCCAATATACGCACAATAATGACATTTCAAGGAAGAAAACCTCTTAGAAAGAAAACCTTTTACCTTTATCAAGCTTGTGAATCCCTTGAAAGAGCTTTAACCTCAAGAAACCCTACCTAAAAATTAGAGCTTTTAGTTAATCCTAATCAAAACTAACTAATAGACTCAAATAAAGTTATGAAATGATAGATTCAAAACCTCCTTAGGTTAAAAATGAAAACAACCTAATTAGGGTTCTAAATCGGAATTAAAAACATAATTTTGATGGAAGAGAACTAAGAATCCAAATAGGAAAAGTGAAGATAGAGATGATGGAGACAAAAATCGGAAGATTAAGGGTTATTAAGGTGAAAAACCTTACCTTAAGAAGGGTTTCTCCTTTGGGAAATAGGGGTAGAGCTTAGCTTCCTTCCTATTCTCAGACCTTCCCCATTTGGAAAACTGCTAGGTTTTTCTTTTTATAGTATGACTTATGAGCTAAAAAGTGAATTATTGGGCTAAAAATAGGTAAAAATGCCCTAAGTGACTATTCAAATGCATTTTTGACTCAAAAATGAATTTAATCATACACAAACCCACTTAGAAAAATTAATAGAAGGTTAAAGGTTAAAATGGGTAGCATGTCATCCCACACAAACGCTAGTCCTACTGTGAGGCTCGTTCCTTTGACCAAGGAAAAATAAAAAGATAATATTTTTAAGTAGGTAAAAATTTAGGTGAATCAAGCTTGACACTAATACTCTAAACTAAAGTAAAATTAAACTTTAAAAGAAATTATAAATAACCTAACTCGTTACCCCATGAAAATCAAATTAAAACGAAAAACAACCAAATTCACATGATTAAAAAGAAAATAAATTAGAGATCTTACATGCTGGACTTCGGTCGTCCTGTCACTTGCCCCCCGCCTTTTTCCCTTTTGCCATTCACCCCCTCAATTTTTCTTTGTTTCTTGCCAAAACTGCTACTGGAGCTGATGGTTGTCACCGTTGTGATCTACTTCTCCCACCTCTGGTCATCTTTTGCCCAATGTTGCATGTTCTTCCATTTTCCCCTGATTTGCCTCCTTATTGATGTACCTAGATGTCGAAGGGCAAAACCAGAGTCGTTGTGGGCTGCTTTCAACTGGACCAACTCCCCTCCACCTTGTCTAGCCCTGCTCCTCCCTTGTTCAGTCATTCCGCCACCCAAAAACCCAATTTTTGTTAGATGTGGTCAAAACAACATGTGGATGTGATGCTTGGCAGTCGATCCTCCCCACTAGTGGCTAGATCTTACTACCACAGTAGCACCTAGACCCACTGAAAGCCCCTTCCCCCCTCATTCTACCTTTTGGCCACATGTGATTGTGAACTTGCATGCGTCTAAAGGTAAAGATGTTTTCTTTTCCCCATTTGACAATCAACCAGCACTACCCCCAGGTAGTTTCGAGCTACAATTAACAAACCCCGTTTCTGGTGTATGAACACTCTTTTTTTGGCATGACCCTGCTCCTGGCAGCCTTTTTACACCGTCGTGGATCGCAGGTTTTTCTGCACATATTTTTTTACCCCGCCTTGTTTTGATTACTTCCATCTTTTCTTAAACCTTGGGACAACAACTCTTTCAATTATGCAATGTCTTTTATAGCCAACTCCACCACTGATGCCGCCACAATCATGTGCTCGCCATTAAACTTGCATGGATTACAAGGTAGAAGATTTTGAACTCGTAATTTCATGACAACATGCTAAGATTATACGATTTAATTGTATGTTATAAGAGGGAAATATAATGAAATATAGTATGTTTAATCGTGCATATGATGTGCATCTAAGCTCTGAGCAAATGTTATGTATGTGGAATTTGTATGTGCTCGTGATTGCTAGCGAGTATGGTAGTAAGATGTGTTAGATTACGGATATGTGATGCGTAAGTAGGATGAATAATATGTAAGTGATACATATGTGTGATAGACATACGTATGTATGATGGCTATACACTTGTGTGATGGGTTTGTGTTTGTGAGTGGGGCAGACGTATGTATGATGGATGGTAAGTGGTGGCAGCGGATTTCTCATGGATTTTGATGTGGTATGTAACCGTATGTTGGATACTAGATTGGTTTGGCAAGGATGAGTTTAGATTGGGTGGAGAGCAATGATTAGAAGGCTTGGGGGTTCATGGAGTAAGCGAATGTAAGGTTTGGAGCCGGTATGGAGAATTGATAGATAATAAGTTTTCACAACATAATTGTACACACATAATATTAGTAATATGAATTGAAACATAAAAACAATAAGTAAGGTTCTAGTAAGAATTTGATGACTAAGGTTCGATCATGGGGACTTAGGTTGATAATTTCCAAGTAAGATAATGTGGTTATATGGTGGACAGTGGAGAATGTATGGATATGTAAGGATATGTCATATAACAAGTATGGTTATGAGATAGATGGGCTAAGCGAAGTTTGCTGTTGTGATGGACTAGAGTTTCAGAACGGATTCAGCTTTAGATAAGTTAACAGATGATTGTAAGACGAAAGGATTTTTCAGCATAATTGTACCTGCATAACTTACGTATATCAAACTTGAATCATAAAAAAACTAATACAATAACTTTGTGAATTTGGGACCTTAGGGATTCAACGGATTCAATTCCATTTTTGTGCCAGTCGGTAATTAATCAGTTGTGTATTTTCATATCTAGCCATGGTGTTATCCAATGGGATATTATCTTAGTATTGTATTTAAGTATAGACGTTTGATGCTCTATTGAGAGCATTGTATATTTTGTCAGTCTTATCTTGGTACTATATTTAAGCCCAAAAATTTAATGTTCTATTAAGAGTGTTGTAAATTTTTGCCCTTAGTCGCATTGTACGTTTTTCTGCCTATTGATAGCACTGTATGATTATGCCCATGTGTGGTAGTATACGTTTTTGTCCAAAAAAGGCACAGTATGATTTTCACCCCTAGTTGACACTATATAGCCCTTAGAGTGTAGGCATTTGCGCATTCAAGTAAGTAGTATCATAAATCTACTCTTACTTATTTGATCATGTGCCTCATGACCATAGGTGTGCATTATCTTCGAAAAAGTCAATGACATCTATTTACTCCTAGAGGTTAAAGTGACGCCTTAGTGACATTAATTTCCTTTAACGTAAGAGCTAATTCAATTGTAATGAACTCTAGTTATGTAACGACTAAAATTCTCGATAAAATTTCCTGTCTTTAATAAGGATAATTTTGGAGATTTTAATATTTTTTAGAGATTTTTATGAGATAATATTTTAGAAGAGTATGGTAGAGCTCGTAGAAACGAGCGTGATGAGACAAAAACCGTGTAAACCGGAGGTCAGGAGTGAAAGTTACGACCTCGATAAGTGGGACAAATAAGTGGGACCCACTTGTAAAATATGGGCAAATGTATTCATAAGTGTTGTGGTTTTGTAGGGCTCATTAATATGAGTCCAACTGCACTAAGAACGCGCAAAACGGAGATCGAGGTAAATAGATACAAGGGTTTAAAGTTGTAAGCTTTTAAAAAAAATTTTGAATATGCGCGCACGTTTGCGCACTTGTGGTGCGTAACGGATGCTCGTTCGGTGTGTGACGAATGTGCTGACACATTTGTCGCATGATGAATGCGCTTATGCGCATTCGTGGTGGGCGCCGCCAATTTTGGCGGTGCCATGCCCTATAAATAGGGGAGGGGTGAAAATTGGTTTTCACCCCCAATTCTTCACCCGCTTCTTGTTTTCCACGTATCTGACCCATTTTAAGTCCAGTTCACCCGATCCAAGACCCATTTTCTTCTAAATCGATGGTGCTCTACGCACCGGAAGGGTTATTTTCTTGTGGTGAGCTCTCTAAAACCTAAAAAAGCGTGCCCCTTCCCTAATCCTCCCTTTTCTTCTTTTTACTGTTTATGAGTCATTTCAAGCCCAATTCTGCCCGTTCAAAAGGCATTCTCTACTAAAATGAATGTGCTGAATGCTGTGGTGGGGTTATTTTCATCTTCTGGAATCTTTATATTGACGAATTTTATACTCAAGGTTAAGGTAGGGTGTTCTAAACTCTAAATAACTGCTTGGCTGATTTGAGTCAATCTTTCTTGAAGTATTTGATTCAAATATGAGTATGACGCTTGTTTTAATCAATGAATGGATTTTCACTTGAATTATGTGACAATTTTGTTACATATATCGATGTGAATTGATTTTGTACGTACTACATAGCGTTGTGGTTTCGTACACTATTTTGATGTCCGCCGAGAAAAATAATCTGCTAGTGGCGCGCACAGGGTGGAGCATCATGGGGAAACTCCTTCCCTTAGTGGCATCCGTTGTCCCATGAGGGCGGAGGTAGGCCGTTGGGTATCGCGGCTTGTGGATTTGATCGGATTTGTGAATTTGTTTGATTTGATTTTAAAAATATTTTGCTTAGCATTTCTTTTAGATTTTAAACAAACCTACTGAGTATAAATATACTCACACACCCCCAGACTTTGCAGGTGATGCAACGATGGAAGGAGTGAAAGAAGAAAAGATTTTTAAATAGTTGTGTGTTTGCTACGTTAGAAAAATAATGTAATTATATATATGACCGATGTGTAAAGGCACGATGAGCCAGGATAATTATGTTTTTGTATTACTACTGGCTCTATGTACAGTAAACTTTGTTATGTGTATTAAGCTTATGTTATAAACTTTTTGTTAATATGTTTTTAATATTCTTGGTTGTGCAATTATTCTGACATATTCTACAATGAACATACGATCGTTTTACATTAACGCCATCAAGTCCGGTTCGTGTGTACTAATTACGCATGTCGGACAGGATTATTAATATTATATTATCAAAAAAAAGGGAGGGTGTTACAAGTTATCAAGAGTTTGATTGTGCGAGTATGTACACAACTGTAAGAGTAAGTTTCTAAGATTTTAAGTATGAGTAAGTTTGGAAGATTCTAAGTGTAAGTTTTTTAGTAGGACTGAAAGTGTAAGTTCAGAGTAAGACTTCTGAAAAAGATTGTAAATGTACGGGTTTGAGTGTGATGGTACGAGTAAGTCAATATATATAAAATGTATGTAAAATTTCCGGGCATGATAGACGGTGCCATTTGCAAGACACCAGTTTGGGAGCGAGAATGTGTATGTGATGGTGAATTGCACTTGAGTGATCCCTAGCTTATTTTATGTGAACTTACCTTGCATTAATTTTGTATAATTGTTTGGTACATGTCTAAGTTAGTAAATAACAATTACAAGCAAAAATTTACTTTAGTCAAAGTGTTATTTTAGTTTGAAGAAAATGAAAATTTTTATGAATTTTTTTTTTGCACTCTGATATGTTTGAAAAGAAAAGATTTTCAAAAATCCCAAGCCATGATAAATCATGCTACCTTTACAATAAATTTGTTCAGGGTAACCAGGTTCATCAAGAATTGTTGATGTGAGGGGCCTATAATTTTAGAACACAGTGGATATCAATATAAATTAAAGCTTGTATCCCATCTAGTAAGCATTTTTTGTCATGTCTAAGTAGTTATTAATTCATAAATATCAAGATGATCAGCATGAGGCAGGCACGCTTGCCAAGTCTCAAGTATATTCACGGTACTGTCAAAAAAGTGCATTAGTCAAGAGGGTCCGTATTAAAAAAGAAGGATTTGTGGCTAATGCATATTTGTGAATGTGAAGAACCTATACAGATTGTGTGGCCTTTGTTCAAAATATAATATTTTTAATAGAATATTTGCAATGTTTATGCGGATCTACATTGTGCTTCTGTTTGATCGGTTTCTAGCTAGGACGAATTTCATATTTCAAAATATGACTAGGTTTGCAATTTCGGTTGTCCATCACCAAGTAGTGTCCATGTATAACTGGTTTACCAAAAAAAATGTATGACTAGTAGGGCTTACATGTTGATTCTATGAAGGGACCATCAGCCTATAAGGTCCAAGATGGGATTAATGTAGTTTCCATTGATAAAAAAATGATTTGTCCAAGGGAATGGTAGAACGTGTAATTCCCTAGTTAAGTATCGAGAAAAGATAATAAAAATACTTTTGGACCTATGTAATGGAGGCATATGTATAGCACACTAGTCTGGATGTGGATCATGTGATTATATGCCTTGGTGATTTGTACTTGAGTGAGCCTTAACTTATTTTATGTGGATTTTTATGGCGTAAATTATGTATAATTGTTCAGTACATATCGTATATTGGTAAACGACAATCACAACTAAAGATTTACTTTAATCAAGATGTTATTTTGGTTTGAAGAAAAAGAAAAGTTTTATGAGTATATTTTTTGTTGCATTATGATATGTTTGAAAAAATTGTGTTTTAAAAATCTCAAGTCAGGATAAATAAAAAAAGAATATTCACACTTTATTTTTTATATACTATAAGTTTTACACCATCTTTGATTTAAGGTGCATCTTATATGACATGTAGGAATATGAGCTTCCTGATAAAACACGCTACCTTCACGATAAATTTGTTACGAGATAGCCAAGTTCATAAGATTTGTTGATGTGAGGGGCCTATAATTTTAGAACACAGTGGAGATCAATATAAATTTAAGCATGTATCCCATAAAGCAAGCATTTGTTGTCAAATCTAAGTACTTGTTAATTCACAATATAAGAATGGGGCACGCTTCCCAAGTCTCAAGTACAATCAGGGCATTACAAAAAAAACGTACATTAAAGGCAAGAGGGTTCATATTATAAAAGAAAGGATTTGTGGCTAAAGAACATTTGTGAACGTGAAATAACTGTATAGATTGTGTGGCCTCGTTCACAATGTGATCTTTTTGAGAGAATATTTACAATGCTCATGTGGATTTGCATTGTGCTCCCACCCACTGGCCCCTCTTGGTTATGTCATAATTAGAGAGTTTTTAGTCATTTATTTATTAATATGAAGTATGATTTTATTATTAATAATGGGTTTTAGGGTTATTTTTAGGAGGCCCTTTAAGAGTCTCTATATAATTTAGGGGGCTACGCCCTAATCTGAGTTAGTAAATGAATAATCGTTATTTGCCTAATCTCTTTTCTCCTTCCCTAACCCTCTTCCCTTTCCTGGCCATGATACTGTTGTAGTTGGGATACAACATCAGTTTCTAGGACGAGTTTCATATTTCAAAATGTGACTACGTTTGCAATTTCGATTCATTATCCATCATCATCATGTAGTGCCAAATTTGACTAGGTTTCCACAAAAAAAAGTATGACTAGTGGGGCTTGCATGTTGATTCTTGAAGGAATCATTTGATCTATAAAGTGCGTGATGAGATTAAAGCAGATCCCATTGATAAGATGAAGAAAATAAATGTCCCAAGAAAAGATAAGAGCATGTGATTCCCTAGTTAACTATCAAGAAAAGATAATATAAACACTTTTGTGCCTATGTGAAGGTGGCATATGCAGGACTCTACCAGGTTCCGTCACCTCCCAGGTCTAGCCCATGACTATGTTCGGCCATTCGTGGCCCGACAATAGCGTGCTTGCAGCCCTAGCTCAGCACGCTCTCACCCCTGACTAAATCGAATCTCTTTGTTCTTTCTGCCGACAATTTGCTGCCACTGGCATCGATCAGCAAACAACCGTGACACTAGCTTGACCCAATAACAGCAAGGAGCTGCCACTCTGGGCCTCCTCTGCACGTCTTCTGCACACACCAGACGCCGCTAAACTTTGGGGTACGTCTCTGACTGCCACTGATGGGCCCCGTTCCAACCCAAGCCAACATGTCTAGCTCAATATTGCGCGGACTTGGGCTGCAGGTCTGACCAACATGAGCTCTGCTTCGGCCCAGTGACAATAAGGGCTAACACTTCTGGCCCAATTCTAGCTCTGCACCCCCACTTCTTGTTATGCACGACCCAGAACTTATGAGGAAAGAGTCCCCAAATTCAGATCCTTCCAAGGGGAAGTAACATTGTCAGCTATTAGACTCAGCCCATCGAAGGCTTGATCGATGTCGTGCCCATATCTTCCACTGTAAGTCGTGCTTGATGCACGACCATTTGTATGATGATGTGGTTATGGGTAGCGTTTAGAAATGTCGCCGCCTTTGTTGGCCACTTTCTCTTACGCTTAATGCTCTCAAGTTTGTTTAGGGGACTGGTGCTTGCGAACCTCACCCCTTCTGTGACCGACCACCCTAACCCCTTAAAAGACGACTTTTGTTTTAGGGTTGGCTGTGACAGCACATGTTTATGTTGTTCGACAACCAATCCCGCCTAGGAGTGGTTGGATCCGGCTTCCACTAGCATGAGAAGCTTTGGGACACACCGGCAACCAAGTCCTCCGCCATGCTGTAAGGATTCGACAATACGGAATTGTTGCCGTTGGATGTAGTTCGCGGTCTATTTTAACATTTTGTGGCCAACAAAGTATTTTAAACCGTTGTCCGATCTCCAATCAATCAGCCCCCATTTTGTGGTTGCTTTTGCCATTTCTAGTGGCACAACCTTGTGTTTGGCCGCCTTAGTGCCTCTAAACCTTTGGCTTCGAGTGAAATTAGTCTAACTTGATCGAGATTAATTCCAGCATCTTTGAAAATCCTCAGGACAACAACGACTCTCTTAGTGTGATGTTTTTGGCTGCCTATTCCGCTATCGACGCCACCACCATTGTTTGTTCGCCATCAAACTCACGTGAATTACAAGGTAGGGGACCATGAACTCGTAATTTCATAATAGCATGCTTTGATTGTGTAGTAGCATGCTAGGAGTTTATAACTTAATATTTTGCATGATAAATATTGATTAAATGAGCATATGCTATGTATGTGAATTATGTGTATGTTAGTGAAGACTAAGGGTATGGTAGTAAGTTATGAATGATATGTATGTGATCAGAGCATGTGATCGATCTTCGTTGTGGGCTGGTGGTGTGTGATCAATGGGCACGATTATGGGTGTTTGATTATAAGTTTGTCGAATGGGTATTTGAAGGATTATGATGTGGAAATTACAACGGTATGTCGGGTGAGGGAAGACTTATGAATGACGGGCGAAGGTTGGACTTTGTGAGATTGGAGGATTAGTTTAGATTGAGTTGGAGGGTACGATGGAGCTACAAGCAAGAGAATTAGGGGATGCAGGAATTTTGAAGACTTAAGATTTAGAATGCTTTTGGGGGCCTGTGAGTTAGTAAGAGATAACAACATAATTGTACCACATAATGTACGTAATGTGAATTGTAACAGAAAACAATGAATAAGGAATTAGTAAGGGTTTGATGACGGGACTTAGGTCTAAAGGGTGTCATTTGAGGAGTTCGAGTAAGATGATTCGGTTTTAAGTTGGATGCTATAAGATGTAAGGCCGTAAGTGTATGATGGTAAGGTATCAGTATGGAATTCGAGTTTAAGTAAGGTTGTGCAGAGATTCGTAAGACTGTAAGTGTCAGGGTGGGAGATGAGCTAAGTAAAGGATGCAGTTCTAGCTTCAGAATGGGTGCAGTTCTAGCTTGGTTAGCTAAAGAATGTAAGATGGAAGTCGTTCCAAACATAATTGTACATGTATAATTACCTAATATGAACTTGAATGGTAAGTAACCCTAATTTGATAACATTGTGAGTTGAGATTGAGGGTTTTGACAGATTAAGTTCCGTATTTGAGCCAGTCGATAAGTAATCGAATAAGAGTTCTTTCTAGCTTAGCCATGGTATTATCCTACGGGATTTAGTCTTGGTGCTGTATTTCGGTCCAGACGTTTGATGCTTTGTTGAGAGCGCTGTAAGTTTTCGCCCTTCGTGGGCACTGTATGTATTTCGGCCTACGGATGACACTGTATGTTCTGCCCAAGAGTGACATTGTAAGATTCCTGCCCAAGAGTGGCATCGTATATTTTTCGCCCTTAGTTGGCACTGTATGGCCCTTGTTGGCACTGTATGGCCCCAAAGAATGGGCAATTGCTCACTCAGGTAAGTAGTATCATAGATCTACTCTTACATGTTTGATCTTGTGCCCCATGAGCATAGGTGTGCCTTGCCTTCAGAAAACTCCATGGTGTCTAGTTGTTCCCCGAAGGTTAAGGTGACGCCCTAGTGGCATTCCCTTCCTTTCTGACGCTAGAGCTTATTAATTGTAATGAGCTTCAGTTGTCAGTAGTATGTGTATGATAGTAAGAGTTAGTTGTATTTTTCAGATTCTGAGTAAGCTATACGTGTAAGATCCAGAGTAAGGGTAAGTGTAAGCTTCTAAGGAATACAGTAAGAGTAAGTTTATGAGTAAGAGTAAGATTGTACGAGTAAAGTTGTACGAGTTTGTGTAAGTTATATGAGAAAGTGTATAGTTGTACGAGTAAGTAAGACTCTGATCCAGAGTGTAAGTGTAAGTGTAAGAGTATGCTACAAGGGTAAGTGTAAGTTCAGCCAGTATGATCGTATTTGTGTAAGATACATTATTTATGTTGCATGTACTTCTTGCTTCATGTGTGATTGTATAAATGCATCTATGTATTAACTTACGAAGTTCAATGATTTATTTCTCTTAGTAGGTATTTTCCTACTAAGTATGAAAATACTCACCCTATTTTTTTTAGCCCTTCATCTGGAGGCTTTTGCAGGTTGATCGATAGCTTTTTGGACGAGACTATTTCCCTACGGTGGACTATTCTTCCTCGACCTAGAGTGCAGCGAAATCGTAGTGAGGCTATGTAGATTTTAGTGTCACGATCTCATGTATTAATTAAGGTGAGAGTTAAATGTATTATTTTCTGGACTTGTGCATATATGTATGAATTAGAACACAGACTGTTGAAGAACTTGTACTCAGAAAGGCCTGGGAGGTATTTGTTTTTAAAGCCCATGGCCATGGCAGGTTTTACTGTTCTGTTTTTGTTTTGGGTCACGCCTGAGAACTTTTGTTTGTTGTAAGACAAATTAATTTATGAAAATTGTTTTCATATGATTTTGAATTTTGTTGGTTCTTTTGATTTATGTCGGTATTTTGAAAATATTATCAAAATTTTTAATTATATGTAAGGAAAACCTCGGGCGTGACATTCATGGAGTAAGCGAATGTAAGGTTTGGAGCCGATATGGAGGATTGCTAGATAGTAAGTTTTCACAATATAATTGTACACACATAATGTTCGTAATATGAATTGGAACTTGAGAACAATAAATAAGGTTCTAGTAAGAATTTGATGACTGAGGTTGGATTATGGGGGCTTAGGATGATGATTTCCGAGTAAGATAATATGGCTATATGGTGGACAACAGAGAACATATGGATATGTAAGGATATGTCATAGGAAGTATGGAGATGGATGGGTTAAGCGAAGTATGCTGACCAAATTGACTAGAGTTTCAGAACAGGTTCAGCTTCATATCAATTAATAGAGGATTGTAAGACAAAAGGGTTTCTTGGCGTAATTGTACCTACATAACTTATGTAAATCAAACTTGAATAGTAAACAAAACTAATACGATAACTTTGTGAATTTGGGATGTTAGAGATTCAATGGATTCAATTCCATGTTTGTATCAGCCGGTAATTAATCAATTGTGTATTTTCATATCTAGCCATGGTGTTATCCTACAGGATATTGTCTTAGTACTATATTTAAGTCCAGATGTTTGATGCTCTATTGAGAGCATTATATATTTTGTCAGTATTATCTTGGTGCTATATTTAAGCCCAGAAGTTTGATGTTCTATTGAGAGTGTTGTATGTTTCTGCCCTTAGTTGGCATTATATATTTTTCTACCTATTGATAACATTGTGTGATTCTTCCCATGTGTAGTAGTGTAAGTTTTTGCCCAAAAAAATGCACCATATGATTTTCACCCTTAGTTGGCACTATATAACCCCTAGTGTAGGTGTTTGCGCGTTCTAGTAACTAGTACCATAAATCTACTCTTAGATGTTTGATCCTGTGCCTCATGACCATAGGTGTGCATTATCTTTTAAAAAGTCAATGACGTCTATTTGCTCCCTAGAGGTTAAGGTGACACCCTAGTGACATTCATTTCCTTCGACACTAGAGTTAATTAGATTATATTGAGCTCTAGTTATCGAGAGTTTGATTATGCGAGTATGTACATGATTGTAAGAGTAAGTTTCTAAAATTCTAAGTAAGAGTAAGTTTAGAAGATTCTAAGTAAGAGTATAAGTGTAAGTTTTTGAGCAGGACTGTAAGTATAAGTTCAGAGTAAGACTTCTAAGCAAGATTAAACATATGGGTTTGAATATGATGGTACGAGTAAGTCAATATGTGTAAAATGCATGTAAAATTTTCAGGCGTGATAGACGGTGCCATTTGCAGGACACTAGTCTGGGTGTGAGAATGTGTATGTGATGGTGAATTGTACTTGAGGTCTCCCTAGCTTATATGAATTTGCCTGGCGTTAATTTTGTATAATTGTTTGGTACATGTTGTAAGTTGGTAAATGACAATTACAAGCAAAATTTTACTTTAGTCAAAGTGTTATTTTAGTTTGAAGAAATGAATTTTTTTTATGAATCTTTATTTTTTGCACTCTGATATGTTTGCAAAAGAAAAGTTTTTCAAAAATCCCAAGCCATGATAAATAATGCTACCTTTACAATAAATTTGTTATAGGGTAGCCAGGTTCATCAACAATCGTTGATGTGAGGGGCCTATATATTTAAGGGGTTGTTTGGGTACTGAATTAATTCAGTAGCAATTCAATTCAGTAAATTCACCGCTGATTATGAATTACGTTTGGCTATAGAATTTGTTAAAATAAATTCAGATGTCACGTCAAACCCAGTCTTAAAACTTTAAACACCTCTAACTCTCTCTCTCGAACTCGGATATGCATGTTATTGGTACCATTACACTTCTAAATTCAAGCTCTATCAAACAAGATCCCATAAGGGTAGGTAATTTTGAACTTTTAAAGTGGGCCCTACCTATATGACATATTTTTCGAAGCTTAAATCGATATGAACGATAACCATTTAAAAATAATAGAATTTGTAATTTTCAAAACGGTGATCAGGAGACTGAATCGACTGAATCACCTCATGAGGTGATTCAGTGATTCAGGCTTGATTCAGGCTGAAACGGCCTGAATCTAACTACAATGCTGAATTTTTAATTCAGCGCAGCTTCAGTACACAAACAGGTTCTAATAATTCAGTGCTGAATTAACACTGAATTGGCTGAATCTTCTCACGATTCAGTACCCAAACAGCCCCTAAATACACAGTGGATGTCAATATAAATTAAAGCCTATATCCCATATAATAAGCATTTTTTGTCACGTCTAAGTACTTATTAATTCATAAATATAAAGATGAGCATGAGGTGGGCACGCTTGCCAAGTCTCAAGTACATTCATGGCAATGTAAAAAAAGTCCATTAAAGTCAAGAGGGTCCATATTAAAAAATGAAGTTTTTGTGGCTAATGCATATTTGTGAATGTGAAGAACTATATAAATTGTGTGGCCTTTTTTTAAAATATAATATTTTGATAGAATATTCACAATGTTTTATGCGGATCTACATTGTGCTTCTACTTGATCGGTTTCTAGCTAGGACGAGTTTCATATTTCAAAATATGACTAGGTTTGCAATTTTTGGTTCATTGTCCATCACCATGTAGTGTCCATGTATGACTAGGCTTACCAATAAATATATATATATATATATATATATATATATATATATATATATATATATATATATATATATATATATAGATGACTAGTATAAGGCTTACATGATTTTATGAAGGAACCATCGGCCTATAAGGTGCAAGATGGGATTAAAGTAGTTCCCACTGATTAAAAACAGAATTGTCCAAGGGAAAGGTAGAAAGTGTAATTCTCTAGTTAATTATAGAGAAAAGATAATAAAAACACTTTTGGACCTATGCAATGAAGGCATCTGTAGGACACTAGTCTGGATGTGGTTATATGCCTGTGATGGTGACTTGTACTTGAGTGAGCCTTGCTTATTTTGTGAATTTTTATGGCGTTAATTAGGTATAATTGTTTGGTATATGTCGTATGTTGGTAAACGACAATCACTACCAAAGATTTACTTTAATCAACATTTTATTTTGGTTAGAAGAGAAAGAAAAAAAATTATACATATATTTTATTTTTGTATTGTAATATTTTGAAAAAAATTGTTTTAAAAATTCTGAGTCACGATGAATAGAAAATAATATTCATATTTTATTTCTCTATGTCTTACACTATCTTTGATTAAATATGAAAAGTAAGTCACAACATAAGATTTACTTTTTTTATATTAAATTATTAGTATAAGGCTTATAGGATAAAAAAAAAGAGTAAGAATATCAACTTCATGATAAATCACGCTACCTTCAGGATAAATTTGTTAGGAGATAGCCAAGTTCATATGAATTATTAATGTGAGGGCCTATAATATTAGAACACCGTGGAGATCAATATAAATTTAAGCATGTATCCCATAAAGTAAGCATTTGTTGTCATATCTAAGTACTTGTTAATTCACAATATAATAATGGGGCACGCTTCCCAAGTCTCAAGTACAATCAAGGCATTGCAAAAAAATAGTACATTAAAGGCAAGAGTGTCCATATTATAAAAGAAAGGATTTGTGGCTAAAGAACATTTGTGAACGTGAAATAACTGTATAGATTGTGTGGCCTCTTTCACAATTGTTCATGTGGATTTGCATTGTGCTCCCACCCACCGGCCCCTCTTGGTTATGTCATAATTAGAGAATTTTTAGTCATTTACTTATTAGTATGAAGTATGATTTTATTTTTAATAATGGGTTTTAGGGTTAATTTTAGGAGGCCCTTTAAGAGTCTCTATATAATTTAGGGGGCTATGCCCTAATCTGAGTTAGTAAATGAATATTCATTATTTGCCTAATCTCTTTTTTCTTTCCCTAAGCCTCTTCCCTTTCCGGGCCATGATGGTGTTGTAGTTGGGATATAACATCAGTTTCTAGGACGAGTTTCATATTTCAAAATGTGACTACGTTTGCAATTTCGATTCATTATCCATCATCATCATGTAGTGCCAAATTTGACTAAGTTTCCACACACAAAAGTATGACTAGTGGGGCTTACATGTTGATTCTTGAAGGAACCATTTGGTCTATAAAGTGCGTGATGGGATTAAAGTAGATCCCATTGATAAGACGAAGAAAATAAATGTCCCAAGAAAAGATAAGAGCATGTGATTCCCTAGTTAACTATCAAGAAAATATAATATAAACACTTTTGTGCCTATGTGAAGGTGGCATATGCAGGACACTAGTCTGGATGTGATTATGTACCTGTGATGGTGATTTGCACGTGAGTGATTCCTAACTTACTCTATGTGAATTTGCATGATGTTAATTATGTATAATTGTTTAGCATATGTTGTACATTGGTAAACGACAATCACGGCCAAAGATTTACTTTAATTGGGGTGTTATTTCGGTTTAAATAAAAAGAAAAAAAATTATGCATATTTTTTTCACTATGATATGTTTAAAAAAAAGTATTTAAAAAAACCCAAGTCATGATAAATCATGCTTACTATACTTTCAAAACATGGTGGTGATCAATATAAATTAATGCATGTATCCCATAAAGTAAGCATTTTTTGCACACCTAAGTACTTATTAATTCACATAATATAGAGAGCAAGGTGGGCACGCTTGCCAAGTCTCAAAGTGCATTCAAGGCTTTGCCAAAGAAAAAAGGTACACTAAAAGCAATAAGGTCCCATTATAAAAGAACGGTTCCGTGGCTTATGCATATGTGTAAACGTGAAGAAAGTGTGAAGATTGCGTGGCCTCTATTCACAATGTGATCTCTTTAATAGAATATTCACAATGCTTATGTGGATCCGCATATAATATAGTGCTTCTCTTTCATCAGTTTTCAGGACCAAATATGACTAGCTTTGCAATTTCGTTTCATTGCCGTCACCATGTAGTGCCCATGTATGACTAGGTTTGCCAGATAAAAATTGTATGGCTGGTGGGGCTTGCATGTTTGAGTCTACGAAGGAACCATCTGGCCTGTAAAGTGCCTGATAGGATTACAGCAGATCATATTGATAAGTCCCCAATAGAAAGGTATCAGATTTGTGCCAGCTGAACCTCACATTCAATGTGTTCAACATTGAGCCTTCCTTTCCTTGTAAGCCACCTCCTTCTCTACGCTATCCTATCCTCATGTCTATGGTCTCTTGTCATCTCCACTTACGCCAAAAAAGACAAAAGATGAGGCAAAAAACACTTTGGAAATATAGGGAGAGAAATATGACTTTTTCTGTTATGGAAGTGAGCATTCTAACCCTATTTAAATTTGTGTTAACAAAAGTTTATACTTGGATTTTGATTGGAAAAAAAATGTCTTACGTGACAATAAGGGTTCACTTTTTAGGGTTTGATCACATGTGAAACACACTTTTCTCGTCTAATCAAAACCCAAGTGTAAGACTTTATTTAATAGATCCCGTGTAGAAACATCATTTTCCTTTCAAAATTTGTGTCTGATCAATGCTACCGCTTCTTGGTGGGGGAAGGCAGCCTTAACCATTACGGCGCCATTAAGCAAGAATGGCTCATTTTGCTTACAACTATTATCCAATGCCTTGTTTGTTAAACAACGTATGATTTTTTTTTTATGTACAAAAAATCCATGATTGATGTCATGTTCTAATCACGCTTGAGAAAATATACAAGGTCTTCATGCCCTAGTTTGATGAGTAATGCAAGGCCCTAACATACTCTGAGAGAAGGTTTTGGAATTGTTGAAGATGTGCTGGTCAGTTTACGACCAATCCTTAAATTTAATTAAATGGTTTATTCCAATTTGTCAAAAGTTGACTAAAGAGACAAAAGGCGAGATACATTGTCATGACGATCTAGTGTAGCGTCTGGCGTGAATTGCACTTTTTTTTTTGTAATTTTTTAGTACAACTTCCAATTGGTTTGACAAAATGAACCAAACCACTAACTAGATAAGCAAAAATAAAGAGCAAAAGAAACAGGCAATGGCTTTCTTTAATTGAACTTGAAGTTCCCCACTACAAAGTAAAGAGAATAACCTGTTATTTACATAGAGATTGTGGAGATTGTGGTCATGTAGCATAAAACAATGATCTAGAGACTCTTGGGCTCTTCAATGAATTATTATTGTAATCACCAGCAATTAGGTGTTTGCTTAAAGTAAACTCTTCCCCTTGAGGAATCCCCTGCACAATTTCTCCCACGCCTCCCTGTCGGGCTCGCACGCCTCCATCCTCACCCTGGCTGCATCCGCTTCTGAATCCTGCATTATTGCAACTCTGCTTACTTAATATTATCATTAAACCTTCATCCAAAATTTTTAAATCAAAATTTTATTAAGAGAATTGTAATTTAACTAAATTATATTAGTCAAACATATAAAAAAAACGCGTTAAGACAGCTAGATTGTAGCGATGGCCGCCTCCAAATCGTTGTTCCAAAGGTATTAGGTGCATTGTATCATTCAAGTTAAATTTAAACAGCTTCACCGTGAAAATTGAACTATAAACTCATTAGAAAGGAATACTAGGCATAGGCTGTAATTCAAGGAATAACCCACGGACTGCGAGTTTAAATTATAATTATGATCATGTTGAAAGGAAAGGGATCTCGCGATTGAGATTCAACGGTGCACATTAATATTGGGGATAGGTAGGTAATTATACAAACCCCAAACCCCGCTTACCCCTAAACAATGTTCTCCTTAAAACTAAAATCCCATAGCTCAAAATGCCCGAGTTTATGAGGATAGGGACTTATGCACAAATCAATGAAGCACATGGGTTCATCCTGTAATGAAAGAACATGAAATTAAATGTCACTCTAAACTCGTTTACCTCAATGAGATTGCGCATTTGGAGGCGATCAATGAGGTGGAGAAGAATGTCCTTGTTGTATTCAGGGTGGCCTTGGATGCCCATTATGTGGTCTCCGCACCTGAACATTTCGATCCTCGTCTTCTCCGACCATGCCATCACCTCTACAAATGCAGGCAACTCCCTCACCTGTGTCAAATATTTAAATCCACATAAGCTCTAAAATCAAAATCAGATCAAAACAAGAGCATAATTGGTACATTTAACAGTGTACATACATTAATTAATTTAGTAAACAAGTTAGTAAGTAATTAAGCAGGAATTTTGAATTTGATTGGCTGACCTCATCACGGTGGACCTCAATGACTCTTAAGGCCGAGGGGAGGTGCATGCTGGGCAGCAGCTTTGAGGATGAGAATGTGATCCCCCTCACTCCGATGTCCCACCCGTTTTGGGCCCGGCCTATCTTTCCACCCAAAGCCCGGCCCAGTATCTATACAATTAATACAAAATTATTTATGAGAGGCATATTAAAACTTGAAATCCAAAGGGAATGCATAAAAAAAATAAGTATAAAGAAGGTTAACATGGGCCTTAAAGCACTCGGACGTGCACATGAACGGAGAAAGTTACTATGGGCCCAACACGCCCATATGCGGCGTGCGTTGCACACTTTTTTAAGAGACCGTATTAGCGGGCAGATAAGGTTTTTGCCCTCCTCTAAGAACACCGACACTTCTCAACTTTAGCAATTTTTTAGAGGAGCAGGTTATAAAATCGGCATGTTTTTAAAATGGATGAGGAGTCTGCCAGACTGTCACCCCCTACTTTATCTAGCTCACCCCTTACTTCATCTAGCTGGCCCCCTTAGATAGTTAATAGATATTTATTGTCTGTGTATATCAACCCGCTAGATATTTACCGATAGAAGCGTTTTTCATACTCCCTCTTCAATGTAAGCCGAGCATAAGGAACAATTGGGATCCATTCGATCTCAAGACCGGTAGCGCACATGCTAGCTCACGTTAGCGTAAGTCATACTTATACTAATGTGTACTAGTATATGTGTCATCGATCTTGAGATCATACGGCTCTCAGACATTTCTTACGCTCTCAGCTCATTGTCAGAGTTGAACATAAAAAACGCTTTGTGCCGACCCTACAAAAGTGAGGTAGGCCGGATAAAATAGGGGGTTGCATACTTTACATCCTTTTGAAATTATTAAGTACAAAGAGTATATAGAAAGATAGTGTTTATCACCGATGGGTGATGAATACAAGCAATAACGCCCCCAATAAAAATAACTAAGGAATATCTTTCACTCACGGTAATGAACATGATTTTTTTTGCACATAAGCATACCTAATAATTTTTAATTAATATCCAAAATCACATAAAATTAGGCTTTAAAAGACAAAAAAGCCTTTTTCACTGGCCTACATAGGATTTTGAAAATGGTACATAAATAATAACTCACTATCAATGTGCAACTGCTCTCTTATATAGGCTGGTTATGGATTTGGTAGGAAGAAGATTTTGTCGTGCAAACATATTCGATTGTAACACTTCCGTGTATTTTAAATGACGATAATACCCTTCCACTTATAAGAATGGACTATTTTCGCCCATCAAATTTTAAAAAAAACGTGCGGCTCACAAACCACTAGAAATGGCTCCTTCGCCAGCACATTGTAAGAAAGACGGAAATGCCCTTTTCTAGCTTAGAGAAAATTATAAAAAATCCTTATTTAGAAAGTGGAATCTCATGGATCCAATTTCCAATTTAATTAAGATAATATAAAATTTTAAATTAAGAAAGTGTAATTTAAAGGCATTTTCATCAAAATGACACTTATTTTGTTTTTAAAATTATAATTACAAAAAAAAAATGATTGTTGAGCGGGAGCAGAGCAGGGACGAACCTGGTGGCCGAAGCAAATGCCGAGAACCTTCTTGCGGAGGGAGTGGAGGCGGCGGAGGAGGGCGAGCAGGCGGAGGATCCAGGGGTCGTCGGCGTGGGCGTCGCAGCAGCTCCCCGTGATGACAAACCCGTCGTACCCCTCCACCTCCTCCTCCGCCGGGAACTCCCCGGCCGACACCCGATACCCGTCCCAGCCCTCCCCCTCCTCGCAGAGCAGCTCCACGAAAACGTCGAAGTAGCCTCCGTACTTCTTCGTCATGTACTCGGAGTCCTCCGCGCACAGCAGCACCGCGTACCTCCTCTTCTTCTCCATTGCCGGTTCCTCCTCGAGAAATTCCGAATCAAAGTGCCGCTCGCCGGCGTTCGGTCTAGCTCCCCCGCCGGCCCCCCGTCGGAGGAAGAAAGGGAGAGAAGGATTGAAGTGGACGATAATGGGGGAGACGGGGGATCCAATACGATGCAGGATTTTTATTGCCGTTTGTATATAATGGGCTCGCTTGTCTAAGTGGGCTGATTTTTGGAATTATTTACGTCATGTGACACGGACTTCTTGGCCTGATTAAGCGTTTTTTTTGTTGCATTAATTTATAATGAAAAGTTCAACAAGCATGCTCTGTTGCTTCCAGCGGCATGTGGGGTATACAAAGGGCAGACGGGTTTACGTCACTTTAATGCTTTTTATTAATGCGAGATTCAATGCTCCGCAATGCATGCGTAAGGTGTCTATTAACTTTTTATTTTAAAGTAGACTTTGATTATTTGAATTATCGTTATAAATCCAACGGCCATATAGCTCGGGCTCACATAGGCGTATATGAGCCCAGGCTCATATAAACAGACTCTTTGAAAAAATATATTATAAACCCTAATCTTAAAATGATATTTAAAACTATCACCACACCCCAATTACCCCATTATTGTTTTTATCATATCTTGCTCTATGCCACCCACTCCTTTGGTGCTTCCCAAATAAGTGGTTGGGGGTGTTGTTGGCTCTGCCAACTTCATCCTACCTCTATATCCCCAACTAAATTAAGAAATTTATTGTCCTTGCCTAAGTCTCCTTCTTCCCATCATTGTGATAAGTTTGGGATTTAGCTTTGATTCTACTAAGGGTTGTTTCTATTCAGTTAAAAAAAATAGGAAAAAAAAAGGTGGTTGATGAGATTGTAAGAAGGGCTATAGAGAGCTCGAAGCTTAAGGGGGTTGAGGGTACCTTACCAAGAGCTTAATCATTATTTTGAGGCCCAAAAATTAACTCATTAACCCCTATCCTAAAATCGACTTAAAAAATAAAATAAAAAAGTTTTAGACAAATTTGAAATGACAGTAATTCATGGTCAAAAAAATCTAAAAGAATTTTACCAAGGTCTAGTTTATAATTTTTCAAAACATTTGGCAAAATTCGGAGAACTCTCTCACTATACTCCCCATTTTACCTTAGTTGGGGGTATGCACAGGGCAAGAGCACCCAAACCCCTACCCCTTAGCTAGGGTAATAAACCCCCCTTGTTTAGTCGGGGATGAGGGCCAAGGCAAGAGAGAGGAAGGTGGGACACTATGATTTGACAAAAATAGTAAATGAGGTCGGGTATGGTAACTAAAGGTGAAAAATACTCCTTTTGTCTCATAATAGTTATCTTATTTACAAACAATATAAATTTTTTGGAAAGTGAGAAGCACCTTAGTCTACAAAATTGTATTGACCTTAAGCATATTTTTATGACAGAAATAAAGAATATAATCATGAAACATATTAAATACTCTCCAATTAGTAGGAGAAGGAGAAATAATATGATATTTAATATGGGACAATTTTTTTCAAATAAAATAATTAAGATAGGATAGAGGAAGTACTAAAGTTTCCTTCTTGATGGGGTAAGTGACAAAAAAACATAGTATGAATAAAGATATTCTTGAATTGCATTTGGTAACTTGGATTTGTGGGGGTGAATTCACTTTTACAAAGGAGCCAAGGGGGTATGATTTTTAAATACATGGAATTTGGTCTAAAGTCCATGTTCAGCAACCTCATTTTAAGCGGAACTAACTTTAACCCAAATCCCACTTCAAATTCGGAATTTCAATTGTAATAGGAAACTTGTAACTTGGAAATCATGTAGAAAACCAAAATTTAATTGATTTTGGTTTTTTAATTAAAACATTTATTACAGAACATAGATAGTATATTTTAAAGACTTGTCTACCCTGATCAGTTACATCATTAATGCTAAGTGACCAACAATGGTAAGCTGTCGCATCACCTAAAATCAATGAGAAAGAAACTTAGGAACAAGATCCAACAGTTTCCATATTCCCCCCTCCAGTTGGCCATTGGTCATGCACTTTGGTTAGGAAAATATTTTTCATATTTCAATTGTGACTCATTTTCACCCTTCTCTCAAAGCTCACTCCCTATCATCTTGCTGCAATTGTATTCCACTGTAGAAAGGAAGAGTTTTTCATGTTATCCTCTTACAATGAGCCCAGTGTATATTATCTATAGGAACTATTAGTATTTAAGTTGAATAGAGCATATGCTAATGCAAGTCAGTGTAAGTGACATTGATCATATTAGCATATGTGTATTAGCATGTGCACTGTCAATCTCGTGGAAGAATGGTTCTCCTAATAACTTACGCGGGACTTATTGTCAATAAAGAACGGAAAAAACTCTTCCCCAAAGAAGTGCTTCTTTGAACAGTGAACCTCCGTAGCAGGTCATGATCTAATCGTTCGCCATCGGTGTTATGTTTCTAAGATGACCGAACTCTTTCTCTCTGAAGATTTGGCCGCTGCGCCTTTACGTAGACGGTTTCTTCTATGATTACCTTGAATCCTTCTACTGTCGTCCTTCTTTGCGCACATTTTTTTTTGCCATTCTGACTACCCGTGGAGGTCATGTGCTTGGCTATTGCCCAACGGAGCGTTGAATTAAACCATAATAAAATGGACCGTGGCTGCCTGGAAACTAAAGGGTTGAAGATATGAAATGCATCTGGCTTCTGGTTTTGAGTCATTGCTTCTTTTTTTTGGGATAAGTTCTAAGTCATTGCTGTCTCTTAGGCTATGCCTAAAGCAAATTTTTATCTGTAAAGTTGACAACCGGAAGTTCCTTATCATTTTCGTACAGGCAATATATCACGCATTCGTTCATAAATAAGAGAATAGAGTTGATTTTTCTCATAAAAAAAAAAGAAAATAATTTTATAAAGGTGTTTTTAAGTGGAAAAAGGTATAGATGCACTGGTGCACCTGGCCTATTGTGCACCGTCAAATTTTGATGTGATAATGTATATTTATCATGGGGTAGGTAAGTGAATCAAAATGTGCTTGTCTCGTGAGTATTGTTGGCCGCACGATCAAAATTACATAGACCAAATGCATCCCGCGTATGTGTGGGTGTGCACCCTTCTTATATAAAGGTGACTTTTTTAAGTACTTAATTACTTAAATTAAGCCAAATGGAGTTATAATATAGATAATTTTTTTTCTAAATAAAGCTAATAATATAAGATGAAGGGTGTTTTTTTAAAGGGAGGATACTCAGATTATGTTTATGGTCAAATAGCATGGTGTCACTAGGCTTAGCCGATTCGGTTGTTCCTCTTAATCAATTAGCTTTGTTATAGTTATAATACTATTAATTCTAATTAAAGCTATTCAATTTCATGCTTATGAACACGTTGAACTTATAGGCATTCAAGTCGCTTGCATACTGTAATAAGTTTGCTTGTTGCCATTAAGCTATAAGGAATTCAAACGCGCTGCATTATTTATAAATTGAGAAATGCTATGCCCGCTTGCGTACGAATGCATACTTTTTTGCTGCCTATGATTATTTGCCACCTATCAACGTAACGTCACTTTTTTTTTTCTTCGCACCGCTGTTCCCAATCCGGAAGTAATATTTCATATTCCAAACTTACCCATCACTTTTTCTTAGCAATTATAAATGCTAATATATTCTATAGTATGCTGTCGATTTTAAATATTAAGGGTTTTTATGTATTTTTTATGCTAAGCTCACGGTTAGTAGGAAATATAAAAAATACTTTAATTCCACCAAAGGCTTTAATTTTAATTTTGTACTAATAAATTTTTTAAAGTAATAACTAATAAAATTGCCAACTCATCCTATTCCTACCGTACAAGCATAAAGGCATAATAAACTCAAGAAGGGAACATAGAAGAAAGCTCATAGCACACAAAGGGTGATCGAGGACCGCCAAAAAAACCCACATGTGAAATGTGACTTGAAAAATTGTTATCCATTTATATATTGTACTTGAAACAAAAAAAACTCGTAATCACTTCGTCTCACATTAATAACTTTATTTAATTTTTTAAAACTTAATTAAAATTAATTTATTTTTAAAAATTAAATAAAACTATTATTGTGAGACAAAGAGAGTAGGCATTTGTCTATGCAAGAAAGTAAGAGCCAATCAAAGTCAAAGTTTAGTATTCATCTTCCTTACAATATGTACTTGCTAGCATTCATGTATCTACGAATTAATTAGTACTTTTTCTAAGTATTAAAAGAATCAATAAAAGTAGTCATCGCTACTTCATAATGGGAAGAGTTTTTCATACTCCTCATTAACAATAAGCCTAGCATAAGTTACACATGAGAGCCCTTAAAATTTAAGATCAATGACACACATATTAGCGCATGTTAGTGTTAATAATCACTTATGCTAATATGTGTTTTCACTTATGCTATAGTGCGCTAGCGCGTGTGCCATTGATCTTGTGGATGAAAGGTTCCTATGTGTAGTTTACATTAGGTTCCTTATCAATGAAGAACAGGAAAAATTACATTAAATTTTTTGTACCTTAGCAATCGTTTGCGATAGAAAAAATTCACATAAAGTTGATCGAGTCGAGCTTATATGCTCTATTCTTAAGACAAAATTCGCCCTCTCTACTAATGCTTAGGAAACTTTCACACAACATATGTAGCGAACCAACATTATGAATTACTCTCATAGAAGACGGTAATAAAATCTAGTAAATAATGATCTAGAAAATATATTTTTTAGTATTTTATAAGAAACTCGTTGAAGACAACCCATCTCGTTCAAACGGATGCGTCCGCCTGTTAATAGACATATATGGGTGAAAAGAAAATTGGACCCATTTTGGGTTAAGAGAAAACTAAATAAATTTGTGCCAAAAATAATTATCTTATTGATCCAACCTGGCCCCGCCCAATCATCCATGCCTGAGAACCGAGCCGACAAGATGGTGGCGACAGTGCACGTATGTGGGTTAGCCTACCTCGGTACACGAGTCCAACCCGATACTATTTAAGAAATGGTAAACTTGAATCCAACCTGAATGGCTATTCAGGTTGAATTTGGAAACCCAAACCCAACCCATTAGGGTCGGGTCAATTGGGTTTTATTAAAATACACAGAAAAATATAAAAAAATTACATTTATAACATTATTCGGGTCGAGTTTTGCCAAACCCAAACTCAATGCCATTTAAGAAATGATAAACCCAAATCCAATCAAATAGCTATTCTGGTTGAATTCGAAAACCCAAACTATGCTGGTTTTGCCATATACCCGACCCGAGTGGCATCCCTAGTCTAACATGTATCTCTCCCACAAGAATGGGATGGCCCAAGGGCTAACTTGAAAGACCAAACTTATGTCTTATATATCAATACCATCACCATTTTCTAAGCGATGTGAGACTACTCACAACCTTCAACTAATTCATGTGTAATTCTCAATCACTTGAAAGTGGGTTTGGGCTCTCAATACCTAAATGAGCTTAGCCCATATACCCACTTTCTAATAAACTTTTCCCTCACCTCCCACTGGTTCAGCTCCTTACAAAGCCCACCACCATCCTTAGGAAGGGGGACCCTTTGTTAAGGGGCATCTCAATTTGGAGGTGTTGATCATGACCCAACTGAATAACTTATTTGCACTTGCTCGAAATTTTTTTACACCTGATAGACACGATCTAGGTTCCATACTAATGAATGGATAAAGAGAGATCCTATCTAGCACACTATGGTCATTCAAAATTCCAATAGTTCACCGGCTGAATATCAAAGGCGTAATTGCATGACCTCCATGCCTCAAAATAAGATGAATTTTCGTACCCAAGAGCTCCTCTTTCCATCATGGAGGTGATCACGGTGGCACACTACACATTGGGGACCATAGTAAAATTTTAAATACTCCCTCATCTGGATTAGAAAACAAAAGAGATTTTTCATATTATTTGGTCTAAAATGAAAATATTTTAAATGATTTGTGATTTTTGCCCATCAATTCTCATCTACAGCGAATTCCAATATCCATCTGCTAATTATTGGCCTTTGTCACTTATGTTATTTTCGTACCTTAATAATTATTACAATAAAGAAAACTTACAAAAAGTCGATCGAATCAAGTGTGTACACTGTCCTTAAAATAAAATTTACACTCCCTACTGGTTCTTAGGAATCACTTGGGTGTTTGTTTTCTAGGATAAGATGATCTACCACACACTGTAGAAGCACCTTCACACAACGCATACAACGTACCATTGTTATGCAATCGCCCTCCTAGAAGATGGTAATGAAATCCATTAAAAGATGATTTAGAAAAAAATAATTTTTTGTAAGAAATCCCATTGAATAAGACAACCCATCCCGTTCAATTTGGGTTAAGATAAAACAAGACTCATTTTGAGTTAAGAGAAAACAAAATGAATTTATCCCAAAAATAATTATCTAGTTGAACTAACTTGACCCAACCCGACCCAGCCGACTACGAGTGCGATACGATGCAAAACGAACTGACCGGACAGACGGCGGTGGCACGTGCACATATAGGTTAGCCTACTTAGGTGCATGTGTCCAATATGTATCTCCCCCACAAAAGTGGGGTGGCCCAAGGGCCAAACTTGGAAGACAAAACGTATGCTTTATATACCAACACCATCATATTTTCCTAGGTGATGTGGAATTATTCACAACATTCAACCAATTCACATGTGTTTTCATTCACATAAAAGTAACTAACCCACTTTCAAACAACTTCATTGACAATTGCACTTCTCCGATTTCTGTATGAAAATTTCTAACCGAAGAAGTCACTTATCTCTACAAAGGAGATGACACCCACAACTCAAAAAATGAATCATAGGGGGTCTAACTGGGGAGAATATGACTATATAAGAATAGAGAGGGATATGAATGCTAAGGAAAGACTATGAAATATCCATGATGGCATCCTACCCTACTATGTAAAGAGGGACTCTAGTATTGTTTTCCATATATAAGTTTTATTGTGAAAACATCTTATGTAAGTATGCACATGATCTTAGAAACTTTCATCCCTGACTAGATGAACATTTATATTAATAACATGTATTGTTGGTATGTCATGTTATAGTGTATGCGATATAAGCTATATCGTATTATGGGTCGCCGGCTTAGAGAACACATATTGTGTTATCATTAACACAATATGACGAATATTGTGTTATTGTATATGTGATATAGAGCATATCATATTATCAATAATATGTATTATTGACATGTTATGTTATCATATATATGATATGAACCACATTGTATAATGGGTCATTGGCTTAGATAATATATATCATGTTATTGTTAATACGGTATAGTAATTATTGTGTTTTTGTACATTCAATATAGAGCATATCGTATTATGGGTAATTGGCTCAAAGAACATATATCATGTTATTGTTAACACGATATAACAAATATTGTATCATCGTATATTTAATAATATCGTATTATCAATAACACTATTGTTGGCATGTCATGTTATTGTATATTCGATATGAGCCACATCGTATTATGGATCATTGACTCAAATAATACATATCGTGATAGCGTTAACACAATATGATGAATATCATGTTCTCGATTGTATATGCAATATAAACATATAATGGGTCATCAGCTCAAAGAACAAATATTGTGTTACACGATATGGAAAATATTAGGGGTGTCAATGACGTCTGTTTGTCTGGTGTTCGTCCGTGTCCGTGCCTGTCTGCATTAAAATGGGTAATATTATTTTTTGCCTGTCCCTAATACGGACAGACATGGATAATGGTTGGCCATGTCCGCAGCCGTCTATGTCCACTAACTATATATTTTATTATTATTATTATTTTATATTAAATTACTAACCTATGTCACATACTTAATCTTCATAAAAAGATTGTAAAAAATACATATTATACTCTCACTATCTCACATGTCTTCTATAACATTATTATTTATTTATATTTTAAATTAGACTATCTTACTATTATTATAACTTATTTTTTAATTAATTTTTTATTAACCACCCTTAATTTGACAACAAAGTAGTATATATTAAACTTTCACCTTTATTCCGTCCGTGTCCATTTGTTTCTATCATGGACAAATACAGACGGACAAGCACATGGTCCACATAAAAATGGACGGCTGCGGACATGCCTTATCCACGTCCGTGTCCATCCATTTACACCCCTAGAAAATATCATGTTATTATATATGCAACATGAAATATATTATATTATCAATAATACGTATTATTGACGTGTCATATTATTATATATCCGATATGAGCCACATCGTATTATGGGTCACTAACGCAAAGATCACATATCATATTATAGTTAACACAATATGACATATTGTATTATCAATAATACATATTATTGACATGTTGTGTTATCGTTGATATAATATGAGCTTCTTGGTCCATTATGTTTAAGGATGGTGCCGAAGAAAGGATAGTTTTATTCAATTGTGAAAGCTTCTACTGAGGAAAAAGTGAAGAAAGGAGAAGTTTTACCGCCTCCGTCAACCCCATGGTGAGTCGCCATCAGTTATCTACCTCTTGTGAGCAATTGCTGGTAACTCATTGCCAATGACACTCCCTACCAAAACAATGCCTCCTCACCCCCTTCAATTGTTCATAAATGACATATGAACTTGAGTATGAGTTTATAACCTAAGGGTATTTTTATCCTAAATTAGGTCATATAAAATTTAGTATTAGAATCAAAGAAATATGAAATATTTATATCTTAGGCCAGGTACTACGGAAAAATCTCAAAACAAAAATTAACTAACCTCAGTGAGACTTATTTCCGGATGGAGAGTAGAAAAAGTGTTCATTCAATTAGGTTGGATTTGCACAAAACCGACCAAAAATATCAGATGTTGTATCTTTATTTGTGTTTAACAAAAAATAAATGGTCCATTGCTATTTGAGCAATTTTAGGATCATATTCTTAGCCTCATGATCCTGCAGTTGGTTTGAAGTTACTGAACCCTCTTACATCTGAAAGATAAACTTCAATGAGAAACATGGTTACTAGGAATGCGGAATATAAAATATTTAGATAATCTTTTCATTCCGACATTGCAACATACACAAAAATATCCCGCCAGCAACTGAAACATTAAGAGATTCAAAATTTCCTACCATTGGAATGCTTACAAGGTCACAAAAAATTTTAGCATGCTCTGAAAGGCCTTTCCCTTCACTACCCAATACCAAGCACAAAGGCTCACTGGCTACAGAATCTGCAAAACTTTGGGAAAGTAAAAATGGGGCTTTTCCTTGCAGAGAGTTATCAGGATGACCTGCCAACATCTTCAATCGAAATTTATGTCTGAAGGTTTCAAGATGATCCCATCTGCCAGAAACAATTGCCATTTGAAAGCAAGCTCCTCGAGCTGCCCTAAGTGCTTTCTCATTGAAAGGGTCACAGCAACCAGGAAGAAGAAAGGCTCCATCCTATTGTTCAATATACAAAAAAAAAAAAAAATCTGAATTGAAAGTAGCTGCAACTAGATTATATACTAGATACGACCCACTTGAAGCTCACATTTGTTCTTATCCTGATAGCTTAAAGGAACGCTAGACTCGTTAGATCTAAGAGTTTACAAAAGGCTCAATATGTTACAATACATCATTTCATGCGAGAACTATGTGTCATTAGAAGGATCACCTATGGATGCTTATTTGTCATTTTTAGAAGTCCGAAAAATGTATTGATTTTGAAAAAAACAAAGCAGCCATTCATTAGTTAGCCTGGATGCTGGTTTTTGTAGTTTAAGTTCTGGTTCTATTTTAACTGAGAGGAATTAAGTATTATGTATGATTTAGAGGGGGATGGGCAAGCAAAAACAAGGCTTAGAAGCTAAATTTGATCTTATGCCATGAAAATTGAAACGAGACCACAAGTTTAAAAAATTTAATAAATTCTAAGAAAATAAAGGGAGGAAAGCAGGCAACTCATTAATACCCATCCAAATGCCATTGCGGACCTCAATAAGGTACCCAGATTACCAGGATCCTGCAAAGAAAATCCTTGGCAATTCAGAAGAAAATATAATACAGCAAAGTACTAAAAAAAGAATGAAGTGAAGATTATAGTAAGGGCATGTAGATCTTAAAAACCAAAGTACACATTTTTTTAAGGATTAGTAGGAAATACCTGGATTCCATCAAGGACCAGTACCCTGTGTGGCGAAGGAAACCAGTGCTCACAATTTGGAACCATTTGATAGACATCCATATCACAAAAACTGCGGGGAATTTTCATCAGCGCTATGGCTACAGTGGAATCTACTGACTGCAGCCCAGAAAGTTTTTTCATCACATTGGAGCTCACATGTACAACACGAACAGGGGATTCAGACAATTCTTCAGGCAGTACTGAACCATCAAGCAACAGTAAACAATCCAGTAACGTGTGCATCTCCCCCTGAAATGATTGAAACCGTGCAATCTCGCTACAAGTGCAGAGAAATGACCTTCAGTAGGTTTATTCCAGATGAAGCATTAATTGGACCGATTATTAAGTGTCTCATTGCAAAAAAACATTTGTCCCACATTGTGAATCCTGTTACCCATACTCCTACCAAGTAGAAAGCTTCCAATATGCTTCTTACAAAAGTAGGAGGAGCATGAGAACAAATTAGTAAGAGCTATGAGAATCTAGTTAGTTAGAATTTTGTCTTTTTGTGGTTTAAGGTTCTTCTAACCTTCCTTGAAAATCACATGTTTTACAAATGGAACACTTAATATGCGACAGAGGGAGTAATTGTCAAGTGGCCATTAACAATGTAGGGTGGGTATTGAAGCTCCACCCAACATGCAGACTATTAATCCACAAACCGTCCTTGTCTCCTCAAGACTACTTATTTTGTCATCCAAAAATATGATGTCCACTTTCCAGCAACGCTAACAGAATTATGAACTGCTGTGGCACCCTTATCATGTTGGAGCATCAACTTTGGTATAGTCCAATAATTTCACTTCCTAATGACATTTGACAATCTTCATATCTTTATACATATTAGAATGAATATTAAAATCGACTCAGCACCAAAGAAAGCTCCAATGTCAAACAATACTCCGTGTTTATTCAAGTGTCAACAGAAACATAAAGTGAAGTGTTCATTTAACTGCAGCCTTTTCAGATATATCTATCTATCTGTAAAGAAGACACTAGAAGGCGCATAATGTGGCACCTAAGATTACAAACGGTAACTATTATCAAGAAGAACTTATGTAAAACAGATAAAATTGCCTGAGAACATGAAAGATCCAGCAAGTTATTTAACTAGTTAACTCTATTCCTGGTTTGGTTTGAGTGCTACAAAACCAAAACAATTAACATCTAAAAATCAACCTTTCTTCCCAAGCCTGTACTTATTCAGGTCTAAATTTCAATATGTTGCCCTCTTCATTACAAGTTGAAAGGAAAGTTCACTTAAGCTCCAGTACCGACAAATAGTCACACAAATAGCCATTTCCTATTCTCACATCAGTCTCTTTCGACTAATTAATCAAGATCAAGCGGGAAAGAAACAGATTAGGATATCCAAAACTCTCCATAAAGGGGAAACTGAAGTGGGTTTGAAGCAAAATTACAGGACGGGAGTGATTAGATAAATTACGTGATTTCCAAAGAAGGGGGAGAGGTGAAATGGGTTTGAAGCAAAATTACTTGATGGGAGTGGTCCCGACGACGAGAGCAGAGCCGTGAGAATGGCGATAGGACGAGCTGTGGCGGAGCTTGACGCAGTGTTTGACAAATGGGTTGGAAGGGCTTGAGATGAAGTCGACGTGAGAGGGAGGGAGGGAGCGGGTGCCTCTTTCATCATGAGGCTCGCCCTTACTGCCAGAGAGCTGAGGGATTGGGAAGGAGGGGCGCGGGCGGGAAGATAATGCGGCTTGGAGCTGGTGCAGCATCTCGCCTCTGTTAATCGGTTTACTCCCAACGGAAGCTGGAGTACTAACGGAAAATGTTTTCCTGACCGGGCCCAAAGCCCCTTCCCATGAAAAATTATTAAGTGAACTAGTCTTGCAAAAATCCAATCCGGCCTATTTACCCGATTCGAGCCCAACCTACTTAACCATGTATTTAACCTGACTACATGTAGAGTCAGGGTTTAGGCTCTTAACCCATTTTAAATTTAGGGTCGGGTCGAACCCAACTTACATAACCCGACCAACCTAATTTTTATCCGACTACAAATAATAAAAAACCTTATTATTATAATATTGGTCTATTAAACTTATTTATACTATTATTATAATATTTACTTAGTGCATATTATATTGAACTAGAAGTACTTCAATATAAATTTGGGCATGAATACGATGTTTGGAGCATAAGTGTGATCATATATATTTTGCTTTGTTGTAAACATCTATTTTGGGATAATAGAGAATGATATCTTCAAAGTGTGGTTAATTTATATATAGTTTAATTTCTTTTCTGTTATTTTTTAAGTGTGGTGAATGGAATGAAAATATGTTATATTTTGTTGTATTCATTACTCATCTTCTCTCCTTCAGAAGAACACATCACACACTAGATTTAGCTCTCTATTAAATGCCTGACAATTATAATAAGGAACAGGTTATGAACATGTAACATATAGGCGGATAATAAAGGAACAGGTTATGAACATGTAACATATAGGCGGATAATAAAGCTCGATGAGGGACAATTTTCGGAGGGTAAACTGTTAAGACCATTTAGACCCTGAGAATTCAGGCTAATATAGTCGAGTGCACCGGCTTATTGGGGGGTATTATTCTCCGTTAGGGAATTTACCCAAACTGCGGAATTTCTTCATACTTTCCTGTTGGGGATTGTTTAGAGTGCACATGGACTGCTTATGCTTCGACCGATTAAGCAGGGTTATTTTTATCAACTTGCATGGTTATGAAATGTGTATTAGAGACACTTTATATGCAAGTTGATATATGTAATGTTTATGCATGATCTGAATGTGTATTAGAGACATTTCTAATTCAGGTTATATGTGATGTTTATACATGATCTGAAATGTGTGTTAGAGACACTTCTCATGCAGGTTTTATGTGATGGATATGTATGATATGAAATGTGTGTTAGAGACACTTCTCATGCAGGTTTTATGTGATGGATATATATGATATAAAATGTGTGTTAGAGACACTTCTCATGCATGTTTATGTGATATTTATGCATGATCTTAATGCGTGGTAAACACACTTTTCATATAGGTTTATGTGATGTTTATGCATGATCTGAATGTGTGGTAGATAAACTTCTCATGCAGGTTATATATTGTGATTATGCATGATGTGATTGTGTGATAATCACTTATTATGTAGGATGGATGTGATGTCATAATGTGATTATTCATGTCATGATTAGTATGTATGAGGTACTTGTATGCAAGATAATTACTTATGGGTAAATAAGGGTATTGAAAGAGAATTAATCATAAATGAGGATATTATGTGAAATGTGGATCTCAATTACCATGTTAATGTGTTGTGGTTGTTTTCTGATTAACGTTATCATATTTTAAACCTTATTAAGTTTTACTCACCCCTCTTTTTATATTTTGTTTTGGGGCTGCATAGTATGACATGCAGTTGATCAAGATCCCCTATATGAGGGACGATCAAAATATACATGAGAGTAGGCATAAATGCCTTTGGACTTTATTTTGTTTATGGATCTATGTTATTATGATTATAGAACATTTTGTATAGATGATTATGTTTTAGACTCGTGTATATCTTCTGCTTTTAGACCTCTCTATGATTTTCTGATTCGAACCCTATGTTTAGGCTCAGGATATTATGTATGTGTGTTTAGTTTGAGAATTTATTTCAGAGTTGTTATCGTATTTTATTTTTCCTTATTTCTCTTGCATAAAGGATTAAAGGTACGCAACTCCGTGTATGTAATTCACCCGCTTGAGTGGTCAAGACTTCCGCAACATGTTAAACCAACAATATGAAATTTTCATAAAATTCATAAGATAATACTACATTAAATTAAAGAAAAAAAGATCATCAAACAAGAGGTCGAGAATCATCAATCATACATCCAATCAAATTCATCAAGAAGATCGTTGGTGGGGGGTATGGGAGACTTGTGGGTGTTGGCCAAGAAGGCGACAGGAAGCGGTAAGCGTGCTCTTCTAGGATGACGTAGCTCTTAACAAATGTCTTAAAAAACCAAAGAAGTGGTCCTCCACATTCAGTAGGTGATCATTGCCCACCACCATCTAGATGAGTGGGTCCTCGCTTTTGCTAGAGGGAAAAGGTCATCACGATGATATACATGAATGAGCAGTGACGATAGAAAAAGATTTTGGTAGAAGCCCTAAAACAAAGCCGATGGCGATAGAGATCATTAAGCAGAGACGACAATAGAGATGCAGAGCAAGAACTGAAGGGTATATTTGAATTTGCTTGAAATATAATGGCATATAAGTAAAACAAGAGGACCTATAAGTAGAATAAAAATCATATACAGGATAAGCAGGAGTGAACAAAATTGGTCGAGACCAAAGGCTTATTAGAAGCGGCAATTAGGACCTATAGGAAAATTTCCCAACTTATAATCTTGAATGGAAAGAAAAGAAGAGTAGTAAGAATGGAAAGCATATGCCTTGATGAGTATGTGCAGAATGCAGTGGACTCTTACAAAAATAGCCAATACTGAATATAGTGATTTGGGAATGTACTCTATATGCATATGTTTCAATTGCAATAGAAGGTGAGCACTAGCTTTCTTAGCAATCCGGCTCAATAAAAGGGCAGGGTTGCCGGTGCTTGGTAATGGGGAGGGAAGAGTGAGGCGCTGTGGTAGTGAAGGGAGTAGGGTTTTAAACCTGACTCATAGTGAACTGGGGAAATATATTAGGACTGTTAGGTAATCATTTGGCAGCCCATCTAAAACTACAGCTGAAAACGAGTTTTGAGCTACAACTTAAGCAATCTTTCTCCAATTAACAATCTTTATAACGATAATTGTGTGGAAAGGCCAAAGATGGATCTAAGTATAAACTAAGAGTAGGCTATCCTTTTATATATATCTTTAAATTTGTACATAAAAACTAATAAATAAAGTGTGTCAAACATCATTATATAAAGAGTATGGATCTCCTTAATTTCAATGTTAAAATTTCTATAGTAAGTTAACAAACTACTTAATGGCCACTCATGGGACAAGACACGGAATAACTATTAGATTAATTGCGTAGAAAAGCAACGCCTATATGTAAAGCCATATGCTAAGAAGAAGATAGGTAGTTCATATGCTTACCTTAAATATATTTATATCTGAAAGAGTAATCCAACATTAATATCAAGGTTTCATGCGTAATAAAACTACTTAATCATGTAAACACCGTACAATAATAGGGACTTTTTTGAAGCCGTACCAATCAATTGTATTTGCATGAAGTAGCATTGCCATGTGAAAAGTTTGACGTTACTGAGGCCTTTGTTTTATCTCAACTATAACAATTTTATGCGGCATGATGGCTTGCGCATTGCTGGAATTAAATCAGAGACCCAATTTAATATCCCAAAATATTTCAAATACTTATAGTCTTCTTCTTATACAAATGCATTATAGCCGTAGCCAGCAGTCTGCCCTTTCGCTGCACCAAAACTACACATAAAAAACTCACATATGAGTTTTAATTGGTCTAGGTAAATGAGCCCATGTAAATTTCGTATAAGCCCTACTTGTGAAGTCCAATCAAAACTCTTGTGTGAGTTTTTGTGGGTCTTTTTGTTGTGAGAATATCACTATCCTTCTTTTATCTTCTTTACGCAGCCACAAACATTGTTGTAGCCTTTTTGATTGTGTTGGCCCTAGCTAACTCAGATATGGCGGCCAACCCTCCTCGTCCTTTTATGTTCTCCTCCTTCTATGTCCTCTTTTTATCTTCTTTCTTTTCCTCTTCACACTCCTCCTTTCATTTCCTCCACCTCCTTCTTATCTTCTTTTTAACAGCTCACAAAATAAGGAATAAAAATATAATTGGTGGCAATTTAGGTATTAATATTGCCATCAGATACATAATCAGCAAGACCATAGGTGACTAGGCCTAGCAGTGGTTATTATATTTTTTAAATAATAGGCTGGCTTAGTGAAAAATTTCTTTAGTATATATTGTACACCTTGTTGGTCGTGTATTTTATCATTTAAAACATGAGTCATTAATATTTATACTGCCATGATGTTCCATAACTATTTTGATGAGTTCTGAATGATAAAATAGGGTGTGCCACGCACACTAAAAAGTTTCTCGGCCTTGGTGGGCCAACTTGCATGTTAGCCCGGCCAATGTGCCTGAGGACGGGCCTTACCCTAAAGCAGACTTTTTTAAGACACTCACGGTGATGATTGGAACGCCACAAAAAAAAATTTATTTGGCGCATGCGAATGAGCATACTTGTAGTCCCATTGAAGGTAATGAACTCTCATAAATGGAAGCGTTTTTTATGTTCCAGCCGAGCGTAAACCGGGAGCCGTCAGATTTTAAGATCAGTGGCGTTCCTTTGCACTCGGCTCAGAGGGAGAGTGACAAACGCTTCCCTCGTAAATATAGCTAGTTCCTTACCTGTATAAGTTTGGTCCGAGGTTGAGGTTATAAGAAGTCAGAAACCCTACCGCTTTAAGTAGGATTCGTTAGCAGAAAGAGACAGGGATGAGGTGAGCGTTCACCGGTTCACCCAGACGCTCATCCTCCTCCCTCTTCCCACCGCCATTTCTTCCATCCGCCTATAATGGCCTCCACGACACCTTCGCTCACTTCCATCGCACGCTCTCCGCCACCCATAACCTGCCGCCTCCCGTGTCATTTGCTTTCTTGCTAAATATCACCAGCAGCAAGGACTCCCGAATTGTCTTTTCCCTTACATGCCTCTACATCTTTGGCGTATTGCATAACGATTATGTGCATTTTGGTTGCACCCCACACGCCTTCTAGGTGTTTGGAAAAATGATTAAGGTTACCATCTCTCCCATCATGCATAATTTTAGCACATTGTTTTAGAACTTGTGTAGGAAGGAGGAAATACTTGGTGGGTGTTGCGTTTTTAGTAGAGGGATGTACAATGATTGCCCGGTGTTTTTTAATGCACATATCAATGTGTTTTTATGGAACAGGTTGAGTAGTTGCGGCTGTTCGTGTAAGTTGTCAGCCCATGTTACCTATAATAGGTACCGTCATCCATAGCCAACGCAAAGATAAATACAGGGATGAAGCTTCGCAGCTGCTTTCAGAAATGACAGAGATGAAGGTAAACCCTGATGTCTTTACCTATAGTTAATCAATTTGTGGCTATTCTCTGCGTGGGCAATGGGAAGATGACACGGGGTTGTTGAATGAAACAGAGAGCGAAGGATATTCACTACTGTTTTTTATTTGAAACAGAGAGCAAAGGAATTGAACTAGAGATTATCGTATTTACTAGCTTAATGGGTGCTTTATTCAAAGAAGGGAAACTAACACGGGCATCCTTTAGAGATATCAGAAGCGTTACATTATAAGTTACAATATGCATACAGGGGATCATGCTGATATTGATTAAGTCAAATGGTAAATAATGTGGTTGGTTTTAATGTTGTCAGCTACAGTGCAAATTAGTGGTAACTGCAAGTGTTGAAGCTATAGGGCTATAAAAATGTTGGATAAAGAATCAAGCTTATAATCAACATATACAATATTATTGTGGAACGACCTCTGTAGGCCATAGGGAAATGAAAATCAAGCCTGCAGTGGATATTTTTAGTGTAATGGAAGAACCGATGCCTTGATGAAACCTTGAAAGTCTTTCACATGTCAAGTGATTATAGGGTTGAACCCACTCTAGTATTTTTATTGTATGTGGTTGTTGTGTGGAAATTTTCAAATGGCTACTTGATGTTGAAACCCATAATGGACTCACATGTCAATTGTGCAAAGAAGGATCATGTGCTGAAGCATGACTTGTTCATGCAGACATAAATGAAGCATTATATTATGAAGGCTGTGAACTAAATATCATTACTTTTGATATATTTCTGCATGAATGTAGTAAAAGAATAAAAATGTGGTGGTAACTGGACGTTTTTTATGTCATGAACCTTTCACCAAATTCTTCAGTCACCTTCCTAACACTAAACATATTGTCAAAAAGGAAAACACCAAGAGATGTATGAAGTGCTTCCTACTGATACAAAGGACGAAAATGATTTAAACAAAATGGAGTGACAATTGTTGCACTTCAATATGAAGTGATACAAGGTAGCAGATTATTGGTAGCTTCATCAGTCCTTTGGCCAACTAATAATGCAAACATATTGATGTGGCTACTAAACTAAATATTGGTTAATTTTCCATCATATTGTGCGTCCATTGTGATCACAAGCTGACTGCGACAGTTCAGTCTCAATACCCTCTATAAAAGCAATAGAGGTAGCAGTGATGAACACCTTTAATATTCTGCCTTTTTAACCCTTATTAATTTATGCATTTCATATCTGTTTTAGAATTCATGCAGTAGCTCAGTTTTGTTTTCTCCTTGCAGGTTATGGCAGTTGCGTATGCTGAGGTCACAATATGGTCTATGGGAATTTGTAGATATCCCTGGCGTATCTTCTTACCTAAGATACCAGTGTGCTCCTTATGTCTGGATTTTAAACATTTGTGGTTGTGATATCGCTTGACCATGTATTTTGTAGGGCACTAAATGGTGTTTGGTTAGTGCACTCAACTTATTTTGGACAGCAGGTATTTCCTTCATTGTGAACTCGATTCTGGTTTGTTCAAAGTTTATTAAATAACTTTTTTGTCTCTTATTGAACAGGTAATCACATCTGCTCCAATTTTCTGGCTCTCCATTTCAATAAACAGCTGCATGGCATCTTCCCATTTACCATAAAGACAATGGCCTCAAATTAAAGAACTATAGGTGAATACATGCAGAGCACCTTCATGTCTGTCATTTGTGAAAGCAGCTGCAGAGCTTCAACGCTAGACTCATCTTTGCGTAGACCATGGATGATGGTATGTATTGTAGGTAACAATATTGGGTTAACAACTTTCACCATGTTATGTAGGTCCCCTAATGTGGCTGAGGTCGTGGAGTTACTTAGGTGTTTATTTATTGTTTCTTAATTATTAGGGAGTTTGATTATTTTTTCTTTTATTAATTTTATTAATGAGTTTTTAGGTTTTTGTTAGTAGGCAGATTAGGTTTCTCTATGTAATGTAAATGTTATGCTCTAATCTAAGGAGTATTTTCAGTCTTAATTCTCTGTCTCCCTTTTTTTTCTTCCACTTTCCTTGTCACGATACCGATATATCCCCCATCGGAATACAGCACACGACCAGCTTTGCCTATTTTCTGAAGCATTGATGCCATATCATCCACTCCACCTGTTCCATAAGGATCTTCGATGAGTATATTAGAAATCACCACAATTCATTGTCAAATCATTCTTTTCCTCTACTGAAAAGAAGCTAGCCGGCTGCCAAGGACTTTTTTCCTTCCTACACAAACTCTCGTACAACGTGCTGAAAGTAATCAAAGTTTTTTTGGCATAGAGAGAAGCATGCACAGACTAAGCAACAATGTCGTTGAGCCACATGCTTGGTGGCCATTGGTCTTGTTGGAGGAAGGGTTAGAGCGGGGGGAAATGAGCACCCCCCCTCCGCTGACATTTCTCACTGAAAGTTACATTAACTAGCAATTTGCCCACTTTGACCGTTGTCAATTCCACCTAATGAAGGCCATGCAAGCAAGGGGAGGGTAGAACCACTGTGTATTAATGTGAGCAGTGGATGATATAGACTATGTTTGCATTAAGATTCATGTCTTTGTTCAATTTTCTCAGAAATGGACTGCCAATTGAGTATTCAAAATTCATTAATATAAACCAACCACTCTGTTTTCACTGACTATACAACTGTTAAAGTTTGCACGACTTTGATTGCCCAAATGGGCTCTCAAGCTTTGACGAATTTTAAGTAAGATCCACATCAAGCTTATTAAGACATATTACATATCAATGCTGGCAGAATGTGAATACAATTAAAAAGTGCTACCATCAATTTTTTTTTGTGTCAAAGGTAGCATCAATTGAAAGATTATAATTAATTTAAGGATCTTACTAGGTAGGAATTTTCTTTTAATAGAAAAAGCTCCATTTGGCCGTACATTTGACAAAAAATAAAATGGAAAAGAGCGGCTACGAGGGAGGTGACTTTCTTAACCTTTTTCTTTAAGTTTTGATTGGTGGGAGGTGCATCTTAGAGGCTGTTTGAATATTGAATTTTCATGAATTCCGCCTTAATTCCTATTTGAATTCTGGAAGTCATGTTTGTGTGTAAAAGGTGGGCAAAATTAAAAATTTTGCCCAAAAGTTCATTCAAAGTCATTTCAAGTCAGAATCGGACAGAATTACTAAATTAGCTTGTCATGTGATTCTGTCGATTTTGGCTCCCAATTCCCATTTTAAGATTACAAATTTTATTATTTTTTAATGGTTATTGATTTGAGCCTTGAGAAGCATATTATATAGGTAGAACCCACTTTAAAAATTTAAAGTTACTTACCCTTGTGATAGGGTTCGAATTTAGGAATGCAATAGTACCAAGAACGTGCATATCCAAATTCGGGAGAGAAAGAGTTATATTAATTTAAAGTTTTAAAAATGGGTTTGATATAACATCCAAATTTATTTTAAAAACTTCAATTTGCCAAACGTAACTGTGATATGATGGTGAATTATTGGAAAATTATGCTTTTATTTCTACTTCTATTTCTAAATTATTTAACACATAAACAACCCCTTAGAGCCATACATAGTAACAAAACCAAGGGCATGTACCATCTCACATCCTTTTTGCTATCTATTGTGGCATTTGCTAACATAGAGGGCATTTTGATTGTACCATCTCACATATGCAGAGAAATAACTTGGTGTTCTTGGAGCACTAGTTGCGATTTTCTTGTGTTCTTGTATGGTATTGCACCTATTGTTGGTCTTAAGAGTCAATTACTAAATCCCATAGGGTACTCACAGATAGGGTTGCCAACGATACCCATTCTACGGTTTGTACCGTACTGTTAAGAAGTTAAATGGTATGGTTAAATTTATTTGATGAATAAATAAGAGGATAATTTTATCTGACTGTTATCTAAATAGAAGGTAATGGAAAAAATACTTTTATACCCATTTATCCATTACCCATTTGTCATATATAAAAATTATACATATGTATATATATTCATTAGTCTTAAGTAGTTTAACTTCAAAAGAGATTGGTTTGTGGTCTTTTACAATAATTCTCATGTTATGATTCACCACAGTGATTTACTCAACAAAGGATATCATTCAAATTCCAAATATTTATTGAATTAATTTAACTACTTCAACTTGGAAGATGATTTGCTTTATCAAGCATTTCATGTCTAACTGCATTTTTTATAAAAAATATCTATTTATAATTTATATTTTATATTCTCTTAAACATTTTGCTTCAATGTTTCCTATTTGGTTGCTTTGTTTAATTTTTCTAGTCTCATTAAGTCACGGTTCATTTTTTATCATATGTGCTAAAATCTCAACTAGCTACATAGACACTTTATACAAACTATTTTTACAATTCTCAATTTAATTTAGATCCTATTTTGAGAACTCAAACACTTGAGTTTTTATTTTTTATTTTTGATAACTAAACTTATAGAGTGTTTGTTTGTACAAGGAAATGATTGGTGAGTTTGGAGCAGGATTGTTGAGTCAACTCTATTCTTCTTGAGGCTAGACTCAAGTTAGTTCAAATCAAAGCTTGAACTTAGGTTAATGGAACCAAACTCTTGTTTGGCCCATCTCGAATTAGCTTTGTTTGAGTATTGACTGACTTAACTTTGAATGAGTGATGTAGGTAATTTATTTTGAGATTTGATATATGTTGATTAGAATAATAATTATGTTACAAATCATGTTTGTATATGAGATTGTAAAATTTAGAATGATTTAGTTGTTGAAATAGGTTGGAATTAGCAAGTTTTGAATAACCAAATAAGTTAAAGTGAAACTTTGAATAGGATTAAATAAATTTTTTTCCTAAAATATAGGGGGTATAATTTTTTTAGGTGATGATGTTATCATTTGTTCAACCCGGGTTGACCTAACCTAGCTACTAAACTGAGTCAAGGTCCTGATTGGGTTTTAAAATATTATTCCAAATAGACACTAATGGATGTGCATCACTATATGTAATCTCATTCTTGCTTGCAACATACCTTTAATGATAGCTGGCTATGAGAAGGTAATTATTATTCTTCTCACATTTAAAGTTGTCAAACAGGCAATAAATGGATGTTTTGGAACTAGAATCATATGATATAAAATAATTATTAAAAAATAAATAATTTTATTATATATATACCTAATATATATATATATATATATATATATATATAGTAATAATGTTAATTTTTCATCTTAGTAATATCTAATTAAGTGAATAAAAATATTTATTTTAGTATTTTTAACATATTTTAAAAAATTTAATGGATAATAGTTGTCCGATTAACTGGCCAATAATTAGTAAAGTAAATAATTATAGAAGTACTTATACCATTTATTTAATGAAACAATTATAAATAAAAATTTTAAAAATAATTATAATAATAAAATAGGTTATAATGTAATCATATCATTCCATTAACTACCCTACTGGTGAGCCCAAAGGTAATAACGATTATAAACATGAACCACATTTATCATTCCACTTGCCTATGGCTACACCCGACCAAATTTCTTTATGCATCAATTTTTGGGCACAACAACGAACAAAGACCTTATCTGGTCATTTATCCAAAGTCCAGCTAATTTAAAATATAAATTATATTTTTACATAAAAAGACATTTTTGTTTCTCCATAACTATTCTCAAACATTATTTTTAGACTAAAATTCTTAATAATTTATATATAATTATGTTAATATTATATTTAAATTTTTCATTAAAGTTATTTACTAAATACTCTTACATCCTATATCAATAGCTCTATTTGGAGTATATGCAAGGAAAGTTTGTTGGTAATACTATTTAAAATTAAAAAAATAACATATACAAATTTAAACTATTATTATATATTAAATTTAGTAATACAAAAATACCCACCTAAGCTATTCTACTTAGTCCAGAGTCGTTAATACCTCTCATAGTCTTTCAAACGGCCACAACCCTCATCCATTTGCCTAAGTGACTATGTCTACAAACAACAGCCACATCCACCAAATAAAAGGCTTTGTCCAAAGACAAACACTAACATACAAATTTTAATAGACACAAACATGAATAAGCTTTATCCACTCGAAAGACCACCCCTACCATCTAGAGTAACTGTTTTTGCCTATTTTTAAATAAACATCTAATAATTTATATTAATATGTCAAAAAATAATATTTTCTTGACCTCGCAGATAAAATCCTAATTCCGTCCCTACCTGATTTGGTATGAGTAGCCAATCAGCCTTAACTTTTTTTAAAAAGTAAGAAAATAGGTCCACATTTTCACATGTTTTCCAAAGCGGTGGGGGCTTATTGACAACGCCGAGTGATGTGACCTTCAATGCACACACTTTTTACTTTTCCAACCACAGCCCAACTCCTTCTAATGGTGTCACATTGGGATCTCTTAAGACACAAAAAATGGTTTGCATAGGGGGCGATAACAGCAGTAACTATCTTTGAATGTATATATTCACAACGGTTTATTCCATTTATTTCGCAGACAAACTTCATGATGCATCTCTTTATTTATTTATGTTTTTTGAGATGTTGGCATGGCCAGTGAAACTCCCTGACTAGGCAAATCTTTCCACTGTTGGGTAATAGTTTTGATCTGGGTGTAGAACTGTACACCAGCCTTGCCTGCAAAAATAAGTACTTACTAGTTTTTAATGCTGATTCTAAAAAAGCCAAGCTAGTCTCATAACAAAAACAGAAACAGAAATATCATTCACCATAAAAATTGAGGTCGCCTGCAAAAGATGCCTTGGATCCAGTGAATGAGAAGAAAGGCAACGGGACTGGAATTGGAACATTGATGCCAACCTTGAAAGTGAACACGATATAACATGTCAAGTTTCATTGATTGAAAAATTGGTACAACTAGAACAACATTTTCAGATATTACATAATGTTTCCTATTTTCATAGTTATACACTGCTACTTCCATATCTATACGAATTTTCATTCAATTGACTTTGTATGATTTGCTTCCCATTTACCTGCCCAGCTTCAATCTCGTGCTGAAATTTTCTTGCAGCAACACCAGAAGTGGTAAATATGGACGCACCATTGCCATATCTGCATAAACATGTTGTCAGTATACAACATCCAATAATAGGCAAAAAATAGAATATAATCTTAAAATTTCCCATGGGACAGATGGTTCAGATATGGCACCAAGATTTTAATCTTTCTATAAAGAAATGCTATCCTATCAATGCGATCTGCAGCCAGATGGTCATCATAGGCAGAACATTCCCAAGTAGTAAAGGCAGACATGTTAAATATTAACCGCCTGTCTGCTTTTGCTACACTCATTTGTGATCATGATATAGTCACAAAGATTTCATATTATCCCTCATCATCTGTATCAACACAGAGAGCAACACCCATTGAGTACACTTGTTGTGATCATGATACAGTCACAAAGACTTCTATGTGTCTCATCTTCTATATCAACAGCAACACCCAACGAAGTACTTTGATCACCTGGAAAAGGCACTTCTAGAATAATGTACTTATACTGATGGCCAAACATAACTCACTCCTATGAAACAACATCCCATCACAAATCAGCTCTGAGATATTATAATGTACTAAAAAGGACAAGGATACCTGTTCTGGTTAACAATGGTGATGGCTTCATCTAGGCTCTCAGCCTGTATAAAGCAATAAACAAATGTTTAAACTTCCAGTCTCCGTAAAGAAAAGAATTTTCATGAAGAATGATGTCACATAACGATTCATCCTAAAAGCTTAAGCTATTAGGGAATGGAGCAACTATTCGTAAAATCACATTAACACTCACTTGCACATGCAAGCCCTACTAAACCTTGCCATTGGAAATTACTCATGGGCGGCATCCACAACAGGGAGTCCCACGGGAACTGAACCTAGAACCTCTGCTCTGCATACATGTAACCACTTCTCCTAAAAGCTAGAGCTATTAAGAAGAGACTAACTATTTGTATAAACACTAACAAATAATATGCATCACATTGAAGTATACCTCCATGCAAAGAAGTACAGGACCAAAAACTTCCTCCTGTCAAAGATAGAATCTGTCATTACTTTTCTTCTCAATTTCTATGAACGGATTTCCACCATCTATTTATATCATAAAGTGTACCTCATAGCATTCCATGTTAGCTTCCACGTCAGCTATGATGGTAGGGCCTACAAAGTTGCCATGTTCATAACCAGGAACCTAGAGAATTCCAAGACTTAAATCAATTAGGTCCTATGTCACAATAAATGTTATAGCCCCTAGAAAATAAAATGTTCGGTTCATTTGAGGCCAACTGAATTCTATGATTCACATTCTTTGTTAACTTGGAATTGCTGACCTGAAGCCATATTCCATACTCAATCAATCAAGTATACTTAAACTTAATTTACTGATTTAAAAGGTTTTTTCCGTCATACCACAATATTTCTTCCATCAAGGAGAAGCCTGGCACCACTATCAAGACCAGTCTGGATCAATCTACAGATACGGTCTTTCGCCTGATATTCTCAAAAATTAATACAGTCAATAATCAACAATAAAGACCATAAGATGGCCGAACAGCAACATATTCTAGCACATGAACACTAAGCTGAAACTCAAACGCTCCACAATAAATACGTGAGTACTGACTCATAAGAAGACTAGACCCAAACATCGTCGGTCATCACCTGTTTGCTAATCACTGGACCAAGGTCTGCTCCAGACTCAGTTCCAGCATTCACTTTAAGACCTTTGGCACGCTCTATAAGTCCCTCCTCCCTAAAAGAAGAAATTAATAAGCCAAAAACTACATACAATTTACTACTACACCACTGCGAGCATCAAATAGAAACTGCAAATCCTAATAATGTACAGAATAACATAATTATGAGGTATAAACACTATACCAAGATCTGGATCCTCCAACAAAAACAGCTGTGCTTAGTGCCATGCACCTTTGACCTGCAGCACCAAAGCCAGCAGCGACTAGAGCATTCAAAGTGGCATCTACACTTGCATCAGGCATAATAATAGCATGATTTTTTGCCCCCATGTTACACTGACAGCAGATAAATGTTCAATCAGCAGTTGAAGGCATTCAACCAATATCACTTATGCATTATATAAACATCCACCTGAACCCGTTTTCCCTTAGCTGCAGCTCTACTGTATATATGCATTCCAGCCTAATATAAACATTCAAAACAGAAATAGGAATTCTGTAAGATGCATAATCTCAGCTCTAAGTACACTCACAATTAACAACAGTATTCAAATGAAATAAATTTTAAAGTTCCACTGCTGGTAACGTAAGATTAGCAACAGCCATAAATAAAGGTTATCACATATGAACAATAAACATAGCTCATTTAACTAACTCGAAAGTTTCTCTTGTTTATTCACTTACTATATTTGAACCGACAAATGATACAGCCTTGATATCATCACTATCACAAATATTGTTAACAATGTCCTGCTCATTTGAAAAGAAAGCTACATAAGTAACAGAAGAACGTTCCCATTAATGAATAACTCCTTTGAAAAGAAAGCTATATAAGTAACAGAAGAACATTCCCGTTAATGAATAACTAAGTAATTTGGGGCAAAGGTCAACCGTGAAAACCTTAGTAAAAAAAAAGTTGAAAAAGAAATTTACAAACAAGAAAAGTGGCACAACTAAGTAGAAAAAGGCTTGAAAAGATTCAAGAAACATGGTCAGAAAGAATTCTATTAAACTCATACAATTTTCACTTAAAAAACGCCCATTATTTGTTCAGAGTAAAGACAATGTGTTCATGTTGGTGCTTTGTAATGCCTAAAAATAAAGTCGGGGCATTTTTGTCACTATGAACTTTAAAAATCTCAAAGTTCCGTTAGATCTTTTGATCCAATATGATAATGTTTTTGCACCTTATATAATTTCCTACAGTTTGAATCTTGTTAGTAAGCATAACATTGAACTTATGTAAGCCTCTTTAAATAATTACTCCATGTGTGATTTGTCATTTGGTTGGCCTAATTAAGTCAGTAATTTTTTCAAGTAAGCAAATATTTCGGCAGGTCAATCAGACAACTAGGCTGGCCCTTTAGTTAATGATTAGTGTTTTCTTGGATTAATTCTTCCATGCTTGCACTACATTTAGATTCCTTTATATAGTTGCCCTTGACAAACATCACTTTAAGAGCCACAACACAAATTAGACACCATTTCACCTGGCTTGTGAAAGAACTTGGCCAAAATCAAACCTCATACAACCTATATTCATATGTAGAATGATTACCCTGAACAATTTATTTTGATGTTAAACTCAGGTGGGATGATCAGGTTCCTTGGTTACGTGAGCCAACCTAAAATTCACGTATCTAAAAATTGCACTATCACAACGTCAAGATCCAATGATCAATCAGCATAGAAATTTACAGAAAACAATATAACAGTTTCATATAACAAAGAAAACTGATGTTTGAACAACAACAGTTTGACATATATCCAATACTCACATTTGGTAAAAACTGAAACTAATGTCTAAATTACAGGTAAGGCTGAACTTTAAAAACCTAGGAAGCACCGATATGGGACACGGGGATATGGCAATTTCCAAAAAAATAGGATATGATACAGCAAGGATATGGCTATTTAAAATTATTATTATTATATATATAGGTATATTTTAAGTTAGTTCTTGTATTAAAAGTTTAATTGTAATGAAAAATGTAGTTATATGTCTAAAATGCTATTACAAATGCCTTTTTTTTTCAAGAAAAGTTATTCCAAAAAGAGTAATATATTGCTTTGGAACAGTTTTATTTAGATCTTTTGAGCAAAAAGCACAAGGTTCTAAGTCATGTAGCATTTGTTTAATGTTTACCTTACTTAGAAAGGATTTGTTTAAGTCATTTATAGTTGATGTATGACATCAAAGGTCGGACATGCAGGCAGCTGTATCTGACACGGTTCGGCACCTGTTTTGAAGTATTCGTGCTTCCTAGTTAGTAACAGAGGTCACCCAACACTAACTCAAGTTTTCAAACCCCCCCCCCCCTCTTCCCTTCCACACACACAAAAGAAACTCTGTTTATTAACCTGAGTAAGGCCAATTTCAGTTCTCATTTTAGCCAACATGACTCTCTGGCATCCAATCTTTAACTCTCATAATGTTTTTGCTCTATAGTTTTCCAAAAAAGGATTTAATTGGTTGGAATATTCCATTCCACAAACTTGATAGGATTTGCTTTTAAAATCAACTTTTTTTAAGGTTCATAAATGAATGATGTAACTACACATGAAGAAAAATAACTACAGTTTCACAAATATCAACGAGTTTGACTTATTGACCATCAGTTTGTTTATATGATATACAACCAACTTACATGGGTGCCATGAACAATATTTAGGACACCATCTGGTAAACCAGCCTCCATTGCTAGCTCTGCTAGCATCATAGCAGCACCTGAAAGAATATCAGGATAAGATATTTTATTCAGTTCACACATAACGCCACCACTTAACAAATATATCAATAAGTACGATATTATAAGCTCACCAGGATCTTTCTCTGACGGCTTCAAAATGAATGTGTTACCACACGCCACTGCCACTGGGAACATCTGCAAAAATAAAAAACAACTAAAATCAAATCTAAATTCAAATCAATAAGCAGAACAGATCTAATTTTCATCAATTCCAGTTAATATCCCTTCACAAGAAATGATAACTGCGAACATCATACTGCATCTTTGCCATCAAGATCAATGGTTTTAAACAAAAAAAAATGGTAGCAAAGTGCTGGCCTACCCATAAAGGAATCATAGCAGGAAAGTTAAATGGGCATATTCCAGCACAAACACCGAGTGGTTCCCTAATGCTGTATGTGTCAATCCCACTTGATACATTTGAAGCATATTCTCCCATCTGAAGTGTCGCCATTCCACATGCATGTTCAACCACCTCTGAAAAGCAAATGCATGAATTCACAACACATTCGGTCACCATATTTAGAATTTTTTTCCAAAAGAGAAACTACACTGAGATAATATTAGCAAAATATATCATACTTCGCTAGATTAAAATAAAATAATACTTTGTTTGACACATATCTCCATGGGTGAAGACATCAAAATAATAAAGTGTATACAACCCCGTATAATCTTGCATATTATATTTGCCAACCCCCAATTGATTGAAGAAATTATGCATAAGTCCATAAAAACCGTTAGCCTTATTAACAACCACAATTTGGCTAATCATAACCTCAAAATAATCTACCCTCAAATATAATCAAAATAATCCTACCTACACATCAAAAAGGTCAGATATAATGAATATAATCCTAGCCACAATGCAAATTTCGACCAACAGATATCTGACCAGGCAACGTAAAAAAAAATTGAAAAAATTACTTACCTAATCCGCGGAAAACATCTCCATGCGCATCACGCAATGTCTTCCCTTGTTCTGTGGTTATATTCATGGCAAGCTTATCCTACAATACAGCAAGATCCTACACTTCATTCAAACACAATAATGTCACAATAACATTTTAAGTTCCTCTGTTACCTACAATGTCTCTGCGGATCAATTCCTGAAGCTTCAACATTATCCGCTGACGGGACGTGACCGGAGTGTTCCTCCATAAAGGAAACGCCTTCTTCGCTGCTTCAACGGCAGTTCTGAACTCCTCATCGGTCGTCAAAGGAACCTGCGATACCACTTCTTGGGTCGCCTACAATCAAACAGCAAAAAGATCATCCATATAGAGCGACTAATGGAACAAAAAACATCTAGAAACGCAATATTAAGATCTGGGTTTCTCTTGACTCACTGGATTCAAAACGTTGATATACGAACCGGACCCAGATTCAAAAAAATTCCCACCGATGAGATTCTTGACTCTCTGCTTCCAACAAACAAACAGAAACGATAAAAAATGCTAACTTTGGCAAGTGGAGATAAAGCTTCACGACAATCAAAGGGCAGCCTCACCGGGGGAGTTTGAGGAGAGGGGGAAACATCCGCGGCTGCAGTGGAAAGGCGCAAGGCGGAGATGGGGCACATAAACTGCCTCTGCCATGGACGGAGGAGCTTGGCTGTGAACGAAAGAAACAGTCCGATTACAAAAGTGAAAAGACTGAAGGATACAAGTAAATGAACAGCTTTTGAAGGATCATCTTCAACCTTGTCTGAGCAAGAATCGCGACATCTTCTTCTGCCTCTGCTCGAGATTGACTGAAGCGGGAGCTCAGAGCTGCCGCAGCCTCCACTCTTGCATTGAATACACATGATTGTCAGTAGTTTTATAGCGCTGACGGCTGATGTCTGACAACTGATAAGCTCGGGCTTGGAAGACAAAAAAATATTCGAATATGGTATAGCTGACATAAAATAAGGGGAATCAACCAATACCTCCAGACTTGCTTAGTCCTTCTTTTGTCTCTTCAATTTCTTCAACTTAAAAAATCACCTGATTTGCAATTGTAACTGTAGTTGCTACAATAATTAAAATGATTCCTTAGGTGCTCTATCCTAGCACAATTCCTTTTTCATTTATATGTAAACATTACATTCTCTTTAGTTATCTAAGCACCTTTTTCTACTTTAATTGATTTTAACTCATGTGTTTTATTAGAATCACATAAAAGTTGTGGGGCTTTTGACTTCAAGTTGAGAGTTTTAGATGGTTTTAGGCTGGTACAAGAATAAAACTGATGAGTCGAGGTAAGGCTTAATTTTTGTAGGCTTTTGGTGGTCAAGGTCATATGATCAGGGTTTGGGCTACAACACCACCTAGTTTACTTCATTGATTTTGCTAGTGCTTGACAATTAAGGGCTTTGAACTTGGGGCTTGAAGTGAGTAGGCAAAGGTAAGGATTTCTCACGCTTACATACTCAGTATGACAGATTGTATAGCTAAATTTTCGGTGTTCTTGACAATGTATAACCTAGTTTATGTTTAATCTTGTATAAATTTGATCTATAAGTATGTGTTTAGGAGTTTCAATGTGCATTTTTTTAGGTAGAAGGCAACTATTTTTGTTACCTTGAAAATTTTAGATAAGCATCATATAAAACATAACCATTTAAGATATATGTACTTCAAGTAACTTTAATAATGCTTAGCACGAACCAACATGCTAAGATTGTAACAGAATTAAAATGATTACAATTAATCCTATTAAATAGTTTCATTCACAATCCAATAACAAATGCGGTATGATTTCCATGAGCCACTCTATTCAAATCTTGGAGAGCCACTATATTTGTAGCATTAAGAGGAAAATGGAATACGAGAACTTGGCATAGTAGCTGTAACATTTAGTTGAGTATTTTACTATTATGACCTGTTTGTTTTTTCATATAGCACACTTTCTAACCTTTCTTCCACCCTCAATTGCAAAAAGATTTTGGTTTATAAAGGCTAAACCTAGGATAAAATGTAGTGCACCTAGTTCTAAATTTTACTTAAGACTATGAGATGTATTCCCTCCATGGTTTGCAAAGCAATTTTGTTTACAATCAGCACAAAAAACATGGGACCCTATGTCTAGACCAAATAATACATTATATAAACAAAATATAGAATTGCCAATTACAATGAAAGAGTCTTTCCTTTATTCACTCAACTGGTCTTTACACTACTCTAAACTCTTGTATTAGCACCTTGACCATTTACTTGCATTCAAATCAATCTTCACTCAAAGTATGTTTTGAACAATCTTGATCTTCACAGTTATTTATTAATTAGCATGCATGATCCTCCCTTATTCTTCTTGGCAACACATCAATGATGAGACTTTGAAAGATAATTTGAATCTCAACTCTCCATATCTTCAACACTTTGTTCTTCAAGTGTTTATGTAACACATCTTCACATTCATGAAGCTAAAAGCATAGACATAAATTTTGTGAGGTTTTAATAGCTAATTTTGATGTTTCTCTCAAAACCCATTAGCCATGGAAGTTCTCTTCTATCTCAAATCAATAGAGAAGTCTCTCAATGTTTACTCTAAGTTTTTCTAGGCTTCCGCTCTCTCATTATAATATCCAAATAGTTGTTATATAGACCCTAAGTTGGTTTAGGTGTTAGACCTTTGATAAGAAACTAATTCTACATAGAATATCTTATTTTAGAAAAATATATCATAGAGTGGTCGATTGTTTCACAGTGCAATTGATTGTTCAGTGTGATTGATTATTTACTATTTTATTCTCAACTACCCTAGAACTAATCGATCATTCTTTTAGTGCGATCAATCCTTCATTGTTCGAGAGTTTGACGAACCCTTCTCCGATTGATCGATCCACAGGACGATTAATTGTTTGATGTTATGGAGAAACTCTTGAAAAAACATTCAAGGTTGATTAATTTGGATGAACAAAATCGCATTCTTTTGCAAATTTTCATCCATTTTTCTTCTGCATTCTCTCACACTTATATGATAATTCTCATTATTCACAAGTGTGTGCATAATGTGTGTGTGTGTGTGTGTGTGTGTGTGTGTGTGTGTGTGTGTGTGTGTGTGTGTGTGTGTGTGTGTGTGTGTGTGTGTGTGTGTGTTTTACAAATTAAAACATGTTTTGCGTCTTCTTGTTCTACATGGTCTTCAACATATCATCTTGAGCAGTAACCAAACACTACTATGACTCATCACTCTGAAAAAGAAAATTACAACTCAAAAGTGCATAATTCAAACTGACAGATTATCCAACATAATAATGATTCTCACCCTTAATCTATAACATGAAAATTCTAATGTGGTGTGGCCTTCAACTTGCATATCACAACCAATAATATAGCCACATAATTTTGTTCTAAGAAATAAGTAAATCTAGAATTTAAATGTTTAAATACTTGTGGCAAGGCTAATTAATAGTTTTCTCCCCTAATTTCACTAAGCTCACATTTCCCCCTTTTTTTCAAAAATAGACAAAGGTGAAAAAAAAAAGTTAAAAAAATTGTGTTAAAAATATAACAATGACATGAGAAACACAATTCATTTGTTAAAAAATTTCAAATAATAAATATGACCTACAATGAATATAATATAATCTCATTAGCCACTTGACTAAACGATCATAATTTCAAGCTACAATACTCATATTAGTAAGATATACCAAAGTGTTTTGCATAACTTCAAATACTAACAAAGATTGTTTAAAAACAATTTCAAGATATCAATGCATCATATAGTCAAAAACACTAATTCCATTAGTCACTTGGCACATAAGTCCATTGTGAAACTTAGCTTGTGCTTGCTCACTGTTTGATCCTTGAATACATAAGAATGCATGTTCTTTGACAAGCGACAAACACAAGTCTTTTTTATGTAATGTGTCCCTTATCCTTTTTACCCTTTGTGTTTTCCAAATTTTTGGCCTTTTCAATATTTTGACATTCATTTTTCTTTGGGCAATTTGGCTTTTTTGGAGTTCTCTTAACCTTGTATCGTTCATAAATTTTTATGTAATTGTCTTTTCCTTGTGTCCAAGGAATGAAAGCTTTCACACTTACATAAGACATCCCATGTATGCAACCCTCACTATCATCTTTGTGTGAACTCTTTAGAAAATTGTATTTACATAATATTTTCAACAATTGCAAAAACATCAATTCTCGTTCATTTTACATAGGAATAAAAAATGCTTAACTACCTATACTACCTCATAACTTCAAGTTTTATATATAAATTCACATTACTATACATTTATCTCGGTAGTTATTTTGAATTCACAAACAGGGGGTTAGTCAATCAAAATATTTGGATACCCAAATCTTGTATTACTAGAATCCCGGGATTTGCATTGTTGATTTCAAAATAATTAACTCCTAAAATTTTTTTATCTATAATTTTAAAATTTGACTAATCCATAATTTGAAAAAATGCGAGAGGTGGTCATGAGAGAAGTAGGCAATAGGGTATGCGGAGGAAAAAAAATCAAAACAGAGAATGGAAGACAATGGCAGTTGGAGGGTGAGATGAGACGTTACTTGGCCACAATGATTTCTCTAGCAAGGATGGTGGCCTCTGCCAAGCACCAGTAGCCGCATGAAAATGGCAACCTCCTCCAAGCTATGGAAGGCAGTATCGATCATGGAAGGCCGTATCGGCCAATACAGGTGCATATCGGCCGATATGTATCTGTATCGGCCAATACCAGTACAGTACGGGGGGCGATACTCCCCCCACTGTAATTATCGATACGTTACGGCCATATCGCATCGATACGGCCGATACGTATTGATACCGTATTTAAAAAATATTTTTATTTAAAAAATTATTTTTTAATTAAAAATTTTATTTTTTTTATAGTCATCGATACTCTCATCCGTATCAATACAACCTTCCATGGTATCGATACGGATGATAGTATCAACAATCACAAATACGGGTACGCGTCGATGATACACTTGGTACGCGCCAAAACGGTTGTAAACCCTTTGATATATACATAGAAAAATATTATAACTAATAATATATCATTATAATACTTCATTTTAGAAGGTCGTATAAATTGATACGAGTACTCTAAAATTATTTCATTTTAGAACAATGTATATACTGCTATCATGAAACTTTAAGCTCAACTTTAGAAATAATCATATAATCCTCTTCGCTTAGGATATTTAGCACCATGCATAGCTTATGTTTCCTATGTGTAAGATCCAATCCAAGTGAATTGTGTTGGTCATGATTCACATGCTATTTGTAAAAACGAAATAAAAAAAATTTAAGAACCTAAAAACAAAAAGTAAAATGTGTTGCATCCCAAAAGATATTCAATAAATACAAGGGACACTACAAAAATAGTACTATAAGCGTCGCTAAATGCATCCATAAAACTGTAGTCGTTATTGCTCATTATCTACGCTTAACACAAAGCATCGCTAATAGTTTACAATTAGTGACGTTTATTTATGTGTTGCTAATTATTTTACTTTTGCGATGCATAGTAAAGCATCACTAATAGTAAATTATTAGCGATGCATAATTATAAGTGTCACTAATAATCGGTTATTAGTGATGCCTTATTAAGTGTCACTAATATAAAAAACATTTTAAAAAAATAAAAAATAACTTATTAGCGATGCATAATTATAAGCGTCAATAACATCAAAAATATTTTCAAAAAATAAAAAATTGCTTATTAGCGACGATTATTTAATCGTCGCTAATTTTTTTAAAAAATAATAATAAAAAATAGTTTTTAGCGACACTTATGGAAAGTGCCACTAATGATAAAATATATTATAAAAATAATTTCGTGTATTCGCGATGCTTTAGAAAGTGTCGGTAATACGTCAAAACTTAAAAAAAAATTAATAAAAAAATCTCGTCGATGGCCGGCCTGGGGGGACCGGGGAGGGGAGAGGGAGCCGGAATCCCAGTCCCCTCCTCCCCTCTCTCTCCTCGGGCCCCCCCCCCTCCTCTGTTGGGGGGACTGGGGAGAGGGGTTGGAATCCGGTCCCCTATCCCCAATCCCCTCCTCCCCTATCTCTTTGCGGGTCCCCCCTCCTTCCTCTCCTCTATTTGGGTTGGGGGGTTGGTAAATGTGGGGAGGGGCAGAGGGGGGGGGGGGGGAGGACCTAGTGAGAGAGAGGGGAGGGGGACCGGGGAGAGGGGCCGAATTCTGGTCCCCTCTCCCTAGGTCCCCCCTTTGTTGTGAACGTCCTAAGGGTCTATCATTGGGGTCCACGTGTCAGTAGGATAGGTTTTAATTATGTCATTGTTTAATAAGGGGGTTTAGGTCAAGAGGTTAATTAGGGTTATTAGTAGTTTTTTTTAATTAAGTTAATGGGTATTAGGCACCTGTTAGTGAACCCACTAGTTTGTCTATTTAAGTGTAAGGGCTATGCCCTAATTTGGATTATGGAATGAATTATTGTCTCTAATTCTCTTGTCTTCTTCCCTGCCTCTCCCTCTTTCCTGGCGGTCATGCCACTCCCTCTCCCCTTTCCCAACCATCTTGCACTGCTCCCTTCTGATTACCGGGCTGCCAGGCCGTTGTGGACACTGGTCCCCAACATTTGTATCAAAGCCAATCCTTGGCCACCACACTTGCCAGAGCCGCCGGATCCTCCACCATTGTTGTTGAATCCACCAGCCACCAAGCATGCCAAAGCTTGGCCACTGCCATGGCTTCGACATACAGTCAAGTCCCAAGGGGCATCACTGTATCTCCTATTTCGTCATACAGCCACGACCCTTAAGTCCCTCTGCCTCTACTCCTGTCGCTGCCACCTTACTGGTGGTGTTGGGTTGCAGTGGGCCTTTGTCCAAGAGAAAGAATTGCAAAGATGATGAAACATTAAAGAAGAGGGCATAAGCAGTTTTAGTCCTGAAGGAGTGGTTCGGTGTGGCCATGACCACCTCTTAGTGGCCCATCCTCCTCCACTAGCCACCCATCCATCTCCACTACAAGCACTCCCTCACAAAGGTTTCTGGTCCACACCGGCATCCCCTAACGTGATGGCTATTTGACTGTTCCTTTCCGCCCAGCCCGTCTCAACAACCTAGTCTGAGAAGCAAGTCGGCTATCCAGGTTTCTAGAGGGATAAACTATGTAGAGCTTCTGCTACTCTGCTGGGAGGCCGTCCTCGCCTCCATGGTCCGAAAGAAATAGTCTTCATCTCAAACTTCATTCCAGAGATCGTCCAGTCCCTTCCACTGACTGCCTTCTCTCCAAATCTGGAAGTCACATTTGGTGGTAGGAAGAATCGCCATCTTCAGCCTCTGGTCTTCCAGACAGAGCACAACCCCTATTCCATCGTCGCAAACATGGGAGGCAACCTTTCCCCACTCTGGGCCTCAGTGACTTCCGCCATGGACCGCATGTGCTCCAGCCCCTACTAGAATTCATGCATCCCAGCGCTGATGGCCAACCCCCAGCGCCGCCTGCCGCCACTGGCCTAGGCGCTGATTGTCCTCTGCCACTGCTTGAGTTCCCATGTTTGGCCAGTTCACTGCGCAACCAAAGCTTGGCCTCAAGCCGCGCCTTTCTTCTTGCAGAGAGGGTCTGGTGCCATGCCATGGGGGGCATGCCAAACACCGGATTTGGGTCCTCCTCCAATTGCTGCTCAACCTCACGGAATCCGGCCATCAACTCCCACTTTGGCAACTATGAGTGTCGCGCCCCAGGATTTTAAAAGCATATAAATTTTCTTTTCACAAAAATATCAGAGTTTACCCGGGCCCGTGACTGGAGACGCTCGCCTTATGCGATAATAAAATAGTAATATCCCCAGGAGCCACGGTCCGTGTACAAACACACAAGAGAAAAATAATAAGGAGTTCTTACTCGTTTCGGTGCGGTTGAAATCCTCAAAATCACATCGTTAAAACTTTGGAGTAGGCCCTTCTATCCACACACTAAGCTTTGTCGAGTCCTGCAAAGTCTGATGGGTGGTGAGTATTTTAAAATACTTAGTAGGGAAATTTATATGATTAGGCATGAACAAACACATGGCAGTTTTACAACACATATCATATATAATATTTTTCATGAAAACAGGGTGTGCCTCTCACCCAAAACCACCCCTAGTGCTTCTTCCTAGGTATTGAAGATGCTTCTAGGGTTTGCAAGCTCTCACGGCTCGCTACAAATGTCTCAGACATATATATTAATAATAGGAATTTGCTGCGGGTATAAAGCAGCGACCTCTTACTCCTCCACAGATCATGTCAAAATAATTGGTGCTTGTGGATAGAAGAGCCACCCGTGCTCATGGGGCACCAGGATCTAGAGAGTAGAGAGTCTTCCCATGATACTCTCTACCTTGCGCGCGTAGCCTTGATAGTTGCCCTTTGTTAGGGGCAAATCAGGGGTCTTGCCCTTCGTTAGGGGCTCACTAGGTTAAAATAGGTACCGTGCATCCGATTCCAAACCGGATTAATTTTGTGCCCTTAACTAGTCAACAAAGCTCTATCAGGGCGCCCAACAATAGCTCCAGACAACGAAAACACTTATGAGTCCCAAACTCATCGTCTTGAGTCCTAGACTCATTTTAAATATCCTAGAGTTCCCAGACTCCAAAAAGGGTTGTTTTCTTTTAAAACATTCTATCCCAATGTTTATCCTTTTAAAAATGTTAGCTCTGCCTCTACAAGTCATGGGAGTGTCACTCTCAACGACTACAAAGGTAAGGTTGGTCGCTCATTCCAATGAGACAGTTACCCCTTCTTTGTCCTGCTTCAGTGACTCGATCACCATGCTTATATGTCTTTTCAAAAATAATCTTGAGAACCTTCCTTTCAACAAGGATGAGTCCTCTAAAACCGTCTTTCAAATATATTGTATTCATTCGCAATGAAAACAGTGGTGAAGCTAGTTTGTCTCTATCTTACACGCTCCATCGTGTATAATTTATATCAAAATCCACGGATAAACATTCCATCAAACTATTATATATGAGGCAATCATAATGCATGTATTATAAAACATATCCGCTTCCAGCGATAAACCATTCGACTAATCGAATATACATAAGAGCCTTATATACATATGATATATAAATCATATTCTAACTCAACAATTAACCATTCGATAGATCGAATATATATGCGGAAATCATAACTTGAAAATAATCTCTAACGCATAATATGCGAGAGTCGTATAAATAATAAGTTAAAAACACAACCAAAGGTTATAATCAGGCCATAAGAAAGGATAAAAGCCCCTACCTCGCTCTCTGTGTGAGTTCGAAGACGATACACCTGACACCACGCACTTTGATGTCCACTTCTGGGGTTCTGCAGGTCTCCAACCAAGAAAATAACCCCACCATGACGTTCGACATGCTCGATTTAGGTAAGAATGCTTCTTGAATGGAAGAAAACAGACTCATATCGATTCCAGAAACTCTTTTTTTCGTGCCCGTAGGCTACGGATCGAACCTCCCCTTGACCCGAGATACTTTTCTCTTTTCGTGCTCGTAGGCTACGGATCGAACCTCCCCTTGACCCGGGATACTTTTCTCTTTTCGTGCTCGTAGGCTACGGATAGAACCTCCCCTTAGATTGGGATACTTTTCTCACAACACACCCGTAGGTGATAGACATAATCTCCCATTACCCAGAGACTCTTTACCCTTAACACGCCCGTAGGCGGTGGACAGGACCTCCCCTTACCCCAGGACATTTCCTCTATATAGGGTCACTAACTCGAGTAATGGATGCTTCCATTGCTTAGAACACCATCGATTTAGCTAAGAACTCTTTTTAAATGACTCAAATCGGACTTAAAATGAGTGAGAGATGAAGAAAAGAAGTTCAGAATGAAATTCAAAATGAAACCAGAGACCTATTTATAAGGAAACCGAACTGATGTACGTCTGACGCGTGTCAGACACACGTCACACGTCAGACACGCATCTGACGCATTAACTGATGCATGTCAAACACACGTCAGATTTCTAACATGCATCTCTGATGCGCATCGGCGCATCTCTGACGCACGTCAGCTTCTGACGCTGTCACGTGGCTTAATATATATTAATATATATTTTTATTTTTCAAACTTAAAAATTCGATATCTTTTTATCCCGAAGTCGGAATCGCGCGTTCTTGGTACCGATGGACTCATACCGATGAGCCCTTCAAAACTAGACCCCATATGTGTATGTTATCTCACACCTTCAAAGTGGGTCCCGCCATATGGTATGCTTCCCGAGGTCGTAACTTTTGCTCCAGACCTCCGTTTCGTGCGTTCTTAGGGTTGTTATGCTCGTCTCACCGATCTCTATCACACCAAATAAAAACTCTCCAAATATCTGCCTCTAAATAATTTAAAATAATTAAAAACTTATAAAATAGTTTTATTAGAGGCAAGAAATCATACTGGTAATTTGCGGTCGTTACAGCGAGTGATCCAGGATTTGCTTCTGGAAATGGCGATTTTGAATGAAGAGGGGGTTCAAATATCCGTCAGGTCACTAGGGGAGGTTTGCATCCGTAGCAGCAGGGTGTCCCTGGCAGCCACCACCTCCCACTTTGGTAATTGCCAGCAATCCGGGAGTGGATTCCTGGAGATGGCCTTGATCACATAGGATTTTTTGGATCTGTTTTCCTAGGTTGGAGATGCTTCTCAACTGCCAAATTGGAAATTTTTACAGGACCAAAACCTCTGGATTAAGTTACCATGTCCAGCTTATTTACTCCAGCTGCCCAAATTTCACGCTGATGGGCAGAACAGTCTGAGCCACCACATTCCACATGACCATGAAATGGCTCTAAATCAGAGAACACGGGTCTGGTTAGGTCCAGGTTTAAGTTTGGCCCCTTTGCGTTGGTCGATGGCCCACCCTACACCATCATCTCTAGTCGATTGCTGCACTTATTTGACCTTGTTATTGCTGCTATTGAATGGCCTCTTTGGGTTGTCTCGAGACACCCTTAGTCCCTATGGTGACCCGCTTGTTGGAGACCTGTGCAGGCACTCCACCTTGTCCTGCACCCAACAAGTCGAGTATGTTCCTTTGCTCTGCCACCTCCTTCATCTCCCGTCCCTACCGACAACAGCTATACCTTGCCCTTGGATTATGTTAACTGCACTCCCAACATGTTTGTGCTGGCTTATGCACGTATGCTTTAGAGTAATGACCCACTATCTCCATCATTCTGTTTGTCTCATCAACGGTTCCGAACCGGCTGTTCATAGTGGAACTATGGTGAGCTCGATGCTTGGAGTTTTAGGCCACCTCGAGGACGGGGTAATGCGCACGCGAAGCATGGTGGAATGTTGTGAACGTCCTAAGGGTCTATCATTGGAGTCAATGTGCCAGTAGGATAGGTTTTAATTATGTCATTGTTTAATAAGGGCGTTTAGGTTAAGAGGTTAATTAGTAGTTTCTTTTAATTAAGTTAATGGGCCTTAGGCGCCTGTTAGTGAGCCCACTAGTTGGTCTATTTAAGTGTAAGGGCTATGCCCTAATTTGGATTATGGAATGAATTATTGTCTCTAATTCTCTTGTCTTCTTCCCTGCCTCTCCCTCTTTCCTAATGGCCATGCCGCTCCCTCTCCCCTTTTCCGGCCATTTTGTGCAGCTCCCTTCAGATTACCGGGCTGCCAGGCCGTTGTGGACACCAGTCCACAACACCCTCCTCCCCCTCCTCTGAAAAATAGAGGAGAGGAAGGGGGGAGAAGGGAGAGAGGGGGGAGTGGGAAGGAGGGGGAGGGGGGGGACACCGGGGAGAGGGGGAGCAGAAGGGAGGAGGGGGCTGGTTGCTGGGGCGGAGGAGGTCACCGGGGAGCGGTAGCCAGGAGGCATTCGCATGGGTGGTCATGATTGAAGCGGGAGGAGAGTGGGGGTGATAAAGGACGAAGGGAGAAATTTGCATGCACTGGCTTTTTGCGACGCTTCTAGTGAAAGCATCACAAAAGGTGAGAGAGAGAGAGAGAGAGAGAGAGAGAGAGAGAGAGAGAGAGAGAGAGAGAGAGAGAGAGAGAGAGAGAGAGAGAGAGAGAGAGAGAGAGAGAGAGAGAGAGAGTGTCACACCTCAGCACCCGCCCGACCCGACCCGAATCCGGTCCAAGGAACGGTCGAAGTGTACAGGGGTGACGAAGTTAGTTCAATGTTGCGGAAGACTTGACCCCTCTAGCGGGTAAACTACACATAAAGAGTAGCGCACCTTTAAATCTTTGTGCAAGAGAAATAAGAAAAAGTATAAAGAGGAGTCTAAATAAGAAATATATCCTCAATCTCAACCCACAACTTAGAATACAGAGCTGATAAACATTGCTCGAATCATAAAATCATAAATAGATCTAAAATCATAAGAGTTACACGAGTCTGAAAACAGATCACCCATACATGAAATTCTAACATCATAACAAAGTAAATAAGAAAACACAACAATGTCCAGAGGCATCCATGCCTACTCCCAAGCACTCCTTGACCGTTCCTCATACAGAGGATCCTGCTCGGCTGCATGTCGCACCATGCAGCCCCAAAATAAAATACAGAAAGTGGGGTGAGTAAAACTCAGTAAGGTTTTGGATATGATAACAGTAAATGAGAAAACACCCACGACATATCAACATGGTCTATCAGATCTACATATCATACAACATCCCATTTCTGATTACTTTCCTTACCATAATCATACTTATAAGTAATTGTTCTGTATGCAAATATCTCAAACATACCTGTAATGCCCCTGATTTTTCTACGATTTTCCTGTTATTTTTCTAGTCATTTTTGACAGAAAAATATGATGCTTCGATGTATGTGACTTCAGTATTCATACCCGTAGAGTTGGGTGTCGATTTCATTGTAAGCCACGTGCCTAGACGCGCATTTACGACACGAAAAATACCAGACATTTCTGGAGAAGGGAACAGTGCGACCACCCCCCTCTCTCCGGTGATTCCCTATCCCAAACGCCACTGGCCGTCGGTGGGCTGCAGCGCCACCGTGACTGGCTCCGCCCCAGTCCGGCGACGACAAGGGTGCCACCGTCCCGGCCCCCCGCGGCCGCGCCGCCCTTCTCCCCGGTTAGACCCCTCTCTGCTCTGTTTTTTTTCGCCCCACTGTTTTGATTTGATTCCGCTGCCGCCGTGGGCCGCCAAGGGCCGGCCGGTCAGCCACGGCTCCGCCATGGGCCGGCGACGGCGGGAGGCCATCCCTTCCGGCCCAGTGGGCCTCCATTCCGCTGCCCCGTCCTCATCCCCCTTCACCCCTGTTTTTTCGCCGCCTTACTGTTTTGGGTGAAACGGTGGCTGCCAGTGGTGAGCCACCGCCAACCGGACCTCCATCCAGCTCCTCCTTGGTCCGGCGAGGGCGATGGGCACCTCTCCCGGCCCCAGTGGCCTCTGCTCCGCCGCCCCACCCATTTTCCCCCCTCTCTGCCCTGTTTCGACGGTGCACTATTTTGGGTAAACAGTGGCCGCCGGCGGCCATCCGTGGCCGACACGACCCCCATCCAGCCCCGCCTTGGCTCGGCGAAGGTGGGGAACCACCCCTCCCTACCCGGTTTCGCCTCCGCACTCCCTGTTTTCTCTGGCCAGACCCACTTTCTCCTTATTTCTGTATGCGACGGATTTTGGGGCTGCGCCGGCGAGCACCAGCCTTCGGCTCGCCTCTTGCCGACCAACCTTGGGCTGACGATGGTAGGACCACCCCAGCCAGCTCCGGCACCCCATGGCCGCTCCACCCTTATTGGTTTTCCCAGGCCTATCCCTCATCTCCCCTATTTTGCCCATGTTTGTCTGAGTTGACTGGCTGGCACCATTAGCCTGACGCTGGACACCGGATTTGACCCACCAAACCGTTGTTCAGTCTCTCTCCGGCTTGGAAACAGCCCGGTTTAGCCTTCGTCCCATCCGTTCTGCTAGAACGAGATCTATCGCCCGCCGGTTGATGTGCTTGTCCACAAAAAATCGAGCCTTTGCTCCTCACTATGCAATTTGTCCGGCATGTCGCCGTTGACTTTGGCCATCACCTCTGGTCGGAGATAGCTCCTCCTGGCCGCTAGGACCACGATGGAGTAGGCCAAAGCCGCCAGTAAACCCTGCTCCTTTGTGCCCATGGTTTCCCACCCGTTTTGGGCCATCGAGCATCGTTGGATGCCGAATACCCTTTGGACCACCTTAGTGTGGCGGGTCTCAGCCTAGAGATGGCTGGCCGCCCTAGTGCGGCACCGCCCCTCTTCTTTCGGCATGGGCCAGGTTCCCCTCTGCTGATTATGTGTTTGACTGCTCAATAGAGAGTGTGATGTTTTGCCCTCTTACCATCCTACCTCCACCGGACACCGTATGGCCTCTAGTTGGCCTACCTCGACACGACAATGACAAAGGCCATCTTCGTCAGTGACCACCCTTGGTATGGCCCTACTGCCCTTATGAGCTTTGGGCCGACGCCCTCTCTCCCCTCCCTTTGGTCGCGTGTGCAAGTAGCCGCGCGTGCGGGTTAGGGTTTTGGTGCCGCTTTGGCGCCGCCCGACCGTCAGATGGCTCTGCCATATCTGGAGTTGACATCGGAGTCCTCCATCACCTCTCCTCCGTCTTTGAGTGTCGCCACACCCTCCGCCTTTATGTGGGCTCTTGTAAACGCGAAATCGACACCGTTGGGTGCTGTCCACGACCGATTTCGACGTCTTGCAGCCGGCCGAGTATTTCTCAGCTGTCGGCCGACCTTCATTTAGTACACCCTTGAATTCTTGTCTCACCTGCCATTCGTGTAACGCCCGAGATTTTTCACACATTTTCCTCAAAATTCACGAAAATTTTTTGCAATATAACGTCTGTAAATCGGAGTAAAAATGACGAAATCAAACCTGATAAAACAGTTTATAATTCAAAACACTAAACATCCATTTTCCATCTAAATATTTTCATCACACGGTCAAACATCGTACGGCCAAAGCAAATATCATCAGGCGCTACTCGAAAACACACGTACGACTAAATTCGCTATGATCATAGACTTTTAAATACAAATCATTCCCAGGCATCCCTGAGTGCAAGTCCCATAACAGTCCACAGACTAATCCAAATGAAAGTCCAGAATGATAAACATCTAACTTCTCATCTCACCCAATACATCGGATCGTGGCACAAATAAACTCGCAGTGAGTCAAACATATACCTGAGTCAACGGGAATCAATCCTCCGCTGAAATGAGCATCCATCTCCAGGAGCTCTGCACACAACCTGCAAAACCTCCCGTACAACGGGGCTAAAAAATGGTAGGGTGAGTATTTTCATACTCAGTAGGAAAATACCCAGTAGGGGAAATCCCAAACGGTGAACTCAACAAGTTCATAAAAACATGCATTCATGCAACTCAAACTTGAAGCAGATAGGCATATCTATATCATGCTCATACGCATACAAACATACCAAATGCACCATCGTGCCAAAGTCATATCATCAAATGAAACTTACACAAACACCCTTATCCAGGGTCTTACAAACTTACTCGTACCATCGCACGCATACTCATACAACATACACATACTTGTACGACCTTACTCGTACAATCATATGCTCACTCATACGACCTTACTCGTACATCTTACACTTACTCGTGCGACCTTACTCGCACATCTTACACTTACTCGTGCGACCTTACTCGCACATCTTACACTTACCCGTGCGACCTTACTCGCACATCTTACACTTACAGTCTTGCTCATAAACTTACACTTACAGTCTTGCTCAAATTCATATGCTTACAGTCTTACTCTTACAATCATACTCATACTCTTACAGTCGTGCTCATACTCATACGGTCGTACTCATACACATACGCTTACAGTCGTACTCATACTCATACGCTTACAGTCGTACTCATACTCATACACTTACAGTCGTGCTCATACTCATACGCTTACAGTCGTTCTCAAACTCATACGCTTACAGTCGTTCTCAAACTCATACAGTCTTACTCATACTCATACACTTACAGTCGTTCTCATACACATACACTTACAGTCGTTCTCATACACATACACTTACAGTCGTGCTCAAACTCATAGTCATACAGTCGTACTCACACACATAATCGTACAGACGTACGCATACTATCGACCGCTGAAGCTCATTACAACTAATCAGCTCTAGCGTTGAGATGGAAAGGAATGCCACAGGGGCAACACCTTAACCTCCAGGGAGTGACTAGACGCCATGGACTTTTCCGAAGGTAAGGCACACCAGTGCTCATGGGGCACAGGATCAAACAGGTAAGAGTAGGTCCATGATACTACTTACCTGAGCGCGCAAACATACACCCACACATAAGGGGTCATACAATTGCCCACACATAAGGGGTCTTATAGTGCCATAAATTGCCCACCATAATGGGTCTTATAGTGCCAGTGCTACTCTTGGGCAGAAAAACATACAGTGCCACTTGGGCAGAAACATACAGTGCCACTCTTGGGCGGAATCATACAACGTTCTCAACAGAGCATCAAACATCTGGGCTTACACAGCACACAGACCAAATCGGAAACATACGTCGCTCTCAACAGAGCAAAAGACGTCCGGTGCTCTACACGACACACGAGACAACATCCCGCAGGATAACCACCATGGCAAGACATGATAAATGCTTAGCCGACTCATTATCGGCTAGCTCAAACACGGAACTTAATCCGTCGAACCCTTAGGTCTCAAACTCACAACGTTATCATTAGTTGTGCTTATAATTCAAGTTTGAATTAAGTACATTATGCGGTATAATTATGCCACACAAACTCACAGTCCTCGACTGATCAAACCGATGCTGAGCCTGATCGAAACCCTAGTTCGTCAGGGCAGCAGACTTCCTTACCTCGTCCATATCAGGATCAAAACTTACCGTACACCAAAATCTTACAGTCTTACATCTCTGCCATCTACCTTATGGCCAAAACAGCGTACACAAATGTCATCACACTAAGCTCCTCAGAGCCCAACCCAGTTGTCGCCCTCTTACTTAATACCTCACTGATTATGCTTACTTTTCGCTTCATAATGTGTACGTTATGCTTGTACAATTATGAACACTCTTACTATCTGACAATCGCCCAACATACAATCCAACCCAAACCGATCCATTCTAATCCTTGCCCGTCATACTCTTATCCTCTGTCATCTGTCATACGCTTACACAACCGTATCCAAATTCAGACAAAGCCTCTGCAACCTCTTACTGTTCATCGCCCATACCTCTGCCCACATACACTTACACATATCCATACCATAGGCAAAAAGCCATCATACATACGTATGTCTCCCACATACGTATAACATACACATACGGTCATACATACGTAACTTACGAACATGCATGCTAGCCATCACTAGCACATGCATACATCAAACATACACGCTAGTCATCACTAGCACATGCACACACATTCATACATACTTCAACATGCACGCTAGCCATCACTAGCACATATTCAATCAACGTACGAAACTTACCAACAAACACGCTAGCCATCACTAGCACATACATACATCCAACGTACTTACAGCCAACATGCATGTCATATGCATTTCAACATACCATACAATCGTGCTTACACGTACATCATGCAATCAGATCGTTACTTAACATCCAAAGCATGGAATCATACAATCCTAGCATGCTACTACTCATTCAAAGCATGCTATCATGAATTTACGAGTTCAAAGCTCCCCTACCTCGTAATCATGACGTTCGATGGCGAGCACACAACGGTGGCGGCGTCGGCGGCGGAGTTGGCGGCCAAAAGCTTTGCCTAGCTGAGAGAGCTGCTGTCCCGAGGATTTTAGGAAGCGCCAGAACTAGTCACGGCCAAACGGAGTGTCAGAATCAATGCGGCAAAACCCGCGATCCACGGCGGCACACTAGGGGCGGCCGGGAGAAATGTCATGCCAACATAAGTGGCAGTGCGACCAGAAATCGAAGGTGTACTCACTGAAGATCGGCCGGTGGCTAAGACGTGCTCAGCCGGCCCCAAGATGTTGAAATCGGCCGTGGACAGCACCCAACGGCGACGATTTCGGTCAACAAAGGCCCACATAAGGGCGGAGGGCATGGGGCGACACTCAAGGACAGTGGAGAGGTGGAGGAGGACTCTAGTGGTCAACTCCACTCGGTGGCAAAGCCATCCGATGGTCAGGCGGCACAAATACGGCGCCTAAACCCAAAAATGCACGCGTGGCCACATGCACACGCGGCTACATACACCCGTGGCCCAAAGGGGCGGGGGAGAGGGCTGAACAGCGGCGGCCCGAGGCCCACCAAAGGCTGTCAAGGCTAAGGCCCCTAACAGTGGCTAATCAAAGCGGTGACATCGCCGATCGCCACCCACAACCAACACATTTGGTGCGGGCAGCTGTGCATTTCGCACGGTATAGGGCAAAGGCAAGCGGCCCACTCCGAGCGGAGGTGTAATTGGCCAAGTGGGGCTGACCCTCACTGTCGCCGAGCTGGGGCGGAGCCCATGATGGCCAAATGGCCCACGGCTCGCCAAAGGCAACAACCCGAGACGCACCCAAAGCGTCTAATCGGGCAGAGCAAAATAATAGAGGCTGGGCGGGGTCAGAAATGACAACCCCCTACCGACACTGGGTCGAGGTAGGCTGGACGGAGTCCTACCGGTGGCCGGACGATGACCGGAAACACACCGGCGTCAAAACAATCTCACGGACAGTGAGATGCAAAATGAGAACAAAACCCGACCAAATGTTCGGCAGCTCACAGCGGAGTGCAGAAAGCATGGCGGCGGCTCTAGCCAGCGCCTATGGGTTCCTAGCGGCCAACTAAACATAAGTCTAGTTGAGAGCGGCCGCAAACGACATCAAAATCGTACACCCACAGTTCAAAAACGGGATTGAAGGAGAGAAAAATCCTGAAAAAGGTTCGGTACCTCGTGTAGGAGCGAAGAGGCCGTGGCGGCGGTCATAGCCGGTGTCTATGGACTCGTGGCGGTGAGGCAAAGCAGATCAGGACAAGAACCGCCAGAATCCGACGACGGAGGAGGGAGAACGGAGCGACCGGAATCGAGCTCGGGTTTCTCCAAAATGTTACTGGACGTCTGTAAAAATTTCGGACTTCGAAACTTATGAAATCCAGTGGATGGATTTCATATTTATAATAAACTTTTTAATTTTTACCTTTACGTCCCTAACACGCGTTAACCTCCCGGTTGTGCGTTAAACCTCCAAAATTTGCGCCGTAAGCGCGCAGCGAGGCCCGTGGCCCGCGACTGAGCCCCACACCTGACTATACGGGTATAAATACGAGAGAAAATATACAAATATGAATACGCTGTAGCGTCACATTTTCCTGCCGAAAATGACCAGAAAAATAGCAAGAAAATCACAGAAAATCGTAGAAAAATCAGGGACATTACAATTTGTTGGCACGATCTTTGTCCCGGCCGCCCCAGTGTGCCGCCGTGGATCGCAAATTTTATCGCGTTGACTTTGACACCCTTTTTGGCCGTGTGTAGTTCTGATGTTTCCTAAACCCTCGGGACAGCAGCTCTCTCAGCTATGTAATGGTTTTGATCGCCGACTTCGCCACTGACGCCGCCACCGTCATATGCTCGCCATCAAAGGTCATGATTACGAGGTAGGGGAGCTTTGAACTCGTAATTTCATGATAATATGCTTGAATGAGTAGTAGCATGCTAGGATTGCATGATGTGCATATAAGCATGATGATATAGTATGTTTAGATACATATGGCATGCGTATGAGCTATATGTATGATTGATGTATGTGTAATATGCGTGCTAAGTATGATTGATAGGTATGAGTTGTACGTATGTTTTATGGATGTGGATTTTGTATGTACTAGTAAGGGCTAGCGATTTTGAGTAAGATACGTATGTGGACTGTGCGTGTGGGCGATGAATGGTAAAGTGTGATAAGAGTGTTTGGTATGGAATTGGAGGTATTAGTGGATGTGTAAGAGTGTGACAGAAGACAACAGACGTAAGTTTGTTAGGCGAGGAGTGGAGCAGATTGGTTTGGTTCGGTTTGGAGCGGACGTCAGGAGTTCGGTAAGTAAGAGGACTTAGGCTTAGAGCCTTATAGGGGTTTATTAGATAGTAAGAGCGTTCATAATTGTACAAGCATAACGTACAATTTATGAAGTGAAAAGTAAACATAAGTGAGAAATTAAGAGGGTGATAACGGGGATTTACCATGAGGAGTTCAATGTGACGATGTAAGTAAGATGTTTGGACCGTAAGGTGGATGACCGAGGCTATATGAGTACGTAAAGATTTGTTGTACGGTAAGTTTGATCACGATATGAGCGGGTTAAGTGAAGGCTGCTACCCCGATGAACTAGGGTTTCGATCGGGCTCATCTTTAGTTTGATCAGTCAAGGACTGTGAGTCGGTTTGGCATAATTATATCACATAATATACTTAATTCAAACTTGAATTATGAGAAAACTAATAATAGCGTTGTGAGTTTGAGACCTGAGGGTTCGATGGATTAAGTTCCGTATTTGAGCTAGCCGATAATGAATCGGCTGAGCATTTCTTATGTCTTGCCATGGTGGTTATTCCTGCGGGATGTTGTCTGTGTGCTTTAGTGCACCAGACGTCTGATGCTCTGTTGAGAGCAACGTATGCTTTAGCTTGGTCTGTGTGCTGTATTAAGCCTAGACGTTTGATGCTCTGTTGAGAGCGCTGTAAGTTTCTGCCCTTCTTGGGCTCTGTATGTTTCTACCTAGATGGTTCTGTATGTTCTGCCCAAGAGTGGCACTGTAAGATTCTTGCCCAAGAGTGGCACTGTATGTTTTTTGCCCTTCGTTGGCACTGTATGGCCCTTGTTGGCAATGTATGGCCCCAAAGAGTGGGCATTTGCGCGCTCAGGTAAGCAGTATCATGGACCTGCTCTTACCTATTTGATCCTGTGCCCCATGAGCATAGGTGTGCCTTGCCTTTGGAAAAGTCCATGGCGTCTAGTTTCTCCCCGAAGGTTAAGGTGATGCCCTTGTGGCATTCCCTTCTTTTCCGACGTTGGAGCTTGTTAATTGTAATGAGCTTCAGTTGTCGGTAGTATGTGTTCGATAGTGAGAGTATGTTGTATGCTTCAGATTCTGAGTAAGTTGTACGTGTAAGCTCCAGAGTAGGTGTAAGTGTAAGCTCCTAAGGAAGACATAAGAATACGTTTATGTGTGAGCATATGATTGTACGATTAAGGTCGTACAAGTACGTGTAGGTTGTGTGAGTATGAGTACGATTGTAAGATGATGATTTTGAGTAAGAATGTAAGTGTAAGTTTCTGAGTAAGACCGTAAGTGTACGATTCTGAGCACGATTGTAAGTATATGTTCTGATAAAGACTGTAAGTGTAAGATTGTATGAATAAGGTCGTACAAGTATATGTAAGGATTTGAGTATGTGTACGATGGTACAAGAAAGTTGTAAGACCCTAATTCAGGGTGTTTGTGTAAGTTTGCTTACATTGGTGTGCTATGCATTATTATTTGCAGATGTACGATTGATATATGTTGACTGCTTCATGTTTGTGTTGCATGACGTATGTTTTTATGAACTTATTGAGTTCACCATTTATGGGATTTCCCCTACTGGGTATTTTCCTACTGAGTATGAAAATACTCACCCTACTATTTTTAGCCCCGTGGTTCGGGAGGCTTTTGCAGGTTGTGTTGGAGAGCTCCTGGAGATGTATGCTCGATTTTGCGGTGGATTGTTCTGCCTTCGACTCAAGTATTTTTGACTCAGTGAGAGTGTAGTTGGTGTCACGATTTGATGTATTTGGTGAGATTTAAGTGTTTATATCTTCTGGACTTTTAATTTGGATCAAACAATGGATTGTTTATGGGACTTGTACTCGGGGACGCCTGGGAGTTATTTGTATTTAAAAATCCATGATCATGGTAATTTAGTCGTACGTTTGTTTTCGAGTAGCGCCTGAGGAGATTTGATTTGACGATACGATGTTTAACCGTATGATGTTTTAAATTATAAACTGTTTATACGGGTTTTGATTTTGTCAGTTTTACTCCGATTTAAAAATAAAAATTTTCCATGAATTTTATGGAAAATGTATGAAAATCTCGGGCGTTACAATACCATACATATTCATGCACAACCATTCTCCTTCATAACTTTCAACCTACATGACACGTGTCTCCATCACATAATCACATCATGCATATCCATAACCATTAACCTGCATGAGAAATGCCTCTAACCACACAATCACATCATGCATATTCATCACATTTAACCTACATGAGAGGTGTCTCTACCACATAATCATATCATGCATATCATCACATTTAACCTGCATGAGAAGTGTCTCTACCACACAATCATATCATGCATAACTATAAAAAATCAACCTACATATCAAGTGTCTCTAACACACAATCATAACCATGCAGGTAAAACAAATAACCCTGCTTAATTGACCGAAGCTTAAGCAGTCCCTGCTCACTCCAAACAATCCCCAATTGAAAAGTCTAAAGGAATTACACAATTTAGGTAAATTTCCTAACGGGGAAGAATACCCCCTAGTAAGCCGGTGCACTCAGCTACACTAGCCTGGATTCTCAGGGTCTAGATGGTCTCAATAGTTTTGTCTCCTTATAGCATTGCCTCTCTTCTCAACCCGGGAAGGAAAACCCATCCTCGAGGGACATAAAACCCTGTCCTTTCGGACGTAAAACCGAATCGATAAGCCTTTGATCGAATAATCCGGCAAGCAATATCACACAATTGTTTCCAATCGATCAACATGGCTTATATCGATAAATCTCATTCGTAAATCCATCTCATGATGCATGCAACATGGTACATACGTGAGCAATGCCCACATGAATTCTAATTCATGAAACATGCCCCTCATCAGCCATACATGCATCATTTCTAAACATAAGCATCAACAATCACTACAATTACCCCCACATGTGTGTGTACATGGTAGAAACATTTCATTCTAAGCATATGAACATGCATTATAAACACCCCATTAACATACTAGACACATGCTATTTAATATTTAATCATAGCTTCTTACTGAAATCATGAGTGAAAGCCATTGAAAAACACAATTCGAATCAAGTGCAATCTCATGCTAGACTTAAGTAAGCATAATTATTACCACATTTAGAGCTAAATATGACACTATCATTCACCCATAATTTAATCATTATATGTGAAAACATACAGGTCCATTCTCATGCTATAACCTTGCTGGAATCATATTCAAAGTATGAGTAATCATTCAACATGGATTCAAGACAAGAATCTATAACATGCTTAACCGAATAATATATAATTTACATAATACTTAAACATTTATCATAGCTTCCAACATAAAATTCATACCCTTCTAGTAGCTTATCCTAGCATAAATTACTCATCATAAACATAAAAAATTGTACTTAAGAGTAAGAATACGAAAATGATCAAAATAACAAAATTCACCAAAACTGCCATGTTGGCATTCAAACTCACTGCAGGGCCATTCAATTGGCCTGCATGGCCGTTCGATCGCCAAAATAGGAGTTCTGGTTCGTCTTCTCTATTTCGAATTCAAAACAGAAAATACACATATATGTCTTAAACCTTCAAATCTCACTCCTAAACTTCATGATAATGAAATCAAAGCTTAGGAAACAATAAATCTAGCAATTTATAACCAAAACACCAAGAAATCGCAAGAAAGATTAAGCTTTCCTAAATCCACCATTAAAGCTCAACTCCATGGAAACCCACATAAAACTCCACTAAACATCAAATCGGAAATTACATATCTATTTAGGATGAAATCCCTTACCTTCAGTGACTTTCTTGACTTGAAATCGATGCTCCAACAACTCCAAATCCTACCCACAAAAGGGTTTTGTTAATACTTGCATAAATTTAATTAAAAATACCTAAATCTCTTGAAAACTTATAGATCTAGGGTTTATTGAGTTCAAAAATGAAATTCTTTTTCATAAGGGTTTGAAATAGAGATTGAAATTAGTAGCTTTATGGGTAGAAATCAAGATTAAACCTTGGCAAAAGAAGAGATTTAGAAAGTTTAGGAGAAACCCTAAGAAATTAGTGAAAGATTAAGCTATTTTTTACCTTAATCACCTTTCCTTCTTTGGAAATGGGGATTAGGGCCTCCTAAGTTCCAGATTCTAACCCTTCCCAATGGGGAAAGTGGTTGTGTTTTTCTATTTATAATAGGCTTTGGGGTAAACGTAACAAATAGATTGGGTATAAATAGAATTTAACACTAAAAATAGAAAACTTGCTTATTTTAAACCCAAATTGATATCTAAAAATTTTGAAATATTTAATTACTATCTTAAGGTGTTGTTAGGGTCATTTGAGTCCTATCATTCCAATTTCAAACGTGGGGCCCACCCCCTAGCTTTTCGGGAAAAATAGTCAAAATTTTCAAAAATTCTGGAAAACTTTGTATTGACTTATCTTAACATAAAAACCATCAAAATGAAGAAAATTTTGATTGAAACCATTTTTAACCACCTTAAATTTGAAAATAAGTCAAAACCTATCAAAGTTAACATTAAACCACACATTAATTATTAAATCAAATAAAATGAAATGGTTGAGTTTAGGGATCTTACATAGAGAGAGAGAGGAGAGAGGAAAGAGAAGAGAGGAGAGGGAGAGAGGGAGGGAGGGAGGAGAGAGAGAGAGGAAATAGGGTAGAGAGAGGGAGGAGAGAGAGTGTGTAGAGAGAGAGAGAGAGGAGGAGAGAGAGGGTAAAGAGAAATGGAGGGTAGAGAGAAAGAGAGGGTAGATTGGCTTCCGTTTGACTTTGATGATTTATGAGGTTTCAATATGACTCCGATTAAATATTCGAATATATGTATTTTGATGTATATGATTTTATAGTACCTGATGTATGTAATATCCGTTAGGTAGAACAAAATTTGGATCCGATCATATTGGATTAAGATCGTAGATGTTATCCAATAAGTCTCATAAACATAGCCACGCCAAAAAATTCATAAAAATTTATACTAAACATGTGTTTAGAGTTCAAACCCCTCTACCTTAAGCCTTGATTATAAATTTGTATCCATAGAGGCCTTGAACGTTGAAAATGACCCCACCACAGCGTACACATTCGATTTATTGGAGAATGTTTTTTGAATGATTTGATTCAGAAGTAAAACTTCATAGAACAGAGGAAAAGAAGTTTAAGAAGTAGAAAATTGGAAACTGCTAAAACAATTATCCAGGGGTCACTATTTATAAGCACCCACTCTAGGGGGGCACGCGATGTGTGGTACGCGCCTCACGCAGCCGCAACGCATGTGTCGCTAGCACAGCCGGGCCCTGGTCCCACGATCACAACTCGGACCTAATGCACGGGCTTGTCGTGTGTTGTGTAGCAGGCTTGTGATTGCATGGGCATGGGTCCATGCGTTATGTGCAGGTCGAGGCGGCTGGCACAGCTAACACCAGCTGTGCATGCCAGCCTTTTTTATATTTTTAAAAATTTTAAAATCTTTAAACGCGCATATCTTTCTCTCTCCTGGACTCTGATTCAAGCGTTCTTAGTATCGTTGGGCTCGTATCGATGAGCCCTACAAAACTAGACACCACATGGGTAGGTTATCCCAAACTTTTAAAGTGGGTCCCGCCCATGTGGCACGTTTCCTGAAGTCGTAACATTCGACCCCGGTGTCCGATTTGAGCGTTTCAAGACCCGTTACACTTGTCTTTCAGCGTTCTACCATAATCTTATAAGATTTTATCACATAACAATCTTTAACTAAATAAAAATTGCTAAAAACTCTACAATTAGCTTATTACATGCTAAAAATTTATTGGAAGTTCAAGGTCATTACACTCTTCCCCTCCAAAGAGGTGAGCTTTTCCCTTTCCTGCACTCTGATCCACTCTGCATAACTATTGTGTGGCGGCACAGTTGAAGCAAGGGGGGCTACGGGCCCAATCCGAAGGTGACCATCCATTTTTTATTTGTCGGCTCCTCAAATTCACCAAAATTACATGCAATCACACAATAAGGAACGGATTATCTTCAATTCTGAACATGATAAACAATTGAATTAAATCATTAAAAATAGTGCACGCTAGCCCACCCTAGGATGCCACCTTCTTCATCAATAGAATGAAATATCTATGTAGGAGTTCAATCAATCCACTAGCATATGTTTGGGATGTGCACAAAGATTTATCCTTTTCAACCACGTAACCTGTCTACTTGTTAAATGTGCACTCGATATGCTTCCCGAAGCACTCCAATGAGAGAGAGAGAGAGAGAGAGAGAGAGAGGCTGAGGTAGAGAGAAGGGGTGCAAGGCAAGAGAGGGGCTGAGATGGAGCCCGAGGATGGAGGAGGAGGCTAGCGGCCTTCCTACTATGCACGACAAGAGAAGGGCAGGAGGGAGGAGGCCAGCCGGTGCAAAGGGAGGGGAGGGAGCTGGTTGTTACTACCCTCTTCTCCTCCTTTTTGTCTTTTTTTAATGTGAGATAGGGAAGAAGGGGAGAGACCAATCTAATAACAAAAGGGGAGCGGGGAGGCTCCTCAAGCAAAAAGGGGGAGAGAGGAGAGGTGATTGTCTAGGATCCTAGTTTGACGAAATCCTAGTTTATCTCCACTTACCACCTCTCCTCCACCCCTTGATGGGCTTAATGGGCTTCGGCCTAGCCTATAACTTCTTTGTGCACTTGTCTTGTGTAGATGCCTAAGAGTGTCTCTGACAATGGTATGAGCCCAACACATTTATGTCCGTGGCGGACTACATACGACATGGGTCCCACTAAGCTTAAGACTCTGTTAAGAGTATGCCACCATATTGAATATAACTAGTAGATATAGTATATGTGTGTGAGTGCACAGGGAGTATGTTGGGGGTGGTGCGACTACCCCCACTAACTGTGGACCCGATCGACCTTAATGGTTCACCCGAGCCATTGTTGAAGTGGAATATGGGCCCCCATACTTAGGTCCAACACACATCCATTTTCTCAACCTCCATCGCCCTCTCTGCCTAGCTGTTGTCCTTCCCCATCCCTCTACCTCCTGCTCTCCCCCACCTTCCTCCTCTGCTCTTCCTTCTCACCCACCTTCTCATCTCACTTTCCTTTTGGTCATCACCGGATACTTATCTTCTGTTAAGAGTGTTTGTTGGTTTTCTTAGTCTAGATCTAAGGTGTTTTGCCCGTTCTTTTATACATGGGATTGTTTGGTCGCCGAGAATGATGTTTTTGTGGCCAACCTCTCCTGTGGGCGCGCTCCCATCGGCCCCTTGAGCTGATGGGTAGAGGTCCAAAAAGCCATGGCCGATGTTCTCTGCAATATGGGGTGGGCACTCCCTCATCTTGTAGTGGCCTTTGTCATCTACCAAGTTTGGTCATGGCTTTTCTCCCCGAGGGGTGAGTTTGATCTTGGAGCTTGTGTTTCCTTTGGCTAGCTGTGGAGCCCATCTATTCATCGGAATTGTGTTACAACATTGGCTGAACCTTTGGACATCTCTTGCGGATCTAGAGTTTGAGGTCCTCTATAATGGAGGTGATCTCCTCCTCTGCATGCCATTGGTGCATGTGAAATATCAAGATTTTGCTATGTGTGTTAATACAATACACTCCCTCCTTATTATATTAATAGCTACATTTAAAAAAATAGTAATTTTTAATGAAATAGTGAAACCCACATTTGGGAAAAGTAAAAATAGATTTAATTATGGTAGTCTTTTTTAATTACCCAACCATTTAAATTTAACAAAAGAGAGTTATTAATATAGAACAATTTTTTTTTACTAATTAGAGCTATAATTTAAGACTAGGAATATTTAACTTCTTGCAACTTATATGTTTTGTAGGAAGCTCAATTGTATGGCTTTGTTTTTAATAGAAAATTCCATTTTTTTTAAATTACCCTTCACAGTTGGCAAGCTGTTTTTTCTTATCTTAGATCTCTACGCCTCATGGCAAAGTAAAAGGAAGCTAAGAAAAACTCAGTCCCTTCATCTCCGTCTTCGACACCTCCTCATCGACTTCACCATCTACTATTAGCTACAATGGCAACATCTTCCACTTCTCTCTGGAGGCCACTTCACTGAGTAGCGGTGGTCGCCAAACATTTGTACAAGTTACAGGCAGAGTCACCATAGGATTTAACACTAGGCAGTAGGCAAAGCATGTTGGGTGGCGCAACGAAAGCTTGGTGGTGAGCCCAGCCTTGTGGATGTGCAAAGATATCACCTTTATGTCCCTCTCAATCAAATTACATGCATATACACATAAACATAAATAAGCAGTAGTAAATTTAAATTACTTTAAATTAATATAAATTAAAGTAAGGATAAAATACTACTGACCTTTAGGGGCTGAGCCCCAAGGACGTGGCTAATCACCCTGCACGACCTCTTAGTTATATCAAGTATAATAATGAGGAATTAGAATTACCTCTTGTAATGAATCCTTTTCTTGAAAGTCAAGAGAGAAAGCCCTTCCTCCTCTTGCTAATTTGTTGGGAACAATTAGCTTGAGATAGGGCTCCAAGAAAGAGGAAAATCTCAATAAACTGTAGGAGAGATTTGAGTGCAAAGCCTTAAGGAAAAGCCTCCCTTTACTTTGATCACCACGCACCAAAGGAGAGAAAATTTTCATGTCTTCCCTTGATCTTGTTGGAGAGGAAAAGACAAAATTTTCTCTGTGTTTTTCGTCTGGGAGCGAAGAACAAAAGCCAAGAGTGCTTTTTTCTCCTCGTCTTTTTCTTTATATTGTCACATGAGGGAGAGGTGTGTTGATACGGGAGAATGTCTCCCACTTTTACTGTAACTGAAAATTGGTAACGTGATGGGGTAGGACTTAGTCAAGTCCTACCCCTTCCACATCACCTAGGTGGTGTCCACCTAAACACTTTCTCCTCACGTATCTTTCCCAAACCACACTCTCCCTTTATTTGTTTTATGTGGGTACATCACCCACTACCCATCATCCCCCACTTGGGTGAAGTGCCCATGAACCAGACAACAACTTGTGCACCTAGTTCTGTCTTAGTCCAATCCTGTAGGCAAAAATGTTCATACTGAACTCCACAGGAGCTAGCACCCTAGCCCTGTAGAAGTCCTATACTATGAATATGACGTACAAAGTGATCCGTTGTTAAGGCTTTAGTTAGTAGATCTGCCAACATCTTAGAAGTAGGAAGATGGTTTACTACCAACTTTCCTTTCTGTAGCATGTCAAACACAAAGTAGTAATTTACTTCAATGTGTTTACCTCTGGCATTGATTTCTCCATTTTTAAGTGTTGACACAGTAGCCAGATTATCACAAAACATCTGGACAGGAGAATCAACCCAACTCTCTAGCTTAAGCTTGGCTAGAAAGTCTTTAATCTACACTGCTTCTGAAGCTGCTAAACTGCATGCATAAAATTTAGCTTCCATGGTTGACTTTGCTACACTCTTTTGTTTCTTACTAGCCCAAGCTATAGCACCGCCTCCAAATATGAAGACATAACCAGGAGTGGATTTCCTATCATCTGGCTCCCCATCATGGCCGAATCACTACACCCAGCCAATGACAGTTCCTCAACCTGATAGGTGAGTTTCATACCTTTGGTTCCCAGGAGGTATCTAAAAACTCGCTTCACTGCTTGCCAGTGAGCATACCTGGGTTTGCCTGGTATCAATAGCCCTACAATATAGCTCAAATCAGGTCGAGTATAGGTCATGGCATACATTAAGCTATCAATAGCCTGTGCATAAGGCACTGACTCCATTTTGAATCTATTCTCTTTAGAGGATGGTGCCTGACTTTTAGATAAAGTTGTACCCTTATAGATAGGAGACTCTATTGCTTTCCAACCAATCACACTGAAGCGTTTCAAGATGCTTTCTATGTATGATTCTTGAGATATACTAAGCAACCTTGCTTTTCTATCTCTGTCAATCTTCATACCAAGTATGTAGGAGGCCTCACCCATGTCTTTTATTTCAAACTGGGTCTTGAGGTACTCCTTTAGACTGACTATTAAGCTTAAGTAATTTTCCATCAAAAGGATATCATCTACATAGAGAAAGAGAGTAACATAAATCTACTTTCATCCTTGAAGGAGTAGACACAATGATCACATCCATTTGCTATGAACCCATACTCACTAATCACCTTGTGAAAAGTAAAGTACCATAGTCTAGGAGACTATTTAAGGCCATATAAAGACTTTATGAGTTTACACACCTTATGTTCCTCTCTAGGAACAACAAAACCCTAAGGTTGTTCCATGTAAATCTCTTCCTCTAAATCACCATTTAGGAATGTAGTTTTTACATCCATTTGGTGCAACTCTAAGTCTAACTGTGCCACTATAGCCAACAAACACCTAATAGATGTAAATCTAGTCACAGGTGAATAGGTTTCCTTAAAGTCAATTCCCCTGACTTGGTTGAAACTTTTAGCTACCAGTCTTGCTTTATATTTATCTATAAACCTATCTGCCTTGAGTTTTTTTATTGAAAATCCACCTACAGCCAATAGGCTTTCTTTCACTGGGTAAGTCAACAACTTCCCAGACTTGGTTCTTCATAATGAAATCTATTTCCTCTTGAAAAGCTGATTGTCATTCCTTGAAATCTGGACTATCCATTGCCTGCTCATAGGTTAAGGGATCATCAGATAAAGGTTCATCTATTGTTACTTCATCCTCTCCTAACATGGCATAGAAGTCCCGCAACAAGATCGAGGGTCTTCTATTTCTCACCTCCCTTACGTCAAACACTCCCCTAGCTTCAGATCCTATAACTACCTCTGTAGAAGTAGTAGTGTTTTGTTCTTTCTCTACTTCAAATAACTCTACTCTTTTACTATGAATTTTAGGGTCTAAGTCTTCTTCCAGGAAATAAGCATCCCTAGATTCAATGACCCCCACTGTCCCATCAGTCTGGTGCACTATAAACCTATACCCCTTAGAGTGTTCATTGTACCCTATAAAACTACACTTTATTGTTTTAGGGTCTAGTTTGCCTCTATGTTGGTCAGACACTTTTACATGTGCCTTAGACCCCCACACTCTAAGATGACCTAAGTCTAGACACTTGCCTGTCCATAACTCATAAGGTGTTCTCTTGACAGCCTTAGTGGGTACATGTTAAGCACATACACAGTGGTGTCTAATACCTCACCCCAAAAATTTACTCGTAGCTCTGAGTGGTTTAACATGGATCTAACCATATCTAAGAGGGTTCTGTTTCTCCTTTCAGCAACTCCATTTTGCTGAGGAGTATAGGGCAGAGTGTATTGGTGTATAATTCCTAGGTTGGTGAAATAGTCCTTAAACTCATCAGAGGTGTATTCTCCACCTCTGTAATACACCTCTGTCTGTTCTTAGGACTTTAATTAACCGACCTAATTGAGTCTCTACTTCAGCCTTGAATTCTTTGAATTTTTCAAAGGCTTCAGACTTTCGCTTTAAGAGGTATATATAACCAAACCTAGAGTAATCATCTATGAATGTAATAAAATACACCATCTCTCTATGGGTTTGTACATTCATAGGTCCACATATGTCTGAGTGAACGACCTTTAAAAGGTCTGTGGCACGCTTATCCTTTGGGTAGGGCTGCCTACTCATTTTGCCTGTGAAGCAGTCTTCACACACACACACACGCATATCCCTAGATAACTTAGGGAGGAGTCCAATGTTGGACATTCTGTGTAATTTGTTAACATACACACGGCAAAGCCTCAAGTGCCACATCAAAGAATCAACATCAGACAAACACACCACATACTCAAACTTAGCTATTGCATTAATAGAAGAGTCATTTGCTACATCTAACTTAAATAAACCATCAACAAAAGAAGTAATAAATAAAATCTTATTATTCTTGCCAACTGTTGCCTTTGACCCCTTAAACCTAGTCTAAAACCCCTTGATAGTGAGGAGGGGAATTGAGATAAGATTCCTTTTGATGGTAGGGGCAAAGAGGACATCTGTCAACACCAAGTTCATTCCTTGAGGAAGAGAGATCCAATAGGTGCCTGTAGCAGTCACATCACAAAATGTGTTGTCCCCCATGTAGATCTTGTACTGCCTTGGAGACAGATCAGTCATCCTGTCTTCCCTAGTCATAGCCACATGCTTAGTGGCTGCAGAATCTAGCCACCAGCTCTTTTCATTGGAATCAACAATGATAACCTCTGAGATCATGCAAATGATATATTTTCCTTTTTTATTTGCCTTGCTTCTAGCTCCTTGATCCCCATTAGGACAGTTGTTTTTAAAATGACCCATCTGGCCACATTTAAAACAAGCCCCTTTGGGTTTGTTGTCATTGTTGTCATCCACCACCTTGGGGTTTCTTGCACTTTCTCTTGAAGTTCTTCTTCCTCTGACCTTGATCACCACCTCATCCACCTTTCTTAGAGCACCATGCTGGGTAAGGTTGGCAGATGCACTCAGAGCACTCACATGGTTCCTCCTCTCCTGCTCTAAGCCAAACTTGACAGTGAGATCATCCAGTGTGAGTTTCTTATCAGAGATGTTTAATGCAACAACCACACTCTCCCAAGACCTAGGGAGGCTATTCAAAATAGTTGAAACTTGGATCCCCTCCTTTATGGGGTTCTCAAGGATCTCCAGATCACTTGCAATGATGGACATGGAGTTAATGTGTTCAAGCACATTATCTCCTTCCCTCATGCGACTGTTCTAATAATAGGTCCGCAACATCCTAATATAAGCCTCTGTGTACTCTCCATACCGCCTAGCTACTGCCTCCATCATTTCCTTGGCAGTCTTATGCTTTTTAAAAAACATTTCAATGTTTGGCTCCATGAATGTAAGGAGGGTAGTCCTTGCTTTGATATCTTCCTCCTTAAACTTTTCATAGGCTCTCTTCTAAGCTTGAGTGGAGGAATCTGTAAGCGGGTCGACACACTGGTCCAAAACATGGGCCAGGTTATATAGGAAAAGAATATGTCTGGTCCTCCTCTTCCAGGTGAGGTAGTTGATGGAGTTGAGCTTTTCAATTTTGCTCAACTCACTAGCAACCATACTGGACGCCATGGAATAAACTAAAATTTTTTATAAAGGTAAACAAGAGAATAAATAGGCAAATAAATAATATTGCTAACTTATTTAGATGGATATAAAATGAGTAGTACTCTATCTAATATCAGAAGCAAGCAAGTTCACTCCCAAGAATAATCTTGGTGTGTGTGGGTGAAAATAGAGTGAATTACTATTTTACCCTTATACATGGTTATTTATAACAATAATCCACTCAATTAATCAAGTAAGCAATGTATGTGTGCTTACTATGCTAAACAAGCAATAAAAAGGAGTGAACTTTATAAATAAAGATAATATACACTTCTGACCATAAAATAAAAGTGTGAATTGTGTGAAGTTACTAAACTGCCCTTGGGCTAGTTAAGTATAATCAATCACATACAACAATTGTGTACTTTATATCATGCATCAATTACTTCATACATGAGATTATATATGTAATCACCTCTAAACAACATATAAAATAAGCCACAACAATAGAATTCAGCAAGGTGAATTTCCTATGATGCCCTTGAAATCAAGTCTTACAAAACAAGTCTCTTTTAGGGAAAAATCAATTTATAGAATAAATCTATAATCCAAATTCATCAAATAAATTATAGTTTTAGCTAATTAGAATCCTAAAGAACCCAATAAATTTTTTGAAAAAATTCAATTCGAATTCAGGCGAATTTGGTCAAAATTGACCAAAATACCCTTGATCTTGATGGGTGTTTGGCATGCTTCTTGAGATCCAATTAAACTCAAATTTGGTAGAGGCCTACTTTAGATAGTAAATAAAAATTATATTCAAACGGAATTTCAATTACTATCTTTGTGAGAGAGATATAGTAAGCCCTAGCCCTAGCCTTATTAGGGATGAGAAGGGACAAAAAGGTAATTTCTAGCACCCAAACCACGAACCAGAGCTCCGATACCACTATTGGGTGGCGCAACGAAAGCTTGGTGGTGAGCCCAGCCTTGTGGATGTGCAAAGATATGACCTTTATGTCCCTCTCAATCAAATTACATGTATATACACATAAACACAAATAAGCAGTAGTAAATTTAAATTACTTTAAATTAATATAAATTAAAGTAAGGATAAAATACTACTGACCTTTAGGGCTGAGCCCCAAGGACATGGCTAATCACCCTGCATGACCTCTTAGTTATATCAAGTATAAGAATGGGGAATTAGAATTACCTCTTGTGAGGAATCCTAAATCAAGAGAGAAAGCCCTTCCTCCTCTCTTCCTAATTTACTGGGAATAATTAGCTTGAGATAGGGCTCCAAGAAAGAGGAAAATCTCAATAAACTGTAGGAGAGATTTGAGTGTAAAGCCTTAAGGAAAAACCTCCCTTTGCTTTGATCACCACGCACCAAAGGAGAGAAAATTTTCCTGTTTTCTCTTGTTCTCGTTGGAGAGAAAAAGACAAAATTTTCTCTGTGTTTTTCATCTAGGAGAAAAGAACAAAAGCCAAGAGTGTTTTTTTCTCTTTGTCTTTTTCTTTATATTGTCACATGAGGGAGATGCGTGTTGATATGGGAGAATGTCTCCCACTTTTACTGTAACTGAAAATTGGTAACGTGATAGGGTGTCAAGTCCTACCCCTTCCACATAGCATTGGCTGCTTAAGTACTTGTTGAACATTAGCAGCCACAATAGTTGCTCAGCAATATTGCACCATAGCTAGCGAAGCCTGTGGCCAACATAAGCAGCTTGCTGAAAATCCAGCTGCGAACGTAGGGTCTTCCCCTGGGCCGGTTTGTTCATTGAAGGAAACATATTTTCCTCACCATTTCGTGTCTAAAACCTCATGACCATGTTATGTTATGCGTGGTTCTTAACGTAGTACATAGAGTCATAGAGGGCGGTAGAACCCCGTAGCATAGAGAAGAGAAATGATACACAAGTGCCGTGTCGCCCTCTATGTACCACGCTAAGAATTCCACATAATATGGTCACAGGCTCTGGGCCTCTGGCCATGTTGTCCGGTCTGGCTAGACCCGTCCCAAAGGAACTCTGGTTAAACGTACCAGGTTCAGATTCTATCTCGAGGCTCAATGGAAGACAGGGGTGGGTGTAGGGTTGGAGGGGTTCTTGCACTTGTGAGAGTTAAAATAGACGTTACATGACAAGCAGCAAACAGGCCTCTGGTTTCTAGCTAGCAGATGAAAAGGGAGACAGAGCTGCCGGTTTTGTCTCTGCAGCATATACTGGCGCCGTACTTACGCTGTCCCTGCTCGCTCCTGTTTACTCTGTGTCTTGCTTTCTTCTTCCATGCAATATGCAGTGCGATGTCGTGCACAACTCCCCATGAGATTGCATGTGGAAGCTGCTCTTTGGCTGTTATCGTAGTACTCATAAAGTTTTCTTTAGAATGATTGCCATTCGTTAGGCTAATTTTATTGTAAGAAACGAGCCAAATTGAAAAGAAAAAAGAAGCAAATTCACATCAACTGGTATCTGGGGGCGAGCATGGAACATCGAAAGAGAATTTTCTGAAGTCATTTTTAACCCATGAATTTTTAATCTGTATAAGCTACAACATTGTGTGTGTGTGTGTTTTATGGGGATACAAAAATTAAAACTTAGAATTAAAATTTGAGTTTTTTTCATATTGCCCGGCTGAAGAAGAAAATATTCTATATTTCTTAAATTTCCCAAAAAAATACCATCAAACCTGAACTTAACACGATATATAGACTTTTTTTAACATAAATATCCCTAGTCAGGGTTTAGGGTTTTATATCCTGTAAAACCCTCAGACAATTGCATTCATAGGAAAATGACTTCACATACCGGCGATTCACTAGTGAGAAGCCTTTGTTCCAATTTCTTACCCATCCGACTGGCGATTTTCAAAAACTCCAATTGGTTTTTCAAATAGTAGTGTTTTTTTGTTTCCAAAAGGAGATTTCGAAAAAACTCTGGCGTGAGTTCCTATTTTCTTGTTTTTGAAAGGTGATTTTGAAAATTTCCGCCCCAAAGCAAGTTTCGGCCATGAAGCGAGGTTTCATTAGACAGTATACTGACGGGATCCTGGTAAAGTAGTAAACTTTGGAGATAATCATAGACAGATCGAGGGGTTAATCCAGCTTTGATCAATTTTGTGGTAAGGCCTTTCTCAAACTCTAGATTGTATTTTTGTATGCATGATTTTTGGTATTTCGTGTTATATAACACACGAAGTAGGTCTTCACAGTAGCTTATCGTGTTCTTATGTATACGACAAGTACAATATCATGTGTTTGATAATACAATAATCGATATAGTTGTCATCCTATTGTGTATGCGCATACATAACTTGTCATTAATAACATGATAGGCGAAACATGACATTCAAGTGTTGTGCTATTGTGTCTAAGAAGGCATCATATTGTGTATCTGATAACATGAAAAATCAACTTAGCGTATATAAGCAAGTTAGTTACATAATGCGAATCAACGCGATTATTAATTATGGTCACGACCCATTGTTGATACACACACACACACACACACATATATATTGGAGACTGGTTTCTACCTAGTATATGATTGCAAGTAAAATCATTATTTTCAGGCCGCTCCTCAACGTTCTAATTGGTGAGTATTGGGACGATTCACAAGAGGTGTTCAATAGTAGGGGCAAAATACTACCCCTTATGGTGGATGAAGTGGCACTGATCATGGGTTTGAGTGCGAAAGGGAACCTGTTTAAATTGGAAAGTGGCAGGGGGAAGGCTACCCAAGGAAATGAGCAGTTCTTCAAGAAGTTCTTCCCAGGAAAGCGGCTGGAGAGGAATCTAATTGAAGACATGTTGAAAGAAGTGGCTGACAAGAGACGAATTGTCTCTGACGAGGACATACCACAGTTGGCTATCGTGCACATGGGGGTCCTAGTGTTATTCACACAGAGCAACAAATTTGTATCCCCATCTCAGTGTTATTTCATAGATGACCCAATAGTTGGTGGGAGGTATAATTGGGTTGGGACCGTTCATATATGTTAATTCGAGGTATATTATCAGCCCACCGAAACATCAAGAGCAGACAAGATGAGCGCTCCGCCACCGCTAGAATTCTCGTTGGGGCTTCATTTGTACTCCTGGTAAATCTTGTCTTATCAATAACATGATATCTTTAATTAGTATAGTACTAATGTTACGCCCGTGGATTTTCCTTATATTTACTTTAAAATTTTACTAAAATTTTATTTCGAAATACAAATGTAAATCAAATAAAACAACAAAATTCAAAACGTGTGAAAACAATTTTTTTATAAATTAAATCATCATAAAACAAATCAACATTTTCAGGCGTGACTTGATACGAAAATTTAAAAGTAAAACCTGCCATGGCCATGGTTAAGGTCGGCCGGGCGGAAGGGGGCGGCCGGCGGCAGCACTCTTCCGGCCTCACAAAGTGAAGGGGGCCTTCCCCCATCACTGTTCATCCCATGGGTTGGGCGCGTTGAGGTGTATATATATATATATATATATATATATATATATATATATATATATATATATATATATATATATGATAACCTCCAACTTTTAATTTTTCATTATAAAAACCTCCAACTTTCACCGTTCTTTCCACTTAAGGTCTCTTTTATCCTAAAGTGTGTGAATGTGATGTGTGCACGTGTTTTTACTAGACGAAACACGTACTTGAGTATTCCTTTCACTCCATCTTCATAATCCAATCTTCAGACTTACACTGACTCAAAATTACGCATTCATGACATAGTTTTGATCACTGAAATAAGCAAATACTTAACATAAGGATGCTTATTGTTTACAATGATATACATCTATAGGCGATTATACCAAACAGATAGGTGAAGGTGGTCTTCTCCTGATCCCGCAAAAACATGAGTACTTGGTTGTACCTTGAGTAGCCAACTAGAAAAAAATAGAAGTCTTGATTTGCTAGTTTCTCTAAGATCTAGTCAATGAAGGGCAAGGGAAAATGGCCCTTTTGGGTACTTGGCTATCAGAGATGGGGTATATGATACCCACATCTAAAAGTTTGACAAACTCCTTCATGACAACCTCCCGCATGTTTGGGTTCAATCGCCACTGTCTTTCTCTTGAGGGTTTGGTCTTGTCCTCTAGATGGATCCTATGTATGCAAATAGACAGGTCAATTCCCCTAAGGTCAGTTACAGTCCATCCTATGGCTCTCCTATATGTGAGAAGGACGTTAAGCAATTTACTCTCTTGGACAATAGTCAAGCTAGAGGAAATTATCATGGGGAGAGTATCATTTGGTCCTAAGAAACCATACTTGAGGGATTTGGGTACGTTCTTCAACTCAACTGTAGGTGTAGACTCGATGGAGGGCTTAAGGGATGAGGTGGCCAAGATAGGCAAGGCCTCCGCCTTGAGCCTCCAAGAGGAGGACTCGGGAAAAATGGCAGCTGCTAGTTGGCTGTGGGCCTCCTTTGGTCTATAATGAACTCCTTAAGCCCAGGGTATAGTAAATTTGTTTCAAGCGCATCTCTCATAAGGGTATGGGGGAGGGCTTCATCGACTAAGTCGTCTAAGCAGTCAACCACAAAACATTCGGAGTCACACTCAGTAGGTTGTTGGTTAGATGTATTAAATACATTGAGCCACACCTTCATGTTCTCAAATGACATCTCCATCACCCTCGCCTGACAATTGATAAATACATTAGCTGTGGAAAGGAAGGGAATACCTAGAATTAAAGGGATGTGATGTGTGGAGTTGAAGAAAGGTTCCATATCTAAGACAAGATAGTCAATAGGAAAGAAAAACTGGTCAACATCAACTAAAACATCTTCAATAACTCCCTGGGGTTTATGCATGGAATGGTTAGCAAACTGAAGTGTAACCGATGTGGGTTGTAAGTCTCCTAAACCTAATTGCTCATACATCGAGTAAGGAAGTAGGTTGAAATTTGCACCAAGGTCAAGGAGGGCTTTTCGAATGGAGTGATCTCCTATAACACAAGAAATGGTGGGCACTTCAGGGTCCTTAAACTTAGGTGGGGTGTAAAATTTCAAAAGACAGATGGCTTGCTCAGTGAGGAAGACCTTCTAAGACACATGACTCTTTGATTTTCGCTTTTGAGTGCATAGGTCTTTGAGGAATTTAGTATAGGTGAGAACTTGCTTAATGATATCTAGGAATGAGAGATTAATTTTAACTTGTTTAAAAGTCTAAAAAATCTCATCCATCCAAGCCATGCTCTTGCTAAAGGGTGTGTCAATGTCAAGACACTAAGGAAAATGTGTCCTAAGGAAATAAGTGTAACGCACCGCCCATTTTTAGGAAAATATAATATTAATAATCCTGTCCGACATGCGTAATTAGTACACACAAATTAGACTTGATGGGCGTTAACGTAAAACGATCGTATGCTCATTGTGGAATATGTCGGAGTAATTGCACAGCCAAGAATATTAAAAACATATTAACAAAAAGTTTATAACATAAGATTAATACACATACCAAAGTTTACTCTACATAGAGCCAGTAGTTATACAAAAACATAATTATCCTGGCACATCGTGCCTCTACACATCAGTCATATATATAATTACATTGTTTTTATAATATAGCAAACACACAGCTATTTGAAAATCTTTTCTTCTTTCACTTCTTCCATTGTTGCATTACTTGCAAAGTCTGGGGGTGTGTGAGTATATTTATACTCAGTAGGTTTGTTTAAAATCTAAAAGAAATGCTAAGCAAAATATCTTTAAAATCAAATCAAACAAATTCACAAATCCGATCAAATCCACAAGCCACGATAGCCAACGGCCTACCCCTGCACTCATGGGACAATGGAGGCCACTAAGGGAAGGAGTTTCCTCATGATGCTCCACCCTGTGCACGCCACTAGCCGATTATTTTTCTCGGCGGGCATCAAAATAGTGTACGAAACCACAACACTATGTGGTACGTAGGAAATCAATTCACATTGATATATGTAGCAAAATTATCACATAATTCAAGTAAAAATCCATTCATCAGTTAAAACAAGCGTCATATCCAAGAAAAATCGACTCCGATCAGCAAAGCAGTTATTTATAGTTTAAAACACCCTACCTTAATCTTGAGTATAAAATTCACCAATGTAAAGGCTCCAGAAGATGAAAATAAGCCCACCACAGTGTTTAGCACTTTCTCTTTAGTAGAGAACGCTTTTTGAACGGGCAAAATTGGGCTTGAAACGACTCAGAAACAGTAAAAAGAAGAAAGGGGAGGATTACGAAAGGGGCACATTTTTTCTAGATTTTAGAGAGGTCGCCTTGAGAAAATAATCTTTCTGGTATGTAGAGCACCCTCGATTTAGTAGGAAACAAATCTTGGATCAGGTAATTCAGACTTAAAATGGGTCAAAAGTAGTAAAAATAGTGAAAGGGGTAAGAACTCGGTTTGGGAGAAAAAATTCCAGAGATGGGTATTGATAGGCAGAGGGAAGGGTGGTGCACCGCCGAAAATGGCGGTGCTGCCGCCATCACTGTGGGCGCCGCTGAAATCAGCAGTGCGCATGTGATGAATGCGCGCTTGTCACATGCAATCGGCGCGCACCGGACAGCTAAGCCGCGCGCTACGCTGAGTCAAGTCGAAAATATTATATATATTTTTATTTACCTTAAACTTCAAATAAACGTAACTTCCTATCCCGAACTCAGTTTTGCGCATTCTTGGTGTTGTTGGACTGGTATTGATGGGCCCTACAAAACAAATCACTTATGAATACTTTTACCCATATTTTAGAAGTGGGTCCCATTCATAAGTCACGCTTCTTGAGGTCGTAACTTTCACTCCCGACCTCCGTTTTACACGGTTTTCATCTCGTTACGCTCGTTTCTACGAGCTCTACCATAATATTATCTCATGAAAATCTCTAAAAATATTAAAAACTCTGAAATTATCCTTATTAAAGACGTGAAATTTTACCGAGAATTTTAAAGTAGTGACAATCTACCCCCCTTAGGAAACTTCATCCTTGAAATTGAACTTTTTAATCCTCGAAAAGTTCTAGGTATTTCTTTAGAATTTTACTTTCTAGTTCCCACGTCACTTCCTCAGATGAGTGGTGTTGCCACAATACCTTAACCAATGGGATCCTTTTTGTCCAAAGAATTTGTTCCTTACGATCCAAATTTTTGATCGGCTTCTCTTCAAAAGATAGATCAGGTTCCAGGGCGACAGTTGATTAGTCGAGGACATGAGAAGGGTCTTGTACATATTTCTAGAGCATAGATACATGAAATACATTGTGAATGTTGTCAAGATGAGGGGGCAAAGCCAATCTATAAGCCATCGTCCCTATTTTATCCAAGATCTCGAACGGTCCTATGAAGCGAGGACTTAATTTGCCTTTGACTCCAAACCTCATCACTCCTCGAGTTGGTGAAACTTTTAAAAGTACTTGATCGCCCACACAAAAGTTAAGATCCTTCCTTCTTTGATTGGCATAGTTCTTCTGACGACTTTGGGCTGTTATTAACCAATTTCTGATGAGTTTTACTTTATCGACACACTGTTGTACAAATTCTGATTTCACCAGCTTACGTTCTCCTACTTCACTCCAACTAGTTGGAGATCTACACGGTCGGCCATAGAGAGCTTCATAGGGTGCCATACCTATACTGGCATGATAACTGTTATTATATGCGAATTCAATTAGTGGCAGATACTCATCCTAGTTACCCCTTCAATCCATAGCACAAGCTCGTAACATATCTTCCAAAGTTTGAATGGCCCTTTCAAACTGACCATCTGTTTGTGGGTGGAATATTGTACTAAATCTTAGATTAGTACCTAACTCTTCCTAAAGTCCTTTCCAAAATCGAGAAGTAAATTGACTATCCCGATCGGAGATTATTGACAATGGTACTCCATGTCGGGTCACAATTTTCTTTACATACATCCTTGCCAAAGCATTTAAGGTTTGGGTCTTCTTTAGAGGTAGGAAATGTGCACTTTTAGTGAGTCGATCTACTACAACCCATATGGTTTCATGACCTTGTGATGTTTTGGGCAAACCTGAAACAAAGTCCATCGAAATGTGCTCCCATTTCCACTCAGGAATTTCAATTGGCTGTAATGTACCTGAGGGTTTCTGATGTTTAGCTTTGACCTGCTGGCATATTAGACACTTAGAGACATATTCTCCTACGTCTTTTTTCATTCGATTCCACCAAAAGTTTCTTTTTAGATCTTGATAAATCTTAGTTCCTCCTGGGTGAATGGTGTACTGAGATCTATGTGCTCCATTTAATAGATCTTTTCTTAATTCAAACACTGTTGGGGCCACTAACCTTTCTCGAAATCTTATTCTTCCAACAGAGCCTTGATTGAAGTAAGGCCATCCTAGTGAAGCTTGTACTTCTTCATCCTCTTTTTGAGCTTCCAAAATACGCTCAACTAAATCTGATTTTACCTCTAGGTTGGCCACAAAAGAACTCTTGTTTCCCGATTGCAACCCAGGTTGAGATCTTATCACCTCCTCCATCAATTTCCATTTTTGTGCCATTATTTGAGCAATTCTTCCCTCGGCCTTGCGAATTAAAGCATCAGCGCCCACATTTGCTTTCCCTGGGTGGTACTGAATAGAAAAATCATAGTCCTTAATATGCTCGATCCATCGTCTTTGTCTCATGTTAAGCTCGCTTTGAAAGAATATATACTTTAGGCTTTGATGGTCTGTAAAAACTTCAAAATTTTCTCCATACAAATAATGTCTCCAAATTTTTAGTGCAAACACTACTGTTGCCATTTCCAAATCATGAGTGGGGTAATTCTCTTCGTGCTTCTTTAGTTGTCTTGAAGCGTATGCTATTACCCTTCCATTTTGCATTAACACACATCCAAGACCAATTCTAGAAGCGTCACTATATATGACAAGTCCTCTGTTGCCTGATGGTAAAGCTAAAACTGGTGCAGTAGTGAGTTTTCTTTTTAATTCTTGAAGTCCAATCTCACATTCTTCATTCCATATAAACTTTACCCCTTTTATGGTTAACTTTGTTAAGGGCAAAGTTATACTTGAAAATCCTTGGATGAATCTTCGATAGTAGACAGCAAGACCTAGAAAACTTCTAATTTCTGTAACTATCTTAGGTCTTGCCCACTTTATTATTGCTTCAATCTTATTTGGGTCTACTGACTCTCCATCCTTTGAAATAAAGTGACCCAGAAAAGCAATCTGTTCTATCCAGAAATCGCACTTACTCAGCTTAGCATATAGTTGATGATTTCTTAAGGTTTGTAGAATGATTCGTAAGTGCTCTCGGTGCTCTTCTAGACTAGTAGAATAGACTAAAATATCATCAACAAAAACGATTACAAATTTATCCAAATATGTTTGAAAAATCTGATTCATGAGGTCCATGAAAGCTGCGAGAGCATTCGTCAATCCAAATGGCATCACTAAGAATTCATAGTGGCCATAACGAGTACATAAAGCTGTCTTTGAAATATCCTCATCCCGTATTCTCAACTAATGATACCCCGATCTCAAATCTATTTTTGAGAATACTTTTGCTTCTTGCAGCTGATCAAAAAGATCATCAATCCGGGGTAACAGATATTTATTCTTTATGGTTACAACATTAAGCATTCTGTAGTCTATACATAATCTCATAGAGTCATCCTTCTTTCGCACAAACAAAACTGGAGCTTCCCAAGGTGAGACACTAGGTCAGATAAATCCTTTATCTAGTAACTCCTATAATTGACTTTTTAATTCCTTTAGTTCTGCAGGAGCCATATGGTAGGGTGCCTTAGAGATAGGGCCTGCTCTAGGTAATAAGTCAATGTTAAAGTCTATCTCTCTTCTCGGTGGTACTCCAGGGAGATCATCAGGGAATACATCAGGAAAATCCCTTATCACATCAATATCTTCTAACTTAGAGGGTAAGGGCTCTTCAGATATCACACTAGCAAGATACACCTGGCATCCTTTAGATATTAATCATTAAGCCTTAATAGTAGAGATAACAGATGCCACAGTATGTTCTTGCTTTCCATAGAAGGTAATGCTTCTCTCTCCTTGCTTATGAAATATAACTCTTTTTCTCTTACAGTCTACTAAGGCCTCATTTTCATATAGCCAATCCATTCCCAATATGACATCAAAATCTGTCATACTTAAAAGTATAAGATTGACTCCCCATTTTTTGTTTTCCAAGGACACAAACACATTCTGCAAAAACTCTTGTGCTAGAATATTTTTTCCCATAGGAGTTGATACTTCTAATGTATATCCTAGTTCCAAAATTTGACAACTAGTACTTAAAGCAAAATCATAGGATATAAAAGAATGTGTTGATCCTGGATCTATCAAAACATTAGCAATCTTGTCCAAGATCAAAAGTGTACTTTATATAACTCCATTTGACTCTGAGCTTCTTCTGCCGTGATGGCGTAAACTCACCCTTGAGCCTTATGCTTCTGCTCTATCTTGATCTCTTCTTGGCTCTTCTTCTTTGGGCAGTCTTTAATCTTGTGTGCCAATTCGCCACAAGAGAAGCATCGTCCTTCAGCTTCATGACTCTTCATTTTTGGGCAATTATTTATCTGATGCCCTAGTTCGCCACAAGCAAAGTAACGTCCCTCAATATAGAAACAAACTCCAGGTGGGTGGATCCGGTAACATTTAGAACACTTTTCCAATTTCTTCTCCCTCTGAATTTGAGTTTGAGTTCTAGAAGGTTTTTGAAATTTAGAATTACTATTCTGGGTAGGAGACATGGATTTCCTTTTTCTTTCATCAGTCTTGGGGTTGCTATTTTGCCCACAATCCTTACGTTCTACCAGGAACTCTTGATATTCTTATTCCATTAAGGAAGCCAATTCCATTTCCATTGCAAACGTAGTAGGTTGAAAACCTACTATTTTTCCACGGAGTCCAGTATTTAATCCCCTAACAAACTTTCGAGCTTTCTTTAACTCCGTAACACAGAAGTTAGGGGCAAAACACTGTAACTGTACAAACTTATTTTCATACTGAGTGACTGTCATATTCCCTTTCTGAAGGTCCAAGAATTCTTTTTTTTTTCTTATCCTGAATATGAGGAGGGAAATACTTATCATATAGTACTCCTTTAAACTCTTCCCACTTAATATTTTCTTTGTCAGGAAAGAAGTTCCTTTCTTCCATAGGCCACCAGAAGGCTGCTTCACCCGATAAAGAGAAAGTGGCCACATCCACTTTCCTATCCTCTAGAACTTTCATAGCTTTAAATATTCTTTCGACCTCAAATATTCATTTCTTGGCTGCCTCCGGACCATCCTCTCTAGTGAGAGTTGGAGCAATTTTCTTGAACCGTTCCAGTAAATTATCCTTCTCATTCCGACCATTCTCAGCTGATTCCATAGTGTTTCTCCCATGGTTAGGACTGGGTTGAACTCCCTGAGTTTGCATATGCTAAGTCATCCTTTGTATCAGTATATCAAAGAAATTTTCCATATGGTTGTCTGATGTTGTTGCACCATGAGTCGCAGTTTCAGCTTGGGGGGAATCATTAGACAGATGGACCTCGGAAGTCATTTTCGGTTGCTAGTAGACTATAATAACCTTGGTTTCACAAGAAGTTGGTTTAAACAGACGAAGATTACTTATAAACATTTTAAAGCATAAGTACATATTAACATGTATATATACATATATATAAAAAGTATTTAAAACACCTAACTTCGTAATAACAAATTACATAATTTAAAGTAAGAGCAAAAACCAACTAAAAACATAAAACAACCTTTTGAATCCAAAAACACATATTTTTCACAAAATATAGTATCACAATAATTAAAATATTAATTATTTATATGACTGATTTAAAACTACTGCTCTTAGACAGTAAAACCTTGAGCTCCGATACCAAATATAACGCCTGCCCATTTTTAGGATAATATAATATTAATAATCCTGTCCGACATGAGTAATTAGTACACACGAACCGGACTTGACAGGCGTTAATGTAAAACGATCATATGCTCATTGTAGAATATGTCGGAGTAATTGCACAACCAAGAATATTAAAAACATATTAACAAAAAGTTTATAACATAAGCTTAATACACATACCAAAGTTTATTGTACATAGAGCCAGTAGTTATACAAAAACATAATTATCTTGGCACATCATGCCTTTACACATCGGTCATATATATAATTACATTGTTTTTCTAACGTAGCAAACACACAACTATTTGAAAATCATTTTTTCTTTCACTTCTTCCAATGTTGCATCACCTGCAAAGTCTGGGGGTGTGTGAGTATATTTATACTCAGTAGGTTTGTTTAAAATCTAAAAGAAATGCAAAGAAAAACATCTTTAAAATCAAATCAAACAAATTCACAAATCCGATCAAATCCACAAGCCGCAATACCCAACAGCCTACCTCCGCGCTCATGGGACAATGGAGGCCACTAAGGGAAGGAGTTTCCCCATGATGCTCCATCTTGTGTGCGTCACTAGCCGATTATTTTTCTCGACGGGCATCAAAACAGTGTATGAAACCACAACACTATGTGGTACATCCGAAATCAATTCACATCGATATATGTAGCAAAATTATCACATAATTCAAGTGAAAATTCATTCATCGTTTAAAACAAGCGTCATATCTAAGAAAAACTGACTCCAATTATCAAAGGAGTTATTTATAGTTTAAAACACCCTACCTTAACCTTGAGTATATAATTCACCAATATAAAGGCTCCAGAAGATGAAAATAACCCCACCACAGCGTTTAGCACATTCGCTTTAGTAGAGAACACCTTTTGAATGGGCAGAATTGGGCTTAAAACGACTCAGAAACAGTAAAAAGAAGAAAGGGGAGGATTAGGAAAGGTGCACATTTTTTCTTGATTTTAGAGAGGTCACATCAAGAAAATAATCCTTCTGGTGCGTAGAGCACCCTCGATTTAGTAGCAAATGAGTCTTGAATAAGGTAATTCGGACTTAAAACAGGCAAGAAGCAGTGAAAGGGGTAAGAACTGGGTTTAGGTGAAAAAAGGCCGGAGATGGGTATTTATAGGCGGAGGGAAGGGTGGTGCACTACCGGCAATGGCAGCGCCGCCGCCATCACTGTGGGCACCACCGAAATTGGTAGTGCGCGTGTAACGAATGCGCATTTATCACAAAATGCGCGATGAATGCACACTCATCACGCATGTTCGTCGCACGTAACACGCACGTTTGGTGCGCGCCGCACGCTGTGCCGCGCCGAGTCGAAAATATTATATATTTTTTATTTACCTTAAACATCAAATAAATATAACTTCCTATCCCGAACTCCGTTTTGCGCATTCTTGGTGTTGTTGGACTCATATTGACGGGCCCTATGAAACCAAGTCACTTATGAATATGTTTACCCATATTTTACAAGTGGGTCCCGTTGATAAGTCATGCTTCTCGAGGTCGTAACTTTCACTCCCGACCTCTGTTTTACATGGTTTTCATCTCGTTACGCTCGTTTCTACGAGCTCTACCATAATATTATCTCATGAAAATCTCTAAAAATATTAAAAACTCCAAAATTATCCTTATTAAAGACATGAAATTTTATCGATAATTTTAGAGTCGTTACAATAAGATCCCTCGGAAGTGGTCTTAGACTATGACTTTGATGGAGGGGAAGGAGAGACAAACTCCTTCTCCTTTGGCTTACTCTCTTTCTTTATTTTGAGGCTCATTAGGGGCTAACTTCTCTAACCCATCACTCTTTGTGGTACCTAAGGGATCACCTCCAACTAGATTGTCGATGTGCCTCCCACTCCTAAGGTTAGTTATGGACTAAACTTGTTCATTAGGGAAAGGGGCTCCCTCTACTCCGAACTGACCTTTAGGTTTTTGAAAGGGCTTCCTTGGCAACGTACCATTCTCTCTCTTATTGATATCATTGGCTAGTTATTCAATTTGGGCTCTAGCTTTGCGATGGATTGTGTATGAGAGTGTCTGAGTTGGGATTGAGATTGAAGGCCTGTCAAGGCAATCAAGTCCTTGTCTTCAAAACTCGGACCCCTACTAAGTTGAGCAAATGAGGGGTGTACTTAAGGTTGGTGGAAAGGGGCTGGTGGAGCTCGGAAGGTTTGCCTAGGTGGTTGGTTTCCCATAGCACTTTGGTTCGATGCCCCCCAAGATAAATTAGGGTGATTCTTCCAAGAAGGGTTGTATGTATTGGAGAGAGGATTATTCTTGGCCCTAGGGAATGCATGTGTGGGACTAAGGCATGTGATGCATATGTCATGAGTGAGGGGAGTGGGTTGATGGGTTGAAATCATAAGAATGTTTGATTTCCTACTCAAAGTTTCAACTTTGGAGGAAAGGTCCAAAGGGTTCTTGACTTCATACAAGCCACCCCTTGAGGGGGCATTACTCGAGGAGGTTAGCTCACTCTCATTCCTATTAAAAGTAACACATTGGAGGGAATTCTCACTCAAGTCCTCAAAGAGTTTCCAAGCATCATTTTCTTTTTTCAACAAAAAGGTACCCCCACAACTCGCATTGACAAGGTGGCTGTTTTGTTCGGCAAGAACCTCATAGAAGCATTGCACTAATTTCCACTTAGGGATTACATGATGGGAAAACCTCCTAAGAAGGTCCTTAAGTCTGTCCCAACTCTCATGGAAGTGTTCAATGGGAAGCTGGTCAAAAGTAGTTATGACATTGTGTATTTTGTTGGTCTTGCCTATGGGGAAATACTTTTTGAGAAACTCTTGTTGCATCTACGCCTAAGTTGTGATTGTGTATAGTTCTCATGAGTGGAGTCATTCTTGTGCCTTGTCTTTCAATATGAAAGGGAAAAGCTGAAGTTTGACGGCCTCATTGGTCAAGTTAGAGAGCTTAAAGATCGTGCATAATTTTAAGAAGTCATCTAGGTGCCTATAAGGGTTTTCATTGTTAATCCCATAAAAATATGGCCACATCTAAATGACATTGGGCTTAATTTTATAGTTCTGAGCTGCACTCACCGACAACCTAATGCACAAAGAAGATGTATACTCATTGGGAAATTACTTAGGAAATTGGATCCACTAATAGTGTCATAACAATTCCTTCTTCTCTAATCTAAATCAAGTGTGAATTTGAACAAGTATTCTCGGCTACAAGCTAGAATTACTTTAGAGAAAACCATTGATCAACTTCATGACCTAAAATATCTTCAACATAGAACAAATAATTTACATTAATCTAAAATATAGGCATGGCTTGTTTAATCTTAGCATAAACCATATAATTCATTAATCACGTGAACATCAAAACCTATTGCATGACCACATCATCTAAATAAGAGAAATTAGAATTGATGTAAATATCAAAACCACATAATTATATCATCTACAAGATAATAAATCAACATAGAATTAAATAAACATGAGAAACTCTTCCATTAAAAAGGAATTCTTGTCATATTATTGTCGATCTAAATTAAAAGAAAAAGAAACCCAAACTCATCTATAGTTTCATCAACTCCTAAGTAAAAGAATTCGTAGCCTTGCATGGTAGAAGAAGGCTCTTGAATCTCTCCATTGAAGTCCTTGAATACTCATCCATCTTCTTCTCCCTTATGCTCTTCAGACAATGGACTGGAATTCATTAATTTCAAGCCCCATATACCTTTCTATGGGCCTAATAGTTGTGGGAAAAGTCTTAGTTGAAAAAGAACTAAAAACTAACTTAAAATAGGAATTTGCCTTTTAAGCTGACCGATCACCCTGCCAGGATTGGGAATACTATATGTAAAATTGAATTTCTTTCATAGCTGATCGATTGTTTGGGGGGGGGGGGGGACAAAATTTTCAATGCTAGCCAATTCAATTCAAAACTTTATACAAACATTTCTTAAGCTAATTAACCCTACTTCCTAATTATCTAATCCATATTAACTCTTAAACAAGACTAGAAAATAAAATAAATAAGGGTAAAATAGCGTATGAATTATACTTTTCATGGACCCACAACCTGTACCCGTTGACACCCTCATTTGTGGGCCTGAGTCGCATGCACACACTCATGCATGCATACCTTTGTGGCCCCTAAACAAGGGTACAACCTAGTACCTACAAAAACTTGCTAGTGGTTGACTCCCCATAGGCATGGCCATGAGGGATGTGCACAACCTCCATGGATTCATGGACTTGAGCCTATACTCATTGATTGAGATCATTCCACTAGAAAGCATGCATAGATGAGTTTGTTGGGCCTAGACTTCTAACCCAACTAGGGAAGAGGATCCCTAAGTATAGGAGAGGCTTGAAGCCCCTCTCTCCCCACTCTTGCATGCCTCCCCTCTTCCATGTGAAGAGGGGCCAGCCGCCATCTCTACCCCTCTTGCTCCTCTCTCCCTTGCTACCTTTTAGTGCCTACAGCTCCCCTTGCTTTGGGTTGAGCCGCCGCCTTGCTCTTCCTCCTTGCCTTGGTGTTGAAGTTCAAGAGAGGATCTCTCTCTTATATGAGAGAGAGATCTACATTTCCATGTGTATCCGTACTTGCATGCACCTGATTCACATAAGGAATGCCTAACAGATATTTATAATCTGAAATCAAGTTGGTCTAAATATCCAGAAACAACGTGTTAGTTTGCATCCGACTCAAAAAAAAAAAACAATTTGGAAAGTGTGAAAATGTGTGAGTCGAGTAGAATCAATTCTTGTCAGGTTATTTAAGTATGTCTGCATAGTAACTATGAGTTAAGTATGATATGAAATTTAAGAGTTCCTTTTTCAGAATTGAGGAAGTGAATATATAAATTAGATAATGTTAAAAATCTGACCATTTGCGTATTGTTTTATACAAGTTTCTGATTATAACTCAGGTCAAGATGTGCCTTTGACTATGAAAACTAAGAACTTTCTAAAGCTTATGGAGATTTATGCTCCATAGTTCCATGAAAATCTCTTGCTACTAGTTTATTCGGCTACTCTTGGAACTTATTCAAGTTCTTAAATCTGATATTTCCATATGTTATATATGACAATTATTTTTTGGGTTTTTCTTCCTTGTGCCAAAACAAAACTTGTAATCCTTCTTGTGCAGTTTTTTGGGTTTTTCTTCCTTGTACGAGCTACTCTTGGAGCTCGTGATTTAAATGTGTTGTCTTTTATGTGAAAGTGGAAACTGGAAAATAAGACCAATTAACTATATGTAGGCCTGGCTCTTTACCTTTCTTGTGTATTTATTTTGGGTAGACGTTTACAATTTACATTGGTGGTATGTTTTGTGGATACTTTGAGGCTCAGGTCTGCATGTCTAAAATTTATGAAGGCTGTTATGATATCTGATATAGTTGGTAATTACAACAGAGGAGTCTTTGATGAAGTTGGCTCACCCAAAAATGGGGTTGATATTCTCCTAACAGCATTTGGTAGATTAGTAGTTTGTTTTGCCCATGTTTTTAATGTCATTACTGTACGCCATTTCTAGATTTAAGACATATTTATAATCTCCTAAAGTAGGTTGATGATTAATGACAATAATTTCTTTTGATGAAAATAATTGATTTTCTATCTTTTGCTTTTCACTAGGAAAATGCCTAGAAAAAGTTATTAGTTGCTTCAATTGGACTGCTTTTGATTTGCATTACGACTCATATTTTGCATGCAGAGCCAACTTGGAGGAAAATTGCTGATTTTCTAGAGCACATTCCCTTTTATTGGTGTTGACCGCCTTAAGCTACGTGGAGATGATCTTCGTGTTTATGGAACTGATAAAGAGCATGCATTAAGAATTCTAGAAGTTCCATTTTATAAGCAAATGGCTGAAGATCTTCTATTAGATTGGGATTAATATATATGCTTTCAATGAGAACTATGCAGACATAGCTTGATTACGTGAAGTATCAATATTGTAACAGTTACAAGATGTCAAAATTATCACAATAATTAGGTTTTTCTCCATGTAATTAACAATAATTTTTATTTTTTTGTTACAAGTTTTTATTAGCGACATAAGCTAAAAGCATAACTAATAATGTTCATAATTTTTAGCTACTAATGACTCTTATCTCAAAGCATCACTAATAAGCTATATTTTTATTTTTTTATATAAGTTTTTTACTAGCGACATTTGATAAAAGCGTTGCTAATAATATTTATTAGCGATTTTTTAGCATAAATGTCACTAATGTCAGTGCTATTAGAGATACTAATATAAAAGCGTCACTTATAATATTCATTAGCAAAGTTTTTTGCAAAACACCACTAATTCTATGCTAATCTAAAAATGTCACCAATCAGCTATATTTTTTTATTATTTTTGTAATGATATTTTTATTAACAATGTTTTTTAGAGCACTGTAATTAATGTTAAGTAGTGATGTTTGATGAAGAATGTCACTAATACTTATATACTAGCGACACAAATTAAAGTGTCAATAAAACAAACTTTTTGCGATGTTTTTTTATTTGCATCCTTGTTTACTAGTTGTGACAACTTTATTAGCGACACTTTTTGCGACATTTGAAATATTGTAAAAGAGTATTAGTGATGCCTTTAAATTATGTGTCGTTAATAATTATGTTATCAGCAACGGTGTGAACAATCATCACTAAAAGATATATGTATTAAATTTATTTTTAAAAAATTCATAACTATTAGTAACACTTTTTGTTAAGCTTCGCTAATAGTTTTAACAATAGCGATGCTTAGAAAACAGCGTCGCTAATAATTAGAATACTAGCGATGCTTTAGAAAAAGCGCCGCTAATAGTTATGAATTTAAAATAAAAAATTAAAAATTTAGAACTAATTGTGACACTTGTAAACAAGCGTCGCAAATATCATTGATAATAGTGTAGCTTGTTTACAAGTGTCACTAATATCTTTATTAATTAATTTTATTCAATAAATAATTATATAATAAATATTTAAAAAATTTAAAATAAAGTTTTTAAATATAATATATTTTCTTCAATATTGACTATTTTTATAAATATTAAAGTTTTAATAAAAGGCAGTGTGAATAATAGATTAAACTTTCTCTATTTAAATATAATATATTTTATTCCAATCTTCTCTCTCTACCCTCTCTCCCCTCTATCTCTCTCTTTTATTATAAATTATATTTTAAAATCAATAAGAAAATTAAAATAAATTATATTAGATACGCTTAATAAATTGCATCTCTAGTGACCTAGGTAGTAACAATGCATATGCTTATGTGTCGTAACTATTAAGGGTACTAGCGATGCAATTTCATAAGTGTCACTAATATAATTTATTTTAATTTTTTTAAAATATAATGAAAATCCAAAAAAATATAAATTAATTTCTTCCACCTCTCTCTCTTCTTTCTCTCTCTATCTCCCTCCCCTCTTACTCTTTCTCTCTTCTTCTCTCTCTATCTCTCTCTTCTCTCTCTCTCTCTGTTATCTCTCTCTCTACTCCCACTCTCTCTTTACCCTCTCTCTCATCTCTCTTCCTCTCTTCTCTCTCTACCCACTCTCCATTTCTCTCTCTTTTATTATAAATTATATTTTAATACTACAACAAAAAGGACTATTAATGACAAATTTATGCGTTGCTAATAGTCCCGTAAGCGTCACTAATGACTATTAGCGACACATACAAAGCGTCACCATAAGCGTAGAAAAAATGTCCAATCGCTACTACTATTTAGCGACACTTACACAAAAACGTCACTAATAGTGCAATATTAGCGACGCATATATTTGCGCCACCAATATCAACATTTTTTGCGACACATAAACAAGCGTCACAAATAAGAGGTTATTAGTGACACATACTAACTTACGTCGCTAATAATTATTAGCGACGTTCTTTATGCGTCACTAATATTAAAATCTTTATAAAAAATAGAAGTTTTTATCGACTATTAATTTTGTGAAATTGAAAAATAAAATATAATTATTAGCGACGCTGATATAAGCGTCGCTAATAAAACGAAAAAAATTATAAAAAAATCAAAATTTATTAGCGACATTTTAAAAGCGTTGCTAATATACTAAATAATTAAAAAAACTACCGGCTTCGGCTGATTGTGACCGGAGCGGAGAAGAAGAGGGAGGGGGGAGGCGCCGGCCGATTGCGGCCAGAGCGGAGAAGAAGGGAGAGGCAGTGAAGAAGGGGGAGGGGAGGGAGGAAGAAGAAGAAGGGGGAAGGAGGGCTTCGGCTGGAGGAAGGAGGGGGAAGCGAGCGGTGGTGGAGCGGGGCTAGAGCATGGAGGGGGAGGCAGGCAGCAGTAAGTGCGGCCAGAGCATGGTGGAGGAGGCGGATGGCGGCAGGGCCCAGCTCGAGAAGAGAAAGAAGGGGAGGGAGAGGGCGGCGGTGAAGGTGGGCCGGCTAGAGGGGGCGAAGCCGCAGGGCCGAGGCTGGTAGGCGGAGGGGGCAGCAACGCAGGTGAGAGGATGGGGGGAGAGGGGCCGGGGGGTGGGGTTAAATAACTATGCGGGCAAAATTTTAGCTCGCGCAATTAATATTTCGCCCAATGTGGGCGAAAAAAGTTAGCATATTAGCGACGCATAAACTATGCGTCGCTAATACACTAACTAGAAGCGACATAATATATGCGTCGCTACTATGACAGGTTATTAGCGATATATACACTTATACGTTGCTAATAACTAATATAGTAGCGACACATATAGTATGCGTCGCTAATAATAATTTTTTAAATTTTTTAAAATTTTTAAAAATAATTTTTTAATAATACATTATTCTCTCTCTTCCTCTCTCTCTCTCCCTCCCTCTCTCTTTCCCTCCTCTCTCTTCTCTCTCTAGATCTCTCCTCCCTCCTTCTCTCGCTCTCTCCCTTTCTCCTCCCCCTATCTCCCCTCTTTCTCTCTCTCCCCTCTTTCTCACTCTTCTCCCTCTCTCTCTTTTCTCTCTCCTCTCTCTCCCTTTTCTCTCTTATTTTTTTTTTAAAAATTGTTGTAGCCACACATAACAGTATGTGTCGCCACTACACAATGTAGTAGTGACGCATACTGGTATGCGTTGCTACTATACTCATGTAGTAGCGATGCATACCGTTATGCGTAGCTACTAGATATTTTTTATTTTTAAAATTTTTTAAATATAATTTATAATTAAAATTTTTTCCTCCCCTCTTTCTTTCTCTCTCTCTCCCCTCATCCTCTCTATCTCCCTCCATCTCTCTCTCTTTCCCTCTCTTCTCTCTCCCCCCTCTTTTTCACTCTTCTCTCTCTCTCTCTCTCTCTCTCTCATCTCTCTCCCTTTTCTCTCTTTTATATAATTTAAAAAAAAAATTGTAATAGCGATGCATAACAGTATGCATCGCTACTACACAAGGTAGTAGCGTGCATACTGGTATGCATATCTACTATACTCATGTAGTAGCGACCCATAGCGTTATGCGTTGCTACTAGATTTTTTTTAAAAAAATTTTCACAAATAATTTATAATTAATTTTTTCCTGCCCTCTTTCTCTTTATCTCTCCTCATGCTCTCTCTCTACCCTCTCTCTCCTCTTTCTACCCTCTCTCTCCCCTCTTTCTCTCTCTTCTCTCTCTCCTCATCCTCTCTCTCCCTACCCTCTCTCTCCTCACCCTCTCTCCCCTCTTGCTCTCTCTCTCTTCACCTTCTCTCTCTCCCTTTATTTCTCTCTCTTCTCTCTTTCCTATCTCTATCTCTCTCTTCTCTCTCTCCTCACCCTCTTTCCCCTCTTTCTCTCTCTTCTCTCTCCCCTCACCCCATCTCTCACTCTTCTCTCTCCCCCCTCTCTCTCTCTCTCTTCTCTCTCTCTTCTATCTCTCCTCTCTCTCTCACACTTATCACTCTCTCCTCACCCCCTCTCTTCTCTCTCTCTCCTCATCCTCTCTCTCTCTCTCTCTCTTTCTCTCTCTCTTCTGTTTCTCCTCATCCTCTCTCAACCCACTCTCTCCTCCTCCTCTCTTCCCTCTCTCTCTCTCGCTCCACTCTCTTGCTCTCTCTTTTTTATTATAAATTATATTTTAAAATTAATAAGAAAATTTAAGAAATAAAATATATTATATATAAATAGTGAAAGTTTAATCTATTATTTACACTCCCTTTTATTAAAAATTTAATTTTTATTTATTATATATAAAAATAGCAAATATTAAATAAAATATATTATATTTAAGAAGTTTATTTTAATTATTTTAATAATTTTTATTATATACCTATTTATTAAATAAAATTAATTAATAATATTAATAAACAAGCGTCACTATTATAATTTCTATTTACAATGCATGTTTAAAAGTGTTCTAAATTTTTAATTTTTAATTTTAAATTAATTACTATTAGCGACACTTTTATTAAGCATCGCTAATAGCATAACTATTAGCGACGCTTGCTTACAAGCGTCGTTATCATTAAAACTATTAGAGATGCTTTACGAACACTAATAGTTATGCTTTTTTTTCTTTTTTTTTAAATAAATATCTTTTAGCGACACTTGCATTATGCGTCGCTAATAGTTATCTAATTAGCAACGCTTTGTATTAGACATTGCTAATAATTGTAGTAATAGGGACACTTGATAATAAGCGTCACTATTATTTAACTATTTGTGACGCTTAATTAAAAGCGTCGCTAATATTTAATTTTTTTGCGAGGCTTATTTATGCGTCGCAAATACTAGTTTTTAGTGACGCTTCTGTTTGCGTTGCTAATAAAAGTGTTGCTAATGATACATTTTGTTGTACTGTAAAATCAATAAGAAAATTAAAAAAAATGTATTAGCGACACTTATGAAATTGCATCACATGTAACCTTTGTATTAGCGACGCTTATGAAATTGCGTCACAAGTAACCTATGTTAGCGATGCTTATAAAATTGTGTCGCAAGTAACCTATGTGTTAGCGATGCATATCCATATGTGTGGTTAATACCAAGGGTACTAGCGACTCAATTTTATAAGCATCGCTAATATATTTTATTTTAATAATTTTAAAAATATAATAATATAATAAAAATTCTAAAAAATATAAATTAATTTCTTCCCCCTCTTCATTTTTTCTCTCTCCCTCTCCACTTTTTCTTTCTATATTCTTTTCTCTCTCTCTCTCTCCTATAGATTGACATATCACTATTACAAGTAGTCAAAATCTGAGTTACTTCTATAAATTGCTTCTACTGTCTTAGTTGTCCCTTTTAAATACTCCATCTATCCCATATAAAGTGTGGTATTTAATTTTTAAAATGTTAATATTAGTTATTTTGAAAATCAAATAGGATACTTAATATGGGATAAAGGGAGTATAGTTTTTTAGTTGCCCTTTTGGTTTACCTAAGTAGTCTAAAAATTTCTTATTGTATCAATAAGACATCCATACTCCCTCGTCCCTAAATATGCTTTCCTTTGCTCATCTCAGCTGCCTTTGTCTCTACTGCTCTCTTTCTCTCTCTCTCTCTCTCAGTATCCCAGAGCATATATATGGACAAAGACTTCACTTTCATAACCTCTCTGGTACTGTCTTCCTCCATCTCCTCTTGTTATCTCTTCCTCTTTTGTTCTATCATACCCCAGCAACCTCCAAGGCTCTAACAGCCCGATCAGCACTCACCCCATCCGTTACATCTTTGATGGCACTCACAAGCACCCATCACGATCCCCTTTTCTTCAAAGACATGCATGAAACCATTTAATAGCTTCCCTTCTTTCCCTCCCTTGCAGGAAATATAAAGCATCCATCCAAACAACAACAGAGTAATAGCACCTCTGCACATCCTCCTCCCACCTCCAGTCTTCCAGTTCCAGCCTTTCCACCTCCCTGACGCCATCAATGGCCTCTGCTGGATCTCAGGCAGACCACAAGCCTCCTGCCCCTCCCGAACAGCCGCCGCTGCCTGAGCAGGCCCTCCACTGTCCCAGATGCGACTCCTCCAACACCAAGTTCTGCTACTACAACAACTACAGCCTCACCCAGCCGAGGCACTTCTGCAAGACTTGCCGGAGATACTGGACCAGAGGCGGCGCCCTCCGAAACGTGCCCATCGGTGGTGGATGCCGGAAGAACAAGAAGGCAAAGACCGATTTGAGCCTATCCGGCAGCGGTGGCGAGGACAAGGATCCCAGTTCTGGTGGGATGAGATTCCTTCATGGGTTCTCTTCATCCATGGATCATCATCAACTTGGCGGGCTTCCCTTCTCTAGATTACACCGCCGCACCACTGGTAGCTTCAACCAATTCTTCCCCTTCGGTGACCTCTCTTCTCCTGCAGTTGGTGCTGCCTCTCCTAATACTCCAGCAACTTGTTCTTCAGCTTTTGATTCAAGTGCAATCTCTTCTTCTTTGGAGGGTCTTAAGCATCCATTTTCTAAAGTAACAAGGCAAGAAGAGTGTGGAGTCCATGTTGGGGGTTCTCAGGATATGGGTCCTGCAAATATACATAGCAATATAGCGACTTCTATCGAGACTCTTAGCTTTATAAACCAGGATCTGCACTGGAAGCTGCAGCAGCAGAGGTTGGCCATGTTGTTCGGTGGAAATCATAGGGAGATCAGTGATGTTGCTGAAGGATCTGCACCTGGGTGTGAAAGCCAGAAAAATCATGGGCCATATATTTCACTTCAGGCCATGGGAAGCTCAACTGCTGGGGATTTTGGGGAGAATCCGGACAAGGGATGTCTTGTGCATAACTCAAATGAGTTGTTTTATGGCAATTCTTTTGCTTTAGCCAATAGTAGCAACAGCGGTAACAAGTCAAGCAGCTGGAATGGGGTTGAGAGTTGGAACGATTTGCATCAGAACAGTGCATTACGATGAAGAGAAGAATAATAATATGTTAGTGGCGACAATTCATATTAGAACACTAGAGATCTGAAAGAGTACTACAAGTGAGATGCTATTATTTCTGTTGTTTTATTCCTTCATATGGTTTCATAACCAGGAAGGATTCTTGATGACTGCAAATTTGGATATTTTTTATAGTTTTTAGGGGATAGGAGCATTTCTGGTTAATTACATCTTCTACTACTACTCCTCACAACTTTTTCTAGCATTCAACAAATAAGCTAGTGGGTTAAAGTTGCAGGTTTCAGCAAGATCCATGTCCATGAAGGTAACCATTATCTTCAAGTAATCTTGGGATGAATTTTTTTAGCTTGATTTCATTTCATCACTTTTCATTTCACAGTCTCACATGCATCGGTCATGGACTTCTAGCAGGTTGGAGATGATTGAGAAGTGTTTTTTACTGGACAGGTTTTGATAATCAAAGGCAAAGACTGTGTTTCTATGTATCTCAGCACTAGATTCATGATTTTAGTATACAAAAATTGCCAAGGAAATATCGTTTCTTTAATCATATGACGATTTATTTTTGTCAGTTTCCATAGCCACCATATATACTAATTATCACAAGGCGTAAGTCTCAGTCATAGGATATATTGCTAACGATTTCACCAGAGGGCCGTTGATGGCCCTAAATCGACGGCATTCACTAAAGCGCATGAATTTTTCATAAAGACTGATTTTCCATAAATCTTTCAGGTGTCGGCGTGCGTCGTCATAAGCTTCACTAGTGAAGTTGAGTTTATTGCTAACAACAATTACATACTTCCACTGCTTAAATAGAAAGAACAAATTACTTTTTCTAATTAGCTGCAATGGTGCATGATCAGGTAAAGATAGCTTAGTGTCAAAATCTGGTACATCTATTAACCTAGTATGTAGTGGGATTTCTTTATGATGCACTTTGTTATCCACCTTCAGCCTTGGGGAGAGGGCCAGTCATGCTTCTCATTGAATCTGCTGATTAATTAATCGCTACTCCGTGATCTTTTATTCTTGCTTTTCACTCTCTCTGGTCCCAAATGGTGATGAGATGACTGATTTCTGTTTCCTTTCTGATAGTGTGCTGCGTCCCATCTTAGACACCTGATTGAATTTCTTTTCAGATAATCTTTTGCCGACATAAAACTGTTTACGGCTTAGTATTTCATAGAAAAGGCGTAAATCTGCTCTGATTTTGCTGTTACTTGTCCATGGTTTCCTTTTTTATTGAGGGGTAACATCACTTTGGTTTTCTCATTTTTCTAATAATGGGTATTCCACAAAGCTCTTAACCAATGGGTGCTTCTTTTTTCCCTTCCCCCGTGTCCCATCATGGAAAAACAAATGACCTGGGCAATTACTGTGACTAATTAATGTTCATACTGTCAGCCATTGTTATGATTGAAGAAAACAGCTTATCTTTTGACTGATTAGCTAACTAATATCGGTTTGTAGAACGAAAGCTTTCATGACTGGTCTTTATGGTTATCAACCAAACCAAACCAATGCCAATACAGCAAACTAAACCAAATACTCCATCCAGTTTAGTTAATTTCGAAAAACCAAATGGGGAGTTTAATATAGGAAAGAGGGAGTGCCAAACTATCAATTTCTTCTCAATAATTGGCTTTGTTTAAACCACCCGTTTAGGAAATTTGATTCTAGATTGAGAATTTTTTTTAAAATAATTTCCTTTCACCATTACAAAAAAAATTGAATCTATTACATTTAAGATCCTTGTTACCCAAGCAAGTAAAAATGAGCTAAACTTCAGTGAAAACCACCCATAATTTGTAATAGTAGTAGGTGAGAATCTATGCCTAGAAGACAACCAAGTGGGAATGTAAAATGGGTACATTGTACTTAAACTCTAAACTTTGTCAAAACTAGACACACCTCACGTTTCAAAAACTAATTTAAACCTTCAGCCTTGTTCAAAAGAAGAAAATTCCCTTGTCATTCATACCCCTCTTTTTCCTCCTCTTCTCGGAGCCAGCGGTCGGTCTCCTCCTAACCTAGCGCCTCTGTCGGTCAGTAGGGAGTTAGCTGCATTCGTGATAGAATTAAGAAAGTGTCACAAATATACAACTATTTGCAATGTATTTAATGCATATAATTAACTCTCTCGCAATGGCACATTGTGCAAAGCGAAAGATCTATTGAGATGCAACTCAGCATGAAGCAATCGTTCTTCATCGACGGTCCATTGTGCATCATAATTACCTTTTTGCTACGGATGCGCTTCTCAAATAACCTTTTGTGACGCTTATACAACCATCCCTATTTTTTTTTTTTTTTTTTACGAAGCTCTCATTTATGTCATCATTGGTCAGTTGCGTTTCAACTTCTAGTGACAGTCATTTTTCATTGCTAAAGTTCAATAGCAATACTTATGTAACTTTGCCATGGTTTTTGTACGCCGCAATAGACCTTTTGTGTTGCATATATACCCTGGTGGACGCAGGTGGTGGGTGAGTGTGGGAATGGGGAAGGACTGTTAAAAAATGATGGGTGAAATATAATTTAAAAATGTAAGAGAGTATGTCTATTTGAGACAAAGGTCAAAGGAATAAGTTTCGTTGAGTTGGTGCCCATGTTGAGGGACTATATGGTTATTATTTTGGGAAGCAATGATCCATATTTTAAAATTATATTTTGTTGTTGCCTTGTGTTCATGAGATTATATGTCTAGTTTTGACAAAGATTGGGGCGTGAAAGTATAACAAACCCTATTTTCTAGTACTTCATGGCTTAATTTCAACCTCTTGGAGTACTTCTTACTTTTAGGCATTACTTAGGTCAACAAGCGATTGAGCACATTCTTTTCTTTGATAACAAGCATGCCATGTTTGGTATTCTCATTAAGCTCTTCTACAATAGTATAGTATATACTATTTAGAGAGAGCATAATTCTCATATTTTCAGGGGGAGTCTAAGCAAAAGACCCAATTATTCAATTGGTGTGAAATAGAGATTAAAGCCTATGTAGGTGGCAATATTGCATTGCTAAAGGTTGTCTATGAATTTCCCTTTCTTTCTTTGAGATGGAAGTTGCAATGATATTTGTTCATCTTCTTGATCACGTTTAGTGATCTAAACTTTGTATTCCTACTTTATTTGTTATTGGTTGGGCTGCAGCAGTTTACTGATAAAAAAATTAGAGGATGATTAAGATGCATGACAAACCAACATAATATATTACTCCATCTGTCCTAAAAAGTGACTGAATTATAAAATAGATCAATTTACTAGAAGAATGGGGACAATAACTAAAACATGGCCAAAGTCTGCCCATTAAGAGCAATCTATTGTACAACATGAGCAAATCAGACAATCTTTATAAAAAATATTTTCCAAATTCAGACACTTTATGGGAAGGAGGGAGTAATTGACAATAAGAGCAAGAATCTGATTTGTTTATGAACTATAATCAGGGTAAAACACCTAAACCCTTTGTTGGAAGATCAGGCGCCTTCTGCAGTCTGCACATAATGTGCCACAATGCAACATCGCTTAGGTCAAGGTCCTTAGTCGTATTGAAGACCTGTTGTTTTCGCGAGCAGTTCATAGCCCAGCAGAACAAACAAGACACAGCTAAGTCTTTTGTCCTTGCAGATTTCTGCATAACACTGAAGCTGCACCAGCATATTGGCTCGTATACCCCCACGTAGTAAAGGGTAATAATCTCCTTCAGTTCCTCTGTCAATTCATACCCTGTACTCTCCATAGTCTACAGAACAAACAAGACGCACAGCTAAGTATTCTTATCTTCATGGGTCTGCTAACGAGGAAGCCTCACCCCTCGTTACGAGAGTGCTTAAATTCTCTTAGCCAAACACTGATGCTACAATAGGATTCAGCAGCTCCTACCCCACTTCCTATGGTACCTTCCTCAGTTCCTCTGCCAATCCTTCCTTCATTCCCTGTACTCTCCACAGCAGTATTCAAAGCTGCTGTTCATACTTTAGCAGACCAGCCAGCTGCCTTTATGCAAGTCGATGTCCGTATAATAGATCACCGTGCAGTGTACAAGCCTTCCCACCCAGAAGGATGGTTCTCATCAGTCCATTCAGAGATAGGGCATTCCACTAAAATAAGTAAAATAAAATAAATTTATTCTTATTTTTGGCGGTTTTCCATATTATCTGGTAAAATGAAACCAAAATTCCATTTTACCTGAATTTTTCGCCTTAATCCCATATAACTTTCAGTGGGATATCACAAACCATTTTTTTTTTGCACATAATTGTATTGTTCTGCAATATTGGCTATTGTTGAATGCTTTCCATAAACCCCCTCTAGTTGCCAATTGCATGCAATGCACCAGCCCGTGTATTTTACAAAGTAACAGAAGAACACGTGATATCCATGATTTCTAACTAAACATTTTTATGCTTTATGCTTGCTGCAGTAGGGATAGTATGGTGGGAAGGGGCCTCCATTCTTCTACACAATGACAAAATTCAATATTTTACCCTTATGCGGGTATAGACCTGGTTCCTTGTCTTCTTTCTAGCTTGTGATGCCTTTCGTGTCAATGAAACGTATTTACGTTACGATTCCCTTTCCTTCTCTCTTGTTGTTTGTGAAGATGGGATTCGTTTCAAGGGAAGCAGCTGAAGGCTTGAAGCACGAGAGAAGTGTGCTCATTCTGCCTAGTTGTGCCCACTGATCATCTCTTTTGGACTCAAGTGAACAACCCCTGAACCTTCAACGGGCGAGCTTGGATTGTTATTGAAGCAAAAGGAGAAGGCAGGCATGTGGCCAAACAGCCCTTCTGCAGTGGATGATGTTGCATGTTGGTTTCCCTTGGAAGACAAATAAATTAGTTTGTATATGCAAGAATAAAGCATTATTTAATGAAGGCAAAGAATCTTCTCGGAGGAATTTTCTCATAAGACTAAGCTTTTCAGACGTTGTCGAGTAGAAGCCAGACTTTATATATGCTCCTACCCTTCAACTATCAAAATCTACCAGGGATTTCCTTTTGTTATGAAGAGATGGAATATGTAATTCTCTTACTTTTTTTATGCCTTCTAGTAATCTATTTTTTTTTGGGTTTTAATGCAAGGGGGTATCCCCCCATATTTAATGAGAAAATAAACTAGTTTGATATAAGAGTAGTGTTTGCATTTGAAGATAAACACCTAAAGTAGTCATGAATGCAGGGTGGAGCCAGGACTTTGGGTGAGAAGGGGTAAACATGAACATTCTTTTCTTGTACAATATATATATATATTATAAAATTTAAAATTTTTATATAATTTGAGTGAAAGAAAAAATAAAACAAATTATAAAGGAAAAATTATATATATAATATTTTTAAAATTATTTACCAAAAACATTGGAGAAATGAAAATAATTACCAAAATAGTGATCATTTTATCCATGTAGGCGCGAGACAAGCATTGATGATTGTGTGGCTTTTTATTCAATTTTTTTAAGATTTTGTCCTTGAAAATGACGAAATTCTTTTTTAAGTTGCTTTTGCCCTTCTAAAGGACAAAATCCTCTTTAGGACGATTTCTTCCTTCACAAGGATGAAATCACCTTTATTGTATTTTTTCCTAAGTGGGTTGAGTGTTTCTAAGTAGACTGTGTAGATTTCATCCTTTGCAAGGTCCTTCTGAAGGACGAAATCACCCCCCATTGACACTTTTTCGGCTAAAATTGTAGTTAACACTAATTTTGTCCTTGTAAATGACAAAATTAAATTAATTTTTTTTTAAATTCATTGAACCCGGAAGCAACCCCAGTATAATCATCATATGTAACACACTAATATCCACACAACCAACATATAGATCACATGAATATCCACACCTTGAGTGATTAGAAAGCATATAAAATATATAAATTAGATACAATGTTCTCAAATTGTTTGGATTACAAAGCAAGTATATAACAACTCTATTTAGCTCTACCTCTCCTACCTCTACGACCTCGGCCTCGACCTCAACGGTGCTCTACTGGCTCCTCCTAATCCTCATGATCCTCCTGGTCAGTATAAGTAACAGATGACTCACCCAAACACGCCAATAAAGATAATGGGATAGGATCCGCACGAGCTGCCCATTATCGTCTAGTATATACTATCGGATCAATAGGTATATCAACTAGCTAGGGATGGGCAAGAAATAGAGTAGCCGGAGATGATGAATGTGAATGATCATGCAAAGCTGAAGCTTGTGAAAATAAAGGAATAGAGTGGTGTTTGAGCTGCCTCGCTGATGGGATAATATACATGAATGTTTGTAATAACTGACTAAAGTAGTGGCAAGCTATGAAGGACATCCTTATGGTGCTTGATGATCGACTAACATGATGCTAATAAGACGTCACCCGAAGTATAGGTCAGTCAATGCGTATATGGTGCTTGATGATCAACGAACATGATGCTTGTAATAACTGACTAAAGTAGTCAGTCAATGCGTATATGTCCGTCGTGCTAAACCAAGCTATAAAAAAAATTAAAATAAATGTCATATAAATAATAAATGAGAAATAAGAAAATATTGTGATATAATTAAGATATACTTACCAAAACTGCCTCAAACGTGCCCCTAAGCTAATAAGTCATATCCTTTGAATTATTGCGTGGTAGAATATATCTTCATGTAATCGGTAAATACCACTGCATATGCGGGCTACGAACATTACACGATGTTGTAGTCATCTTGCCTAGGATAATAATGGCTCTCCTATCATCCCATCGAGCGATATATGTTATATGATGTGCAGCCCAGTCAGTAATGTGGCGGCCTTGTCTAGTGATCCGATGGATAAACTCTACTATACGAGGAGGGATATCTTACTCCAAGTTAAATTGGAGCATCACACACTACAACAAATAGTACTATTAGCGACGCTTAAAAAATGTTGCTAAAATTATGGTCGCTATTACTCATTAGCAATGCTTAACACAAAGCGTCACAAATAATGTACAATTAGCAATGTTTATTTAATCATTAATCATTTTTTTCACTTAAGTATCAAGTATGATCATTAATCATTTTTTTCACATCATCTCATAATAATATAGAATTCAATCTTTGTTATTATGGAAAATATCATCATTAGGCTCTCATGTATAACAAAAAAAAAACATTGTTCCTCCTCACTTCAACAGATTGAAATTAAGTCTTTAATTGTATCCATAATTTACAAATCACAACTAATACCCAATTTCAATATTAAACAAGACAAAACCAAGTAAAAAACTAATGAAAACTAATTTAAATCATGAGAGAAGCATGACTAAACTCATATCTAAATCAATCTCACTAATTAAAGAGGTAGAAACAATTAAACATTAAATCCACTATTAAGAAAAATTAATCAAGTCTCATAATTTTGATATTTTATAATTTAATAAAGTTTCATCCAAGCCCTAGCAAAGATTTTTAGCTACTCATTGATCTAAGAAATAAAATCTCCATTTGAAAAATTGAAAAGAGATTTACAAGATGTGAAAAAGATGGAAAATTTTCAAATAACACTATTTTTTACAGGACCATGAACAGTAACTACAAGTTACTGTTCTCGTCTTCACCCACCGGCTTGCGAATAGTGTTGCTACAGTAACCGCGAACTAAATGTTTTGTTTTTCTTCTTCTTTTTCGCTCCTATAGATTCGGGACTTCAATTATAACCTCTCAAACTCTCTTTTTGCCCTTTTCTGGAGGATGCAATGGATTGCTTCTTCTTTTGGTCATGATTCCTCCCCTCTTCTCAGTTATGTTTTCTCTTTTTTTATATAGTTTTTCTAGACAACAACTATTTTCCTTCTATAAGCTTCAATTCCGCCCTTATTTTCTTGCTTTCTATTTATTCTCCCTTCAATTTTCTTTCTTCTTCCTTGATGCACAATCCTTTCCTTTTATTCCTCAATTCCTTTTTCTTGCTCAGCTCTAATTTGTCATGCTCTATTTTTTAGTTTTCTTTGCTCTAGTGTGAATTGAACTTCCATTCTGGATATGCTGCAATTTATGGTGCTTTCTTCTTATTGGCTATGTTGCTTCTTATGGACGTCCATCTATTTTTTCTTCAATAAGTAGCTTGAAATAAAAGGAAGGGATTAAAACCTCCCAAATCACGTGAGACATCCTATTTCTACTAACTTTGATTCCATAAACTGCTGACTTTTTAATCTTTCCTCTTTGCTTTTGAATTTCTACTCTATTTTTTAATTTCATGACAACTGCAAATAGTTAGACGTTGCTTCTGTTCTCGCCATCTAATTCTTTGTTGTGAACTTCTGAGGTGAACTACATTGCTCTAGACTGCATCTTCCATAAGCTCGCTGGCCTTGTTCTGCACATGACAATTATATTATGTTTCACCCCTATGCTGTCAGAAATTTCCATTCTCTGTTCTTTCTTGTGATAGACCAAAAGCTGATGAAAATTTCTTGTTAAAGACCCACTGAATTGTTGACGTAGTTTCTTTATTTAGATTGGCTAATTTTCCTTTCCTTGTCCCTTCAATCTTTCTTCTCGATGTTCGACTATTGGTGATCGATTGATGCTCAAAGGCGATCGATCAAGCCCAGAAACACAAAAAATATAATTTCTTTTGATTAAAACCAATCCAATCTTCTATTGAAACCTCAAATAAACATCATCTAGGCTCTAGGCATGATAGATACAACACAACTCATGCATAGTCTCATCAAGACATTATCGAAAAACATGTTAAAGAATATCTAAGATCGCGCATCCAACATGCTTCAAGAATGTGATTCAACATACACAATCCATTGTGTTAATATAAGGAAAACTTCTTCCAACAAAAAATCCTTACCTCAAATCAATTAGTAGGTCGTTCAATATGATCACAAACTCAAGGAAAACATAACCAACAAATTAGGTCACATTAGCACTAAGAAAAAAACTACACCTTTCCACCACATAGAGACTCAAGAAGACAAATTCATCATCTCTTTGTGCCCAAACATGAATAACAAGAGTAGAGGCAAGAAACAAAGAATCTAGGGTTCTAAAAGATGGGTAAAAGAATGAGCTTTGAAGAGGAGAAGACATGGAATTACATTGAAGAGAAGAAAAACATGGGATTGAAGGTAAAAACATAAGAAATCATAAAGGAACTTGATTGATCTAACTTGGATGCAGTTTTCCCTTCTTGAGAGGGGGTATAGCATTCTAAACTCTTCAAAAATCTCAGCCACACCCAAATGGGAGAATGACCAAAGTGGCTATTTATACTAAAGGGTAAGTAAGTGGGCTTTCATAGGCCCAACAAAGGAATGTGAACCCACTTAGGAAAATAGGCTAGAATGAATGTGACAAGGTCCAAGCCCATCAAGATATCAAGTGAAGTTCGGCGGCCCAAGAAGATGGCGCAACGATGTGGACAGTCGTGGGTATTAGAGTGAGGCCCACTTCCTTAACATAAGGAAATACATGGAAATTGAAACAGGTAATGTAGTAACATAGTGATTTATGCTTGGCACTAATGTTCTTTATGAGCATTTCCACCTCATTACTAGGAGAAAGTTCCATCACACCTCAGGTAACCTCGATAGACCCAGCCTACTAATTTTCCGACAAAAATTCAAAACAAGGCCACAAAAATTCATAATTGAACCAAACTATCACACAATAAAGTAAATATTAAATAAAAAATTTCATATCTCATAGGTATTTCCTCATGCCTCTTCCATTAAATCTCTCGTGGCCATATCTGTCATGCCCCAAGATTTTAGAACTCTTAAATCATAATAAAATCACCATGAACAAAATTTCTTTTCGAAATCCTTTTTGTCTATCCTTCAACAAAATTATCATAATTGTGACTCACTTGTATTCGAATATAAGAATATTCAAACCATCATATCCATATATATGATAAGGTCATATCACACATAAAACATATAGGGTGTTGCCCAACTACATACCATGATCCATTACACATATAACCATAAGTAATTAGCACTCATGTGCTTATGTTTAAATTACACATTATACTAAAAGTTTGCTGCCAAAGATAAGAAATCCTACATTACTTCTAAGAGCTTGACGTCCTTCCCTTCCTCAATGACCCCAACACCTTGCCACTTTTCTGGTGAACCTGCATCACAAGGATGCTAAGTATACAAATATACCCAGTGGGATGGCTAAACAAGCTCTATGAAATGATAATGCACATGATTTAACTAAATTATCACTAGGTCAACAAGTATTATATACAATCGTAAACATCACTATAATCATACATAAGTGGATTAAGTATAATATTCACAAATGGTTTCACATGAATCCAAATCCACAATGTGACCTCACTTGGGAGTCTCTTGCTCAATAAGGTTTTCCATGACATTATAGTCACATCTAGAAGAACAACCTCAATTATAGTAAAGTCTGTTAGCTCCATCCATGTCATGAAGCTAAGGCCCATAGGGGCTCATAGACCTAATTAGTTCAGATTCTAACTTCTATGATCATCGAAATTTCTTTCATTGCACTACATGGGATGAGTCATTTTTAATGCTTTAGTCCATTCAAACTCATCTCCCAAGCTAAGGAAGCAATTCTACATAACTCCCATCTTTAGAGAGCTAGAAGACCTTGGTCATATTTCATATCAAACGCTTTATGTCTATGTGGCTAGAGACTCACATGAGGAACTATTTCGACACAAGGATCCTTTGTCCTTAAGTGTCTTTAGCCAATAGCCTGGGGTGCGATCCATTACAAGGATTTCCACAAACAATGATATATATACCCAAACATCATTAATCATAATATCACATATAATTGTATCTCATGCATTTAATATTATGCTATTATATCTTATAATAATAACCTAACACATAGCATTCCCCACAAAGAATCACCCAAAACCAAATTATTGCTGGTAGACTCATCGATGTGTTTGCTAGGTTACTAATGCCCATCGGTAACCCATCAAAGCTTCAAACCCTTGTTGTAGTGGGATGACAAGAAAAGTCTTCCTCATTGACACATCATTGATGTGTCGACCTCATTGTCTGTGACCTATGGGTAGTATACCAACCTGTTGATGCTCATCAGTGCCAGTAATATCATCTTCTCCATTACATCGACCATGTCATTGATATGTTGGTGGATGTGCCAATGGTCGATAAAAATAGAAGAGACTAACACAACTTATCCAAACTCTTACCACAAGCATGTTGAAACATATTTTATCACTTATACTATCTCTTAACAATGCTATAAAGTGATTTCATGGAGTAAAATAGTCAATTAACATAAAACTAATGATTCAACATAACCACAATAGGAACATTACAGAGATTCATACTTTGATACTTTCATATTCAATGACTTCGTAATTCAAATAATACATGCATATTCCTTGTTAAATCACAATAACAAGGTTAGCAATCTGACCTCTTATCTGCCAATAAAATCAAGGTCTCCATGAATCCAATCCTTCTTCCATCTTCCATTGAACTTTGACCCACCCTAATCCATTGTTTCCTCCCAAAGTCGAAGAATTCATAGGATTTGGGTCAAGGTTTGCCAAAGGTATTTATGTGGGAAACAAATAACCCAATTCTGGTGCATAATCGCCAGATAGAACTACTTAAAACCACTTTCAAATACAGTTCTAAACCCATCGATAAGACTCTTCTAAAATCATAGATGCATCGAAGGTTATCGATAGTATTTTTTGCACGTCATTAGTGAGTTTTCCAATGCATCAAATCTTACCAAAAGTGAAACCACAGTTTCATCGGTAGGTCCACCCATATATTGGTTCTTATCAATAGAACTTTTTACTTTCAAAAAAGTTATAATAAACTTCGGGTTTATCATCGTTGCTACTTTTTTGAGTTTATTACTCAATAATATTATATTTATTAAAGGGGTTTGTCAATTTGAATAACATAAGCCATCCAACACTAGAATCATGAGAAACTGCGAGTGTAACTTATGAACAAATGCATTTGAATTCCTCTCAGAAAATATAGATGTCACATCATTCCCTCCTTAAAAGAAATTTGGTCCTCAAAATTTGGGTAATTACTAGAAAAAAAATGAAGATAAGTCTTTTTGAACTTTACTTTTGACTCCCAAGTCATCTCCTGTAATTCTTGGCTTCTTCAAAGAACCTTAACCGTAGATATTTCCTTATTCCTCAAGGTTCTTATTTTATATCCAAAAGTATCACTGGTTTTTCCTTATAAGTAAGGTCAGGTTGCAACTCCACACTTATCAACATTGATACATGGAAGATATTATGAACCTTTGCTACACTTGGAGGTAGAGCGAGTTTACAGGATGCTAATCCAATTCTTTGTAAAATCTCAAATGACCCACATATGTAGGACTCAATTGCCCCTTTTTACTAAACTTCATCACTCATTTAGAAGGTGATACTTTAAAAAATACATGATTTTCTACTTTAAACTCTAATTCTCTTCTCCTCAAGTCAACATATTTATTGTCTACTTTGGGCTATAATAAGTTTCCTTTTGATGTCATGTATCTTTTCCATGTAGTGACTTATCAGCTCTTCCTTAAATAGTTGTCTTTCTCTAACTTTGTTCCAACTTATAGGTGACTGACATCGACGACCATATAATACTTCATATGGTGTCATTCCAATACTATCATGATAACTATTATTATATGAGAACTCCATATGTGGTAAAAAATCATTCCAATTTACCTTCCACTCTAGTACACAGCACGAAGCATGTCTTCCAAAGTTTGGATCATCCTCTCAAATTGTCCATCCATTTTAGGGTGAAAGGTTTAGAGTTTAATATCCATCTAATCGACTTAAAGGATCACTAGATTACGCTGAAAACTAGTACTTTCAACATGTAAGATTAAGAGTTCTAGTCTCTATGCGCATATTTTTTTATTAAGCAAAAACGATTAAAACCTAATATTTACTCACTATTGACTCTCAAAATATCAATTAATCAATCCACACATTAACACAATAATTTATGTAAAAACCCCAACTATGGTAAAAAAACCACGACAGTTCCAAATGAACTAAATCAATGCACTGTAAACTAGACTTCTACATGAACCCAAGCAAACCACCAACCTAGTTTAGACTCTAACACAAGCGCTTCTTCTTTAGATTATTTTTGTTGGCCTTCAAGTCTTCTCGAAACACTTCAAACTTTCTCCTCCTTACCTTGGCTCTGTCTCCTTCAAGACTTCAACAAACATCTCTTATTGTCTTGACTTTAGCTTAAGGAAATCTTTAATCTAACATTGAAGATTTGTTGCAACTTCTCTTTGAATACTCTGTTGATTAACTCCTTTAGTTGTGAATTGTCTTCTTCAATACACCATGGATCTTCAATATAAAGCTCAAGTGAATTATCCCTTTAGAAAACAATAAACAAAGGTATAAAACCCCTTTATCTTTTCTCCTCTTAGTTTTCCTCACTTCAATTTTTTGATTTCATAACCCATATATAGCTAATTAAGTCGGTTTAGTACTTGTACTCGAATAAGGAATGAAATAGAAATTAGAAGGTCTTAATTTAGATAAACTGTTCTTCAATTAATCGATCGTTTTAAACAGCGATCGATCGGTCACTATTTTCATTGTGCACAATTCTTCAATCGAATGATTGATCGCGAGAGCGATCGATCGATAACTCTTAGCTTCATTTTGTATAGGGCTGAATTAGCAAGTGATCAATTGTTCTCTCCTTTATAATTTGTAGCGATCGATTATTCTGGTTATTTTTTATATTTTTGCTTTTTTTTACCAAAAAAATTGTCTCAAACTACGAAGAAATAAAATAAAAATTATTCTGGTTATTTTAACCTTTTCCAAGTGATTTATGCATACCAATGTAATCTAGATAATCTTCAAAACCCTTCACATTCTTTAGTCTTTCACCTTAATCAACAAGAACACGTTTACTCCTATTTTTTAAATTTGTAAATTCCAAATGTAACTTGACCACAACAACCTCAATCTGATTCGACCACAACAGCCTTGTAGACATTTTTTTTAAAAATAAAAGAAAAAAAAAGTCAAAAGAGACAGTCCAAAAATTTTGGAGCTTGACTACCTCCAATGTAGACAAAGTCTTTCAAGTTGACTAAGTCAAAAAAAAAAGAGAAAGAAGAAATTGTCATATTATGCACATGTAGAAATAAGACAAAACTTATAACAAATTTTTTTAATTAAGTAAACCCCTACAAGTTTCACATCAAATCAAAATAACAAAAGGCTAAGTGAGACCCCACGGGCCCCACATATAAATAGCTATTAAATTAAAAGGCTAAATGAAACAATCGTAAATCTCACATCAAATTAACCATTAAATTAAAATCATAAGAGGCTAAGTGAGACCCCCCATGGGTCCCACATCAAATTAGCCATCAAATCAAAATTACAAGAGGCTAAGTAAGATTCACATGAGTCCCACGCCAAATTAGCCATTAAATTAAAACTACAAGAGGCTAAGTGAGACCCAGTGGGTCCCACATCAAATTAGGCATCAAATGAAAGTTACAAAGGGCTAAGTGAGATCCACATGAGTCCCACATCAAATTACCCATTAAATTTAAATCACAAGAGGCTAAGTGAGACCCACATGGGTCTAACATCAAACTATCCGTCAAATTAAAAATCAAAAGACTGAATGAAACCCACATGGGTCCCATATCAAATTAGCCAAATTGAAATATGAGACCTAATATAAGTATCACACAAAGAATAGACTTTAAAATAAATCCTAAAGTCTAAATAATGATTTTATGACCCACCTCCTAAATACTAGTTATGTAATGGAGAAAAGACAAAAGAAAAGAATAACAAAAAAAATTATACATGGTGCACTAGAGAAACTAAGGAATAAAAGTTAGTTAAGTCCCCATGTATAGTGGGCCTCTACACTTTTCAAGAATCTCAACTTAACTAATCAAACTAACTTTTTGAGAAGACTAAGTCAAAACGTCTCTGGCTAGTTACTCACATAAAAAAAAATTAATGAAATAAAATAGTAGGAAAAATACCAAGTCAAACTACTACCACATGTAAAGTGGTCATCCCCCTACCCTACTAATTAACTTCCCACCAATTACTCCACTAACTCACTCCCCACTTCCCACAAACTACCCCACTAACTAACCACCATCTCCCACTAGTTTATCCCATGACACAACCCTAATACTATAAATACCCCTTCTTTTGGAAGTTAAATCTAAGAGGCCTTGACAAACTCTAAAGCTCTTCATCCCAAATGAAAACATTCTACCAAGAAGAGAAGAAGACTCTAATAAGAAAGCTCATCCGCCAAGTCCTTCAAATGTCTCTTTCTCAAAGCATCATTTCAATTCAAAGGATTCAATCCCAAGGAGTTTGAAGTAGGAGAAGTTGTACAAAACAAAGGAAAGAGGATTCTCAAGCTTAAAGACAAAAAGACATATAAATGATGAGTTCTTACATGTGATCTTCTTCATTTTTGTTGTGTTCTTTCTTTTTAATACTTGTAATCATCTTTTGATAACTTCAATATTCTCATTCTTTCTCTACTTCTAATTTGTCTTTATTTTTTCGCCATTTAATCGAAGGGTTTGAAAATTATTTAATTACTACTACTCTATCCCAAATTTTTAATAGTAGCAATTGGCCAAGAGAAGGTCATTCTACTAAAGAAAAAAAAGTTTCTTCTCTCTCTTGCAAAGAAGGGATTATTCTATCTCTTCTCTTGTCTTGTGTATAGGGAACCAACCGAAATCCCCCAACAGATTTCTGGCACACCCAGTGGGACCCTCTCCTCCTTCCATCTTTTTGGCGAAAATGGAGGCTAATGGAAATTTCAAGCTTGTCATCAACTTTGATGAGGCTAAGTTCCAATCATTTTTAGCAAAACAAAAATATGAAGATGAAATGGTGACTCCCACGAACACTAGCATGTATGCTACAAGTGTTTCCAAGAAGAAGGCTAAACTAATGCTCCAAAGTCAAGGACAACTTCTTCCCTTCAATTTGCCTATGGCAAAATTTTGAGTGGTGATAGTGTGTTCTCAAGGTTTGGGAATAATGCTCATAAAGACTCAAAGACTAAGGTTATAAAGTCAATGACAACTTCCTCCCCTCAATTTGCCTATGACAAACTTTTGAGTGTGATAGTGTGTTCTTAAGGCTTACAAATGATACTCATAAAAAACTCAAGACCAATGTTACTTCAATGCCAAAGACAACTCCCTCCCCTTATTTAGCTTTGGGAAAAAATATGAGTAGTGATAGTGTATTATCAAGGCTGGGAACAAAGGCTTGAGTTACAAGTTCTTAAAGTCAAACCCTAGTGATGCTTCGTGTGGGACCAATTGGGGCATATACCAACTTTGTCCCAACAAAGCAATAAATTTAAATTATTGGAGGATTTGAATGAAGAAATAAAGACAAAATTATCTTTAAGGCATCAAAGGCTCGAAAGAGGGAATGGACTAATGATCATGACATTCCGTAAAGATGGTGAACCTTTCTAACTGGAAAAGAAGAAGATGCCTTTTGCTTTTAAGCCAAAGGAGAAGAATGTTTAATGCATGATGGTGGAAACTCCATTTGAAGAAAAGATTTGGCAAAAAGAAAAAAATATAAGGAAAATGAATGCTCTTGAGCATGAGTCACCTATAATGGAAAATGAAGTTTCATAAGGTGGCTATTACCCTATGGGTAATGATTTAAACACCAAAAAGTGGAGGCCCATGAAAAGAAGTGGACAAAAATATATGAGGTGGGAAAACTCTTTTCTATAAAAAGGAAGATGAAGATTTTACTTACAAAGTGTACTATTTTCATGCCCTACATGTGGCAATCAATTTCAAGGACAAAACTATCAAGGGAATAACTTTGGGAAGAGACCACACTTTTGAGGAAGAAAGTCATCAAAATTTAGTCCATTTCCTACCTTTGACAAATCAAAGTTTTGTTGGAGGAGGAAAAATGTGAATGATGAAGATATCAACAAGTCTTCACAACATGAGAGCAAAAGACATCCAACTCCTAAAGATAATATGTTACATAAAGATTTTGAAAGAGTGTCTTCTCCTAATGGGTCTAATTCTTCAATAGATCTTGCCCCAAGAAGAAGAAAAATTTTAGAAAATCAAGATCAATATCAAATGATAGTTGGCAGAAATTGTCTTTGGACGATAAACTTGAGGATTCTAGCTCAAATTCTCCTAAAATTTTGAAAACAACTCAAACATAGATCCCTAAGGAGAAAGAGCCTAATATTGCAATAGTAAATATGGTTGGCTTTAAAGAAGAAGATGAACAAGCAATCAAAACAACTCAATACTACACAAGGAGTAAAAAGAAAATTTCTTTAAAAGATGAGGGTGTAGGGACTTCTGCAGGGTCTCCTAAATTCACTTTTATAACAAGTGAATTCCCTTCAATCACTCCTCATAATGAAGATGATAGTGAAGAAGAGGTTCAAGTTGAGGAGAATTCTACATCTTCCAATACTATCCCAATAACTTTGTCTTCCTTAGAATCCAAAAAAGTTGGAGTACATATGACAATGGGAGAAAGAGAAGACATAGAAATAGGGCAAGTCCCTACTCGTTTTATCAAATTCATGACAGATCAAGAGAAGCAAATAGAAGAATTTAAAGCTATGATTGGAGCATTAGCCACAAGAATTCAAAGTCAACAACAAGTCACTTCTAATCATCAAGGTGATTTCCATGAAGTTAATTCTCATGGGAATGAAGGAATGGATTGAGAAAGCCCTAAAGCACTTGTATCAAAAAAAGAGATGCAAGAAGCTCTTCCACACATCCAAGAAGAGTCGAAGTTGAGAAAAGCTAGAGTAAATTCCCCTTACCCGGCTTGGATAGACAGGATACCTTTCCCACCTAAATTCAAACAGCCAAACTTACAAACCTATAATAGTCAAGCTTCCCCAAAATAACATATTTGCCACTTTAAGGCTTTGACTGGAAACCTTGTTGGTAATGATGTTGTACTAATTAGACTATTTGTTGGCATTTTGAAGGGAACTGCATTTGACTGATATATGACTTTGCCAGAAGAATCAGTACAAACATGAGCAGACTTGGAGGCTAAATTCTTGAGTCATTTCTTTGATGAAGAAGCAACCACTTCTATGGCCCAACTTTATTCAACAAAGCAGGGGGCCAAAGGAGACGGTACGCGACTTCATAAAAAGATGGAGGGCTCTTGCACTAAAGTATCCAGATGGAACAACTCAAAAAAATCTTACAGAAATATGTTGTTTGAATCTTCGAGTAAAAATTCAATTGAAGATGGAATTTATAAAGCCAGAAACTTTTAACAATCTCATGAAAAGTGCTATTGAGGCAGAGCAATTAGTGTTTGAATAAGAAGCTGAAAAATATAGTGAAAAGAAAGAGTATGCTAAGCCTACTAAGAAGAAAGAAGCACTTTATGTTCAAACTTCTAAAGCAACTTCTCAAGAGAAGAAAGACAAGATGGCTGAAGTAAAGAAGAGAACATTAAAAGAAAGAATGAATAGAGAATATTCTTTTGATGTAAATGAAACTGAAAACCTCTTTCACGAGTTGATGAAGAAGGGGAAGATCAAGCTGCCGGAGTGCAAGAGGCCAATTGAAGAAAAACAAATAAATGATCCATCATTTTGTTTGTTCCATCGGATCCTGGGCCATAATATTAAACAATGTTATGTTTTTAAGGATCAAGTGCAGACTCTAATTGATGAGGGAGTCATTAGGTTGACTCAAGAATGAAAGAAAGTTTCTGCAAATTTAATTTCAGTCCAATTTGGGGCTTTTGAGTCAATCCAAGTAAGAGTTCCTCATGAAGAAGATGATGTGGAGTTTAAATATGGAGAAGTTTTCCTAGAAGATTACGAGTCACTTGTCCCTCTTCAAATATCAGATAGCACCTTCATGTAGGTGCATCCAGATCTCTTGAAGAATGAAAAGTGGGAGATTGTTAAGAAAAAATCTCGTACACCCAAAGTATATGATATTACTAGAACGGGAGCATTCCTTCCCCTACCAAAGTTACGTGGTGTAACTAAAAGTCAAAAAATAAGATCATAAAGAAAAATAAGGCAAAAAGGAAGAGTGAGGTCTTGCCAATAGAATTGCTTGAACAAGAGCCAATGGTTCCATGTACTTTGGTGGAGTTTATGCCACCAGAACCTTGGGGAAAGGAGGAAAGACTAAATGACATGGTGGTCCCAATTTTCGAAGAGAAAGAAGTGATTGAAGAATTTTGGGAATGCAATAATGTCATTATAATCTTATACTCAGAAAGTGAAGTTGACCATTAAGAAAGTGAAGATGACCATTCAGAAGTTGAAGATACTCTTGTCATTGTATTAGATTATGAGTCAAATGACTCAATTGAAATCCAACGAAACGTTTTCAATCAAGAACTACACATTGAAATAAATAACAATGAACCATGGTTAACCTTTAAATATGGAGAGTACTTCCTTCCAAATAGATGGAGGGCTTGGCCAAAGGAAGAAGTGAGAAATACAGACACATGAACTAAAATAGATAAACCTTGGCTTGTTCTTGAAAATCAAAACGAGAAACTTTTACCTAATGGATGGAGGACTTGGCCAGAAGATGAAGAAAATACTATCCTTTTGGAGAATAAAGACATGGAAACTAAAATAGATAAGCATTGGGTTGTGTTTAGAAATGAAAAATGAGAAGCTTTTATCTAATGGTTAGAGGGCTTGGGAAGAGAATGAAAAGGAGGATAACTCACAAAGAAAAAAGACTAAATGGGAAACAGAAAACATTGAGGGGCTACCACAATTTAAAGAACGCAATCTCACAATTCAATCTCACTTGGAGCAAAATGAAGATGAGATGATCATCCCAATTAAAAAAGAAGAAGATAATGAAAACATAACTCATGATTGTCGTAAAGTTTCGGTGAAAGATTCAAAGCTAGGAATGGATTCAAATGACTCACCAAACCTAGTGGAGACATTGGTGAAAGACTTTCAAGAAATAAAAATAAATCTATGTCCCTCTTGGCTTGGCTTATCTTCAAAGATACGACAATCTTCTAAAAGCCCAAGGAACCCTCAAATTGATCCCTTTGTGCACAAAAAGAAAGAGTCAAAAGCCCTATGGGAAAAATAAATGAGTTTTGAAACCAAAGTTCCGGATGTAGAAGCTCAAAGACCTCCAAACTCGCCTCAACATCCGAAGGTGACTTCTTTCGCTGGAAATAATTTGTTATTAAAGCGAAAAGCTAGATTAAGGTCTAGAAGGGCTAAGTCTCTGATAAAATCTTCTAAAGACCAAGTCATGACCCCCAAGACTCAAATTGAAGTATCTAATGACCAACTTCAAGTCCCAAAGGTTCAAAATTATAATCTAAAAGACTATAAAGAACATTGGGTTGAGTATATGGGATGAAAGAGGTACAAAATAAGAATCCCTAAAATCTCTCTATGGGCAAGCAATGAAAAAATTATCCCTACTAGATGGGGAAGTGATGATGACTCGATGATTGTTCCCTTAAAAGAAAAAGACAAAGATGATGAGGGAATAGTTGTATGTAACATGATTTCTCTTCATCACTAGTACGCTCTAACATTCAAAGAAGAATACTTGGACTCCTGCAACATGACTAGGTTGACTAATGTAGAGGTTGTTCGAGAAACTTATTATGATTCTGCATCCAATTCCAAAAAAAGCATAGAGCAAATCTATAACACTGAAGAATCAAATCCTGAAACAAGGTCAGAGTGAGATTATCATAAAGATTATTCCGACTATGTGAAGGAAAAAGAAAAGATAAAACAACAAAAAGTTGTTCGGTTTCAAGAGCCAATCAAAAGAAGTTCACCTCTTCCAGATATAAGTGAGCCTTTAAATTATGACTTGATTGCTCAACTAGCAAATGTATATGCTAGGTTGACAATGTATGATTTGCTTCAGTTATCTCCAGAGATTAGAAAGACGGTTGTCAATGTGCTAATGGAAGCTGAAAAATATTCCCCTCACATCAACCGTGTTGAAATTAAAGGAGAGAAAGAAATATGTGAAAAGTGTCATAAAGCTAAACTTGACAATCTTCAGGCAACAATCACATTCTCAAAGGATGATACGCTATTTGGAGACATAAAACATATGAGGCCATTGTATCATACCAGATATATTGGTCACGTGGAACTATGTTAAATTCTATTAGACCCAGGCTCTAGAATCAATATTCTCCTAGTTCATACATTGGAATACTTAGGAGTCCGTATGAAGAAGCTTACTCCTACAATGACAAGTATTCAAGGATATGATGCAAATTCACAACAAGCTAAGGGAAAGATCCACCTAAAATGTCGAATAGGGAGTTTGACGTCTGAAGTAACATGTTAAATAACCAAACTTCCTACAATCTTCTTTTAGGTCAGACTTGGATACATGAAAACCTGGTGATCCCCTCAACACTTCATCAATGCTTCAAGTACATTGGAGATGATGGAAAAATTCACTGAGTCTTTGTTGATAAGAGACCGTTCAAGGGTGTTGAAGCCTATTTTGCTGACTCTGCTATGTATGAAGATGACGATATTGAGGAGTCCGAGAACTCGAAAGAAATAAATCATCAAGGAAGCAATGCAAGGTTTGCAAATGCTAAAGGAAAGTACACTATCCATGTAAATGAAAAGTCATATGGCAAATATGTTGTAAATGATGTAAAGAAAATGTCTTCCAAAGATGGTGTACGTATGAATAGAAATTTATTTTCGAGGTATATTGCATCTTTTTCTGAAACAACAATATTTACGGATCAACCATTTAAAATTTTGAAAAATGATGATTTTTTAGAATTGACAACTTACTTTGAGTTACCTTTGACTCATTTGCATGCATTTTCATATATAAAAAATCCTGAGGGATCTACTTTCCTTGTACCTGAAAATGATAATTCCAAGGAAATTATATTTCATCGAGTTTTCGCTCTTAATCAACCTTCAAGAGAGGAATCGGATTTAGAAAAAGATGAAGTTGAATTAAAAAACTATAGTTCAATATCAAAAGACATTATGATAAAGATCGGTTACAACTTTGATTCTTCGGGTAGTCTTAACAATGGTATGGGGAGAAAAACCCCATTGCAGCCATCTCTAATGCCAAAATGAAAAAATCCTTCTTTATATGGCTTGGGATTTAAACCAGACATTATTGACTTATCTCAGCCGAATGAAAGTGATAATGAATCATGGAAAACTTCTAGTTGAGACTCAGATGTGGACACTTGTGATTTCTTTGAATCACTTGAAATGTTTGATCTTGACGCAAAGTCTATAAATATGGTCTCAATAGAATGTTTTGAAAACAATGAGACTAATAATAATGAAAATAATGAAGTTGGTGATGTTGAAGGAATACAATAATATGAATTTGAGGAAGAAGTGAAAATTATTCCCCCTACCGAAGATAAGGTAAGGGAAGTAAATTTGGGTACAGATGAACACTCATTGCCTATCTTCCTCAGCACTAGTCTTACTAGTAAGGAAGCATAATTTTTTATTCTTCTACTTAAAGAATTTAAAGATGTGTTCACTTGGAATTACACCAAAATGCCAGGACTAAATTTGGAAGTTGACATTCATCATTTGAACATCAAGCATGGTGTAAAACCTATCAAACAAGCACAGAGATGATTCAAGCCCATGATAATGCAAGAAATTGAAAAAGAGGTTCAAAAACTAAAAGAAGTAGGATTCATTAGGGAAGAACAACACCCTGATTGGCTTGCTAATATTGTACCAGTCATGAAAAAGAATGGAAAATTTTGAGTGTGCATCGATTTTAGAGACCTAAATGATGTATGTCCAAAAGATGAATTCCCATTACCAATTATAGAAATTTTGGTCAACAACACAACTTGTTACAACCGTATGTCATTTATGGATTGATATTCTGGGTACAATCAAATAAAAATGAACCTAGAGGATGAAAAACATAAAGCATTCAGAACTCATTTTGGTATTTATTGCTACACAGTTATGCCATTTGGTTTAAAGAATGCTGGAGCAACATATCAAAGGGCTATGACAAAAATATTCAAAGAATATTTACATAAAAAGGTGGAGCGCTATGTTGATGACCTTGTTGTCAAAAGCAAACATGCAAGTGATCATTTAGTAGACCTTTGCATAATCTTTGAAATTTTAAGAAAACACAAAATGAGAATGAATCCTCTTAAATGCTTTCTAGGGGTGTGTTCCGGTAAATTTAGGGTTTATTGTAACCAAAGATGGAATCAGGGTGGATCCTGCAAAAACAAAAGCAATAATAGAAATGAGGCCACCAAGAAATTTATGAGAATTAAATGGGCTTTAATGGCAATTAGCATATATAAGAAGATTTATTTCAAACTTATCTGGAAGATGTCAACCATTCTCTCGACTGATGAAGAAAGGAGTAGACTTTGTATGAGACAAAGCATGTGATAATGCCTTCAACGAAATTAAGCGTTATCTCACCCAACCACCTGTCCTAGTAGCACCCATCCAAGGTCGACCATTCATCCTATACACAAAGGCTCTTGATCATTCACTTGGTGCGATGCTAGCATAGAAAAATGATGAAGGTCAAGAACATGCTTTGTATTACCTGAGTTGAATGATGGTTGGGGTTGAGCATAGTTACTCTCCTATCGAAAAAGAATGTTTGGCGCTCATGTTTGCAGTTGAGAAGCGAAGACATTATTTATTGGGTCAAACCACATTTGTCATATCTCGAATTAATCCACTGAAAATCTTGATGACGAAGGCAGGATCTCTTAATTCTCGTTTGGCCAAATGGTCACTTTTGGTATCACCTTATGATTTGGTATACATTCCACAAAAGGGAGTAAAAGGTCAAGCATTAGTAGACTTTTTTGCTAAACACCCTTTAAAAAATGGTTCAAAATTACAAGAAGATTTACCTGATGAAACCATCTTTTGTGCAAACTCTATAAGAGTTCAGGAAAACACATGGCAGATGTATTTTGATGGTGCATCAAAGATAAATGATAAAGGACAAAATGTATCCGGAGTAGGCATTGTCTTTATCACGCCTTAAAATTATATGATACCACATGTTTTGTGCTAACACAACCATGTTCTAATAACATGGCTGAATACATGGCCTTGATCATTGGAATGCAATTGGCACAAGAATTAGTAATGAAATCCCTTTTAGCCTTTGGCAATTCCCTATTAGTTGTTAACCAGATGAAAGGGGTTTTTAAAGTAAGAAAAGTTGAACTTGTACGCTATCATTCCATGGCTAAAAAATTAGCAGAAACATTTGATGATTTTGACATACAACACATTGTAAGGTCAAAGAATGTCAAAGCAGATGTTGTTGCTGCCTTAGCCACCTCTATGATAATATTAGAAGGGCAGAGTATAGGAGTTTCTATATGTGAAAGAAGATTGTTACATGTCGAAGCTGAAATACTAAGTGATTGTAACAATATAGAGCAAATTTCATTTGACTTTCAGTCAAATGATTGGCGTTCTCCCTTCATTGATTTCGTCATGCATAACATCTTAGCTCAAGATCCATCAAAGGCCGCAAGCATAAGGCGATGAGCCCAAAAGTTTTATTGTGATGCAAAAATGACAACATTATATCGTAAGTCTTATGACGAAATCTTACGTAGGTGTTTATCGCAAAAGGAAGCTGAAAAGGTGATCCAAGAAACTCATGATGCCATTTGTGGCGCCCATCAACCAAGCCCACAATTGTAAGATAGGATCAAGAGGTTGGGATATTATTGGCCTAACTATGATAGAATATTGTATGGAATATTCCAAAAAATGTCTAGTATGTCAATACCATGCAAACTTTATACATCAGGCACCTGAATTTCTTCACCCCACAAGTGCTTCTTGGCCATTCAAAACATGGGGAATGGACATCATAGGTCCTATTACCCCTAGTTCATCTAAAGGCCATAGATTTATAATCATTGTCACTGATTATTTCTCAAAATTAGCAGAAGCTATAGCCCTTCGTGAAACAAAAACCAAAGATGTGTTAAAATTCTTGAGAACCCATACCATTAATAGATTTGGAGTTCCAAGGAGGTTTGTTCATGATAACGGACCTCAATTTGCAAACTATAAATTTTATCAATTCTATGCAAAATGTGGCATCGAGAGTGTCGCCTCAATAGCATATAATCCTACAGCCAACGGACTTGTTGAAGCTTTCAACAAAACCATATGCAAACTCCTAAAGAAAATTATTTCAAAGAATAAAAGAGATTGGCATGAAAAGTTGCTAGAAGCACTATGGGCTTATCTCACCATAGTTCAAAATGCAATCAAGCAACACCTTTCTCACTTGTTTATGAGTGTGAAGCAGTTTTTCCTTTGGAAATTCAAATCCCATTGTTAAGAGTCGCTTTGGAAAATCAATTGACAGATAATGAAAATATCAAATTGTGCCTACAAGAGTTGGAAGCTCTTGACGAAAAAAGGCTAGAAGCCCAACAAAATACAGAATTATATCAAGCAAGGATGATAGGAGCTTGTAATAAAAAAAACAAAGATCTTTCCAGAAGGGTGACTTAGTACTCACCGTCAAACGACCAATGATTTTTACACATCAGTCAAAAGGCAAATTTGAACCCAAGTGGGGAAGGCCATATGTTGTTGAAACAGTATATTCCAATGGAGCATATCAGCTCCTAACACAAGAAGGTGATCGATGTTTGCTACCAATCAATGGGAAATTTCTAAAAAAATATTATTCCTAAAAAAATGGGGGTGATAGAAATGAAAAAGACTTTCAGTTGTGTCGTCAGAACTTTGGAAGAAGATGCATGAAAAAGAAGAAGAAAGGGGTTGAATGTCAAAACTAACGTTAAGAGCCGATGTGCCTTTAAGTTAAGTCAAGCTGGTCCTTTTCCGAGCCAGATCAAATGCCAAGCTAAGATGGCGCTGAGAGTCGAATTAAAAAAATGGAACCAAGCTAGAACTTAAATTAAGTTAATAAAAAAAGAGAAAGGGGCTGAGTGCCAAAACTAATGTGCCTCATGTTAAGTCAAGCTGGCCCTTTCCTAAGCCAGATCAAACGCCAAGCTAAGATGGCGCTGAGAGTTGTATTCAAAAAAATGGAACCAAGCTAGAACTTAAGTTGAGTTGATAAAAAAGGGAGAAAGAGGCTAAGTGCCAAAACTAACATGCCTCAAGTTAAGTAAAGCTGGTCCTTTTCAGAGCCGGATCAATCGCCAAGCTAAAATGGTGCTGAGAGCCGTTTTAAAAAAAATAGAACCAAGCTAGAATGCAAACTGAGTTAAAAAAAGGGCATTAAGAACCATTGTGCCTTAAGTTAAGTCAAGTTGGTCCTTTCTTGAGCCGGATCAAACACCAAGTTAAGATGGTGCTGAGAGCCATATTCAAAGAAATTGAACCAAACTCAAACTCAAAATAAGATGGGTTGAGTGCCAAAACTAATTTTAAGAGCCGGTATGCCTCAAGTTAAGTCAAGCTGGTCTTTTCTTGAGCCGGATCAAACGCCAGATTAAGATGGCGCTGAGAGCCGTATTAAAAAATAAATAAAACCAAGCTAGAACTCAAACTGAGTTAATAAAAAAGTTAGGGTGAGCCAATTATATGTGGAGTAAAAAAAATTAATTATAAAAAATATATGGATCAACGCTGAATAAATCGACAGAGAGAGCCGTATTGAAAAAAAAAACAACAACAAATAGATCGGCGCTGAATAAATCGACGCAGAGAGCCATAATCATAAAAAAAAAACAACAAACAGATCGGCGCTAGTTACTCACGTTAAAAAAAATGAATGAAATAAAATAGTAGAAAAAATACCAAGTCAAACCACTACCACATGCCAAGTGGTATTCCCCACTACCCCACTAACTCACCACCATCTCCCACTACTTTATTCCATGACACAACCCTAATACTATAAATACCCCCTTCTTTTCATAAAGGGGGGCTTTTGGCAGTCAAGTCTAAGAAGCCTTCACAAACTCTAAAGTTCTTCATCCCAAAGGAAAACATTCCACCAAGAAGAGAAAAAGACTCCAAGAAGAAATCTCGTCCGCCAAATCCTTCAAATGTCTCTTTCTCAAAGCATCCTTTCAATTCCAAGGATTCAATACAAGGAGTTTGAAGTAGGAGAAGTTTCACAAAGCAAAGGAAAGAGGATTCTCAAGCTTAAAGACAAGCAGACATAGAAATGATGAGCTCTTACATGTGATCTTCTTCATTTTTATTGTGTTCTTTCTTTTTAATACTTGTAATCATCTTTTGATAACTTCAATATTCTCATCCTTTCTCTACTTCTAATTTGTCTTTATTTTTTGCCATTTAATTGAAGGGTTCGAAAAATTGGTTAATTACTACTACTCTATCCCAAATTTTTAAGAGTAGTAGCACTTGGCCAAGAGAGGGTCATCCTCCAAAAAAAGGTTTCTTCTCTATCTCTTGCCAAGAAGGGATTATCCTATCTCTTTTCTTGTCTTATGCATAGGGAACCAACCGAAATCCCCCAATAGATTTCTTCCATCCATTCCCACTTCTAGCCCGACCATTATTTCTCTCCTTACTTTCAGTCTCCACTGCCCATATCTCCTCCTTTCCCTCTACTCCCCTGGGATCTGCCACTTGCTATTCAGCTCCACCGCCTCTCTCACAAGATCGCCACCATCTCTCCACCTCCGCAGAAACACAAGCCGTAGAGGCCCTCATCTTCTTCCCAAAAATGCGGGAGATCCTGCACATCCAGGGTGGGCAGTATGACAACCAGATCAGGGAAAAGTTCATGGAGGTGGCCTGCGTCGATCGCAGTACCGACCCAATCGGCTGCTACCAGGGTACCTCCGACATGCAGCTGAAGAGCATCAATATCTACTATAATGAAGCCAGTTGCGGCTGGTTTGTCTCCCGTGCAGTCCTCATGGACCTCGAGCCTGGGACTATGGACAACCTCCGAACCAGGCCCTAAGGCTAGATCTACCACTCTTTGGACACTGCCCCGCCTTTCTCACTTCCACCGCGGTTCCATCTTCCTCTCCCTCAAGCCATCGCATCACCACCGCCTTGCGCCATCAATCGCACAAGGATAAAAAAAAAATGATCTTTGGCCATTGCAGCAGCAGTACGGTCAAGATGCGCCATGACTTCTCCCTGCCCGGCCGCTGGTCGCCTAAGTAGTCCATCACATACAGCAAAGCGACGCCTCGACCACAAGCGGGCACAGACGCCGCAGTGGATGAAGAAAAACAAAAAAAAAATTGAAGAAGAAGAGAAATAAGAGCGAAGAAACAAAAAAAAGCTACTCATCTTGCAATCAATCCTGAGAAACAAAATTCCGTTGTGTGTTGCAGGGGTTTTTATATTAGAACAGACGATGTCGATGAAGATTAGGATTTGTATTTAGATAGGTTGTTGTAAATTTGTTACAAGTTACAACTCTTTCAATTCAAATATCACTTATGATTCTTAGAGTTTGTTAAATAATCCGGGTTTTGGGATTTGTTTGTTATCATTGTTAAGATACTGGATAATCAGACAAAGGTCTAACTCCATTAGGTTTGGATGTTGGAACCAGTTCAAACTCCCAATCAGTCTCAATAACATGGTACGTGAAGTTTTGATACTTATAACGTGGGACCAGTTTAAACTCCCAATGAGAGTGAGAGTTCAAATAATAAGGTATGTGAAGTTTGGACAATTATAACGTGGGACCAGTTCAAACTCTTAATGAGAGTCTGATCCCCTAAATCTTCATAATAGTCCGGATTGCCTCCAAAGTTTGGATAGTGTAGGACATAAAAATAAATAAATTTGTGATGTAATTTCTCCCACTAGTCACAATGTTCCCCTCTAAGGGTTATTACCCTAATAAAAAAACTGAAATGAAAGAAAGAAAGAAGAAAGAAGGATGATCATGAAGAAATTTATGGAGGAAGAATTCCTTCTCTCATCAATTCTTCTTTTACATCATCAAAAAAAATAATACAGCCACACTCTAGATCTTCAACGTAAAAAAGATATCCTTGAGCAAGAATAAAGCCGGGGAGTCGTACATCTCTTAAATGCTCTACAACAGCACCTCTGCGAGCTCTCATTATGCTTTCTATGGACCTATCAATTACAACTTCAGAAATTCCTTCAAAATGTAGACGAGTACCATATAAAGCAGTTTGAACAGCAAGTAACTCATTTGGAGAATTCGATGGAAGGCCAGGCATAATTTCTAATCATACTCTTTTCTGAGGTGTACAGTTACGCTTATAAAAATGATCCAATGTTATCCCTCGGAGGGGCTGTTTGTTGACATTTTTTTTTTTAAAACAAAAAGAGTCAAAAGAGACAGTCCAAAAATTTTGAAGCTTAACTAGCTCCAAAGTAGACAAAGTCTTTAAAGCTGACTAAGTTAAAAAAAAAGAGAGAGAGAGAGAGAGAGAGAGAGAGAGAGAAAGAAAGAAGAAATTATCATATTATACATATGTAGAAATAAGACAAAACTTATAACAATTTTTTTTAATTAAGTAAACCCCTACAAGTTTCACACCAAATCAAAATAACAAAAGGCTAAGTGAGACCCCACGGACGCCACATCTAATTAGCCATTGAATTAAAAGGCTAAATGAAACCGTCGTAAGTCTCACATCAAATTAGCCATTACATTAAAATCATAAGACACTAAGTGAGACCCCCTATGGGTCCCACATCAAATTAGCCATCAAATCAAAATTACAAAAGGCTAAGTGAGATCCACATGAGTCCCACGCCAAATTAGCAGTTAAATTAAAATCACAAGAGGCTAAGTGCGACCCCCATGGGTCCCACATTAAATTAGGCATCAAATCAAAGTTACAAAAGGCTAAGTGAGACCCACATGAGCCCCACATCAAATTACGCATTAAATTTAAATCACAAGAGGCTAAGTGAGACCCACATGGGTCCCACATCAAACTAGCCATCAAATTAAAAAGAAAAAAAACTGAATGAAACCCACATGGGTCCCACATCAAATTAGCCAAATTGAAATATGAGACCTAATATAAGTATCACACAAAGAATAGACTTTAAAATAAATCTTAAAGTCTAAATGATGATTTTATGACCCACCTCCTAAATAGTAGTTAATAATGGAGAAAAGGCAAAAGAAAATAATAACAAAAAAATTTATACATGGTGCACTAAACTAAGGAAGGAAAATTAGTTAAGTCCCCATGTATAGTGGGCCCCTACACTTTTAAAGAATCTCCACTTAACTAATAAAATTATTTTTTTGAGCAGACTAAGTCAAAACTTCTTTTGCTAGTTACTGACATTAAAAAAAATGAATGAAATGAAAAAGTAGGGAAAAGAAAAAGTCAAACCACTACCACATGCCAAGTGGTCTTCCCCACTAACTCACTTCCCACCAATTACTCCACTAATTCACTATCCACTTCCCACAAACTACCCCGCTAACTCACCACCATCTCCCACTACTTTATCCCAAGACACAACCCTAATACTATAAATACCCTCTTCTTTTCATAAAGGGGGGCTTTTAGCAGACAAGTCTAAGAAGCCTTTACAAAGTCTAAAGCTTTCCATCTCAAAGGAAAACATTCCACCAAGAAGAGAAGAAGACTCCAAGAAGAAAGCTCGTCCGCCAAGTCCTTCAAATGTTTCTTTCTCAAAGCATCCTTTCAATTCCAAGGATTCAATCTCAAGGAGTTTGCAAGGAGTTTGATGTAAGAGAAGTTGCAAAAAGCAAAGGAAAGAGGATTCTCAATCTTAAAGACAAAAAGGCATAGAAATGATGAGTTCTTACATGTGATCTTCTTCATTTTCATTGTGTTCTTTCTTTTTAATACTTGTAATCATTTTTGATAACTTCAATATTCTCATTCTTTCTCTACTTCTAATTTGTCTTTATTTTTTCGTCATTTAATCGAAGGGTTTGAAAATTGATTAATTACTACTACTCTATCCAAAATTTTAAAGAGTAGTAGCAATTGGCCAAGAGAGGATCATTCTACAAAAGAAAAAAAGTTTCTTCTCTATCTCTTGCAAAGAAGGGATTATTCTATCTCTTCTCTTGTATTGTGCATAGGGAACCAACCGAAATCCCTCAACAAGCCTCACATCAGATTTTAAGACTTATGACATACATATGATTTCTTGACATAATTTTAACAAATAAATTAAACATATGACGCATATGTTCTTACAATCTCCCCATTGGATATTTCTTGTCAAAACACTACACATTTGAAAATTAATATAAAATTACAACTCTTGACATAGTGCATTGATTTGCAAATTGTACATAATAACTTGACACTACAAAGACTTAACATAAACTCAATTAACATAAACTCATTAATTTGTAATTGAGCTTGAAAAGCCTAGTATAAACCTGTACTTACCTTGCACACTTAAACTCAAATTGATTTACGTAGCACTGTCCAATTAATTATAACGATAAGTACTTTAATTTTCATTAATCTCTTCTCCCCTTTTTGACATAAATAGACAAAAATAGAGACATAATTAATAAAAATATACAACCCTGAGATTTCAAAAAGGTGTTGCAACTTATCTTTAATGCAAGATTAAAGATTTTCACAAGGCCAAAGTCAAGATAACAAGAGGTGCTTGTTGAAGACTAGAAGGAGAACGAGACAAGCCAAGGAGGTGACAATTTCAAATGCTTGAGAGACTTAAAGGCCAACAACAAAGATCTAAATAAGATGAGCTTTTGTTATAATGTAAACATGGTTGGTGGTTTGCTTGTGACCACGTAAAGTCTTGGTTTCTAGTGTATTGATTTGGTTCCTTTGGAACTACCGTGGTTTTTTACCCTAACTGGGGTTTTCTATGTAAATTGTTGTGTTTATGTGTGGATTGAATCACGGTTGATTGATTGATTCATCATGAGAGTGCACTTGGAGATAATATAAACTTGCTTCTGCTTAGCAAAAAAATTTTGCAAAAAAAGATAGAACTCTTACTTCTTGCTTGTCAAAGTACTAGTTATAGGAACAATCTAGTAATCCGCTAGGTCGATTAGACGGATACTAAACTCTCAATTTGTAGCTAAGGATTAATTATTAAAAATTTGATTTTACTTCATGATATCAATCTGATTTGACATGTTAGTGCATAATTATCTTGCTTAATCTTGCTTATGTTTCCTAAAAGAAGTGTTCTGTTGACTTTGTTTACCTGTGTTTTTTTGGTTCATCATGTCTAGTTTATATTCTTCTAGTGATAATGAGGATTTAGATTTTAAAAATCTTTATAGACAAGCCATTGAATCGAGTAAAAAGTGTAAGAAGTTAAAGAAAATTATCAAAGCTAATGCAGAGACAACTGAATCCATTTCTATTAAACAATTTCAATTTGTTGAAGATAAAGAAAAACTAGAAAAAAAAGTTCAAACCTTAATAAATGAACTTGACAAAGAGAGGATAAAATCTAGATCTTTAAAAGATTAGTTTGTGTCTACTAATGAAGAAGATAATGTCTTCAAATATGAGAAAAGTAATCTTCTAGTAAAGATAACATTCTTAGAGAATGAAGTTCATCAAAGAGTATAGACAAATAAGGCATCTTTGAAGAATATTGAAGATCTAGGGAATGAATTAAAATTTTCAAATGGAAAATTGAAATATTTCACTTTAGGGTAAGAGAAATTGGACAAACTTTTATACATGGGACAAGATAGTAGTGATAAACAAATATTAGGGTTTAGAAAGTGAAATTCTACTACTTCTAAGGGTGTTACTTAGTTTGTCAAAGCTAAAGGACCCATACACACTAGGAAGGTGGTTCCACATGTTGACAATGTATCAAAATCTAAGAATCCTCCTTAGAATCAAAGTCCAAAGTCTAATCATAGGAAAGGACATAAAAAGCGCGATAATCAAAAGTCCTATGAAGAGTTATGGTGCTCCTAAGAAGAATTAGACAAATTCAAGCCATAAAGTACAACATGAATCTCTTTAGTCAATGTGTTATAAACAAATAAAAAACTAAGGAGAGTTATGGTGCTTCATACTTGAATAATTTTCCTAAGAAGAAGAAATAAATCAATTCATACTATAGGAAACCTCAAAACAAAATCACATATATTAGAAAATACGTACAAAACTCTAGACCAAAGAAGGTTACTCAAGACAATAAGAAAAAAACTTTACAAAATTGGATTAGAAATGATGTCTTAGAGAACTTTAGATCTAAGTTAATGGAACAAGGAAGTCTACCTTAGGTTGCCTTAGGATTGATCGGCTAGGCAAGGCTAAAAAGTCTTACATCTCTAATTAAAAGATATTGATTTGTGTCGATAATTTAATTCTTTCTATTATTTGGACATTCATGCTTTTAGTTTTATCTCATTTTTTTTCTTTGTTTTTAAGAGGTTTGAATTCATAGGTTTTGAATAAAAAAAATAGAATATGATAAAAAACACAAAAATATTAGTGTAGCTTTTGCTTGGTTTTGAAATTAGCTTTGTTTTTGTTTTTTATAAAGTTCAGATTTGTAGATATTTTGAGATTAATTTTCTTTTAAGATGAAAAACAACATGATTAGTGGTCAAATATACCTTAACTAAGAGAATAATACACAAAGGAGAGTAAATATCAACTTGATTTTCTTTTTCTTGATGTTGCAATTCTCTAATTTTTTTAAAAAAACTAGCACACATCATGTTCAGACTCAAGTCACTTTTAAGTATGAACATCAAGAGAGAACTCTTAAACATAAGTTGACTTAGGCATTTGGAATTTGGTGGAGTCTAGGTGATCAAATTAGATGTTTGTTGTTGGCTTGATTTTTTATGTTTTGGTTTCTTCATTGGTGATATTTGTTGGTGGCAATGTTTTTTGCTTTTTTTTTTTTGGTTATGTGGAATTGGTACTAATGGAAGGACCTAAAATTAACTTCTTATGTTTCTTGCCTTTTATTCAAAGTTATGATTTTTTTTACATATTGTATTGATTGCCTCAACTTAACTTTTTATACATGTTCTTAGATTTTTTTTGTTTATATATTACTTATCTTTCTCATGTTAGTGTGTAATTAATATAGGTTTGTTTATGTACTTTCTCTACATAATAAGGAAACTTTAAGCAATGCTTTGATGACTTCTTTTCTTAAGTGGAACATTGATCATAAGTTGTCTACAATTACAGTGGATAATTGTTCAACTAATGATAGTGTAATCAATTGTTTGAGACATGGTTTATTGGAATCTCATGCACTTTTATAAGATGGGCAAATTTTACACACAAGATGTTGTGCACACATTAAATTTGATTGTTCAAGATGGCCTTCAAATGATCAAAGATGGAATAGAAAAAGTTTGTGAATGTGTTGTCTTTTGGACGACAATGCCATCACGTATTGAGAAGTTTGAGGATGCAGTCAAACAATTGCGAATTCCATGCACTAAAAAATTGAGTTTGGATTACAAAACTTGGTGGAATTCAACTTTTTTCATGCTTCAAACTGCTTTAGAATATAAAGATATTTTCCTCGTTTGAAACAACGTGAAAGGTGGCATATATGGAAGATTACCAAATGAGAATGAATAGAGACTTGCAAGGGAGATTTGTTATAAGTTGAAGTTTTTTTCTAGTGTGACTGAAATCTTTTTTGGATTGCAATATCTCACTGCTAATTTATTTTTTTCCTAATGTCTATGAGGTTAGGATGGCAATAACACAATGAAAAATGTCTTTAAATGATGATAATCACTTTATAGCAAAGTCTATGTGTAACAAATTTTAGAAATATTCGGATGTTTGCTCACTTGTGATGTTGGTAGTCATTGTCTTGGATCCTAGATAAAACATGAGGATTGTTGAGTATACATATCCCCGTCTTTATAAAGATGAAGTTCAAGCATATAAACAACTTGAAATGGTTTGCACAAATGTGTATGAGCTATTTGAGGAATATCAATCAACAAGTGTTGACACTTTTCCACTTGAACATGTGTCAAGTAGATCTTTAGAAATAGACCTGCTTGCTAGTTTTGACAGGTTTATCACTAGCACCGTGAGTGGTCAACAAGTGAAGTCTAAGGTGGATCACTACTTGGAGGAACCTAACCATCCTCTGTGTTCAGATTTTGATATTTTAGGTTGGTGGAAGAACAATGCAGCTAAATACCCTGCTATTTCATTAATATCTTGTGATATAACCATGGGAGTCGATTAGCTCTAGAGATTATAGAAGCTTTGATGTGTTCAAAAGATTGGATATTTATTGAGAAATAAGTAGACGATTGTGTGAAATGCATATTCACTTCTATAACTTATTGTATTATGTTTATGACGGTCAATGTTCTACATCATTTGCATCAACATCTATGTCAAATAATGTTGATTCTGAGTAGATGTAAACAATAGTTATTTGTGTTGTATATATCTTGATTGTCTCACGTGTTGTAATATCTAATTTGTGTAAAATAATTTTTTCTTTATGCGGGGATTCAGACAAAAAACTTGATGAGAATGTCATATGGTTTAGAACTTTGAATTTTAGATATGTGTAATGAAAATTATTTTGTAATGGAGCTTGAAACTTGTTTGTCTTGAGATGGTTATGGTGTTTTGTATGTGACTTGATGAAAACTATTTAATAGACTTTAGATGTTTAACTTGTTTAGAGATATTGGTTATGGTGTTTTAGAAATTTAAATGTTGATTGTTAAGTGGTAGTGAATATGTGGGTGTTGTTCATATCTTAGAACAATACTATAGCAGGTTGGGAGGCCTTTTGATATTGAGTTTTGAATTTGAGTATTGATTACATTATGGGGATATGTATTGGGTTAATGCCTTTTGATATTGGGTTTTGGATATGTATTGATATTACCTTTTGAAATTGGGTTATGGATTTGAGTATTATTCATATCTTAGAACAATACTATAGCAGGTTGGGATGTATTTTGGATCCTCAAAATTTTAAGAATTCAATAGAAGACTTCACAATGATTTTTTTTGTTTGGTCTATTAAGTAGTTGTTTTTGTATTAAATATTTAAGCAAAAAATATAACAAAAATAGGGTTGTTATGTCTGTTTTTTTTTAATTCAGTTCAGATCGGGTGGTAAATTATTCGAGTCGGGTCAAGTCAGGTTATGGGTTATTTGGGTTAGGTTTATATGCTATTCGGGTTGGGTTGGGTCCGGTTTGGGTTTTGATTCTACCATTAGGAGTTGGGTTTGGTATTAAATTTTTAACCCATGATGAGTTTGGCATAGGATTTGGATTTTGACTTTTTAAATGGTATCAGATTCAGGTTTACCAAAACCCGACACGAACCCAACCCAATGGCATCACTAAGTGTGCCTATTCCTTCAATTTTTATTGTACTCTCATCTCCAAATATTACTCTCCCATCAAGTTTTTCTATCAAGTGTGTGAACCTAAATTTGTCTTTAGTCATGTGTTTTCAACAACCATTTTCTATACACTATATGTTAGAGTGTTGAGTTTTCATGACTACGTGCACAATTCATGACTATGTGCACAACATTGCATTTTAAGTTTTCTTTCTTAACCCAAATTGTTTTAGCTGTCACAAACTTTTGAGGAACACTTGAGGTTTTGACAAGATCATACTTTCTAATTGGTTTTGCATTCAACTTTTGTGCCTTCTTGTGTATTCCACCTATTAAAATTTCTTAGTAAATCTTTTGTTGTGTGAGGCACACCCCAAGATTTTTAAATCCATTTTTATGAATGAAACATTTGACAAGTTATCTCAAAATATGAGCCAACCATTCTTCAAACATATAAGTACTAAATCAGAGTAAAATAATATTCCAAGTCAAATTATATCTTAAATCACATAGGGTCTTGCCCGAGTACATGTTTGAATATCTTGATATGCACAAATACCAACAATTATATACCTTTAAGTAAGAAACAATAAACATTCCAAGTGGCCTAACAACATTGTCCTTACTAACATCCAAAGTCCTAAAATAACTTTAACCTTGCAAGAAACCTGCATCACTCGATGCTGAGTACATGAATATACCGAGTGGGATGGCTAAACAAGTATAATATAATAACAATGCACATGAGTACACTACATCATTAGTAAATCCACAACTATCATATCCAATATAGCAATCATCTTTATCACCACTCATAAAATATTCATAAATGATTTCACAAAATTTGAAACATCATAATGTGACTTTGCTTAAGAGTCTTGCTCTATAAGTGCAAGTTATAAGGTTCTATATGACAGGGTATTCATGTTTAGAGAACTGTCTTGCCTCACTAGACCATAAACTACTCACAACCATACCTTAGTACTTTTGAATCTGCCCATCCATCCACGCCATCAATCTGAGGCTCACAACGGCTCACGGTCCCAAGTGGATAAAATCCAAATTTCCATGATCATTGGAACCTCATGTATTGTGGTGCAAAGGACTAGTTATCTTTTAATTTTTTAGTCCATTCAAATACATCTCCCAGGCTAGAGAAGCAATTCTATATAACTTCCATCCTTAGAAAGGGGGAAGATCATGGTCCTTGGTAAATTTTAATTGATAATTGCAAAAAGATGAATGTATAGTAGACAAGCAGCTAAATCGAGTGTCGATCCCACTGAGACTTGAAGTTGTAAAATCAAATTTTAATCTGATTGAGTCTAACCCTAATCTAGTTTAACAAATTATCAAGTAATTGCCCACTTTAAAAACCCTAAAATAAGTAAGAATGAAATGAAAAGTAAATAAAATAAGTAAAGTAATTGAAACTACCAAAAATAAGTAATAGAATTCAAAGTTAAATCTAAAACTACTAAACTATCAAGAATCAAAATTATAAGAATCAATTTAAACTAAAAAAATAATATCAAATGATTCAAATATCCAAATAACCAAATTACTAAGCTATGGGAATATACACAAATTAATTTGTAGAGAATCATGTCCATAATTATTGATTCAATTTCCAATCTATCTCACAACACATTAGAATTCAATCCTACATATTATAGAATATATCATCATTAAGCATACTTTCAAGAGTATAGATTATGTTCTTCTTTGGTTAATAAGATTAAGATTAAGTCCATAATTATATTCACAAGATGCAAATCATAATTACTACCCAACCCTAATTCAAGAGTAAAAAATCCAAACAACTAACTAATAAAAACTACCTTAAATTATAAGAACATGATTAATCTTATATCTAAGAAAAAGTCTATCAATTGAAATTAGGTAGAACAATCAAATATTAAAGCATATGTAAAGTAAATCAATCAACTCTCATGATCATCAATACATACAAATGAACACGGCTTCATCCAAGCCTTAGATGAAAAACTAGCTAATCATTGCTCTAAAAATTAAAATTTACATTGAATTAAGTGAAAGGAAACTTATAAGTTATGAAGAAAAACCAAAAAATAATTGGAAAATTGACTATTACAGTACCTGGTGAACAATAATCCAAGTTCTTGTTCATCATCTTCAACCTTCTAAATGAACAGTGCATGAACAGGAACAACTGATAGCAAAAAGTTTTTTTGTCATTCTTTGTTTCTCCCGCTTTGAACTCAAATTCTATGACTTTCAAACTCTCTTTTAGTCATTTTTGGAGGCTAGGATCGATTGATATCTCTCTGGTTCATCCTCTTCTTCTCCTCCTTCCTTTCTAAAATTTTGTTTTTCAGCTTTTATAAATTATGGACAGCACCTATTGTCTTCTCTAAGACCTCCAATTTTGTCCATGAATAGCATATTTCTGTTTGTTGACTCATTTCTTTTATTCCTCATCCTTGCTCATTAATTCTTTCCTTCTCTTTTGGTTTCCTTTCTTTCTTTTTATAAGCTCTGGTTCTCAGTATTTTTGTTGGCCATATTGGATTGTTGTAAACTTGTTTGTTGTTCTTGTTGGTCCTAAAATTGGATTGGCTTGCCCTATTTAAAAATTTTCTACCTTCTATTCTTTCTGACAAGCCTATTATTTCCTTTAATAAGCTATTTATTTTCTCTTCTTCTTGGCCTCTTTTCTTTTCTTTTGCTCCCCACATAAAGGCTGAATTTCTATTTTGGCTTGAGTTTCCTTTCCTTGACCCTTCTCCCATTGGCTTTTCTTTGACCACTTGACTTGATACTAATCATTAATGCTTTGATTACCACCTCTAATGTTGTAGGCTCCCCTAACCTGACTAAACATTAATAAAGCTCTAATCGGTCATTAATTAGCTTAAAACAAAGACTAAAGAACTAGGAATAAAGGCAGTTAATGTCTCATATTTCACACTTATCAAATACCCCTAAATATACATTTTGCTAGTCCTCGAGCCAAACTAAACTAAAAATAATTAAAAACAAAACTAATCTACCCATAAAATTCAAAACTGAAAAAAAATCAAAACCATTGAAAATTTACAAATAAACTCCTCCTAGACTTATTTTGATAAAATCAATCATATGTGAATGTAATGCAAAATACAACTTGTCTTCTAAAACAATAATTCATTTTGATAACTTCATATTGGTGGAAAGTGCTCATACATAACATAATAGTTTAAAAAAACATTGCTAAGTAATTATATAATCCCAATCTCATGAATCAAACAACTCAATGTTTTTCATATCTACTGAGCAATTCACATTTAATACTCAAAAATAAGCATTGACATCCATTCATCCTCAACAGATCATAATAGAGAATATGCAAAACCTTCCTTGAAAAGTAAAACACCCCATATCACCTTACAAACACATTCAGGATATAATTGCATAATGTGTTCCTAGACTTCTATGCTCATTTCACATGACATGTGCAATGCTTAGCCTTCTTAAGCTTTCTATAAGATCCATGCAACAAGTGTTAGGCTAATGACTCCTAATCCAATTGGCTCAAGGCACTATATGTTGAAACACCCCTCGGGCTTAGTAACTTAAACCAAATAGCTACAAGGCTATGTGTGTCATAAATTAGTTAACTCTGTCTGTTGACTTGAACACCCCATGCTTAGTGAGGCACGTCAAGACCTGGTCTACTCAATGGAGAAACTTTAATTTTTAGCTCTTTTAAACTTTGCATTCAATTTTCTTCCTTTTTTATTCATTTTTTTCATTTCCCTTAATTCTATGTTTTTTCTTGAGCACATTATGCACTCAACCTTAACTGTGATGATAGAAAGTCCTAGAATGATCTACAAAACAAGAATAGTCAAGTATAAAACTCTATTTTGATAACCTAAGTACTACTAGATCATACCAAAGTTTTACTCTTATAAAACACTTGCTTAGATTCAATGATATCATCAAGATGCAAGACCATAATCAAGGTTTTGAAATGTCACTTAGACAACTACCATTCTAATTTTTTAAAATAGGAGTACAAGTAACCAGCATGATGCAATCTAAAGAAAAAATCATTAAATCCATCCAGTTATATAAACATGTTCTAAATGGTATAATATCTTTAAACATGTTCACATATCTAAAAGAGGCATCCATGTAGATAAGCTAAAAAATAAAATAAGATAAATCTAAAAAATTCTCAAAGCGTTTTTTAAATTTACTCATTTTTTTCACTAAAACTAAGACACAGACAATAAAAAATATAAAAGTCTCTTGCTACACTCCCAAACCTAGACTAAATATTATCCTCAATGTGGCAAAAGAAAAAAACTACATTGCTTAAGATAAGAAAAGAGGAAATGAAGAGATAGTACCTCTATTGATGTACTCATGTACATATAAAAACACAAACATAATCAAATATGGGAAATCAATAAGGAATCATATAAGCACACGGAAAATAAAGATGAGAATAGTCAACAAAGATAATAAATAAAAGCGTAAAATGTGTCAACCTTAATCAAAATATCATCAACAACACCTCTAGGAATTTTCACAGAACTATCAGCTAATTGATGTGTTATTGATGTAGTTTTCAACTCTCCCGATCCCAATTACAAGCATAGAATATGACAATAAATTCATACTAGCCCCTAAGTCAAACAAAGCTCATTCAATATGATGATCCCCTTTCTTGCATGAAATTTTGGGACAACCAAGGTTCTTATATTCGATAGTGAATTTTCATTTAATGATAGAACTAACTTGCTCTATAAAGAATGCCTTCTTAGAACATTTGTTTTCCTCTTGACTATGACTAAGCCTTTTAGGGTTGGGCATAGACTGACTGGGAAACTTGCCTTTCTCTCTCTCTCTCTCTCTCTCTCTCTCTCTCTCTCTCTCTCTCTCTCTCTCTCTCTTCCACATGAGTTGTTAACTGGCCAATTTGAGTTCCAAGTTTTGTTCTTGCTTGAGTGTTCATTTATCTAGAATTTTTTGGATCTAATATATCCTAGTTGGTAGACTACATAAATGCTTTGAGAGACTCTTCAAGTGAGGACTATTGACGTGGTGGTGCAACAACTTGAGGAGCTAATTGGGGATTAGAGGTGTAGAAGGGGTTTGGATGCCTAAATTGAGTGGATATCTGTTATATTGGTGGCCCTACTCTATTCATGGGAGGCTGATTTTGCCTCTAAGAGAAATTTAGATGATTCCGCCAATTTAGATTCTATGTCTCAAAGAATGGACTGCTAAATGGCTTCTCATAATTGTTTAGTGCACTACCTTACTCAACAAAGCACTCATAATAACCTAGAATAAAAGGGCATGTTTAAGCAATGCACATCTCACTTGTACATAGAGAACATACTTCATTTTTAATTTGGTTGGCAGAATTCATGTTTCTAGCAAGGGCCATGGCTTCTAGTCAAACTTAGCTTTCATGTCAGTATCTTCCCTTACTTAATATAAGCTGTCTTTCCTAGGGTTTTGGGTTAGTTTTCTCTATGACTTGAAAAAATCCTATTGTTGGGTACTCTCAGATAAACCCTATAGGAACCTATACATTGCATCATCATTCTGACTCAAAAAATACCTACCATTCATAGATTCAATCATACTACGGGGTGTTTGAGTCAAACCATTGTAAAAGTAATGCACAAGTTGTCATGTTTCAAAACCATGGTGGGGATACTTCAAAAGCAAGTCCTTAAACCTCTCCTAAGTTTCATAAGATTTTTCATGCTCCTCTTGACAAAAGTCAACTATCCCTCTCCTTAAGACATCAATTTTGAACATTGGAAAATATTCTTGTTAATAAGTCCCTCACATGAATTAATAGACCTTGCAAGAAGATAATTCAACCATGTCTTTGCTTTGTCCTTCAATTAAAAAGAAACCAGTGCAAATGGACTAACTCATCAGAAAATTTGTAAAATTTAAATGTAGCATAGATTTCAGAAAAATCATTCACATGCATATAAGGATTCTCTCTATCAAAACCGTGAAAGGTGGGGAGTAGTTGAATGACTTGAGCCTTCAACTCAAAGTGGGTGGCAGTAGTGGCGAACAACACTATGCATGAGGGAGAATTGATGGAAATTAATAAAAATAGCTCCCTAAGGGGTTTGGCTTCTACATTGTTATCTCCCAGTGCGAATGGAACATTAGTCTCAATTTCACAACTATAGGGGATTGAAATCTACTATAACTACCTAGTATGTTTGATCACAAATCCACATGGTCATACACAACTCACCACTCTCTAATGCCCCCTTGTTTTCACTGCTTTCTCTCCCTTTGTTTTTTTTCTTTTGAAACCCTAAGTTAAAACTAGTAGAAGGGTAAACTTAGTTTAAACTTAATTTATTTTCCTTTACAATTCTCTGGCAACAACACCAAAAACTTATTGTAAAACTTTAATTGTTACCGGTAAGCGTATGAATCTATAGTAGATAAGCAGCTAATCATTATGAATCTTGGCAACAAAACAAAATTCAAACGACACAATAAATTAAAAGACCCTCAAGTACTACTTGTCATTTTGTGATTAAAAAGTGTGGCAAATAAACCTAGAACAATAAAGTGCTCCTTACTTGTTTTTATCTTTAATTTATCTTGTGTAGAAATCAATCTACATCAAAACTATTCCCAGAATGACCTATTGCAAGTAACCACACTATAGTACAAACGATTATTCCATAGGGCAAACTATCGTTCCCTATTTTATTCGGAAACCCTAGCAAACCAGTTGATAATTTCAACAGTATGATCGATCATTTAACAATCATTACAATTTTTTTTTGCTTTAGAGATGTTTCAAAAGCGTCTTTAAAAGTATTTGAAACATAGCTAAAACTTTTAGCAATGTTTTATACAAATGTTGCTAAAGTTTGCATCGTTAAAATTATTTGCGATGTTTGTATAAAATGTCACAATTATAATTAAAAGCAATGTTTTGTAAAACATCGCTAATATTATTAGCGATGTTTTTCGATAACAATTAACAACATTTAGAAGCATTGCTATATACCTAAGGAAATCGTAAGAACGAATTAGTGACACTTTAGAAACATCGCTAATAATTAGTAACGTGCATACAACTAAAACATTATTAGCGATGTTTCAAAAATGTCGTTAATTCCCCCATTAATATTTTTTTTAAATGATTGCTGATTGTATTCATTGTGACCACCTAATTGCATTATAAATAATGATAATTACATTTACTATGACTAGAAAATAAACATTACCTATTGTTTTAATATATAAAGAAATTAATATAAACATTGATCATTCCATTGAACCATCTATAAACTAAAGTAACATAAAAAGTGGTTCTTTAAAATGTCTGAATAACAAAGAAGAAATAAATGGATCATTTTACAATCATGAAAGTTGAACAAAACTAAAAAAACAGATTTCTTCTCAAGAAGAAACAACGGGATGCCTTCAAAATTACCTGCAAAATATAGTTTATTAATAATATGGATTGATATTATAAATAAAAATTAAAAAAATAGGTGAAAGCAAAACCTTTATTTATATAAATGACAAATAAGAACATATCATCCATGATTTGCATGGTGCCTCTACTGCCTCTGTGGGACAATGCAAACCTTATCAATCCCTATTAAATTAGCCTAAAAGAAATTTAAAAAATTAATATGATAATTAAAAAAATAAGTGTTTGTAAGTGTGGCTGTGTCATCCTCCTCATAATTGCTTCTAATTTTGCATTTGTTTCAGCTAATTGAGTCTCCATAGCAGCATTTTTGGTAGCCAATTGTGCATCCATATATGCTACTTATTCTGCAAATCGAAGCTCAATTTGTGCCTTAGCAGCACTCTTTGCTGCCATTTATGCCTCAATGGAAGCTATTTTTTCTGCCATGACTTTCTACATCTCTTTTCTTACAGAAGCCAGTTGTGTAGATGACCCAACATTAGAGGATGATGACCCGCAAAGTCATGATGGAGTGGGGCCCAATCCCATGCATCGAACATGACCAATTCTCTCTTCTCCCATTACCTGTGCAAATAAATCACTAGAAGACAAGGTATCTTGCATCCCCTTAGGAAGTTTCTTCAACATTTCATCCATCCTTTGCTGCAATGACAGTATAAAAATACAGTACTTTAACAAATGAATATAAAGTAAGGTTACCACAAGGTTATTCAAACATAAAATAAGGTTTGACATGAGAGAAAGAATTTGATATCATAATTAAATTTAAAGTAAAAAATAATTATCAGCCTTACGACATACAAATGGCAGCATCATAGTAAATAATATGATCAATTATTCAGCATTAAGCAAACTGCTTCATAGAAATATCGATCATATCAAACTACATGTACTGCAAAGAGGGGCAGGGCTTGGGCTTGCATTGTTATCTTATAGTAAACAACCTATCTCACACATAATTAGTAAACATCCTCCCTCCAAATCTACTATTTAGAAAATATTTTCTCTTGCAACTAAATTAAAACCACCAAAGGCTAATTTGAAGTCCTTAGAAGAGATATAATCATCAACATATATATTAAGCTTGAAGTCCAACAAGATAATGAACTAGACCATAATATGAACTACTTGGCAACTATAATCAACTATTGCAAACTATAATCAATGATTGCAACTAAATACTATATAATCATTACTTGAATAGAGTTTGAATACAAAAATAGAATTGAAAAGGTAGTAGTGATATCATGCAAATATCAAGCAGAAGTGAAAATTATACATGATCATTTGCTATAAAGGAGAACCCATAAAAAATATGAAATAAAATCATAAAGGAAACCCAATAATCTTTCCACCTGATATCCATATATCAGAAAGAGACAAAAGTAAGCCTAGATGATTGCTCATTAACTTTCACTTGACCCCATAAACTTAAAAAGAGAGAAAAAAATGTAAGATTTTTCTTTCTTTACTCTTCCATATGTCATTTGCATTGAAACAACACGCTTAACTATACGAAGAATAGAAAATGATCACTTACAACCATTGCAAGTAGTAATGCAACAAATTTGTCTTCTCACCTTTACCTACAGTAAATAATATTATTCTTCATCTGTATCAAGTCATTATGCTTCTTATACATCAAATTTTTTCATCTTTCTTGTCCAAAGTCATTCGAAATTTCCTTCAAACATACAAAAAATTTCACGTAACCTTAATAGTTTTTTTTGGTCCATTAGTGTAATATTTCTTTATTCTACTTTTACCACATAAACTTCTCAATTGCCTCGGAATAATAGTAGAATGACTAATTGAAAATTTCTATTGAAATGAAGGGGGAAAAACTAAGTTTAATAACTGAAAAAAAAAAGTAATCTCACATGAAGGGAGAAAGCAAATGAACTGTCAAGTCCAAGACAGAGCCCAACGTGACCCAAAGGAGTAATAATAAAAGTGCAAAGAAAATGACAATAAATCATTTACATCCCTTCTGCCCCAATCCAGAAATACCAATTTAGCCCATGTTACTTTCAATGTTTGGCAACTAAACAGAAAATAAACTCCAAAACTTCTTCTTACTCATCATTCACTTAAGAATTTTGAGCACATAATAGGGACCATTCAGAGTTCTGACATCTAACATCGGCAATCTACATAACACAAGGCAATTAACTTTCTCTATCAACTACTCCCACCCACAGGAACCAATCAGTACCAATCCTAAATTAGTTTGCATTGGCGTATTAAAAAGATTACCATGGCGGAACGAAACAACCAAAATGTCTGGAACATATTTAATAGGCAAGTGAACCTAAAAGAAACAACCGTGACAAAGACCAAAAAAATACAATGCTGAGGAATTCCTACCACAACCCAATGTGGCCATCAAAACAAACATTAAAACTCAAGAAAGCTGAACAAAAGAAAATCAACAAAATTACACAGCAAGCAAAGCAAAAAAAATGGGCTAAAAAATAGGAACCATGCAAGAACAAGAAATACGACGAGGTTTGTGATCCCCTTCTGGTGTTTCGAGTGAGAATGACCTCCTTTCTCTGCCACCTAGAACCTCCTCCACTTGCAACAGCATGCCCTTAGATCCTATATTGATTACATATATGCAGAGTCCATGTATAGAATAGAATCAATAGATATATAGTTGTATATTTGCATTAATACACATAGTTTTCTTTACCTTTCTTCTTTCCTTCTTTTACTTTGTGTTTTGTTGTTACTGCTTTGCTAGGACATTCAAAGAAAATGAATGTTTCACGCAATGATTCTCATGGAGCGAGTGCCCTGAAATTATGTGTGTGTCAAAAGAAAATGAGAAGGTTTGATCATCATAAAAAAAACTGAGTAGCTAATAAAATGGTGCAATTTATTCTCTGTCGTTAATTAAGATATATGCCCAACTCAAATAGAAAAAAAAACTTTGTGACCAACCCATATTGGGCTAAAGTATTTTCTTCATACATGAATACAGATCGTCTATTCCCTGTCACAAAAAAAAAATGAAGAAAGAATCCAAAAATGATGTAAAAAACATGCCAGGAGAGGAAGCAGTTAGACGAACTTCTCCCTACCGTCCAGAGAATAACTCCCTACCATCACAGAGAATAACATAGAGATTTGCTCTGAGTGAGACACAAAAATCCAAAATTAGCCTTGTCCATTGATTAGATGCTCTATTTAGCTATAACAATGTGCGCATTCAAGTAAAATCTACACTTTTTCTTGGAGATCTAGCGAAAACAGTCATGATTATGTGCTGTCTAATTTTTTCTGTATGAGATGCATAGGTTCTGAAGCTTTTAAATAACCCTTGGAAGTTGGAAGGCAAGCATCTGTATGTTCATTCTTTGACTAAATGAACAACACGAATACTAGAAGTTATACATCTTGGATGGAGAAGACTTCAACGACTATACATATTGGAATTCTGTTATAACTTCAATTAATATACATATCTACCAGCACAAATATTATATGACATCCAGACTAGGAGTCCTAAGAAGTCTATGTCCTTAAGAATCCAATAATTTGATGAAATGATAGCAAATACAATAAATGAAAAATAGGAGACATACATTGGTGAAAAAAAATGTGCAAAAGCCTCCTGATATTTTTCAAGTGTCTATTCCTTCGAAATTTTCACTACCCCTGAATCCATCCATGTAAGGCAGTGGCATCAGGACTCAATCAAAGTCAAGCAATTGCCGAAGCAAACAGCAGCAATTTTCAACTAACAACCGCAACTTTGAGTTGAGAACAATGTAGATGGTCAAGCATATTTTTTTCCACCTCCAACAATTAAAGTTAGAAAGCAACAATAATGACAATTAGCAAATTGTAAAAAGAATGAAAAAGAAAAGGGTCACAGAGATTTGCTCCGAGTGAGACACAAAAATTCAAAGTTAGCCTTATCCATTGATCAGAAGCTCTATCTAGCTATAACAATGTCAACATTCAGGTAAAATCTGCCCTTTTTCCTTGAGATCTAGCAAAAACAGTCATAATTTCTGTCTAAGGATATATAGATTTCATTGCTCATTGTAATTTCAAAATCGATTAGGAGATTTTCTTCACCAAGTCCTAGTTAATCTGAAACCAAAGAAACAAAATGTGGAAAGATGGTAAATTGTTCCAACTCTCCTCAAAATACCCACTTTTCATCTCCTAAGTTTAACTTTCTCTCATAAATTCAGCTTGAAAATTTGTGCTTTAGTTTGAACTACTTGCCTATATATCTTGCGCTCTTCAACATTAATGCAATTGGCAAGATTAAATGAGTATCCATCCGGAGCCCTCATATATTTCAAAACCTGACAAAAATTTCTTTCTCATTTTTTTTCCATTGAATAGCATGCAGATGGTAAATAAACTCGGTTTGTACCTTATTGCCACTTTGGATGCAACTCGTGCCTTACCCCCATTTCTACCAAGTCAATACGTGAATTTAAATTTTCCTTTGTTTTGCATTTAATGTTTAATAAAGTTTTGACAATATTATCACATACATTTTTCTCTATGTGCATCACATCTAAATTATGTCTAAGTAAATTATTTTTCCAGTATGACAACTCAAAGAAAATACTCTTCTTCTTCCAATTAAACAATGGACCTTCCTTCACACTCCTTGCCTTTTCCTCCCTTTCTTCTTCCCAAAATTATGATTGTTATTTTGCAACTCACTTAACACATCCATCCAAGACAATGGACTTGGAGCGCCTCTAACCCTCTATATTTCCATCGAAAGATTGTTTGTTTCTTCGGAATTTGTGATTCAATGGTAAGAATTTTCGGTCACCCATACAACAATGTTTCCTCCCATTATTCAAGTATCAATTGCATGAATCTTTATGGCACAAAGGACATGCCATCTTACCTTTTGTACTCCAACCTGACAATATTGCATAACCTGGGAAATCATTGATGGTCCAAAGCAAGGTTGCATACATTTGAAGTGTTTCTTTCTTAGACACATCATAAGTATCTACCCGAAATTCCCATTACTCTTTCAGCTCATCAATGAAAGGTTTTAAGAATATGTCAATGTCATTTCCAGGGCCAAATGGACCAGGAATAATCAATGATAGGATCATATTGGACTGCTTCATACACAATCATGGAGGCAAGATGTATGGCGTAAATATCGTTGACCATATGCTATGTGTAATTCTCATTGTCCCAAATAGATTAAAGTCATCGCTTGCCAATCCAAGTCAAACATTGCAATACTCTGCTGCAAAGGTTGGATTTGTCAAGTCAAGATGTTTCCAAACTTTAGAATCAGCTGGATGTCGTAATATATCATCTTTGTTACAACCCTCATCATGCCATCTCATATTACATGCAATTTTCGATGACATATATAACCTTTGTAAATGAGGAATGAGAGGAAAGTGACGTAAAATCTCAGCTGGGGCCTTCTTTTTTTAGATTCCGAATGTATGTCTTCTCCTTTCCATCTTGAAGTGCCACATGTTTCACATGATTGTTTGTCAACATTGCCTTTATAATACAGCATACAATCATTGGCACATGCATGAATTTTGTTGTAACTCAAACCCAAATATGTTATAATTTTCTTACTTTGGTACAGATTTTTTGGCAAAGTAGCCTCAGAAAATGTTTCTCTTAACAATACAACCAACATATCAAATGATTTGTTGCTCCATCCACCAAGGATTTTGATATGTCACATCTTAACAATGAAAGAAAGTATGGTTTGAGATTTACAACCTGGGTACAACTCTTTCTAGATATCTTATGCCAATTTGTTGAATTTAGCATTCACATTATTTGTACCTTGAGGCAATCCATTAGATCTTGAACTGGGCATCCAAATACATCTTCCAACGTAGTTCTCATGTCATCACCTGTATCATCCTCTTCAAATTCATTGTTCACGGTATCATTCTGTGATGAATTTGTTTGAAGGATAGCTTCTCCATGAAAATACCACACTGTATAATTCTGTATGATCCTATTGCATATCAAATGCTCATATATAATGTCTCTATCTTGACAATAGACATTACCACATCAAACACAAGGACACTTGAGCTTCCCATTGATAGGTGTTTCATAAGATGCAACAAAATTGAGAAATCCTTCTACCCCCAAAGCATACTCACTAGATTATATATACCAGATTTATAGATCTCAACTTCTTCTAAAAATATTGATAATCCTATAATAATCTCTACCTTACAAACAATGTATCTCATACAAGAAATTTATGTATGAACCCTTGTAAACAACAAAAACTAATAGTATATCTACCTATGCAGAGGCATATTACAAAAACCCTTATTCATGTAGGTTTTACTAAACCCAACATCAACTTTATAAAATCACATGTGAGCTAAGCATGCCTATCATGAGTCAATCTTGACCTAAATGTATTTAAAAAACACATACCCAAGCTTCTCACATTTTAGTAAACCAATAATTATTGTAAAAAAATATATATATTCAAGAAATTGGAGTCAAGTACGTACCTTTTCTCTTTTTAGGAAGTTATAAACTGACCAATAGTTGCAGCCTTCCTCAATTAATCAAATTACCCTCAATGTCTAAACAAGCCACAAACACCAAATAAGAAAATCTAGATTGAATATTTTTTACTATGCAGATAAGTAATGCAATACTGTAAAACCTAATTCTTGTAAGATTTTAAATTTCTCTGTTCACAAACAAGCCATTATAAGATACATTGTAAGCAATAGGGATGAAACTAAGCTCATTGTGGCCATCCTCTGAATCAATATTTAATATCTACAAAATGAAATGTTGAGAACAAGATTAAAAGAATATAAAAAAAAAATGAGCACACAATGACTAGAGATGGATACAAGAAAACGTAGAAGATTGAATCGAAATGGCAAGCATCAACAAAAATTATAAAAGCATATATTTGCAAAAAAAGATAATATATTAAGTTTCAAAAGTGAATATAGACAGACTCTATACTAGTCTCAGAGAGCATGACTCAAGTTAAAAGGATAGTCTCTTGTTGATCAAGAATGACGTCATATGTATATACCTATATAGTTATTTTTGCATGCCCACATACTCTTTCCTTTAATCAAATACAAGGCAATTTTAAAAAGTTCTGCATATCTAGCTGGCAGTAAGGAATGGAAAGACAATGAACCAAATCAACATAAAGAACCCAACGGTAATAGCATATTATAGCTGAACTAGCATAAGTCAAAGGTATCAAACCTTATGCCTTGATTCAAATTTTTATTTAGGATTGTTATTAATGGTTTTGTGTACATACAGTGGAAATTATGCTAGTTTAAAAGAGTGAACTTATATATATAGAATTCATCATTTAATAAAACCCATGTCCAAGGGGATGGAAATATCTTATTATCATTATCTAGTATAGTTACAAATATAGATTTTTTTCTTTACTATACTCGGTATTGTAGATTTTGATGATAGGCAGTTTCTTACTTGTGACATTAATGTCATATGTGTGACAATAAAAACATTAAGGTTCCATTATTAGCATGTCTTTTGTGCATATTTATATTATGTTCAAGATGTATTACTATATATGCAGACATGCATCAGCTAATATGGTGCCAAAAATGACCATCTAGACAATTTATCAAAACATGGGGGCTTGCAACCACCTTGTAAACATGATTTTCAAACTTATACTCATCATATGTCAGGCAATGTCAACTTTTTGAGCTGACAATAGTGTGAAATAGGGTGCTTGTTATTCCGGTGTCTTCAAGATTTGGAGGTTATATAATACAATGACGACTACATGTTGCCATGTTGCAGTTAATAAAACCATGTTTTCCTGACAACTTGTGATCCATTTACTTCCTTGGTATTTTAAACAAATAATATTGTGTGTCGAGGTGATATCAATATTGGTCTGAGTTTTTACAATAATGTTTTCACCTGCTAACTCCCACTGAGAATTCTGGCCAAAAAACATGGATTTTCACTGAAGTCTTGACTAGAATGTGCAAGTTTTTACAGTAATGTTTTCACCTGCTAACTCCCACTGAGAATTCTGACCCAGAAACATGGATTTTTAGTGAATTGTATGTAATGTATGCAAAGAATGTGCACTTGGGAATTTGTCAAATGTTTTGGAACAGAGACTATATGAAGCTAGCAGTGAAATTAAACTCATGAAAAACAAGATAAACAACTTCGCTTAGCTGTTAGAGCAGTCGACTGAGTATAAGGTGTTGTTAAACCTTAAACTCCAGTCTTCTTTAGATTATATTGAAATGAATTCCATGATGAAAGAGATGAATACTTTGAAAAAAGAATTTGATAAGCAGATAACTATCAAGGACAATGCAGAAAAATCTGTGGTGAGTATGGAAGACAAGCTAAGGTATTTGTTTTCCACCATGATATGCTATTGCAATCAATTTAATGAACCTGAATGTTGTAGATTGCAACTACAGACTGTGGACTCTTCAGCACCTATTTTACAGTTAGAGAATCTTCAAAAGAGGTTGTATGAATAATTGCTTCAGATAAGTAAAGACAAGAAAGAAATAGAGGAAGAAAGAGATATTGGTCAAAAGGCATTGGAGAATGCAGAATTCGAAAGCCTGTCCCTGCAACAAAAGTTTGATTTCAACATGCATGACCTGTGGAGGATGCTCGAGGTTGCTAGATTGGAAGTATAACAGCATCAGCTAGAGTTCCAAGATCTTGTAGATAAGCTTAAGGCTACTAGTGAAGCTGGAGACAGATACACAGCTAAGAACAAGGATTAGAATTACAACTAATTGAGTTGGAAACTCTATTTTGCAGCACCTTACAAGTGAAAACAAAGATCTTAGACAGAAAATTCACAATTTTGAGAGCATCATCAGTCAACTTGAAAAAACTAAAATGTCTCTTCTTGATTACCAACAATCTTTAGAAGCTGGAAAGGTAGAATCTGTCTGGCTAGCTAATGAACTTGTTAGCGTAAAAGAAGCTTGGGACATGTAAGTGACGAATTGCAGGCTGAGAAAGACATAAATATTCCCTAGCAAATAAAGCAAGAGAATTTATTTCTCTGTTAATGAGAAACAACAATCTTTTGATGATCAAAGTGCCAAACTGCTGCATCTCAGCAAACATGTATACGATTTAGAATCAGGAAATGCAAGAGTGAAGCATCTTCTGTTACAGAGTGATCAAAGTTTATTTATGCAAATTGCTGATCTGGAAACTAGTTTAGCATCTGTATATGAATGTTTATTGGCTTAAGATGTTGAACTTAGGTTCACAAAAGATCAATTTTCCACAAAAACACAAGAGCTTAATGACAAGGTTGAATCCCTTAAGAGGTGCAATGAGGACCTTCAATAGAAGCATCTAGATATGAGTAATACATTGAAGAAATTGCAAACTGCAAATCTACTTACGCATATTACATTGAAGAAATTGCCAGATTATCTGCCACTCTGGAGTCACTGAAAGCTCAATTAAAAAAATTTATCAGCGATAAAAGTGAACAAGAAGCCAAGGGTAGCAGTATAAGGGAAACGGGAGTCGAAGTTGATGATTGTAGTCAAGGGAAACATAGGCAAGGTGTTATTGAGCAATTTAAAGGTAAATTGCTGCAACTGGAAGAAGAATTTGACTACATAAAGTTCTCAAGGGATGAGTTGGACATCATAGTTGTGGTTCTTAAATCGAAGTTAGATGAACAGTAGATCCAGATTTCATTGATGCAGAAATTTCATGATAAAATGGTGATTCTACAGGTTGAGCACATTGTGCTCCGTGAGAAGCTGTCTGAACAGATTCTGAAGACGGAGGAATTCAAGAACTTTTCTATCCATTTGATAGAACTAAAAGACAAAGCAGAAGCTAAATGTTTGCAAGCTCGTAAAAGAGGATATAATGGAGGGTTTCACTGCGAATTGCTTTCATAAGGTCAAAGTTTTTGCAGTAAAAACTTCAAGTTTGTTCACATACAAATACAACTTCAAGACCAAAAAAATACTTTATGTTCACATACAAACACAACTTCCAGACCAAAATAAGTCTCCTTTTTGTTATCTATCATTTTCTTTTTGAAAGAGTCATCATCCATATATTGAATATAAACCTAACTACAATTGTGAGTCCCAAAAAATATAGCATCACAACAACTAAATCTCAGCATGGCCCCAAAAACAATTTTGAGCTAGCCAAACCAAGCAAAGTGAAGTAAGCATACAAGAATGAAAATAGAACGCGGCTATCCCCCCCCCAAAATTCACTTAGGGCCCCCCAAATAAGAAATATGTGAGTACTTTTTCTATTACTCAGCACCCCCCCACCCTATTCTTATGAGGCACCCCAGTTAATAAAGAAAAGGAAAAGACCCTTTCGTATCCCCTTCACTGTGCTCAACGTGCATGAACTTCTCACCGGCGGCAAGAAGGTTGTGAGCGCCGGAGTTCTACAAGGAAATGTCCCTCTCATCTTCCTCCCTGCCTATAATGGTCGTCCTTCCCAATTGCTTCTCCATGCATTAAAAGAACGTTGATTACAGGAGTTTCTCCCATCTTCTTCCCTGCCTGTAATGGACGTCCCTCCCAATTACTGTCTGCATGCACTTAAAAATCATTGCTTCCCATCAAAATCAAAAAAATCCTTCATTTGGCTAATTAGCAAGTCATCTTTATTGATTTTTTGGGCATTCAACGGTTAAAATTTGGGTTCACAGTGCGCCATGGCTAACTGAACTTTAACATGCACGAAGTTTTCAAAACGTCGTTCTGCTTTATGTGACGGGGGGTACCCCCGCCAATAAATTGCCAGAAAAAGTTGAAATCTTCGGGATGGGTTCTGGCGGGGAGTGATCACCATTCTATTATGAATAATTTGATAGTGACATACAGTCCCCGTAGAAATGCTATTTCATCTGGCGGGGGATACCCCCCGCTAGGAAAACTCCAGAAGGTGTTGTAAACCTTCTAGATTAGCTATGGCGGGGAGAGATCACCATTTAATTATGAAGCATTTGACGGGGACATGTAGTCCCCGTATAAATATTCTTCTTGGCTAGATGAGTTCTGGCGGTGAGTGATCACCGACAAAATAGAATTCATTGGACAGGGACTGTTAGTACCCATATGATTCCGTCATATATGGCGGGTGGTACCCCCGCCAGTATTTTCTGTAGTGGTAAGATAAGTACTTGTAGAGTATCAATTATGTTGGTTTTCTATTTTGAATTTAAACCATTATTGGTAATATATTTAAAATTTTATTTGTGTGGATGTCTTAACTAGGATGGATAATTTTATTGGGGATACATCATCCTTTACATCTTTGATGACATCCATGATGCAAAAAAAAAAAGAAATTCTTTCACCGGTTTCCTCAATAGAAGAGCTTGTTCCATGCTCATGATAAGATGGAGGAGCATTTACTATCTAATGGCGAAGAAAATGAATCTTCTGAAGAGGTATATTTCAAAATATGCTTCAAATACTTTTATAAATATGTATATTGTACATCTTTTAGGTTAATCTTGTATGATGTCATGTACTCTTATTATAGGAACCAATGGAACGACAAAGCCATGACGACATTTTAAATACTGATATTTTATTTGCATTCGATGATGATAAGGTAATGGTCTTTTTTTTTCCTTATGTAAAGTTAAAAGGTGCATAGCTTACTATATGTTGAGCTTACAACATGGATATCATTTGTAGGTGTTTGAATCACGAGAGATGATGGAATCATGGGCAAAAGAAACATGTAAGAAGTATGGGACAATTCTTGTTGTTCTAAAATCAGATGCTAGAAAAAGAAGGCCACGAGTTATATTAGCATGTGAAAGGGTTGGTCAATACAGAAAGAGGACCATTAAAGAGGCCAATGTGGACGTAGAAAGGATTCCTAAAGAAGTATCTACAAAGAAGTGTAGATGCCCCTTCAAGTTATACGGTACTGAATTGAGCATTAATGGTGGCAAACAATGGAAATTGCATGTCATCTGTGGTAGTCACAATCACCCCCCCCCCCCCCTGCAATTTGGAGAACTTCAACTTATAAGTCATTCTTCACTAGATTTGCATTTATCTCCTCTGAGAAAGAAAGTGAATATGTGTGGGCACTAAATTGTTTGAAGTCTTTGTTGACAGTAGGTGATCTTCCAGGAGTAATTGTAACAGACAGAGATCAAGCATTGATGCAAGCAATTCAGGTGGTTTTCCCCACTTCAAAGAACATATTGTGTAAATGGCATATTTCAACATGTGTTATGAGAAATTGTCGAAAAGCATTTAATACCGAGGCTGCATGGGTTGACTTTATTCGATGTTGGAATGGAATTGTACATTCATCAGAGGAGAGTGAATACAATGAACAACTTCATATGTTGGACACAGACTACAAAGATTTTGAGGTGTTGACTTATCTTCATACTACTTGGTTGGAGCTATTCAAGGAGCAATTTGTAGGCTCTTGGACATACAATTATATGCATTTTGGCAACAAGACCACCAATAGAGTTGAGAGCATGCATGCTAAATTGAAGATGCAATTACGCTCATCAATGGTTGACATACTTCAATCATGGTCCAATATTGATGAAATTGTCAACCTTCAACTTGATGAAGTGAGGAAGTCATTTGAAGAAAGTAGATACAAGCAGTGTCACCAATTCAGAAATCCATTCTACAAAGAAGTAGTTGGGCTAGTGTCAAGGGCTGCATTGAAATTGATAGATGATGAAAGGAAAAAAATTGAGCAGTTTCCAATTGAAGAAACACACTGTATGCATGAATTGAGGAAAACACATGGCCTTCCATGTAAGCACCAATTGACAAAGTGGTTACTTGAAGATCATCCACTGGCATTGCATGAAATACACGATCATTGGAAGACACTTTATGTTGTGAGCAAAACAACTTATTCAAAGGGACATGAATTAGTTGATTGCTTTGAGAAGATTTATGAACGATATGAAATGGCCAATGAGGGGGTGAAAACACAAATATTATCACAATGAAAACAAATTGCAGATCCTACAACAATTTGGATGGAAATGTCTTCAATAGGTACGAAGCAATGTGGTAGGCCAAAAGGAACTAAAAACAAGTAGGAGAGTTCTACTAAAAGAGATCCCTCCGGTTTTGAGCATGTAGTTGCTGATTTAAGAGCTCAACACAAAGCTGGCATGAAAGAAAGGTATGTGCATTGTTTTCCCACAGTCATGCAGTCATATGTGAAGGGCATCTTCGACGTCCCTGCGGATGGCCATTGTGGGTTTCATGTCATTTCATCTTCCTTAGAACTCAGGGAACTTGGGTGGAAAACAATGAGAACATATTTGATATATGAAATTGCAGTTCATAGGGATGAATATGAAACTATTTTCAGTGGATCTAGAAGTGTAGATGAACTTTTGGATTGTTTGAAGTTCTTTGGAGATGTGGCCCCCCAAAATAATTGGATGACAATATCGGACATGGGGTATGTTTTTGCCTCTTGCTACAATGTTCCTGTGATTCTAATTTCGAGGAGTCTTTGCATGACCATATTCCCATTTAGGACAGCTCCTAAATCAAAGCATAAAAAAATATATGGGAATGATTAACAACTTACCCACGATCCTTGGAAAATAGGCACACGCAAAGATGGGAAAACGCGGGAGAGTGAGGGAAAAGAAAGTGTCATGCTATCTAGGATAAGGGAAGGCAATCGATCATGTTTGTATATCTCATATAGCGACTGTTCTCAAATGCGTCACTATATGTGTGTTGTTGATATCCACTTTTTTGTAGTGGTGATCCATTCTTTTCTCAATACTTACATAGGATGTTTTCTATGAAAATTTTAAGTGTTTGTGCATGTGTGTGTATAATATTGACCTTTTTGTCTTCAGTCACTTTGCATAAGTCTTCCACCTTGAGTCTTCAAAGTATGTCTACTCTATTTTTTTCAAGTTATTCAATTCTAAATCTAACTCGACACATCACTAACCAAATTAAACTTCACAAGACGTAAATTATATATATGAATGCATAGTTTTGATAATTAAAATATCGCCAATTACATATATGTCTGATATGTTCTAACAAAGGAGACACTCCGACATCTGCCACTTACTCAAAAGCCCCTACCTCACCTCAAGACGAAACTGTGCCTCCTCGGTTCAAACTTTCTCAATGTCACCCTGAAGCTCATCAAAGTGGGCAATAAACTCCAATGGGAACTCAACAAGATGCAAAGACTGGAACCCCTAGAATCCGCACGGGAGGGGGCTGCTCCTACGCTTGTAACTAGTTCAGAGATTGTTGAGCTCCAGAGGCTCTTGCTGCTGTGGGATCTCCACATTTGCCTGATGCTCCTCCTTAGGCCACCAACACCCCAACTATCAGTCACATGGTTTTAGTTTCATCTGACCCAAGGTGGTCTTGCAGATAGGTTTGCAAATAGCTAGAATACCAAGCTCTTGAGCAAAACAAGCCATAAGGTACCCAAATGGAAAGCAGTGGCAGTGGAGCATCACATCATAATGGTATGAAGGATGAAAGAAGGTGACACACCTAATGACTCAATCAATGTGGTGGAAGAGGACCACCATGACAACCGTTCACTTTGTAGAGCGAGAACATCTCCGTGACCTTGAGAGCATTGCCCTTACTCAGTTACTCCATGTGACATGCCCTCTGTATGGGTCGACGGTGATGACCTCTCTCTTTGCTTTGCACTAGAATAGACCTTTCTATGTATGAGAAGACCCATCAACTGAGCTATAACCGAGTTGCATCATCAATATCAAGAGCCCAATTGCATTCTTCAGAAGCTTTCAAGATTTTCACTTGTAGTGGTAGATTTGCAGGGTTCACCGATAGACCAAAGTTTTGATTTATACTAAGTATATAAATATTTTCCTATAAAAATAAGAGATTTCCTTTCTCAAAGATCATGTGACTAGCATCTTGGAGAGTCATTCAAACATTTAAGCTTTGCAATCATCAAAACATAAGATATCTCACAGGGTCGTGACTAGGTGTGCATGTGCATTGTGCTAAAAAAATACATAAAATGAACTACCATTGTAGCTATTTTGTATAAATCATAAAGTTAAACTATTTTTAAGAAAAAATATATATAAAAAATGAGTCCTTATTAAACTATTTTAAAATATATGGGAATGATTAACAACAGAGCCGGTTAGAAGGGACCTGCATTAATTTTCTACAAAATAAAAAAGATGGAAGATGCAAAGCAATTAAAATGTCATGTTAGCCTACTGTGAAAAAAAGTGGCTATTATGCCCATTGGCAGCCTTTTCTGGCACCAGCTTTAACAATTTAGTGGCTTCCGTTTATGGTATTTTACATTGGAAAATGATTTTTCTCCTAATGACAAATAAAATCTTACAATTGGGTTTTAATTGGATAAACAAAGGATAATAATATACGCCTAATAAATCTATGGACCAAACCCTCTTAGTGATAGTTGAACATAGCATACAGGATTTCTCCAATCAAAACCTAATTGAATGGTTTTGTTAGACAAATTTATTAGGTTATTATCATTTTTTTTCATAGAAAAAGTAAGGGGAAAATTATATAAATAATATTAAAAAAATAATTATTTACCATTTTAAACCATTTTGGGAATGGTGTTCGTTTTTGCCACGTAGGCACCAGCCAGGCAGCTGGCACCTGTGTGGCTTTTTTTATTTTTAACGATTTCGTCCTTTAGAATGACGAAATCAGGTTTAAGCTGATTTCGTCCTTCTAAAGGACGAAACCGGGTCAAGTTTTAAAACACTTGACCCGATTTCGTCCTTCTAAAAGACGAAATCACCGCACTTAGCCTCTTTTCACACTTTTGGCCGGGTATTAACACTGATTTCGTCCGTTTAAAGGACGAAAAGTTGATTTCGTCCTTTTAATGGACGAAATCGCGCTATTTACAAAACCCGCCCACGCTCCGTTCCGCATATTCTCCGTCTTGCCAGTTCGCTCCACCACGACAATTTTTTTCACTCCGCCGCGATCTTGTCCGCCGTCAATCCGCCCAGCTTTCCTTGAGTCCGACTTCTATTTTGAGTGCCACCTCGTTACAAAGCCGATTTAGGTATGCTTGTTTTGCCCTAATTTAAATATAAAAATTTTCTCTATTTAATTTAGTTAGGAAATATTGTAATGTTAGTATTATGTTCAACTTATAATTTGTTGTCTGCCCATTTAGGATTTACTAATAACAATGGGGTTGCAAGTGTTTTAAGGAGGGTTTTGTTATTACAAGAGTAGACTAAGATTGAGTGCTTGAATGCAAAATAGTCCAGGGTCAAGATTGATTTGATTTAAGTTGTTTAAATGAATTAAGTTTTATATAAGGAACTTAGTTGGCCTGTGTTTACTCAAAAGTATCTTGATGTAATTTCCTTTAATATATGTCTTTTAACACATTTGAAAATTTCATGTAAGGAAACAAAAATTTTCATGTAATTTCCTTTCACCTTTTTAAGATTTCAGGTAAAAAAAAATCCCCTACGCTTCATAAATCCTACTAAATTGATTATTCCCTTTGTTCTATGTTACTAGTTCTATTTAGTTTTTCAAAGCGAACTAACTTTAAATTAGGGTTTAAAAAAATTAGTATATTTTGAAAAATCAATGAAACTATTAATGTTGGACAGATAGAGTATATTATTAAAAAACAATTCCTTTCAGTGGATGCAACCAGGTCTAGTTTCATAACTATGGTTGTCGGCGGCACTGAAACAATAGAGGGTGATAGAGGGGTCCGATTTTCCTTAAAAAATTTAGAAGGGTAGCATTTGAATTTTTTTTGGAATAGGGTATTTATGTTTTTAAGTCAATTTTTTCCCATGAGACAAGTCATTTCAGAGTCGTTGCCCGGTCCCCACCTCCAGCCTTCATACTTTAAGTTCACCTCCCATTCCAAAACCAAAAGTCTTTCAACGAATCCGTCATACACAACCCCCAACCGCGTTTGAATTTTAAAAAGTTTTTTTTTATTTTTTAAAAAAATATATATAAGTCTAAACTCACACGCGTTAACTAAGTTTGAACATCATAAACTATGAAACCGTTATCTAGAAGAAGCAAAAAACTTAATTTGCTCCCAAGTAATATTCATCCTCTGATTTTGATCTATTGCCAATGATGTTACCTTCAACGAACATGAGCTCGAGCTCATCGAAACAAGACTTTTTTTATTTATTATCTAATAAAATTTTATTTACACATAATAAATAATATTCTCTTCTTGTTGTCTATGTGAGACTCATTTTTTTAACCTAATTAAAAAAAATATTAAATAAATAGAAAGTGGTATACGGACATTGATAAAGAAATACAGGGTCAAGTAAAGTTGATGTGAGGCCTGCATGTTCTATCTAATTAAAAAAAATCAAATAAAAAACTTTATTTGAAGTATATCAATATTCTTGTTAAAAATAAGAAAAAACCCTAGTATTTAGTGAGAATAGTCAAAAAATGGACTGTGTGATGATCCTTCATTGGGTGGAAACTAGATTTGCCGGTGATGGCTACGACGCTCGGCCTTTCTCACTCACTTTTAGCTTTCCTAATTGCCCATACATAATAAATTTGCTCATTAATATAAAGTCTTCGTGATATGCATATGTACTTGGTAAATCTATTAGTTTCTATGCGTATATATTTTGAAAATATGTTGATTAGGGTAGATGTTAGTATTAGTTTGCTTAATCTAATATTAATTTAATTGATTGTTTATGAATTAATTGAATAGAAATGGCAGAAGAAATGGTCAGTTTTATAATTAACTATGATAGACACATAGAAGGATTATTATTTAAGAAACTGTCAACATTTGATGAATTTGAGATGCAAGTCGCAAGCAAGGTTGGGTTGGATCAAAGAAGATGGAAAATTACTATCAAATGTAATATTCCGTCATATGGATCGAGGATGACACTAATGTGCATATATGATGATGCATCAATGGGTTTTATGTTTCACCACTCGTGTCACATAATTTCTTTCGAGTTATTTCTCAAAAAAGAGGCCCGAGTGACTAGTGAAAGGCGAAGTAGTTCACATAGGAGCTCTCACAGAAGCTCACAAAGGAGCTCGGATAGAAATGTGAACAATGAAAGTCATATGCACATGTCGGTGGACAATGAAGAAGAGGGAAATTTATCTATGATAGTAGCTTTAAATGAACGTCATAGGTCGCCTGCCCCTATTTACGGTGGAAGTGGACCTAATTGGAGGTAAGGTTGATTTAGTTGGGAATACGTTTTGAATCTTATTATCTTTTAATGAAAATACGTTTAGCTAAATTTTGGGATTTTGTGTGTAATTTTGAAGGTCCACGATGCATGCACACGAGCCATTTAGCGTTCAAATGTCTCAAGGCGGTGCATGGTATGAAACTCAAAGTTCGATGGGCCTTCATTACCCCTACACTTATGTTGGTCATACCGATGTTGGACCTCCGATAGCAACAAGGCAACCCGGTCGCCCACGGTCAGTTCGCATTAGGAATACAATGGACCGTAGAACTATGGAGAGAGATGATAGAGGGGGATATAAATGCAGGAGGTGTAAACAAAGTGGGCATAATAGTAAATCATGTCAAAATCCTCCTGTTGATTGGTAAAGATATAATTAATCTATTTATTTACTATTTATTTTAGGTATGAGCATATGTTCTTATTGAATAATGATGTGATCTTAATTCTCCATCTGCAGATCATATGGATCATGTAGATCGATCTTACGGGTCAGGCCCGATCGATGATTCTATACTTCACAGCAGGAGACACATAGGTCGGCAGCTATTTGGAGAGGAGAGGTATGATAACTATTTTAAAAAAAAAATTGTTTTTTTAGCTGATATAGTATGATGGGTTATAAATTATAAATTTATTATAAGACCCTGGGTGCCTTGAGTGCACTGAACACTTCACGTATCTCCGCCATTGGCCAGTGGATGATCGTGTGCTGCCCTACATTGAGCGAGCGGGATTTGGGCATTTTATTCATCTTAGATACGTCCGTCTCAATTGGCCTTTATTGACAGCTCTTGTTGAGAGATGGAGGAGGGAGACGCAGACGTTCCATTTGCCCTATGGAGAGATGTCCATCACTCTCATGGATGTGGCAGTTCTATTAGGACTTCGCATCTATGGTCATGCGGTGACGGGCACGACAGGAGGAGCTCATGGTGATGTTTTAGTTAGACTCCTTGGTAGAGCTCCTCCAGCTACATTTATGCGTGGTAGTTGAGTGAGCCTTCGATGGCTCTTACAGGAGTTTCGAGAGCTCCCAGCCAATGCTACGGATATAGTTATCGAGCAACATGCACGAGCCTATCTTTTACATCTACTTGAAGCGACGATATTTGCTGATACGATGAGTAGCCATGTACATGTCGCCTATCTCTCCCTCCTTGAGGATTTCGACAAGGCGGGTGAGTATTCATGGGGCAGTGCCACTCTTGCATTTTTATACTGAGAGTTAGAGAAAGCATGTCAGGCCATGACTTCGGGGATTGCAGGTTGTCTGACCCTTCTTCAGGTAAATGAATTTATAACTTTAAATATTTTTATTTACGTATAATTATTTAATTTTATTTAATATGTTCATATTTTATAACATAGCTTTGGTCGTGGGAGCATTTACACGTCGAACAACCAAGTGCTGGGATGGGTCGCTTAGCCGAGGGTGCTCCATTAGGCGCAAGGTAGCTTTTATTTTTGTTTAAAACTTGAAACTTTTAGCATCGTTTTATATATATTTGTTGAACTCATTTTTTAAATATAACTCCTTAAGGTGGAATGTTCGGAGAAAGAGAACTAAAAATCCACAAGGAGTCCTTCGATTGTACAAAGGGGAGTTAGACCACCAGCGGCTATATCAGGTAATTTTAGTTATGTGTTGAACTATTTTTGTAGTGTTTATAAAATATATTGTTGTTCTTTAAGTTAAATTATCTTTATATATTGTATAGGTTATTTGGCAGCCGTACTCACTGGAAGTATTGGCTGCCTTACCTCCTCTATGTATTGACGGTCGAGACGTGTGGCTATCTCGAACTCCATTAATATGTTACGAGATAATAGAGATGTATGTGCCAGATCGGGTAATGCTCTAGTTTAACCTGGAGCAGGGGGTCCCACCGTCTCCTGTTGAGTATATCCACCGCATTACTCAACAGGGCTGCCATATTACCGACTGGACATTACATCATGTGTCATATATCGCTCAATGGGAGGATAGGAGAGCCACTATTATCGGAGGGGAGATGGCTACTACATCGCGAGATGTTCATAGCGCATATATACAGTGGTATTTACCGATTACACGACGATATATTTTGCCCTGCGATGATATAGAGGAGATGACATATCAGCCTAGGGGAGCGTCTGAGGCAGCTTTGGTAAGTAGAACTTTGTTAATTAATGCACATATTATTTTTTTATATCTTATTAATTATTTATCTAACTTTTAAAAAAAAATTTATAGCTTCATCTTGCTCGACATACTCATGCGCATTTGACTGACGCAATTAACACCTACACTTCGAGCGAGGACTTATTAGCAGCATGTCAGTCGGTGATTAGGGAGCATAATGATGTCATTCGTAGCTTGCCACTACTTCAGTCGGTGATTACGGATGTCTATAGAGATTATCCTGTCCACGAGGCCGCTCAGACACCGCCGGTTCACTCTTCCTTCCATGATATTCCATCATCTTCAGCAGCGCATAGCTCTCCTCCTTGTTCATCATTTAGAGTCACTGCACATATAGCTCAGGCAGAGCCAATTTTATATTATAAACGACATCGGCCAGCTTGTGTTGAACCATCTATTACTTATGCGGAACTGGAGCTAGAGCCACATCCCGAGCCAGAGCCAGAGGTAGAGCCACATCCCGAGCTGGAGCCACAGCCAGAGCCGGAATTGACAGATCATGAAGAGGAGATCGTGCAGCACCGTCGAGGCCGAGGTCGAGGTCGAGCACGAGGACGAGGTCGAGGCCATAGGAGATTGTGATATTTGTGTTGTTTTATGTTCTCCCCTTATGTGTAATAATATTTGATAAATATTTATAATAATGTTTGTTTTTATTTCATAATGTTAATATGCATTGAATGTGTGAAATGGAATGGAACTGAGAATGGAATGTGTGGAATGAATAGGGACAGGGGTTAAATTTAGATTAAAATAGATATTTTAAAAAAAAATTAACTTGATTTCGTCCTTTAAAAGAACGAAATCAGTGTAAAACTGATTTCGTCCTTTAAACGGACGAAATTAGTGTTAACACCTGGCCGAAAGCGTGAAAAGAGGCTAAGTACGGTGATTTCGTCCTTTAACCTGATTTCGTCCTTCGAAAGGACGAAATCGCTAAAAATAAAAAAAAATAAAAGCCACGCAGGCGTGGCTGGTGCCTGCGTGCCAAAAACGAACACCATTTTGGAATTATTTCCCAAAATGGTTTAAAATGGAAAATAATTTTTTTTGAACATTATTATATTCTCCGAATCCAACCACTTTTTGGGCTTGGGTAATCTGTAGTCCTACACTCAATTTATATAAGGGGTTTTTGGCGCAAACTATACAAGAACTAACTAATCTAGTGTTAACTCTTAATTTTATTTTTAGACAAAAATACCCCCCCTTATGATACGCTCGCTCTGCTCCGCTCCGCTCCTCAATCTTCCTCCCGTGCTTCCATCTCTGCCATTCACAGTTTCTAGTTGACGGCGTTGATCTCCCCACCTCTATCTCTCACCCATTGCGACAAAATAAGACCAGATCAAGAGATCAAATCCATGGTCATCCACCTCACCAACCACCTCAACGACCTCCAATCCAAGCGCCACTCCCCTGGTCACGCACCATGGTGGTTGCAGCAGTAACATCGACGGTGAAGATGACCACAGCCTAAGTATAGTCAATCTCGCAGGGAGCAACAACAAGGTCATCCTCAAAGCAAACTTGGAGGAGATCACAAAGGCATCAAAGGGTGGCGAGGATGAGAAGGTGGGCACCTATGTAAACGGCAACTATCAGTCTATAAATAACTCCATCTTGATTTAACAGTAAAAACTATAAATATTTACTTTTACTCTCTTTGTATATTACAAAAAAAATAAACATTTACTATTTTTAATAGACAGATTACGGATTCTCCATGGACCAGAAGACGTGATGGAGCTCATCAACCGAAACCAGCCCGTTGCAGTCCCAATCGTAGACGGAGAAAGTGTTTCTCAGGTCATCCAGAAATCTAACAAAGCTGGCCCCAACAGTGTTGGCAGACAATAACTCCTCGAAGCTGATGAAGTCATCCCCGTCCAAGTCCACGGCGTACATCATTGCCTCCGTCTCCTCCGCTGGGCAGCCAGCAGCGCCACCAAGGCAGCGAAGGATGGACTCCAGCTCAAGGAGATCTTTCCTTCGAGGTTGGTGTCAAACTAGTCAAACACCTTACGGAGGTTATAAGAGTCATGGACATAGCCAATGAAAGAGGGAGAAAGGACGATCAAAGGAATTTTAGATTAAAAGCACACGAAAGAAAGAGATTGAGAGGAAGAAGATGGGAAAAAATAAAAAAGAGAAAAGAAAATAATAAGAGTAATTTTGTCTTAAAAAATTAATACTTTAGACTTTTAAGAATAATTTAAAAAATTAGTATACATTTTGTCAGAAAAAATCGGCACATGAGACGAAACGTCAGTATTTTCTTTATATAACAAAACCTCTTCTTGAAATTTAATTAGCCAAAAAACTGGAAACCCAGTTATAAGATGAGTTTTGATTGGACAATTTAGGTGAAAATTTTATTTCTCCATATCTATCCAATCAAAATTATCTTGTTTTATAAGGTTTGGTTGGACTAATATTCGAGGTGATGTATCATCTTCAGAATAACTTTCTTTTTGGTATTAAAAAATGATATCATGTAAGCTTGGTGAACTGGCCTGCTGCCCCCTCAAAGAGTCCCGGGCCATGCTTAACTCGGATTCAGATCGGCTGGATGGATGTATAGGACTGTCTGAACCCGCTTAACTCAGCCACCAGCCTTGTGGGCTAGGCCCGGCCTGCCCCACCAGCCGAGGCCGGCCCGGACAGCCCCGAATTGGCCGCGGGCCGTGTCCAGGACCGGCCCGCTGCCACTCCTGCACCTAATAATGAGTTTTCGTTACGTCACTGTCAAATCACATGCTCTGTCCAAGTGGGTTTTGTCGGACAGATTCGCTTGCGGTTGGACACCACTATCGTTAAATATTGTTATCACATTTCTTCAGAAGAAAGATATTCCTCTGTGAGAGAGACTGAGAGAGATTTTACTGAGCTTCTTCTCTCTCAGTCTCCAGTGCCCACCACAAGAAGGAATAATGGAGAAAACTCTGTCAAAAGTTGGGAGCTTTTGGATCTCCCGGAAAGCTAAGGAAGAAATCTCCAACATTGGGGACGATCTCACTGTAAGTAGACAGACCCATGAATGCAATCTTCTGCTTTCTACAACTTCTATTGATATTATCTCTCTCCTGTTTACTTGCATTTATGATTTTGTTGTTTCTGGGATTTTGAGTACTGAGTTTTTGTCTACCATTTTATTTTCTTTTAGAATGTGCTGCTTGTGTTTTATTGCTCGTCGTTGCATTGCTAGATTTGCCATTTTTGTAATGAAGCGACACACTAGGAAGAAGTAAAGCTGGGTCAGAGGTTCGTGTCATTGTTGAAAGTGAGATGGATCTTACGAAATCTCTTTCTTGTCTGTAAAACAGCAGCAATGCTGTTCTCAACGAAAAGAAGAGTCTGGCCGGCATTTTCTGCCTTCCTCCTGGCATGCACTAACATCCCCTGAGAGCATCTAATATGGAAGTTGCATAGTGCATTAATTTACACGGATAAATGTCAGATGGATGTGAATTATGGAAAATATGTCTGAATATTGTGAATCAATTTAAAGAATGTACATGGCGATTGAGGAGGTTTCCTCATACAGTAGAAGTATAGCTCATTAATTTATTTAGTTAAATGTCAACTTTTATGGGAATGTGTCTGAATATTGTGAATTAATTTTAAAAATGTACATGGTAATTTAGGTTGTTACCTAATGGATTTATTCGTGCATGATGACAGGTATTTCACTATAAGCTGAAAAAGCTCAGTCTTTGACTGAACTCTGAATGAAACACAAAATGCAGTGGACTAAACATTAGATATTATTGTGAAATTTTTACACAATCTAATGTAGTTGTCATTGACAGATAAGTTTAAGTTGATATATACCTTTAGCTATCTGTTGTCTCTGTTTACTGGATGAATCAGGCCAAGCTTCTTCTGTTGGAGAAATAGAACATTATTGCCTCTAAATGAAGTGCGAATTAAATTGTTAATCATCTAAACCGTAGCAGAAAATCTCCATTACATCTTGTTGATGGAGTTAAGAAACTTTCTACATTTAATGGGAACAACTCAAATCACAGGGCAATAAAATGATTCTTTTATGCTAAACAGGTCTATCGCAAGCCCGTCCTAAAATAATTTTTTTGTTCCGTGTATTAGCATGTCTTATCTCTTTAGTGGATAAGGTGGGGCGGGGATGAGGATAGGTTACGAATGATTAAGGTAAAAGTAAAAATATCTCCTAGGACACCCTACGCTTCAGTATGTGCTTAATGATTAAAAGTAAATGATGGAAATTTTCAACCATTTAGGCTCAATGTATGGGATTTTACTTACACTTTTTTTTGTCAACATCTTACAGAGGGTTAGTCATGAGAGATTTGAGAACCATAAAACTTATATTTTTAATCAATGGTTAGTCATGCTTGATTTAGTATGTCTGATTGAGAATTAAGGGCTAGCAGTATGCAATTCAAAAACACTGATTTATAATTAATGGGTATTGGTTGTGCATTTGGATGCGTTATTTATAATTATGCATTATTCAAAATCATGCAAGATTTGAGATTAATGAAGTCAAACTCCAAAAAAGAGGGTGTTATACATGGAATGGGCGATTTTTTGGAGTCCACATTGCAACTTAAAGAGGTGATATTATGAAATCCGCAAAACTGTCTCTCTCCCCCTCTCCCTCTCTCTCTCTCTCTCTCCCTCTCTCTCTCTCAGTGAACAATGTAACCATAAACAATCCTAGTTGGCGATATTTGTTTCCCGAAAAATCTTGCCTTCATGCAGCAGGTGTTTTGGTGGCTGGCCACCCACATCATCAATCCATCTAGAAACTTTCATATTTTGTTTAGTATTTTGGGTAAGCCTGATTAGTTATTATATCTTTTACATAATTTATGTAATCACATAAATTATTGAGATTTGTTATCTCAATATGACAATTCTATCAGCAATATACTAATATACTCAGAAGATAAAATTGTAATAAGATATGCTAATATTTATTTACTTTTGGATGAGTAGCTCACCACCCCCTCAAAATATGGATATAGATATGTCAATAGAGCTTCCTCTTGCAGTTAACAGAATAACTGATTGGTTCATAGTAGCTAAGTGGATGAACCTCCATGTCTTGATTGATTGATTAAATGAACCAATATATTTGAAGCGATTGATTAAATCAATAGGTAGATCAAATGCCAGGGATAATGGTATGTACTCCTAAAACGGCCAAGATTGATAATTAAGACCTTAGGTGGGCCTTTTCTGTCAATGACTTTATGGTCAAATGCTTATTCTAGGTAAAACTACATAGGCAATTTGCAGATGGCAGCTCCTATTTTCAAATGCAGTGAGTGGTGGATTACGAATCTCAGTTCTTACTTTGGGAGTGCATGTCATGTCAATGCAGATTTAATCAAAGCTGTGTCCTTTTTTTTCATATTTATTTTCTCTTGTTACAGACATTCTCCAATGTTGTGGAAGAGAAAGCAAAATGGATCTTCAACAAGCTAAAAGGTGCAGCGTATTGATTTTTACAAATTTACTTAAAATTCATCCATGCAACCATTGTCACCAAAGGATTTTAAGTCTATGTTTCCCTGTTCCTGTTTAGTTATTTTATGTGTGTATCTAATTCTAATGTGTTTCATTTTTGGGGCATTGGTGGATAAATCTGTTTGTGTGCTCAGAATTTTGTAGTGTGTCCTTGAAGTACTTGAAATGGAGTTTGTCAGCTTAATTCTTTGCAAGCCAGAGCATTTGATCTTTCCTGTTAATTAAGATTATTGTACTTAGTTTCATGGAAATTTAGAGGGCCAAGCTCTCAAGTTTCTAGTATTCCTTGGTTATGTGCTTTTCTTTTGTTATCTTCAACATTATTCGAAAGTGCAAAATTAAAGCTTACAAACTGTGGTAGGCTACCAGCTTCCGAAAACTTTTATATTCACTTTGATATGACTGTGTAAGTTTGGATTAGAATAAAAATTTCAGTGGGGTGCCAGAGTGGAGGAAGAACTATAGCTGAAGAGGTCTTGGTCGACTCTGGTTTACTTGTCGATAAGCATGATTTCAGGGTGTAGAATTGTGCTTTTGTGATCAAAAGTCTCTTTGAGTTGTAAGCTCTGGATTGAAACATGTTAGAACAGCTTCTCCAAAAAAGCAACTATAAGACAGGACTTGGATACTGCATAGGGTGGCCCTCATATTACCATCCTGTGACAGAAAGTTGATATTATCAACTAGTGCAGTATGGGGCAACAGACAGACCTGCCTCAACAGCTCCTTTTAAGCTCCATGTCTATTTGGAAATTGATAAACTCAAGTACGTTGGGTCAATCTCATTTAATTATGCCCTCTGTCTGGTATTAATTGTCTGGACTTGAAATATATCTGTCCCGTTTTAATTGTCTGATTTGACTCAAAACATTGTATGTGTGCTTCTTATCAGTGTTTCACGCTAAGTGCTAGCCGAAAGAGGTTAAAAGACCCCTATAATCTTGGATTTGGCTTTGGCAAACCAGCTCTTACGTATTTTTTAATTTGAGGTACTAAAAGACGAAAACCATCAATGCATCTCATTACATTTTTTGTATACCCCTCATTAACCAATATAGTACCAAATGATCTAGACTTTACCTACTATGAGAGGGGTAAAAAAGGAGCTTCCATCAGATCCGGACAATTAATGCCAGACGTGGGTCTTATTTTCTTATTATCTTAGCGCTTAGCTCAGGAACTGTATGTCACCCAAGTTCTTTTATTGAATATTACTATAGTGTCAAGAAAGAATATTCTGACAATAATTAAAAAAAAAATCAAAGCGCTGCAAGCTTCTCTACAATCATCTTCTTTTCTGCTCTAAACTAGAGTCAGAAGGATGCAAAATGAGAAGACCTATGATCATTCGGATAAGCAAATCCTTTATGATGGTCTCTGTATCTTAGCGTTTTAGCTGGGATCTGGGAGGAGATTACATAGAATAATGCAAAGTGCTCCACTCTACATTTATCCTGCAAGAGTAGTTGGTAGGTTGCTTCAACAATATATTCTTAAATCAGATGTTGGACTGAATAGAACTGATGCACTTGAAAGCTCTTTTAACACTGTTTAGAAAAGTCCGGATGACGTGTTATTTTGATTGAGGGTCTCTTGTTTTGAAAAAAAATTGTTGTCTCGTGTAATACAGGAACAGTTCAATGTATTATATTGCTTCAGTCAGCGAGTTTGTGTTTGGTACATCAACTTTGTTCAGAGAACTTGGGTCGTAACTCGTAACTAATGTCATGTTAAATGTTTTCCTTGACAGAATCTCTATTGTTAGTTGGGTTACAGTACTGATGAAATTCTTCTCTAGCCGGGAGCTTTTCCATTATTTTTTCATTCTCTTTTTTTTTTTTTGGGGTCTGGGCTTGCTTGGTTGACCTATACAAAGTGACGGGGTTGTCATTTTAACAAAGATTTCAAGTAAATAGAATTTGAAATTAGATATTTTCCTCCTTTCCCACTTTGTCTTTTCTCATTATCTTTTCTTCCTCGTCTTGTCCTAGAGCATCTGCTTTGGTATGTATTTTCTGAATCATTTTATAGGTAATTGTTTTTCTACCTTGTATTTCTCACTGCCTAAGATCCGAAATTTTTTACTCCCAATACCTTCCAGAAGCCAATTGAATGAAAAAGTATTTCTCAGAAGAAATGCAAATTTCAGTGGTTTTACAATTTTTGCCATCAGACAGTTTTCTTTATTCTGTGGAATATGTAGCTGCTTAAAAGGCTGAAGAAATTTGCTTGAAATTTGACATGCATACTACTGCAAAGTAGTTTGGGCCTATGCTGCCGTGAGTTGATTGAAAGGACTTTGGATTGGATATTTCTGAGAAGAAGAAAAATAGAATATGTTGGATGAGATCGAGGAGAAATTGATTGATTTGTGGTTGGTGTTTTTTCGACTAAACTTTTTGGATGCACAGTGTTTTAAATTTTAATTGCTTAAAATAGATGACAATTCCAGCCTCACTGGTTTATTTTGTAAGGGTACATGCATTCTGTAATACGTGTGGGGTGGTAATCCAGTGGAGAGTTCAATCCGGCTTGAGACTTGGCTCAAATTAGCTCATCTCAAAGCTCAAGATAGGCATCGTGAGAGAGCTTGGGCATAGCATGAACCAGCTTGGCTTGAGTACTAGGTGGCTCAACATTCTAGCCTCTTAAAACATTCTTTCTACAAATAATTAGGAACATTTTATATTAGAATGTAAGTTTTTATATGTATATATACTACATAAATAACAAAAGATAAAAATAGAAATCAAACCAAGCTGAGTGAAACTCGAGCTCAGCTTAGTATGCCAGGCTCGAGCCTGAAGACAGGCCAAGCTCGAGCTTGGCAACGTGTGCAATGAGTAATATGAAGAGATTTTATATTTTACTTCTACCATAGGAGGTGAGGATCTTTGTACCTGGTAGATTATGGGAAAAAGAAACACAGAATCTGTATTATGGGGCTTGTACATCAAATTATACAATGGAGTCATTATTTAGCAACAAGTCTGATATACAAAGTACCAACTTGTTTTCTGTAGCTCTTTTCTTTGAAATAATATTATGCTAGAATTATACCCAATTAAATTCTTGATTTTGTGCAAGCACTTGTATTTCACTGTTTTAATGGTACATTGGCCTTTCTAGTAAAAAAAAGGAATTAGTGGTACATAAACTACATGATTATTGTGCTATCTAATGAGCTCCCTTTTTCTCTCAGGTAAACCTCAAAAATCTCTGCCTGACCTCCTCCGGGAACATGGCTTACCACCTGGTCTCTTTCCCAAGCACATTGTATGTTATGAGTTTGATGAATCAAAGTCTAAACTTACTGTTTATCTCCCATCTGCTTGTGAGGTCAGCTTCAAAGATCAGTCTGTAGTACGGTATGCGACTCGAGTTAAAGGTTTGTTGATGAGAGGCAAACTCATTGGAATTGAAGGAATGAAAACCAAAATCCTCATGTGGGTTAAGGTTACACAAATCAGTGTAGAAAGCTACAAGTCTGATAAGGTCTGCTTCACTGTGGGTGTTAAAAAACTTAGGCCAAAAGAAGCATATGAGATGCCACGTGAAGCAGTTAAAATTGAGGAATTTTGATGGGGAAACTTTTCTGTTACTTATCTGATACTCTTAGCTTATTTGATTGTATATGAAATTTTTTGGCTGTATTATCATTACTCATATATCGATGTAGGGTACATTTACATCATCTTTGTCCTTGCATGTAATACTCTCACTTTCTCCGGGTGGTGGTATAAGATTAATTTTCAATATTGCTAAAATTCTGTAGTTCATATAAATGCTTTGTCTGCCGTGTACATTTGGAAGTATGGGTCATTCCACCAAATGACTCTGTCATCATGTGCTGTGCATTCCGTGGAATGCGTCATTTATTTACAACTAAAATACAGGACACGGTAATCTACTTGTCCCCAACTCCATTTCATTATGAAATTATCTTCTAGTTTCAACTCAAGATTCATCCCACCGTTAAACCTGTGGCACATGGTACACTTTAGTCCAGATAAGCTTAAACTGTGCCATGCTTGTATCACTGAAGGCCCTATCTGTTCTGAGCTCAAGAAATCTATTAGAAGGTTCTTTTTAATTTTGCCCAAGCTTGAAACAAATGTTGATTATTAAAAATTTGTTGAACGCTGGACAGAAATATAATATTTATCTTGACCAAGCTTGAAACAAATGGCGATTATTGAAAATTGTTAAAGGCTGGACATATGGTACTTTTTTTCAAAACATTTCTTATAAATCCTCCAAATTCTACAAAATGTTCTTTTATCAGTATTACTCAAAAATTATCCCATAAAATTTAGGAACACGCAAAAAGACTTTGAAAATTATCAAAAAACATCTAAAATCCTTGCAAAAATACTTTAATTAAGGATTGAAGGGGAAAAAATGGCTATTGCACCAACCCAGAAGTAGTCTTTAACACATTATTTTCCGCAAATAATGTGATAAAAGAAGCACTCCCTTGTACATGAAAATATATCCTCCAAATAATTTACCACGCATAACGTGTTAAAAAATGCCTTCACCTTTTTCTCCTTGCAACATTGACGGCAATTCAGCAACGGAGACGTGTTCGTATTGCGGCTTCTCTCAGTGTTCTTTCTTTGCTAACAACATTGTCTTTTCCAGCTTGTGGTTTCCCTTCAAAATGGTGCTGTGCATATCCCTCTGGTCTCTAAAAGAAGGGTCAGAGAGGAAGGAGACATTCATAGGCAGGCCCATTATGGATCAACCTATATGGATTTTCTGTTGCTTCTGCAATACAGTAGCCTCCTTTCCCCTCCCCCCAAGTGAACCAAACCTTGGAGGGCTCATTTTCGTTAAAGTTTTGGCATGTTCCACAGGCACCAAAAGTCACACTTTATTTAGAAGGTTTGCCAGAATGCGATTTACACCGAGCATACTCTTGCTAGGTAGTTTAAAAGAGTACCAGATCGTTGTGCTCTGTCAACGTTTTACAGTCAATTTCCAATCGTTTACATCTCCAATGGAGAAGCAATGCTCATGGAAAAGTTGCATGTGAGTGTTCATGTTGAACAGTATTTTCTTAGTAGACTCACATCAATATATCAAAATTATCTGATCGCATTCAGCACGGTAAAGACTTCTTCAGTTGAAACAATAGTCAAGATAATTCTACAGTCATTCTGGCATGAGAAAACAACTGAACCTAAAAAGTGCATCTGTGTCCAAGACACTTCACTACATCATTCACAATCTTAAAATAGACTTGAATAATGATTGTAAAACAATTACTTCTAATCATACTATTACATAAAGTAAATTGGGCAATGATAAAAAATTTAATTATTGCCTCGTTTACTCATTTTTTTTTACCCTTAATTTTTATTTTACCCCTCGTTGAAACACAATCCTTTAAATTGGGCAATGATAAAAAATTTAATTATTGCCTAGTTTACTCATATTTTTTTACCCTTAATTTCCATTTTACCCCTCTTTGAAACACAATCCTTTGATTCTTTTACAAGTTTGTATTGGCATATGATATAAGCATATTTTACTAAAACTATTTAGATTCTTTTAGACTAATTGCTGATACAACATAGGCCCTGACTCTACTTTTTAAATTACCTTAATTTTAACTTTATAAAATTATATCTTGCACTTTACACTCTAAAACTCATATTCATACATTCTTAGTATATTTAGAAAGCTCTCAATGAGCTCTATTAAATAAAATCTTAATTTTTTATTTTTTTATAGGCCCTATACATACAATACGCTTCTCAATAATAATTTTTTAATTTTTACATATATTATACATACTCGGAATTAAGCTTATAAGATTTGGACTTGCAATTGCCTAATATTGAGGGTATATGAATTAGTGCAGTGTTTATGACTATATGTATATATAATTTATGATCATTATAATTCTAAAAAAGAATGTATTATAACTACAACACGCAAGGGAGACCTTAGTTGAATACATAATTTATTTGTAATTTGTTTTATTTTTTCTAATCCAATCTATATTTACACCATAATGAACATGCATTCTTTCTAGTTATAAATAATGCATAAATTTTAGGCTTCAATAGGGCACAAGAAGTAAAATCTCCGTAGAACTACATAAACATCGTTGCCACATATACACTATAATCAAATTTAAAAACTTCCACTTTGAACTCAACTGAACGACAGCCCCTCATTCTTCTCTACTATATACCACACCTACCAAGCTGACTTTGTAGTTTTGGCTCCTCAAAGAGGGAATGCAGTAGGTTCATTAACAGTCTCATACAAAAAGATAATATTATCTACAGCTAGCAATACAATCATGCCCCATGCCAGGAAGTCTGACTTTCTGTGCTGAAGAGCTTCTTGAAGAAAATGGATATTGTGCTGCAAAGAAGGCTTGAATCAGCATTTTTTTATTATAAAATACTTGCAGACTTGAAAAAATTAACTAACACCGAAAAAACATTATTCAATTTCATAAATTTGAACAATAAATATTTTCAAGTGCTAAGCTTTATAACAAAACACACGCTTTTGAATTATGAGTGCAACAAGCTTAATAATGATAAAGGCAAGAGAAGCATAAGATAACAGAAAGTCTCATTACATTAAAAACGGCTAAGATTGTATTAAAAAACAAAAGGGCTAAGATCAGTCATTGACTGACTGGGTCATAGGTGAAGAAAGAATGTATGTACGTTTTAAAAAACCACATGAGATGGCTCAAATATCTAAATTGCAGATATAGTAATATTGTTAGAGAGGAAAAACTGCAGCAAGCAATGTACCTCTACAAATTTCAACTTGAAATCAAGGCTACCAAATCGTTGATTCAGCTCATATTCATCTCGAAGAAATTCCAATACTTGGGCATAATTTGCATTTCTCCAAGCTATTTCAGACCTAACAAGACAATTTTATAAAGCAAAAATCGTGAATTAAATAAAAACATATATAGCATGGCTAACAAATGAACTAAAAATATTCCAAGATGAAAAGCTAGGAAGTACTACGTAAAATGATGCTAGAAGAAATCATGACACTAAACTGACTGCTGCTGTAATTTAATGGTTGTAATTGTACTGCATAAGTAATGACAACAATGGAAAAAGTTAATTACACCAGGTCGCATGCACATTGGCATTCGCCCAGCCCGCGTGTTTCACGGGGGCGGGCAAGCTGATCAAGCCCGCCCGCCCCGTGAGTACACGAGCAGCACGATCAATATTGCATGGCCCAAAAGCATCTGGCACACGCCCATGTGAGCATATAAATGGGATTCTAAAAACAATACTAAAAGATATTATATAAAAGTCATATGAAAAATATTAACATGATGCATATTCATAGAGGCGATTTAGTAATTACTGCTCAAAAAGACCAAGTTTTAGAATCACATCAGCCAGACTGGAATTTGCCTTGCCAACTAGCTGAAAGAGCTTCTTCCTTTCCATGGTAAAGGTCCCAGTCTTCTCCATGCTGCGGTTGATATCCGTGAATTCATCAATCATGCCATCAACCTGCAGAAGGAAAAGCCAATTAAAGAAACACTGACTTGAATACGTCATCTCTTGCCTCCATCAATACACTCAAAAATACCTGCTGAATATAATAATCAAGAGAAACACTTTGCCCAAGAACACTGCCAATGATGCGTATACCATCAGCATCAAGATTTCTGAGAATAATATAATCAGGACCGCTTCGCATCCACGTTTCCAAAAGTGGCATCTCAACCACAGTGTACTCTGATAAATAACATAAACAATTCAAAAGTTAAGTACCGAACTCAAACTAAATGCAAGAAAAATGACAAGTAGCATGAAAAACTGCTACCTGGACTCAAAGAAGATAATATAAGTTTAAGAGACATATATTTCGTAATGGAAGAAAAATGTTAGATATGGTGTTCTCTTTCACAAGTCATTACCTTTTTTTGAAAAAAATAAACACTGCCCTCCCTAACAGATAAGTACTTTCAACCATTCACAAAAAGAATGAAGGCTACAGAATTGCTTACAGTAAATTAGCATCAAGAAACCCCACAGTTAAAAGAAAAGGTAAACCATATAAACAAAAAATCTTTTTGACTTTTACTTTGATATATTTAATTCAAGTTGTTGACCAACAAACACTTACCATCCTTTCTAACCTCCGAGAGCAAACCAAAGGCGTGTTTTCTAATCATGTCCAAGTAAACCTCCACTTCGTGATCTGCTATATTAAACAACACGGCAGATCCATACTGAAATATGACCATATAGCGGCAGCAACTCCAGTTTAGTTGGCTCTTTGGATGCTACAATAACACCTGTACCATTGATTTTTACTGGTCCAAAATTGTGTAAATTAATATTAAAAATATTGTAAATCACATCAAAACAAGTAATAAACTACATTGACACAAATATGTTAATTCTATATTTAAGATGCATTGTCTGACTTTCATATTGGTGTCCTTCGTCCATTTTTCCTTTATAAAATACTTAATATTTCGATTAAATTGTAATCAGAAAAAAAGTGAAAACCTGAATATACAGTCCAAATGAATTATTTAAATGTATTTTTTTCAGAAATACTAAAGCAATACAGCTTTATGAAATCAACTGTGGAATGTATATCTTTGTTCAATATAACCATTCGAGTAATCCTTTACCAAATAAGGGGAGGGGGAGAAATGCTGTAATCACTTAATTTTTGGTCAAGGGAGGTTTTATTTTTGAATATTTCAGTCAAATTCCTTATTGACTAAGACCATAGTTTGAACATCTATGTAGAATTGGCAAAAGACGACAAGAAGTATCATAATCATCAACTTAAACTTACTCCAGCTAGGTGAAATCATCAACTTTAAATATACACCATTTTTTTTGTTCTACATAAAACATTGGCATGTGATCCACATTAGAAAACATTGTTGCAAGCTTATACACCGGATACATTTTCTAGCACTGTGCTCAAATAAAAAAAGAATCAGGTGAAGAATTACCAACATCATTAAAACAATTTTCAGTCAGAACGGATCATGGTTTAACATTTTAGATCTCGGTCTCGTCTCAGTCATCCGAAGAGACGAGGTCAGAGAAAATGGTCTCAAACATCCAAAAAAATAATCAAACTAATTATGACAATCTAAGTACATATTAACATCTAAAAGAACTAATACTAATCCAAAGCAATAACATCATGAGAATACACTTACATTAATATAAATTATGTTGATTAAGGGCACGTTTGGGAGGTATTAGGGTTGGGGGAAAGTGATTTCTCCTCCAACTCTCCTCAGGATAGCTGGAGGAGAAATCCCCTAAGTAGAAACATGACGTCTAATGATAAAGAAGAATGAGTATGAAGATAATTGTACTAATTAAGTAGAGACATGATGATTTACAACTAAATGGCCACTACTTACTGAAAATTTATTTTAACAGCCAAAAAACAGCTACGATTCGATAATTCATTTATTCTTTTCCATGAGAAATGGCCGAAACTTGTGTAAGAATAAGTTAATCTTTATAAAAGTCTTTTTTGTTCTACTATTTGGCATATACATTTATTCTTGCTATAGTTATTTGACCTATATATTGCCAAAACTAAAAGCTGCAGTTTTTTTCTCTTCTTTTCTGTGAGATTCACTGCTGCAAATAGATAAGATAATTTGTTCTCTTATTTTCTGCTTTTAAGTGAGTTTCTCAACTGCGGCAAACTCATTCGCTTAAAGCTGCAATGGTTTTTTCTCTGCTTTAACTTGGGCTTTTCAACTGCTGCAAAATTCTTCTTTTTGGCAGAGATCTCAGCAGTCTTTCTGAAATCTCGTCCAAGCTTGCCAATATCTCACCCATCGTGAGATCCCACCGAGACTGGGAAAATGGCTTTCCCTTCTCTTGAGTCTCGATTTACCCAACAAGATCAAGCTCTTGACTAGATGTCGCCAAAATCTCTCAAGATCAAACTATGAAATGGACATTTAAAGGGATGACAGTTGTAGAAAAAATACTACTACCAAAATCACTCAATACATATCAAGCATCAAAATACTAGTTGGTAAATGCTATACACAAGTTCATGGCCCGGCCCGCTCACATGCATATGGCCATGGTGCCAGGCCAAGGGCATTTCCGTGGGCTCCATGCTCATGAGTGCACAAGCAGGGCGTGAGAGGCCCAGTTCATGTGTGTAGCATTTCTTGAACAGTTACCCTTTTAGCAAAAGAATGACTATGAAAGGGAAGAACAGGCACCAACTTATATCTCAGTATATACTCCTACTCTTAGATGATTCCAAACTTCCCATCCCCTATGTTTTCTTGTAAGAAAGATACCCACACAGCCTCAGATGAGACTTAAAGCATGTTATTCCAGTGAACAACTAGCCTTCTCTCTAAAAATATACTCTTGTCCAATGACAATGAGAATTCACTAAATAGACTACGTAAATGATCTGTAAAAACAATAAATGTTCTGGTAATGATAACTTGATGGTACATATTATTGAGGTCAATTCCCCAGAGGTTACTTGGACAGAGCAAATATGCACTTAAATATGATGATCATATCTAAAAATGTTAGTAATCATATGGATTATATCCGAAGGATACCATAACAATTTCATGGATGCAAATCATATCAAGAACACAGTCCAGGTTTTCTTTCCTCCATTTATCTTTTGGTCAATTGTCCATGCATTAAATTTGAGTCCATTAAAAAAAGAGGAAATGTAAGAATAAATAAACAGGAAAAATTAAAGGGAGCAAACAATTCTATGAGTTGCATATCTTTTGAGAAAGAAAGGTTTAGTCATTTGACTAAAGATGGATTTGCATGCATAAAAATTAAGGCCTTTACAATCACTGTGAGCACACAGTAAAATCAATCAGATAACAATTAATCTTATTATTGCATTCAGAGTGACGTTAAACTAGTATTGTTTATAGCAATAGCATATTAAAGAAACCAACTTAGACCAAGTTCAAGTCAAGCACACGTCTATTCCATTACAATAAGAAAAATATACATAATTTATCTATCATTGATTTCCTCAGCTACTAAGACAAAATAAACGCCCAATCATTTTATTAACTAGAAATGTTCAATTTTCATCAAACATGTTAGTGGCCACAAATGACCTCAACACAAGCCCATCAATTAATATGCAAGGATGACAGTAATCTCAAGTCAAAGACTTGAAGTGCAACCGAAACTATAGATGCCCACCACTTCTAGACATTGGCCATTGTTGATTCTGGGCAACATGGATAAATTCAATGAGCGATTATTTTTAAAAATATCTTTTTAGCGTTTCTAAATATTCAAATAAGCTCCTTAAATTTAAAATACCATTAAATACACTTTTTTTAATAAATTTGTTAAGATTGTGGATGAAGGAGACCAAAGAACCTAATAGGCAGCTCCAGTAAATTTTCAGACAAGTGAAAAGCTGTTTGCAAAATTCCCCAATATTCAAAATAACTCCCTTCCTATTTTGAATTCTAAAGATTATTGGTAGATCAAGGGTCTCACTGGCAGCCTGCTTTTTATCTTCATGAAGCGACTCCCCCCCATTCCCTCCTCCCTTTCCTCATTCCTTCAATACAATGATGGGACACACAACCTTCTCCTAAACACTATGAAATCTACCGAAAAACAGCAGGAGTCTATTTGGAAATCTCATGTTAAATTTAATTCTCTTTATGCATGCACTGTTAATGTCATAAGCAAATGTTGTATCAGCATTGTGTTGTTAATTTCGTGAATTAACTCAGAATTGAAGGAAAATTTAAGTTTCAAGGAAAACTTAAGGATGAAGAACCAACTCAGAATTCAATGCCGTCTCGCCGTCCAAAAATACATACATTTTGGCACACAAAGAAGGAATTCAACTAAGGATTTCTAGGGGAAAAGCTCAAGCCTCAACACTCAAGCTCAAGATTTTTTGCTGGACCCACATTAGTAATACTCTTTTCAGCATGCAAAGGTATAAATTTTTCCTAACTTACATCTTTTAGTTGGCCCCTAAGAGGCCATAATTAATAAGGAAAATCCGGGAGTTCCTTGGACAACAGAGCTTCTAAAAAACTTGAAAAAACTGCCCAAAGCAATTGAAGACTCTCTGTAGGCCCAATCGGCCATGGTCCACTTCTTCGTAACCATCTTTTGGTCTAACCAAAAAGCCATAAAAGAAACAAAATCAAAACCTATTTATTCTAACTGACCATTGGTCCACCAAAGTAAAATGAACTTCGCACTCCAATATAAATAGTGACTTCAGTTAATTCTTCAGTGAGCAACACACTCCAAAATCCTCTTGGCCCTGTCCCTAAATCTAGAATACCCACTTAAAGGTCTTGAGTCTCATTGATCCCCTTTCCCTACGTCATTGGTAAATAAATCAATTACCTTATTTGATCCTTGGAAATAGATCAAAGTCTCATTGTCCATGGTTCTCCTTGATTCCATAGGAATATCCTTAGCAAAACCAAATTCTCCCATCTACAAGGCTCATCAATTTCAAAGCATCTAGTAAAATCCAAGGATGGACATTTCAATGCTAAAAGCTTTAAGATCATTTTCAAGCATGTAAAATCATATAGCTTGATAGGCCTTGTTATCTTCCTATGGTTCATTTCCTCCTTTTTGTGCCCACATCTAGTTCGCTCAAATGTACTGCATTAGTACTCAATGCATGAGCAATTCTTTTTCCTTCTTGAATGATATTCCATTCTAGGAGTACTCAAAAAGTCTTCGACTCCCATATCAGGAGTCACTCATCATCCCTCGGAGAAACTCCAGCATGGAAGTAATCTCAAGGTCACTGACTTCGGTCTTAGGAATCCAAATGCCATCTTCACTGCTTTTAGCCAAACCCCTATACTATGAGATAGGGATAGGGCCCTACTATATTCATGGACATTGATAGCAGGAAACACAGGCCCCCATGATGCATATGAGACATGCTCTGCCTGCACACTATGGCCCTTTGAAGGCCGGTAATCCTTCAGCCGAAGGACTACCCACTTCTCACATAAAGTCATCAGTGAAGGCCCACACCATTGGGTCAATACTCTAGCATGGCTCAATGATCCTTTAACGATCAGTCCTTTAATGATTCTTTAAAGACTAATGGTTCTCTATTATTTTCAAAAGTAAAGACCACCCCCGGGTCAACACTTCACATCATCATCCCATTATCTTGTCAACGGTCCCCACAATGGATGAAAAGCCCCAAGTTCTCATCACCAAGAATTCTACCAACAGGCTCTGCCAGTCACTGCAATATCTTTTCAGCTCAAGTCCGAGAAAACTTGGACAGCTCTCTCTTCAATCCCACTCTAGAGTGATTTAGTCATTCTCATTAAATTTTGTAGTCTAACCTCGCCTTTTCCACTTCCCCATCCTCACTGTGTTTTAGAAGTGTATTAGGCTCGTGTCTTTCATTATACCAGGTATGTCTCTTTGAATCGGTTAGAAATTCACTCTCGACACCTTTCTAGTTGACGATTCCCACATTGACAGTCGCCCAAAACCTTCCCAAATTTCTTGACTAAGCTCATTTCTTCACCATGGTCTCACCCCGAGAGATCAGATGGCTTCCCAAGCTCCATCCTCATCTTTTCCCAACTATCGCAGAGGCTAGAATGTTGTCAGAGAGAGAAACTCTCCAACAGGTATCATTCGACTGTCAGCTTCCATTTTATGCATGATTTCCAGTGGATTTCAAATTTCTATGTTCATTCATTCTTTTAAAAGCTCAACGGACTAAGAAATTATGGATAGGTGGCAAACCTACCTCTCCAATGAAGTTCCTAGAGCTCTAACATGTCTGACAGCTTAATCCTCCAATCTTCATGAATCCACGTCCAAATCTGATGTTGCCTCTCCCAAGCTGTCATAATCATTTCTGGAGTGTGTAAAGTTTGATTTGGGCTAAAGGTCATATATAAAGGGAGGAAACCCCCCAGATGAAGTAACATCCTCTGGTTGGTCGATTGGGGACATGTCAACACAATATTGCCCTGCGCTGACATGTTGACCACCAAGTCGACATAGCATGTTGACAGGTCCGAAAAAACCCAATTCTCTAAAATCTCAGAAAATTCACACAATAAACAAAGAATTACCTAGAAATTCTTGGGCACTAAATGGGAATGGTTGATCTGGACCAAACTGCAGTCTTACCAGGAACAATTGGTTGCATGATGCAAGACTAGATTTAATTTGGCAGGGCTAGTACCAGAAATGATGTTTCCACATTTGGAGTGTTTATGTTGGAAGTGGTATGCGGACGGTGACCAATTGATGCAAAGCAGTTTGTCGATTGATGGAACTTCATAACTGTGTTAAAAGCTCCAATCAAGTAATGGAAGTTTTCGAGAATTTTTTATATATATAAGTAAGATTCACACACTTATGCCTATGGGGTTCAACCCTGGGATGCCCAACTAAGGCTAGATTGGCATTTTTCGAGGATGTTTAAATGGCACTTCTTTGCTTTCTTTCATTCAACAGGAATAATTGCTTTAAATATCTCAGAGTCTATACTGTTAATTGGAATGTGTGGGCCTCGATGGGATGGTGGCCAGGGGAAGTATGAGCACAGCTTCATAGCCTTTAGACATGATCTGTTTGTGCTGCAGGCGCAGCGAAAGAAGCAACAGCAAGGCTGGGTAAGGAGATGAAGAACAGCATCCAATTCGAAGGAAAATAAGCACAAACAACTTCTACTATTGCCAACATTGATAGAGAAACACCAGCAACTAGGTTTCTGAAGCTGGCTCACAAATGGGCGAGTCTACCCAGGACATAAAGGCTGCGTGGAGGGGCACACACCAAACAAGCAAGCAATAAAAGGCGAATTATGAATTTCATTCACTAAACTAAAAATTCGAATTAAACAACATCCAATGCAGGGCACTTTATACAGAAAGAAATGATAAAGATAAGTAAATTCTATCAACGTTAACCAAGAAAGTGAATAGAGAAGGCCTACATCTCTTAGGGATTTCATTTTCCAGCAAATAACTAGAGTAGCATTTGATAATGCTGAACCGCGCATAATACTCAAAAGCCATGCTTGACCATTGCTGAAATGCATCAGACTGTCTGATCGCATCACACATTTTATGCATTTTCAATCTGAAAGGTTACTGGACTATTTTTTGGTGGTAACCATTCATACGCTTTTCAGGGCTCAGATGAACCAAATTCAGCGTTATTAAATAGAGACAAATAGAAACTTTCCCAACTTGGGAGTCCATGAATTGGCCAATTAATCCAATCCTAATCTCTTCATATTGGCATTTATATCTCCTTCCAAGCTTCAACTTTCTCAGATTCCAAATTTAACTCCAGCCATATTACTGTTTCCAAATTATTCTTCATACCAGTTTTAACATCAATTTCTTTTAGCTCATTCCAGTTTCCAACTCCCTTTTCAATTACTACTTTCTTTGTTAATAATCCAGGACCAAACAATTTAGATTTTAAACTTGCCAAACTCTGGCAATTTCATCAAACCAATCCTCTCCTCATACACACCAAATTTAAGATTTGCCAAGATAATAAACTTAAAAACATAGGCAATTTCACCAAATAGGTATTCTCCTCATAAGCACTAAAGTTATGATTTGCTGAGTAACTGAATGAACTTCTATCCACGTTCTTTTGGAATCAATCAGAAATAGGAGCAAGCATAATATATTTAGATGACTTTTCAGATATATAAAACCAAGTAGTTCATATCACCCAACGCAGATAAAGATGCAAGCAGATGACTTTCAAAGAAAGATGTCCTCAAGTAAAACACAAGAAACATGCAGCAAGTCATTTCTCGAACATTCTTACACTAATTTCAGGAGGGAAGTCACAATAACGAAGGGCAATATAATTCAAAGAACGGGAAGTTGGAGGAATGATGCTCTGTGCATTCTCTATCTGCATGCTTTTCAAATCAATACTGCAAAACAAAATAAAAGCACATAGGAGCTCTTAACACAATGAACAAAATAGGAGGTGAAGTGTAGAGAAATAATGCTGAAAGAAAACTCTTAAAACCCAGATGTACAGTAGAACTTGAAGATATGTTTTCCAACTGTAAGGAAATATATGTCTCATAGTTTAAGCTACTGTAAACTCAAGAGATGAAAGAAGAAGAAAAGTCTCCAATAAAATGTTCATTCTAACAAATCAAGATGAATGAACTTAAATACAACAACCAGAAGTCATAAATTCATCTAACAAGTCATAATAAAATATGAAAACTGAAAAAAAAAACAGTAAACAAAAGATGTCCATTTTTCTCAAAAAGATACAAAGATGATAGTCTAAGCTTCCCATACCAAAGTTGCCTTTAAAATAGAGAATAGAGAATAAACAAAGACTGGGGAGAAAAAATGGATTTATCTATTATCTAAAAAAGTTTTGATCTTTGATTGTTGGGGTAGCAAGCATTTAAAGAGAGAGGAGGGGGCTGATTTTCTGTTCAAAATCAGGGCTCTCTTTTTGCTCAGCCGAGCCATCCCATTTCCTCAAAATACCCTAGATACAAAATACCCAAAAAGCCCTTGTCATCACATTTTAAAACTCCCCTTTAATGACAAAATTTTGAACCCCCCCCCCCCTTAACATTTTTCTAAAGTAATGGAACTTGTCTCTTGGAAGAGCTTTGGTGAAGATGTCTGATACTTGTTCTTCGGTTTTGCAATACTTATGCTGTGTCTCTTCATTCTCAACTGCTTCTCTAATGAAGTGATGTTTGATAGAAATGTGTTTTGTTGGGGTATGATAGATGGGGTTCTTTGTCATTGTAATGGCCAACTTGTTCTCACACGCAAGTGGAGTAGCTTCTCTTTGTTTTTCACCTATATCTTCTAAAATTCTCCTAAGCCATTCTACTTGAGTACTTGCCATTGAGGATGGCACATATTCGGCCTCAGAGGTAGATAGAGAAACATAATCTGGCTTCTTTAACCCAATGAAAACACATCAAACCCAAGAGAGAAAGCTTGCTTTTCTTATCATCAACACTTCCAACCCCATCACTATCACAAAAGCCAATTAATTTTGCATCAACATTTTCTCATATAAAATGTCATAATCAAGTGTACCTTGCATATACCTCAAGACTCTCTAGGCAAAAAGTTAGTTTGACTTAACTTGGCCATGAACCTAGCCAACAAGCTAAAAGCATACATGATATTCGGTCTTGTAGCTGCCAAATATGATAAACTTCTAATCAAACTTCTATAAAGAGAGGCATCAACTTCTTTGCTTCCATCTTCTCTTGATCATTTATCATCCACAACAACCAATGATGTATCAACTAGTTTGTAATCTTTCATTTGAAACTTTTCAAGAGTGTTCTTGTATATTTCTTTTGACAAATAAAGACACAATCTTCATTTTAATAAATTTCCAAGCCCAAGAAGTAATGCAAGAGTCCCAAATCACTCATTTTATATTTTTTCACCATCTCTCTTTTAAAATCTTCAATCATTTTTCTATCACTACCAGTAAACACCAAGTCATCAATATAAAGAGAGGCAATAAAGATATTGGATGTACCTGAGACTTTACACATACAAGGTTGGTTCACTTTTACTTCTTTGGAATCTTCTTACTTTAGAGTAAGCATCAATTTCACTATACCAGGCTCAAGGCGCTTATTTAAGGCCATACAAAACCTTTCTCAACTTGTACACCTTTCCTTCCTCACCTTCAACAATAAAGCTTTGAGGTTGCTCCATATAAACTTCATCTTCTAACACACCATTCAAAAATAATGATTTGACATCAAGTTGATATAAGAACCATCTCCTTTAAGATGCCAAACTAATAATAGGTTTAATTATTTCAAGTCTAGCAATCAATGCAAAGGTTCTTGAAAATCAACTCCGGGTTGTTGAGATTACCTTTTTACTACTAATCTTGCTTTGTTCTTTTGAATTGAGCTATCCGGGTTGAGTTTTGTTTTATAGATCCACTTCACACCAATGACCTCTATTTCTTTAGGTCTCTTCACCAACTCCTAAGTTCTAATTTTTTCAATTACATAGATTTCCTCTTCCATAGCTTTATGCATGCTTCTTCTTTAATTGCTTTTCCAAAGTTCTCCGGTTCATAACACAAAAGTTGCAACTTGCATATACATCACTAAGCTTTTTCATTTTTCTTGGAGTTAAACTAGGAGATGAGCAATTTGAACTTGATGTAGATGTTGGTGATGCTTGCAAACTAGCATTTGGTGTAATGTCTTATGGAGCTTCTTGTTCATATGCAGTTTCTTGATTCCCCAATTCATCATTAAAAGTGATAACTTGATCTTCAAGCCTTCTTTCCTTTCCAATCCCAATAGTCCTTCACATTGAAACTTGTCTATTGGAAGAACTTTGGCGAAGATGTCCTTGCTTGTTCTTCATTCTTGCAATACTTGGGTTGTATCTCTTCATTTTCAATGACTTCTCTAATAAAGTGATACTATAATACCACTTTGTTGGCTTTAGAATAGAGAATAAAAAAAGATTGAGGAGAAAAAGATGGATTTATCATCTTTAATAGTTGGGGCAGATAGCATTCAAAGAGAGAGGAGGGGGCTGATTTTCTATTAAAAAACAGGGTTCCCTTCTTCCTCAGCTGAACCACCCCAATTCCTCTAAATACCCTAGATACAAAATACCAAAAAAGCCCTTGTCATTCCATTTTAACAAAAATACTCTGTAAATGTCCTCAACATTGGCAAAATAAACAACAACAAAAACAAAAAATGTAAAGTAAAAAGCATAACCCTGAAACGAACCCAGAGGAACAAGCAATTAAACAATCCGTTTCAGTACAAACCCAGGACGTAGTAATCAAAACAAAAGCAGAAAACAGATAAAGCAGAGAGATCAGATAACCTGGTCGACAGGAAATAAGACTTGACGGGGATGTATCGAGTGTGCTGCTCTTCCGGGGACACCAAAGCGTACTTCCGACTGCGTCCCACAAAGTCCCCGGCTCCACTGCTGGGGACAGTGGTGGGCAAAGGCATTGCATTCGTGGAAAGCTTGCACATGGTGGAGATACGAAGAGACGGGGATGAGAAGAGATCAGGAGGCGATAATAGGACCCGAAGGGCCCTCAGCCTCCCCATCGGGAAAAGTTACGGCAGTGGCCGGACTTACGTTCTGAGTACAAGAGATCTATGGAAGATCCAACCGTGTCCAGTGTCCGGGCTCCAATCCGGGGACGTTCCGATGGTTTGACGGCGCCCGACCGCGTGAGGACGGAGACAACGCCCTGTAAGGACACGTCTTAGTGTTAGACCCCTCACTTCGGAATATTATATTTCATATTTTTATTTTCAAAATGCAAAAAATATGCATTTCATATGCGGGTAGCTTGGGTGTGGAATTAATTCCTCAGCGAATTGAAATTTTTTTAAATTAATTTTACCCATTAAGTCTAGAATCAAATTTTTATTTGGGTATGAAATTTTTCATATAGAATCATGTTTGATAGTGAATTATATTTAAGCTCAAATTCTTTTAAACTTTTAGGTAAATTAACAAATATACTTTTTGAATGGAATTATTTTGATAAAATCATGTATTGGTAAAGAATTTGTATAGTTTTTGGAATAGTTAAATTTATAAAAAAATTATAAATATGGTTTTTGGAATCGTTTGAATGAAAATTTTGTAATTAACTTAACACTAAAAAAATTAGACCTGCATTGATTTTTGCTACAAACAAAACTCAAGTTCAATTGCTTTTCTTAATGAGCAATATTTCAAAGACAATCCCTCTTTTGAATTAGAAGCATCTTCAATTTGTTTTACATTAAAGAAAAAGCATGTTTAACCTAATTGAGTTTAGGGAGTACATTCTAAAGATTGAAGCCATTTATTGTATATTCATTTACCCCATCAATGCGACATTACGAGCAAATTAATTGGCTAGAACATGGATTACCCATTTGCACAGGGAAAAATATATATAATAATCTCAAGAGATATATCAGTAACTGAACTCTTTACGGATGCACAGAAAAATTTGCATACTCGCAGACTTTTGTTATTTTATCGCACTTTGAATGTGTATAGAAGGATTATAGTCAATACGCTTCAAAGTTTCAACAATCATACAAAACTCAACTCGTCTGCTTTAGTAGCATCTTCCTCAATTTCTTTACAACCATTTATGACTTAGAGTTTTTTGCAGAGCTGCCAATTCATCTTCAGCATTACAAACATATGTTGGAGCTTATCTGCCTGATAGAGTTGCTCCTTCCATACTGTCGATGTAATCCTGTTAACAAACATGTATTTAGTTTTGCTTGCCAATTTTTGTGAGCATCATAAGAGAACCTAGAAAGTAAGGAGTACCTACTTTGTATAAGAACAAGTAAGGAAGAAATTTTTTATGGGTGTCTTCTGATTAGGTCTGAAAGGGTCAATCCTAAGAGCTTCGCGATATAAAGATTGTCCAATTTTGATCACAGAAGACCATAAAACTTCAAGACCTTGAGAAGATGGGAATAATGCCAAAACCTGTAAAAGAAAGAAGAAAAAAAAGCATAATTGAATTATCTCATGCCAAATTCTAAAGTACCTCGTAATTGAGCAAATTTCTCAAAGTGATAAAATAAGAAGCCAAAATAGTGCATTAATAAGGAAAAAAAAAACAAGAAGCATTGACACATTTCTTGCTGCTATAGAAAAGACTATTAAGTAAACTTAGAAAAAATAGAACTCAAACTGCACAACAATCACCTTTAGAAAGCTTTCAAACCAAAGTCTTCATTTGTCGATTTATTTTATGTTATAAAATTAAATCTCTATCAGCTCCTGATGGCAGCCTATGTTCTCAAAAGTTGTTACCTTCTTATCACAATTGAATTAAAAAGAAAATAAGGCCAATATAGAAGAGATTTCTAAATGGATAAACTCTTGATATGATGCAATACGTATGTCTCAACACTTATCTACTATGGTTCACAATATCTAAGATATATCTCGGATTAGATCTTAAATATATCTTCGACAGATGTATCTCAAACATCTCTCAGATAGATATATCTCAAATATATCTCAAATAGTCATTGATGTAACAAATAAAATACTCTTCTTTCTTACATTATGCAGCTCTAACTTGGACGTTGTAAGGATGAAGGCCAAAGTGGCACCACCAAAGACAACTATGGTAGCTATAGCAAATGCCTTCCCAACTGCAAGCCAAAGCATTTTAGTAAGTCATTTAATCGTTCCACTTGTCTAATTAATAAGCAATATCAAACAATGTTATTAATTATCTTACATCCCTTGTTCGATAATTAATACTATCAAATCTGTAACTCAAAGATGACTCGCCCTTCGAAAAATCTCCAAACATAGTACTCAGACCTTAGAGCAAACTGCTTAACAACAGCTTGACCCAAATCCTCAGGGCTCTTAATAGCCTGCCACGAATCAAGAGAAGAGGATCCCAAACTGTGCTCATGGACACAGATTGGCGAGAAGCACAAGCCTTCCATGATGCACATACAACTCCACTTTTCGTACGTACTAAATAGTCTTGGGAAGACTTGCGGTAAAGACCCTCTAGTCATTACCCAAACCGTTGTGGCGATGAAGAAGCATATCGCAATTTCCACCATCTCAACTCTAAGAGAAAATGTCTTATAAGACATTACTAATGTATCCATAGAAGCCTCAGGTCATTATGACCATTAAATCCACCAAACATATGAACTTAGACTAGATTATTTCCATCCAGTCAAGTATCCGCTCAACCATTTGGGTCCTCTTCACCTTGTGAATCGGCCCAATAAATAGCTCATCCACTAAGCCATGACTCATAAAACATCCCGTAATCACCCTCAGTTCATTAACTAAGGAAAAATTCTATGACAGGGCCCCATTCACTCCATGAATGTGTCCCCACCCTTAAGAGGGTATTTTAGTAATTATCTTAATTAGGTGTTCTCCCCACAATCTAACAACTAAAATCTCTTGATTAGTCTTTATTAACCTTAAATTACTGATATAACTTAACACAACAATAATAAATTGTGCATAAATAATAAATGGAGGCCTGTTGCCCTCATTTGCAGAGCCAGGGCTTAGTGAATCCAAGCCCGAGAGTGTAAACAACATTAACGCATCACGCGAATTATGTATATAATACTCTAGTTGATCATTGTATTTGGTTGCAGACACCTGTAATTACCTACCAAACCTTGAGAATTAGGGTTTTACCCCTTATTTCCCATGACACTGTGACCTGTTAAGGTCTTCGTGTCACTTGCTGGTCACACCCCTTCCTATTGAAGTCATTTAACATCACTATGTCTATATTTGTTTCAATTCATTCTTTTGGTGCTTTGATGAGTTCATCTCAACACCAATTCAGGTTTGTTGTCTTGGTTAGTAAGCTCATTGTAATAGCCATTGCGGCATTTCAGGCCGATGAGGCCTCCGTACTTTCGGGATGTTGGTTCCCAGCTCTTTGAGCACTTTGCGCGCATCTAAGTTTTTTAGCATCATGGAAGACATATCTACCTCCGGCCAACATGTCCATGAGCATAGTTGGTACCTACATTTCTAGGCTCATGGCTGATCTACGTGGATCTCTAGGGATGCTAGGATTTACTGTTAGTATACAGTTACTCCTTTGAGAGGGAGTCGGTACTCGGGTAGCAATAAGTAAATTATTTCCTGAGCAGAGTCTACTTTCATTTGGGTTGCCTTGGTCCTTTATTAGTTAGAGGTCAGACCCTATGAGTACACAGTCATACACATGAGATGTTTTCATATCCATACATTTAATGTTGGACTTTCACTTCCCTTACATTGAGGATACCTTGGACATAACCTACATTAGTTGGTATGTAACTAATTGACATTGTAGTGGTCAGGATTGCACACTAGGGGACATAATTCAGCAGGTCAAAAGGAGCAACATGATCAGCAAGAGGCACCAACTCCAGTAGAGAGACCTTACGCACATATGGACAAAACTGTCACTTATGGAGAGTTTATAGATTTTAGGTGGCACATACTTGAGGAGATGCGGCAGGGTTTTGCTGACCATAGGAGGATGATCAGATGATCACTTTATGACAATGAGGAGGAGCATCCAAATAATGATGATGATGATGCCCCAGGAGCTTCTTCTTCTTAATTTATTTATGTTTTTATTCACTTTTTCATGTATTCATTGTTTTGAACTTTTGTCAGTTCATTATATGTTCTTTGTGGCATTGGGATGCATTTTGAAACTAATTATGCTTAGTGGATATGTGATGGACAAGTTTATCTTATAAAGTATTTAATTTTCATGTCTTATGATGATGATTATGACTTGGATGAGCTTAAATTGAAATTTTCTTTAATTATTAATTTACTTTTTGTCTATTTTTTTCGAAAAGGGGGACAAAGTGAATCAATGATTTACTCACTTTTCTTATGGATTTATTTTCTTTACAAATTTTCATGTCTTATGGATCCTTTGATTGATTTTTATTCTTGGTGTGCTTTGTCATTAAATAGTCAAAGGGGGAGATCAAAAGAACATATGGTGCATATATATTGTAAAATGGCTAATTTCGATGATCAAAATAATGTCTAAACTTCAGGTATATTTCAATCTTATGAGTTTGACAAGATTTAGTTGTGATCAAGTCGGATGTGGAATTGATTGACTTAAAAAACAAGAGCAAATATATTCTTATCAATCAAGGTTGAAGACTAAGTTAAGTGTCAAAGGTAAAATGTTTATTTGCACACACTCACATACACAATTAACTTAGTTTAACTTAGGAATAGTGAATTAAGTAATTTTAGAAGTTTAAGACTAAATTAGGGTAAAATATAAAAATTAACTATGCATTGATCACCATAAAATGAATTGGATCAATCGACACTTGAAACATAGGCTATGTAAATTTTGGTTGTTAGTTTAACGATTGATCGATCAAAGTGAGAGATCAATTGCCAGAAGAATTTTACCCATATTAGGAAAAAGAACAATCGATCGTTGTTAGCCCTGATCGATTGTTGTCTATGTAACTTACCTAGTTTAAGCCTTCCGAGAAAGAATCCATACCTAATTGGAAGTTAAAAAACAATCATAATAGGTAGAATGATCGATCACTACAAAATTATGAAAGAAAAATAATCCATTGCCTGATGATTCAATCCTATGCAAACGAAGCCAAGAGTTCGATCAATCGCTTTCGCAATAGATTGATCGATTGAATAATCGTGCACATTGAAAACAGTGATTGATTGATTGTTTCCATAATATTTTACCTAAATTAAAATATTTCGATTTCTATTTCATTTCTTATTTAAGTACAAGTCCTAAACCGACTTATTGAGCTATATAAGAGTTATAAAATCACGAAATTGAGGGGAGGAAAACCTAGAGGAGAAAAGAGAAAATAGAGTTTACACCTTTGATTGTTGTTTTCCAAAGGAGAATTCACTTGAGCTTTGTATTGAATATCTATGGTGAATTGTAGAAGGCAATCCACAACTGAAGAAGTTGATACACAAAGTATTCAAAGAAGAATTACAATATGTCTTTAATGGGAGATTGAGGATTTTCACAAGGTCAAGGTCAAAGTGAAGACAATAATAGGAGATTATTGAAGACTAGAAGCAGATAGTGACAAAGCAAGGAGAAGAAAGTTTCAAGTGCTTGGAGAAGACTTGAAGGCTAGCAATAACAATCAAAACAAGAGGAGCTTGTATTAGAGTCTAAATAAGGATAGTGGTTTGCTTGTGCTTATGTAAAGTCTGAGTTTGAGTGCATTAATTTGGTTCTTTTAGAACTGTCGTGATTTTTTATCCTAGCTAAAGTTTTCCACATAAATTACTTTGTCTATGAGTGGAGATTGATGGTTGATTGACTGATAACTCGAAAGTGAGATTCAGTTAACAATTAGGTTTTAATTATTTCTGCTTGATAAAAAAAATCTATGCAAATAGGCTAAAACTCTTAATTCTTACTTGTTAAAAGTACTAGTTTCAAGAGCAATTTAGTGATCCTCTAGATCAATTGGACATATATTAAACTCTCAAAGCTTTGAGCACCTTAAAAGTGTATAAAGAAAGTCAGGATGAAGATGACCAAATGCTCTTCTTAGTGAATAACTTCATGAAATGTTTGATAACTTAGAACTTTAGGTTTGGAAATAAGGGTCAAAATTCAGGGAAGAGAAAATGGAAAAGAAGAGATGAGTAGAAAAATAAACAAGATAGGAAGAAATTGTTGCTCTTATAATGATAGTTAACTAATGCAATGTTCAGATAATTAATGAATTGGATGAGTTATACTAAGATTAGACGAGTCATGCCTATAATTTAGTTTAGTGTAGATGATTCGTGCTATTGTCGAAGATAGTTCATGCCATGAATTTAATTAATGATTCTTTTTGAAGTAATTGTAGCTTTTAGCTGAGAATACTTGTTCATATTCACACTAGATTTAGATTAAAAATTAAGGAATTGCTATAGTTCTATAGTGAATTCAATTTTCTAAGTAAATTCTATCATATTTATCTTTACCTTTTAAATTAATTAATTACTTTCCTTTACTTAATTAAAGTTTAAGTTGTTTTAGTTTTTAATAAACAAATTTCTCTCTTAGATTTAGTAATAATTCATCTGTCCATGAGATTCAACAACCCTTAAATACTTATCATATTACAATTACCTTGTATACTTGCAAAGAGTTTAATTATAAACGATCAGATATGATTATGAATTGGTCTATAAGCGTGTCCTCGAGAATCGTTCTGCTGATGCTTTATCCTGACAATATGAGGATGCCACATTTCAGGCGATTTCTGCTCCAGTCTTTCCTTTTCTAAAGGACTTATAGGCAACGTATGAGACCGATGATGCTACGTGTGCTCTTGTTATGTGCTTACGCGAAGATCCTTCTTCCTCACCAAATTTTGCTTTGCATGATAGTTTTATGCTATGGCATGGTCGTCTTTGGGTACCTAATTTCGAGGAGTTGTGTAGGGATATTCTTCATCTTTGTCACTCTATGCCTGCTTCTGGACATGAGGGAATATTTCAAACATATAAAAGGGTCTCTAAGAACTTTGCCTGGCGTGGTCTTAAACTGGTAGTCCACCAACTTGTGGCCCAATGTGACATTTGCCAGCATACTAAGAGCGATTCTACCACTCCCAATTCTAAAACGAATCTGGAAAGATATTAATATGGATTTCATTGAAGGATTATCCAAGGTTCAAGGCAAATTCATCATCTTTGTTGTTGTGGATGGACTATCTAAGTATGCATATTTTTTGGCACTTTGTCATCCTTATATTGCCACCGCTGTTGCTGAGGTTTTCATATGCAACATTGCTCATCTTCATGGGATGCCTAAAACTATTGTTTGCGATCGTGATAAGGTATTCTTATCCCCATTATGGCAGGAGTTTTTCTGCCTCTAAGGCACCTCTTTTCGCATGAGTTCCACCTATCATCTTGAGATGGATGGGCAATCGAGGTGGTAAACCATTGCCTCAAGCAATATTTATGATGGTTTTTAGGAGATCAACCTCAGACATGGCTAACATTCCTTCCTTCGACGGAATGGTCTTATAACACCGCCTACCATACTGTCGTAGGTTATACCCCCTTTCAGCTTGTCTATTTGCCCACCTCCTACTTTGCTCTATTATGTTCCACTTTGTGCTTCTATTGATGTCGTGGATACTATTCTTCAATATCGTAATGAGCTTTTGCATCAACTTCGTCTTAACCTGACAAATTAACTGAACCATATGTGCCAAGTTTATGATAAACATCATGTGGATCGCGAGTTTGAAGTTGACAATCTTGTTTTTCTTCGCCACCAGCCTTATCAATAGACTTCAGTTCATAAACCATCGAACGAGAAATTGGCACATTGCTTTCATGGTCCTTATCTAATTCTCAAGCAAATTAGCAAGGTTTCTTATCGTCTCTAATTGCCTATGAAGTCATAGATTCACCCAATGTTTCATGTTTCTTGTTTTTGAAATTTTATTGGTGATCCTTCATCTATTCCACTGTCGATTCCACTACCGATTCTTCTGATCTGGTCTTTCCAATGCCTCATGATATTTTGGAACGACGATGTATTCGCCATCATGAATGTGTTGTTTTAAAGGTTTTTATTGCTTGGCTCCACTGTTCTCCAAAGATGCTACTTGAATATAGGAGGATGAGTTCCTTCAGCGATATCTCGATTGGTCGCCTTGAGAACAAGACAATACAGAGCATGGTGAAATGTTATATTCCTAATTAGACTAGGATATTAATTAGAACACTTATTTTACTTTCTTAGATTAGTCTATTTCTTGATTTGGCTAGGATTAGTCTTGCTTACCTTCATTTAGTAGGAGTACTACTTTATTTTTCTATAAATTGTATTATTGAGCCTATTTCAAAACCTACAAGTGAAATTATATTACTTTTTATTTAATTTTCTACTTTAATCCTTATCTTTTCTCCTATTCTTACTTTATTATCCTTGTATAGACCCCTTTACTCTACACCAAATGGCTCATTGTATTAATTCCCTATATATAAAAAGAGAGAGATGATACACTGGCTACTATATACATGAACCAGGTGAGTCCCATGCATCTTGACCACTTAATTACTATTTGAGGATTAATTGTAACATTCTGGTTTAAATATATATATATACATATGTATATATATACATACATATATAACACTATACATTGTTGATAAAAAGCCATAGGTTTACCCCTATGTACCTTTACCCTTGTAAACATGTATCAATTCATCCTAACCGAGTTCCACAAGTGGACCAACATGGGCCAAACCAGTATCTAAGCCCAACAAATGGCACTCCAAAAATCAACCTCATCAAAACTTAATAAAAATTAACCCTACGGTTGACCTTTTATTTTATCAAATAAATAGTTCTTAAAAGAGTTCCACTTATTATGAACCCGGATAAGCAGGGCATTGTGGATAGCATAGCGCATGTTAGGGCTGACAATGCCGGGCTCACGTTAAAATTTTCGCCGTCACGTAAGTGCCTGATTAAGAACAACGGTTTTTTTTGTGGTAATGAATTAAGAACACTTCTAATTTGTTTGTCGTTGTCAGCCCGATAGTCTCGTACTGTGTTACAGGGCTAGAGTGCGACTCCGAAGATAGTTTGTCAGCTACAGGAGCTCACAGGGATAGAGAAGAGCTCTTATTTCGCGATTCCATGGCGGTTTCAGGAGATTTGAGGATATATGCGGCGCTGGGTACGCATGTTGCTCCCCCCTTCCGACGCCCGCCGGCTCCTTCCAAGGTTTGTTCGCTGTTCTTGGGTCTATTTTGGTGTTTTGTTTTGACCGTCCTTAATCATTTCCCCTTCCTGCATTCATTTTGGAGAGTTAATCCGGTTTTCTTCGCAACATCTTATTTGTGAAGTATATAATTTGTTTAGGCGGAGGAATGGACTGTTCCTCTTTTTTTTTTCAGCTTCAATTTTTGTGAGGAATTAAAGTTTTTTCCTTTGTCCGCGGTTTGTTCTTTGAGACTTGTTCTAATTAGGGCAGAAAGCATAGCGTAGGGGTAAAATTCAAGAATCTGGGGCGGGGTCAATCCGATAGATGCCACATTAGGTCTTTCTTTGATAATTTCTCGATGCACCATCCGACTCATAGATCACCTGATGCTGTTGAATGCCAACTTATTGTCTGTTTTTTAAACATTTATCTTTGTACAGTTTCCTTTAAAGGAACACCTTTTGTTGCCCTGTGAGACTAAATTCCCGTTGTCACTATGCTAGAATTTTGCATATGTGAAGGGAATTTTGGCGGCCTTAGATAACTCTATCCTCATGTTTGCAAATAATCCGTTTGAAGAAATGACACTCATCTTTTTGCCTGAAAAGAGAAACGTCGGATTAGCTTGCAAGAGTTGACACTTGAATTTGAAGTCAAGATAGTTGTGTAAGTAATAATTAGATGTGTTAAGCTTGGCTTGATAACAATGGGAGCTTATGCTTTTCTATAACTATGTGCAGTAATTAAATGGGAAAATCTTCTTTCTTTAACTTATACCTAGTAGCACTAGACTGGATGGTTCTCCTAATTTAGTTTGTATTCAAAGTTTATACAGTAACTGATTGCAACTGCTTTATAATTATTACTTTTTTGTTGGAATTGGACGTGACAAATGTGCAAGGATCGGAGAGGCGTTGCGTACTGACTTGTACATTTGGTTTGCGGAACATTTCTCTTGTGCTGTTTCCAGCATAATGTACTGCTTACAACCTTTTTTTTCCCTTTTGCCCTTTTTTCTCGCTTTTTCATTTAGATTTTTCTAATGACGTCATTCTAATATTAAGGTTGGGAGAATGTTGATAATTATCAGTTTAGACACTCTAGAGCTGTATGCTGGTTTACACTTGGGAGATCAGTTTGCAGCATGCTAATTGTGCGTATTGGTTTTCTATCATGTATGCTGTTTAGTATTGAGAAGGCCTATGGATTCATGTTTCCAATCCTTGATAATTGGGTTTGGTGATGATATTTTTTGGCTAATCTTGTCTAATGTTTTTGAGCGTGAGGTTTGTTGTATACACTGGTTTTTTATTTGTTATGATTTATTATTTGTTGGGGGGAGGGGTGTGTATGATTTGGAGGAAGTTGGCAACTTTGTTGTAGTTTATATTTGATAGTTTCGTTTGTTAAACATAAAGGGAAATTTTCTTTACTTTATAACTCTACTCAATGTTTAGATATAAATACTTGGAGCTTTATGTGACATTTTTGTTGGCCGAAGGACTAACGCTATTATTGTATGGAAGTTGAACTGATTCGTATCTAATTCCATTGTTTTCATCCAATATACTTCCATGGTACCATATTACTCAAATGGACATTGGTTTTACATGATCTGTGCACCATGATATGTCTGCTTGCTTGTCTTGAACCAATACCTAATGGTTACCATATTACTTGAATGGACTTTGGTTTTGCATAATTTGTGTACCATGATACCATGATATATCTGTTTGCTAGTTTTCTGCCACTGTCTAATTGTAGTGGGCAGGAAATATTAGCACTTGGAGATTATATCTAGGTACATCATTAGGATTTTGTTAAATTAACAGTTTGAGATCATTCATTCACTCACTAAAATTGAATGCACACTCTTACTTTGTAAGTCCAAATGTATGCAATGATGACATAAGAAGATTGATCTTAGGAGGGGAAGTGAGACTTCACAATCATGAAGGTCATACTAGACAATTATACCAAATAAATGGTAATATGAAAAATTTCCTAGCTCAAAATATTATGGTATTCTAATCCCAAGAAGTCAGCCATGACTTCAACCTGGATAAGGCCATCTCAAGTAGTGTCTACAAAACTTTTTGATATTACAGTAGTAAAAAAGATGCACCATTTTATCATTAGCAAATGTTATAGTTCTTGATTTTGCATCTGAGAATGATAGTGAGTATCAATTCTACTAAATTTGTAAAGGATTGGTGATTTTGTTTCTTTATTGGGGATTGTAGCTTGCGGGAAATTAATAGCTTAAAGAACAAAATAATTTTTGCTGTTATTTTAGTCTGTTCTTTCCTTTTCTTTTTGTCCATCATTTCACCCTATGCTTATCTCCAATATACTTTTCTGTTTCTTATCTTTCCATTCTGATCTTGGCCTGATATCAAATTTACAGACTGCTTAACACCTTGGTCTGAAGCCCTCTTATGCAGTCTGAATTGACTCCTTTGCTCTGTATTGAATTAAAATTTTTGTGCCTGCTAATTATATATTTCAATAGGCCAATTTTTTGAGTTTTGTATCTGGATCTGATTTAAATTGGATTCTGGGAGTTGGCTTTTTGTTCTGTAAAAGAGGGTTGAAGCTCACTCGGAAAATGCAAGTATGGAGAAAAAAAATAAAGTTCTGGTGTTTTTGGGTCTATGCACTCCACTTTGTCTTTATCTTTTCATTTTATTCACAATGTGTTTCTTTTTCACTTCTCCAATTACTTCCGTTCCCAGTTTCTTGTCTATTTTTTCCTGTTCCTGTTCCATAATGTGAGACCTATATCAATATACTTCCAACCGGCTCAAATCAGAATGTGTACATTCTGACATCAAGCCCATATCCTACAGATTGCAACAGCCTTGGTCTCTATTTGAAACCCATCTTTGGTTCTCATTCTCAAATTTTGATCCTCTTCTGTGCCCATTGCAGTTACTTCCTGCCCATGTCTGATTATCTCATCCATTCCCCTAATCTAACCAGCTAATTTCTCATTTTTGCATTTGTAACTATGAATTTAACCTTTCAATTTCATCCAATTTTGTAAAACAGTCCTTACAGATTGCAAGCTACAATTTGCCTCCATCAGAAAGCTTGCTTAAGATTGATGGCAGGGCAAGATTTGAGAGATTCCACTAATTGCTGAATGTCAATTTCTTTGGCCAGTATACTCGAATTATTTTAATCAATTAATGTTCAACTACATTGTTTTGAGTCCCATATCCTACAGCAGTACGAAAAGTTTTTATCGGCTATGTGGTTTTATGTGTCAAAAGTAATGCAACAGTTTGATTGACTCCATAGACTTCTTTTTGTCTGAAGAACTTCATTGACTTCCCGAGAGGAACACCAAAACTTCATGAAACTCCAATAATTAAAGTGACTCCATGTGTCTAAATATTTTCTTTGAAATTTATTCAATAAAATTATGTAAAAATGTTCAGATATTTTTTCAATGGTTCTTTGTGCTTAATAGTTTAATTAATATAACTACAATTATGTTTGTTTTTTGAATCATACATAGGAAATTTTGGTACATGATTCAATTTTGCCTTTGTTGAGACTCTGAATCTACTCGACTCTATTGCTTAAATTTCGATACATGACTCCATTTGACTTTGTGGAGACTTTGAATTGACTGCACTCGATAGGTTTTGGAGCTGGGTCTGGTTCTTGAATTTTAAAACATTGGCTAAAAATACTCTCCCCTGTTGGAGCCTTCCTTGATAACAAAAAAAATTTGTAAAATAATCTTTATTGGATTTTCCATCTATTATCAACGTCAGCATGCGTTATCAACTTGAGCAACTAATATCTTTTGTCCCAAAAATCAAGTCTTGTTCATGGAAAAGGCATTTTGCCTTGTCATCTTATTAGGTTGACAAATCAAACGAAAAGTCAAAATCAAAAGTTGAAATCATACTAGATATGCTATATTTTGTCTTGCCTTGAAGTAATCGAACCAATATCATCTTATGGATAGTAAAAACTGTTAGAAACCAAGTTGGTTCAAAAACTCAAGCTGTGTAGGAATGGACCAACAATGTATATTAATCTCAAACTGGTGCAAATCGATAGATGCAGACAAACAGATTTTTCCACACCCTCCCTGCACAGACAAGGATGGTTTTACATATGCAGGTGCTTGCATGTGCACAAAGGGGCAGGGATGTAAATACACATATTAAAGAAATCAAACATTTTATGATGAGAACAACAAAAATCAATCCTATCAATCATATTTCAGAAACTGTAATCAAATTTTTGGTAATTAGGGGAAAGCAAGATTGGCAAGAGAGACAGGCTGAGAAGGCGGGGTTGGGGAAGTATTGTAGAGAGGAGGCGGAAAGGGAACATATATAATGGGAGGCGGAGTGAAAACGATGCTGGGGAAGCAAGATCAGGTGTGTGAGAGAGAGAGAGGCAATGAAAGACGTAAAATTTGGCGATGAGAGAAACATCAAGAGGTCTAGGGTGAGAGATTTGGAAAGGGTGAGAAGTACTTGAAGATGGCGCTGGCGAGAGATTTGGTGACTAACCTGTAGATGGTTGCACGATTGTTGGCAATGGCATGGGACATATGAAACACGCACCATCATAGTAAATGTGAGTGAACCAGAGATAAAGCACTCCTCGGCATATTTATCTGATGAAATTTGAATTTCGTATGATTCATCTTCCCACGCAACAAGCTGTCCAGCCTCCAACTTTCTAACTCCCTTCAGTTAAATATATTTTCCATAGAAAAGCTTTTTTCTGGAGAATTTTCACAAATACCGCCATTAAGGTGGGTTTTTTGCAATATATTTTTCCCCAGAAAGAAATATTTGTTAGGGAAAGGTTTTTGAGTATAAAAAATAAATGGCACTAATTTATTTTTCTAGGATAGTTCACGTTGAAAAAATAAGTATTTTTTCTTCCATCCAAGCTGGTTGCAATGAGATCGTGATGTTCCATATCTGTCAAATTCAAGTCTCCACTTTGCTAATTTGTCCTTAGATAAAATAATGATTTCGTCCATGACATGGAATACTTGATAGGTGGGCAGGCTCCTGTGCTTGGCGGGGGTTGAAGTTGGAGGGATCATAATTTAGTCTGAAGCTTCCTTGGGTCATCTCTAGTTCTTCATCTTCAGATTGCCTAGCGGGGAGGGAGTAGTCCTGCAAGTAAAAGTGCAGGTTTGTCAATCTGGAGGCAATGAGGGTGGCGGAAGCTTTGATTATTGACAAACCCATTCCAGAACAAGTGCCTAACCGAGAGATGCAACTCATTTTTTTGCTTGAGGGTATTGTTGGACTGTGTCAGGCACAAACATTCCTGTAACACGTTTCAATAAATAAAGGAAAATAAGAAGGAAAAATATGTAAAAAATGCATGTGTTGCCCTGCACTTATCCAATTATTTTCTGCAGATAATCATTAAGAGAAATTCAGGTCTGATGGAAGAATCTTTAGTTGCTTTTGGGGGGACAAATTCGCACTCTTGTTTGTTTGACAATTCATGGGTAATTTAGGATTTCATTGATTTGGAAGGGGGAAGGAGAATGAGAGGAAGGAGGGAAAACAAGCTTGGAAAACATATTTTTAGGGCGGGTTAGAAAAAATATTTTGAGGGTGGGATAGTCCCTCTTTAACCTAAGGAAATTTTCTTCCGGACCCCTATTTTATAACTTGATACCTACAAAGCCTTTCTAATGAAAAGAAAGTTTTGCCCCAACTTTTCCAAAACCCCTAACTTAGCATTCAGCAATGCAAGTTGTTGTCTTTTTTTGCTTGCTTATATTAATCTTGGGTAAAAATGGTTCTCCTTGACAGTGTCATCTTTAAAAAAGATGTTCATATTATTGTTTCATCTGTGTCTCTATCTTATTTATTTCATTAGTCATTGTCCAGGATGTCATATTACTCTCTTCCTCTCTCCATACACATTTTCTCACAAATCAATGTACCTTTCTATCTATATTTCAACGGTTCATATTTCGCAGGTAAGCTTTGGCGGTGCTTCTACAGGTGAATCTACTATTCTGGAATTCATGCCTATATCCCCTCTGAATGGCAAAAATACTCAACGTTGGCCCCATCAGTGCCACGGAATTGGAAGTAATAAACTATTTCAAGCACATGCAAACCATGAGGCAGAAGGATTCATCCTTGATGCCATAAAGATGAGCTTCCTTGAGCGCTTGAGTTTGGCATGGAAAATACTGTTCCCATCCCCAGCTGTGAGGAAAAGCTCCAATGCCAGAATTGCAAAGCAGAGGCTCAAGATGATTCTTTTTTCTGATAGATGTGCAGTTAGTGATGAAGCTAAGCGCAAGATTGTGAACAATATCGTGGGTGCACTGTCAGATTTTGTTGAGATCGATTCTGAGGACAAAGTTCAGTTGAGTGTCTCAACAGATGCAGACCTAGGAACTGTTTACTCTGTTATGGTACCTGTGAGGCGTGTTAAACCAGAGTATCAAGATTACGACCAAGAGTACAGGGGAATAACAGGTATCGAGTATAAGGACAGAGGAGAAGCGTCCGGGTCAGTGGATGTCACGTTTGATTTTTACATACCTCATGAGAAGTCTCAGTAGAAAAATGCGTGCTCTTGGTTTGTGGACGAAGATTGACGAATGAGAAGCAGGGCCCTACAATCAAGGACTTTTTCTCAATAACTTGTAGTTCATGTTTATTTTACTCAGACTGGGAAATTGTACTGTTTTCATGTATATATTTTAACTTTGTTGGCTGGAGATGGCCATCATTTTTACTACAGGCCACTGGGTAGAACCTATTTCTCTATGGGATATGAAATTGGGAACCACTAATTTTTTAGGACTATTGTGAAATTAGTGTATGCACTAAAATGAACCTTCGATATGAGAAGTCAAAGTCTTGACAATTTTTGAAAAATAATGCTCACTCCATTTCATATTAGTAGTTATAATTAGAAAAATAGTCGTTCTTATTGAATTGTCCCACATCTAAGAGAAGGAAAAATTAGTTTATAATACTCTTTTTTATGTATTAATTACTTGAATTTAAGAAATCACAGCTACGAATGTGGATTTATTTTTTTTCCAAATGGAGCGATTAATTTAGGATGGAGGAAAAAAGATGGCAAACTAAAATTTGTATAGTTTGGTGAGATCTAGTTAATGTATATCATATCATATTACTATATAAAGCACAAGGTTAATTAGAGAATTATGCTAAAATTTTTATATTGCCTTTAAATTTCTTATAATGTTTATAAATAAAAGTTTAAATTGGTGTGCAATTTGGGTGCCTTTTACATAATGCACGTAAGAGTTTTTTCGCAAGATGCTATCAAGGGTTCTTTGTGCTTGGGATTTCTCTCCTTAGCCAATCAGGGAAGATTCATAGATAGATGGGTAGCTAGGTGAAGACAGACACAGTCAAGTAGAAAAGAGCTCATGAGCAGGGATTGCCTAGTTACAGGTAATTTCTCTTGCTCACTTCTTCACAATTTCCTCCCCCAAGTCGTCACGGTGGGCTTTCGCCAGCATATGGGTTCCTTCCCCACCTAAATGACTTTCCTTCTCTATCTTTCTAGGCCAAAGGGGGCAATTTTGCTTTTCTCCCCCGTCCACACTACCCTACTCAGCCTTGATCTGCTTCATTCTGCCCCGCCCTACCCTCCTCTGCCTTTCATCAGCCCCCTTGTCCCATTTCTGCTATGCTCCACTTCCATATGCCCCGCCCCTTTCTTGTAGGCTTGCTAGCCTCTCCATGCCTAGAGCCCCATTACCCCAATCCATTTGCTCCTCTTTGTCCCAGCCTCCATCCCATCTCGCCAGCAAGTTACATTTGTATAAAGTGGGTTTTTTGCTTTTAGTAGTGTATGCTTGTTGTTTTGGTGGATGCATGTTTGCAAAAGGATTAAATCATTCACCTAGAATGACTTTTATTCTTAGTCTCTCTCATGGGCATCCCTTATTAGCTTGTCAGTTTAAATTAAATAAAACTAGAATTTAATCAATTTAACGTTCCTAATTCTAATGAGTTCTAATAAAATTCGAAAGTAATGACTGAGATATGACATCTTTGCGCAATTTTTTTTTATAAAGCGGAAACAATAAAACTACTATCTATGCACACTCACAATGAATAAATTTATCAAACTATCAATCATAAAGCATTCAATTTACACATAAACAGACCATAATTTAACGTGAAAAACCCAAACTCGAGTAAAAAAAATACGACAGTTCCAATAAGAAACTAAATTAATGCACCACTAAGTAAACAAGACAATTACAATATAGAAACAAACCACCAACTTTTGTTTTGACTCTAACACAAACTTCTTTTATTTAGATCTCCACAAGTTCTTATTGTTGCTAGCCTTCAAGTCTTTTCTTTCACGCACTTGAAACTTTTCTTTCTCCTCGCTTTATTTATCTCATTCTTGCTTTCAACAAACTTTTTAAGTCCATCAATTCTAAATTTGATTTAACCACAACTACATCTAGTCAGATTTTAAGACTAAATACAGACTCAAGGTTTTGATATAATTTTGACAAAGGAATTAGCTAATTAACCTAACACATGACACATATGTTCTTACAATCTCCCAATTTGGCTATTTTTTGTCATTACAAATTCAAAAATTAAAATAAAATTAACTTTTGACATAGTACATTGACTTTCAAATTGTACAAATAACTTGATATACAATTTGTGCAAAGACTCCTCAAATCACCTCTAAACTCTCTCAAGAACTCTTTGGATGAGTTTGAAGTGATATAGAGAGAGAAAATGAGCTACCGCCAAATTTAAAATAGTTCTTTGTGCAAAAACCTGACTAGTGATCAATCGCTAGTGTAGATTGATGAATCTTGAAATATTTCAATTTTTTTATTTTCCAAAAATATGAAAAATTGAGGAAATTAACAAATTCCAATAAATTTCTAAAAATATTTTAATACACTTTCCATCAAAATAATTTTTTTTTGACAATCGAAACTAAAATTTAAAATCACAATGAAAATAAGCATAATTGAGCTCATTTTGATAATTTTTTAATTAATTTCCTTGTAATTTAAGTGTAAACAAATTATATACCTTGCCATAGATTAGTCAACCCCATTAGCATATAATTTTTAATTTTATTTTCTTCTTATTAATACATTAATCCTCTTTTATTAGTTTTTGAAGAAAATTACAAATGTAGTCAACTTTTGTCTCTTTTAATCTTTAATATTACAAGATCACTCTTAACTAAACTAAGATAAATTTGTTCAAACCCCAATAAATACTAAGTTCACATTTTCAACTCACCTTAGCTGGAATCTATGTATATGATTTGCGTGAAAATTTATAAAACAATAAAAAGCTCATAAAATTATGCCCAAGCCTTTTTTGAGTTATGATATTTTTCCTTAAAGTTTTTATGACTTGGCTTTTTCTGAATCCTCTCTACCTAGATTATTCATTTTTTTTATTTTTTATTTATTTTTCTTGATATCAAGTGGATGAGAGCTTTATACTAGCCTAGGCCGACCTAAGTAAGTAGCCCTTCCCTGTAATTTTTATGAGAACAATTCCATTACCTAACAATATTGAAGCACATAAAACTAATACACATTAAAGTATATTACATAAAATTTTCTTTCTTTTGAATTCTAAATAGAAATCAAGCTGAAGATCTTTTAATTTGATCACCAAGTCTCCACTGAAATCCAATGCCTAAGTAAAATTATGTTTCAGAAATTTCTCTATATGTTTATACATAATAGTGACTTAAGTCTCAATATGATGTGTACAAGTTTTTAAAATTAATCAGGGAATTTCAACATCAAGTAAAAAAAAATCAAATTGATATTCACTCTCCTTGGTGTATCATTCTCTTCATTAAGATTTATTTAACCACTAATTACGTTGCTTTTCAATTTAAAAGAAAATTAATTTTAATATGTCTTAAGAGCTGAACTATTAAAAAACCAAAACAAAGCCAATTACAAACTGAAGCAAAGCTACACTATTTTTAATATTTTTGATCATATTTCATTTTTTTGTTTTCTTTTTCAATTCAAAACCTATGAATTAAAGACATGTAAAAATAACATAAAATGCGATAAAATTAAAAACATGAATATTCAAAAGATTGAAAGAATTAAACAATAGACACAAAAAGGAGTCTCTTTACTTGAAGATGATAAGCTTTTTAGCTTTGCCTAACTAACCTATCCTAAGGCAATCTAAGGTGTTCTTTCTTGCTCATCCTAATTGATCATTCAAAGCTTGAAGATCAATCTCCTTCACCCACATTCTCTTCATCTTCTTTTCATACACTTTCTCGAGTATGCTTATTTACTTTGTTTTCTAAAAAGACATCATGTTTGTGAAATGGTTTGCATGTTATGTTTTGAGTGTGTGCACTCTCAGGTAGTTTCAGGATGATTAAACATGGAATTATCATATTATAGATACCCACCGAAAAAAATAATAAGTTCTGACAAATACAAGTATAAATCATCATGTAAAAACTCCTATCCTTCTGGCCTCTGTTGCCCTATGAGTGCGACGGTGTGTTGTTGGTATCGAAGTCTTTAGATTTGTTTCTGAATTATTTTATTTTTTGAATGATTTACTCTATGATAAAAGATTATGTGAAAAGACTAGAATTATTTTTCAAGCATTTGTGCTTAGTATTCTTTTTTATTTTATATCAACCTACTGAGTATAAATATATTCACCCACCTCCATATTCTATAGGTGATATAACAAGGGTTGAAGTGAAAAAGTAAAAAATTTCTAAATGAATTATCTGTTTGTTACAATAGAAAGTTATGTCATTATTTATGTTGACCATTGTTTAAAAGCGTGAGACACCTTGAGTTAAAACTTTTATAATTACCAGCTCTATGTATAATGATCCTTGGCATATGTAATTTTATTATGTTCTATTGAATCCATCAATTCCATATGTAATTATAATATATGTTTTGGAGTGTGACCCTATTAATTTCATAAGTGGATGTATGATAATGTGTGCCTTTTGGTTTTCACCGACCATCATGTTCGGTCGCATGTGCGATAATTTAGCTTATCGAATGAGAATATATTATTATTATATGGAACCGTCAAGTCTGGGATATCCGAAACCAGCAGTGTTCAAGCCATACATGCAACTTCCATGACTTAAAAGTACTGTGACTCCTGCTTACGTGACTTCGGCTTCAGATTTCATGCAACTATTATCCTTTCAGGTTACTGCACTCATGGACGTAAGCTATTGCCCGGAGTTGGGAACATCTCAATCGGGAGATGGCACCCCTTCTATGTCGGTTTCTGGATTCGTTCGTGTTGGAAGCTTTCCTTGTTTGTGTTCGTCTCCTACTTTGGAAGCCTTCCTAATTCGGCTTCGTCTCTTACTTTGGAAACCCAAGACGAGTTTTTCTATATAGAGAGAAGACTGCTATATCTTCACGTTTAGCTTAATTCTTTGGAGTGCTTCCGCCTCTGTTCACGAGTCTTTGCAGTAATTACGCCTGTGTTCACGAGAGAGCAGAGTCCATCATGTCTCGTTGCTTTTGCAGAGTTCTTTCCCTCTGTCTCGCTTTTCTCATCTTCTTTGCCCAGCCATGTCTTGCTGCCCGTCTTGGACCAGTAGGCAGACTGTCCCAAGCTGCAGTTGATGATCATTTACACAAGACTGCTCCAGCCATGGAGCCAATATCAACAAGCTTTCCTCCGACTTCAGCTCCTGCTCCGGCCACGGGTGGCGTGTATAGAGATGGGTGGATTTACGTTTGTAGTTTGTACTGATCCTTCTCATCCTTGTATATAGGGATAATTTTTTTTTTCCATATAATTTTTTATGAAAGTGTCTAATGGAGACTAAAAAACGCCTCCGACCTGATGGTACTCGTGAGGTTGTTCATTAATAATTTTAGTTCTTCAAGTATCTATTATAATTTTTTTTTGGGTATCATTAGAGCTACATCCAAGATTTAGCCTCTTTCACCGCATCTTTAATTATTCATGCTTATGAATGTATTTTAGGGTTTTAATCCGACTTGTGCTCATGCACATGTACAAAAGATGAGCATACATCCAGGATTTAGTCCTACATGGTCTCACCCTTTAGAGTGTCCTGTAGGACCCAAGCAAAAGTAGGGCCACATGAAAGTACGCCCTATATCTCTATGTAATTTTGCTTACAAAATCATTACTAAGATTATGGGTAATAAGGATGACTTCTATTGGGACCGACTTTTAAATAAACTTAAAAGTGAGAATCTCGTCAATGTATAATAAAAAGGGGGCTAAGATCAACTGTGTATAAAAGAATAATTTTTATTAATATAAAATAATTACAAAATTTACAGAACATAGCTTTACATGTCCGAACAAAATCAAAGCAACACAATATACACAATTAATATATAACAAAGAACTTGACAAAGTGAATGCAAAGCATAGATTGTTTGAAGTTCTATGGGTTGTGTTTATTAAAATCATCTTTGTCATTCAACCCAGCAACGTCTGGAGGTGGGTGACTATATTTATATTTAGTAAATAGGATTAAATTTTATTAGCATGTTGTAACATGAAGCAATATCAAGATGTATAAATTATTTTTCTAATATTTGATATAATTTATATTCAATAATGACTTTAAATATCTCAAAATATCCTTGCAATTAATAGAATCCAAAAGTACTTCTTTTACAAAAAATAAATAAAATAGTCCTTCACAAAATCAGATAAATCATAGGTAACCAAAATTCGATAAATAAGTCAAATCAAATAAATCATCATTCACAGAATCTAATAAATAATTCAATCAGATAAATCATCATTCACATAATATCACCGATAACAAAGCAACATACACCCGTTCTCGTAGGGCAACGAGATCAATATAAAAGGGATCTTCCCACAATATCCCATTTCTTTGATGCGCTATATGCCTTAATAGGTTGTACCTAGGAGTCATAACTCCGATAACTTTTAGACTTTATACTAAATTGTTACCATTCAAAACCGATTATAGTTTTTGAGCTTTGTACAAAATAACTACCTATGAAATATGATCAAAATCATTAGTAATGTCATTCAAATAATAATAATATTTTAAAGTTCATATCACGATGAAATCCCACTAAGAGGTGTTTAAGATGCTATTATTTCAGCGTTTGTCCAACCCCTAATAAATACCATCTTTTTTTCAAAATAATCTTTTATGAAATATTACAAAGTCATACAACCTAGTTGTAGCACATAATTAAAGTTTAAAGCCACCTACACTTCATTCTTGAATTTGACTGGAGTAACGGCTGGAAATCGGAGCCTCCACCTATTTTATGGGCATACTCTTTCCGAGCACTAGAGTGGTGGGTAGAGCCTCTCCTTGCACTGGGGTGGAATCTCCTTCCAAGCTCAGAAGCAGGGACAGAGCCTCTCCTTGCGTCGAGACAGAATCTCATTCTGGTCTTGAAATCTATAGACGGAGTCTCCCCTTATGCATGAACATTTTCTCCTCTTGTCCCAAAAGAAGCGGGTAAAGCTTCCTCTTACCCTAGGCCATTTCCCCCCTCTAGAGTGTCTAACTTGAAAAATGGACCTCTCCACGACGTAGGGTGCCCTTGACTTAGCAATGATCAAATTTTTAGCGGACAAAATTGACCGAGAAATGGCTTTAAAATGGGGGTTTGAAGTTAAAATGACATGCAAAAATCTGAAGAGAGGGGAGGAGAAGGGTGTGGGGAAAATTGTAACCCCTTTAATATCCAAAGCAACTTGTTGGATGCGCAACACAGTTGCAAGAGCCATGCTTCTGGCTCCTGCAGCTAGCCGCGTTAGGCTAGCTTGCTACCGCTAACCTACCAGGTTTCACGGCACATGTCAAAAGTATATTTTTTATTTTTATTTTCATTTTCATCTTTATTTGAAAATTTGTTTTTTTAATTTCAAACGGTGATAACTCATTACCCCAAACTTAGAATTACACATTCTTGGTATAATTGCATGCATATCGATAAGCCATTCAAAACAAGACCACACAAGGGTATCTTATCTTGCAAATTTAAAGTAGGTCTTGCCCATGATATGTTTCTCGAGATCATAGCCTACGATCCCGGTGTCTGATTACGCGTTCTTGGGCTCCATACTTTCGTCTCTTAGAGCCCTACACACAACCTCAAAGCTCTTTCAAATGAATCGAGCTCAAAATAGTTCAAATTCAATAAAAACTATTTTTGGGCCCAAAATTTGCCTATGGGCCCAATTGATCAAATTTTCAAACTTGAAAATTCGTGGGGCATTACACCTTCTATGCTGGATTATCTTGTTAGTAATTAACCAATATGCTTTTATTAAAGAAAGGTTAATTGGGGAGAATATTCTTCTTGCTCATGAGTTAGTTAGAAATTATCATCAACTTAGTAGCCCAAAAAGTTTTTGTATTCAGCTTGATCTCCATAAAGCTTATGATCGGCTTAGATGGGACTGCATATATTTTGTTCTTAAGGAATTGGGCTTTGATGATCAATGGTTAAAATGTACTAAAGAATGCGTATCTATCCCGTCTTTCAGTGTGCTCATAGAAGTAACTATGAATATTTCACTTCAAATTGTGGTTTGAGACAAGGTTGTCTTATGTTCCCCTTGATTTGTATTCTTTGTTCGAGTCTTTCAACTCTGTTACATAGAAAATGTGAGAATGATGCTATTCTCCCACCTACATTCTAGTCACCCCTTACATTAGCCACTTGTTGAGTGTAGATGATATGTTTTTTATTTTTCACATGATAAGATCATCTCTGCTGAGAAGATTCATCATATTCTTAATGTGTTTGTTGGTCTTTCGGGCTTGGAAGCTAACTTTGCTATAAAAAAATATTTTCTTCTTGGTAAGATGTGATTATAAGGATGAAACTTCAGCATTATATGTGTAACACCCCAGCTCAAGAACCAACCAGGACTGGGGTTCAGAACACAGAACTAGGGTTATAAATTTTCATAAAAACTATCCAAGAGCGGCAACATTTTTGTCTGAGAGCCATAATGTTCCTCTATACACTACGAAAATTAAGCGCTCCATTGCATATAGGACAAAATAAACCTAATTTTATTCTTATTTTGGATCGTGTCAACGTTGTTGTGCCATTAGTTGTATATGTACATATTGGATAACATCTACGATGTTATTCAAATATGATTGAATTCGAACGTAGTTCTGCCTATTGGCTATACATTCATCAGGCAGTCCAAAATAATATATGTATGTATATCCAAATATTTAATCGGACTCAAATGGAAATCATCGGTGTTAAATGGAAACTAACAAATTAGAAGAAACAAACATCTCGCTCTATCATACAGTGGAGCAAAACACATCACAATAGATTGGATCATATTAGATCACATCACATCATATCAGATCTCATCCGACCATTTCAGATCAGATCAAAGCATATCAGATCAAAATAGAGCATATGAGAGCTTATCAAATCATATTAAATCAAAATATATCAGAACACATCGGATCAAAGAATAACATATATCTTAATTAACACATGCATTCATATAATTATATATTAAATTAGAAGATCAGATACTCCCCTGTAATTCTGAAAGTAGCAGCATTCGGAGTTGATCCTACCTTCATGTCATTTTCCCATTCATTTTTGGAGATGGTGGGTAGACCCTCCTCATTCTACAGAATGTTTCTCTCATTGTGCCCAAAGGCAATACATAAAACCTCCCTTTTCCCAAAGATGTATTACTTTCCGCATCCATAGGCAACAGACAGAACCTCCCCTTACCTGAGGATATTTCTCACTTTTCTTACCCTTGGGTGGCGGATAAAACATCCCCTTACTCGGGAATGTTTCTCACTTTTCATGCCTGTAGACGACGTACAGAACCTCCCCTTAGCTGGTGTGTTTCTCACTTTGCGTGGCTCATTGGTGAAGGATGAACCCTTCCCTTACTCGTGGCCACTTCTCACGATGCCTCTTGAACTGGGGAAATTGGACTCAGAATGCACCATAAAACAACTTCGAAAAATCACACAAAATTCCTATTTATAGAGGAAAAACCAGCAATGATACATAGCATGGTTTGCTAGCTGTTGGTGTCATCAATAACACTAGTAAATTTGTCATTTTCCCCATTTTAATTTTTTTTATTTAAATATTTTCCTAACTTCAAAACAGGACATCTTCTTACCCTGAAGCTAGAATCACGTGTTCTTGATACTGATGGACTCATATCAATGAGCTCTTCAAAACTAAACTACATATGGGTAGGTTATCCTACACTTTTCAAGTGGCTCTTGCCCATGTGGCATACTTCCCGAGGTCGTAACTTTTTCTCACGACCTCTGTTTCACTTATTCTTAGATTCATTATGCTCTTTACTTTGAGCTATACCCATATATATGGATTTTGTCCCTTAAAACCCCTTACAACTTATTCAAAATTTTATAACTACCCCTTAGATGTAATTGGAAAAAGGGTGTTACAATATTCTTCCCCTCTTAGACGAATTGTGTCCTTGCAATTCACCGAAAAATACTCTTCAAATCATATCAAAATCAGAATATGTATCTAACAAAATCTAATAGTTAATAACATAAGTAATCATAAAAAAATATGATAGATTATAATTAAATTAAAATACATAAGCAAATTTCAATAGTTAAAATTGGAGAAAATACTTATAAATGGAATTCAATAATTTATGATCGGATAAAGTTTTTTAAATATAATATGACTATTAATTTAAAATCTAATAAATCATATCATATAGAATCTAATTATGAATTTTAAAATCGGATAATCAATTTTTAGAATTAGAACATAGCAAGAAAATCGTAGCATAGCAGAGTAGACAAATTAATCGAGAAGCCATGATACTGTAACAACTTACCCCCACGCTCATAGGGCAACAAAGGCCAGAAGGATAAGAACTTTTCCATTATGCTCCACATTAGTGCACCCCACAACTGATTATTTTTCATGGTGGATATCTTTATTAAAATCTATGATACCTAATGGCTTACCCCCACACTCATGGGTTCGGAGAGGCTAAAAGGATATGAGCTTTCCTATGATGCTCTACACTGTGCATGCTAGAACTAATAATTTTTCTCGGTCCGTATTAAAACATTAGTTTTTGGTTCTCTAACCAAGGAACTAAGGAGAGAGTGCAAGCACCCGTGTATCATTGTATGTATTAAAACATTTTCAAATTCAGAACATATATTCCAGATTCAGAATAGACAAAACCAAACTTGAAATAGAAATTTGTCTCAATACACTAATGGAATCGACCTTGGAGCTATCCACTAACCTCTCATGTCCCATACTACAGGAGTTTGATGGATTCTCCTTAGTAATTCCACTGTCTATCAAGACAACTTTACAATTTCAAATCACTTTCCAAAACACTGAGAATTTGAATAAATTTCCATATCAAATCCACCGACAGACTCAATCTTTAGAGGTTCTACTAACACCTCATATCCCATAACATAGGTGTTTGGCAGTTCCTCTTCGACAATTCCACCATCTTTCAAAATATTTCACTTACATAAATTTTTAGACATCGGACCATTTAAAATCAAATCTCATATCAATATATAGATAGCATTAACCATCAGGCTACCCACTAACATCTCACGTGCCATACATGTATTTGGTAGTTTCTCCTTAGCAACTCTTTTGCCTTTCAAAATAGATTCATTTTGTAAGCAAATAAAAATTTCAAAATAGACTTTGAAATCAAATTTTTATTTTCCACATACAGACAGAACTATCCCTAGAGCTATCCATAACACATCATGTCTGATATCGTGGGTGTTTGGTGGTTTCTCTTAGGTGGCTTTGTCGTCTTTCAAAATAGATCTACTAAACTTTCGAAATGTAGGTATTTTGAATTTGAATTTTATTTCAATTAACCTGCTGAACTAACTCTAGAGTTTTCCACGAACACTCACGTCCCATAGTGTGGATGTTTGGTGGTTTCTCTTAGGTGATTTTGTAAGATCTCTTAAATTCTTTTTTTTAGTTGTGTGAATTGTGTGATTTTTTGTTGGTTTATCAGTTTGATTTGATTTTTGGGGTTATGGATTAGTTAATAATAAATTATTAAGGTTTAATTTTATTTTACGAGTTTAGTGCCAAACTAGAGTTACCCAATTTTTACCGATTTAATCTCATTTTCTCAATTTTCCTTGTTCAGGAGAGCGGGCCCCACCATCTCACCCATGTCCATGTGGGATGGTGTGCAACTTATTTTGGCCACTAATATTCTAGTAATTTGTTTAAGTGGGTTTGGGTGTGATTAAATTTATTTTTGAGTCAAAAATACCCTTAATTAGCCACTTAGGGCGTTTTACCTTATTATCAGCCCAATAGTTCGTATTCCAGCCCAAAACCCTTAGTATATAAGAAAGAACTCTAGTCATTTGCTAAATGGGGAAGGTGTGTATTAAGGAGGGAGGCTTCCTCTACCCCCATTTCCTAAACAAGAAACCTTCATTAAGGTATGGTTTTACCCTTAATCACTCCCTAATCTTTTGATTTTTTGTCTTAGTCACCTCTATCTTCATTTCTCCTACCTTGATTCTTAATTTTCCTCCATCAAAATCTTATTTTTAATTTTGATTTATAATCATAATTAGGTCTATTTTGTTTTTAACCTAAGGATGTCATAGACATATCCTTTTTCATGTTGATTTGGGTATATTGCTAATTTTAATTAGGTTTTACTAAAACCCTGATTTTTGGGTAGGATTTCTTGAGGTTGATGATCGTTCAAGAGATTCAAAGGATTATTAGAGGTAAGGGGTTTCTACCTTGAGTGGTCTTCTTCATTGGAATGCATGATTATGAGTTCTATTTGAGTTTTTCTTCATTTTGATGTGTAGTGGTGATTTCTTAAAAGCATGCAATTTATGGTTCTTTTAGTATAATTAAGCATGAAAATGATTATTTCCATCATGTTCTAGGCTTAGATTTTGATTATACAATGTTCTATGATGATTTTCGAATTTATATGGATTTTCGGGTTGTTTTCGGTTTGAATTTCGAGTGGTTGAAAACAAACAAGAAAGTGAACTGTTCCAACTATTTGAATGGGTTAATAGGCCATTCAAATGGACATGCATTTGAATGGACTGTCTAGCCGATCGAACAGCCATACGACAATTTCGTAAATTAGGTTATTTTGTGGATTTTCAATCATTTTTGGTTATCTTCTCATGATTCTAATTCTCTATGACTATGATGAATTATGATGACTTATAAATGTTACTTAATTGCATATGAACTTTTTTTGGATTATGATTTAGCTTAATCATGAAGATGACTATAATTGCCTAGGTTTAGCATGATGCTCTACTTGTCTTAAATCCATATTTCAATGATTTCTTCATATTTACTTCATGATTCCAGTAGGTCATAACCATGATCAATTATAGATACTTGCATATGTCACATTGATTATAGGTGATTCATGTTCCACAAGTTTTAATTTAAGTATGAACACTACCATGCATGTACATTCTTGCTCATGCCTATATGATTTTACATGTCATAAATAGACATTGTTACATGCACATATGGATTGATTTGTGTAAGCCTACTCATGCTTACATTCGTTGAACTTGCTCATGTATGTATCATGTCTCATGCATCATAACAATGATTTTGAAGCAATGATTTTTAATGTTTAGCCATGATTAATAAATTGGATGAGCCGCTCAGAGGTTTATTGAATCGGTTTTACGTCCCTCATGAATGGAGTTTTATGTCCAATGGATGGGGTTTTCGTCCCTCGTGGACGGTTCCTCTGCGAGTGAAAAGAGTGGAATGCTATAATGTGTTAAACTGATGTGTATTCTAGACTTGAGAATCCATGCTGATTTGTTCGTGTTCACCAGCATACTAGGAGGTACTTTCCCCATTATGGAACTTACCCAAACTACTCTAGTTTTCCATTTTAGGAATTTGGACGTTCCCCGTTAGGGATTGTCCTAGGTGAGCATATTTGCTTATGTATCGGTCAATTAAGCAGGATTATTTTCTTAATTGTGAGACATTCACCAAATAGTTTATATATGTGTATAGAATATAATGTTCATTGACATAGGTTGTGTAGGAACAATGATGCTTATGTTACACATGGTGTGTATAACATGATTATACCTGAACATGTAGGATGAAATGTGATTAAGCATAATGGTACAAGCCTAACTCGAGTTGATTAAACTTCTTCGTTTTGATGACGCAAAAAATGGTTGGTTGAATATGTTGAATTAAGCATAGTAGTACAAGCCTAACTTGAGTTGTTTATGTGATTGTAATTATTCTGTTAAGAATAATCGTAATAAGAAGGACCATCCACTAGAGTGAGTCAATAAGATTTCTCCAGCTTTACAGGATAGGATGATCCTAATGCAATTAAGAAGTGGACCATTGAAGTAGAAAGGGTTTTAATGTGATGAAGGTTCCTATGGACAAAAAGATAGGACATCTTTGACAAGACAGAGAAGGTAGATTTGTGGTAACCATCAATGAAAATGGATTTCTCTTCCAAAAAGAAAGTAGATTATGAGAAAGAGAAATTAGTTTTGGAAAAGAGAGCTCAGTGTCCCAAGAAATTCAAGATAGGTCAAGATGGTGTGTTGTATTTGTGACATAGTACAGTATTGTTGAGACAAGGGTGTTCGACATACCTTGCTATGGTTATTTATGGCGAAACCAAGGAGATAAGTTTGGAAGGGATAGACAAGCTATCACTCCTATTCCAAGGCACCCTATGGAATGGACGCAACAGAGCTTAGGGAATGGAAGGGAAAACTTCAAGATTTGTCGAGAAAAGGTGTTATTCATCCAAGCATCTTTCCTTGTGAAGCACCAGTAATTTTGTGAAGATGGAAGTCGGATCAGTTTGATCAGCTACAGTCCACCAAGATGTTCTCATTGAGTGACTCGAGATCTAGATGTCATTGACTAAGGATTCGAGAAGGGGCTTCCGTTCGAACAAGGTATGAGCATGATTAATGATTACTTATGCTTTTGTTTGACTAAAGTCCAAGCCGCTTTTATTGATTTCGTAAACCAAACTTTTTTAAGCATACCTAAATAAGTTGTGATTGATTTTATTTGTGGATGCGATGATTTATTCTGTTTGTTTTGAGGAACATTAAGAACATTTTACAGATAGTTATGCAATCTTGAAAAAATCATCAGCTATATTCTAAATGCATTGAGTGTGACTTCTGGCTTGAGTAAGTTACGTTTTCTGGGTCATGTTAGTTCAAAAGAAAGGAGTAAAGTTTATTTTGGGATGAGGCATCAAATGGATGGTTTTCTATTGATTATCTATATTATGGATCATTGTGAAAGGGATCATCTAAATTATAGAAGAGTGATTTACCAATTATTGTGTGTGGAAAAATGTTATCAAGAACTAATAAGGAAGCTAATGATCGCACCAATCTTAGCTTCACCATCTGGCAACTAAGGATTCGTTGTGTTTAGACAAGGTTATGGAAAATGACTTGGATGTGTGTGGATGTGGATTGAGAAAATAGTAACAGATGCATTTAGTTGCAAGACGAAAGGAAGGGTTGCCCAAATGCTCATGAAGGAGTGGAAGTTATTGGAAGGTAACAGTTAGTTTTTAACGTGATGTGTGACCTGAAAATAAGAGCATTCATGTGGACAATTTAGAAGTGAAATCAGCATTAGATGAATGCATCTCAAAACCACATAAAGAAGATAAGGCAGTGTGAGCGTTATGTGAAAGCTTAACCTTAACAAGGCTATGATGAAAGTGTTGGATTCAGAGAAGGATTAGATATTCTGATAATACTTGAGTGAAGGAAGGAGCTATTATGTGAAGTGTATAGATCTTACTACACTGTCTAGTTGGGAGCAACAAAGAGGTATCAAGACCTGAAAATGAATTTTTGGTTGAATGAAATGAAAAAGAACATAAGAGAGTATGCTTTGAAATGTTTAACTTGTCATTAGGTGAAAGCTGAAGGCAGGAATGTCTGGGTACTTTTCAATCGATGGAAATTTCATAATGAAAGCAAGAGTACATTGTTATGGGTTCGATTTCAGGTTTACCCAGGACGACACAAGGTCAAGAATCCATTTGGGCAATAGTAGATCAAGTAAGAGTGTTCATCTTCTATCTCAGAAAAAGATAACACTCTTTAAATCTTAGGTAAGGAGGTATTTGAAAGAAATGATAGGTTAATATGGAGTGCCATCATCGATCATCTTGGAGCAAGATAGTCGACTTATCTTTCATTTTGTACCAGACTTCAGGAAGAATTCTATTCCAACCTAAGGATCATTACGACCATCAACCTACAATCAGATGGCTAGTCAAGGACATCTATTAAGACAGAGAAGAGATTGCATGCCCATGTGATGGATTAGAGAGAGCCCCAATATGTTGAAGCAAAGTCATGTGATGGATTAGAGAGAGAGCATAGACATGTTGAAGGGTAGGTTGGTGAAGCCTGAATATTGCAACATTGACTAGATTCGGTGAAGTTCATCAGAATGCATAGTGGAAGTGTGGTAGGACCCTTGTAAGCTTTGACAAGGTAAGGCTGATGGCTTAAAGACTAGCTTTACTCCTCAAATTAATGGTGGTTGAGATGTGTTTCACGTCTACATCGTCTTGCATCTTAGTGTGAAGGAAGTTAGTTCTCCTGAGGACTCTAATTAGTCAAATGTTAATTATTTGAATTCAAATTTCATTTTTTATTTTGATTCTAATGAGTATAGGAGTTTCCTTCAACAACTTTTAGTTTTGACTAGAAATATAGTGAGTTTTGAGAAAGAGTTGTAGAAGAAAGATGAGGAATTAGAATTTGAATTATAATATGCCTCTCAAGAGTTAAATAGTTGATAGAGTTGAATAGAAACTTGGGAAGTGAGGCTAAAACTGTTAAGGTTGAACTTGAGAAGGAAGAAGAAAAATCTAATGCACTAAATAGAGAAATGTCCTCTAAAGAGAAGTTAGATGTATTCAAGAGTAGAAGAAAGTTATTAGAGGCCATGATTAGCATTGGTCAATGGATAGAAGGGACTTAGGTTTCAAGACTTCCATGTCTACACTCATAGTCAAACCTACTACCTTTGTGAAGGCCCAAGAGAATCATCAAACCCCTAAGGTAGTGCTCAATTTGCTAAAGCCGAAAGGGAGAGTTCTGAAATTGAAATATAGTTTAGACGGAGTGTATGACATTTTCCTTAAGGACACCGACACTAAATCTAGATTACCCCACCAAGTGTATGAGGATAACATGACGAAGGCGTGGGTGAGAAAACTTGATCTCCAAGCCTAGAGGATCAAATTGGGAAATGAGTTAGAAATTTCTAAGTAAGAGATAATTTTTTTGTCTCTGATTTAATTCTTTCGATCTTTTGCACACACATGTTTTTGTTTTCATTTCATTTTATCTTGTTTTAATGATACTTTTGTTCAAAAATTTTATATGAAAAAAATAAAAAACTTCACAAATACAAAAAAATAGGGTTGCTTTTACTTTAATAGTATGTTTTTTTTGTAGTTGTTGATGTGCTCAGCTCTTGAATTAAAGGTTATTAATTAACTCTTAAGCTGACACACTATAATGTGTGGTTAACATACCTTAACTAAGAGAGGGATGCACCAAGGAGAGTGAAGATCGATCTGATTTTCTTTTCCTTAATGTTATAATTCTCTATTTCTAAAATTTACACACATCATGTAAAACTTGAGTCAATTTCATGAGTGAAAATTAAAAGAGAATTCTTTGACATAAGTTGACCTAAGAGTTTAGATTCTATTGGTGTCTTAGAGATTAAAGGGCGCAAAAAATTCCTTATAGCAATACATCAAATATGTAATTTATTGCTTATCTTTTTGAACAAAGGAATTATCAACATAAAGATAATGAGGAAGGGCTACCACTTAGGTCGGCCTAGGCTAGTGTGAAGCTCTCATCCACTTGGCATAAAAAAATGCACAAGTTGAGATGATTCAGAAAAAATCGAGCCCAAGAAGAATAAATTGAGGAAAAAATGCAAGGGAAAATTTATGAGTTTATTTTCTTATTTCTGTTAGAAATTGATGTAAATAGATTCTAGCTAAAGTAAGCCATAAATGAGAACTATCTTCACTAGTGTTGGAATGAATTTGTCTCTTATGAATATGAAATACCTTAGGAGATTCATGAGCGAAGGAGACAAAAGTTAATCATCGATTGTTTTTTTTTTAAATTAATAAAAGAGAACTAAAATGTTAAAATAAAAAAATAAAGATTAGAAAATATAAACCAATGGAGCAAACTAATCTAAGGCAAGTTATAACTAACCATAATATGTGGATACATTTAGATTTAGGATTAAATTAATGAAAATTAACAAGAGAGCTCAAGATGTATCCTTTTGGACTGTTTGAATTTAAATTTGAGTTCTAGAAGAAGATTCAATGTGATTTAAATTAAAAATAGTTTTTTTTAATATTTTTATTTAGTGGAAATATTTTAGAATTTTCAAAAAAACTAAAAAACTAATAAATAACCAAAATCAAAAGCGATCTAGAAATTGATCGTTGTTGTTTGTTATGAATGCGAACATTCGATTTTCAAAATGGTCAATGCCTCAAAACCCCTTATTTCGGCTCTAAGCTATTTGAGAAGGAAGATAGAGGCGGCAGAAGGCGATCCATGATGGTTTTGCACCGATTTTCATCACATTTTTCATCTCTGCCAAGGTATGACCTGAAAACAATTTTTGACTCCTAGTGAATTTCATATTGTTTTCAATTATTTTGAACAATTATAAATATTTTAAATAGCTAAATCTACAATCCTTAAAATTTTCAAGCAATTTCAATAGTTAAATTGTGACTTTCCAAAGATTTCATCATTGTTTCTTTGAAAACAACCCCGAAATTGGGAATTTTGAAATTTGTATAGATGGATTCCAAATTGACTACAAGTGTAGTCACTACAAGAAAAAAGACTATCAGTGATAAGCATTGCTAATAGTCATAAAATTGCCCTAATGACTATTAGTGATGCTTAAAAAGTGTCGCTAAATTCGTTGATAAAAGTCCAATCGCTATTGTAAACAGGTCTTCATGTCTAGGAAATGTAATATACATATCAATGATAACAAATTGGCACTTAGGTGCCTACAATCGTCTAAAGAGTCTAAATGTTTAACTAGAGATAATATAAATTCTATACTTGCTAAGTAGTCTGGAAGTTGTCCATGCCTTGTACCGTAGACCTTTCTAGCAGCTTAATATTCCTAAGAACCTACATCACAAGAATATTGAGTATACAAATATACCCTAAGGGATGGCTAGACAAGAACCATATATATATATATATATATATATATATATATATATATATATATATATATATATATATAATGACAATAAAACAATAGTTCAAACATAATAAACAAAATTCTTAATCAGGTAACAAACAAAGTATGAAATTACTATCATACCGTTGTAACACTTAAGAGTTCAACCATGCCTCTTTGAGATGTATACTACACACAATGTCATTATGACTCAATAGCCACATCTAAGAGTAGAACCACACCTCAGTAGAATATGCACCACCGCACTACTCAACTTCAGACTTCTGCTAAATTTCTTGACCCTAGCTCTATCAATGTCATGAAGCGAAGGCCCACAATGGCTCATGGACCCAAGTGGTCAAGATTCATGACTTCAATGATCATTGAGACCTTCTTTGTTGTGTTGTAGTGAATCATTAATCTTTTTATACTATGATCCATTTGAACAAAACTTCTCAATTAGAGATGTGCTTCTACAATTAAAACTCCTACTTTTGGAGAGTCAGAGACCCGTGAGTTAGCCCTCCATCTTAAGTCTCCTATACATAGTTAAAATGACTCACCTTTGGAGCCAACCCAAACTAGAACCATAAATCCTTGAGTGTCAAATGCATTGATTAGGAGATATCTATCCATCACAAGGATTCATACATCGGATCTGATTTCCCCATTATTATACATGTTATTGTTATCATGTGTTCACATATCTATCATACACAAAAATCAGGCTATTATTTATTTCATTAATACCATAAACTATGGTATAAACCAAACTTGAAAATTATAAACCGATGCACCATTGGTAAACTCATCAATGTGTTGGTAGAGGTGTCGATGACTATAGATGCGTCAAACCCTTATCAATTGCGGAGAGGTTGTGGGATCCCACATTGTCAATGTAATGCCCCAAAATTTTCTATGTTTTCTTGTAATTTTTTTGTTATTTTTTTATTATTTTCGACAAAAAAAATATGGCGCTTCGGCATATTTGGCTTCAATATTCATACTCATAGAATTGGGTGTGGGGTTTATCGTAGGCCATGACCCTTGACGCGCGTTTCGGCACAAAAAATCGATAAAGAATAAATTGTAGAAGAAGATAAGGGAGATAAGAGAAAAAATAAAAAAAAATAATTAAAAAAAAAGAAAACATATCGGGCTTAGGAAGCCACTAGAAAATAGAGAACCCCCCCTTTTCTGTTATCTGCCGTCTGGCAACCGACGGCCTCCAGCGGGACACCGGGCCACCACCATCGGCTCCGCCCTGGTGGTGCGACGCCAAGGGGCCACCACCCTTGCCGCCCACAGCCGCGCCGCCTTCCTCCCCGGTTTGTCCCTCCTTTGTATACTTCTCTGTTTTGTGTTGTTCTGCCGTCGCCGTGGACCGGCAAGGGCCGGCCGGCCGCCCACCTCTCCGACCTGGGCTGGAGATGGCGAGGGACCTTCCCTCCCATCCCCAGTGGGCCTCTCCTCTGCCGCCCCATTCTTTTCCCCTTCTCTGCCTTGTTTTTTTGCCAACACTGTTTGGATGAAACAGTGGCTTCCGGCGGTGAGCCACCGCTGATCGGACCTCCACCCGACCCTGCCTGAGTCCGGCGAAGGCTGTGGGCCACCTCTCCCTTCCCGGTTCCGCCTCCGCCCTCCCTCTTTTCTCCGGTCAGACCCATCTTCTCCCCTCTGCCCTATCCGCCGGTGCTCTGTTTTTGCAAAACAGAGGCCGGTGGCGGCGAGCCTTGGCTGATGGACCTCCATCCTGCTCCACCCAGGCCTAACGACGGCTGAGCCACCGTCCCAGCTCAGGTTTGCTGGCCCTAGCACTATCCCACCTCCACCTCAGTCTCACTGCACAGTAAAAACTGCCCCTTATTCTATTTGCTTGTTTTATGTAGCTTACAGCTGATCCGGCTTGCTTTCATTGACCCTGTTGTTGACTAATGATGACATGGAACCGCCGCGGCTTGGTGACAGCGGGAGGCCATTGTTTCGGGTCCCTCATCCGTCCTGTTTGCACGATCTTTCCCTATTTTTGGTTTGTCCATTTTGACGTTGTGACGGCCACTGCCACCCGGATATCGGACCTGGCCATGTGGACCTTTATTCGACTCCGCCTCGGCCCGGTGACACCAGTGGGCCACCCCTCCATGCCTTTTTCAGCCTCCGTCCCCTCCACTTTGTTGGAACCAGATCTACATCCCTTGCTTGGGTGCTTTCACTCAGAAAAATAGGGTCTTTGCTCCTCACTGTGCTGTATGTTCGGCGTGTCGCCGCTGACTTTGGCCATCACCTCTGCCCAGAGATAGCTCCTCCTAGCCACTAGGGCCACGATGGAGTCAGCCAGAGCTGCCAATAACCCCTGCTCCTTTGTGCCCTAGGGTTTCCCACCCGTTTTGGGCCATCAAGCATCGTTGGATGCCGAACACCCTCTGAACCACCATACTTCTATAGGTCTCAGCCTAGAGATGGCTATCCACTCTAGAGCAGTACCTCCCTTCTTTTTCGGCATGAGCCAGACTCCCTCTCTGCCGATTATGTGTCTGACCGCACTAGAGAGAGTGCCACATATTGTCCTTTTACCGTCCTACCCCCACCAGATGTCGAGTGGCCTCTAGTCGGCCTACCTCAACATGATAATGGCAAAGGCTGTCTTTGCTGGTCACTACCCTTGGGCATGACCCTACCGCCCTTCTGAGCTTTAGGCCGACACCGTCTAGCCCTCTCCCCCTCCCTTAGGCCATGTGTGCAAGTAGCCGCACGTGCGGGTTAGGGTTTTGGTGCCATTTTGGCGCCGCTTGATCGTCAGATGGCTCCGCCATCATCTAGAGTTGACATCGGAGTCCTCCACCACCTCTCCTCCATCCTCAAGTGTTGCCCCACACCCTCCACCCTTATGTGGACCCTTGTAAATGTGAAATCGACGCTGTTGGGTGCTATCCATGGCCAATTTCTATGTCTTGTGACTGGTTGAGTATTTTTCAACTGCCGATTGAATTTTAATGAGAACACCTCAAATTCTGGTCTCACCTGCCACTCGTTGGCACGATCTTTCTCCCGGCAGCCCCTAGTGTGCAACTGTGGATCACATACTTTCTGCATTGACATGTGTCACCCTTGTTTGGTTGTGAGTAGTCCCGACGCTTCTTAAAACCTCGGGACAACAGCTCTCTTAGCTAGGAAAAGCTTTTGGCCGCCAACTCCACCACCGATGCCGCCATTGTCGTGTGCTCTCCATCAAATATCATGATTACGAAGTAGGGGAGCTTTGAACTCGTAATTTCATGATAGCATACTTTGAATGAGTAGCAGCATGATAGGATTGTATGATTCCATATTTTGGATAATAAATCATGATCTATTTGCATGATGTAAGGGAATGAATTATGCCACGTTGAGATGCATATGATATGTATGTGAGTTGTACGCATGTTTTATGTATGTGGAATATGTATGCGCTAGTGATGGCTAGCGAATATGTTAGTATGTTATTTATGTGTATTATGGACGTGCTAGTGATGACTAGCGATTATGTGAGTAAGTTATGTATGTGGACTGTGTGTGTGGGCAGAGGTATGGGCGATGAACGGTAATAAGTGGCAAGGTGTTTGGTATGGAGTTGGATGTGGATGGGTAAGCGTGTGACAGAAGATAATAGACGTAAGTGTGATAGACGAGGAATGGAGCGGATTGGTTGGTTTGGTTTGGAGTGTATATTAAGGGTTCGGTAAGTAAGAGGACTTAGACTGGGAGCCTTATGAGGGTTTATTAGACAGTAAGCGCGTGCATAATTGTACAAGCATAACGTACAAATTATGAAGTGAAAAGTAAGCATAATAAGTGAGGTATTAAGTAAGAAGGTGTTAACGGGGTCTGCTATGAGGAGCTCAGTTTGATGATGTAAGTAAGATGTTTAATCGTAAGGTGGATGGCAGAGGCTGTATGATTACGTAAGGATTTGTGTATGGTGAGCTATGTTGTAACTTGGACAGGTTAAGTGAAGTCTGTTGCCCTGATGAACTAGGGTTTCGATTGGGCTCAGCTTCGGTTTGATCAGTCGAGGACTGTGAGTTTGCTTGGCATAATTGTACTGCATAATTTATTTAATTCGAACTTGAATTATAAGCAAAGCTAATGATAGCGATGTGAGTTTGAGACCTGAGGGTTCGACGGATTAAGTTCCGTGTTTGAGCTAGCCAATAATGAGTCGGGTGAGCATTTCTTGTGTCTTGCCATGGTGTTTATCCTGAGGGATGTTGTTTGTGTGTTGTATAGAGCACCAGACGTCTGATGCTCTATTGAGAGCAATTGTATGTATGTTTTTGATTTGGTCTGTGTGTTGTATTAAGCCTAGACGTTTGATGCTCTATTGAGAGCATTGTATGTTCTTGTCCAAGAGTGACATTGTATGATTCATGCCTAAGAGTGGCAGTGTATGATTCCGCCCAAGAGGCACTGTATGATTTCTGCCCAAGAGTGGCACTAACACTATAAGACCCATAATGGTGGGCAATTGTATGACACTATAAGACCCCTTATGTGTGGGCAATTGTATAACCCTTTATATGTGGGTGTATGTTTGCGCGCTCAGGTAAGTAGTATCATGGATCTACTCTTACCTTTTTGATCCTGTGCCCCATGAGCATAGGTGTGCCTTACCTTCAGAAAAGTCCATAGCGTCTAGTCACTCCTTGGAGGTTAAGGTGATGCCTCAATGGCATTCTTTTCCATTTTGATGTTGGAGCTTATTAGTTATAATAAGCTTCAATGGTCAATAGTATGAGTACGACTGTAAGAGTATGAATATGAGTATGAGTGCGATTGTAAGAGTATGAGTATGAGCACGACTATAAGATGATGATTTTGAGTAAGAATGTAAGTGTAAGTTTCTGAGTAAGACTGTAAGTGTATGTTTTGAGCACGATTGTAAGTATATGATTCTGAGAAGGACTGTAAGTGTAAGATTGTTCGAGTAAGGTCGTACGAGTATGTGTAAGGTATTGAGTATGCATTATGATGGTATGAGTAAGTTGTAAGACCCTGATTAAGGGTGTTTGTATGAGTTTGGTTTCATGGTGTGCTATGCATTATTATATGCATATATATATATGATTATTATACATTGTTTGCTTCATGTTTGAGTTGCATGAATGCATGCATTTACGAACTTACTGAGTTCACTCTTTAGGATTCCCCTAATGGGTATTTTCCTACTAAATATGAAAATACTCATTACCCTATATTTTTAGCCCCGATGTTCGGGAAGCTTTTGCAGGTAGTTTTGGAGAGCTCCTGGAGATAGATGCTCGATTCTGTGGTGGATTGTTTTCTCTTTTGATTCAGGTATATTTGACTCAATGGGAGTATATTTTTGTGTCACGATCTAATGTATTGGGTGAGATGAGAATTAAAGTGTTTATACCTTCTAGACTTTTAATTTGTATCAGACAGTGAACTATTTATGGGACTTGTACTCAGGGATGCTTGGGAGTTATTTGTATTTAAAAATCCATGATCATGGTAATTTAGTCGTACATTTGTTTTCAAGTAGCGCCTGAGGATATTTGCTTTGGTTGTACGATGTTTAATCGATTGATGAAAATTTTGGATGGAAAATTGATGTGTAGTGTTTTAAATTATAAACTGCTTTCACAAGTTTTGATTTTGTCATTTTCCCTCCAATTTACAATCATTGCAAAAATTTTCCGTGAATTTTAAGGAAAATGTATGAAAAATATAGGGTGTTACAGTCAATGTCATTACTGATGTGTCACTCACACTATCGATGACCAGTATAACACTGATGTGACATATAGTATTTGTGCGGGTAATGTTCATCTTCCTCTAACCATCAATACCATCACTGACATGTCGACAACCACATTGATGATCAGCAAGAAGACAAATAAAGACCAAACAACCTTTCTAATAGTTCCCTTCTAAAAAACATGATAGTCTCAACATCTAAACCACATTTTTTACATTTTAAAACATGAAGAGAGCTATATGATGCACATGCATCAAATTCGTCGTTATTACTCTAAACATGGTATAAATCTCATAAAACAGTCATCAAAACACACCACAAACTTGCAAACAGATGAAGAAAACATATTTCAACTATCGTAAGGATTCAAGTTTGGCAATCTAACCTTTTCCTAATAATCACAAGATCCCTAGAGTTCTGTTCCTTTCTCCATTCTCGCCTATCTTTGATGTGACCTAGTCTCTCTCTTTGAGTTGAAATCAGTTTCCAAAGAGATTAGGGTAGTAAAGCATCAAAGGGTATTTATAGAGGAGCAAGGTAACTGAATCTATTGCGTAACAGTGTGAGTAACCACATGTAACTACTTTCTCAAAGCGGTTTCAATCCCATCGACACAACTGCTATAGCCCACTGACATGTTGGTAGTTTTACCAGTGATTTAAGAAGAACTACTAATTTTAATACTGATGCATCATTGCCTACTATAGTAAATTCTAGATTTTGTCAATATGTCCATTGACATGTTGATGTCTGCTGACAGAAATTCGATGAGTTCATTGACGTGAATACCAACATGTCTGTGTCAATGTTGATGTTATAGAAAATTAAATTTTTTTTAAATCACCTTTCTAAATACACAAATACCTCATGAATTTAGGGTGTCTCACTTGACCTAGTTATGATTAAGTGGGTCCATTCCAATGTAAGTTGCATTGACTTGAGACCTAAGTAGGGTTTGTCTAGGTGTCAAGCTCAACCTGGTTACCGGGGCCGGGGGGGGGGGGGGGGGGGGAGATTCAACATGTCTTTAAGGTTAACCTGTATAGGTGGTGTAGACACTGTCATTAGAAAATTTCCACTCTTGAGCTTGGGATCCAACTTATTGCAGTGCACTATGAGTCTAACTGATTGTTTGTTATATCTTGGGGATGAATTGCAATGGTGAACAAACAATGACAATTCCTATTTCAAAGTTAGCATATACTTGCGCCTCGAATTTCATCAATTTCATTTCTTTTCTTTGCAATGTTCATCATGCTCTATATTTTTTTTTCTTCAATATCTACAAAACTTGGTAATGTACACTTTCCTATAGTTTCCAATAGTTTTAAACATAAATTGTTATTGTTAGTGTTGTTATCATGGATGAGGCTAAGTCTTAAACCAAACAAATCATATTGTAATATTTTAAGAGGTGGTAAAATCTTACCACCCTCAAGAACTTCTATATAAATAATGATCCAGTTGATCCCAATGAGTTAGAACCTAGTAGATGTCCTAGTTTTGTGAAATTGGAGCAAGAAAATGAATTATGTGAGGTTAGGTTTTAAGTTCTTTAAGAAATGAGTTGTATGATATGCTTTTTAATGTCTCTTTTGCTAAAGATGTTGAGGATGCTCTAGAGAAAATGCTTGTCGAAGAACATGTAGGGAAAGAGAAATACATGGTTGTGGAGTACTTTGACTACAAAATGGTTGATGACAAATTTGTTAAAGACCAAATATTTAAAGTGAAAAATGTAGTACTCCTTCCATCTCTCATTAATATCTCTGTTTAGTTTTAAAAAAATAAACTAAACTTTAGTTTATTATGAAAAAAATCAATGAAGCTATTAATGTGGGATTGTTCATTTTTAAAAACCAAATGGAGCTATTAAAATAGGACAGAGGGAGTATTTGAAATATTTTGGAAAGGCAATTCCTATTAATGTGAGACTTCAAACCCCTTCCATGATGATAAGTTATCCCTCTCATGGAGTGATTTTCAAGTTACCCTTAAGCATAAGTGAGAGGTTATGGTTATAGATAATTTAATTGTGGCAATTCAAATTGAAGATAAATATAGAGATAATACATGAATTATGGAAACTTTTCAAATGAGACCAATGGTAATGCCAATGTAGTGGAATGGCATAAACTCAACTTCCTTGGTAAGAAGAACAAAAAGAACATTAATAACAAAAATCAAACAATGCCTAACCCAAAGATTTAGAAAGAACAAAAGAAAAAGTTTTGCTTTTGTTAATGGGAGAGCTAGCCATTTTGCTAAGCAATGCAAGAAATGGAAAAACAAGGAAAAGGAGTAGCAAAATACAAATGATGTTCAATCAAGCAGGAAATGGAAAAAAAATGAAAATGAGCAGAAAAATACAAATGATGTTCAAGATCCTCAAGCTAATATGATGATATTTGGGACTAGCAGTGGTGGAATTTGTAAAGTCAAAACTATATAATTCAAAAATTCCATGACAAAAACACTGAACACTCTTCAATTGAGATATAAGATTCATCTACAATCTAAGAATAGTTTTTTCCATATTGCCTGGCCAAAGAATGACATATTCCATATTCCTTGGATTTTAAACGGAAATGCCATATGACTTGGTTGTGGACCAAAATACCCTTAGGTTTCATTATATCATGTTTTAAATGTTTAGCTTGTAATAAATGCACACCGGAACAGTGCTGCGCCGATCCGATGTGCTAGGAGTCATCGGCGGTGAATGGAATTGCTGACGGGAGCTGACTGGTGGTAACTCACCGGCGAGAGTCGATGAACAAGAAAAAAGTGATTTTTGAGACCGAAAACGCTATTTGAGTGCTCCAAAAGCTGCATTGAGTAGAAACGATCATTGTTTCTCATCGATCATGGATAGGATCGGTATTTGCATCCATTATAATGGAGAGGTAGGCAATGACAGCATGTATATCAGTGGAATGGCACGGTTGATGAACATTCATCAGTCGGTGAGCTTCAGCGAGCTGCTGGGGCAAGTCAAAGCACGACTTTCCATCAATGGTAATGTCAGTTTGAAGTATTTAATTCCATCATCCATGATATATGAATTACAAGATGATGAGGATCTCCAATCCGTGTTCTCCATTCATAAGAAGGCGAATAAGGAGGTGTTATCATTGTATGCCGAGATGAAACAGCCCGACAACGGTGATAAATCACATCACCCTCCGTTGAAAGGAACCAGATAGTCAATAGAGCTGAATCACCCGTCGTAATGGCTCATCCCAGCTCTAATGTTGGATTTCATACCGGATTCAATGAAACTCATTTCACCTCTGAAACTGTCAGGTAACAATATTGAATCTTTAGATTATACGCAATTGGTATATTTCGTGTACTCGAGCCTACGATATTAAACTTATCGTGTTAAGGGTAAATCATATCGTGCGAAGTTATAAACACGACCTATAATATATCATATTAGTAATTACACGATATACACATGCGATAGACCAATTATGTGTTGCATCGTAGATATAATAACACGGCATGCATTCATGTCGTGGTGTCAATAACACGTCTTGAAATGTTTGCGTGTTAACAAAATACACGATGCCGACTAATATTGCATTTTTTTAACACGATAATGTGCAATGCAGATTGGGAGAACCGGGAAACTTGCCCTCAACAAATCCATGCCGATCATCTTTCACCAATCCAGCAAGTACAGAACCTGAAATAGAAGTCAATCAGAATAGATCAGAGGAATTGTCACCAATGATGGGTTGGACAAGCACTTCATTTGATAACTATGAACCTCCATACAACCCTTGTAATTACGACAGCGGAGAAGGCGAAGAAGTTGAGAATATGTGGAGTGAGGATCTGTGGTACAATAATGATATAGTTGACATAGAAAGTATGTCTGACCATGAAGAATTTGTAAACAGCGAGGTTCCCAGTAACGTCGATGTTGAGGCGGATGCAGATTGGGATATCGTCGATGATTTAAACATGTTGGAACCAAATATTGATGAAGGCTAGCTAATGATAGGTAGCTTGCAAGCTAAGGATTAAGAGAAGCTCCTCGAATTGGGTGCACATTTTCTAAGCCTGTTGCATTTCAAAAGGGTCTTGATCGACCTAGCAATAAAGGCGAATTTCACATATCGTGTTGTGGATGAAAACCGGAATACGTATGCTGCAAAGTGCTCTAATGAATCTTGTAACTGGTACATAAGGGCTTCAAATATAGGAGAGCATGTGACTGTCACGAGGTTAGTGCCGACTCATTCATGTGGAACCCAAAGGAAGTCAATTGACCATCCCCTGGCATCGCACCTTTGGATAGCGAGAAAATGTTATGGCCTCTTTAAAGACTCGGTGGACATTACACCTAAGAGCATACCAAGTTATATTTCAAAGCATTGGGGCATAACTGCGAACTACAAGAAATGTTGGCGCGTAGGTAATGCATGAGAAGAAATGAAGTGTTGATTTAGTGTCACGATATGTGTAACGCCCGGGGTTTTTCACACATTTTCCTCAAAATTCACGAAAATGTTTTGCAATATAACGTCTGTAAATCGGAGGAAAAATGACAAACACGAAACCTGATAAAACAGTTTATAATTTAAAATACTAAACATCCATTTTCCATCCAAATATTTTCATCACACGGTCAAACATCGTACAACCAAAGCAAATATCATCAGGCGCTACTCGAAAACACGTGTACGACTAAATTGCTATGATCATAGACTTTAAATACAAAACACTCCCAGGCATCCCTGAGTGCAAGTCCCATAACAGTCCACAGACTAATCCAAATGAAAGTCCAGAATATAAACATGCGTTCATGCATCTCAAACATGAAGCAGATAGGCATATCAATATCATGCTCATGCACATACAAACATACCAAATGCACCATCGTGCCAAAGACATACCAAATGCACCATCGTGCCAAAAACATACCAAATGCACCATCGTGCCAAAAACATACTAAAAGCACCATCGTGCCAAAATCGTACCATCAAACGAAACTTACACAAACACCCTTATCCAGAGTCTTACAAACTTACTCGTACCATCGCACACATACTCATACAACATACGCATACTTGTACGACCTTACTCGTACAATCATATGCTCACTCATACAGTTTACACATACCTGTATGACCTTACTCGTACAGCTTACACTTACTCGTGCAACCTTACTCGCACATCTTACACTTACTGTCTTGCTCGGATTCATACGCTTACAGTCTCACTCTTACAATCGTACTCATACACATACTCTTACAGTCGTGCTCATACTCATACGCTTATAGTCATACTCATACTCATACACTTACAGTCGTTCTCATACACATACACTTACAGTCGTTCTCATACACATACGCTTACAGTCGTGCTCAAACTCATACTCATACAGTCGTTCTCATACACATACACTTACAGTCGTTCTCATACACATACGCTTACAGTCGTGCTCAAACTCATACTCATACAGTCGTTCTCATACACATACACTTACAGTCATTTTCATACACATACGCTTACAGTCGTGCTCAAACTCATAATCGTGCACATATCAACGACCACTGAAGCTCATTACAACTAATAAGCTCCAGCGTCGCAATGGAAAAGAATGCCACTAGGGCAACACCTTAACCTCCGGGGAGTGACTAGACGCCATGGACTTTTCCGAAGGTAAGGCACACCAGTGCTCATGGGGCACAGGATCAAACAGGTAAGAGTAGGTCCATGATACTAGTTACCTGAGCGCGCAAATATACACCCACACATAAGGGCTCATACAATTGCCCACACATAAGGGGTCTTATAGTGCCATAGAATCGCCCACCATAATGGGTCTTATAGTGCCATTGTCACTCTTGGGCAAAGAACATACAGTGCCACTTGGGCAGAAACATACAGTGCCACTCTTGGGCGGAATCATACAACGCTCTCAACAGAGCATCAAATGTCTGGGCTTACACAGCACACAGACCAAATCGGAAACATACGTAGCTCTCAACAGAGCAAAAGACGTCTGGTGCTCTACACAGCACACAGACAACATCCCGCAGGATAACCACCATGGCAAGACATGATAAATGCTTAGCCGACTCATTATCGGCTAGCTCAAACACGGAACTTAATCAGTCGAACCCTCAGGTCTCAAACTCACAACGCTATCATTAGTTGTGCTTATAATTCAAGTTTGAATTAAGTACATTATGTGGTACAATTATGCCACACAAACTCACAGTCCTCGACTAATCAAACCGAAGCTGAGCCCGATCGAAACCCTAGTTCGTCAGGGCAGCAGACTTCGCTTACCCGTCCAAGTCACAACAAAACTCACCATACACCAAAATCTTACAGTCTTACATACTCCGCCATCCCCTTATGGCCAAATCATCTTACACTTACATCATCAAATGAAGCTCCTCAGAGTCAACCCAGTTGTCGCCCTCTTACTTATACCTCACTTATTGAGCTTATTTTTCACTTCATAATTTGTATGTTATGCTTGTACAATTATGCACACTCTTACTGTCTGACCACTCCCCCAAACATATGCTCTGATACAAGCCAAACAAACCACTCCAAATCCTTGCCTGTCATACCCATAACCTCTGTCATCCATCATACACTTACACATCCACAACCAAATCCAAACAAAACCTCTGTCATCCATCATACGCTTACACATCCATAACCAAATCCAGACAAAACCTCTGTCACCTCTTACTGTCCATCGCCCATACCTCTACCCGCATACACTTACACATATCCATAGCATCAACCAATAGCCATCATACATACGTATGTGTATCACACATATGTATAACATATACATATTGTCATACATACGTAACTTACGAACATGCACGCTAGTCATCACTAGCACATGCATACATCAAACATACACGCTAGTCATCACTAACACATGCACACACATTCATACATACTTCAAACATGCACGCTAGCCATCACTAGCACATGCACACACATTCATACATACTTCAAACATGCACGCTAGCCATCACTAGCACATGCATAACACACGTCAAACATACACGCTAGCCATCACTAGCACATACTCAATCAACATACGAAACTTACCAACAAACACGCTAGCCATCACTAGTACATACATACATCCAACGTACTTACAACCAACATGCATGTCATATGCATTTCAACATACCATACAATCGTGCTTACACGTACATCATGCAATCAGATCGTTACATAACATCCAAAGCATGGAATCATACAATCCTAGCATGCTACTACTCATTCAAAGCATGCTATCATGAATTTACGAGTTCAAAGCTCCCCTACCTCGTAATCATGACGTTTGATGGCGAGCACACGACGGTGGCGGCGTCGGCGATGGAGCTGGTGGTCAAAACCGTTGCCTAGCTGAGAGAGCTGTTGTCCCGAGGATTTTAGGAAGCGCCGAAACTAGTCACGGCCAAACGGGATGTCAGAAATCAATGCGGCAAAACCCGCGATCCACGGCGGCACACTAGGGCGGCCGGGAGAAATATCGTGCCAACATGTGTGGCGGTGCGACCAAATGTCGAGGGTGTACTCACTAAAGATCGGCCGATGGCTAAGACGTACTCGGCCGGCCACAAAACGTCGAAATCGGCCGTGGACAGCACCCAACGACGACGATTTCGGTCAACAAAGGCCCACATAAGGGCGGAGAGCGTGGGGCAATGCTCGAGGATAGATGAGAGGTGGTGGAGGGCTATGTGTCAACTCCACTCGATGGCACAGCCATCCGATGGTCAGGCGGCGCAAAAGCGGCGCCTAAGCCCAGAAACACACGCGTGGCCACATGCACACGCGGCCCAAATGACCACTATAGGGGGAGATGGGTTGGACGGTGGCGACCCAAGGCCCACAAAGGGGCAACGGAGCTAGGGCCAGGAAGTGGTGGCCAATCGAAACGGCGACATCGCCGATCGCTACCCACAACTAATACGTTTGGTGCGGGCAACTGTGCATCTCGCACAGTATAGGTAGGGCAAGCGGCCTATTCTGAGCAGAGTGTATAATCGGGCCAAGTGGGGCTGACCCTCATTGTCGCCAAGCCGGGGTAGAGCCCACGATGGCCAAATGGCCCACGGCTCGCCGATGGAAACGACCCGAGACGCACCCAAAGCGTCTAATCGGGCGGAGCAAGACCACAGGGGTGAGGCGGGGTCGGAAACGACAACCCCCTACCGACACTGGGTCGAGGTAGGCTGGACGGAGTCCTACCGGTGGCCTGACGACGACCGAAAACACACCGGCATCAAAATAATACCACGGACAGTGATATATAAATAGTAACCAAAACCCGACCAAAAGATCAGCAGCTCACAGCGAAGCGCAGAAAGCACGGCGGCGGCTCTAGCCAGCGCCTATGGGTTCCTAGCGGCCAACTAAACATAAGTCTAGTTGAGAGCGGCCGCAAACGATGTCAAAATCGTACACCCACAGTTCAAAAACGGGATTGAAGGAGAAAAAAATCCCGAAAAAGGTTCGGTACCTCGTGTAGGAGCGAAGAGGCCGTGGCGGCGGTCATAGCCGGTAACTACGGGCTCATGGTGGTGAGGCAAAGTAGATCTGGACAAGAACCGCCGGAATCCGACAACAGAGGAGGGAGAACGGAGCGACCGAAAATGGGCTCGGGTTTTCTCTTCTCCTCTCATAACGTCTTTTTTCTCCTTCTGTAAGTTCCTAGAAAACTTACTGGACTCCGGCTTAAAAAGCCGTAATTTTACTATTCATCTTTTTAATTTTTACATCCATGTCCCTAATGCGCGTTAACTCACTGGTTACGCATTATAGCTCCAAAATTCGCGCCGTAAGCGCGCAGCGAGGCCCGCGGCCTGCGACTAAGCCCCACACCCGACTCTACAGGTATAAATACGGGGGGAAATACATAAATACGAATACACCGAAGCGTCACATTTTCCCGCCGAAAATGACCAGAAAAATAGCAGGAAAATCACAGAAAATCGTAGAAAATTCAGGACATTACAATATGTCAGTCTAGCGTGTTATCATTTACACGCTTAAACTATAGTCGGAATATGCACTCACATGACATAATTCAATATCGTGTTACAAACAACACAACTAGGCATCATGTAGGATTCCGATCACACGAAAACATAAATTCTCGTGCGATTGGGAACACGATGTAAGTCGGTGTCGTATAACATTTACTAAATTGTCGTTGTTCATGTAGGTAAAGCTCTGACTGACTTAATAGATGGTGACCCAGATGAATCCTACCGCTTACTTCCTTTTTACGGTTGGCAGCTAGAATATATAAATCCGGGAAGTGTAGTTGAGCTAGTGAGATCATGTGACATTCCCAGACCTAGGGGTGGGTACGATTTCAAAAGAGTATTCTGGATGTTTGGCCCCATTGCAAGAGCTTTCAGAACAACCCTGAGGCTGTTGCTAATGGTTGATGCAACATTCTTGAAAGGAAAGTATCCTGGACAGCTATTGATAGCAACTGCACTGGACGGGAACAATAATATGTTGTGCGTTGCATTTGCAGTGGTTGAGAACGAATGTGAGAAAACTTGGTGCTGGTTTCTTGAGTTGCTTAGTAATCATCTATTCTCTGATCCTCCAACTGAGTTGGATACAATCATTTCAGATAGACAGAAGGGATTGACAAATGTTGTGATGAAGTTTTTCCCATCTACACACCACGGGTATTGCATCCATCACATGGCAGCAAATATGCTAAATAGATTCAAGGACAACTACCTAAAGAATCAGCTCCATGTTGCTGTCAAAATGTTCAAACAGAATGTGTACGATGAAACAATGAATAGCATTAAAGAACATAATCCGGAAGCATATGCTTGGCTAAATAAGATAGGTTTGGATCACTGGGCCAATGTATCATTTCCAGGGAAAAGATATGGGACACTCAGCTCAAATAGATCTGAAAGTGCAAATGCAATGTTCAAAAAAGCCAGATCAATGCCTATAACATGTTTAATTGAGCACACGAGGGAGCGCACAATGGCATTATTTGAAAAACGGCAGACTGATAGACAAAATATGATGGAAGAGTAAACCCCATTTGCCCGAAAACACATCAAAAATAGGCGAGAAGAAGCTAGGAATGTGATTGTATTGCCTGTGTCACTGTATGAATTTTAGGTTAACTCACTACATCACCAGGTACATTGCATTCATACGGCGATGTACATAGCTTGTGCTTGTTTATACGTTAGGGCTTCATATCGTGTTAGGTTACACACAGTATTGTCCTTGAACGTGTAAGTCGATATGTCTTACGTAACGATCATAAGATGCATCGTGTACACGAGACCATGATTAATTCATTTATCGTGCTCTCTTACTCACGATATGTTCTTCACAAGATGTGGTAAACCTGGTTGATCGTACTTGCACATGCGGATGCTTTCAACATCTGGGTCTACCATGTAAGCATGTAATTGCAGCAATCGATAATAAACATTTCTATGTGTATGAGTACTGTGAAAGATGGTACACTACTGAAATGTATAAAGTGACCTATCGTGAGCCCTTACACCCAACAAAGGATCGGCACCAGTGGGCACCGGCTGGAGTTATGCCTACATTTAACCCACATATCCCTCAAAAGCAGCGGTGACGTCCACGAAAAAATTGGATAGAGTCACAACCGCCTCTCAAAGCCCCACAAAAATATGGAACATGCGGCCAATTGGGTCACAATCACAAATGATGTACCAGTGCACATGGAGGGTCCCCCAATGTGGCAGATGTACCAACGACAAGCCGAAGGAGGTCAAATAATAACACACGCAAATGGCATAAGGAAGGAGAGCATCAATCAGGCTTACCTTTTCCACCCCCATTCTTCAGTTGAAATTTTTTTAATATACATCGTGCTATGAACAACACGGAATATGTAATTAACGTGTATTGGGAAACACGGCATGATGTAAATAGGGTATACTGTATATGTATATTGTTTAATCAACAACACGACCAAATGGGGTACGTGTTGCTAATTACATGATAATATCATTCGATTATTAATTTTGCAATCAAGAGTGTTGGTTGCTTACACGATGTTGGTAATAACTTGTGTTCCAACCCACGACAATTCCATAATCGTAATCGTATCTTCTCAAAGGTTATGCCCAAAGCACAAATTATTTCATTTACCTAGTGGTCTGTAACCGTCTCATCCCGCCCGAAGCACCAACACGACCACGGCAACTGATTGCTCGCACCTAGGCAAATTGTTATTATCTTTGTATTTTTTCACTCCTCTGTAAAGATTAGCTTTTTGGATGATCCTTGTTGAAGCGTGTATGGCTTAACATGATCTGTGTGTATATTGTGTTGCCGACCACACGACGTTTGATCAAATTTGTATTTTCTTTTCAAATGACTATCATGTATACCGTGTTAACATTCACATGATGAGTTGACGACTGCGATAGTGATTGTTGTTCATAGCGTGTACTCCATTACACGATATAAAACATGACGTGTCATCGAGCACACGACAATTGCATTAATTTTACCACCCAATTCCCGAAGCGTCACCACAATTTCTGGGATTTCAATTAAATTAGGATCACCAATTCGCGAGGAGTCATTTCCAATTTCCAATTACATTAAATATGGAATATTTAACGATTCGTATCCCTTGCAACCTACCTATATATATCTAAGTGCCCTCTTTGCTTACCCAATTTGCGAAGAGCACGAGATGGAGCCTTTGGGACATTGATATGGCACCTGATGGTGTATCGTCCCCCTTCAATGGTGCGGTGCTAACCAGCCTCTGACGGGGGGCGATTAACTACCCGGCGTTATTTCAATGTCGCAAAGGTTCCGTCACAATTGAAGTGATGGGTTCATAAATCTGCATGGAGATCGCACGCATACTGATATTTGCGGAGCACGAGACGGATCCTTTGGGACATTGATATTGCACCGGATGGGTAATCGACCCCCTTCAGTGGCACGGTACTAACCAACCACTGAAGGGGGGTGATTAACTAACCTGGCATAATATGAATGTCGCGAATGTTCCATCACAATTGAACTGATGAGGGCACGATTTACTATCTTCAAAATGTTTTTGTATTTGTATTTATACACCGATATGTAAATATCAGTTATATACTTTTTTCCAGTGGAAAGATGTCTTCGTGTATAACACGACACACACCCTTATCGTAAGCTCGATAGCATGACATACACCATTATCGTAAGCCCAATAACACGACATACACCATTATCGTAAGATCGATAACACAACATACACCAAAAGCGTAAGATCAATAATACGACATACACCATTATCGTGAGCTCAATAACACGACCTACACAATTATCGTAAGGCCGATTAACACGGCATACACCATTATCGTACGATCGATAACATGACATACAATATTATCGTTCGACTGATAACACAACATACACCATTATCATAAGATCAATAACACGCGGTCGACCAATTTATTTGAAGTAATAAGTCGGTGTTACGAATACACGATGTATGTGCGTAACGTAGTATCTATTTCATGATAGAATAACATGCCAAAATGGGATACAATTACACTATAATATCTCTGTTGCTTACACGATATTGGTAATAACGTATGTCCGCACCCATGACAAGGATAGGATTGTATTGACCCAATTCCCGATGCATTATTCTAGAAGCATCAATACCTTCATTTACCTAGCGGTCCGTATCCATTTCACCCTACCTATATATATATATATATATATATATATATATATATATATATATATATATATATATATATATATATATATATATATATATATATATATATATATATATATATATATATATATATATATATTAGGGTTAGGGTTTGCTAGCTGCTCACTCACTGGTTCTTCACAGAGATGGGTCATTCGGGAGATTGCTATGGCGGCGGCTGGTGAATCGGCCCTCCATCGGACACGGTCATCACCTATATCCGATGGTGGGCAGGATTCACTAGATGGCGATATATCAATGACTCGAATGATCCGTTGATATTCACACCCCATTCACTATGATCCATGACAATGATGGATCTGTGATTATGCAAGGAGATCGCACGCCAACTCAACTTGAGGCAGATTATTCTGGAGATTGCTATTGCGCCTGATGGTGTATCTTACCCCTGTCAGATAAGGGGCTCACCCTGATCTAGTGGAGGAAGTACACGACCAGGCGCTATAGCAGTGTCTCGAATGGTCCATCCCAGGAGGTCGCAAGCTATTTTGTTTAAAACGTCATGACTGTATGCTTACAAACACACCAATAATACACGACATGGGTAGAAATCATTTGAACGAATATACGCCATCCGACATGGGTACTTGTAAAAAATGTAAACTGAAAAAGAGTAGCATGTCATCGACCACACGACTAAAAGGTTATGCGTGTTACGCATTACATGATAATAGGCAACTGCGATAGTTATTATAAATCGGATCGTGTAATCCATTACATGATATGGAATAGTGCGTGCGATTGATCACACGACAATTGAATACACGATATTGATACAAATCGTTTGATCAATTATACGCCATCTTACATTCATACAACAATTATGTACAAAAATAATAAGGGCTCACAGTAATGAAATACAAAATAAGTGGTCTTTTTACAATTCATCTGTATCCGGATCAAATTCCTCTTCAATTCGGGCCCGAAGTATAGCAGCGCATATCATTGGCCTGACCAAGCCTATTATCTCGAGCTGTCTAAAATCTGGATGAATGACACCCCCTACTAGTTTCGCTACGTAGTACATGATGTAGATGCCACAATCTTCATTTGTTTCCTGGTAAGGGCATTTGTTGATCTTAGCCAGTGGCCACATCTAAGCGCCCTTTATCTTAAGTGCCTTCTCCATTCCATTGGCAACATGTTTCCTGACACTGTCCACCTCGGCGAAGTGGTGACTGTGATCACCCTTTAGAGGATTGTACCACCTAAATCGCTTCTCCCTGCAGGACAATAAGCAATAGAAAGTGGCCTTTGACGTATACAGGAATGAAGCCACTTTCCGTGTTAACATTTGGGCCTCTCAACAATATCCCAAAGAGTTTGCATTCCTTCTCTACCGGCCCTTCCGCCGAGCCAACGTTAAAGTAGTGTTGAATGGCGAACTTTCCAAAAAAATAGTTGGGGTACCTGCATGGATTTCTCATATTTCGTTCATCTAGGAGTTGGAAGAAGACGTCGATAACCTACAAAATACCATAGATGTTAGTAATGACATGATAAGCTACTGATCATCATATGACATTACACGATAAGTTACTATACCATGTTTATGATCATACAATAAAGTTACACATCGTGTGGTCAGTAACACGATAGTTTTACTTCAGCACTTACAAGAAGATTGTTAGCGTATATGCCACCCAACGATAGGAGCATATGCCATGTAATCAATAAGACGATAATTCAATTTAATCGAATAACAAGATATGATCCTAAGTCATTGTATTTATAACGCGATAGAGCGCAAAACATATGAGCAATTCATAGATATTACCTCATTCGTTATGCAATCCTGGTTTAACAAAGATAGGTAGTCGGTGTATAGGAGGGTCTCTATGGGCCACGACTTGTATGAGTTTGACAGAAATTCCGTGATAATTTCCTTGACTGCCTCCTCTTGAACCTCCAAGTGGAACACCAACTCTGTGTTAAGATAGTCCTTTGGCTGTAGACTTGTCTCCTCCTTGTTCGTCTTAGTCGCAGTATCTTCTTCGACATCTTCAACATTGTGGATACTCTCCAATACATCCGCATCTACTGGAGGAGTATCCGATATAGTGCCTTCGCTGGAAACTGCGATTGGGGCTACTGGTTTCGGGGGGGGGGGGGGGGGGAGACTTTGGATGTGTCGGACGGATAATGCTTGGGCAAGGGGCCGATGCTAGAGGTACTTCGTCACCAAGTTTTCCAGGCTGGGCATTGTGTCGAAACTTTGCTAGCTTCTCATCAATGTAGTTGCTAAAATGCTTCGGCTTCTTCGAGAGCTGAGCTGCAACTTTCTTCTCAAGCTCCTTGTTCATCTTCCGTTGCTCATGAGGTACAATGGGAGGGCCAGGAGTAGCTTTTCGCTTCACTCTGATTTTTATTGCATGTTTGGGTACTGCTCCTTTATTCACTTACTGGGGTGCTTCCGGTCCCTTCAAGGGTTGTTCCGGAATCTCCAGCTAGTCTGCGGGTCCCTCACGGGGTTGTTCCGGCACATTGCGGACTTGAGCCACGACCTCAAGTGGAAGGTCTGGTTCCTCTACCTCTCTGGATTGTTTGTCGACATCCCGGGGTCGTTCTTCCACCTCATGGGGTGGATCCATGACACCACGTGGTTGATGCATGACTAATTGTTGTTGTTCCATGAATTCCGCAATTATTTTCGACAAAAATCTAGTTGTTACGGTCCTTTGAAACTTCGGACCAATCTTCTTCTTCGGTTTAGTGGCAGCTTGCGGTTGCCATTTCTCCGTATATAAGAAGTAAGTTATCGTGTTAGTAACTACACGATATACACACAAGTCGTCAATTACACACACGATACATATACTTATCGTATTTGTAAAAGCACGACAGAGGCCTAATCGTGCTCACGATCACACGACCACGCAGAGATGGTTCTCACAACTGTTGCTTCAATGTTCGTGTGATCGATGACACGGCAAGCCAACCATCGTCTATCTTACTCAACAATATGATCTCTTATCGTGTAATCCACTACCCGAATATCCCCTAACCAAACTGTCGTACTTACTCAAAATGAATCCCTCTTCCACCGGCTGAGGGACTTGTACTGGTTTATGTTCGAGGGCAGATGATTGGAGATCTGCTCTTGATTTTGAAGCTCTTGCCTTTGAACGAACCGAAGGCGATCCTTCGGTTATCGAAGGAGGGGTTGATGCTTGGGCGACCACCGGTTGACTGGGTTCAGGCGGCTGTTCTGTCTCTCGTTCCTTGGGGGGTTGCATCTGTCCCATGAGGCCAGTTGCCACCTCTAGATAGTCCTTAACATGCTAGAGTGCAGCTGCAACTCGATCCGTGTTCCATCCCCGCTCATCGTATAGAACAACCTTCTCCAAAACAACTTCACAAATTCCTGTCATGACATCAACTGGCATGATGAATAATTCAATGATGCCATGACCGAAATGTACATGACCCAACGTCTCGCCATGGGTGGCATGGCTGGGTCTCATTGTTCGGAAAGGCTGCGTACCCACCTTCTTAGCTTTCGGGGTCACCCTTTGTCCATCCATCAAATGCGCCTCTTCGGAAATTAGTGTGATGCGCATAACAATTTGCGAGTCAGGCTTAAGCCTCATGAAGACATCCTCGTACCACTTCCGCATCCAGTGATGAGCTAGAATCTTCTTCCTCCCCTTTTTGTCGGCCTGGTCAAGTTTATCAGCCTTCTCCACGTCACTCAAAAGTTGGGTAAATCCGGGCCACATCTTGCACCTCAGGCTGCATGGCGGACCACTTAGAGCCCATATGGACGTATGCTCATAAAACCATACCTGGTGGACAATAACAAAGAATATGAACATTAGTCTAAAATGTTCAGTATCTTCACTATAACAAGTTAGTCGTGTTACTTATAACACGCGAAAAGCCATGTCGTGTTTCCGGTAACACTATCAATTACGATTGTCTAATGAGACCTCCACGATATAATACATCGTCGTGTTTTCTAGAACACGATATGTATATGTGCATGTTACATGGCGTATGTCTGATAACACGAAGGAGAGTTGTATCGTGTGACCGATAAGGCAATATTCATCTCTTTTAAACATATCGTGTTAGGATAAGTACGATATTAGATTTTGCGTATTATAACACATACGATCTTTACCTGGAGCACTAATGAAGCCCCTACAAGAATTCCGCCTGTGGCAGAACGCTCATCCTGTCTGCTCATGATGTTCCGGTGGGCTGCCGATATGCCTCTCATAAGCAAATCATGTACGGCGCTTGCCCAATTGTAGCTCCCCACGACCAACAAGTTATCTATGTAATCACACAAATCTGGGGATACGACTCTGTTGCTCTGCGTGAATAACACGAAGACACCCATGTGCACGATCGCCAACCGTGCTAAGTCCTCGTCTGAAACATTCCTTGTTTCTGTAGCCACTTCTTTGAACAATTCTTCCAGTCCTATCTTCTCCGACCGCTTCCCTTGGAAGAACTTCTTTTAGAATTCCCCCTTACCTTGGGCAGCCTTCCCCTTGCTGCTTTCCAATTTACACGGGTTCCCTTTTCCACTCAACCCCGTGATTATAGACACTTCAACCACTGTAAGGGGTAGTCTTTTGCCCCTTATGTTGAAGACCTCCAGTGAGTCGTCCCAACAATCACCAATGAGTACATCCAACAGCGGCCTAGAGATGATGATAGGCTCGCAATTATATACTGGGTAGAACCCAGACTCCACTAAAATTGCCTTTCATCCCGGACATAAATTTACAAGGTCTTTTGATAGACGTAGTTTAGCGGGGAAACTATTCGTTCCCAGACCAGGTTTTCTCCCGTAGATTCTCTTCTTCTTCTCTTTTGCAACCTTCACTGACTCCGCCACTTGATGTAATACTCTAAATTGACGTCTAAAAAATTGGATATATATATGTCAATCAACAATAGGGCGTGACCATAATCAATAGCCGCGTCGGTTCACACTTTCTAACTAACTTCTATAGAGATGATAAGTATATTTATCGTGTACTCGAACATACGCTAAGAGGCCTTCGAATACACGACATCATTATGGTTCAACATCGTGTTTCCGCCATCTTATTGAGAATACGATATATGCCGTATCATCTTTCTGACGCAATGATAGTCTGATTCGACAGCCTATGTCATGTGTTCAAGTACACGCTAAATAAAAAATTGTGCATTTAAATGTCCAAAATGCCTTACCATGAAACTGTTGTTCTCCGAGCCGGATTAAACACTCGTTCGGCCGCTACTTTTCAGGGATCGCTGCAAACCCGAACTGCGGTACAAACATGAACTAGCTTTGAGGCGTACAGTTTTAAAACTCAGCTTAGGAGAAACCCTCGTTCCAAACTTGTTCTTCGCAAACTCAAACTCCTTCCAGAACAGAAAATCCCTAATCTTCGATGTTTTGGTCGGATAGGTCGCAAAAACTTCTCACACACCGCTTAGACTTTGCTCAAACAGAAGACTTTCCAATCGAAAGTGAGTTTTTAATCGGAACGGAGTTTTTCACTCGGAGGAATCGCCGGCGTCTGAAGTCGTATGTCAATGAATGCGACTTTGTAAGGGTTTAACACGATATAAAACCCTACCTCCGGTCAGGGGTATTTTAGTCCAAATTTTAACTTATATCGTGTTATTCCAGGTCATATAGCATTTCTGTTTAAAATCTAGGAAATATGAAATATGTCATTCTTTGGCCAAGCAATATGGAAAAAGCTCATCTAAGAATTAGGATTATTTGAAGATAGAAAATGAGACTTGAAGAATTGAAGTCCAATAGAAGAATCAACTTAATCAAGGTACATGTAAATTCGGAAAATTCAGCATGTGATCATCAAATCAACTGTATATTCAAGATTACAAGATCATTTATTGGTTGGTTAACATCAAAAGAAGTTAGTCAAAATTGAGTTGAAGAGTTTGAGTTAGAATTCACTCTTATGCTGAAATGGAGCGCATTGTTCCTTACATGTTTGCAAACCCTAATGAAAGAGCTAAGATATTCTTTTGGGGACTTAAACATTCAATTTGAGGAAAGATAATGGGTGTTAACTTTAGGTCAGTAGCTGACGTGATGGAAAGTGATCTTATGGTAGAAAAGGAGAATGCTGAGTCTCAGAGAGACAATGTAAAGTCCAAACGGGAGAGAACGGAGGACCATCATCAGGATAAGCGAGTTCAAAAGCCTGGGTATATTTATGAGTGGAGGTCGTAGGAACAACTTTAATCAAGGAAGATAGAATAATCAAATGGGATTTGTTACATGCAAAAAGTGTGAGAAGAACCATGGAGAACAACATGTAGGTATGATCAAGATGTCTGTTTCCAATGTGGAAAGCCTGAACATTATAGGAATGAGTTGTTAGTACAAAGGCAGGATCAGGCTCAAAAACCAGGGCAAGCATAAGCCCAGAAGCCAGCGCAAAGCCAGAGGAAGCCACAAGATTTGTTCCTTTAGGTGGGACCAAGTGCCCCCCTAAATTTGTTCCTTTAGATGGTACCAAGTGCCCCCATGCTTTGTTCTTTTAGTTGGGACCAACGGCCGCCCCCTGATTGTTTCTTCCGCCAAAAATTTTCAACACTAGTTTATTGGGTTGGACCACATGCCCCCCTGGTTTGTTCTTTCAAGTGTGACCAAGTGCACTCCAGCTATTTTTCTGGCTCCGTCCATGCATGTACCCACCTGACGTGCTTGTGAACAAATGCCTGGTTGTCGTGTACAATGTATGCAAAATGTAGTCTTTAGTCTTCCAGCTGTTTGATAAATGCTCGAGCGAATCCAAGTCTCATGCAGTACAACGACTGGTGTGAGTGCAGAGAATTGGTTGTTTGCAAGGCAAATGCTGGGGGGAAGGATCAAGCCTAATAAGTCCCTGGTTTTGAATATGATTCCATGTGTCTATACAATATGCGAGGCGGATGAGTTACAGGATTCTTGTGGAAAATGGCATTCATCACCATTTCCGGGATTATACACGCAGATATCTGAATGTTGCAATGCACTGGTGATGTACGCCCAAAGTGTAGAAGGATCAATATCCACGGCAGTAGTAGGTCTGAAAAGATTTGGTTTGCAGGAGTCACTGACTTCAGATTACGACCAGGCTGGTACCTGAGGAAGCTTTGGCTCCATTTGACGAAATGGCTATGTATCTATTCTCGGTTTCATTTCTGCATGTTCAAGTTTTGCATACACTTTACAGTTCGAAGAGCTAATAGATTTGCAATCAGGAACTTGTTTGGCAGGGAACCCTTCTCGGAGAATTGGACCACCTTTAGGTGAAATGTGGAAGCTTGGATTGTGTTCATGGAGTCTTGTATCATATGCAAGAGAGAAACTTTGATTTCATGGAACACACTCATCTGATCTCACTAGTATGCTAATTCGAATCGTACAAACACAAGATGATATATTACGTATTTCAATCATAATCTAAAAATTTACCTAAATCCTGCGAAATACTTTTCAAGTAAATACATTTCACAGTGAATATCACAACTCAGAACCCCCCCCCCCCCCCCCCCTGATTCTTGTGGAAAATAATGGCAGCAGTACGTGGAAGATCTTCTTAGACAAATATACCCTAACAAATGCCTTCGTGAATTTACAAACTCCATGGGTGCTTAATCCAACCTCCTCAACAAGTATGCCACCTGAACTTCCTTCGTCAGAGGCATAATCCGCTTGCCATATAGATCAGCCACTAAGCTTGGCTGGATTTTATAAGCCGGAAAGTTACCATTTGTCTGCCCATTGACATTTACCTCTTGCCCAAATGTTCTTGCCTTCATTTCCACTCTGTCCTTGATTGTTGCTTCCACTGTTTCATATGTCAGTAAATTCATCAACTGAGCACCATCCTGCAGCACACGGAATCATAAACTGCAAAATTAACGAGCTGGTGCAGTTAAAGTTATTCAGTTACGTTAGAGAGAGAGAGAGAGAGAGAATGTTGAAGCAACATCAAGAGAAACGCATGCATAAGTTAGGACATCAGTGTCAAGACGTACTTGTGCCCTAATAGCTGCTGCATAGATATCTGGCGATGCCCCAAATTTTGCTTCTGCAACAAATTTGCCATAATGTATTCTTTTTGAAAGAGCCTGCAACAGGTAGCATGAGCAAACTAGATCAGTTCAAAGGACAAAATCTCTTAGACTCATGTTCATTGAATACTCCAGCAAATACAGGTTTACATGGTTCATGAAATGGACAGTGTGATATCAGGGGTAGAGCCAGGGTTTCCTTTGAACAGACTATTGAGAATGTGTACGTGTCAATTACTCATTTATGTAATTTACTTTGTTTTAAAAACGATAGCATGTTGTTTCTGAATTACCTAGTTGCTTACTGGGTCCGGTCGAACCAGGTTTGATGGGCCAGGCCAGGTCAGTTTTTAAACCACTGTTCCTTAAGTTTAATTAGTCACGTCTTACCCATCCCTCTTTGTTCTTTAATTTCATCTGCGAAGTCGCATCTAGTTTTCAGAGAAGACAGTCATCACCTCGGTGGCCGGAGTGGGCAGTGATGGCAACAGAGGTACTTGATCCAATAGCTACCCCACCTCAATATGGCAGCACCTCTGCAATGGCTGACAATCTGATGATAAAGTGGTGGTCGTTGGATGTATTACATGTGCAAAATCTGTTCTTGCATATATGGAGGTTATGTTGATAATGCCGGAAGGATCAAGCGACCAATTTGTTTGCAGTTCTGATGGTCTTCTTTGTATGATGATGAAAATACAGGAAAAGATTGATTGAAGTGAAGGGTCTAAATTGATGGGCAACTTAGTAGGATGGAACTAAATATAATATCACCTATTTTTTATGGCAGACAAAATGATCTCATAATTTTAAAAAATTGTATCGATTCCGCCATATGGGCATTTTCACATAACTTTTTAATAATGTCACAATATTACATCCCAAATTTGACTAGTAAGATGTTTCCCTCCTAAACAAGGTGAATTGGGTTATGCAACTTTTATGCAAATTTTGCTCCTAAACAAGATGTAATGGGTTAAGCAAATTTTACATAAAATTGAAACCTTTTAATAATTCATTTGTTCCAAGATTTGTGCAAAATCATTTTCACAATCTTGAGGGATATAACCACAGAATGCAATCTGGCAAAATTTTGGTCACAGCCAGGCCACAAGGAATATTGTGAAAAGTAGCATGCCTACGTTTCAAGGTAAAGAAGATAGGTAAGGCAGACCTGAAGACAAATTGTGTCACAAAGAGCAGCTGAACCATAGTTCCCATCGTCACCTTCTTGAACTAATCTAGGAAGTAGATCAGCAAAATACATAGCCCAAATTTTTTTGTTTATATTGATGGAATCAGCAGCTGAGTGTAAAACCTAGTTTGCAACCAGAATGAAGTATAGTTAGAAAGAATTCCACATTTTTTCACAGACTGTAAGTCAAAGAGAAAGCAACTGCTCTAAGTACAAGTACAAAAGTGCAATTAGAATCTATACATCTACATCACTAACATTGAAAAAATGGTGAGCTCTCAAACTGAGGATGTTCAGTAATGCTTACATGATTTCCTACGGTAATGCTGACATGATTCCACATTATTTGTTCTTTACAGTAATGCTTATGTGATTTCCTACGGTAAACTTTGGTCTACTTTTTACCTGTGGATATTGCAAGGGAGGCAATATGGGCTCCGGTAAATCTGCAGAAAAGAAAGGATGTTCATCAGGGCTTTTGTATCGTCCAACCTGTACCGTGAAAAGATATTAATCAATAACAGGATATTTAAAAAGAAAACTAACAACAAACAGAATGGATGACTCCTCTTTTAATATCTCTGTCCCACATTAATAGCTCCATTTGGTTTTTAAAAATGAATTACTCAAATGGAGCAATTAATGTGGGAGGGAGAATGTATTTATTTTCTTTTTGGTCTATCCTTCAGAAGCTTAATTGTCATTTACTCATTTACCTTTGCATGAAGCTTTTCTGTTTCTCTAAGCATAAACTCTACCAAAGAACATCCATCTACTGAGAAAATATCACGATCATAGGTGTTTGGATTATAACAATATTGAGCCCTCTCAAGAAGGCTAAATATAATGCTATCCTCCTGCCTGATTAGCGAATGACGTATATTATCCAGTGTCAAGGAGTCGCTTCCATCCACTCTATTCTTTTCCAATCTGTATCTCAAACAGGTAAACAAGACATCATTAGTCAAAACTCAGGAGTACCTTGTACCTACACTGAAATTTCTATCGACATAGCTACTAGTGTTCCTTATAAAAGTCTGTATGAGGCTCTTTTCATTGATAACTGTTTAAAAAATCTGGATAGTCAAATGTCTAATGAACAAGGACCTAAACTTGAGTGACTAATGAACATGCACAGAAGATATGCATAGACACTGTACTTCCACATTAACAACAAGGAAACGAGACTTCAACCATAAAAATCCGCAAATGTAATAGCAAGGCTTGCAATAAAAATACGACACAATCACCTTCGGTGCATCCAAAAGAAAGAACGGAATTATAATGTATCAGGTCCTTGACCATGCCACATTATTCAGATGTGAATCTTTTTGAGACGGGGGTGATTGCTATTGTTGGCCTAATGCATGATCACCATTAACGTGCCTTTCCATAACATAAAAATTTAGGCGTACAATTCCAATCAAACCTCCTGGATAATTACAAGATTCTTTGTAGCCAATGTCAATGATTTATACACCCACCCTAAAAACGCATCCTTTATACCAAAACAAAGAAAATGACAATTGCAACGGGAAAATGAGGAAGACAACAATGAGAGCAAGCAAAATTCAATTCATTGCACCTGATGGGCGAATTCGAAGAGCTTCCAACCGATTGAAAGCCACTTCCCGACAAAGCACAAGTCACGGAGAATCTAGACGTCGCAGATTTGAGTCGTGGCAGGACGGGATAGAACAGCTTGTGGGTCGGAACGAGGCGGGGAGTGGAGATGGCAGGCGAAGGAGAGGCTCTCAGCAGTTGAAGCTCCATCAACTCAGCAGGGGGGGGGAGAGAGAGAGAGCAAGGAAGATTCTTTAAAAGTCAGAAGAAACTGGAACAAAGTGGAAGAGGGAGTTCTGCGGCGCAGAGGATGAGAGGAGACGATGAAGAAGAAGAAGAAGAGGGGGAGGGTAGGTGGAGAAGGAAGTGGGCAACTGGGTAGGTGGGAATTCCCGCATCTCGCGAGCTGGTGCGTCTCTCTTTCCGTACTGCCAAACCCATGGCTGTGTAGACTCCATTTCGACGGGCAATTGGAATGGCGTGTAGATTGCGTTGTCGGTGGGTGAGTCAACCACGACTGTGGGAAGCGCTGCGAGTTTTTAGCGGACGGAAATTAGGTATCTTTACTCGTCGGATGTTTTTTTTTTTTAGAAAATGATATTTTTATATCAAAATTATATATAAAAAATTTAGATTTATTTTTAATTGATTTAAATAAATGAGCCTACATGAATTTTATGTAGGGCTCATTTGTAAAATGCAATCAAAATATTTGTGTAAATTTTTATTGTGAGAATATCATTATTCTTTTTTTAGACTTATTTATATAAGCCCCACCTCACCAACCTAGGCATAATGTGCCGTCCAATTTTAATTTTATGGCATATATAATTTAAGATATAAATTAGTTTATGTTTTCTTGCACTGAACTAAGTAATATAGTACTTATAAACTTTTTCTATTTTGGTCTTGAAGATTATTTTAATATTTTTACAAACATTATAAATTATATGAATTTTTTATATTTTATTACATGGATTTTGGATATTTTAACATCATAATATCCTTCTGTTTACTATGAATTCTTAATGTGTTTGCACATAAGAGTTGAAGCAGGAATGAGAAGTCGATTTCATAACGGAGAGAGTCATGAATGCGGTTTAACAATAAGGACCGCATTACAGGTAGGACATAGAGACTTTGATGCCCCCCTCCTTTTGGCCATAGCAAATATGTCACGTCTTCAAGCATATCTAAGTGCAAGGGGCATATTGGCGTAATTTAGTATTAATTTATTTAATAATATATTTTTATTAAAAAGAAGATTCTCTTTATAACAATCATCTGTCACTACAACTCTTTCGTTGAGTACTCCTTGTCGCCAAAGTTGGGGGGTGGTGAATAGGGACAGAGTGAGTTGGGGGGCTGGCTAATCATATTTGGCCACTTTTCTCATCTCAGGACCATCCCTAAGTCTTAACAAGTGAAGTGGCTTCATACCTATTTTTGTTTGGACAAAGAGTATATTTGAGAAGAAGAGTTACAACAAAGAGCATAAATAATAACATGTACTATTATTGTACAAGAGTTGTAACAATCCTATGTTATTGCAACTCTTCCACTATATACTCATTTTCTGTCAAAATCTAGGAGGTGGTGAGTATTTTTGAATACTCAATAAGAAGAGTTATGACAAAAAACATAAATAATACTATGTATTGCCATTGGCTCATATTTCTCTAGCTATACACCTATAACATAGCAAAACATGTGTATTATAAGTATATAATTTTGTCTTTTTAAAAAATAAAAAATATTATAAATAAAGGAACACATATATTTTTTTTTCAAAAAATGATAACTAAAATTTAAAAACCAACTTAAAAAATAAAACATAATATCTAACTAAAAAATCTTTTATATAATATCGCCAATACAAAAACGATATACACCCATCCTCATGGGCCAGCAGAATTAGAAGGAATGGACTCTTTCCATGAGACCTCAATTTCTGCATACACCTTATGCCTAATGAGCTAGTATCTAGGAGTAGTAGCTTCAATAGTTTCTAGTTTGCTTACCAAAGAACTACCTTTAGGGTGCAAAAACCCAAGATACATGTAAAACTCATCAAAGGATTACAAAGATAATTAAAGTCTTTTAAAATACAAATGTTAATTTAATAGAATTATTTTATACAAAAAAAATAGTATCTTATTAGGTGGTGTCACACAAAATCGTCATCTCAATCTTCACTAATGCAAAATTTTACTATATATTCACAAGAACACAAATCAAAAGTAGAAAAGTGGCTAAACAAGGTGGATCTTATGAGGATTAATTTAATTCAACTAAATCTAAAATATTACTTAACTAATTCAAGCAAAGAACTAAAGCGACTAAATCCATAACAAAAAAGCAAAGTAAAAGAGCACCAAGGTGCCAAATCCACTCTAGCTAAATTAATTATATCTCTACTTGAATTCATAAAAGTATTTAATTGATGTATTGCTTGATTCCAATTAAAGGCATTCAGAAAAAATTGCACATACTCCTCTTTGACATATGCAACTAAGACGGTTAAAATAAATTAAAAAACTACCTCTCTTAAGCGTAGGTTTTAAATAAAAATTTAAAATACATTTAAAAGCACCTCGGAGTGCACCCATTCCTCTTAGACACTAGTGTTCTTTGGTTTAATTTTATTTACTAAACAACTCTATGTACCCTCTTTCGAGCATGTAAAATTGAAAATAATAAAATTTACATTTACAAATAGAACTTAAATGAAAGAATAAATGATAACAAATAAATATGTTCGGGGCTTTCATTTGTTGCGTGTGTAGTTGACAACGGGACGAACCATCCTCAATTCTTCTTCCTCTTGTCTCTCTTTTCTCTAATTTTTCTATATTTTCTTCCTTTCTTTTGGCTGGCTGCTCGAGATGGAGTTGACTGCTTCACGTTGGAGCTTGCTTCACCAAACTGGTCTTGCGGCTTAGTCTACCAAACTCGCCATCTGCCCTTTTCCCTTCTCACGTTACTGTTATAAAATTTGAATTACTCCTAATGCAAGTAACTTCCAAATTGGGTCAACCCCATTGCACACGTATCAGAACCTTTCTTCCCCTTTCACTGCTTTCAAATTCGTCATTTTGTGCTCAGCTCAACCTCTTCATATTGCACCATGATGGGGAAGTATGCAAAAGACCGGAATTGAAAATTTGAGCCCAGCCAATCATGGGACTTTTCAAGTGTTACACTGATTTTTCTTACCTTCCCAATAACCAGCTCTTTAACTAACCAATAGGAAGTTTCTTCAAATGCTACTCTTTCCTAATTTCAAGTACCTACCTAGTTAGCCAGCCTTCCAGTTTTAACTGCTACCTGCTGATATGGACTTTATTGGCTTGTCTTGTTTTTATTCCTCCAATTAGAATCCCATCTCAAGCCTTTGGATTTACCTTGCACCAACATGTTTAGCTATTCTTTCTCCTAGTTTTACTATATTCAGCTTGATGTGTAGCCTCCCAATAACTTACAACTTCACATAAATCCAGCACCAACTTTTCTTTCAAGTCCCCAGAATTTGCACTTCCTTCAAACCTTGCATTCCTTTCCAAGTCCGTATCTGCCAACCAAAATTTTTTTAATTAAAAATGTTTAATATTAAATCTTTCTCTCTTTATTAAAAGAACACGTCTATTTTCTCCCAAGATATGCAAAGAGTCCCCTAATAGGGAAAAATAATTGATATTTTTTAACTGCTCAGTGCTCCTTATACCCCATAATTTTGCTCTTGCCCGCCCCGCGGCCTCTCCCCTTTTTCTCTAGCCTTAATACCGACACCTGTTGCCTGTGGCTAATTGTCGGATGCCAGAACTAGGACCAGGCTGCAAATAGCAATCAGAACCAGGCCAGATCTGGCCCGACCATCAAATTAGAATGGCCATGCTTCTTGCCACAGCCAGAAGGGCCGCAGGTTGCAGAGTCTTGCTGCAGGCCGCGGCCCTGCTTCTGGCCGCAGCCATTGCAGATGAATTGTGAAATGCATAATTTTTATATTAAATTTAGACTCCATAATGGTATACAGTCAAGCAAAAAATATTCTGTAATGTACTAAGAGAAACACTGAAGGAGAATGAATGCATAAAATAAACACACACACACACGTAAAAGCAAATAGACCAAAACATATTGTTTCTTCTAGACTGCTATTGAGCATTTGTTTCCCAATTTGTCACCCTTCTCTTCCCCCTTTCTCCGAAGAATTTGTATCACACTCCAAATTCGCTACCCAAATGAGTGGCCGGGCCAGGTCAATTAGGTTCAACCGTGTGTTAACCCGAGTTGACCCAGTTGATGACATCAACAGTAAATCTCCCAAAAATATATGAAGTATATTAGTTGGTAATGTAACATAACGTAAAATTGATGGGTACAAATGGTTTACACCTCTTAAGTCGTTGCGCATGTTTCATTTTGAATCGAAACTCCATCAACTTGGCAGGGGAGGGGGAGCAGAGAATATTCTTTACGAATGAGGAGAGGAGATGATGAAGAAGAGGGTGAAGTAGGTGGAGAGGGAGTGACGATTGTGGGAAGCGCTGATTGAGGAGTTTTTAACAAATGGAAATAAAACACCTCTACTTGTGGATTGTTATAGTTTTCTAACTATTTAAAATTTTTATATAAATCATAATTTACATGGATTTTTTATATTTTAACATCAAAATGTCCTATTTTTAGGAAAATTTTTAGTGTGTTTGTACAGAGTTAAGGCTGGAATGTGAAATGGACTCTTTCTATGATACCTCAATTTCTGTATGCACCTTATGCCTAATGAGCTAGTATCTAGAGTAGTAACTTCAATAGTTTCTAGTTTGCTTACCAAAGAACTACCTTTACGGTGCGAAAACCCAAGATACATGTAAAACTCATCAAAGGGTTACAGAGATAAATAAAGCCTTTTAAAACACAAATGGTAGTTTAATAGAATTATTTTGTACAAAAAAACAATATTTTATTAGGTGGTGTCACACAAAATCAGTCATCTCAAACTTCACTAATGCAAAATTTTATTATGTATTCACAAGCACACAAATCAAAAGTAGAAAAGCAGGTACACAAGGTGGATCCTATGAGGATTGATTCAATTTAACTAGATCTAAAATATTACTTAACTATTTTAAGCAAATAAATTAATTTTAATTAACTAAAGCGACTAAATCCGTAACCAAAAAACAAAGTAAAAGAGCACCAAGGTGTCAAGTTCAGTACTCTAACCAAATTATATCTCTACTTGAATTCATAAAAGTCTCTAATTGATGTATTGCTTGATTCCACTTAGAGACATTCATAAAAAAATGTACATACTCCTCTTTGACTTATGAGACTAAGACACTTAAAACAAATTAAAAAACCTACCTCTCTTGAACATAGATTTTAAATAAAAATTTAAAATATATTCGAAAAGCACCTCAGAGTGCATCCATTTCTCTTAGACACTAGTGTTCTTCAATTTAATTTTATCTACTAAACAACTCTACCATCTCTCGAGCTTGTAAAATTGAAAATAATAAAACTTAATTTACAAATAGAACTTAAATGAAAAAAAGAATGATAAAAACAAATATGTTTGGGGCTTAATCTAAAGCCTTGGCAAAGACTTTAGCATGCCATAAACGCCGGAGAAGAAGGCTGATTTGGAGAAGTCATTTGTTGTGTGTGTAGTTGACAAGAGACGAACCATCCTCAATTCTTCTTCCTCTTTGTCTCTTTTTTCTCTAAATTTTCGATATTTTCTTCCTTTGTTTTGGCTGGCTGCTCGAGATGAAGTTGGCTGCTTCACGTTGAGGATTGCTCCACCAACTGGTCTTGTGGCTTAGTCCACCAATTTCTTTCCCTTTGACTGCTTTTCTTCTACTATCAGGCAATCCATTGCACCGCCACTAGCTTTCATATACTAACTTCAAATTCGTCATTTTGTGTGATGACTTGAGATGGGCAGAAGACCGGAATTGAAATTTTGAGCCCATCCAATCATGAAACTGTTGAAGTGTTACATTGATTTTTCTTATCTTCCCAATAATTACCTCTTTAACTAACCAATAGGAAGTTCCTTCAAATACTACTCTTTCCTAATTTCAAGTACCTACCTAGTTAGCCAGCCTTCCACTTTTAGGTGCTGCTTCGCAAGCTATGCGACCTGCTGCTATGAACTTTACTGGCTTGTCTTTTTTTATTCCTGGCATCTCAACTATTTGGATTTACCTTGTACCAACATTCTTTGGCTATTCTTTCTCCTAATGTAGCCTCCCAATAACTTACAACTTCACATAAATCCAACACCAGCTTTTCTTTCCAAGTCACCCCAGAATTTGCACTTCCTTCGAACTTACGAATCCATGCATTCTTTTCCAAGTCCGTATCTATCAACCAATTTTTTCTAATTAAAACTGTTTAATACTAAATCTTTCTCTCTTTATTAAAGAACACGTCTGTTTCTCCCCAGGATAGAAAATGATTGGCATATACCCCCAAGAATTTTGCTCTTACGTACCCCACCACCCTTCCCCTTTTTCTCTTGCCCCAATACCGGCACAGGTTACCGGCGGCCGATTGTCGGATGCTAAAACTAGGACCAGGCTGCAAATTGCGGTCAGAGCCAGGCCAGAACTGGCCCGACCGTCAAGCTAGAATGGCCATGCTTCTTGCCACAGCCAGAAGATCTGTGAGTTGAACTGTGCAATGCATAATTTTTATATTAAATTTAGACTCCATAATGGTATACAGTCAAGCAAAAAAATTTCTGTAATGTACTAAGAGAAACATTGAAGGAGAATGAGAGCATAAACATGTTGCACTAAGAAAGATAACCCACTTACATCACCTTTGAACACAGCTATCGGAAGGAACAAGTAATTCGAATGTCAGTAAAAGTAAAATACAGACACACACGGAAATGCAAACAGACCAAAACATAATGTTTCTTCGGGACTGTTATTGAGCATTTGTTTTCCAATTCTTCACCCTTCTCTTCCCCTTTCTCAGAAGAATTCGTATCACACGCCAAATTCGCCAAAGGAAAATAAGTCTTTCTACCACTATCTAAAAAGTTTTCAGAAATTGACTTCACATTAGTCCCAAATACAGATGAAGGCCAAGAAATTTGATTTCACAGAAGTAGACATGGGCACATGCGTCTTGTCTACACGTGTGTAAGGAATGACAAAAATGCCCTTAGGGTATATGAAAAGATGGGGGACCACTGTGCAAGGGAAAATTTCCTTTTTTTCCCTCCTTCCCTCTCGCCCCTTCCCGCCTTGTCTCTCCCGGTGCATTCTCCCCTCCAACGATCTCTCCTCCAGCTGCCTTTTCCCCTCCAGCAATCTCTCCTCCTACTGCCTTCTCCCCTCCGACATCTCTCCTCCCATCAGCCTCTTCCCTCCCTCCCCCTCTTCCCTCACTAGTTGTCTGCCCTACATCGGTTGTTCGCCCTCTCACCCGCCGCTCTCTTCCCTCTTTTGGCGTTAGCCTTGACCCTCCCTCCCCCTCTTTCCTCACTCGCCGCCTACCCTATATCAGCCGCCAGCCCTCTCTCCCACCGCCTTCTTCCCTCCCTCGACATCGACGTCGACCCTCCCTCCCTCGCCCGTGAGCCCTCTCACCTGCTGCCCTCTTCCCTCATTTAGCATCGGCCTCGACCCTCCCTCGCCCTTTGCCCTCCCCCAGCCTTTGCCCTCCCTCCGTCATCTTCACTCAGTCCCTCATCCTTTGCCACTCCTCTCCATCCGCCCTCCCTCCCTTGCCAATCGCTTATAATTAAACTCTTTACAAGTGCACAAGGTAATTCTCTTAGGATAAGTATTTAAAGGTTCTCAAACCTCAGAGATGGATGAATTAATTACTAAATATAAGTAAAAAATTTATTGATTGAAAACTAAAAGAACTTTACCTTAAATCAAACAAAGGAAGTAATTAACTAAATTAAAAGGAAGAGATCAATATAATAAAAATTACTTAGGAAATTGAATCCACTATAGAACTATTATAATTTCTTAACCTTTAATCTAAATCTAGTGTGAATATGAACAAGTATTCTTAGTTATAAGCTAGAATTACTTTAGAAAGAATCATTAATTAAATCCATGACATGAATTATCTTTGATAATAGCATGAATCATCTACATTAAACTAAACTATAGGCATGACTCGTCTAATCTTAGTATAACGCATCCAATTCATTAATTATATAAACATTAAAACTATTGCACAACTATTTCATCTAAATCATAGAATTTAGTATCAATGTAAATCTCAAAACCACATCAATCTATCATCTACAAGACAATAAATCAATATAGAATTGAATAAGCATGAAAAACTCTTCTATTAAAAAGAAAATTCTTATCATACAATTGTCATTAATCACAACTAAGATCTAAATTAAAAGAAAAGGAAACTAAAATTTTTCTATAGTTTCATCACTCTTAAGTAAAAGAAAATCTAACCTTGCATGGTAAAATAAGGCTCTTGAATCTCCATTAAAACCTTTGAATGCTCCTCCATCTTCTTCGCACTTTTTCTTTTCAAAAAATCTATTGGAATTCTTCAATTTCGAGTCAAATATAGCTTTATAAAGGCATAAGAGAGGAAATCTAATAGGAAAAAAATTCAAAACCAACTCAAAATAAGAAACTGCACATTGTCCAATTCGAACGCCCTGCATGCCCATTCAAACGGTTGTACTGTTTCTGATTTTTTTCTTCAAAATCACATGTAATCGTTCGAACACCCCTATATCCCGTTCGAATGGCAATGAAGAAACTACACAAAAATAACACAAGTTAGCAAATTTAATTCAAAACATCATACAAGTTTTTCCTAACCTAATTAACTTAAATTTTTAATTATTTAAGCTATATTAACTCTTAAATAAGACCACAAAATAAGGGTAAAATAATGTACAAACTATACTTAGAACTCGCCCCTCTGCCCTCTCTCCCTCACCCTCTATAGACATTGCATAGGACGATCCGGCACTCCCCTACAATGCACTCTCCCCCCACTTCCAGCCACATTGTTAAGTGAACACATTCCATCAACCTTAGATATATATGGCAAGGTGTGATCCTACATCGCTGGTTAATTGAAGATTTGAAAATAGGGTTTCAGTGTTAATATGATTTGGTTAGAAAATTTTAGATTTGGTGTGTTGAAATGCGTACTTGATTTAATGGAATATAAATGAGCAATTTCATAATATGTTTGTAAATTGGACATATGAACTACTATAATATGCAAGATAATTAAGCTTTTTCATATTACAAGCAAGCTAATTGGTTAATTTGTTGTCGTAAGCTAAGTTTTATTTAAATATTGATTATTTCAAGTAAGGTTGGGTATGTATATCTTAAGGTGGAATTTGAATATGCAACTTTATGTGAGTCCCCTAAATTTGGTTAAGTGTATGTGTCCCACTTTCAACTGGAAGGGCCAACATATCCATGTTTTATATGCTAAGTACGAGATATTTTTATCATTGTTTTTATATATGTTGTGATGGTTGTGCTTAAGCAAGTAATGAGGGCAATAAGTTTGTGGCAATGGATTAACAAAACTTAATTCTAAGGGGTGAATTGTCTTCTGTTGGATATATTAGGTATTTTTTCCATTTAAGGCCTAACTATTAACTAATAGGGCCTAATTGTTGTCTGGTAGATGTAAGGAGTTTTTTTTTAAAAGACATTGTCTAGTTATGTGATTTAATCAAGTTAGGTTTATATTTAGGAAGATAAAGAAGCGTGTATGTAAGTTATATTATCAAACATATCTTGTGTGTTTGGAGTTTTGTATGCACACTTTTGATAGATAATAATAGAGGGCATGTAAGGGTGAAAGTATTTTCTGTAGGTAGGTTAAGTAAGAACAATTTAACTCATTAAGTTTACCTATGTTTTGAAGGATGTGACTGTTATCTGGTAGATGTAAGGAGGTTTAATTTCTTTTTCAAAGTACATTGTGCGGTTATGTGATTTGATCAAGTTAGGTTTATATTTAAGAAGATAAAGAAGCATGTATGTAAGTTATATGATCAAACTGATGTAGATCGATATTTACAAAAGCAAAATTAAAGTAAAAGCAGAAGAAAATAACTCAATAACAAAATAACTAAATTTTGATTTTTGATCTATGTAATCATCAAATAGGCATAGCCTCTACATATTTATAGGCAATTAATAAACCTAATCCTAATGCTAATAAAACTATTAATTGAAATAGAATAGACTTATAACTAGAATGCGCCTCTAACATAAACCTAAGCCCAATAAAATCCTAATTACTCTAAAATATAATCACTAATAATTAAATCCTAATTATACTAAAGGTGGACCTGAGCCCTAGGGTGGGTCATAACACAAACATATCTTGTGTGTTTGGTGCTTAGTATGCATGCCTTTGATAGATAATAATAGAGGGCAAGTAAGGGTGAAAGTATTTTCTATAGGTAAGCTAAGTAAGAACAATTTAGCTCATTAAGTTTACCCATTTTTTGAAGAATGTGAGCTGATTTCTAGCAAGGAGGAGACCATATACCCTAGAGTAATGGATAAGAAGAAGTTAATTGATAGGGCCTAACTATTGTCTGGTAGATGTAATGAGGATTTTTTTTTCAAAGTACATTGTGCGGTTATGTGATTTGATCAAGTTAGGTTTATATTTAGGAAGATAAAAAAGCGTGTATGTGAGTTATATTATCAAACATATCTTGTGTGTTTGGTGCTTAGTATGCATGCCTTTGATAGATAATAATAGAGGGCAAGTAAGGGTGAAAGTATTTTTTGTATTTATGCTAAGTAGGAACAATTTAACTCATTATTTTACCCATGTTTTGAAATATGTGAGTTGTTTCTAGCAAGGAGGAGACCGTATACCATAGAGTAATGGATAAAAAGAAGTTAACTGATAAGGCCTAACTGTTGTCTGGTAGATGTAAGGAGGTTTTTTTTGTCAAAAGTACATTGTGTGGATATGTGATTTGAACAAGTTAGGTTAATATTTAGGGAGATAAAGAAGCGTGTATGTAAGTGTGTTGGCCCCACTTGTTTGTTTTTTGTGTTATGTCCTACATGCCTTGAGATATAGTAATACATGATAGGTAAGGTTAAAATTATATATTTTTTATATTATGTTAATTAATGGCTTGTTACCTCATTGTTTTCATATAGGTTTGTGGTAAGTGCAAAATTAATAATATGTGTTTATGTAATGCTAACTAAGTGCTGGTTACATAATTGTTTGCAAATAGGTTTGTGGTATTGGAAGTATATATTCCAAATTATGAACATGTTATGTGTGTTTTGGATAGTAAGAACATGATGTGTTTATTACAAAATTTAACTTATTTGCAATATGCAATTGTCAATCATTTCAGGGTGAAGTTACCCAAGAAGGAGAATGTGACCTTCCAAACATTGGAAGCCAACAAAGGTAGAGCCCATGAGGGCGACCCTCAACCAAAATCCACCTGTGCATATATTCATAGGCTTCAAAATCACTTCAGGAAACACAAACGTCAAACAAAAATGATTTCAGCTTCATGCTTTGGGAGATACATGGAGTTAAATATAGAGAAGTTTATGTTCCCTCTTCAAGCATTGCACCACATTATCAAAATTCATCAGGGCAATTATAGGTTTCAAGTGACGTAAGCCTATTCTATGAAGACTCCATTGGAATTTACACAAGTTAGTGGTCTGTAGATGGCAGATGTGCTCCCACCCCTCCCGATAATCCCAAAGGTGTTGAGAAGGGACTCCTTACTATGTAGGGTGTTTGGCAAGGAGAAGCTCCAAATTACGAAGGAGCAAATATATCAGAAGACAATAATTTGCAAAAATGACGAGGACTTGGTGAAGCTGGCCCACGTCTTAGTCTTGGCTTCTTTTGTGGTAGGGAGAGGGTGGGTGCACAAGGTGGATAGACACTTCTTTTTGTTGGCGGATGATGAGGAGGAGTTGGATTCTTATCCATGGGGGAACATGACCTACTAAGACACCCTCAATGGCTTAGAGAAAGCAAGGAAGGCCATGAGCAAGACTATTTACTTAGTGCACAGATTTGTACTCACAATTTTGGTACATTGTGTGAGTAGTTTGATTAAGGAACTAGTGTAATATGCTTACTATGAGAATATAACATATATTTAATGATTTGAACATGCAGGTGTGAGCAATGGAAAGGATTCCTCCTCTAGGAGACATGTGTGCCCATCGCTTACAAGATGTTTTTCCATGGTTGCTAAATTGGACGAACTACAAAAGCCCATTTAGGAAGCAATCGACAAAACTGTTTTTGGAGGGGACAAGGTAATATAATATAATTTTTATTCTTACTATGACTTTAAATTTGATCCTAATTATCTACTTATTTATATTGAATTTATTTTGGATTATATGTACTCATGTATAAATGCTTGGATGAGACCCAAGCGGAGGATGAGGATGACATTGTGAAAGTAGCCAAGGGGCTAAAGAATTTTCTAAACACTAAGTCTATCCTCTCCTCCAAACACTAAGTCCCACCTATGAAGCTCTCGTGCTAGGACCCGCAGAAGTCACTAGAGTATCTGAAATTCAGTAGAGGGAAAATGAGTATTTTCATACTCAATAGAAAATACCCAGTAGGGGAGTTCTAAACAATAAACTTGAAAGTCAAAATGTAGCTGCATTCATGAAGCAGTAAAACATGAATAATCAAAGTCTCTCAAAATATGATGCTCATAACCACACATGTATCACAAACTCATGTTCGTCCCACTTACCACACAATCCTACACATATACATACACTTACCATCTTACTCATACTGTCTTACTCAAACTCTTACATGTATAGTCTTGCTCTTACAGTCTTACTCAACACAAACACTTACTATCGACAACTAGAGCTCATTATCAAGCTAATAAGCTCTAACGTCGACGGAAAGGAATACCACTGGGGCATCACCTTAACCTCTGGAGAGTACTAGACGCTATGGACTTTTTCGAAGGCAAGGCATACCTATGGTCATGGGGCACAAGATTAAACAGGTAATAGTAGTTCCATGATACTACTTACATAAGCGTGCAAACATAAATGCCCACACATTAGGGCCATACAATCGCCCACACTTTAGGGGTCTTATAGTGCCATTGCCACTCTTGGGTAGAAATCATGTAGTGTCACTCTTGGGCAAAATCATACAGTACTCTCAATAGAGCATCAAATGTCTGAGCTTAACACAACACACAAACAAACTCCGGCAGGATACACACCATGGCTAGACATGAGAAATTCATAATCGATTAATCACCTGCTAGCTCAACCCCGGAACTTAATCCGTCGAACTACTAAATTCTCAAACTCACAAGGTTAGCATTTTAGTTTTACTTAACATTCCAGTTTGAATTAAATACTTTATGCTTTTGTAATTTTCCTCTGACATCATAGTATCATATAGTCTCCCAGTAAGCTCAAAACTAAGTCTGTTTGCCACCACAACCCTAAAGTTTTCTGCTCATTGCATCAAAGCCCGATCCAATCCGAACTAACTTTAGCCCATCAAGCGTACACATATCGATGCTATCAATATAAACATCCACCATTCTTCATGTCAATCCACACACATCCAACCAAACACTACTTACAATTATAGCACATCCAACGTATGCATAAACCATTGCATAGGCATGCAGATAAATTATCTTACTAGCATGCAAATAATTGCACTACAAACATGTACAATCCATCATTCGTCGAGCCAATAACATGTCATTTAATTAGCATTCGCATAAGCTAATATCATACCATTACACGTGATATCCATAGCATTACGTGTTATGAAGCATGTAATTATATTGGCCCTAACATGCATTCTAACATACCAAGCACGCTACGATGGAATTATAAGTTCAAAGCCCCCTACCTGGCTTTTCGAGCATACACATGATGTCAAGGTGCACAACTATGGTGGCATCAATGGCAAATTCGATGAACCCAAGCGCCGCTTTCTATAAAACAAGCTGCCTCTAGGTGTGAAAGTGTCGTAGGCTTGTCGGGGGTTTACTCAATGAATGCTCCGGTCCTGATTCAACGCCCATCGATCTCCATGCCTCCCATTGACACATACAAGAGGCGGTCAGGGGTGGACACTATGCCCAAAAGGTCTGATATGCAAACCCAGATTCCATGAGGTATCTAGCTCCACCGTCGGTCACTGGACGTAGTGGCGAATCATCAGAAGCCGAACTGTCCCGGGTAGAGGTCGACGGTCGGGGTTCCGGAGGCCGAAACCCACATAGAAGAGCTAGAGGGGCATGGTTTAAGGTAGGGAGGTGAGGAGGAGGAGAAACAAGGCGACAATGGCTAGCTACGACTGCCAGCAAAGCCACACGACTGTCGGACAACACGTTTTACTATCCCGGTCAGTGGGTTTTTTGGGTGCAAAATGGGAACCGATGGATGGGGAATGACCAGAGAGGAGAAAGGAGGGTGTGGGGAGGGTGCCTCTAACTGGAAGAGGGGTGGAGAGGTGGTGGCCGGCCGAAAATGGTGCACGACAGTCCCCAAATGGTGATCCGATGCTTCAAACGGCCAAAATGGTAGAAAACGGGCCAAATTTTGGTAGCACGAGGAGCAAGGAGGAGACGGTGGAAGCTCTAGTCGGTACCACCAGAATCATGGCGGCCGGGTGAAACTCGATTCGGCAAGAAACGGCAGATTCTTGTGACGAAGGAGGCACAAAGAATGGTCTAGAAAAGCCCTCGGTTTTCTATAGAGCACGACAATTTTCTGGAGGTTCTTGAATGAATAGAAGGGTTGTGGCTGAAAAGCCATGATCCACTATTCATTTATATGCTTTTAAATTTATCACACACCAAGCCTCCTTTTTCACGCATTGTCGCTCCTGTACACGCACCAAGCCTTCTCTAACATGCCCAAATTCCAATAAACAACTCGGGTCTGCCTTTTTCACACCAAAGCCTCCATTCGCTCGTCGAAGCTTTATTTTATGCACCAAAGCCTCAACTTATGTGCCAAAGGTGTATTTTAGGTGCAAAAGCCTTTTTTGTGCGTCGAAACCCTCTCTTCATGCTAAAGGTTTAACATATGTGCAAAACCTCTCCATTTACTCTTAAGCTCCAAACGAAACACCACATACACATACATATACCGTACACATACATATATGGAACAAATTACAAGTTAATTATAAGGAACAACTTATTTTTTTCTTTTCCTCAAAAACAAAAGTAGAAATAGCGGAATAAATTTGGGTCATTACATTCTTCCCCACTTAGGAAAATTTTGTTCCTAAAATTGCTCAGTTAACAACATAGTACAACTTACATAGCAAACAATTCGGGGTATTTCTCTCTCATCTCCGCCTCGACTTCCCAAGTCGCCTCCTCAAAAGTATGATACTGCCATAAGACCTTCACTAAAGGAATGGTCTTTGTCCTCAAGACTTGTTCTTTCTGTCCAGAATCCGACTCGGACGCTCTTCAAAAGTCATGTCATGACTGAGCTCCATAGGAGTGTAGTCAAGTACATGGGAGGGGTCGGGCACATACTTCCTGAGCATTGATACATGGAAGACTTCATGAACTCAAGCAAGCTGAGGTGGCAGGGCAACTCTATAAGCCATTGGTCCAATCCGTTCCAGGATCTCGAAAGGACCCACATAACGCGGACTCAATTTTCCTCTTACCCCAAACCGCATAATTCCCTTTGTGGGTCTCAAACTTAAGATCTTTCTTCCACCGATCGGCATAGCTTTTCTAATGGATGTGTGTGGTCTAAAGTCTTTGCCTTGCTAACTTCACCTTGTCTACGTACTACTGGATTAACTCTGACTTGAGAAACTTTCGCTCTCCTACATCATCCCAACACGTCGATGACCGACATGGTCTTCCATACAATGCCTCATATGGTGCCATTTAAATGCTAGAGTGATAGTTGTTATTGTATGCAAACTCAATCAGAGGCAAATGCCGATCCCAAGAACTCTTCCAATCCAAGGCACAAACTCGCAACTATTGTACCCGATGTAGGCACAAACGGTACCTTGAACAATCACGCAGGAAGGGAAGGGAAGGAAGAAGAAAGGGGAGAAAATCAGAGTTGTTCTATTCCATAACCAAACAAGGGAGGAGAGGGATGACCCATATAGGGAGTCGTGCCTTCTCCTAGGGGTCATGCCAGCTAGTGGGCCCGGCTAATTCGTGGGGCCACTAGCTGGTCCAATACACTTAATTGTCTCACTAATGACTTATTATATAAGCAAATATGAAGCAAAGTAGCCTAGTGCAATGCAATAAAAGGTAAATAGAGAGGTCGGGTGAACGTGCACAACAGCAACATATCCTCTAGCGTCTGAATGATCCTTTGTGACTAACCATCGGTCTGAGGGTGAAAAGCAATGCTAAACTTTAAGGCCATACCTAAAGCTTCTCGCAATCCATGCCAAAAATGAGAAGTGAACCTGATGTCTCTATCAAACACAATGGAAATGGCTACGCCATGTAATGTCACAATCTCATCCACATAAAGTTGTGCCAATTCATTAGGCGGGTGCTCTCTTCGAAGAGGCAGGAAATGAGCAAACTTTGTCAACCGGTCCACGATCACCCAAATCGCCACATGCCCTTCTTTGTGCAAGGTAAACCAACAACAAAATCCATCGTGATGTGCTCCCACTTCCACTCTGGGATCTCCAATGGTTGTAGGGGTCCTAATGGTCTCTAATGCTCTACCTTGACACGTTGTCATGTCAAGCATCTAGAAACACACTCCCCAATGTCTTTCTTTATGTCGTTCCACCAAAACCCATGTCACAAATCTCGGTACATCTTCGTTCTGCCAAGATGGATAGTGTACTAAGAGTGATAATTTATGTCTCTGAATCCTCAAGTTGTGCCCAAATCACTTTATCTACAATAGCCGATCGAATCGTGAGGTTAGCCACAAAGCTCTGCCTATGTCTTGTATGGAACTCAGGTCTACAATCTACAATCTCCTCCAATAGTCTCCATTCTCGCACCCTCATGTTAGCGGCTAAACCCTCAGATTTTTTGCTCAATGCATCAGCAACCACATTTGTCTTTCCTCGGTGGTATAAAATAGAGAAATCATAATCTTTTAGATACTCCAACCACCTCCTCTGACGCATATTCAAATCTTTCAGTGAGAAAATATACTTCAAACTTTTATGATCCATATAAACTTCAAACGTCTCACTAGGTAATGGCACCAAATCTTTAGAGCGAAGACAACCACTACCAATTCTAAGTCATGGGTCGGGTAATTAACTTCATGGGGTTTAAGCTTCCTCGAAGCATAGGCAATCACTTTCCCATGTTACATCAAAACACAACCCAGTACTCTTCCAGAGGCATCACTATATAGAACAAACCCTCCTCTCCCTAGTCTTACCAAGAGTTTTGATCATATTTAGTGACAATTAATCATTCATGGTTCATTTGATTCCACAATTTCCTTTGAACCAGTAAAAGTTGTAAGTGACATGAATTACAGTTCCATATTCAATGGATTAAATACACTTGATTATTGTTGTATTAATATCCTCAATTCACTGTGCAAACCAAAAATGTCATCATCCCTATCAGTTCTGACACTACACACGCCAATCCTACTTATTTCCATGAAGTAAATTATATGATTTACATTCCACACATGCATTCATTGTGGTAATTTATTTTTTATGGCTATTGTGATTCTAATTGTGTTGTCAAATATTGGTAGGAACCATCTATCATCCTCATCTCATCTAACTCCACTCAAGTCCCTCCAACATCAATTGTTGTGATTGAATTGGTCAAATTAATGGTACGTCAGTGCTATTTTAGGATGATTATTGCGATGGATTTTGCAATGCATTATATTAGATTGCGATGGGTTTTGCAATGGGCTATTTTAGGTTAGATGGGGCTACGATGATTGTTTCTAGTGTTTTTTATTATTGTTGTGATGGTTTAACTGCCTCTTGCAAATGTTTTGTGATGGTTTGCAATGATTGTTGCAATGGGTTTTGCGATGGTGTATATTAGGTTGCGATAGGTTATGATGATTCTTGCGATGGTTTGCAATGATTGTTTTGATTGTCTGTGATGGGAGTTGCAATGGTACATAGTTTTATTTTGATTGCTTAGGTCATATATTTTGCTTTGTTATTCTATCAGGAGAATAATAGTGTGGATGGAGATGAGGCTCAATCCACGCACATATACCAGAGAAGTGATTCCTGGCCCTAGCTACAAGTCTCCTTTTTGGTGTCCACATTCCATTAGGAGAAACAAAACAGATGGACACCTAGATGACTTCTTCCTCAAGGCAAGGATGAGCTTTTAGTTGATAGGTTATGGATAATCTGCTACGAGCTACGTAATCGGTTAGTTGAAATTGCTAGGGGATTTCAATTAATGTAGACAACATTCACAGCATCTGCTGCGATGAATATGATGGGCCTGAACAAAGGAATGGCCCCATTTGGTTTGATAATTTCATTGTAGAGGCATGCATCTCTCTGCTCAATAAACATATTTTGGGTGCAGAAAGGGAGCACGATGGGATGCGGAGGGTTCACATTTTGGTAGTTGATGATTATTGTTGTACTACTAACTTATTTCTTCTTATTGTGTAGAACATTTGTTCTCAAGAAAATTCATATTATAAAGACTAGTTGGCATCACAACCTAACAAAGATGCCAAGTATGACCCGAAAAGCAATGAACTCACCATCCAGTGCAAGTTCAACATAGTCTCTAATGTAAACCTCTTTAAAATCAAGTGGTGACTCCTTCTTGTCATCAAGGATAGGCATTGAACCTTGGTGGAATTCTGAATTGCCAAACAAAAAGTGTTTGTATATGACAACATAAGTAAATGCACGAGGACTGCAGCTGATGTGAACACCTTTTTGCATTCAATGGGAGGCATGTAGTGTATGTGTTCGATGAAGATCTTTGGAAAGACTAGGCCAAGAAATGGAAGACTACACACATGATCGAAGGTTCCACAACTGCAAGAGAATGGGGATGGTTGTGGGGCATTTTGTTGCTATTACATGTACAGGCTGACAATAGGAGAGAGCATCTAGTCTTTTGATGCGAAAAAGTTTAGGAAATGAATAACATGGTACATTGTAAGCTCCATGGATATCTAAGAGAGATTATAGATGAGGAGATGTTATGTGTCTGCTTTGATGAACCTTTAACAATGCTATGTAATTACGTTTATGCTTTGATGAACCATTTATAATTAACAATAATTATGTTAATAGATGTTTTAATCTGCAAACATTAACCTTTTATTGTGAAGAGGTTTCGGTTGGATATGAGTAACAGATGTTTTGTTTATGGTGGTATCATGGCATCGCATTATGTATAGTATATCAGGATAGTCCGAATAAAGCAAAATGTGGACTATCAATTTAGTTGGATGGTTGTTTGCAGTGGATTTGCAATGGAGTTGTGTTGGTTGTTGCGATGGAGTTGTGATGGTTATTGCAATGGATTTGCAAAGGAGTTGCGATGGTTATTGTGATAGAGTTGTGTTGGTTATTGCAATGGAGTTGTGTTGGTTATTGCGATTGAGTTGCAATGGTTATTGCGATGAAGTTTTGATGGTTATTGTGATGGAGTTGCGTCGGTTAAGAGTGGTCTATCAGGGTAATCCGATGGAATTGCGAAGGAGTTACGATGGATTTACGATGGCATTTTGAGGTGTCACTTCCAATAAGGCCTCAAATTTCAATGTGTAAATGGCTTGGATTTCAATAAGATATAAGTCTTATAACATAATTTTCCAAATGTTTAATAATGGAAAACTAAGAATTAAAATAAGAAATCGCACAACCCACTCTTCTAAGAAAGTTTATTGTCCAATGTCAAATGATTGGCTTTGTGCATGTCAGCCAGTTGTGGCCTACACCATCGCAATGGTTGCAATGAAATTGACACACACTATCCTTTTGTGAATCAATGTGATTCTTCTTTTGCCTACCTCTTAGCCTTTTCGTTTTAGGAGGGAGGATGATTGTATCTCCATCAGGTGCGATCGCTTTCACTGGCTTGTCATCGTGGGGTATAGGGAAGACAGTTTCCTAGTAGGTGTTTTGATAACACTCCACCATCCAATAATCTCCTCAACAAAAAATGGTTGATGTACCTCACATCACACAAATAGCAACGGAAGCATGTGTACATTGTAGGCCTATTATTTGCCACCTGCAAGAGCAATTGCAGTTAGCAAGGTCCACAGTATAATGCCCTTTCACCTCCACCACCTCTATCATATGTTCATTTGCAATTAGGATACTAAATGCCCAAGACTTGTTTATGATCTCATTGAGTTTGTCATTGATTTTAAGAATAAGCAAGGTTTCCCATTGCTTGCAACATGTTCTGGCATTGTGCATCTTTGTCATTATACTCATGTGAATCAATGACAAACTCAATGAGATCATATTTTGTTCAATTAAAAATGTTCTCATATTTTGAATTACAATCATATTTTGTGTTAATTCATTGCTTATTTGGGCTATTTATATTTTGTATAGGTTAATTGGACCTTAAATGAGTTTACATGTCTAAACAGGCTTCAACAAGATCTAAGTAGAAGAGTAAGTAAAGCTCATCTACCCAAAGCTATTTGAAAGTCAAGAATGAGCTCTTAATGGTCTAAACATGCATGGAATTGTCGAACACAACCTTGTGGACCCATTGAATTTGAGATTTGTATCAAGAGAACTAAATTAGGAAAGAAGCTTATTCGGATAGATTGACACAACCTTAGTATTTTGACCATATCTTTCTATGTAGAATTTAGATTGATACGATTCGGGTGGAATTGGAAAGAAGACTTCCATGGCTACAATGGTTCTTTCAGAATGAAGTTTAGAATTCTAAAGATTTATAGGTCGAATTCGGCATGCAAACGGACAGCTAGTAAACTAACTCGAGGTCAGCACACGAAGAATATTTTCATTGGTTGTGATTGATACACATAAGGAAAGATAATGAGGCTGATTTGATAACTAAAGGAAGATTCAAAGATACTTATTTGATAAATAAATCATTGATTTATTTGATTGATTTAGAATCTAATCATTGTTAAAGAAGCAACCAATCAGGTAATCAATCAGGATGCAATCTAGAGATATGATTTGATATTCAACTATGAAGCAACTTCTTCTATTCCTATAAATAGAGGGGTGGACATGATAGATGGATGATCCCCTCTTTGGAGCCATCTTCCCCTATTTTCTTCTTTTATTTTATATTTTAATTTTTAGTTTTATTGTAATGACTTTCTAAGCTCTCAAGCTAAGGCTAGAGATGATTTGTAACAATCTAATGGAGTTCTATTCATGTTTTATCAATTGTTTCAAGTAAGTATTGTTTATTTAAAGTGATGTTTATTTAATATTGTTCTTCTTCTTGTTTCTTTGTGATTTGGATACATAAGATGCTTAAAGGCTCTGCTTTTTTATCTTTTGTGATTTAGATACATAGAAATCTTGAAGAGATAATTATTTTTATCCTTCATCTATCCAAAGCATTTTCTATCTTTATTTTTAATTTTAATGTTCATATCTTCCGGTTAGATATAATCTTCATTCGATTCTAACTGAGATAACATGTACATGAAGAACATCATTAGATGTTACAATGATCCTTAATGCCTTAATGTTTTCTAATCTTGATTTTTTTACTCTTTATTGTCTCAATACTCTTCTACTATATCTTTCTTAATTTTTCTTTTCTCTATTTCTTCGTAACTATTTTCTTTGTTGCACAAGGTTTTCCCTGTGGATCGACCTTGTCTACTACAATTGGCAAGTAAAATAAATCTGAATTTGACTTCTTCATAGTTTTGTTTCAGACGTAACAACATGAATGTCATCAATAAAGTCAATTAGTGGGTACTCTCGTTCTACTTCCACTCAACTATTAAAGCTTTTGGCTATATTATTCAATAAGTGCCCATACTTATCACCTTGAAAGAGTGCATTACACTAGTTGTCAAGCTCATTTATTATAACTCAATTATATGCATCATCTGATGTTTGCCAAAGCTCAAGAAATGCTTTCTCATACTCATACATATTTGTTGCATTTTCAATTGTGTGAATCATCTTTGCCATCTGCGCTTTACTCCCCACCATCGTCTTATTTTTCAATCTTCTATCCTTTAGGTTGTGCTCTAAGTGGCGCCCGTAGTACCCATGAAATCCATTAGGAAATATTGAGACAATATTGTTGATCAATCCCTTCTCCCTATCACATATAAATGTAATCTACCTCTCATGACCCACAACTCTATATGTGCTTACCTCATAGTGTGATAAGCTTTCGGGGTTCGTTGTTGTGAGTTTGTTACAATACCCTGGTAGATCATTATATGAATCTATGTAAGTCTCGTGTATGCAGGTGACTGCTACCTCTTTCGCATGTCATGCCTTTTGATATATAATTATTATACTGTACTCTCGCTACATGTCCTTCACCATATCAATCGACAAATATGTAGGTCTCTTTCACACAATCTCCACTACCAAATTAGACAAGAGGCCCTGTGATGCATGAGGATGATATTTTCTCCCAATTCCCCCTGCACAAGTACAAGGATGAACATGTTGCTTCACTTAAAAATAATTAGTCTTCTAGTCCAATATGGCATGTAGCTTCCAACTACAACCCACAAGTTGTCGTCACTTCTTGTTTTCTATTCCTTTTTTAATTTATACTTAAAGTTGTAAGCAATAGAATATTATTTTAATGTCTTCCTTACTTCATATTGATCCTTAAACTGCTACCCAACTCCTATAAAATTTTTCTCCTAAATACTCGATCACATTACCATCACTTGACTTCTTTCACCTTTTGATCTTTCCTTCATCTCTAAGGCATTGTCATATACATTAGCTTGTGTTGGCAATGTCCATTGTCACGGCTCCTCTATTACTAATATCTTGCAGCATTCTCCATTGTAGTTGAACACATCCAACATCTTCATTAACCCCATGTCACTAGCCACAACAACCTCCTCATCCAAGTCAAGGTATATGTATTTCAAATTGAAATCATCGTGGAAAATTTTGAACGATTCAGCTATCTGATGCACAAATGAACTGACATTATCCTCCTTTTCAACATAGTATAAATGATTGACACCTCCTACTATCTTTGATTTGCAATTTAGGTTGCATTCAATAGTTCCCCCATAGCACGCCAATACTCTTTATCATCGATCGTGGATTCTGCACATGGATACAACAATGTTACTTACTCATGTAACACAAATTTCTTTCATATTCAACTATCGAACTAACTTGCATTCCCCTACATCTCCTATACTACTAATAGAATTTGTGATGCACCACATTATGTTGCGAAGGACTTGCAATGCAAAATACTATTGTTTCGAGGCAGTTATGAACCTAGCAATGGCAGTTGCGAACCACTTGCAATGATAGTTACTGGTCATCCCAATTGTGATGATCTTGCATCGTAATGCCATTGTAACTACGTCTCAACTCATTTCATCCCAACATCCCCCATACACCCAAGTGAATTGTGATGCGATGATTTTGTGATGTAATTGTGATGGATCGGCAATGTAGTTGTGATGCTGGATACAATTGTTGCAATGACATTTATTGGCCATCCCAATTAGGATGATCTTCCATCGCAACCCCATCACAATCACATCACAACTACTTCCCTTCCCAACATTTTGTAATCTAATCCTATCATACTACCGCTGGAGGATTATCTTTGAATCCTAAAGTGCAATTCCATCATTGATGTGTACTTGCATTATTCGATGGTCTAACTTTGAGCTAATGGGCAACCTTCAACTTCTTTTCCACTATTGGCCAAGCTTATGGTAGAGCCTCTAGTCATGCTTCTAGCTGAGCATCTAGCCAAACTTCAGTCGTGACAGGGGGGAGGCGGATAGAACAAACAGAGCAGGGAGTCACGACAGCTTGCGTACAACCTTCTGGTAGAGCTTCTGGGTAATCTTCGGTGGTGTGAAGTTGATGATGCAACAGAGGAATGTGAAAGGGGAGCTTCTAGGTGAGCTTCTGACAGTGCATAGTTGAAGATGCAACAGAGCTTTTGGCCAACCTCTACTAATGACCAGAGATGAGGAAGATGAGAAGGTGCAGCCAGAGCTATGACTAGAGATGAAGAAGACGAATGCACTGTGTGAGGCCGATGGTGGGAAGGGCAGCAAGGTCTTTTGAAAACCTTTTGTCCCATACCCCACTTAACTATATTTACAATTTAGGCAATCACCTCTTTTGATCATAATTTTCTTCCCTTCCCTATTGTAATCCTTAATTCTTGTTATTTCATGCAATCACAATAAAACATGCAGTATATAAACTACAAGAGAGGAAAAAGAGTTGATACAATGCCAAGAGAATAATCAACTAATTAGGTATAAAAGTGATGACATGTTTCTTCCATTTTTCCATTTCTAGACCTCACATTGCCAAATCAAGTCATGAAATGAGCTGAGAATTAAAAAGGTTAAGAGATCCAACTAAAAATCCCAATCAATCTCTCAAGGCATTCCCAAAAAGAGCAAATGTGAACAAAGAAGCAAAATTATTGTGAGGAAAGAAAGTCAAGAAACAATCAAAAAGAAGAAAGAAAATGAGGAATATCGAGCCAATCGCCTTTATAGAAATGGGTGTTGTTAGTCGTCTAGTGTTGTTTTTGAATAATCTTGTTATAGTTTTTTACTTGACGTAAAACATTGTGGCATATCCTACTACTATGAGTTTTGACATATGTGTCAAATTGAAACTTTGATAATATGTTTATTCATGATAATACTATATGTTTTCAAATACATTTTTATTTTAGAATAGTTTTGGCTCTTCTTAAAACTCAATTTTTGAATGTGGGTTTCAAATTGATTTGACAAATTTTCTCTTATATTTTCTTCTTTCCTTCACTTAACTCTTATCTATTCATAACAAAAAGGGTGAGAAAGTTTTACGATACCCTTAGGGAGAGATAACAACTTAAGGAAGTTAGAGATAACAAAAAGACTAATATGGAAGAGTAGTGCTCATGGATAAAGAGAAGTTTTGAATTGGGTGACTTGTTAAATCTTTCACTTGACATAATTGTTTGAAACAATATTATGCGGGTATGTTCTTGTTTAGTGATATGCAGATTAATTACAAGTTGAAGACTACACCACATTAGGAATTAGTGCCTCATAAATTAAGGGGAAGAGGCTTTAAAATTTGGACAATTTGTCTAATTTTGACTATGCACTATAATGTTGTAAGTTTTTTCTTTGAGATGATGGGTTGTAGTGTTTTCACGAAATAACCAAACGAGGAGATTGTAAAAATCTATTTTGTCAAAAGTCAAGTATTGGCTTATTTTCATGATCAGAATAATGTGATAAATGTGTGTAAGTCTAAGTCATGTTTTGTCTAAAGATCAGTTTCTGAAGGTGAAGAAGCTTGATGAAGACTCAAATTCGTGTTTCGACGGGGAAAAACATGCATATACATCACACTCACATATTTTAGGATAAGAGAAATATCATATGAGAAAGACATAGAGAGCTTGATTGTTCCGAAGGACAAGGATGTGTGAAGACAAATCGAATGTCGGTAAACAACTAAGGAGTGATCGATTTAAAGTTAGAGTGGTGTGACTAACTAACCAAAGTGAAGAAAAATGATTTTTTTGTCTTAAAACGGTAACTTTGTAAACTTAAGTTTACATAGTGCATAGTTGGCTTGGACAAGTGTCCTATAGTTTTCCCCGTTAAGGGTTTCCAAGTTAAAAATTCAGTGTATTTGCTTTGTGATTGTTTATTTAATTTTTGTTAGAACATAATAGAATAATGTGCGCTAGCTTAAGTAAAATCAAACATTTATTTTTTCTTTGTTTTAGAATAGGAGGATATATCTTCTAACTCAATTATGAATTAAGAACACTTTATTTTTTCAAGTTTGTTAGTCATGCTTTGTATTTAAAAACCGACAGATGCATCCACATGCTAAACCTTGATGAATGTTTGCATACAAAAGGAGGGGTGGTGTTGGATATTAAATATAATAGCCTACTACCTAAGAACTAAAGGTATTAGGATAAAATGGTCATTTAACAAGGTAACAAGAAGGTAAACTGAGATGGAGCAACACAACTAGAGAACAATCACCACCACATAGATGCTCAATCTCAAAGCCAGTGACATGCTCATGGTTGTCTGCAACAACTAAAAAGAGTTATTTATACAAGTTTAGGCTCACACACGTCAACGCGAACCCAAACATCGTGGCCATCAAATTTAAATATGACAGTTGTCGTAACTTAAGGGCAAATAGGTTTGAAACACCACCCACCCCTTTGCAGTGTTAGAAGTGTGAGCCCAAGCTCGTACCTTTTTCCTAAATTGATAAGCTCTCTGGGATGCAGACGCAAAAGTTAAGATACATATTAAAAAAAAGTTAACAAGAGCCTAATGAGCCCAAGCATTGCACGATAGCATGCATTCATTAAGGGGGGCAGGCGGGTAATTCAAACCCACCTGCTCCCGAAGTAATGTTCACCATCGATCCGATGGCTCGTGGGTCGCGATGTCTGGGCTCACGCGAGCTCATGCTAACGAGTCAAACAAATTTATTTCCTCTGGAGGTCCCATGAAACCGCCCAAGTCCATTTGGCAAGCAGCAAAATTCTCTGAGGTAGACAAACTCAGTTTGTTCGTTCGCCCACTAGACAAACCATAACCTTATAGAAATCTGTTGTCAGTTGCGACTAGTAACCACTGGGAAAGAAAATAAATCCCTTCACACCAAATTCATTTCAACCATTAAAAATCAAGCACACTCCGGAAGCAATTCTTCCACAACTCCACGAGATGTTAACTACATCTATAAAACAACTACAAAAACGAAAACAAAAAATATCAGAATCTGAAAATTATGGAGTTCACAGTAATCAATGCAACAAGCAGCGGCAGAAATATGGTTCTGGAAAGCTCTGAAGGAGATCCATTCTTATGCGTGGAGGTGGCTGGGGCTGCTGCTGGAGGTGGCTTCTTCTCCACAAGAATTGCTAGCTTCATTCCGTTATAGCAAGTTCCTTTGGTGCAGATGAAATAGATATAACCAGTATGGTTCAACTGAACGTATGTCGCAGTTTTGTTCCAATAGTTTATTGGGTCAGTAGATATGCATTGCTCATAAGCAGTCTTGTTCACCTGCGCAACATCGAATACATTTCTTTCATACCGGAAACCTGCACAATATACAGCTCATGGTGACATAGCTTTAACTTCAGTAACTTCAATTTTTAACAACCCCTTAGGTATGAATATAGTGATGAACATAAATGAAATACGTCCATGAGAAAACTTCTTTTAGCAGAACCTTATGAGTGCTCCACAGAGGCATACTTAGGAGGGCTTTTTGTGATCTAAGAGGTAAGTACTCGGGAATTCTTTTGCAAACTTGTTTTAAGTTGAAAATGAAATCAGGCCACAGGTTCATTTTTTATCATGGAGAACAATTTTGGGGCCTCCAGGAAAGTAGATTTGACATCAATTCAGATCACAAATAATAGCGAAGAGCCATATTTTTGTGTTGACTATAGTTCATCAAGAATGTTGTGGCCACCAGTTGGGCTAAACATAATGCTAATCTGGAAAATTTTCCTATGTTTGCACACCTAATGGTTTCTTTCAGGGTAGAAATGGTAATTTATAGCTTGCATATTCAGTGAGTATATGCACTTTTAAATTCATTCACTGGTCACTATCTTTTCCTAATCTTCCTCTACACACAAACCAGACCCCATATACAAAAAGCTTTCAAGAGGCCTTGCAAATTGGCATGTGCTTGGGAGTTCCACCTCCAGTAGTGTTGGGTACAACGAGGAAAGCAGAAGCAGCAACCATTTCATATGGAATGCTTTCCAAGACATGGTAGGACAGGTCAGCATCTCAGGGTAAAAGAATGACAAAAGGTGAACTTATATACAGTTGAACTGTTCTGGGTCAATATCAATTTCAACGTTTTTTACGTTGAGACCGGAAGACAAGACAGATAATTCAAGTGCCATTTCCCATTTTGCTAAACACTCACCCTTGTGATCTGTGAAATAAACAGATGCTGAAAAAGGGAGAAAGCATGTAACATAAATTTGGCATTCAAATTGTGATAAAATTAGGACAAAAGAGTGCATTTCACTAACAAATTAAAATCAAATTTAAGTCAAAGAACTGCCTAACACTCAGATCTGGTTCACGCATAGCAGATTTGATCTGAGACAAAGATAAAGATATTGGTTGAGTGATATTCCCCAAATAGGAGCGACATTATTTCAAAAAATCACAATAAAACATGCAGTATATAAGCTACAAATAAAGGAAAAAGAACTAATTCAATTTCAAGAGAATAATCAACTAATTAGGCAGAAAAGTGACTACTTTTTCCTTCCATTTTCCATTTCCAGACCTCACATTGCCAAATCAGGCCATGAATGAGCTGAGAATTAAGAAGATACAGAGATCCAACTAAAAATCCCCATCACTCTCTCAAGACATTCCCAAAATGAGCAAATGTGAATAAAGAAGAAAAATCATAGTGAAGAAAAAAATCAAGAAACAAGCAAAAAGAAGAAGGAAAAATAGGAATACCGAGCCAGTCGCCTTTGTAGAAATGGGAGCTGTTAGTCCAGCCAGTGTAGTTGACGTTGGGGACCCAACCTTGCTTGTCCCCAACCATGTGCACACCTTCGATATCAGCCCGGCACGGCGCCACCGCCCACCCGGCCAACGCCACGGCCACCACCGGCAGCAGCAGAGACACCGAGCTCCAACGCCCCGCATTCGCCATTGCCATCCAGCTCAAGCGCGTTCTCGCCCACTCGCAGTAACTCCTTCAAGCTCCTCTTCTCCACTGCATTAATAGGAAGGGGACGACACATTGGGCCCCACGAGACAGCTCACTTTCTTGTGGATACGCAATTCACGGCACATGGGTGAGTGGTACTCCCTCCTTTCCCCTGTTTAATTACGACTTTGCCACTATTTTGAACGGGCGCCTGTTGCGGACCCGCAGGGTGGATTACTCGTTTTTGCCGCTATTTCGCGTATCTACTGCTTTCAGGTGGATAGCCGATATACGGCGCACGTGGGTGCGTGCGATTCCCATTTTTCCGTTTGGTTGATTTGCTAAAACAAAAAAGTTAGCCATTATTTCGGACCGACATTTCTTCTATTATATATTAATTTTTTATTTTTGAGAAAAATTAATATGAGATTTTTATATAACTCGTTGATATGTACGGGGCGCATATGCATCTAGCCGTTGGATTATGGGATGTAGGGGTCAAAAAGAAATAGTTAAGATGCGTTCGAGCACACCGACAACCGGTCATGTCTCAACTAATTCTTTTTTATATAATATATAATATGCATAATTTGATTTTGATCTGATGCCTACAATGCCCCTTCTCATGTGATTGCATGTAAATTAAAGTTTATATTAATGAAAAAATAATTAAATAAAAAACTTACTTTAGATCACATGAGTGTGCAATTCTAAAAACTAGTGATATTCTCATAATAAAAACACCAATAAAAACTTACACAAATGTTTTGATTAAATTTTACAAATATGCCCTACACAATTCATATGGGCTTATTTATTTAAATCAATTAAAACTCACGTTTAAATTTTTAATGTATACTTTTAATATAAAATTATTATTTTCCTATGACCAATATGCCTAACTAGGGAGGGTGAGGGCTATCTGTCTATCAAATTTGGCCAATTTTCTCATATAGAGACTATGTGGCTTGAAGCATTTTTTTTTATTTGATAGGACTACATAGCCCCCTTCAAGTCGCCCCCTACCTATTTTTCTCTGGTTGTCCCTTGTCCCTGTATATGACCTTATGACATTCTTATTGGCTGTATGCCCCCTTCAATCATTACTTCATTGAAGCCTTTCTCAACGGCAAGGGTGATAGCTCAGTCAAGGGGCCGTTGCTTCAACTTCATCCACCTCGTCTAACCCCTCTTTAAAAGGGGAATATATTTTATACTTTTTATTAATAATGAGTATAGTATAAGTTATAAATGAGAGTCCTTAATATTTAAAATCAATGGCGTATATGTTAGCACATGTTAATATTAAAAATAATAATATTAATGTGTACTACATGCATCGTCGATATTATAAACAAAGGGCTCTCATGCATAACTTAAGCTAGTTTATTATTAAAGGGGAATATAAAAAATACTTCCCTTTAGCAGAGCTATAACAAAGAGTTTATCATGCTCTCTGTTCACCATAAACCCAGCGTAAGGAACACTTGGGGGACCGTTTATGTTTAAAATTGACGATTTGCATTAGCATCAGTATTGCACATTAACATATGCACCATCGATGTAATAAATAAAAGGCCCTAAGGCATTCTTTAAGCTAGACTGATAATGAATAAGGAGCATTAAAAACTCTTCTCTAAAACAGTAAATAAGTTGGCCAAATACATCCCGGAACACAATTCCGGCTCCTGAGTTGAAAAGTTCATAAAAAAAGAGCTCCAACAAAATTGATTTTAACGGAGCCCAAGGAGAGGCTGCCATCTAGTAGCATGTTATCCTTGCTGAATCAAACTCTTACCAGAATGACACTTGAAAATATTGGACATGTTCATAAATCCTGTCGGTGGCTCCCTCTTTTCACCCCCTCTATGAACAGTTCTGTCTTGTCCCAATTTCCACAAATTTGTAAAAAAACTGAGCTGAATCAATATCTTCATCTAATAACATATCAGTGTTTTACTCATGAGCAACTTTAAGGATGAAAATATTCTTTATCATAAGAAGTCACCCCCTAATCTACCTTTCCATTACTTGCCCTCTGAAGAGCATTGTCTTCTACTCCGCCTTTTGTAAAGCGAATTGACAATCACATCTTGCAACGCCGCCAGGAGCAAGCACAACACGCAGGGTACACAGTTGAATCTCTTCTGAGCCCTCAGCTGTAGAAAGAAGGTCATACTGATGTTTGATTTTGTAATAGGTGAGAACGGTTGCTCATTTCTTCTGTTGAGGGTTTGGGTAGGGTTTGCAATAGATTGGCTATACAGTTGAAACATGTTTCGTCTTGTAATGGATAAACCATGTGATTGGTAAATTCTATGACAAACATCCACTCTGGTTTTTAATGTGATGGATCTGTCTTGGATTGTAGATTTGGGATGTATCATAGTTTTGGGATTAGTTTTGACGATATAAAAAGAAGTCATAAAAAATTAAGTTGAATCAAAAGCTATATGGAGATTTAAGCAAGTTTCATAAGGACCAAAGATCAATGAGAACATTAAATTAATATTTCTAACCATTTTCGTTTGATTAATATTGTACCAGAAGTTAGAAAGTGTCAAAATTAGTTTTAGAACATTATTTCAAAATTCAGTAAATTATGTGATGATTGGAGAATCTCAAGTACTCTCTAAGTTTTAACGGAAGTTTATTAAGTAGAATTGAGCTATCAGCAAACATGTCAGAATTTATGTGAATCTATCGCTTGCTCTCTGACATGTTGACTGTGTGAAACCAGTTCTCTTAGAAAACCTGCAACCAGAATGTTAGGGGTGGACTTCAAACGGCAACAACTTTTTGATTGTCGCTTAATATGAATTATTCTCTTGGAACCCTGGGTCTGCACTGTGTAACACTCCGTACCCCAATAGCCTATAACTTGAGGGGTTACTAAGAAAAGTTAAATTATGGAGGGATAGGAATAGAGTGGTTAAACTCCATTGTGTTGTTCATAAAGAAACAAATATGCATAAATCTGACATCGAGAGTATAAACTATATCCTTGGCAAAGTATGCCATAATGGGTGGATCTACAAATGTGTTAGGCATCGTTTTCCTCAATTGATGCACATGATGCCATGCGCTGGAGCATCGCAACACCACGCACCTTACGCAGACACACCGCGCGGCAAGCGTATGACATTCATGCTGCCATGCAGTGCCACACAGAACGCAGGTGGCAGCGTGCCATGCTTATGTGCAGGGGTTTGCCCCCTACGGATTTTTCATTCATGGCAGAGTCCATACACATTTTCCCATCTCCTAATATTTTACTCGTTGTGAGCGCATTTTAAGTCTGCTTTAGTCTGTGCAAAAGGCTTTGTTTTAGTTCCATTCTATGTAACGAAAGGCTCTATTTTAGGAGGGAGACACTCTATAAAGGAGAAAGTTGTTGTTGAAGTGAAGAGAGTACCTACGTATTACTCTCAAACATGAAGAATTAGGTAGGGGCTTTTATTCTCATAAGATATAAATAAATACATGTAAAATAAAGTAAATAAAATAAAAATAAAAACTTGTTCATGTCCAAAATCTAGGAAGAAATAATGCATGGACAAAAATACATCATCTCTAAGTAGAGATACTCTCCCATTAGACTTTCCTAGTCATCCTATCCTAAAACATTCTAAAGGTTTCTTGCTAATTTTTCCAACTTGATTCTTCAAAAATTAAAAATCAATCATCTTAATTCACATTTTCTTCATCTTATGCTTATAGACTTGGGGTGACAACCTAGGTTTCTCTCTTTTAGGGGTGGTCATCCTCTTCCTCCTAGGGTTTGAAATTATGTGGGTGACAACCTAGGTATTTATGTAGAAGTCTAAAATAGGAACATTGGTGCTTAACTGACTCTAAAAACTGTCTAAAATTGATTCTATGTAGTTTCGCAATTGTTAGTAGATTGGTTCTTGCATCATCGATATGTTGAACCTTCCTGACAGTGAAGAGACAACTTCATCGGTGAGTCCTTCTCTCACACCCCGGTACTGCCCGACCCGATCCGAACTCGGTCTAGGGGCTGGTCAAGCGCACGAGGGCGACAAGGGCAATTGAAAAATTGTTTAGCAGAAGACTTATGCCCTAATAACGGGCAATCTAACAAAATTATGGAGTATACGTACTACTTTGAGAAAGAGTAAATAAGTAGAAATGAAAGAGTTATTTTAACTCTAAGATAACTAAAATCTCAAACCCACATACTACATTAATCCATAGCATACTCTAGGCTCCAAAACATGTCTTAAACAATCCAAAAGTATAATGTAGCATAATCCAAAATGAGAACCACACACATAGGTTCTAACATAATAGCAAAAACAAAGAAATAAACCACACAAGGCGTCTCCGCGATCACTCCCAAGTCGTCTGCGACCTTTCCTCATAGAGGAGATCCTGTCCATCTGCGTGTCACACCACGCAGCCCCAAAGCAAAAGCACAAGAAAGAGGAGTGAATTTAACAAACTCAACAATGATTTTTAATATAACAATAATCATCGGAAACACGACGGTATAGTAATATAACAATTCAGACCAACAATTGACAAGATATATTTATTTTTTGATCACACATACATATCACCAAAACCTGCATCATAGTGCCTAAATCACATAGTGCAATCCAACATCATATAAACCTACATGAGATGTATCTCTAACATACATTTCAAATCATGCCTCAACATCATATAAACCTGCATGAGATGTGTCTCTAACATACATTTCAGATCATGCATCAACATCATATAAACCTGCATGATATGTATCTCTAACATACATTTCAGATCATACTGATGTTTGATTTTGTAATAGGTGAGAACGGTTGCTCATTTCTTCTGTTGAGGGTTTGGGTAGGGTTTGCAATAGATTGGCCATACAGTTGAATCATGTTTCGTCTTGTAATGGATAAACCATGTGATTGGTAAATTCTATGACAAACATCCACTCTGGTTTTTAATGTGATGGATCTGTCTTGGATTGTAGATTTGGGATGTATCATCGTTTTGGGATTAGTTTTGAAGATATAAAAAGAAGTCATAAAAAATTAAGTTGAATCAAAAGCTATATGGAGATTTAAGCAAGTTTCATAAGGACCAAAGATCAATGAGAACATTAAATTAATATTTCTAATCATTTTCGTGTAATTAATATTGTACCAGAAGTTAGAAAGTGTCAAAATTAATTTTAGAACATTATTTCAAAATTCAGTAAATTCTGTGATGATTGGAGAATCTCAAGTAGTCTCTAAGTTTTAACGGAAGTTTATAAAGTAGAATTGAGCTATATGCAAACATGTGAGAATTTATGTCAATCTATGGCATGCTCTCTAACATGTTGACTGTGTGAAACCAGTTATCTTAGAAAACCTGCAACTAGAATGTTAGGGCTGGACTTCAAACGGCAACAACTTTTTGATTGTCGCTTAATATGAATTATTCTCTTGGAACCCTGGGTCTGCACTGTGTAACACTCCGTACCCCAATAGCCTATAACTTAAGGCGTTACTAAGAAAAATTAAATTATGGAGGGATAGGAATAGAGTGGTTAAACTCCATTGTGTTGTTGATAAAGAAACAAGAGGAATTGACCAAAGTAGACTCCTACTTTGGTCAAATAATCAAAATATGAGCAATTTTCTACTTTTTACCAAAGTAGACTTGCTCATGTGGGAACTTGTACACGTGAGAGCGCTTTTGACTGAAATACCCTCCCCAAAGTACTCTTCCCGCTTCTCAGTGTCTACTCCCGCTCGGTCGTGTCTCCTCCCCCTCGGTCGTGACTGTTTATCTCCATCGCCACCTTCACCTCCCGGAGAGCATTATATCTGTCCGTTCGATTCACCCTCGCCGGAGAGCTTTTAGTCTTCTGGGCCTCATTCCCTTCTGGAGCCGTCAGTTCGCCCTCGCCTTCAGCACCCTTATTGCCCTCATTTCATCATCGGCCATCTTGCCCTAGCCCTCGCCTCTCTCACTACCCTCATCTCGGCCATCTTTCCCTCGCCTTCACTGCCCTCATCTCGGCCTTGCCCTCGCCTACACTACCATAACTCGGCCTCGCCCTCATCTGAAGGTATGATATTTTTTATACATTTGGTATGTTTTCTAATTTTAGTCATTGGATTTGTCCTGCATTTCCCATACGTAATTGGTTAACAAATGTCCTCAGTTGGTCTTATTTGGATTTTGACTGTATTTCCCATATTATTGTGACTATTACATAAAAACTAAAATTTGAATTTTATTGCGAATCAAGCATTAATTAGTTACAAATTGCTTGCTGTGATTAGTACGTAATGATTAAATTTTGTATTTTTGTTATGAGTCTCAAATTGACCGCTGTGAAGAAATTATGTTAAATGTTACTATCAAACTGCAAACTAAATAACTACAAAACTGGAAAAATGTAAATTTAAATTAAATATACATGGTTAAATAAAATTAAGTAGAACTGAAATTAAAGTAAATTGAAATTATTTTTGGTTATTTGACATAATATATGTGGATAAGTGGAAAAGTAAGAAACGCAATAATTGGAAAACAATAAAACTGGAAAACTATAAAATCGGATAATTGTAAAACGGGAAAACTATAAAACGATAAAACTGGAACACTGGATAATAAAAAGCATTCTCTTTATTTTATTTGAGCATTATCTTTTTCAGATATTGATATCTTTATTATACAATATTTTTATATGTCATTTTCATTGATTTTTAATCTAACATATTTGTATAGGAAATATGTCAAAGGCTGCAGGAAAAATAATGAAAAAGGGGAAACTGTCGAATGAGCTTTATGAAGGGGACCCCTAATGCAAGTCAAGTTATTATTATTGGTAAATTAAAAGAGCACTTTGACAGGCACAAAGTGCAGAAGAAATTGTTTGAGAGGACATGTTTCCGTAAGTTTATGGAATGTGAGGTTACGCGAAACATGTTCCCTACCCAAGCCTTCCACCATCTCCTTAAGAGACATAAGGGGGATTACCTATTTCAAGTGAACGAGAGGATGAGCATAAAGCTTTCACCGAATGAATTTTGTATGGTTAGTGGCCTGAGATTTGCTGACTCTACCCCTCCTCTCCCATCAGTGCCCAAATTCTTGAAGAAAGGCAGACCCCCAATGCAAGTCAAGTTATTATTATTGGTAAATTAAAAGAGAACTTTGATAGGCACAAAGTGTAGAAGAAGTTGTTTGAGAGGACATGTTTCAATAAGTTTATGGAATGTGAGGTTACGCGAAACATGTTCCTTGCCCAAGCCTTCCACCATCTCCTTAAGAGACATAAGGGGGATTACCTATTTCAAGTGAATGAGAGGATGAACATAAAGCTTTCACCGAAGGAATTTTGTATGGTTAGTGGCCTAAGATTTGCTGACTCTACCCCTCCTCTCCCATTAGTGCCCAAATTCTTGAAGAAAGGCAGCCTCTTACTGCAAATATTTGGGAGGTCGAAGTTATTAATAAGGAAGGAGGAGTTGTTCCAGAAGATTACAATATGTGAAAATGACAAGGATGTCGTAAAGTTGGTGGTAGTTCTTGTCTTGGAAAGTTTATTGGTGGGTAGAGGGTGGAACAATAAGGTGGATAGGAGATACTTGCAGCTTGTAGATGACCTGGATGGTTTTGATGAGTATCCTTGGGGAAACCTTTGCTATTGGGACATTGCAGGGTTTAGAGCAAGTTGCGAGGTCTATGGGCAATGTAAATTACAATGTCTATGGTTTTGTGCATATTATAACAGTAAGTTTTACTTATTTATTGAATTTGTTAAAACATTTTAGTAATTAACTGATGGATAGTTATGTTTTAGGTGTGGGCAATGGAGAGGATTCTGTTGCTAGGGGATTGCTGTGCAAGCAAAACGAGGAATACTTTTCCTCTTATATGTAGTTGGGCATCTTACAAGAAGCCCAAATTCGATTATCTTAAGGAGGTGGTTTTTAGTGGGAAGGTATATACTAACTTTTCATTCGTTTAGAATGACTTATGCTATACACATACATAGTATATTTACCTTGCGACATGTATTGATATGTAGGTAAATGTTTTAAAGGCTATAACTGTAGATACTGAGGACAAAGAGTCCAAGGCACTTATTCATGAAGCTGCAAGTTTGAAGTCCTTTTTGACGAATGAGAGAGTAACATTTACATCATTTATCAGTCTTCAAACAACTTATGATGGTGAGGATGTAGATGGGAAGTTTACCTCTGATGATGACTCTACTGGGGAATGAAATTCCCAAGAGGTGGCTCAATCTTTAGAGGAAGATGTAGATGAGAATTTTATAGTGAAAAACAGAGTGGCTGGGGAGACTTCAAATTAGAAGGAGGATAGAAAGGGGAAACTTAGGGTAAGGGATGAGGGTTTGCATGATACATTGCTCGATATATTGTCTTCCTTAAGAAGAATTGAAAATAAAGTATATAGATTGGATTCAGAGGTTATGAACAAGGCAACTAAGGAAAAAGTAAAAAGTCTATGAGGTTTAAGTTTTCTTAGACAAATTTATCAATTGTTATATTTCAATTAAAATGAGCTGGAATGATGTGTTTGTAGGTGCCTGTTGTGGAAGAAAAATTTTCTTGTCAAATGGATTACGATTTGCCGCATGTTGATGAAGTAAGTACAGTGTAAAAATGTAAAACGGTAAAACTATACAACTAGAAAATTGGAAAACGGGAAACCTGGAAAACTGGACAACGGGAAAACTGTAAAACTGTCAAGTGTAAAATTGGAACACTTGAACCCTGTAAAACTGTTCTAATTTTTCTTCATTGTGTTTATGTAGAATGTGGCTAAAGAGATGGATGGAGAGGCAAAAAAGGCGGTGGATGTGGAGGATGAAGAGGAGGACGATGAGGCAGAGGCTGAGGATGAGGGGGAGGAGGCAGCTAAGGAGGAGGAAGAGAAGGATGAGGAGGGGAAGGAGGAGGATGTGGAAGATAAAGAGGAAGAGAAGAAGGAGGAGGAAGAGAAAGAGGAGGAGATGGAAGAAGAGGAAGAAGAGCAGGAGGAGAAGGAGAATGAAGAGGAAGAGGAGGAGGAGGAGGAGGTTGAGAAGGAAAAGGAAGAGAAGGGGGAGGATGCAAAGGAGGCTGAGAAGGAAGAGGATGAGGCTGATAAGGAAGAGAAGTCTTAGAAGGAGAATGAGGAGAAGGGGGAGGATGCAAAGGAGGAGGAGGCAGCTGAGACGGAAAAGGAGGAGAAGGGAGAAGATATAAAGGAGAAGGAGGATGGGGGTGTCATCGGGACTATTGTTGTCGTTAAGGTACATATAATTTTTGTTTATTGAAGGTACTTGCATAGAACAAGAACTAATAGTTTTCTTATCTTCCTATGTAGGACGAAGAAGAGGACAATAAGCCTTTGAGTCAGCGTAAATTGGAAATTGCACCAGCGGGAAGGGTGAGGTCTAAGAGTAAATATCGAAAACCCCCCTACACAGACCTACAAAAAAAGGGTAAAAAAAGAAAGGCCACTGAGAAGGATATGGATATGTGCCCTGAACCCATAAAGGTTGATACCTCTACCGTGAAAAAGGGGAAGAGCAATAAATTGCTCATGCTAAGTGAGGCTGCCCAACTGGATTTTACTAACCCGGTTTCATTTGGGGCAACAAAGGAAGACAAGTTAAATAAGTTTTTAGAGAAGGGTACAAAGAAGTGAGTTCATTTGTTATTAAGGACCTTTTAAATTTAATAATATTTACTTGGCATTGTATTTGATTTGAGGGTTGGTATTTGTAATAAGCATATATGCAGACCTTGGGGGCATTCTAATAACCCCAGCATTATAGAAGGGTATTACAAAGCCTTGGAGATGGCTAGGAGATGAAGTATGTGTATTGATTTATGTCATTTTAATATACGTTTGTAAGAGCTAAGGAAGGAATATGTATTAATCTAATGTGTTTTTCTTTCTATATAGCATATTGATGCTTATGTCACACTCTTGCGCAACAATAGGCCTCAATGGGTGAGGGACCAAACATTCTACTCAGTGCATTTCCTGGTAAGTCATCATTTTTGAAATATACTAAACTCTGAACTGTGAAATGTATAACTATGAATGGGACAGTGGATAACTATCAATAGGATAGTGGATAACTGCCAATAGGATAGTGGATAACTGTCAGGATCAAAGTTAATTTACTGTAATGTGTTTGCAGAGATTGCTTGTGCATGACTACAAGGATGCAATGGATAAGTGGGTGGAATTCGAAAATGCACATGGCAAGCTGCCAGATTTAGGCGAATGGGCCGACATGTGAACATCAGTCCCAGATTCTTTGAAGAGCTTGTTGAGTGTCAAAGGAAAACCATTTTCAGAATTTTTACATCATTACTTCCCACTCAATGTCAGCAACAATCATTGGATTTTGGTGGTGCTCCGTATATGGGAAGCTGATATTCAGATATTTGACCCTCTTTACTCAGGAAAAGAGTTGGAAAAGTATGGCACTGTGGTGGGCAAGTTGTAGGTCCTTATACCTCTAATCCTCTATAAGTTTGGATGGTTAGAGTATGTCAAATGGTGGACGATGGATATTGTGGAGGTAGTAGGTCACCCCAAACAAGTTAACTGTGATGACTGTGGTGTTCTTGTATGCTTATACATGTGGTATTTGTCACATTGATATGCATTTGACTTCACTGGTGAGGACGCGCCTCGGCTAAGGAAGTTACTTGCTTACCAGTTATGGACAAAAAATGGTTACAGTATTAATTTATTCATTCATCAATTATTTTCTTTTCATAACATTAATTAAGGGCTTTACTAATGCAGATGTTGAACCATTTTTTCAGAGGATGACAACGGCCTTCCGGAGACATAGAAGCAACCATAAACCCTGCCAAGTATTGAAGCACAAACAACACTCAATATATTTAATTAAAAATGTTCAGATGTTGTTCAATGTTCAATGTAATGGTGTATTCAGATTTTGTTCTTTTAAATATAATGAGTGTTCAACCATAAACCCTGCCAAGTGTTCAATGTTTTTGAATTAAAAATACTAAGAACACACATTCAGATATTATTATTTTATGGTGTTTTAAAACAATGGGATGCACAAATGAGTAATTTAGAGAAAACCATACTAACATAATGGGATGCACAATGGACATTGCATCCAAACAGTAATACTGGGAAGTGGACAACTGCAAGCTGGGAATGGGAAAACTGCCAGCTGTGAACTAGAAAACGTCAAGCTAGGAACTGGCAAAAGGAAAGCTGGGAACTGGAAAATGGAAAAGTGTCACCGCAAGCGGAGAAAATGACAAATTGGAAACTACAAAAGTATACAGTAAACCTGGAAAGACAAAGAGAGACAAATTGTACTTGTACACCATTCATATCCACAAGAATACCTTTTCTCTTAATGTATATATTATAGACGTAATATAACCGATGTAGGTTTTTCCCGTCGAGATGTCATATGATGAAGGAGAGGGTAGTTTGGTCCAAAGCCTTCCCACATTACATGTTCCCACGTGAGAAATACTACTTCATATGACAACCCATCTCGACAGGAAATTTTTCTACAGTGGTTGCTTAGTCCAGGAAAATGTCTTCATCTTCTCAGGTATGACTTCATCCTGCGATGGTTTTATCTCCAGTCAGGCTTCCTACCTGGGTTGGTTGATCGTTCGACCTAGTTTTGTAATGACATTTGTTTCCTTCTTTACATCTTTTCTAGGGCACATCTCAACTTACAACTCCGTATACTCCTTCCATGTAGAAGATTCATTCAGAGGATGATGAGAAATGTGTTGATGAAAAAAGGTATTTTGGGTTGGTTATATATTGGAAATTACGTAGTTTATGATAATAAGATTTCTGGCTAACTGGATAACTGAATACGGGAAACTGGAAAATGGAAGACTGGATAACTAAAAAACTGGAAAAGTAAACAACTAGATTGCTGATATGATACAAGAAGAGCATGGAAAGGGATACACAAAGTTTGTTGTGTGTTTGGGACATACATTGGGTTGCAAGTTGTAGGAAATATTGCGACAATGCAGAATCAAAACTAATTGAAGTTCAATGCATGTTGACTTATGTTGCTCTCTTGGATATGTTGTATGAAGTGTGTAAATAGTCAAAGAAAGAGTACTTATTAAATTTAAGTTTCATATATCCTATTGCAGTGCCTATTGATCTTCCACCTTCTCAAATAAATGATGATGGAACTCTATATTGCTTCCTTCGAGAGAATAAGCTAAGATCGAATGAAATACCATTGATGATAACTAAAGTAAGAAAAGAAAATATTACTGAAGGGAATATTCATATCAAAGTGCCAAAATGGCATGAGATGAGAAGAAAAAGTGTAAATTGGGAGGAGAATATAGGAATAAGAGGAGCCATGTGGGAGGAGAAGGGCACATTTTCTAGTGTACCATACAAAACAACTGTTAATCTCAGTTGTGATGAAGATAAACTATAATTAGAGGAGGAGAGTAGGATGAAGAAAACACAAACCTCCCGAATTGATAATGAGACAAAAGCAACACTTGATGACCTAGCAAGTGGAAAGGAAAATTTCGATATCGATTGAAGCATTAATGAGTATGTCCACAACACGAATATAGATGACTTTCAATTTGGTCAGGATCCTTATTATGCTTCACCATCAGCATATGAAGATGATCCTATAGGAGAGGAGAATAATTGTGCAGAAGAACATTATATTAGTGCTCCAACACCTGAATATCAGCCTTCTCCTAATGATGAAAGGTACAGTCAATATGGTGAATATATTTTGTAAGTATATATTATGTATGTATATATGTATAAGACTATTGATACAAACTATATTGTGCAGATCAAATGGAAGCAACTGTAGTCAACATCCGCCTGTTGACGAAGAAGTGGAAAACATAGATAGCCCAAAATTATTAGTTCCAGTTGCAATTCCATTTCCAGTTTAAAGAATGTAAGTTTGTTTTTTAGTTTGACAGTTTTTTAGTTCTACAGGTTTACAGTGTGGCAGTTTTTCCATTTGGCAATTGTTCAGTTTCGCAGTGTTTCAGTGTGTGGGCAGTTATTCAGTTTGTAAGTTTGTTTTTTAAGTTTGGCAGTTGTGGTAGTTTAATAATTTACACTTATAATTTTCAGGAAGAATAAGAGATGGAGACTTGATGAAGAACCCCCAAGTTTGACCTACAAAATAGACATTACTAGGGAGGATCCCTATGTAAATAATGACTTTGGTGTTCAATTAGGGAATGTCTATGATTGAGAATCGATAGAAATTGGTCAACAGTTTAAGGACAAAGCAATGCTTCAACTTCACCTTCACAACATGGCCATGTACACCAAGTTTTAGTTTAAGGTTATATATTCAAATAAATCAAGGTATACAATCAGATGTGTTGTTGAGGACTGCCCGTGGAGACTACATGCCTCGAAAATTAGTGGATGTTTCATGTTCAAAGTGAAGGAAATGAATTCAGTACATACATGTTTGAAGGCATTACTTGGTGAAGATCATTGTTAAGTAAAAAGTGGGATTATCGCTGATGCTATATACAGTTGTATAGAGGGACGTGGGTTTTACACACCAAACGATATAAAAAAAGATATTAATGTTAAGTATGGAGTTTCCATAAGTTACCGTAAGGCTTGGAAGGCTAAAGAGGCCGCTGTGGAGAAGTTGAGGGGAACGTTTGCGGAGTCTTATGCGGACCTTCCAGCATATCTACACTAATTGGAAAGGATAAATCCAGGTTCTACCACAAATATCTAATACGATATTAGAGACAAATCTTTTCAAAGGTGTTTTGTATCATTTGGTGTGTGCGTTGAGAATTTAAAGAAGCACATGCATAAGGTAATTACCATAGACGGCACACATTTAAAAGGACGATACAGAGGAATCTTATTTGTCGCATTAACTTTGGATGGTGACAATCACTTGTACCCCATTGCATTGGAGATAAGAGAATCAGAAAACAAGGACTCATGGGAGTGGGTCCTTAAACTTATGAAGCATGTCCTAGGCCACATTGAAGGGCTGGTTATCATATCTGACAGAAACTGATCAATCATTTCACAGGTTCAAAAGGTATTTCCAGACTGTGTACATGGGTATTGTGCATATCATGTGTGGTCTAATATGCATGCAAAATTCAAAGATCCAGGCCTCTCCCCCCTCTTCTACATTGCAGCAAAGACAAACCGGCCACAGGTATTTGACGAACAAGTGACCATCATACAAAGGATTAATCTAGATGCGCACAAGTGGTTAATGGATGTAGATGTAGCAAAATGGGCAAATGTACACTTTCCCGGGAAGAGGTATAATGTTGTAACTTCTAATGGGTGTGAGAGTTTTAACTCCATAATTAAATAGCATTGGGAATATCTAATTTTAGCCATATTAGAGGGTATACGCTTAAAGATGCAATATATGTGGTATCAACGTATCACATGTACAGGGAAGTGGACTAGTGAATTAACCTTGTGGGCAGAAAATGAGATTGAGGCAATGGCTAAGGAAGCACGTTCACTTGCATGCTATCCTATTAGTGCACATTAGTTTTATATGAAGTTGTATCCATATAATGATAAAGTTGATTTGGGATCTAGGACATGCACCTGTGGGAAATTTCAGGCCATGGGTCTACCATGTGAACATGTACTGGCTACATGCTCAAAAAGACACATTGATTATCAAGCATATTGTTCAACATTTTGCAGGGCTGATACATATAAGGAGGTTTACAAGTGTTGCATATACCCTAATCTACATAAAGGTCAATGGAAAATATCGGATTTTATAAGTGCAATTCAATTGAAGCCTCCACATTTAAGGATTCTGGCCGAACGACTGTAGAAGAAGCGAATACTCTTACACGGCGAAGAAAAGAGAACAGTGAAGTGTAGTAAATGTCAGGGGTTTGGCCATAACAGGTCTACTTGTCAGTTCCCAGTTAGGCATCATGAGAGCAATTAAAATGAAGATAGTAGTAGAATAGATATCGGAAAGAGACAAGTCCCTTATGCAAAGAAAAAAAAAACAAAAACTCCTTGCAATATGATACATGTTTAGCGAAAAATGTATTTTTGTGGATATGAAAGGTGTACAAGGACAATTTTTTGTTTATATTACATTTTTGCATGAGGATATCATGTAAGTTCAGGTTTTTGTTTCCAATTTGACAATTTTATCGGTTTACGTATTCCATTTTCCAGTTACCAGCTTTCAGTTTCCCAGTTGCCGGTGTAACAGTTGCCAGTTTTCCCCTTTCCAGTTGTCCCATTGCCAGTGTTACAATTGTCAGTTTTCCAGTTTCCAGCTAGGTCCATCGTTACATCTCTTTATGTGATACAAAATTTGCACATTTGTGTGATAGAAAATGGAACCGTCAAAGAACTGAATTTCTTGTATTAGTATTTTTAATAGAACATAAGACAACCATCTGAACATAATTCAAAAATATTGAACTGAGTTTTATGACAGCGAAGATAGTTCAAACACATTTAGTTCTGTTTACAGCGAAGATACATTTCATAATTATACTTTCGTCACTAGGAGAACTAAGCATAGATGAAGTTTAACTTTGGAGCTCTAGGAAGACATTGGCTCAGCGCAGCTATCATGCAATTAACTGGGGGATCACAGGCGGAACACATCTCAATTGGGGATCTTCCTCACTAACGTCAGTGAGAATGGCCTATGCCATTTCCTGTCAATGCACCATAATTTTATGCTGCCCTAAGAGAAATTGTCATAGACTAATCGGCTGCCGTCTGTGAGGAAGATCCTCAATTGAGACGTGCTCCACCTACTGTGATCCCCCCGTTGATCGCATGATAGCTGAGCTGAGCTAATGTCTAGGCTTCCTGGAGCTCCAAAGTTAGACATCATCTATACTTAGTTCTCTGTCTCTGGAAGGGCATTGTCATCCTCTTCATATAGCTTATTCAGCAGTTTCCCCTCTCTGATTTTTTTCCATGCAGCCTTTGAAATTTCCTATACAAAGATGTTAAATTAAAAATCAATCAACAGGGAATATACATATATTGTATAATCAAGCTATTAATATATGAAAAAGATAATGCCTAAACAAATAAATTAATGCTTACTAATCAAGCTCTTTATTATCCAGAAGATCTAGTTTTATGGTTTTCCAGTGTTATAGTTTTCCCGTTTTATAGTTTTCTAGTTGTAGGTGGAATTCCTAGTATATAGTTTTCCAGTTTTATAGTTTTCCCGATTTATAGTTTTCCAGTGTTTTAGTTGTCCAGTTTTATATGTTTCCAGTTATTCAATTTCATACTTTTTCACTTATTTTACGGCCAATGTGTCACGACCTAGATTTTTAAGAGAATTTTTAAATAGCACGAATGGTAAGTAGCGAATAATTTTTTTTTCTTCTTAAATACAAAACAAACTATTCGATTAAATATCCAAGTCATGATAACTGGGGTTCACAAATACGGATATCAAATCATATGATATTATTTAATGTCTGAAAATTCATAAAGAATAGCTCATCCGTCTAAGTACAAGTCTGTCATCCATCTGAAAATAAATAATAAGTTGACTCTCATGCTAAAGGTACACATACGTACCAGAGTTGCAGAAACGTAACAACTTCTTCTTGTGCTTGCCTGTCTTGATCTCACTTATCGTCACTTGGAAAATCTGCAACCAAGGAAACCAAACAACAACACAACAATGGAATCTTTCTGCCCTTCAGCAGATGAGCTTCCAAAGAACAAAAGGTTTTATTAATATTATTCGGATCGGGCCAACATCACCCGATGTTAGTTGCCTACGTACTCATCAGACAACATCTCCAATGTTTCCAACAAGATAGGATTCAGACGTAGTTCTGCCTAGAAACTACTCTATCCTAATAAACATAGCACCACACATGCAATGCTTAAGTATATTTAACCTACATTTTAGTAAGTCATTTAATCGTTTCACTTGTCTATTTAACAAGCAACAATAAACAATGTTATTAATTATCTCACATCCCTCGTTCGATAATTCAATTCTATAACTCAGAGATGACTCGCCCCTCGAGAAATCCCCAAACAAAGTACTTCAACCTTAGAGTAGACTACTTAACAACAACTTGACCCAAATCCCCAAGGCTCTCAATAGCCTGCCATGAATCTGGAGAAAAGGATCCCAACTGTGCTCATGGACACAGATTGGCAAGAAACATAAGCCTTCCATGATGCTCATGTAACTCCGCTTTTCGTATGTACTAAATAGTCCTGGGAAGACATGCGGGAGACCCGCAGTAAAGACCCTCTGATCAATACCCAAACCGTCGTGGCGATGAAAAAGTATATTGCAATCTCCACCTTCCCAACGTTGGGAGAAGATGTCTTATAAGACATTACTAATGTATCAATAGAAGCCTTAGGTCCTTATGACCATTGACTCCCCCAAACATCTTAAACTTAGACTAGATTATTTTCATCAAGTCAAGTATCCGCTCAACCATTTGGGTCCTCTTTACCTTTTAAATCGGCCCAATAAATAGCTCATTCACTGAGCTATGACTCGAAGAACATCCCGTAACCATCCTCGGTTCATTAACCAAGGTAAAATTCTATGCCAAGGCCCCGTTAAAATCCATGAATCGGTCCTAAACCCTATTGAGGGTATTTTAGTCTTTATCTTGATTAGATGTTCTCCCTCCAAACCAACAACATCCCATGTCTCTTAATTAATCTTCATTAATCTTAAGTTACTGATATAAATTAAAGCATCAACAATAAAAACATGCACCAGCATAATCAACATAACTAACATACATTCACACCAATGCGTAAAGAATGAATAAAGGCCCGTTGCACTCATTTGCAGGGCTAGGGCTTAACTAGATCAAGCCCAAGAGTGTAACAACTCTAACGCATCCCGCGATTTACATATATAACACTCTAGTCGATCGATGTACTCGGTTGCAGACACGAGTAATACGCTACTTTAAACCTGAGAATTACGGTTCTACCCCTTATTTCCCCATGACACTATGACCTGTCAAGGTCTTCGTGTCACTTGCCGGTCACACCCCTTTCTTTTGAAGTCATTTAACATCATTTTAGGGCACCCTAACGCTCGGTTGCTAAGTTGTCCGTTTTAGCGGAAATAGAACATACTGCCCCCTAAGGGCATTACGGTAAATTCCACCACCCCTACCTTGGTTCATTCGAGTCATTTTACTACCCCTTTAATAATTTAAGACATTGCCCTCTCACAAAGCTCCACTCTCAGATTGACCCGCGCTTCCATTCACATAAATGTGAGCGGGTCCACTCTAAAGGGTATTTTTGTCATTTGGTTTAAGGCCTTAATGACATCTAATGGGTTCAAAATTCAACGCAAGGGTACTATTGGCCTTCAAGGACTCTATATCATTTTCCTGGCATGTGACGGGGTCGTGAACCCCTTGAACCGACCCAGGTTTTGACTAACGATTTACTATAGACCCTAAGGGCAAAAGGGTCAATTACCCACTCACTGGGATTTGTCCTCACTACAATGTTTAGCCTATAATTAGGTTACCCATTAAACTCTTACTTAGAATTTTCTCAATTTTTAGATCCACTCATAGGCCTCTGAACCGGAGCCCCAAAGTTGGGTAAGTTAATATTGTACGATAAATAACTAACAAGGGTAAAAAGGTTATTTCACAACCTCTGAGATTTTTACTTGAGCTGAAACTTCATCGGAATACTCCCACGCCACTCAAGGTTCAACAGTAATTTTCTAGGATTTTTTCCAAACCTAAACCCTACTAAACCGGACCCAGTTCAGTAGGTGTTAAATTTATATATTATTTTTGTTTAAAACCCGACCCGGCCCGGGTCGGTTTGGGTTGATGACCCGCAACGCGGGTCGTCTTCCCCACGTCCGGCCAGAGGCAGAAACGCCTCTGGCGGTGCCGCCCCTGGCCACCACGGCCGGGCGGCGGGCTGGGGTCCACCGGATCGCCGCCATGCGGCGATCACAATGAGCCTAGCCCCCGCCGTCGCCCAATGGCCGGCCGGGGTCAAAGTCGCCTTCTTACTTTTTTTTTTATAAACACAATGCGACTCCGCCTCTACGGCCAGTGCTAGCGCAACCCAGGCCGTTGCTGGCGGAGCTGTCGTGGCCTGGATCGGCACGGCCGGGACCGGCGAGACCATGGCCGGCGCGGCCACGGCCGGTACGACCTCAACCAACGTAGCGAGCAGCTGCCCCCTTTTGTTTTGTTTTTGTTCGTATTCAATACACTAGCCGGCAGTCTGTCCGGCAGCGGCGGCATGCCGGAGTCTGGCCCGCATGAAACCGCCGCCAGAAGACGGCTAGCCGGTCACTGGGCGGACGACGCTGGCCGACCGGCAGCGGGCCAGTAAAATCCGAAAGTAACTACACAATTTGTATAACACTGTTTATATAAATTATAAACCGAAGTGCTGAGATATGATTTTTAATCAAATTTAATTAATAAAACTTTTATTAATTTTCAACAACATCCCTACCTTAATTGCCAATTCGCAGTCGATCCACCGTCATCGTAGCCTCGCCAGAGCTTCGCCGAAAAATTCCCTCCTACCCGTCCAAAAACTCCTCCTTTTCTTCCCCTTTCTTTCCTTTTTTTAAGAGCCCTAATTAATTCTTTTTATAGGCCCTAATCCCATGAGAAATTAGGCCTCAAAAACCCAATTTCGGAACAGTAAATAATCGGGCTCGCAAAACAACTTAAACAGCCCAGTTGCACGTTTAATTCGGGTAAACGGGCCCTATACGATATATTCAACTTCGAAAGATCGTATCTCCCTCATCTGAACTCCAATTCGCGCGTTCTTAGTGGCATTTCGAAGCTCTTTCCATCTATTTTCCATCCATATATGATTCCGCCACCACTTCTTACTGATGACCAAGTTATTCTTACGGGAATATCAAGGGGTCCTACACCCTAATTTCCCCGTGTACGACTTCGGGAATTTAGAAAATTCCCGGACGTTACAAAATGACCAGTAAAATTTCTATCAATTTCCAATTTTTCAGTTCTACAGTGTTCCAGTTGTGTAGTTATTCAGTTCACAGTTGCATATTAATATTTATCATACAATTTCATCACAACGGTCAATTTAAGACTAATTCATGCTTAATCATCCAAAAAATTAAACACATTAATCATTACGTACTAGTCACAGCAAGCAATTTGTAACAGCTTAATGTAAAATACCTTCATGAGGGCGAGATGAGGGCAGTGAGGGTGAGATCGAGTTGAGGCAGTGCAGTCGAGAGCGAGGGCGAGATGAGGGCAGTGAGAGTCATGAGGGCGAGATGATGGCGGTGAGGGCGAGATGAGGGCAGTGAGGGCGAGATGAGGGCGGTGAGGGGGACAGATGAAGTCGGAAATGACAAAGAGGAACAGATGGCGAGGGCGACGAACAGATGCTCTCTGGGAAGTGGAGGTGGCGAGGGAGACGAACAACTGCTCTCCGGGAAGTCGCGGAGAAGAGGGAGACAAAGAGACACACCATTCACCGAGGAGTCTACTTTGGGGAGGGTAATTCAGTCAAAAGTGCTCCCACGTGTACAAGTTCCCACGTGAGCAAGTCTACTTTGGTAAAAAGTAGAAACTTGCTCACATTTCAGTTATTAGGAGTCTACTTTGGTCAATTCCTCAAGAAACAAATCTGCATAAATCGAACATCGAGAGTATAAACTATACCCTGGGCAAAGCACGCCATATTGGGTGAATCTATGCACAAATGTGTTGGCATCATTTTCCTCAATTGATGCACATGATGTCATGCGCTGGAGCATCGCAACACCACACACCTTACGCAGACACACCTTGCGGCAAGCGTATGACATTCATGCTGCCATGCAGTGCCACACAGAGTGCAAGTGGCAGCGTGCTATGCCTATGTGCAGGGTTTGCCCCCTACGAATTTTCCATTCATGGCAAAGTCCTTACACATTTTCCCATCTCCTAATATTTACTCGTTGTGAACGCATTTTAAGTCTGTTTTAGTTTGTGCAAAAGGCTTTGTTTTAGTTCCATTCTATGTAACAGAAGGCTCTACTTTAGGAGGGAGACACTCTATAAGGGAGAAAGTTGTTGTTGAAGTGAAGAGAGTACCTATGTATTGCTCTCAAACATGGAGAATTAGGTAGGGGCTTTTATCCATTCATAAGACATAAATGAATACATATAAAATAAAGTAAATGAAATAAAAATTAAAACTTGTTCATGTCCAAAATATGGGAAGAAATAATACATGGACAAAAATACATCATCTCTAAGTAGAGATACTCTCCCCATTAGACTTTCCTAGCCATCCTATACTAATACATTCTAAAGGTTTCTTGCTGATTTTCCCAACTTGATTCTTCAAAAATTAAAAATCAATCATCTTAATTCACACTCTCTTCATCTTATGCTCATAGACTTGGGGTGACAACCTAGGTTTCTCTCTCTTAGGGGTAGTCATCCTCTTCCTCCTAGGGTTTAAGGTTTAGCCCATGTCAATAATTCGTTAAAGGTATTTATATAAAAGTCTAAAATAGGAACATTGGTGCTTAACTGACTCTAAAAACTGTCTAAAATTGATTCTATGTAGTTTCGCAACTATTAGTAGATTGGTTCTAGCATCATCGATACGTTGAACCTTGTTGACAGTGAAGAAACAGCTTCGTCAGTGAGTCCTTCGACATATCAAACCTCGTCAATAAAGGAATTATTGTTTCATCGGTAGGTTCATCAACACATCAAGCCTCGCCAATAATGAAAATATTGTTTCGCCAGCGGGTTCATTGAGGTGTCGATGCCTTACCGACAAAACTCTAATTTGTAAAATAAATAATACTTTCTATATCTTCTTTACATATATGCTTTCTACTTTCTTGAGTAATTTACTCTATAATATTATAATTTAAAAGATTTGAGAATTCTCTTCAGAAATTATGTGTCCCACAACATTGGTTAAGTACAATGAGAGAACAAATACAATAAAAATTTCTAAGATTCAAAGCAAACTCTAACTTTGGGGAAAAACAACGAGTTAGGGCAAGTTAAAGTTTTAGAGAAGGAAGAAAGAATTGGATTTGTAGATATCTCTTCATTGTTTGATCAAAGGTTGGATTGCTAACCTAAAACTATGATGCTTAAGTAAGAAATTTATGTTGATGAATGATGATAGAGTAGTATATGGTTTAAATTAAAATTTAAGGATATTTATGAATCATGTATAAATATTTTATGTATGTTGATAAATATCCCCATGTGATAGTTAAGGATTAAATTAAAGTTGATAACATGATTATATTTGATTCCACAAAGTTATTTGTATCCTAATATATGATTTTGCATTTGCCCCTGTTCACTGGCGCATATTTTGGTGTGTTGATAATGCTACCAACGTGGAAAGAAGAAGATTGAATACTACCAGTGAACCTATGGAACATCGATGTCTTACTTATGGATTACTAGCAGTGATGTCGATGTGTCAATAAAGATATCAATGCGGATGATTCTCATATTCATTCATTCTACTGTTGGCTAGAGATTCGACACGTCGATGAGTTATCGATAGTTATCAGTGACTTAGTCAACACGTCAATGAATCTACCAATAACAAGTCAATTTTAGGTATTTTTTTAGCAAGAACTGTTATAAATGTTAGGTTATTATTATAAAAAGTAAACATGTTATTTAAGGCATGAATTATAATTATATATAATAATTTGATAAATTATAATTGGGTGTATATACCCTTTATATAAATATCCTTGTAATGAATCGCATCCTCAAGACTAATATCTTTTAATATAAGAGGCCGAAGAAAACCTCAATATTTTGGCTCCTCAAGTAAGTATACAAAAAAAATTTAATATAAAAAAAGACAGAAATCTTCCGACTCTCTAAGGATGAGAATTATACATAATTGCTTATTTGGCCCCGGAGTCATGTTCTAATAAAATAGAACATTAAAAAATGATTAATCCCACACAACACAATACATAAAACTTTGATTATCATAAAAGTCGAGCTTCAATCATTAAGGTCTATGATCCCCAACAATGCTTAAATATTTTCAACCAACATATATATTATGCGAAATCCTTTAATTATTTCACTTATTTTAATTAACAATTAATAGCAAAAAATGTCATTAATTCTCTTATGATAACCTAAATAACACTTCCTACTTATTTATTTTAACTAAAAAATTAACTATAGTTCTACCTTCACTATTCCATATACTTTGTCTTAATTCAATTTATTCTAAAATCTTTTAATTCTAAGGCTTCGCTCAATATTTCAAACTAGTATTTAATCTTATTTTAGGTTCAACTAAAATTACATCATCTGCAAACAAAAATAAACAAAAAAACCTTACCTTAAATATGTGCAATATGCATGAAGGAACCTGACCTTTGATGAACACATGTTGTAACCAAGAACCCCTTAATCTCTTTTCCTAACTCTTCTTACGCTAGTCACTTACCCCATCATACATATCCAAATATCCAAAAATAAATAAAATTGACCACAACATTCTTTTTGCATATCCAAGAATTTTTGGCTTTTCAGTACTCATCATTCACAACACTCAATTTGTTGGTTCCACCTCCGCCTAGCATATTCATGAGCAATGCTGATGGAACTATCATTGTGGCGCAGAGAGAACTCAGCAAGTAAAATTTGACACTCGACTGGGGTCAGATCTCCGTTACAGCCCTGCATATAAAATACACAATTTAAGTTGTCCAGATCGTTAGGAACCAGTAGAGTAGAAAATGAAAAACAGACAATATAGAGCTACAAATTTGATAAAAACTCCCAACAATCCTTGCACACAAATGCCTAATATGAAGGGATTAAAAAGAGGAGATTAGATACTTCAAATAAATTTATGAAAATGAAGCAACCAAGATCACAGGGTGTCATTAGCATTTTCGGTTGACACATCCAGGAAAGAGGTGTTTTCAAGTAAAAAGAATCAACACCCTTATTTTAAAACTAGGTCCAAGATCAGAACAACAATGATCCATGGAAAAACTAGCCTTGGGGTCTAATTAGCAATGTCCACACTCTCTTTTTCATTGTTGTCTTAAGCCCAATTAAACTTCTTTAATTTAAAAATAGCATCATTAATTTACGACAAATGCTTTCTTAAGGGGCATCACTAGTAGAATGCTCGGGGACAACTAAAATTTTCAGCAGAGGGAAGATGTAGGTCAGGTTAACCAAAAAAATATAGATCTTGGGTATCATTTCTATTTATTCTTCCTCCTTAATTGTGTAAACTTTCACAAATAGACTTACAAGGATAGCCTCAAAGGTTGCTCATACATTTGTACATTCACACATGCATTTTATTGAATATTTACCAAATTTTGTCACCTTGTTTCCGCTTAATTTCAACTTGCACATGGTTCTATAAAGGCAAGTGTGATTGGATGTTTGTAGGACATAATTTCCATTGGCCACAATTTTACTTAAAATCCTAATTCACACTGCACCTGGGGGTGTCATATCCGTATAATTGGTATCAGCATTTGGTTCTTCACGCATAACTCATGGTTTGAAGGATCCAATAGAAACCTCAAGTCCCTGGTCGCACATTGAAGGACCATCCATCACCTGGTCATCATTCTTCACTATTTAATTACAACTATTAGAAGGCCACCTACTGATCTAATGCAACACTGTTTTTTAATCCCAGAGGCATCTTTATCATTTAGGGTACTAGAATAATTCGGTGATTTGGACTCAAAGAGTATGTTTGTGATTCTAATGAAGACAGAAAAGAGGGGTTTCGGGGGTGAGAGATACACCATCATAAAAACAAAAAATTGAGCAGGTGGGTTAAAAGAGGACTAATAGACATGCTATGGCTCGTTTGGAAGGCTCATTGGGTTTAGCTTTACTTTATTAGTAGTTAAGTTAAGTGATTAAGGAGTTATTAATAATTATAAAATTAGTAGGAATTATTTGTAATTTTTATTTAATTAGTTTTAATGGGCTTTTAGGCTAGTGTTTAGGCCCATTTAGCTTCTCTATTTTAATGTGATTAGTAGCCCTAATTGTAATCAGGTCAATGAAGAATAGAAATGAGTAGAGCTCATTGGCTCAACCTCTTTACCTGGGATTATCCTTCTCCACGTCGATCTAGCCTAAGCTATCGTCCTAATTTCTCCTATTTCATTTAACTTCTCCTCTAAACTCCTAATTCCTTCTCTTCTTCTAGCCTTCCCTATCCTCACACCTATCTTCTCACAACACGAAAATCACCTCGAGGACGAGTTGTTGTGGAAGCGTCGGTGGAATGTTATGGCCTATTTGGAAGGCTCACTGAGTTTAGCTTTACTTTATTAGTAGTTAAGCTAAGTTATTAGGAAGTTATTAATAATTATAAAATTAGTGGGAGTTATTTGTAATTTTTATTTAAGTAGTTTTAATGGGCTTTTAGGCTAGTGTTTAGGCCCATTTAGCTTCTCTATTTAATGTGATTAGTAGCCCTAATTGTAATCAGTCAATGAAGAATAGAATTGAGTAAAGCTCATTGGCTCAACCTCTTTATCTTGATTATCCTTCTCCACATCAATCTAGCCTAAGCTATCATCCTAATTTCTCCAATTTCGTCTAACTTCTCCTCTAAAACCCTAATTCCTTCTCCTCTTCTTCTAGCCTTCCCTATCCTCCTTTCTCATCTCTACAATTTCTTCTAATATTCACCCATAGACCTATCAATCTACAACGACATAGAACAAAAGAATGCAAACAAGGAAAGCATAGATGAGTAAGAGGGAGGGAGGGGACAAAGTGTGCAGTCAAAAAGTAATTAAGGAAGAAATATAAGCAAAGCCATCACAAAGAATCATTTAAGAGCCTTAAGCAATGCATATAATCAACATACTTCCATGAGTAGTAAACTGAGGGAAGGATAATGTTACATAAATGCAGTAATACATAAGGCAGAGGCACATTTCTGGAAAACGCAAAGCATTAGGGACAATCATAAAAACAGCTTCGCCATTTTGGCACAAAACTGAAGACACTTACCATGCGAGCCTTCCTATCACAAACAGCATGGTGCATGAGAATGCCAGCTGCAACTGAGACATTAAATGAGTCAACCATACCATTCATCGGAATGCTGCAATGCAAGTCAGATAACTGCAGGGCCTCATCACTGATACCCCTGTAATTAAACATACAGGAGTCTTTAGAAACTCAAGGTAGAAATAGATTGACTATTATGGAAAATACTAAAGATAAAAATAGAACTGGAAAATGCTAAAGATAAAAATAGAACGGGAAAATGATAAAGATAAAAATAAAAAGAATATTAACTGAAGGGCCTCATCACTGACACCCCAGTTAACTGTCTGATAGAATGTCTACATTTAGGAATCACTTCTAACCAAAATAACATCTCCCTAGTCAAAATATGGTCACACAAAATCAAACTGATGAGATTAAGAAATCAAGAAGGTACAAGAGATTTACTGATTTTGGTCAACCAATAAGCCTACATCTACTGCAGACCTTCACTATATTCCAGCCCTTTGTGCGATCACCACTTGCACGCATTGTAAATACAACTCATGTTAGTCAGATCCCATACTTTCACATACTCATCTTCTCCAGGGCAATCCTTTCTCAATTGCAGACTGACCCAAAGGTGGTCTTCCTCAAAAATCCCTTATAATAAAGTCTTCACTTTTGTGGAATGCTCCACAAATTTGAAATCTATAAATGTTTGGACAAGGAAGAGGATTTCTTCAAGTTCCGAACACCTTTAAATAGATCTTCCAACAACCAGTTATAATTTGTGCATTCGGATGCTCTAAAGTACTTCTACAGCATTCAAAATGGCTGAAGTACAAGTTGAAAGAAATTTGTAGACGGAAAAATCTCTGGTTGAAACTGGTTGATGTCCAATCATAGAAGCAGGATGCCTAGTTTACCAGCGCCATACAACATTGTAAAATTCGAATAATAATAGCTCAGTGCAGTATGTCATTCTTAGAATAATCTCACCGAGCTCTATAATATAATAAAAATTTTAAAAAAATAATTTCAAAGAAGTCATACCATATAAAAATCAAGGGTATCAAGTTGATGTTCATATTTGGTCTTCTAGCACCCTGACATTTGGATTCAATATCTGGAGCTAAAGAACTCCAATTTGCATGATGTTTGTTGCATTTGATTCCTTATGATTTAAAACTTACAAAAGATATAGAAAATATGCAATTTGTACCTCAAGTTAAAGACATTAATACTCACATATAAAACAATTTCTCCCTTTAAGCAAAAATATTTGTTTATGCTAAATGCATTTCCAATTATTTCAATGTTCATCTTAACCTAGTTTGACTGCATTTTACCCAACAATCCGCATTCCTACTGATTCTATACATTAAGTAATCTTAGCTTTTATGTAACTTAGTATTCTGTCCAATATATCACCGTAAGTGTTTTTTTACAATAACAAAGATACTCTTCAAACAAAAACATGAAAATATTACATGAAACAAATCCCTGGTATTTTGGCAACATGACAGCCACATTCCTCAACATCCCTAGCAAAATAAAATTTTCTCTCAATGTATTCTGATTTAGCATGGTGTTTCGGATCATTTGCAATTCTATTCTTAAAGAATCAAAAAACAAATGGAAGGGCTCATTTGGAATATATTTCAGTTTAAATGAATAGATTTGGGTCCACCCACTTTTTATGCTTTTCTTTATTTCCCATGTGACATTGTAATCGCTGATAGAAAATCCAGTGAACGTGGAGTGCCCTCCAATGAGAATAAAGAAGGGGGAGGGGGTGCCCAAATCAGTAGACTAGTTTTTACTTCCATTTAAGTATCCTAATATTTTCTGAACCACCCTCCAATGAGCCAGCCAAGGGTTAAATTGAAATCTAGTTACCAAGCTAAGGGCATAGTATATATCAGATCTGGTGCACAATATTACATACAGTAAACTTCCAACAACTTGCAAATATAAGTAACAACATGTTTTTATTCATCAAATACATGACAAATTTCAAGAATCAACTTCTCACCCTTGCAAACAGGTGTGGCTTACAGGATTACATGCTTCCATTTATATCTTTTCAATAATGAATCTCTATAGTTTCCTTGAGACAAGTATAGTAATTATTTGTTTTATCTTGTGTTATATTAATTCCAACACACAACTTGCATTTCACAATGCCAAAATTTCCTTGAGAAAAGTGTAGTAATTGTTAGCTTTTATATCATGTTATCTAAAATCCTAACACAGCTTGCATTTCACATAATTGTAAAATTTCAAATTTTTATTTAGCCAAGATTTTGTTTCAGATCCTTCAGGTTGGAGCATAAAAAATTTTAAATGTCTTCTCATAGTATCTCATGATAAAATATTTGTGTGACATCGATTTGATACAATTCAAGTTCACAAAGGACCAGTGCATATATGTTTAATAGACCCCTTCTTGTTGTGTATACCCATCGCAACTAGTCTTTTTCAGAAGTACCATCAACTTTAATGATCTGATTCAAATACATAGTATCCCTGATAAAATGATATTTACTTTCAATGTGTTTTGACATAGTATGGTCTTCTGCATTCTATGCAATTTTATTGCTACTTAAATATTGAGTATCACAAAATCATGAACAGGCTCATTTGTAGACACTACAACTCAAGATCCTTTGGGGCCTGTTATATTAGCAAGAAAGGAAATTAAAACGCAAGAAAGCCAAATATTGTACGTACTTTTTCAATGTTTGGTATGCCAGACAATTTTTGGTGGCTGAACGCATCTTTATTTGGATCCTTAGTCCATTTTTCCTCCAAAAATTATCTTTCTCAAAAAGCAAGGAAAAGGCAGAAAAGTGCTCGCCTTTGCATTACAGCCTTCCCTTGTATATACAAAATTGTTGCCAACCAAACTCCCTTGTTTGTCGTCATCAATCATCTAGACAACTGTCAACTGGATTCCCCATCCACCATGATAGCAGCCTACTCCAAGGCTGTGAGTGTCTCAGCAATTCCATTGCTTCTCATCTAGGTCGGTTGGCTCCAGATTTGCAGGTATAGAGACAAAGTCGGAATTCAGCTTCGGTTCTGTAGGAGTTCATTTCGGTTTGGTTTGGGAATAGTTCAGGAAAAATTCCAGCGACCATCAGATAGGATGTTGGGAGTGGTGACCAGCCCATCTGGTCAACAAGTAAAGATTCCTTCACTTGCTTAGATTTATTGATATTTGCTTTAATAGTAGGGTTTTTTGTTAAATAGGCAATTCTAACACTTATATAACTTCCTAGTTTAGTATTTTCCTTCACATAAAACTTTTTCTCAGATATATAAATTCATCATGGCAAACCATGTAATCAGAGTATTGATTATTGAATTAAGTACTTTTCCTAAGTGAATTTTGTGGTTTAGACAAAGGAGTGCCCTTACACACTTCTTTTACATATTACATCGGCATATCCAATTTTCTACTGCACGTGATCACCTCGAGAAGGAATACTTTTCCTACATCAATACACATTGGCAATTATTTGCAGAAAAAATGACTGACACCATAGTTTGAAGTCTTCTCTCCCTTCATCTGAAACTGAGAGAGGTTAATACTGAATCACTTTTTTCTGGTTTCCCAGTTAATCCTACACTTATCTTACTAAATCTGTTCCATTTTCATCTTTCTACAACCTTACACCAGCAAGCTTTTGGGCCCTCAAAATTAGCTCATTTTCCTCCTAAGCCTCAGCCACTACTCACATATCATGTATCTTATTATCTTAAATTGACTAAGACTAATTCTTCACTACAAGCTATGGACAATTTCTGCTTCTAAATATCACAGAAACAACATGGCTCTCCTGACCCTATTTCCAGGCAAACCTTGATTGAGAGCAACGTCGAATCTTCATCCATTCCTCATACCACAACTTTAAGTTGTCTAATACATTTAGGAGAACCAAATGAAGAGCCCCATTATGCAAGTTCGTCATTAGTTTTAGTACAGAGCATGTATTTGTGTTAAAGAACAGAATCACACATGCCTACAGAAAATAAGAACAAACGACAAATGGAAAAGATGACAATCCCAAAAAACTACTACTCACTTTTGTTCATTTCCAACAACTATAGCAGTTGGGCACGACCAGTCCATCTCATAGACTGAAACCTACAAAATCCAAGTATTAGTTAACCAAGTTGGAATGTGACATTAAAATACTAAAATAAAATTTAACAGGCCAACTTTTGATAGTTTCTGTCCGCTACTTTCTATTGGAACAATAATTTTCCAAATATTTAGAAGTGACTTGACGATATATCTATTATAGAACTTTACTCAATGTGTTGTTTCAAGTATTGCAACAAAAAAAGAGGACAATGCAAAGTAATCTCGATGAGGTTCCATAAAAAACAAAAAAATGTGTAATTTCTATTAAGGATGGTAATAGTTTTCATAGGAATATATAAAAGAGATTAGTTATCCTTTAAGAAGAACTTTCAACAATATCAAATAGACATAGGAATCCTCCAAGAAGAAAGATATAAAGACTGGGCATCCTAGTGAAAAAGAGTAGACATCTAGAATTTAGAAACACATTCATGCTCAAGTTCTCAAATTTTCATTAGTAGAGCAGGCCTACCAAAGATTGATAGAAAATCATAACATAAATAGTTTAGTCATGTAAATAGTTAACATGAGCCATGGGCTTACAAGTGTCAGCATGAGTCTTGGCATCTCAGGCCTTGCGATCAAAATCCGACGGCACGTGCTAATAGAAAGGGTGGGTGGGTGGGTGATGCAAACCAGCCTAATGTGCGCCATTGGATCAAATTTCAATGGCCCTTGATGCCCAGGCTCATACTAATGGAGCACAAATTATGAGAGCTTTAGGTTAATTTGAAAACCTATCATTCAGAAAGACCTGATAATTACTATATAGTCAAAGCTGAGTAGCTGATGTTAAGTGCAAATAGAATGGTTGTTAATCCTAATAGTTAGCAGCTGCTTTTTTTAAGCATGGGGTTCACTGCCTCCAAGGCCCCGCTATAGACAAAAGACAATGACACTACACTGCTGCATTTTTTGAAGGCCCAAGTTCATGCATGAAGTAAGCTAAGAATTAGATATTATAGCCCAGGAACAGAGTTTTCATCCCCCTTTCCAACCATTTAACATAGGACAAGGCTTAGATAAAAGAACTTGGTTAGTTAGAGATTTTGTAATCAGTACCGAATTAACGCCTAAATGTGTTGTAGCAATGCGATAGCCACGTGACTTGAGGACCTTGAAACACTCTTCAATGGAGTTCCAGAGTTCAATGTCCAACCACTTCTCAGCACCCATGCTCACATGGCGATTGTCCCTATATCTGCCATAACAATATATGTAAGAAATTGTGGGAAACAAACCAGGAACTCATGCGCAGCAAATCAATTTTGCAAAACAAATAAAAAAAATTGGGTACCCCTAATCACTATCAATCATAAAGCTGATGTTCAACACAAAATCTATATCAAGATAATCACAAGAACAAACACTGAGTACAATCTAGAACAATTGAAAGGAGATGTATTAGAAGTACTGAGTTTAATATAAGGAGTATTGTAGGATGGCATTTGGAATGATGTTCTATCATCTATGTTAGTTAATTAGAAAGGATTACAAACATAAAAGGCTTAATTCACCTCCATTCTCAGCTGCACCTTTTTGAGCTGTCGCAAGAGACGACATGGACGGACTGGACCCCCAACGCGTCGGCCGAGCGGAACGCAGCCGAGACATTTCCGAAGTCCGTCAACCCCTCCACCACCAGGCACACGCCGTAGCTCCTCCGTTCCACCACTCGTCTCATCCTCTGCTTCCTCACCTCCAGTATGTGCGGGTCGAGCGCCTCCAGAACATCGCGGCTCGTCATGGACAGGCCCCCCCACAAAAACCGGTCGTAGTAGGGAAACCACCGCGCCTTCTCCCCTCCGTCCTCACTTCCGGTCCTCCTCTCCATCTTCATCAGCCTCCCCACATCCCTCGGATTGGCAAGCAGCTCTTCCACTCTGTCCCTCTTGGCAGCGTCTTCCTCAATTTCATCCGACGGCTCCGCAGACGCGAGCGCCGAGGTCGAGGAGGTGGCGAGGGTGGCCGCGAAGGGCCATAGAGGCAACGCCGGCAGGAAGAACACGAGCGAGGTGGGCCTGGCGACCGGTCGGAGCGACGAGGCGGGCATGAAGGAGAAAAAGTGGGAAAGGGGATGGAGAGAGATGCGAGAAGGAGGAGGCGACCGGGAAGAGAAGAGGAACGGCGCGGTGCTTGCCTCCGCTGGCCATCGACTGAAAGGCGGCGAGGAGAGGGAAGCACGAGCTGGCAAGCTCTTGCAGGGGCCGCTCATGGCGAAAAATGAGATTTTTGCTCGATTCTTACGGTGATAGCGGGAGGTCAGTAACGGGCGCTAAGGTCCGACTTTCCGAAGACTAGCGCTTACCTCACCTGAGAGTCGGGATCTGAGCCGGACGGACCGGCGTTTTCCAGGTCTGATTACTACTCCTTTTTCCCATATTTATAGTTATATTAAAAAAAAAAATTTATATGTGCCCGGGCTCATATAAACGGGTCTTATAAAAATTTATTTTTATTAAAATAAAATTTTACATAGCGTCATTAATTTTATATAATATAAAGAGGTAAGTATTTAATTAGATAACATTTATAATAAATTTTATATTTTCAAAAAATGACAGATACGTAAAAAAAATTTCGTTAATACCTAAATTACCCTTCTCCCTCCTCTATATTATATATTTCCCATGGAGAAGGGGAAATGTTGCTACTCCCGTCGGAATAGGGAAGTGTCGCTCCTCTTCGATTGAGGCAGGACTCAGACAAAGGAGGACGACGAGAGAGGAAGCCTTTGATTTCGTTGTTGGATCTACTCCGGCATTCATTTCTCGCGCTCTCTTGCAAGGCATCTTCTGTGAAGGCCTGCGCAAAGCTTATTGATGAATAACAATTGGTGTCTGTGAATTTTTTATGGATTCATCTTTGTTTCTACTCCTGCTACTTCTGATTCAAGCTCTCTTTTTTTTCTTCCAAAGTCTGTCATTTTTATGCTTGTTTTTTATTTAGGTTTCTGGTTCGGCATTATATCAGATAGACTAACATTATCTTTGGATTGTTTAGAATTATTTTGTGTTTTAGCCACTTCTCAAATAAACGCATTGTTACTTGTTAATATAATGTAAAAAGTTGACTATTGGTTTGCTTGTCTTATACAATATTGGTTTCAGCTCTATGTTCAGGGATTTGATTTGGTATCTACCGCAATTCCCTTGTTTTTTCTTATTGACGATTTTTATTTAGGTTTCTGGTTCGACATTATATCAGATAAACTAACATTATCTTTGGATTGTTTAGAATTATTTTGTGTTTTAGCCACTTCTCAAATAAACACATTGTTACTTGTTAATATAATGTAAAAAGTTGACTATTGGTTTGCTTGTCTTATACAATATTGGTTTCATCTCTATGTTCATGGATCTGATTTGGTATCTATCGCAATTCCCCTGTTTTTAATCTGTATTATTGCCAAGGGTTTCTTATTTTTGAATTTTTTATGTTCACAAAATTATGAGTAATTTTAAGTTATTCATAGATTCCTCTATTTTTTGTTGGTCATTTGCAATATCATTATAGGCAACTTCTAGTACGTCTACTCCTTGTGACGATAGTAATTATGTAGTTCACCATATCTTCATGGAATGCAATTATTGCACAATTTTTCTACCCAATGGAATGTATTTAACCATATCTGTTAGTTGAACTGCATGTATTTTTTAATTTTTTTGTAGAACTTCTACCTAATGGAAATTTTTTAACCATATTTGTCTCCTATTATATTATTATTTGTATTCTCTTAGATTAGACCTGAACTCATCAAATTTTTACCTAATTCCTATATGTTGTTTATTTTTTTTAGTTTCCAGATAGCCTTGCTTTGTATTCATAAATTTTCAGTGAATACTTTTTTGGAAGTTGAAAGTTGATGTCATAAGACAACTTTAGCTCAGATTCGGACACATTTGCTTATTTGCAATGTTTAAACCTAATTGAAGGCAAGAAATGTTCTCTTTCGAGTTTGTATCCTATATGTGAAGCCTACTGCTAAAAAAACCTAGTCTGCATAGGTTTGTCAAGATAAAAGATGTTTGTTGTAATGGCATTTATTATGTTAGTTGATTGACAATGAGTGAGAAGCATCTAAATGTTCTGGTAATCTGATTTCAAACATGTTATAATGAAGATTCTTTCTGTTACCTCTGGTTTTTTTGTAATTGGGTTAACAAGGGGTGTCCAAGTTTTAAGTGCCACCTAGAACTCTAAATTTTTGGCTGGAAAATAATTATGTATATGACTAGTGCATGTTTGATCTTGCTACCTTTTGGTTTTATTCAACTTCTCATATAAAAATAAATTTCTTCCTCGATATTTACATTGTTATTAAACTGCAAAGAAAAGAAAGCCTATATCATGTCCCTCTCCTGCTATTGTAAAGTTGGAAATTTTGCCCATGTTTTCTGAATAGTCATTGCTTCTACATAATTAAAATACAACATTTTACTGACACAATTGTATTAGTGACATGCAAATATCTAATCTGAACATAAGACTCTTTTAATTGCTTATTATACGGGTCTGTATCATAATTAATGAGTTGGATAGCTCTTCCTGAATAAGAACAAAAAGTCATTCAGATGCCTTGCACTTTTTCTCTCATTTAGGCCATGCATGCATATTGATTCATTGAAGACAACGAAAAGCAATGTGAGAACATCCTACTTCTAAATATTGTATATTAGATGATGACTGATTAGCAGAATGAGGCATTTTTCCATCTGTGTCTTTATGGGAGACCACAGGATTAGATGGACTAACAAATGATTTTCATTTTAAAGATGGCAGAGATGATTTTTGAGTCATTTGTGAAATGTTGTAATTTTTTAGTCTCCTAATTTATAGGTGATCATGCATGTATACACCTCTATGGGCTCCAAACAAGTGTATAACCTATTGTGGGACCCACTTGAACTCTTTAGGGGACTATCTGTGAGGGGTGTGCATAGCCTTCATGGGCTCATGGACTTTAACCCACACCCATTGATTAAGACTCCACTAGGAAGGCCACATAGAAAGAGGTTTGTTTACCCTAGACTTCTAGTGCAACAAGGGAGGAGGAGCCCCAAGTATAAGAGGGGCATGAAGCCCTTATCTCCCCACTTCTCTTGTGCACCCCTCTCTCTCACATTGATGCAGCCAGACCCCCCCCCCCCCCTCTCCTCTTGCTCCTCTCCTTCCCTTGTTGCCTCATTGTTGCGCCCCCAAAATTTAAACCCAAAAGTGAATAATCAATTAATAGTAATAAATTACACCATAAATGGGGGCGTGACTCAAGTGCCTTAACCCAACCATCAAACCATCTAGGATCTGTAAAGTACAAGCAAAATAGCCTAAAAAATTGTCCATGTCTCATAATTCCTTCAATTGACACATACATGCATAAAAGATGCAAAGGAAATCTCAAGCAAAAATTTCCAAACAAAGAAAGAAAAGGGGTGAACAAAAGCCTAGTAAGGAACTAATCATCATCAACAACAATTATGAATACTCATGAATACATGGGAATACACATAATTCAACTATACATGATTTAATATTAATTTCAAATAATAGTGACTATCGTTGAACCCCGTTCAATCAATTAAATCATTTTCACTATGATCCAAATTAAATATTGTTTAATTAAATATATCATTTTTACTATTTGTGTCATTAAACCCGTTGTGTTCACTACGAAATCATAATGCTTCACTAAGTCCACTATGAAATCTCAATGGCAAGATCGTAGGAGGGATTTGACATCTTGCTCCCTAGGTTGGACCCCCATCTTTTTGAAACTTTTGGGACACGAGAATTCATATTAATGTATTTTCTATTTAATTATCAAATTTCACACTCATCAATTTTTTTTTAATTAAGAAAGGGGAGAGTCTCAAGTTATCCGTAATGTTTCTTAGTAATTCCCAATTTCTATCGCCAAAGAAAAACTTTAGAGATTACCTTTACTGGGCAACCAACGTTGGCATCGCGACTTAACCAACATGGTTAACCTAGACTTGCCAAGGTCAATCTGACCAAACATGTAAGTGTCGTTGAGTACTATGTAGGCAACACTGAGTGCTTGCCAACTACTGGAGATATATGGTGTTCGATCCGTCCCGAGTATTATCTCAGTAGTCTCACTGATTTGAGTCATGATCTAACCAGAGGTTTGGATTTATAATGACCGATTTGAGTTGAGGCCAGCATAAAAAATTGGGGAGGTGTCCTCGCGAATTGGTAACTCGGACTTATGGAGTGACTCTTTGAAAATTGATCGCTATTTAATGTCATTGCCGTGTTATCGATATTACAATATTAAGTGTATCGTGTAATTAGTGACATGCAATGCAAGTAAAATATAATATTCATTGTAAGTCTTTTCTTATCGTGTAATTGGTAACACGTCAATCCTTTGGGTGTGTTTCCAATTACCGATATGTATACATAATAGCATATAGGCAAAAAATCAAAATATCATGTTATCGACATCACAATTCTTAACTAGGTCGTGCTATCGATAACATGATGTATAAACAAGATAGTGTTTTTAAGAGCACGACCATTGTTTATGTCGTGTTAGGAAGAAATATATTACAAAACTAGGTCGTGTATCTGATCAAACAAAATATATTTATGTCGTGCAATATTAGGGTGATGATTGTGTCATTGGAAACACGACTATGCATTTATCGTGTCACTAATAACATGAGAATGACAATTGCAAAAAATAGACTGCAAGACAAAGTTCTATGGGAAAAACATACTTTCTTTTACTAATAATATTATTTATAGAACATGAGTACATTACAGTGACTATTCTTTACATAACATAAAACAAAAAATCTATCAATCAACCACCATCTGTGTTCCCCTTCCACGCTCTGTCTGTAAGTTTCAGCATATGTCTCCTGGAGGGTTTGCACAAGCATGTCCACCACCAACTGCAAGTGAGAGAGAAAAAACGCAGTCAATACAATAGACAATTACAATGAAGATTCTACATAAGATCTTATACCAACTATCTCCATGACAACAACCTAGTGAGCCATTAGGTAAAATGCGATTAGATAATCAGGACATTGAAATAATGCCAGAATATGTGCCTTCGTCCCCAAAGGCGGATGAGGACCACACCGGTCTACTCATTCACAAACTGGGGTTGAAGAATCTATGATTGGGCATTATTTAAATGGCTAGATTGGCCTACATTTTGCCCAGACGGCTGGCCATATTGTTCTCATGCAAACGGATGGTGTTCGATCCATCCCGGCAGTGAAGTTTCGTGTGGTCTCCGAATGGCAATGGGAGGTGCATATTTATAAATGCTGATTCGGAAATGGATGCGTGTTTAATGCTAGCAAAACATAGTGACTCTTTGGAAATTGATCATTAATTTAATGCTATTGTCATGTTATCAATATTATGATGTTAAGGATATCGTGTAATTGGTGACACGTAGTGCAAGAAAAACATGATATTCATTGAATTTCTTACCTTGTAATTGGTAACACGTAGTGCAGAAAAAAATATTATATTCATTGAATTTCTTATTGTGTAATTGGTAACACGTAAAGCCTTTGTGCATGTTTTCGGTTACACGATACATATATAGTATAGAATGTTTACAAACAGAAATCAAAATATTGTGTTATCGATACAAGTATTTTGTAAATCTTGTTGCTAAGAACACGATTACAGAATGGTTTTTTTCTATAATCAACTAATGAAAGGGGGTGGAAAAGGCAACCCCAATCAGTGTTCCCCTTATGTTGTTTTCCTACTCTTTTATCACCCCCCTTCGGCTTGTAGTTGGACCATCAGCCACATTCGGAGGGTCCTCTTGTGTGATGGTACATCGTTTGTGGTTGTGACCCAACTACTTGCATGCTCCATATTTTCATGAGGCTTTGACCTTTGGTTGCAATTATCCGATTTTTCTATGGACACCCCCACTGCTTAAGTGGGATAGGTGGGTTGAATGTGGGCAGAACTCCAGTCAGTGCTTACTGGTGCCTATTTGTTGTTAGGTATAATGGCTCTTGATATGTCAATTTATATATTTCTGTAAATTACCATTTTTCGCAGTAGTTAGACACATAGAAGTGTCTATGATCAATTGCTATGATTGCATGTTTATACGATAGCCCCAGATGCTGAAACTTTCTGCATGTGCAGCTACGTTCGACCAGATTCACAACACCCTGTTCAATACATATCATGTAAATGAGAACATGATAAATAATCAATGTCATGTTATCACGTACACGACCCGTAACACTAACTATACAATCACACTATATCGTGTTATTTGAACAAATAAACTTACACGAGATGGACAGTAAAGTATAAACTTACACACGATAGTAATTGGATTTTACTTGGTGATATAGGGAGTTAACTTGGAATTTATACATTGATTACGACAATACATACACATTCCTTGCTTCTTCTCTTTTGTTTTGGATGTGTTTACAGGCAAATGAGGTTAACTCTTCAGTCATATTTTGTCCATCTGTCTAACATTTCTCAAATAGTGTAGTTGTGTGCTCCCTTATATGCTCAATTGACCTAACTTTTTTGAACATTGCATTTGTACTTTCAGACCTGTTTGAGTTGGGGATTCCATATCTTTTTCCTAGAAATACAACATTAGCACAGTGCTCTGAATCTATCTTATTTAGCCAAGCAAATGCTTCAAGATTATGTTCTTTAATACTATTCATTATTTCATCATACATGTTATGTCTGAAAGTTTCAGCTGCCACGTGGAGTTGGTTCTTTTGGTAGTTGTCTTTGAATCTATCCAACATATTTGCTGCCATGTGAGGATGCAATATCCGTGGTGTGTAGAGGGAAAATACTACTTAATAGCATTTGTGAAGCCCTTTATTCTATCAGAAACAATTATATCCAACTCAACTAGAGGATCAGAAAATAGATTATTTCTAGGCAATTCAAGAAACTAGCACCATGTTTTCTCACACTCATTCTTGACCACGATAAATGTGACGTATAACATATTATTGTCCCCGTATAGTGCAATTGCTATCAATAGTTGTCCAGGATACTTTCTCTTCAAGAAAGTCACATCTACTATTAGCAATGACCTCAATGTTGTTTTGAACGCTCTTGCAACTGGCCCAAACATCCAAAATACTCTTTTAAATCGTACTCCCTATAGGTCTGAGAATATTACATGATCTAATTGAAACTACACTTTCTGGATTTATCCTTTTTATCTAAATTATGTATGCATGAAGTATGCGATAGGATATGTTTGGGTCCCCATCTATTAAATCTGTCAGTGCTTTACTTACACAACCGAATATTAAATTGTTAATATTCTAATAAAGGTTATACGACAAGTTAATTCATCATGTCCCCGATAACATGACAACATGCGTAATCGTGATACCTTAAACTTGAACTGTTTAAGCATCGTGTTCATGTTAACACGATAGGTAATTAGGTCGTGTTGTAAGAAAATGTGACAATAGGCTTCTCGTACGCCCAATGACACATCATATATAAATGTCATGTTATTGAACACTCGATGAAAGGAGTCTCTTAAGTTTATTTTACTTATGCGCCAACATTTCTTGTAGTTCGCAGTTATACCCCAGTGCTTCAAAATATAACTTGCTATGCTTTTCAGTGTAATGTCTACTGAATCTTTAAACAACCTATAACATTTTCTCGCAATCCAAAGGTGCGATGCTAGAGGATGGTCAGTTGACTTCCTTTGCGTTCCACACGAATGGTGGGGCACTAACCTCATCACAGTCACATGATCTCCTATATTGAAGCCTTATATACCAGTTACAAGTTGATCGGAGCACTTAGCGGCATACATATTCCTTATTCTCATCCACAACACGATAAGTAAAATTCGCCTTTATTGCTAAGTCGATCAAAACCCTCTTGTAATGTAATAGACTTAGAAAATGTTCGCCCATTTCGAGTAGATTATGGTAGTCCTTTGCTTACAAATTGCCAGTCATTAGCTTGCCCTATCCAATAGTCGATTCCAATAAGTTTGTGATCATTGATTGTCTCCCACTCCACCTCGGCCTCAACGTCAAAGTTATTGGGTACCTTGCTGTGTCCGAATTATTTGTCGTCAGACATACTTTCCATGTCAACTATACCATTCTCGTGACATTGATCATCACCCCACACTTCTTCAAATTCTTCGCCATCGTAATTACAAGGTTGTATGGGGGTTCATAGTTATCAAATGAAGTCCTTATTGCACCCATCATTGGCAACATTTCTTCTACTCCAGTTTGATTGACTTCTACCACAAGTTCTGTAGTCATTGGATTGATGTAAGAAGAATGACATGGATTTGTTGCATTCAAAATTTCTCGGTTCTCCCAATCTGCAATGGACATGTTAATCAATATGCAATATAACTCAACATCGTGTATTCGGTTATACGCTTACAAATCATATCGTGTTAACGCTAACACGATATGAATACAGGTCATGTTATTACATCTACTTTGAAAATAATTAGTGTTACATCGCATGTGTAGGTTGCATCAGTACTTATGCGATATAATAAAAATCATGTTGTTTCTTCACATGATATGCTTTGAACTGAACACGATATGTTCGATATCGTGAGCTCGAGTACACGATAAAGTAGAATCTTGTGTAATCTAAAATTCACTATTACATGATAGTTTCAAAAGTTGTATATCATTGACTCCCATATGCAATCCTAAATTAGAGTTGTTCCGTTACCACAGGTGATTTAACTCTATTGAATGTCTAGTTCCTTTTTACTGATGATGATGATTTGTCACTGTTGTTGAGCTTCTTCATCTCGATATACAATGATAACACCTCATTATTTGCCTTCTTATGAATGAAAAACACTGTATATAGGTCCTCATCGTCTTCTAATTAATATATAATAGATGATTGGGAAGATGAAATTAAATACTTTAGTCACATTACCATTGACGAGAAGTTGTTCTTTGACTTGAAGCAACACCTCGCCAAATTTCATCGATGGATTAATGTTCATCAACCGTGCCTTTCCACCTATATACACGCCATCATTGCCTACCTATCTATTATAATATATGCAAATATAAATCCTATCTATTATAGACAAAATGAATCATTTGGAGCCCTGAACCACTTCTAGAGTGTAAAAAATAGGTTTTTACTAAACAACGACACTTACTGTTGAGTCACCGCTGGTCACCTACTGTCAACGACTATCGACTGCAGCTCATGAATCTTTCCTACCGGAATGGTGCTGCACTGTTCCCGTATTCATTTATTATACCATATATATTGGGTTTATTTAAAACTCAAAGACAATTTCGTTCATGACATTTGTGTTTAAAATTTAGAGAATATAAAAAATTTTGGGTTCTTCACCCAGGTAATATAGAAAAAAACTCTTTTCTTATTTATAAAGTTTTATTTATAAACGGGTAAACTTGCAAACTCAAATATACTGCGACTTCACCGACGGATTCCGATTCGAATTTGTTGATGGCGAGCGGATTCCGATTCCAATTTATTGATAGAGCGGGTCCACTCCGCCCGGCTCCCCCATAGTGCCACTCCCTCCCCTCGCCTCCTCCTCTCCCTCCAAGGACTTTCAGATATCGGATTCCGGCGTCGCCATTCTCCCTGTTCAAATGCTTCCCGCCTTCCCTCATTTCTAGGGTTTTCTCTGTCTCTCTCAAATGCTGAAGGAGAAAGCGTAGCTTCTGCTGCTGCGGCCCATGGCGGGCGCGGCCTCGAGCGATGACGTGATGTCGCTGGATTTCGCGATCGCGAGGGAGCTGGCCTCCCGCGCTCGGTTCGACGACCCGCAGTCGCGATCCGGCGCCGACGCTTGGCTCCCCCTCCGAAACTCCGCCTTCTTCGCCTCCTCGGATTCGTTCCCTCAGAGGGCCCTTGACTTCGTTCTCCTAGAGCGGAACGCCTCGCGGAAGCGGCTGCTAGACTCCGCCGGAAAGGTCGCCTCCGAGGCCAAGTGCGAGATCATGCACCCGGACATCGCGGTCCAGAGGGAATTAGTTTTCCGGCAGCGGACGGGGAAATCAAGAAGCGGAGTGTGCGCGCCACTGCGATCCAGGTGCTGCGGCACTGATTCGGAGGTCGGGCCGCCCATTTTTGAGCCAGTTGGAGGGGAGTCTGCCTCGGCTGGTTGCTCCACGGCCACTGAATCTGAGGTGAGCGCTCCTGTTTCATGCTCAAACAGAGTCATCACGATGAAGTCGATAACGAGTTTGGGAGATTGACTTCACATTTTTGGGTATTTAAATTAACTACTATTAGCTTGTTATATTTCCATTTGTCGTATTCCATATGTTGGTCCTGTTTATGTTAAAATCTTGCCTTTAAAAGCTTAGTTTTCGATGCATTGAACAAGGCATAATATGCTGATGCTGATAACAATTAATGGGAAATGAACTCAACAGAGGTGCAAAGTTCTGAATCTAAATGGGCAAGAGGTACTTTATAGCTAACTGTTCAGTGACTTTCTATATCTCCTACTGATAATGTGAAACAAACATGACCTGAGAAACATGAATTGTGTGCTTATTCCGTGGAGCTAAAGAAATCAATGTTTGGTTGTTGCAGTTCTGGAAGGGTTTGAACTAGTCCTTGCAATGTGCATTTATACCAAAGTTGCTGCCTAAGGGTAATTAATTTAAACCAATGACCAATATTAAGCAACTGATTGATGACTATAGAAACATTTTATATTTATAAGGATTGGCTGTAATGAAGGGAAAGTCAAGGGTTGGTATATAATCTGGCTGAGTGATGGCTGGCTAGATTTTTTGCGGTGTTTTTCTTTTTTATCAATTTCCTCAAGTGCTTTCATGGTGCATAGTCTTATACATAATTTAGGAGGTGTGTGTGTGCGCACGCGTGCACACGTCCATGTGAGGAAAATTTTACGAACAACTGAAAGGTATTAAAATTGTTAGTTGCCTGCTTCATGCAGCCATGGACTCTATAGCATGGGCTTTGGTTTTAGTACCGTAAACAGCACATTTTTATGTCCTTTTATTTTCCACTGTCTATAGAGAATGGGCTTTTAGCGAACTACTAGAGAGTTTATTTAGCTTGTATTAATTATTTTTACTTTTTCTTCAAGCCAAGCCACAATATCATGTGATGTTAATGACTTTGAAAAAATATGGAATTGTCTTTCTGTTACTGTTGCTGTTGTGGTAGATGATATCATATATTTATGTTTGGCCTTGCGGACCACTTTATGTACATGTGGTGAACTGAACTTTGTGTGTTGTTACTTTTCTAACCAGTTAAAATTTTGTGATTGCTCCTTTCAAATTTCTATATATATGTAATGTTGCCCTAGAAGTTTGATATGAGATATAGGGATGCTTGTCATGGTATTTAATATGGTTTTTGGATTGCACAAAGTTGGTGCATTTCTTGTCTAGAATCCATGAAATGCATGTTTTACCTCAATGAGGAACTTCATGTTCAAGGGGTTGTGGGACGAGGGGGGGATGATAAGGAATTCCATGGAATGGGAAGTCCACACGTTTTCAGCCTAATTGGAGCTATGGGATCCCATGTGCTCTCTTGATGTTTGAGAAATCAAGCGGTTGATAGGTGGTTCCAGCTCAGATTGGGGAAGGTTAGGAATCCTTTTGAATGGGAAGTCTACAAGCTTTCAGCCTAATTGGAACTGTGGGGCTTTTATGTGTTTTCTTGACATTTGCAGTTTCCAGTTACTTGAAACTGACTCTTTCATTTTCCTTACTCTCATGGCCATGGGTTCCTTCATTTGGAATTTGTGTGTTTTAATGCACCTTTAAAGATATCAGACCTGTATGCAGTTTTTTTTCTTTTTTCTATTTGTGTGTGGGTGTTTTCTTTCAATTACTTGCAGATCAATTTTTGCAGTTTCTAATTCACTTTCTTTTCTTTTTCTTCAACAGTTATTTACTTCACCTTTTATAATGGATGTTCAAAGTCAAGAAAAGTTTCTTGATAAGTACAAAATGCTTCTACCATCACTCAAGTGCTTTCAAAGTCGTGAAGAACTTATTGAACATGTTCGTGATGTTGCAGTGAGCCAAGGATATCTTATATGTATAAAGGTTTCAAGGAAGGAAAAGCTAGTTGTACTTGGTTGTGATAGAGGAGGAGTGTACCGTTGCCGAACTGATCCTAATGCTCCACGCAAAAGGAATAGATGTTCGCGTCTTATAAACTGTCCTTTCGAAATTGTAGGGAAAAAGATGAAAGATGGTTTATGGAGACTCAGGATAAAGAATGAAAGACACAATCACGAACCTTTGAAGGACATCATCTCTAATCCTCTAGTTTGTAGATTTTCAGAGAGGGAGATTTTGCTAATCAAAGAAATGAGTGCTACAGGGTCTGAGCCACGTCAAATGCTTGCTGCACTAAAGCAAAAGAACCCCAAGTCAAGAGCAACCTTAAGGGATATTTACACTATCAAAGCCAAGGTTCGTCAGAAGAACAAGCCAAATGAGAGCCCCCGAGAAACTTCAAGTGAGGGGATGAGGTTACCTGAAGATAGGACTGTCATGAAGGTGAAACCTTGTGATTCCAGAGAATGTTCCATCCCATCTCAAGTAAGATGCTTTTCTTTCTGAAGGATGCATTGGCACTTTGCAGTTATTTCACACCAAAGTTGTTTAGTTTTTATCTAGATTTGACATTGTCTGTTTTAACAAAGTATTTATGTGAAAGATGTAAATGAAGAAATTATAGGTGAAGCAAATCAAATAATTTGGGAAGTTTAAATCACAAAGAAATAAAAAATTAAATGTGAACAAAGTAAGCTAAAGTACCTTATATTGTTTAGTTTATATCGACTTCGAATGGATGACTATTATAACAAGTGTTATTTTCTCTTAAAATCAATAGGTTGAGGGGTGGAAAATTTTAAGCTGATTTCCATTAATTTTCTCCCAATTTTTACTCTAATTTCTCTTTTCCGGTTGCACCAAGCAGCGAAAATGAGGGGATTTTTAAAAGATTAATTTTAATTTCCCCTACTTTTCCCCTGTCCAAAACAGACCTTAAAGTTGTGTTAATACTTTTCTCTCATTTCTTAGTATATAGTCTATCACCTGTACCTTGCTTTCTTTCCTTTTTAAATGAAAATAATAACTATAGATTTTAACAGGTAAATCTCAATTGATTATAAAGATTTAGGCTTCTATTGTAACCAGTAGAGGAAAATAAAAGAAAGAATAATAGAAGAAAAGAAGGTTCGAGGGGAAGGATAAGAATATCCAGGTAAGGAGTACCTGGATACTCCCTCCATCCTATCCTATATTAATAGCTCCTATAGAATTTTTTTTTATATTAATTATTCCATTTGGCTCAATAGCCGTTAGATAGGTCTATCATGGTTCTCACTTTTACTTCGCTTGAGCTCCGAGCTCAGACGGCGAAATGGTGGTTCTGACGACGAAAGGGAAGTCGAAGAAAAAAGAAGTATGCCCGAAAAAAGACGGACGCGGGGGTAGAACCGGTAATCGTTAATGGCAGCGAAAACGGGACCAAATCGCCGGATGTGAAGCTGGCCGCGGCGAATATTGGAGTTGAGGAGGAAAGGGAGAAGATGCTAGTCGAGGAGGATCCTCCATCCGGCTGGCTGCGCCTTAAACTGCCGGAGCAGGTCGTCCTCATCTCAGAAGAGGAACTATATGGGATGAGGCATCTTGCAGAAGGCAAATGAATGGTCGGGGAGGTTTCCGGTCTTCTCAAACTCGGTCTCGGCCTTGACGCCTTCGTGGATGAGGAGGGTGGCGTCGCCACTGCCGTCAACGATGAGGTCGGGGCCGCCGCCGGGGCCCAGTTGAGGGCACGCTCAGTGCACCACCAGTACTCCTACAGTGTCTTGCCCTTCCAGGCGAATACCGCAGCAGAGTCCAATTTCAGCAGTATTCTTCAAGCCAGAAAGCGGCAGTCGGCTGAGGGTGGAAGATGATTTCGGCTGCCAGTCGTTTCTACTCGGAAAAGCAAAAAAACTTAGTTTTTAGCGACCCACCAACCAGATGATGGACTGGGATTCTGCGAAGGCACACTCATTTAAGGAAAAAAAAATATACAACTACTGTGCAAATGAATCGCTCCGGCCCATCCTATTCTCTCCGAAGAAAAAAAGCGAGGCAGCAGAATGAATCATGAAAATCAGCAAGTTTAGAAGAAAGGGGGAGCGTGCAAAAGAGAGTGGGAGCAGAGAATCGCAAGGTGTGTAGTGTGAATGGGAAGGAAAGGATGAGGAGTGGCGCAGAAGCACAGGGAAGGGGCGGTGCAAGGCCAGAGGAAGTTAGGCAGTGGTAGTGGTGTTGGACCGGAGGGATGAGTGATGCAGGTAGTGGTGCTGATTGCTGACCCGGAGGGACCATTAAGATAAGAGCAGGGGGGGGTTTTGGGCCGGAGGGACCGGTGTACTGTAGACCCAGGATGACCGGAGGGACTGACGTCCGAGAAAATTGCTTGTGACTAAAAAATTACTATTGTTAGACGCGGAAGAGAGATGCGATTACCAACTTGATAAAAATAACAAAAATTAGTGAGCTACTAATATAGGACGGAGGGTGTAGTACATCAATATTTCACAACTTCTTTAATTTGAGATCCACCCCTTGGAATTGAATCCTGTCCGTCATTTATAACCTTCAATAACATGGTTCTACAACTCGTAATACAACTTAAGCTTCTAAAAATAACCCAATATCTTTGTATAACCATGAAATGGACTCTTTTCTTTTGTAGGAGACCTGAAAATACTCCAACTTGGTCTCATACATAACTTGGTGATGCGACTTCATACTCAGTAAAAACTCATGAAATCTACAACAACTACCTTCTAATAGGGAAACAACATCAACCCTTTTTGCCCTGAGGCTGATTATTTTGCTTACAGCAGCCTCTTCTCTTTATGGTTCATCTCATTATGCTAGATGTGCACTAACATATGGTTTATTTTTAATTTTTTTGGGAAATTGGAAAGGAAAATGTAAGCTGAAGAGGGAAAAACATTTATTAGGAAGGACATTTTAATTAAAGAGGCAGCATATGTGTAGTAAACAATGTCATTGTTGCAAACTTTTGCCACTTTTGAATCTTTGAGTGACATGTTGGGTCACTATCAGTATGACATGCGTCTCTCTTGTAAAGATTTAATGGAAAATATATATCTCTCTTCCAGGCTGAATTGATTTTTAAAGTGAATGGATTGACGTCTTCTAAAAAATAACTTGCAAAGTAGGGCTCTCAATTTACTGTGGTCCTTTTTGTAGCTTGGACACTCCATCCACGTTGATTTACATGGTATTTCTCAAGTGTAATTTCCATTTTTAATTAAGTTAATGGGTCCCACTTATTATAGTTTTTCTTAGCTTCCTTCTCTTTGCTCAATGTATAATACTCATTGGTGGTAGTGTCATTGCCATCTCTTCTCTTATATGTCATTGCTACTTCCTCCTTATATATATTTTGCTTTTTCTGGCAGCCAAAAATCCCTCTCACTTGCAAATGTCTCTTTGCCTGCTCCTGCTTCTAATACCTTTTGATTTTTGGTTCTCTGTTATTTGTTGCCTCATCTTCACTCACTTGTCAAGTCTTTTTGTGGCTGTAATCAATTTCTGTCCTTGTGTTTCTCTTATGTTATTAATGGAGAATCTGTCTTCACCGAATTAGGGACTGGGCATGAACCCCTTGAAGAACTGCTGCAAGATAAACATGGTTGAAATTAGTTTAGTCACAAAATGAAACTGCTAATGTTTGCTGAAAAAAAAATGAAACTGCTGATAGATAAACAAGGTTGAGAGAAATTTAATCGTAAAATGAACTTTTATGTACACACAGACACATATGAACACACGTATACAACACACACACACATGCACATCTACCCACACAGGCGCACAAAGTCTTCTGATTTCTGAAATTCTGGTGTTCATTTAGTGGGACTGATGATTAATTGCTTCTAGGTTTGATGAGTGAACAAGCTATGCCTTACCCAATTATTCTAACTTGTAAGCTTGTATGCAGATATATTCGCCATTACTTACAATGGAAATTGAAAACCGAGAAGGACCTCTTGAACTCTGCAAGGTGCTTCAGTCATCCAGTAATTGTTTTCGAAGTCGAGAAGAGCTTCTTGAGCATGTTCGCAACATTTCAATGAGTCTAGGATATGTGGTTTCTATTAATATGTCCAAGAAAGATAAGATAATAGGCATAGGTTGTGATCGAGGAGGTACTTACCGTTGCCGTAAGCCAAATGTTATTCGTCAAAAGAAGTCAAAATCTCGCCTCATTAATTGTCCCTTTAGAGTGGTGGGTAAAAGGAATGATGATGGTTTATGGATTATGAAAGTTGAAAATGGGGAACATAATCATGAACCTTCGCAAGACTTGACTGATCACCCCTATGCTCGGCGATGTTCTGAGGAGGAAGTCTTGCGAATTAAGGAGATGACATTTTCTGGCATACAACCCCGTGAAATTCTAGCAGCACTTAAGCAGAGTAATCCAAATCTGAAGCTACTTCTAAGAGACCTTTACAATATTAAGGCCAAGATTCGCAGAGAATATCTATCAGGCCGTACAACAATTAATGCTTTGATAGATGAACTAGCTCAAGCTGGTTTCCAATATGATTTGAAATATGATGAAGCAGGTCATGTGACCCATCTATTTGTTGTGCACCCTCTTTCAATTTTTTTGAGTAAATGCTTTCCAAATGTTTTTACACTGAATGGCACCTACAAGACCAACAAGTTCCATATGTCATTGCTGGATATTGCTGGAGTAACATGTTTTAGTACATCTTTCCACTCTTGCTTTGCATTTTCAAGAAATGATGAAGTAGAAGATTATATATGGATTATGAAAATGCTTGAATCAATCCTTGGTGGCAATGTACAACCTAAAGTGATTGTGTTAGATGGTGAATTGACTCTTATGACTGCTATACGTGTTGTCTTCCCAGATGCTGCTGTACTTTTGTGTACAAGACACATTGAGAAAAGTATCTTGTCAAACTGTAGAACTCACTTCAGTGGTGAGATTGGCTGGGACAGATTTGTATTTCTATGGACTGCTTTGGTTAACGCTCCAACTGAACTGGCATATTACAGGGCATGGGAAGCAATTCAATATGAATTCAAAGATAAGAAATCTGTGTTAGCTTACATAGAAAGTACTTGGCTTCCATTGAAGGCGCACTTTGTTAAGGCATGGACAGACAGGTGTCTTCATTTCGGCAATCGGGTTATCTCTAAGGCAGATGATGCTCATTCCAAGCTCCGGAAATATTTACAAGATCCAATTTGTGATATTCAAAGAAAATTGAGTCTTGCCATCAAGAATCAAGTTAAAAAGGTCAAAGTGCAGATATTGGAAGGGAGAGTTAAAATTTCTCCAAAGCTTCGAATCCCTTTCTTTGAAAAGCTTATTGGTCATGTTTCAGTTTTTGCATTAAGAGAGCTTCTTCAGCAGTATAAATTGGTTGTGGATCGTGTGAGTTTGCCAGTGTGCTCAAGTGAATTTTCCACAACTATGGGCCTTCCATGTGCACACAAAATGAAATATCGAATGGATGAAAGCAAAGGATTGGACTTAGAAGATGTTCACTCACAGTGGTGGATAAATTTTCAGGATTTTGATAACATTGACTGTGAGGTTAATAATGAGGAAGTCCATGTAAATGGGCTTTTGGATGGTTTTCAAGATAAAGATGATCAACAGGCTCCTGAGTTAGTGGGCAATTCTGAGTTAAATATATCTTTCTTGTCAGATAACCATAATAGATCAGAATTGGAGGTAAATGCTTGTACTACAACACAGGACTCTTCAGCAACTGACCGTGGAAAAAAGGTTAGAAAGTGTGCCATATGTAAAGAAACAGGTCATAATAGTAAAACATGTCAGCTACATGTTACGACTGTGCCAAGTTCTCATGTTCCATTCTTTTCTCTTACTGCTGCAAATATAATGGATCTCCAAGATTTGAACATAGTCCCTGATGGAAATCGTAACACATTTGTAATTGGCAGGTGAAAAAGAAACTATTTAATCAGATTAATTGTTATTCTTTTAAATCTGTTATATTCTTATCATTTTGCTTTGTGTTGAGCATTTCCGAAGTTACTTGATGTATATATATCTTAATTTGTTACAAAGTTTTTACACAGTGCTTTATGTAAAATTTCTAAGGTAATAGAAATAGCTGCTTTCTAGCTCAATACCCCTACATTTTACATGTTTGACGCTGAATGGTTTAAAGTGTCAATATCTCGAGATATCATGAAAGTTGATTGAGAATGGGTAGGATTTTTGTGAATAGCTTGTTAGTTAGGTATGGTTTGATTGATATTCCATTATAGGTCTTTCCTTAGCAGCTCAAGCATGTAGGAGACTTGGGTATTGTAGTCTAGGGGGTCTTAGGTTTGATTTAGGGCTCAAGTCTGCATGTTCCCATTCAAGCTTTTGCATATGATTAATCATACTCGTGCGTGCAGGGGGAGTATTAGCTTGGTTTGGTTTGATTGCCATCCATTGCTGTGTTTTTGCTAACATCTAAAGCTTTTAGGGACATGGTTCTAAATTTACTAACTCTGTAGATTGTCTTTGGGACTCAATTGACATGGAATTTGAGGCAATTGACACAGAATTTGAGGCTTCTTGTTATTCCTGCGGTGTATAAACTGAGCTCAAGAATTATTGAGTGTCATGTGCTCACTGTCACATCCACTAGTTTCATGGTGCCAATTCAGGAATAGATAGTTTTTTTTAGGGCAGTAATGTCATGTTGATAAAGGATATATGCCTTTTGCATTTTGTACCCTTTTTTAACAGCTAGCATTATTCTATGCATGCTGCGGCCATTAGATGTGCAGATTGCTTCAAGGAATTATACTTCGTAAAAGAGCTCCTGCCTATTTGTTTATGTCAACTTTTTTGCATTTCTACTGTTTTGGTATGCTAATTTATCCAAATTCACATTGCCCAGGCGTTTTATGCTTGTGCTAGCCATACATCATGAAATGGACAGCCTTGCAAATGCTTGTTAAATATCAGCAAGGTATGTGTGGACTAGCTAAGTGCATTTTTGGTGATTATGAATGAGCCCTGCACATCATAATGAGAAAATATATTGTGGTAATGGGATGTGATTTCTGATATGTAGGGCGAGTTTCCATTTTTCTTACGAGTAACAATGGCTTCTTGATTGCTGAAATATGTTGATTAATCTGTTTTGATAATGTTTATTTTCTAATTGAGCCACAAACTCACATGTATACATGATGCGGGAGATGAATTATTTGTGCATGATCATGATGATGATGTACGTGTTGAACGGGACAACAATAGTGATGCGGAGCTTTTTTTGGAAAAGATTTAGGGGCTGCTAATTTGATCCAGTTAGTGCTGGTGGAGGATAACTTATGTTTCAGTTGGCCACTTGAGACTTCTAGATGGGATTATGAATGAAAAGTGATATTTTCGAGTAATGTGATAATGTGGCTTATGTACAATTCTCTTTTCCGTCGTGTTACACATCCTAGTGGACTGCCTGTCATGACCGTGATCCGACGTGTTGGTCGTCGGGTTGGGGATGTGACACTAATTGTTTGGCAACCCCCACAAGGGGATGGTTTGCAATGAACGTTGATGGAGCTTCATGGGACCCCATGAACAAGCTGTGATTGGCTCAACATACTAAACAAGTATGCACAATGCATCAGTGCTATATTGCAGAAGCTTCAATCATTCTTCCTAGCATAAGGCGACTTACAAATTTCCATGAGATCCTTATTACGCTTGTTTGTAGAGAAGCCAATAGAGTTGTCGGGCTATGTAGCATGGTTCTCAATATTTGAGATATATTTTAATTATACCTTTGTCTGTTACTTAATTGATATAAGGTGTGAGCAAAGATTGATATCTCATATACATTTGGTAAATATGATATTTTTTACAAGGCATTACAAATCGCATTTGGGGAAGGAAATTATAATCAAAACAACTGGCACCTAAATTGAAAATTGTCTCAAATGGGGCATGGGATAAAAGATGATCAAATGACCTTGTTGCCTTTTCCACACTCATCCTCAATTGCGCTCGTCTTTTTCATCTATGGTCACTAGCTGGCTGCATCTGTGCTGTATTTTCTTGTCTTCCTCATCTCCATCATTAATATAAGTCGGCTTGTCATGGACTACATTTCGGGCACCTTACAAATCCCCATTTTTTTTTATTTATATGTACTTTTTTTTATTTTTTTTATTTATGTTTAAAGGTGTAACCATGCTCGTACAACCACTTTGGCTGCCACTCCTGCTATATACAAAAAACCTCTTATGCTATATAGGGGAAAGTGAGTAGTTGTGTTGTTGGCTATAATGTTGTTACACTCATTGTTTGTAAACATGTTGATAGTGAATGCATCTATCTTCCGTACTTGTGTTCATTAGTTTTCTTGCAATGTGACTCGCTTTTGCTCCTTACCTTTTTGCTTTGCATAAGTGCCCGCAAGTGATTTACGCAATGCATCTGTGCAAGGCAAGCTATTTGTCCAAAACAAAGGCTTGCTTGGTGGGCCTCAAGCCTGCAAGCGCCACACGGTTGGCTACCCAAGGGGCACGTCTGTGATAGTTAGTATCAGAGCCAAAGAAAGGATTGCCTGTCAAGCTTCCATTTGTGATGCCGAAGTTTGTGGTAGGTGAAGCTAGTGGAGTCAAGCATGCAGCTCCAGGCCCATAACGCAAAAAGTCATCTAAATGGCAAGACCGCATTGAAGCCTTGGAGGAGCAAATTGCCCCCTTGGTTAGTGGGTTTTATGCATTGGAAGAGAAAGTGAAGTCTCTTGAAAAAGTGGAGAAACGGAACCACGAGACAGGATCACAAAATCGTGATGTCAGTATAGAGAATTGCATGGTGTTTGAAGAATTGCAAGCGGAAGTTGAGAAACTGCGCGAGGAGGTACAAAACTTGGCTGCACAAGTGAGTCTTCTCCTTCGAATAATGGCACAATAGGAGCCTGTTGGAGTCGTTAAGCGCCTCAAAGTGTCGGAACCTAAGGTCTACTAGGGAGCACGAGGTGCTAAAGAATTGGAAATTTTTTTATTCAACATGGAACAATACTTTCGGGCTGTTCACCTAGAATCGGAAGAAACTAAGGTCACAATGGCCACAATGTACTTATCCGGTGATGCCAAGCTTTGGTGGAGGATGGATTATGAAGAAATTTTGAATGGTCGTCTTGAAGCAAATACTTGGGAAGACTTGAAGGGTCAGTTGAAGACTCAATTTTGGCTGAAAATGTGGAATTTATTGCCCGGCGGAACCGCCGTCGCCTCCAACAAACAGGAACTATTTGAGAGTACGTCAAATAATTTTCAGCCTTAATGTTAGACATTCGCGATATGGCCAAAAATGACAGGCGGTTGTACTTCCTCGAAGGCCTCAAGTCAGGGGCCCAAATAGAGCTGAATCGGCACAAAATGCGTGACTTATTTGTAGTTATCACTAAGGCCGAGCGTCTCACTGATTTTACGACCTATGACAACACAAGGAAACCGGGATATTTCCAGCAGGACTAAGGTCTGCGACATGGTCAACAGGACCAAAGTAACCCTAGCGAGTCTCAAGACAAGGGCAAGGACAAAGTTGGTGGAAAGAAGCCTTTTTACAAAGACTTCGGGACAAAAGTCGATAGTTCCACAGTTGTCACTCGACCGTTCCAACCATTCAATGATGCTAGGGGTCCATATTATGTTTACTATATGTAGGACCCCATCTTACTTGGCAATATCCTCAAAAGAAAGCACTGAATGCCCTCGTTGCGAGAGAGTCAGCTCGACTAGAAGGAAATGATAAAGTCGCCAGCGAAGAAGAAGAAGCACCCAAGATGGGTGCATTGAGACTACTCAATACCATTGAGGGTACTTAGAAAAAATAATCATCTCGAGCAAAGGGTCTGATGTACATTGAGATATACTTGAATGACGTTCCAACAAGAGCAATAGTAGACACGGGAGCCACCCACACCTTTATATCGGACAATGAAGCAAGACGCGTAGGGCTAAGGTTCGTTAAAGATTCTAGTCGAATGAAGGTGGTGAACCGCCCTATCACTGGGTTGGCCAAATATGTTCCTATTCGGATTGGCAATTGATCCGGCACAATAAATCTCATGGTGGTCCCCTTTGATGACTTCCAAGTTATCATGGGGATGAAATTCTTACAGAAAATGAATATTGTCCCGATGACACATCTGGGTTCAGTCTACATGTTTGAAGCCACAAATCCCTGCATGGTGCCGGTTGTTCAAAAGAGCAGGACTGATATTGCACATTTGTTCGCACTCCAACTAGACAACGGGTTGAAGAAAGGTGATCTAACATACCTTGTGGCTCTTCGTATGGAAAATCAACCACATGGGGATCAACCCTTGCCGATAGAAGTCCAAGCTGTTTTGACTGACTATGTTGATGTTATGCCCGAAGCTTTACCAAAATGTCTCCCTCCGCGGAGACCCATTGACCACCAAATCGAATTGGAGCTTGATACAATACCACTAGCCCGTGCTCCCTATCGGATGGCACCCCCTAAACTTGCAGAATTGCGAAGATAGCTTGATGAATTACTTGATGCAAGCTTCATCTGCTCCTCCAAAGCCCCCTTTGGAGCCCTGATTTTATTTCAAAGAAACACGATGGGAGCTTGTGCCTTCGTATTGTCTATCGAGCATCAAACAAACTGACAGTGAAGAACAAATATCCCCTCTCACTGATCGTGGATCTTTTTGACCACTTGGTAGTGCTTGTTACTTCTCCAAATTGGGTCTCCGTTTAGTTTACTACCAAGTGCGTATTGCCGATGGTGACGAAGCCAAGACTACATGTGTTACTCACTACAGTGCGTTTGAGTTCTTGGTCATGCTTTTCGGCCTCACAAAAGCACCAGCCACCTTCTGCACACTCATGAACAATATTTTCCATGGCTTCCTTGATTGCTTTGTTGTCATCTACCTCGATGACATTGTGGTCTATAGCAATACACTTGCCGAACATATTACTCACTTGCGAACCATGTTAGAGGTCCTTTGACAGAACAAACTATACGTCAAGTTGGAGAAGTGCTTGATGCACTGAAATAATGTTCAATAAAATATTTTTAAATTTTGAATTGCAATCCTATTTTGTGTTAATTCATTGCTGATTTGGGCTATTTATGTTTTAAATAAGTTAGTTGGACCTTAATTAACTTTATATGTCTAAACAGACTTTAATAAGATCTAAGTAGAAGAAGAAGTGAAGCCCATCTACCCAAAGCTATTTAAAAGTCAAGAATCAGCTCCTAATGGTCTAAACATGCATGGAATGGTCGAGCATAACCTTGTGGACCCATTTGATTTGAGATTTGTATGAAGAGGACTAAATTAGGAAAAAAGCTGATTCGGACAGATTGATAGAGCCTTAGTATTTCAATCATATCTTTTTATGTATAATTTGGATGGATACGATTCTGGTGGCTTTGGAAAGAAGACTTCCATAGCTACAAATGATATTTCAGGAAGAAATTCCAAATTTCGAAGATTCATGGGTCGAATTTGGTATGTAAAGAGACAGCTAGTAAACTAACCCGAGGCCAGCACATGAAGAATATTTTCATTGATTATGATTGATACATATAAGGAAAGACAAGGAGGCTGATTGGTTAACTAAAGTAAGATTTAAAGATACTTATTTGCTAAATAAATTATTGATTTATTTAGTATCTAATCATTGCCAAAGAAGCAACCAATGAAGTAATCAATCAGGATGTAATCTAGAGATATGATTTTACTTTCCTCTTTGAAGCAACCCCTTCTATTCTTATAAATAGATGGGTGGACATGATAAATGACTCATCCCCTCCTCTTTGGAGCTCTCCTCTCCTATTTTCTTCTCTCATATTGTATTTTTGTTTTAGTTTTATTGTAATGGCTTTCTAAGCTCTCAAGCTAAGGCTAGGAATGAAGCTTGTACTTGATGTTTAATGGATACTTTGATTCAAGTAAGTTCTTTATCATTTTAAATTGATGTTTCATATTTAATGAGTTTATAATCTATATAATTATTTGATTCAGCGTTGACGAAAGGCACGCTGAATGCTTATAGTTCCCTGTGATTATATACTTAATGCTTTCACGTAGTAAACAATCAATTACTATTTTTCTATTTTCAAAGTTTTTTTTAAAGATAAATTTTCCGATTGAGACGAATTTTCATTTGATCTTAATTGAGTTATCATTTGATTCAAATATACATTAGAGATTTATTACAAGTGGATTTTCGATGCCTTAGCACTTTTTCTTTGATTGTCTCTTATTCTCTATTTCAACTTCCTTCTCTTATCTATTCTCTTCGTAATAGTTTTCTTTGTCACACAAGGCTTTTCCTGTGGATCGACCTTGTTTACTATAGTTAACAAGTAAAAAAGAAATCTAAACTAGACTAATTCATAGTTTTGGTTTGGACGTAACAACAAATTGGCGCCGTTGCCGGGGATTGCAATGTGTGACAAGAATTCGTTACAAAAAAAAAACTCACTCTAACTTTACTAATTCTCTAACTTTTATTTTTGTACACTAACTCTTTAAATTCAGTCATTTACTTTATGTCATTTACTTTTAGCATTTAAATTCTATAATTTTTTTTTTTTTGTAAGACCGGAGGCACTACCCACGTTACTACCGAAAATTTTTTGGGATCAAACGTGTACCTTGATAGTGCCTTTGGCCTTATTTTGCAATTTAAATTTTTGTCCATGAACTTCTAACTCTCTAACTTTTATATTTTGTCATTTAATTTCTACACTTTTATTTTTTATTATTAAAAAAAAATTATTGTTGCATGTTTACATGGGAACGTGATAATTTGGGACGATTGAGAAGAGTGAATAAATCTTTTGAAAATTCTCTTTATTTTGATACAATGGAGGATCTAAGAACTAATGAGGAACTAAGAAGTGATAATGGGGATAATAATGCATAAAATGTTAAAGTTAAAACCTTGCGTGATTATTTGCAACCAACTAGATCAAGTTCTCCTTCTTACATGATTTTTCTAACTAATGTGGGTGGTTTTGAACTCAACCCGGGTGTAATTCAATTACTACCAAAATTTCATGGCTTAGATTCGAAAAGCCCACATTTGAATTTAATAGAGTTTGAAGAGGTTTGTGCAACTTTGCCAAATCAAAATGTTTTAAATGATGTTATTCGATTAAAACTCTTTCCATTTTCTTTAAAGGAAAAGGCAAAAAAATTGTTGAATTCTTTGAAGCCAAGATCCATTGGAATATGGCAAGAAATGCAAAGAGAATTTTTGAAAAAGTTTTTTCCTACCCATAGAACTAATACACTTAGAAAGAACGTAATGTATTTTTCACAAAAAGAAAATGAGACTTTCTTTCAATGTTGGGAAAAATTTAAGGAAATGTTGTTATTGTGCCCACATCATGGATATGAAACATGGCGTAAAATTAGTTTCTTTTATAATGACTTGACTTCTCAAATGAGGCAATTTGTTAAAATGATATGTAATAGATAATTTTTAAGTAAAGAACCTGAGGAAGCATGAGACTATTTTGATGTGTTAGCTGAAAATGCTTAATCATGGGAAGATTCTAATGAATTTGAAAGTAGTATTAAGACCAAATATAATGGGACAACTAAGGGGGGCATGTACCTTATTAAAGAAGAGGATGATGTAAAAGCAAAAATTACAAGTTTAACTAGAAAAGTTGAGGCTATGGAAATTAATAGGGAAAACATGTCTAAAGCTTCTAAAAAAGCACAAGATATTTATAGTATATGTGAGAGTGATGGACACTAAACACAGGATTATCTAACAATCCCTGCTTTTAAAGAGGTGTTCATACTCAAGCAAATGCTATGAATACCTACAAAAGGCCTTTCTCTTCTCCTTATTCTGAAACTTATACTCCTAATTGGAGAAATCATCCTAACTTTAGTTGGAGAAATAAGTCTAATGTGCAGGTACCCCCTTCTTCCTATAATTATGTTCCACCACATAAGAAGACTCTTGAAGACAAATTGTAAACATTCATGCAAAGTTAAGCAACAATCAACAACTAAACAATTCAAGCCATCAATGACTTGAAGACTTCTATTACTTAATTGACCACAACTTTGAGCACTGAAGAAAAAAAGAAGTTTCCTTCTCAACCTCAACCAAATCCTAAAGGTCAATTTGTAATTGAAAATTTAAATTATTCAAGTTCACAAGAAGAGCATGCTAAGTCCATCACCACTTTAAGAAGTGGAAAAATCATTAACAAAGACATTCCAATGAAGGTTGTTGAACCTAAGGAGTTTTTGAATTATAAACATGGTGATGAACTTGACAACTCTGATTGTGTTGCTCTAATTCCTCATCCTTTTCCTCAAAGATTACAATCTTCCTCTAAATTGGTGCCGAATAGTGACATTCTTGAAATTTTCAAATAAGTGAAGATTAACATTCCTCTCTTAGATGTAATTAAACAAATTCCATCTTATGCTAAATTTTTGAAAGACCTTTGTATAATTAAGCATAAGCTAAATGTACAAAAGAAGGCATTTTTGACAGAACAATTAAGTACAATTTTGCAACAAAACACCCCACCTAAATATAAAGATTCTGGTTGTCCAACTATATCTTGTATAATTGGGAATTATAGAGTTGAAAAAGCTTTACTTAATCTTGGGGTAAGTGTTAATCTCTTACCTTATTCTGTTTATGAACAATTGGGATTTGGTGAATTGAAGCCCACAAACATTACACTTTAACTTGCAGATCGCTTAATTAAAACACTAAGAGGAATTATTGAGGATGTGCTAGTACAAGTATAAAAGTTTTACTTTCCTGTTGATTTTATTGTTTTGGACACACAACTAGTTTTAAATGCTTGTACTCAAATTCCTGTCATATTAGGCCACCCATTTCTTGCTACTTCTAATACTCTTATTAATTGTAGAAATGGTGTTATGAAGCTTTCTTTTGGAAATATGACTTTGGAACTGAACATTTTTAATATTTGCAGGCAACCAGGTGATGATGATGAGGATGTGCATGAAGCGAATCTTTTAGAAAGTCTTGTTGATGACATGACTACTATTTCTTCATTTTCTGACCCTCCTGAAGCCTGTCTTTCTTATTTTAACTTTGATGATGATGTTATGATTAATGATGTAAATTCTTTGTTGGAGTCTACTCCATTATTAGATACCGCTAGGTGGAAGGCCCGCTTTGAGGAGTTACCTCCTTTTAATAGCGCTCCTCTTCCCTCAAGTGTCCAACTACCAAAGCTAGACTTAAAACCCCTCCCTACTGAACTTAAATATGCTTATCTTGGTGAGGGAGAGACATTTCCTGTGGTTGTCTCTTCAATGTTGGATAGGGAGCAAGAGCACATGTTGCTCAATGTCCTTAGAAATGATAAAAATACCATTGGGTGGACCATTGCTGATATTAAAGGGATTAATCCCCTGATTTGCACACATAGAATCTTCATGGAAGAAAATGCAAAACCTGTGAGACAAATCTAAAGGAGGTTAAACCCCAACATGAAAGAGGTGGTAAGAGCAGAGGTCTTAAAATTATTAGATGTGGGTATCATTTACCTCATTTTTGACAGTCAATGGGTGAGTCCCACCTAGGTTGTCCCCAAAAAGTCTGGAGTGACAGTGGTAAAGAATGTTAATGATGAGTTAATTCCCACTAGAGTCACCACTGGTTGGCGGATGTGCATAGATTATAGGAAATTGAATTCTGTCACTAGGAAAGACCACTTCCCTTTACCATTCATGGACCAAATCCTAGAGAGGGTGGTTGGTCATCAATTTTATTATTTTTTAGATGGTTATTTAGGATATAATCAAATTAAGATTGCCCCTGAAGATTAAGAAAAAACAACATTTACATGTCCATTTGGTACCTATGCATATCGAAGGATGCCGTTTGGATTATGTAATGCACCTGCCACATTCCAGAGGTGCATGATGAGCATCTTTAGTGACATGGTGGAGCGGTTTTTGGAAATTTTTATGGATGACTTTTTTGTTTTTGGTGATTCTTTTGATGATTGTCTTGATAACTTAGAAAAAGTTTTGGTGAGATGTGAAGATAAAAATTTAGTTTTAAATTGGGAAAAGTGTCATTTTATGGTTACTACTAGAATAGTACTTAGTCACATTGTTTTTGTGTAGAGAATTCAAGTGGACAAGGCAAAAATTGAATTGATTGCTAATTTGCCTAGTCCAAAGTCCATAAAAGATGTTAGATCCTTTTTGGGGCATGCCGGTTTTTATAGAAGATTTATATAGAATTTTAGTGTGATATCTAGACCATTGTGTAATCTTCTATCTAAAGAACATTCTTTTGAGTGGTCGGATACATGTGAAGAAGCTTTCACAAAGCTTAAGAACATGTTAGTGTCCGCACCCATCATGCAGCCCCCGGATTGGACCCTTCTTTTTGAAATTACGTGTGATGTAAGTGATTATGCCGTTGGGGCTGTTTTAGGGCAAAGGAAAGATAAAAAACCTTGTGTCATTCATTATGCAAGTAGAACTTTAAATAGTGCTCAAACTACTCCACCACTGAAAAAGAACTTCTTGCTGTAGTATTTGCACTTGATAAATTTAGATCCTACTTGATTGGCTATTAAATTATCATTTTTACTGATTATGTAGCTTTGAAGTACCTTTTGAGGAAACAAGATACAAAGCCTAGATTACTCCGATGGATACTACTACTCCAAGAATTTGATCTCACAATCAAAGACAAGAAGGGAGTAGAGAATGTGGTGGCGGATCATCTTTCCAGATTGGAATTTTCTGATTCTTCGGACAATATTCAAATCTAAGATACATTCCCCGATGAACAACTTTTTGCCATCTCACATCCTCCATGGTATGCCGACATTGCCAACTACTTGGTGACAGGTAAAGTTCCCCACCATTGGTCTCCTAAAGATAAAAAGTGATTCTTCACCGAGGTAAAGCATTTCTTTTGGGACGACCCCTATCTCTTTAAGTACTGTCCAGATCAAATAATAAGGAGATGTGTGCCTAATTCTGAACAAGTAAGTATCATCTCTTTTTATCATTCTGAAGCATGCGGTGGTCACTTCTCTAAAAAGACCACCGCTAAAATTTTACAATGTGGTTTTTACTGGCCGACGCTTTTCAAAGATGTTCATGAATTTTGCAAAACTTGTGAAAGGTGTCAAAAGTTAGGAGCCATATCTCGTCGAAATATGATGCCCCTTAACCCCATATTGGTTATTGAGATTTTTTATTGTTGGGGTATTGATTTCATGGGACCTTTTCCTCCTTCTTTTGGCTATGTTTACATTTTAGTTGCTGTTGATTATGTTTCCAAGTGGATTGAGGCAATTCCTAGCAAAACCAGTGACCACAAAGTCGTTGTGCGCTTTTTAAAAGAAAATATATTTTCACGGTTTGGAACACCTCGAGCCATTATAAGTGACGGGGGGTCACATTTTTGTAATAAGCCTTTTGAGGCTTTGATGAGGAAGTATGGGATTACCCATAAAGTAGCTACCCCCTATCACCCACAAACAAGTGGACAAGTTGAGATTTCTAATAGGGAAATTAAATATATTTTGCAAAAAACTGTAAATCCAAATGGTAAAGATTGGTCTTTACGGCTAACCGATGCTCTTTGGGCTTACCGTACTGCTTTTAAGACCCCAATTGGAATGTCTCCCTACCGTTTGATTTTTGGAAAAGCTTGTAACTTGCCTGTGGAGTTGGAACATAGGGCATATTGGGCAATCAAAGCTTTGAATTTTAACTTTGACAAGGCTAACTTAAATAGAAAATTGCAAATCAATGAGTTAGAGGAAATTCGACGTGATGCTTATGAGAGTTCAAAATTTTACAAAGATAGAATGAAGGTTTTTCATGATAAAAACATTTTACGAAAAACTTTTGAGCTATTTCAAAAAGTTTTATTGTACAACTCTCGACTTCATCTCTTTCCAGGAAAATTAAGATCACGTTGGACAAGTCCTTTCATTGTAAAAACTGTTTTTCCTTATGGAACTATTGAAATTGAAAACCCAAAAAATGGATGTTTTCAAAGTTAATGGACAACGTTTAAAACCATTTTTAGACCATTTTGTCCCTTTAATTGAGTCTACATCTCTTAAAAATCCAAATTATAAGGGTTGATTTTCTTTTCATGATTTTTTTTTAAAAAAAACTAAAAAAAAAACCAAATTTTTTTTTTTCAAACATTGAAGACAATGTCTCATTTGGGTTGGGGGGTGAGTTTCGATAATTTTTGTTAATTGTATTGACTATGATAACCTTCATCCTTTCTTGGTCTACTTTCCTTTTACTTTGATCTATAGATAATGATGACACTTGAATATTTTATTAAAACATTCATTTTGTGATGAGTCTTTACAATTAACTTTCATGAAGAGGATTTTTGAAACTAATTTTTATTTTCAAAATTTCACTCGCATGACGAATTTTTAGAGTTGAAGTCGAATTATGTGGTGTTGCTCTAATACTCACCCAGAATGTTGAGAGACACAAAATCCAATGAACTTTGACTTCCTTGTTCACTTGGTTGGCTGGAAATGAAGAAAAATTTTTGGGGATTATTATCGTTATGGAAATCAATCAATGAATTAGACCGAGTACTTTGAAAAGGGCTGCCTATGAAAAAAAAATGAATGAGAAAAGAAAAAGAAGTAAAAAAAAAGTGATAAACATCATATTAAAAAAATAAAATGAAGTTGCCAAATAATGTTTCATTTTGTAAGATAGGGCGAAACCATCGTTGTAACAACGCAAGAATGCTGAAATATCACAGATAAAGCCCATGAGGTATTAAAGTGAACATCCAAATCGCTTGTTATCTCGGACAGGTTGCTTAGTTTTGAATTGGTTCTTTTGGCTATCTAAACATCTCTTGGTGAGTAGAAGAGCATACTACTTTAGGAGGCTGATCCTTTAATTATCTTGTCAAAATTTTACTTAGACTCACTTACACATTGTTTCAAAAGTTCCTCTATATAGAAATTTAATGGTTGATACTTTTATATTTAATTTATGAAAACTAGTGCTTGAGTAGTTTGGAGATAATTGTAAAGTTTGTTCTTTGCTTAGTAAGGATGAAGGGGTTCTTTAGTCTTTTTTTACAATTATTATCTTAGTTTTTACTTCCTCAACACAACTTGTTAGCATTGTAACTCATATTCTTTTTCTTCTTCTTTGTTTTGTCTGGCTGAAGATATAAAACTTAGCGTTACTTGGGAGGCAACCCATGAGTTTTTTTTTAAATTTTGTGGGAATATTAACTGCAAACCCTCACGAGACACAACTCGTCTACTAGTGTAAGCTAGGGGTTTAAAGGCTTGTTGCATATGCTGAATGCAATCGAGATTTCCTACGGAAGTGGAGTAGTTAGTTTTGTTTTCTATTGTTTTAATTTTTGTTTTGCTCGAGGACTAGCAAAAAGTAGGTTTGGGGGTATTTGATGCATTGAAATAATGTTCAATAAAATGTTTTCAAATTTTGAATTGCAATCGTATTTTGTGTTAATTCATTGCTGATTTGGGTTATTTATGTTTTGAATAAGTTAGTTGGACCTTAATTGAGTTTATATGTCTAAACAGGCTTTAACAGGATCTAAGTAGAAGAGGAAGTAAAGCCTATCTACCCAAAGCTATGAAAGTCAAGAATGGGCTCCTAATGGTCTAAACATGCATGGAATGGTCGAACACAACCTTGTGGACCCATTTGATTTGAGATTTGTATGAAGAGGACTAAATTAGGAAAGAAGCTGATTCAGATAGATTGACAGAGCCTTAGTATTTCGATCATATCTTTTTATGTATGATTCGGATGAATACGATTCTAGTGGAATTGGAAAGAAGACTTTCATAGCTACAAATGATATTTCAGGAAGAAATTCCAAAGATTCATGGGTCGAATTCGGTATGCAAAGAGACAACTAGTAAACTAACCCGAGGCCAGCACATGAAGAATATTTTCATTGATTATGATTGATACACATAAAGAAAGACAAGGAGGCTGATTGGTTAACTAAAGGAAGATTCAAAGATACTTATTTGCTAAATAAATTATTGATTTATTTAGTATCTAATCATTGCCAAAGAAGCAACCAATCAGGCAATCAATCAGGATGTAATCTAGAGATATGATTTTACTTTCCTCTTTGAAGCAACCCCTTCTATTCCTATAAATAGAGGGGTGGACGTGATAAATGACTCATCCCCTCCTCTTTGGAGCTCTCCTCTCATATTTTCTTCTCTTATATTGTATTTTTGTTTTAGTTTTATTGTAATGGCTTTCTAAGCTCTCAAGCTAAGGCTAGGAATGAAGCTTGTACTTGATGTTTAATGGATACTTTGATTCAAGTAAGTTCTTTATCATTTTAAATTGATGTTTCATATTTAATGAGTTTATAATCTATATAATTATTTGATTCAGCGTTGACGAAAGGCACGCTGAATGCTTATAATTCCCTGTGATTATATACTTAATGCTTTCACGTAGTAAACAATCAATTATTATTGTTCTATTTCAAAGTTTTTTTTAAAGATAAATTTTTCGATTGAGACGAATTTTCATTTGATCTTAATTGAGTTATCATTTGATTCAAATATACATTAGAGATTTATTACAAGTGGATTTCTGATGCCTTAGCACTTTCTCTTTGATTGTCTCTTATTCTCTATTTCAACTTCCTTCTCTTATCTATTCTCTTCGTAATAGTTTTCTTTGTCACACAAGGCTTTTCCTGTGGATCGACCTTGTTTACTATAGTTAACAAGTAAAAAAGAAATCTAAACTAGACTAATTCATAGTCTTGGTTTGGACGTAACAATAGTGCTCCTTTGCATAGCAAGAAATTCTCTTTTTGGGACATCATATTGGCAGTGGACAAGTTTGAATGGATCAAGAAAAGGTCCATGCAATTGTTGATTGGCCGGACCATACCAAAGTATAACAATTGTGAGCTTTCTTAGGTCTCTCAAACTACTACAAGCAATTTATCCAAGGGTATTCACAAAAAGTTGCCCCTTTAACAGACTTGTTAAAGAAGGATCGCCCTTGGTATTGGTCAGAACACTGTCAGAAAGTCTTTGCTAAGTTAAAGGCAACGATCACACAAGAGCTGGTGTTTCGACTCCTAGACTACTCCAAGCCATTTGAAGTCTAGACGAATGCCTTTGATTATGTAATCTGGGGTGTTCTCTCACAAGAAGACCACCCTGTTGCCTTTGAAAGTCGCAAACTCAATGAAATGGAGCGACACTAGATGACATAAGAGAAAGAGATGACAGTTGTTATCCATTGCTTGCGCACCTGGTGCCATTACTTATTGGGTTCTCACTTTGTCGTCAAAATAGACAACATTGCGACTAGTTATTTTCAGTCTCGGCCCAAGTTATCTCCCAAACAAGCTCGGTGGCAAGACTTTTTGACTGAATATGGCTATATATTGGAGTACAAACATGGGCGGAACAATGTCTTTGCTGATGCACTTAGTCGGCATGCCGAATTGACTGAATTGGCTTTCCTCCATCTTGCTAGCATCAGTTCTTGCTCTAATGATCTACAACATCGTATTCGAGCAGCAATGGTGAAAGAGGCCTTGGTGTGCACCCTTCTCCAGCAAGTGAAAGAAAACAAGACTCATAAGTTTTGGCTTGACAATGGGTTACTGATGACCAAGGGACAAAGACTCTATGATCCAAAAGCGGACAACTTGTAGAAAGAACTCCTTCACGAGTGTCATGACACTCCTTGGGCTGGTCATCTGGGTATCCATTGCACATTAACCCTTTTGGAGCAGGCTTATTTCTGGCCTCACATGGGCGATGACATTGAGGCATATGTTTGAACTTGTCTTGCTTGCCAACAAGACAAGTGGAATGTAACAAACCACAAGGCCTCCTTGAACTACTGCCCATACCGCAGGGACCTTGGGAGAGTGTTTCTCTTGACTTCATCTCGGCACTGCCCAAAGTTGGCGTATACAGGTCAATCTTGGTGGTCGTTGACTGTTTCTCTAGATATGAAACCTTCATACCAACTCCCAAGCATTGTACAACTGAAGAATCTGCCCACCTCTTTCTAAAGAATATTCTTAAGTATTGGGGTGTGCCCCATACAATTGTGGGTGATCGAGATGGACGTTTCATGGGCCGCTTATGGATGGAACTATTTAAACTACTTGGTTCCAAGTTGAGTTTTTCGTCGAGCATGCATCCTCAAATAGATGGCCAAACAGAGCGAGTTAATGCTCTCCTTGAAGAGTATCTACGCCACTTTATTAGCGCCAACCAGAAGAACTGGGTCAATCTCCTCGACATAGCCCAGTTCTTCTACAATCTGCAGAAGAGCTCCGCCACTAACCAGAGCCCATTCGAGTTAGCCACCGGTCGCCAACTTGCCACGCCCCACACATTAGCTATGGGCTATTTTGGCAACAGCCCCCTGCCTTCCGCCTTGCACAAGATTGGAACATCACCTCTAAAATTGCTCGTGCCTATCTTGAGAAGGCCGCTACTCGCGCAAAGAAGTGGGCCAACCAAGGTCGACAACCTTCCACCTGTAGTGTGGGGGATCTCGTGCTCATCAAGCTTAATCCTGCCCAACTCAAACTCTTTCATCAACTTCATAAAGGCCTTCATACTCGATCGTGAAGTTGAATGTGGCAAAGCGACAGTCCGTGAAATCCTCATCAATGGAGGGACCTTCCACACAATTGGGAGCCTGGAGAAGAACTTCTCAACCACCATGTTGATCACATCAAAGCCTACCTCTTGGAGAAGTGTCAATGAGGACGTCAATGAATTTGAGTGGGGGAGCATGCCACAGACTGTGTTCCGGGCACCCTACAAATTCCCCTTTTGCTATACTTACATGTATTTTTCTTTATTTTCTTTATTTATGTTTAAAGGTGAAACCATGCCCGTACAACCACTTTGGTGCAATCGTGATTCCCTACTAAAGTGGCATTTAGTTGTTTCTTTTCTAGATTAGTTGTTTTGTTTTGTTTTGCTCGAGGATTAGCAAAATATATGTTTGGGGGTATTTGATAAGTATGAAATATATATATATATATTTTATGTGCCTTTTTACCTTATTTGCTAGTATAGTATTAGGTTAATTTAGGATTAATTATGGTTTATTTAGATTAAGTTAGATATTAATATTTTAGTTTAATTATTAAATAATTTGGGAGTTATTCATAGTTCAGGCATGCATTTGAATCAAGTTGGGATTTTAATTATATTCTACATATCTAAAATGCAAAAGTTTTATGTTTTGTAGGTAAAGTGCGCTTATTGAGGTATATTGAGCAATATTTAGAATAATTCAAAACGCTCTTGATATACTTCAAAAGGAGTTACAAACAAGTTGGAAACTACTATGGACATGAAAGAAAGACTTTAATGAACAGAGTAGAAAATTGGACACAAATATGAACTATCGAGTGAACAGACTTAGCTTCCTGAACAGAAACTGGACACAAAACTAAACAGAACTGTCCATATTGCGGAAATAGTATAGCCATTCGAATGGGCACGCAGGGCGATCGAATGGGATAACATGCAATTTCCTATTTTGAGCCAATTTTGAGTTATTTCTATATTAAACTTTCTCTTATGATTCCTATGCCTATATAAAGACATATTTGGCTTGAAATTGTAAAATTTCAGTAGATTTTATAAAGAGAAGAAGGAAGAAGAAGAAGGAAGATTATTCAAAGTTTTTAATGGAGATTTAAGAGCTTTATTCTACAATGGAAGGCTAGATTTTTCTTTTACTCAGGAGTTGATGAAACTATAGATAAGTTTTAATTTTTTTTCTTTTTAATTTAGATCTTAGTTGTGAATAATGACAATTGTATGATAAAGATTTCTATTTTAATGGAAGAGCTTTTCATGTTTATTCAAATCTATATTGATTTATTGTCTTGTACATGATAGATTGATGTGGTTTTAATATTTATATCAATTCTAATTTATGTGATTTAGATGAGATGGTCATGCAATAGTTTTAATGTTCATATGATTAATGAATTGGATGAGTTATACTAAGATTAGATGAGTTATGCCTATAATTTAGTTTAGTGTAGATGATTCGTACTATTGTCAAAGATAGTTCATGCCATGGATTTAATTAATGATTCTTTCTAAAGTAATTATAGCTTGTAGCTGAGAATACTTGTTCATATTCATACTAGATTTAGATTAAAGGTTAAGAAATTGTTATGGTACTGTAGTGGATTTAATTTTCTAAGTATTTTTCATCATATTGATCTCTTCATTTTAATGTAGTTGATTACTTCTTTTACTTAATTTAAGTTTAAGTTTTTTTAGTTTTTAATTAACAAATTCTTCTATTAGATTTAGTAGTAATTCATCCATCCTTGAGGTTCGACAACCCTTAAACACTTATCCTAGTACAATTACCTTGTACACTTGCAAAGGATTTAATTATAAACGATAAGTGCATGATGATGTATGTGTCGAATGTGACAATAACCATGATGTGAATGATGAGATTTTTTTAGGGGATAGGAGCTGCTAGTTTGTTTTAGTAAATTTATTTCAAATGAGTTAGTGTTGTGGAGAATAACTTATGTTTCAGTTAGTCACTTGAGACTTATATATGCGATTATGAAAGAGGTTAAGTGGATTTTTTGAGTAATGTGATAATGTGGCTAATGTACTTCAATTCTATTTTCCCATCATGTTACAATCCATGGATTGCCTATCATGAACTTGATTCGACGTGTTGGTCAACGGATAGGATGATTATGAATGTGATCACAATTGTGCTCTACCACCTGAATTTGTTCATTTTATGAATAACTAAAAGCATTAGGTGCATCATAATCATCACAATAATCATTCACCTTTTGTTTTCCTTTTCATTTAGGGATTGTTGATTTTCAAAAATATGTGCATAATTAACATTGACATGAGAAGACTCCATGACTGATTAAGTTCTTTTATTAAATACCCTATATGCCCTACTTGTCAAAGAATATCTAAAGAATATTCCATCATCACTCTTACTATCAAACTTGTCTAAGGCCTCTCTATCTCTCAAGATGTGACATGGACTCCCAAAGACTCTGAAGTGTTTGATAGTAGGTTTTTATCATCTCCATAACTCATAAGGAGATAGTGTATTGTCTCAAATAGACTCTAGTAGGGTATATGTTACAGTGCTTACATTCTCTTCCCAAAAATGTGGCTATGTTTTTTTCATTCAACATCACTCTAACCATTTCTTAAATGATTTTGTTTTTTCTCTTAGCCACTTCATTTTCTTGTGGGTTTTTTGTAGTCGAAATTCATGGTGAATACCAAAATTTTAACAAAACTATTTAAACCTAAAGTATGAGAATTCACCCCCTCTGTTACTTCTAATGCTCATGATTTTCAACCTACTTAGGTTTTGGATGGTAAGGGCAATGATTTTGAATGCTTCAAAAACATCTAACTTTTCTTTAAAAAAATCTATCTTAGTAACTCTTGATAGGCATTAAGGGTTGTTCACTCCTTACATGTTTCAACTTTTTGTGCTGAGATTTTGAATGTTTACCCTTTTGACAAGCACCACATGCATAGTTTTCAGGAGTTTTTAGGATTGGGGCACCTCTAATGATTCTATTCTTTATTATCTTAGTCAAATCTCTTAAATAATATGTTCTAATCTTTGATGTTACAAATAAGTATTATCAAGAAAGGACAAGTTAGCAAAATATATCAGATTAGGAAGATAACATTTATCATGAGCTCATATTCCTTTTCCATCAATTTTAATTGTACTACCATCTCCAAATGCAAGTTTCCCATCATGTTTTTTTATCAATTGTGTGAACCGAGATTTGTCATTAGTTATGTGCTTTAAGCAACCAATTGTTGGTTTGCAAACTATGTGTGTGACATAGACAAACCAAGAAAAATAAAGTGATTCTAATTCGCAATTAAGTTACAAGATTTATCTTCCCCTTTAAAAAAAATAATCATATATTTTGTTCAAATCAACAGCCTAATTCCGAAGTGTTGTAATGAGAATTTGCAATCAAATAAGCAAGCAACACAACAATTTTTTAAGTGGAAACCCAACTAGAAAAAAACTCCAGGACATTCTGTCGAGATCAATGATGCATTATGTAAACTTGATATTACAGAATTACTGATTACAAAGAACAAATGCTCATTCTTTTCTTCAAACGGCTGGTTCTTCGCACTACTCTTGAATTTTGAATCAACCTCTCATTGGTTCTTTAACAGCAATAGTTCGATCTTCTCCTCTTTGTGCTATTTAGTCAAAGTAGATCTTTCATTTCCTCCTTTTATAATGGATATTTTATTCTCCTTGATCTTATCTGCAACAATATTCATCAAACAACATGCCTCACGTGTTTTTGTGCTCTTATCACACATTTAATTAGTCTTTTAATTAAGGTACACACTTTCTCGTTCTAGAAGACTAATTCTTCTCAAAACTTTATTAGAGCAACTCCACACAACCTCTCTAATTTTTCTAAGCCTTCTCCCTCTTTTTATTCAAGTTCCAAATCCTTTTTATAGACCCACAAGTCTGAAAAGGAATATGACTCAAACTAAGAATCCAAATCAAATCAACTAGGAATATGACCCCTTTTTATAGACCCACAACTATTGATTGATTGAAGAGCCTTGTACCTTTTCTTCTACTTGCTTAATCTTTGTCTCCTTGTAGCTACTTCAAATAAGCTCCTCTTGTTCATGACTCTTGTGTGTATTGCATTGTGATTTTTTTTTCACTTTTAGCTAATTAAATTGATCTTCAAGGCATGTAGCCAAAAGAAAAAAAATTTACAATCAAAACCCAATAGTGTAGACTCACCAATCTCTCTTTATGCTAACGACTTCCATGTCCTTTTCCCACGTCCAAAATATCCATTATATAGATAACTAAGTCAGTTTTGAATAGTAATCAAACTCAACTTAGAATGGGTTATTTTGGGAAACTGCAGGTTCTAGCGATCAATCACTATAGTAATCGATCACTTGACAATCAGCTCAGCCAAATTTTGTGAAGATTGCTACAGTAATTGATCAATCAATCGATTAATAGTAACTACTACAGTAAATTGCTACATTAATGCTACAATGATTTGCTATTGTATTGCTACAGTGCTAAAAATTAAAATTCTTTATGATTAATCCCCTTTCTAATCCCGATTAATCTTGGATAAAAAATTTATATATGAAATATTTTACTGATTTTCCACTTAATTTTTTCTCACACTAATATGATAAACCCTTTATCCTAAGTATGTGAATGTGATGTGTGCGTGTGTTTTTACTGATAGATTGAGAGTTTATCGATCGATCACCCAATTGATGGATCAATCGCTAGCCGAGTTGTGCCCTATTGAAATAGTGAACTATCGATCACTATTTGGAACGATCAATCGTTATCTATTATGGTTGCCTAGTTTAAGCCTTTCTAGAAGAGTTTTCATTCCTACTTGGAGTCAAAGTCTCAAACAGACTTAATGTACTATTTAAAGGCTAGAGAACAACAAAATTGAAAAGTGGAAAATATAGAAAATAATAGAGATGAAAGGAGATTCCTTTGCCATTGTTTTCCTAAAGAAATCACCCAAAGAACTTATAGTTTAATGTCAATTTTATGAAGACACACAATTGAGAGAGAAGATTTTCACACAACAAACAAAAGAGGAGTTACAACAAAGTCTTCAAAGGAGTTGAAGAAACTCAAAGATAAATCAACAATTGAAGGAGTCTTTAATTGAGTTGCTAGAAGGATACAAAGACATAACATGAAGACTGAAAACTTCCAGGGTTTGATGGAGGGAGAAACTTGAATGCTAACAACGAAGATGACTGAACAAAGAAAAGGAGTTTTAGTTTGTGTGGAGTCAAAAGAGGTTGGTTTGTTGTTCATTGGGTCTTGTAAGTTCTTACTTATTAGTGCATTAATTTGGCCTTGTGAGGCTGTTGCGTTTTTTCACCCAAGTTGGGTTTTCCATGTTAAATCATTGAATGTTTATGTGCATTTAGCATGCTTGGGTTGATTGAATGTTTGATAGATATTACACATATAGATTAGGTTTTTATTCTTTTCACTATATAAGAAAATTATGCGCATAGAGTCTTACAACTCCTAAATCTTACTTATCAAAGTACTAGTTTTAGGAACAATCTAGTGATCTGCTAGGTCGATTAGATAGATATTAAACTCCCAAAAACTGTTCAGCTACCATGTGTCGATTTGTAAATACAAAGTATGACAAACAAACCTAGAAGAATAAAGTTCTCCTAACCTGTAACTGAGTTACAAGGTATATCCTCCTATTCTAAGGGGCTGTTTGAGTGTTGAATTTTTTAGAAACAAAATTAGAATTTTTTAGAAGTAATTCTAAAAATTTACTATCGAATGTGAATTACGTTTGGTAACAGAATTTGTTAGAATAAATTCAGATGTCGCGTCAATCCCAATTTTAAAATTTTAAACTAATACAACTCTCTCTCCCCAACTCTGATATTCATGTTCTTGGTACCATTACACTTTTAAATTCGAGCTATATCAAACAAGATCTCAAAAGGGTAGGTAATTTTAAACTTTCAAAGTGGGCCTTACCTATATGGCACGTTTCTTGATGCTTAAATTGATATGAGAGATGAGCATTGAAAAATAATAGAATCTATAATTTTCAAAATGGGGGCTAGGAGCCATTATCGACTGAATAACCTCATGAGGTGATTCGGTGATTTAGGCCAATTCAGGCTCAAAACGGCTTGAATTAACTTCATGGCTGAATTTTTAATTGTGCCCAGCTTCTAAACACAAACAAGATTCTAATAATTCAAGCCTGAATTGAGGCTGAATCAATTGAATCTTACAAACATTTAGTACACAAACAGCCCTTATAACAAAGAAGAATCAAAGTTTTGATTTTACTTAAGAAATGTAAGTTCCTTGAACTTGAACTGGTTTTAATTCATTATGTTTAATTGCTTTTATATGGTTTAAGCCGTTTCTGATAAATTTTGATGATTTTTGGAAATAAAGGTGATTTCCAAAGGCTTTAAACAAAAATAACTTCATATTTGTCAGTTTTAAGTGAATCCAAACCATTTGAAAATTTTTGCATATTTTTCAAAAATTAGGGTTTGGCAGGATCCTTGTGGGGCTAGGGTCGAATTTGGGTTTTTTGGTCCAAAACGTCCCAAACATCAAACGAAGTCATTAAAAAAAATTTCAAAAATTTTCTAGTCCTAATGAGAGTTTAAATGGCCAAAATACCTACTCTAGTTAAAAATTTATTTCACACCCTAAGTTTTAGTTAGGTTTACCCCATTCCTTCTTATAAAAGGAAAGGGGCCGAGCCATTTCCAAATTGGGAATAGGTTGTGTAAGGGTGTTTAGAGCCTAATCCCCAATTAGGCTTAAAAAGGAAGTGATTAGATGTATGTTTTTCCCTAATCCATGCTTAATTATTAGGGTTTTTCTTAATCCTCTCTTAATCTATCTTCGTCCATTGATTCAATCCGATTTCAAACCATTTAATCACTGTTTCGCTCATCTATTTCAAACCCTAAACTTCAAATTTTCATTTTTATATCTCTTAAGCTCTAGATATAGTGTTTGCTTTATGATTTTTAAGGTTAAATCGAGCTTAGATGTGTATTAATATAAAAATCATGTTTTTGGAAGGTTTCAAAGGTGATTGAAGGATTAATCCGACTCAAATCAAGTGGAGACGTAATGGGTTTTCAAATCTTAGCCTTGTTATGGTGAAAATCTCGATTTTTATGGGTTTTACTTGAATGAGTTTTCTTGATTAGGGCTTTAATGGTAGATTTATGAAATGTTAATCTATTGCCTTGATTTATTAGGGTTTTACCTTGGAATGGGTTCAATTAGCTTTCTGGAATCTTTAATTGAATTTTGATGGTGTATGAGGCTTGGGATGAAGGTTTTATGGTTTAACAATGGTGTTTCAGTTTTGAATTTCGAAAGAAAGAAGAAGGCTCGAACTGTTTGTTGGCGATTAATCGGGCCAACAAGCCGATCGATCAGCCACACAATAGTTTTTACCCTTTTCAATCTTAATGCTTATTTCGGTGTTTTCCTTCCAATTAATGCTTCTAATGTTTATGGAGGGTGCTTTATACTGGAATTAAGCTACTGGAAGGGTGTAGAATTTGTGATGGAGATTTATGAAGTACGCCTAAGTACTTGTTATGTGGAATTATATGTTGATAGTTATACATATTAACATTGAATTATTTTGAATCTATGGATGATGGAATTCTTAAGATTGGAGCATGTTTCCAGCGGGGATATTACATGGTAAATGATAAGATATGTCAACATATAATGAGAATGGATTATGGGTGAATGATGTTTTTATGTTATAGCTACATGTGTAGACTAATCATGCTTGTAGGAGTTAAGTATTTGATTTCACATGAACGAATTTATGGTTTATGGTAGATTTCACCCTAGATTTTAGTTGGTAATCATGATTTGAATGTATTCAAGCATGCGTGTTTTGCCTTTTGAGCTTATATCAAAGCATTGGTCATGTGCTTAAGAAATGCATGAACACACACGTGTGGGGAATTTATTATGAAAAAATGGTTATTTATGATTCGATTATGATGCATGAGGGGACTGATGGGAGTACGTTCCATGGGTTGGAATTCACGTAGATCTTGCTCACAGTTGTATAATGATTTCATGCATCATGGAATAGACTCATGAATGAGATTTTACCGATGTTTAGCCGTGATTGATCTATTGTATGCAATGATGTGAGATTGCATGATGGATTAATCGATCATTGACTTAATCAGAACTTGGTTGGTCCGGAAGGACATGATTTTGATTTGAGTTCCTATGTGGAACATGTACACTCCCTTGGTTGAGTCGATCTGAGTTGGGTTGAGTCGATTTGAATTGTTAATGTGGTTGAGATTTACTTATTGAGATAGTCACATCTGGACAATGAGCATCCAGAGTGGTACGCCTTCGTGCACCGGCTACCACATGTTCTAGGTTCCCTATGTGGGAATTTGGACGTTCTTGGCCAGAATTGTCTTGGGCGAGCAGACCTGCTCTAGGTTCCCTTTGGGAATTTGGACTTCCCGTGTGGATTGTCCTGGGCGAGCAGAGGGGGTGACTACCCCTACATCTTAGTTTCCGTGAGGGATTCGAACTGTGTTCAAAGCGGGCAATGCCTTAGGTTTCCGGTTAGGAAATTGGACTACGTTCAGCTTTGTGGCAATGGTTGTGTTTACTCCTTGATGGAGACATTCACCATTTGTTAATAATGCATGTGTATGAACTAATATTATGCCCATATTACACAAGTTGTGTAGGGATATTTGAGATTTTGTGACACATGCGGATATGATTTATTACGCATGATTTAGAACAGTGTGATTGAGATACTTATCGTGCAGGGTGAATAATTTATGAATAAATTATATGAATCTGCATTATGTGATTATGTGTGAATGAGACACTATTATGCATGTTTATGTGATATGAATGCATGATTAGTAAGTGTGTGATTGATGAGACAATATTATGCAAGTTTATGTGATATGAATGTATGATCTGAATTGTGTGATTAGGACACTGTTATGCGGATTTATGGGACATGGTTACATGATCAGAAAGTATGTTAGAAATACTTCTCAGGCGGTATATGCATGCTATTATGCTTGATTTGATTAGATGTGAACTATTACCTATGCAGGATAGATTTTAGGTTATAACTTGATCATTTATGCCTTGACCTTGATAGGTGTGTCATATGCATGCTAGCTGTATGTTTAAGGATAAATAGGGTTTAGCAAGGGAATGATTAGAAAAGGGTATAACCTGTCAATTATGAATATGAATTGCTATATTGCTATGCCTTGATGCTTTTCTTATTATTGTCGCCATATTCAAACCTTACTGAGTTTTACTCACCCCACTTTCCTTGTTTTGTTTTGTTTTGGGGTTGCATGGTTCGACATGCAGTCGGGCAGGACCCTTTGTTTGAGGAACGGTCGGGGAGAGCATGGGCTTAGGCGTGGATGCCTCTAGACTTTGCATGTTTTTCTGATTACTCTGTTATGATGATAGAACATCACGTATGGTGGTTCTTGTTTTCATACTTGTGTTTATATTATGTTTTTAGATCTGTTAGAGACCTTGATTCGAGCCATGTGTGTTGGCTTAGGATTATAAGTATGTGGGTATAAGACTTGTGGATTGTTCAAAGTTAAAGTCCTCTTTTGTTCTACTTATTACTCTTGCTCAAAGGTTATGTGGTGAGTAACTCCGCTAGTTAGACCGCCCATAGGAGGGGCTAACTCTTCTGCTACCCTTTAATCTCGTTCAATTTTCCATTGCCCCCGCGCGCTTGACTGGCCCTTGGACTAGGTTCGGCTCGAGCCAGGCGGTGCTGGGGCATGACAAGAAAACATACACTATTCCAATGTGTTTTAATGAAAATGAACAAAGAAAACACACTGGAATTGTGACGTGGAAATCCTCAATGGGAAGAACCATGGAACACTCCATCTTGGCAAACTATGCACATGAGATTATAGAATTATTATTTACAAGACAAAAGACTCTTTCTTTTTCTTCACTTCGCTTAGTACTTCACACCACTCTAATTCTGAATCAACCACTCCTTAGTTGTTTATCAGCATCTAATTGGTCCTCATGCCTCCATGTGTTTCAGAATGATCAAGCTCTTCATGTATTCACTCCTTATCATGAATTTCTTTGTACTTGATCTTCTCAGTAGCAATCTTCAATAAATAGTTTGCTACTCTAGTGTTTTTGTACTCTCATCTCACACCTAATCACTCTTTTCATTAAGTTCAACAAAATTCACGAGCTAGAAGATTATTTCTCCATAAACACCATTAGAGAATCCTCTCCTTTGATCTCTAAATTTTCTAAATCTTTCTCTTTGCTTCTCACTCGTCCTCAACCCCTTTTCATAGACTTACCAAAACAAAGAAGAATCAAACTTTTGATTTTACTTAAGCAAACATGCACTATTCCAAAGTGTTTTAATGAAAATGAACAAACCAAACACACTAGAATTGTTACATTGAAATCCTCAATGGGAAGAACCACAGAACACTCCATCCTGGCCAACTATGCACTTGAGATTATAGAATTACTATTTATAAGACAAAAGACTCGTTCTTTTTCTTCACTTTGCTTGGTACTTCTCACCACTCTAACTCTGAATCAACCACTCAGTTGTTTATCAGCATCCAATTCGTCCTCATGCCTCCATGTGCTTCAAAATGATCAAGCTCTTCATGTATTCTCTCCTTATCATGAATCTCTTTGTACTTGATCTTCTCAGCAGCAATCTTCAACAAATAGCTTGCTACTCCAGTGTTTTTGTACTCTCATCTCACACCTAATCACTCTTTTCATTAAGGTAGACAAAACTCACGAGCTAGAAGATTATTTCTCCATAAACACCATTAGAGAATTCTCTCATTTGATCTCTAACTTTTCTCAAGCTTTATCTTTGCTTCTTACACATCCTCAACCCCTTTTTATAGACTTCTCATGTCCAAAAAGAAAATTCACTCAAACTAGGAGTCTAAATCAAATTGGAATGGTCTAATTTAAGTAACTACCACTTGAAATGATCCGAGGGATCAATCAGTTGTAATTTATGTTTATTCAAATTTCTTGAATCGATCAATCTTTTGAAGAAGTGATTGATCAATTTGTCTCTTACTTAGAGACATTGAACAGTTTTTCATGCGACTGAATGATCATTCCAATGTGTGATCGTTTAGCTATTATTTCGGAGAACAATGTGTAAATCATTCAAGGCCGATCGATCCTTCCTTATGGCATTTGATCGATGTAAGAACATATAAGTCATATGATTAGTTTATTGGCTAATTTATTTGTCAAAAGTATGTTAAGAAACCATATGTATGTAATGAGTCTTAAAGTCTAATTTGAGGTTGTTGTGGTCGAGTTAGATTTGGAATTGACATACTTGAAAAATAGGAGTTGATGCATTCTTGTTGATCAAGGTGAAAGATTGAATAATGTGAAGGGTTTTGGAGCTTTTCCAGATCACATTGACATGCATAAATCACTTGAAAAAGGTTTAAAGTGATTACAATGGTTTCAGAAGGATTTAAGGTAAAAGGGGTAAAAATGTCAAAAAATAAGCAAAACAATCAATCACTGCAAATTATGAAGAAGTGAACAATCGATCGCTTGTTGATTCAGCCCTGTTCAAAACAAAGCCGATAGTTATCGATCGATTACTCTCACAATTGATGGATCAATTGAAGAATCGTGCACATTAAAAATAGTGATCGATCGATCGTTATTTAAAATGATTAGTCGTTTCAAGAACAGTTTACCTAAATTAAAACCATCCAATTTCTATTTCATTCCTTATTTAAATACAAGTCCTAAAATAACTTAATGAGCTATATAAGGCTTATGAAATCACGAAAATTCAGAGAGAAAAACCTAGAGGAGAAAAGAGAAAGAGGGTTTAGACCTTTGCTTATTGTTTTCCAGAGGAGAATGCACTTACACTTTTTATTGAAGATCCACGGTGAATTGAAGTAGACAACCCACAACTAAAGGAGCTAATACACATAGTATTCAAAGAAGAGTTGCAACATGTCTTTAATGGAAGATTGATGATTTCCTTAATGCCAAAGTCAAGACAACAAAAGGTATTTGTTGAAGACTAGAAGGAGAAAGAGAAAAGACAAGAAGGAGAAAGTTTCAAGTGTTTGGAGAAGACTTGAATGCTAATGACAATGATCTAAACAAGAGGAGCTTGAATTAGAGTCTAAATAAGGTTGATGGTTTGTTTGTGTCCATGTAAAAGTCTAGTTTCTAGTGCATTGATTTGGTTCTTTTCAAATTGCCATGATTTTTTACCTTAGTTGGAGTTTTCCATGTAAATTGCTTTGTTAATATTAGGTTTTAATCATTTCCGCTTAATCAAAATTTTGTGCATTGAGGCTAGAACTCTTAATTCTTACTTGTTGAAAGTACTAGTTTTAAGAGCAATCTAGTGATCCGCTAGGTCGATTATATGAATATTAAATTCTCAATTGGTAGCTGAGGATTAATTATTGAAAATTTTAGTTTTGCTACTTGATATCAATTAGATTTACCATGATATTGATTTAGAACCTTGCTTAAATTTTCATAGTTGAATTGCTTTTTTTAGGGTATGAATTCTAATTTGTGCTTTACTTATTTTTCTTTTAGAAATACTTAATTAAAACTTGCTTATTTGTGTAACCTAGGTTGATAGTTGTTTCTCTCGTAATTCTCCTTGATTCAAGTGATAAATTAGTAGTGCTTGGGTTGATTTCTGTTAAATGAATGAACATGGGGACTTGGGAATCCTATTAATAGACCTCATTTGTTCGATGGGTAAATTTTCTCTTATTGGTTGAATTGGATGAGAGCATTTATACTAACGCTTGATGGGAATGCCTGGAATGACAAACGATAAAGATGAAAACTCAATTCTAAAAGATGAAATTAAATGGGATGAGAATGTGACTAGATTTACTAATCAAGATAGTTAAGCTCTTAGTGCATTATTCAATGCAGTAGGAAAATCACAATATAAGTTGATCTCTAATTGTGTGTCTGCCAAAGTTACTTGGGAGAAATTGGTAAAACATAATGAGGGAACTTGGGTTGTGAAGGTGTCTAGGCTTCAAATGTTGTAACGCCCCGACCCGAGCCGTGGTTTAGAAAATCCCTAATAAATTTTTTCTTTCCTTAAACAAGGAATCATCATCTATGTGCGAGAGGTACAATGTTCGTCTACGCACTATGGAGCTTCAAAGCTTTCTTGTGCATAGACTCAGTTGTAACGGTCACATAACACGACAAAGCTTCATTGTTTGTCACTTGTAAATTAGAATAAAACTTATAATTATAAATAATTTGGATCGGGCCAACGTTGCCTTGTCGTTGGTTGCTTGTGTACGTGTTGGATAATATTTACAATATTATTCCAATACGATCGGATCCGAACATAGTTATGCTTAACGGCTATTACATACATCAAGCATCACAAAATCGTATATGTTAAAATACATATATACTGATATTCAATCAGAATCATACTTAAATTTGTAATCTATCGAAGTCAAGCGGAAGTTAATAAATCAACGAAATCGTACATCTCGCTCTACCACTGAGCGGGATCTATCACATTCACATGTCCCGCTCTATCATTGAGATGAGGCTGGACACACACACCACATATCTCGCTCTACCCTAGAGCAAGACGGAACATAAATAAGTCACATCAAAACATAGCAGATCAGAACACAAAGTATCATGACATAGCACACATCCTAATTTAGCACATGCAGCTCTATAATTTAAACGGGAGGTTAGAAACGCTTACTCCCCTGATGTCTTGCAAGGTAGGGGCATTCGGGGTTGCTCATTCCTTTTGGGCATCCTCCCCTTTGGATCTGGAGGCAATAGATGGAGCCCCCTGTAGCCTCCATACGTTCCTTGCCTTGCACTGAAAGACAACAAACAAATGCTCCCCTTCCCGTAGACTCTTCTCATTTTCTACGTTTGTGGGCAGCAAATAGAACCTCTCCTACTCGGGGATGTTCCTCACACATCGTGGCCCTTCAGTAGAGGGTAGAGCCTCCCCTACTTTGGACCACTTTCCTTGATTTGGCGCGGTGACGGAGGACGGGATCCCCTCTTGTTCCTAGCCTCTTTTTCTTTCTCCAATACTCAAAGATGATGAGTAGAACCTCTTCTTATTTTGAGACATTTCTTTCTTTTATGGTCATCAACTCAGAGAATAGACCCCTTTATTGCGTAGAACAAACTCGATTTCATCAAGAATGCCTCTTTAACGGACTAAATCGGAGTTAGGACGATCAGAAATGGAGAAGAAGAAGTTCTTTGTGCTTGAGGATGATGGGCAGAACCTCTCCTTGTCTTGCGGTATTTACTCCTTATATGGTCTCCAACTCGAAGAAACCCCTCCATTATGTAGAACATGCTTGATTTACTTAAGAACGCCTCTTGAATGGCCTTAATCGGACTTAGAACGGTAAAAAACGGAGGAAATGAAGTTCTGGTCGTGAAACAAAATGAAATGGGGTATAAATAGGCCAAGCCGAGCCGAAATCGCAGCGCCGCTCTTTTTAACCCATGGCATCACCATGGAAGCTCCCTCCATTATGAACCATGCATGCGGTGCAACACCTGCACGTAACACGTGCGGCAACTGTGCATTACACGTGTGCCTTTTTTATTTTTCTCTTTTTTTTAATACATATCTTCCAACGCGCGTATCTTTCTATACCAGATTCGTATTCACGCGTTCTTGGTACCGTTGGACTTGTATCGACGAGTCCTTCAATATTAACCCACTTAAAGCAATATATCATGCTATTTCCAAGCGGGTCCTGCCTATATTGCACATTTCCCAAGGTCGTAACTTTGGGTTCTGACCTCCGTTTCGTGCGTTCTTTGATTTGCTACGTTTGTTTCGTCAAGCTCTACTTATATACGAAGGTTTCAACCTCTAAAATCCTCTACAATTTATCAAAAATTAACTAATTACTTCTAACCCCTGTGGTTAGACGTAATCAAAAAATCGGGGTATTACAAATGTTACTCTAAAATTTGAAAACATAATGAGTGAAGAAGAAACAATTTCTGCATATTATGCTAAAATTCTAGACATAGTCAAAATGTGTGATCAACTAGGAGAGCCTATTCTTGAATACCTTATTGTGAGAAAGCTTTTAATGAATCAATGAAAATTGACTCCTTAGACCTAGAGGTTAGGAACCTTATAATATTTGAGATACAAGAAGAGCCCTATGAGAATAAAAAAGAGATGATTAACATGTTTAAGGAAAAACAGAATGCCCTAAAAGCATGTAGAAGAACTTCCAAGAAAAATAAAGTTTTAAACACCTTAGATGAATATGAAGAATCTAAAAATGATGAAGAACTAATGATTTTATTAGCTAAGAACTACAAGAAATTCTTGAAAACTCAGAAATGTAGATTTGGGAATAATTGACATAATTATGGGAAGAAGCAAGGGGAAAAGAGAGATGAGAGCCAACAAAACAAGATAAGAAGAATTTGAAATGCTTTGAATGTGGTAAATTAGGCCACTTTGCTGCGATTTTCCTAACTTGAACTTTGACAATTCTTTTGATGAGAAGCCCAAAAGGCAAAAGGGGTTTGATTATAAGGAAAATGAAAAGGTGCTTCAAGCAACCTACTATGATGAGAGCTCTTATGAAGAAGAAGTGGGCAACTACACTACCTTCCATGCAAGTGTGAAGGATGATAGTTCAAAAGAAGATTCTCATGAGTCCATTTCTCTTGAAGAGAATTAAGAGTTTGAAGTTGATTATGATGAGTTTAAGGGATTCCTCTAACAACTCTTAGTTTTAACTAAGAGAACAAAAAATCTTCAGAAAGAGTTGTAGAAGAAAGAAGATGAACTAGTTGTGTCTTCTCAAGAGATTAATAGATTAGTGGGCTTGAATAACAAACTAAAAAGAGAGGTGAATGACCTTAAGCAAGACTTAAAGACTGAGAAAGAAAACTCTAGTGATCTCAATAGAGAACTTATGTCCTTTAAAGAGAAATTAGATGGGTTCAAGAGTGGGACAAAAAAGTTGGAGACTATGCTTAGTATTGGGTAAACAAATAAGATAAGCTTAGGTTTTAGGAATTTCTTGTTTACCCCCTTAGCAAAACCTACTATCTTTGTGAAGGCAAAAATGAGTGTAAAAGAGCCTAAGATAGTTCCCAACACACCTAGATCTAGAGTGAAAGGAGGAATGATAGGTTCTAGCATTGTGGGTGTGTGTGATATTTGCCATAGTGAGACCCTTGTTAGAAGAAAATGTCCTAAGAACTACCCTTTCAAACTTATGTCAAAGAAGAGTGAGAAGAAGAAGCACACTACCTCTTCTACCCCTAAGCTACCCCACCAAGTGTATGAGAATAAGACAAAGAGAGTGTGAGTGAAGAAAGTTGATCTTGAAACTTTGAAGGATCAATTAAGGAAAGGAAGGAAGTCTACCTCAAGTTGCTTTGAGATTGGTTGGCTAGGCAAGGTTAATGAGTCTTGCATCTCTAAGTAAGAGATTTTGATTTTGTCCATGATCTAATTATTTCTATCATTAGGACATTCATGTTTTTATTTTATCTCATTTTTACTCTATTTTACATGGTTTTAATTCACAAGTTTAGAATTGAAAAAAAACAAAAAAATGGAATATAATAAAAAACAAAAAAAAATAGTGTATCTTTTGCTTGGTTATGCAATTGGCTATATTTTTATTTTTGATAAAGTTCAACTCTTGAGATATTTTGAGATTAATATTATTTTAAGCTAAAAAATAACATGATTTGTGGTCAAATATACCTTAACTAAGAGAATGATACACCAAAGAGAGTAAAGATTAATTTGATTTTCTTTTCTTTGACGTTGTAATTCTTTTTTTTTTAAAACTTGCACACATCATGTTGAGATTTAAGTTACTTTTAAGTATGAATATCAAGAGAAATTTCTTAAACATAAGTTGACTGACGCACTTAGATTTTAGTGGAGTATAGGTTATCAAATTAGAGGTTCTTCGGCTAGATTTCTATTTAAAATTCAAAGAAAATAAAATTTCATGTAATGTACTTCAACGTTTATGAGTTTTATGTACTTTTTTATCTCTTTAGAAAATAAAATTGTCCTTGTAAAGATTATGCAAAAGCTAATGTGATGCACCAATCCACTTGACATAAAAAAATAGATGAAAAAGAAAGAAAATAATGAAAAAAATATGATGCAATTATAGAGGATTAAAATAAAACAAGCCTTGGAAAAATGAATTGAGGAAAACTCGTAAAAGAATATTCAAAATTAAAAGATACAAGAGTTGACCACATTGGTGTTCTTCGAAAACTAGTAAAAGAAGATTAATGTGTCAAAAAGAAGAGAATAAAATTAACAATCTCATACCAATGGTATTAACTTATCTAAGGCAAGGCATTAATGTACTTAATCTATGGATGCACTTATATTAAAAGAGAATTGATTAAAAAATTGAAATAAATAGCCAACTTTGCTGATTTTGAATGTTTAAGTTTTATTTTTTTTTGGATGCCAAAAAATTTATATTTAAGTGGGAAATGCCTTAAAATAATTTTAGAAATTCATTGGAAATTTTTTGAAATTTTTGTTATTTTCAAAAAATTTAAAAACATATTTCCCCCAAACGCAATTGGGTGAAATGATCAATCATTGTTGATCATTGGTCGAAATTTCGCGCTGAATATTGATTTAAGTTTTGGTTTCCTTCCATTTCACCTTCATTCCTCTCCAAACTTCCTCTAAATATTTGTGGGAAAAAATTGAGTGGATTTGTGTGAGTTTTTAGCCAAAAACAAATGGTTTTGCACATCAAAATTCAAGATTTCACCGCAGCCAAAGGTATATTCCAAACCAAAGTATCAATTTTTAGTTGACTTTTTACAATTTTTCATGCGATTTGAATGGGTAGGATTGTTAGAAATAGGATGATCTAGCTTTCGTTAAGTTTTCATGCGTTTTGATCCATTAAAACTCAAGATTTGATGAAAATTTTCATGTGGTTTTAAGAATTTTTGCCAAATTGGGGTTTTTTCAAAATGAGGAGTTTAAGGTCAAAATTGACTATTGTTCTCGTTGACAAAGTTGATCTAATCATCATGATCTACCTTGGGTTCAATTTTGCAATCATTCTGAAAAGGAAATTTTTTTAGGTTTATTTTAAATTCAAACTTTGAAATTTTGGCACAAATTTCAATGCAGTTTGAACTTCTAGGATGTTTATACATGTAATATCTTTATCCTAGTCAATTCTTAACTATATGTTACTTTATGTGTTAAGTAAGCTAGATCGGGAGAGCAAAGAAGCAGAAGACTGTCGAGTTAGGTTCACGGGACCCAAGATGTTATCTCACCATTAGGGTGTTGATCATGAGCCCTAGGGAGCACAGGATGCGGCAGATGCAACACCACCGCCACCTAAAGATAATGATCATTTAGTGTTTCGGGATGCTATGTTTTAGCGACTTTCAGCCTTTGATTACCTGATCAAACTCGCTTCCATGAGCAAATAGTGAGTGAGGGGTAGCATAATGGAGATGATGATGCCACTATAAATTGATGTTTTTATTATTTTATCATTCTTCATGTATTCCCTTGTTTTAAAGCTTGTCCAGTTTCTTTATGTTTCGTGATGATGATGAGATGTATTGTTAAAACTATTTTTATTATGGGATATGTGTTGGGCATGTGTTGGATTGATTATTTAACTTACTTTCATGTCTTTATGTAATGATTATAACTTGATGGAGCTATTATTATGTATTTTTATTAATTATGACTAACTTTTTGTCTATTTATGTCAGAAAGGGGGAGAAGTGATTAATAAAAATCAAAGAACTTATCTTTATAATTGATTGATTGATGTAAGAACATATGAGTCATATGTTTAGTTTATTGGCTGATTTCTTTGTCAAAATTAAGTCAAGAAACCATATGTATGTAATGAGTTTTGTAGTCTGATTTGAGGTTGTCGTGGTTGAGTCAGATTTGGAATTGATAGACTTAAAAAATAGGAGTAGACATGTTCTTATTAATCAAGGTGAAAAACTGAATAATATTAAGGGTTTTGAAGGTTATCGAGATCACATTGACATGCATAAATCACTTGGAAAAGGTTAAAAAGTGATTATAGTGGTTTCATAAAGATTTAAGGTAAAAAGGGTAAAAATGTAAAAAAAAAAAGGCAGAATAGTGGATCACTGCAAATTATGAAGAAAAGAACAATCGATCACTTGTTGATTTAGCCTTGTACAAAACAAAGCCGAGAGTTATCGATCGATCGCTTTCATAATTGATTGATCGATTAAAGAATCGTGCATATGAAAAATAGTGACTACTTGATCACTATTTAAAATGATCAATCATTTCAAGAACAATTTACTTAAATTAAGACCTTCCTATTTCTATTTCATTCCTTGTTTAATTACAAGTCCTAAACTGACTTAATGAGCTATATAAGGGTTATGGAATAAAAAAAATCAGAGAGGAAAACCTAGAGCAGAAAAGAGAAAGAGAGTTTACGCCTTTGCTTATTATTTTCCAAAGGAAAATTCACTTGAGCTTTTTAGTGAAGATCCACAATGAATTGAAGAAGACAATCCACAACTAAATGAGCTAATACATAGAGTATTCAAAGTGGAGTTGAAGCATGTCTCAAATGGAAGATTGAAGATTTCCTTAAGGCCAAAGCCAAGATAACAAAAAGTGTTTGTTGAAGACTATAAGGAGATAGAGAAAGGCAAGGAGGAGAAAGTTTAAAGTTCTAAGAGAAGACATGAAGGCCTGCAACAACAATCTAAACAAAAAGAGCTTGTATTAGAGTCTAAACAAGGTTGGTGGTTTGCTTGTGTCTGTATAAAAATCTAGTTTCTAGTGCATTAATTTGGTTCCTTTGGAACTACTGTAGTTTTTTTACCCTAGAGTACCTAGCTTAATCTATTAAGTTTTACTATACTATTTGCTTTGATTTTATGTGATGATTTGGTTTAATTATAAATTTTCTTAGATTTAATTTGATTTTTAGTTGGAAAACATTAGTACCTAGCTTAATCTACCAAGTTATAACACTAAATGTTGTCATTTTTCATGTAATTCCTTATAATAAGGAACTGTGCCCCACCCTACAACCCATGAACATCTTGGACAACGTGCCAATTTTTTGGGCGGGCAACCTCACTTAACATTTTAGATGGGGCCTTGTTACAATTATTCTGGCCTATATCCTCAGTGGATTCACTTATTCCTTGTTGAGTCCATTTTGAAGCCCACTTGCTCACCCTATGTGTAAATACACATTGGCTCTTCCTCCCATTTGGAGTGGGCTGAGATTTTAAAAGGCTTTGGAGAGCTCTACCCCCTCTTAAGAAGGGCAAATTTAATCCAAGGTAAATCACTCAAATCTCTCCATGTCTTCTTTTGATTTTTACCTTAAATATCATGTTCTTCTCTTGAATAGGATTCCATATCTTCTTCTTCAGTTTATTATTTTACCAATGTTTTGAAACCCTAGATCCAGATTGTTGCTTCTACTCTTGTGATTTTTGTTTTGGGCACTATCTACATTCTATTAGTGATTTTGAGTCTCTATTTGGTGAAAATGTGAGATTTTTACTTAGGGCTAATGTGACTTAATTTGTTAGGTAGGGATTCCTTGAGCTTAGGAGGATCTAATTTGAGATAAAGGGTTTTTGTTTGATGAGGTTTTATTTGCATTAACACCATGTTTGTGGGTGGATTCATGTTCTCGAAGATGGATGTGTGACCTTAAATTCTCTTGAGTGGGTGATTTAGTGATGTTTTGACATGGATATGAATGAGTATGTTAGATCTATCATGTGTAAGGATTAAATAACGACTACTTGAAGTTTCATGAATTTTTATGAAAATTTGGGATGAATTCTATTCGATTTTGTGAAAGAAAAGAACTATTTTTTAGGTTTTTGGGCCGACCGATTGCCTTGTCGGTCTAATCACTCGACCAAATGGTGGTATCCAAATGCAGCTAACCAATCGATCATCTTGTCGGGCCGATCAATCGCTTGGGAGGGCCGATCGATAAGCTAAATGACAAAAATGGCTGTTTTGATTTTTTTGTGCCCGATCGATCGGCCAAGTGCAAAAATGTACATATGCTTATTTTAAAGCCAAATTGTGATAATATCTTCATGTCTCACACATGTCATTAGTAGCGAATTATCATGATGAAGTATAGATGTTTGAACACATGCGACATTAATCCTATATAAACCATGTTGCATATACTTTAGCTCATTTAGGGAAATGACCATGTATGTTTGTACGCTCTTATGCTCATATTACCTTGTTGTCTACGTATGAACCATACCTCATGAATAATAGGGCTGTTTTTATTATGATTACTTATGCTTGCATGTACTTAGCATTGTTCACATATGAATCATGTTACATACATCATGAAAAAAGGTTTGCTAAACCATGTTCAATAGTAATTGGCCGTGGTATTTCATAGTTTTCCGGATTAGCAGTCTCGAGGATTTGAATGAATTGGTTTTCCCTCCAAAAGGGTAGGGTTTTCCATACCAAAAGGGTGGGTTCCTCCCCCGGTGAGAAGAGCAGAATGCTATAAGGAGAAAAATATTGTGACTTTTGAAGCAAGCTTGAGGCTAGTTTGTTTGTGTGCATTAGCTAACCAGGGGCACTTCTTGTTTACAAGATTTGCTAATTACTTTTGGTATTTCCTTCTTAGGAATGCTAAGTGGACTGCTTTTGGTATTTCCTTCTTAGGAATGCCGGGTAATCAAGATCAATATCTTTAGGTATCAGGATTTATCTATCATTGATTTAATGTATTAATGATACTATTTACACAGGTTTTGTATATCGATTGTGAGACATATTTTTACAAGTTTTGTGTATAAATTATGATGTTTATATTTATGCAGGTTATGTATGGATCATGACACTTGATTTCACCTGATGCACAAATTACGTGTGGATTATGAAACATAATTGAGATATTATGTGTAACATCCGGGAATTTTCTAAATTTCAAAGTCGACCATGTGGAAATTAGGGTGTTGGACCCCTTGACCTTCTTATAGGAATAACTTGTTCATCAGAACGGGTAACTAAAACTATATGGGCGAAAAGTAGACAGAAAAATCTTCGAATTGTCACTAAGAATGCGCAAATCGGAGTTCGGATGTGGGAGATACAACCGTTCAAAGTTTATTATAGCGTACATGGTCCGTTTACCCGAATTGGACGTGTGAATTGTCTGTTTATGTCACTATACGGGCCCAATTGATTAATGTTACGAAATTATGTTTTAGGGGCCCAATTAGGTGGCCTAAGTGGGGAAGTTTGGCCTAACTCCTTAGGGGATTAGGAACCCTAACCCCTATACTTATAAATTTTTTTATTAGGGCTCTTAGAGGGGGAGCTTTGGGCCGGGGGAGAAGAAGATGATGTTCCAACAAAGGCGGCGAGCGAAGAAGACCGGCAAAGGTGACCAGCGATGGAGTGGTGGAAGATCTTTCGAAGACCGGTATTTAATGAGGTAACTTATCTAGTCTTTATCTTCATTAAGGTTTTGTCACAAGAGAATTAGGGGTAATTATATCTCTGCAATTTTGCTGGTATAAGCCTTGTGCTAGGTTACCGGCAGACTACTTGCACTCACGCATCCGGTTGTCGTGAGAAAGGTTTCGACTTTGTACAATTTCGGCAGCCTGTGCATGCTGCTGGTGATTCAGAGGGAAAGAGGAGAATGGGTGCTCCACTGATGTGGGACAGAGCCGATAGTGGCTCTATTCAGGGCAACGAGATGGGAGGAGGAAGCCGACTTTTGGGCCGGAGAAGGATGATCAAATGCTGGTTTTTCGCCATCCGGTCTAAATCTCGGGGCAGCAGGATGTGAGCATGGTTTGGGACCCCAGAAAGTAGTTGGGCGGTAGGCGGAGGCCGTTGTCTTCTCCCCTCCTCTGTTTGCTAAGCAGAAAATGGGTGGCCTTTCGACCGCTGTTAGAAGCCGCAGCGAGCCACCACTGGCTTCGAGGTTAGTTGGTCGGAATCGCCCCTTGACGACGATCCAATATGACCCATCTTGTCGCCCGACGGTGGCAGCTGACGGTGCTCTATCGAAGGTCAGCGTAGGCCAGAAAAGAGGATGAAGATTGGGTCTGTCACCGACCACCGCCCGTGTCGGGATTACGTCGATTGGAATCGCCTCTCGAAAGCGGTCTGATCATAGCCGCTGATTCTCCCATCAATAGAAACCGATGGTGCTCTGCTAGGGACCAGTGCTTGATGGCTGGAAGGGAGGAAGATGACCCGCAGGTCTTGGATTAGCCCGGACCCGATTGGCCTCGTTTGGCCTAGATCTTGTCTGGGTCATATTAAAACAAAAAAAAGGAGATGGGAAGTGAACCGGGTTTGGTTCAAGGGGATGAAAATCCCAGAAACTGTAAAATGACCCTTTAACCCCTTATAGTTAAATTACTGTGAATATTCACTTACCCGACCTAGGAGCTTCGGTTTAGGAGCCTATTAGTGGATTTAAAAATTAAAAAAATTTTTAGTAAGATATTCATGTGTACCCTAATGATAGACCAAACTGCATAGTGAGGAAAATTTTCATTGTGTGGATAATTGATCGTTTTGTCCCTAAGGTGTAGGGTAAACTATTAGGCAAACCTGGGTTGGTTCAAGGGGTTCATGACCCCAACACACGCTAAAAAAATTACACCGAGTCCATGACATCAAGTAGTACCCTTGAGCCCAATTTTGGACCCATTAGGTGTTAATAAGGCCTTGATCGAAATGACATAAATACCTCTTTCGAGTGAACAGTCCACATTCGTGTGAATGAAAGCATAAGTTAGTTTGAGAGTGGAGCCTTCTGAGAGGTGAATGACTTAAGATCAATAGATGGGAATTGAGATGACCAGAATAACCTAAGGGATGGTACCATACTTCAGGTGGTAGAATTACCTTAATGCCCTTAGGGGCAGTATATTCTATTTTCATCGAAACGGATAACCTACTTAACCAAGAGTTAAGGTACCCTAGAATGATATTAATGACTTCAAAAGGAAGGGGTGTGACCAGTAAGTGACACAAAGACCTTGACAGGTCACAATGTGTAACATCGAGGAATTTTCTAAATTCTCGAAGTCAACTATGTGGAAATTAAGGTATTTGACCCCTTGACATTATCGTGAGATTAACTTGATCATTAGTTGTAATTGGTGGCAGAATCCTATATAAATAAAAAGCAGATAGAAAGAGCTTTGAAACACAACCAAGAACGTGTGAATCAGAGTTTGGATGAGAGAGATACGACTATTCGAAGTTAAACATATCGCGTAGGACCTGTTTACCCGAACTGGACGCGTAAATTGGCCTTTAGTCCCTAGGGTTTAGGATAAACCATTTGGCAAACCTGGGTCGGTTCAAGGGGTTCATGACCCCATCAAATGCCAGGAAAATTACACTGAGTTCATGAAGTAAAGTAGTACCATTGAGCCCAATTTTGGATCCATTAGATGTCAATAAGACCTTAGTCAAAATGATAGAAATACCCCTTCGAATGAACCGCCCACATTCATGTGCATGGAAGCGTGAGTTAGTTTCAGAGTGGAGCCTTCTAAGAGGTCAATGACCTAAAATCAATAGAAGGGCAGTAAAAAGACCAGAATGACCCAAGGGTGGGTACCATACGATAGGTAGTTGAATTACCCTAATGCCCTTAGGGGCAGTATGTTCCGTTTTTGCCGAAACTAATAACCTAGCTACCAAGCGTTAGGGTAAGCTATAACGATGATTAAACGACTTCAAAAAGAAGGGGTGTGACCAATAAGTGACACGAAGACCTTGTCAAGTCACAGTGTCATGGGAAACAAGGAGAAAAAACTTAATTTTTAGGGTTTAAGGTAGCGTATTACACATGTCTACAACTATGTACATCAATCAACTAGAGTATAAAATACATAACTCGTGCGATACATTAGAGTTATCTACATTATCGGGCTTGAATTCACTGAGCCCTAGCCTTGCAAATGAGTGCAACAGGCCTTATTTATTATTTATGTACTTGTGTGACTGCATGTTATTTATGTTAATTATTTTGATGCATGCTTTATTATTGATGTATTAATCGGTAACTTAAGGTTAACGAAGACTAATAAGAGATATTGGTTGTCTTTTAATTTGGGGGAGAACACCTAATCAAGATAAAAACTAAAATACCCTCATTAGGGTTGGGACCAGTTCATGGAGTGAATGGGACCTAACATAGAATTTTACCTTGGTTAATGAACTAAGGGTGGTCATGGGAGTTTACCCGACTAGTAGGGTTTAGGTTGTTCTCTGAGTCATAGCTAAATGGATGAGCTATTTATTGGGTCGATTCTCAAGGTGAAAAGGACCCAAATGGTTGGACAAATACTTGACTGGATGAAAATAATCTAGTCTAAGTTTCAGATGTTGGGGGAGTCAATGGCCATAAAGACATGAGGCTTCTATGAATACATGGGTAATGTCTTAAAAGACATTTTTCCCAGAGTTGGGAAATGGTGGAGATTGCGATACGCTTCTTCATCGCCACGATGGTTTGGGTATTGACTAGAGGGTCTTTATTGCAGGAGTTACACAGGTCTTCCCAAGACCGTATAGTACGTACAAAAAGCGGAATTGTATGAGCATCATGGAAGGCTTGTGCTTCTTGCCAATCTATGTCCATGAAAACAATTGGGATCCTCTTCTCCAGATTTGTGGCAGGCTATTGAGAGCTCTAAGGATTTGGGTTAAGCTGCTGTTAAGCAGTCTACTCCAATGTTGGAGTCTTTTGTCTGGAGATTTCTCGAGGGGCGAGTTATCTCTGAGTGAATACATATTGATAGTATTAATTATTGAACAAGGGTTGCGAGATAATTAATAACATTGTTTGATATTGCTTGTTAATTAGACAAGTGATACGATTAAAGGACTTGCATAAAATGTAGGTTATTTGAAAATACTTAAACATTGCATGTGTGATGTTATGCTTCTTAGGATAGTGTAGTTTTAGGCAGAACTACATCTAGATCCATTCTTGTTGGAAACATTGGAGATGTTGTCTGATGAGTACGTAGGTAACTAACATCAGGTGATGTTGGCCCGATCCAAAAAATATTAATTAAACCTTTTGCCCCTTTGGAAGCTCTTCTCCTATTAGCGGAGAGGTTCCATTGTTGTTGTTGTTGCGTTTGTTTGGTTTGGTTGGTTGCAGGTTCTCTAGGCGACAACAAGTGAGACCAAGATTGTTGAGCACAGGATGAAGTTCTTCGTTTCTGCAACTCCGGTATGTAAGTGTATCTTTGGCATGAGAGTCAACTTAGTTATTTATTTTCAGACAGATGACAGACTTGTACTTAGATGGATAGGTTGTTCTTTATGAATTTTTCAGACGTGTAATAATATTATATGATTTGATATTCGTATTTGTGAACCCCAGTTATCATGACCTAGATATTTAATCGAATTGTTTGTTTTGTATTTAAGAAATTTTTTTCATGACTTACCGTTCATGCTATTTAAAAAGGCTTTTAAAAATCCGGGTCGTGACACAATGTCACGGGAAACAAGGGGAATAACCCTAATTCTCAGGGTTTAGGGCAGTGTATTACACATGTCCGCAATGCAGCATAGAAATCTACTAGGGTATTATATACATAACTCGTGTGATGCATTAGAGTTGTTTACACTCTTGGGCTTGAATTCATTGAGCCCTAGCCTTGCAAATGAGTGCAACGAGCCTTCATTTATTATTTATGCCCTTGTGTGATTGCATGTTGATTATTCGAATGCTTGCTTTCATTATTTATGTGTTAAGTTATATCGGTAACTTAAGGTTAATAAAGACTAATCAAGAGATATTGGTTGTCATTGGATTGGGAGGAGAACAACTAATCAAGATAAAGACTAAAATACCCTCAATAGGGTTTGGTACCGATTCATGGAGTGAATGGGGTCATGATATAGAATTCTACCTTGGTTAATGAACTGAGGGTAGTTATGGGAGTTTACCCTAGTCTCGTAGAGACTATTAGGGTTTGGGGATGTTCTCTGAGTCATAGCTAAGTGGATGAGCTATTTATTGGGCCGATTCATGATGTGAAGAGGACTCAAATGGTTGGATGAATACTTGACTGGGTGATAATAATCTAGTTTAAGTTTTGAGTGTTTGGGGGATTTAATGGTCATAAAGACTTGAGGTATCTCTGGATACATTAGTAATGTCTTAGAAGACATTTTCTCCTTGAGTTGGGATGGTGGAGATTGTGTTACGTTTTCTTCATTGCCACGACTGTTTGGGTTTTGGCCGGAGAGGTCTCTACTGCGGGCTTTTTGTAGAGTTGAGTATTGGCTAGAGAGGTCTCTACCGCGGGTTCCTTGCATGTCTTCCCAGGACCATATAGTACGTATGAGATGTCGAGTTGTATGAGCATCATGGAAGGTTTGTGCTTCTCGCCAATCTGTGTCCATGAGCACAGTTGAGATCCTCTTCTCCATATTCGTGGCAAGCTATTGAGAGCCTAGGGATTTGGGTCAAGTTGCTATTAAGCAGTCTACTCCAATGTTGGAGTATTATATCTGGAGATTTCTTCGAGAATCAAGTTATCTCTGAGTGAATACATATTGATAATATTAATTATTGAACAAGGCTTGTGAGATAATTAATAACATTGTTTGATATTGCTTGTTTAATTAGACAAGTGATACAATTAAAGGATTTGCATAAATATAGGTTGTTTGAAAATACTTAAACATTGCATGTGTGATGTTATGCTTCTTACGATAATGTAATTTTAGACAGAACTACTGATAAGTATAATTTATACATTATTTTACCCTTAATTATTCTATTTTCTAGTCTCATTTAAGAGTTAATATAGGTTAAATAATTAGAAATTAAATTTAATTAAGTTAAAAAAAGCTTCCATGATGATTTGAATTAAATTGGCTTATTTTGCAGATTCTTCATTGGCGTTCGAACGGGGTCACATACCGTTCGATCGGGATAACGTGATTTTGGAGAAAAATGCAGTATAGGCGTTCGAACGGGCATGCAGGGCGTTCGAACAAGCTAACGCACAGTTTCCTTATTTCACCCAATTTTGAGTCCTTTTCATAAACAACTCCTTCCTACGGATCTTATGCCTATATAAAGACATATTTGGCTCGAAATTGAGAGTTAGAAAGTATATTTTCTGAAGAGAAGAAGGAAGAAGAAGATGGAGAAAAACTCAAAGCTTTCAATGGAGATTCAAGTGCTTTCTTCTACAATGGAAGACTAGACTTTTCTTTTACTTAGGAGTTGATGAAGCTATAGATAAGTTTCAGTTTCTTTTCTTTTTAATTTAGATCTCAGTTGTGAATTATGACAATTGTATGATAAGGATTTCCTTTTTAATGGAAGAGCTTTTCATGTTTATTCAAATCTATGTTGATTTATTGTCTTGTAGATGATAGATTGATGTGGTTTTGATATTTGCATCAATTCTAATTTATGTGATTTAGATGAGATGGTCATACAATAGTTTTAATGTTCAGATAATTAATGACTTGGATGAGTTATACTAAGATTAGACGGGTCATGCCTATAACTAGTTTAGTGTAAATGATTTGTGTTATTGTCGAAGATAGTTTATGCCATGGAAGTTAATTAATGATTCTTTCTGAAGTAATTCTAGCTTGTAGCTGAGAATACTTGTTCATATTCACACTAGATTTAGATTAAAAGTTAAGGAATTGTTATGGTTCTATAGTGGACTCGATTTCCTAAGTAAATTCTATCATATTAATCTCTACCTTTTAAACTAGTTGATTCTTTTCTTTTGCTTAATTTAAGTTTAAGTTCTTTCTAGTTTTTAATCAGCAAATTCCTCTTTTGATTTAGTAATAATTCATCCGTCCCTGAGGTTCGACAACCCTTAAATACTCATCCTAGTACAATTACCTTGTACCTTAAATACTCATCCTAGTACAATTATTTGATATTCGTATTTGTGAACCTCAGTTATCATGACCTGAAAATTTAATTGAATGGTTTGTTTTGTATTTTTTTTTCTCATGACTTACCGTTCATGCTATTTTAAAAAGGCTTTTAAAAATCCAGGTCGTGATATTATGCACAAGTTTTGTTTATGAATTATGATGCTTGAATGAGATATTTACACAAGTTGTATGTGTAAGGGATTTGATGTGCTATTTTCTTAAGAATGATGTTTTGGTGTTAATGTAAGCTTTATGTTTTCAAACCCTTACTGAGCTAAGCTCACCCCTTTTGCATTGTTTTGCTTTAGGGTATCCCTTGGGGATCCTCTGTATGATTGTGCCATGTAAGACAAGATGATCTATTTTGTGAGCATGAAGGCGATTAGATGCCTATTGAGTGGGGGATATTCTACATGTTTTAGGATAGACTTTATGTTTGATTTTGATGTTACCTTGTCACATAACTATGATACTTTACATGTGGGAGAGCCTATTTTGATGGCATAAACTTGTTTAGTGCCTTTTTGAGGCTTGAGACTCCCTATGTTCTTATGGGACTTATGTGGGTATGTGAATGACTAAGATATTTCATTTAATTTCTTTTATCTTTCGGTAATTACTTTTACACAAAATGAAGTGTTGCGTACTTCGATCTAGCTCAGGTTTTGGTTAGAACTCAACTCGTCTCTCCTTTGTTATCTCTCTTTGGCAGGGTTCGGGTCAAGAAGGTATGGCAGGGTGTGATAGTTTTTTCTTCCCTAGTAGTGTTGGTTGCTTCTTTGCAGCCAACCATGGCTTCTTCGTCATCCAAGCTTCCTCCTTTCCAAAGTCCAATGGTCGTGGCAACCTGAGAGCTCTTCCACCTTCATCTTCTCGTGGTGATCCTCATGGATGTCATGCTAGCCATAGTCCAATAGCTACTCTCCCACCTGACAAGCACTGGAGAAGTTGACCTCTCCTTCTTCTTCTGTGTCACGCCTTGGACCAGACCAAGCCACCTCCATCCTTTCAATCTGATTCCCCTTCAGTGAAATCCTTTGATGGAGGCCCTCTTCTCCGCTTCCCTGCTACAATCACCATCCCCTATCAGCGGCGACAAGCATGAGAGGCTCAAGACTTCTTTAACTAACTAAAGCACAGGTTCAACACTGCAGTGGTCATTTGCAACATTTTGGTCCACGACGATTCCATGGCCGGTATCAGCCTTGCCTTGCCCACATCTCCAGGCGCCATGCTTAGCCCTGGGCTGCATGTGCTCTACTTAGCGACATAATTCCAACCATGGTGCGCATACCAGACATCAGACTTGGCCACTACAGATGATGTTGTCCCATGCTCCTTCGTTGGCCACTGCTCACCCCCACAAGCCCCAACCTTTGCCTCCCGCTTTGCAACTTCGAGAAATCCGGGATAGTGGTTCCTATTTCTCTTTGGACAACCTCCTATTTCAGCCATGCCTCTTCTGTGTTTTGGTTTCTTGGGTTTGATGTTTGCATAAGATGGCTTCCACATGCTGGATCTTACACAGGTCTGCATGGACCCAACTGCAACCCCGCGGTCACCTTACAAGCCATTTTAAGGGTTTTGCATTGTTATTCACACATAGTCCATGTGGTCCTATCCCACATGATGTCGTCCGATCTACCTTACTATGAGTGTTATTCCATCCATTAAGTTTGTGGAGTCACATGCTTTCATCATCTTCATTGTAGAGCCTTGGTGGGCCCACATGATGTTCTTTGCTAGAGTTGAGCTTTGCGTGTATTTGTTCCTTTGTTGCAAGAACTGAAGACCACCTCGAGGACGAGGTGGCATGGAAGCGAGGTAGAATGTTATGACCTGCCCTAGGGGTCGGGTCATGACTTCAAAGTCTATTATAATTAGTATTTAATTATTAGTGGTAGTATTTTAGGGTAATGAGGAGTTTGTTCTTATTGGGCTTAGGCAAATGTTAGAGGCCCCATTCTAATTAACAATTTTATTAGGATTATGGTTCTTAATTGTCTATTAATATTTAGGGGATATGCCCTTATTGAGTCATTCAAAAAAGCAAGGAAGAAATAGATTAGTTATTTTAGTCTCTTTAGCCTTAATCCATTTTCTTTCTCTCCCTTTTCTCTATAATTTTCTTAGTGTAGACATCAGTCTACAATAAAAACCATTGATGAAGACATAGATTCCACCCAATCAAACTGATAGTAAGGGAAAGAATATGCTAGTTAAATTTGCTTCATTTCTTATTTTCTTTCATATTGATTTTAATTTTTTTACTATATCATACGTATTTAGTGTTTAGGTCAAACAAGAACTTTTAAGTGTGGTTAATAGAAGAGAATTTTGCCAAAATAGCCCTAGGATGCAACATATTATACAAAATGTCTCTTATTATCACGTAATACACAATATAGCCCTATGCACATGTAAACCTCCACACACATGACATAAATTATCTAAAATACCCCTTCTCATTGTCTTCCTTATAACTTCACCAACCTACTGCTTATCATTTCCAGTAGCTCCAGCTTTGACTCTGCCACCTCCGCCACTAACTCCACCATCTCCTCCATCGACCGCCGCCTTTGTTGTCAATGTTGTTGCCTTCGTCATTGGCTCTGCTTCATCTAACTTCGTCTTTACCTCCTCCACCACCATCACCTTCTCCTCCTCCCCTCTTTTGCCACCACCATCTTCTCCTCTTCCTTTTCCTCCTCCTCTCTCTCCTCTCCTCCTCCCCCTTTCCTCCTCGATTGCCTCCTCTTCTCCCTCCTAGAATCTAACAAGAGCACTTACAAACTAGTTGATAGAGCTATTATGAATTCATATTTTTTTCTACAATCTAAAAACAAAAGAACCTATAAAAATGTTAAACTACTCAAAACCAAAAGTGAGTTTTATTTTTACTTGATTCTGAGTTTTTTCTTAACTCTAAGCAAAACCTTGTATTGATATTCAACATTCAACAATCGATAATTGACAATCAAATTTACTGAGATAAAGGGGATATAAGACAACATTATGAGTATAAATATATCCATAAGTATTTATAATGAACTATCTTAAAAAACCAAATAGATAAAATGAAGCATAAAACAAATATTAAACATACAACTGTCAGCTATCTTGACTGCCATTTGCCGAATGTCCTAATTGTCAACAGTCATAACATTTGGTGCTGGAGACCACCTTCTTCTTCGATGCCGGTAATCTTTTACTGATGCATGACAACTGATAGTTGATGGACACGTTTAAATTTTATTTTATTTTATTTTTTATTTATTTAGTTTATTAAGATAGTTCATTGTAAATACTTGGGGTGATATTTTCACTCATAATGTTGTCTTACGCTCCCTTTATTGTAATAAATCTGATTGTTGTCATCAGCTTTCAGTACGAGGTTTTGTTTAGTATTAGAAAATGCTCAAAATCAAGTAAAAATAAAACATACTCTTTTTTGAGTAGTTTAACATATTTATGGATTTTTTTATTTGAGCTTGTAGAGAAAAAAAAGAATTCTTAATAGCTTTATTGGCTAGTTTGTGATTGGTCTTGTTAGATTCTAGTAGGGAGGAAGAGGAGGTGATTGAGGAGGAAAAGGGGATGAGGATAGAAAGGAGGGGAGGAGGAGGAGGAGGAGAGAGAGAGAGAGAGAGAGAGAGAGAGAGAGAGAGAGAGAGAGAGAGAGAGAGAGAGAGAGAGAGGAGAGGAGAGGAGAGAAAGGAGGAGAGGAGAGGAGAGGGAGGAGGGAGGGTGTCACGACCCGGATTTTTAAAAGCATTTTTAAATAGCACGAACGGTAAGTAGCGATTTTTTTTTCTTAAATACAAAACAAACCATTCGATTAAATATCCAAGTCATGATAACTGGGGTTCACAAATACGGATATCAAATCATATGATATTATTTAACGTCTAAAAATTTATAAAGATCAGCTCATCCATCTAAGTACAAGTCCGTCATCCGTCTGAAAATAAATAACAAGTTGACTCTCATGCTAAAGGTACACTTACGTACCCGAGTTGCAGACACGAAGAAACTTCATCCTATACGCGTCAATCTTGGTCTCACTCATTGTCGCCTGAAAAACCTGCAACAAAGCAAACCAAACAACAACCACAACCACAATGGAGCATCTCTGCCTTTAGGAAAAGAGCTTCCAAAGGACAAAAGGTTTAATTAATATTTTTTGGATCGGGCTAACATCACCCGATGTTAGTTGCCTACGTACTCATCAGACAGCATCTCCAATGTTTCCAACAAGATCGGATCCAGACGTAGTTTTGCCTAAAAACTACTCTATCCTAATAAGCATAGCACCACACATGCAATGCTTAAGTATATTTAACCTACATTTTAGTAAGTCATTTAATCGTTCCACTTGTCTAATTAACAAGCAATAACAAACAATGTTATTAATTATCTCATATCCCTTATTCAATAATTAATACTATAAAATCTGTAACTCAGAGATAACTTGCCCCTCGAGAAATCCCAAAACAAAGTACTCCAACCTTGGAGTAGACTGCTTAACAGCAGCTTAATCCAAATCCCAAGGGCTCTCAATAGCCTACAACGAATCTGGAGAAGAGGATCCCAATTGTGCTCATGGACACAGATTGACAAGAAACACAAGCCTTCCATGATGCTCATGTAACTCCGCTTTTCGTACGTACTAAATAGTCCTGGGAAGACCTGTAGGAGACCCGCGGTAAAGACCCTCTAGTCAATACTCAAACCGTCGTGGTGATGAAGAAGCATATCGCAATCTCCAGCATTATCCATAGAAGCCTTAGGTCTTTATGACTATTGACACAGCCAAACATCTGAATTTAGACTAGATTATTTCCATCTAGTCAAAGTATCCACTCAACCGTTTGGGTCATTTGCACCTTTTGAATCAACTCAATAAATAGCTCATCCACTGAGCTAAGACTCATAGAACAACCCAAAATCATCCTCGGTTCATTAACCAAGGTAAGATTCTATGTCAGGGCCCCGTTCACTCCATGAACTAGTCCCAACCCTATTGAGGGTATTTTAGTCATTATCTTGATTAGATGTTCTCCCCCAATCCAATGACAACCCATGTCTCTTGATCAAACTTCATTAATCTTAAGTTACCGATATAAATTAAAGCATCAACAATAAAAGCATGCACCAACATAATCAACATAAATAACATACATTCACACCAATGCGTAAAGAATGAATAAAGGCCCATTGCACTCATTTGCAGGGCCAGGGCTTAACTAGTTCAAGCCCAAGAGTGTAACAACTCTAACGCATCCCGCGATTTACATATATAACACTCTAGTCGATCGATGTACTCGATTGCAGACACGAGTAATACGTTGCTTTAAACATGAGAATTAGGGTTCTACCCCTTATTTCCCCATGACACTATGACCTGTCAAGGTCTTCGTGTCACTTGCGGGTCACACACCTTTCTTTTGAAGTCATTTAACATCATTCTAGGGCACCCTAACACTCGGTTGCTAGGTTATCCGTTTTAGCAGAAATAGAACATACTGCCCCCTAAGGGCATTATGGTAATTTCACCACCCCTCCCTTGGTTCATTCTAGTTATTTTACTACCCTTCTATTAATTTAAGTCATTGACCTCTCACAAAGCTCCACTCTCAGACTGAACCGCGCTTCCATTCACACGAATGTGAGCGGGTCCACTCTAAGGGGTATTTCTATCATTTGGTTTAAGGCCTTAATGACATCCAATGGGTCCAAAATTGAACTCAAGGGTACTACTAGCCTTCATGGACTCTGTGTAATTTTCCTGGCATATGATGGGGTCGTGAACCCCTTGAACCTACCCAGGTTTTGACTAACAGTTTACTATAAACCCTAAGGGCAAAAGCTACTCATTGGGATTTTTATTCACTTAGAGATTTGGCCTATAAATAGGTTACCCATTAAGATCTCATTGTCAATTTTCCCAATTTTTAAATAAAATCCTAGGACCCTGAACTAGGGCCCCGAAGTCGGGTAAATGGTTCTCACACGATGATTTAACTACCAAGGGTAAAAAGGTCATTTTACAATCTTTGGGATTTTTTCCCAAGATGAAACTCGGTTAGAATAATTCTAAACCTCTCCAGGTCCAATAGTAATTTTCTAGGATTTGTTTGACACAATTAACCCCCTGAATTGGACCCGGTTCAGGGAATATGAATTGTTCTCTTTTTTTTTCTAAACAAAACAAGACCGGACCGGATCTGATCAGGTTACCCGACCCGGTCCAGGGAGCACACAACCCGCGAGGGTCGTCTTCCCCGTGATTGGCCAGAGGCTGAATGGCCTCTGGTGGCGCCACCCCCTACCACGGCGATGGGATGGTAGCTCACCGCTTTTCCGACCGCCGGCGCACGACGGAACGAACGGCGTCGGTCCCGCTGCTGTCCAGTGGCCAAAACCGCCACTTTCCCTATTTTTTTTTAAACGACTATGAGGCGGCGGCGGCGGCTTCACCATAGCGGCCTAAGATGCCACATCTGGGGTCGCCGCAGCCCAGGCTTGCGCAGCCAGGGCTAGCGCAGTCGGGCCTGCGCAGCCCCGCCTCTTTTTTTTTTTTTTTTTATGATGACCCGGCAGCCAGCAGCGGCAGTCGAAACTGCCTCCGCGAGGGCTGCCAAAGCCAGGGCCACCATGGCCAGAGCCATGGCCGCCATGGCCAAGGCCAGTGCACCCCCTTCAACACTGATTCCAGCGACCCATTGAAAAATAGCATACTGTTCACATAATTACGTGAACAGTATTTGCAAAAGTCATTATTAATATTATAATCAATAAAATAACTAATGAATTCTCTACAAATCTTAACTTGAAATCCTACCTCACGGCCGAGTTGTGGTCGATCCACCATCGCCAATGCTTCGCCGGAGTCTCGCCGGAAAATTCTCCCCTTTCCTTCACCGTCAAAAACTCCCTCTCAAAAAGCCCTAATTAATTCTATTTATAGGCATGAGATTAGGGCTCCTAATCCCAAGAGAAATTTGGCCCCAAAAACCCAATTTCGGAATCCCAAATAATTGGGACCAAAACGTGACTTAAACGGCCAATTCGTGAGTTCAACTCGGGTAAACAGGTCCTGCACGTAATGTTCAACTTCGAACGATCGTATTTTCCTCATCTGAACTCCATTTTGCACGTTCTTGGTGGCGTTTCGAAGCTCTTTCCGTCTATTTTCAATCCATATATGATTCAGCTACCACTTCCAACTGATGATCAGGTTATTCTCATGGGAAGATCAAGGGGTCCTACACCCTAATTTCCCCGTGTACGACTTTGGGAATTTAAAAAAATTCCCGGATGTTATAGAGGGAGGGGGGAGGAATAGGTGGAGGTGGTGGTGGAGTACATCAACCGATGAGAGTTTCATAAGGTTGGCTTACACTTTAATAGTTGAGGAGAGAGCCAGAGGCTGCTAGTGAATAACTTGAGAATGCAAAGCAGCTTGTTTAGGTCATGCGCGTGCCATATGACCGAAGACTGGTTATGACTACTTATGCTTTGATGGATGACGTTTGCATGTTATAAGAGGGGAAAATGGGGAGATGTCGGTAGACTCAAGGAGGAGTAGGGAGGAGTGACAATAGCCTTGGCTGACACCACTATGTTCGTGGCAGCTGGGTGGAGCTGAATTTGGCGGGTCATGGTGAACAGTAGCAAATAGCCCAAAGGAGAAAGACAAAACGGGGGAGGCATCAATGGGCTCAAGAGAAGGCTGAAGAGGGAGGGGTTCCACGGTGAACGCCCAATCTTATCCCATTATTTTCCTTATTTTCTTGTTTTTTTCTTTCTTCTCCTTTTATTCTCTCTCATTTTCTCTTCAATTTCTTTTGTTTTTCTTCTTTTTTCACACTAAAAGCCTTTGTGGCATATCAAGGCCCACTACTTGTAACTAGGCCATACACCCAATTCTATAGGTATAAATATCAAGATAAAATATAAAAAATCAAATATACCAATGTCAAATTTTCCTCCCAAAAATAAGCAAAAAAAATAGTAAAAAAATTAAAAAATAAATTAGTCATTACAGGAAGAGGCCTTAAGGGAAAATGAAGCGAGGAGGTAGGCGATACCGAGGAGATTGGTGCATAGAGTTTTCCTCTTACGGCCAATGGTAAAATCTTGTTAAGTTTTCCACTAGCCGATGAAGGTGAAGAAAGTATTTTAATTATTTTCTCTTGCACATATCGAAGAATCACACACAAAAATCTATTCAGGTAAAAAGTATAAACTATTTGGGCTCTAACACCATGCTGGCCATGTATTTCACCACTTACCAAACGACTTGTAATTATAGTGTATGAGCCAAATATTTATAATTATAATATGCTGATGAATTATTTGGTGAGTTGTAAAATAGACACACCCAAAGATTTGTATGAGACTGGCTACACTCCCCTAGCGCATTGTCACGGGATAGCGAAATGGATTATCTGTGACATGTGTTAGGGCGCATACACGTGTGGAAGGTGCATGTGTCATAGGTAGTCTGCTTGGCTATCCCATCACAGCTGAACGCAAGGCGGAGCACACTGCTGCTATTGATTGTTGTGGGTGTGGGGGCTTATTGCATCGAACATGCAACTCTGTTCGTACGACTAACCAATCTGCAACTAATTTGTCACTCTGTCCCATTGAGTTCTCGTCTTTAGGGATGCCACCAGGTCGGGTTCAGGTCTGGTTTTGCCAAACCCGAACCCGATACCATTTAAAAATGGTAAACCCAAATCCGACCCGAATAGCTATTCGGGTTGAATTTGGAAACTGAAACCCAACCCATTAGGCTTGGGTCGGGTTTTATTAAAATATAAAAAAATTATATTTATAACCTTATTTGGGTCAAGTTTTGCCAAACCCGAACCCGATACCATTTAAGACCCAAATAACTATTCAATTTTGAATTCGAAAACCCAAGCCCAACACATTAGGGTCGGGTCGGGTCGGGTTTTACCATATATCCAAACCCGAGTAGCATCCCTACTCGTCTCTCACCTCTCTCAACCCACTCTTCTTTCTTCCTCTTCAAGCTCCAACCCCTTATTCGGCCTTCTCATATCTCCACCTATTCAGGTTGAATTCAAAAACGCAAACCCGACGAATTATGAGTCGGGTCGGGTTTTACCATATATCCGAACCCGAGTTGCATCCCTACTCGTCGCTCACCTCTCTCGTCGACCCACTCTTCTTTCTTCCTCTTCAAGCTCCAACCCCTTATTAGGCCTTCTCATATCTCCACCTACATTCCCGCGCCTCCTCTTCTTAGTCACCCTCCTCTTTTGGTAAACGGATTTTCCTCATTTTTTCTGTTTTTCAACAGAAAAAATCTGAACTTTTTGCGGTTTATTGTTTTAGGCATGTTAGAGAAATTGTATGTAACAGTGCACCCGTTCTCTACCTATTGCTTCTTGTAACCAGTATCTCACCTGGTTCAGACTTCCCAAGAAACTTTTTTTTTTTGTTTATTAGAAGAAAGCTTTTACTCTTGAAGTAGTTGCTCATAAGAATAGAGTTCTGCAGGAACTCGTACTGGGCCTCATATGTTGTGCTTTTTTTGTATTGTATGCATGGTGTTTGAAGATTTTTATACTACTGTACTTACCTCTTGTTTGTACTATGTGGAAGCAGACTCTGTTGAGCTCCTGGAAGTTTGAAGAACCTGCAGTACCTTATTATTGAGAAGAATGGTTCGATTCCTTGTTGTGGTGTGACCTTGAATATTGTCTTCAATAAGCATGTTTTCAAGTTCTTTGTAAGGTGGGCTTTCAATTACAGGATGTGTACCGGTATTTTTCTCTTTTTTGGGAATAGTAGGTTATATTGTTTAAACATTGCAGTGACTTCATCTTCTCTGAGAATTGCCTTATGTTATGAGCATAATAGTTGTTTAGTTTCTGTTATATTTTTTTCTGTTATGTGTGTTGTTAGTGTGGGTTTGTTTAAATTATACTATGAAGGGTAGTGCTGAAATGTGTTAGTTTATTTAGTAGTTATGTGTGAAGTTAGTTGTGTGCTGTAACTGCAACTCTGTTACAGAATTGTGGTGTCACACAGCAGGGTATATGTATGATGAAAGCCAGAAAGAACAGCAGAGAAGTTATTATTGTGAAATTGGACCTTTGTACCTGGAGGTTCGGTCTCACTCGGTGAAGACCAATTTGTTGCTCGTTTTCTAAATCTTTATTATTGTTGAGTTAATCTCTGCTCTCCGACATTGTGCGTGGGCGAGGAAAGAGAAGGAATTTACAGAGAGTTACAAGAAGTTGTAACAATTTGGAGGAGATGCTCATTGATCCAATTATGGAGGAAGTTTGCCTTGAACGTCTTGAAGCAGAAGTAGGAGCACTTGTTTCTGGCCAGGAACTTTTTTGGAAGGACATGCGGGAGTTAATGGCTGCCATCAATGTCCGTTTCGATCAGTTAAACGATATCCAAATGCAGAGATCAGGGTGAGACTTCTGTTGGCCATCATGGGGCCAATCGCTCTGAATCTTCCCACCTTACTGTCATTCCAAAAATCACGAAGTTAGAATTTCCACAATACAATGGCGGAGAGGATCCCACGAATTGGATATGTAGAGTGGAGCAATTCTTTTAATTCCAACAAATTGAAGAAGGTGAACAATTACCATTGGCGGCATATCATTTACTGAAGGAAGCGGATGAAATTTTGACTTGGAGTCATTGAAGCACAGTGGTTGTTTTGGTCCTATAGAATTTGAAGATTTCTTTGGAGATCTGAACAACCTGAAATAGACTGGTAGTGTACCAGATTATTAAGCACTGCTTGAAAAATTGCTGAGACGCTGTGTCTAACATCAGCATAGCAAGTGAGTTGTTTTATTAGTAGCTTATGAGAAAACATACGTGTGGAGGTTCAGCCTTGCAAACCCACCCTCTACTTTGATGGCCGCTGTCAGACTCAGCAAGACTTTATGAAGCCAAGACCACTGCTCTTTGGTGAAAACCCACAACATTAGAAGTGAAGAAAACTCTCCGCTGCTTTGCCATCTACCATACGACCTTAGATTCAACAGATTAAGTGGCCTGTTGTTGAAATTGAAGAGCTATGCAAAAAGGCTTGTGCTTCCACTGCAATGAGAAATTTGGACCCTGGAAGAAGTTTTTTCTTTTGGAGGTTTGCTGGCCTGAAGGTGCAACAAAATCTTGTGACCCAGATTCCTCAGCACCTTCAGATGCCAACGAAGAAAGCCCAGCCATATCCCTCCATGCTATTTCTGGGGCTCTATCTCCTCAAACTATGCACATCCAGAGCAAATTAGGACACTATACAGTGACTGTCACTGGATTCCGGAAGTGCACACAATTTTTTGAATGAAGATTGCTAAGAAAATGGGATTCTCAATTGAACAAGGTCAGATGAATGTGATGGTAGCCAATGGTGAAAAGTTGGAAAGTGTTGGATGTTGCTCAGGCTTTACCCTATTTCTGCATGACAATCCCATCCAAATAGACTTCTACATTTTGACATTACAAGGTTATTAATTAGTTTTTGGCACTCAATGGCTTCGAACTTTGGGCCCTATCATCTGGATTTTTCTAAACTACAAATGACTTTCCAACTTAATGGCCAGAGGGTAGTTTTACAAGGTTCATCATCTCCCATCTACCAAGTTAATCAAGAAGACTTTTATTGAGCTGCTAAAAAAAATGCTAAGGACTTCTTTTACAGCTTATGGCTGTTTAAAATTCTCTGATTCCCATTGCAGATACTCATCCAGACCCTCAAATCAATGCCATCTTGTCTACATATGCAGATATTGTTTCTGAATCCCAAGGCTTACTACCTATCTCTACCTTTGACCATTGCATACATGTATTACCCAGAAATAAACCAGTCAGCATACGTCCCTGCCACTACCCACATTTTCAGAAAACAGAAATTGAATAGATTGTCTCAGATCTACTATCTTTGGGAACTATTCGATCCAGCAACAGTCCCTTTTCACCTCCAGCCCTATTGGTGAAGAATAAGATGGTTCATGGAGACCATGTATAGATTCCAGGGTTTTGAACTATATTAGTGTTAAAGATAAATTTCCTATACCCATCATTGATGAGTTGATAGATGAACTTCCTGGCTTGTGCTACTTCTTTTAATTGGATTTGCATTCGGGATATCACCAGATATGAGTCCATCTAGATGATGTTCAAAAGACAGCTTTTAGATCTCGCCGGTGACATCATGAAATTTTGTTGTGCCATTTGGTCTTACTAATGCTCTCTTCACTTTCCAATCGTCGATGAATGAGGTATTTCTAGAACATCTTCACAAGTTTATTCTAGTTTTCTTTAATGATATATTAATCTACAACTAAACTTGGAAAGATCACCTTCAACACCTACAAATTACTTTGTCAGTTCTGCAAAATAAAAAACTTTGTCAACTAGGTAAAATGTCATTTTGCTCTCGACCAGATCTCTTATATTGGTCATGTGATCACACAAGAAGGTGTTTCAGTTGATCCAGAAAAAATCAGAAATATGGTTGAATGGCCTAAGCTAACTATGCTGAAAACATTAAGGGGATTCCCTGGACTCAAAGTTACTATCACAAGTTCATTTGTGGTTATGGGAAAATAGCAAATCCATTAACAAATATGCTTAAAAAAGACTCCTTCACGGGGACATTATAAGCTGAACAAGCCTTTGAGCACCTAAAGATTGCCATGACAAAATCACCAATCCTCGCCTTACCAGATTTTTTCCAGTAATTAATAGTCAAATGTAATCGATCAAGTATTGGTATTGGGGGAGTTATAATGTAGAATGGAGGGCCCATTTCTTTCTATAGTTAGAATTTGAAAGGAATGAATGTGCATTTATCAACTTCTGAGAAGGAAATGATGGCCTTAGTTTTATCTATCCAATAATGGAGACCCTATCTGTGAGGCTGCACATTCATTTTGCGAACTGACCATTGTATTCTCAACATTGGCCCAACAACATTGGTTGATGAAACTCATTTGTTATGATTTTGAATTTGAATTGAAGCAGGGAAATATAATTTTGTCCGGAAAAGATGATTCCAGTGAACTAAATGCCATCTTTATACCCATTCCTCAGTGCAGGAAGCTCGTATCAACTCACAGCTTCAGAATTTGATCCGTCACTGCCAAATGGGCAGAGCAGGCAAGTCATGGTCTTATAGAGATGGAGTACTCATTTTTGAAGGGAGAATATTATCGGCTTGACAGTTCTGCATCAATTGACACTCTTATTTAATAAATATTTGACAACCCACATGAGGGTTATCATAAAACACTCCATCGCATTCACAACAATTTCTATTGGAAAAATATGCACCAACACATCAAAGAGTTTATTCGGAAATGTGATAAATGCCATCGCTCGAATTCCACATCAAATATGGTCTTATATATGCCATTGTCCGAATTCCACATCAACCGGGTTAAAATGAGTTGACCCCAGTTGAACCGGCTCAGACATTGACCCAGGTTGGTATCTGGGCCGGGTTTTAAAATATTGATTTACATATACAAACATTGACATCATTCATCAAGTAGAAAGTTTGAGAAGATACACTTAAATAAAGCATAAGAAGTCAGAAAATTGAAACTGCTAGTAGTTTGTGCTGCCTGCCAGCAATTTTTTTAGATCTGCTTCAACAGGTGAGCCCACCGCAAGTTTAGATCATGAAGGAAAAAGAGAAGAAAAAGAAAAGGAGAAAAAGGCAACATGAACCACCTGCTGCCGAAAGTTTCAGACTTAAACTGCATGCATTGATTTTGTAACTACTGGCAGTTTATGCCGCTTGCCAACAATTTTAGATTTGTTGCTGGCTGTTAACCCACTGGCAGATCAGATCATGAAGGAAAAAATAAAATAAAGAAGAAGAAAAGAGGAAGAAGAAGAAGAAAGGGAAAATAGGAGGAGGAAGAAGAAATGACTCATTTGTGTCTTGACAGAAAATTGAATTTAAGGGGGAAATTGGCCCCAGCTTACATCAATCATTAAATGGGGATAATTGAAGTCCCAATAGTAGACCCATGAGTGGAGGTGAGGCCTTTTTAATTGTTTTTACATTTTGGGCGTAAGAAATTACTGAGATCTCATGAGATTGCGAACGTTGATTTGGGACACAACTTTCACCAACAAATTTTGAAAGGAGCTATTTAAATTAAATGATACATCGTTCAGATTTAGTTCTTCATACCATCCTGAAACAAATGGCCAATCTGAATTTGAAAATCGCACTTTGGAGATGTATCTACATTATCTCACCAGTTCACGACCCAAAGATTGGGTTGAATGGTTACCATGGGTGGAATTCTCCGCTTTGTGACAATTTTCCAACATCAAACACTTCTACTCTGTCATCTCAGGCCATTTTGGAGCAGCGGACACCAAATAACCAGGCAACTTCTCATCCCTTGGAAGGGGTTTTTACCAACTGAAGCTACTTGGGTAAACGAATCAGATTTCCAGCTTAGATTTTCTACATTCAGTCCTTGGGGACAAGGACACTTTAATCGGGGAGAAGGATTGTTATGAGCATAATAGTTGTTTAGTTTTTCTTATATTCTATCTATTAAGTGAGTTGTTAGTGCGGGTTTGTTTAAATTATTCTATGAAGGGTAGTGCTGGAATATTCAGTTATTTAGTAGTTATGTATGAAGTTAGTTGAGTGTTGTAACTGCAACTCTGTTGCAGAATTGTGGGGGTCTCTCTGCAGGGTTTATGTATGAAGAAAAACCAGAAAGAAGAGCAGAGAAGTTGTTATTGTGAAATTGGACTTTTGTCCCGGCAGCTTCAGTCTCCTCGAAGAAGATCCAATCTGTTGCTCATTTTTTTGAATCTTTATACTGCTGAGTTAATCTTGTATATTTTCTCTGACAAAACTCTGCTCTTCAAAATTGCACGTGGGCAAAGAAAGAGCAGGAATTTACAGAGAGTTGCGAGAACTTGTAACACCTTCCTTGCTAGTTAAAATAAATAAAAAAATATTTCAGTCCTTGGTTAATATGATTTGTTGTTTATTGTAGTTGGAAGAGAGACATTTATTTTGGATCTGGAAACAATAAAGTTCAGGAGATGGAGTTTTGTTGTTCCCTTTTCACCCCAACGTGCAGTTTTCTAAATGCTGGCAAGAATGTGACTGAGTCCACTCAAGTTGGACCCTCTTCCACGGTACTTTTATTTTTGGTTGAAAATCTAAGGTATTGCTAAATCCAAATGTCATCTTCTGAATGTTGCTAATAAGATTGTGGTCCTTGATGTTAGTAATAAAGATTGCTAGAAATTGCCTGAAGAGTGTTTCTAGGAAATTGTACATCATTATAAAAATTTTCTTTATTTTCTTGAAAGAACTTTTGACAATAGATGTTAAGGAGATGTGTTCTTTTGTTTGAAAAAAACAAGCCAAACTTTGTGTATGCCATGAGTGTTGTTTCGATAAGATTAGTATGCGCAAGTTAAATTGGTTTTCTAGGACCTTCATCTTCAGCAATTTTGGACCAAATAACTTCCTCTGTTCGATTTTAATAGTTTGGATTAAAAAACAAAAATGAACCCTGATTTTTGGTTTCTAATCCAGAATATTTTGGTGCCTTGTTTTGGGTATCACCTCGATAAAATATTTTTTAATTTAACATTTTTTAGTCTGCGTAGTCATCGATACTTTTTTTTTGCTCAGACATCTTTTAAGACTTTATGTATTAGAGTTGTAAACTCTGGTTTCTAATGTTGATTGTTAAAGGCGGGAGTATGTTAACAAGTTTTGGTGCCTTGTTTTGGGTATTTCCTCATTAAAAATATTTTTAAATGCATTTTAATTAACATGTTTTGTCTACATACTCATATCAAAACTTTTTGTCGCGCATTCATCTTTTTAGATCTTTTGTATATTAGGTATAATAAAATTTTGCTTGAAAAAGGTTTCTTATACAATGTTATGCATGGATCTGTCTTAGAGGTCAATCTTATTTGTAAATGGAACGCAGTAGTTACATATTGTGTATATTATCTTGATTTTGAGGTTTCTTGTAACTTACTGTTATTCAATCTTTCAGCACAAATGCACTTATAAAGTGTGATCACAAATTACAAAAAGAGTTGTGAAAATATTAAAATAAATGTTGATAGTCTCGTATTTCCATTGGATATTTTTACCAGATTTTTAGTTTTATATTCTCAGGTTCCTCGTATCTTCTTTGCTCAGCAGCATCCAATCATTTTGAAGTATGCAAGACAGAAAAATCAGAGAGATATACTTGGAAGTGTCAAATGTATGAATAATGTACCTTTAGAGCTTATGTACCTTCTGAGTTGGTTTGTGAATTTTTAGGAAGCATCATCTTTTTGCGCCATTAAATCTGAGAAATTCTACTGCTACATGTTTGATAGCATCCGCGTTCAGTGGACCTGCTATTGAAATCATGTTCATTGCGGTAGATCACACCTGCAGTTCAGTGCATGTGTATTTATGTTGCTGATTATGAGTTTAGTTTTGTTACCTCCAGGGTCTGTGCAGAACATGCTATATGTTGATGTTTTGCCAAAAAGAAATGGTAAGATCTTACACTTGCCTAAATCATATGTCGGAAGCACTTCTGTTGTTTCTGGCTCATATATAGATCCAGCAATGCACTCATCTGACAAAAGCGCAACCAGTTTAAGTAGTAATGCAAGAGATGATGACAATGGAGAATCAGTACGTGGCAAATCGGGAACAGTTTCTTTTTGTGGGTTGACTCATGAGCCCATAGAAGAGAGGAAACAACTTTTGCTTACTGCCAAGAATGGTGCTGGCACCCTGGTTTGGGTTGTGGGTCCTCTTGCTTTGATAGCATCTTTTCTGCTGCCACAGTTTTTCCTTAATAATACAATCTATTCAATGCTGAAGGATGAGATTGGTGCAGGTACTGATTCAGTAGATACTGAGATTATGAGCAAGATATTTCATTCAAGTTTGTATATGGATGTAGATATTAGATCTTGTAATTGTATGGATTCTGGTTAATTATCTGAATTACTTCCTTCCAAGCAAAAAGGCCTGCAGTTAAGCTGTTGATGCTTCATTGATTCCTGTAAGCAGTTCTAAGGGTCTGATAGGGTATTTTTGAAAATGAATTTCCTGACAAAACACTGCAGCTGGAGACTATCTAGTTGTGTGGATAAAAATGTCTCCTTGGAGATTTATAGCTAGGTTTTGCAGATGTTTTGAACTACCTTGTTGGACTTCTTCTCAATCTGTCACTGAGTGGAGCTACTCTTGACCTCTCCCTATTGTGGTCGTTTCCAATACATTTTTCCTTCTTGTATACATTTATAACGTACTTTTATAGTGTGTGGTTTATTTGCGACCCTCCAGTTTGCTGGTACTGCATTTGAGTAACTTTTGCTTTTTGATGTGCATGATTCTGTGTCCCTGCTGGAATTGCTGTCACATTGGATTATGGTCCTCACTCCTGACACTCAACACATTGGACATAATCGGCTCATGAAAATTTACCTGGATACCAAATTTCATAGTGCTTGTGTTTTTTCCTTTAACCATATTGGTGCATTCTTGTGAAGCCACTCTACACCTTGGTGTCGGTCTTCCTCTTCTCTTTTCCTTCGTTCCATATATTGTTTGGTTAGAGATTCACCCTGCCTTTTTTATAACTTAAAACATCAGTGTCTGAAATCACCCAGCTTGACAGTTGATAAAACAATTGTTAGAAATTTTTACAAGTAGCATATAAAGCATATATTAAAAATGGAAAATATGCTTGATGAATGTGTGAGATTATGTTATTTCATTATTCTTTGTACACATTAGTTAATAGAATACAAGAAACAATAGTGCATTGGCAGGTTCCTTTAGTGCACGGTTAGTTGTAGATCTTATTATAATCTGTCTTTTTACTGTGTCTAGTATGGGAAAATGGTCACCTGTCCAGATAAAAGCATTTGATCTAGCTTGTCAGATTGCTTCTTGAAATAACCTGGTGAAGGATCCACAAAAAACTCAACCTAATAGTTGCCGCCATAGCTATTTAATTTTTGTTCTTAGATAAAGAGGTGGAGTATGCATCATAAGGATAAGCTGCATCAGCACCCCCTGGGTGTCAATATCTTATGGAGGTTCTATAACTTCTCAATATCCTCTTTTTTTATCTGTAAAATGGGCTGAAGTCCAATTCTAAATCATTTAATCTTATGAGGGGAAGGTACATCTCATTAACCTCCTACCTAGCATCCCCCAGCACATTCCCTTTTACTTGCTCAAGCGTAAATTCTTGAAAAATTTATTTGTTAAATAAGAGCATTTTTCTTCAAGCATTAACCTTTTACACTTGCACATGTCTATTTGGTTATATTTATTTTACTAAAAAGTCCTCAATAGTTGTGAGATTTAAATGGGGTAAACACACCTCAATTATTTTTAGGTAGTCTTGTGTTATTTGGATGCACAATTTTGAGATGAACATTAGAATTAAGATCTTCAAAACTCGGATGAGACAACCATTTTGAGTATTGTTCGGTATTTGTTACTTATTCTTTAAATTTTCTGATGCTCCTATTGAGGCTCATCGAAGTTGACCACACATTGATTGAAATGCATATGACATTTTTATTTCTGGTGTTACCTTTTTTGGTCCTTGTGCCTTATCATATTATCGACTGAGTAATTACTTAGACCGGTCTTCATGATTTCACTCATCTGATTTATTTTAATTTTTGCAGAGTTTGTAGGATCTATATTATCAGAAGTTGTGTTCTATGTTGGCCTAGTGATATTCTTGTTTGTTACTGATCATGTGCAACGATCATATCTTGCATTCAGTTCCAAAGATTGGAATCTTATTACAGGCCTTAGAGGTTACTTATATTCTGCCTATTTCACAACTGGATTTAAAATTTTTGCTCCCCTGTTAGCTGTCTATGTTGTCTGGCCCGTCATTGGCCTGCCAGCATTTATTTCAGTTGCACCATTTCTAATCAGTTGTGCTGCTCAATTTGCGTTTGAGGCTGTTCTTGACGAACACAAGTCATCATGTTGGCCTATAGTTCCTATCATTTTCGAGGTAAACTACAAGAATTATATATATTGTTTGAAGAAAAGACTCCTGTAAATTAGTTTTTTTGTTTAATTTCACAGGTCTATCGACTTTACCAGTTGTCGAAAGCTGCAAACTTTATTGAGAGATTGATGATGGAAATGAAGGGAATGCCTACAACACCTGAGTTATTGGAAAGAAGCGGGTCCCTGATTTCCATGATGGTGGTATTCCAAGTGCTTGGCGTACTTTGCTTGTGGTCTCTGTTTACATTTCTGCTCACATTATACCCTGCAAGGCCTGCTTCCAAAAGAGCCTGATATATGTATGCAACTGTTAGTTTTCCCTTTTTACACTTATGGTACTTCAGATCCGTTTGGGATTTGTTGAAACAAGGAAAGAGAGATAACGGACACTCATTAGTATGTTGGTACGAGAGTTACTGAAAATTAGTCGGACGCTTTTGATTTTGCCTTCAGTTTATAAGATGCTTAGGGGGCTGATCAAGAATGTTTTGACTTGTCGAAAGCTTTACTATGTTCACCTTGAAAGCATGAGAAATCTGATATACATGATTTACTGTATCAGAGTTTACTTCAGCAGATGTATCATTACCTGAGGTAGAACTTATGGTACAATAAAATGAAGCGGGAAATATTGAGTTCTGGTCATGGAGGCACCCGGGAAGAGACTATCCGTACAATACTCACAAGGTTAAATAGTCAAGCGAGTTAGTTTTTTTTGTCAAGGTTATGACATAGTGTCATTTAATCAAATGTCTTGCCCACAAAGTTAAGCAATGAATTTATCCTTAGGTGGATGTGTGGGCTAGGACATTCCCTAAGTGAGCTTGCCGGAGGGGGATATAGCTTTGTCATGCACATATCCAACTTAAGTAACTTAGATATCAGAATATTTTATCCCAGTCAAGTATATGCAAGGATCATTTATTTAACAAGGTTTTAAGGTTGGACAACTAACATGTAGATTGGAGAGAGCCCCATCTCTAAGCGGACGAGACTCTAGCATAATGATTAGCAACCCAATAAGTCTTCCTTATGTGACAGTCGATTACAAAGCTAGGTATCATACTAACATCTCATATATTTCAACTCATTGAGTCCCCTTTTATATAACATAAGAGATTTCTTACAAGTGGCAATGGAAGTGGTTGTATGGGCATGATCCATCCAAAGTTTGTCAAACAACTCCATAAAACTCCAACACTATTTAGGGGGGAGGGGACATCCTAAAACTCCAAATAATGTTAACAGACCAAGCGCCCCAACATGGCCAACTATGTGTGCTCATCGTTGTGTGCATTCTACGCAACATTGCGCATACATATTGTGCAACGTTGGGGGTAGTTTCTGTAATGCATGCACACTTATATATAACACACCCACACGTATAGGTGCCCTGGCACATGTCACGGATAGTATGCTTTGTTGCCCCGTGACACTCCCCCCATTTGATCAGTTGACGCCTCCTCGATGTTGTACCTTCAGTGGGTCTTATACTTGTCTCCAACCATGGACGTGATTACGACAGATGATTGACTTCTCTTTTGTGATGCTTGATATACGTTCACACTACGACTTAGATAATTTCATAATTACATGCTTTGGAAAAACCAACTGCCACCCACTGGGCCCTTGCTTGCCTGAGTTAAACCATTACATGATGAAGCTCTACTACTCAATGTGCTTTGCCCACATCGGCAAAGGCAAAAGTGAGATTTTAATACCCATTTAATCAACTTAGTATATCACTAGATTGCTCTTAAAACTAGTACTTTTAACAAGTAAAAATTAAGAGTTCTATCCTCTTTACACATAATTTTTTATTAAGCAAAAATGATTAAAACTTAAACTTCTCTCAAAATCTCGCTCTCGAATTATCAATTGATCAACCATACAAGCGATCCACTTATGAACACATATTAATGCACTAGAAACCAAATTTATATGGACATAAGCAAACCACAAACCTTGTTTAGACTCTAACATAAGCTCTTCTTGTTTAGATCACTGTTGTTGGCTTTTAAGTCTTCTCTAAGCACTTGAAACTTTATCTTCCTTGTCTTATCTCTGTCTCCTTCTAATGTTCAATAAGTACCTCTTGTTATCTTGACTTTGACCTTAAGAAAATCTTCAATCTTCTATTAAAGACATGTTGCAACTCTTTTTTAAATACTATGTGTATTAGCTCCTTCAGTTGTAGATTGTCTTTTTCAATTTACTATAGATTTTCAATACAAAGCTCAAGGGAATTCTCCTTAGAAAACAATAAACAAAGGTATAAAACCTCTTTTTCTTTTCTCCTCTAAGTTTTTCTCTCTACAATTTCGTGATTTCATAACCCTTATATAGCTTAATAAGTTGGTTTAGGACTTATATTTTAATAAGGAATGAAATAGAAATCAAAAGGTCTTAAATTAAGTAAATTATTCTTGAAACAATTGATCATTTTAAATAACTATCGATCGGTCACTTGTTTTGATGTGCACGATTCTTCAATCGATTGTTCGACTGCGAGAGCGATCAATCGTTTTATCCTTCACATTTTGCATTGAGCGATCGTTCTACCTTTTTTTTTACAAATTTTTCCTTTTTACCTTAAAATATTATGAAACCTTTGTAATTCACATTTTAACGTTGTCCTAAGTGATTTATGCATGTGAATGTGATTTGGATAAACTTCAAAACCTTTCACATTCTTTAGTCTTTTACCTTAATTAACAAGAACTCATCTGCTCCTATTATTCAAATTTGTCAATTCCAAATTTGACTTTACCACAACAACCTTAAATTATTCTCTAAAACTCATTGCATACATATGATTTCTTGACATAATTTTGACAAAGAAATTATTTAATAAACTAGACCTATGACTCATATGTTCTTACAATATCCCCATTTGAAAATCAAAATAAAATTACACCTCTTGACATAGTCCAATGACTTTCAAATTTTTATATAATAACTTGACACTACAAAGACTCAACATAGACTCAATTAACTTAAACTCATTAATTTGGAATTGAGCTTGAAAAACCTTGTATAAATTTGTATTTATCCTACACACTTAAAATCAAATTGATTTGCATAGCACTATCCAATCAATTATAAAGATAAATACTTTAATTTTAATTAATCACTTCTCCCCCTTTTTGACATATAGAAAGAAAACTTTACATATTTGGATTAAAAAAGATGTTTTAGAGAACTTTGGATCTCAAGTTGATGTTTTATATCATTAAGAGATTTTGATTTTATCCATGAGTTAATTCTTTCTATCATTTGTGCATTCATATATTTTTTGTTTTATCTCATTTTCATTTTATTTTGACATGGTTTTTAATTCATAGGTTCTTGAAAATAAAATGGAATATAATAAAAATTACACAAAAAATTAGTGTAGCTTTTGCTTTGTTTATCAATCAACTTTAATTTTGTTTTTGATAAAGTTCAGCTTTTAAGATATTTTGAGATTAACTTTCTTTTAAGCTGAAAAACAACATGATTTGTGGTCAAATATACCTTAACTAATAGAATGATACACTAAGAAGAGTGAAGATCAATTTAGTTTTCTTTTTCTTTATATTACAATTCTCTTATTTGAAAAGATTTGCACACATCATGTTGAGACTTAAGTCACTTTTTAAGTATGAACATCAAGAGAGAATTCTTAAACATAAGTTGACAGAGGCATTTAGATTTTAGTGGAGTCTAGGTAATCAAATTAGAGGATCTTTGGTTAGATATCTATTTAAAATTCGAAGAAATTTTTTTTTCATGTAATGTACTTCTCAATGCATGAGTCTTGTGCACTTTTATCTCACTTAAAATGGAATTGTCTTTGTAAAGATAATAGAAATGCAAATGTAAAGCACCCATCCACTTGAAATAAAAAATAAATAAAAAAATAAAAAATATATATATGATGCAACTAGAGAGGATTCATAAAAAGTCAAGCACTAATAAAATTATTTTAGAAAAAATATCATAACTCAAAAAAAGGCAATGACATGTTGATTATGAGCTTTTGAATATATTTATTTTCTTAGAAAAATCATGTACATATATTCTAGTTAAAGAGAGTAAAAAAATGTGAACTTAGTCTTTACTAAGGTACGAACAAATTAGTCTAAATTTGGTTAAGATTCAAGATTAAAAAAGACAGGATTTGATTACATTAGTGATTTTATTCAAAAATTAATAAAAGAAGATTAATGTGTCAAAAATAAGAGAATAAAATTGACAATCACATACTGTAAGGACTCTCATTTCTAAACCGGTTTTCGTTTCATTTTAATTATCGGTTATTGCGTAGTTAACACATTTTCTTATTAATTCGGTGTTTTCGTAAATAAATAGTATTTTTGATAGTTTTAATCAAAAATTAACTTTACAATTATTGGTTTTAAGTGATTTTGAGTCAAATCTGAAATTTTGGAATTTTTCACTAATTTTTCTAAAATTAGGGTTTGGCGGGACCCCCTGTGGGCCTCATCGCCGAAATTTGGGTTTTTAACCAAATTAACCCAAACATCAACACAAGCCTTTACCAAAAATTTTCATAATTTCCCTAGGTTTAATTAGTACTCAAATAACTAAATTACCTATTTTTAGCCTATTTTTCTATTCACACCCCACAATTTACCCATACACACCCCAAACCCTACTATAAATAGAATGACCTGAGCCATTTCCATTTTGGGAATTGGCTAAGAAAGAGAGGTTATGCCTAATTCCCCAATTAGGCCCGGTTAGAAGGAGTTTAAGGTAAGTCTCTTGTAATTAAGCCTTAAAACCTAGATTTTCTCTTAATCCTTTCTAGATCTATCATTTCCCCTTTGTTTTGATTCGTTTTTAAACATCAAAACTACTGATTTGCATTTTACTTCAAACCCTAGATCTAAAAATCCAATTTTTATGTTCAATAAGCCCTAGATCTAAGTTTTCATTAGGGTTTTCTATGTTAAATCGGTTTTAATGGAGTTTAATTTAAACTCTGTCTTTGTAAGGTTTTCAAGAAGGGTGACCATCAAAACCAAGCCTAATCAAGGGATAAGATAATGTACTTTCGAAATTTCAGTCTTTCTATGGTAAAACTCTTGATTTTGTGGTTTATTTTGAGTGGATTTACTTGATTTAGTGCTTTAATGGTATGATTAGTAAATGGTAATCTTTAATCCCGATTTCATAGGGTTTTATCTTGTTATGATGTAGATTAACTTTCTAGAAGTTATGGTGGAATTTTAATGGCATTTAGGTTGTTAGATGGAGATTTTAAGTTTTATCAATGGAGTTTCGGTTTGAAATTTTGAAATGGAGAAGAAGGTTGATCTGCCTTGTTGGCGTTCGAACAACCATCCTGGGCGTTCGAACGGCAACACTATCTGTTCGACAGATTTCCCATTTAGCCGATCGAACGGCCCTACTGGGCATTCGAACGGCTACACAACAGATTTTGTAATATTTGCATGATATTTATTTCGGTAATTCTACTTTGATATATCATTTTCATGTATATGTGGAGTGTCTTGAGCTATAGTATGCTACTGGAAGGGTATACCATTAAGGTTATGAAGTTGTGGTATATATTTAGTGTTATGTAGAATGGCTTGTGGTTGGATATATGATATTGGAATTGCCATCTTGAAGTTATGAATAGTTGATTCTCTATGGTTATGTATATTTTCAGTAGGGCTACAACATACTAACGGACTGATATGTCATGTTAAGATGTGGTTAACTGATGTGTGAATGTTAGTGAATGTCATGGCTCAAGAATGAAGTGAATGATCTTATATGTGTTTAGCTTGTGGTTAAGCTTTGATTTGAGTTATGATTTTAATGATTCTTCACATATGATTTCCGCTGGAATTTATGATTAGATGTTAATACACATGCATAGGGTGATGGTGAGTGAATTACAAGTATGTTGATATGCATTGAGGGAAATGCTTCTACTATGTACACACACATGTGGGGTTTAATGATGATGATGAGGTTTACTATTATGATTATGAATGATGTATGAGGGGCTGATGAGAACACTTATCATGAATTAAGATTCATGTATGTCTTGCCCACGTATGTACCATGTTGCATGCATCATGAAAATGGATTTTCAATTGAGGCTTTATCGAGATTAATCGAATGTGATCGATTGGATGCAATGTGGTGAAATTGTGTGTTGGATTAATCGGTCATGGCTTAATCGAAACTTGATTGGTCCGAAAGGACATGTTTTGATTTGAATTCCTTAGTGGAACATGTGCACTTCCCGGGTTGAGTCTAGTTAAGTGGACTTATGTGGGGGACGAGTTACATACTTGTCTTGCGATTTGAGATTATTATTGTCTTCTAGACCCTGAGAATCCAGTATTGTAAGCTTTGTGCACCAGCTACCATGTGTTCTAGGGTTTCCTACGTGGGAACTCGGGCTCTTCCCCATCGCAGGAGATGTCTCAAAACAAACACCCCTGCTCTAGGTTCTCTTCGTGAGAATGTGACATCCTTGGCCAGGATCGTCTGGGATGAATAGCTTTAGAGATTGACAACCCCGAATTTCTTAAATTCTTGTGTAGAATTTGGACCATGACACGCTTTCATGGCCTCATCTATGTTCCCGTCTGTGTGACACTAAATTGTGATTACTCCTTGATTGAGGCATTCCTTATATGATGTGATGCATGACTTGATATGTATGTTGGAGATACATCTCATGCAGGTTGATATGATGTGATGCATGATTTATTATGTATGTTAGAGATACATCTCATGTAGATTGATATGATGTGATGCATGATTTGATATGTATGTTAGAGATACATTTCATGCAGGTTGATATGATGTTGATATGTATGTTTAGGGATACATGTGATGCATGATTTGATATATATGTTAGAGATACATCTCATGCAGGTTGATATGATGTTGAAGCATGATTCGATATGTATGTTAGAGATACATTTCATGCAGGTTGATATGATGTGAATGGTACTATGTGGATTATACATTATGATGCAGGTTTAGGTTATGTGTATGTGTGATCAGAAAATGATACATCTTGTCAATCTTTGCTTTGATTAGTTATGTTGTTATGCCGTCGTGTTTTCGATGATGATTGTTATATTAAAAATCATTGCTGAGATTATTAAACTCACCCATCTTTCTTGTGTTTTTCCTTTGGGGCTGCGTGGCGTAACACACAGATGGACAAGATTTCCTCTTTGAGGAAAGGTCGGAGACGACTTGGGAGTGATCGTGGAGTCCTCTTATGTGACTTATTTTCCTGGTTTATGCTTTATGATTAGAACCTTTGTGTATGGTTCTCATTTTGAATTATGCTATTTTATACAGTTGTGTTGTTTAAGACCTATTTTGGAGCCTAGAGTGGGCTATGGTTTAACTAAGCATGTCAGTTTGAGACTGTTATTTATCTTAGAGTTAAAGTAACTCTTCATTTTTTACTTATTTACTCTTGCTCAAAGTGGTGTGCATACTCCATAATTTTGATAGATCGCCCGTGATTAGGGTTAAAGTCTTCCGCTAAACCGTATCTCAATTCCCTCTTTGTCGCCCCAGTGCGCCTGACTAGCCCCTAGACCAGGTTCGGCTCTGGTCGGGCAATGTCGGGGCATGACACATTCCAATGGGGTTAACTGATCTAAGGTAAGGTATTAATAAACATAATCTATGGATGCACTTAGATTAAAAGAGAATTAATTAAAAATCGTCAAAAAGATCACAACTTTGATTATTTTGAATGTTTAATTTTTATTTTGAGTTTTGGATGTCAAAGATGTTCTATTTTAATGGGAAATACCTTAAAATAATTTTAGGGATTTATGGAACTTTTTATAAAAAAATTGAAATTTCTCAATTTTGTTATTTTCAAAAAATTTCAAAAATGGATTTTCCCCAAATGATCTATCGATTAGATGAATTGATCGATGGTTGATATTTCCCATCGAAGCTCGGTTTAATATTGGTTTCACTCCATTTCACCTCTATTCCTCTCAAAACATCCACTAAACATTCGTAGGAGATAATAGAGTGCAGTTGTGTGCATTTTTGGCGAAAAGCAACCTATTTTTCGCATCAAAATCAAAGATTTCGTTTCTGCTAAAGGTATGCTCGGAATCAAATTCTGATTTTTTAGTTAATTTCAAATGGATTTTCATGCAATTTGAACCGGTAGGATTGTTAGAAGTAGGATGATCTAGTTTTGTTAAATTTTTACCATTTTGATCTGCCAAAACTCAACAATTGACGAAAAATCTCATGCGATTTCACAAATTTTCACCAAATTGGGGTTTTTTCAAGATTAAGGGTTTAGGGTCAAAATTGATTGTTGTTCCAGTAGACAAAGTTTATCTACTCATCATGATCTTCTTTGGCTTCAATTTTGAAGTCATTAAAAGGTTCAAGGTTTATTTTAAATTCAAAATTAAAATTTTTAGCATGGATTTCAATGGAGTTAGAACTACTAGGCTAATTATTCCTGTAATATATTTATTCTTAGTCACTTCTTAGCTCTAGGTTAATGTTATATGTCAATTAATCTAGATGAGGAGAGCAAAGAAGCAGAAGACTGTCAAGTGAGGTTCAGGGGGGCCATATTCCTCTAGTAGTGGTTCAAATCCACCTTCTTTGGTGTGGAGGTTGGTGTATGTTTTCTAATCCATGTGCCTTTGTCTTAAGGTTTATTATAATTTGAATTAATTTCTTTCCTCTTCTTAGGCAAATTGTAAAAGTATGAAGCACGATAAATCTCCTTAATTTCTGATTTGCTCATAACACATTGACTAAGATGATTTATATTGTAATTCATAGTTTGAATTTGTCAAACTAAGAATGACTTATGATTGTTACCCTTGTGATGTCCTTTTCTAAAGTGACTTTAGACTTTGATTTCTAGGAGGATTCTTAGGTTTTGAAACATTGTCAACATGTGAAACACCCTTCTTAGTGTGCATGGGTTCTTTAACTTTGACAAAATTGGTGATACCCTTGGAACTAGTAGTCTTTGACTCTCTATACCCTAGTTATTGTTTATCACTATTGCCTTGTCAAGTAGCAAAATCAAAATTTGCAATGATTAATCATCAACTACCAATTGAGAGTTTAATGTTTGTCTAATCAACCTAGCAGATCACTAGGTTGTTCTTAAAATTAGTACTTTCAACAAGTAATAATTAAGAGTTGTAGCCTCTTTAAACATAATTTTTTATTAAGAGAAAAAGATTAAAAATTAAAGTTCTCTCAAAATCTTACTCCTGAATTATCAATTAATCAACCATGAAGCAATCCACACATGAATATAATAATTTACATGGAAAACCCCAACTAGGGTAAAAAACTACGACAATTTCGAATGAATCAAATCAATGCACTAGAAACTAGACTTTTACATGGACACAAGCAAACCATCAACCTTTTTTATATTCTAACACACACTCCTCTTGTTTAGATCATTGTTGCTAGCCTTCAAGTCTTCTCCAAGCACTTGAAACTTTCTCCTCCTTGCCTAGTCTCTATGTCCAAGCACCCTTATAGTCTTTACTTTGGCTTCAAGGAAATCTTCAATCTTCCATTAAAGATATGTTGCAACTCTTCTTTGAATACTTTGTGCATTAGCTCCTTCAGTTGTAGATTGTTTTTTTCAATTCACCATATATCTTCAATATAAAGCTCAAGTACATTCTCCTTAGAAAATAATAAACAAAGATGTAAAACCTCTTTCTCTTTTCTCCTTTAGGTTTTCCTCTCTATAATATCGTGATTTTATAGCCATTATATAGCTCAATAAGTCGGTCTAGGACTTGTACTTGAATAAGGAAAGAAATAGAAATTGGAAGGTCTTAAATCAAGTAAACTGTTCTTGAAATGATTGGTCATTCTAAATAGAGATCGATCGGTCGCTGTTTTTGATGTGCACAATTCTTAAATCAATCAATCGATTGCGAGAGTGATTGATCGACAACTCTCAGCTTAGTTTTGAATAGGCTTGAATCAACAAGTGATTGATCATTTTTTCCTTCACATTTTGTAGCAATCAATCGTTCTGCCTATTTTTTGACAATTTTACCCTTTTTACGTTACAACATTACAAAACCTTTGTAATCACTTTTTAACCTTTTCCAAGTGATTTATGCATGCCAATGTGATCTGGATAAGCTTCAAAACCCTTCACATTCTTCATTTTTTCACCTTGATCAACAAGAATATGTCTGCTCCTATTTTTCAAGTCTGTCAATTCTAAATCTGACTTAACCACAACAACCTCAAATCAAACTCTGAGACCAATTACATACATATGGTTTCTTAACATAATTTTGACAAAGAAATTAGCAAATAAACTAGACATAGGACTCATATGTTATTATAAAGTACTCTGCCATAATTGTTGCTTTGATAAGAAGGTGCACCCAACTGCTCCATTTGAGTTGCTGCTGCACATCGACCTAGAAAGGATAAACCAAATGATGCCCAACTTCCTCTCCTGAAGCCAGCCTTGCACTCGAGACACTGTCAAGTTGCCTATACTTTAAACAATTTTTGCCTACACTTCGGTCACACCTTGGAGCTTCCACCAATAAGTTGCCACCATGATGTCGGGCTTCAACATACTTGTTTGCTCTCATTGATGTCTCCCAAGAATCTAATGTCGCCCCCACTTCTATGAAAGCTCTTAAATGTATTGCAATGCTAGCCTTGGACTCGACCTTCACCAACCAAGAGAGTCTAGCGAAACGACGTCCTCGCTACAACCAAGAACTTTTGGGTCTCTAGCTCTTACAAAGTTTAGGCCATCCAATTTAGTCAAGTTTCTTCTCACAATATGTTCTAGAGGTTTGCTCGACCCTAGGAGTAGCAACTTTGCTCAAGCTTTGCATAACCGACATAGTCACCAAACTACTACACCCCTCATGATGCAACACTCAATCCGGTTTTCTCTCGTCACCCCCTCCAGAGGTCTACTCCACCCTAAGAGTAACAACTTTGCTAGACCTTCATGTAACCCACATGGTCGCCAAACTAGTACACCACTCATGATGCAACACTCCCCTTTGTGTATGTTGCCTTCCAGCGGATGAGGGCCATTTTTCCTAGCTAGTTAGGCCACTACCTAGAACTAGCAAAGAACCACCAGTGCCCCCTGCTAAACAAGTGTGGCATACAAAACCATGTTTAGAAACCCAGGGGTGGGAATGTCCTGTTCATGTTCACCCCGATCAAACACGCTTTTGATGCGCCACTTGCATGTTGACCAAAAAAACCCAGGGGTGCGAATGTTTTACTCCTATTCACCCCAAAGAACTGTGCTACCTCTTGCTGCAATAGCTCCCAACCAAAGGCACAACTATCCATTGTCATTATGTGCCAACTTTTTTTCTTTTTGTTTTGTTTTTCTCTAGTCCGCACTTCATATGCACACTTGCACGCCAAATGGGTTATATTACCCGTCTCTATTTCCATTTTTATCACTTGGTCTTGATAGGTTCTACTATGCTCATGTCCAACAATTCACTGTTTTGGGGCCTAGGAAGTTCTATTCCCAAGACCTATGGCTTCCAATATGCCTTTTCTCTTCGTGCCAAGTTCATCCTGAAACCGCCTGCCAATGAGTCACATACCTCTTTAGCAAGAAGAAACTAACTGCCCTTGGTTGTACACTTTGTTTCCCAATGGGTTGTGCATCCATTCGCAACATGACCCACTTAGGGCTCAATCTCAGCCCAACCTCACATCGAGGAGTCGAACATTTCACTTGTAAAGATAACTTACTGCATATCCATCAACTTGCATTCAATATGCTATTCTACTCACAACATCGTTGGGTAGAGATGTCTCAAGATTCACAAGGCTTGCTACTGCTGATACATCCCATACTGCACCATTAGAAGAAGCTTGCCGCTATTTGCACCATTTTCAAGCCCCAACATGACTCTACATTGCTTCAATAGCATTGTTGTATCAATGTCCATGGAACAAGAACATGACTACACTCGGTCCTTATAAAAACTGCGCTTGTGATGGCAAATGCCACTCTCTCAGTCCAAAACATAGAAGGAGCCCAATCAGTAGGGGTGCAAACGGGCTGGGCCCTTACGGGCAGGGGTCGGCCCGGGCCCGGCCCAATAAAAAATAACAAATTCTAAGGCCCGGCCCGGGCCCGTAGAGAAGACTAAAATTTTGGCCCGGCCCGAAATTTACATTGGCCCGGGCCGGGATACGGGCTTTCGGGCCTACTCAGCAGCTAACTGACTCTCGTTCGCCTTCTTCCCTCCGCCGAAGAAGACTTCCATCTGCCATCATTGCACCATTTTTGGCAACAGAAAGTAGCCCAGGAAAGAGAGGGAGAGAAGAGAAGAGTGGAGATGGAAGAGAGAAGAGAAGAGGAGGCAGAGTTATGCAAGAGGAGCCGAACCACGACGTCGGACTCCCCCTCCTCCTCCCTGCGGTGTCTCGACCGCTGGTGGAAAATGGAAGAGGTGTGGCTGGTCTGCGGCTGCCAGGACGTGGAGGAGTTCTCTTCTCCCTGCATAGAGTGCCACTGCCGCAAGCGGACTCGTCTCCAACTCCTCTCCGTCCCGTCCAAGAAGGTCCTTTTCTCCTCTACCGACGCCGACTCCGCCGCTTCGGTCCCCTCCCAAGAATCAACTGTGACTTCTTGCTCCTACAGCTTCCAACGCAGTTTGTCTGACTGGCCAAGGTCACCGGAAAATGGCAAGGTGCTTCAGTTGCTCGTGGAGGATCCTTTGCCGGTCCAGCAGCAGCTGGTTCAGTTAACAACGTGAGCCCTAGTGGCAAGGTTTGTTTTGCTTTCTGAAAGTGTCTGAAAAGTCTCAGTTCGTACTCTAAAAAAAATCTAATGGCAGGCTCTTGGACCTAAGGGAGGGAGCAAAACGGGAGTGGTCCCAGTAGAGGTGATGTCATTGTCGACACAACGGCCTACAGAACCAAACCTGGACTCCGGAGTCTTGGTTCAAAAATTAAAAAAATGGGTTTTTAACTTAACCCTGAGGTTGGGTTTGAGTTTTGGTGGGTCGAAGAAGACATAATGCTTTTGGTATGTAGGTAAGTTGTCAGGTGGATATGTCAATTGTGTCAGTTGGATGTGCCCAAATCAGTTGAAAACCATATGACTTTAAAATCTGCCATACGGGCTTAAATTTTACGGGCCGGGCTGGGCTTTTAAGTTTTTTTGGTCCAGGCCCAAGCCCGGTCCTAAATTTATTGACTTTTAAAATTTTAGGCCCGGCCCGGCCCGCAGTTTATATTTTACGGCCCAAGCCCGTAAATTTATGGGCCGGGCCGGGCCGGGCCGGGCTTGCGGGCCGGGCCGGGCCGGGCTTGTGGGCCGGCCCACATTCTTGCAGCCCTACCAATCAGCCATCATCTATTCACATCCGTTTCAGCCCACATTTCAATCAGCTTGTATTTCACATGTTTTTTTGTTTGCCTCGCACTTCCAAGGTCAAAGAACATCACATTCAACACTTTTCAACTCTTGGTCTAAATGTTCATCTTGGTTGCCTAGCAAGACAAAACCTTGGCTCAGATACCACTTGTCACGGAGATGCCTAGGAAGCGATCATCTATGCAATACTCACGAGGCCAAATAGCCAAGTGATTTAGCCTTCTTTATCAAGGTCATGGCCTCGTGCTATTCGACCAAGCGTCTTGCCCGTGAAGCTAAGCAATAAAACCGTCCCAAGGTAGATGTGCGGACATGCCAAGACTTCCCCAAGCGAGCTAGTCAGAGGGGTTTGCAACCTTGTCATGCACATATCCAACATAGGCAACTCATACATCGGAACATTTTATCGCAGCCAAGTGCATGCAAGGATTGTTCTTTCCAATAAGGGCATAAGGTCAAACTACTAACCCGTGGGTTAGAGAGCCCCAACAGATGGAGCTCCTCGCATGATGGATATCAACCCAACAAGCCTTCCTTTCCTTTCATGGCAGCTAGTTTCAAGGCTAGGCATCATATTAACATCCCATACATTTCATCTCACCAAGTCCTCCCTATATAGCATAAGAGATTTTGTTCATTCTGCCAGAGTGGTAGCCAAAGTGGTTGTACAGGCATGGTTCCTCCAAAGTTTTCCAAATGGCCCCAAAACACTCTACAAGACTCTCCAACACTATTTAGTGGGGAGGGGACATCTTAAGACTCTAAATACATGCTATCTGACCAAGTCCCCAGCATGGCCAACTATGTGTGCGCATCGTTCTATGCATTCTACACAATATTGTGCACACATGTTGTGCAACATTGCGGGTCTTCCCTGGAACACCTGCATACAAGGTGTGCAACATTGCAGGCAGTTCCCACAACACATGCGCACTTAGTATACTACACACCTACATGTGTATGCGCCGCAACATGTGTTGACTTGTTAGCAGTTGAAGGCATATCACTAAAGCCCCCTAGGATGAACTTAAGTTCTTTGAGGGGAAGTGATAGATCAAAGTAGTGTATTTTGTACCATGTCTACCCACAATAAAGAAGAGTTATGAGGAGGTTTGTGTGATTATAAATTGATATTTTGTATCATGTATGCCCATTTTAAAGAAGAGCTATGAGGAGGTTTGGGTGATTATAAATGTACTCATGAAGTCAGTTCATTTCCTTTACGGAAAAAACATATATTAGATAATTTGGCTTAACTATATACTCTTAAATTTGTTTATTTGCATGAAGTGTCGCTTTCCATCATTGTAATTAAGTTGTTTCACTTCACAATTTTCAAGAGTCCAAAAAGGCCTCGGCTAAGACTATAAATTGCAATACAGTCTTCCACCCAAACTTTATCAATGTAAATTTTAATTGTGTTATTTCCAAGTGTACAAATCTATAGTGGTTAAATCGAGTGTTGATGACTTAGAGACTTATAATAAAAAATCTATGTTAAATCTAAATTGGACTCACCAAAGTTAAATAAACTATCAACAAAAAAAAAGGTTCAAACAAAAGTGAAAGTCCAAACTATCATCAAAACTTAATAAAGCAATAAAAAGTGTTAAAATTATCAAACGGAACATACTAAGGCTTTAGTTTCCTCTTATTAACTTGTAAAAACTTGCATATGTGTTCATGCATTTGTTTCCCAATGTTAGTCATCACACTTTATAATTCCTTAAAATTATTATATAAAATATCATCATATATGTTCTCATTATAATATTTAAAATATGTTCTTCCATGCTTTAATGGAACAAACTCAAGTCATGAGTTGTATCTACTCATGTAAATCACAACCCACATCTAGTTCTAATATTCAACAACATTAAACCAAACATTTAATTAATAAAAACCAATTCTAATCATGAGAAGAATATGACTAAACCCATATCTATATTAATTCCTCTATTCGAGATAAAAATAATTGACATTAAACCAAAAATTTTGGAGAACTGAGTCAAGTCACATTTAATAGATTATCTATAAAACTAATAAGTGGATCATCCTAACCCTAGTTAGGAGTTTGGCCATCAATTGACATGGTTATGAAACCACTGAATTCCATTAATAAAACTAAAAACTTACAAGAGAAACAATGGAAAGTAAAAAAATAACTTTGGCACTAGATGCTCTAGTGCTCCCGGCCTTCAGCACATGAACTACTCCTCGGTTATGTATGGATGCTGAAATTTTTGTTTAGTAAACTAATGCTCACATATTCTTGTATTTATAGGCTTAATAGTCTTTACTAGGAAAAATCCTTAGGTTGGGAATGATCTTGTAGCCGACTCCCAATCAAATCCTGCATTCCTGCTTTGTTGCGTTTTGGATGTGGGACCTAGCATTGGTTCCACCTCCCGATTTTGGAATGATGACGGGTTCCATTGACCTTGACTCCACCTTCCTCTTCTCAAGCTGCTTGCCTCTGACATTCTTTCTATATTAGTGGAGCTCTCAGACTCAGCAAGCTTCTGTTTTTAGAATTGGAGAATCATCATTAGAAGTGAAACTCATGGTACTTCCTCATCTACACCTCTGCCCACCATCTCCGACAAATTAAACTTCTCATGTCATGTTTGATTTCATCAGTCACCAATCTATCTTCTTGTTCTTTGTATTAATCATCCTTCTAATGGATTCCACTCCAGTGGTACCTAAGCTTTTGAGAGTTTAATATACGTCTAAATCTAGCAAATCACCACATTGCTCGTAGCCCAAATACTTAATCAATAAGCAACGAACTATGAGATATGACCTCAATTCCAAAATTATGAAGTAAAATCACCACCACACAAGGATTTTACATGGAAACTCAACATGGTAAAAAACCATAGATAGCAACACACCAACTAAAATCAATGCATTAAGGATTAGAATTTATAAGATACCAAGCTACTAACCTCTGTTGGTTTGTGAGCTATGTGTGTGGCATAGACAAATCAAGAAAAACAAAGTGCCTCTAACTCGCAATTAAGTCACAAGGTTTATCTTTCCCCTTTTAAAACAAAATAATCACCAATTTTGTTATAATTAACATGTCTAATTCCAATGTGTTCTAATGTAAATTTTACAATCAAATCATTAAATAAAATACATAAGGATTTTTACGTGAAATCCCAATTAGGAAAAAACCACTTGATACTCTGTCGAGATCAATTATGCACTATGTAAACATGAGATTACAAAATTACCAATTGCAAAGACAAAAGACTCATTTTTCTTCAAATGGCTGGTTCTCCACACCACTCTTGAATCAACCACTCATGTATTTACTAGCCATAGCTTGATTTTTTCCTCCATTGTGCTATTTAATCAAAGTCGAACTTTTATCTCCTCCTTCGAATGTATCTTCTATTCACTTGATATTCTCAGCAACAATCTCTAGCAAACAATATGTCTAATGTATTTTTGTAAACTAATCTCACCTCTAATCACTTTTTTTTTATTTATGGTTGAGATTTTTTCATTTTAAAAGACAACTCTCTCAAAACTCCATTATAGCAAATCCACACAAGCTCTCTAAGTTTTCTTGGTCTTCTCTCTTCCTCCACATTTCAATCCTTTGTATATACTCCTAAGCCTCAAAAAGAATAAAACTCCAACAAAGAATCTAAACCAAACCGAAAATCTTAAATTAAGCAACCTGCCGCTCCAATGATAGATCGTTTCCACAAGGCAATTAATTGCACCATATATTTTTCATCACGACTCTTCGATCGATTAATCGATCTTCCTAGCGATCGAAAGCTAAATCTCGGTTTCATTTTATAAAAGAGTGCTTTCGGGTGCCGATCGATTGTTTCACATAAGCAATCGATCACTCAACCAATTTTTGTAGATTCTCCTACAATTCATCAATAATCAATTGTTCATTTACGGCTATTGATTGTTCTAACTAGATTTTTAATATTTCAATATTCAAATCTCAAATCCTACCATTTTTCCACCTAAGGTATCTTTTACCCTAAAGTGTGTGAATGTTATGTGTGTGAGTGTTCTTACCTGTTGAAAATATGAATTTAAGTCTTCCTTTCATTCCACCTTCAGAAACCATTCTTCATATTGTAAATTGACTTAAAACATACATTAATGACATTGTTTTCATTACGACAATAAGTCAATACATGACATAAGGACATGTATGTTCTTACAACCTCTACCCAACACAAGAAACACATTTCTTTGTGAAGTTGCTCACCTTCAAGTCTTCACCTTGATCCTTGCAGCTTTTCCCAATGAGCTTGTTCTTTGTCTTCTCCGAAGCACTTCAATCAAACCCCGTTTTGATTACTAATGTAGAGCTCCTTCAATCTCTCTTGTGAAAACTCATTCAGTACCTTTGTTGTGTTGTGATGTATGTGAATCATTCAAACTCTAATTCATAAGATGACTATGAATCAAAGCCTTCACCTTTCTTAATCTTTTCTCAAATTCATAGGTGAATTAGGGAAGAATTAATCTCTTCAAGCACTTTATTTTAGTCTCACAAATATTGTTTCCCCTTGTGTTATTACATCAAAAGCTAGCCCTTATATAGTCTCCCAAGGACGGTAGTGTTATAGTCTTCTAGTTGAAAATAGATTCATTTCGGATTGCTTAAACTAATTAAATATATCACAAATAGGTCGATTATTCTTTGTTTTGTTCGAATCTAGACACTTAATCAATTTATCCTTTTACCAAAATGATCTATCAATCAAAGTACGTAATCCTCATCTCTCAAACCGATCAATCCTTTAAACTTGCTATTGATCATTCAGGTTACTGTGATAAATGAATACTCAAACTAATCTATCAATTTACCTTCTATTAAAAATCCCAAGAGCATTCATACATGATCTCTCCATTACACTGAGCAAGTTCTAAAGTGATCTCTAAATTGATCAATCGCTTATAAACACATTTGTGATTTTTCTCCATTTTGTCAAAAACACTTTCTAAGGTTTTTCTAAATTAAATCTAAGTATTTTGTGCATATGAGTGTGTGCAAAATTTACTTTAAATCAAAACACTTTGTTTAGTCTTCATCCTTAAACTTTAAGAATTTATTAACTCTTATTTTTCAATTTAATCAATTCCAAACCTGACTTTTATCACACACTAATCTAATTAGATTCTAAAGACTTAAACACATGCAATTGAAGAGAGTTTTGATATCAAAATTCAGTCAATTACAAGAAATATCCTAATATGTTATAACAATCTTCCCCTTTGGCTATTTCATAACAAAACTCTACAAGTTATGAAAATAAAAAATTACAATTCTTTGATAATTTAGTGCATTGACTTACTTATACAAATCATATATTTGACACTTCTAAGACTCACTAAAACCATTTGGAATTGATCTTGAAAAGCCTTGAACTTATACTTAACATGTACACGTAAACAAAAAATAAGTAAGCACATTCTCATTGATTTTCATAATTTCTTCTCCTTTTTTTTGTCTGAAGCAGTCAAAAAATGAATTCAAAACCATAGTAACTATACAATAAAGCATATATGCCAAACAATCAACTATTAAGACATTATAAAATAAATCAATAACCATAAATGTCCCAAAATATCCACTAGTTAAACATCCATTAGTTTCACAATATATAAAAAGAAGCATTAAGGTACATATCATGAATTGAACAAAGTTTTAGCCAAAAATACATGAAAATGAAACATATAAACATCATGACTAATCAACAACATCATTATCTCCTCCATCCTTTCGAGCATGTCCATCATCACCTCCATCCTCCCCCTCAACAATATCGTCATATGCGGATTTTGAATAGAAGGACAGACGATGAACAAACTCCGTAAGCTAATCAAAACATTGGTGGATTGAGGCTAAGAGCTGTCAGTGGAGTGTCAGACCTCATCTTATATCATATATCTCAGGGCATCCATCTCAACATATGATTGTCTTTGCTAAGTCGGTCTCTCCTCAAGGTAAGCATGAGGCATCTGAGCATCCTCATTTGCATCCTCTCCTCTATCTCTTTGCTGTGAGAAAGCATCATGTGGACCACCGCCTCATCAATCGGTCCCATGTCGATATATGTAGGCTCTGTGCGTGCAATATGAACATGATGGGGCTGAAAAATCCTAGAAATGACATAGGGAAAGGCTAACATCTCATATGTATACCGGCGCAAGAATGTCATGAGCAATCCAAAGATAATAGAGGGCAAATCTAAGTCCACAACAATCTCTGAGATCATGTATAGAATCTACATCATGGTGTGGTACATTCTTTCCTTCCTCATGCTCCAAAGGTCGTACTGAACCACTACATGCAAGAGAGTTGGAAGTAGTAGTCATAGTGTTATATTACTTACAAAATTTTGCCCAATATTTAATAATTCCAAAATATCTCCGGTAAAATTTCCCGATGGGCACCACATTTTAGTAGGTTGTAGGTCTCAATGAAATAAACAACTTTTATAACTACAACTACTTTCGATTTAAACCAAAAACCCTCAAATTTTTAAAATCTATAATTTGGGCATTTTTAAACCCTTTGTTATATCTAAACTATTGATTTATTAAATTTAGCCAAAACTTAGGGTTATATTACTTACAAGTATACAAGTGGATAGTCCTACAGGCTAAATCCACAAGGATTGCCTTTGTGTGAGTATCAGTATGATTACAAAATAAAAAAAGTAAAGAAAAATTACAAAAGAAAGAGTAGAAGAGTATTTAGGTAATAAAGAGTTAAGAAATCAATAAGATAAAATACTAAGACATTGAGGATTATTGTAACATCCAGTAATATTTTTAATGTGTCATGTTATTTCAATTAAAATTAAATGGAGATTCTATCTAACCGAAAAATATGAACATTAAAAGTACATATCTCTTTGAAGCAATATTTTCTACTCTTATAAAAAGAAGAGTGAATGTAGAAAAAGCATCATTTCCTCCTCTTTGGAACTTTTTTCTCTTATTTTTTAATTTTAATTCTTTAAAACTAAAAAATTAAAATTTTAATTTATTTAATTAATTTAAAATATAAACATTACCAAATAAATAACCAATCTAGCAATCGATCGAAGAGTAATTGAGAGATATAATTAGACCTACCTCTTCAAAGCAACACTTTTTACTCCTATAAAAAGATGAATAAACATGAAAAATACATCATCTCTTCCTCTTTGGAGCCCTCTTCTTATAATTTTTATTTATTTTTAATATTTTTATAATAACTTTCTAAATACTTTAACTAAGACTAGAAGTAATTTGTAATTATCTAATAGAATTCTATTCATATTTCATTAATGAACTCAAGTATATATTAATTATTTATAATAATATTTATTTAACATTATTATTCATTATTTCTTTGTGATCCTAATACATAAATAGCGATGTATATTCCTATGTGTTATTATTACATTTTATTTTATTTTTATTAATTTAAAAATATAATATATCATAAAAAAATTTAAATAATAAATTCTCCTACTCTCTCACCTCCTTTTGTGAGAAACAAGCCTCACGCTAACTCTTGTGAGAGATAGAAAGTGAGAGGAGAGAAAGAGAGGAACATCCGCCTAAGCCCAGCGAGTTTAGAAGCCCAAGGTGATCAAAACATAATGAAAATTCCCCAAAAATGAGAACAAAAACAGCAAAAAAATCTAACTTCAGGTCACGACATGGAGCAGAATATATGAGGTTGATCACATTATGAAGTTTTGCAGGCTTACAATGACAATAATGAACATATTTCAGAAATGAAATATATCTTCTAATGCGAAAGAAGATAAAAGAACTTTAAACTAAGACGAAGAATTACATGTAATTTACAGTATTATGCAGCAGGCATGGAAGCAGAAGTAACAACAAAAGCCAAGTACTGAAGCCCATCTTGGATTTTCTCAACGGCAGTGGTTTGACTGGTCCGGAGTTGCTTAGAAATGATATCGGCCTTTCCCTCGATTACATTTTCCTGGGGAAGGCTTTCAAGTGAATCTTTTGAAGCCTCTTTAATGGCTGACATGTAGGCTTCAGTTACATCGGAGACAGCTGGAGAAAAACGCAAACATTACTTAGTCAGAGAAATAACCATAAAAAAGATACAAATATTGTTTTTTACAAACACGAACCACAATTTACTGCACTAGCCAGTTATGCATGGGATAAAAAAATTAGTTTATGAAGTAATTGAAGAATTTTCCAGAATTACATTCATATAAAAATTAATAATATACATACTGATCGATTCTATTCAGTGGCAAAATTAAAATAATTTCATAATCTGACATAGCAACATACATACAAGCATATGTGACATGGAAGACACCAGGCAGGGACTTATATGACTGGGGGAACGGCAGTAACTATTCACCTCCCTATCTACCATAACATGTGCCTACGTAAATTACAGATTCTTTTGATGCCAAAATAAAATTGAAGTTTAGATGTCAAATTACACTCAAGTCCCGTTAGTATGCACCCAGTGCATGCTGATGCGCACCCTCTGGACACATCTGGGAGGCATGATTTTGATAGCACGCAACTGTTATTCATGGGGAAGACGGGTTTTAAATCTGCCCGCCCACCCCCTCTTACACACACACACACACACCATCAGATCTCGATCCGATGACACACAACAATGCACTTGCGATCCTGCGCATGCTAACTTTTTTCATACAAAATACATAGATTTGTTTTGAGTGTAAATCTATATATCTAACTTTCCAAGTTTAATCAACATACACAAACGCACGTCAATTATATTCATAGAACGTGTCAGAAACAGTCACCAAGCTGGGCATGGCCTTTCCAATACGTAAAAAGTTCAATAGTTTTCTGGTCAAGTATAACCACTTTCACAAATCAGAAACAATAGTAAATTACTAAACCTTATTAGCACATGTTAAAGAAGAAAAAAGAACACAAGCAACCTGAAAAGTACAATTTAATATGAAATCAATACATGACATTTGGTAAAAGATGTTACTTGATGCTGATAAAGCAAGTTGTTACAGAACCTCTTTAGGTAGGAGTAGGCCAAAGCAAACCAGCTGGGCGGTGCTTATAAGATTTGTGGCAATCTAGGCACATATTAATATTGGAAGCCCTAATACTAATCTCAAACAAACATAACACTAAATAAATACACATACTAACATAAATTACGCTTATCACATAGAGAACTTATGACTAATGACATAACATACCACAATTTGCAAGTACCCCCGAAAAGAATCTGCAGAATCTCAATGGAAAAGATCCCAGCAGTCAGCAATGAGCCAGCTTCTGGCTGACAGACCAGTTAAAAACCAACTTTATAAGAATACACATGGTAGTTTCGGTGGTGTTTATACGGGTGTCCCTGGCATTACCGGCAACCAATGTTTTAAAAACCTGCCCGACCATGGACCCAGATTTGTCACCGGGCCAGGTCAACCGGGTTCAACCGTGGGTTAATCCGGGTTGACCCAAATAATGTCATTAAATACACTGTCTCAGTATCCTGTTACTGTCAATGTTGTAGATGACCATAATACCTCAAGCACAAGGTGGGTTCCTACGTCTCCCATGCCTCAATTGTACCCTCAAAGATAATTTTCTGTTTCCATAATTTTCTTATCGTGTGATATCTGTCGTAAAACTCATAAAAACGCTGAATTGTTCCATTATCTTCATTCACATTGTATTTTATAAAATCTTGGCATAAAGATGAATGGCAGTAGTAACAATCACGACCACACCACCTAAATGCCGGTACTTCCCTTCTACATTGTTATGCCGCAAAGGCTTCCATCACTACTACTCTTTGATGGCATACCAGTTGGGTCATCTGATATTTGCATGCCTTCAACAATTAGTTTATAAATAGAATTTAGTTGAAGAGACTAGTCATACATAGGAGAATTAGTTTTTTATTAGAATTGATTCCTCAAGCAACTGCTCGCATTAGATTTGTTTATTCAGATGTTCGGTGTCCTATTAGAGTATCTGGTTCTCTAGCATTTTTTGTTACAAATACTTTGTTCACTTTGTGGATGATTTTTCAAGAATGACTCATATGAACTAATGAGAAGTCATTGTGAATTTTTTTATATTCAATTTTTTTTTGCTCAAATTCGTAATCAGCTTAATTCTTTAAATAGATTAGATAGAAAAAGAGGAGAATTCTAGAGAGCCGAAGTGAAAGAGGTTAGCATGAAAGCATAACAACCATTTAAATAGAGATATGCAACACTAATGACTAATCCTAATCTAATTATAAAATGACTCCTTATCCTACTACAATTACAATAAATCTTCCATAAACTATCTAAAAGTATAGCTCTCTATAATAAATCTTAACATTAGTCATCATCATCAACCAAGAAAACAGGCACGAACCCCTTGAACTTCATCTCACTGAATTGTTATTAGAATTTTTATCAATTGCTCATCTACTTGTGCTTAAATTACACATTGACCGGGGTTGAATCAAAGTTGATGACAGGGACCATGGTTGTATCCTTTTTTCTAATACTGTCAGCTGTTTTTTTAACTGTTGGCAGCTAATGGTAGTTGCTTCTCATCAATTTCCAACAACCAATAGATTAATTTTTGACGTGTCAGTGCTAGTAAAGATATGTATGTATCATCCATATTGACCATATGTACCATCCAAATCAATCGTATCAGTAAATCATGTGTGCCTTACCAGTGACAACTGATACCGGTAATTATCAACAGATATGCACCCGTAACCAGTCAAAACATACTTTCATGCAGCTAGCTACAACTTGGCAGCTTCAAGGCAGCAACACCAATGGAAGTCAAGCAGATGACCAGGTGGGGCCAATAGATGGTGGTCGGACCCTTAAAACGGTCCATAACAGAGAGCTATTGAATATGAGCTTCTTGTCAAAAAAGATTCATATAAATCAGAGCAAACATGTAATATACCTGTGACGAAACCATTTGAGACCAGATCAACAACTGCAGTCATGAATAATGTCTTGGCTCTAATAACTTTAGCTTTTGAAACAGGATCTTCTGGCCAGTCGATATCCTGATCATCCTCTGGATCTTGACTCTGTGATTTGTTTGAATTAGATATTATTGACTTCCCGAGCATTACAACTTGAGAAACAGCAAAACAGCATAACTCAGAGAGTCTCTGCAAGACGAAAGTAAATTAGTAAAATAATATGGAAAATCAACCAAGCATATATACACTTAGTCTTGAAAATCCACCACACACATGAATCCCCTCCGAGTGAATGATTTCAAGTCTGTCAGCAGTTCTTTGGACTATATCGTTAACTGCTAGCCCTCCCAGGGCAGCTGCAAACCTGCATCGATCATTTTTCATTTTTTTGCATCAGAACACAGATTCAAAGCCAAGAAGATCAATAAAAAGGTTAAAACTAAATTGCACAAAAAGCGTGATACTGATATGCAAAGATAGGTAAAATCAACTATTTTCATAATGGTAAAATTGCGAGTGTCATAGGCACAATTGTCACTATATACAGGCAGCTAACATAGAGATATGGCCAGCAGTTCAAAGCAATGACACGGTGACAACACTTGAATTCAGACCTCTAAGCTATATAATGATAGCCTTAACATTAGACGAAAATTCCAAGAACTTCTAAATAAATGCATTAAAAAAATACCCTGAGCCCATATCTGCAGCCTTCCTGATACTTGAATCCCGCATGATTGTCAATTCATCACCCTTCCCATCCTGCACCATCTCAATCTTCTTCCCTTTATCAGAATCAACATCGCTACCATCAACTTCCAAGTTCAAACTAAAAAGTCGATGAACTTGCTTAAGCTTTCCTTCATACAAAGACTTCTGCTCTTGTGACAACTTTGCTTTTCTCCTACTAAATAATAAGGAATAGTGGTTTGACAGAGCTTCAAGTTCCTGATAGCCGTCAGGTTAAACTAAACATTACAATGTAATAGAAGAAAAAGAAAACACCCATGCAGGTTGGTAATCACCTCAAGATGCTCAGGACCACCATAAATGTAAAAGCATCGGTCAAACGTGATATCTTCAAACTGCTCATCAGCTTGTGGATCCTCCTCAGGATTCTTATCAACATAAATACCAGTCTCTGAGATCAAGAGATCTATAGTCTCCTTGCCAACATATTCGAGAGCTTGCATTCCTTTAGCAGTAAAAGCTTTTCCGGTCTGTAAAGCAATGGTAACTCAGCAGAATTTCACAGCAAAGACATCAGAAATTCAGGATACATCAAAAAGCATAATAACATATATACCTCTAGCAGAGATGGAGTAAGAGAACCAGCTTTGACAGGCAAGCCACCATGTTGAACGGAATCAGCAAGGTTTGAAGCAGAATTCTCAAGCCTAAGAATAAAAGGCTTAATAAATTGCATGTGATGTTACATGTTGCAGTCATCCAGCAACTAAAAGTCGTCTTTATGTGGAGGTGTGGCAAACAGTCATGAAATTCTAAAATTCTCATTTTTATCAATGGATGCAAGCTACATCAGCGATAGTGTTGCATTTTGAAATAAGAATGTTAATACAGATAAGGGAAAAAAAACTGGAATCAAATGGGTTAAAAGAAAGAACCCATAGCTCATCAGATATAGTATGAAACAGAGGTTTAATTTCATGGACCAAAATTTTCCAACTAGATTGGTCAACAAGAAGGGGCAGAATTCATATAGTAAACAAGGTGAGTTGCTGAGTTAACTTTGGATTCTGTTTGTTTCTAGCATAGAACACTAGTATGCAGGTAAATGCTAACATATGAAATAGAAATTCCTAAAAAGCTTCAGAAGTTTAAAAAAAATTAAGATTAAATTTGACTAACATATGTTTGTATTGTCAAATGCAATCAATTCTACATTCATATCGATATACTCGCTTAAAAGGCCTCGAGCCTTCCAAGAACTCATCAATAGCTTCATCATCAAAAAGAGCTTCCCCTTTCACTACAAGAAAGATATATTCCTTTGTATTTGAAGATAAAAAGAAAGAACCTACAACTATTTCAAGCCAAGATAAGTACATTTCAAATCAAGGAAAACAACTTATAATTCATTACAAAGTTCAAACACTGAAGATAAGCAGGTCACCAAGATCAGCAAATAAACAAAAAATGCATACCGATCCACCTGACATCCAAAAGAAAAGAAAATACAAAAAACTGTGCAATAGTACCTATACAAATAGAAAAGCATACAAAGAGAAAAAACATTTTAGTCAGTCATGTGGTTTTCACCTTCCGGTGTATTTATACATCATAACTCCCATAGATCACAATCTTGCAAAATCTTGATGTCAGACTCAAGATGGGGGAAATACTTTTCCCCATTTCAGCAAGATCCCTCCTAGATCACCCCTCTTCAACAAAAAAAAAAGAACTCATTTTTGCTGAAAACTGCAGATGTTGCAGAGCAGCAACTTATTAAGCAATTCCAACTAGTTTTTTTAGTAATTCCGGATACTTTCATGGCAGCTCCAGCTGCTTTTGCAATAGCTGCAAAGGTGAAGATTCAAGAGGCGTCCTCACGCCACAGCAAAGCAGTGTTGTAGAACATAAACATAGGCATATCATTGAGACAGCACACTATCTTTTGCTCTTAGCCTATGTACCTTCTCCATTTTGGGGCGAGGAAATACTTACCTGATTCATCAATTACCCTCATCCCTTATTGTAGGTAAATCACCATTGAATGCTTGTTTCATGTTTCACTGGATTAACAATCATAGCATGTTTTGGTGTGTGCTTGTTTTCACTTGTCACCATCTATAGAACATAACAAATTGTCTGGTAGGTCTAGATTATATGTTTTTCTAGGCTGTAGTATTACACTCAAAGGTTATCACGGTTTTGACCCATTATCTGGTAAATTGTATATTTCTAGGCATGCTGCTTTTCTTGAACGAGTGTTTTACTATCAGATACCCTGTCAAGTATCTTCTTTTAATAGGTCTTGTATAACTTTTGTTATCCTCCTATTGTTTTACTTTAAGATACCTTGTCAAGTATCTTCTTTTAATAAGTCTCATCTAATCGATGGAAAATGATGAGCACCAATTGATCCACTTGGAGAGCTATCTGATCTCTCTAACACTTCTCCTGCCTCTAGTTCTTCAGATTTTGCACCACCTGCAACTCCTTCCCGTTACCCGCAGAGTGCACGCACTCCTGATCAGTTTGGTTTCTCCTCTTTGTTACTCTCCAGATTATCTTTCTACTATTCATAATATTGTTGAACCTAAATCCAATAAAGAGGCTTCTCTTGAACCCAATTCGAAAAAGGCCATGCAGGATGAAATGGCCACTCTACACAAGAATGGTACTTGGGATCTTGTCTCTCTTTCACCGAGTAAACATGCTTACATGGGTATATAAGGTGAAAACAAAGGCTGATGGTTTTCTTGAAAAGTACTAAGGGTTTTACACAGAAGTATGACATTGATTACAAGGAGACGTTTGCCACCTGTTGCTAAAATGAAATAAATGCACACACTTATCTCTATTGCTTTTGTTCACCATTGGCCCTTATATCATATGGATGTTACCAATGACCACTTGGTCGTCCTCATAAAAGGGGTCCAGTGTGTCATCTATATCATGCTTTTTATGATCTTAGAGAGGCACCGCGGGCCTCGTTTGAAATTTTCATTCAGCTCTTTTGCATTTCGGCTTTTTTATTAGTGCACATGACTCTGCTTTGCTTTATTGGGATGCTCCAGCTGGACGGATAATTTTACTACCGTACATTGATGATATGAGGATGACTCTAAAGGCATTTCAACTCTTAAATTCCAGTAGCAGTGTTTGCTTTGAGATGAAAGACCTTGGCCTATGTGGAAGAAGCAACGTATACCTATGATTGTGGCAGTTCTATTGCATTTTTTAATGAAGAAAATAAAGGTTCCTAATGGGCATATCAGACAATGTCCCCCTGGATTTTTTTTCTTATTGTTCTACAAGTTTCTCCTCAACGCCTATCATGATTTCTAGTCCGCTCAGCTGTGATTTTGCAATTTAGAGCTTGAGAAAGAATGTGAATTGATTAAGTTATTGGGTGCCTCTGGATATGGCCACATCTTCCAGTGGATTATTTGGGGTCATATCATGTAAACCCTTAAATCCTATAGGATTTGGAATTTTTCTTAACAGTAACATCTTAAACCCAGGTAAGTTAGTTGGGTAATGTTAATCACAAGGGGTGCAAATCTCGTATGAATCCCATTCATGAGTTAGTGACATGTGTTTTCACTTCAAAAATAGTATTTAAAGCAAGGCCATATGATCCTTCCTACAAGGCCAATTCCATCACCCCAACCCCACCATGAGGTGCGCCTTATATTGGCAACTTATAACCCCAATTCCTACCCAATTTGCACTTAACTCACTAGCCCAATGAATTTCAATTCTTACTTAACCCAGTGAGATACTTTCATACATGGGAATATGTTTCCTAGTGGCAATCAAATAACACATCTCACTAACCCTACCTGAAGACTTATGTCAGATTATATATCTTTCCCACGATTTATTAGGTCTATTTTTGGTCTCATAATGTATCTTCAGTTATGCCGTGGTCAGCAGTAACACAAAAATATATAGCCCTTCTTTATTCAATTTTTCCTTTCTCTTGCTTCTTGTATCTCATTACAACACCTACTTGAAATCTAGATTGACTTCCGAGAGAAAGACTTCCAATGGTTGACAAAAGTTAAAATTCATCATATCATGTTCAATCATGGACTGGCAGTTATACAGCCCACTATTTTATAAATTACAGAGTGATAATAGAGCTATTTAGTTGCATGAAGTCCCCTAAATTTTCCTTATTCTAAAAAATTTGACAGAGAAGTTATGGAGGCCTTTATAATACAAATGAAATTTCTTCCACAGCCACTACAAAGAAATAGAAACATCAATTAAGAGAAAGAGAAGTGCCTCCCCATAACTTGGGATAAATATTTCTGGCTCGTCAGCAATTACAGACCTCATTTTTGCTCTATATGAAGCAGAAAGAGAAAGCGTGGAAGGAAGCTGGAAGAGGCAAAACTGGAGTAAGTTATGGAGCAAAAACACCTATTTTCTAGAACACCAAGCAGCAACCTAGTCTTCTTGATTCAACCAGAATGTCTCATCACACACACCAGCGGCAAAGTGAAGGAATGACAGCTCTTCTTTCCTAACCGACATGACTATAACTGGCAATGATGACAATCACAAGAAGGCAGCCACAAAACATGATTATCTTAGTTAATAGTTAAAAATGACCTTAACCACAAGAAAGTCATCATCTTCTAATACTATCAATTGAAGCACCATTTTTCCTGTACAAAAGGACTTTTCTGCTGTAAAAGATTATTTGCAACTTCAATATGTGTAAGAAAGATCTAGTCATAATGCCAAAGATATGAAAAGAAACTAGTAGACCAAAAATTTACAGAAAATACACGATAAGTTGTGGCAACTAAAGACAGCTTATTCCAAGTTCATCAAATATAAAAGTCCAGCATTCTAACGGCAGGGGAAGCTAAAAGCAAGAGTATAGGAAGTCTAAAGAAAGTTTAAATAAAGTATCAGAAGATATTCGAGCAAGGAAAAACACAAAAGATACTCGAACTTGCTAAAGGGGGAATCAATTGCTATGACAGTGCAATCCAAATGCTAACAAATACAGACAGTGCAGGCATCATACAAGTTGTAAATGCATTCTTTTTATATAGGCAAACTTTGAGAGCATCATACTCTTAACTACGCCTCCTAATGTTTATTACAAACATCATCAAATGAAAAAAGCTGTCGTACATCAAACTTGGTTAATAAACACAAACATACCTGTGAACTAAATTTGATCCTTCTTTCCATGCACTACCAAGTGCTTGCCATGCTCCTGAAGCAAGACTTTCTACAGAATGATCAATTACTTTAAGACCCTGCAAATCACATGATCCAATCCCATTTCAGGATAAAATACATGTTCAATGCACAATATATTACTTCATGTACATCATCAGATAGTGTGGCATTATAGGTTTTACTACAACGTCTGCCATCATCACATGTGCAATCACCATTTTCTACACTTTCTTCATGCAACTTAAGATATGCCGTTTATAAAAGAATAACTCTAAAATTGACTTGCCTGGCCCAAAAGAGAATCCTCACTTGCTTTTTCCAATTTATCCAGCGCAGACCTGCGTAATCTGTCCTCTTCACTTTCAACTTCGTCCTCATGATCCGTTTTATTTTCTGCCTTTTTGTCCACTTCCTCCTCAGACTCCGCTTCAGGAGCAATATTCTGAATTTCCGAAATCCCCTTCACAGCACTCTTAGCAACTGCGACCGCCTGAAACAACAAATAAAACAAGTCACTGATCAATGTTATCAAAACGCTTCAAATTTAGGACCAAACACAACTAGCCAAAAATAGACACTGTAGCATTTAGAATACATCTGCTATAAATACACACACAAGTAGAAGATCTTGAAGTGAGTCTTCATTCAACATAGAAATCATTCACATTCATGAATAAGCCTATGTAGATTCAAGTTCCGTACCGTTTCATTCTAACAAAGAAAAGATGTAGCGAAGGGCATTCTGAACAGTTGTTTCAGCCATCAAGGGGAATAAATTATCAGCAAAAATTTGATTTAACCAACAGCCGAAATACAAATCGACCCAAGATTTCTGCAGCGCCTAAAGACTGCTCAAATTAGGGCAAATCACGCATACGGGGAGAAAACGAAGCACAGATTAAAACCGACGAGCTCTAATTGGCATTATGTCGAACAGAAACGATTCATTGAGAGAGGGAATTCACATTGCGAGAGATTTCTTCAGCCGCAACGGAGGCGGCCTTCTGAAGGTCCGACAGCATGGAGAAGGGCGAAATGCCCCAACCGCCCCACCCACTCGGCGCTGCAGGTTGAGCATCCTTTTCCGGCTGTGTCTGAGTTTCCTCCATCACAGCCACCTTCACGACCGCGGCCTCCGCACGTTTCTTTTCGAGAGAAATGCAACGAGCCTACGAAAGCTCCGACGTCTTCAATTTTACTGCTCAGTTCTCGAGAACATGAACGTGACTTCTTTTCTAAGTCTTCCACCCCATTTCTTCTTACCTAAACCCCAAGTTGGCCCTTTTAAAGGGATCTTTATCTCGAGTCATATATTCAACCACCTTCTTAAGCTGCTTTATCCGGCAGTGATAACAGAGGTTCTTTAAACATTTATGGTTAAATATTGAGTAACGTCTATTCGAGCTTATTGCGATTCCAAATCATTTTATAGTTCATCATTAATGGCAGAAGGGAAGAAGACAGAGTTTTAGAGGTGGTTCCTTAGAGTGGTCACCCCTGCAGGCATAACAAGGATAGGCTAGAGGCTGGCCATCGACTAGAGGAAGAGATTTGGAGAGAAGTGGTGATAAGAAGCTTGTTGTAGTTGGAGGAGCTGCAATCTCAATCCTAGAAAGAGAAAGTTTCAAATTTCTATAATTAGCAACAGAAGTGTAGGCGGAAATTAGAGTAAGGGCTTGTAGCAGTGGTTGGAAGAGGAGCCGGTGCGCTGAATGGCCTGACGACATCTATGCCCTCCACAACCTGGCCGACCATAACGTTCTTACCATCTAGCCACTCAGTCTCCGCATTGTAGATAAAGAACAGTTACTTACTTATATAGGCATTAAATGATGCATTAGGAGGAAGTGATAATTTAATGAATAATTTGTCTTTACAGGGAAGAGCCCCTTTTTTTAACATGCAGGGCAGAGAAAGGGCATGCGCAACTTATTTTTTGCTCATTTTTTATAGGGAGCATAAAAAATACTTAATATTTAAAGGGGCTATTTGTGGAGAAATTAAGTTTTTTTATTTATTTTCCGTCAAAAAAGTCTTTTCAATTTTTTTTTAAAATTAAAATAAAATTGTTTGGGATTATTTTTATATGATTTTGTAAGAAAATTTTCTATTACATTGGCTTTTATTTTTTGTTTATAAATGACTAAAGCCCTAACAAAAAAAATTAAATAAATATTGTTGAAAAAAATTACAAAATAACAAACTTATATCCTATTATGGTGTTCGTTTCTGCCATGTAGTGTCAGCCTGGCATTGGCGCCTGCACGGCTTTTTTTTAAAAAAAAATTGTGAGTTTCATCCTTTTAAAGGACAAAATCGATATACTTAGGATGAAAATATATTGGGACTAATTTATCACTGATTTTGCCATTCTAAAAGACGAAACCAAGACACTATCTTCTAGTAAAAGTTTTTTTGTTTTCTAATTTGTCTTTTAAAAGGACAAAATTAAATCTAAATTTTGTTTTAAATTATTTATTTAGCTATGAAACAAACCCCTGTGAAAACAATCCTACGAATAATTTGTTTTAGTATAAAACACACCAAAAAAACCAAAAAATACTCAATTAAGCACAATCACGCCATAAATATCATCATAAGATATGTAAATAATAACACCATAAAGTAAAACATGTCCATCATGTAAGAATATATGTGATCATATGTAGTGTATTAATTTATTTCAGTGAACAAAACAATGTCAAATTGATGTGAGTTATAAGATAAATTGTTGCTACTCGAGATCACCTAGTGAAGATGAAGCAAGTAACAATACTCAAAAGTGTAGCTATTATTGTAGTGATCAATCGGCTATTGTAGCATTTCTTCACAAAATTTGTCTAAGACGATCGGTGATTGACCGGTTACTATATTGATAGATCCTAGAGCCCTTAGTTTCCCAAAATAGGTCATTCCAAGTTGAATTTGAATCATATTCAAGATCTAACACCTAAACCGATTTAGTTATCTATATAAGGGGTGTTTTGGATAAATGTAAAGAGGAGAGAAGTCATTGTTAATATAGAGAGAGATTAGCGAGACTACTCTATTGAGTTTTGAGAGTATAGAGTTTTTCTTTAGCTACATGCTTTGAAGATCAATTTAATTGGCTAAAAATGAAGAGAAATTCACAACACAATACACACAAGAGCTTGAGGAGTTGCATCAAAGTTCTTCATCAAGGAGTGATTAAATAAACTCAAAGGAAGATCAACAATCAAAGGAGTCTTTAATTGAGCCTATAGAAGAAGAGTGAAGAGCGTAGAACACAAACAAGGAAAGCTTCAGGGATTTGACAGAGGGAGAAACTTGAAGGCCAACAACGAAGAAGACTAAACAAAGAAAAAATATTTATGTTGAGTCAAGAGGTTGATTGGTTGTTCTTGGGTCTTGTAAATTTTTGCTTACTAGTGCATTGATTTGGCCTTGTGAGGCTACTGTGATTTTTTACCCAAGTTGGGGTTTTCCAAGTAAAAATCCTTGTGTGATCTTAAACGTTTGACGGTTTGAATCCCATGACAAATTAGCTTCAAAATACATCCCATAGTCACATGAAATATAAAATGCACTGCAACGAGTCCCATCACAAGAATACATGATACAATGATAAAAAAAAACATAATGTTAATCATCTCTGGTATCATCATCATCATTAGAATACTGCCCCTCACTATTTATACTTGGGAATTTAGCTCTATGCATCATCCTGATGTCTACAAAACCCTAATGTAATTCATCTCTGAAAGTAATGAACTCTACATACGTCACTGGTCTATCTGAAAGATCTAAATGAATTTGCTATGCTCGATCATATACTGCTCCTCTGAATCTACTCCCTCATGTCCCCTAGTATGAGACATCATACGTCTAACAACAACAACATCAATTGGTCCCATCCCAATGTTATGACTGAGGAGAGATTGAGAAGAGAAAATAGATTTGAAGGAAGATTAGGAGGAAGATCAGTCAAAAAAGAGGGATGTAGGAGAGGAAGAGATGAGTCGGGGAGAGAGAAAGAGGAGATTAGGGCAAAATATTCCTTAATTAAGTCATGATTACAAATTAGTTGATTAAATAGGCTAGCCTAACCCACTTGAGTACTTAAGAAAACCTATCTCACTACATAGTCAATACATAACTAATTTTGAAACCAAAACTAAGCCTACGACAATTCACTAATTGCCCTAACTAACACATTATTAAGGGTCATAACACCCCACCACCCTTGAAATACTACTTGTCCTCAAGGCATCGAGTTAGGAAACTGACTAAGGAAATCATCTTCAAGAACCTAGGTGGCCTCCTCTAAGGGTTGATCTCGCCAAGCAACAAGGACTTCAGTAACAATGCGACCCTTTCGACAAATGCGGCGAGTATCATGAATAGAAGTGGGGAACAAGGTCAGTGGTGCATCTGGAAGTGGTGGAGGCGGTGGACTAGAAGGAGGAATCGTAGCCGGGTCCCCCACGAAGCAATGAAGATGGGAGACATGGAATATTGGATGAATGTGGGCAGTAGATGGTAACTGAAGCTTGTAAGCCACGTTGCCCACATTTCCAACAACCAAGTAGGGACCATGGAAACGATTGAGGAGTTTATTATGGTTGGATGAACGGACTGACACTTGACGATAAGGCTGAAGCCAAACATACACCCAATCACAAAAAACAAACTCCCATTCCACTCGGTGATAGTCATAAACCTATTTCATCCTATTCTGGGCAGCCTTGAGATTAAGCTTGAGCTGTCGAAGGACTTCATCCTGCTCCTATAGGGACTGATCAATGGCTCCCACAAGTGATCGATGTAGCACATAGGAGAGAATGGTAGGGGGAGGCCGCCCATACACAACCTGAAAAGGTGTCATGTGAATTGTGGAATGGTAAGTTGTGTTGTATGACCATTCAGCCCATAGTAGAAGTGCAAGCCAGTGGCAGGGATGATCACCTGCAAAACAGCACAAATAATGCTCAAGGCAACGATTAAGAACCTTCGTCTAGCCATCTGTTTGAGGATGATAAGTCGTGCTCATCTCTAAAGTAGTGCCATGTAACTCATAGAAACTACTCCAAAATTTTGACATGAAAACTAGGTCATGATCTAAGACAATAGAATGCGACATGCTATGCAGTTTGGCAATATCCCATACAAAAACCTCAGCTACCTGGCTGGCAGTGTAAAGGTGTCCCAATGGAGAGAAATGGGCATACTTCAATAAACGATGACAAAGATAACACTCTTGCCTTGTATCAAGGGTAAACCCTCAATGAAGTCCATGGAAATATCCTCCCAAACATTCTCTGCAATAGGCAAAGGTTGGAGCAACCCTGCAGGTGAAGAAGTGGGTGGCTTTGCTCATTGGCAGACATCACAAGAGGCAATAAAATCATGGACATCCTTTTTGAGACCCCACCAATAACAACTCTGAGAAATCCTCTTGTAGGTTTGAAATTGGCCCTCGTGGCCTGCAATAAGAGAAGTGTGGAAGTGATGGAGGAGTTGTTGCCGCAACTGGGAAACAGGTAGAACCAACAAGCCGTCACGCCATAGGAGTAGGCCACCCTACAACATAAAAGGAGGTGAGGGATCAGCATGTAGGCGGGAGATAAGTGTGGCACTCTCTATGTCATGATCATAGGAGCTAATCAATTCAGCCAAGAAGGGAAAAGTCGGCATGGTCAATGTGGCAAGGCAAGAATGCTCTGACTGGTGGGACAATGCATCTGCGGCCTGGTTGTCACTGCTTTTTTTATAAATCAAATTGTAGTCATACTCGAGGAGTTTAAAAACCCATCTTTGTTGAGAGGGAGTTGCCACTCTCTGATCCAACAAATATCGCAGGCTGTGATGATCCGTCAAGACTAAAAAGTTCTGACCCAAGAGATAGGACCTCCACTTTGTAACAACATGGACATTGGCTAGCATCTCTAATTCATAATAGAGAGTTGTGAAGTTCTCCTTGAGATGGCCTTAGAAAAATAAGCAATTGGACATCCATTCTGCATAAGTACCGCCCCCAGTCCATGTGAAGAGGCATCATTGTCAACCACAAAAGGCTGAGAAAAATCGGGTAAGGCAAGCACTGGAGGTGAGGACATGGTTTATTTAAGAGTATCAAAAGATGTTTGAGCCTCTGAACTCTATTAAAATGCCCCCTTTTTTAGAAGTGTTGTGAGAGGTGCCACCAATGTTCCACAATTCTTGATAAATCGCCTGTAATATCCAGTCAACCCCAAGAACTCCCAGAGTGCATGAACAGTAGATGGAGGTGGCCAATTTGTAATGGCCTCAATCTTGGAGGGATCTATAGACACCTGGTAGCTGAGATGACATGACCTAGGTAGTCCACCTACGACAACCCAAAAGTACATTTTGACATTTTAAGAAACAAAGCATGGCTGAGTAAAGTGGAAAATACCGCTCGAATATGCGCAAGATATTCCGACCAAGAATGGCTATTGATCAAAATATCATCGAAAAAGACCAACACAAATATGGCCGAAATATATCATTCATTAAACTCTGAAAGGTAGATGGTAATGGCCTCAATCTTGGAGGGATCTATAGACACCTGGTAGCTGAGATTGCATGCCCTAGGTAGTCCACCTGCGGCAACCCAAAAGTACATTTTGACTTTTTAAGAAACAAAGCATGGCTTAGTAAAGTGGAAAATACTGCCTGAATATGCGCAAGATGTTCTGACCAAGAACGGCTGTAGATCAGAATATCATAAAAAAAAGACCAGCACAAACCATCGTAAATATGGCCGAAATATATCATTCATTAAACTCTGAAAGGTAGATGGGGCATTTGACAAACCAAAAGGCATGACCAGGAATTCATAGTGGTTGTCATGTGTCCAGAAAGTAGTCTTGTGAATGTCAGCCGAATGCACTCTAATTTGATGGTACCCTGAGCGCAAATCCAGCATTGTGAAGACAGTTGCCCCTGCCAGTTCATCCAGAATTTCTTCTATCACCGGAATTGGGTATTTATCTGTAACAGTTATGGCATTGAGGGCATGGTAATCCACGCAGAAATGCCCTGAGCTATCTTTTTTGTGAACCAGGAGCACCAGAGAAGAATACTAATTAGTGTTGGGGTGGACAAGTCCAAAAGTGAACATCTCTTGGACCAACCTCTCAATCTCATCATTTTGCACCTGAGGATATCGATAAGGGCGAACATTTGCTAGTGGGCACCCCGGCTAAATATGGATACGGTGATCATGAAGGCAAGGTGGAGGTAAGGTGGATGGCTCCTGAAAAATCTTGTCTTATTTGGCTAGAAACAAAGCAAGATCCACTGGAAGACTAGCGGACTCTGGTGGCTAGACCATGCACAACTGAAGTAACAAACCCCGGGTAGTAAAATTAAAAAGAGAATCCACGGGCTGAGCTGAATGAAGAGTACCTGGTTGCTGCCCACATAATGGAACCTGTGTATCCCCATGGAGAAAATCTATATGCAGCTGTTTAAAATTCCTAGTAATAGCCCGAGATCCCGTAGCCACTATACTCCTAGCACAATATCAGCTCCCTTGGTAGGAAGCAGGAACAGATCAACATGGAAAGTATGACCCTGGATCACCAAAGGAATGGAGGGGTAGACTCCCCTGCTCTGCAGGTATCGCCTATCGCCGATGAGTACATTAAAGGAGGTGGACGGCTGAATGGTGAACCCCATCTTGCAAGCCACCTGGTCGTTAATGAAGTTATGGGTGCTGCCGCTATCAATAAGAATAGAGACAACCTACTGCTTAATGTACCCATCCACTCGAAATGTACGGGGCTCATAGGATCCGTCGAAGGCATGCATGGAAATCTCGGGAACACCCTCTAGTTCCTCACATGAGAAATTATCACTGGTGTCCATGTTTTCTTCCATTATCAAAGCAGAGCCCGGGCACTTGCATTTATGGCTAGGCACAAAATGCTTGTCACAATTAAAACAGAGACTACAGGAGCGGCAGTCCTCTATTTGAGCAGGGGTAAGGCACTGCTTTGGTCTAGAGGTCGGCGGTGCACCAATAAGACTAGGCCGGACCACTGGTAGAGCACAGTTGCCCCTACAGAGACTCTTCTTCTGGATACCAGCTAGGTGGATCACCTGGTGCAGGTTGACCGGCACAAATTTCTGGACTTCAGCCTGGTCTCGCAGCCCACTCACAAATTTAGAAAGGAGAGTTGAAGGTGTCCAATCAACACAGGTTGCCAACCGCCAAAATCTGTCTGGTAGGCACGAATCGAAGAGGTCTGACGGAGATTATGCAAATGAGAGTCAAAGTCCTCATACTCATTTGGACCAAAACAAGTGCAAAGCTCTGCGACCAATTACTCCCATGTGATCGATTCCTCCCGCTGCTCAAGTTGCTGAAGCCACACCAATGCATCCCCCTTAAGGTGAAAGGACGCCAGAAGCACACGATGATCCGAATGCGTTCCCTAATAAGAGAAGAAAAGCTCGGCACGCGAGACCCATTCATTGGGGTTGTCCTCACCCGAATACTTTGGAAAATTTAGACGAATTGTGCTTGCCTTAGGGGTTGGCCCATACATTCCTTCATTTGTTGTGTCGCCGTACAGATCATTATCTTGCCATAAGTAATTCGGGGGTTGTTCCTAGCTGGCTGCCACAATGGAAGGGTGCAACTTGGTCCCACAATGGTAGGTGGAGCACGACCATCGCTGGTGGTGGACTCTGGCATAAATGAGGGCTTGCCACAGCCTGATCTGGGTGGAAAAGAGCACTGAAGGATCCCCTTCCCATGGGGATGATACATGGCTGAAGGAGGGGCAACCGGTGGCTGATTTAGGCCCGAACTCGTTGTGAAGGTGACCAAGCAAGCCGTTTGGTCTTTTCGGATTTGATCCAGCGTCGCTTGCTGACGGACTACCAATGAACAAAGGTTTGCTCATAATCTTGGAGGAAAATCCATTGCGAGTCCGTTGCTTGGGTCTGGATGGTAGCAAGGGCGGCCATAACTTGCTCCCAGCCATCGGATGAGGGGCTAACGGTGGCGGAAAGGCCGGAGTCCACTAGGGCATCCACCGGCGGCACCTCTTTGTGGTGGTTGCCTTATTCCTTGGCTCGTAGACTCTCCCCGTCGTCATGGTGAGGAACGAAGGGGTCCGATACCAAATTGTTATGACTGAGGAGAGATTGAGAAGAGAAAATAGATTTGATGGAAGATTAGGAGGAAGATCAGTCGGAAAAGAGGGACATAGGAGAGGAAGAGAAGAGTTGGGGAGAGAGAAACCGGAGATTAGGGCAAAATATTCCTTAATTAAGTCATGATTACAAATCAGTGGATTAAATAGGCTAGCCTAACCCACTTGAGTACATAAGAAAACCTATTTCACTACATAGTTAATACATAACTAATTCTGAAACCAAAATTAATCCTACGTACACATTATTAAGGGTCATAACACCCAACCAGAGTAGGCTTTGCTTGTGGGATCCTGAGATGTACAAAGATAAATATTCTACATAGAATGTAAGGATATGGCAGCATCTCACGAGTATGACCATGTAGGAAGGTCACAATCCTACCAAAAAATAATGGAAGGCAAGTCTAACTCCAGATGTGGTTCTCACAAAAAAAAATCCTAGCTATAGTCTTATCGACTCTATGCTTCCTCTCACTCCATATATCATATTGAACTATCACATGAAGAAGTTGATAGTCAGCCATCATCGAATGAGCAAGGAGTGATACATCCAAATCTCTTCCTTGGGTAGGCCTATTTGTCTCCTAATGAACTCACTATCTGATGGAAAAAGAAATCCATCAAAATGCAAAATATGTGAGAAGTCTCTCAAATTGAATGTCACACCCCGGAAACTGGACTCCCTAGTTATCATTAACCAAGCCCAATCCGGGGGTTCGGAAAACATCGAAGTAAAATTTTTCTTTGAAGAGAAACTTTTGTGTGCGAGAGCTACAACGTTCCTTTGCGCACTACAAGCTTCAATGCTTCGCTGCGCGTACTTACCAGAACAAACTATATTTTATAACTAATTTAGATGGGGCCAACATTATCATAATGTTAGTTGTCTGCGTACTTATTAGATAACATTTCCGATGTTATTCCAACAAGATTAGATCCCAAAGTAGTTCTACCTAACAGCTAATACATTATCACGCAACATAAAATCATATATTTCAAAATACTGATAAACCGATAAATCATTCGGAGTCAGACAAAACCAAATAAATCATCGGAGTCGGACAATTCTTTCTTTCACAGAAAAGAGCAAAACTAAACATATCAGAATAGAGCAGATCAAACCATAGCAAAGCACATATCTCACTTAACATCTAAAGTTAACTACTTAAGAAAATATGCATTTATTAAAACATGCATTAAAATTAGAAAGTCAAAAACACTTACTCCATTAAGGTTTCCAGAAGTCGTGATAGTCGGAGTCTCTCTTTCCTTTAAGGAGTTTTCCCCTTGAGGTCCAGAGACAGTGGGTGGAGTGTTCCCTTACTCCATAATTATTCCTTCTTCGTAGCCCGAGGGTAGCGGCAAAACATTCTCTTTCCCTTGGATGTTTCTCTCTTTTCTTCCCCTTACCAAGAATGTATCTCTCTCCTTACATCCGAAGGCAATGGATAGACCCTCCCCTTACCCAGGACATCCCTCCCTCTCCCTCTCTCTGCTCTTGATGACGACAGACAGAACCTCCCCTTACCTAGGGACGTTTCTCTCTTTATGGCCCGAAGGCACCTAACGAAACCTCCCTTGATCCGAGATGTATGTTTCTCTCTTTCCAGCCCAAAACCGACAGACATGGCCGCCTCTTGTTCCAGGCCATTTGTCCCTTCTAAGGTCACAACCTCAATGAACAGATCCTTCCATTGCGTATAGCCCTTGAATTAGCTAAGATTGCCTCTTGAATGGGCAAAATTAGAATTAAAATGACTCAAAAACTAGCGACCCCCCCCCCCCCAAAGCACGGCTCCTACCTATTTAAAGGGAGCACCGTGAGCATCTTCCATAACGCAGTCGGGAGCGTTGGTGAGTCATGCGACCACAACGCATGACACAACTGTGCCACACATGCACCACGCAGGACTATGCGTGGTCTAGCCCATGATTGTGCATGCACATTGTGCAAAACTCACTCTATGCACCAACTGGCGCGGTTGACGCATGACACTGCATCAACCGCCTACGTCAGCTATTTCTTCATTTTTTGAATAGTTTATTATTATTTTAACCAAATAATAATCCAAACTTCAAAATGCAATAACTTCGTACCCTGAAGTTAGAATCACGAGTTCTTAGTACCATTGGACTCGTATTGATGAGCCCTATAAAACTAGATCTCACATGGGTAGGATATCCTGCTCTTTTCAAGTGAGGCCTACCTATATGGCATGCTTCTTGAGGTCGTAACTTTCATTTTGACCTCCATTTCAAACATTCTTCAATTTGTTATGCTCATTTCTTCGATCTCTATATATAAAGAGGGTTTAATCCCTCAAAACCTACTAATTCTTATATGAAAATCAATAATTATTACTAACCTCCAGGTTAAACATAATAAAAAAAATGGGGTGTTACATTGAATCACCTTGACAATGATTTGTGGCATGACACGAACCTTAGTGCCTCCGGCAACTCCTACTAAAGAAACATCGTCATCCAAACGAAGTGACGAATACCACTATTTGATGAGGCAAGGGTAGACATGCTAATCGATGGTAGAGATTAAACTAAAATACTCCATCCAGTAAGGTCAAGCCTCGATCCACACCATGGCTAGTGTCACGGGTGCGAAGCTTTGCCTAGCATCCGCACTCGTGATGGCCTGGCTACACCGTGCAACCAGCAGCCACTCTCTTCCCTTCCCACTAGTATGCGCAAGGGAAAACAAATAAAACAACCAACCTGCAACACAAGTCCGACCTGGTGCAAGGGTCTCCGCCCAAGCTATGTAAATCAATCCAGCATGAAGTATACAAGAAAGGAGATGGCTGGGCCGAACCACCAAGGCTGAGAACTCTCCTCCCTTTCTCCCTGGTTCGCTGTGCAGGAAGATCAGAGCTTTTTCATCATCTAATCAGCCTGGCCGCCCCAAACCTTCTCCTTATATAGACTCAGCCATAGGCTGGCCATCCTAAAGCAATTAGAAGTACAGAACCCACCCAATACAAGTGTTCTCACCCTGTCCAACTCTCAGCCCAAATCCATTTCGGGATAGCATAGATTAGAAGTCCTTCGCGAGTCCGTCTTCCGCTAGAAGTCCTCCTCCAACCTGCCTCCAAGAGTCAGCCAAACAAAGGGAACCAGCCAACCAACTCCCGTCCATCCTAGGAGTGTAGCCAGCATGCATGTACGAGTCCTGTCCGTCCTAGGAGTCTGCTGCCCAGTCTCCTACTCCAACTAGGAATGCCCCCAACCAGCATCGCTGAATCCTATCCTCCTTAGGAGTCCTCCCCTAAGTCCAAGTAGCACTCCGCTTCGCCGCTAGAGTCCTGCCCGCACTAGGACTCCTACCCAGCCTGCTCCGCAAGGCGAGTAGCTCGTCCGAAACACCTCCCGCGCTGTTCCAGCATCCGTCCGTGCCTAAGGGGCTGTCTAGGCTGTCCGCTGCCTAGCAAAACTCAGATGTTCGCAGCCAAGTATGGGGGTAGCCGCCCCCTTTCCGCATCCATCAAGTTTAGGGGCTAACAGCTAGCTATAAGGGTACATGAACTATGTTGCGATCACACCTAATGGATCTGAGCCTCTCTCCCACACTAGTAGATGCCCCTGGATCCCATGATCTTCATGCACTAGTGACATTTTGCTTCTTTGTTGTTCCTATCTAAAGCAAAGAAATAAACCTAGGGCTAAACATCACTAGGAACTAATCATAAGACATAAATAAAGTCCTAGAACTCCAAAAATAATTGAAATGCACATTAAAAATCATAATTTTGAAATTATATAAAACCCTAAACAATTTTGTGTCCCATTGACTCCAAAATTTAACACAAGATAGATTTCAATGATTAGAACAATATTCATAAAGATCTACATGTAATTTTAACTAGAAACACTCAATTTTAAAAAATCCTCAATTTTGAGTGAAAACTTGAAACCAAATAAAAAAATCTGTGAAATCTCACAAACCAACGGCTCAAATCCCTTGAAAACTTGTAAAAACATAGATTAGGCAATTCAAAACATTCCTATAGTTCAAAATCATTGAAAATGACATTGAAATCACTAAAAATAAAAAAAAATGGAGTTTTTATATTTATAGTGGCCATAGGTAAAATCTTCAAATCAACGATGAAATCTGGTGTATTTTCACTCAAAAATTGAACCTAGTCACCATATTTCCCACTTTCGCAGCTCTCCAGAGATATTGGAGTGAAACGAGGAGGTTTAAGGGCTTTGGCCACTTTCGAAAATAGTGCTTCGATGAAGAAATACGACCACCAATCGACGCTCTTTGGATTTATCGATCTTCAAATAAATCCAAATTTTAATTTTCTAAAAAGTAAGAAATTTCAAAAATTGCAAAAAAAATCCAATAATTTCTAAAAAAATTCTTAGACATTATCTATCGAAATAAAACTTTTCTGACCGTCTGAAATCATAATTAAAATTAAACACTAAAATAAGCAAAGTAGAGCTCATTTCGAAGAATTTCAAATTAATTTTCTTTTAATCTAAATATATCCATGTATTATATTCATTCATACATTGCCTTATATTAGTCAAGTCCATTGGTGTGTGATTGTCAATTTTTATTTCTTCTTTTTTACACTTTAATCCTCTTTTATTAGATTTTTAGAGGCAATGATTTTAACTTTCATCCCTTTGAATCTTAAATCTTGCAAGATCACAGTTATTCAAACTAAAACAAATTTGTTTATACCCTAATAAATAAAAAGTTTTCATTTTTCAACTAACTTTAGCTAGAATCTATATACATTTTTCTCCTAAAAAGATAAAACAATAAAAACTCAAAAGGAATATGCATATACATATTTTATGAGTTATGATATTTTTCCTTAAATTATTTTTCAAGGGCTTCATTTTTTCTGAATCCTCTCAACTTATATCATTTTTTATTCTTTTATTTTTTTTATATCAAACTGATAGGAGCTTCACAATAGCCTAGGCTAACATAAGTAGGTAACCCTTCCTCATCATTTTATGAGGACAAATCCATTGTTTAGAAGATATTGAAATTAATAAAACTTACAATCATTGAATGACATTATATAGATTTTTTTTTATTGAATTCTAAATAGAAATCTTGTTTAAGATCTTATAATTTGATTACGAAGACTCCACTAGAATCTAAACGTTTAAGTCAACTCATAACTAAAAATTTTATTTTGATTTTCATTTGTAAAATTGATTTGAGTCTGAACATGATGTATGCATATTTTAAAAATCAGAGAATTGCAAAATCAAGTAAAAGAAAATCAAATTTATCTTTCATTGATGTATCCTTTTATTCATTAAGGTACATTGACTACAATCATGTTCCTTTTCAACTTAAAAAAAATTTAATTACATTGTCTCAAGTGTTGCACCAATAAAAAATAAAACCCAAAGCAAAAGCTACACTAATTTTTGCGTGTTTTTTATCATATTCTATTTTTTTGCTTCTTTTAATTCAAAGCCTATGAATTAAGTCATGAAAACAAAGAAAAATGTGATAAAAACTAAAGCATATGTTGTCGAAAAGATAGAAAAAATGAAATCATGGACACAAAATTCAATCTCTTTACTTAGAGATGACAAGCTCCTTAGGGTTGCCTAGCCAACCTAACCTAAGGCAATTTAAGATATTTTTGTTTACTTTTCATAATTGATCATTTAAGGCTTGAAGATCAATCTTCCGCACCCACACTCTCTTCATCTTATTCTCATAGACTTGGATGGGGTAGCCTAGGGCTCACATGGGTAGTGTGCCTTTTCTCATTCTCTTTGACCTAAGTTGGAAAAGATGACTCTTTTGTCAAGCTTTTCTAGAATTTATCTTCACTTCCTTTCCTCTTGACCTAGGTGGGTTGGACACTATCTTAGGTTGTTTATTACTATATTTAACATTCACAAAGATAGTAAGATTTGCTAAAGGGGTGGTCAAGCAATTCCTAAAACCTAATCCCATCTTGTTGGTTTGACCTATGCTCAAGAAGGTCTCCAATGCATTATTCTCACTCTTAAATCCATTTAATTTCTCTTTATATGACATAAGTTCTCTATTGAGAGCACTAAACTTTTCTTAAGGTCACTCACTTCCCTCTCTAGCTTAATATTCAACTCCACTAACCTATTTGCCTCTTGAAAAGACAAGACTAACCCATTATCTTTCTTTTTCAACTCTCTCTTAAGGTATTTCGTTTTTCTAGTCAAGACCAAAAATTGTTGAAGGGACCTTTTCTATTCATCAGAATCAAAGTTAGACTTAGAGTTCTCTTCAAGAGAAGTAGACTCAAGACATTCTTCACTAGACCATCTTCCTTTGCAAATGTATAGAATGTACTCTCATATGAGTAACTTGCTTAAAGCTCCTTTCTATTTTTTTTTATTATCAAACCCTTGGTTTCTTAGTCTTATCATCAAAAGAACCATCAGAATTATTGTTAGGACACTCAGAAGCAAAATACCTAACTTATCACATTCAAAGTTGTTCATGTTCTTCTATTGTTGACTTTGTCTCTCATCTCTCCTATCCCCTTGTCTTTTCCTTGAATTTTGACCCTTATTCTCAAACCTAAAGCTCTATGATTTTATAAATTTTTTGAAGTTTTTGGCTAACAAAATCATTATTTTTTCATCATCCTCAAGTTCTTTAGATTCTCTTAAGGTGTTCAAAGCTTTATTTTTCTTAGAATATTTCTTAGATGTCTTAAGGGTAGTTTCTTTTTCTTTGGATTTTTAAAATAATTATTTTTTTATTTTTATAAGACTTGTCTTGCATCTCAAAGATTCTTAGATTCCCTACAAGTTCTTCAATGTCTAATATGCCTATATTCTTAGATTCATTAATGGTAGCCACCTTCATTTTAAATTTGGAGGAGAAAGACCTCAAGAGTTTTCTCACAACAAGGTAGTCAGAAATAGACTCCCTTAATTGATCACAAGTGGCGACAATAACTGATATCTTAGCATAATAATAAGAAATAGTCTCATATTCACCCATTATTATGTTATTAAATTTTAGGGTAAGCATCTATAACCAAGACACTTTGACAGCCTCTGTTCCTTATTAATCGCAGCCTTTCAGGCATTGCCATCAAGAGCTTGAATAAAGGCTCTCATCCTATTCTTCCAATAAGAGACGTTTTGACCATTAAACAATAGTGGACGATTCATGGAAGTTCCCAAGTCTGCATGTTCACTCATTGAAACATTTGACATAGCCACTAAGATTAAATAAACTAGCACACCAAATGACAATTTTTAAGCACTCAAAGTAAGGAGAATTCTAAGTGCAAGAAAAATCACTAATTAGGGCACATAAATAAGCAAGTTTAGCAAGTAATTCTTAGAGAAAAAAATAAGTTAACTAAGCACAATTAAGATCAAACCCTAACAAAAGATATATGACTAGGAATAAAAAACTAGGAAGTTTAAGCAAACTTGACACATAATAGCATGCAAAAACAGATTGATAGCACAAAACAAAAGTATTTTTAAATAAAAATCCTCAGCTACCACTTGAGAGTTTAATATCTGCATATTCGACCTAGCGGATCACTAAATTACTCCTAAAACTAGTAATTCGAGAAGTAAGAATTAAGAGTTCTAACATTTATCTCTATGCATATGAAATTTTTTTATAGTGAAAATTATAAAAACCTAATGACTATGTGCATTCATAATTAATTTATACATAAAAAACCAAACCAATCATGCAAGATCACACGAGGATTTCACATGGAAAAACAAACTTGGGTGAAAACCATGGAAGCCTTACAAGGCCAAATCAATGTACTAGTAAGTAAAAACTTACAAGCTCCAAGAACAACCAACCAACCTCTTTTGATTTGACACAAACAAAAACTCATTTTCTTTGTTCAGTCTTATTATTTATTGGACTTTTATTCTTCTTCCTTTGAATCCGTGAAGTTTTCCCTCTTCGTGTTCCGTCTTTATGTCCTTCTACCAACTTATTCAAAAACATCTTCTTCAATTGTTGATTTAACTTTGAGATTTCAACTCCTTTTATGAATTTGTTGTGACTCTTCTTTTGTTTTCTGTGTGAAAACTTTCTCTTTCAGTTGTGTGCCTTCATTAATCCACCATTAACATATGCTTGAAGCTTTTGGTGAACTTTGAAGGAAACCAATGATAAAGGATATCTCCTTCTTCTCTATTAGTTTATAGATTTTCTTCTCTTCAAATTTGTGGTTCTCTAACCTTTATATAGGTCTCTAAGTTGGTTTGAGACTTTAACTCCAACTAGGAATAAAATCTCTATTGGAAAGGCTTACACTAGGTAACGAAAACTGCTACCAATCGATCATTCCAAACAATGATCGATTGTTCATTGTTTCCTTAGGGTACAACTCTACCAATGATCGATTCATCTTTAGGGTGATCGATCGATAAACTTTCGGTCTATTTTTATTAAGGGTTGTTTCAGGTGGCGATCAATCGATTTAGTCTATGTATGTTGTAGCAATCTATCGATGACATAGTAAATTTTTGTATTTACACTTTGTACCCTAATTCAGTCTGAAACTCTCAAAAATTACTTTTTAAGTCATTCTTAGTTATTTATGTATGTGAGTGTATGTAAAATTAATCTTTTTTATCTTCAACACTCTTAGTCTTCAACTTTAATCCATAAGAACGCATCTGCTCCTAGTTTTTAATCTGTCAATTCCAAATCCAACTCGATTTTATTTTTTATTCAAATAAAAAAAATTCTTATTTGATTTGATATTTTTAGTTTTATACACCATAACTACATCTAGTTAGATTTCTAAGACTAATATATACACAAGGTTTTGACATAGTTTTGATTCACGAATTTAGCCAATCACATTACATATGCCTCATATGTTCTTTCACAATGAAGTTGATGCTTTGAGCCACAGGGTGTCTCTTCTTTATACTCTAAGAACTAAAACCTTTGGTTTTGAGTGCTTGAAAGACTTGTATTCAAAAGATAAGGACCTAAAAGAAATGTGGAAATTATGCTCTTGAAGATCTCAGCCAGTTCAACATTTTCACATTGAAGAAGGCTACCTATACCAAGGTAATTAATTGTATGTTCCCTCTTGTTCACTCCGACAACAACTAATTACTGAAACACATAGTGGGGGTCTAGCTAGACACTTTGGGAAAGATAAACTAGTGGTTTTACTTCGAGAAAAGTACAGACAATCAATAGTCTATTCAGCAATGTTATACTTGTCAACATGACAAAGGATCTTCACAAAACACTAATTTGAACACTCCCTTGTCTATTCCTTATCATCCTTGAGATGATATCTCTATGGACTTTGTCCTTGGGTTGCCTAAGACACAAAGGAGGGTAGACTCTATCTTTGTAGTTGTGGACAAGTTTTCTAAAATGGCCTATTTTGTGTTATATAAGAAGTCCTTTGATGAATCACATATAGCTGCCCTTTTCTTTAAAGAAATTGTGAGAATACATGGCTTACCTAAGTCTATTACTTCAGATAGGGACAACAAGTTTCTAAGTCATTTTTGGAGCTCAATATGGAAGAGATTAGGCGCGACTTTACAATTCAACAGTTCTTGTCATCCTTATAGTGATGATCAAACTGAAGTGGTTAATAAAACTTTGGGAAATTCGCTGAGAAGTCTTACTAGAACTGCTCCTCAGTAATGGGACCTTGTCTTATCTCAAGCTAAATTTGCTTTTAACTCTACCCCAAATAGTTTCACTGGTAAAGCCCCTTTTGAAATCATCTATGGTTTCCTTCATAGACACACACTGGATTTGATTCAACTGCCCAAACAATTGGGGGAACATAGTACAACTTTTGACACTGTACAAGATATGGTCTCGGTTCACCAAACAATTAGAAATACACTGTTTGACACAATAAATCAGTATAAATTCAAAGTTGGTAAAAAACGAAGCAAAAATTATTTCATATTGGGGTTATGTCATGGTCTTCATATGTAAAGAAAGAATGCTTGATGTGTCACTGCCCAACCCGAGCCGAACCATGTCTAGGGGCTGGTCAAGCACACGGGGGCGATAAGGAGATTGAAAAATGATTAGCGGAAGACTTATGCCCTAATCACAGGCAATCTAGAAATTCATGGAGTAAATGCACCACTTTGAGCAAGAGTAAATAAGTAGAATCAAAAGAGTTACTTTAACTCTAAAATAAAACAAAATCTATAGCCCACTCTAGGCTCCAAAATATGTCTAAATCAAACTAAATGTATAATGTAGCACAAATCCAAAATGAGAACTACACCACATGTAACGCCCGAGATTTTTCACACATTTTCCTCAAAATTCACAGAAAATTTTTGTTTTTGAATCGGAGTAAAAATGCCGAAATCAAAACCCGTATAAACAGTTTATAATTTAAAACATCATACGGTTAAACATCGTACTGTCAAATCAAACATCCTCAGGCGCTACTCGAAAACAACCGTACGACTAAATTGCTATGATCATAGACTTTTAAATACAAATCACTCCCAGGCATCCCTGAGTGCAAGTCCCATAACAGTCCATAGTCTAATCCAAATGAAAGTCCAAAATATAAACATCTTAACGTCTCATCTCACCCAATACATCGGATCGTGGCACAAATAAACTCACAGTGAGTCAAACATATACCTGAGTCAACAGGAATCAATCCACCGCTGAAATGAGCATCCATCTCCAGGAGCTCTCCGCACAACCTGCAAAAGCCTCCCGAACCACGGGGCTAAAAATGGTAGGGTGAGTATTTTCATACTCAGTAGGAAAATACCCAGTAGGAAAAATCCCAACGGTGAACTCAATAAGTTCATAAATACATGCGTTCATGCAACTCAAACATGAAGCAGATAGGCATATCAATATCATGCTCATGCACATACAAACATACCAAATGCACCATCGTGCCAAAGTCATACCAAATGCACCATCGTGACAAAAACATACTAAAAGCACCATCGTGTCAAAAACATACCATCAAACAAAACTTACACAAACACCCTTATCCAGGGTCTTACAAACTTACTCGTACTATCGTACGCATACTCATACAACATATGCATACTTGTACGACCTTACTCGTACAATCATATGCTCACTCATATGACCTTACTCGTACATCTTACACTTACTCGTACGACCTTACTCGCACATCTTACACTTACTCGTGTGACCTTACTCGCACATCTTACACTTACTCGTGTGACCTTACTCGCACATCTTACACTAATAGTCTTGCTCATAAACTTACACTTACAGTCTTGCTCGGATTCATATGCTTACAGTCTTACTCTTACAATTGTACTCATACTCTTACAGTCGTGCTCATACTCATACGGTCGTACTCATACACATACTCTTACAGTCGTGCTCAAACTCATACGCTTACAGTTGTACTCATACTCATACTCATACGCTTACAGTCGTACTCGTACTCATACTCATACACTTACAGTCGTTCTCATACACATAATCGTACAAAAGTATGCATACTATCGATCGCTGAAGCTCATTACAACTAATCAGCTCTAGCGTCGAGATGGAAAAGAATGCCACAGGGGCATCACCTTAACCTCCGGGGAGTGACTAGACACCATGGACTTTTCCGAAGGTAAGGCACACCAGTGCTCATGGGGCACGGGATCAAACAGGTAAGAGTAGGTCCATGATACTACTTACCTAAGCGCAAATATAAACACCCACACATAAGGGGTCATACTGTAATGTCCCTGATTTTTCTACGATTTTCTGTGATTTTTCTGCTATTTTTCTGGCCACTTTCGGCGGGAAAATGTTACGCTTCGGCGTATTCGTATTTATATTTTTCCCCTGTATTTATATACGTAGAGTCGGGTGTGGGGCTTAGTCGTGGGCCATGGGCCTTGCTGCGCGCTTTCGGCGCGAATTTTAGACTCACAATGTGTAACCATGTAGTACACGCGTGATAGGGGCACGAATGGAAAAAGAAAAAAAGAAAAAAAAATAAAAAGAGAAGATCGGGCCCGGGCTTGGCCGAGCCCGATCCAGAAAATTCTAGATGGAACAGTGCACCGCCCCCTCTGGTTTCCTCTGCCAGCCGCCGCCGGCCGCCGGTGGGCCGCAGCACCGCCACCATCGGCTCCGCCCTGGCCGTGCGACGGCAAGGGGCCACTGTCCCAGCCCCGATGGCCGCTCCGCCCTCCGCCTCGTTCCTCCCTGGTTAGCACCTCCTCTCTGTTTTGATTTGTTTCCGCCGCCACCGTGGGCCGGCAAGGGCCAACCGGCCGCCGTGAGCTTCGTCCTGGTCCGGCGACTGCAGGCCGCCGCCCCGCCGCTCCAGCTGATTTTCGCCCTCTGCCCCTGTTTCCGCCCCCCTTCTGTCGATCTCGCCGGACGGCTTCGGCCGCCGTTGGACGGCCCGGCGGTGCTCAGTCGGAGTCGCCTTGGTCCGGCGACAATGATGGGCTACCCCTCCCGGCCCCGGGGGCCTCCGCTCCGCCGCCCCGGTCGAAATCCCTCTCTGCCCTGTTTTTCCACCCCTTTCGATTGAGCTCGCCGGCCGACTTTGGCCGTCGTTGAATGCCCTGGCCGGAGTCAGTCCGAACCTCCTTGGTCCGGCGAAGGCAGTGGACCATCCCTCCCTACCCGGTTCCGCCTCCGCCCTTCCTTTCTTCTCCGGCCAGATGCCTCCACGCTCCCCTGTTCCGCCAGTGGGTTGTTTGGTGGAACGGAGGCCGGTGGCTGCGAGCCACGGCCAACGTACCTCCGTTTGGCTCCGCCCTGACCTTGAGACGGAGGTAGGCAGCCGCTCTTGGTCCGGCACCACCTCCCCACCCCGGTTGAGCTCCACCGTCCATCAGTCGTTCCACCTCTGTGTTAAAAATGGTATTTTTACACTGAGATTGGTTTGCTCAAGCGAGCTTTAGGTGGCCAATGGCTGGCAACCTCCAGTAGGCCTCCAGACCGCTAGTCTCAGCCCGACGTAGCTGGTGCAGCCGCCCTGGCCCATCCCGGTTCCATTTTCCCGGGTCAGCCCCTCTGTGTTGGCTTTTGACGCCATCGGCATTGTTTGGTAGTGGCCGAATGGCCACTGAGGATTCCGCCTCAGTCTAGTAACGACTAGAGATGGTCCCACCTTGCACGGTTTGATTGCCTCTGACCTGTGCCTTTCCTTGTGGCCCATAGCCGCAATGAGTTCCGCTCACCGGCATATTTGTCGTAGACCCTTCTTGCCCTTTTACGCCGTCAGTACCGGACGGCCTTCGGCAAGAATTAATATGACTTACGGTGACCGAAGGTGGATGAGTTCACCTGCTCAGGCCTTGGCCAGTGACGGCCTTGTGGCCTCTGCTCGACCTTGATTCCCTTGCCCTATGTCGTGCATGATGCACAGCTACCCGCACCATTAATTTTGGTTGTGGGTAGTGATTGGCGATGTCGCCGTTTTGATTGGCCACCATTAGGGCCTTAGCCCTATCGGCCTCTTGTGAGCCTTGGACCGCCTCTGTCCCTCCCCTTTGGCCGCATGTGTGATTTAGGGTTTAGGCGTCGTATTTGTGCCGCCTGACCATCGGATGGCTTTGCCACCGAGTGGAGTTGACCACTAGAGTCCTCCACCACCTCTCCACTATCCTCGAGCGTTGCCCCACGCTCTCCGCCCTTATGTGGGCCTTTGTTGACCGAAATTGTCGCCGTTGGGTGCTGTCCACGGCCGATTTCGACGTCTTGTGGCCGGTTGAGCACGTCTTAGCCACCGGCCGATCTTCAGTGAGTACACCCTCAACTTCTGGTCACACCGCCACATGTGTTGGCTTGACTTTTCTCCCGGCCGCCCTAGTGTGCCGCCGTGGATCGCGGGTTTTGCCGCATTGATTCTGACACCCCGTTTGGCCGTGACTAGTTCCGACGCTTCCTAAAATCCTCGGGACGACAGCTCTCTCAGCTAGGCAAAGCTTTTGGCCGCCAACTCCGCCGCCGACGCCACCACCGTCGTGTGCTTGCCATCGAACGTCATGATTACGAGGTAGGGGAGCTTTGAACTCGTAAATTCATGATAGCGTGCTTGAATGAGTAGTAGCATGCTAGGAATTACATGATGTGCATATAAGCATGATTATATGGTATGTTTAGATATGTATGGCATGCATATGAGCTGTGAGTATGATTGTTATGTATGAGTTGCACGTATGCTTTATGTATGTGTATGTGCATGTGGGCAGAGGTATGTACGATGGACGGTAAGAAGTGGTAAGGGTTTGGTACGAAGTTGGATGTGGATTTGGATGTGTAAGCGTACGACGGAAGACAGAGAAGGTAAGTTTGATGGGCGATGGACAGTAAGAGGTTGCAGAGGCTTTGTCTGAATTTGGATACAGTTGTGTAAGTGTATGACAGATGACAAAGGATAAGAGTATGACGGGCAAGGATTAGAATGGATCGGTTTGGGTTGGATTGTATGTTGGGCGATTGTCAAATAGTAAGAGTGTTCATAATTGTACAAGCATAACGTATACATTATGAAGCGAAAAGTAAGCATAATCAGTGAGGTATTAAGTAAGAGGGCGACAACTAGGTTTGGCTCTGAGGAGCTTAGTATGATGACATTTGCGTACGATGTTTTGGCCATAAGGTAGATGGCAGAGATGTAAGACTGTAAGATTTTGGTGTACGGTAAGTTTTGATCCTGATATGGACGAGGTAAGGAAGTCTGCTGCCCTGACGAACTAGGGTTTCGATCAGGCTCAGCATCGGTTTGATCAGTTGAGCACTGTGAGTTTGTGTGGCATAATTATACCGCATAATGTACTTAATTCAAACTTGAATTATAAGCACAACTAATGATAGCGTTGTGAGTTTGAGACCTGAGGGTTCGACGGATTAAGTTCCGTGTTTGAGCTAGCCGATAATGAGTCGGCTAAGCATTTATCATGTCTTGCCATGGTGGTTATCCTGCGGGATGTTGTCTGTGTGCTGTGTAGAGCACCGGACGTCTTTTGCTCTGTTGAGAGCGACGTATGTTTCCGATTTGGTCTGTGTGCTGTATAAGCCTAGACATTTGATGCTCTGTTGAGAGCGTTATATGATTCCGCCCAAGAGTGGCACTGTATGTTTCTGCCCAAGTGGCACTGTATGTTTTTCTGCCCAAGAGTGGCACTGGCACTATAAGACCCATTATGGTGGGCAATTGTATGGCACTATAAGACCCCTTATGTGTGGGTGTATGTTTGTGCGCTCAGGTAAGTAGTATCATGGATCTACTCTTACCTGTTTGATCCTGTGCCCCATGAGCACTGGTGTGCCTTACCTTCGGAAAAATCCATGGCGTCTAGTCACTCCCCGGAGGTTAAGGTGTTGCCCTAGTGGCATTCTTTTCCATCTCGACGCTAGAGCTGATTAGTTGTAATGAGCTTCAGCAGTCGATAGTATGCGTATGTGTACGATTATGAGTTTGAGCACGACTGTAAGCGTTTGTGTATGAGTACGACTGTAAGAGTATGTGTATGAGTACGACCGTATGAGTATGAGCACAACTGTAAGAGTATGTGTATGAGTACGACCGTATGAGTATGGGCACGACTGTAAGAGTATGAGTATGATTGTAAGAGTAAGACTGTAAGCATTTGAATCCGAGCAAGACTGTAAGTGTAAGTTTCAAAGTAAGACTGTAAGTGTAAGATGTGCGAGTAAGGTCTCACAAGTAAGTGTAAGATGTGCGAGTAAGGTCGCACAAGTAAGTGTAAGATGTGCGAGTAAGGTCGCACGAGTAAGTGTAAGCTGTACGAGTAAGGTCGTACAAGTATGTGTAAGTTGTATGAGTGAGCATATGATTGTACGAGTAAGGTCGTACAAGTATGCGTATGTTGTATGAGTATGTGTGCGATGGTACGAGTAAGTTTGTAAGACCCTGGATAAGGGTGTTTGTGTAAGTTTTGTTTGATGGTACGATTTTGGCACGATGGTGCATTTAGTATGACTTTCGCATGACTTTGGCACGATGGTGCATTTGGTATGTTTGTATATGCATGAGCATGATATTGATATGCTTCTGCTTCATGTTTGAGTTGCATGAACGCATGTACTTATGAACTTATTGAGTTCACCGTTTGGGATTTCCCCTACTGGGTATTTTCCTACTGAGTATGAAAATACTCACCCTACCATTTTTAGCCCCGTGGTTCGGGAGGCTTTTGCAGGTGTGTGTTGGAGAGCTCCTGGAGATGGACGCTCATTTCAGCGGTGGATTGATTCCCGTTGACTCAGGTATATGCTTGACTCATTACGCGTTTGTTTGTGCCACGATCCAATGTATTGGGTGAGACGAGACGTTAAGATGTTTATATTCTGGACTTTCATTTGGATTAGTCGGTGGACTGTTATGGGACTTGCACTCAGGGATGCCTGGGAGTGTTTTGTATTTAAAAGTCTATGATCATAGCGAATTTAGTCGTACGTGTGTTTTCGAGTAGCGCCTGATGATATTTGCTTTGGCCGTACGATGTTTGACCGTGTGATGAAAATATTTGGATGGAAAATGGATGTTTAGTGTTTTAAATTATAAACTGTTTTATCAGGTTTTGATTTCGTCATTTTTCCTCCAATTTACAGACGTTATATTGCAAAAATTTTCCGTGAATTTTGAGGAAAATGTGTGAAAAATCTAGGGCGTTACACATATAGTTGCCCACCATAATGGGTCTTATAGTGCTAGTGCCACTCTTGGGCAGAAATCGTATAGTGCCACTCTTGGGCGGAAACATACAACGCTCTCAATAGAGCATCAAATGTCTGGGCTTATACAGCACACAGACCAAATCGAAAACATACGTCGCTCTCAACAGAGCATCAGACGTCTGGTGCTCTATACAGCACACAGACAACATCCCGCAGGATAAACACCATGGAAAGACATGATAAATGCTCAACCGACTCATTATCGGCTAACTCAAACACGGAACTTAATCCGTAGAACCCTCAGGTCTCAAACTCACAACGCTATCATTAGCATTCTTATAATTCAAGTTTGAATTAAGTACATTATGCAGTACAATTATGCCACACAAGCACTCAACATACCGTACTCCACTGATCAAACCGAAGCTGAGCCCGATCCGAAACCCAAGTTCGTCAGGGCAGTAGACTTCACTTAATCCATCCATATCATGATCAAACCTCACCGTACAACGAACCCTTACAGTCTTACATACTTAGCCATCTACCTTATGGCCAAAACAACGTACACAAATGTCATCACACTAAGCTCCTCAGAGCCAAACCCAGTTGTCGCCCTCTTACTTAATACCTCACTGATTATGCTTACTTTTCGCTTCATAATGTGTACGTTATGCTTGTACAATTATGAACACTCTTACTATCTGACAATCGCCCAACATACAATCCAACCCAAATCGATCCATTCTAATCCTTGCCCGTCATACTCTTATCCTCTGTCATCTGTCATACGCTTACACAACCGTATCCAAATTCAGACAAAGCCTCTGCAACCTCTTACTGTCCATCGCCCATACCTCTGCCCACATACACTTACACATATCCATACCATAGGCAAAAAGCCATCATACATACGTATGTCTCCCACATACATATAACATACACATACGGTCATACATACGTAACTTACGAACATGCATGCTAGCCATCACTAGCACATGCATACATCAAACATACACGCTAGTCATCACTAGCACATGCACACACATTCATACATACTTCAACATGCACGCTAGCCATCACTAGCACATACTCAATCAACGTACGAAACTTACCAACAAACATGTTAGCCATCGCTAGCACATACATACATCCAACGTACTTACAACCAACATGCATGTCATATGCATTTCAACATACCATACAATCGTGCTTACATGTACATCATGCAATCAGATCGTTACATAACATCCAAAGCATGGAATCATACAATCCTAGCATGCTACTACTCATTCAAAGCATGCTATCATGAATTTACGAGTTCAATGCTCCCCTACCTCGTAATCATGACGTTCGATGGCGAGCACACGACGGTGGCGGCGTCGACGACAGAGCTGGCAATCAAAACCGTTGCCTAGCTGAGAGAGCTGCTGTCCCGAGGATTTAGGAAGTGCCGGAACTACTCATGGCCAAATGGAGTGTCGATGTCAAAGCGACAAAGTCCGCAAACCACGGTGGCACACTAGGGGCAGCCGGGAGAAATGTCGTGCCAACATAAGTGGCAGTGCGACCAGAAATCGAGGGTGTACTCACTGAAGATAGGCCGGTGGCTAAGACGTGCTCAGCCGGCCACAAGACGTCGAAATCGGCCGTGGACAGCACCCAACGGCGACGATTTCGGTCAACAAAGGCCCACATAAGGGCGGAGAGCGTGGGGCAACGCTCGAGGATAGAGGAGAGGTGGAGGAGGGCTATGTGTCAACTCCACTCGGTGGCGAAGCCAGCCGATGGTCAGGCGGCGCGACTGCGGCGCCTAAACCCTAAACCGCACATGCGGCCAAAGGGGAGGGACAGAGGCGGTCTAAGGCTCATAAGAGGCCGATAGGGCTAAGGCCCTAGTGGTGGCCAAACAAAACGGAGACATCGCCGATCACTACCCACAACCAAAATTAATGGTGTGGGTAGCTGTGCATCATGCACAACATAGGGCAAGGGGAAGGTTCAGGGTCGAACAAAGGCCACGAGGCCGTCACTGGCCAAGGCCTGAGCAGGTGAACTTATCCACCTTCGGTCACCGTAAGTCATACTAATTCTTGCCGAAGGCCGTCCGGTACCGACGGTGTAAAAGGGCAAGAAGGGTCAACGGCAAATATGCCGGTGAGGCAGAACTAGCTGCGGCTAAGGGCCGCAAGGCTGAACAAGGCCCAAAGGGGTGGCCCACTGGCATCACTGGGCCAGGGCGGAGCCGGACGAAGGTCCGCTAGGTCAAGTCCGGTGTCCGACTGATGGCGGCAGTCACCACGTCCAAAACGGACGTATACCAAAAATAGGGGACGCCCGGACTGAGCAAAGGAGACACGGAGGCTGAACCGGTTCAGGTGGGGCCGTCCCTGGGCCATCACCAGGCCGGGGCGGAGCCCACAGCAGCCGGGCTGTCCTCACAAGCCAACGGCAGTAGCGGCAACCTACCGGAAAATTGTACGGTAAAACGTACTGGCCGGAGGAAAGAGGGAGGGCGGAGGTGGAACCGGGTCGGGTAGGGTGTCCCCCTGACTTCGCCAGACCCCAGCAAGTCTGAAGGAGCACAGCCGGGCCGTTCAACGATAGCCGAAGCCCGCCGGCACACTCAATCAGAAGGGGCGGAAAACAGGGGCAGAGGGGGATTTCGACCGGGGCGGTGGAGCAAAGGTCCCCTGGGGCCGGGAAGAGTGGCCCAACATCGTCGCCGGACCAAGGTGGGACTGGACGGAGGTCCGTCGGCAGTGGCTCACCGCCGGCGGCCACCAATTCGTCCAAAACAGAAATCCGGCGAAACAGGGCAGAGAGGGGGAAATGGGACGGGGCGGCGGAGCGGAGGCCCACTGGGCCGGGAGGGGTGGCCTTCCGCCGTCGCCAGCCCAGGGCGGAACCATGGGCGGCCGGACGGCCCTTGCCGGCCCACGGCGGCGGCGAAACCACAAAACAGAGGGGAGAGAGAGCAAACCGGGGAGGAGGTGGCGCGGCCGTGGGTGGCCGGGGCAGTGGCCCTTGGCGTCGCACCGCCGGGGCGGAACCGACGGTGGTGACCCGGCGTCCCGCTGGCGGCCGCCGGAGAAGAGAGCAAATGGGGGGGGGGGGGGATCGCACTGTCTAGAAGATTTTGGAACGGGCTCGGCCGAACCTGAGCCCGAGCCACTTTTCTAATTTTATTTTTCTCTTCTTTTTTTTTTCAATCATATCCCCAACACGCGTAACTCACTGTGTACGCATCAAACCTCCAAAATTTGCGCCGTAAGCGCGCAGCGAGGCCCGTGGCCTGCGACTAAGCCCCACACCCGACTCTACGAGTATAAATACGGGGGAAATATAAAAATACAAATACGCCGTAGCGTCACATTTTTTCGTCGAAAATGACCAGAAAAATAGCAGAAAAATCACAGAAAATCGTAGAAAAATCAGGGACATTACACCACATAGGTTCTAACATCATAGCAAAAATCAAGAAACATGCCACATAAGAAGTCTCCACGTCTACTCCCAAGTCCTTTCCGACCTTCCTCATAGAGAGGATCCTGTCCATCTGCGTGTCACACCACGCAGCCCCAAGCAAAAGCACAAGAAAGAGGGGTGAGTATAACAAACTCAGCAATGGTTTTTAATATAACTATAATCATCAGAAACACAACGGTATAGTAATATAACAATTTAGATCAATGATTGACAAGATGTATCATTTCTTGATCACACATACACATCACCAAAACCTACATCATAGTGTCTAAATCGCATAGTGCAATCCAACATCAAATAAACCTGCATGAAATGTATCTCTAGCATACATTTCAGATCATGCATCGACATCATATAAACCTGAATGAGATGTATATCTAACATACATTTCAGATCATGTATCACCATCATATAAACCTGCATGAGATGTATCTCTAACATACATTTCAAATCATGTAACCCTGCATATAGTGTCTCAATCCCAATCTTCAAATTAGGCATTCATACTATATCTCATCCATTCTACACGACAAACGTGTCCAATTACATGTTACACAAGCATGTATTGCATACATCATATACATGCATCAACATAAATAGAGAATGCCTCCATCAAAGAGTAAACACAATCATTGCCACAAGGCTGGACGTGGTCCAAATTTCCTAACTGGAAACCTGGGGCATTGCTTGCTCAGGACACAAATTCCATAAGAGAAACCAAGATGTAGGGGTAGTTAGCCCTTCTGCTCCACATAAACATAAACATGATATTTCAAAGTAGAGACAACGAAATAAACAACATACATACAATGGTCAATTTCTGCAGTGTAGCCGTTCAAATGCCCTCCAGGGCGTTCGAACGCCAACAAGGCAAATTCGACCTTCTTCATTTCAAATTTTCAAACTGAAACTCCATTGCTACAACTTAAAATCTTCATCTAACAACTCAAATGTCATTAAAATTCCATCATACCTTCCAGAAAGCTAATCTACATCATATTAAGACAAAACCCTAAGAAATCGGGAAAAGAAATTAACATTTACTAATCCCACCATTAGAGCACTAAATCAAGTAAACCCATTCCAAATAAACCATAAAAATCAAGATTTTTACCCTAGGAAAACTGAGATTTTGAAGACCCATTACCTTATCACTTGATTAGGTTCGGATTTGACCTTCACCCTTCTTGGAAACCTTCCAAAAACATAGAGTTTAAGTTAAACTCCATTAAAAATCGGTTTAACATTGAAAACCTTAAATAAATCTTAGATCTAGGGTTTGTTAAGTATAAAAAAACAAATTTTGAGAAGTAGGGTTTGAAGTAAGGAAGCAAATCAGTGATTTTGATGCTTGAAATCAAATCAAATCAAATCAAAGGGGAAATGATGGATTAAGAATGGATTAGAAGAAAACCTAAGGTTTAGGCTTAATCTCCTTCTAATTCGGGCCTAATTGGGGAACTAGGCCTTAATCACCCTCTCCTATTCCTAAAATGGAAATGACTCAGCTCTTTCTATTTATAGTAGGGCTTGGGGTATACATAATTAACTAGTGGGGTATGAATAGAAATTTGGGCTAAAAATGAGTATTTTGACCATTTGAGCACTAATTAAACTTGGAAAAATTATGAATTTTTTTTATAAAAGCTTGTGTTGATTCCTGGGTTAATTTGGTCCAAAAACCTCAATTTTGCTGGTGGGGCCCACGGGGGGTCCCGCCAAACCCTAATTTTTGGAAAATTAGTGAAAAATAAAAAAAATCTCAAAAATTCAGATTTGACCGAAAAACACTTAAAACTAATAATTATAAAGTTGGTTTTAATTAAAACCATAAGAAACACTATTTATTTTTGAAACCACCGAATAAATCAGAAAACGCTTTAACCACACAACAACCGATAAATAATCATTAAAATAAACCGGTTTAAGATCTGGGATCTTACATAATGACCATCACAATAAGTTCATTCCTTAAAAAATGGGACCTTTACATATTCTACAACGCATTATTGATAATGCATATGTAGTGGATCTGCCTATTATAATATCTCCAAGACCTTTAATGTCTCATATCTGACTTCTTATTGTGGACCTATCCCTCCTGTCTCCACTGTTACTCCAATTTTCTTGCCTAAGGATGACCTTCTTTTGGGAGGAAGGGCATGATGCAAGAGGCTAATTCAGTTAATTTGCTATGAGTTTAGTCAGTTTCGAAGTTCCGACATTGCTCACATGTTGTACACAGTGTTTAGCCTATCATATGGGAGAAGGGTATTTTTGTCCTTTTCCTTTTTAAGTGAGTCCACTCATTAGATCAAGGTGGGTATTTTCGTCACCTTTTGAAATTATGTTAGTTACAAAGGTATTTATGTAAGAGTGTAATTCAATTAGTTACAAGGGCACTATTGTTATTTTCTATAATTCAATTAGTTATTGTCAGCCATTTATAGCCTAGAGGATATAAATATTGGTGGAGGGAAGGGAAAGACAGTCAAATTTGAATTTTGAAATTTCTTTCCAAAAATCCTTGTTAGAGTTTTACTCATGGATTTAAACTTGGGCTCACGAATAGGGGTGGCAATAGTGAAAGCCGCTAGTGGGTAGCCCACACCAGCACGCCTGCCCCGACCCATTGAGATCCCAGGCTGGACCATTGATTTAGGGCTACAACTCACTCCCTTTAGGCTCAGGTCAGTCTGTAGGCCTGCCCAGGGGGGTGGCTGTAACGCCCTGACCCCAGCCGGTGTCCAAAAAATCTCAAATAAAAATTTTATTCCTTAAACAAGGAAGTATCATTTGTGTGTGAGAAGTATAATGTTCATCTACACACAAAGATTTAAAGCTTCCTCGTACGTAGACTTAAATTGTAACGTTCATATACACACAACAAAACTTCAAAGCTCGTCGCATGTAGGTCAAAATAAAACTTATAATTATAATAAATTTGGATCGGGCCAATGTTGCTTTCCTACTGGTTTGTCTACATACGTATTGGATAATATTCACAATATTATTCTAATACGATTGGATCTGAACATAGTTCTACCTAATGACTATTACATACATCAGACAATACAAAAACACATACATCAAAATACATATATCCAAATATTTAATCGGAGTTAGACAGAAATCTCATAAACCATCAAAGTCAGACAGAAGTCTCATAAATCATATAAATTATAGAAATCAGAAAAAAAAAATCTCATAAATCATATAAATCATCAAAATCAGAAAAAAATCTCATAAATCATCGGAGTTAAATAAAAACTAACAAATTAACATAATTACATCTCACTCCATCACAGAACGGAGCAGAACACAATAGAGTAGATTGGATCACATCAGATTCCATTAGATCATATTAGATTATATCAGTTCATATTAAAGCATATAAGATCTTAACAGTGTACATCATATTAAAGCATATCGGGACACCTCAGATCATATCGGATAAAGCATAACAAAGTAATTCAAATCAAAACAGATCATAGCAAATCACATATCTTAATTTCTATATTAATATCACTAATTAAGATGTGCATGCATATAAGTCATTTAGCATCCTAAGTAACTACTTAGGATGCATACATATTCATATACTTATATGAAAACAGAAGGTTAGAGATGCTTACTCCTAGGAGATACCCGAAGTGGTGGCGTTTAGAGTTGTTCGTTTCTTCATAGCTCCTTTCACGTTTAGAGATGGCGGGCATATTCTCCTCTAGCTCCGGAACATCTTTCTCACTGCATTCAAAGGTGGTGGAATGAATCTTTCTTTAATCTGGCACACTTTACGCTTCCCGCGACCGTAAGTAGCGGACATAACATCCCTTCGCCTAGAGACGCTTCTTACTTTCTGTGCCAAGAGGCAACAAACAAAATATCCCCTTATCTGGGACATTTTTCTCTTTCTGTGCTTGTAAAATGCGGCCAAAACCTCCCCTCTACCCGGGGATACATCTTTCGCCGTGTGGCCCTGGGGAGGACGGACAAACCTTCCTCTACTCTAGGTTACTTCTCTCGTTGTGGCTCGACAACTACGGACGGAACCCCCTCTTGCTCCGAGTCACTTTTCTTTCTATGGTGCTCGAGGACGGCGAGCAGGGCCTCTTCTTGTCTCAAGACGTTCACTCCTCATACGGTCTCCAACTCAAAGAAAGGGCCCCTCCATTGCATAGAGCACGCTCGATTTAGTTAAGAACGCCTCTTAAACAGCTAAATCGGACTCAGAACGATCAGAAGCGGAAAAAATGAAGTTCTAATTAAAAAATACCTGAAAATGGCTATTTATAAGCCTCTAGCTGTGCCGCCCATTCATAATATGTGGCGATCACGCATTATGCGCGCGCTTGTGCATAATGCACATGAGGCACAAATTTTTTTATTTATTTTAAAATACTTATCTTCAAATACACATACCTTTCTACCTCAAACTCGGATTCGCACGTTCTTAGTACTTTTGAGCTCGTATTGACAAGCCCTTCCTGCCTAAATTTTATACTTCCCGAGGTCGTAACTTTCAGTCCCGACCTTCGTTTCGCAAGTTCTTTGATTTGTTACGCATGTTTCTTCAAGCTCTATAAATATAAGAAGGTTTCAACCTTTGATACCCTCTAAAATTTATCAAAAAATTATCTAATTATCTCTAACCCCTTAAGTTAGACATAATCGGAAAAGCGAGGTATTATTGCAACAAGGTCACGTCCACCCCGATCCCATGGCCCCACCGTTTATGCCATAGCCCAGCCTTTGCAGCCTTTTAAGTTTTTTTAAAAAAATTAGGGTGATGCTGAGCTGCCAAAGCGGGCCAGCCCATGGGCCATGCCAGGCTAGCCTCCCACCCCTTTGGGCCAGGCCCAGCTCATCCCGCTCCATGTGTGGGCCACAGCAAGCCCGGGCCGGCTCAGCCTGCTGCCACCCTTAGTAGGGAATTCATAAATTTTGGGCCCAACACTCCTCCATCTAACCCAATAAATTACTGAAAAATGCTTTAGTTACGTCAAGGTTCACACATGAACGTGATGAACCTACTCCATCATGTAAACACCATTGACTAGTAGGGCTTATTTTTTTACTCATCAATCAAAGGTGGTTGAATAATGTATGAACTTCAGCGTTAAGGTAGCATAATCATCCTCATTTCTACAGCCCAGAATTCTTAGGCAAAAGGATAAAGAATTCACTAATGAGAATGGCTGAAAATGTTTTGGCCCCCTATCTAGATGGTACTCTGTCTTCTATCCCCATTGCTGTGGGTATTCTGGTGAGGCCTTGGTCCATTGGTGCCGTGCGGCCTTATGGCAAACCGAAAAACTCTTCCCGCAAAAAAGAGGTGCTAAGAATTGTATTGATCTGTCCCTTTCTCCCTCCCTCTCGTTCTCTCCAATCCTTCCATAAACTAGAAAAGATTTCGTATACTTTGACCAATGCTCTTGTCAATTAAGATAAGATTTGTGGTTTAGCCACAAGCGCGCCTCTTTTCAAAAGGAAAATTTGACGTCAATTTCTTCACCTCCTAGTTTGGGTGGTTTGTACGTTAAAACTAAGAAAGCAGATGGTTCCATAAATAAAACTCCAACATAATTGGGCATTTGTAAATTCCATAAACATGGAATTTACCTCTAAAGAACCCGAAATTTAAATGAATAGGTCAAAGCAGAATTAACCGTGATAAAAAAATATACTGATAACACCTTTTTTTCTTTTACTTCTTACCTCATAAACACGAGGTTCCTTAGATTCTTCATTAAGCCAATACAGAGATCAAGGCCAGTACAAAAATTAAACAAGAGAATGAAGTTATGACTCCATTGGAACCGCATCATGAGTTTGAGTTTCTTGACTAAAATATGATAAACTACAAGAGGTAACTTTGAAAATCTCACCTTGCAGTGTTGAGAATTTTTATATGCCATTATCAGTGTATATTCAAATATTAAATCGGGATGCCATAATCAATCAAATCAATGTGCTTCTGAATCTGACATTTGATGCCAACGATACTGCATCAGTTAGGAGGGTTCGTTGTATGACAACTTACAAGCAGCCATAGCAGGCTTTTTTGACTTGTATAGCCCAAGCATTTCAGATACAGTTCTGCAACGGCACTGGTTTCCAGGCCTTATAACGTCTCCATAAACAGCCATCTCAATTATATCCAACTCCTTATCTGAAAAGTGGGCACAAAATCATTAGAACCATTTTCAAATGTATTGGAAAAACCCACATAGAAACTATATCCAATATGTGATGTAGGACATGAATATGAATTCATTGAGAAGAGATACATAGGGTGGGTTTGAATTAAGTAAAAAAATATATAAATAAATAACTTCAGAAATATGGTACAGAAACATTTTTCAGATTTTCCATCAGTGCAATTGTAATTTCTAAAATCTTCAGGGGAATTTATTGTAATTTTGCAGAAGTGTTCAGATGGTTCCAAAACTCCAGAAACTCCACCCAGCAGAGAAGAGTTTGTTCCAACTTCAGATCAAACTAGATGCGCTAGATCCTTAGTTTTATTTGTGCTTCATATTTTAGACAATAGCGCCACCTAAGATTTTCAATCTCTGGTAGCTGTGGTTTGGACTTGTTTTAGTTCAATTAAAGTAGGTTGTTAACAACATTTTGGTATATTCTTAGTAGGGAAGAGATTGTATAGTCCTAAACAAGTGCTATTTTCTCCAATGGCAGCCCGCTATACTATTAAATGAGGCTGCCCCTAGGACTGTAAACAGTTTTATTTCAGCAATTACAGTTGTTTTTTCTCACCCATCACTTCTTTATTTTTTACTCTATATTTTTTATATATCTCCTTGACTTGTGGTATGTAATCACCACGGTTTCTAATTATTTTGGTTTCTAAACCGTACTGAAATTTTCAACCAGAACTGCAGATATTTGGCGGCCAAATTGCTGAGCCATGGTGGTTCTTTTAGCAATTGTCTTGAAGGGCAGACTACCTGAGCACTACCCAGCAATGCCAGGTCAGCTTCTCCTTTGATTTATGAGACGACCAAATTTATCAACAAAAATTGATCTGTTTCACTTTTAAGATTTTGTTATATCCTGAGTTTTGACAATTGAGATAAGATGTTGAGTTGTATGATATTATTAGTTACATTATATCACCTTGAACTAAATTGTGCATTGAGACCCAATTGTTTGATTTGTGTACTTAATTGATTTATATGTTTACTGACATTTGGACATCAAGAAATTTGCCTTGAAGTATGTCGCAGATTGGTATGCAAGTAGAAGCTTGAAGAGATTGCAAGAATTAGTGCAGAAAATGCACTTAGTCAGGTTCACCACAAGCATTCAATGTGGTAAATCGGCAAGAGCAAGAAGCTTCGGTGTAATTTGCCAATTGAGCCGCAGCTCAGAAGATCTTCAGCCGATCAAGTCAGAACTATTTGGCCAGCTAAGCATAGATAGACCAGGATACCGGATAAAGGCTTCAAAAGAAGTCAGTGAAACAGAGGCTCAAAACCACAAGAAAAATAACTAGGTGGCCAACCAGCCCTCACTAGCCAGCTTACCGCATCGTTGTTAAAAAGGCTCTATTAGAAATGCCGTAGTCGAGACAGTTTGAAGACCAAGCACACGTAGAACTTATTTAGAAGATTACAAATCCAATAGAAATCTTATTTAGAAGATTACAAATCTAATGAAATTAGGACTTTAGATATAGATTTAATTTGATATGATTTTTCTGTATTAGGAGTCTCCCATCCGTTGGTTTTATTTCCAAATTAAAACACATGTAAGCCCATTTAAAGGTTGATTCGTTAATGAAAGGGGAATATATATGATTTTGAATTTCGAGTAAAGAGTTTTCTTCTCTATTGGGGGATTCCAAAGCCATTGCCGTTCGACTCCGGTATCTCCTCTGTACGGTGGACTCCACAGAAACCTTGGTGGACTCCACGGCTTTTATCCTTTATCCCTCTTCCCTATTTCCCTCCTTTTCCCTCTCAATTCTCATAAATTTTCCCAATTTTCCTTCTTTCCTATGCTGTCCAGCATTAGAGAGATACATTAAGGTTAGAAGAAAGGCTAAAAAAGTAGATAATGCAGATAGATTTAAGGCATTTGATGACTTGTACAATGAGTTAGGAGCTTAGGAGGGGAGAGGGATGTATATATGATAGCTAAATTAAGAGAGAGGAGAAGTAGTGGCTTAGATCAAGTTAAATGCTTTAAGAGCAAAGATCAAAAGGTGTTAATATAAGATGAGGAAATTAAGGAAAGATGACAGGTATTTTCAACATTTAGCAAATAAAGATTATAATAATGGTCATGATATTGGGTCTAGTTCTAGTAAGGATATAACATATTTTCGAAGGATTAAAGTAGAGGAGGTAGGAGTAGGGTTTAGGGTTTCATGTTTAGGGAAGTTTGTAAGTCTCTTAGGGGTGTTGACTTAACTTAGTTGACTAGGTTGTTTAATCTATGGAAGTCAAGGAAGATACTAGAAGTACCCTTGGGGGTGTTGACTATATTGTACTATTCATAAAACGGCTACATGGTACAATAGAACTTTGGATTTTTTTATCATTTTACCCACAAATATTTGTGATTATTCCTAGATTACCCTAATTAATCTGCTATCCTAGATCTCCACGTCTTCCTACTCTCTGTTTCCCACACCTCTTCGTCTCTTTGTTTACCACATCTTTTGGAATCCAAAGATTCCTATAGTCTAACTATTTAGGGAGTACATGTCAATAAAAGTCTTACTATTTACATGATGTATATGTGATTTTATTCAAGAGCCTTAAAGTCCAGATGTTTTTTTTGTTTATCTTTGAGTTTGGTTGAGTAGGAGGGGAAGGCAAAGAGGGAGAAGTTGAAAAGTGTGAGATTGTTATTTGGCAAGTTGGTTGAATGGAGTCTAAACTCATTCCGCCCGTGCAAGATACCATACAAGCCCCGATTGATCAACTTGTCCTTCCTCTGTTGCAGCTGGAGAATTGTTCTTAGGAACCCCTGGCCCCCTCTCTCTCCGAGCATAAGCATGTCGGAGCATAGGTATTTCCTGTCCACAGCTTTTTTTTATCCTTTTCCTTCTCACTTGAACACTTACTTCTTCCCCACGTTCTCTTTGCATTTTTTGTGGTGAATTATTTCCAGGTTGGACCTATTTGAGTATGCAGTTTTTTCTTTGCAAGTGGGAAGTGTTTTGGTTGCTAAATTTAATTATTTTGATTTTGGGTATTAGACATTGGTTGGTAGGTGATTAGGTGTAAACGGATTCATGTCATTTATCTACCACAAACACTTTCAGATTCTTTCCTCTGTCATGCTCAATGAAGTTCTAAAACTTTTTTTCCACTTTTTCTCCTAATGATATCTCATTTAGTTTTTGCGATTTTTTCTGTTTTTGTAGAAATATAGGATTGTGTCTTACACTTTATTCAAAAGAATACGAAAGTATGAATTTGAAAGTGCTTAAAGGTAAAGTGTAAACCTTTGCCGGCTAACATGGCTCATACAATTGCTTATGAAACCAACTGAAATATAATGTATGTTTTGCAACATTCCTCAAGAATAAAATTTAGTTTTGTTTCACCTACAAATACAATGTATGTTGTGCACATGGAGACCAGAAAAATACTATTTTCTCCCATTGTGAGAGTTTAGGGCACACTGAATTTGAAAATATCAGTTCCTCAAAAATTCTTCGCTTACATATCCATATGCACCATAAAGGAGAGAGACTACTAGATTTCAATGAGACCACATGTAGAAGAGGAACTACACAATCTGATTCTTCATTAAATTCTTCATGGACTTACAATCAAAATATTATGCAGGAACTGTTCTTCAGTATCCATCCACTGAATTCCCATTTTACAGTCAAGGTTAAGCTTCTCTAGCTTTGTTCAATTGATTGGAACATGGTAAAACAGGAGGTTGTGGAAGTAGCAACCAGGGACGTTTAAAAAGGAAGGATTATAATCTTCATTTTCCTTCTCAAATTTTGTTTTTTGTTTTTGTTTTAGGGCTCGATTGGTGGGTAATGTTCCGAGTATGTCTTCAAACTTTTGTTTTTGATAGGTAAGACATTTTTGGATTTGATTAATACTACTTCTATATGAGTCCTGGATTTTACAGAAACGATGAATCCAAATGATATCATATTACTATATAAAGCAAGTTGAGTGACGATAAAATTTTCAAATTCAACTTATTTCACCCATGTTTTTCACCTTTAATTCCAAATTTACCCATCTTTTACCCTCACATTTCCTATAATGCCCTTCAATACAAGTTTGAGTTGGTATGTAGTTTGAGAGTATTTTAGTAAAACTGTCTATTTAGATTCTTTTAGATGGCTGCCACATGTCAATCTAACACTAGTTGCTAATAAGACATGGGCCCTACTTTTTACGTTATGTTAATGTCAACTTTGCAAGGTTATATCTTGGACTCCTGAACTCAGATTCACGCATTCTTGGTATCATTTGAAAACACTCGACAAGCTATATCAAATGGGGTCCTATATGACTACGCGTTCTCGAACTTTTTTGCGGGTCCTATGCATACAACATGCTTCTTGATAAGAATTTTTTGCATTTAAACCTATATTACACATCTTCATATTCGTGATGAGCTCTATCAAATAAAATCCACTGCCAAGCTAGTCCTAAGTATGATGGGTGTACTCCACGGCACAAAGTCCCTCGACACCATTGTCCTCTCTAACTAAATGACCTATTATTAAGCCTACTAAGAGTGCATTTGGGTTAGTATTGTGCTTATAATTATATATGAGTATAAATTATGATCATTACGATCTTGAACGCATGTATTGTAACTATAACATGCAAGGGAGACTTTTGTTTGATATATACTTAACCACTAATTTATTTTATTTTTCTCATCTAATTTATATCTAAATGCATACACGCGTAATGCATGTGCATTCTTGCAAGTATTATTATTATTTGAGTTCTCTGTTTGTGAGAAACATTTGATGGCTTCTATGTTTAGAGATAATGTTCTTGATGATCTCTATGTGCTCAAGAGGAGAATAAAGGGCTACCAGAAGGAGCAGAGCTGATAAAGGGGAACAATTCTTTCTTTAAAAACATGTTTTCTTTTCCATAGTATATTAAAACGCATTTTATGCAATCATGTCACAGGAAATATGTAACTATTAAGATAAAGTTGCTATGGCAAGAGTGGAAGAAAATGTTGCATAAGATGCTTTTGGGGCAAATTATGTGATTTGGAATCAGTCCAAGAAATAATGAACAATTAATGCCTACATTTCTATGAGTAAAGTGTTATGAACCTTGAGAACTGAGAATTGAAGAAAGAGATTGGATGAAGGGAGGAAAGGATGATCATAGGAGAAGGGATGAGGCGCACTTGCAAATTGCAAGTGCAATCTCACCAAAGAGAGAGAGTCGAGGTTCTGAGAGAGAAGAGAGAGTTGGACGAGAGAAGGGAAAATAGTTTTAATTAATGCTTAATCCCTAATTACAACGATCTAGCCTATTTAAGGCTGATGGCTATTAGGCTACATAGAAAAGACTAATTAACTACATAGGCTAAAACTGACTACTAACTAAACTGCCTAATAACTGATTAAAGCAAACAACGTGCACACTAACATGGATGCCTACGTGCACCTTATTATAACAACTAACAAAGTAACAGCAGAACATAACATAAAGTTTTAATTTCATTGTATGCTGAATGTAGTTTGCCTTTGTCCATTGATTAAACAGATATGTGGCATGGATAGTAATAAGATACAACACGAAACTATAGTTTTGAATAATGAAAAACAACTAATATGTGAGATTAAGCAAATGAAGCCTGTAACGAAGGAATTTACTAACATGGGTTCATAGTCTTGAACTTCAGGAGGTGTTTGAACAATAAGACAACATTGAAGCAAATAAGGTATTGATCATATTTTCTTTTACACAATTTGACTTTTTATTGCCAATGTTCATGAAGATGTTGATACCAGAAACTTCTTGTCTATAGCATATGAAGACAGCTAAATACCGTTTGAGTTGAAAGGGTCATATTTGAAGATACAAGCAAAGCTGCAAAGAGAAGGTATGAAGAAATTGACTTTTTTTTAAAAAAAAGTTTCATATTTGCCTGTTGCACCAATAACCCATGAAAAGAATTACTCCAACTCTGGTGGAGCATTAAACCCAAAGATCCGCCTGCTAAGCCTAAAAGTCTATCAAACCTGCTTCTATGGGAATGCCATGCTGCAGTTTCTAGTACGGTAGAGGAGAAGGAGAGGAAACTAAATAACAAGAAGTTAAAAAACAACAAAAAAGAATGAGCAAGGAAAGAAAAGAGCAGCAAAGGGAAGAAACAGCTGCAAATTGAAAGAACAGCACTTGCTAGAGGAGACTGCTAAAGTGAAGGAAGTAAAGAAGAGGAAGAGGCACAATGCAGGAAATTCCCAAGCTCATGCAGAGTTAAAAGGAAAAAGAAACTAGCTTAAAACCCCCCACTCCCCCCACCTTCTTTTCCCTAATTAAGTTTCATTAGTATCAAATTTTAAGGGTGATAACTTCTGTCCATGAAAGAGAAAAGAGAGCTCCAACTTTGGAAGTCAGACCATGGTCATGTTCTTGAGACATGTAAAAATAGATCAAAGATATAAAAATACAGAGATTGCAACTACTCAGGTGGAGAATCTCCCAGTTCTGATGATGGATGGTGTTAACAATGCAAATGGTTCTTAGCGAAGTTGTTCCTATTAGTGCTACATTATTTACTGAGTGTAGAGCTATTGATTGTAGAATTGTAGACTTTGGTCATTTTCTTTTTAAACAGATCTCTTTTTTATTATTATTATTTGAAAAACGTGTGCTTTTAGCTCTGTTTTGGCAATGGCTCTACGTAGACATGGAATCTGCCTTTTGCATATTGCCTAGACAGAAGCTACTTCATACTAGGGGAGTAAACAGATGGGCACGGAAGCGGACAAGCCATGTCCGCAGCCGTCCGTTTTTATGATGACCATGTGCTTGTCCGTCCATATTTTTCCATGAAGGACACGGACGAAAACGGACGGAATGAAGGTGAAAGTTTAATATATACTACTTTGTTCTCAAATTAAGGGTGATTAGTAAAAAATTAATTAAAAAATAAATTATAATAATAGTAAGATAGTCTAATCTAAAAAATAAATAAATAATAATATTATAGAAGACATGTGAGAGTATAATACGTATTTTTTACAATCTTGTTATGAAGATTAACTATGTGACATAAGTTAGTAATTTAATATAAAATAAAAATAATAATAATAAAATATATAGTTGACGGACACGGACGGCTACAGACACGGCCAACCCTTGTCCATGTCCGTCCGTATGACAAAAAATAATTTTATCTATTTTAGACGGACGCAGATGCGGATGGACACCGGACAAACAAACACCGTTTACACCCCACTTCATACTTGACTGTGGGAAGAGATTCTTTAGAATGTCTCTTAATTTTGAAGCATCAACAATTTATCACCATCAACATTGTATTCTATATTTGTATATATAATTTATAATTCAAAGACCAGTAGGAATATTTCATATTATTCGCTTTGTTTTGTGTGAAATAAGCTCAATCTGTTTTTACATTGACAAACAGAGGACATGCTGATGCATGTCAGAATCAGATGGTAATTTGAAAGATCACATCTTTACTTTTTTTTTAATAGTTTAAGCAAATGTTCATCTAGGGGCCAAGCCTGATATATGATCATTGAGCAACAGGGAGGCTAAACATCAATTTCCCAATGCTTAAACCATGGTAGAATTTTGTCAAGTGTGAAACAAAACCTCGTAGAGGCTCCATATTTATAAGCTGCTACAGAGATATATTTGAATTGTTTTTAATTTGTATTTTGTACTAGTATCCAATGTCCACACATGCATTTGCACGTGCACTTTGACTAATAAAAATAAAGGGGACATCTAAAGTTGTTCAAACTATAAAGGCATCAAACTTATGAGCCATACTATGAGACTATGGGAGAGACTAGTAAAAGGTCATTCACAGAAAGTGACTAAGGTAACAGAGAACCAATTTGGTTTTGTGCCAGAGCGATCAACTATCAAGGCTAACTTTTTCTTATGAAGACTAGTAGAGAATTATAGGGATAGGCGACAAAACCTTTATACAGTGTCTATAGATTTAGAGAAGGCGTATGATAAGAGTGCCTAGAAAGCTTATTTGGAGCATGCTAAAGAGAAAATTTCTTAAAACTATCTAAATTTTTCATATGTTAGAATGGAAGAAAAAGTATAGTCGTCAGCCACTACGTGCAGTGATATATTATCTAACCAAAAACATAATCGCTTCTTTTTCCTTCTTGAAATTATTCCTTCAATTGTTGAGTTGGCCCTCTCATGTTTCGATTTAGAATGGAATAAACAATAATCAATCCAGTGACAGCGTAACTACACCCCACCACCAGGAAGAGAAGGAAATATAAAGGCGGCAAATGCTGATGCATACCAGTGAAGTTGATGTCGCATGAGTAACCTCGCAATTCATCTTTTCCTATGAGCTCCTTATCCGACTTAATCCTGTTCACTCTAGTCTGTAAGATCTGACAATTTTCTAAACTGGACTCTCCGCCTGCAAACACAACTTTTCCTAAGCACCCACTTCACAATAAAAAAAGATTCACAGATTGTGGATACACGGGTAAAGGAGAGGGACAATTATCCACACTGAACTCTCCACCAGCAGATACAAAGCCACTTCACAGTTCATGCCAAGGAGATACAAGGCAAAAGGAAAGGGCACCTTTGGAGAAAGGAACAACGTGGTCGAACTCGTAGCAGAGGCACCCGCTGCAATTGAAGAACCGCTTACAAACGACGTTCCCGGCGGCGTCCTTGCGCCACCGGTCCGGGTGGCGGCCCGGGACGACATCTGCGTTCTCCCAGCACAGTGCCTTGACCTTGGCGTCAAAGAACCTGGGCCGCTCGGTGTCGCCCCTATTTTTACCGGTCGAGCGAGCGGGAGAGCTCATTGGTGGGTTTCAGGTGTTTCTGTTCCCGTCTGCTCCCCGGCAAAGCCCCGTAAAGGGGAAGCGTTTTATAGGTTCCCAGTGTGAGCTTCTGTTCCCATCTGCTCCCCGGCAAAGCCCGTAAAGGGGAAGCGATTTATATACTCCCAGTTTGAGCCGAGCGGAAGGGAGGCGTTTATTCTTGAGATGGATGGCCCACAAGGTAGCGCACATTAGTGTAACTAATACTTTAACGTGCGCTACCGTGTACACTATTACACTAACATGCACTATTATGTGCGCCATCAATCTTAAAAATGAATGCCTCAAAGGCTACACTAAGCATCGTGGTCCTCTCTCATAAAATGAGCGCAACGTAGATAACAGATTTGAACTGTTAAATATTTAACATCCATGGCACAGATGTTGGTATCACCGTCAATTTGATAGATGAAAGGCTTCAATAGAACATTATGCTTTCTCTACAAAAAATATCTAACTCTAGCTTTTTTTTAAAGAATTACGTAAACATTGTACTTAAATATTATTTAAATAAATAATTATTATTTTATATGAAATGAGAAAAATATTTACGAGACCGGTGTGGCTTTTTTTTTTTCATTTTAAAGCAAAGTTGTCACTTACTATGAAATAGAGTTCTCACTTAAAATAATGAAATTCGTCCATTCAAGTGGTGCATCTATAATCCTTAAAATTTACTATTACACAATTGTAAATTCATCACTTAGAAGGATGAAATCTATGACAATTTGAAAATCTTAAGATATTATGAATTTTAAGTAAAAATTATAAATAGTAAATTTTGAACTATCAATGTAGTCTCGACATGTGAAAGGTTTTGTGACTCATTGACAGGTTCACCAACATGTATATGGTGCAAACCTATAAATAGGCATGCAACTAAATTTTTTGGCATCATTTGTATAAATTGACCGCTTTTTGGTTATCGCCTTAACCCCAAATAAATATAGCTTGGGGTAAAACATTAATTCTGGATTCCAAGACCTTGTTTACTGCTTGAAACTTGAGTGAAGTGAGGGTAAAGGGTTGAGCATGAGGAAGACAATTGATAGAGAAGGAGGAGGTGAGCAAGTAGCAAGATTTATTATTTGGATGGTAGGATTATTATCTATAAATGATTCTAGAGTATCATAATGGATTTATTAAGGTTTTAAGCAGAAGGGTGTGTCATGGGTAGTGTAAAAAGGTGATAACATTAGGTTGTGTTGTTTTGATTGTTTTTAGAATTTAAATCAATATTTGGGAAAGTTTTGAGAATGGTTGGTAACATATAGGAGGATTTTTTGTGTGTTGTAAAGTATACTAGAAACTCAGTTTCGTTCTTTGAGTGGTCAACATGACTCCAACATTGTGGCAGTAGGGGTGAAACTTTTAATAGTCGGGCCATACAAATTCTAGTTAGGGCCTAAATTTTTCGGCCTGGTTTGTCATGCCCCAAGATTTTAAAATTTTATTTTTGTCACAAATCAAACAGCAAAAATAAATTTTTTATTTTGTAAATCATGCGACAAAATTATCTTAGGGTAATACACTTATTTTCTAATATACTTATATTCAAACTAATATAATATATTAGAAAAGGTCAAATCATACTCTAAACACATGGGGTTTCACCCAAGTATATGTCATAGATCCATAATATACACAACCAAAAGTAATTGACACTCATGTACCTAGGTTCAAATACACATCACTAAGAGTTTGATAATAAAGATTAGAAATCCTACATCAACTAAAGGAGAGCTGGTCATCCTTTCCGAACTCTATAATCCCAACGCAATTACTCTTTCGGTGAACCTGCATCACAAGGATGTTGAGTATACGAATATACAGGATGGCGAAACAAGTCCAATGTAATGGGAAAATATTTGTAATATAAAACTTCATTACATACTAAACGTGATATTATCTTCAAGAGTACATTAATGAATAACACTAATATAAATAGCCACAAGATATAAGAGCATAATCATAATCAAATGCTTCAACACAAACATAATATGATACCATGACTACACTTGCGAGTTTCTGCTCCTTAAATGTAAGTCATAAAGGTTCTTTATGACACGGTTGTCACATCTAGGAGTCCTCATCACTTACTAGCCCATGGACTACTCACCGACCTCAGTTATACTAAAGTTTGCCCATTCTATCCACACCATGAAGTTATGGCCCACAAGAGCATATGGACCTAAGTAGTCGAGATCTCAACTACTATGACCGTTAAAATCTCATGTATTGAGTTGAGCGGGAAGAGTCATTTTTTAATATTCTAGTTCATTCAAACCTAACTTTCGTGAGTTTAATATCTATCTAATAACCTAGCAAATCTCTAGATTGTCCCTAGTTCGATTATCAACAAGGATAAAGACTATGAGTTTTAGACTCTTTGCACATAATTTTTATATGTAGTGGGACCAAGATAATATTCTCTCAAATCGCATTCATGATATATCAATCATCATCATTAAATCAGAATCATTCAATCAACACATGAACACATCAATTTAACGTGAAAAACCCTAACTTAGGTAAAAAAAAATATTGTAGTTCCAAAGGAACCAAATCAATGCACTAAAAACTAAGACTTTACATTGATTAACATAAGCAAACTACCAACCTTGTTTAGACTCTAACACAACCTCATTTTGTTTAGATCGATGTTGTTGGCCTTCAAGTCTTCTCCCTCAAACACTTAAAACTTTTTCCTCCTTGCTTTGTCTCTGTCTTCTTCTAGTCTTCAACAAATATTGTATTGACTTTAGCCTTATAGAATCTTCAATCTCTCATTGAAGATATGTTGCAACTCCCTTGAAATATCTGTGTATAATCTCCTTTAGTTGTGAATTGTCTTCTTCAATTTACCATATATCTTCCACTTAAAGCTTCATGTAAATTCTCCCTTGGAAAATAATATGCAAAGGTATAAATCTTTTTTCTCTAATCTCCTATAGGTTTTCCTCTCTCAAATTTTGTGATTTCTTAACCTTTATATTGATCCTTAGTCGATTTAGGATTTGTACTTGAATAAGGAAAGAAATTGAAATCGGAATAGCTTAATTAGGGTAACCTGTCTTTAAAGCGATCAATCGTTCATTGTTTGTTTTGTGCAAGCTACTTCAAGCGATCGATTAATTTATGAGAACGATCTATCTATAACTCTCAGCTTCATTTTGCAATGGGCGGAATCAAGGTGCGAGTCATCGTTTAGTTCTTCTCTTGTTGCAGCGATTGATCGTTCTATTGCCAATTTACCAGTTTACCCTTTCTACCTTAAAACCTTTTTAAACTTATAAAATCACTTTTGAAACTTCTCCCAGTGATTTTTGTATGCAAATGTGATTTAAATAAACTTTAAAACCTTTATCATACTTCAGCTTTTGTCTTGATCAATAAGAACACATCTACTCTTAATTTTAAAGTGTCAATTCCAAATCTGACTCGACCATAATAACCTGATATTAGATTCTAAGACGCAATATATATAGAAGGTTTCTAGACATAATTTTGATCATGAAATCGGCCAATAAAGTTAATATATGACTCATATGTTCTTACAATCTCCCACTTTAACTATTTCTTGTCAAACCATTACACATTTAAAAATTAAAATAAAATTACAACTCTTAACATTGTGCATTGATTTTCAAATTATACAAAATAACTTAATATTATAAAGACTCAACATATACTTAATTAATGTAAACTCATTATTTAAAATTGAGCTTAAAAATCTTTTTATAACCGAGTACTTATCCTACATACTTAAAATCAAATTGATTTGCATAATATTATTTAATCAATTATAAAGATAAACACTTTGATCTTTATTAATCACTTAACCCCGTTTTTTATAGAAATAGACAAAAAGTTAAAGCAATAATTAATAAAAAAACTCATTAAAGACAAATCAAGTTATAATCATCACTTAAAGACATGAAAATAAGATAAACTCATCAAACCATCACATTTTCCACTACAAAATTAGTTTCAAGAGTACATCTCATCATCACAATGAAACATAAATAAACTGAACAAGTTTTTAACTAAATGAATACATGAAAAGCGATACAAAGTAAATGAAAACATCAATCAACAGTTACATCATCATTATCACTCTACTCCTCACCATTTGCTTGTGGAAGTTGGGATCTCAACAAGCGATCAAGATTTGTAAACCTTTGGCACACAACATCCTAAAATGATCTAAACTCAACCATAGTCACAAGTGGATTTGAATCATCTATAGGTGCTAGTGGCTCTGCTACTGCATCTGCTGCATCCTGTAGCTCATGATCTTCACCCTGATGGTGAGATAACATCTTGCGAACCACTCCAAGGTCAATCGGTCTCATCCTAGTCATAATGGGCTATGCCCTAGGTACTCTAATATAAACTATAGTGAAAGTCCTGCACAAGATGTGAGGATATGGCAGTATCTCATGTGTGTGGCCACATAGAAATGTCATAATGTAAGATCTTCTAATTCATTACCTTTTGATTTGTGCAAAATTGTTGGTTTTGGTTTGATTTAATTTTTTTTGGGTAATGGGTTAGTTTAGTTATAAATTTCTTAAGATTCAATTTTATTTAAGTTTAGAATATTATTATCAAGCTTGATTTACTAAATTTTTACCTATTTAAAGATATTTTTTTTTCTATTTTCTTTGGTTAAAGTAGTGGGCTTGAGTGTGATTAAATTCATTTATGAGTCAAATATGTACTTAAATAGTCACTTAGGGTCTATTCACCTATTTTCCAGCCTAAAGTAGATAGAGTCAACAATAATTTTAAGCTTACGAGATCTTTAACTAACTAGAATTCTTTAGGTAAGAAAAGACTTTTACATGAAGGTGAAACCTCCATATTGAATAAATAATATATCACATCTCTAAAAGATCAGATATCTTTAAATAACTAGAATTTGTTATGTATGAAAAGATTTTTACATGAAAGGGAAACCACCATATTGCATGAATAAACATCACATAACTCTTAAAGATGAGAGATCTTTAAATATGAATTTGTTATGAAAGAATAAATTTTTACATGAAAGGGAAAAGCACCATATTGAATGAATAGAATATCGCGTATCTCTCAAAGATCTGAAAATATGCTTTTCATCCGCTATGGGCCGAGATACATTCAGTAATCTGAAACCCTAATATGCAGGCCGTTTAGTGCTTCAATTCTTGGCACCTTCATAATCTTATCTCCACCAACCACCTCCCATCTGCAGTAACACCCCATCATAGAGCAGTATGTCAGCTTCCGGTACAAACTACCCCTACCTCTTAACTCACCACTTATAGCTAATTTATATTAAAGTTGGGTCGCAAAAATTTCCTCTCGGTTTTAGATTCTTTTTTATAAATCATATAAATAATAATTTGTTCATTTTGAAGAAAGTAAATGAAGACTATTACTTTCACTATAATAACTGCAAATTGTTCTTGGACATGTTGAAGTCGTATAATTTAGAAGATTATGATTACAGAGGGAGATAATCAAGCAACCTGTATCAAGTATAACCAAGCAGTGAAGGAATAACGAAATTTCAAGAATTCCTAACTCCTTCTGGGACAGAACCTTCTACCTCGCCCAGATGTCATGAAATTCCTACCCTGCAAGAGAGATTAATTAGGCATTCACTCAAATAGGAAACTGGAAGATGAACTTCAATTCTTGCCATTTCAAATACCTGCCATCTCCATGGATTGAAGGTTCAAGGGTCCTCGTAAAGGAATGGGTCATAGATTGACTGCCTCGAGTAGACATTGATTTTCCACCCTTTGGGAACAATATACCCTGAACATATAATGCAAAAGAAGAAATAAGTGAATAGGCATATCTACATAGTACATGAAACTATAAGTGAATTAGCATATCTACATAGTACATGAAGCTATAATAAAATCATGCTTATCCGTGTTAAGCAGACACTTTTAGGCACTACAAAGCCACTCGTTATAGCAAGTTTATTTATTAGGTATGCTAGGAGAGACGCTAGATTGAAAATCTGATATATAATCAAACCCTAACAAACCATTCATTTTAATTTCTTCACTGGTTTTTCTCAACACCCAATTAACAATCGTTGCTAATCTCAGTGTCTCGTATATCACCTACATCGAAAACACATGTAATCAAGTTCTTGAAGTGCATCCGAGAACCTGTGTCCAAATAGTCTCAATTTCCAACAAGAATGTCCTTTTCTCCAATACCTTAGCTACCCCCTCCTCCGCCCAAGAACCATCACAACCTTTTTGTCCATGCAGCTACAAACCCAATTAGTCAGGCGGACTAAGATCACCAGGCAATTGCGGGATCCTAAAGCAGTATGGTCATAATGAGATTTCTCTTCCATAAATTCTTCTATTTCTAACTCCCGCATCTGATTTCTTGTCATATTTCATGTTTTATTGAATGAAATCCGCTAAGAAACCAACTGCAGAAGCAAAAGGTGGAAAAATCTAAAGAAGAAAAGCCTAGTAATGGCCATTCTTCTTCAAAACCCCGCAATTTTTCTTTGAAAACTAGGTTTATAGATGCAGAGACAAAATGGCTTTAATGGGTCTTGGAAGGGACCAGCAACCACTAGGAAGAGTTTTTCTTGCTCCTCATTGGCAATGAACCTAGCTTCGTCCATCTTAAATATCAAGGGCTCCCATGTGTGGCTTACACTAGGTTCATTGTTAATGAGGAGCATGAAAAACTCTTCCCAACAAGAAAGGGGGTAGCGAAAAGGACCTTCTTGTTGTTTGGAATGGAGACAAGGAGGAGGCAGGTATGCTAGTGGCAGTGGCAAATGAGGTAGGGGCTGGAGAACTCCTCCATATGTGAGAAGTCACGTGCTAGTCGCACATACTTCCATCCCCAAAAAGTGGTAGATCGACCTCAGGGAGGAGTCTAGCATCAATGTCCAAGGGTTGAATGTTTTGAAATTGGATAATTAAGGAAAGAAAATTGGACTCGATTTAGGACGAAAGGGGAGAATAGGTTTATGAATTTAGTTTGGCAAATGAAGGGAGTAAATGAGAGATTAATCAGACAGAACGAGAAAAACTGATGACAAATTTAGGGAGGGGAACAAATTTTGAGTGTATAGAGGATAGGCTCATTAGTCTAATCAAATATTTTCACTGTCAATAGGCATAACGACCCTCAACAAATTATAATTAGACCACATGGGCCTCATAAACAATCAAAAGCCTGCTAATCAATTATGGATCCTAGAACAAAAAATTGTGATTTTTGTTAGAGCATATTTTCTCTAAAACTAAATTTATATTTTTTTGTAATACAATATATTGATAGTTCTTTTTTAGACAAAATTGGCCCAAGCACTTTTATACTTGGAAGACCTAATGAATATCTTAATTTACAAACTAAGATGGTTTCAGCCATTGAGACAGAGAATAAAGGATAGCCGGAAACTTAATCAAACTTCGGACAGACGGAAACTGTGTATATAAAGGATACTAGGCAAATAATCACAGTTTACATAGGAAAAGACTTCTTCAAAGAGCCAAGTATCAAATCATAGAAAATTCAGTAACTGACTCACTTCGTTAGTGCTATTTCATACAAGAGCCAGTTATCTATCTATTATCAACAAATTCATAAGAAAAATATGTATTAAAAAGAATAACAATGAAACTAATGTAACTGGGAAGAGGAATAGCCCTGGAAAACATAAAATCAGCTTCACCTGATCTGTATCCAAAACCTGTTCAGAACTAAGAACGTATTAACTAATAGAGCAAGTAAATGGATGGACTTATCTCTCTCAGCTCGGGAAATCATTGAATTGCCTCATCTGATCCCGGGCCCAAACCTGTTCAAAACAAAAAGAATTCAAAAGAACGCTTCACCATAAGTGTGAAGCATATAATTGAAGGTTTTGTTGAAGCTTATATGGTTGCTTAAAGCTGCTTGGGTTGCTGGTTTTCTTCTTCTGGTTTCTTGCTTTGGCTATTGATTGTAACACCCAATTATGGAAGGCAGTTCTTGATTACTCAAAAATCCACAAGTAGTTTTAAAGTTTCCATGAAAGTGCAAATTTCATAAAAAAACAACTAAGACAGGTGGCTGAAAAATATCCCACGTTAAACTTGTCAATAACTAATAGATAGCTTGCTACAACTGATTGAATGTGTCCAGTCCAAGAGAAGTGAAATTTACAAAGTTGGTTTCAGCCATTGAGAAATCTGACAGAGCAATAAAGGATAGCAGGAAACTTACGCTCGTGCAAAAAGAGACATCTTCATTGAACCAACTAAAGTACAAATTATATATAGAACAATTATGAAGAAGAAATTCAATAATAAAGGAAGTAAAAGCACAGATCTGTCTCTCTTGAGCCAGAAATTTATTATAATTGCTAAAGCGATCAAAATTTGTTAAAGTGCTGACCCTCACAAATAATTAAATCTTGACCGATTTTGTTGAAGCTCACAAATTTTCTAAACGCTGTATTGGTAGACTGCATGTTTCAGAAAAAGTAATTATAAACAAACACAAGAGATTTGACCGTGCAACATAGTCCAGTAATCTCTTCTTAAATTAGAAAAGCAAAACAGATTACAATCCCAAAATATAATTAAACATCACAGAAGTTACCCTACTGGGATTCATGCAAAGACAATCAACTAGAGGACCCAACTCCATCTCTAATTCATGAAGAGACATGCTAGAAAAAATAAAACGGAGCAGAAGTTCAGGACGACATCATGTATCAATTAAGTTGTGAATTCATGCAAAAGACAATCATGGATCACTATAGAATTGCAAGATAACAATATTTTATACGTTATACTACTAAGTAGTTTATGAAAAAAATGATATAAAGAGCATCTATCTCTACTTCTCAGTACAGACTAAAAACAAAACTAGTATAGAGTAGGAAGAGAAATATAACACCGAGTAAAGACAAGTAAGAGAGAAAGTAAAGGACAGACTTATCCCCCATTATCAAATTGCAAATTTTGGGGAAAAAACAATTGTAGAAAACATAAGACTTGACAGGTGCAACATAGACCAGTAAATAGTTATCAAATTAGAAAAGCAATAGAGATTACAATCCATGCAATTTACTAAAATTGAACAGAAGTTTATGCAGACCATCATAAGTGAATTCTTAAATTGTGAGTTGATGCATAAGACAATTATTAACGGATTGCTATATTATCTCATGCAAGATATATACCATTAATTTATTCATCATACCAACTCGTTCATGCAAAGAATCAACAAAGACGTAATGGGTCTGATTTGATCACTCCCAAAATTTGAGCACCAAAAAGTGGCTAACAGTAGCTAAGATCATGAAAAGATAAAGAAAATACACCAAAAAGTGGGAAGAATTTCTGACCTTGAAGAAACTCTGGACTCTCAGAAAACTTGGCCGCTGAAAGGGTTGACTGAGAAGATATGAGCTTCATGAATCTAGCTCTTGATCTTTATAGCGTAGCTTTCCTTTCCAAAGATTGAAGTTTCCGGAAGATGTTGAGTTTCCTCTGTTTTCACTTTCCTCGTTTTGAAGTGGGTTGCTCTAAACAAGGAAAGTTGGCGACGTACTCTGGTCATTCGACGTCGTAATCCGCCCGTTGCAGACGAGCTACGTTAGAGTGAGGTGAAACTCTTGTGGGCCCTCCCGCGGGCCCGGCCAGGTAGGCCAATGTTTCTAATTTAGAAACTTCAGACAAGTGGGACCCTACTTAAAGGCCATATACTTTTTTTATTAAAAAATTATATTTTTTATAAAAATATAAATAATAAAAGGCCAAAAAAACCGCAGGTTTGTTTGGACCTCCTCAAGTATGAAAAAAAAGTAATTTTCACATATTTAGATTCAAAGGCCTATTATCTTGTACCTTATAGGATCAACAAGTGGGACCTTATTTAATGGCCATATATTTTTTTTTAAAAAATTTATAAATAATAAAAGGTAAAATAGGAAAAGAAAAAAAAAACTACAACCGGACCCTAGCCCTTGGAAACTTGCCTAGGGCTCGGGTTGGGCAAGGGCTTATAAATAAGTTCAAAGCCTAACCTAGGTGATGATACAAAGTATTAAATATGAAATTGAATACTGAGCTTGAAAATATGAAATTGGAATACTATGTTCAACCACAATGAATTGATAATAGGAAAAAGTTAAAAAGAAATTTACCTAAATATTATTATTTAAATAAATATTTACCATTTTAGAGGGGGTGAAGAACTCACCAATCTAAACTTAGTAAGTGTGAATTTTGGTTAGAACAAGTTGTCTTTCTAGGTTATGTTATTTCAAAAAATGGAGTATTAGTAGACCCCACTAAGATAAAAGTGGTAATGAGGTGGGAAAGACCTAAAATAGTCATGAAAATTTGAAGTCTTCTTTGTCTTGTAGGATACTACTGAAGATTCATCTATAAATTTTCAAGCATCCATTTACCCTTGATGAAATTGACAAGGTAAGGGGTAAAGTTTACGTGGGATGAGGAATGTGGAATGGGATTTTAAGAACTAAAAAGGAAGCTAATAACTACACTAATCTTAACTCTACCATATGGTAGCAGAGGATTTGTGGTATATAGCAATGCTTCCAAGAGAGGCCTCATATGCGTATTGATGCATAATAGGAAGTTAATAGCTTACACTTCAAGACAATTAAAAAAACATGAAGGTAACTACCCCACTCATGATTTAGAATTGGTGGCTGTAGTTTGAACTTTTTACGGATCACCAAAGTTTGAAGTATATATATATATATATATATATATATATATATATATATTCTCTCATAGTGATCTTAATATGCGGCAAAGACAGTGGATTGAATATATCAAGGATTATGATTTTTTCCTTTAGAAGCACTAAGGAAAAGCAAATGTAGTAGATGATGTTTTCAGCCGCAAGGCTGAATGAAGGGTTGCTCAAATGCTTGTAAAGGAGCAGAAATGGTTAAAGGAAACACTAAGTTTACTTTAATTATAGATTGGAAACAAGAGATATTTTATTTCTAATTTAGAGGTGAAATCCGCATTGGTTGAGTGCATTTTGGAGGCACAAAAAGGAGACAAGGAAGTGCAAGTGTTATCTAGAAAGCCCAACTTTATTAAAGGTTCATATGGAAGTGTTCGATTTCAAGAACAGTTGGTGGTTCCGGCAATACTTGAACTAAGAAAAGATATGTTGTATAAAACGCATAGATCTCAGTATACCGTCCAGGCGTCCACCCTCGTGGAACAAAGATGTATCATGATCTAAAAAAAATTGGTAGAATGGAATGAAGGATGTTGGAGAGTATGTTTCAAAATGTTTTAACTTATCAGCAGGTTAAAGCCAAACATAAAAAACCTCCAGGTAGTCTTCAACCAACTGAAATTCTTGAATAGAAGTAAAAACACATTACTATGGATTTTGTTTCATGTTTGCCTAGGACAACATAGGGCTGTGAATCTATTTGGGTAATCATAGATCAACTCACCAAGAGTGCATATTTTCTACCTTTGAGAAAGGCACATTTTGTGAGATCCAAAAAATATTATTATTATTATTTGCTTTATTGTGTGATGGTTTGGTTTAATTGTGAATTTAATGGTCTTGTTTTGAATTTTTGTAAGAAGATTAATGGACCGGTTTTATCGAGGGTTACTCAAGGTGTGACAAACATGTTCTCCTGGTCATGAGGTGGAAATACTGAAGAACATTAGTGCTTAGCATAAACCTCTATATTACTACACTAATTGTTCCAAATTTCAAGTAATTTCTAATATTAAGGAAGTGGGCCCCACTCTAGGACCCATGACCATCCTTGTCATCGCATCAACTTCTTGGGACACCAACTTTCACTTGATATCTTAGATGGGCTTGAGCCTTTTTACATACATTTGAGTCTATTTCCCTAAATGGGTTCACTTGTTTATTCGCTGGCCCCATGCAAAACCCACTTACTTACCCTCTAGTATAAGCAACTAATGAGTGTGAAATATATTTATTTTATATATTTTTTACCTTAATTTCTAGTATAATATTAGGTTAATTAGGGTTTATTTATATTAATATAGATATTAATATTTTAGTTTAATTATTAATTAATTAGGGCACTATTAGTAGTTTAGGTGTGTATTTCAATCAAGTCGGGATTTTATTTATGTACTACACATCTAAAATACATTTTTTTATGTTTTGTAGGGAAGGTGCATTTATCAAGGCCCTTGGATGATGTGCAAAATATTTGAAAACACTCTTGATACATTTACGAATGATTTGGAAAACTTTTTCCGAGTCACAAACACATTGGAAATTAATATGGACATAAACTAAAGAGCTTAATGAATAAAGCAAAAATTAGACAAGAATATAGATTGTCGAGTGAATAGATTTAAATTCCTGAATGGAAACTAGAAACGAAATTGAACAGATTTGTTTAGGTTGCAAAAATAGTGTACTGGTTCAAATGGGCATGCAAGGCGTTCAAATGGCATAATGTGCAGTTCCCTATTTTAAGCCGGTTTTGAGTCATTTTCCCATTGGATTTCCTCTTATGACTCTTATATTTACATAAAGTCATATAGGGCTCAAAATCAATGAATTTTAGTAGATTTTCTAAAGAAAAAAAGGGAGAAGAAGATTGAAAAATATTCAAAGCCTTCAATGGAGATTCAAGAGCCTTCTTCTACTATGAAAGACTAGGTTTTTCTTTTACTTAGAAGTTAATGAAGCTATAGAAACGTTTTATTTTCTTTTTATTTAGACCAATTGTGAATAATGACAATTGTATAACACTGATTTTTTTTAAAAATGAAGACTTTTTAAGTTTATTTAATTGTATATTGATTTATTGTCTTGTAGATGATAGGTTGATGTGGTTTTGAAATTTTTATTAATTCTAATTTCTATAATTTAGATGAGATGATCATGCAATAGTTTTAATGATCATATAATTAATGAATTGGATGAGTTATACTAAGATTCGATGACCCATGCTTATAGTTTAGTTTAGTGTAGATGAATCATGCTATTGTCAAAGATAGTTCATGTCATGGATTTAGTTAATGCTTCTTTCTAAAGTAATTCTAACTTGTAGTTGAGAATACTTGACCATGTGAACACTAGATTTAAAGATTAGAGATTAAGGAATTGTTATGATTTTATAGCGGATTCGTTTTTCTAAGTAATTGTTATCGTATTGCTCTCTTTCATAATTATTTTCTTTGTTTAATTGTAGTTTAATTTTTTTTAGTTTTTAATCAACAAATTCTCTCTTAAATTTAGTAATTAATTCATTTGTCCCTAAGGTTTTATAACCCTTAAATAATCATACTAGTAACATTGTATACTTGCAAAGGGTTTAATTATAAACGATCAAGTTTTTGGTGCTATTGTAGGGGCTCGTGTCGGATTTTATAGGGGCTGGTGTCGAATTGTTACTAAACTAGTAGTTAAGATAGTTCTGGTTAGTTTTAGTTTCAATTTACATTACTTTCTAGGTTAATTCTTAGTTACTTACTTTTTATTGTGATCTTGTAGGTTGTCTACTCTTGTAGCCGCAAGGCGATGTCGGAAAACATAGTTCTTCACTTCGATTTATAAGATCTTCTCCTCTTTATTTTTAGCTTCTTTTTTCCCTTAGTTAGTTTTTACGTATTGCGGTGTTATTGTGGTATATGTGTGGTCATCCATGCTCCCCCTATTAGCACCACTTGACCCTGAGCCCGAGCGAACGCCTAGGAGAGCTAAGTTGCCCTCAGCCTTCATCTCTACCCACTCTCCCATTAATTCTACCACATCTATCATTACTTCTCTACCACTCTTACTATCACCATGGTTGAACATCAACTAATAGATGCACCTAAGGGAGTATTACACTCCCAATGAGTACATCTTTCCCTCATGCATTAGGTTGTCGGTGATCACCACTCAAAACTACAAAATTAAGCCAAATGTCATTCAGATGCTTCTATCTTTTTATAGGTTTAACAATGAAAACCTAGATGGCATCTAGACAACTTCTTGGAATTATGCACAACTTTCGATTTCTCTAACTTGATCGATGAGGCCATTAGACTTCGGCTTTTCCCTCACATTGAAAGATAAGGTTAAAGAATGGCTCCACTCATTAGAACTGAAAATAATCACAACATGAGCATAAATTCAACAAGAGTTCCTCAAAAAGTACTTCCCCATAGGCAAGACCAATCAAATGAGAAAAAATAGAACCACTTTTGTCCAACTTCCCACCAAACAGTTCTATGAGAGTTGGGACAAACTCAAGGACCTTCTTATGAGGTGTCCTCGTAATGGTGTCATTAAGTGAAAATTATTGCAATGCTTCTATGAGGGCCTTATTGAACAATACCGTCACCTTGTCGATGCGAGTTGTGGGGGTATCTTTTTGTTAAAAAATGAAAATGAGGCATGAAAACTCTTTGAGCACTTGAGTGAAAATTTCCTTCAACATGCTTCATTGAATAGTAATGAGGGCTAACCATCCACTTTGAACAATGCCCCCTCTACATGTGGCTTGTATAAAGTCAAAAACTCATTAGACCTCTCCTTTAAAGTTGGTACTTTGAGTAGCAAACTAGATCTCCTTATGAATTCAATCCATTGACCTTGCCTATGGCTAAGAATAATCCTTTCTCTAACAAAAAGCTGCGGTGGAAGAATCACCTTAATTTTTCTTGGCAGGCATCAAACCAAGGGGTTTGGGCAACCATTCCAAGCTCACAAGCCTCTTTTCCATCAACCTCAAGTGTCACTAGCCCCTGTCTATCTGTAACACCCTGGCCCATGAACATACTCGGATCGGGGATATAAATTTTCTTAAAAACAAGGAGCGACAACATTCATGTGTGAGAGCCATAACGTTCCTCTATGTACTACTAAAATTAAGCGCTCTATTGCGTGTAGGTTAGAACAAACCTAATTTTATTCTTATTTTGGATCAGGCCAATGTTGTCGTGTTGTTAGTTGATTATGTACTTATTAGATAACATCTACGATGTTATTCCAATACAATCGGATCCAAATATAATTTTGCCTAACAAATAATACATGCATTAGGCAGTCCAAAATCATATACACCAAAATATGTTTATCTGAATATTTAATCGGAGTCAGACAGTAATTAGACAAAAATCATCTAAGTCAAGTAGAAGCTCACAAATCATTGGAAATAGACATCTCACTTTATCACAAAGCAGAGCAAAACACATAAGAGCATATTGGATCATAGAAGATCGCGTTAGATCATATTAGATCTCATCCGACCATATCATATCATGTCAGAAATGTTGGAGCATATAAAATCAAAATAGAGCATATCAGAGTTTATCATATCATATTAGATCAAAGAATATAAGAACACATCGGATCAAAGCATAGCATATATTTTAAATCAGAAGATCAGATACTCCCATATAGAGTTCTGGAAGTAATAATATTCAGAGTTGCACCTTCCTTCAGGATGTTTTCCCCTTTAGGTTTGGAGATGGAGGATGCAGCCTCCTCTTGCTCCAAAATGTTTCTTTCATTGTACCCGAAGGTAACGGACATACACTCCCCTTTCCCAGGGCTTTTCTCCCTCTTTACACCTGAAGGAGACAGATAAAACCTCCCTTTTCGTAAAGACGCATTATTCTTTGCACGCTCATAGGCAGCAAACAGAACTTCCCCTTTCCTAGAGACGCTTCTCACTTTCTGTGCCCATAAGCGGTGGACCGGACCTCCCCTTACCCAGGGACGAAGCCTCCCTTTACTCCGGGCTACTTTTGTTTCTCTTTTGGCCTAAGAGAGTTGGAAAGAGCCTCTTCCTGCCCTGGGCTATTGTCCCTCTCTAGAGTCAACAACTCAAGGAGTGGACACTTCCATTGCGTAGAACACCTTTTAATTAGTTAAGAACGATTCTTGAACGGTCAAAATAAGACTTAGAATGGGCCAAAAAACTTCTATGTAAAATCACACGGGTTACCTATTTATAAAGGAAAAACCCACGAGCGAACAAAGTGATGCACGCATGCGCATGATGCAAGGTGGCGACATGGCAGGCGCGCGTGTCACACGGACCACCCACATTCATGTAGGCACCACGATGCACGATACAGCTCATGCAACTCGGATTGCGTGGTTCGGCTCGCCAGTAAATTCGTCATTTTCCCCATTTTTAATTATTATTTTATTAAAATATTATCCCAAATTCAAAACATGATATCTTCTTACCCTAAAGTCGAATTACACGTTTTTGGTACTGATGGGCTCATATCGACGAGCCCATTGAAACTATATCCAATATAATCCTACACTTTTTAAGTGGGTCCCGCCTATGTGGCATGCTTTCTGAGGTCATAACTTTCGCTTCCAACCTCCGTTTCGTGCATTCTTCTATTCGTTATGCTCATTACTTCAAGCTCTACTCATATACTAGGATTTCGTCCCTTAAAACCCCCTAAAACGTATCAAAAATTCTATAATTACCCCTAACTCCTCATGTTAGACGTAATTGAAAAATAGGGCATTACACTATCAACCCAAGTGCAACCCCCATATGCCTAACCTAGTCGGGATTCAAGTTTTGAAGAGGACTTTACTACATTACAAGAGTTACAACCTCATTCTCAAATCCTTCACTCTCATTCCCAATCCATCGCAAAGCTAGAAGCCCAAATTGGTCAATTAGCCAACACTATTAACAAGAGAGAGATGGGGACATTGCCGAGTTAACCTATGCAAAACCCTAAAGGTTAATTTTGGGTAGAGGGAGCTCCTCCCTCTAATGAACAAGTTTTGTTTGTTAACAATAATGTTGGGGGCACACCGGTGAGAGACGACATGAATGAGGAGTTAGAGTGGGCAGCCCCCAATGAGTCTCAAGCGGAAGTGAGTGCACCACATAAGAAGGAGTTTGTTCCTCCTTCACCTCCTTTACCACATTGCCCCAATCTACCTATGAGAGATCCTATATCCCTAAGGCTCCATTTCCCCATTGCTTTGTGGCCTTGCCATTTGGCATGCACTCAACTACGATGGACGAAATTCTAGAAACCTTCAAACAAGTTAAGATTAATCTTCCCCTCCTCGAGGTTATCAAGCACGTCCCTGAGTATGCTAAATTCTTTAAATACCTTTGTACCTAAAAGCGCGAATCTAGACCACAAGTATCTAAAAAGGTCTTTCTCACTGAGAAGGTTAACTCTTTATTGAAATATGACACACCACCTAAATTCAAGGACCCTAGCATCCCTACCATTTCTTGTGTCATAGGTGACCACTCCATCAACAAGGCACTCCTTGACCTTAGTGCAAGTGTTAACCTCGTCCTTTACTTGGTGTACGAGAAATTAGGGTTAGGTGACTTGTAGCCTACGTCAATTACCTTCCAGCAAGCTAACCATTTTGTGTGTAAACCTCAAGGAGTCATTGAGGATGTCTTAGTGAGGATTGACTGGTTCTTTCTCTTTGTTGATTTTATTGTCTTAGATATGGAACCCATAGTATACCTACCATTCTAGGCCATCCCTTCCTTGCCACAACTAATGCATGCATCAATTGTAGGATGGGGGTAATGGAGATGTCCTTTGGAAATATGAAAGTGAAACAAAATGTTTTTGACGCGTCTAACCATTTACCTACAACTTGTGATGCTGATTGTTTTATCGTAGACAAGTTTAGGTTTGATGCTTTTGATATAGGTCCATGTTTTGTAGAGACAACCCATAATCAAGTCATGTTTTCTAGTTTTCCAGAGTCATCCTTTTGGAGACTTAAGAGAAGAGCTCATGCCTATCTCTACCATCTACCTTGACATATTTGAGAGTGTTGTCATTGTTTAGCTGAAGACAATAAACTTAGCACTTCTTGAGAGACAACTCATATTTTTAATTTGTTTCTTTTTTCTTTACACTTCATTTAGGTTTTATTTACTTATTTTTTTCTATTCTTCTGTTTCTTTTCTAATTGGAGATTTTTTTTTTCTTTTGTGGGATATAGTACTTTAGGTTTGGGGAAATGCTCATCACTTGTATTTATCTCTTTTCTCCAATCCCATGTACTTCACTTTCAAATTAGTGCATTTTAGGTGATATCTTTACTTCCTCTTTTACTAATTCTTGTCATTGTAGTATATATTTTTTAACATTGTGGACAATGTTTGATTATGTTTGGGGGTGTATAAATATATTTTCTTTCTAATTTTTTTTTAGGATGTTTTAGATTGTTTTTCCTTATTTCTATCAATTATTTATGTTGTTTTTATCTATCAATTTTCTTTTAAAAGCATATGTCTATTTTTAAAGTAATTAATTTCACGTAGAAAGTTCAAATAAATAAATTAAGTGGTGAAAGTGATTGAGTGGGTAATTTTTGTTCTATTTCTTTATCTTGGAAAGTTGTGCTCGTATTTTTAAATTATATTTCACACACTTGAAACTTGTAAGAATACAATTTAATGATTTATGGCTTGTAATCTTAGTAGGATATCTTTAATAAAACATGACATTCGAGTAATATTGAATGTTTTATGGTACATCTTTATGCTTGGCTATTGTTTGGAAAAATTGGGATAAGTGTATAATGAAAAAAAATGATGATAAGAAAAAAAAATATTGATTAATTGAAAAAAATAATTTTAAAAAAAGATAAATGTTTATTTATCTTTTCACTGAGAAACTGGGCCTCGTGTCTAGGCAGACATAGGGGTTTGCGTCAAAAGGTGGAAAGTTGAAATAAATTATTTTTATGACTTGCTTGGTTCTGTAACCTTTATAGTTCGAGTTATTAAGCCGAATGGGTGTTTCAACACTTAGTGCTTTGAGCCAACTGGATTATGGACACTAGCCTAAAGCTTGTTACATGGTCTATTCAGAAAGCTTAAAAGGACAAAGTATTGTACAAGTCATATTTTGAGGTATTTTATGCCCTTATTCCCTGAAATTATTTGAAAACTGGAAGACCATTACTTGAGGTTTTATTATGAGATGTTAAGGATGACATATTGTCATTGTTATGAGTTAGTGAACTTAAAAGAGGTAAGTTAATGGGTCACATTAAGATATATTTGTTCATAAAGATTGAAATTGTATGACTACATGTTTTTACACTTCATGTTTTTGAAATGTATATATGTAGTTGCACAATTATCTCCAAGATGACGTTTTAGAATGAATGATTCCTTACTTGAAAGTGATTGGATTGAAATTATTTACTTGTCTCAAGTATTCGTGGTTGTTTATTTTTAAAAATAGTTATGTGTTTTTAAGAGAAGATTGTTTTCAGAATTTTTGTTTTCTTGTTTTTGTTTTATTTCTTTTATTCGGTTTAGATGTTTGTGGGCATCATTGTAACAAACCCTCACGAGTCACAACTTATCTAGTTAGGGACATCTTAGGGTTTAAATGCTTGTTGTATACGCCAAATGCAATCGTGATTCCCTACGATTGTGACATTTATTTATTTTTTTAGATTAGTTGTTTGATTTGTTTTGTTTTGTTTTGCTCAGAGACTAGCAAAATATACATTTGGGGGCATTTGATAAGTGTGAAATATATCTATTTTATACATTTTTTACCTTATTTGCTAGTATAGTATTAGGTTATTTTAGGGTTAATTAGGTTTATTTATATTTGAATAGATATTAATATTTTAGTTTAATTATTAATTAATTCAGGTATTTTAGGTGTGTATTTGAATCAAGTTGGGATTTAATTTATATACTACACATCTAAGATACAAATTGTTTATGTTTTGTAGGTAATGTGCACATATCGAGACCCTTGGACGATGTGCAAAATATTTGGACACTTTTGACACACTTACTAATGATTTGGACAACTTTCTGGATTTTCAAACATGTTGGAAATTAATATGGACGTGAACTAAAAAACTTAATGAACAGAGCAGAAATTGGATAAGAATATGGTTTGTCTAGTGAACAGATTTAGCTTCCTGGATGAAAACTTGACACAAAATTAAATAGAATTGTTCAGATTACAAAACAATGCACTTGTTCAAACAGGCATGCAGAGCGTTCAAACGACATAAGATGTAGTTTTCTATTTTGGGCTAGTTTTGAGTTTTTTCCCATTGAATTTTCTCCTACGTCTCTTATGCCTACATAAAGTCATATAGGGCTCGAAATTGATGAATTTTAGTAGATTTTTTGAAGGAAAAAAAAGAGAAGTATATGGAGAAGTATTCACAGCTTTTAATGGAGATTCAAGAGTCTTCTTTTACCATGAAAGGCTAACTTTTTCTTTTACTTAGGAGTTGATAAAGTTATAGATAAGTTTCAATTTTTTTCCTTTATATTTAGATCTTAGTTGTGAATAATGACAATTGTATGACAATGATTTCCTTTTTAATAGAAGACTTTTCAAGTTTATTCAATTTTATGTTGATTTATTGTATTGTAAATGATAGATTGATGTGGTTTTAAGATTTACATTGATTCTAATGATATGATCATACAATAGTTTTACTATTTATAAGATTAATGAATTATATGAGTTATAATAAGATTAGAAGAGTCATGCTTATAGTTTAGTTTTGTATAGATGATTTGTGATATTGTCGAAGATAGCTCATATCATAGATTTAATTAATGATTCTTTCTAAAATAATTCTAGCTTATAGTTGATAACACTTGATCATATTCACACTAGATTTAGATTAGATATTTAGGAATATTTATGATTCTATAGTGGATTCGATTTTCTAAGTAATTGTTATCGTATTGCTCTCTTTCTTTTAGTTTAATTGATTATTTTATTTGTTTAATTATTGTTTAAGTTTTTTTAATTTTTAATCCATGAATTCTCTCTTATATTTAGTAATTAATTCATCCATCCCTGAGGTTCAATAACCTTTAAATACTCATCCTAGTATAATCACTTTGTATACTTATAAATGATTTAATCCAAGGTAAAGCTTCATCCAAGGTAAATCAATCAAGTTCTTCATGGTTTCTTATGTTTTCACCTTTAATCGATCACATGTTATTCTTCTATTGAATGTGATTTGATGTCCTTTCATCTTCAAAGATTAATCTTTTACCTCTGTTTTGAAATCTTAGATCTTTTTTTCTTACTTATACTCTTGTGATACATGCTTTGGGCACAAGGGAATGATAGATTTGTCTTCTACAAGTGGTTTTGAGTCTCTATTTGGTGGAAATGTGCATTTTTTTCTTTGGGTTAATGTAACTTACTTTGTTGGGTAGAGATTCCTTGAGTTTAGGAAGAGATTGAAGGCTCTACCAATTAATTTGAGATAAGGGGTTTGTTTGATGAGGTTTTTCTTACATTAATACCATGGTTGTGTATGGATTCATATTCTTAAAGTATGTTGGATGCATGAGTTTAAATCTTATTGAATATGTGTTTTGATAGTATTTTGACATAACATGCATGATTTAAGTTAGATCTATCATGTCTAAAGCTTAGATGATGGTTACTTGAAGTTTTATAAAGTTTTAATGAGAAATCAGATCGGTTTTTTTCATAAAAACATAACTTTTTTCGTGTTTCTGGGTCAATCGATCACTTTGTCAGGCTGATTGATATGTTAAATGTATATTTTCGAATTTGGGATGATTGGTTGCCTAGAAAGCCCAATCTATCAGTAAAACAATTATTTACTATTCCTTCATGCTCGATTGATTGCCCCTTGAGGCTGATCAATTGCCCAAGTGTAAATTGACTTGCATGTTTATTTTTAAGCCAGATTTTGAGGGTTTCATTATGTCTCTTACATGTCAGTAATATAGTATGATCATGTTAAAGTATAAATGCTTGCACACATACAATGTTATTCATGCATGAACCATATTCCATGTACTTTAGATCATTCATGAGTATGACCACTTATGTGTACATGTACTTATACTTACATGACCATGTCAGCCATGCATGAAATGTCTTATACATGATAGAACTATTTATTAGTATGAATGCTTATGCTTGCACATATTTAACATTACTCAAGTAAGACTCATGTTACATACATCATGAAAATGGTTTGTTAAACCATGTTTTACCTTGTTTAGCTATGACATTCCATAGTTTTTTGGATTAGTCGTATCGAGGATTGAATTAATTAGTTTTCCATAAAAAAGATCAAGGTTTCTGTTCAAAAGGGTAAGGTTTTTCTTACTAAAAGGTTGGGTCCCTCCTCGGGTTTAGAAGAGCGGAATGCTACAATGAAAAAGCTAAATAAGATTTTTGGAGTGAGCTCCAGGTTGGTTTGTCCATGTGCACCGGCTAATAAGGCGGATTTTCGATGTACAAGACTTGCTGACTATTTTTGGTATGTTCAGCTTAGGAATACTGGGTAAGTAGGTATTAAGTATCTTCGGGTATTAGGATTACTTTATCGATGATTTATGGATTATCATGATGCTTATTTACAAAGGTTTCATATATGGATTATGATGCTTATTTACACAGGTTGTGTATAGATTACGACACTTGATTATACAAGTTATATATGGATTATGTCACTTGATTATATAGGTTGTATATGGATTATAATACTTAAATGCATGGGTTGTGTGTGTGTGTGGATTATAACACAATTGAGGCATTTGCACAAGTTTTTCTTATGAATTATGGTGCATAAATGAGCTATTTACACAAGTTTTAAGTGTAAATGATTTGACGTGCTTTTGTGTTTTTAACATTATTTTTGCATAAGGCTTATATTTTTTGTGTTAATGTGAGCTCTATATTTTCAAACCCTTACTGAGCTAAGCTCACCCCATTTGTCTTATTTTGTTTTGGGGTATCTCTCTGGGATCCTCTTGTGTGGTTGTTTCATGCAAGTGCTTAAGATAATTTATTTTGCGAACACAAAGAAGATTTGACGGACACAAAGTGGAGATACTTCACATGTTTTGGAATAGACTTTAGTTGACTTATGTTGTAACTATGAAACTTGATAGCTATTAATGTAAGACGGGGGAAGTAAATGAACACAACTCATCATATGACCATTTATATGAATGTAACCCATCATATGAATCATATGCCCATCTATAGTCCTCCATTCAAGTTCTTTCATGGGTGTGCCTGTTTACTTTTTGAGATGGGAATCGAAGTCATCACACTCACAACAACACATAAAGCAAATAGTCATAAACCCTAAGGCTACATCAAGTCTAAAGTCAATACGACCACAAGTCTAAGCCCTCAAAGGGTTATTTAAAGTGTGAAACAAAGTCAAGTCTAACATCAACATAACATGTAACATAAGTCTAAAACAACCCAAGCATCTAGCTCTCTCTCATGGTGCATACCCATCCTCAAGCTCGACATATAATCTATCTAGAGCACCTGCATGACACAACATACAACCCCAAAACAAAACCACAAAACAAAGAGGGGTAAGCTTAGTTTAGTAAGAGTTTTAAAATGAAATATAATCTCATGATAACACCACATGCATTCTTCCTATATAAATCACTTTAAACATACATTATATATCCATTATCTACACCTGTGCATCATGAGTTAAATCGTATTCCATATTCACATTCACACCACCTGTGCATCACAGGCTCATTTTGTCATGCCCCAACACACACCACTCCTGACCCAAACCCGGTCCAAGGAAGCAGTACGCAGCGTGACGAAGTGAAGTGTAAGGAGTTGTGGAAGACTAACCCAACCTTGGGTGAAACACATATCGAAGTGAGCGCACATGCCCTTTATACAAAAGCAAATAAAGGAATATAAAGAAGACTAATTAACAATCTTAGTCCACACATACCTACATCGTCTAAATAAGAACAAATTAGCAAGCCTCAAGAGCTACACAAGTCTAAAGCCAACACCGGCTATCCATAGTGTGAAGTGTCATTCCTTGTTGAAAGGATGCTCTCAAGGATATTTTTAGAAATACATACAACCATTTTGATCGAGTTACTAGAATTAGATAAAGAAAGGGTAGGTGTTTTGTTGGAATGGGCAACCAACCCTATCTTTGTATGGTTATTAGTGATACTCCCATGACTTGTAGAGTCGATGTTAGGGTTTTTGAAAAGATAAACATTGAGATGAAATGTTTTGAAAGAAAAACTATCCTTTATGAGTCAGGAGCTCAAGATTGATTTGTTGTCCAAAGCTTTGGTTGGTGGACATCCTGATAGAGCTCCGTGGATTAGAAGATGACACAATTATGATCCCGTTTGGAATCGGATGCACGCTACCTATTTTTAGCATAGTTAGCCCCTAACGAATGACACAAATCTTAAAAAAAGGCTACACATGCAAAGGTAGAGAGTATCATGGACAAGTTCTCTACTTTCATGATCCAAGTTCCCTATGAGCACGGGTGTCTTTTCTCTCCACAAGCATGAAGTGTTTTGCAATGATCCGTGGAGGAGTAAGAGGAGACTACTTTGTACTAGCAATAAAACCCTTAGGATGGAGTAGATGTTTGAGACACTAATAGTAATCCATGAAAGCTTGCAAACCCTGATAGCATATTCGATACGTATGAATAAGCTTTAAGGGAGGTTTAGGGTGAGAGGTACACCCTGTTTTATTAAAAGTATTATTTATATTATGTGCTTTGAAACTATCATTTGTTACTTTATACCTAATTATTAAACTTCTCCTAGCGAGTATTTTAAAATGCTCACCACCCCCGGGCTTTGCAAGACCTAGAGAAGCTTAGTGTGCAGGCAGAAAGGCATGGGAGTTTTTAAGATTATTTTAAGAATTTCAATAGCACCACAATTTTTAAGTAAGAACTCTTATTATTTTTCTCCTATGTATTTTACATAGATAGTATATTCTTAGGAAACTAAAATTTATGTCATACTTATGGTAAATCCTCTGTGTCAGAGGCCTGGGTGAACTTCAATATTTTTATTAAACTATTAGATTGCATTTGAAAATCCCTGAGTGTAATAGTTCATGAATGAGTTCATGTTGGTGTTTGAGTAGCATTTGGGTAGTCTAGGAGCCCAGTTATTTGTTGGCCCTTGCCACCTTAGTGGAAGTTTTCATGCATTCTATTTATATAAGTCTGGGTTCACACACGATAATGTGAGCTCATGTATGTCATTAAATTTTGATCCGAGCATATATACATAACTTAGGTAGTAGACACATTTAAATCATCACCTACCAATGAAACCTCAGTTCAGGCCATGGAAGGCCGTATCGATACGCATGAGAGTATCGATGACTATGGATACAGGTACATGCTGATGATACGCTTGGTACGCGCCGAAACGAACATAAACTCTTTTATAAACATAACAAAATATTATAATTAATAATATATCATTATAATACTTCTTTTAGAGCATAATAAAACCATATAATGCCGTATCAATCGATACAGATATTCTAAAATTAGTTCATTTGGAATCATACACTATTATGCTCTTCGTCCTTTACAAATTTTTTGTTATTCTTTCCCATATTAAGTGCTTTAAAATTAATTTATTTTAAAAATAAATAATATGTTTAATATGAGTCGTTTAAATAAATATATATTTGTGAAACACTATTTGTAAAAAAAATAATTATGTAAATTGCATGAACCTACCCGTATTGATCTCATATAACTTTAAAAATATTATTTTTAATATAAAAAAACTTAAAATTTTTAAAAGTTGGGTTTAAATTGTGTTTTCATTTTTAAAAAAAAAATTCAAAATTTTTTTTAATTTAAAAATATTTTTTTTAATTAAAAAATATTTTTTAAATAAAAAAATTATTTTTTTAAAGCACTTAATATGAAAAAGAATGATAAAATATTTGTATAGGACGAAGAGCATAATAATGTATGATTTCGAATAAATTAATTTTACAATATTCGTATTGATTGATATGACATTATATAATTTTATTATGCTTTAAAAGAAGTATTATAATAATATATTATTAATTATAATATTTTTTTATATTTATAAAAGAATTTATATCCGTTTCAACGTGTACTAAGCGTATCATCGATGCATATTTGTATCCATAATCATCGATATTCTAATGCGTATCGATACGACCCTCCGTGACACCAGAGATAGAATGAGGCTTCTCCATAAGTGGCTTTCTTCGGCGCTCTCTTCATAAGCCGCTCACAGCTCAAGCTCCAAAACCCTTCAAACCGCCGGCTTTGACCCCGTTCTTGGTTCTCTTGACTTGTCCGAAATCTGCAGACGATTTGGGGGATTTCTTTGCTTCTTCTGAGCCCGAGCTGGGATTTGGTCGGCTCATGGCGACGGCTTCGACCGATTCGGTCACCACCGTCTGCGGTCATTGGTATCTGCCTTCCCTTGGCTGCCCTTTCATGGTTTTCTTGTAATTTAACTGGGTTTTTTCGCTTTGATGTTCTTTGGTTGGGAAATCTGTCGTTGCGTTGCGATTCCTTTTCAGCTGCAGTGTATCTTTCTGAAGCTTGAATTCTACATTTTGGATTTTTAGGTTGTATTGTTTGTCCTATTGTGTTTCTTGTTTTTCTCTAATTTTTTGTGTTGGGATTCGTATTGGGTCTCTAATGAATTAACGATATATGCAGACCTTTATCTTGAACATGGTATTAGTAAGTAGGACGTAATAACTACTATCCTTTGTTTTTCTAAATTAAATATCAGTTATATTTATTTCCATTTGAAACTGCAAAAGCACTCTTGAAGCTCGAGTTGTCTTATAGCAAAGGTAGAAATGTTAGTCAATTAAGTGGTCCTTAGGCATCCAACTTATACAAAATCGACTATTTATTTTATAGCAATTGTCAAACTGATAGATTCCAAGTATCCACAGAAAAAGAGTAGAAGAATACGTGTTAGGTGATGTTAGTGTAATTTAAAGTGATATTTTTTGTGCTTGTAAGGAAGAAATAGGAATTAAAAATGCCTTTTCGCTAGGAGTTTTAATTGGTTTGACTTAAAAAAAAGTGCAATTATATGCAAAAAAAAAAAGCAAGATGCAAACGTAATGATCCGTGGATATTCTGTTGCATGCTAAGTTTCATTTATTTCAAAATCTTGTGGCCTTGTCCAACTTATTTATATGTGTTTCCTGATGCTGTCAATGAAGAAACATGTCAACAGGAATCTGGTGTGGGATTAAAAAATGGTGACTTACTCTAAAATAGGAGAAATAAATTTGACTTTGTTTTTTTGGCTCCTTGATGTTATATTGGGTATGGTGACTTACTCGAAAATAGGAGAGATGAATTTGACATTGTTTCTTTGGCTCCTTGATGTTATATTGGGTATTAGAAAGTGTATTGTTATCTTGTTTTTTGTAGTTTTGCTCTCTCACCTGCACACAGACGTGCTCTGCTTGTGGTTTGCGCTCTAAATCGTGAACCTATGCATTTTGGGACTTTAAAAGACAGTTTTACATGTATACTAATCTTTTTAGACCTATTATTCTGAAAATGCAAGTCCTATTGTGAAGTCTGTTAAACATACTCAGGCTCTCTGTTCTGTTCCTAAGCTATTTGAGTCTCAGGGCCAGTGAGTCTTTTATCTGTTAATATAAAGAAGTATGATGAAGAATTTGCAATATTAATGGTGCTGTTTACCTGCTGGATGCTGATTATAGAAAAAGGATGATTAATAGAAAAGTTAAAAGAGGGTCTGAGAGAAAACTAAATGGATTGAAGGGAAAGATGAAGGTGGCAAAGGACTACAAGAAGGAAAGAAGAAGAAGAATTCGGATGAGGGAAAAGAAGTAGAAGTGACCACATTCTTTCTAACCTAAATGAATTTATTAATGCAAAAGTTCGATGCCCTTCATATTAGGTTTTTTAAGATATTAAATACCACTAAAAAATCACTTATCGAGCTATTGTCCTTAAATAACTAGCACAGTTACACATTATTCCAAATCTCAAGATTAAAGAATTCTACTGGTAGTAAACAACTTGTAATATCTAATTCTTATTCTAGTCATTAAAAATAGAAATTTGCTTTTTAGAATTTTGCAAATAGATTTCATTTTCTCTATTGTCATGATTTTTAGATTATGAACATCATCATCCAAATTGCTAGATCACTATCCTTTCCTGCAATTGAATAACAAATGTTAAATTTATATGTTCATGGAATAAATGTGTTATTCATCCAATTACTAAAACTTTTAGAGAAAATTTTAACCTAGATGATACTGATGGGTCTCTCATTTTAGAAATTTTTATGTTGATCATTGACTCAGTTCTTTTATACCAGAAGCTTTTACTGAGATTGATACTATAAGTGAATTGCCTTTAGATAACACCATTTTTGGTAGCTTTTGTGGTTTGTGGCAATATTTTATTTTAAAGTTACCCTTAGTAACCTTTCTTCTACTTATGGTTTGCAATCTTGATTCTAGTGGCAGAGACATCCCGACTTTGAACATTGATTTGCATTTTGTACACTGCTCCCGCAATCTGGAAAAATGTTCAATATGTGGAACCATGATCCCAAAGAAGCATTCAGAAGAACATTACCTGAATGCTCACGCCCCTGTAAGTTAAATCTGATGACTGTTATGCAGTGCATTTATAAAAGATGTTCAAATAATTTATGTGAGAAAATCTTAGGTGTTTAAACTTCGCCATGTTTTCTAGTATTGTTTTTGCATTTTTTAATACATCTACTGTTTCTTGTTTGTGCTTCAATGTGACGTTTCACATTTTAATGTGTATATTTTGACAGGTAACTTGTTCACTTTGCAGTGAGACTGTAGATCGTGATGTATTGGAGTTTCACAAAGGAGAAAGTTGTCCTCAAAGGATTGTGACATGTAAATATTGTGATTTTCCATTGCCAGCAGTTGATATCTTTAATCACCAGGTAGGTGACAATTTGTGATATTCTTTTATTGTATTTATCCAGAATTTGGCTCATAGTTTGCTGCACTTTTTTTTTTCAGGATTCATGTGGTAATCGTACAGAACTTTGCCTACTATGTAATGTATATGTTCGGCTAAGGGACCAAACTGACCATGATATCCAGCTTCACAGTAGTGCAGAGCGTAATACAGGCTCTTCCAGGTTGGATTTTTGTCTGTTGGAGTATCTTCTAGGAACTTTTTTCAATGGGGTCTTTCGTAGCAACCTGTTTTTTATATGCTATTTCAAACTAAAATAAAACTTTATTTAAAATTATCTTTAAATTTTAAAGTCGGTCTTTCTGACATCCAAACTTGTGGGCAATTCCAACTAAATTTTTGAAAGTAAGAAAACACTTGTTCGGCATATGCAAAAAATGTTTTAAAGGTTATCACCTGTGACCCAATTGGTATCTCTCTGCCAACAAACATGTTTTTCTTTTTTACTGACGCCCAAAGAAAATATTTTGAAATTCTGTAAACATCTCATTATAAACGCAATGCAAATATATTATTTATAGCTTATAATATTCATGCTTTCCATTTAAAGTTACAAGGTATCTTTGCATCAAAGCAAGAAGTGAAAACGCAGGAAAGGTTAACAGAGATAACTGCTTAAGACATTATGCAAATGTTAATGATGACTCATTCTTGATCACAAATGTCATGCCATGGCCCAAGTGCATGTGGCAACACTTAGTTTGTTTCTCCAATCATACAGAGGTCATTACTGTTGATCTTCACTGACATGAAGAACAACACCTGTGCACTTGGGGTGCCTCTTCATTCCACTTGCTCCTCCTAAGCAGGTCGTTGGTGGACACCCCCTCCCCCCCCAAACCCACTCCCGGGCAGATAAATGTCACTGTCATGGGTAGCCCAACCTGAATTGGCTCATGGTGGAGAGTTCATGGAGTTGCTGGGATCTGGGAACATGGATCTGACAATGGGGAAGCCTTCATCTACCTGTCTGCCTTTTCCACAAAAAAGCTGGTGATGATCCTCTGTTTCATCTGTTAATGATGACTCATTCTTGATCACACATGTCATGCCATGGCCCAAGTGCATGTAGCAACCCCTAATTTTTTTCTCCAATCATACAGAGGTCGCTACTGTTGATCTTCACTGACTTAAAGATCACCACCTCCCAACTGTGAGTGCCTCTTCACTCCACTTGCTCCTCCTAAGCAGGTCGTTGGTGGACCCTCCCCCCCCCAACCCCCCAAGGTGACCTCCTAAGGCCCACACCCAGGCAGATGAGCCTAACTGTCATGTGTAGCCCCACCTGAATTGGCTCATGGAGAAGAGTTCATAGAGTTGCTGGGATCTGGGAACATGAATCTGATAATGGGGTGGCCTTCATCTACCTGTCTGCCTTTTCCACAAAAAAGCTGGTGATGATCCTCTGTTTCATTCGGGGTGGGGCTTTTGGCAAGCTTGAGTTTGTGGAGTGTGACATGGTGTTCAAAAAGTTGAAACAAGGCAATATGTTGAGCGATGTAAAGGGGGCACATGTGAATGGGGGAGAGATAGGGTGCAAGGACGGAAGAAGAAGAGCTTGCAAGTTGCAAGCGGAGTTGGGTGTTGGACTGTGTATATTTAGCCAACCCAGCTACCCCTCTCCCCCTGGCAAGAAGCAGGTGAGAATCTGTTTTCCTCATGGAGAGGATTTACATGACAGCCTCATCCCTCACCCAAGGACATTGATGGACCCACCTAACACATTATAGATGTGATTTATCCACAGTTTTGAGGAAGGCATCAAAATCTAACCAAAATACTGCCACCAAAAGCAGCCCATTGATCTTTTTGCTGCTATGGGTCGATGTTGTCTTCTATTTGTTGCATTTTCAAATGTTGAAACTTATCTAGTTAAATAACTCGCATTGTTTTGTCCATTGTCTATTCTAAGAAAGTCAAAACTTAAAAGGAGTGTGTAAGCATGATAATAGTTTGAAGACAGAGTAAGAGACACTGGAAAGAAAAGACTGCTGCGTTTAAATTCTGTTCAAGTAATTAACATGTTTCATTCTGGTAGAGTATACTGCTTAGCATGTTCTAGTTTCCGTTTTCTTACATGAATTTCTGAGAAAATGACTGGGGTTTGACAGCTATCATAATAGGAAAAGGTCCTCATTGAGAGGCAAATACGACTGTAAAAAATGACTTATTGTAACAAAATTGACTACAATGCTTTAGTTCTTTTGTCTTTTGTACTCTGATGAAGGGCAGTACAAGTTTAAAAAGTTATTTTTCCAAATTGGCTTTTGATAAAATGTTTTGTCATATTATATGTGGTTGATAGAAGGTTAATGTTATAGACTATGACCTTTTCTTGGCAGTATGATTAGACTGTCCTTGACTTGGCTGCAGGGAAATTTTTGCTTAGAACGGTATTGCTCATTACCAATACGAATGCTGATTACTATGCCGTGTAGTTTTTAGAATGAACTTGTCTCTAAGTGCTTAGTGATGTTTATTTTGTGCCTTTCTCCAGCTTTTATTTAAACAAGGATTCTTTTGGTCCTATTTTTTTGCCCATCAGTTGTCGGATTTTCTCTATTTTAGTAATTATTATTTTAAGCTGGAATTCTAACTTAAGTTTAACTAAAAAAGATCAAGGCATGATGGTACGACTGAGAGAAGGCATGATCCTCCAAGAAGGCAGCCACGTCATATGTCACAAAGACGGATACTGGCAACCATTGCAATAACTGGGATAGCTGTTCTAATTGGATCCATTTTCCTCCAACGTCGGACTGATCACCATCAGCATCAATAGCTAAAGCGAACCTTGTGTGTCGGTGGGGTTTCTTCTATTCTGTAATGTTTACATTTGTGCATTTGAGAGATTTGTATTTGGGAGTAACATTTGCCAAGTTAGACAATCATCAGAGGGCCTGTACTGCCACCCATATTAGGCCTTTGGTGGCATCGGCCCTTCTTGTATTCTCATTTACCTACGTGGTACCTACCTTTTGTGCAAGGTAAAAAGTGGAAAGCACATTATGCGAAGTATGCATTGCTGCTAGCATGGTTTGAGTTTGCTCGATTCTGCTGTTCTTTTGTTTTTTTATTTAGATATATGTGAAACTGATTGGAAAGTTAGGACTGCTCATATCCGAACTAAGCGAAGTAAAATGCTATGCCGCAACCTTTTTGCTTAACAGTTGGAAATAGTTGCCGTTTTAAGCAAATTGATGGGATCAATTTGAACTTTTTCTTGTATCTGAGTGATTAATTATGAGGTCTCTTTTATATTTTATAAATTTATTTTGCTAAGGGGCAAATACTAATACAATCAAAGAAAATATTGTATTCACAGATTGCTAAAATAATTTTTTCTATTTCAAATAACGTCCTTTAAGGTGTGGTTTGTGCAAAATATTAAAGAGTAATTTGCCAAAATGGCCCTTAATACATTGTAATATATAAAATATCTTACATTTTTATTTTTTTTCTAAAGTGACCTTATACAGATACAAACTTCCACATGCGATGGGAATTATTTCAAATATTTTTTCTTTATTTTCTTTCCTTTTAACTTCATTAATATGTTGCTTCTCCTTTCTACCAGCTTTGTACTTTTGTTAACAAATAATTGATGTGAACAGGTAAAATTTATTCATTGTAATTAGGCCATGTGAAGAGTTTTTCATGTTCCTTTCTCAGAATGAGTATGGCGTAAGGAATGTATGTGCGCCCTTGATATTTGAGATTAATGATATACACGTTAGTGCATATTAATGCCAATGTTAGTGACTCTAATGTGCGTTAGTGTATGTCATCAATCTCATGGATAAATGATACACACGTTAGTGCATATTAATGCCAATGCTAGTGACTCTAATGTGCGTTAGTGTATGTCATAGAAGAATGACTTACATACATTCTTAATATTAGGCTCATTATTAGAATAAAACATTAAACATACTTCCACATTATAAATGCTAATCACGCCACTTCATGGTTTAGATGCCTTATCAAACATCACTTCCTTATAAGCCCACAAGGACCAAATCTGATTTATATCTACGACACCTAAAACAATGAAGTTTTCATCTACGGTAAGATAACTCAGTGGGCATATGCAGATATTCAAGAAAAGAATGCACATGATACACCTACAGTTGAAACCCAACTTCCAAGGAGGAGAGAGACGGATACTAAGCAAGCAAAACTTCCTGAACTCACAAGTACTTAGAAACTTCCTAAACTATCAATTTAACACTAAATGAACATAGTTCCAGCTGCCACAGGATCTGATGGTAAGAAGAAGCAGACGATGAGGTTCATGACGAGGAAGGCAACCTTAGGCAGAGAAAATGGCGAAGAAGCTCAAGGCCGCCCTTAGGTTTCGTGCTATTCTAATGATTCAAACCCTTGTTGGTGACTCCAATTTGTATGGAGGAAGAAGATTGAGCATTACTCTAAGCAATGCAACCTCACTTTGAACATGCTTTCAATCAAGGCCATGAAGTAGAGGCTCAAAGCAAAGATGGCAGAGCTTGAGAAGGTGAAAAAACAATTGGACTATGAGAACTCGAGAAGGCACGCCATGAGGAGATAACTACATTTGCAAGGGAACAAACTAGAGCTGATTTCTATGACTAAGAGAAGAAAGAATAGGAGCTCCATTTTGATCAAAGCAAAGTTAGGTTGGGGATTATGTTAGGTTGTGTCAACGGAAGCCTAGGTGGAGAGCCTGTCTCGTGGAAGCACAAATTTTAAAATTTGATCCCCGTTAAAGATAATTCACATGCAAATCAACAATACACACATATATAAGTAATAATATCTACTTTAAGATCAATAATCAATTAATTAAGATAATAGAAAGGGCTGAAAACTTACTAAACTTTAGGGGCTAAGCCCCAATGACCGACCTATGCACCCACAAGAAAAAAACACATCATTTTATGGCTTAATCAATTATAAATAAAGGGGATGCGGAATGCCTCTTATGTAGATCAATGATTAAGATCACTGCCACCCTATCAACATGAAATGAAAGAGGTAGCTTTGCGCAATCCTCCAATCGGCATGCTCTAGCCACATATTCACCACCAAGAGAGCCTTGTTTGTAGCCCGAGACAAGGCTCAATGCACCCCAAGATGTGTGTGTGTGTGTGTTTTAGAGAGAGAGAGAGAGAGAGGGAGAGAGAGAGAGAGAGAGAGAGAGAGAGAGAGAGAGAGAGAGAGAGAGAGAGAGAGAGAGATCACCTCTCTTGAACCACCACCACCAAGGCAAGGAGGGAGACTAAGGAGGCGGCTCAACCCAACTAATGGGAACTACACGCTTCACAAGGAAGCAGAGGATGGAGGATGGGGCTAGCAACTGGCCCCTCAAAGTGGGAGGGAGGGGAGGCATGCCAGAGAAAAGTGGGGAGAGAGGGCTTCATGACCCCTTCTTATAGTTAGGACTCTTTCTCCCTTGTTGGGTTAGAAGTCTAGGCCCAACTACCCTCTTCCTATGAGCTTCCAAGTGAAGTCTTAATCAACGGGTATGGGCTCAAGTTGATGAGCACATGGAGACCATGCACACCCCTCATGGCCATGCCTTGTTGGAACCATAATAGACATGTGCATGAGTAAATAATAACTTTGGCATGTGGCAATGCGTGGTTATGGATGCATTGATTCACCAAAAATTAGACATTGTATTTAGAGACAAGCTTGAAGATTTACGTGTAGATTGGGATAAGATAAATCTACATGCATGTGACACAATAAGATTGTGTCTTACTAAGGACATGAAGTATTTTATTACAAAGTAGATGGTTGCAGCTATAATTTGGCAGAAAATTAGAAAAGTACATCACATGACCAAAAGTGTGGAGAATTAGCTCTATTGGAAGAAGAAGCTCTATTGCTTTTAATATCAAGAAGGTACTTCTATGTTTGATCATCTTTTTGAATTTAATAAACTTTTGTCTAATTTACTGAATCTAGGGGTAGGGATATTTGAAGAGGATAAAGCTATTTTTTTATTGAACTCATTGTTTGAAAGTTATGATCACTTGTCTACTACCTTGATTCATGGTTAAAAAAAACTAAAGTATGAGGAGGTATCTAGTTCTTTAATCAACAATGAGTATAGGTTGAGAGATATGCAAGAGAATTAGGGAAGCATCCAATGAGAATAGTGTTGTTTGTCAAGGGGAAATCTCAAAAGATGAAGAACCCGAAGGATGAGTGAACCTATTACCATAAAGAAGGGGCACTAGAAGAAAGATTGCCTTGAGTTAAATCTTAAAGATATGAATGACACATGTGCTAGTTCTGCACATTCTAAAGTTGATATTGATGGAGATCTTATTTTACTTGGTTTATCATTGTCTTGATGTTCTGAGGAGTGGATTTTGGTTATACCTATCATATGTGTTCCAATAGAGATTGGTTCTCTAGCTTTCAGGAGTTGGGCAGTAGTACTAGGCTGAAGTTACATGATGACACAATTGGTGTTTTGCATGATGTTCAATATGCTCTAGATTTGAAGAAGAATTTGATCTTATCAGCTACTTTGGACTCCAAAGACAATAAGAATGAGATGTGCAAAAGATCTCCAAATGTGACATTGAGAAATCGACTTGTTTTTTTTTTTTTAAAGAGGCATGTCATATGAATTTGTATTTCTTGAACAATTTAGTTCTATGTAGAGTGGTTTCAAGTAGTGACAACAAGGTCAAGGTTACTACTATATCTACTCTATTGGTGTCTTTAACATTGGATTCATCTTGTGATGCTCTAGTTTCTACTAATCTACAGGCATCTTTGGAGTTTTCTTGCATACATATTAGAAGAATCTTGGTTAGCTTACATGGTTATGAACTTGTTGATATGTTAAAGACTAGTTTGAGATCTCGCCATGAGGATGATGGCCTTAGTGGTCATATCTGCTCAGGTTTGATTGATTTGCATTATAGTTAAGCACCTTTGAGTGCATCTTGGTGCTCTTGGGTGTGCTTGACTTGGCTTGTGGGATTTTAGGCAAAGATGGAGATTGACTTGGTTGCTGGCAATAAGTTGATTTAATGGCCTGAAAATCTTATCAAGGTAGATACATTGTACGTAGGTGGAGGCGTGTACAAATTTTTCTTGGAGAATTCAAATCAAGGTGGAGATTGTTGGAACCTTAATGGACATGTTCATGAGTGACTTGAATTGAAAAAGACTTGTAGGAGGAAAATGACAAGAATGAACTTTACTTGGACTTCACTTTTGAAATCTACTTTAGGTTGGGTTTCCCTTTGCTTATAAATTCAATATATAGGTGAAAAAAAAAGTTGGGTTTCTTTTGTCTTTTGTGGGAGGAGAAAGTTGGGAGGCTTGTTTGTCTTTTGTGAGAGGAGAGAGAAAATAAAAAAAATGAATTTTTTTTCTCTTATTTTGTTAGGTTTCTTAGAAGTTTTAATGCTTGATTGGGCCTGAATTCATATAATTTTTTTTCTTCATCATCACTCGCTTAGGTTGGGGATAGTTACTGTGAGTGTGTGCATGCGACTTGGGCCCACGAAGCAAGTGTGACAACAGGCACTAGGTCGTGGGTCCACCCCCATGTACCTTGACCCCTTGAATATGAACCCATTCACCCCAACCAATCAACACATGACCAATACTACCCCTAGATGGTTCAAGCATGTCCCACACTAGGTCATTTATAAGTGAGTGTGTGCATGCGACTTGGGCCCACCAAGCAAGTGTGACAACAGGCACTAGGTCGTGGGTCCACCCCCATGTACCTTGACCCCTAGAATATGAACCCATTCACCCCAGCCAATCAACACATGACCAATACTACCCCTAGATGGTTCAAGCATGTTCCACACTAGGTTGTACACTTGATTGGGGCCTACATAAGTTTATGCATGCATGATCACTTATAATATAAACTAAGTATATTTATAAGTGAGTGTGTGCAAGCGACTTAGGCCCATCAAGCAAGTATGACAACAGGCACTAGGTCGTGGGTCCATCCCCATGTACCTTGACCCCTAGAATATGAACCCATTCACCCCAACCGATCAACACATGACCAATATTGTCCAAACCCATAACTTGGTCCAACAACCTTCATCATGTTTATCAAGAATTTGATATCCAACTTAATAAACCTAACATGATATTCAAACATTAAAGAGGACATGAATAATCTATCACAAGGGAAAAGCCACAGTGAATTGGAAGTGCTACAAAACCAAATTAAGTGTCATATAAGATATGGCACGAAGGTGGTTAAATATTGGGAAGCTGTTTTGAAGCGCCTCCATGTATACATGGCAAAGGTATGCTTGATGGAAATTCATGTTAGTTTGCTGCCTAGGCACTCAGATTGGAGCAGGCTCAATAGGTAGAGCAAAAAGATAAGCAGATAATGAACCCAAGTTTATTGCTAAAGATTATGGGTCTGAATCCATTGAAAAAGAATATTATTTGAGATACAAGCTAGAAGAGGATGGTTTCTTCTCACCTATATCACATGGTGTAGAAGAAGATGATCATGCAATTGACCCACAAGTGGATGGAATTGTGCTAGAGAAGAGGTGTGCAACTATAGTAGAAAAGCAGTAGGAGCAAGCCCAAAAAGTAGTTGTTACAAAACCCGCTCCTACATACAACAACTTGACAATGAGAGCAATGGATGAAGGAGATTTGGTGGTATTTGGGTTTGGTGTCAAATTGAGATTCACATAGATACAAGAAATTGTTGAAAATTGATAAGTAGACATGTTAGGTGCGAATCATTGGAAATTTGGAGTTTGAAGCAATTGTATGATGATTAATCTTGTGTGTACCAAGGGAGGTGATTTTGTACTTCTAATTTTCATAGTAGATTTAAGGTTAGACTAAGTTGCATGGGTTTTTCTTCGTTGGGTGTTCCACATAAATAATCTCTTTTGTACTTTATGCTTTGATCATTTTACTTATTTGCACAGTATATGGATTTTTATCTAGTTAGATAACTGTTGCATGGTAAATTTGATTTAATTATTTTGTCGTTGGTTTATAATCTATATCAATAAGTTGCTATGGCACACTTCATGTAATGCAAAATAATTAATCAAAACCTTCCATATTAGTCTTTCATAGTTCATCACTATCACGCCCGAGAGTTTTACACACATTTTATGTAAATTTTGATTTTTTTTGCAATATAACGTTTGTAACTAGTAAAAATTGACAAAATTCGAAACCTATGAAAATATTTTTCATAAATATAAATCATCATACATAAGTTTTTCAACTGGAACTTTGCTAAATCGTCATATGACCAAACCAAATAATCTCATGCATGAATCAAATAAAAAACATATTCGGTTTAAATGAAAATATACCCCAGGCATCCCTGAGTGCAAACCCCACAACAATCCATAGTATAAATTCTCATATACAAGTCTAAAAAAATATAAACATCTCAAATCTCATCTCACACAATACAACAATGATCAAATTAATACATCAGGTCAAGTCATGACAAAGCTACAAATGACTCATATTGAGTCAAAGATACACAAAAATTCTAAAAAGATAGGCCCTTCAATAATAGTGCAAGTCTAATCCAAAGAGTTCTCGATCAAGGATTTGCACAAACCTCCAAAACATATGGGGCTAAAAAGAAAGAAAATGAGTATTTTCGTACTCAGTAAGAGTGTTCTAATCAGTGAACTCTATAAGTTCAAACATAGCTGCTTTCATAAAACATCAACATAAAGCAGGAAAACACAAAGAAATCAAAGACTCACAATAAACATATGCTTATACACATTAGCTTACCAGACATTATTACCAATACTCATACACTTGTTGTCTTCCTTGTACCATCATACTTAGATCTGTATGCTTACAATCTTGCCTAAGGAATTCTTGCACTTACTCTTACTCAAAAGCTTATAAACTTACTCTTACTCAAAAGCTTACAATCTTACTCTAACTTGGAATCTTACAATCTTACTATTATGCGAAATCTTACACTTTCTATCGACAACTAGAGCTCATTACAACTTAATTAGATCGAGTGTCTAAGAATGCCACTGGGGCGTCACCTTAAGACTTTTTCGAAGGCAAGACACACCATGCTCATGGGGCATATGATCAAACAGGAAAAAACAGATTCATTATATTAATTACCTAAATGTGCAAATGCTCACTCTCTGAGGCCATATAATGCCAACAAAGGGATATACAGTGCCAACTCTAGGCAAAACCATACATCGCTCTCAACAGAGTAGCAAATGTCTGGGCATAAATATTGCAATAAACAACATCCCGTAGGATAAACACCAATGCTAGACATAAGAAACACTAAACCTACAATTTACTTGCTAGCTCAAACATGGAACTTAATTCATCTAACCCCTAAGGTTTCATACTCACAATCTTATGGTTATAATCCTACACTTACAGACTTACACTTACAATCAATAACAAGAGCCAATTAAAACACTAATAGACTCTTGTTCCATAAAGAATGAATGCCACTAAGGCCTCACCCTAACCTTCGGGGAGAATTCTATATGCCATAGATTTTTCTAAAGGTAAGGTACACCTGTGCTATGGGGCATAGATGAAACAGGTAAGAGTAGATCCATGATACTACTTACCTGAGTGCGCAAATGCTCACACTCTTTGAGTCATATAATGTCTACTAAGAGCCAAAATCTTGCAATGCTACTCTTGGGCCAAAACTTATGATGCCACTCTTAGGCAAAAAACTTATGGTGCTCTCAAAAGAGAATCAAATATTTGGCCTTAAACATAGCACCAAGACAAAACCTCGAAGGGTAAGTGTCATGGCGGTCTCACAACAGCACAACCGATTGCTCATCTGGTGGCAATAGGATAACTCAATCCGATGGAAGGAACTAAAGTCTCATCCTCTTACTATTATTTTCTTTAGTTCCAATATGTTCAAGTTTATAACTCGTACATTATGCTTATATAATTATGCTATGAAATCTTACTATCTTACACTCTTCCCATTAAACTCTAAGCCCTAAGTCCACCTACTCCCAAAACATTGAAGTCTTCTGCTCGTCGCTCCAATGTCTAATCCAATCCAATCCATATGTTAGGCTATATACTTGCTAAGCCTTAAAATCTTCTACTTATCACTCCAACATTCAATCCAGTCCAAAATAACCCTAACCTCTCTCTCTCTCTCTCTCTCTCTCTCTCACACACACACACACACACACACACACACACACACACACACACACACACACACATTGATAGCATACACGCAAGCACCCTCTGCGGCTACAACGCTCTCTCTCTCACACACACACACACACACTGATAGCATACACGCAAGCACCCTCTGCGGCTACGACGCTCTCCTCTAGTGGCCAGTTTGTTTTTCTTCTAAATAGATGCTTAAGTATCGCCGCCATGGCTAGGGTCAGCGCCACCCCCCCTCACACACACACACACACACACACCTTCAACAGGTCAGACAACTAGGCTGTCAGCAGGTGGCCAACTAGTGGCTTCTAACAGTTGACCAACAAGCTTTAAATAAAACATATTAACTATTCAGCAAAATTAAATAAACAATAATTGTAGAAATCACTATTCATAATTTACATTCTGATTTACTTAATGAAATTTGTGCTAATCTTGACTCGAAATCCTACCTTAATGGCCGAGTTGTCTTTAATCCACCATTGCTGGAGCCTCACCAGAAAATTTCATCGACGGCTCTTCCTCTTTCCTTTAATGGTCAAAGCTAACCTTCCTTCCCTTAGCCCTAATTAGCCTTTTTATAGGCATACGGATTGGAGTTCCTAATGTCCTTAAAAGTTAGGCTAAAACATCCTCAATTCGGCAACCTATTTGAGCCTCTAAAAATAAATTTTGTCACTTTAATTAATCGGGCCCGTATAGTGATTTAAATGGACAATTTGCATGTCTAATTCAGGTAAATGGGCCTTGCATGCTATGTTTAACTTCAAACAGTTGTATCTTCCTCATCCGAACTCTGTTTCATGCATTCTTGGTAGCATTTTGAAGCTCTTCCTATCTACTTTCCATACTCAGCCACCATTTCCAATCAATGGGTAAGTTATTCTTAAAAGAAATTTAATATGTCCAACACCCTAATTTTCACATGGTCGACTTCAAAAATTTAGAAAATTCTCGAATGTTACATACCTGCAGAGAAAAATAATCGACACTAGCACATGTGCTAAAAGGTGTGGAGCATCATAGGAAAACTTCTACACTCTTGAGTCTTTTGATTGTCCCATGCACATCAGGGGGAACATCGTTTAGTGTTGTGGCTCTTGATTTTTATCGTCATCGGATGAACCGACATATAGTGGATCTTTTTCTAAATCAGATTTCTTCTGAATAATCAATTTTTTGATAAAATATATTTTTAATGAGTATAGCTATTTTGAGGATTTTTACTTAGCATTATTTTAGATTTTAACTCAACCTATTGAGTATAAATATACTCATCCACACCTAGGTCCTATAGGTGTTCAGTAAGGACCGAAGTGGAAGTGGAAGAGATTCTAAATAATTTATCTAGTTCTATAATAAACCTTTTTGTAATTAATTATGTGACTGATGTTTAAAACACGATATGCTTATAAATTTATTACCTCTATATAACTATTGGCTCTAGTCATAGTGGTCATTGGCCTATGTAATTACATTATGTTCTGCTGAATGTGTAATCATATTATGTAGTTATGATATATGTTTGTAGCTGTGCAATGACTCCGTTTTATGCTGTACTTATCTTGTTTGCGAATATTGTGTTTGTTAGGCACTCGATGGTTGTCACGTTCGGTCACGTACGTGATAATTACGCATGGAGGATGGATCAATTATGATTATTATGTCATATTAAAATGGTAGCCGTCATAATGTCAGTTGATTATCAGGCACCTTGTAGATATCCTTCATAGTTTGCCACTATGTCAATCGATTATTACATACCTACATACATACATGGACATTATCACAAAGACGTGGTAGCTCAGACACCAATGAGGCCATCTTGATGCACGTATATTCCATATTCATCTACAACAGCCTTCCCTCCTCCATTACTTGCATGAGCTATAGCTTTGCATGATAGTTCATGTCCATCATCTCTAGATGCTCTAGATCGAGCCCATCCTCAGCCAGTTGAGATGACAATTATTTCGAGAGTATATACTAGATGACATTAGGCCACTTGTGCAGATCCCATCTCATTATCTTCATAGGCATGTTTGGATTAGTCATCCATTATCTAGAAGGATCAGGAGGATCTAGTGGAGCAACTTCATGATTAAGGGTTTGAATGGGGTTTGTAGTGGGCATAGGAGAGGTAGAGCTCATTAAGAGCTACTATGATACATTATTTCAAATGTCTAAAGTGTAAACTTCTTTTGTATAACATAGTTTTTTTGGAATGTTTTACCTCATTTACATGTTATTGGCATTTGTAGATACTTTTTTCATAGACTTTTTAGTTGTATGTGCGTTTATTTTCACAGGTGTGTTTTAAACTGAAATAAATTATATGTGGGTTTGTTTTCACAGGGGTTTGTATCATAGCTAAATAAATATTTAAAAATAAAATTTAAATTAAAATTTATCTTTTTAAAGGATGAAATATGTTAAAACAAAAAAAATTTTATTTGAAGCTCAAGTGCCTAGATTTTGACCTTTAGAAGGACGAAACCTAAACTCAAGTTTTGTCATTTTAAAAGACGAAACCCAAGTTTTATCCTTTAGAATGATGAAATCAGTTATTTATTATTGAAATTATTGGTCCTATAGTCAAGTTTATGGATTTTGACCTTTAAAATGACAAAAATCAGTAAAAAAAGCGGAACGGGTGCCAACACCTACTTAGCGAAAAAGAACACCATAATGGGAAATAAGTTTCCCTTAGTTATTTTGGTAATTTTTTTAATAATATTTATTTAATTTTCTCTTAAAAAATTAATTGCATTTGTCAAAAAGTTTTAACCCTAAGGTTCAAAAAATTTGAAAAAAGGTTCAACTTTTTGATAACCTGCCCAAGATGATGATCATTTCCTATAGTCATCTCCTCAGACAAATTTGTTGATGAAATTTCTACTCTACATCTAAACCCTAGAAGTGTGGGCTACTCCACTTGGACTAAGAGCTCTTTGATGGAGGGTCCCCAGGACTCCCTGGTGAGGAAGGTATATAACCAAAACTTGAGGCACTTCACTAGTGATTTCGTAACGGCCCCTTACAAGAAGTAACAATGAGATTAGGAGGAACTACAAGAGAGGAAGAGGCAAAAAACATCGAGTCTTCCTCATCTACATCATCACACATAAAGAAGAAACTAAAACATCTAGTCTCTTTATAGTTTGCTTGTGAAACATGGTCATTTGCCTTTTCTACTCATTCAATGGATGCATTAAATGGGGAGTAACGCTAAGGCAAAATTGTCATAATAAGGCGTAAACCTAAAAAATGACAATTCTTGCCAAAAATGTGGTTTTTTTTAAATTCTTTACACAACGACCTAAAGTTTGGTAAAACCTTTGCCCTTTCTTTTTGGGACAGACATTCTTAAATTTGGCCCATTGGATCCCCTTCCAACTAGTACATGAGCTTTATAAAACTTGGCTGAAATGTAGGTCAGTCAATTGCATGACTAGGCCTTGTTTAATGCTTAGAAATTACAAATACTTGATGAAGTATCTCTGTTCATGCTTAATAGAGCTGTATGTTCGGACAGAAAAACCCCTCTTGATAAGAGGAGAATGAGGCAGGTAATAATGTTCAGTTAGATGTATGAATGCGGTGAGATTGCATCTCTAATTCGACCATTTGACGGAGCCTAGGGGCAACTTAAGAAGCAAGAAGATTAAGAAAAGCTGCCTGACATGGATGATGTGACACATGGAAAGGAGATGAGAGGCAACACAAGCGAAGCTATATGCACAAAATTTTGTAGAATAGGGATAAAGAGGGCAATTGGAAGGTTCAGAAGAACATAAATGAAGTACAAAAGACAAGAAACTACACCTATGATTGGATAGGTTGAGATGACAAGATCTATGTCATCTCAGGCTGGAATTTGGTGGATTATGAAGGTGGTGAATTTAATGGCGAAGATGATGATTCCGATATTGTAAATGCTTGTACAGTCGCCTTATCTAATGGATAAAACTTGCCAGTTTTTGGTACCATACCAAAAAAATTTCTTCATTTAATCAACACCATTGTCTTCATGCATGTACATTTCCTTTGCATTCCAATGCAGAAATCCGATGTGCAGAGAACATGGCTAAAATCTAAGATTACAGCTAGCTAAACACATAAAAGATACATATTTTATTAAATGACGAATTAAACATATATTATTCATTATAGTCTCTCTTATTAATCATAACAAAAAATGCTACTGTTGTCATGTACAAAACAAGCTTGCTTCAATCAGAAGGTTGAATAACTTTCATTAGATGTCTTGCTCAGTCACTTGAGTCATGATCATGGAGATTTGTCTATTATTGACAAAGTCAATTTTGTTCAGCTTCACACAGCATAGAACTTGTTCTGGAAATTCCTCTTGCTTTTGTGCCTGCAATTAGCATACCATACATTGCATTATATTTTGCGCTTTCTTCCTCATGGTCTTTGAAATAAGCTTGATTACAAATTACATTATAAACTAAAGTACATTTCAACAGACCACGTTGACTAGACTCCATTCAACAATGTTGTAAATTTAGTAGGCATGTCAAGCATTTCCCTCCTGAGAAGGTTGAGAGCTGGACATTCTGCATTTCACATTTGAAGTTCTAGTAACCCTATGATATCCACAGGGAATTTCACTTCCATTCCACACAAAACCTCGTGACAAAAAAGACAATAATATAGCTGCCTACCCACTCTGACATCATCGAAAACCATCGTACGCCCAACTTGTTACTCTCATGTATAGGACAACACACTAGCTTTTCTCATGATAGACAAACTTGAGAAATAATAATAGGAAGAACCCTGAGGCCACCCTCTATTTCATGCAAGTAAAATTTAAGATAACATTTACAAAAATAAGGAAAATTTGAGTGGAAGCCATATACAAGATAATTAATATGTGTCAATATATAGTTTATTGTTGCAAAAGAAAATGAAAATTAGATAACCGAAAAGCTTTCCAAAAAAGTGAATAACATTTCAAGAAGTAATAAGCATGAATTGGCATAGTCTTTAAGGTGATAATAACCTGCCCCTTTTCTTTAGGACGCAACTATTTCCCCTCGAGTTGTTACTCAAGTCCCCCCCCCCCCGCGGTCCTCCACTGTTCATTTTAATTTTATTTCTGCTCTTTCATTGCCTCATTCTCAATCTTCCCCCCATGGTGTGAGCTCTTCTATCTCCCCCTGTCGCTTGTGGCCCCTCTTCCCCGATCAATTTCTTTCTTCCTTCTCGCTTGTGGCTCCTCTTCCATGATCTTTTTCTCTCTCTACCTTACCCTTGCTATTTATCAATAAAATTTCTGAATGATTTTTGGCGAGGGGTGGTCATTGCTAAAATATGTATTATTTGATGAGGAACTACAATTTTCATGTAAATAAGTTTTAATTGATGGATGGTATTTGGCGGGGAGAAGTCACCGCTACAATACGCATAAATTGATGGGGACCTTTGTTCTCCGTATAATGTAGTTTTATTTGTCAGGGGTACCCCTCGCCACGAAACTTAAAAGCTTCTAGAAAACTCCTGGTGGGAGGTGGTCACCATCACAATATACGAAATTTGACGAGGACTTAAGGCTTTTGTCCAAATTAATTTTATTTGGCAGAGGGTATCAATCACAAAAGAAGTTTTGGGGTGGCACGAGTAAAATTGTAGGGGGTGTGGGAGATACTGAGTTGTAAAACAAATTCATGTTATATTTCTATGATGGGGGGCTCTAAGCATTTTTTTGGGGGGGGGGGGGGGGGGAAATACATGCGTTCTTTTTTCTATTGGTAACATATTCACAAGCAGAGTATTACGACGTAACTCATAACCCAACATAATTGTAGCATGCTTACAACAATTCTTAGGAACCATATGCAAACAAGAATAGGCCCATGTGGACGGCGTGTGCATTGCTGCAAACATTCCTGTGTGTAAGAGCACTTATAGCATTTCCATTACAACCAATTGTATTTTATCAGCTTCATATTGATAGACAAAAAGAGAAAAAAAAAGGCTCTACTCAAGTGAAGCAGAAGATAAGGCAATTAAGTACTTAATGTAAAATCTTACATGAAAAATACCTCAATATAGTTTAACAATAAACATGAGAGATTTTCAAAACCTGATACATTTTTAGGTCACCTTTTAAAAAAGAATAGTGATATTCACACAACAAAGACACCCAACAAAAACTCCTTCATTTGTTCAGTACAACTAAAACTCATGTGGGAGTTTTTTGTTGGGTGTCTTTTTTATGTAAATATCATTTTTCTTTAAAAAATGCAAGATGTACTAGACATGAACTTTATATATCCAAAACTAAATTTGAATGTTTGCATATATCTCCAAAATCAGAATAGGTTTTCTTGGAAAGTAATAAATGAAGAAATGGAAATAAAAAGGAGAAATTTAAAAAAAAAATGATAGATTTTCTAAATATGGTTGATAACAAAATAACAAAAAAAGATAGAGTTCTATATGATTTCAACGGTGGAGACTATACTTTGTACTTGTGGAGTAATGGATTAAGCTGCATATAAAGACATTAACATCACACTAGTGACTATCAAGGTGCACATAAATACATTAACTTCATACCCATGAGGACAAGGTGTTAGAAGTGGGTATATGGGCTAAGCCCATTTGGGTATTGAGAGCCCCAGCTCACTTTTAAAAGAATGAGAATCATACATGTGAATTGGTTAAATGCTATAAATAGTACCACATCACCTAAAAAAAGTGATGATGTTGGTATATAAGGTATAAGTTTGGCCTTTCAAGTTAAGCCCTTAGGCCACTTCATTTGTGTGGAGGAGATACATGTTAGACCCATGCACCTCGGTAAGTTAACCCATGAATATAAGCGCCACAGTCCGGCTTGCCGGTTTAGCTTGGTTTGGTTCGCTTCGCAAGCTCAGCCGGATTGGTTGGGTTAACAAGATTATTATTTTTGGGACCTATTCATTTGGGTTTCTCTTTAACCCAAAATGGGGCTCCGGTTTTCTTTTTACCAAAATGTGTCCTTTAAAAGATGGATGCATCCGTTTGAATGGGATGAGTTTTCAACATGATTTCTTATTAAACACTAAAAATGGTTTTTCTGGATCATCCTTTACTAGATTTTGTTTCCGTCATCTATGAGACCAATTCCCCTCAAAACAGCCATGCCAAATTCATTTAATTATAAAACTATGCCTATTGGCTATTGTCTTATTCAAACTATAAGTGACTATACAAACTATATACAAAAATATACTAATGGTGATGTTTAGTTTTGTTGACCATAATAATAAAAAAATGTCATAAAAGGACAAAACAATACAAGCATGTTGGCTGCTAGAGGGCAGAACTTTTCAATGGAGGTTATAACAACACAATACACAAAATGTTGGGAAAAAAACATAACATAAGGTGCTATTCGTATATGAAATTTTTGTAAGCTTTTATCGATTATGCCCTAATTTCAATAGGAATTATCAAAACCCTAATTGGCCGCAGAAGGTAGACCGAATTAAAATTTTCACTCAAAAGTTGATTATAAGTTGTTTTCAGCTGGAATTGGCCGGAATCACCTGACCTTGTCAGGTGATTATTTCAATTCTGGTTCCGAATCCTTGTTTGGGAATTATATATTCTATTATTTTTAAGTGCTACCTCTAATATCAATTTGAGCTTTGAGAAGCATACCATATAGGTAGAGTCCACTTTAAAAGTTTAAAATTATTTACCCATATAATATATTACTTAATAGGGCTCAAATTTAGGGCGTAATAGTACCAAAAATGTGTATATTCAAGTTCAAGAGAAAGAGATATATTAGTTTAAGGTTTTAAAAATAGCTTTGATGCGACATCCAAATTTATTCTAAAAAAAAAGTCTTTTGCCAACCGTAATTCTCATTCGGTAGTGAATTATTAAAATGTATTCTAAAAAAATCTGCTTTTATTTTAAAAAAATTTAACACCTAAACATCCCTTAGAAGTCACATAACATAAGTGTCACAACTGAATAAAAGACATGATTCACAACTATAGATTGTTAGAAGCCAATGACACTGCATGAAAATTATCTCGAATGCAATAGATGTCAAGAATAAAGTTTGTAATACCATTCCTTGTAAAATAAGTGGTTCTCATGCTCACCATCACTAAATCCTTCCATTCCCTTCATGATGAAATTTTACAATATTTGTACTAGATATGTGTGTTGAAGGCTTGTGTTGAACATTTAACTATATATAAATTAACTAGTGCCGCATGATTTTATTTAATTTCCTTTGTAATGTATATGATTAACTAATAAAACTTCACTAAGGTGATACTCGTGATTGATATGGTCTCATCTTGTAGCCAATTTCCTTCAGGCCACTTCGTGACAGAGAGGTCTAAAGCATAGGGAAACATCATTTGCTATGACTCACCATCAGTAAGATCCATTTACCTAGCTGGGAGTTGGTTGGAAAGAAATTTTTTAACATGCTTTGTTTCATAATTTCACACTCTTATCCTAATGAAAAACATCTTGCAAGAGATGAAGTGACACAGGAAGATGCAAAGAGAAGTTACCCGAATTGAATGGTGGTTGGTGGAAACTTTAAGTTCAATGAACCAGAATATCCTGAGTACTCTGAAGTAGAAAGTCCTTTATTCCATAACGAAAGAGAACAAGTCCCTTCTCCTTTCATAGAAAAAATTTCCTTCCCTGCATTGCTATCTCCTTCTTCTTCTTGAGTAATTGATCAAATTTTAAGCTCTGAGTGCTAGATTTCCTAACAAATTGCAGAATAAATATCTGCAGGTTGTAAATTTTTTTTCTTTCCATTCCATTAAATATCTGGTTCTATAGATATAATATACAAAATTCTGTAATGTTTTCGCTTTTTTTCTTAATTTATCCTTCATTTTAGCAGGAAATTGTGGTCTACTTCCGAGACGGTATTCTGTAATCAATTCAAGTATATAAAAGATCTGGTTCTGTTGCTTCATCACACAATATTACATGATATTCTGTATACTAGCTTCTTTACATAAAGGATCTGGTTCTGTTGCTATATGACACAATTTTCTCTAACGTTTTTTACCAGAAAAGTTGGAGGTCTACTTCTGATACTAGCTTCTTAACGTCTATTTTCAGCTTTTGTGGTGGTTGATTCCTCCTAGTCATTTCTCTTCAACCACAGTGATCTTGTCAGCAACCACCGACGAGACACACATTCACTGAGCAGAGGCTTTGGGGCTATTTTCTCCCATCCTTGATTTGTTGATCTTCAAACTTCAACTCAGAGAAAGCCATGGCCCTGCAGCTCATCGGAGGGGCAGCTCTTGGTGGCTTCTTCCAAACTGTGTTTCAGGAACTGACGGTGATCCTCTACAAGGGTCTTGGTCGTCGTTGGGATCTAAATTCTGAGCTGGAAAAACTGAAAAGAAAGCTGACAAATGCTCAAGCTGTGATCGATGATGCCGAGATGAGGAGATACACTGAACCAGACGTGAATTACTGGGTGGATGATCTCAGGGAGTTGATCTATGACATAGATGACACCGTCGACGAGATGAACACCCGACGATTGGAGCTGGAACAAGAGGCAGCCAAAAGTCAAGTCGAGGTACGTTACATATTTTCTCCTTCATTAGATAAAGCTAAAGAAGCTTTAGATATAGGCGAAGAAGCTCTGTTCAAGCAAACGATCAAAATCAAGATAAGACATTTCTTAGAAAAGCTAGATGAGGCTATAAAAGAAGCGAAAAGCCTCGAGCTGAGAAGACATACAAGTGGGTCGAGTTGGGGGCTGAGTCAAGCTAGAGTGACAAGTCCCTCTATAGATGAGTCTGATGTATATGGTCGACAGGAAGACAAGGAAAGCATAATAGAGTTCCTGTTTGAGCCTGGCAGTGATCAAAATAAGAAAAATTATTCTGTGATCCCCATTGTGGGTATGGGAGGGGTAGGAAAGACTACCCTTGCTCAAATCGTCTTTCAAGATGAACGAGTTAAGTCACAATTTTCCCCACGAAGTTGGGCTTGTGTGTCTGATGTTTTTGATGTTGACAAAGTGACTAGAGAACTTGTTGAGTACTCAACTGGAAATAATTGTCTATGCTTGTCATCACCGGCATTACAAGATCGCCTTGAAAGCATGGTGAGAGGTAAGAGGTTTTTCCTAGTGTTGGATGATATATGGACAGTTAAAGAATGGGATAGAATGAAAGCTCCGTTAAGTCATTGTGGAGAACGAAGCATAATTCTGATCACTACTCGGAGTCATATAGTTGCAAAAGCCATTGCTAATTGGTCACCCTATGAGTTAGGAATTCTTGACGATGAGCAATGTTGGGATTTGTTTAGTAGTAGGGCTTTTGGAGATATGCATGCTGATGTAGATAAGAACTTGGTCCAACTAGGAAAAAAAATTGTCCAAAAGTGCAAAGGGGTTCCTTTGGCCGTCAAAGTATTAGGGGCCATGTTGCAAGGTACAGAGAAAGAAAGGTGGGAAGCTGTATTGAAAAATGAACTCTGGCATTTACAGAAAGATGATAATGAAATCTTCCCAGCCTTGAGATTGAGTTACCACTATTTACCTTCTCCGTCAAAGCGTTGCTTTGAATACCTCTCCCTTTTTCCGACAGATTATTCATTTGACAAGAACAAATTAGTTTATTTGTGGATTGGAGAAGGCCTTATAGAGGCTAACGAAGGCAGAGCATTGGAGGACATTGGGAGGCAATACTTTGATGATTTAAAAAGAAGATGTCTCATTCAAAAAGATGATAAAGTCCATGACCTTGTGCACAACCTAGCCTGCACCATCTCTGTAGAATTTTATTGTCGACTTCAAAGTGATAGGAAATTATACAAGTCTTTGGCAAGGGCACGTCATGCATCCATTGCTGGCAATAGCGTGGATGAAGGAGAATATAAGTTGCTTGCTGAAGCTAGAGGCTTGCGCACAATCTTGTTGTTTGAAAGTCATTCTCCAAGATTGTTAGATATATTTTCAAAGTGGAGATTGTTACGTGTAGTAGATCTGCGTATGAGTGGACTGCCAGAGCTGCCAGAATCCATAGGTGAGTTAAAGCATATGAGGTTCCTTGATCTCTATGGTAATACAAGACTAAGGAATTTACCTGATGCATTATGTAAACTCTACAATTTGCAATATTTAAACCTTCATGATTGTAACAATGTAAATAACTTACCAAAAGACGTGGAAAACCTCCTAAATCTAAGGTGGCTAGATCTCTCATGCACGTCAATATCAAGTCTACCAAAAGATATAGGAAACCTCCTAAATCTACGGCACCTAAGCCTCTCATGCTCGTTAATATCAAGTCTACCAAATTCGATTTGCAAACTGTACAACTTACGAGCGTTGCACCTTTCATACTGTAGCCTTACTGAACTACCAGAAGGTATTGGGAACCTCAACAGCCTAGATGCACTCCTCCTCCGTGGTAATAATATATCGCGTTTGCCGGATTCCATTGTAAAAGCCACTAATCTACAATTTATTGATATTGAGTTGGATTGTAAGGATGTGGAACTGCCGCCATATTTGGGAAAGTTGACCTGCCTGCAAGAGTTGAGAGCGTACCACGTTACAAAGGAGAGTGGACGGGGAATTGGAGAGCTAAAGGACCTGAACAACCTCAGATCAAACGAACTTGTAATCTCTGGTATGGAGAACATTGAGAGCGTGGAAGAGGCAGAAATGGCCGATCTGAAAAGCAAGAAGCACATTAAAAGGCTGTTATTCAAATGGAGCCCCCTTGGTCCTGAAGATTCTTTGGTGGTGAGAGATGGAAAAGTGGAGGCGAAGGTACTGGAAGCTCTTGAACCTCATACCACCACCCTCGCTTCTCTATCTTTCGAATACTACAGCGGTGATATGTTTCCGAAATGGATAAACTGCCTTTTCTCCCTCAGTAAGCTAATACTCGAGGAGCTGCATAGAGTGAGAACGTTGGTGGGCATCAATCTTCCATCATTAGAGATCCTAGTAATTTGTAGGTGCCCGAGTTTGAGGGAAGTTTCTATGGCGGCTCCAAAGTTGAGGGCCTTAACAGTGGAGCACTGCCAAGAGTTAATGTTAACTGCAATCGCTGTGAAGCTTGTAAATCTTCAAGACGAAACTTGCGTGAATTTAATGACCCAACTGGAGGACCTCTTTATCGATCGCCCTCAACTGGAGTGCCTGCAACAACTAGTACTACAATCAGCTGACTGTGGAGTCCCTCTCAAACTGACGGGCCTGAGAGTAGTGGGATGCCAGAATAACATAACGTCTTTCCCCATGGTGCTCCTGCGCAATGTCACCTCTCTTAAGACGTTGCACATTCAGGGTTTTTCTGAGCTTCTACCAGATGATGAAAGTTTTCCTTCTTCTCTTGAAAAACTGTGGATCAACGGTCTGACCAAAAGTATCACCTTTGGGGGACTTCCTACATCGCTTACATCCCTTAAAATAGAGAGCTGCGACAATTTGACACACCTGCCCAAAGACCTCCATAACCTCACCTCTCTGGAAATGATAGAAATCTGCAGCTGTCCTCAACTAGAGGCCCGGCAAGAGGATCGGTTGCCCCCCAGCCTCAAGCAGTTTTCCCTTCGTCAGTGTCCCAAAGTAAAGCAACAGTTGGAACAGGAAAGTACAACAGATTGGCCTGCTCTAGATTTCATATTGAAATTGAGGGCAGCCTCGGGATCTCGTTCCGGTAGAAGATTTTTGACGTGAAAGACGACACTTTGGAAAGCTCGAACTTGTAAGTTGGTGATTATGCAAATTTTTCGTGACTATGCAAGAAATTGGCCTGATGCCAGGGAATCAGAAGTTTTATCTCGTTTTGCCGCTATTATAAACAAGTGTGTATTGTACTATCTTATGTTACTCAAAAAAATGTTTTGTGCTTTTTGAGCTCCAGTTTTTTATTTTTTTAATTGTACAAGGAGGAGCTTTGAAGATCTTCGACTGAACTTGTGATTTGAGTCAGTTTCATTATTTTTTCTCTTTTTATGCTTTTATTAATGTGGTCAACCGGTATAAGGGAGTTATGACAGAGGATGTTCCTCAAATATTTGTAGCTGTTTTCGAATGCATGCTTAGGGTTCAAAATTCAAATGCAGTGTGTTCAGCATTTATTCTTTTGATTTGTGCTTCTGAGTGGCAAAAAATTTTCACTGCAGAAGATAACTAAAAATTTTGAAGATTACCCCGAGCATCATTTAAAATTCTTCTCTCTGCTGCAGGCCATTGTTAATTACTATTTCCCTGCTTTGATCCACTTGTCCAATCAGATTAGCATCGATTATGTTCATATATCTGCTCTGTATGTACATGATGATATGGTTATATATTAATGTTCATTAGTTTTCTTTGAAATGTGATTACTTCAACAACTGAAACTCGTAATGGATTTTATAAATTGGGCATTTTGGCATACTAAGAGAAATATTGCAGAAACTGGCCTCAATCTTTTGCTAGAAACGCTGAAGAACATGAGGTGGTTGTTTTTTCCTTTACTACGATTTTGATCAGTGGCTTAGTGCTAACGATTTGAAAATATAGATCTTCTAATTGATTTTTCCGGGGACCATGTTGTCTTTACCAGGAAGCTTATTTTATCTCTTACTTTTGATTGTGCAGGCGTCCAAGTTGATCTGTAATCAGCTCCACAAGACATACTTTCTCACAATTGTGCAACAGATATTTGCTGTTTTGACTGATACATTTCACAAACCTGGATTCAAGCTGCATGTTTTAGTCATGAACCATTTGTTAAATTTGGTAACAAAGCACTGCTCGTTCCTTATTTGTGTTTATAAATGAGTGCAAGTGTGTATTTTAAATATATTCCGGGTCTATAGTTGAGCCTCTTTGGGATGCTGTGTCTGTCCCACTTTTTTATCCAAATATGATAATATTTGTTCGTGACTACACCACCTTAAAGCTATTAGGGACGTCTTTTCCCAGCATGACAAATGCTCTGATAGAACAGGCAACAGTCATTCTTTTCCTACCATGGTTTATGAAATCCTGCTAGTGTGTTGTAATGGATGTTGAGCCATGTGCAGGTGACTCAATTTGTTGATGGTCTGATTGAGTCCTGAAATGATCTTCCATCTTTCAAAAATCACATATGGGATTGCCTTGTCCAGTCAAACTCTGCTCAAGTGAAATAGCTTCACTTAAAACCTGCAGATCTTATCTAATTATTGGATTGTGACTATTTTCTCATAATTAAAGCAAAGAAAAATCTTTTGATAATTTAGTTTCGGCTTTTTCTATAGGATAATAGAGACCTCTGCACAGAGGATGTTGTTGCTCAAAGAGAAAGAGAACGTCAGAGAATGCTTTCCATTCGAGGACTTATTGCACCTAACGAGTTGCAAGATGAGATCAAGATGAGATGGTGGATACGTGAGCTTCAGTTACCTAATTAAATTTGTCTTACACACAAAGTCCATGAACAACAGATCCGACATAACTTACAATGTGTCAAACATACATTTGGCAAAATCATAACATAAGAATATGTACAATCCATCTACCTAGTATGTATACAATTTATTGCATATGCATACAAGCAATTCATCTAACTAGAATGTGTATAATCCAGCACATAAACATATAACAGTTCATTTAACAAGCATGCATGAAATTCATGGAATAAGCATTTAGCCAATCCATTTAACTAATATGAGGACAATTCATAACTTATGCATTAGGCCCATTCAATCAACTAGCTTGCGAAAAAATCCACCCTAAGAACATATAAACAGTCCACTAATCATCAGACCATTAAACACACAATTAGATTATCAATCTCACAACCTCATAACATACTATTCCACGCGATATCATTATCAATGTGCAGTAATAGAATTCATTTGCCTTGGTCCTAGTATGTATTCTCACATAAAAGCAAGCTAGTACAAAGTTATAGAGTTCAAAGTCTCCTACCTCGTAATCCACATGAGTTTGATAGCGAGCACACGAGAGTGGTGGCGTCGCGGGCAAGGATATTGCCATGTTAAGAGAGAGCTATTATCTTAAGGACTTATAGGACACCAGGGGTAATCTCGGCAAGATGGGGGTTTTATGAACTCGAGACATATAGGTCCATAGTGGTGCACTAGGGTGGTCGAGAGCAAGATCGTGCCAAAAAGAAATGGCATGTGCGACTGCAATCAAGGTGGAACAAATAAAGGTTGGTCGATGATTGAGAATCACTAGGCCAGCCATAAGACGTAGAAATTGGCTACAAATAGCATCCAATGATGGTGATTTTGCTTCGTTGATGGCCCATAAAAAGGGCAAAGGGTGTGGGTAGGTGTTCAAATATATAGGAGAAGTGGATGATTATGATGGTCCAATTTAGTTAGTGGTGGTGCTATCTAATGGTCAGGGGTGCAAAAGTGGCACCTAAACCCTGGAACACACTCATGGCCACTTGCACACATGGCCAAAGGGCAACCCAAATGGGAGAGGGGCTGAATGGTAGCAACCCAAGACCAAAATGGCTAACGGAGCCAAGGCCAGCAAGTAGTGGCCTAAGGGGGTGATAGCATCTTTGATTGATGCCTAAGATGAAAACCAAAATGGCTTATTCGGGGTAGTAGTTGAGGCAGAGGGGTTGTGCTGGCAAATTTGGGCCAAGTAGGGGTGGTATAAGGCCAACCAAGGTTTGGCTAGGTCGTTGTCGTGCCAAGGCTGGTCAAATGGCAGCAAAATGGTCCTCCTTTGACTTGTTCATGCTACAAATAGTGGACAAATAGAGGAGGAGAGATAGACACATAGGGGAGAATAGGGAGTGGTGGAGCTGAGCCAGGAGAGGTAGCCCTCTAACATTGTCTGGCTGAGGCAAAGCCAATGACGACAACCAAAGACTGGCAAGCCAATAGCAATGGAAGAAACTACAAACGCGAAAGGGGATACTCTCCCTTGGGCAAAAAATAGAAAAAGAGAAGAAAGGGGAAAAGGAGTTGGATGGCTAATGGTGGCTCGCAGCAGCCATGGCTGGCACCTCTAAGGTCTAGACTATAATGTCCCTGATTTTTTTACTATTTTTTTGATAATTTTTGGTGGAAAAATGTGACGCTTTGGCATATTTGCATTCGCGTATTTGTCCTCAATATTATACATGTAGAGTTGGGGCTTAGTCGTAGGCCATAGGCCTCGACATGCGCTTTCGGTGCGAACTTTAGAGATAAAATGTGTAAATAGGATGTTAACATGTGATGGGGATATAAATGGAAAAAAGTATAAATATCTAAAACCCAATGATAGAGTTCCAGACACTTTGAGATGCCCAGAAGGTTTAAGAGAAAACCATAGAGTTTCTGGCTATTGCACTGTGCTTCCTCCATTGTCAGATTCTACTAGTTCTTTCCATGATCCACTTTGCCTTACCGCCATGAGTCCATTGGTGCCAGCTAATGCCATTGCCACCATATCCTTGCTCCTCCTCGAGGTACCGGTTTTTTCCTCGATTATTCTCACCATCTAAATTCGTTTTTGGTCTGCCATAGGGCTATTTAGCTACCGTTTGCTGCCACCTTCCACTGAACTTCTCTTCATCTAGCCACTAAGATCCCATAGGCACTGGCTAGAGCTGCCGCCATGCTGTTCTTGATCCTCCATGAGATGCAGATACATTTCCCAATTTCTCACTATGAAGGCAAATTTGGCCCGGCGACCCAAATTGTCTACCTTTGGTACTTGTTCCACCATCGGCCACCGGATAGACTCTGGTCAGACTCCATTCGATGTACCTCTACTTGGTGTTGGTTAAAGGTTGTCGTTTCCTACCCTGCTTTGCACCTATTGTTTTGCTTTGCCCAAATGCCTAGATTTGGGTCTTACACGTACGACCCTTCGTGGCCATTTTGCCATTATGACACCTCCAGTCGCCGATTGGCCTCCGGCCAGACTTGGGTTTAGCCTTGTTTCAATGTGACCTTCACTCTACCATTGCTTGACCCTGAGTCACCCCTTTGCCCTTTTACGTACAAGATGCACAGCCGCCCACACACATGGGTTTGGTTGTGAGTGGTGATTGGTAGTGTTGGCATCTCCATTGGCCACCACTAGGGCCTTAGCCCTAGTATGCATTCTCACATAAAAGCAAGCTAGTACAAAGTTATAGAGTTCAAAGTCTCCTACCTCGTAATCAACATGAGTTTGATAGCGAGCACACGAGAGTGGCGGTGTCGCGGCCAAAGATATTGCCGTGTTAAGATAGAGCTACTATCCTAACGACTTATAGGACACCAGGGGTAATCTTGGCAAGATGGGGGTATTATGAACTCGAGACATATAGGTCCACAGTGGTGCACTAGGGTGGTCAAGAGCAAGGTCGTGCCAAAAAGAAGTGGCATGTGCGACTAGAATCAAGGTGGAACAAATAGAGGTTGGTCAACGATTGAGAATCACTAGGCCAGCCATACGATGTAGAAATTGGCTATGAATAGCATCCAATGACGGTAATTTTGCTTTGTTGATGGCCCATAAAAGGGGCAAAGGGTGTGGGTAGGTGATCAAATATATAGGAGAAGTGGATGATTATGATGATCCATTTTAGTTAGTGGTGGTGCTATCTTATGGTTAGGGGTGCAAAAGTGGCACCTAAACCCTGGAATGCACTCATGGCCACTTGCACACATGGCCAAAGGGAAACCCAAATGGGAGAGGGGCTGAATGGTAGCAACCCAAGGTCCAAAATGCCTAACGGAGCCAAGGCCAGCAAGTAGTGGCCTAAGGGGGTGATAGCACCTTTGATTGATGCCTAAGCTGAAAACCAAAGAGGCTTATTCAGGGCACGGTTTGGGGCAGAGGGGTTGTGCTGCCAGATTTGGGCCAAGTAGGTCATTGTCGTGCCAAGGCTTGTCAAAAAAGCCACGATGGCAGCAAAATGGTCCTCCTTTGACTTGTTCATTCTACAAAAAGTGGATAAATGGAGGAGGAGAGACAGACACATAGGGGAGAATAGGGAGTGGTGGAGCTGAGCCAGGAGAGGTAGCCCTCTAACATCGTTTGGCTGAGGCAAAGCCAATGACGACAGCCGAAGACTAGAAAGCCAATAGCAATGGCAGAAACTACAAACGTGGAAGGGGATACTCTCCCTTGGGCAAAAAATTAAAAAAGAGAAGAAAGGGGAAAAGGAGTTGGATGGCTGGCACCTCTAAAGTCTAGACTATAATGTCCCTAATTTTTCTACAATTTTTTTATGATTTTCCTACTTTTTTTTTATCATTTTCAGTGGAAAAATGTGATGCTTCAGCATATTTGTATTTGCGTATTTGTCCTCGATATTATACATGTAGAGTTGGGGTTTTGTTGTAGGTTGTGGGCCTCGACATGCGCTTTCGGAGTGAACTTTAGAGATATAATGTGTAAATAGGAGGTTAACGTGTGATGGGGTAATAAATGGAAAAAAAGTATAAATATCTAAAACCCGATGATTGAGTTCTAGACACTTTGAGACGTCCAGAATGTCTAGAAGGTTTGAGAGAAAACCATAGAGTTTCTGGCCACTGCACTGTGCTTCCTCCATTGTCAGATTCTACCGGTTCTTTCCATGATCCACTTTGCCTTACCGCCATGAGTCCATTGGTACTAGCTAAGGCTGACCCGCTTTGCTCCTATTGTCCTGCTTTGCCCAAATGCCTAGATTTGGGTCTTACATGTATGACCCTTCGTGGCCATTTTGCCATTATGATAGCTCTAGTCACCGATTGGCCTCCAGCCAGACTTGGGTTTAGCCTTGTTTCAATGTGGCCTTCGCTCTACCACTGCTTGACCCTGAGTCACCCCTTTGCCATTTTACGTATAAGATGCACAACCGCCCACACACATGGTTTTGGTTGTTAGTGGTGATTGGTAGTGTTGTTGTCTCCATTGGCCACCACTAGGGCCTTAGCCCTGTCACCCTTTTGGGCCTTGGGTTGCCACCATCCAGCCCCTCCCCCACTAAAGTGGCCCTTTTTTGGTGTGTGTGCATGTGGCCACACATGTGTTTTAGGGCTTGACAATCGGCTTTTGCGCTGCTTGACAATTGGTTGGCTCCGTTATCGATTAAGTTGTCTACGAGAGCCCTCCACTTCTCCTCCATCCTTGTGCATCGCCTCATGCCCTCTACCCTTATGTCGGCCCTTGTAGATGCAAATTCCCCGCCATTGGGTGCTGTCTGTAGCCGATTTCGACGTCTTGTGGCTAGCAGAACACTTCTTAGCCATCGGCCAACCTTCAGTGAGTACCTCAACCTTTGGTCACACTCACCACTTCTTTTGGCATGACCTTTCTCTTGGCTTTCCTTGTGTGTCACTGTGGATAGAGAATTTTTCCACATTGATTTGTGTCACCCTGTTTGGCCATGAGTACGGGACAACAACTCTCTCAACTTGACAATGCTTTTAGCCGACAACTCCACTGTTGACACTACAATTGTCGTGTTCTTACAATCAACGTCATGAATTACAAGGTAGGGGAGCTTTGAACTCATAATATCATGATAGCATGCTTTGAGTAAGTAGCAGCATGCTATGATGCTAAATAATGATATGATTGCATGATGTGCATATAAGCATGATTATATGGTATGTTGAAATGCATATTATATGCATGTGAGTTGTAAGTATATTTGATGTATATGATGGCTAGTGAGTATGTTGGTAAGTTATGTATGTGGAAGACGTGTGTACTAGTGATAGCTAACGAGTATGTTGGTAAGTTATGTATGTGGATAATGTGTGTGCTAGTGATGGCTAGTGAGTATGTTAGTAAGCCATTTATGGAAATGTGTGTATGAAAGAATGTGTAACATATGTGTGATGGCTATACACATGTGCAATGGATATGTGTATGTGTGTGGTGGTAGGAGTATGGGCGATGGATGATAAGAGGTGACAAAGTATTTGGTATGGATTTGGATATGGATGTGTAAGCGTATGAGGGAAGGCGGATGAAGTAAATTTGACTGGCTAGGATTGAAGTGGATCAGTTTGGATTGGAGCACATGTTGAGGGATTGTGAGACAGTAAGAGTGTTGCATAATTTTACAAGCATAGCGTACATGTTATAAAGTGAAAAGTAAGTATAATAAGTGAGGTATAAATAAGAGGGTGATAACTGAGGTTGGCTTTGAGGAGCTCAGTTTGATGACTTCTGAGTAAGATGTGTTGGTCATAAGGTGGATGGCAGAGATTGTATGAATACGCAAGGATTTGATGTACCGTGAGTTATGATTATGAGATGAATGGGTTAAGTGAAGTCTATTGCCCTGACAAACTAGGATTTCGGATTGGGCTCGACTTTAGTTTGATCAGTGGAGCACGGTACGTTTGAGAGTTGTTATCCCATAATTGTACAACATAACTGAATTCAAACTTGATTTATAAACAAAGCTAATGATAGCCATGTGATTTTGACACCTGAGGGCTCTACGTATTAAGTTATGTGTTTAAGCTACCATATAATGAGTTAGTTGAGCATTTGTCAGGTATTGCCCTTCTGTTTATCTTGTGGGATGTTGTTTGTGTGCTATATTTAAGCCTAGACGCCTAATGCTCTGTTGAGAGCATGTATAATTTCAATTTGGTCTATGTACTGTAATAAGCCAAGACGTTTGATGCACTATTGAGAGTGTTGAATGATTCTGCCCAAGAGTGGCATTGTATAATTTTTGCCCAAGAGTGGCACTATATGATTTCTGCCCAAGAGTGTCATTGGCACTATAAGACCCCTAAAGTGTGTGCAATTGTATGGCCCCTAATGTGTGGGAGTCTATATTTGCATGCTTAGGTAAGTAGTATCATGGAACTGCTCTTATCAGTTTGATCTTGTGCCCCATGAGCATTTATGTGTCTTGCCTTCGAAAAAATCCATGGCATCTAATCACACCCTAGAGGTTAAGGTGATGCCCCGGTGGCATTCCTTTTCATTTCAACGTCAGAGCATATTAATTGTAATGAACTTATGTGGTCGATAGTATGTGTACAACTATATGAGTGAGTATGTATGTTTCTGAGTAAGTGTAAGTTTTTGAGTAAGACTATAATAGTATGATTTTGATTAAGACTGTACGAGTATGATTATGAGCAAGATTGTAAGCATATGTTTCTTAGAAAGATTGTACAAGTAAGGTCGTATGAGTAAGACTATACGAGTAAGGTCATATGAGTAAGGCTATAGAAGTAAGGTCATACGAGGATGTGTAAGATTATATGAGTAAGGTCGTACAAGTATGTGTAAGTTGTATGAGTAAGCGTATGATTGTATGAGTAAGTTGGTAAGACTCTGTTTAAGAGTATAAGTGTAAGATTGCTTTGATGATATGTGTTTGGCATGATTGTATGCATATATGGATGATTATTATATACAAGTCTGCCTCATGTTTAAGTTGCTTGAATGCATCTATCTATGGATTTACTAAGTTCATTGTTTAAAACTCTTCCACTGGGTATTTTTCTATTAAGTATGAAAATACTCATTTACCCTATTTTTTAGCCTCGATAGTCGGGAGGCTTTTGCAAGTTTGTGATGGAAAGCTCCAGATGATTGATGCTTGTTTTTGTGATAGATTAATTCCCTTTGACTCGGGTATATCCTTGACTCACCGCAAGTATTATTTTCATGCAATGATCAAATGTATTGGGTGAGATGAGATTTAAGGTGTTTATGTTTTTTGGACTTATAATTTAGATTAGATTGTAGACTGTTTAAGAGACTGGTACTCATGGATGCTTGGGATAGATTTGTATTTAAAACTCATGATAATGGTAATTTATATGTTTGTTTGTTTTCAAGTAGTGTCGGAGGATGTTTTGTTCGGTCACACGATGTTTGATCGAATGAGCAACAAATTGGATGGGAAAATTGATGTGATGTTTTAAATTATAAACTAGTTTTACATGTTTCGTATTTTGTCATTTTTCCCAATTTACAGCCTTTATATTGCAAAAACTTTTTGTGAAATTTAAGAAAATGTGACAAAAAATCTCAGGCGTTACAGTTAGTATTAAAGCCTAGGCAAACTGATTAAAAGTCCATAATAGTCACAAGTACAGAGTTGTGACATGTAAGAGTAAGTTGAGAAATGTTTTGAAGGGTATAAGTTCTCCCTTTATTTTGTTTGTTTCTGGCCTTTGGCAGAGTGGAGCCGAAGTGCCTTAGCTGCTGAGAGATTTAGGTTGTTAGATCGTACATTTATTGGTTGAGAAGAGCCATTGGCTGCTATTGAATGTGTTAAGTTTCTGAAAGGTTGGCTGACACCTTTAATGGTTGTTAAGAGAGTCAAGAGCTACTAGTGTCAAACTGAGATTACAAAGCACCTCGTTGCGGTTTTGTGGACTCCAAATGACCGGAGAGTGGTTATGGCCACTTTCGTTCAAACTAGTGAAAATCTATCAGACCCTTCCTAATTGGTCAACTTATGACCTTTTGTTGTAGGCAAGGGAGTTTGTAAGTGGTGGAGTATGAGACTCTTTTTACCTCCTTCCAGATATTTGTGGCCAAGAGTAGTTAAAAGGAAGATTCCAAGCCTCCAAGATTGTGGACAGCCTTTGAGGTAACTACTTCGACATTTGTGAGTGTTCTGGTTACCACTTAAGATTTTGGGAAGGAGGGTGTCAGTTTGGTGAGGATTTGATGATTAGTTAACTGATCAACGAATAGTGGTAGACCGTCATAAGAAACAAGTGATGTTTATGTGCCCTGAAGGTTTGAATGTTGTGTCCAGGGTACTTGAAAATGGTTAGCTTTATGCTTTGAGTAAACCGTTAAGGCCAAGCGATGCACAACTGAAGGTTGTAGAGCCTTTTGGCTGGTTGTCTGATAAGATGTCTTAGGGATTTAGTTTAGAAGAGCTAGATATTGTTTGGAATTTTTTGAACATGTTCCCTGATGACTTACCAAGTTTTGCAACTAAGAGAATGATGAGTTTGCTGAGTTAGTGCTCAGTGCACTCTACCTCTAGGACATCATGCGGGATGACCTGCTAGAGTGGAATGAACTCAAGGATGAGTTGGCAGAACTTATGGTTTAGAGGATTATTTGACCAAACGTATAGTCTTGGGGTACGTTGGTTTTTTGTCGATGAAGAAGTAGGTTGTATCCCTATGTTTATGCATCTACATTGTATGTCAATTGAGAGACTTTAAGAATAAGTTTATGCTCAAATTGGATGACCTTTTTAATAAGTTATGGTTAAATAAGATGTTTCAAGAATTGACTTGAGGTCTGGCTATCAGCTACTCAGGGTTGTGCTGAGGGTATTTCTATGTTAGCCTGTGAATTTAGTATGATGATTACGGGTTCCAAAGGATGTCTTTTAGACTCACCAACACTCTATTGTAGGTATTGCTATAATGAATGTGGTTTTTATTGAGGAGCATGAAGAGGGACATCGGTGAAATTGTTGTCATATGGCTGACTTGTGTGAGTGCTAAGTTAGGGCATCAGAAGCTGCCATGATCCCTATTTTCTGTGGAGACTCCAAAGTGGAAGTGACTGCACATTATAATGGAGTTTGTTGTAAGTTGCCTTATACACGGATGAGGAATGGGACCATTTAAGTTATTGTGGAATGATGAATTTGTGGTTTCCTTTTTTTGACCGATGACTAGTCTAGAAGAATTTTGAAAGGCTCTTTGGAGCACCACTGGCCATTGATTTGAGTTTGTTTATTATAACAACTTACTTCGACAATTGAATGGCCCTTGCATGGTCTTGTATGAAAGGACATATGATTTGTTGACATGTTGGATTGAAGTAAGTCAGATGTAGATGCTCAAATGTAAATTGTCTAGCACTTTGTAGACATGTTGAAGTTAGTCAGGAAAGTGCTTCATATTGCTCTCGACAAAAGAGTTATGCTAATTGGAGTTGAAGTGATCTCCAGTTTGAGTTGTGAAGCACTTTAGTTAGATCCTTTGATGGACAAGGTAAGTTGTGGAAGACAAGGTCAATCCTGTGGCGAAGATATTGTAGAAAATATTATACTTCCAAGATGGTAACTTCATATGTTCAGGCGGATATGAGAGAGAGAGATACCCAGATATATTTGTTGTTGTTGTCGTATGTTGTAAGTTGATCATGAAATTTTGGGGATGAAATTTTTCCAACGGAAGAATGTAATGTCCCTGAATTTTCTATGATATGTTTTGTGATTTTCTTGCTATTCTTTTGATCATTTTAGACCGGAAATGTTACGCTTCGGCATATTTATATTTGTGTATTTGACCTTGATAATATACCCATAGAGTCGGGTGGGGGGCTTAGTCGCAAGCCATAGGCCTCAAGACGTGCTTTCGACATGAATTTTAGAGGCACTACACTTAAATATGAGGTTAATGCGTGATGGGGATATAAAAGGAGAAAAAACGTTTAAATACTTGTAACCCGACAATTGAGTTCCAAACACTTTGAGACTTCCAAAACATCCAGAAGGTTTGAGAGAAAACCCGAGAGAGTTTCCGATTGCTCCATTGCACTTCCTCCATTGTCAAATTCCACTGGTTCTTGCTAAGATCCACTTCGCCTTACCGCCATGAGTTCATTGGAACCGACTAGGGTCCCTGCCACCATCTCCTCACTCCTACACAGGGTAACAGTCTTTTCCTCAGTTTTTCTCACCATCTAAATTTGTTTTTGGGCCACCGGAGGGCAATTTTGCCTCCATTTGCTACTGCCTTCCATTGGACTAATCCTCATTCGGCCACCAGGATCCCATAGGCACTAGCCAAGGTCGCCATCCTGCTCTCCTTGATCCTTTGTGAGCTGCCAGTAGTTTTCCCAGTTTCTCACTGTGTCAAAACAAATTTGGCCTAGAAACCCAAATTGTTTGCCTTTGGTACTTTTTCTGTCATCAGATGGACTCCGATCGACTCTGTTTGGCCTACCTCGACTTGGCATCGGTTAGGGGTTACCGTTTCTTACCCCTCTTCGCCCCTATTGTCCTACTCCATCCTTATGCCTTGATTTGGGTCTTACCTGTACAATCATTCGTGGCCATTTTTCCATTATGATGCTTCCAATTGCCGATTTGCTTCTGGTCGGCCTGGGGTTTAGCCTTGTTTCACCGTGGCCTTTCCCCACCACTACTTGACCCTAAGTCACCCCTTTGCTCTTTTATGTGCGAGATGCACAATTGATGCACTGAAATAATGTTCAATTAAATATTTTCAAAATTTGAAATACAATTCTATTTTGTGTAAATTCATTGCTGATTTGGGCTATTTATGTTTTGAATATGTTAGTTGGACCTTAATTAAGTTTACATGTTTAAACAGGCTTTAATAGGATCTAACTGGAAGATGAAGTAAAGCCCAATTACCGAAAGCTATTTAAAAGTCAAGAATGGGCTCTTACTGGTCTAAACATGCATGGAATGGTCGAACACAACCTTGTGGACTCATTGGATTTGATATTTGTATCAAGAGAACTAAATTATGAAAGAAGCTGATTCGGAAAGATTTACATAGCCTTAGTATTTTGACCATATCTTTCTATGTATACTTTGATTTGATATGATTCTAGTGGCATTGGAAAGAAGACTTCCTTGGATACAATTGTTATTTTGGGAAGAAATTCACAATTCCGAAGATTTATGGGTCGAATTTGGCATGTAAAGGGACAACTAGTTAACTAACCTGAGGCTAGCACATAGAGAATCTTTTCATTGATTATAATTGATACACATAAGGAAAGATAATGAGGATGATTGGATATCTAAATGAAGATTTAAATATACTTATTTACTAAATAAATCATTGATTTATTTTATTGATTTAGAATCATTGTCAAAGAAGCAACTAATTAGGTAATCAATCAGGATGCAATTTAGAGAAATGATTGGACTTTCCCCTTTGAAAATTAATATCCCTCTCTTAGATGTCATTAAACAAATTCCATCTTATGCAAAAATTTTGAAAGACCTTTGTACAATCAAGTGCAAGCTAAATGTACAAAAGAAGACATTTTTGACAGAACAAGTAAGTGCAATTTTGTAACAAAACACCCCACCCAAATATAAAGATCTTGGTTATCCAACCATAACTTGTATAATTAGGAATTATAAAATTGAAAAAGTTTTGCTTGATCTTGGGGCAAGTGTTAATCTCTTACCTTATTCTGTTTATGAGCAATTAGGTGTAGCGGATTTGAAACCCACCAACATAACACTTCAATTTGTTGACCGCTCAATCAAAAGGCCAAGAGGAATAGTGGAAGATGTCCTTGTTCAAGTGGACAAATTCTATTTTCTAGTGGACTTAATTATTTTAGACACACAACCGGTTTCAAATGCATCTTCTCAAATCCCTGTGATTTTGGGTCGTCCATTCCTTGCTACATCTAATGCTCTAATAAATTGTCGGAATGGAGTGATGAGGCTTTCTTTTGGGAACTTGACATATGAGTTAAATGTATTTGATGCCAATAGACAACCATCCGACTTCGATGATACTTTTGAGGTTAACATAGTTAGAGTCTAGTGGAGGATGCTCTTCCTTTTATTTATTCTGATGATCCACTAAATATTTGCTTAACTCACTCTAATTTGATTAGAATTGATAAAGAAAAGATAATTGCTTTGAAGGACCCTGGATGAGTTTAGATGGAAGTGTGTCTAGCTGAAGACAGTAAACTTAGCTCTCCTAGGAGGTAACCCACTTTTGGTTTTGATAGATATTTTTGTTTAATAGTTAGTTTTTATTTATTTATTTTCTTTAGTTAATTTTTAGTTTATTATCTTTGTCAATTGTGATTGCTCTAATCATTATTAGGGTGTGCTTATATGATTCATTATTGATTTACCCTAATGTGATTATGCTTGTTCTTTATTGACTATTTTTCTTTTGATAGCTATGTACATGAGCACGTCAACCGATATATTATCTATTCTTTCCTCTTTTCTTATATTAAGCATTGCATTTGTTTTCTTTTATACATTGAGGACAATATTCAGTTTAGGTTTGGGGGTGTACAAAGAGATTTTTTTATGTTTTTTTAGTTTTACTTAAAAAATAAAAAATTAAAAAAATTAATTAGATTTATGTTTTTGCTTATTACATTAATGCTTCTTTTAGACATGTGCATTTGTTTAATGATATCAGACTATTCAGAATATGACTTGACATATTTAATAATTTTGAGTTCTGATTACTCCATATTAGTTTCTTGTACTCCTATTTTGAAAAAAACAAAGAAAGATATTTGCCTACGTGAGAATTCGAGCCCTTGATTATGGTCTTACATCTTGGTGGATATCATTGAATCTAAGTAATTATTTTCTTATGAGAGTAAAACTTTGGCATGATCTAGTAGTATTCATGTTATCATGATAGAGTTTTGAGCTTCACTATTCTTGGTTTGTAGAATAGTCGAGGACTTTTTGTCAACACAATTCAAGTTGCTTGTATAATGTACTCAAGAAAAAAAAGAAAAATAATGTGAAAAAAATGAATAAAAAATTGTAATGAATTAAAGTCACTCTATTGAGTAGACCGGGATTCGGCGTGCCTCACTAAGCATAGGGTGTTTGAGTCAAAAGGTAGAGTTAACTAATTTATGACATGCATAGCCTTGAAGCCTATTTGGTTTAAGTTATTAAGCCTAAGGGGTGCTTTAACACCTAGTGCCATGAGCCAACTGGATTGGGAGTCACTGACCTAACACTTGTTACATGGATTTTATAGAAAGCTTGAAAAGGCTAAGCCTTACACATGTCATATGAGATGAACATAAAATTATAGTGGGACATTATGTAGTTATATCCTGAATGGGTTGTCAAGTGATCTAGGGTGTTTTACTTTTCAAGGATGGTTTTGCATGATTCTCTATTATGATCTCTTGAAGATGAATGGATGTTAATGTCTATTTTTTAGTGTTAAAATTGAAATTGCTAAGTGGACATAAGACACATTGAGTTGTTCGATTCAAAAGATTTAGATTGTACAATTACTTGGCAATGTCTATTTTTTTTAAATAAACTATTATATATGTATAAGTATTTGCCACCAATATGAAGTTGTTTGAATGAATATTGTTTAAGAAGACAAATTGTATTATGCATGAATGATATTACTAAATGAAGTCACATGTTTAAGAGGAGTTGATTTGTAAATTTGACGTGGTTTTAATTTTAATTTTCTTCTATCATTTAAATTTTGAATTTTGTGGGTATATTCACTGCAAACCCTCACGAGACACAACTCGTCCACTAGTGTAAGCTAGGGGTTTAAAAGCTTGTTGCATATGCTAAATGCAATCGAGATTTCCTGCAGAAGTGGAGTAGTTAGTTTTGTTTTCTATTGATTTAATTTTTGTTATGCTCAAGGACTAGCAAAAAGTAGGTTTGGGGGTATTTGATGCACTGAAATAATGTTCAATTAAATATTCTCATATTTTGAATTGTAATCATATTTTGTGTTAATTCATTGCTTATTTGGGCTATTTATATATTGAATATGTTAGTTGGACATTAATTAAGTTTACATGTCTAAACAGGCTTCAACAGGATCCAAGTAGAAGAGGAAGTAAAGCTCATCTACCCAAAGCTATTTTAAAATCAAGAATAGGCTCTTAATGGTCTAAGCATGCATGGAATGGTCGAACACAACCTTTTGGACCCGTTGGATTTGAGATTTGCATCAAGAGAACTAAATTAGAAAAGAAGCTAATTCAGACAGATTGAGATAGCCATAGTATTTCGACCGTATCTTTCTATGTATATTTTGGATTGATACAATTCTAGTGGTATTGGAAAGAAGACTTCCTTGGCTACAACTGTTATTTTAGGAAGCAATTCACAATTCTGAATATTTATTTGTCGAATTCAGCATGTAAAGGGGCAACTAGTTAACTAACTCGTGGCTAGTATATGGAAAATCTTTTCATTTATTGTGATTTATACACATAAGGAAAGACAATGAGGCTGATTGGATATTTAAAGGAAAATTTAAATATACTTATTTGCTAAATAACTCATTAATTTATTTTATTCATTTAGAATCTAATCATTGTCAAAGAAGCAACCAATCAGGCAATCAATCATGATGCAATTTAGAGAAATGATTGGATTTTCCCCTTTGAAGCAACCTCTTATACTCTTATAAATAGAGGGGTGGACGTGATAGAGGCATCATCCCCTCCTCTTTGGAGCTCTCTTCTCCTATTTGTCTTCTCTTCTTTTGTATTTTTGTTTTTAGTTTTATTGTAATGGCTTTCTAAACTCTAAAGCTAAGGCTATAGGTGATTTGTAACAATCTAATGGAGTTCTATTCATGTTTCATCAATGGTTTCAAGTAAGTATTGATTATTTGAAGTAATATTCATTTAATATTGTTGTTCTTCTTGTTTCTTTGTGATTTTGATACATAAGATGCATAAAGGCTCTCTTTCTTGATCTTTTGTGATTTGGATACATAGAACTCTTGAATAAACAATTGTTTTTGTCATTCATTTATCCATAGCATTTTCTATCTTTGTTTTTGCCTTTAATGTTCATATCTTCTGGTTAGATAGAATATTCATTTGATTCTAACTGAGATAACATGATACATGAAGAACATCATTAGATGTTACAATTATTTTTTAATGCCTTATTGTTTTCTCATCTTGATTTCTTAACTCTTTATGGCCTAAATACTCTTCTATTCTTTCTTTCTTAAATTTTCTTTCCTCTATTTTTTCATAATTATTTTCTTTGTTGCACGAGGCTTTTCCTGTCGATCAACCTTATCTACTACAATTGGCAAGTAAAACAAATCTGAATTTTACTTCTTCATAGTCTTGTTTCAGACGTAACAACTTGTCATCAATTGAGTTGACCACGAGAGCGCTCCACTTCTCCTCCATCCTCGAGCATCACCCCACGCCCTCAGCCCTTATGTGGTCCCTTGAAGACTCAAAATCACCATCATTGGGTGTTGTCTATGGCCAATTTCAATGTCTTGCATCTAGCTAAGTACTTCACAGCCGTTGGCCAACTTTCAGTGAGTGCACCTCGACTTTTAGTCACAAGCACCACTTCTTTTAGCACAACCTTTCACCTGGCTACCCTAGTATTCCGCCATGGATAGCAAATTTTTCCGCATTGATTTGTATCACTCCGTTTGGCTGTGAGTACTTCTGGCACTTCCTAAACCCTTAAAATAGCAGCTCTCTCAATTTGGTAATGCTTTTGGCCACCAACTCTACCACCAATGCTGCTACCATCTTGTTTTTGCCATCAAACGTCATGGATTACAAGGCAGGGGAGCTTTGAACTCATAATTTCATGATAGCATGCTTTGAATGTGTAGCAGCATGCTATGATTGTATGATTCTATGCCTTGGATGCTAAATAATGATCTAATTGCATGATGTGCATATAAGCATGATTATATGGTATGTTGAAATGCATATGACATGCATGTGAGTTGTAAGTATATTTGATATATGTGATGGCTAGTGAGTATGTTGGTAAGCTATGCATGTGGAATATGTGTGTACTAGTGATGGCTAGCGAGTATGTTGGTAAGCTACGATGTGGATTATGTGTCTGGTAGTGATGGCTAGGAAGTATATTGGTAAGCTATATATGGAATTGTGTATATGAAAGTATGTGTGATGGGCATACGTATGTGTGATGGCTATATGCCTTTGAAATGGATATGTGTATGTGTGTGGGGGCATAAGTTTGGGCGATGGACGATAAGAGGTGACTAAAATTTGGTATGATTTTGGATGTGGATGTGTAAGCATATGAAGGAAGGCGGAGGATGTAAATTTGACGGGGGAGGATTGGAGTGGGTCGGATTGGATCAATTTAGATTGGAGTGCATCTTAGGGGATTGTTAGACAGTAAGAGTGTTGCATAATTGTACAAGCATAACATACATGTTATGAAGTAAAAAATAAGTATAATAAGTGAGGTATAAGCAAGAGGGTGATAACTCGGGTTGGGTTTGAGGAACTCTGTTTGATTACTTCTGAGTAAGATGTGTTGGTCATAATGTAGATGGTAGAGATTGTATGAATACGTAAGGATTTGATGTACCATGAATTATGATCATGAGATAGATGGGTTAAGTGGAGTTTGTTGCCCTAACAAACTAGGATTTCGGACCAGGCTCTATTTTAGTTTGATCAGTAGAGCACGGTATGTTTGAGAGTTGTTATGACATAATTGTACTACATAACTTACTTAATTCAAACTTGAATTATAAGCAAAACTAATGATAGCCTTGTGAGTTTGAGACATGAGTGTTCAGTGCATTGAGTTTCATGTTTGAGCTAGCTAATATTGAGTTGGTTGAGAATTTTTCATATCTTGCCATGGTATTTATCTTGTGGGATGATGTTTATGTGTTGTATTTAAGCCCAGACATCTGATGCTTTGTTGAGAGCGATGTATGTTTTCAATTTGGTTTGTGTGCTGTATTAAGCTGAGACGTTTGATACTTTATTAAGAGCGTTGTATGATTCTGCCCAATAGTGGCACTGTATGATTTTTGCCTAAGAGTGGTGTTATATGATTCTACCCAAGAGTGACACTATATAATTTCTACCCAAGAGTGGCATTGGCATTATAAAACCCCTAAAGTGCGGGCTTGTATGGCCCCTAATGTGTTGGCATTTATATTTGTGTGCTCAAGTAAGTAGTATCATAGAATTGCTCTTACCTATTTGATCTTGTTCCACATGAGCATTGGCATGCCTTGCCTTCGAAAAAGTTCATGGCATCTAGTTACTCCTTAGAGGTTAAGGTGATACCGCAGCAGCGTTCCTTTCCATTTCAACGTTGGAGCTTATTAATTGTAATGAGCTTCAGTGGTCGATAATATATATACAATTGTATGAGTAAGTATGTATGTTTTTAGTAAGTGTAAGTTTCTAAGTAAGACTATAAGAGTATGATTATGAGCAAGACTATAAGAGTATGATTCTGAGTAAGACTATAAGCATATGTTTCTTAGCAAGACTGTATGAGTAAGGTCGTATGAGTAAGACTATAGGAGTAAAGTTGTACGAGGATGTGTAAGATTGTACAAGGTCGTATGAGTATGAGTAAGTCATATAAGTAAGTGTGTGATTGTACAAGTAAGTTGGTAAGACTCTATTTAAGAGCGTAAGTGTAAGATTGCTTTGATGATATGTATTTGGCATTATTATATGGATATGTGCATGATTATTATATGTCTGCCTACCTCATATTCGAGTTGCTTGAATAGATCTATGTATGGACTTACTTAGTTTACTGTTTAGAACTCCCCCACTCGGTATTTTCCTAATGGGTATGAAAATACTCATTTACCTTATTTTTTAGCCCCGATGGTTGGGAGACTTTTGCAGGTTTGTGATGGAGAGCTCTAATGATGGGTGCACGTTTTTATGATGGATTGATTCCCTTTGACTCAGGTATATCTTTGACTCACTGCGAGTATTATTTTTTTTTTGTGATTTAATGTATTGGGTATGATGAGGTGTTTATGTTTTTGGACACAATTTGGATCAGATTGTGGACTATTTATGGGACTTGAACTTAGGGATGTCTGGGATAGATTTGTATTTAAAACCCATGATTATGGTAATTTATTCATACATTTATTTTCCAGTAGCACCTGAGGATGTCTGGTTTAGCAGTACAATGTTTGATCAAATGAGCAAAAATTTGGATAAGAAAATTGATGTATGATGTTTTAAATTATAAATTGTTTTCACAGGTTTCATATTTTATCAATTTTTTTTAATTTACAACATTTATATTGCAAAAATTTTCCATTAAATTTGAGAAAATGTGATGAAAAATCACAAGCATTACACTGGCGATCGGACGACCCTAGATCTAGTGGAGGGTGGTGGCAAATGGCCTTCAACTACCAAAAAAGGTCTCTAAAAATAAAACAACGGAGGTGGGGCGGATCTGTGAGGGTCCAACAGAGGGTTGAGTGTAGCTAGAGAGGCAGCAAAGTTGGGTTGGGTCGGCCTCACCTTCCTACTAGGCCAGGGCAGAGTTGGATGAATGCTGGCAAGTCCTTGCCTGCCTACAATGGGGGCTGAAAAGGGAAAAGAAAAAGTGTTGTTTTGGCTTAGGCAAAATGAGAAAATGGCGGGGGAGGGCTTAAGAGGTGGAGCCAAATAGATAAGGTTGGCCCTCGCCAGGCTAGGGTAGAGCCCATGATAGCTAGATGGCCAGTAGCAGCAACTAGAGACACTCGTAGAAGATGAGGAGCATCTAGCAAGGCGGAAGGTGATAAGGAAAACCACCAAATTGGGGGGGGGGGGGGGGGGGGGTAGATATCTTTACCAATCTCAATCTCTTGTGCTATATGACTCTCATAGACTCCTTTGTAGGAATCATCTACTCATTCTAACACTTTTGAGAGTCACTAAGATCTCCAACCATCCCCAAGATTAAGTTCTTTATTGTAGTCATGGGCACAATAGCAGGAAACCATTCCACGATACCTGTGATTCTTGTATAGTGTCTACACCATGGCCATTTTTCAGTCATTAACGAACCAAGCTTGTCACAACCTGGCTTTTCAAAAGCATTTTTTAATAGCACAAACGGTAAGTAGCGAATTTTTTTTTTAAAACACAAAACAAACCATTCGATTAAATATCCAGGTCATGATGATTGGGGTTCACAAATACGAATATTAAATCGTATAATATTATTATGCGTCTGAAAATTCATAAAGAACAGCTCATCTATCTAAGTACAAGTTCATTATCTGTCTGAAAATAAATAACAAGTTGACTCTCACGCTAAAGGTACACTTATGTACTAGAGTTGCAGACACGAAGAAACTTCATCGTATACGCGTCAATCTTGGTCTCACTCGCTGTCGCTTGGAAAACCTGCAACAAAGCAAACCAAACAACAACCACAACCACAATGGAGCATCTCCGCCTTTAGGAGAAGAGCTTCCAAAGGACAAAAGGTTTTATTAATATTATTCGGATCAGGTCAACATCACCCGATGTTAGTTGCCTACGTACTCATCAGACAACATCTCTAATGTTTCCAACAAGATTGGATCTAGACGTAGTTCTGCCTAGAAACTACTCTATCCTAAGAAGCATAGCACCACACATGCAATGCTTAAGTATATTTAACCTACATTTTAGTAAGTCATTTAATCGTTCTACTTGTCTAATTAATAAGTAATATCAAACAATATTGTTAATTATCTCACATCCCTTGTTCGATAATTAATACTATCAAATCTATAACTCAGAGATGACTTGCCCCTCAAGAAATCCCCAAACAAAGTACTCCAACCTTGTAGTAGACTTCTTAACAGCATCTTGACCCAAATCCCCAGGGCTCTCAATAGCCTGCTACGAATTTGGAGAAGAGGATCCCAACTGTGCTCATAGACACAGATTAGCAAGAAACACAAGCCTTTGGGTCCTCTTCACCTTGTGAATTAGCCCAATAAATAGCTCATCCACTGAGCTATGACTCAGAAAACATCCCAAAATCACCCACAGTTCATTAACCAAGGTCAAATTCTATGTCAAGGCCCCACTCACTCCATGAACTGGTCCCAACCCTAAAGAGAGTATTTTAGTCATTATCTTGATTAGGTGTTCTCCCTTCAATCTAACGACAACCAAAATCTCTTGACTAGTCTTTATTAACCTTAAGTTATTGATATAACTTAAAACATCAATAATAAAAGCATATATCAACATGATCCACATAAATAATGTGCATTCACACCAATGCATAAATAATGAATAAGGGCCCATTGCACTCATTTGCAGGGTTAGGACTCAGCGAGTTCAAGCCCGAGAGTATAAACAACTCTAGCGCATCCTGTGAGTTACATATATGACACTCTAGTCGATCGATGCACTCGGTTGCAGACATGCAAAATACGCTGCTTTAAACTTGAGAATTAGGGTTCTACCCCTTATTTCTCATGACACTGCGACCTGACAAGGTCTTCGTGTCACTTACTGGTAATGCTCCTTCCTTTTGAATTCATTTATAGGGTACCCTAACTCTTGATTCACTAGGTCATCCATTTTGACAGAAACAGAATATATTGCCCCTAAGGGCATTAGGGTAATTTTATCACCTAAGGTATGATACCCTCCCTTGGATCATTCTAGTCATTTTACTGCCCCTCTATTGATTTAAGTCATTGCCCTCTCACAAGGCTCCAATCTCAGACTGACTCACGCTTCCATTCACACGAATGTGGTAGGTCCACTCAAAGGGGTATTTATGTTATTTGCTTTAAGGCCTTATAACATCTGATGGGTCCAAAATTGAACTCAAGCATACTACTTGGCTTCATGGACTCTGTGTAATTTTCTTGGCGTGTGACGGGGCCGTGAACCCCTTGAATCGACCCAAGTTGACTTAACAGTTTGTGATTAACCATTGGGGCAAGAGGGTCAATTAACCACTCAATGGGATTTTTACTTACCAACCAGTTTGGCCTATAATTAGGTTACCCATTAAACTCTCACTGAGAATTTTTCAATTTTATAGATCAACTCATAGGCCCCTGAACCTGAGCCCCAAAGTCGGGTAAGTGAATATTGCACGGTAATTTAACTATAAGGGGTAAAAGGGTCATTTTATAGTACTTGGGATTTTTCCCGGGCCTGAAACTTGGTTAGAATACTCCCACACTTCTTGGTGTCCTTGAGTATTTTTCTAGAATATGTTTGACATTTTTATCCTTATGAACCGGACCCCCGGTTCATCTCTTCTTCTATTCTTTCTTTTTTTTTTAAAACAAAACCGAACTAGGCCGGGTTAGCAGACCCGGTCCGGGGAGCACAGACGACCCGCGGGGACGTCTTCCCCGCGACTGGCCAGAGGCCATTCGGCCTTCAGTGGTGCCGCTCCCTACCACAGCGGAGGGATGGTGGCTCACCTGTTTTTCGATCGCCGGCGCAAGGCGGAACCAACGGCGTTGGTCCCGCCGCCGTTCGGTGGCCGGACAGTTGCCAAAACACCCACTTTCCTTATTTTCTCTTCTCTTTTTTTTTACAGGTGGCGAAGCCGCCATGGCCGGGGCCAGCATGGCCCAGGCCAGCGCGTCCGGGGCAGTCGTGGTCTGGAACAAGGCGGCCGGGACTGGCGCGGCCACGACCGGCATGGCCTTGGCCAGCGCCGTCAACGCCTGCAATTTTCCTTTTTTAAAAAAAAACAAAGATCCAGCGGCCTGCATAGCGGCAATCCTCCGCAGCCAAAGCCGCCGGAGCTAAGGCCGCCGCGGCCCGGGTCAGGCCGCTACTGTTCCAGCTACCGGAAAGAAAAAAAATCAATTACTGTTCACAAAATTGCGTGAACAGTAATTGCATAGATTAATATAATTTTCATTAAAATACATTAACAACTTCTCCATCGGTCTCAAATCAAAACCTTACCTCTATGGTCGAGTTGTCGTCGATCCACTGTCGCCAACGCTTTGCCGGAGTCTCGCCGAAAAATTCCCTAATTTCCTTAACAGCCCAACCCCCTTTCCATTAGCCCTAATTCGCCTTTTATATGCGTAGGGATTGGGATCCCTAATTGAGCATAAATCTCCTCAATTTGGTCACTTAATTAGGCCCTAAAAATTAATTTTCATCATCTTAATTTATCGGGCACGTACGTGACTTAAACAGGCAATTTACGCGTCTGATTCGGGTAAACGTGTCCTGCACGTTATAGTCAACTTCAAATGGTCGTATCTCCCTCATCCGGACTTTGATTCACGCGTTCTTAGTGGTGTTTCAAATATCTTTCCGTCTATTTTCCATCCATATACAATTCAGCCACCAATTTAAAATTATGATCAAGTTATTCCCATAAGAAAATCAAGGGGTCTCACACCCTAAATTCCCCGTAAACGACTTCGAGAATTTAGAAAATTTTCGGACATTACAATGCTGGTTAACCAATTGATAAATACATACTCTTAGGTGAATTGATTGAACAAATCAAAATGGACCTACCAAGTAGATAAACATATCCGACAAACCAACCAGGTCATATGTACCAAAAGTGATGAATCCAAAATTTTTGTAGTCAAGACCTTTTGGAGGTCAACACTCCTTTATCGGCAAAAGCATTCCCGCAGCGGCAAAATACAACCTTTGTGCTTATCCTTATCTTGGGATCCTCAAATGAATCAAATCATCATGTCCATTGCTTCGCTCAATTAGTTGTTTCGTCCCACGTGAACTACAACTTCTAAGCACCCTTACAAAAAAAAAAGGAAAAAACTAGCTAGATATTCTCAGACAAAAACTTTGACCTCTAATTAAGTAAAGTCTTATTTTTTATTAATAAAAAATATAAATCCTACAGAAATAGGGAAAGGATGCACTAGCCTGACCATACTCCATGACCACTGACAAGCCCTGTAACCATGTCAAATAGGGGGCACATAAGACATTCACAACCTCTATGTACTATGTTAGATTTGTTCAGATTTAACATAGTATATAGACTTATTCATCTCTGTGTACCATGCTACATGTAACAAGAAGTGAAGGCCCACCAACTTAGTCCTACTCAGCCCGTAAAAATGCAGAAGGTTGGATTTTATGAACTCAATCTTTAGGTTGTGCTAAATATTTCTAGTTCACTTAAAATATTACCGAGGGGTAAAAGCATATGAGCCTTTTCAACCCATCCTTAAGTATAAAAAAATATATTTTTACCTTTTGTTATAGCCCCACGTAATCCAAAAAAGAAAGAGAAATAGAAGAGGTTGTGTATTTTAAACAAGTCTAAAATATTTTAAGCTTGCAATAATCATAATTAATTGTAAAAGACACCAAGAAACTAGATCTTTAATTTATATGAGTTTATACAACTAGTGGAACTCTCCATAAAGGTCATTAGTATTTCTATAAAGGGAAAATTATATAAATAATATTAAAAAATAATTACCAAATTAACAAAGATATAAAAATATTTATCGCTACAGTGTTGTACTTGTGTGCATTTTTAAAATTTTTTGTGATTTTGTCCTTTTACCTTTTCAATTGTTTGTGTTTAGTGGGAAGTCTTCCTTAGCTCCCCTCTTGTGTGATTTTCCCTTTTCCCCTCTTTCCCTTTTCCCCTCTTTTGTAATATATGTCCGTGTTTGTAATATGTTGTTATTCAGTTTATATATATATATATATCTTACATCATTTTTCTTTCCCATCTATTCTTCTTATCCGAGATAATTCTGATTAGTATGCTCTCTCATTGTGGCATAGTTTCGATCTTTGACATTAGAAAACTGAATTGTTCTCTTCAAAAAAATAAGATTTAAGGTAATCGTGAAGTCCATGATAACGGACTTATTCTTAGATGCATGTTGCAGATCCTATTTTTGGCATAAGTTCAATGCACAATACTCGGTTATCTTGAGATCTAGTTAATTGGTATCAGAGTCATAGACACTATTAATCTACCATCACTCTCGACCAATCTTCATTCATCTTCTACTTTAAGCTAAGATTTTTTATATGAAGTTGAATATGCCCCTACCCAAGTTCCATTCCAACTACCTAATTCCTTGTTGTAAATCCCTACCAAGTATTCAAGTTAAGCAAAGAGTATTATACACTAAAAAACCTAAAAAAAAATTTGATTCTAAATCCCCTTCTGTTTTTGACAAGTATGTTCAAGCCTCGTCTTTCTTTCAACACCAAATTTAGGACCAAAAGAATCTTTTGTCCTCATCACCTTACCTTACCCAATAGCCTCCACCAACAATGGCTAACTAAAGGCTATACTCACCTCCATCTCGGAGCCATAAAAGTTACACTCACCCTCCATGGCCAACCTAGTATAGAGATCGCAAGCAATATTGCCTTGCTGGACTCCCAGTTCCTCACATACAACCACAATATTTTGGCCACTATACAAGTCACTTTAAATGTTGGTACTATTTTCCTCACTCTATATCCAAACTATAGTATTTCTCTTAAAGATCCCTTCTTGTTCAGCTCTCTTCTTGCTCAAGTCCAATTTTCTAGCCTAAATATGAGACATAGAGCCATTGTAGTTACACTTCACTACTTTGCTTTTTTCCTACAAAATCATGCTATAAACCTTCCACTTATAAACATTCCCTAGTCAGTTGATGCTCTTATGATGAAATATGGCTCGTAAGGTGTTCATTGCACCTACATTCTAAAACTGCTCTCCAACAAGCAACTGCAACAGATACTCCCAGACAAGTGGATAATAGCATATGAGACTTTTCTACTCATCAAGTCTCATGTTAATACTTCTCCGGTCTTCATATGAAAAGTTGATGGTACTGTTGAGACTTAGTTTCTAATTCAGAATTCAGAAACTGAGGTCTTCTCAACACCCTTATGAGAGGTTAACACTGTTGAAGCAGTTGCACAACCAATATCTCACATCTAGTGGGACATTTGTAATTGCAACCACTTCTTTGACTATCAGTTCAACATGCAACATTCTAACCCTAACAAGAAGCTCCGCAGAAAGAAAAGGTCCTCATGCCAAGAGCTAAAGTAGTGATATGAAACAGGAGATCCCAAGGTAAATCTCTTAGGAGAATCCTCTAAGAAATTTGACTACTATATCCTATAACTAAAAAGAAAGGAGCCTAATATTTGTGATTATTATTCCAAAGCATTATAAGTCTTTGATGATGAAGATCCATGTCTACCGAGTGTCCGAACTCATACTCCCATTGAAAATATTGTTCCTCAGATTTTCATGCTTAAATATAAGTTCCCTTCTCCAAAAGACTATGAAGATCTTACCAACTACATCAAACATATATGGAAGACTTCAACATCAGCAAGTCAAACCCCTGATGGAAGACCTAAACAAATCTTTGTTGCAAAAGCATCTTTAAACTGGCAAGTTGCAAATGATGTTGACCAGAACAAAGCACTTTTGAAGCTCCTCATAGAGCATCTAAAGTTTGCTACACTAAATGCTCTTCTTATTGTTTTCTTGAACTTTGGGCCATGTTTGAATGCCTCTAGCAAGAACTCCTTTAGATTGCTTCAAAATGCCAAGACTTTTCGAATGCCTCGAGGCTCATATCTCAAAAGGATGTAGAAAAAAGGTTCCTTAAAGTATAACTCAAGAGCTTTGAGACCTCTCAAGCCCCTAAACCACTTCCAATTCCAAGCTACCCATCCTTTGCTACCTTATTTGGAAATCTCTCTTCTTATATTCCAAATTACCATCCACAACCCCTTATTCCTCCACACTCAGGCAATTCCAACTCCCCACCACAAGTCTCAATACTCCACACCTTTTCTCTCTCACCAAACACCGCCTCCTACCCAATCTTCTAGACCTGATGGTAAGGGCCCCATCTTCTACCTTGATGTTGAAGCATCTTCCATACCACCGTCTCATTATTTTTTTATTGAAGAACCCAACCCTATTGCTTCTTTCCTTCGAGCATCCTTCTTGAATGGAACCCCTGAAGATAACTAACTTGCATCCTTATATGGTTCATCCACCTCCGAGCTTGACACCAGTTTTTTCAAACTCTTTATGCATGGTGACCTTCTGTTGAACAACCCTCAAAGTCAAAACATTTCGGAGAAATGAATCATGAAAAGATTTTTTATTCAAGATTTACTCATCCTTTCTCACAAAGTAGCAACAACAAAAAACTCTTTACCTTTGATGATATTCTCCCCTCCAAGGGGCATGACCACTTCATGGCGATATTTGCCAGGAGAACTACTAAAATGTATGTTCCAAACGCCAACCTCAGGGATGTGCTTATAGAAATCTCTTCTAAATTCAGCAGACACCTCCATGAACGGTGGATAGCACTCAGTGAGTACAGACAACTTCAGATTCTCTAGTCAAAAGATGTTTCAGAATGAATTGTATACCCCTATAATGAATTTCTTGGACATCCGTGCTTTGACAATAAACCGTACAAGAAGAATTTCTCGAAGCTAAGGTATGCTTTTTCCATAAGAAGGACCTTGAAAAACACTACATGCATTTGTCCGCCTAGTTCCATACTATCAATAGAATTGATGATGTCAACATGAAGCAAGTATTTCTCCAATCCTTACCTGAATCATTAGGTGATGAAACTACATTAATGGACTCAAAGGAGATAACATAGGTAATCTCACCCTCGAATAGATTTACCATCTAAGTCTTACTTCTATTGATAGGCTATGCAACTAGTCCAAGTTTATTAAGCATCTTCAAGAAACTAGACAGAAATTTAGAGAAGCCTACCTTTGACTTACAAATCAATTGCAAGGGTGACAATGGCTACACCTGTTCTACCAAAAAAAGTTCCATTTTCATAAGGCTCGATTCCCTCGCAAGAATATATTTTTAAGCACAAAAATGGAGAGTTTTTTTTTGCGAAAAGGGGCCAAAGCACAAGAAATCCAATAGATGCTTTCTTCGTGGAAAAATAGGACACTTTCCCTTCAAGTGCCTGACCAAGAACAAGCCTCGCAAAGCCCAATTCATTCAACAGGAAATGGTGATCACTCAACAGGAGTTCCATGTTCTTGAAACATAACTCTCAATCAATGAAAAGTATAATTCAAACCTTGTTCGTCAACTAGAGTATTCTAGTTTTGAAAATAGTTCTGTTGAAGACTTGGATGACTAGTTTGAAATCTTTTCAATGGATAGTTTTTCTAAAATAGTTTCTATGCAACCCTCTCCTCTGCTTGCTCCCAGCTACCCTTCACCTAGATTCCACTACTATACCCTTATTTGCTTTTCTTGATACAGGGGCATCTCTCTCAATTCTTAAGTCTTCCATAATCAAACCTAGCTATTAGTAGCCCCAAAACCAATATTTCAAAATTGCTGATGAAAGTTCCTTCCATATTGACAAAATCAACAAAACCCTGACCATTTCTTTATGTCCTTTTTCGCAAATCAGCCAACCTTTTCTCAGATCCCCCCTCATTGGAAAAGATATCATTATCAGTTTTGATATTCTCCACACAAACTACCTCAACTAAAATAGAAGTATCATGGATTATCCTATTTAGATGAATTTTTCCCCTGGTCTACCTGTAACGCCCAAGATTTTCATACATTTTTCATAAAATTCATGGAAAATTTTTTATTTTTAAATCGGAGTAAAACTGACGAAATCAAAACCCGTATAAACAGTTTATAATTTAAAACATCATACGGTTAAACATCGTATCGCCAAATCAAATCTCCTCAGGCGCTACTCGAAAACAAACGTACGACTAAATTACCATGATCATGGATTTTTAAATACAAATAACTCCCAGGCGTCCCCGAGTACAAGTCCCATAAACAGTCCATTGTCTGATCCAAATTAAAAGTCCAGAAGATATAAACACTTAAATCTCACCAAATACATCAAATCGTGACACCAACTACACTCTCACTGAGTCAAAAATACTTGAGTCGAAGGCGGAACGATCCACCGCAGAATCGAGCATACATCTCTAGGAGCTCTCCAACACAACCTGCAAAAGCCTCCCGAACCACGGGGCTAAAAATAGTAGGGTGAGTATTTTCATACTCAGTAGGAAAATACCCAGTAGGGAAAACCCCATAAATGGTGAACTCAATAAGTTCATAAAAACATGTGTCATGCAACACAAACATGAAGCAGTCAACATATATCAATCGTACATCTGCAAATAATAATGCATAGCACACCAATGAAAGCAAACTTACACAAACACCCTGAATTAGGGTCTTACAACTTTCTTGTACCATCATACACATACTCAAATCCTTACATATACTTGTACGACCTTATTCGTACAATCTTACACTTACAGTCCTTATCAGAACATATACTTACACTCGTGCTTACAATTATACACTTACTATCTTACTCAAAAACTTACACTTACATTCTTACTCAAAATCATCATCTTACAATCGTACTCATACTCACACAACCTACACATACTTGTACGACCTTAATCGTACAATCATATCCTCACACATAAACGTATTCTTACGTCTTCCTTAGGAGCTTACACTTACACCTACTTAGAATCTGAAGCATACAACATACTCTCACTGTCGAACACATACTACCGACAACTAAAGCTCATTACAATTAACAAGCTCCAACGTCGGAAAAGAAGGGAATGCCACAAGGGTGTCACCTTAACCTTTGGGGAGCAACTAGACGCCATGGACTTTTCCGAAGGCAAGGCACACCTATGCTCATGGGGCACAAGATCAAACAGGTAAGAGCAGGTCCATGATACTGCTTACCTGAGCGCGCAAATGCCCACTCTTTGGGGCCATACATTGCCAACAAGGGCCATACAGTGCCAACTAAGGGCAGAAAACATACAGTGCCACTCTTGGGCAAGAATCTTACAGTGCCACTCTTGGGCAGAACATACAGAGCCCACGAAGGGTGGAAACTTACAGCGCTCTCAACAGAGCATCAAACGTCTGGGCTTAATACAGCACACAGACCAAGCCAAAGCATACATCGCTCTCAACAGAGCATCAGACGTCTGGTGCACTAAAGCACACAGACAACATCCCACAGGAATAACCACCATGGCAAGACACAAGAAATGCTCAGCCAATTCATTATCGGCTAGCTCAAACACGGAACTTAATCCGTCGAAACCTCAGGTCTCAAACTCACAATGCTATTATTAGTTTTCTCATGATTCAAGTTTGAATTAAGTATATTATGCGGTACAATTATGCCAAACCGACTCACAGTCCTTGACTGATCAAACTAAAGCTGAGCCCGATTGAAACCCTAGTTCATCGGGGCAGTAGCCTTCACTTAACCTGTTCATATCGTGATCAAACTTATCGTACAACAAATCTTTACGTACTCATATAGCCTCTGTCATCCACCTTACGGTCCAAGCATCTTACTTACATCGTCACATTGAACTCCTCATAGTAAATCCCCGTTATCACCCTCTTTCTCACTTATTATGCTTACTTTTCACTTCATAAATTGTACGTTATGCTTGTACAATTATGAATGTTCTTACTATCTAATAAACCCCCATAAGGCTCTAAGCCTAAGTCCTCTTACTTACCAAACTCCTGTCGTCCGCTCCAAACCGAACCAAACCAATCTACTCCACTCCTCGCCTAACAAACTTACATCTGTTGTCTTCTGTCACACTCTTACACATCCACCAATACCTCCAATTCCATACCAAACACTCTTATCACATTTTACCATTCGTCGCCCACACGCACAGTCCACATACGTATCTTACTCAAAATCGCTAGCCCTTACTAGTACATACAAAATCGACATCCATAAAACATACGTACAACTCATACCTATCAATCATACATAGCACGCGTATTACACATACATCAATCGTACATACAGCTCATACACATGCCATATGTATCTAAACATACTATATCATCATGCTTATATGCACATCATGCAATCCTAGCATGCTACTACTCATTCAAGCATGCTATCATGAAATTACGAGTTCAAAGCTCCCCTACCTCGTAATCATGACCTTTGATGGCGAGCATACGACGGTGGCGGCGTCGGTGGCGGAGTCGGCGATCAAAACCATTACATAGCTGAGAGAGCTACTGTCCCAAGGGTTTAGGAAACACCGGAACTACACACGGCCAAAAAGGGTGTCAAAGTCAACACGATAAAATTCGCGATCCACTGCGGCACACTAGGGGCGGCTGGGAGAAAGATCATGCCAACGAGTGGCAGGTACAACCGAAAGACAGGGTGTACTCACTAAAATACGATCAGCGGTTAAACAATACCCAACCAGTCACAAAAAGTCGAAATCGGCGGTGGACAGCACCCAACGGCGTCGATTTCGCATTTATAAGGGCCCACATATGGGCGGAGGGCGTGGCGACACTCAAAGACAGAGGAGAGGTGATGGAGGACTTCGATGTCAACTCCAGATATGGCAGAGTCATCTGACGGTCGGGCGGCGCCAAAGCGGCACCAAAACCCTAACCCGCACGCGCGGCTACTTGCACATGCGGCCAAAGGGAGGGGAGAGAGGGCTAGACGGTGTCGGCCCAAAGCTCATAAGGGCGGTAGGGCCATACCAAGGGTGGTGACTGACGAAGATGGCCTTTGTCATTGTCATGTCGAGGTAGGCCGACTAGAGGCCATACGGTGTCCGGTGGAGGTAGGATGGTAAGAGGGCAAAACATGACACTCTCTATTGAGCAGTCAAACACATAATCAGCAGAGGGGCACCTGGTCCATGCCGAAAGAAGAGGGGCGGTGCCGCACTAGGGCGGCCAGCCATCTCCAGGCTGAGACCCGCCACACTAAGGTGGTCCAAAGGGTGTTCGGCATCCAACGATGCTCGATAGCCCAAAACATAAAATGGCCAAAAGCATAGAGGGGCCGGGGGGACACAAGGAGGAGCAAGGGTTACCAATGGCTCTAGCCGGCTGTGTCATGGCTCTAGCGGCCAGGAGGAGCTATCTCTAGCCAGAGTTGACGGTCAAAGTCAACGGCAACACACCGGACAAACAACACAGTGAGGAGCAAAGGCTCGGTTTTTCCGAGTGAGAGCACCCGAGCAAGGGATGCGGATCGGGCTCCGACAAAGTGGAGGGGACGGAGGCTGAACCAGTCTGGATGGGGCCATCCCTGGGCCATCGCCAGGCCGGGGCGAAGCCCACAACGACCGGGCTGGCTTCACTGGCCAACGATAGTGGCGACAACTCAACGAAGAATCCACCCACAATAGGGTGCAAATTGGACCGGGCGGAGCGGCCAAGGGGGTGCCGGAGCTGGCTGGGGTGGTCCTACCATCGTCAGCCCAAGGCTAGTCGGCAAGAGGCAAGCCGAAGGCTGGTGCTCGCCGGCACAGCCCCAAAATCCGTCGCATACAGAAATAAGGAGAAAGTGGGTCTGGCCGGAGGAAACAGGGAGTGCGGAGGCGAAACCGGGTAGGGAGGGGTGGTTCCCCACCTTCGCCGGGCCAAGGCGGGGCTGGATGGGGGTCGTGTCGGCCACGGATGGCCGCCGGTGGCCACTGTTTACCCAAAACAGTGCACCGTTGAAACAAGGCAGAGAGGGGGAAAATGGGTGGGGCGGCGGAACAGAGGCCACTGGGGCCGGGAGAGGTGCCCATCGCCCTCGCCGGACCAAGGCGGAGCTGGATGGAGGTCCGGTTGGCGGTGGCTCGCCGCCGGCAGCCACCTTTTCACCCAAAACAGTGAGGCGGCGGACAAACAAGGGTGAAGGGGGATGAGGACGGGTCGGCGGAATGGAGGCCCACTGGGCCGGGAGGGATGGCCTCCCACCGTCGCCGGCCCATGGTGGAGCCATGGCCAGCCGGCTGGCCCTTGGCGGCCCACGGCGGCTGCTCAACAAAAAAAAACACAATACGAGAGGGAGAGAGAGCTAACCGGAGAAAATCGAGTGGGGGAGCCGGTGGAACTGACCAGGGCGGCGGCCTTGCCGTCGCCGGCCTGAGACTAGCCGGACGGAAGCCGGGCAAAGCCCACCGGCCACCGCCGGCGCCGTCCAAGCACAAATTAGAGAGAAAGCAGAGAGATCGGTCGGTAGAACAGGGGCGAGACGGGGCGGAGCGGCCGTGGGGCTGGGACGGCGGCCCCCCAGCCGTCGCACGGCCGGGGCAGAGCGGGCGACGGCGGCCCTGCAGCCCACCGGTGGCCGGCTGCGGCGAGGATAGAGAAAAGCCAGAGAGGGGGCTGGTGTGCACTGTTCCTCTTCCAAAAACATCCCGATGGGCTCGGCCGAGCCCGAGCCCCTTTTTTTTTTTTATTTCTCTCCTTATCTTCTGCACTTTCATTCTTAAACGATTTTTCACGCCGGAACGCGCGTCCAGGCCCATGGCCTACGATGAACCCGACACCCGACTCTACAGGTACGAATATAGAGGCCAAATACGCCGATGCGTCACATTTTCCCACTGAAAATGACTTAAAAAATAACGAAAAAATCGTAGAAAAATCAGGGGTATTACACTACCACTAATAATCTTCCAGCCTTGCAAGACCCTCATGAGGATATCAAGTTTTGCCTCATACAAGATTATTTTGCATCATCGCACAAAGAGTTCAAAACATGAAATCACCCATTTTGTCCTTTGAATGAAAGGACATTCGAAATCACCTTATGAATTTTTTTTTACTTTAATTGTGATTTTGTCCTCCTTTAGAATGATGAATTCACTGACCTTAACCCACCCACCACATCTCTCTTTCTCCTCCCCACCTGGTCTCCTTGTTCCTCCCCACCCCATCTCTCCATCTCCGTGTCTTCTCCCCACCTCGCCCATCTCTCTCTTCTATGCTAATATGCAAGTGGCTACTGGAGCTACGATCACACCTTTTTGAAGCTCCTCCATTTTTTGTATTGATCAATTGGTGTGTCTTTCAGGTTTGGTAACTTGACTTCGTAATTAACTTTTACTCTTCCGTATACAAATTGGATTATATGTCGACTCCATGAATTTAGGGTTTGGATGTGAAGAATAATTGATTTGCTTAAGCAGCTTTATTTCTAGTTGGAACAAAAAAGATCCCAACTTTGTGATTAATTTGGTATGTGGCATCACAATTTTGGGGTTCTCAAAGATTTCACTATGTTTCACTAATAAATTTGGCTTGGAAAATGTCTTCGCTACATTTGACTTTTATTTGCCATTTACTCACTGCCAAAGAGTTTTTTGTTGTTGTTGTTGTCAGATTTACTGCCTACAAAGCAAAAAGAGTTAGTTTTAGTTGCTTAATAATATTTAGGTCAGTGATTCAGAGATAGATAGTTGTATTGATCCTCTTGACCTAGAACTTTGACTAAGTTATACCTTTTAACTTCTCTTAGAAGAGTTTTGGCTTGACTAAAGTTTGTATAAGTTCATTGTGTACCTTCTATATTGAGTTATTTCATTTCAAAAGTCATGTAGCTGAGACAATTCATGTGTCTAGTGAGTTTGTTTTAATTTTTGGATTCCTCATAGAAATTAAAGATGACAATATTATTTTTTGGTGAACATGTTGGTTGAATGACAATGTTCATGGTATGTTCCATGGTTTGGATGATTTTCCATACAAAATGTTCACTTTTTTCATAACATTTATCTTTTGTACACATAAATGTTTGTTAATCATTTTTGTTGTGGGTTGTATAGCTAGAACCACAGAGTGAGCTAAGATAATTCAATGTTATATCAAAAGGGACAAGGCTACTTCTACCTACCATCTTTACTTGGGTCTGAATCCTAGTATGAATCGCTAGCTACAAATGCCACCGTTATTTTGAGTTGTGAGATATTTTCTTCATTTTTGCATATATGTAGTTTGGCATTATATTCTACTATCTCAAATAGGTTGTCTTGAAGCAAGCTATTGATACATTTAACAATTTGTCATCCTTTTTAATGTCACCAACTTGTACTTTGTCATGTCAAGGACGATGCTTATATTGTAATTTTATTTATATCCTACATTCAAGCTTATAACGTAACACACATGAACATTATAATTTTTTGTTAAAATTTTTGTAACTCTCAAAAGATGAAACATACTAAATTACTAAATCTTATGGGCAGTTATTGTAATAACCCTAATTTCTACACGATTTTCTTATAAAATTTTGTTATTTATACATTTTCTAAGTGATGGTTAGAGCTCGTGGAGACGAGCGTAACAAGTCGTAAAACACGTAAATCGGAGGTCGGGAACAAAAGTTACGACCTTGGGAAACGTGTTCAACCGGCGAGACCCACTTTTAAAATTTGGGTAAAACGGATCTTAAATGGTCTAGTCTCGTAGGGCTCATCAATACGAGCTCAACAGTACCTAGAACGCGCAAAACCGAGTTCGGGATAGGAAGTTACAATTTTTGGAACTTTTTGGAAATTAAAATTAATTTTCGGCGGCTCCGGCTCGGCGCAGCGCGCGGCGTATGCCGCGCGGCGCGCGATGAATGCGCGCATCGTGCGCGCCGAATGCGCGACGGGCGCGCGTTCGACGTGACAAACGCGTGTTCGTCAGCGCGCGCGTGACGAACGCGCGTTCGTCACGCGCGCCCACAGGCTCCGGCGGCGCCAGTGGGCGCCAGCCATTTTCCGCGGTGGCGCCGGTGGGCGCCCACCGGTTCCGGCGGCAGCGCCCACCGGAAAATGCCCCCTCCGCCCCTATTTATACCCATTCCGGCCAGTTCTTTTACCACACCTGATTTTTCACCCCTTTCACTGTTTTCACCATTCCCGACCCGTTTTAAGCCCGATTTTCACGTTCCAAGACCCGTTTCCTACTAATTCAAGGGTGCTCTACGCACCGGAAGGGTTATTTTCTCGAGACGACCTCTCTAAGACCTCGAAAAACGTGCCCCTTTCCTAATCTTCCACTTTCATCTTTTTACTGTTTCCGGACCATTCCCAACTCTTTTTAGCCCGTTCCAAAGCCCTACCCTACTAAATTAAGGGCATTCTACGCGTTGGAGTGGTTATTCTGCCGAAATTCTCGCTCAAAGGCTGATATCTTAAGGCGGGACTTTCTTTACTCTACGAGGAGATTTCGTTATATTTTGCACGTGTCATAGGTAGGTAGCCTTAAATTCTAATCGTATGCCGAGATTTTTACTCGCCAAAGTTTTTAAAGTCTTTTTTTTTTCTACTTTTCTGAAAACAAAAGTTCTGACTTTAAAATCATCTCCTCTTTTCGAAAAATTCCTCCGAGTTTTGGGCAATCGTGCCGTCTGGATAGTTCTCGGTTCCTCGGAACTAGGAATTATTATGATTTTGGATACCGCCAAATTTGGCATCTGGTGCGCACAGGATTGGGATGTCATGGGTAAATCCCTTCCTTTCTGTCTCGCGTCGCCCCATGGGCGCGGGTGTAAGTCGTCTGGTATCGCGACATTCTGTGATCGTATTTTCAGATTTTCTGAATGATTTCAAAAAGGAAAATGACACGATATTTTCTTATGTGCATGGAGCATATTTTTAGAACTTAATCCGACCTACTGAGTATGAATTTACTCACCCCCCCTCAGATTCTGCAGGTGAATTACTAGAATCTGAAGGAGTCGACGGAGAATTTTCTTAAATTACAGTCTCGTACTGTTGTTTTTGTACTTTATGTAAATTATTGTACTGACTGATGTATAAAGGCTTGTGATGCCTAATTTTGGAAATCTTTGTAATACACAAAGTGTGTTGTAATTACTTGTTTTAGTACACGGTGATCCTTGGCAATTGTTATTAAATTTTGTTACGTTTTCAAAAAATTGTTTTCTTTTATTCGCAAATTCGAGGAACGTTACAGTTATAGATTCCATTTTCACACCACTAGGTATTAAAAGTTTGGGAATTCTCATAAAAAATAAGAAATTGTTATGAATTAAGATAATACTTCTTCATGACATATTGTGATTTATCTAAGATTTATATATTTGTTACGAATTAAGTAAATAACGGAGAAATGGTTAGTTTTATAATTCACCGTGAAGGGGTATTAGAGGGATTATTCATTAATAAGCATTCTAATTATGATGAACGTGAGATGCAAGTAGCAAGCAAAGTTGGGTAGGATCGAATGAGATGGAAAATTATAATAGAGTGTCACCTACCAATATTTATATTGATATCAACTCTACTACGTGTTAAAGTCAAGGCTTCATTAAGACAAATATTTTATCATTCGTCTCAAGTATGCATGTTTGAGCTATTTCAAGAAAAAGAGGCCCAAGTGCCTAGTTTTGAAAGAAGGGTGGGGTGTAAGTAGGAGCTCTCGAAGAAATGCTCACAAGGGAAGGTACATGCAAATGCCTGTGGATGACAATATAGATGATAATTTGTCCATAACAGTAGCATCAAACAAACGTCATAGGTCATCTACACTTATTGACGATGGAAGTAGACCTAGTTGGAGGTGAGGTTTCTTAAGATTTTTCTATTGAAATAATTTAATTATTGATGAAAATAATGAGATTGAATATTTGAATTTTATGTGTAATACATAAGGTACACAACTCAAGCACATGAGACAATTATCCTTGGAATGTCACAAGGCGGTGGATGGTTTGGCACACAAACCTTGATGGTCTTTCATTACCCCTACACAAGTATTGTCTTTACAGATGTTGGACCATCCAATTCAAGGTAAATTATATTTATAAATAAATCTACTAATTTTAGTTATTGAAGAAGTTTTTAGGTAACAAGAAATTCAATACATGTGTGATATTCATGTGTAGGGGAGCCCATGTCCATGATAATGACATTGATATGAATGAGGCCAAAGAAGGTGAAGATAATATTGTGATGCTAGTGATGAGGAGTATGGTATGAATGAAGAAGGTGTTAGAAGAAAGGAAGGTACTCAACAGATAGTTGACGATGAGGGGGTAATGCGGTAGATAATGTGATTGCTACAAATGACATGAAAGTCAATGATGATGAGCCACCATACTATGATGAGTGGGAGCCAATCTATGCACATATCACAAAGGAGCAAATAGATGATACAATTATTTGGGGTATGGATATGGAGTAACAAAACGAATAAGAGTTATATGTTGGATGAATCTTTGAGGAGAGCGGCATTCATCACAACTTTGAGGGAGTTTTCAATTAGAAATTATGTCGAATACAAGAAACTATGTGTAAATATGTCAAAATATATAGTTAAGTGCATTGAGAGTGTTTTCCCCTAGAGAGTTCATGGATCAATGAGAAGGGGCGTAGGCTACTTTAAATTAAAGACATATAGTGATAACCACACTTGTAGGATGCCCAACTTAACACTAATCACAGGCAGTGTAGTTCATCATTTATTTGCAAGGTCATAATACTTACCATCCAAGCTGAATTAACCCTCACACTAAGTGATATTATTTAAAGAATGAAGGAGAGGTTCCACATGGATATTTCTTATACAAAGGCATCGATGACAAGGAATTTGGCCATAAAAGCTATTTATGTGGATTCTGTTAAGTCATACAAAATTATTGCCAATGTATCACAAGGCATACAAGATGTGAATCTAGTTACCGTATATTAGTTGGAATCTAATGAAGTGGAAGGTAGTCTACATCGGAGATTTAAGTGTATGTTTTGGGTATTTGGGTCATATATACTAGGGTTTAGGTATTACGTCTTGGTGATTAGTGTTGATGTCACTCATTTGTATGACAAGTATCCTAGAGCTCTTATGGTGGCAATGTCTACAAAAGAGAATAATGGGTTATTTCCTCTAGCTTTTAGGATACTACCAATGGAGAATTACCCTAATTGAAAATAGTTATTAAGTCAATTGAGGGAGAAGGTACTTATGGATATGACACACGTCACAATCATCTCATATCAATATAAAGGGCTTCAAAAGGAAGTGCCTAAAGTTTTTCCCCCTCCATTCTTGTACCAATGATATTACATCTACTACATAAAGGCAAATTTTAAGGAGTTTAAAAATGATACACTAACTAATTTGATTGGGGCATTTGCATGTGTGCTGACAGTTGAACAATGTAAGGCTAAAATGGACTTGATTGGTAAATAAAGTCAAAGAGCAAACTAACTCCCCACAAGAGAAGAATTACACCCTGAACATTGGTCTCTTGCATATGATGGTTTTAGAAGATTTTGAATGACGACTACAAATATGGCAAAACCTTTAAGTATCATCTTGTAGGGGGCACAAGGATTACCCATGCAAGCTTTAGTATCTATCATTTTTTACCTAGTGATAAAATTCTTTGTTAAACTATCTTGCACTTCGGAGGCCATGCTTACCTAGTACACTCTTAGAGTTGAAGGGATCATAAGGGAACAATCAAATCAAATTGGCCAGTATATAGTTATAAAAATTAACCACACCAATTACTAAGTGATGACCATGTGTGAAAGAAAGTTTGTGGTGAATGTGGTTCATCAAATTTGTGCATGTAATTACCCTCAAGTCTACCAATATCCTTGCTCTCATCTTCTTGTGGTGAGGAGAAAGCGGCGGTAGCTTGTACAGGCAGGAATATGTTATACATGTACCACTTATAGAATTATGTACTCGACATAATTCTACTCTCCTCGTGTTGGGAGTTTTGGGGAAAATATATTCTAAATGTATTATTACTCCCAATAGCAATAAGACAACTTGGTTGCCCACTTTCTGTCCACATTAGGAATACAATGGATTGTATGACCATGGAGAGAAATGGTAGATTGGGTTATAAATGTGGGAGATTCAAACAATCTGGCATAATAGTAAAAAATGCACTAACCATCCTGTTGATTGGTAAATATACGATTATATTGTATAACCTTTTTTTATTTAATCTTCTTTTTAGATATAACCATTTGTTCCTAAACCACTTATTTCCTTGCAGAGCATATGGATCATATCGATACTTTTTATGGGTTAGGCCCTATTGATAAGTCCATCCTTGTTGAACAGAACTCTCATAGGTTAGCATCCATTTGGTGAGGAAAGGTATTTTCACTTAACATGTCTTTTATTTTATTTATTATGAAATGGTTAGTTGGTTTACAATATTTTAACTTATTGTAAGATCCTATTTGCCTCAAGTGCACTGAGCATGTTACCAACCTCCGACATTGGGAGATATATGATGTATTTTGTCATATATTGAGTAAGTTGGATTTGGAAACTTTATTGGTACCTTTGACTAAATATGCTTTTAATCACAACTTTCATCGAGAGATGGCAGAGGGAGACGTAAACATTTCATTTGCCTTATGGAGAGATGTCCATCATCTTTATGGATGTGGCTGTACTTCTTGGACTTCACATAGATGGCCTTGCCGTGTCATGAACGACAAGAGGTCAGGATGCTACCATAGATTTAGTAGTTGGACTCCTTGGCAAAGCATCTCTTCCTTTAGTATTGAGAGATAGCCGAGTGAGCTTCAGATGGCTATTGAGTGAGTTTCATGCACCCACAGAGATAGTCATCGAGCAGCATGTACATGCTTATTTACTTCATCTACTTGGTGCTACTATATTTGTTGATAACACTAATAGCCATACGCATGTCGCATACCTCGTCCTCCTAGAGGATTTAGACATGACAGACACCTATGCATGGGGCATTTCTACCCTTGCATACTTATACCGAGAGTTAGGAAAAGCTTGTTAGGCTATGACCTTGGAGATTGTTGGTTGCCTGACACTTCTTCATATAGATGAATTTTCTAAAATATTTATTTCCCACACGTACAAATACTTTTGTTTATTAATATCTTCTTTTGTGTCATGGGAGCATTTACATGTTAGTTGGCCAACTATTGAGATTGGGCTAGTAGTGAAGGGTGCTCCATTAGGAGATAAATATATATTTTTTAAATTGTTAATTTTTTTACATGGTTTTATGTGGATGTGTTGAATTGATGTGCCATATTTTACTCTTTAAGGTGGAATGTTTAGAGGAGAAAAATTAAAAATCCATAAGGAGTCCTCTGATTGTATAGAGGAGAGTTGGACCATTAGCGCCCTTATCAACTAATTATATTTCATTATGTCACAGGTAATATGATAAATATAAACCATGTAATGTCTAAAAACTAATTATGCTTAAAATTGTACATGTTATTTGGAAGTCATACTTGGATAAGGTATTGACTAGGTTACCTCCTCTATGTACAAATGGAAGAGATGTGTGGCTATTTAGAATGTCATTGATTTATTTTGAGATTGTGGAGATGTATGTACTTGATTGTGTGATGCTTCAATTTGACTTAGAGCATGATGCTCCTTGTATGGTAGAGTTCATCAATCGAATTACTTGCCAAGGCCACTACATTGTCGACTGGGTTGCACTTCATACAACCTATATTGCTCGATGAGATAATAGGAGGAGGACTATTATCCGAGGGAGATTGCTATATCATCATGTGATGTTAGTAGCCCGTATATGCAGTGGTATTTAAAAATTACCTAAAGATATATTCTACCATGCGATGATTTAGAGGAGATGACCTATTAGCCTAGGGGTACATCTAAGGTAGCTTTGGTAAGTGTATCTTAGTTATATCATAATATTTATTATTTATATGACTTTTATTTTATTTTTTATTATAGCTTGGTTTAGAGAGACAAACATATGCACATTGACTGATGCTATTAACACATATGCTTTGTATGAGGTCTTGTTAGCATCATGTCAGTTAATCATCAGGCACTATGGAGTTGATCATCAGGCACTATGGAGATGTCTTTCGTAGCTTGCCACTACTTCAGTCGGTTACTATAGACATATATGGACATTATCCCACTGATGAAGCTAGCTTTTGACACATATATTTCATCTTCATCTATATTAGCCCTTCTCTCTACCTTTATTTGCAAGAGTTTTAGTTGCGCATGATAGTCCATGTCCATCATCTTTGGCTACTATAGATCAAACCTGTTCTCAGCTAGTTAAGATGGTGATTAATTCAAGAGTTTATACTAGATGACAACGAGCATCTCATGCGGATATGATCTCATTATCTTCAAAGGCATGTTTGGATGAGCCATCTATTATGAGAACTAAGAGGACCGAGTGGAGCAACTTCATGGCCAAGGGCGCGGTCGAGGTCATAGGGGTAGGAGAGGTAGAACTTATTAAAGTTGTGATATATTTTATAAAGTGTAAACTTCTTTAGTATATAAAACTTTTTGGGAATATTTTATCTAATTTATATATTTTTATAGACTTTCTAGTTACTCAATCTATGATTTTTTCGGTGTTTTATATTTATTTTCACAAGGTTTATTTTTGGGTTAAATAAATATTTGAAAGTAAATTTTAAGTTTAATTTTGTCTTGTAGAAAATATGAAAAATTTCACCAGGAGTAATTATGTCTTTTAAAAGAACGAAATTATCCTAAAAAGGTTAGATAAAGTCCTCATTTTTATCATGTTAGAAGGTAATTTTGTCCTTTAAAACTAAAATTATCCTAAAAATTAAAATTTTAAAATAAAAAATAATATCATATTAAAAAATATTTTTTTATTATTTTAATAATTTTATTTTATAATATATAATTTTATTTTTTTATAAAAAATATTTAAAAAATAAAAAAATTCTTGCAACCGGCTTGTACTGGACCGGACTTTAAAAAGCTCACCTAGTATCCACAGTCTATAAATAAAGAAAAAAACTTTAATAACGTGAAGTCAAAATTATGCTTCCCACTCTCATCAATGGTCTAAGGATAATAAAATATAATTTTAAGCAGTAGCATTACTCATAAATAAAATAACAGGCTAGACCAGGGCCAGGTCTGGCCGACCTGACCCGGCCAGCATGGCCACGGCCTCACGGGTGCAGGTGGTCGGGAAAAGATGCGCGCTTCGCCAACCATCGCAGACTTGCGTGAGTAGCCCCGTCCCGATCAGAATCTCTTTGATTCTCGAGTGGACGCGCAATCGGCCTAACTCAGCTGCCAAACTGCCGAAGTAGCCGATCTCCGTCCCTTTCGCTCCGCTGTCTGAACTCACTAACACACTCCAAAATCGCACTTCCCGCAAGAAAGCAAGCCTCATCAGCACGAAAAGCATGTGATCTGCCGAACTCCTCCAACACCAGCAAATCTCCATCTCCTCCACTTCCGTCTCGCTGTAGACTTGTCAGAGTTTGCTGGGCCGGAGCTCACTTTGAGATCAGCGACTTCGTCTAGCTGGGATGGCCGCTGCTGGTGGGGGTGGAGCAGGGGAGGGGGCAGATGCAGAGGTTGCCATGGCGGAGCGTGGGGAGATCAGAGTCCAGCCCTGGTCCGGCGCCTTCCCCTCCAGATCCCACTCCGGCCCCGCCACCCCGCGCAGCCGGCCGGCCTCCCCACGGACCTCCCCTGCTTTCATCAAAGGCTCTCCTTTTGCTCCTTCCAAGACTCGGTTTTTGGACTCTCGGGCCTCTTCCGCTTCCCCCTCCTTCTCTGCTGCTTCTTTTTCAGCTTTTAGTGTGTTTGTGTGGGAGGGCTGGAAATTGTTGGCTGGTTTTGGAGGGAGGGGGAGATCTTCTGGTTCTCTGAAGCAAGCTTATACTCGGGGGAAGAGGAAGCCGACGGGCGGGATTTGGAGGAGGAAGCGGACGAGGGGGTTGATTGCGGTCATTGGCTTGGTGGGCTTGTTCTTCTTGATGAACTGGTGGATGCTTTCCCGGCTCCAGGAGTCTGGACTTGACCAGCATGAGAGGCTCCTGAATCAGTCTTCTTCCTCTTCTTCGATTCAGGTTCGATGTGGATTGTGTACCGTTGCTGAATTGTCTCAGAGTTTCACTCTAGTTTTAGATAACTGTGCAATGTTTGGGGAAACCTTCTATTTTGTTGTGTTCTTCAATGTACAAGTCATTCCCAAGTTCTTTGTGTTTGTGTGCCAAAAAAACAGGAAGTTGTTTATGTTGGTCAATCGGAGATGAACAATTAAATGCTTGTTCTTTTTATCTTTTGAAGAATTTAAATTATTCTGGACAACAATTGATTTTGGTCTCTCTGAAATTTATCAGTATTGACATTTGGAATGGGCTAAATGCTTATTTTTTCATCTTTCCATTTCAAATTATGCTGGATCATGGTTGTGACGTTCTTCAATTTGTGCCCCTCTGCAATTTATAACCAATGACATTGTATGCTGACAAATTGTGGCACTTGTTTTGGGACTTTTAATTGTTGAATTTGTTTAAAATGTTGCATGCAGCATGTTTAAAAGATTGATGAGTTATCCACACAATTTGCATTGAGGAAGAGGCCTTCACGGATCATTAGTCACCTCTAGCTGTATATAATTTAAGTTATTTGTCAGTCTGGATCTTTCTTATGTACCAACACTATTACCATCTGATGTCAGCTTCTTCGATATTTTTTGTTTCTTTGGTTTCTTTTTGTTTGAAGTTTAGTCCTATCGGAGCTGTAGTGCTGGATGATCAAGCCACTCAAAGGCCAAAGCAGAAGCTTTCTATTATGTATGATGCAGTATAATGTTCATCATTTAGAGTACATGGAAGTTTCTAAATGTGTGGGACATAAACCAAATACTAATATTTTGATATTTGAATGCTTCTTTGACGCTATATTACTTAAGATTTAACTTAATGGTAATACCTTATAGCCACTTCATATGAAAGCCCCTTCTGCTCTCTTTCATGAAGTAGTTCCGTGGTGTTGAGAGTTACATTGGGGTGAAGACTTGTCAGGACTTAGCTACTTCATCCAGTGGTACCAGACAATTAAGTTATTGGCATAATGACTCTCTGTCCATTTGCTAAAAATAACAGTCTCTTGCATAGAGCTCAATTAGGGGCCTTACTTTGTTTGCTTGTCATGTAATCAGGGAGAATGGAGTAAGTTCAAAAAAGGAAAAAGGCCTCAAAGGTTCATGTACGCTAGGCTATTGGCTCTGGCTGCACATGCCTTGGCAGAGGTAGTTCCTTTGTTTTTTTTTTGCTTTTTTCTTTCTCTTCGTATTAACCAATTGGGAGTTTGTTCTATATGTATGGTCTTGTTGCTATTGATTCTTAATACTGGATTAGTTGAGGACATCAGCATTCAAACCCTGGTCCTTCCTGCCAGGAAATGATTGTAATTTTTTTTTCCGTTTTGGTTGATTGTAATGGGTAAGAATTGTGATACCTGTTATGTTCAGAATGATGATAAGCCTGAGCCTCAAGATTTGTGGGAGGAGCTGCTGGTCCCTACTTCTATTTGGAAGCCTTGTGCTCATCAGTCCAACTGGGAGGGTTCTGGTAGTAATGATTTTCTCATGCTTGATTCTGTACCATACAGTGGACTATGAAGTGCTTATCTCACAAATGTAATAGACACATGCTGTGTAACTCCAGATACTCATGTGTGGCTATCTGTTGAAGCAGGCTCTGCGAATGGTAAAAATGGATATATTCTTGTTAGTGCAAATGGGGGCATAAGTCAGCAACGTGTTGCTGTAAGTAACTTATATTTATGGCTTTTCAGAAACATTAATGTAAGAGGTCCTGTGCAGTGCCTGGAAAAGCATTTCGTATTATTGCTTCTGTATTATGATGAGTTTGAACTAATGCCACTAGAACTAATGACAATGTTACTGATAGATGTATTATAGCCATCCAAGGCAAGAAAGAAAGGAAATTATCGGCCTTGATCATAATTATGTTGTCATCACATAGATAAATAACAAAGTAGGCGAAGGGCTATAGCATTATCCTTTTGTTGTATTTTACATTCTTAATCATGAGCATATATGGTGGACAGGTGGTGCATACATTTACTTTATCTCATTTGCCTTCCAATTTAGTATTTTGGAACGAAAACAAATAAACATTTACAGCATCAGATATGTCCCACTGACACTGTTTATTTAGATTGTTCCATGCTTCTTCTTATGTCCTTCTAAGAGAGGATGAGACTAGAGTTAAGGATGGTATGGACTATACTATAATGGGGAAAACTTATGGGACATTCAAAATCAAACTCTTTTTGTCATTCTGGATTGGTTTTATTTGTCCATACCTATTTCATAAGCAGGCAGATTTAAATTTTCTGGGCAAAATAGTTCCTATCAAAATTAAAGTGCCATCTCAGGCAATCAGCTTTTAAGATCTGGTTTGACATCTAAAATATTTTAAGACTCTCTTCAAGCATTCCTTAGGATAGGATTGCTTAGCCATTCTTGAAGCTAAACTTGAATGGCAGTTTGCAACGAAATCTGGAACCTGCTGCTGCTGATGGTTTGGTGAGAGATTCTGGGAATAACTCGATTATCTTTTTGGAATTTTAGTATCATTTTTCCATAATAGAAAAAGTGAGGTCTCCACTTGGTGGACATAACTCAGTTCCTGTTGTCCCCATCAATTGATCATTAATGTAGTTCTGAAGTAACCATCAAATAGGCCATTAGTAAGCCTCTTTGGCTGTCGAGGTTGCCTATGTCATATAAGGATGCTACCTTCTTTTCTTGTCTAGATGTTGAATAGCTTCACACAAAAAGAGGCAAACTCTTCAGAAGATTTTTTTGAAAATTCATGAGTTCTCTAGTTATCCTTGCGATTGAATTCCTTGCAAGCTTCCATGCATTATATCTTCGTATGGAAGTATGTGTATGCATATCTCAACTCTCCTCGTCAACTTTATGTGAACCCTTTTTTTTTAACAATAGAAAACGACTGTTGATAATTTTGTATAGTAGTCCCTCCACATCATGCGACTGAAGATTTAATTGAATGAGATTGCTGATGATTATATTATTTCATATTATCAATAGTATGAGGAATTTTCTTCTTGTCTGGTCACAGATTTGCAATGCAGTTGCTGTTGCTCGCTTACTTAATTCGACTCTCGTACTTCCAAAATTTTTGTTCAGTAGTGTCTGGAGAGATGAGAGGTAAATAACACTTCATTTGCCCGTATTTATAAAAAATTTGCCTGCTCGTACTTCAGTAGCTTATAGGGAAAGTTGTTAACCAATTGCACTGGTGCTGTATCTTTTCAGCCAGTTTGGTGATATCTACCCGGATGAGCACTTTATAAACTAACACTTTATTTGCCTGCCCATACTTCATTAGCTTTTAGGAAAAGTAATTGACCAATTTTACTTGTGCTGTCTCTTTTCAACCAGTATGGTGATATCTACCAGGAGAAGCACTTTATAAACCAACACTTTGCCTGCTTATAAGAAATTTGCCTGCTCGTACTGCAGTAGCTTTTAGGAAAAGTAATTGACCAATTGTACTTGTGCTGTATTTTTTCAGCCAGTTTGGTGATATCTACCAGGAGGAGCATTTTATAAACTATTTGAGGGCTGACATCCCTGTAGTAAAAGAGCTACCATCAGAACTGCTCTCATTGGATTTAGAGGCAATAGGTAGTCTCGTAAGTGCCCTTTTACATAATTGTGCATTATTTTTTATGTAAGAAGCTCATGTTGTACAATATTCTCCATGCTTTTAGTTTCTTTTACATTTACTTAAATTTATCACATTTTTTTCCTAGGTGACTGATGATGAAATTATGAAAGAGGCCAAACCAAGTTTCTATCTAAAGAACATCTTACCAATTCTACTCCAAAATAAGGTTGTCCATTTTATTGGTTTTGGGAATCGCTTGGCCTTTGACCCCATACCATTTCAGTTGCAGGTATGTAGGAGTATAGAGAGTTTTTTTGTTTACTACAGTGTATACAGAGTCAAGTTCAATTGAATATTTGAAGTTATACTTCGTAGACATCCTAGTGCTCTGAAGTAATCTATTAACTAAATTGGAGAAGCTTTTACAAGATATTTTTTAAATTAACAATAAAACCACTTATTTATTCCCCCACCTCCTCTCTTAAATAATCAGGGGCATCCCCCTTTATTTTAACCTTATGTGGCAATCATGTTGGATTTTTCAACAGAACTTATATGCCATATCAGCACAAAATAATAAGCAACCTTTATTATAAAAAAGGGGGTGCCTGCAAAACCAGCCCCTGGCATGCTGGATAGGACCTCCTCTATCAAGGGAAAGATCCCAGCCTTGAGTCGAGCCTGTGGCACCTTTTGGGGCAGAAGTGGGGGTTGCAGATCAATAGCCTAACGATGATCACAAAAGTGTACGGTTTGGGACAACAATCACACAACAGTTTTTGGCTACTATGCCATTAGAACAATGTTATAAGTCAAATGGAAATACATGGTATGTAAATGGTTAACATAGAGTGAAAGGGGAGAAGTCTGACGAACTGAGAGGAGAAGAGAGAGACTGGGAAACTAAAACTATAATTCTTTTTCACTAAAATCCAACATACAATCCTCACAAGCAGTAGGCCTTCTTATAGATCTATGCATTCCTAAAACAACCCAATTCTAATATAAACTGAGAATAAATGTTGCAAAATCAAACTAGGAAATTTGACTCTAATTAACCTAGGAAGACTAAGGAAAATCCTATTTAAAGCATGCTTATGGCGGCAGGGTCATAGCAAGCAATCCCAGAGTTGGGGTATAATGATAATGTTATTATGATTATCCAATCTGTCCATATAAGAAGGTGGTTTCAGGAGGGCATCGGGCATACAACTTTTTTCTTTGCTTTGATACCATCATTCATAATTCATATCTTAGTGATAGAATCTGTATCACCTGTTATGGATAGCTGCAATGCGGTGGTTGATGATTTGGCTACCATTCTTCTATTTTTTTTTTATATATTAACTCTTCTTCTGGTCTTTTATATTTCATTTTAGATGTGGCTGTTTTTAAACTTGTCAACATTTGTGGTCTTCCCCTTTTTATATGTTCTATGATCTTCTGCTATATACTTAGTTCCTGATTGATTATCATCGTCTAGAAACTCCGCTGCAGGTGCAATTTTCATGCGTTAATGTTTGTACCTAAGATCCAAGAAACTGGCGCTATACTTGTCAAGAGAATGCGCCAGAAGCTACCACATTGGCGGCCCGTTGATCATAACCTAGTGGGTCCATTTGCAGTTGAATCAAGCACAAAAAGACACCAATACATTGCAGGATCCGCATCAAGATATTTAGCTCTGCACCTTAGGTTTGAAATGGACATGGTAGCTTATTCAATGTGTTATTTTGGTGGTGGTGAAGAAGAGAGAGAAGAGCTTGAGGCATACCGTGCAACTCACTTTCCAATGTTGACTCTTCTGAAGAAGAGCACCAAGTATGCCCCAATAGTTTTAACTGCTTCAAATAGCTATAAAACGTTATATTATACTAATATAAATGAATTGACTCTTCCGACACTTATATGTCTACCGCTGGTTTTTTAAGTGAGCCTACTTGAAATTCGATATGCAAATGTCCTAAATACCGTATGACATCTGTATTGTGACCAAATTTTGTCAGTTGGTGCTTTATCCTTTTGCTTTTTTTCTTTGAAGTTGTTTTAGCCCATTAAGTTTGCTTTCACCACTCTTTTTAACACACTTTTGAAGAAGTGGACACCGGAATACGGAGATAAGAAATTGGTGTGTTAATACTGTTTTGAAGCGCAATACGCTATCTCGAGTCTTGACAATGTCAAGCTAAGCTTTGATGCCAAAAGTTCTGGATTATATTAAGCTTATGATAGTCAATATTTTTTTTGCAGGTTACCATCTGCTGCTGCTTTAAGATCTGAAGGCAAGTGTCCTTTAACACCCGAAGAGGCAGTACTAATGCTTGCTGCCCTCGGTTTCAACCGCAAAACACACATATATATTGCAGGTGCACGTATCTATGGGGGAAAGTCTAGAATGGCTGCTTTAATCAGCTTGTACCCTAATTTGGTTACTAAGGAGAACCTTTTAACAGCGTCAGAGATTGCACCATTTCATAATTTTTCATCTCAGGTATGCATCCAGTAGAGATATAGCCAAAACTAGGTCTTTAGCACGAACTTGCAACCTTAAACTTTTTGTTGCTGTTGGGAAAGTTGCTGCTGTGTATCTTGTTTTCACTAGTAATCGTTGCTAATTTTATAAGGAAAATTCTTTTTCCACGGGATGTTCCATACGGGATACCTATGGGCCGTGTTGTAAAGCAATTGCAACCGTGATCTGAAATGGTGGGCCACAATTTTGCATGAGCCCATTGGCTCAACCCGTATGAATTCAAATGTCAGAATAGCATGGTCCTTTCAGAAGGATCTAACTGGGCGTGGCCTTTTACTTGGAATTTAAGTGATTAGCAGTTGTCATCATCTGAATCTGGGGTTAAGCAGAGCATAATCCCAGGCAAATCTAATGTACTTTTTTCGTGTGGAAATTATCCATTTTTTGTTCCTTTTATGTTGTATGCATCGTCAATAGTCTTTGTTGCTTACTGTGTTTTAAGCATTTATAGTGAAAGAATTCCTGCATCAATTAATATGTCATCCCGACAGACAAGAATCTCAATTGCATTCCAAATCATACTTCCATAAAATATATTTCTGAGAACTAAGCAACTCTGGGATGGCCTGGGCACTGACTGAGCTACTGGGCAGGCAAAGTTAGCTTTGCCTATCTTTTTTGGGGAAAATTTGTTTGTTCCTGTCTTCTTTAGACTCTGATCTGGTTGCCTTGGGTTGTGCAAATAAACCAGGCAATATAAATAATACCTCCTGTCTTCCTACAACCCAATTTCATTGATTTCCATTGAGATACCTTTATATGTTTAATATGTTTAGTCATATCATTTTCACTGCACTAGTCTTTATGTTATGCACTTTGCATAGTATAGTACAATGCTGATATATATGTCCAGCGGGCTTTGCTATCTTGGTAAACCCTCGGGGGATAAAGTTTCTTGAGGGGAGGTACGAAGTTTGACTCACCAGTGGTGTCCCATGGTGCTTCATACCCTCCAGGAAAAAAAAGCTGCTACAGTTTCATTTAATTGACATAGGACATTGAACCAGTTTACTTGGCCAACCAGCTTGAAAAACTATATTCAGGATCAGATTATGTTTTTGATAAATGAATTGTGCATTCAAAGTAAAAAGATGGCAACAATTGGAAAACCCATCTATTGCTTTTTTGGAAGATTTTGTAATTTTCTTTTTTGTGTGTTTTCTTTCAGTTAGCAGCTCTGGATTTCATAGGATGCACTGCTGCAGATGCTTTTGCAATGACAGACTCTGGAAGCCAGTTGTCCTCTCTGGTTGCAGGCTTCAGAATGTATTATGGTGGGGGTCAGCTACCAACCATACGGCCAAATAAGCGTCGCCTGGCTGGAATATTTTCAAAGAATGCTACAATTGAGTGGGAAGAGTTGGAAGGGAGATCAAGGAAGGCCGTGAAGGAGAGCAAGAGAGTACAAGAAAGACCTATAGCAAGGAGTATATATAGGCATCCACGCTGTCTGGAATGCATGTGCAGGACATAATGAATGGATATAATGTTAATTAATTTTTTTTATTTTCTATTTTCCATTGATTATTCTTGCCCCGCAATTATCATGCAAATAAACCATTCTGTGGGTTCAATATTGTTTGAAAAAATGCCAGTGCGTTCAACTTTCTTATATAGCTCTGTTATTGACGGGAATGAATTTTTTGCTTCCATTTTCGACCTTTCAATGCGCATTGTCTTACCCATCATGGTGTAATCATGGGTTTTAGAGATGGATCCATTAACCAATACAGATATGCCTTAAAGAAATAAAAAAAATGATATCAGAACCAATTTCTGCTTCAGTTAAAAACTACATATGCAGATATGCAATGTTTTGAGTAGCTACATGTATAATTTCAGACTTTGTTATCAAAATCAGCAAATTTGTACATTGTTGGTAGATTAGGCAAAGTGAGCATCTTTTTGTGTACACGTGGGTATGTAGGCCAATATTAGTTTTCAATGTTCAATGATCAACTTTCGATGACCAGCTTCATGGGAAAACAACCCATGAACATGGATTGTGGTAATACGGCCTATGTACTGGTTTAGCAAAAACCTGATACACCACAAGGTCATATGTTGGTAAGTATTTTTTATGCTCCATGCTCCGCGTGAGCTGAGCGTAAGGAACGCTTGGGAGGCATTGATTTTCAAAATTGACGGCGCACATGGTAGCGCACGTTAGCGCAATACATGCGCTATCGTGTGCGCCATTGATTTTAAAATTCAACACCTCCCAGGTGTTCCTTACGCTCAGCTCACGCTCTTCACAAAGCATAAAAAATACTTCCCATCTATTGATAAATCTTAACAATAGCTATATATAAAGGGAAATTATTTTCCACATAAAAAATGATACACATAAATGAGTCCTCTTAACGTCCGCCGGGCGCATAGCACGTTCGTGATTGTACAGATAAGGTAGTTGGGGGACCACTTATTAACTATTCGCTATATAAATCTTGTTATGAGTTATACTTTTTAGTTTTTATACACTTTCTCCGTCCCATAAAGAGTTTGGATTTGTAAAAAGAGTTTTTTCCATATTGCCCGGCCAAAGAACACATAATTCCATATTCCTTAGTTTTCACAAAAAAAAGCCATCACACCTAGACTAACATGATAGAAGCTATTTTTTTGGCAAAAATACCCTTGGATAGGGGTTAGGGTTTTATATTGTGTTAAACCCTCACGAAGTCGCATTCATAGGCAAACGACTTCATAGACCAGCGATTCCTCCATGAGAAGCCTTTGTTCCGATCTTCAACCCATCTTACCGTTGATTGCTTCATTTGAGCAATGAGAAGAATTCACACAACGTGAGTGAAGGTTTTCCAACCCATCCAACCAGCGATTGCGAAAAACTCTAGTTGGTTTTTCGAATATTAAGGTTTTTTTGTTTCTGGAAGGAGATTTTGAAAAAAAAACTCTGGCGTTAGTTCCGTTTCATCTTGTTTTGTGAAGGTGATTTTGAAAATCTCCACCCCAAAGCAAGTTTCGGCTGTGTAGCGAGGTTCCGTTTGACGCGATCCCGGTAAAGGAGTGAACTTTGGAGAAAATCACTAGCCAATTGAGGGGTTAATCTGGATTGGATCAGTTTCGTGGTACGGCCTTTCCTAAAATCTACATTGTATATTTGTATGCACGGTTTTTGGTATTTTGTGTTTTAGAACACACGAAGTAGGTATTTGCAGTAGCTTATCGTGTTTTCATGGATACGATAAGTCATATATTGTGTATTCGATAAGACGATGATTGATATTCAAGTGTTGTGTTATCATGTGTTCGATAATACGCTAATCTATATGTTGTGTAATTAATAACATGACAAGCGACACATGATAATCAATTGTTGTGCTATCGTGTATGAGAGTTCCTCCTATCATGTATCTGATAACACGATATATCTACTTACCGTATATAAGGAAGTTAGTAAATAATGTGAATCAACACGCCTATCGATTATTGTCATGACCCATTGTTGATATATATATATATATATATATATATATATATATATATCCAATTTTTTATACGTAAAGCTAGAGTAATACAACAAATGATGGAGTCAGCGAAGGCATCAGAAGAGAAGAAGAAGAGAAGCTACGGGAAGAGACCGGGTCTGGGAACGAACAGTTTTCCCGCTGAACTCCATCTATCAAAAGACCTTGTAGATTCATGTCTGGGATGCAAGGCTAATATTGGTAAAGATTGGGTTCTACCTAGTATATGATTGCGAGCTCATCATCATCTCCAGGCCGCTCTTGGACGTTCTCATTGGTGAGTGTTGGGACAAATCACAGGAAGTCTTCAACATCAGGGGCAAAATACTACCCCTTACGGTGGATGAAGTGGCAATGATCATGAGTTTAAGTGGAAAAGGGAACCCGTGTAAATTAGAAAATGGCGCGGGGAAGGCTACCCAAGGCAAGGGGCAATTATATAAGAAGTTCTTCCTAGAGAAGCGACCGGAGAAGAATGTAGTTAAAGAAATATTGAAAGAAGTGGCTTCCGAAATACGGACTATATCAGACGAGGACTTAGCATGGTTGGCTATTGTGCACATGGGGGTCCTAATGTTATTCACATAGAGCAACAGATCTGTATTCGTAGCTTTGTGTGATTACATAGATGACTTGTCAGTCATGGGGAGCTACAATTGGGCAGGGGTCGTACATGATATGTTGATCAAAGACATATCATCAACCCACCAAAACATTATGAGCTGACAGGATGAGCGCTCCACCACGGCCGGAATTCTCGTTGGGGCTTCATTTGTGCTCCAGGTAACTCTCGTATTATTGATAACACAATGAATTCTATAATCGTCGTTCTAATGACACGATGATTCTTTACACACAGGTATATCGCCATTGTGCTCACACGATATCATGTATATCGTGTTTACGAAAATACGATGTATAACACACATGTATAATTATCGTGTGATTGGTAAGATGACTAAGTACTATATCATGTATATTAACATTACACAATAATGGACTATCGTGTAATCAATAACACGATGAAGCCGTAAAGCGTGTTATCTATAACATGACATACTTGTCATTCGTACACTACTGACCAGTTTGTTTTGTCTTGTTCACGAGGTATGATTTTTTTAGCATACATCTATATGGGCTCCCAGTGGTCCATGTAGCTCGAGGTGCAAGTGGTAGTCCAATTTTACCCAACTGTTAAGTGACGTGGAGAAGGCCACAAAACTTGAAGTGGTCTTAACCCGGGCCACTTGCATTGGCTCTTTTAGACCTATTTGAGCTAGGGTTCCATATCTTTTTTCCTAGAAATGCAACATTGGCCTAGTGCTCTGAACATATCTTATTTATCCAAGCATATACTTCGGGATTATGTTCTTTAAAGTTGTTTATTGTTTCTTCATACACTAATGTCTGAAAGTTTCGGCTATAACATCGAGCTAGTTCTTTAGGTAGTTGTCCTTGAATCTATCCAACATATTTGCTACCATGTGATAGATGCAATATATGTGGTGTGTAGATGGGAAAAACTGCTTAATAGCATTTGCCAAGCCCTTCTGTCTATTAGAAACAATTGTATCCAATTCGGCTGGAGGATAAGAAAATAGATGATTTCTAAGCAACTCAAGAAACCAGCACCATGTTTTCTTGCACTCATTCTCAACCACTGCAAATGCGACGCGCGACATATTATTATTCCCGTCTAATGGAGTTTCTATCAATAGCTGTCCAGGATACTTTCCCTTCAAGAAAGTTGCATCTATTGTTAGCAACGGCCTCAATGTTGTTCTGAAAGCTTTGGCAACAGGACCAAACATCCAAAATACTCTTTTGAAATCGTACCCACCTATAGGTCCGAGAATATCACATGATCTTACTGGAACAACTACAGTTCCTGGATTTATATATTCTATTTCCTTTCCGTAAGCAGGAAGTATGTGGTAGGATCCGTCTAGGTCCCCATCTATTAAATCAGTCAATGATTTACCTGCACGACCAAATAATAAAGGTTATACAACAAGTACATTCATCGTGTTCCTGATCACACGACATCGGTTGTCGTCATGAGATGGTAAAATAGGACTAATTACTCATCGTGTTCATGTTAACATGATATTTACGTAAGTCGTGTGAAAACAAAATATGAGTGTATTATTAGCATGTGGTCGATAACATGATATACGAACATATCATATTACTACATACATGCTTCAATTAGTTTCATAAATTTATATGCCTACACGTGAATATTTCTTGTAGTTCGTAGTTATGCCCCAATGTTTCGAAATATAACTTGCTATGCTCTTAGTTGTAATGTCTATTGAGTCTTTAAATAGGCCATAACATTTTCTCGCAATCCAAATGTGCAATGCTAGGGGATGGTGAGTTGACTTCATTTGGGTTCTACATGAATGGTTCAACACTAATTGTAGCATCCGAGAATTTCCAGGTAATTTTCTAAAATTTTATGGCATTTTTCTATATTTTTCTGGAATTATTTGATGAAGAATTTAGCATGGTTAGGGTTTTTATTTATTAGGGGTTTTAATTTGGGTAGGGTCACGTAGTGGGGACCACTTAGGGATGACTTGGCATATGGGTAGGAGTTTTTTCCATATTACCTGGCTAGATATACAAATATTCCATATTCCCTGGATTTTAACACTTAATCTCATATGACCTGGTTTAGGACAAATATACCCTTAGGTCAAACCTAAACCTACACTCAAGCTCTTATCTCATTATTGGTGAAAAATTACCGACAATGACACAAATTTGTATCAGCAAAATCAAAACACTCAACATACAGAAAATAAATCACCCACTTAAAGATGATTGATAGAAAGTAAAAAAATTCTCCTTCTCAATCCTGTGTTTTAGAGAACAAACCAAAATAGAACCACCTCCTGGTTTCAATCCAAAAACTGGTTCAAAAGGGGGAATCAAAGGAAGCCACTTTAGTGCTCGCTGAATTGCAACAAACAGAATGTTCCGGCAATCTGAAAAATTGGGTTGCGTTTAGAATGGATTGAAGGACTCTGGAGACTCTGCAAAAAGAAATGATTTTTGGGAGTACAGCAAATCCGAATGAAATCGGGTAGAGTATATCAACTTTGCATGACTCGTGAGACTTCTGAGAATGTGAGAACGAGAGGATGGCTCCTATTAAACGAACCAAAAATCTCACACTCCGCATGGCCTGTGTCCAACACTTAATCCATATCGCATATAATATAACTCGATATGTCGATAAAATGTATTTTTGATAATACGATATGTATTCTTTGAGCCAACAACCCATAATATGATATTCTCTATATCGCATATACGATAACATGATATTCGCCATAGCGTATTATCAATAACACGTTATGCCACCATAGCGTATTATCGATAACACGATATGTAACCATAGCGTATTATCGATAACACAATATGCAACCATAGTGTGTTATTGATAACATGATATTCACTAGTATTTGTTATTTATACAATTGTTCATCAATTCAGGGGAAAAAACATCTGAGATCATGTACATGCTTACATAAGATGTTCTACATAGTAAAACTTGTATATAAAAAATCATACTAGAGTCCCTCTTTGCACAATAGGGTAGGAGGCTATCATAGCTAGTCTACAATGTCCTTCCTTAGCATCTACATCCTTCTCCATTCTTATATAGCCATGTTCTCCCTAAATAGTCCCTCAAGATTCATTTTTTGAGTTGCAATATCATCTTGATCTCCTTTTGTAATGATAAATAGTTTATGTGGTTAGAAGAACGATCAGACTAAAATTAGAGAAGAACGATGGCCGATGACGTGAGGGAGGCTGACAATCGCTGAATAGAAATCAAAATTTTTTGTTGATGAAAACTGCCGGGCGAAAATCACAATTCGTCTCTGAGCTCCGATCTCCTCTTTGTTTATGCTCCGTCACAACTAGTTTACACGATTATTCGTCTTTGGAACACTTTGCTGCATACGTGTCACGCCCCAGCAGCAACCGACCCGAGCCAAAACCGGTCCAAGGGCCAGTCAGAGCGCGGGGGTGACAGAAATTGATGGATTAACGTATTGCGGAAGTCTTTGCCCTTCAAATAGGCGATTCACATAATGGAGTGGCGCACATAACGTCCTTTGAGCAAGAGAAATAAGGATAACAAAGAGGATAATAAAACTGTCATAGTCCTCACACCAACCCATATAATAGTCTCTAGAGCCTACACATGGCTCGAAATCAGAAAAGTTTAAACAAGTCTAAGAACAATAGATAAATACGAGAATGATACATAATCCACCATATAATGTTCTCTAATGTCAACAACGAGAAAATCAGAAAATAAAATATCATCTAGATAAAACCAAGGCTAATCCCACATGTACCCATGACGTCCCTCATAAAGGGAGTCCTCGTCTACACGTCGCACCATGCAGCCCTAAAACAAATCATAAAAATAGGGGTGAGTATGAAACTCAGTAATGATTTGAAAATGATAACTTTAATCAGAAAATCATCACAGAACAACAACATAGCAATTCAGATCTATAAATGACATGGTATACCCCTTTTCTGATCATCCCCTTACTAAACTCATACTTATCCATAAGTAAAAGATCTAGCATGCATATAACACATATATCAAAATCAGGGCATAAATGATCATAATATGACCTAACATCCATCCTGTATAACAAGTGATTTTCATCTAATCACAATCATACATAATATCACACATAATCCGCATGAGAAGTGTCCCTAACACACTTTCTGATCATACATTCAAATCACATAAACCTGCACGAAAAGTGTCTCAATCACACATTTCAGTTCATACATATATAATTTTCATCCATTCACCCCGCACGACAAACGTGTCAAACACATGATACTAAATCATGCATAATAAACCATATCCATATGTGTCGCATCATCCCTACACAACCTGTACAATCCTGGGCATAATATAATCTCAGACACATGCATCATCAACAAATGGTGAATGCCTCCATCAAGGAGTGAATACAATCATTGACACACATGCTGGACATAGTTAAGGCCACACAGGCTGGACATAGTCCAATTTTCACACAGGAAATATAAAGGTCAGGGTAGTAAGCCCCTAAATCTGCTCAGCTGGACAGTCCACACAGTAAAGTCCGAATCTCACACAGAGAACCTTGAGCAAGTGTGTTCGCCCTGGAACATCTTCTGCTGTGGGGAGAGTCTAAATTCCCACACAGGGAACCTAGAACATGTGGTAGCTTGTGCACGAAGGCGTACCACCTTGGGTGCTCAGTGTCTAGTTTTGACTATCTCAAGATCTCAACCGCAAGATAAGTACACAATTCGTCCCAATATAACTCAAATCGACTCAACCCGGGGAGTATCCATGTTCCACACAGAAACTCAAATCGAAATCATGTCCTTTCAAACCAGCCAAGTTCTGATTAAGCCAATGATTGACTAATCCGACATGTAATCTTACATCATTTCATCCAATCGATCAACCAAGGCTAAACATTGGTAAAGTCTCATTCATGAAATCCGCTTCATGATGAGTGCAACACGATACATACGTGAGCAATCTCTACATGAATTCCAACACATGGAATATGCTCCCATCAATCCCCACATGTATCATATTCGAGTCATAAACAACCATGATTTCATAATTAATTCCCCTGCATGTATGTGTTTAAAATACAACATACATTCCTAAGCATATGACTATGCTTTGACAATATCTCACAAGGCACTACACACATGTTTTTCTAACATCTAATCTTGAATTCAAACTGGAATCATGAGTGAAAACCATTGGAAACCATCATTCAAATTAAGTGAAATTTCATGCTCAATTCATATAAGCATATTCATACAACACTTGAAGCTAGACATGGCATAATCATTCATAATTTAATTACATCATAAGTAGACATATCAGTCCATTCTTATGTTATAACCTTGCTGGAATCTTGCCTAAAACACAAGGAATCATTCAATCATTGATTAAAGTTAACAAATCTAACAAGTTTAACCAACATCATGTAATTCCACATAATACTCAATTATTCTTCATAAATTCCAACATCACTAGCATACCCTTCTAGTAGCTCATTCTAACTCAAATCAACCCACATAAACATGAGAAATAATATTTTGGAGTAAAAATATCAAAATAAATAAAGGAATTAAAAACACCAAAATCTGTTGTACTGCCGATCGATCAGCCTCTAAGTCTGATCGATCGCCATAACGACAGATTTGGTTCGTCTTCTCCATTTTGAAAACCAAATCAAGACTCCATCAATCGAACTAAAAACTTCCAATCAAAGCCTCAAACTTCATAAAAATCTAATTAAACCTTCCAGAAAACCAACTCCTTTTATTTTTAATCAAAACCCTAAGAAATTAATACAAAGGATTAAGTTTTTACTAATCTACCATTAGAGCACTAAACGTGAAATCCATTCAAGAAAACTCATCAGAAACAAAGATTTGAAAATACAGCAAGATTGAGGCTTAAACCCACTACCTTTCACCACTCTTTGGGTCGGAATAGCTCATTAATCTCCTCCAAAACCTACCCAAAAACTGTCACAACCCCAATTTTTAAAAGCATTTTTAAATAACATGAACGATAAGTAGCAATAAATTTTCTTTTCTTTTCTTAAATACAAAATAAACCATTCGATTAAATATCCAGGACATGATAGCTGGGGTTCACAAATACGGATACCAAATCATATATTATTTACACGTCTCAAAACTTCAATAGCAGCTTATCCATCTAAGTACAAGTCGTCATCCGTCTGAAAATAAATAACAAGTTGACTCTCACGTTAAATGTACACTTACGTACCGAAGTTGCAGAAATGAATAAACTTCATCTTGGGCTCGCCTGTCTTGGTCTCACTTGTCATCGCCTAGAGAATCTGCAACCAACCAAACGAAGCAACAACAACAACAATAATGGAATCTCTCTGCCTTCATGAGAAGAGATTCCAAAGGACAAAAGGTTTAATTAATATTTTTTTGGATCAGGCCAACATCACCCGATGTCAGTTGCCTACGTACTCATCAGACAACATCTCCAATATTTCCAACAAGATCGGATCAAGACGTAGTTTTGCCTAGAATCTACACTATCCTAAGAAGCATAGCATCACACATGCAATGCTTAGGTATTTTTAACCTACATTTTAAAGTCCTTTAACCGTTTCACTTGTCTAATTAACAAGCAATATAAAAAAATGTTATTAATTATATCATAATTCTTGTTCAATAATTAATACTATCAATATGTAACTCAAAGATTACTTGCCCTTTGAGAAATCTCCAGGCATCGGACTCCAACCTTGGAGTAGACTATTTAACAACAGCTTGACCCAAATCCCCAGGGCTCTCAATAGCCTGCCACGAATCTGGAGAAGAAGATCCCAACTATGCTCATGGACACAGATTAGCAAGAAACACAAAGTCTTCCATGATACTCATGTAACTCCACTTTTTGTACGTATTAAATAGTCCTGAAAAGACCTAATGGAGACCCGCGGTAAAGACCCTCTATTAAATACCCAAACCGTCGTGGCAATGAAGAAGTCTATCGCAATCTCCACCATCCCAACTCTGGGAGAAAATGTCTTATTAGACATTACTAATGTATCCATAGAAGCCTCAGGTCTTTATGACCATTGACTCCCCTAAATATGTGAACTTAGACTAGATTATTTTCATCTAGTCAAGTATCCGCTCAACTATTTGGGTCCTCTTCACCTTGTGAATCGACCCACTAAATAGCTCATCCACTGAGCTATGACTCAGAGAACATCCCAAAATCACCCTCGGTTCATTAACCAAGGTAAAATTCTATGTCAGGGCCTCGTTAACTCCATGAACTAGTCCCAAATCCTATTGAGGGTATTTTAGTCTTTATCTTGATTAGATGTTCTCCCCCCAATCTAACGGCAACCCATGTCTCTTTGTTAAACTTCATTAATCTTAAGTTACCAATATAAATCAAAGCATGCGCCAAAGTAAGCAACATAAATAACATTAAGTCATACAAGTTCATAACAATAAACAAAGGCCCATTACACTCATTTGCAAGGCTAGGGCTCAGAGAATTCAAGTCCGAGAGTGTAAACAACTCTAACACCTCCTGCGAGTTACATATATAATACTCTAGTCAATCGATGTACTCGATTGTAGACACGTGTAATACGCTGCCTTAAACCTTGAGAATTACGGTTCTTCCCCTTGTTTCCCATGACATTGTGACCTGTCAAGGTCTTTGTGTCTCTTACTGGTCACACCCCTTCCTTTTGAAGCCATTTAACGTCATTCTATGGCACCCTAACGCTTGGTTGCTAGGTTATCCGTTCCAGCGGAAACAGAACATACTGCCCCCTAAGGGCATTTGGGAATTTTACCACTTAGGGTATGTTACCCTCTCTTGGTCATTTGGTCATCTCACTACTCTTATATTTATTTTAAGTCATTAACCTTTCAGAAGGCTCCACTTTCCAACTAACTCACGCTTCCATTCACACGAATGTCAGTTGTTCACTCAACGAGAATTTTTGTCATTTTGTTTAAAGCATTATTGACATCTGACACGTCCAAAATTAAACTAAAGTGTACTACTTGACTTCATGGACTCTGTGTAATTTTCCTGGCATGTTACGGGGTCGTGAACCCCTTGAACTGACCCAAGTTTTGACTAATAGTTTACTATAAACCCTAAGGGCAAAAAGGTCAATTAACCACTCATTGGGATTTTTATTCACTAAAAAATTTGGCCTATAATTAGGTAACTAATTTGAATCTCACTAAGAATTTTCCAAATTTTTAAGTCAACTCTTAGGCCCCTGAACCGGAGCCCCGAAATCGGGTAAGTTAATATTATATGATAATTTAATGAACATGGGTAAAAAGGTCATTTCAAGTCTCTGGGATTTTTCCCCAAGCTTAAATTCAGTCAGAATAATCCCACACCTCTCCAAGTCTATGAGTAATTTTCTAGGATTTTTTTGACAAAATTAACCCCCTGAACCAGACCCGGTTCACTCCATTCTTTTTTTTATACATCAGACCCAAACCGGGTCTGAGAAAATCAGGTTCGGGTCGACGACCCGCAACGCGGGTTGTCTTCCCCGCGTCTGGCCAGAGGCAGATCGCCTTTGACGGCCATGGCCAGGTGGCCGGCTGGGCTCCACCAAATCGCCACCAGGCGACGATTTCGTTGAGCCGCGGCCAACTGCCTCTCAGTGGCCGGCGGGGGGCCAATCAACCGCCCTTTTTGAAAAAAAAAACTGGTAGTGGCATCCCGGCGGCAGGGTACCACGGCAGGCCGATGGGCCAGGCTTGACCGGATCGCCATCGTCCGGTGATTTCGGCAGCCCTGGTCCATCCTCTGGCCGCTGGCTGCGTCACATCGCCGCAAGTTCTCATCATTATTTTTTTTAACAACTGGTGGCCTGCACAGCTGTAGGAGAATCAGCTGCCGCTAAGGCTGCCGGAGCCAGGGCCAAGGCCACCACCCGGCTCCTATCCGACCATTGTTTCGGCGACAAAAAAAAATAGATTATTGTTGACATAAACAGTACATACAAAGTCAATATAAATTTCAATCGAATTAGTTAACGAATTCTCCACCAATCTCAATTTGAAGTCTTACCCCTGAGGCTACGTTGTTGTCGATCCACCGCCGCCAACTCCCCGCCATGCCTCGCTGGATTATCACTGGAAAATCCAAACGACGGCTTGATCCAAAGATTTTCCCCTCCTTTAGCCCTAATCACCCCTTTTATAATAAGGGGGTTAAGGTTCCTAATCCCCTAAGGAGTTGGGCCCAAAATCTCCTCAATTCGACAACCAAATTGAGCGTCAAAAACACAATTTCAAAATACTAATTGATTGGGCCCATATAGTGACTTAAACGGACAATTCGCACATCCAATTCGGGTAAACGGGCTCTACACAATATGTTCAACTTTGAACGGTCGTATCTCCCTCATCCGAACTCCGATTCGCGCATTCTTGCTTGCATTTTGAAGCTCTTTTTGTCTACTTTTCATCCATCTAGGATTTAGAAACTAATTAAAAGAATTGAATAAGTTATTCCAATGAGGAGCTCAAAGGGTCCAACACTCTAATTTCCTATGGTCAACTTCAGGAATTTAGAAAATCCCGGACGTTACAAAAACATGATTTTAATTAATACTTCTCAAATCCGATTTTGGAACACTAAAAACCTTAGTCTCTTTACTTTATAGGCAAATGGGGGATTAGGTCTCTTGATCCCAGGCTCAGCCCTTTCCCAAATGGGAAAGAGGCAGCCTCTTTCCTTATATAGTAAGGAATGGGTTAGATCTAATCAAATATGGGGGTAAAAAAGAATTCATAACTAAAAATGAGTAATTTGGCTATTTAAACCCTAATTAAGATTAAAAAAATTTGAAATAATTTTCTAATGTCTTAGTTTAATGTTAGGGATGTTTTGGGTTAAAAATCTCAATTTCGGTCGTGGGGCCCATAGTGAGTCCCCGCCAACCCTAATTTTTGGAAAAATAGTAAAAATTTTAAAAATTCCCAAAAATTCCTAAATGACTTAAATTCAATTAAAACTCATAAATATGAAGATAATTTTATTTAAATCCTTTGGTGACTAATTTAAATTTTCAAAATCCATCAAAACCGATTAGAAATGGCTTAAACCACATAATGACAATTAAATAATAATAAAAATGACAGTAAACCAGTTCAAGATAAGAGTCCTTACAGTACGTATTCATGTTTTCATTTACAACATGGTAAGTGAAATTCACCTTTATTGCTAAGTCGACCAAGACCCTCTTGAAATACAATAAGCTTAGAAAACATGCACTCAATTTGAGGAGCTTCTGGTAATCCTTTGCTTGCAAATTGTCAGTCATTAGCTGGCCTAAATTCATATCTGTTACCGAAACTATGATAGGAATGCATGTTGTATTATTACATGTGCTGAAAATCATTACTGATATATCACATGTGTATGTCGTATCATTACTAATGCAATATATTGTAAATTGTGTTTCTTTCTTCACACGATATGATTTGAACATAACACAATATGGTAGATATTGTGTACTTGAGTACACGATAAAGATAATCTAAAGTTTCATTGTTACCTGATAGTTTCAAATGTGAACTGTGTTTCATTGACTCTGATTTGAAATCTGACATTAGAGCTAAGTTGAGTCATTACGACCAATGATTTAGCTCTATTGACTGTCTAATTCCTTTCTACGGATAGTGATTTTTCACTGTTTTCGGGCTCTTTCATCTCGACATACAACGATAACACCTCCTTATTTGCCTTCTTATGAATGGAGAACACCGATTGCAGGTCCTCATCGTCTTCTAATTCATATATCATTGATAATTATGAAGATGGAATTAAATAATTCAAAGTGACATTACCATTGACGGCAAGTCGTGTTTTTACTTAAAGCAACAGCTCCCCGAACCTTACCGACGGATCAATGTTCATTAACCATGTCTTTCTACCTATATACATGCCATCATTACCTACCTCTCCATTGTAATGTATGCAAATACTGATCCTATCTATAATCGGTGTAAAAGGGTGATCGAATTCGTGAAATGCTACCTTTGGAGACCTCAAATAGCTTCTGTGGTGTAAAAACTAAAATTTTAATGAACGACTCTCGCCGTGGAGTTACCACCGGTCACCTCCCGCTGGCGATTTTTGTTAGTCGCTGATGAATCACAACATACCGGTATGGTGTAGTACTAATCCGGTGTTCATTTATTATAACATGCAAGATAGTGGGAAGCCTAAGGACAGTTTTGTCCATAAACAGGTAATATGATATTTGTATTTAAAATCCAAGGAATATGAAATTTTGTATTCTTCAACTAGGCAATATGGAAAAAACTCTTATAAAAATTATGTCTCACAAATAGTATATGACTTGCCTACATTATAAACTAAATTGCTCCTAATGCGTAGGTTTTGGCCATGTTTTAGTAGTGGACTCTTAAATTTTACTTACTTTACAATCCAGATACTTTCTAGGACGGAGGGTGTAATATATTTTGGAATTTTATTTATTCTTCAATAAATGAGTTAGCAATGAAAACTAAAATTGAAATCAGAACTAACATCAAAATTGTTCAAAAAATAGTTATACTAGATTGAAATGAAGCCTATAAGAACCATAAGCCCTGAAAATATTCAACTTAATGCTTCATTTTAATTTAGTAGGCTCCATGGGTTTAGAGACGCAGGTAAGGGAATAAGAACATTTTAAATAGGTTCATCAAATACTCCCCTGACCCATATTAATAGCTCTATTTGCTTTTCCAAAATTTAGCTCATCTTGAAAAACTAAATGGAGCTATTAAAGTGGGGCAAAGGGAGTATGATAAAAGCACCAAATTTTGGCTTAGTTTGCTATATAGGCCTCTTCCAAACATGTTTATGAACCTTCTCACCAAATTTTCACTTAGTCTGCTATATAGGCCCCTCCCTCCCGCCCGGCCACTCAGAAAATAATCACGGTAGCAACTTATCTTACATTTTACTTAATCAAATTACTGGTATTGGAATATCATCATTATACTACTTTTCATATACAATACAGTAAATGAACCTTTTAGCTCTAAGAGAGCTTTCTTTCAAGTTTGTACAGAATGCACAAATCTAGGTGTTGATCAGTTTAGTCACATTTAATCAAATTTCTGATACAGTATGTACCCAAGAAATACCATCCAAGAAGTAGCATACAGAAAAAGGCCAAACCAGCAAGAAATGCAGACCCAGCCATCCAAATTCCCAAAAAAAGCACTGCAACAAATGGAAGGAAGGATTTGACAACAGCAGTGCCATTGATCCATCTACCTTTGAGTAATATGAGGGCCCCTACAGTCAAAACGTTCCACTCAATGGACCCTCCATATGCTAGCCTGTTTAGACAATTGGCCACAAACGAATGACAGTTACAAGTGAAGAGATTGTAAAAATTGTGCTCGAAATGACGCCTGCTGGAATGTAACGCATCGTCCCATGTGATTCCTGTGCCATTCTCAGCGTGTCTGTAACCATGTCTGCAGGTGTGGCAAGAACGGTTTGGAGGGAAGCAGCACTGCTCCATGGTTTTCGACAAAACAGAATGTATTGTCATTAAGAAATCTAAAGCATAAGGAAGCAAACAAACATGAACTAAAGAAAAGTACTCTCATCCTTGAAACACTGCTGTAAAATGGGAATCCTATCTGTTCCTGGACACAGGATACAGCAGATGTTGATTTTCAAAATTGTCACTGAACCTAAACATGTAGACGATGCCCCATCTAATGTCAGTAAATATTATTCCATTGGAATTGCTGCATTTTATCTTATTTATTTACGTTCAAAAGGAAACAGAAAATGAGAAAAAGATTGGCATATCTAACCATTTGCCTAATGCAGTAAGGAACCGACGTGTTAATTATTGCTAACAAACTTCTCTCGCTTACATGGATAAGAAAAATAAATAGAACAAACAATCATTCCTGTTCAAAATTACTCCTGATTCTCCCCTTTAAGCTAAAATTGTAAAATATAAAAGCTAAATATGCTATATTGGCAACCCAACATAATCATAATGAGATATTGGCTTACCTTTTCTCTGTCAAGTTGAAGGTATCTGGCAACTGAACCAAATGCGAAATTATCTATATTCACAAAATTTGACCCTGCGAAGTCCAGGATGACTCCATCCTCTCTGCATATGCCAACATGACCAACAAAGGGCGCTAGCCACGAGACTATGGGAAGTGGAGTCCAAACTATACAACAAGGAAACCTTGCCTTCTTGGGTTCCACTTCACTAAGTGGCCACAAACTAAGTTCTCTGTTATTAGAACGTGAAACATCAGTATCCTCAACCACTTTCAAAAATCCGGTCTTCCTGAAGGCAGCTTCATCTAGTGGCCTCATATCTTGTATAACTCCATCCACCGTTTTTCCATCTCTTAAGTTATCAAGTTGTTTGACTTCCATTGTTAATTTCTTCCCCACATACATCTAGCTTGATAGATTCTTAAACACCAAACATATTGCTTAGAGTAACCACCTCAATACGTTCAGCAATCTGTCATAACATGGTGTTAACATAGAACTATCATGTAACAGTTATATAGGTGATCAAAAGGCATGAATTTTTCTGTTTGCTGCATGTCCATGACAGAGTCGTAAACATTCAGTGTCTAGGACCACTATAAGCTTACAACATATCGTTAGCTTGCAAAAACAACTTTCTTCCAAACTCTTCTGTATTCGCATGTAAATGATGGCACACGAGAAAATGAGTTGCACATATTTGATCCATTGACAGATGTAAATATATATGCCGGGTAGCCTGGCACAGGTCAAGAATAAAAGTTACGCAAATTAATGAAGAGAGAGAAAGAGTATTATGAAGCAAGTAACAAGAGTTCATATATTATTTATTAGAAACACGAAAACAGTAAGAACATAGTAAAACAAACATCCTTTTTAGCTAGATGGCCTGACTAGGCCAAAAACTGACTGACAAGTGAAACTTCAAATGACTAAATGTTGACATGTGTAGCTAATAAATAATATGAAAGTAACAAAAGATTCTCAAGAATAACCTTATGTCTGTTTGCCAAACAATGACACAGTAACTAACTTGACATGAATTACTACATGAGTGATGCCAAATTTGCAAAATGACAGAGTGACTGTACCAGCATAAAATGATTCATATCGCTTTCATATAATAAGGACACAGTAATAGCTATGCAAATTCAATATATCAAAATTGTAGTATCTTATCTTTAATGGTATACAACTCATATATAACAACTACACCCTGTGATCAGGGTTAAAAGTTGTCAGCAACCAAAAACTCAATGTTCCCAAAGAAGAGGCACTTGTACGTTCAGAGATCACATTCCATTATCCATGACCGAATGCAGCTGATATGTAGTGACTGGATTCCATGAAGATAAGGGTTATGAGTTGTCTATTAACAAATCCTGAAAGCAGATTAGACATTCAAAGGACTATTATAATCCCTTGCTGTACTAATCCTTTAGAAATTTGTTTTAGATTTTTTTTTTCACAAAACAGTAAAAAAATATCAAATATATTGAATCCATTTACTTGGCCTCAAAGCATATCATCATTTGTGTTTTTTATATAATCAATTATAACATTTCAATTACCTATGCGATACCTTTTCCAGACTTCCTTTCAGGACACTTTCCGAAGAAACTATATGAAATCAACATCTTCTACGACACACCTCAACTTCAACCAAATAAGAACAGAACACTTCTCTTGTAACATAAACATACCTATCCACAGAAAGTGTACCCATGGACGAGCCTTTACAAATCAAGTAGAGGAAAGCAGAACATTTGAGCTGGAAATTCCTGTTCTATTAGATAGTTTCCAAATTATTCATTAGATTAAATTTTTAATTTGCTTGGTATATAATTTCATTAAAAGCTTAAAAGGGTGAAGATCGTCAATGGCAGGATGGAAATTAAACAGTAGGCAGGGTTATATTAGCAGTCCTTTAAGCTAAAAGCCAATTTTGTTACATCCAAACATAAATATCAAATTAGAGAAAAGATAGGAACAAGGATCATCCTCTGTAATAGACATTAAGATTAAGGTAGATAAAGAATACCCTTTCAATAAAAATGTCTTATATTCCATTTGAGGCCAGATCACATAAGTACATCCTAATTAGAACGTAAAATCCTCAAAAGGATCCAATTTCAGGAGGTTTAAGCATTAAGCAATGCTTAGACCATTTCAAATTTCGGCACTGACTGCTTAACGGAAAATAGAGTTGAGAAGATCAAAGACAAAATTATTAGAGAAACAAAGAGCCAATCCCATCAAAAAGAAAAAGAGAGAAACCATTAGCATAGGGCAACATCAAAACGAATCTAAAAATTCATCACCATTTTCCAGTCAAAACAGAAATATCATCAAGAAAATACAGCTCAAGATTGCAGGATAGAACAAGAGGAAGGATTGGAAGAGATCACACATGATAAAGACATAATAATTATCATATATTTAGAGAGAGAGAGCGGACTCACCAAGAAGAAGACTGACGCCACAGCAGTCCGTCGAAGGGTACCGGCACTCGGTGGCAGCAGAGATTTGGAAGACTAGAAGGGGAAGAAGCAAAGCAGACAGCGAAGGTGTCTTTGACTGAAGCAGCGGGCGGCGACTCAGCGCATTGATAAACGCGCTTAATAATTGGAGCGTACTAGATAAGCACCGAAATTAAGCTCATCTGACCATCGAATAATCGCGTCTGACTGTACGCTTAAGCTGCTTATGTGACACTTTTCTACGAGTTATTGTTTGCGTCAATAACTATTGCAGTCGCGGGCCCGCGAGCGGCGCTTGGACGGTGGCCTGCATCCACCTCGACATCCGAGGATTTATGGTAGATACCCCTGAGGTTTGGGAGGTGGCATATCTACGTCTTAAGTACCTAAATTTTGAAGATAATTTTTTTTAAGGAGGGAAGATGTGGCATCCTTGATCCCTTATGACTTTTTAGAGTATTTAATTAGTTATTATCCCATGTTTCATATAAAAAATTATATTTTTAATTTTTTAAAAGTTCATAATGATCTTGAAAATATAAGTATATGTACGTGTGAATTTAATAGGAGTTCTCGAGTTGAGTTTTGAGAATATCTTAAGCTGAGTGTTGCTGAACTTCTTTGAAAAAAATAGTATTCTTGAGCATTAAACTCAAAAAAGTAGCAATAATAATAAATATAAATTTTTGATTAGTTTTATAAGATAGGAATTTATGTCTATGGGCATCAACACATCAATAATCCTACTGTTGGAAGGTCGGAATCACTGCTGAAAATCTTCAATACGTCGGTCAATTCACTGATGAACTCCAAGAACATCTATCAGTAACCATCGACACATTTGATGGTTTCGAAACTACACATGAAAACGGTTTCGAAGCAGTTTTGGAGACAATTATGCACTAGAATGTAGTTAATTACTTCCCATATAAATATCTTTGACAATCCTTAACCTAAATCTTTTGGATTCTCTAACTTTGGAAGAAAGCGAAGGACTGGGGCATGTCAAAGTGTAGAGGAAGATAAAAGAAGGCCAGGTTGTGGTGGCCTTAGTATTGGAGTCATGAATAAGGTTAGATTGTTAATGTCACTAGTGTGATTCTTTGTAGATGAGCATGGACGAAGTGAATAATGTCATTCTTGACATGAAGAGCATGTTTAAAATAATGTTTTGTAAGTTTTTTGACTGACGATATTGAAGATGTATGATGTTGATGTTTTATGATTATTTGTTCATATATGTTATTATTTAGCATAAATAAATATATTATACATGAGGAAATAGGTTTTTACGACACTTTATAGAGTAATTTTGGGATAGTAAAAAAAGCTTATGTTGTTTCTTCCCGATTGTCGGCACGATCATTGACACATCGGTGACATTGCCGGTGAAATAGAAGAAGTGACAATACTAGCACTAACACACACATCAACACATCGGTGCATGTTTGGTGGGTCATCGATAATGAGGTCGATGTGTCGATGAGACATCGATGAGGAAGGCTACCCTAAGCCTACCCACTGTCAGTAAGTGGTTCAATGTGTTAGTGAGATACCAATGGTCATTGATGACCTTGCTAACATGTCAATGAATCTACTGATAGAATGTAGTTATTGGGTATTTTAGCAGAGAATGCTATAAGTGTTAAGCTATTTTTATGAAGTATGATACTCCCTCCATCCCATATTAATAGCTCCATTTATAAAAATAGTGGTTTTTTTATTGAATGGTGAAAAAACACATACAAGAGAAAGGAAGTTAAGATTAAGATACTCTTTTTTAAGTATCCAATCACTTAAATTGAACAAAATAGAGCTATTAATATGGAACAAACTTTTTTGCCAAATGGAGTTATTAATTTAGGATGGAGGGAGATTATAATATTTAATGCATGATATGCATGATTATGTGAATATATGAGAAATCACGTTTGGGTATAGATACCTTATTGTATGAAAATCCTTTCATGGATCGCACACTAACTGATGTATATAGATACATAAGGACAAAGGATCCTAGTGTCTGGTTGGTTCCTCACTTCAGTCTTTAGCCACATAACAAAAGGGTTTGGTATGAATAGGATCAAAGTCTTTCGGTTCTTGAAGAGCAGAAGTTATGTAGAGCTGCTCCACTGGCCAAGGATTTAGGTTCGATTTGGTGAGTTGCTAATGGTCATCGGTGATCTGGCCGACACGTCAATACGTCTACCAATCGAATGACAATCTTAGGAAAATTTTAGCAGAGAATGTTATAAGGGTTAAGCTATAAGTATGAAGTATGATAGCATGATATTTAATGCATAATTATGTAAACATATGAGTAATGATGTTTTGGTATAGACACATTGTTGTGTGAAAATCTTTATGACGAATTGCGCCTTGACTAATGTATAAAGACACATAAGGACAAAGGATCCTAATGTCTAGTTGGCTCCTCAAGTAAGTCATTAGCCACGTAATGAAAGGGTTTGGTGTGAAATAGTATTAAGGTCTTCTAGCTCTCGAATAGTGAGAGTTATATAAAGTTGTTCTCATAGCCTAGGAGTTAGGTTCTAATAGACTATTGCATTAAAAGATGACTAGCCCTGTGTAGCGCAATATAGAAGGTTTCGATGATCATGGTAGTTAAGATCTTGACCACTTAGGTCTATGAGCCCTTGTGGGGCTTAGCTACATGGCATGGATGGAACGGGCAAACTTCAAAAGAACTAAGGTTTGGGTGTGAGTAGTTTATGGTCTAGTGAGGTATGATTGAACTCATAAACATGACTACCATGCCATATAGAACCTTTATGACTTACACTTATGGAGCAAGCGACTCCTAAGTGAGGTTACAACATTGTTTTGAGATCATGTGAAAGCATGTATGATTGATATGCATATCTTCTTGTGTTTGATTATGTTGATATTGACTATTGAAAATAATAGTTGCTAATCATGAGATGTTGTATTTTTTAGCCATCCCACTAGGTATATTTGTATACTCAACATCCTTGTGATGCAGGTTCTTCGAAGAAATAGCCGGGTTGGGATCATTGTGCAAGGAAAGGATAATATTTCTACTCTTTCTTAAAAATATTTTAAGATGGTTTGTATTTAAACTGTAATGTCCTGGATTTTATTATGATTTTTTGCTATTTTTTTGATTATTTTCGACAGAAAAATATGACGCTTCGGCGTATTTGCCCTCTGTATTTATACCTGTAGAGTTGGCTATTAGGTTCTTCGTAGGCTACAGGCCTGGATGCACGCTTACGGCGTGAAAATTTGAGAGAGAAGGAGATTGCAAAAGAAAAGGGAGAGAAAGAAAGAAAAAGAAAAAAAAAGTAACAGATCGGACTCGAGCCCAATCCAGAAGAGACCAAAAAAATGGAGAGAACCGCCCCGCCTTTTTTGTTGTCCCCTCTCTGGCGGCCGCCAGCAGGATGCTTGGCCACCACAGCCTGTTCCGCCCCGGTGGTGCGACACCAAGGGGCCACCGCCCCGGCCGCCCACGGCCGCGCCGCCTCCTCCCCGGTTAAACCCCCTCTCTGTTTTGAGTTTCAGTCGCCTCCACCGCAGGCCGACAAGGGCCGGCCGGCTGCCATGGACTCCGCCCTGGCATGGCGATGGCCAGGGACAGCCATACCCGGCCCAGTGCCACCTGGTTCGGCCTCCCTGTTTATTTCTGTCCGCCCCTTTTTCCCGGTTTGTGTCTCTGTTTTGCGATTTGTGGTCGCCGTCATGGGCAGGCAAGGGCCGGCCTGCCGCCCACAGCTTCGCCCTATGCCGGCGACGGCGAGAGACCACCTCTCCCGGCCCCAGTGGGCCTCCTCATCCGCCCCAGCCCTCTTTTCCTCTCCGGTGCTCTGTTTTTCCACCCCCATCAGTCGTGTTCACCGGCTGCCTTCGGCCGCCTTTTGACGTCCCAGTCGGACTTGACCCGAACCTCCTTGGTCTGGCGAATGCTTTGGGCCACCTCTCCCTACCCGGTTCTGCCTCTGCCTCTGCCCTCCCTCTTTCCTCCGGCCAGACCCATCTCCCCTGTTTTTGTTTGTGACGGACTTTGGGACTGCGCTAGCGAGAGCCAGCCTTCGGCTCGCCTCTTGCTAACCAGCCTTGGGCTGACGACAGTAGGACCACCCCCAGCCAGCTCCGCCACCCCCATGGCCGCTCCGCCCATATTGGTTTCCCCCGGCCAGTCCCTCATCTCCCCTATTTTTGGTCGTGTCTGAGTTCACTAGCTGCCCCTGATAGCCAAATGCCATACTTGACCCACCACACCTTTGTTCGGCTTCTCTCCGGCCTGGCAACAACGGTGGATGTTTCTACCCAGCCCGGTTTAGCCCTCATCCCATCCGTTCCGTTGGAATGAGATCCATCGATCGCCCGTTGATGTGCTCATCCACAAAAATCGAGCCTTTGCTCCTCACTATGCTATCTATCTGGCATGTCGCCGCTGATTTTAGTTGTCACCTCTGGCTGGAAATAGCTCCTCTTGGCCGCTAGGGCCATGACGGAGCCGGCCAGTAACCCCTGCTCCTTTGTGCCCTAGGGTTTTCCACCCGTTTTGAGCCACCAAGCGTCGTTGGATGCCGAACACCCTCTAAACCACAGTACTTCGGCGGGTCTCAGCCTGAAGATGACTGTTCGCCGTAGTGCAGCACCACCCCTCTTTTTCCGACATGAGCCACACATCCCCTCTGTTGGTTATGTGTTTGACCGCGCTATAGAGAGCGCCATGTTTTGCCCTCTTACCGTCCTACCTCCACCGAACACTGTATGGCCTCTAGTCGGCCTACCTCGACATGACAATGGCAAAGGCCATCTTTGTCGGTCACCACCCTTGGGCATGGCCCTACTGCCCTTCCGAGCTTTGGGCCAACATCGTCTAGCCCTTTCTTCCACCCTTTGGTCGCATGTGCAAGTAGTCGCGCGTGCAAGCTAGGGTTTTGGTGCCGCTTTGGCGCCACCTGACCGTCGGATGGCTCCACCATCATCTTGAGTTGGCATCGGAGTCCTCCACCACCTCTCCTCCATCCTTGAGCGTCACCCCACATCCTCCGCCCTTATGTGGGCCTTGTAAATGTGAAATAGACGTCGTTGGGTGCTATCCACGGCCGATTTCGACATCTTGTGATCGGTTGAGTATTCTTCAACCAAGTCGAATTTTAGTGTGTACACCTAAACCTTCGGTCGCACTTGCCACTCGTTGGCATGACCTTTCTCCTGGCCGCCCGTAGTGTGCCACCGTGAATCACAAATTTTCCGCATTGACATGTGTCACCCCTATTTGGCTGTGAGTGCTTTCGGCGTTTCTGAAATCCTCGGGACAACAGCTCTCTCAACTTAACAATGGTTTTGACAGCCAACTCCGCCACCGTCGTGTGCTCGCTATCAAACGTCATGATTACGAGGTAGAGAAGCTTTGAACTCGTAATTTCATGATAGCATGCTTTGAATGAGTAGCAGCATGCTAGGTTTATATGATTCCATATTTTGGATATTAAATCATGGCCTATTTGCATGATGTAAGAGAATGAATTATGCCATGTTGAGATGCATATGTTATGTATATGAATTGTAAGCATGTTTTATGTATGTGGAATGGGTATGCGCTAGTGATAGCTAGCGAATATGTTAGTGTGCAATATGTGTATGATGTACGTGCTAGTGATGGCTCATGATTATGTAAGTTACTTATATGGACTATGTGTGTGGGAAGAGGTATGGGTGATGGACAGTAAGAAGTGGTAAGGGTTTGGTACGAAGTTGGATGTGTAAGCGTATGACAGAAGACAGAGAAGGTAAGTTTGATTAGCGAGGATTTGGAATGGATCGGTTTGGTTGGAGCGTATGTCAGGGGTTCAGTAAGTAAGAGGGCTTAGGCTTGAAGCCTTATGGGGGTTTATTAGATAGTAAGAGTGTTCATAATTGTACAAGCATAACATACAGATTATGAAGTGAAAAGTAAGCATAATAAGTGAGGTATTAAGTAAGAGGCTGATAACGGGGATCTAATGTGAGGAGCTCAGTTTGATTTATGCCGAGTAAGATGTTTTGGTCGTAATGTGGATGGCAGAGGCTGTATGATTACGTAAGGATTTGTGTACGGTGAGCTATGTGTGACTTGGACGGGTAAGTGAAGTCTGCTACCCCGATGAACTAGGGTTTCGATCGGGCTCAACTTCGGTTTGATCAATTGAGGACTGTGAGTTTGTGTGGCATAATTGTACCACATAATTTAGATAATTCAAACTTGAATTATAAGAAAGCTAATGATAACGTTGTGAGTTTGAGACCTAAGGGTTCGACGGATTAAGTTTCGTGTTTGAGTTAGCCGATAATGAGTCGGTTTTGTATTTCTTATGTCTTGCCATGGTGTTTATCCTGCGGGATGTTGTCTGTGTGCTATATAGAGCAATGTACGTCTGATGCTCTATTGAGAGCAATGTATGTTTTCGATTTGGTCTGTGTACTATATGAAGCCTAGACGTTTGATGCTCTATTGAGAGCGTTGTATGTTGTTGCCCAAGAGTGGCATTGTATGATTCCGCCCAAGAGGTACTGTATGTATGATTTTGCCCAAGTGTGGCACTGTATGTTTCTGCCCAAGAGTGATAATGGCACTATAAGACCCATTATGGTGGGCAACTGTATGGCACTATAAGACCCCTTATGTGGGGGCAATTGTATGACCCCTTATGTGTGGGTGTATGTTTGCGCGCTCAGGTAAGTAGTATCATGGATCTACTCTTACTTGTTTAATCCTGTGCCCCATGAACATAGGTGTGCCTTACCTTCGGAAAAGTCCATGGCGTTTAGTCACTCCCCGGAGGTTAAGGTGATGCCCCAGTGGCATTCTTTTCCTTTTCGATGCTGGAGCTTATTAGTTGTAATGAGCTTCAGTGGTTGATAGTATGTATACGACTGTAAGAGTAAGAGTAAGAGTATGAGTATGAGTATGAGTACGATTGTAAGAGTATGAGCATGACTGTAAGATGATGATACGAGTAAGACTGTAAGTGTATGTTTGAGCAAGACTGTAAGAGTGTGGTTCTAAGCAAGACAGTAAGTGTATGACTGTACGAGTAAGGTTGTATGAGTAAGTGTAAGATTGTACGAGTAAGATCGTACAAGTACATGTAAGTTGTATGAGTTAGCGTACGTTGGTACGAGTACATTTGTAAGACCCTGATTAAGGGTGTTTGTGTAAGTTTGGTTGGATGGTGTGCTATGCGTGATTATATGCATATGTATACGATTATTATATGTTATCTGCTTCATGTTTGAGTTGCATGAACGCATGTATTTATGAACTTATTGAGTTCACTATTTGGGATTCCCCTACTAGGTATCCTCCTACTGAGTATGAAAATACTCATTACCCTACTTTTTAGCCCCGTTGTTCGAGAGACTTTCGTAGGTTGTGTTGGAGAGCTCCGGGAGATGGATGCTCGTTTCTGAGATGGATCATTTCCCCTTTGATTCAGGTATACTTGACTCACTTCGAGTATCATTTGTGCCACGATTTGATGTATTGGGTGAGATGAGATTTAAGTGTTTATATCTTCTGGACTTTTAGTTTGGATCAAAATGTAGACTATTATGGGACTTGTACTCGGGGATGCCTGAGAGTTATTTGTATTTAAAAATCCATGATCATGGTAATTTAGTCGTACGTTTGTTTTCGAGTAATGCCTAAGGATATTTGATTTGGCGGTATGATGTTTAACCGTATGATGTTTTAAATTATAAACTGTTTATACAAGTTTTGATTTCGTCATTTTTCCTCCGATTTATAATTGTTAAATTGCAAAAATTTTCCGTAAATTTTAAGGAAAATGTATGAAAAATCTCGGGCATTTCATAAATATAGACATGTGAGTACCAAAATTTATTCTGAATGATGAGTTTGAAACTACACTTGAAAACAATTTTGAAGTGGTTTTGGAGATGGTTATGTACTAGAATGCTCTTAATTACTTCCTATATAAATACCTTTGACAATCCTTGACCCAAATCTTCCAGATTCTTTAACTTTGGGAGAAAGCGAAGGATTGGGGCATGTCAAAGTTAGGAGGAAGATGGAAGAAGACCGGATTAGTGGAGACCTTACTATTGAAGTTCTATAAAAGGACGGATTGCTATTCTCACTACTATGATTTGTTGTAGAAGTGCATGTACGTATGAAGTGAATTATGCTATTTCTTGACATGAAAGCATGTTTAAGATAATGTTATGTGATTTTCTGAATGATGATGAATGATTTCGTTATTTATGTTTACTTGTTAACATATGTTATTGTTTAGCATACATGAAGATGGTATACATGAGGAAATATGTTTTCAAAATGCTTAAGAGCAATTTTGGGACAGTTAGGAAAGTTTTTATTGCTTCTTCCATATCATCGGCATGACTATTGACACGTTGGTGACACTGTTGGTGAAATGAAGGAGATGATAGTATTGGCACCGACATGCATTAATGCGTCAATGAGCAATTGGTAAGTTATTGGTAGTAAGGTCGATGTGTCTATGAAACATCAATAAGGAAGGCTACACTAAGCCAACTCACTATCAGTAAGAAGTTCAACATGTCGATGACTTGTCAATAGTCATTGGTGAGTCACTGATGGTCATTGGCAGCCTGATTGACACATCGATTAGTCAACTGATAGTAAGTCAGTTTTGTATAATTTTTAGCAAAAAATGGTATATGGGTGAAGTTATTTTTTTGAGGTATGACAACATGATATGCATGGTTTTGTGATGATACGAGCAATAATGTTTTAGTACAAATACCTTGTTGCTTGGAAATCCTTGTAATAGATTGCCCTTGACTAATGTATAAAGACACATAAGGACAAATGATCCTAGTGTCTTGTGTGTGTGTGTGTGTGTATATATATATATATATATATATATATATATATATATATATATATATATATATATATATATATCACAAAAATAACTATTAGTGACGCAATATACAACGTCCACTAAAAACAACTTTTTTGTGATACATATAAAAAATGTTGCAAAAAAATAACTATTTGCGACAGTTGTTTGAAAGCATCGATGCTTATAAAAAAATGTCACAAATAAAATAATTTTTTTATGTGTCACACTATTTGCGACGCTTTCAAAAAAATCACAAATAAATTTTTTTAAAAAAATTTGGACTATTGGCCACACTTTTTAAAATGCATCACAAATAGTAGTATTTGTGACACATTTTAAAAGTGTCACAAATAATTTTATATTTTTTAAAAAATATTTTATTTGTAACACATTTATAAGCATCTCAAATAGTTCTAATTTTTTTATTTTTTATTTTATTTAATATTTATTATTTAAATATATAATAGATAATAAATAAACTAAAAAGCTTTGCAAATATATTATATTTTATTTAATATATATTATTTTAATATATAATATATAATAAATTAATTAACTAAATTTCCCTACTTTCTCCCCACTGCTCCTTAGAGCTGGGGCTCACGTTAGTGTGCATGAGAGAGAGAGAGTGAAGAGAGATGAGAGAGAGTGGAGAGAGATGGAGAGAAAGAGAAGAGAGAGATAGAGTAGACACAAATATAAGAAATTTGACACGGACTAAAATAAGGTGAACATGAGGGTTGCCGAACTCCAATGAGAGGGGAGAGAGTATGAGAATTTAATTAAAAAAAATTTAGATTTTTTATTATATATTATATTTATAAATAATAATAATAAATTAAAATAACAGAATTAACGACGCTTATGAATATGTGTCACTAATACCTTAGGTATTTGTGACGCATAATTATATGCATCGCAAATAACTTGAGTATTTGTGATGATAGCCCTATGCATCACTGATATACTTTATTTTATTTTTATTATTTTAAAAATATAATATATAATATATAGATCTCAAAAAATTAAAATTATATTCCCATGCTCTCTCTCCTCAGAGCCTGGGATCACATTGACGCTCATGAGAGAGAGGAGGAGAGAGACGGGAGAGAGATTAGAGAGGGAGGGAGAGACATGGAGAGAAAGAGAAGAGAGAGATAAAGTAGACTCAAATATAAGAAATTTAACACAGACCGAAAATAGGGCGAGTGGGAGGAGGAGGAAAGGGGAGAGAGCACGAGAGCTTAATTATGATTTTTTTTTATTTCTTATCATATATTATATTTTTTAAATAATAAAAAAATGTATTAGCAACGCTTAGGAATATACATCGCTAGTACCCTAGGTATTTGCAACGCATAATCATACACATGACACATAGTCCTATGTGTTGCTAATAAATTCTATTTTTTTTATTTTAAAAATATAATATATAATACACAAATCTCAAAAAATTAAAATTAAATTCTCATGCTCTCTCCCCTCTCTCCTTAGAGTCGGGGCTCTTACTAACGTGTGTGAGAGAGAGGAGAGAGAGGGAAAGAGATAGAGAGAGACCGATCACAGAGTAGACGCAAATAGAACAAATTTGACATGAACCAAAATAAGGCGAGTAGGAGGGTCACCAGACTCCAGTGGGAGGAGGAAGAGGAGAGGGGAGAGAGCATGAGGATTTAATTAAGCTTTTTTAGGATTTTTTATTATATATTATATTTTTAAAATAATAAAATAAAATGAAAGGTATTAGGGAACACTACAACAAAATTGGGTATTAGCGAAGCTTATATAAGCGTCGCAATAATATGCATCGCTACAAAGTGATAATAACGACATATTAAAAAATGTCGCAAAAAAAACTACTATTAGCGACGCATAATCTTAAGCGTCACTACTGGTAGTCTATTAGCGACGCATAAGTAAAAACGTCGCTACTACCTATCCTTTTAGCAACGCTTACAAATATGCGTCGCTAATACTTAGGTTATTAGCGATGCTTATATAAGCGTCCCTAAAAGGTATATCTATTAATTTTTTTTAAAAAAAATTTAAGACCATTAACGACGTATTTTTTCAAACGTCGCTATTTAGACTTGATAGTAGCGACGCATAGTTACATGCGTCGCTAATACCTATTTTTATTAAAAAATTATTTTAATTTTAAAAAAATTAAATTTTTTTATTTTTTAAAATAAAAAAATTAATTAAAATAAAGTAGTAATAGCGACGTATACATGTATACGTCGCTATTAGTATATTTATTTAAATATTTTTAAAATTTTAAAAATTAATTTTAAAGAATAAAAAATATTTAAAATTTGAAATTAGAGGAGAGAGAGTGTGTAGGTAGATAGGAGAGACGGGAGGGAAGAGAGAAAGAGAGGAGAGGGGATGGAAGAGAGACAAAGTGGAGAGGGGAGGGAAGAGAGACAGAGAGGAGAGGGGAGGGAAGAGAGAGAAGGGAGAGAGAGAGAGAGGAGGAGGGAGAGGGGAGGGAAGAAAGAGAGAGAAGAGAGAGAGAGGGAAGGGAAGAGAGAGAGAGGAGAGGAGAGGGAGAGAGAGAGATAGAGGGGAGGGAAGAGAGAGTATATAGAAGGGACAGAGAGGGGGGAGGGAAGAGAGAGAGGGGAGGTGAGAGGGAGGAGAGAGAGAGATAGAAGGGAGAGAGAGATGAGAGAATAGCAACGGTTAATTATAAGCGTCGCGAATAGATTTATTAATTAATTTTATTAAATAAATAATTTAAAAAAATACAAAAATATAATATATATTTTATTCAATATTTACTATTTGTATATATAATAAATAAATATTAATTTTTTAATAAAAAGTAGTGTTAATAATAAATTAAACTTTCATTATTTAGATATAATATATTTTATTTCTTAAATTTTCTTATTATTTTTAAAATATAATTTATAATAAAATAGAGAAAGAAGAGAGGGATCGAAGAGAGAGAGAAAGGGAAGAGTGATATGGAGGACAGAGAGGGTGAGGAGAGAGAGAGAGAGAAAAGGAGGGAGGAGAGAGTAAGAGTGGAGAGAGGAGAGAGAGAGAGAGGAGAGGAGAAAGAGGAGATCAAGAGAGAGGGAAAGAGAGGAGAGGGAGAAAGAGGAGAGGGGAGAGAGAGAGGAGAGGGGAGGGAAGAGATAGGGGATAGGGGAGGGAAGAGAGGGTGGGTGAGAGAATTTTATTTTGATTTTTTAAAAATTTTTATTAATTTTTTTATTTTTCAAAATAAAAAAATAATAAAAATAAAATGTTAATAGCTACGTATAGGAATATACGTCGCTAGTAGTACATGTATTAGCAACGTATATTCTTATACGTCACTAATACTAGTACTAATAGCGACGTATATTTTAATACGTCGCTATTAGTATTTATTTAATTTTATTTTTTTATTTTCAAAATTAATTTTTAAAAATAAAAAAAATATATAAAAAATTTAAATTAGAGTAGAGAGGATAGGGGAGAGAGAGAGGGAAAGAGAGGAGAGGGAGAGAGAGGAGAGGGGAGAAAGAGAGAGGGAAAGAGAGGAGAGGGAGAGAGAGGAGAGGGGAGAGGGAGAGAGAGGGAGAGGGAGAGAGAGAGGAGAGGAGAGGGGAGAGAGAGAGGGGATAGGGGAGGGAAGAGAGGGAGGGTGAGAGAATTTTATTTTAATTTTTTAAAATTTTTTATTAATTTTTTTATTTTTTAAAATAAAAAAATAATAAATATAAAATATTAATAGCGACGTATTACAATATACGTCGCTCGTAGTACATGTATTAGCGACGTATATTCTTTTACATCGCTACTACTAGTACTAAATAGCGACGTATATTTTACTACGTCGCTATTAGTATTTATTTAATTTAATTTTTTTATTTTTAAAATTAATTATTAAAAATAAAAAATATATAAAAAATTTAAATTAGAGTAGAGAGGAGAGAGAGGGAAAGAGAGGAGAGAGAGGGAAAGAGAGGAGAGGGAGAGAGAGAGGGAAAGGGAGAGAGAGGAGAGGGGAGAGGGATAGAGAGAGAGAGAGAGGAGAGAGAGAAGAGGGAGAGAGAGATAGGGAGGAGAGAGAGAAGAGGGAGAGAGAGAGAGGGGGAGAAAGGGGAGAGAGAGAGGGGATAGGGGAGGGAAGAGAGGGAAGGTGAGAGAATTTTATTTTGATTTTTTTTAAATTTTTTTTAATTTGTTTATTTTTTAAAATAAAAAATAATAAAAATAAAATACTAATAGCGACGTATATTTCAATACGTTGCTATTAGTATTTATTTTATTTTATTTTTTTATTTTCAAAATTAATTATTAAAAATAAAAAAATATATAAAAAATTTAAATTAGAGTAAGAGGAGAGGGAAAGAGAGGAGAGGGAGAGAGAGGATAGGGGAGAGGGAGAGAGAGATAGGGAGGAGAGAGAGAAGAGGGAGAGAGAGGGGGAGAGAGAGAGGAGAGAGGGGAGAGAGAGAGAGGAGAGAGGGAGGAGAGAGAGAGAGAGAGAGAGGAGGGAGGAGAGAGAGAGAGAGAGAGGGAGGAGGGAGAGAGAAAGAGGGAAGAGAGAGGAGAGGGAGAGAGAGGATAGGGGAGAGGGATAGAGAGAGGGAGAGAGAGAAGAGGGAGAGGGAGGAGAGAGAGAGGAGAGAGAGAGGGGTTAGAGAGAGAGGGAGGAAAGAGGGAGGAGAGAGAGGGTAGAGAGAGAGGGGTTAGAGAGAGAGGGCAGAGAGAGAGGTTAGAGAGAGGGGGTAGAGAGAGAAGGTAGAGAGAGAGGTTAGAGAGAGGGGTTAGAGAGAGAGGAGAGGGGAGAGAGAGAGGAGAGGGGAGGGAAGAGAGAGTAGAGGGGAGGAGAGAGAGGAGAGGGAGAGAGGAGAGTGGGGGAGAGAGAGAGAGAGAGGAGAGGGAGGAGAGAGAGAGAGAGAGAGAGAGGGAGAGAGGAGAGTGGGGGAGAGAGAGAGGAGAGGGAGAGAGGAGAGTGGGGGGAGAGAGAGAGAGGAGAGAGAGATAGGAGAGGGAGAGAAGGGAGAGAGAGGAGATAGGGGAGAGAGAGGGAAAGAGAGGAGAGGGAGAGAGAGGAGAGGGGGGTAGAGAGTGGAAGGGAGAGAAAATACTAAATTATTTGCGACGTATATTATACGTCGCAAGTAGTTTCCAATAGCGACGTTTATGTAAACGTCGCAATGAATTAACATTTTAGAGACGTTTGTAGAGAAACGTCGCAATAAATTAATATTTTAGCGATGATTGTCACTAAACGTCGCAATAGGAATGTGTTTTAGCGACGTTTGTTTAGAAACGTCGCTAAAACGAAATACCGTGCGGGGAATTTTCGTTCTCCCGCGCGGTCGAAATAAAAATACCGTGCGAGCGAAATCGCCCGCGCGGTTGAAAAAAATACCGTGCGGACGAAATCGCCCGCGCGGTATTTATATCCACCTCTCCTCGCCATCATTCCTCCCTTCCCCCACCATCCCGGCTCAGCCGCCTCCAGTCCCTTCCGCTGCGGTCCTGCCGCGGCCCCTCCCCATCCCGCCGCAGCCCCACCCCATCCCGCAGCGCTCCGCATTCCCGCTTCGGCCCCGGCCATGCCGCCGCACCCCGCCGTCCCGCCTTGGCCCTGCGCCATGCCGCCACGCCCCGCAGTCCCGCCACGCCCCGTAGTCCCACCGCCCCACAGTTCCGCCACGCCCCGCAGATCCCCGCCGCTGCCACCCCGAGCATGCAGCCCCGACTCTCGCCCATCGTCCAGCCCTGCGCATGCCGGCCCACACCGCACCGAGCTTGCCTTCACGTCCCGCCCTGCGCCCGCGCTCGTCGCCCCGCCCCGATCCCGCCGTCCAGCCCCGAGCCCCGCATTCTCCCGCCACGCCCCGCAGATCCCTGCCGCATACCGCCCCGGCTCTCGCCCATCATCCAGCCCCGCGCATGTCGGCCCGCACCGCACCACACCTGCCTTCACGTCTCACCGCCCCGCCCCGAGCCCCGCAGATCCCCGCCGCATGCCGCCCCGTCTCTCGCCCATCATCCAGCGCCGTGCATGCCGGCCCGCACTGCGCCCGCACTCGCCGCCCTGCCCCAAGCCCGCCGTCCAGCCCCGAGCCCACCGTCTCGCCACGACCCATCGTTTCGCTTTGTCCCAGCCGCAGACCCATCCCGCCAGTCTCGTCCCATCCCGGAGCTCCTGCGCATATGCAGCAGCACCCCGCGCGCGGTGCAGTGACACAGGTCTGCAGTGACCCGGAATCTTCTAAACCGGGTCACTCGGTTAGTGACCCGGTTTGGGTTTTTTTTTTAATTCTATTAGTTTAGTGACCCGGGTCGCTAAACTAATAGAATTTTTATTTTTTAATACTTGTAGCGACGCATATCAAAGCGTCGCTACTTATAATAAATTATTTTTTATTTTTAAAATTTTAAATTATATTTTAAGAAAAAAAAAATTAAAAATAATTTTTTAGCGACGTTTTGTAAACGTCGCTAATACATACTATTAGCGACGCTTAATAGTATACGTCGCTAATATGTAATTGTGACGGCAGTTTTATCGACGTATTTAGCAACATTTTGTATGCGTCGCTAATAGGTATTAGCGACGTTTAATGTATTTTTAGCGATGCTTAAAAGTATCGCTAATAGTTAGTTTTGTTGTAGTGGAAGCGTAGGAATATGCATCATTAATACGATAGGTATTTACGACACATGATCATATGCATCCCAAATACCTTGAGGATTTGCAACGCATAGTCTTGTATGTCACTAATATATTTAATTTTATTTTTTTATTTTTAAAATATAATATATACATAAATATTAAAAAATTAAAATTAAAATTTTATGCTCTCTCTTCAAAGCCAGGGCTCACGCTGATGTCGTGAGAGAGAGAGGAGAGAGATTAGAAGGAGAGAAGAGAGAGAGGGGGGAGAGAGAGAGAGAGAGAGGAAGAGAAGAGAGGTACATAGTGGATGCGAATATAAGAAATTTTACATGGACAAAAATGGGACGAGTGGGAGGGTCCCTAGACTATGACAGGAGGGGGAGGAGAGGGGAGAGATCATGGGAATTTAATTAAGATTTTTATTATATATTATATTTTAAAAATAAAAAAATAAAAGGTATTAGCGACGCTTAATTATTTGTGTCGCTAATACCCTAAGTATTTGCGTTGCTAATACATTTTATTTTCTTTTAAAAATATAATATATAATACACAAATCTTAAAAAAATAAAATACAATTCTCATGTTCTCTCTCCTCTCTCCTTAGAACTGGGGCTCACACTGATGCCTGTGAGTGTAACGCCCCAAAATTTTAATGTTTTGAAAATTTTGAACGCTTGGGCCCATGAATGATTTTAGGGCCCAATAGTCATTTTTCTTATCATTGGAATGTTTTGAAAGCTTTTCATTCGAAGAAGCTTTAAGGTTGTTTGTAGGGCTCTAAGAGATGAATGTATCGAGCCTAAGAATGCATAAAACGAACACCAAGATCATAGACTACGACCTCGAGAAGCATGTCATAGGTGGGACCCACTTTAATTTTGCGAGAAAGCATACGCTTGTGTAGTCTTCTTTTGAAGGGCTCGTCGATATGAGTGCATCGGTACCAAGAACGCAAGATTTTTGAGCTCGGGGTAAGGAGTTACACCTGTTTTAAGTTTTAAATTTTGTGTTAGAGTAAAAGATGAAATTAAAAATAAACAAAAAAATTACTTTTGACATCACGGGTTAGCGTTAGCACCTTCCGTAGTAGGTGAAAGCCTATCCCATTTTAAGGAGAAACTTTGTCCACCACTTTTGGCCCAGAAGGATAATTTATCCTAGTATAAGGAGAGGCTCTGACCCCCGCTATGGAGTCCGGAAGGAGATTGTGTCTTGCTGTAAGGGGAGGTTCTACCCACCGCTCTTAAAACCGTGAATAAGATAAGACTTCGACTGTCAACCATGACTAGGGCTTTAAACTCTAATTTTGTGCTATGATTAGACCAAATGATTTTGTAATTCTTTCATAAAAGATTATTTTGTAAACAATGGTATTTACTAGGGGTTGGATAATTGCAAAAATAATAGTGTCTTATACACCTCTTAGTAGGATTTCATTGTGCTATGAACTTTAAAATATTGCTATTATTTGAATGACATTTACGAATGATTTTGTTCGAATTTTGAAGGTTAGCTATTTAGTATAAAGCCTAAAAGCTATTGGAGTTATAATTCTTAGGTACCGCCTATTAAAGCATATAGCATACCCATGAAATGAGATATCGTGGGAAGATTTCTTTCATTCTGATCCCGTTGCTCCACGAGCACAGGTGTATCTGGTATTGGTGGCATTATTTGAATGATGATTTATCTAATTTTATATTATTTATTAGATTTTGTGAATGATGATTAATCCGATTTTGTGGATGGTTTAACAAACTCTGCTTATAAATGATTTTTCTCATTTTATCGGATGCTATGAAGGACTTTTATCTAAGTTTTTGTAAAAGAACTATGTTAGGATTTTGTTTGTTGGCAAAGATATTTTGACTCGACTTTTGAATATTAATTATATGAATTATTAGAAGAATGTTTTATACGTTTTTGATTTTGCTTTATGTTATAGCATGTTTGTAAGATCCCTAACCCTAACCCGGTTTATTTTAATTATTTATATTGTTATTATGTGGTTTTGGTGTTAATTTGGCCGATTTGTCTAATTTTGGGATTAAAAACGTTTTCCAAAAAAGTAGGGTGCGGGTCCCATTGTGAGCCCACATTCGTAATTTGGGGTGATGGGTCCCACAAGACCCTAACCCCAACTTATTTCATCATTTAAGTATTTCAAACTTTTTAAACTTCATTTTAGACTTAAAATGAGTAAATTTCCTATTTTTAGTATAAAATTATATTTGTACACCAATTTTCAATAAGTATACCCTATAACTTACTATAAATAGAAAACTTGCTTCATTCCCATTTGGGAAGGGCTGAAATCTGGGAGGCTGAGAAACCCTAAACCCCATTCCATAATAGGAAAGCTTGATTAAGGTAAGATTAGTCTTGATTTTCCCATAAATCTCTTAGGGTTTTGCATAATCTTTCTTAATGTCATCTTTTTCAAGGATAAATTTTGTTTTACACTACTGAAGTTTCTAATTTTAATCTATATTTCAAACCTCTAATAAGGGATTTTCGTTTTGGAACAAAGCAAGCCCTAGATATGAGTTTTTAAGTGATTTAAGCTTAAATAATCAGATTTATCAAGGTATTAACTAAACCCTAAATGTGGGTAGGGATTTGAGGAGATTCAAGCTTCGATTTTGAACCAAGACGCGAGTTTACTGTACAGGCATTCAAACGGCCAGGCGATCGAACAGTTGTCTAGCCAATTGATCGGCCAGGCATTCGAACAACCTTTTGACCAATCAAACAACCAAATGACAATTTTGCCACTTCGATTATTTTTATTCATTTTCATGTTCTTCTTCTTAAATCTTATTATTATGATCATGTTGAGTAATTTCTACTTGGAAATGCTATTGTGAGGACATGAATATTATTTTGAAAGTCATGATGTTGTTCAAGTATGAAATTGGTTACATGTTATTTGATTTTAGCATGTTATTATTTTTATCCTAAATTCATGTTGAGTGATTCTCCTTGTTTTACTTAGGATTCCAGTAAGTTTAAAGTATGAGAATGGACTTGTATGCTTTCACATGTCATGCTAAATTATGGGTAAATTATATATCCATGTCTAGCTTAAGTGTAGTAATGAGTATGCTTACCTATGTTTAGCATGAAGTTGTAATTAACTTGGACTTGTGTTTTTTGATGGTTTTAATCTATGATTTCAGTAAGGAGAAACCTTGATAACATCATGAGAGCATGTGTACAGTATGACGATGGTTTGTTCATAATGCGCATATGTCTATGTTTAGATTTGAACACTATACTATGTACACAAACTTGTGATGGCAAATGCGGTGATTATTTGGCACATAAGGATTAAGAATGATGCACATATGGATTGATTGGAGCACGTCACATGTATTCAGATTCATGTAGTATTGCTCACGTATGTACTATGTTGCATGCATCATGAAAATGGTTACGAATGAGATTAATTGAGATTAGCCATGATTGATCAATTGGATGCAATTGAGTGATATTGCTTGCCGGATTAATAGATCGATGGCTTATCGGATTCGTTGGTCTAAAAGGACACAATTTCGTTTTGAGTTCCTATTTGGAACACGGTTCCTCACTGGGTTGAGATGAATTTTTGCAGTTGAGACTAATTTATTGTGTTATTTAGACCCTAAGAATCCAATAAGGTATGCCCTTGTGCACCGGCTACCATGTGTTCTACGTTTCCTTTGTTGAAATCGGACTCTCTGGTCATTTATAATTAAACCCTTTGCAAGTGTACAAGGTAATTGTACTAGGATGAGTATTTAAGGGTTGTCGAACCTCAGAGACGGATGAATTATTACTAAATCTAAAGAGGAATTTATTGATTAAAAACTAGAAAGAACTTAAACTTAAATTAAGCAAAAGAAAGGAATCAATTAGTTTAAAAACAAAAGATTAATATGATAGAATTTACTTCGGAAATCGAATCCACTATAGAACCATAACAATTCCTTAACTCTTAATCTAAATCTAGTGTGAATATGAACAAGTATTCTCAGCTACAAGCTAGAATTACTTTAGAAAGAATCATTAATTAAATTCAAGGCATAAACTATCTTCGATAATAGCACGAATCATCTACACTAAATAGCTATAGGCATGACTTGTCTAGTCTTAGTATAACTCATCTAATTCATTAATTATCTGAACATTAACACTATTGCATGACCATCTCATCTAAATCACATAAATTAGAATTGATACAAATATCAAAACCACATCAATATATCATCTACAAGACAATAAATCAACATAGATTTGAATAAACATGAAAAGCTCTTCCATTAAAAAGGAAATCCTTATCATACAATTGTCATAATTCACAACTAAAATCTAAATTAAAAAGAAAAGAAACTGAAACTTATCTATAGCTTCATCAACTCCTAAGTAAAAGAAAAGTCCAGCCTTCCATTATAGAAGAAAGCACTTGAATCTCCATTGAAAGCTTTGAGTTCTCCTCCATCTTCTTCTTCATTTTTCTCTTCAGAAAATATACTAGCTAACCTTCAATTTCGAGTCAAATATGTCTTTATATAAGCATAAGAACTATAGGAAGAAGTTCTATATGAAAAAGACTCAAAATTGGCTTAAACAAGGAAACTATGCGTTATCCCGTTCGAACGCCCTACATGGTCGTTCGAATGCCTATACTGCATTTTGCTCCAAAATCACGTTATCCCATTTAATCCTTAAAAATGGCCCATTCAAACGTCTACACTGTTTCTGAAATTTGGACAGTTTTTCTGGACAATCCATTTTCTGTTCATTAAGCTCTTTCTTTCATGTCCATATTAGTTTTCAACATGTTTGTAACTCCGAAAAGTTGTCCAAATCAGTTTAAAGCATGTCAAGAATATTTTGAATTATTCCAAACATCGTCCAAGTACTTAGATAAGCGCATTTTACCTACAAAGCATTAAAACACCCCATTTTAGACATGTAAAATATAATTAAGATCCCAACTTGATTCACATACATTCTGAAACTACTAATAACTCTCAAAATTAATTAATAATCAAACTAAAATACTAATATATAACTTAATCTAAATAAACCATAACTAACTCTAAATTAACCTAATCTATACTAGCAAATAAGGTAAAAAGGCATATCAAATAGATATATATTTCATACATATCACTCTCCCCCGCAAGAGATTTATTGTAAGGCTTCTCATTTCTAAACCGGTTTTCATTTCATTTTAATCGTCAATTATTGCTTGGTAAACTCATTTCCTTATTAATTCGGTGGTTTCAAAAATAAATGGTGTTTCTGATGTTTTTAATCAAAACTAACTTCACAATTATTGGTTTTAAGTGATTTTGAGTCAAATCTAAATTATTGGGATTTTTCTGAATTTTTACTAATTTTCCTAAAATTAGGGTTTGGCGGGACCCCCTGTGGGCCCCACTGTCAAAATTTGGGTTTTTAAACAAAATTAACCCAGACATCAACACAAGCCTTTACCAAAAATTTTCATAATTTTCACAGGTTTAATTAGTGCTCAAATAGCTAAATTACCCATTTTTAGCCTATTATTTTATTTATACCCCACTACTTACCCATACACACCCCAACCCTTACTATAAATAAGATGACCTGAGCCATTTCCATTTTGCGAATAAGCTGGGAAAGGGAGGTCAGGCCTAATTCCCCAATTAGGCCCAGATTAGAAGGTGTTTAAGGTAAGTCTCTTCTAATTAAGCCTTAAACCCTAGATTTCCTCTTAATCCTTTCTAGATCTACCATTTCCCCTTTGTTTTGATTCATTTTTAAACATCAAAACTACTGATTTGCATCTCTTCTTCAAACCCTAGATCTAAAAATCCGATTTTTATGTTCAACAAGCCCTATATCTAAGTTTTTCATTAGGGTTTTCTATGTTAAATCGGTTTTAATGGAGTTTAATTTAAACTCTATCTATTTGCAAGGTTTTCAAGAAGGGTGACCATCAAATCAAAGCCTAATCAAAGGATAAGGTAATGGACTTTCGAAATTTCAGTTTTCCTATGGTAAAGCTCTTGATTTCATGGTTTATTTTGAGTAGATTTACTTGATTAGTGCTTTAATGACATGATTAGTAAATGGTAATCTTTAATTCCGATTTCATAGGGTTTTATCTTGTGATGGGGTAGATTAGCTTTCTGGAAGTTTTGGTGAGATTTTATTGGCATTTAGGTTGTTAGATGGTGATTTTATGTTTTATCAATGGAGTTTCGGTTTGAAGATTTGAAATGGAGAAGGTCGATTTGCCTTGTTGGCGTTCGAACGGCCTCCTGGGCATTTGAACAGCAACACTGTACTTTGACTGATTTCCCGCTTAGCCAATCGAACGGCCTAACTAGGCGTTCGAATGTCATCACTGAAATTTCAGAATTTTTATGTTTAGCCGATCGAACGGCCCTACTGGGCGTTTGAACGGCTACACAGCAGATTTTGTATAATTTGTATGATGTCTATTTCGGTAATCCTACTTTGATATATCATTTCCATGTGTATTTAGAGTGTTTTGAGCTATAGTATGCTACTGGAAGGGTATACCATTGAGATTATGGAGTTGTGGTATATATTAGTGTTATGTATAATGGCTTGAGATTTGTTATATGATGTTGGAATTACTATCTTGAAGTTACAAATGGTTGATACTATATGATTATGTATATTTTCAGTAGTACTACATCATACTAGTGGGCTGATATATCATGTTGGGATGTGGCTAATTGATGTGTGAATGTTAGTGAATGTCATGGCTCAAGGATGGAGTGAATGATCTTATATGTGTTTAGCTTGTGGTGAAGCTTTTATTTGAGTTATGATTTTAATGATTCTTCATCTATGATTTCCGCTGAAATTCATGATTAGATGTTAATACACATGTGTAGGGTGATGGTTAGTGAATTACAAGCATGTTGATGTGCATGGAGGGAAATGCTTCTACTATGTACACACATACACACATGTGAGATTTGAGATTTAATGATGATTATGAGCATTGATATTAGGATTATGAATGATGCATAAGGGGTTGATGAGAGCACTTAGCATGAATTAGGATTCATGTATGCCTTGCCCACGTATGTACCATGTTGCATGCATCATAAAAATGGATTTCAATTGATGCTTTATCGAGATTAATCGAGTTTGACCGATTGGATGCAATGTGGTGAAATTGCGTGCCAGATTGATCGGTCGTGGCTTAATCAAAACTTGATTGGTCCGAAAGGACACGTTTTGATTTGAGTTCCTTCGTGGAACATGTGCACTCCCTGGGTTGAGTCTAATTTAGTGGAAATTATGTGGGGACGAGTTGTGTACTTGTCTAGCGATTTGAGATTATTATTATTTTCTGGACCCTGAGAATCCAGTATGGTATGCTCTGTGCACCGGCTACCATGTGTTCTAGGGTTTTCTGTGTGGAAACTCGAGCTCTTTCCTATCGCAGGAGATGTCCCAAATCGAACACCTCTGCTCTAGGTTCTCTTCGTGAGAATGTGACATCCTTGGCCAGGATCGTCTGGGGTGAGCAGCCTTTAGGGATTGACAACCCCAAACTTCTTAAATTCATGTGTAGAATTTGGACCATGACACGCCTTCGTGGCCTCGTCTATGTTCCCGTCTTCGTGACGCTATTTGTGATTACTCCTTGATGGAGGCATTCTTGATTTATGTTGATGTAAGTATATGATGTATGCTATGCATGTTTGTGTAACATGTAATTTGACACGTTTGTCGTGCAAGAATGGATGAGATATATATTATGAATGCATGATCAGAAAGTGTGATTGAGACACTATATGCAGGTTTATGTGTTATGAATGCATGATCAGAAAGTGTGATTTAGACACTACATGCAGGCTTATGTGTTATAAATGTGTGATCAGGGAATGATACATCTTGTCAATCTTTGTTTTGATTAGTTATGTTGATATGCCATCATGTTTTCCGATGATGATAGTATATTAGAAAACCATTGCTGAGTTTGTTTAAACTCACCCCTCTTTATTGTGTTTTGCTTTAGGGCTGCATGGTGCGACACGCAGACGGATAGGATCTCCTCTTTGAGGAAAGATCGGAGACGACATGGGAGTGATTGTGGAGTCCTCTTATGAGACTTATTTCCTTGGTTTATGCTTTATGTTTAGAACATTTGTGTATGGTTCTCATTTTGATTTATGCTATGTTAAACACTTGTATTGTTTAAGACCTATGTTGGAGCCTAGAGTGGGCTGAGGTTGACTAAGCATGTGGGTTTGAGACTTATGTTTATCTTGAGTTAAAGCAACTCTCTTTCTTTCTACTTATTTACTCTTGCTCAAAGTGGTGTGCATACTCTGTAATTATGTTAGATCGCCTGTAATTAGGGATAAGTCTTCCGCTAAACCGTATCTCAATTTCCCTTGTCGCTCCCGTGCACTTGACCGGCCCCTGGACCAGGTTCGGCTTGGGTCGGGCGGTGCCAGGGCGTGACATGTATAGGGTGAACACACTGCTCTAGGTTTATGTAAGGAGATCAGATGTTCCCGGCCAGGACTATCCAGGGTGAGTAGACTGCTCTAGGTTTTCGTAAGGAAATCAGACTTTCCTTTTTGGATTGTCAAGGGTGAGTGGAGGGGCTAACTACCCCCAATGCCCTAGGTTTCCATTTAGGAAATCGGACTATGTCCAGGGTGGGGGTATGATTGTATTTCTCTCTATGATGGAGACATTCAACGTTATTGATAATAAAGGATGAATGCTTATGATTGAGTATAATTATGCATGATTATGGATAGTGTGTTTGAGACATTTATCATGCAGGGTGAATGCTTATGATTAAGAATGAATATGCATGATTATGGTTAATGTGTTAGAGACACCTTTCATAAAGGATAAATGCTTATGATTGAGAATGAATATTCATGCTATGGACAATGTGTTTGAGACACTCTCATGCAGGATGACTACTTATAATTGAGTAGAGTTATGCATGACTAAGGATAGTGTATTTGAGGCACTCTTATGCAGGATGAATGTAAGCATTGGGAATGTGTGATAAAAAATGAGATGATATTATGATATGTTTTATGTGATGGATTGTGTGTGGAATACTTATGATGATTTTAGATTTAACGTCTTGAAGTAGAAAAACCTTGTTGAGTGTTTACTCACCTCTCTTTCTTGTGTATTTCTGTTTTGGGGCTGCATGGTGCGACATGTAGACAACCAGGTTCCTCTCTATGAAGAGCGATTGGCGGGTGGTCTGGAGTAGGTGAGGGTGCCTAGAGGCCCTATGCTCTTTCCTTGTTTATGCAGCTGTTTGTTTGGAGTTTTATGTTTTGACGACTTTATCATATACTTCTTTTGTCGTGTTGGCCTTGGACTCATGTTGATATTATGTCTTAAGCCGTATGAGCAGGCTTATTAATTTAAGAATGTGGGTACTTGTTGAGGACTAATGATGATTACATTGTCATTTATTTCTCCTTATTTTCTTTTGTACAAAGTAAATGTGGTGTGATACTTCATTGCTCTCGTGCACTCCAACCTTCCCTTGGACCGGGTTGGGCGGGTACCACGGCATGACAATGTTAGTAGAATTTAACTCTATCTAGTGAGTATAATTATACTCACCCACCCCTAGATGTTGTAGGTTTAAATGAAGAAAATGATAATGAAGATTGCCCATAGAACTTTAAAAGATTTACGTTTTTTTATTTACTTTATCACGTTCTTTTATCTTTTATTATGTATTAATTTTGGACGTGAGCTACTTTGATTTTTTAAAAGCATGTTAAGCTCTCTTATATTTTATAATTATTTTATATTAATAAAAAGTTACTCTTCTGTACATGGTTGGTTTTGGCCCATTTTCTTTACAAATTGAAGGAGCTTTAGCTTTTAAGTTATTTAAAAATTCGGGTGACTACAATGAGAGAGAGAGTCTAAGGAGAGAGATATGAGAGGGAGAGAGGAGAGAGAAGAGGTAGGGAGAAAGTGAGGAGAGAGAGACATGAGAGAGATAATGAAGAGAGAGAGAAGAAAGAGAGAGAGAGTGAAGAGAGAAAGTGAGTGAGGAGGGAGAGGAGAGAGAGAGAAGAGAAAGAGAGAGAATGGAGAGAGAGAGAGAGAGAAGAGAAGAGAGAGATGGGGAGATATAAATAGTTTGGATAATATTAAAAAATAATATTTGTGACGCTTTTTTTTATAAATGTCGTAAATAACCATTCTATTTACGATGCTCATTCACAAAGCGTTGCAATCATTACACTATTTGAGACGCTTCTTCTGAAGTGTCGCAAATAATATATGTTTAATTTCTTTTTATATATACATATTATTAGTGACACTTACTAAGAAGCATTGCCAATACTTATGCTATTAGTAACACTTTTACGAAAGCATCACTAATAGCATAAGTATTAATGACGCTTCATAGAAAGTGTCGCTAATGGTATATGTAATTAAAACCAATTAAACATATACTATTTGTGATGCTTATTATGAAGTGGCGCAAATAGTATACCAATTGCGATGTTTTTTTAATAAGAGTCGCAAATAGAGTGATTATTTGTGATGCTTATAAAAATTCGTCGCAAATACTATTTTTTAAAATTATTCTATACTATTTATCTCTCTCCTATCTCTCTCTCCCCTCTCTCTCTTATCTCCTCATTCTCCTCTCATCATCCTCTCTCTCTCTCTCTCTCTCTCTCTCCTCTCATCCTCGTCTCTCTCTTCACTCATTCTCTTAGGGACATTACACTTAAGGAGCAAACCAAATACTAGGGTCCTTTGTCCTTATGTGTCTTTATACATTAGTTAGGGTGTGATCCATCACAAGGATTTTCACACAAGAAGGTATTTATACCAAAATATCATTGCTCATATCATTACATAACCATGGGGATCATGTTGTCATACCATATAATAATATCTTAACACATATAACATTTTTTTGCTAAAAATTACCCAAAACCGACTTACTGTAGGTAGACTCACTGGTGTGTTGGTCAGGCCACCGATGACTATCAGTAAGTCACCGACATGTTGAACCCTTACTGATAGTAGGTTGGCTTAATGCATCCTTCCTCATTAATGCTTCACTGATAGTAAGAGGATAAAAGGATACCTACTTCAAATCGGTGTCAGGATTGCTATTTTCTGGACTACGGAGCAAATCCTTTATTTGTACTATTACAAGAGGTTGGAGATTGTGGAAGACCTTGACTCCCCCAATGATGAATCAGATGAGCTCGATGGAGAAAAAGAAGCCAAGAGGCAATCAGAACCCCCAATTGTTGGACTTTGGCAAGATAAGGAAATGATGTTCGTCCCTTCTGGATGAGCGAACTAGACACAAACTCTAATCCAACCTAGACGAGCTTCTGCCTATTGGAGACACTATGAGATAGAAGAAGAGATGCAGAATTGCATATGCAAAGGAGGTGGCGGAAGAACTCGGCTCCCCCAATGATGAATTAGATGAGCTCACTAGAAAAGAAGCCAAGGGGCAATCAAAATCCCTAACTGTTGGATGTCATCAAGACATGGAAACAATGCTCGTCCCTCCCTGACGAATGAACTAGACGCAACCCCTTGTCCCTTCCAGACTAGTTGTTGCCTGTCGGAGACATGGTTATATCACGGAAGGGATGCAGAGTTGTAGATGTGTTTATCACACAAATCAATATGTATCATTTTTATATGTGTGAAACAGTTTGCTTGCATCGATAAATCATGTGGGGTGTGTACCACCATGCATACCATACCAGTCTCACACTGAAATAGGTACCTATCGGTCAATACACACCCATATCGGCCAATACAACCTTCCATGTTGATGCCTCACCAACGCTAACTCACCAGTTGGTCACCGATATGTAGATGCATGTCGGTGCTAGTACTGTCATATACTCTATTTCACTGGTGATGTCACCGACATATCGATGGTCTTGCCGATTATTGGGAAGAAAAGACATAAACTTTCCCGACTATACCAAAATTGCTCTGAAGTATTTTAAAAATGTATTTCCTCATGTATAACATCTTCATGTATGCTAAACAATGATATATGTTAACAAATAATAATAAAATAATGAAATCATACATCTTCAACATCATGTTACAAAATCACATGACATTAACTTAAACATTCTTTCTTCTCTACTTTGTTCATAATAAATAGGGTGTTTGGAGCATGATTTATGTGTGATTCATGTTGTATAATTGAAAATAAAAGCATGAATATATGTTTAAAGTTAGAACTTTGATTATTAACATGTGATTTTGATCTTAAGCTCGTAATAGAATGCATGTATGATTGTTGTAATGGATGATTTAGTGTGTCACATGTCTGTAATCAAGGTTTTCAATAGCTTTATTAATGGGGGTGATCATAGGATTAAGAATTGGTTATTTAGAATGAGAAAGTTTATTAAAAAAGCTAGATTGTTTTGGGACCTTATCATAAACTCCCTATGGTTAAACTTTCAAACATTTTCACAGTTTTCATAGGTCAACTAATTGCTTAATTTTGAAACTAGTTTTTTTTATCGATTTCCAACACCCTAAATTTTGACCTAAAAATTTATGCAATTTTTATCAATGAAACTAGTTTTAGGATTATCAACCCATAGAATGACCTTAAAAAAATTAATATAGACTCCTAAATGATCTAGTTTCATTTTTGAATTTTCAAGATTTTTTCTACAATAGGTTGAATTATTAGTGTTTCTAGAATAAAAAAGGATTGAAAATTCAATTTCTTTGCTTGTGGGTTTTCAAGATTTTTGAAGACCTAATGGTGTTAGACCATCCTCAAAGTTTCTGAAGACCATACCTATGCTTCCTGGTTCTAGTACAAAAATCCTAAGTTCGTTTAGATTTGTTTTGACCGAGTTATGATCTAAGGAGTCCTAACTATTCAAAATTTTTTGTAATGTGCAACAATTTCCATAAATTAAAAAAATACTTTTAATGATAGGACCCAACCCTATAATTAATTCTATACCCTAGACACGTGGAACTTATTGTGGTACAATAAATTATGTACCCTAAACACTTATTGTCGTCAAAGTTCCGTCGAAGTGTAAAACTGTATGTTTTTAAGTGTTTTGAATGCTCATAATAATAGATTAAGACTACTCCATGACATTCTTTGGAAGGAACTTGCATGTAAGGATAGCATGATAATTTATTATATCATGCGATTTATGTGGGGTTAGTAAGGGCAAAATGGTAAATTTGCATGATGCATGGGTTTGACATATGCATATTGGGTATATGATACATTGATAAATATTATGGATCATGTTTTGTTATGACATATGTGGTGAAAACGTCAAATGTGGGCCGCTGGGATGGAGGTCATTCTTACTTCTGTGCATAGAAATATGTATATGTAAACACTTCTATGAAGAACCATTATAGCTATGGTTTGGGCTGTAGGTACTAGTGGGGGCCTTTATAGCTATGGGATGTAGGTACTGGCGGGGGCCTCAAGGCTGATATTTCCCTTATGTGTTGGTTAAGTTCATTATTTGGCAAGATTGGTTTAGTCAGATTGTGACACTGGCTCTATTATTTCGATATAGGTAAATTTAGTTAATGAGCTTGTTATATAACAGATTTGCTGGGTATGAGAAATATCCTAATGTGTAAACAAGATAACAAGCAAGAATGAATGGATTTTGGACAAGATGATGGTTGAAAATGAGATGCGATGACATCTTATGGATAATTAACTTTGTGCCGAGTGCACAAATAGAAATATACTAGTATAGTCCAAGTAGGCTCCTAAGGACTTTTAGTGGTGCAGCCAAATGCCATTAGGACCAAGACTGGCTGTAGATAGGCAGTTTACATTTATAGCCCCTTTGACTAAGGTGCTTGGGAAAGCGAAAAATTATTATTTATGATTATGTAAATGATGGTCATGCAGTTTACTTAAGTAGGGTTAGCGTGGAATGCCTTATGTTTACTTTGAAGTTTATTCTAACTATGACTTGCAGATAGACTTGCTAGATTGAAGGATAGTTACTCATGCTTTATTTAAGGCATAACTCAAGATATGTCACGTTTTCCTTGATTTAGTTGTATCTAACATATTATACATATGATTCACTTTGGTTGAATGACATGGGATGTAGATAGTTCATAGTACAACAATGTTTGACATATTGTATGTTCACATAAATCAAGAGTATGAAAAGAATTGCACTCATGTGGTATGATGGGTGTTGATGCATAGCATATTTGGGGTGTATGTCTCTTGCATATTTATTATGATCTATAGTAGTAGGCAAGCCTCCGACTCATAATTTATATGCATAGGTATGCACAAAGATTATAGAAGATGGATGCATAAGACTCCTTGTTGCTCAATGATTCGGTGCTTCCTCACCGCCTTAGTTCCTTGGGTTAATTGTAATTTTTACATAATTTTGCAAAAAATATTATGTTGTAATTTAAAAAAAAACATCTAGAACTAGGTTGTGACAAAATCATTTATTTACATGTGTGAGTGAATCTATTTTGTATCTTAGATTTATTTCAAAGTGAACATGTCAAATTTAAAGACTGAAGTTTTTTGAAGATTAAGAGAGATTGAACTTAAGTCAAGCCATATGTGAAGATTCTACCTAAAGTTCATGTGATCTCTAGTATGCCTTATCTTGGAAAGTCATTTATACCTTTTTAATATTATAGTCTAGCTTCCCAAGAGGACAAAAAGTATTATAAGTAGTTTTGACCTGTATTTAGAAAATTCATTAAGCCAATCCATCGACCTACTTTCAGTAGTTTATAGTAAAGTCTTGCCCGATCTATCTTTCATTTACTTCTTCAATTGACTTCAGTCGAATGATTGCCCAATCGATCCACTTACTAGGCAATTTCCCAAAATGGTGCAATTCAACTGCTAGTTGGCCTAAACTTGCTCCTTGACACTTCCCACCTATAAATATCTTCCACGAGAAACCTAGTGGAGAAGGCTTTGTCATTGTCATTGAAACCCTAGTTCTTAATCTAGGTGTTTTTACTTTATACCTTCTCACTTGATGGATAACTCTTGACACAAAAGGCTACTTCATTATTGATTTATATTTCTTTTGAGTCTACAATCTACATGGAGTTCTTATTCTATTGAATTAAAGAATATGTAAAGAGTTTTCCTCTAAACCCTATATCAAAGTTCTAACTTTTCTCTTTGATTGTCTGAATCACTGGACTACGATTCATTTATCTTCTTTGGTAAACATCTAGAGATGACCGTGTGTTAGTAAAAATAGAGGATATGATGGATGCATGCTAGGAAGATTGGTGAAGCGTGAAGGGATACGTGAAGTGATGCAAAGGTAATCGAAGTTCGGATAATACTTGTAACCTAGAAAGGTGACTTCCTAAAAAAATTTATTTTGTAGGGCAATTTTAATAGGTTGGACAATGTCCCCTGGTTTTTTTTAGAATAAAGTTTTTCATGTAAAAATCCTTATATGTTATTGTTTGATTTAATTATTTCATATTTTTCCCAATTTGTATGGATTATGGTTTAGTTTAATTGTGCATCTTATATTCGCAAGTATTAATAATTTGTTAGATTATGTTATTTTTTAAAATTGATAACCTAATTAAAATTGGTGGCTAATGGATACTTGATGTGATATGCGCCATCCAACCTTTCAATTTTATGTCAAATGGCCGATAACACATGAACGACATTTTGTCCTTACCTATAAAGCATTTTTATAGAAATATCGCAAGTATACTCTTCTTCCTTAATTCTAATTGTTTTTCCCTCCACCTTTGGTACTGTCACTGGATTTTCTTCTCGGATTTACCTAGAAGAGGCCTTGATGGCGCCCATCTTTTCATAGCTACATTTAAAGCATAAAATTGCTACAAATAATGTGGCATTTTTTGCAACTAATTCTAGATGGCACAAACACTTTACACAAAAATGAAAAAGAGGTACATTCCCAAGGACATAGCAAGAAAATGAACTTAAGGGAAGCCAAGTTAGAATATGAAAAATATAAAAGGGAACGTGTAAAACTGACTCAGTAAAACCTAAAGCAAAAAGGGCTTTAAAATTCCTAAATATGTTTAATGAAACTCAGGGGCCATGGCCGCCCCTTGGCTCCATCTGTGGAGAGAAGACGGGGGAACAAAGGAAGGAGGAAAGAGATGGAATGGTGGGAGAAGAGGGACAGTGAAAGGCGTGAGGGTGAAGTGTGTGGAGAGAAAGAAAAGGGTAGCCTAAGTGCACGGGATGAGAGTTCAAGTCCAATAATCACATATCACAAGTATACATAAACAGGATCTACAATATAAATATTTGCCAAAAATATATTAATTATATATTTTTAACAAGATAACTTATTTTGGTTTCAAGCAAAACTGAAATGTTCCCTTCACTATAGTCATCTTCATAATTTTGAACATTTTATTTTATATATATATATATATATATATATATATATATATTTATATATATATATATATATATATATATATATATCCCATAAAATATATTTCATAAAAAAATGCCATAATGTTTACTATTTTATGTAACTTATAAATCTCTATCAATCAACATAAAAATAATAGATAGTGATATTTACATAATAAAAACACCCATAAAAATTCTTGTATGAATTTTGGTTGGACTTAATAAATGAGCCTCACATAAAGTTCAATTGGGCACTTATTCAATTCAACCAAAACTCATGTGAACATTTTTGTTAGGTATTTTTATTATGTAAACATTATTTTCTAAAATAATAGGCATCAACACAATGTTGAGTTTAATTATTTAGTGATCCATTTGCTTCTAGAAAACATGTGGGCAGGTGAGCAAGGTGAGCATGAGCAATGCATATACTAGCATTAGAAATAATACTCCTTCCATCCTACAATCGTTGTCCTACTTAGTACAATCTTAAACAAGATAATTATTGTAGGACAGAGGGAGCAGGAGACCTGAAAAATACATATACTAGCAATAAAAAAATAGTCCATCCGTCTTTATTTTTATTAACTAAATAGGACAATTAATGTGGGACAGAGGGAGCCTATAATACACCTGCAGTATTTTTGAAGAAAAGACAAATTTCTCTTCTACGCCAACTCGAGACTGGGCGGACGAAGAAGGGGGGCGGGAGGGGGTTTCTTCGTCTCGGTTTCTCTTCTCTTCCACCGCCGGCGGGTCTTCGTCGCCGGCTTGAATTCGAGCTCCTCCACCCCCTCCGGCGCGGCTCCTCGGGGTTTATGGAGAACCCCATTTTTGCTCTCTGATGCAATGAAGACCAGAAATGGCCGGAAGATTCCGATATTCTGACCTCCGGCCGACCGGATCATCGCCGCCCTCTTTGACAGTGAGTTGATCCTGCAAGGCCCCTTTTCCTGGTTTCTGGATTCAATTGTTCTGTATCCCCACTTCGTTTCCTCTTTGTTTTTATGTGAAAGTTGCTGGTGATGTGGTTCGCGTCCAGTTCCGGGGATCGGAATCCTGATTTTCGCAGAAAATGAAGCGGCAGCTCCGGCTTTGAGGTCCGGAGATGGTTGTCTGCGGGGCGTGATCTTGATTTGACCGCCCCTGCAGCCGTCTCGTTGGTTTTCTTTTTCTAGGGTTTGTGTGGGTGTTAGGACTTGGCGTGCAAATATGATCAAGCAGATACTGGGAAAGCTGCCGCGCAAACCATCCTCGAAATCGTCTACACCCACACCCAATTCGGATGTCCACAATGCGGATAGTGATTCCGCCGGCACTGGGATCACTAATAGTTCCAACAGCTCCCGCAACAATTCAGCCAAGGGATCCGGCTCAAATTCAGGCGGTGGAGCCTCTCGCGGCAACTGGGTTTCAGCTGCCAATAAACTAAATCAAGGGAAAAAAACGGGTGCCCCCATCCAACCTCCAAATGGACCAGCTAATTCAACTCTCTATGAGGCATTGCCAAGCTTTCGCGATGTTCCCAGCTCCGAGAAGCCGAATTTATTTGTCCGGAAGCTGCAGTTGTGTTGTGTAATATTTGATTTCGCAGACTCGACGAAAAATTTGAGAGAAAAGGATGTAAAGAGGCAAACACTTCTTGAGCTTGTTGACTATGTAGCCTCAGTGACGACCAAGTTCAATGAGATTGCAATGCAAGAAATTACCAAAATGGTTGCATTAAATATTTTCAGAACATTTCCATCTCCCAATCATGAAAACAAGCTTCCAGATGCTTTTGATGCGGAAGAAGAAGAGCCGGTAATGGAGCCAGCGTGGCCTCATTTGCAGGTTGTCTATGAGTTCTTCTTACGCTTTGTTGCTTCCGGAGAAACAGATGCCAAATTGGCAAAGAGGTATATAGACCATTCCTTTGTGTTAAGATTGCTAGACTTGTTTGATTCAGAGGACCAAAGAGAAAGAGAATACTTGAAAACCATACTTCACCGGATTTATGGCAAGTTCATGGTGCATCGCCCTTACATACGCAAAGCTATTAACAACATTTTCTATCGTTTTATCTTTGAGACGGAAAAACACAATGGGATTGCTGAGCTTCTGGAAATATTGGGAAGTATTATCAATGGGTTTGCTTTGCCACTTAAAGAAGAGCATAAGCTGTTTCTTGTGAGAGCTTTGATTCCCTTGCACAAACCTAAGTGTGTTGCAATGTATCACCAACAGTTGTCTTACTGTATTACACAGTTTGTTGAGAAGGATTTTAAGTTGGCGGATACTGTTATAAGAGGTCTTTTGAAGTATTGGCCAGTCACTAATAGCTCAAAAGAGGTCATGTTTTTGGGAGAATTGGAGGAAGTATTAGAAGCTACTCAGGCAGCAGAGTTCCAACGCTGTATGGTTCCCTTGTTCCGACAGATTGCTCGGTGTCTTAACAGTTCACATTTCCAGGTACTAATAACCTTGTCAGTGTTCTCATTTATTGGCTCACGGATTGGTGTTTTCATTAATTACTTTGTTAAAATGTTTTTTCGCTTTTATATGTTGTGAATTCGCCTTTCTTAACCAATTTGGTGAATCTGTGATTCTGCGCTCATGAAAAGGCAATTGTTTTCCTTTGATTCTCTGAATTACGAATGTTGTTTATTAAATGCATCTTTTAAATTTTGGGAACAGCAAAGATACACACTACTGTGAAATATAAGGCTGTTGTAATTGGAAGTCAGGTGTCATATCACTGTAGTACTCCCTCCGTCCCATTTTAATAATCTCATTTGATAAACACGTTTGTCCCATATTAATGTCCCTTTTCAAATTATTTTCATAGCAATTAGTGAATGGAATAAAAAGGGTTAGTGGATTCTTAAATGTAAGTTTATCTGAATATCCTATTTTTCAAATATGGACAGTTAAAAACGAGATTGAGGGAGTATATTACTGGTATAGTCCTTTCCATTCCCTTTCTTTCCTTATAATTGGAATATATAAGCTTCGTTTATCTTTTGATCTGTAGAATAACTTGCTATATAGATCTGGATGCTATGCATGAGTGTGTCACTGTCAAATGCTTTAAGACCTTTATATATAGTTGTGTCTGGCCCATCCTACCTCAAGTTGCCTCTCACAGGAATTGTTTATATGTTTTCTTCTCTACTTATAAGCAATCACACCTGCAGGCAATACTTTTTAATTTGTTTTCAAGACTGCCGCTTGCCTTTTGGTGTTTTTCTGACCTTTGTTACTCTTGCGTAATTTTGTGGGGAAGTTGTACTATATCCTCTTACATATGAATGGTCACTGTTTTGGAAGGCATGAAAGCTTTCATGTGACAGCTTTGGTTTGGGGCCATTTGTTTCTGCTTTCGACTAGAGACATGCTTTTACAGAAATAAAATAAATTATTACTTAAACTGTGTGCCAATTTGGCATAATCTGCTTGTGATTACTGTATGACATCTTTACTTCTTGAATTTTAGTCATGATAAAACTGAACGTTAACACCATGTAAAAGTTATAAATTTAAAGTTGACATAAGTTGGCCACAAGAAGATAATTGAGAGGAGTATCTAGATAATTGGAAGTGTCTAAGCATAATGAGAATTTTTGCATATTTCTTAAGATGGCTTTCCAGAATTTTTAATCATGGTGTCGTTAGCAGCTTCTTTTAATTTATTGGTACAGCCATAAAAAAATTAGGTTTTTATTTTGAAGTATCAAATGGTACTACCTCGGTTCTGCTCTTAAAGGAAGCTAATGCTAGGCTTATGATTATGGTGAAGCTGGTGCACTTACTAGTATACGGAGAAGTACTGTTTGTGTCATAATCTTTAAAAGCGAGTCTAAACTTAAACCTATTATATGAAGTATGTGAATCAGAAAAAGGTATTGTGGCCATTGTCAAGGTTAATGAATGATAATGTGCATGTGGAGGACAACATGTAAGAGCATAAGAATCGGTTAAACTAGACTGAACACAAAAGTTTAAAACAAATTATTTTACCATGCTTTCCTTATGAAGGATTGTGACGATTGTCGATCAAGAACTCTTGATTTTCTCAGACAAACTTTGTTCTAAAGGCTTTCACCTCAGCATGAGGCTTTGAAAAAAAATGCCATCAAGCCCTCAGGCTAAGAGGTCAAGAACTCTTGATTTTCTCAGACAAACTTTGTTCAGTTTATAAAGGCATTCACCTCAGCATGAGGCTTTGAAAAAAAATGCCATGAAGCTCTCAGGCTAAGAGGCAACACTCATGAGGCATGCTGTTCATGCATGCCTCAGTGCAGTAGGTTCCTGCCTCATGGCTGATGTATGCCTTCTTTATTTTTTTAGTTTTATATGTTAAAATTATATGTTCATGAGGCTTACATTTTACCTTTTTGCGGGGTGGAACACCTTGAGGCACGCCTCACTTCTTATAATACATTGGTTTTGATATTGTCTTGTTGGCTGTTTGATGGATGGAGTGTTTTCAAACCTCTCTCTCTCTCTCTCTCTCCTGTTTCTAAATCCTAAAATCATCTTGTCAAATTTGTCTAGAAGATTACTCTGGTGTATGGCCTGTGTTAATGTTTACATAAAATGGATGCAAGTAGGAAACTTGATGCTTTTCTACCTGTGTTTACTGTTTCTTTGTCTTAAATAAACAGTGTATGTAACATAATGTGAAAACAGGTGCCTCTGATCACAAGATATAATGATAGATTAACTCAAATAAAAACAATGGTAGCAGTGTCCAGATCAGTAAGATGCCAGTGCAGATACGACATTAAGAAATGGGATTCTTTTTTATTTTCTTTTCAAATGATGCCCAATGCATTATGCACACAATCCTGATACTTTGGCTGTTAAACTGCATTAGAATCTGATGAAGATTTACTAAAAAAAATGCTGTTTTGTTTTATTTCTTAAAGAATGAAATTTGTTTATGAAAGAAAATGAAAAATGTTGAAAATGTTTGTGTTGAAAATGGCAGACACATCACTTGCCACATAGGGATATTTTCTTTCAACTTCCTATGTGATAGAAGTCTTTGTATTATAGAATAGAGAAGTCTAACTTACACCAGAGAAAAATCAATCCTTAAGTAGAAATCAGGTTTCCTAATACAAGGCAGTGCTAGAACAGGAACTTAAGCCAAAAGAAATAAATAAGACTTGACTAAACTACCCTTTATAATGTGATAGAATAAGACTATAGACTTAACCAAATACAATCAAATATATTCTTAACACCTTCCGTCAAACTCTAGATGTGTCAATTAACGAGAGTGTACTACCTACTGTTGTTCTTGATGTTGACCACTTTAGAACTGATTGGAAGGATGGTTTTGAGGTTTTAGGAAAGGGGTTTGATTCTACTGAAGGAGTTGTATTCATAGGGTAATTTTCATATGTTGGTCGTCAGTTTGCTAAAAAAAAGGCATCTGTGAGATGTAGGCAGAACTATTAACTTTATTCCCAACTTTTAATTTGAACAAAATGATTTCTTTTCTGTTTTACTAGTATCATCTCCTACTATTCTCCAGTTTCTCCTACCTGTTCACCTTCAACTTTCAACTTTATTTACTATGTTTGCTATTATTTGTTTGCATAAACAGCACTTACTGTTTACAGCACAGAAGTACTGTTGCATTTCTGTTCACAACGCTCCATCTGTATTTGTATCTAACAATTTAATTCTTTGGTGCTACCCATCAACACCGGGAATCTGCCTCCACCAGATTTTCCATCCGAGTTAGTGAATTTTCAGCCTTGAAAATGGCATAAATTGGGATGATTGGAGCACACACATCAAATGAGGCTCAAATTTTGCAATTTCTTGCCCCTGTGATCTGCTACTGATCCTCCTTGTCCCACCTTGCTTATACCTCACCACGTGAGCCCCACTGTTCAAGGAAACAGCCTGGGTGCCCTTTTTAAATAATGTTATATTAGCATATGATCTGAATTTATTTGACGTGTAAATGTAAGCCAATATACTAATTTTTAAGGAGTTGAATTATCCTTTGGAGTTTGAACTCCAAATAAGTGTAGTTCAAGTTTGAGGAGAGTAGAATGTGGACTCAGAAGTTGATAGAGTTGGAAGATGAGAAGGGTCATTTTTGTAATTTCATCACCTGGATGGTTTTTTCCAGCAGTCTTAGAATCTTCCATAGACCTTGGCCTTGCTTCTTGCCACTTTATATTAGCTAATTCTACTTTCTTTGGTTAGGAATTCATATATATTTAAAAAAGTAAGTAAATCTATTTTTGGGAAAGTTTCTCTAAGGAAGTTTTAATGATGGAAAACATTATGAAAAGAGTTTGTGACATTCATTGAGAATTTCAGCAGCACTAGTTCACATTAGCATGCAGTTTTGAATTTCCAGCAGCTAGTAGAATTGTAAATAGTCTGCATTCAGTGACTGTTTTCTTATTTACTTCAATGTAGGTGCTTAGGTACCAGAAATTCACTGGAAACTAAAATAAATGGGCCTAAATATGTTTTAGGAGTTGAAATATTGGTGGAAGCCATAATTATCTTATGTGAGTGGATAGCTGTATCTGCAAGTCAAAATCATCAGCTCATACCCTATTCTTACTTTCATCAGAACCCTTGGCCAACTTACCAATCTATAGTAATAATGCCTTCATTGCTAGTAATCGTCGTCAGCCATTCGGCAGTGAATTTGTTCCTGGCCTTGTAGACACCGCCCGTCACAATATGGAGCTAGATATGCCCGAAGTCGTTACCTTAACCACAAGGAGGGAGATACCAAAGGCAGGGCTAGTGACTTGAGTGAAGTCACTTTCAGTGAAGTCATAACAAGGTAGCCCTACTGGAAGGTGTAGCTGGATCACCTCTTTTTTAGGGAGAGCTAATGGTTGTTGGGTATTTTGGTTTGACACTACTTCACACCGAAAAAGAAGTGAGCTGCGTCTGAGCTAAGCTTGGAGATGGAAGTATTTTTTCGTTTCTCGATAGTGAAGTAAGACCAAGCTCATTGGTTTCTGCTGCGGGGGTAGCTCCTACTAGCTTTGACAACAAAAGCTTGTATTCAGAAAGAAACATTCCTAATTATATCGACTTAAATAAAGAAAACAATTTTGGGACTTGTAAGTTCTAATAAGAAAATTCTATCTCTAGTTATGTTATATTAAGCCGTCTCTGTGCTGGGAGCAAGGTTGTGAAGATCTCCCTGTTGGTAAAAAAATTGCATAAATTTCACGATACTAGAGTCTAAGATTTCAACATATTCTCCTGTTAATTCATCCTGTAATGTCTTGGGATGAATTTGACTTCAAATGGCCTCCATCATTGCGAAGGTCTCTTCTGCTATGCATATCCTTTTGTAGCTACTAATTGATTTGGATACTGAGGCCCTAGATGTCCTCAATTAGGTTAAAATTCATTGCCCTAGTCTTTTAAATTTAGGCTGTGCCTGGTTATACAAAGAGGAGAGGAAAAAGAGGGGGGAACTGTAGCTCACACTTGCCATCATGTGGTGCACCAAGGGAAGGTGGGAGCATTCAGGGTGGCAAAGTAGTACTTTCTGCTTTTTGGGTATCACCAAAAAGGAAGGTGTTCTCATTTCTTTTTACTTCACTATCCCTTTCTTTTTTCTGCTGCTCTCCTTGAAACCTAACAAAGCCTTAGAATGCTTTTTTGCGACTTCGATTTTTCTAGGTAACAGAAGATTGAAGTTTTTATATAGTGTAAGTTTCGTAGTACAAATTTGCTCTTACTATTTTTGTAAAATGAAATATTGATCCTTCTTGCACTTCTTCTCTCAATTTGCCTAGGTAGCAGAACGGGCTCTATTTTTGTGGAATAACGATCACATACGCAGCCTGATTATTCAAAATCGAAAGGTGATACTACCTGTAATTTTCCCAGCTTTGGAGAAGAATACTCGGACCCACTGGAACCCAGCTGTTCAAAGCTTAACTCTGAATGTGAGGAAGATTTTTTCGGATGCTGACCCTGAGTTATTTGAGGGATGCTTAATCACATTCCAAGAAGATGAAGCAAAGGAGAAGGAGATGCAAGAGAAGCGTGAATCAACATGGAAGCGCTTGGAAGATGTTGCCGCTTCCAAAGCTGTTACTAATGAGGCTGTTCTAGTATCTCAGTTTTCTGCCATTGGTGTGGCACCAGCAATTCAGCGGGCTGCTGTTGGTAGTTGATGCAAGCATGTACCTTCGTGTATGTCCAATTTTTCATGTTGAATCAGATCAACCATCCTTTTGTCAGAAATGCAAAAACTATGTGGAAGGTCTGTTGCCAGTGGCTCCCTTTTGGGCTTTGTGTTCTCTTTTTTGATTCTTCCTCAACGGTTGAAGTGTAAGTGTGTATCATAAAGGGATACGGATTGCTATAGAGGTAAGAGTGGATCTCTGCTGCGGATTCCTTCTCTACATTATAATTATAATGTTCCATTCTGTATGATACAAGAACATACTACCATGCTTTCTCCACATTTTTTTCGCTTGGAGGCAGTCCTTTTGAGTTTGCCTCTCACGTTTGTTTCATCATGTAAGATAAACCTGTACTATCTACCTGTACTCTCTCTGTACTCTCACTCTACCTGTACTCGTAGAAAAATGATAAGATTGGTCAGTTGTTTATGACTTATGTGGAATTGGATGATTTTGGCATTAGACCATGTACATCTTGTCATCGTCTTCGGAAGAACAAGCTAGTGTGGATGGCATCGTTTTTTGTCAATTTCGTGGAAGATGTGTGGTTAAATATAAAAACTAATTCGTTATGCCTCCCAGTTGACTTTTTTATGTTAGTTGCTGTACCTGCATCTATGCATTCGGAGATTACAAGGGGTATATATTGTAAGCTTGGTAAGTAGCTTTCAGTCGTCTTGTACGTTACCAATTACTCTGTCATTCCCATGTTAAATGTCTTATTGAGGTTCACCCAAATAGGACACTTAATATGGGACAGATGAAGTATTATTTGATGAATTAGCCTTCATGGTCAAAGTAGTTTATTTTAAAAAACTAAATAGGACACTTAATATGGAACAAATAGAGTACCAACGGAGTACCAATTGATGGATCTGTCTTCATTGTCCTGTACTCTTACGATTCTTCATGGTCATGTTCTCGTACGATTTTTCTGTTTTTTCTTGCTTTTAGTTTGTGTGCTAATCATTTATGCATCCTTCCAAGCTGGCCGATACGAATGTACGTTCATTAGACCATATGAGCCCAGACCGGTAATTGTCAAGGGATTAAGCCCCTATTTTTCTAATCATGTGCGCAGTGCATGCTGTGTGGGATAATCTATTCCACTGGGGAAGTAAGAATATTCGGTTGTTGTGCAATCTATTATTTAGTAGCATAATAATTATTTTTCAGCAAGAACAGTGCGGCTGCTCTCACTGGTGGAGCCAACATTTTCATGGCCACCTGCAGAAACAAAAAACTAGACCTAACAGGACGTGCTAAAGGGCATGTGATTTTATTTCTATATAAGGTGCTAACGGACGTGCAGCATTAGATCCGGAGAAGCTAACACACCGGTCATAAGGTGCACAATGTCAAAGCAGCACATGGTCTTATCGTTGGTTCATCATCTTCATAACCATAGCATTGCATGCGGTCACGTACGACAAAGCTGGTTCTGTGAACAGCGTAGTTGAGTGTTTTTCAGGGAGTTCAGCTATCAGTAATGTCTGCGATTGGGTTTGGGTACCTTTGTCAGAGTACATGTATTAGATTTATCCCCAAATGAGCGAGGATCATACTGCCTCGGTTTCATTTTACATTATGAAGTTCCAAGCCCAAAAAATAAGACAAAAGTTAAGAAGCACAACTCCGATAAAAATGAGGAATATATTTGAGGAGATCATACACAATAAATAGAATGTACATTTTTATACATTTATATATTCTTTCACATTTCTTTCCTATAAAAATACATCGGTACAAACTTTTTACACCAGAATGACAGTCAATTCCACAGGTTCATGAGTCCTGCTTATTGATTAAACCAAGACACTTTTACTACAAAAGACACATTGACTACTTTTTGCAAATACATCCAAAACCAATAGATGCTCATAACCGTGAAAAAGTAACCTCAAAATGACTAATTTGCATGCATACCATAGAACTTTTGTCACATGTTTGGTGAGAAAAAAAGCCTATATTCAGCTGTCAATTTTCAGTCCTCACACCTAGTCTTTTTGAAAGTTCTTTGACGATAATCGGCTTCTCTTTTGACTCCTTAGCCCGTTCAAAATTCCATTTTCTTGACGTATTCTCAGCCTGTAGCGTAATATTTCCATTCTTTAGTCTCAAAACACACTATAAAAGTGATCATTAGATCATTCAAAATGCCATTTAACTTGTGTAAGCCAACACCCACCCACAAAAATTACCAACAGCTAATGGAGGAAAAATACCATCCTGTAGAGAGCGCTGATTCCCACAATTAATTGAGGAAAATATCCGGGAGATCAGACAGAAAACTTAAAGATACAGATCAAGCAATAACATTGAGATGTTAAGTTCATAGAAAACGTTTTATAGAAGGCAGCACTTTTTGTCACCAATACCATCAAATATCAAATATTCGATGTCAGCAACACAAATTTAACTTCACCTTTTGACTATAGTAAAAACCATTTCACTTCCAACAAATACAACTCTCCCGTTTAATGCAACTATTTCTTATATGTTTTCTAATAGTATTCTCACTTATCCGTCTCAGCACACTCATCAACATAGCTCTTCTAAGTTGTGCACACTACATACCACATTGCAGGTCACATTGGTTAAATAATTTCAACCTTCAATTAATTGATGAGTATCTTAATGTTGAAAAAATTGCAGCAAATGGTATTTCCTCAGTAATTTCAGCAAATAGTAAATCATAAGTTTAATCCCAAAGATTAATCATCATAATTCTGCATCATACGGTTAGCCATACCCAAATACGTAAAGGAGCTAGTTGATCTCTGAATATCTCCGACTGAGGCTGAAGAAGACCTTTTCCTTTGACTTTGATGTCATCAATCTGATGGAAGAATACAGCGTTAAACACAAGTCATTAAAAACTAAACCAAAGAGAATAACTTCATGCCCAAAAAAGCATGGACATTTAAAAACAGCATAATGAACCAAATTGGCATATAGCTTAGCACAGTAAAATTAACATAAGAGCAATAATTGCCGATTGCATGCCTGATAACAACCAATGCAATCACATATAAAAGTTATCTTATTTGTCTCTCATACATCCTGACATGTCAACCAAAACTGACCCCTTTCTTTGATCATCCGACCTAATGCTCCATTAATTACTTTATATTGAATGAATAAACGGGTTCAACATCCAGAAGCTAACATGATCATTCCATGTTTTGTTTATAAGATATAAGGTAGAATGCCAGTGATCTTGCAATTTAAGTAACCAATTCCAAATTTTTTAACTGCAATATTAAAAAAAAAAGCATCTGCTGATGAGGAGAAAATATTGCTTTGAGATAATTTGTAAAAAATTCCAATTGATTAGCACATTAATAGATAAGGGCAGGTATTTCATAGCAAAACCTAAGTAGATGATTTTAAGTAGGTGATGAAAGAGTACAAAAATAGACATTTCTTTTGGAGAATGGCGACCTGAAAAGAAGACTTATAATGTCACAATGGGGCCAACAGGACAACAGTCAGCATAAAAGGTAGACTACCAAATGTTGAACTGCTCAAAGCCTCTCTGCCTAGACAGTTGGAGCGAGTAGGCAATAGCCAGAATAAAAGGTGGGCTACCTAATATTGAACTGCTCAAAGCAGCTCTGCCTAAGCAGTTAGAGACTAGGCAATCACTCTCGCTAACTATAAAAGTGTATCTACTTAATAGATACCAAGAACTCTTTGTTTCTGCAAGTCAGAGGGAAGATTAGTGTGATATGTAATGGAGTACAGAGAGAGAATGCGGCAGAAGTGGGGAATGGAGCTATGGATCTGAGAAAAGGAGATGGATAAACACGGAATCTGCACCTAGAGGACCTTCGCCGATTCCACACCAGATGGAGATGGTTTCAGGAGTGTCACTGGAAGTAAGCCTTGGGAGTCCTGTTGGAGTCGGCACCAACAAGGGAAGGTTTGAAAGCTCTCTCTGGATTTTTTTTCAAGAGCATAGCAGACTTCTACTCATTACTTTAGGCCCATTTATAGACTTACATCAAGGAATCAAATGGAAATTACAGCTTCCCACCCAACTTCAAGTCCCCCAAGACTAAACTCCTCATATACAGAAGATTTTTAAATGCACCCCACTGCAATGAGCCCCCTATTGCAGAGTAACCAGCTGCAGCCAGTTTACATTGCCCTCTGCCCATCTGCAATAGGGGGTTCATTGCAGATGGGCACATCTAAATATCTTTCCTAACAAAAACACATCTTACAAGACTTATATTAAAAGCATTCCAAGTTCCTACAACATAGAGATTAAGATTAAGTAACAAAAAGCACTAATAATTAATGCAACCAAAGGGTATGAGTTGGATAATTATTTACTAAGAGTAGTAAAAGGTATTTACTGGCCCTACTAAAGATAGTATAGGGCATGGGCCTTGAACCTGCCCATAAACCTTTGTAACAGGTGGGTTGGGCCTGGTGTCAGATATTTTCCAACTTCCATGTTGGTCCCCATATGGGTCAGGCACTTCATCAAGGGGTCCACATGATGTTCGCATCAATCTTTTGGTCTGGGAGACCTAGATATGTATCTTGCTTCTTACATCCTAGGTGAGGGTAAAAGCTCTATTGTTTAGTGTAAAAAAGAATGTGCAAGAGGCCCAACATAACTTGGGTACAAAACTATGGAAATATGGATCCATATGCTCACCAAAGTCCAAACGTGCTCACAAGATAGCTGGATGGAATTGGGTCAAGCATGAGGTAAACAGCTTGTTAAGGCCGCATCCGGATTTGGGTCAGGTCGGATCTGTTTCAGACCTGTGGCAGCAGAGAGCTCTGGAAACTCTGCATCTACTCTCTTCAGGGTGCCGTAGTTTCAACAAGGCTAGCAAGTCTCTAATTCCTGCGACTTGGGCTAGGAGATGAACGCTGCATGTAATCCAGTTGATAGAGCAGCAACTCACCACCAAGTTGATAACTTCATCTTCTCCAAGAGTTCTCCGTAGAAGGGATATTGCCAGGGAAGGAACAGCTTGACAAATACTAGTACGAAAAGAGGCACAGTGATTGAACATATTGGAGTTTTCAGCAGTTGCCCTGAATGGTGGATGACGTTCTGTGCATGAGATGGAAATGACAACATGTTGCTGGAGAACTGCCCATTATCAGTAGAAAGAAGTGACGATGGCAACAGAGCCAAAGCAAAGGTGGAGAAAATCACGGTGGCAAAAGCTCAACTAGAAAAACAGAGGCGAAGGGACGTCAGATGTCCCGGGCAAACTGGTTAAGGTTGTTAGCATCCCTGTAAAGATTTTCATTTTGCAACAATAAATTCACCCTGGAGTTTTTGAGACCATTAGGGATCCAACTTCTGGTTTTCCGATGATCAGATCGCAACCAACAGAACCACACTCCTGTTGTTTGCAGGGGAGGAAGAGAGGTAGCCAGCAGTAAGGATTGTCAGCAGTGGCAAAGTCAGAAAGTTTCTGTCAATTGTTGCTGCTGCAGAGGCGAATTTCAGAGATGTCCTCATGTTGGTAGCTGAAGATATGATCTCCAGCAAAACAAGGAGTAAGGACATCGGTGTCTTCTGGTGAAGGCTTTGGCAGAGGTTGAGGCAGAATTTTGGCGCGGCCAGTGTTGTAGTTTTATGTTAAAAGCCTTGTAAATGTATTCCTAGCCAATCTGATCATAGTTCTGCACTGATGCTGCAACCTGCTGCTGCATTCTTCTCTTTAACAGCGACTGTACAGATAGGGCCATTGTCAACTACCTGCCTGCTCCATGACTTTTGGAAATGTTGTCCTCCACGTCAACTTTAAAATTCTTCTGAGACATTGTCACTATTCTGCCAATGATCAAAATACGACACTTGACGCTCACACCAGGTATTAATTGGTGCAGATACCAGGGCTTGGCCTAAGCCCTTTGGGTGCTGCAAAAACACATGGTCCAAATTGCATAGGCGCATGAACAAGGCCTACAAAAAGATCTCTATTTTTAGTAAGACCCAGAGATCAACCCTTTGGATAGAATAGTCTTCATTTCTGTACATAGTAAGTTGTGTTGGTGTCTTTTAGGAAACAGTAATTTCCTTGTACGGGGAGCTGTCTTGGACTCCTCCATCCCCTCTCTTTTCTAAGCCTATTTAGGTGTGAAGTAGAAATGAAAATGGTAGTTTTTTGTTTTTAAAAAAAATTACTATAGGGAACTTGTAGTTTCTCCAGTGTTGGTGCAGACTCTGAAAGAGATTACCCTCATCAGGGAGGACTACAGCGAGGTTCACAGTGCCGAGTCTGAACAAATTATCACATCTACCCATTCCATCCATAATTTCCTTCACTTCTAGCGCCACCATTAAGTCTCTGTGAAACCCATTTCACTCCGTTGCAGAGCCAAGCCAACAATTACTTTCCCCTGTTTGTTGTCCTTTCCTTTCTGAGGTATCCCAAAGGACTCCTGGTCAGTTCTCTTCCTGGAAATGACCAGAAGTAAAACCTTTCATCGCTCGCTGTTACATCAATGACTGCAGCGATGACCCAGTCCCTACGCTGCTGTTCAGAGACCCCAGTCAGCAACCACGACCACCATTCACCGCTGCTAAGTGGTTGCCACTGCTGGACCACTTCTATGCTCTCACTCTCCATTCTGCTTGCTGCTGCCGAGACCACCTTTCCACCACCGTCCACCTACGAGCAATCCCTCCCTCTTCCAGCAATGTCTGCTCAACCAGTCTCAAAGCCACCTGAAATTGGCCACCTGAAATTGACCACTGTTTACCGTAGCTTTGATCCAGTCTTAGGTTCTGTGACACCCAGGAGAAACGCTGAAGATTGCTCCACCAATTTTCATGTCAGAGGACCCATCAGCCAAGACTGGCTTCAGTCAAAGCTTAAAGCTTCTGGACAATAATTTCTTTAAATAGATAAGAGCCCTTTATTCCTTGCTGTGGGCTCTATTTGTTTATTCCAAATAGTCCCAATGCTTTCTTATTGTCTGGCTGGTCAGCCCCACTAGTATATGACATGTTCATTTGATTACACCCATACCATTGCTGCTATTCAATCAGTGTGCCCACACGCAACTTCACATGCTCTTGTGATTCTGCTTAAGTTTTCATTACTTGTCTTGAATTGTCCTAGTCATTGTGTGTTTCTGAACCCACACGATCTACGATTTACCTTCTGGATAGTGCTTAATCTTTGCTACAATTGTTGAATTAGTCTGGATTTAAATTATTGACTGTTTGCTTCACATGTTGCTAATTCTCATTTACAAATTAATGCACTTTTACACACTGTCCTGCATCAGCAACATATTAAATTCTAATTCTATCTCAATTGCTTTGTACATTAGCAAGAGCTTTCAAACCAGAGTCTTCATTTGTGCATTTATTTTATGTTATAAAATTAAATGTCTCTATCAGCTCCTGATGGCAGCCTATGTTCTCAAAAGTTGCTACCTTCCTATCACAATTGAATTAATAAGAAAATAAGGCCAATACAGAAGAGATTTCTAAATTGATAAACTCCCGATATGATGCAATACGTATGTCTCAACATTATATACTATGGTTCACAATATCTGAGATATATTTCGGATTAGATCTTAAATATATTTCCGACAGATGTATCTCAAATATCTCTCAGATAGATATATCTCAAATATATCTCAGATAGTCATTGATGTAACAAATAAAATACTCTTCTTTCTTACATTATGCAGCTCTAACTTGGACGCTGTAAGGATGAAGGCCAAAGTGGCACCACCAAAGACAACTGTGGTAGCTATAGCAAATGCCTTCCCAACTGCAAGCCAAAGCTACATATTAAAGTTAGCACCAAGTACGATTATGTATTATTTCTTAAAAAATAAGCTCAGTAAAAAGATTTTCTAACTTGCACGATTATATACATTATAAGAACTGTACAAATTTAGTGCAAATACATATTTGCATATTCTGCCTACAAGTATTCCTAATCCAAAATTATATGATACTGTTAGTAGTCCTACCACGTTTACACAAGTCAAACCAACACAACCAACTTTCACCAACAACAATCCATGGCACATGATTTACCAATATAAAATTTATAGAAATCAGATTAACATAGCATATTTACAGAAACAGAAAATTTTTAATTACTTTGGGAGAGTCCCTCGGCTGCAGCTTTCAACTTTTCAGAATTAACTGGGGGATGCCTATCACGGCGTAGATCATTTGCTGTAGAATGTAAAATCGAGTACTCTGTTGAAGGTAACTCCCACCTGAAAATTTTGTTAAAAGAAATCAACTGAAATCCCGTAAAATGAATCTACAAAATGATAAAATTTCAGAGCGATGAAAAAAATTGCACATATGGCAGATTAACTAGAGCAATTGATTACAAAGGTAAAAAACAAAATCGCATTATCAAGCAATTTGCATTCTCCTAAAAGGAGAAAAAGATGTAAAGCATGAAATTAACTGCACAAATTAATATGCATAAGAAGATATTCAGATATCATCCAAAGAGAATTTCAACATTCCAATAAGAAAGTGCCAAACCTTTTCGGGCCGAAGGTGACCTGGGGCAAAGAAACGAAGGCCCGGAGCGGGTTCTTGGCCTCGGCAGATGCAGAGGGAGCGGAATGGGGCGAAATGGGGAGGACCCATTTGGAGGAGGTAGAGAGGGATGAGTCGGCGGGCGGCGTAAAGACAGCGGACGGCAGGGAGTGGCGGAGGACCTCCGGGAGGACGTCGGCAGTGGCCTCTTCGCGCTGCTGCAACGGCTGGCGCTTGGAGGACGGAGGCGGGAGCTTCTGGGCCAGCCTGCCCACCGCGTGCTTGGACTCCTGGAGGAAATAAGCCCCCTCCGTGCTCGCCAGCCTTCCTGCCAAGAAACTCATGCTGCTTACTTTGTTTCTTGCTCTTCTTCTGTTAATCTGTTGCCATTATGGTCCGGGTGTTAAAATGATGCTCTAAAGCTTAACTCGGCTCTTGTTTAACTCGGTTCGACCGTTCGACTCGTTCTAAAAGTTCGTCAAAGTTCAAAGTTCAAGGATTCCTATTTTCGACTCGATATTAATTTTGTGTTTTGACTTCACCTAAGTTTCAACTCCTTTTAATTTTTTAACGTACAACTATCATGTTTTTAGTTAGAGGAAATAGATAATAAGTTTGATGAAAACAAGAACAATTTATTTATACTCTCTTCATTATGTGTCTCTTTATTATGTGTTAAGACATCATTTGGCACGGGCTTAGTAGGAAAAAAAAGTTGCTAAGCCCAAACATAACGTTCTTTTACTTTGTTTTTCAAAAAATAATTTTCAAACATAACCTGCTTTTATTTTATTTTTTAAAAATTAATTTCAACTTGTTATTTTCGTAGCTTTGTCTTGTTTGTGATAAAAAATCTTATTGGAATGATTATGATCGAATCAAGCAAGCCGCTCTGTCCTTAAGACAGAATTCACCCTCCTTATCGGTGCTTAGGACTCGTGGGCGTCTGCCTCCCAGGATAAGACGATCAACCATATATCGTAGGAGCACCTCCAATACGGTATATATAGTGAACCACAGTGAGTATGCTAACACAGAAAATCCCAAATCGGATTAGTGTAGAAATCGTTTTCAATGATTTTATAGGAAAGCCCGTTAAAGACACTCATTCCCGTTCAAATGGATGCGTCTATTCGTTAAGGACACAATTAGGGCCGTAAATGAGCCGAGCTGGCTCGTGAGCAAACTCGGCTCGGCTAGGCTCAGCTCGAGTTAAACTCGACTCGAACTCAATTCAAGCTTGAATAAGTTCGAGCCGAGTTTGAGCTGACCCCTGCTCGACTCGACTCGGCTCGGCTCGAATAAAACTCGAACTCGATGCTACTCGACTCGAGCTCGAGCTCGAATATAATTTCAAAATTATATATAAATAATATATATATAATAAATAATGTATATATATGCATATTTTATATAAACATAATTGTTAATTTAAATATATGTTTATAGCATACTCCCTCCGTTCTTAGATTAATAGCTCTATTTAATTAGTTCATTTTGAAAAATCTAATTGAGCTATTAATCTAAGACAAATGGAATATATAAAACGACATATAATCACATATTTATATACTAATACTATGTATCGTATTAATATATGAGACCCGTTTATATGAGTCAAGGCTCATTCACGACTATGTGAGTATAGATGTCATACATCATCATATTACGATATAAGAACACACATAACTCGGGAGGTAGATTAATTTATGTCTTCTTGCGCATTTGGATATCGATCTGATGGCCTATAATGTCTTTGCTCATGCTGACGTACGAGAGTCTAAACTCATATAAAAAAATTTCATGATATATATCCTTGTTAAATTATAACGGATATATAATTTTTATATATGATATATATTTTATAAAAATAAAAATATTGGAGACGCAAACACTAATATACTCCTTTTGTCCCAAATTAATAGGGCTATTTGATTCTTGAAGATGGACTAAAATTAGTTCAATTGAAAAACCAAATGAAGCTATAAGTATATGACAAATGGTCAACATGATATCACACTAATATACTTAAAAATAATTTTAAAAGAAGCATGACATTTGTGGACCAACCTTAGTTTAGAAAAGAATGATTAGATATTCTTTTAAAGTTGAAGCATGACATTGGGACCATCCTCATCTTACAAAATGTATATCTTTATTACATGTACTTCAGAATTTTTTAGAGGTACACTAAGATTATAGAATACCTTTTTTATTAGTGATTTATAAACATGTAAAGAAAAGAAAACACAAAAAAGTAGATGACAATGTTGCCTAAATAATTTTTTATTTTTTACATCTTTTTTAGTGATTATATGTACATAAAGAGAGAAAAATAATAATGTTGCATTTTTTTAGCATATGTAACTAAAACTTATTTATCATAGTTTTCTTTTTTCATAGTGACTATAATCAAATGTTCACGGTGTAGTCATAATACTTGTTGAAGTATATATATTAATATTTAATACTAAAAGTATATTAGTATATGTGATACTTCATATACTTTATATTTATATATAGATTATTTTTATTTTTTTAGTTCGAGCCCAGTTCGAGCCAAGGCTTATGATTCACTTATACAGGTTCGAGCTCGAGCTCAAGCCAAGCTTTGGATTTCTAATTCGAGCCGAGCTCGAGCTAAAAGGTTCGAGTTTATTCGAGCTTCGAGCCGAGCTTCAACAATTCGAGCTCGAGCCGAAACAGCCTAATACTCGGCTAAGCTCGGCTCGTTAACACCCCTAGACACAATCTTTAATGAAAACAAACCGGACCCATTTTGATTAATAAAAAACCAAACCAATTAAATAGTAAACTAGACCAAATGAATTTGTCCCAAAAATATTATCATGTTGACCCAACCCGGTCGGACAGCAGCGGCGACGCGCGCGTGTGGGTTAGCCCACCTAGGTGCATTGGTCCAACATCTCTCTCCCCCGCAAAAGTGGGTTGGCCCAAGGGCCTAACATGAAAGGCCAAACTAATGGCCTTATATACCAACACCATGACCTTTACCTAGGCAATGTGGGACTATTCACTCCTTTAACTAATTCTCATGTGTTATTTTCATTCAATATAAAGTGGGTTTGGGCTCTCTCTACCCAATGGGCTTGACCCACTTGAGTAATATGAGCTTGACCCACATAAACATTATCATGCCCATCTAAATAATATGGGCTTAACCCATTTAATAATACCCACTTCTAACAATCTCCTATATGAATGAGAATTGACTGGATATCTATGCAAAACAATGCAGATAAACCATGAAAGCAATATTGAAAAGATCATGCATGGGGGCGAGGTAGCTTTTGGCTTTGAACCTTTCCTTGTGAAAACTATCGGGTCTACTGGCTAATCAGTGAACGTGATGTTTTGAACTGTTCAGCCATTTGTGTAAACCGAGACAATAAAATTCACACAATCACTTCTCAGACACACTGTAGTTCTCATGATTGTGTTCATTTCAGCCCTGAACAAACCTGGTTTCATGAGTGCTCTAGAAGATTTAGCCTTAAAATCCTCATAGAAGCGGCCCCTTCACACTCATATAGGTGATTCTCATTAGGAATATCCTGTAATACCCCACTCGAATTAATTCAAGCTATGAGAACCATTAAAAGCAAAGCTTATCCTGATTCACTCTGCAGGTATCACTATCTCATCATAGGAATGAAGACAAGATTTTATCTCAATAGTGATTCCCCTTAAATCCCCCACAATTCGGTTGTCCCTTTTAACCTAGATCTTGGGATCTCCAATCAACAAGGTTAGGTTGCCATTATGGTAATTTTTAATGTATAGGCTTTAAGCCCATTCCTCTCGATGAACTGCTCACTTGTTCTTTGGTCAAACCCTTAGTAAGCGGATCCGCAATATTTTCTTTTGACCTAACATACTCAATGAAAATTATTCCACTAGAGAGTAATTGTTTTATAATATTGTGCCTCTGACGTATATATCGAGACTTACCATTATACAAGTTACTTTGTGCCCTTTCTATAGCCGATTGGCTATCACAATGTATGCAAATGGGTGGCACAGGTTTCCCCCACATTGGAATAGCCTCTAAAAAATTATGAAGCCACTCAACCTCTTCGCCTACTCTATCAAGCGCAATGAATTCAGATTCCATGGTGGATCTTGCTATACACGTCTGTTTCGAGGATTTCCAAGACACTGCTGCACCTTCAAGAGTAAAGACATATCCACTTGTGGATTTCAAGTCTTTTGTATCAGATATCCAGTTTGCATCACAGTAACCCTCAATTACTGCTGGATACCAAGTATAATGCAACTCATAGTTCAAGGTATATCTTAGGTATCTGAGAACCCTAACTATAGCCTTCCAGTGGTCTGCCCCTGGGTTACTATTAAATCTACTCAGTTTACTCACTCAGTATGCTATGTTGGGTCTTGTACAATTCATAATGTAATTGAGACTTCCAATAATTTGAGAATATTGAAGTTGTAATATGCTCTTATCTGTGTTTTTGCTTAAGTGTAATGTCACATCCACAAGTGTTCTCGCTGGACGATTATCATTTTGATTTAATTTTTCTAAGATTTTCTCAATGTAATGAGATTGAGATAATACATATCCATCAGATATTTTAGTAATTTTCATCCCTAGTATGACATCTGCAACACCCATATCCTTCTTGTCAAACTGTTTGTTCAACATCTTATTTGTAGCTTTAATAATATCATCATTACTACCAATAATTAGCATATCATCCACATAAAGACATACAATGACATAGCCCTAAGGTTTGTCTTTTACATAAACATATTTGTCACATTCATTAATTTTGAATCCATTTGACACCATCATTTTGTCAAAATTTTTATGTCATTGCTTAGGTGCTTGTTTAAGCCCATAAAGAGATTTAACAAGTCTACACACTTTATTTTCTTGACCCGATACAACAAACCCTTCAGGTTGTTGCATATAAATTTTCTCATTCAAGTCACCATTCAAGAATACGGTTTTCACATCCATTTGATGTATTTCAAGATTATTCAAAGCAACAATAGCGATTAACATCCTAATGGAAGTTATCCTTGTGACTAGTGAATATGTATCAAAATAATCTTGACCTTCTTTTTGTTTGTATCCTTTGATAACAAGTCTAACTTTATATTTGTCAATTGATCCATCAGCCTTCATCTTCCTCTTGAACATCTACTTGTATCCTAGAGGTTTACTCCTTGGCGGTAGATCCATCAACTCCCAAGTATGATTTTGCATAATGGATTCAATTTTACTGTTTGCTGCCTCATTCCAATATTGTGCTTCAGGAGAGAACATGACTTCCTTAAAACTTTGATGCTCATTTTTCAACAAATAAGTTAGAAAGTCTGGACCAAATGATTTTGATGTTCTATCACGTTTGTTGCGTGTAGGTTCATCATCCTCTCCCTCTTGGTTTTCACGATTGTCATTTTCATCATCCAAAGTTCTTTTAAGAGAACTTTCCTTTTGTGTAGAATTCCACGAAAAAATATTTTCAAAAAATAAAGCATTCTTAGATTTAATCACAGTATTGACATTTACATCAAGAATATCCGATTTATGAACAAGAAAGCGATATGCACTGTTATTATTGGCATAACCAATGAATACACAATCAATGGTCTTTGGTCAAATTTTAATCCTCTTAGAATCAGGGACCGCCACTTTTGCCAAACACCCCCACACTTTTAAGAATTTGTATGAAGGCTTTCGACCTTTCCATAATTTATATGGTATCTGCAAGGTTTTTTTACGAGGTATTTTGTTGAGAATATAATTTGTTGAAAACAAAGCTTCCCCCCACATGTTATGGGGTAACCCGTAACTTATTAACATGACATTCATCATTTCTTTTAACGTTCTATTTTTCCATTCAGCAACTCCATTTTACTGAGGTGAATAGGGTGCCATTGTTTGGTGTATAATATCGTGTCGTGAACAAAATTCACCAAAAGGTGATTCATATTCTCCACCTCTATCACTTCTTAAAATTTTGATTTTCTTGCCAAGTTGATTCTCAACCTTTGTTTTATATAATATAAATATGTCGATAGCCTCATCTTTACTTCTCAGCAAGTAGACATAACAATAACGAGTGTAATCGTCTATAAATGTAATAAAGTACTTTTTACCTCCTCTTGTTTGAACGAGTTTTAAATCACATACATGGCTGTGAATTAACTCAAGAGGTTCAGTACATCTCTCAATACTTTGGAAAGATTTCCTTGTTAATTTTGATTCCACACAAGTTTCGCATTTATGACTTGAGTCAATTTTAAACTTAGGCAGATATTCCATATTAATCAATCTTCATAAATTATCATAATTAACATGGCCTAATCTAGTGTGTCACACATCACATGACTCAATCATATACGAGGAAGAAGCATTTGCATTCTTAATAACAGAAATAGGTACAATGGTGAGTACATTGAGCTTGAAAAGCCCCTCGTTTAGGTACCATTTGCCCACATATAACCCTCCCTTAGTCAAGACAAATTTATCTGACTCAAAAACCAACTTGAAGTCATTCTTGCTCAGCAAGGATCCGGACACTAAATTCTTTCGAATTTCCTATACATGCAGCACATTATTGAGGGTGAGTTCTTTGCCGGAAGTCATCTTCAGCACAACCTTTCCAAGTCCTTCAACCTTCGCAGTAGATGAGTTGCCCATAAATAGTTGTTCACCATTCTCCAGTGTTGACCCACCATTCTCGAGCGTTTGTGACCATGTTCACTTCCAAAATAACAGCAGAAAGGTTGATGTCATTCACATTGGTGGAGAGAGTCTCCACTTCAGCCATTATATCTAAGCATCATTAGCTTGTGATATCTAAGCATCTTTGGCCACAGTCGTGGTAACAGTTTTGGTTACATTAAACAATTCATATGCATTTTTTGTCACAATTTTAGAGATTTTTTGTATATTTATTTATGATTTGGAAAATATCATGCAAACAACAGGCCCAACAAACCAACTCTAAAGACTTGCAACAAAACCTGAATTCTTGCCTTATTAATACATTAGCTTTGAAGTATTCATAATATTTAAGTACTTTGCACTTGCACTTTGAATTATATTATTTCGTCATTCACTACATTGATTTAAGATAACTACAATGTAAGATGTTGTAATAGCGGCCATTATGACTGGGTCAGATAAATGGAATCTAGCCCAAGTTGCAATAGCACCAAATGCCCTTATTGAATGGTTGCATGATTCAATTGGTGTCTTGAACACCAAAGAATGCGAGCAGGCATTTCTGGAAATGCCCCAAAATAGAATATGTACATATATGACCAGAGTTGTCTATGTAGTTCATTGCCAATAATAATAAAGTGTTATGCCTTTGTCTACCTTGGTTTGATTAATTGTCACATTTCTTCATGTTATAGATTGTAGGAGGGTTTTGGATGTGGAAACTGTTATTGGTGTGATGAACTTGTATGGCCACACTCTCAAACAATTGTTGGTCGAAATATGGGGTCACCCACAATTAAGCATGAAGAAGTCCATTCAATTGTAGGACATACCTTGGCAATTGAGCATTTATTAGGGTAAACCCCGTGACTATGTATATTACTATTTTAATGTTGGTCTTAGTGTATCTTGTTCTTAAGGATTAATGTGCTTAGGTTAGTGGTTTTTTGTGGGACTGTATCTTGTATTTGAGGTATGATATATATGTTTATTGGCCTCTCATGAATATGGTACAAATCAATTAATGTTTTCAATTATTGTACAACTTTCTTTGCTTAGTAATTATTTTATGGCTTTTTAAATTATTTAAATTGTATTATTGTGGTTAGTTCATATCACTTACGAATTGCACAGTGTGTCTGCTACAGGGGGACCAATCAAAATATTCCATAAGCTATTGTTGGCTAAAGTGAGCATTGTTGAAACGCAAAACAAGCTTTTATACCAACACCTTGATGATGATTTTTTGTAATTTGACAAGGATATTGGAGATGTATTATTTGCATTTCAAGAACTTGAGAGTTGGAAGAAACAAGGTGTCAGTGAATTTGAGTAATTAATCATTAACTCTTCGCTTTTGAGTCAAGAGTTTGACTACCTCATCAAAGATTTTAGAAGGGAGGTACATGAGACAATTATCTCCCACAATTGGGCTTTGTGGGCAACACGGAAGAAAGGCGAGGTCAAGAAATGGGCAACACGTCAACAATGACAATGGACTTGGCAAATAAGACATACGAAGGCGTGGATGAGCAGCTCAAATCCCTCTTTCTCTGTTTTTTTATCTTCCCTTCCAATTCTATCAATTGGTGGATTGGAGAAGGCTTTGTGTATGCAAGGGAAAACAAGACTGCCCAGCGGGTGGGAAAACAATGTTTTTAGACATTATTGAACATGGGCTTGTTTGAATCAGTTGACAAGAAGAAGAACAAGAATTTTGCTAAACGTTGCAAAGTGGTCCCCAGGATTAGATCAGTGGCCATTTCAATAGCCAAGATAAGTGGCTTCTTTGACTTTGATTCGGAGAGGGGGCCAACGAGAGGATCTCCACATCACATTTTGCGTTCTTCATTTACATCAGCTCAAGGTCGCCAAAACAAATCTATCAATGTTTTTCCTCACACAGATTACAGGCAACTGATTTTGTTGCTAAATTTAGATGGACAGTGTATCAAACAATCTGACAGTACTTCAACTTGGGCAATGACCGGGCTTTAATCCTGAGTGCCACCTTGTACAAGTAATGAATGCAGATGTCTTCACGAAGTTTAGAGCCTGTCATAACTCTTGCCCTTAGAGCCTGCCATAATTTGGAGAGGTTGCCATCTTCCATTGGAAGGCTTCGCAAGCTCATGTACCTAAACATTTCACAATGTCATGTGATTAAATATATACCGAGCAGCATCCAAGAACTTGAAAACCCACTCTCTTCTTCCTGGCGGTCCTCTCCTTCAGCTCACTCAGTTTCTCCCATGCCATTCAACACGCATAATTCCCATGCCATTCAACCTACATAATTCAAACCTATTTAACGCGCACAATTTACACATTTCCCTGTCATTCAACACATATATGTCTTTCCATAACAAACATAATTCCCATGCCGTAATTCATATACCCCCTTGCCATTCAAAGTACAATATGTCTTCACATAACACACATAATTCACATGTCATTTACCCATATCACTGCCATTCAACATACATATGTATAACATAATTATGAAACTAAATGAAACGGTATGAAATAGGTCAACCTCATGCTAATATTGATCAATTCTATTAAGAGTTTAGAATGACTAGTAATCTGACACACATCAATATATACATGAGTCATAAATCAAGGTGGTATTCAAAAGTGATTACAGAATTATGTTGGAACCTACGGAATCATGGAGCAAATTTATACTATCCAAAGATCTTCTAGTCTGACCACGACAAAGACGAGGTAGAGGGTAGTCGGAGTGATGGTTGGGCGTTGGGGTAGACTCCATGACCAGAGCCAGGTCTAGTCGTGGTTCTACATCTCATGGTCAGTTATGGTCGTGGCCAACCACACTTGGTTGTGGGCAAGCTGCAGCTAGCATGGTTGAAGCTCCTCTAACCAATAACCATGGTGGAACTCAATGAAGCTCCTCTAGCTAACAACCATGGTTGGGGATCCTCGAGGCAGATAATTTTGCTGGCAGGCCAAACCATAGCCACCAGCCATGGTCGTGGCTAGCCTGTTGCCCATACCCATTATCATGGCCAGTTAGCACCCATATCCATGGCTGCAGCTGGATCGAACTATGGACTAACACAATGCAATCTACTGTACTGTGCAATCTACTTCTACTGTCTATATTTACTATAAACTAACACTGTAAATTTATTCAAACCCTAATTTTTTTGTGATTGATGGCGGTGGTCATGGTGGCAGTGGCGGCAAAGTGGCAAAAGGAGAAGTGGGGCTACTACCAAAGCAATTGTTGGGCAACACAAGCATTACAATGTGTTGTAGTATACATTTGCTGTGTAGTTTACATAGTAAACTTATACTCTTGTTGTGAAGGAAGCAAAGGTGCTGATGATACATTAATGGAAAATGTGGGTTCAAGGGAAAAGAAAGGGGAGAAGGATATTTTGAGATATTTATAAAAAAAAATGTGTCTTGATAGGACTTACAGGAAAGAAGAAAAATCCATGCAAACTAGCAGTGTCCTAAAAAGTGACCCGGTCCGGCCGGTTAAACCCAGTTTAATCAGACCCAATCGGCTTTCCTGGCCGAGTCATATTCTAGTTAAACTTGAGTTTTACCCGGTTGAACTGGATTTATATCTATTTGAAAAAACCAGAGGTGGCCGGGTCAATTTTAAAAACACTAAAAAAATAGTATTGCACATTTGCATGTTGTTACCCATGGGGCTCGGTTTTAGGTCCATACAAGAATTTTTCTATTTTTTTAAACCAAGGGAATAGAAAGATTTGTGTTTTTTTTCTAGTGTAGAGAAGAGTGCACTATTAGTTCCCCGTACAAAGCCTTCACTATGTTGCCACAATTGAGGACTCAGTAGATGTCACGACCTTGACGAACCGAGAGCTGTGACAAGGGGGAAGTGTGAGAAACTCAATATGGCCCACTTGAATACAATAATTATTTATTATTAATTATACTTAAATAAATAATCCAACTTAATAAAAATAAGTCCACAACAAGTTCTATATCACAGGAAATTATTACAATACTTTAAAATCAAAAGAAATAAATAACTAAGAGTCTTATTCTCTAGCAACAATTAGTCTTCTATTCTTATAAATTAGGATAAATATTATTCTACGAACTCTTAAAAATATTCTCATTAAGCATCTATAAAGTCCAACTGTAATATCTTTGATTTTTCTGCAATCTTTCTAAAAATGTTTCCGCTCATTTTGCAACGTAAAAATTAGACACTTCGGCGTATTTATTTTTTGTATTTATCTTGATATTTGTACCCATAAAGTCAGGTGTAGGACTTAGTTGGAGTCATTGGGCCTCAGTGAACCACATAGGTTTTCAGCGCAAAAAAGAAAGAAAATAGACGAGAAAAGAGAAGTGAAAATGGAGAGAGAGAGAGATAGAAAGAATATATATATATATATATATATATATATATATATATATATATATATATATATATATATATATATATATATATATATATATATATATATATATATATATATATATCCCGTGCCCAATCCGGGCAAGAGAAGGTTTCCCACCCCCTCATTCCGATCTCCTCCCTGCCACCGCCACCAACTCTGCCTCGGCCTGGCGATGACGGGAGGGGCCTCTACTTTGGCCAGCATGGCCACACCGCCCCTCCCTTGGTTCTTGCTTTCTCCCTCCCTAGTTTTTCATTTGTAGAGAAATTGAAGCGGCACCGGCGGGAGCTAGCCTCAGGCCAGGCACAAGTGGCAACTACAGGGCCATCGCCCTTGCCTAGCCTCAATGGCTCTCATGGTCCAATTTTCCCTCTGTAGGTTTTTGTCTGCTACTGTGTCTGGCCTGCGAGGGTTGTTTGGCCTCCGCCTAGCCAGGTGACTACAATGGGCTTCCACCTTGGCGCTTCCCTTCCTCTGCCATAGAATAGTCTGACGTTTTTTTTGTTTCCCCCCTATTTCTGTGTTTTGAGTTGTAGCTGGAAGCCATCATCTTCCACTTGTTGTGGCTTCACCTGGCTGCCACAAACGTGGTGGCATCTACCATAGCTGAAGCCACAATCTTCCAACAGTTCTTGTGCGTTCGCCAGGTACTTCCCCTATTTTCTTATCTATTCGCAGTGGGAACGAGCCATCAGAGGGTTGTGTGCCACTACAACAGCCTCTAGCCACCACCTTTTGCTAGCCACGACCCCTAGCCATGGATCTGCTATCCCTAGTGGGCTTGGGCCCTTACCGTTAAGCCTACCTCTCCCACCTATGGTCAATTTTTGCCCTATATGGCATGCCCTTTTATTTCCTTGATTTTCCTCCTTGTTGAGAGACTTAGATGCTACAGGGCCAAACTAGAACCATTGTCGGCCACTTTCTATTGGACCAGCCCCGCTTCACCCCGTCTAGCCCTCCTTCATTGTTCAACTATTTTATAACCCAAAAATCATGTTTTTGTTAGATGTAGTGAGGACAACATGTGGATGTAACACCCTGACCTTGATCGGGGGTTATTCGGAAAACTAAATCGGAGTTTATATTAATAAACAAAAAATTAAAACTAGACTGACCAGGAGCGGCAAACTCTATGTGCGAGAGTCATAACGTTCTTCCACACACTACAGAGCTTTAACGTTACATTGTGCGCAGATCAGAACAAACCTAATTTTATATCTAATTTGGATCGGGCCAATGTTATTGTACTGTTAGTTGCCTACGTATGTATTGGATACCATCTATGATATTATTCCAATACGATCGGATCTAAACGTAGTTCTGCCTAACGGCTAATATATGCATCAGACATCACAAAATCATATACGATAGAATACATATATCCTTATATCCGAATAAATCATTCGAAATCAAACGAAAATCTTATAAATCATCGGAGTTGAATGGAAGCCAGTAAATCAACAGAATCAAAACCCTAGAAGAATCACACGTGCCACTCTATTATAGAGCTAAATAGAATAGCCAACAAAACAGATCGGATCATATCAGATTACCACAGAACATTTCAAAGCATATAAGATCAAAACAGATTATATCAAAGCAGATCGAATCGGAATATATCAGCATATTTCAGATCATAACAAATCATGTATTAGTATATTTAAAATACTAAGTAAGATGTGCATGCATATAAATCATATTAAATTGAAGGATTAGAAACGCTTACTCCCTTGCAGTTCCGGAAGTAGGGACATTCGGAATTACTCATTTCCTCAGGGCGACCTCTCTTTCAGGTCTCGAAATGGCAGGCAGAACCTCCTCTAGCTCAAGCACATCTTTCTCGTTACGTTTGAAGGTGGCAGACAAACACTCCCTTTAAACAGGGACGTTTCCCTCGTTGTAACCCAAAGGTGATAGTCATAACTTCGTCTTACCCGAAAACACTTTTCTCCTTACATCATATGCATCAATAGGCAAGAATAGGATATTACTAATAGTGAAGCGACATACATCCGTGCTCGTGGGGCAACACAATTAGAATGAAAGGAGATTTCCCCACGATATCACATTTCATGAGTATGTCATATGCATCAATAGGCAAGAATCAAGAGTCAAAATTCTGGTAGTTCCTACTTTTCCAACCAAAGAACTACCCTTAAAATCTGAATGTCTAATATAGAAAATTGGAAGACCCAAAACTGAACTCATCAAATGATCATGTCATTCAACATCTTTTTAAAACATGCATGCACGCATAATAAGTCCACTATGATTTAGGAAAATATGTCTTTTAAACACACAATCATACAATGAGCATAAATTAAAGTCATAAATGCTTACTCCCCTGATATTTTAGGAGATAGTAGTGGTCGGAGCATCCCATTCCTTAATGACATTCTCTCTTTGAGGCCTGGACGTGACAGACATAGTCTCCTATCACCCCAAGAGTCGGATCCTGAGCAAGTTAGTGTCTAGCAAAGATGTGGGTATGCGCAAGTGGCATTGGTACTCGGTCTACAATGCCTTGTACTGGAGAAGGCTGGCTTCAGCATGCGAGTGTGTTGGAGCACTGCATGGATGTGAGGCGAATAATAGTGTCTCAATTTGTAGAAAATAAAAAGTTTGTGACAGTTGGTATAAGAGCTCGGTTGATCGTGCACATCTTCGCTGCGAGCAAGCAAGCAAGATAAGCAAGAAGGGTCAGGCATATGAAACATAAGGGAGCAAAAGATCAAGTCAAAGCATAACAAAACTTTCTTTTCTTGCACCCAAAGGCGGCAAGAAGAACCTCCCCTTACCTCAGGATACTTCTCTCTTTGCGGCCCAAAGTTGGTGGGAAAAACCTCCTCTAACCCTGAGATTTTTTCTTCTCCAGAAAAGGTTATCTTTCATAAATAACCCTCTCACAGTGTAGAGTACCCTCGATTTAGCTAGGTTCGCCTTTTAAATGAGCTAAAACGGGTTAGAAATAACTTCAAAACGGAGAAAAGAAGGTCTGAAGATGGCTAAATGGGTCAGAGGAAATAAATGAGTCTCCCCTTAGAGTTTAATATCCATCTAATTGACCTAGTGGATTACTAGATTACTCTTAAAACTAGTACTTCGATAAGTAAGAATTAAGACTTCTAGCCTCTTTATGCAAAATTTTTTTTATTAAGTGGAAACAATTTATACCTAATGTTCACTCAAATCTCACTCTCAAAATATCAATCAATTAACCATCAATCAATCTACACATGAACACAACAATTTACATGGAAAAACCCAACTAGGGTTAAAAACTACAGTAGTTCCAAAGTAACCAAATTAATGCACTAAAAACCAAGACTTTACATTGACATAAGTAAACTACCAACCTTGTTTAGACGCTAACACATGTTCCTCTTGTTTAGCTCATTATTGTTAGCCTCAAAGTTTTCTTCAAGTATTTGAAACTTTCTCGTCCTTGCATTTTACTCTTGTCTCCTTATAGTCTTCAACATGCACCTCTTGTTGTATTAACTTTGGCCTTATGAAAATCTTCAATCTTCTATTGAAGAAATGTTGCAACTCCTCTTTGAATACTTTATGTATAAACTCTTTTAGTTGTAAATTGTCTTCTTCAATTCACCATAGATCTTTAATTCAAAGCTTAAGTGAATTCTCCTTTGGGAAAGAATAAGCAAAGGTGTAAACCCCCTTTCTCTTTTCTCCTCTAGATTTTCCTATGTGAAATTTTGTGATTTCATAACCCTTATATAGTTCATTAAGCCGAATTAGGACTTGTACATAAATAAGGAATAAAATTGAAATAGAAAGATTTTAATTCGAGTAAACTATCCTTGAAACAATCGATCATTCTAAATAAAAATCGATTGGTCACTATTTTTGATGTGCATGATACTACAAGCAATCAAGTGATTACATGAGTGGTCGATCAATAATTTTCTTCATTGTTTGCAATGATCGATCGTTCCACCTATATTTTTACGTTTTTGCCCTTTGTACCATAAATCCTTATGAAACTTCTTAAATTACTTCTGAAATTTTTTCAAGTGATTTTTTTATGGCAATGTAATCTGAATAAGCTTCAAAACTCTTCATATTTTTCTGTCTTCAACCCTGATAAATAAGAACACTCTTGCTTCTACTTTTCAAGTTTGTTAATTCCAAAACTGACTCGACCACAACAACCTTAAATCATATTTTATGACTCATTACATATACATGGTTTCTTAATAAAATATTGATAAATAAATCAACCAATTAAACTTTGCTTTGGAGCATACCTTTGGCTGAGGTGAAAAGTTGGATTTTGATGATAGAAATCGGTTGTTTTTCACTAAAAATCCACACAAACCAACTCTATTATCTCCCACTAGAGTTTTGAGGAAGTTTGGAGAAGAATGGAGGTGAAATGGATTAAAAAAAAATTTAAACCAAGCTTTAGCATGAAAAACGTGACCATTGATCGATCGTTAGGACAAATCGATCGATCGTTTGAGAAAAAATGAATTTTAATTTTCCAAAAATAAGAAAAATTGCAAAAATTCTAAACAAATCTGAATAAATTCCTAAACGTATTTCAAGACATTTTCCATGAAAATAAAAATTTTCTAACATCCAGTACTCAAATTAAAAATCAAACATTCAAAATTAGCAAAGTGAGCTCTTTTGAATGATTTTTTGATCAATTCCTTTTTAATCTAAATGCATTCATAGATTATGTTCCTAAAAATATTTCAAGACATTTCCTATCGAAATAAAAATTTTCTAACATCTAGACATCTGATGCTCTGTTGAGAGAGATGCATGTTCCGATTTTGTATACATGATGTATTAAGCCCATACGTTTGATGCTCTATTCAGAACGCTATATGATTCTGCTTAAGAGTGGTACTATATGATTCTACCCAAGAGTGACACTGTAAGATTCTAGCCCAAGAGTGGCATGATATATTCTATCCTGAGTTGACAATATAAGACCCCTAAAGTGAAGGTGTTTGTATGGCACCTAAAGTGTGGGCATCTATGTTTACATGCTGAGGTAAGTAGTATCATAGAATTGCTCTTTTTTGATCTTGTGCCCTATGAGCATTGGTGTGTCTTGCCTTCCAAAAAGTCCATGTCATTTCTAGTGACATTCCTTTCCATTTCAACGTTGGAACTTATTAATTATAATGAGCTTCAGTGGACGATAGTATGTGTATGACTCTATAAGTAAGTATGTATGTTTCTTAACATGTGTAAGTTTTGAGCAAAACTATAAGAATAAGAATTGAAGTAAGATGTACGAGTAAGATTAATTGTACAAGTAAGGTCATACAAGTAAGATTGTACTAGTAAGGTCATACGAGTATGTGTAATTTGAATGAGTAAATGTACGAGTAAGGTCGTACGAGTATGTGTAACATTGATTTGATGGTATGTATTTGACATGATTATATGCGTATGTGCATGATTATTATATGTCTGTCTGCTTCATGTTTGAGTTGCATGAATGAATCTATGTACAGACTTATAGAGTTCACTGTTTAGAACTCCTTCACTAGATAATTTCCTACTAAATATAAAAATACTCATTTACCCCATTTTTTTAGCCCCAATGGTCGGGAGGCTTTTGCAGGTTTTTTATGGAGGGGTCCTAAAGATGGACACTTATTCCCATGGCTTGTGGGTGGGGTGATTCCTTTTAACTCAGGTATATCTTTCACTTCAAGTATTATTTTGTGTCACAATCTAATGTATTAGATGAGATGAGAATTAAGTGTTTATGATTTCTTCACTTGTAATTTGGTTTAGACTGTGGAATGTTATTGGACTTGCACTGAGGGATGCCTAAGAGAGATTTATATTTAATGTCTATGATTATAGCAATTTCGAGTAGTGCCTGAGGATATTTGGTTTGGCTGTATGATATTTGATCGAATGAGCAAAAAATTGTATGGTTAAAATTAATGTGTGATGTTTTAAATTATAAAACTGCTTTCACAGGTTTCGTATTTGTTATTTTTTTTCAATTTACAACCATTATATTCCAAAAAATTTTTTGTGGATTTTTAAGAAAACGTGATGAAAAATCTCGGGTGTTACAATATGACTTACATATTTTTTGTTAGATCTTCATGTTTTTGATAGGCTAGTTGCATATAGTTAGCCAAATATTGTGGTTGTATAATAGGGTTACTTGTGCATACATGCATATAATGTTATTCTTAGGAATTCATGTTACATATATCATGATCTAGACTCAAATAATCATAATTTCCAAATCATGTTTACCGATGATTAACTGTGAATCATGTTTCACCATGATTAGCCATAGCATTTCGAGGCTTTTTGGATTAGTCGTATCGGGTTTTGAATGAATAAATCTTTTATCCAAAAGGGCGAGGTTTTATGTTCGAAAGGACCTGGCGGTTTTCCCTTCCAAAAGGGCGGGTTTTTCTTCCCTGAGTGAGATGACTAAAAAGATTAATGTACTATTGAGCCATTTGGAGATGAGAACCTGGATTATTTGGTCATGTCCGTGTGCTCTGGCTTGACCAAAGATTTATGATATCTTCGATTTGGAATGCTAGATGCATGCATCAAGTATCAGGCAATACTTAACTGTATTTTTAGTTACTTTGATTTTACTATCTTATGACTCACTTGGGTGAATTCATGAGATTATCAGATGCACTTTTGAGATAGATTTACATCATTTTTGTATAAAAAATTGATATGCATCTTGAAATGAGTTTTGTGATGTAAATGTAAGCTTGTGATATTTCAAAACCATATTGGGCTATGCTCACCCTTTTGTTGTTTTTAGAATCCTTTAGGAATCCCCTATATGGTTGTGTCACACATGCGCTCACGATGACTTTTTTTATGAGCAAGGCAAAAATTAAAGCAATGCTAAGCGAGGATAAAAATTATCCTAAGGGATAGTTAGGAATACATAAATTGAAAAAACTTTGAAAAACTTTATAATTACATTGATAATAGTTTATTTTCATTGATGGTAGATTTCTTTTGTAGTTTAAAGGCATATGCTTTACTATTACATTCAAAATACTATAAAAGGATGCTTAGTAATTATTTAAAAGTAGTAGTTCAAAATCTTTTATATTCTCCATATTGTTTTTTAATGAAGCAGTGACTTGGCTGTGTATTCTAATTTAACTGAGGTTGGGTTACAAGTCGTCACATCCTCTGGCCGGTTTGGGTCATGGAGCGTGACATTGCAGTTAGTCAAGTAGTTGTAGATGTTTTATCTGGGATGTATGGAAATGTTAGCCAACTTGCAGTTGGGAATGCAATTTTCATAATTCTGCAGCTTTGCTTTGTTTTGTTGGGTTAATTGTCATATGCTTAGATGAGCATCTTCAAAAAAGGTTATGATTTGGGACCTAGTGTTTCATTTTTTGTTGCCACCAACATGTGGTACACACCATTTTTCCCTTACACATGCCATCTTGGATTTGTATATCCAATTGTAAAATTTTTTGTCTTTTTAAATTATCTTAGTGAAAATATAATTTGGAAAGCATTTACATAGGGTAAGTCAATTAAGATTTGAAAATAAAATATTAATATTTTAAAATTTCCCGTTAGCCAATTAAAATTGTCTATGCTATATTTACAATCCAAAGTTATTATATTAAAATTTAAAATTTAATATTTTAAATACAGCGTTAATAGTTAAATAATTAATTTTTATATTTTTAAGAATTTTACAGGAAATTTATAAAGTAGAAGTGAGATTTTACATCACCTCCGGTGCATCGTGTGTGGAAAAGAGAGGCCGACGCTCTGGAGGCGACAGTTCTCACCGGAGTTTATCCCTACTGTTCTCCCTGTGTCTCACCGTCTGAAAAAGAGAGGCCGCAAATTCTGTGGCGACTGGCGCTTGGAGGAGGCCGCGGCGACTGGAGCTTGGAGGAGGCCGCGGCGACTGGATCTTATCACTACCGGCGGACCGCGGCGACTGGAGGAGACCGGGTATTCTCTTCTTCCCCTCCGACCGCCGCTCTGTCTTTCTTTCTCTCTTTTTGGTTTTTTTTTCACCGCATACCCTCTTGTTACTCCGCTCATGGCCGCATCTCGCTCTGACCTGACCTTGGTTTCGATCTGGGCTTTCTAATTGACGCTTGCAATTTCTAAGATTTTCTGCAATCACTCACAGAGCAAAATACCCTTTTGCCTCATTCCAAAAACACATTTTGATAAAACCCGGCTACCGCCTCGGGTCCCCCGGCGTTCTACTTCCTCCACACACCTTGCTGACCGCAGCCCTCCGTCTACTCCACACTCCATCACGTCGTCATAGGTATCGAGAAAGGCCAGGTTTTAAATCAGAAAAGAATGGAAACAAAAACAACCTTTTTCCTTTCCGTTCTCTGAAGCAAAGCAGAAAAGCACGGCAGGAGAAGCGAAGAGGGGTAGAGGGGGAAAGAGGCATGGGCCCAACCAATGAGAATGCTGGAATTAGCTGGAAAGCTCCTCAAAGGCTGGTACCTGTTGGTTGTCTCCGGCGTTTTCTTTTGTGAATATGAATTTCAATCAAAGAGCCGTTTTTTCTGTGGAGATTATTAGTTAGAGGTTCTGGAGCTGGGGGTTTAAGGAGGCTTGTGTGATTGGGGTCCAGTGCCGGTTCTAAATTGTGATTAAGCTCTGATTAGTCTAGCATATCGGTAGCCTCTGATTAGTCCGGTGGCGATGCATTGCTGAATATAGGAGCTGAAAGTGGCCAGCCATAGATATGGGGTATGTTGGACGAAATTTGACTCAACCTATACGAGACATATTTCAACTCTATTTGGATGAATAAAAGCTCCAATTTAATTCATTCCCTTGTCACCTTCGTTAAACGATGTGAATCAAAGGGACATTTGAAGCAAATTCATGCGTAAATGATCACTTGTGGCCTCTCTGAAGATCACTCCTTGGTTGCAAAGATCCTTTTTTCTCTGCCCTTTCTGATTTTGGTGATATTAGCTATTCATATAAGCTCTTTCTTCAGCTTCCTAGCCGAAATATTGTCCACTATAACACTTTAATCAGAGGCTACCCAAAAGTAAGAACCCAAATCGTGCAATTGCTATTTATAACCAAATGTTGCTCTCTGCGGTCTCACCAGACAATTTAACATTCTCCTTTCTGGCAAAAACTTGTGCCAGATTATCATCTCCTCGTCTTGGTGTGTCCGTGCATTGTCACATTGCCAAGAGTGGACTTGAATTAGACATTTATATTTAGAATTCCTTAGTGCATATGTATTCCACTTGTGGTGACATTGTGTCTGCTCAGAAAGCGTTTGATGAAATTCCTCGCCCTAACCTGGTCTCTTGGAATGCCATGGTTGACAGCTATGCCAAATGTTGTGACATCGCCTCAGCTCGCAGAATGTTTGATTTGATGCCTGAATATGATGTAATCTCGTGGAGTGCTTTGATTGCATGCTATGTTGAGAGTGGTGATCCCCATGAGGCTTTGATTGCAGGCTATGTTAAGATTTATATATTCTAAATGCAATATTTTATCTAGCTTGGGCATCATTTTATTTAAAAAAGTTAATTTTGTAATATAAATTTTTTTATTTTATATGTTAATAACATATTTAAAGTTACTAGACAAATTATGGATTAGTTACATTTTAAAATTGTAGATAAAATTTTTTTAGGAATTAATTATTTTAAAATCCAAGTACTCAAATCCAAGGATTCTAGTAATACAAGATTTAGGTATTCAAATATTTTAAAATTTGGCAGTTCAAATCTAAGAATTTAGATTATATTTTAAAATCTCATATTCTAAATCCAGTATTTTAGAATCTTGATTGACTAAACCCCTGTTAGTTCCATGACTATCAACAATAGACAAGGGGTGGAGTTTGAGGGTATTCCATTGTTGTACCTTCGACAGGCATTAGTATGGGTTTGGCTTATTTAGTTTACAGGATTCTCCTCTATTATGTTCAAAATACACTAAAATTTGAGCTATGCACCTATGGGACAACATTCTCTTAGTAGGCAGGAGATTGTTTCGTATGATTACACTCATCTCCTTCTATAGCTTTGGTAGTATTTGGGATTCATCTGTTGGAAGTTAGTCTTCATTCTTGGTCATGCCGTGACATTTAATTTTCTTTCAAATTGTTCTCTTCCAATTCTCTCTTACATATAGGCTATACATGTTTCTTGTTTACTCAGAATAACATTCTATGCAAGATTAACAACTTATGATCACAAGCCCGGCATGACAATTGACAGGCTTCATGTGGATTCAAGATTGGTTCTGTAAGCCATCTCAAGTTCGAATCCTCCACTCTCTTGGTCGTGATTTACCAGGTGTGTGTGATGTGTTGGCATGGCCGAGGCTAATAACCCGGACAACCTCCAATCCCCTTGTTATAAAAATAGAAGTAGGACCCATGAAAGGAAGTTCTGCATTATTGATGCATTAACATCAAAAGGGAACAGCTTCTAGTTACAAATTTTGCCAGAATAAAACTCCTTTGAAAATCAAAGATTATGGAGCTAACTAAAAATCATTCTTCCTGAGTTCAGTACTGGAAAATCTTGTTAAAAACTACACGAGTCAATATGGAAAAACAAAGTGATCAAAACTAATCCATGTGTTTCTTATATGTCAAACTAAAGAAAAACGTAAAAAGGAGGAAAAATTTCTGCGTTGGAAGCTAGTAATAAGAAATTTGCCCATAGCAGACCATCTATTTTTTGCAAGCCAAATTCCTGTAGCATGTATATTTTTCTCTCTTGTATTTTCAATTACCATTATCACAAGAAATTCTTATACGCTGTTGCAGAGCCATAATGAATTTTTGCCAAAACGCCCTGATGAATAGCTACTCCTATACCGTCTTAGCACAAAGGAAGGTGTCATCATGATGAAGTGCTTAAAGCTGTCATCCTCCCACAACAGTCCGTCCCACCAGCCATTGCTGCCATTAATTTCAGCAGCTTTTAGTGTCCCGTTCATTATCCCTAGTGGTAGCTTCGTCAGACTTTCACAATTTAACAAGTAGAAGGAAGTGAGAGAAGGAAATAAGATGGTGTCACTGCATATGCTCTTTAGATGGTAGAGATTGAGAAGACTCATAACTTTTAGATTGTGAAAACAAATACGCCCATTTATTTCTCCATCTGCCTTGATCAATTCTTCCATCTGACCACCCCAAACTGTAAGCTCCACCAGACCTTGAAGATGCTGAAGCCCAAAGATGTGCCTGAGGGACGTGCATCCAGATAAGTGCAACACCCGAAGGTTTTGAAGGCACGGTTGAGCTAACTGAACCTTTTCAAGTTTCCAGCAATATGCCATGGCAAGATCTTCTAAATTTGAAAAGTACGAACTTGAAAGTACTGAAAATTCCCTAAAACCAACATTGTATATACGAAGTGATGACAATTCGTGTAAATCCTGAAGTGCTGATAGCATCTCATTCCAGATGTTAATAGGCCAATTTGTCAAATCTACATGTCTTAGGGAGCGAGATAATCTCCCAAGAACATTCATGAAGTCAACATGATCTGAATAGGGATCAACAATTGTTCCCAGAGATATGATTTCCAAGTTGCTCATGTTTCCAAGTTCTGCTAGAACTGCTTTGGGACACGGAGTAACCACCAGTTTTCTCAACTCAACAAGTTGCCTGATGGTTTCTGGAAGCTCACAAAGGTTGTTGTTACCCGCAAGATCTAGCACCTTTAACTTACTCAAATGTCCTATCTCGGGTGGCAATTTATCCAAATTTGTGTCACGTATAGAAAGATATCTCAACTCTACCAAATGTCCAATTGCCAAAGGATTAAAGTCCAGAAATTCAACACCCCACAGTTGAAGGACTCTCACTTTGCACATGGATTTGAAGAAGCCATTTAATATCCAGATTTTTGTATGACTACACTTGATAAGCAGTGTAGTCAGATTGTGGCAAAGAGGCTGCTCTGGTAATATGTCTCCATCCGACACATAAATCTTATGGGCCTCTCTCCACCTATCAATTATTTTTACATTTGTCATCTTGGAAACACTATGTACAAAGTAATTCAATTTCAATTCAGAAAGAACCCATAAACCCATGTCTCTTATAACATCATGCATCTTTACTTGCAAATCAGAACGGCCTTTTTCTAATAAGCATGCAGCCCGCAAAGTTCCAATGATGTCATATCCTCTATTAAGTGCTTCCACGAAGCATTCATTTATGGCCAACAACCCTTCCACAACCCAATATTCAACAAGTTTACTTGTATTCATCTCTTGATCTTCAGGGTATAAGCAACAATACAAGAAACAATTTTTTTCTCCATGGTCTGGTAGAGAATCATAGCTGAGTTTCAAGCGACTAAGGAGATTTTTCTCTGTATCCAAAACCTCATATGTGGACTTTTGCAGCATATTTAATGCATGCTTCCATTCTTGAGGGTTATATTTACATGTCATAGCTCGACCAATGACTGTGAGTGCAAGTGGCAATCCTTTACATTCTTTGGCAACTTCTTTAGCTAGCAATGAAACTCTTGGGTTAGACTGAAGGGTCTTCTTGCCTACACATTTCTCAAATATAGCCCATGAATCATCCCAACCCAAACATTCAACCATAATCTCCTTATCAGGATTCATGAGGGTACACACCTTCTCCGATCGAGTAGTAAAGATTATTTTGAAATTAGATGTATCAAATCCATTGTTACCTACGATGCCAAGTTCTTCCATATCTAAAAGTTGCCAAATATCATCAAATAATAAACCAACTTTACTCTTGGCAAGGGCCTTATTTATTTGTTTGGCACGTTTATAACGAAGTTCTTCTTTATTAAAAGGCAAGCTCATCTCTTCCATTATATTTTTTTGAATGCTGTCCACATCAATCGACTTGGAAACAACTATCCAAATAACTTTGAAATGTGAAAGTTCCAAAAACTCTTTGCAAACTTTTTTCATGAGTGTGGTTTTGCCAACCCCTCCCATGCCGTAAATGCCAACCATCCCAACCTCATCATCTTTAAGGAAATTGCATACCTGGTTGAAAGCTTGATCTTGCCCAATAGAAACCGTGGAAGACATCCGACCAATTCTTCGTCCTCGACGTGGATGAACTTGCTCAGTATCCTCTTGCATTTGTTCTAGTGTGGTTGAAGCACCCTTGGCAATTGAGTCTACAAGAATGGAGGTTGATGGTCCAGCCCCATATACATCCACTTGCATATGATCTTGTAGAGTTGTTAGGTCTCCTTGAAGAGGATGTTGAGGCTGATAATAACTTCGAGGAATACTCAAACTGTTGATTGCATCTTGCACATTGGGGATACCATCCAGTGGAGTATTTGGAGCCTTTCTAATTTTTCGGAAGAATTTACGCATTGTGACCTGTAAATAAAAGGGTGGGCAAATGCAATTAAAAAATGATTATTGAATGCTAAGAGGAAAGAATAATGCAGTAAGTGTATAAAAAGAAGATTCACCAAAGTCGCAAGGGATATGTTGCAGTGAAATATTAAAGAGGCTAGTTTGGACTTGGAGTTTGAGGCGTCAGTGAACACTACAAAAAGGCAGGCAAAAGAAAGGAAGGGATAGAGATTAGCAGTACAACTGATTAGGGTGGGAGGCTTTGCAGGTTGCTTCGCGCGCCAGAGACCCAAAAGGAGATGGAAAAATCTTAGAGAGGGATTGGGGAGCCGCGGGGCCTGGATTTTTGGAGCAGTCCATCTCCACGCTTATGAACAACAGCAACGTATGACAAGTTACAGGCTAAGACAACGGAGTTAAAAGGTCAGTGGTGGTGGGTGGTGCATTGAATTCTGCACTAACAAACACAAAAGACTTGAACAAAGTCAAATCATTTTGGAAAGGTTAAGCATTGCCAATGTTTTGGTGCATTGACCAAACGTACAATTGAATATTTAAATATCAAGACCAAGGCAGTTTTGTGATAAGGGAACGATTACAAGGTGTGAAGGAGAGGCTTTTTGGAACAATAATAGAGGGGAACAATAATTGAGGGAAAGGAAAATGCTGCTATTGGTGTCATTTCGTGAAAGGTAGTCTTTTAAAAAAAAAAAAACAAGAGGGGAGGGAGACTCTCTTTTATATATAGATGCATGCAGCCAGTTGAGAGAAAATGTTGCCATTAGTGGTATCACCTTAGTGAAAAAAACTTAATTATTTATTTTAAACATAGAAGGGATTCTCTTTATATGCAGAGGCTCATTGATACGAGTCTTCGGTTCACATGTAGGTGTGTGAGCCCAAGCTCACCGGTCCTTTGATTTAAATCTAACAACTTTTATTACTCAAGGCTAAAATACCCCTTAAATTATATTCCTTCGGTCTTATATTAATGACTCCAATAGATCCATTTTGAGTAATTTAAACCGTTAGATATGTCCTTCTCACACAATTTCGCTCCCTCTCCCTCACTTTTATCCTATACACCCCAAGCACGAAGTCATCTTGACGGGTCAATGTTTGGGCCATCTTTGACCGCTTCGACGCCAACGGCGATGACAGCCTCAACTACTTAGAGATGGCCGCCCTAGTGGCTTCCATCAACCCCTCTGTCCACTTCACCGACGGCCAGATCGCCGCCGTCCTTGACGAGGTCTTCTGCACCTACCCCGACTTCATCCCCCGTCCCTCCCTCGGCCTCCTCCGCACCTATGAAGACGGCACCAGTGATGTGGACCGGGACTTCCTCGGCCTCTCCCTATCCATCCCATCCTCCCTCGACGATGCGCCTTGGGCTTCACCGTCACTATCCGCCGTCCAACTCTCATGCTTCAAGCCACGTCTTCGATCGTGGAGGACCTGGGGACTCTGATCCGGAGGCGGATGTAGACTAACCTCCCAATAAGTTAGTGAGGTTCCTAGACTACCCCTTCAGGGCTAGAGAGGGTAATGACTCAGGGGAGTTTCTCGGCAATGAGGAGTTGCTCTCCTTCTTGGAGGATTTCTCTAGGGACTTTGGGTTGATTTCATGCCGATGCCCGTTCTCAATTGAATCGCAAATCAACAAGCTCGTAAGAGAATTACCTTGGTTCTTGTGTAGATCCCTCAAATAACCCCTTTCTTGGATGGAGAAATCAGCAAGGAGGCAACCAATCCTTGATCTAGAAGCCACACGCTTGTGAGGGAGAGGATTCCCCTTCTTGTACCATGCACAAAGGAGATTTAGAGGGAGCTGAGAGGGGCAGCCAACCCCTTGCTGTCTCTGAGACAAGGGGGCTGCACCAAAGAGAGGGAGAGAGGGGGCGGAATGGGAGAGAGAGGAGAGGAGGGGGCAACCCTTCAATTAGGGCTTCCTCCTCTCTCTCTTTCCCTATTTATAACCCTCCATCTAATCTTATGTTGGCTTTGGATATATGGGCCTTCTTCTGATTTCACGGGTTCTCTTAGAGGTTCTGACACAATGTGAGCGAGCTCTGCTTCTTAGAGCCCATGGGGGCCTTGACCCTAGCGCACGGCCAAGCCTATAATAGGGTCGACCCCTCGCTAACCACGGTTTGACCATTGACACTAATTCGTGAGTCAGGCCCAATAATGTGATAATGCGCACCTTAGTCACATGCCTAGTGTGCGTGTGTGACGGATGTGAATCCCAAATGAATTTGTATTATAATAGTGCATGTGGGGTCGGTGCAACATACCCCCCCCCCCCCCCCCCCCCCAACCTTTGACCCCATGACCCATATTGGCTCACCCGAACTGCAAACAAAGTGGATCGAAATGGGCCCGAGCCCATACCTTGGTCCAACATGAACTTATTTTTTTAAGTGGCCTCTTACTCAAGCCACACTCAAAAGTAAATGAAGTATTTATCTTGACATTTTCTATTTACATTAAATATTCTCCTCTCATAAACCACATTAAAATCCCCTAGAAGCAATCATGGTATGTTACTTTATTTACAAAACCTTACTAAAGTGTCTTCCCTGTCCCACATTAATTGCTTTATTTGATTTTAAAAATAATATTTAATAATTACTTTAATTATTTTTAAAAAATTAAATAAAATTATTAATATGAGATAAGAATATATCCATTGTCTTTCTTGCTCGAGCACCGGAGAATCTAAGTACAAAAGTTAATAGCCAAGGACCACCATAAGTAACTGAAAATACATATCGTCTACCAAAATTTAGTATGGCAATATATCTAGTTTCTTGTGTCCAAATTAGATGTCCTAGTAGATCATTTATTATTGGATGCTAGTATGAGTTTCATATCAATGAATAAGGTTTGCTGGATTCGAGGTATTTGTACCTACCTTAACCAAAAAGACATTAGGTTAACTTTATTTTTTAAAGTCTTATCAACAATGAAAAATTAGAATAACCTAGTTTCCTACTATTATTCTTAGAGCCGACAATCTTCGGGATCGATGAGGCATAGGCCATTAGTGAGCTAGCGTGTGGACCTCAAAAATGAGAGTACATTTTAGTTAATGTTTTTTATGTAGACATATAAGAAAAACTTTTCCAACTATTTCCTTACTAAAACACAATTTCCCAGGTTGGACTCTTTGGATTTGAGGTGCAATCTATCACGCCCCAATATATTCTCCCTTAACCCAAACCCGGTCTAAGAAAGAAGGTGGTATGTGGCATAACAAAATTAAATAAAAATAAAAAAGACTTAACCTATACTGGGTAAAAACTCATCAAAGTACGCATGCATGCTCTTTGTACAAAAGTAAGTAGAGGAAGATAAAATAGACTAATTAACAATCTTAGTCCACACAATACCCACATTATTTAAATCACAACATAAATTTAAGTATCAAGGGCTACACAAGTTTAAAGCTAACACCGGCTAACCATAAAATGAGTTAAAGTCAAGTATAAGTCTAATCACAACCTAATATCAAATATCCTCTTGTAAAGCGAGTCGATCCTCATGATCAATATAGAGCCCATCTGTGGCACCTGTATGGCACAACATACAAACTCAAAATAAAAGCCACAAACAAAAAAAGGGTGAACTTAGCTCAGTAAGGGTTTTGATACAGAATATAAACTCATGGTAACACCACGTGTATTTTCAATCTAAACATGCATCACATATCTATTTTCTACCCTTGTACATCATGAAATAAATTACATTCCATATATACATTCATGCCACCTGTACATTATGACATAAATCACATTCTATATACATATTCAGGCCACCTATGCATCATGATGTAAACCACATTCCATAAACACATTTATGTCACATGTGCATCATAGGTTCATTCATAATTCATAACATATATGCACACCAAGTGCAATTACATAAATCTCATTGTAGTATTCACATCATGCATAAAACATGTATCAATATTCACATTCACCCTGCATAATTAAATAGATCAAACCACATTCCATCTTGTATTTTTAAGTATAATTATGTCATACGCAGTGTCAATGAACATTATATTCCATACGCATGTATAAATCATCCAGTGAATGTCTCACAATAGAGAAATCAATTCTGCTTAACATGGTCGAAACATAAGCATACATGCTCACCTAAGACAATCCTTAGTGGGGAAGGTCCAAATTCTTGGAAAAAAAAATTAAAGCAATTTTGTTAAGTTCCCTAACTGGGAATGTACCCCTCATCTCACCCAGGACAATCCTTAATGGGAAAGTCTGAATTTTTAAACATAATACTAGAGTAGTTTGGGTAAATCCCTAACTGGGAAAGTACCCCTTGGTAAGCCGGTGGACACGAACATACCGGCCTAGATTCTCAGGTCCAGAATGCACATCAATTTCTCATATAGCAAATCTACTCTTCTCAACATGGGGAGGTAACCCGTCCTCAAAGGGACATAAAGTAATGTCAATTGGACGCAAAAGTCTGTCCTTTCATACGTTAAACCAATTCGATAAACCTCTAAGCGGCTAATCCGGCAAACAATGACATCCAATTATGTCCAATAGATTAATCACCACTAAACACGAGAAATCATAACTTATAAAAGTATTTTCATGATGCATGCGACATGATACATACGTGAGCAAAATTTAATGAATGTAAGCATGAATAAGCATACCCTAATCAGTCCATATGTGCATGTAACATAGTCTATTTGTGACAAATAAAATCTTAATTATAAGCATAATCAAGAATAAACCTACATAGTAGTGTTCATACGTAAACTAAAATATGTGGAACATGAATCACCTAATGATCAATGTGACATATACAAATATCCATAATTTATCATAGTTATAACCTATTGGAATCATGGAGTAAATACAAAGAAATCATCGAAATACGAATTTAAGCCAAGTAGAACATCATGCTAAACCTAGGTAAGTATCATATTTATGTTTAAGCTAAATCATAATTCCAAGAAGGTTCATATGCAATTAAGTGATATTTGTAAGTAATCATCGTTAATCATAGTCATAGAGAATTAGAATTATAAGAAATGGACAAGAAATGGCCGAAAATCTACAAAATAAGCCTATTTCACCAAACTACCATATGGCCGTTTGAACGCCTGGCCGTTCGAATAGTCTGTTAGCCCTTTCGGAAGTACATAACTGTTTACTTTTCTAGTTTGTTTTCAACCTCTTAAAATTCAAACAGAAAATATTCCAAAATTTTATATATATTAAAAAATAATCATAGAATATTATATAATCCAAATCTAAGCCTAGAACTGATGAATCTAATTGTTTTCATGCTTAATCATACCAAAATAATCATAAATTACATGTTTTTAACAAATCACCATTATACATCTAGATGAAACAAAATTCAAATAGAATCCATAATCATGCATTCTAATTAAGAAAAACCACTTAAGATAAAAATCCCTTACCGCTAACAAGTCTTTTAATCCCTTGAACGATCTTCAACCTCAAGAAATCCTACAAAACAATTAGGGTTTTTGGTTAACTGAATTAGAATTAAAACTAGCTTATAGACTAAAATCAACTTCGAAGAAGATAGATCTAAGACATCCTTAGATTAAAAACAAAAATAACTTAATTAGGGTTTTAAATTAAAATTAAAAATATAATTTTGATGGAAAAAAAATGAAGAATTAAGATAGGAGAAATGTAGATAAATGTGATTAAGGCCAAAAATTAAAAGATTAAAGGTGATTAAGGGAAGAAAACTCACCATAATTAATGTTTATCCTTTGGGAAATTAAGGTAGAGCAAGCTTCCCTCATAAATATAGCCCTTACCCATTGGGCAATGACTAGGGTTTTTCGTTATATAGTAAGGTTTTGGGCTCGCAGTTGAATTGTTGGGCTAGAAAATAGGGAAACGCACCCTAAGTGACCAATTAAAGGTATTTTTGGCTCAAAAATTAATTTAATCATGCTTAAACCCACTTAAACAAAACACTAGAAAGTTGTACATCAAAATGGGTTGCACTCCTGCCCACACGGACGTGGGGCCTACGGTGAGGTTTGCTCCCTTAACCAAGGAAAGATTAAAAGAAATACCTACAAATAAGTAAAAATTTGGGTAAATCAAGTTTGACACTAATACTTATAAAATAAAATTAAACTAACCCATAACCCTAAAAATTAAATCAAATCGACAAACAAATAAATTTACACCATTAAAAGGAAATAAATTAGAGATCTTACATAATCAGATGGAGATGGGCTTGACTGGCTGGTGGAATAAGTAATTATTAGAGATGCATAGAAAAAGAGAAATGCTTAAGTGACGTTAACTTGCACACGCCAAAACTCTATTTCAATGGTTTTGAAATGATCAAGTAAAGTTTTGACATGTGAAAGTTAACATTACAATAGCACTACTCATAGAAAAAAGAGAGACATTTAAATAAACTTAGGCTCACATGGACGGGGCATCGTGCACTATCAAAATTTGATCTAATGGCACGCATAACTCAGGCCTCACGGGGGATATTAATTTCTATTCTTTTACACGATCATATCTCTATCTGAAGGCCTATGATGTTAAGGCTCACACAATTATATGTGACTTAGGCTCATACAAATTTTTTACATGGAAGAAATTTCATCCATTCTTAATTATATACACTTGTTGTATAGCCGGCGATGACTCCGGCTACAACTCCGGTGATGACTCTGGCCTTGTACACAGGCCTGCCGTAGCTGTGCACACAGCCGGCTGTGGCCAGCTAGATCTGGTAGGCTATTGCCAAATCGCCGCGATTGGCTAGATCTGGCCGGCTATAGCTAGATCTGGCTACGGCCAACGCCAGATCGTTGCTGGCCTACCAGCACTGGATCCATATCTGGTCGTGGCAGGCTATGCACACGACTGCAGCGAGCTTGTGAGAGGTGCTGGAATCGTCGCCGAAGAAGGAGAAGGAGGGGGATATGGGATAAAGACTTTTTGAATATGGGAGATGAGGGAAAATTTATTAAAAAAAGGGTGGGGTAAAAAAGAATTGAGGGACACTGGGAAAAAACTAGGGTCTAAATAGCCACGTTTTATAATAAATGTTGAAAACTTGCACATATTTTGGACATTTTCGTAGACCTGTGGCTGCCATTCCATGCACATATTGTGGCCATTTTCACATAAAGGTGATTGTTGAGTAATATTGTTAAGGCCATCCATCTTGCACTTTGTTGAAAAACACATACTAATCTTGATCACTAGGCCATACCTGGTTGAACGGTTACCTCATTGCCATCCACCCATCTAGAGCCTATCCTGCCATTTAAGTCTCTAAGTAAATATGATTTTCAGCTACATAAAAACTCTGCACTAACCTATGAATGTGGCGTTCTGATGGGTTTTGATTATGAAAGAAACATGTTGTGAAAGAGAACACCACCTACACAAGAACTGGAGCGACACCACCTATACCATTGTAGAGACTTTCACCACCTGTGATTAGAGCGAAATGAGGGGGAGGGGGGCATGAGGTAGAAGGTAGAGAGACACAATAGGGAAGCAGCCTCTACGAGATGGCAAGGGTGAAAAGGGTACGTAAATGATTAGCACTAGTCGTTAAAATGGCCTCACAGGGAGAAGAAGGGTGTTGCAGTAAATTATTTATAATGTAAGTATATTTTTCCATAAAGAAGGTGCTCAGCTGATTGTGCATAAGACAAATGGGGGTCCCTATAATTTGGAAGGCCCTTAAAGGATAGTGATATTCATATACCTAGGGGTGTTCACGGACGTCCAACGTCCGTTTGTCTGTCCGTGTCCGCGTCCATAAATACATAGAGCGGACAAATTTTTTAGTGGCGGACATGGACCATTAAATTTGTCCATCCTTGTAGGTGCCTGCGGACGCGGACAAACTATTGTACGTGTCCGCGGACGTCCGCGTCCGCCACCTAATTGAAAATTTGGATTATGGTTATGTTAAGTATTTGATAGTTATAGTTGATTTAATTACAAAGAAGATTTTGTTTTTCTTATAATTGATGATAAGAATTTTAAAATTTTAGTATTGTTTAATTATGGGTGATTTTTAACTTAGTTTAGTATTTTGTATATGTATTTTTTAGGTAAAAATATAAATTTAGACCTTATGTAGCATGTTAGGACAGTTCTAACATGCTACATAAGGATTGTACATGTAAAAATATAAATACAGACCTTATGTAGCATGTTAGGACAGTTCTAACATGTTACATAAGGACTGTATATGTAAAAATATAAATACAGACCTTATGTAGCATGTCAGGACAATTCTAACATGCTACATAAGGACTGTACATGTAAAAATATAAATACAGATCTTATGTAGCATGTTAGGATAGTTCTAACATGCTACATAAGGACTGTACATGTAAAAATAGGGATTTGGCTTAATTGTCCGCATCCGTCCATGTCTGTGACGGATGGACTTGGACAATAGATGCTACGGACATTAGCGGGCACGGACGGACGCAGACAATACTTAGCTAATTGACGTACGGACGCAGACATACCTCTGTCCGCATCCGTATTTGTCCGTGAACACCCCTACATATACCCTATTTCTCTATACCATAGGCCTTAAAAGTGATTCTCATGTTGTCAGGTAGGACCTACTTTCTTATCTATTCAAAGGTGGTGTAAGGCTTATAGTGTAGAGAAAAAAAGGTATAGGAATATCATTTTCCCTGCAAGTTTTATGGGTGTCAGGATAGGCAGACATAACTTAAAATACCCCCCTCCCTTTTCCAACTGAGGTTTATTTTCCTACTGAACTACCTCCTCTTTAGCTTTGGCTCCAACTTTGACCTCCATTTGCTCCTAGTTCCCCACCACCTCCTTTGCCAATTGCCTGCCCCCTCCTATGGCTCCTCCTACTTCTCCTCCTTTGTATCCTCCTCTTCTCCTTCTCTTCCGCACCTTCTCTTCTCCTTCCCTGTCTCTCCTCTTCTCCTCCTCCCCCTTTTCCTCTATCTCCTCCTACCCTGACAGACTATTGGGGGAGATAACTTGTAGTTTGATAGTTGATGGTTTGATAGTTTAGCTTTAAACCTTGTTTGAAAATTGACAGTTAGACAATTTGGTAGCTAAGAACTTGAAATAAAATAAACGCAACCCATTCTTCTTTTTAAGTAGTTAAAGATGACTATGGGTTCACTTTTTAATATTAGAGCTTATAAAGAAAATTATTAATTTTAAATTACTCTATGTCTAGTTCACAACCACTCATAATAGATTTCAAAAAGGTGGAGGAGGAGAAGGAGGTGGAAGAGGTGAAGGATGAGGCAAAAAATGTTTGGGAGGGGAGGAGGAGGTGGAGGAGAAGAAGGAGGATGAGGCAGAAGGAGGAGGTAGATAAGGATGTGAGGAGAAGGAGGTGAAGGAGGAGTGGAGGAGGCAAAGAAGGAGTGGAGGTGGAGGAGGAAGAAGGGAGCCGAAGATGGATGAGGAGCTAGAGCCAGAGCTAGTACTGTTGGAGAGGCACTTGAGTAGGAAATAGACCTCAGCTGGAACTGGAAGAAGGGGAGGAGTATTTAAGTTATTTTTTTGCCATGTGTAGCAATTCAAATGTGAGCAAGTCTACTTTGGTAAATACTGAAGACTTGCACACATTATGTACATTTAGATAGAAATGAGGTCTATTTTGGGCAAATCCTCTTATAGTAATAATATGCATCTTCCTAGGAACGTTGACCAACATAGGTCCCGCATGTGAGCATGGGCATTGGGCCTACACATTATGGCACACATGTCAATATAGTAGTACTCAATTTTGTGATGTAGAAGGTATGTGTTAAACAATTTTATGATATATACCTACCACCTCGTGGTTTAATTCAATCTTTTTTCTCATGTATACGATCAATTTATAGAAGTTTAATAGCTTATTAGAGATAGGGCTGGTAAAATCGAACCCGACCTGCTTAACCCTATACCCGACCCGACTACATGTAGGGTTAGGGTTAGGGTTTAGGCTCTTGAACCGTTTTGAATTTAGGGTCGGGTACAACCCGACTACAAATAATAAAGAATCCTATTATTATAGTGTTCGTTTATTGGACTTATTTATACTATTATTATAGTGTTTGTTTAGTGCATACTATGTTAAACTAGAGGTGCTTAAACATAAATTTGGGCATGAATAAGACACTACAACAAAAAAGACTATTAGCGACGCTTTTAAGCGTCGCTAATACCTTATAGTGACGCTTAAAAAGTGTCGCTACAAATGGAGTCGCTATTGCTAATTATCGACGCTTAAGCTAAAGCATCGCTAATAGTCATTTTATTAGTGACACTTTTGTGTCGCTAATTATATTCTTTTTTGCAACGCTTAAATTTATACGTCTTTCATAATTAAGTTTTAGCGACGCTTTTTTAAGCGTCGCTAATATTTAAAAAAAATAAAAAAATAAAAATGCCTTATTAGCGACGCTTAGTAAACGTCGCTAATACTAAATATAAAAAATTATTGACAAAATTATATAAGCATTTATAATAAGAATTTTTTTTTTAAAATAATAATAATATTATTTTTTAAAAATAATAATAAAACCTATTAATGACACTTTTGAAAGCGTCGTTAGAAAAACTAAATTAATAAAAAAAATATTCGCGACACTTACTAAAGCGTCGCTGAGATAAAATAAAATAAAAAAAAAAAACAAAATCCCGTCGTTTCCACGGGATTTTAGTTTGGAAAGGGGGTCGGGAGGGGGGAGGTCTTCCCCTACTCATTTGGCACCGAGAGGGAGGGAGGGAGTGGGATTACATGAAAGAGGGAGAGGGATAGGTGGGGTGGGAAGGGGAAGAGAGGGGCGACGCCGAATTTTCGGCACCGTCCTCTTCCCCCTACAACTGAGGAAGCCAATGGGGAGAGAGCAGGGGAGGGGAAGAAGGGGGAATGAATCCGGGGTGGCGACGGTGGAAAAGATCTAGGGCGGCAATGGCGTAAAAGATCCATGTGGGGGCGGACTGATCCTCTGCGGTGGGGGGTAAACTAGATCCATGGAGGTGGGGCCGAAATGAATCTGTGCGTCTAAGGCGGTGGCGGTGGGCGGACTAAGTTTGGGGCGGCGAGAGAGGAAATGATGTGCGGTAGGGGGCGGACTGGATCCTCTCCGTCGGGGGTCGGACAAGATCGGTGGCAGCGGGAATAGTGAGGGGGCAGGGGTGGTTGGGGGCGCACAGGAGGCAGGTACGGCAGTTGAAAGGCCAGAGGGGGGCGGCAGGAGCAGTGAGGGGCCAGGGAGCGCAAATGGGCGGTGGGGAAAGGGTGGATGCGCACAGGAGGCGGGGGGTGGCTGGGGGCGCACTGGAGGCGGGTACGGCGAGGGGCAGGTATGGCGAGGGGCGGCGGTCAAAAGGCTGGCTAGGGACGGCGATTGAAAGTCCGGCGGTTGAACGGCCGACGGGGAGGCGATCGGGAGAGATGACCGTGCGGGCGATGCGGGGAGTCGATCGGGAGAGAAAGTGTTTGCTGAGAAAATAGTTGTTGTTTCCATCACCTCCATCAGAAAGAAAATATTTTTAGTGGTGGCTCCTACAGCTGCCGCTACTAGGTTTAAAAAAAAAACAATTTTTTTTTTGTGGCGGTCTAGAAACCACCGCAAAAAACAAGAGGCGGCCAAATTAGCTAACAGTAAAGTGTTTAGAAGCAATATTCAAACAGCCGCCGCAAGCTTAAACATTTGCCCGGTGGTGCCACTATTTTTCTCAAACCGCCGCTAGAAGTATTCAGCGGCGGTCTTCAAATTGCCATTCTAATAACAAAAAATAAAAATTATATAAATTAAACACCTGATACAATAAGTGCTAAAAAGAAGTTTGTAAATACAATAGTTCCAAATGTTTACAATGCCTAAGTACTAATGGCAAGATTATTTAATATAAACAAAGAAGGAAAAGTCTTCAAAAAGACTTGATCCATTGGTGCAACTTGACAATTTAGAATCATTCACCATTAACCTACACAATATTAAAATAAAACAAAGTTCGCATATAAAATTGTTGAACTACATACTACAAAGAAAACATAACTACACTTTAGAGATAATTTTTATGCTTTTACCTTACTCATTTTAGATTGAAAGAAATTCATCATTTGGTCCATCTTTGATAATAATTATGCCTGTTATTCTTTAAGTTGAACTATTTCCTATAAGAACATAAGTGTCTATGTCATGTATTGGCTTATTATCATTATCAAAACAATGTTAAGAAATATGTATTTTGAGTCAGTTTATAGTTTGAAGAATGATTTTTGAAGAAGAAAGAGAAGAAGACTAAAATCCGTGTTTTCGTCAAGTAAAAACACGTATACACATTACATTCACACACTTTAGGGTGAAAAGGGACCTTAGTGGAAAGAATGGTGAATTTTGGAGATTTGAATAATAAAAAATTAAAAATCTAGTCAAAAGGATTCAAGTGCCGATTGATCGTTTCACTAAAGTGATCAATCAATCATACGATTTTTGGAGATTAAGCTACAATACATAAGCGATCAATCGGCATAGAAGAATGATCCAATTACTTTGTTTAGTGCCTTTCCTCTTACGTTTCACAGGTAGTTTCTCAACACTAAATATGTGTTCAATACTTTCCAACTTATGTAATATTTTTGATCATTTCAGTGGAATTGGGGGTTCTCTATCTTCAATTGATCCATCAAAAGAGTACTTCTTCTTTTGAAATTTAAGGTATCTAGGTAAGAAACAACGATAAACCATATTACAACATTTAATACTATTTTTCAAATATGAGGAACAAGTCTCCTCATGACATGAGGGACATGCTTCTAATTTGTACTCCAAACTGACAACATCCCGTACACTGGGAAGTCACTTATAGTCCATAGAATAACTGCATGCATTTAAAATATCTCTTTCTTCGATGAATCATGTCTCCAGACCAACATCCCATAAATCTTTTAATTCTTCTACCAATGGCCTAAGGAATATGTCAGTCTTATTACCAAGGTCATTTGAGATGAGCAATGATAACAAAAAAGTTGGTTGTTTCATACATAGCAATGGAGGTAAGTTGTAAGGAACTAGAATTATAGGTCATGTGCTATGTGAAAGAGACATTGTCCTGAATGGGTTGAAGCCATCATCAGTTAGCCCAAGTCTAATATTACGGGGTTCTGAAGCAAATGTAGGATAGATAGAATTAATTTATTTCCAAGTTGGAGAATCAGCTAGGTGTCTTAGGATCTCATCTATCTTATGCTTCTCGTCATGCCAGAACATGTCACGTGCAATTTTGGATGACATATATAATCTTTGCAACCTTGGCTTGAGGGGAAAATGACGAAGTATCTTTGCTGGGATCTTCCTTTTAGTATTGTCTTCATCACCTTTTGTAGTCTTCCAACGAGGTGTCTCACATACAAGACATACCTTTTGGTCAGCTGTGTCCTTTCAATACAACAAACCATTGTTTGGTCATGTATCAATCTTGTGGTACTCAAGTCCCATCATTGATATAATTTTTCAACATTATCCAAATGTCTTAGGTAGGTTGTTGCCTTTTGGATGTAGTTCATGTAACAAGCCAAGCAACATGGTGACTGACTTGTTACTCCATCCACCCAGACATTTAACATGACATAGTCTAAGAATAAAAGATAGTTTTGTAAGTGTTGTACATGGTGGAATCACCTTACTTTCAACCTCTTCTACCAATTTATAAAAGTTGGGTCAATATTCCATGGGTATGTCATTTGTTCCATTATCAAAACTATCTATCATATCTTCATGGACTCCAAATGCATCATGCAACATAAACCACATATCATCACCTGTGTCACGGAAATTGACTCTAGCATCCACCACATCTTCGTAGCTTGAACTACGTATTTGCCTAGATGAATTCTCCTCATAATAAACCGATATGGTGTAGCTTTGTAGAATACCGTTGCATATCAAATGTTCAAAGGTTGTAACCTCGTCTTAATACAACACATTGTTGCATTTATTATATGGGCATTTCAACTTCATATTTATGCATGCCCCACGTTATATGGCTAGTTCTATGAATCTTTTCACACCATTAGTGTACTCAGAAGAAACTCTAGATTTATTAATCCAACTCTTATCTATCAATTGCATTATTTACAAAATTGTATCTACTAGTTTAGTAAAAAAATATCAAAATAAACAATCAATATAAATGACCAAGTCAAATGATAGAAACCATGAACTTATACATGTACTTCATAAGAATTTTTATAAATATCGAGGGTAGGTATATTTGAAATACCAAAGATTACTTAAAAAGATACTTATATGTTCCACACATACTTATGCTTAATTCACTTAATTTTTAGTTAACTTATTTGCATAATACACTTAATTTTAGTTAACTTATTCTACTGTATATATGCACATTTCATTACTCTAGTCAAGTAAGATTTAATAGGATCAACAACATTTACATAACAATGTAACTTCCTACACTTCTTGATCTAAAATTCTAACTTGCCTTTAGAGAATTGAAACACATATATCAAAGGCCAAAATCAACTTAATGCTTAGTAAAAAAAAAGGAAAAACGGCAAAGCATTATGCAAAAGAATCCAGCAGATTTAGTATATAAATATGCTTATCCTATTGATAAAACTAATCTTTCTTTTAACATAGAGCTTATAGTCATTACTAGAATACTCTACTATAACTTTTAATCATACTTTAATATCTGTAAACAACATGAATTGAATTATAAATAAAAATCAACCCATAGCAATGATGTTGCTTTCAAAGTTTATTTTTAAAATAAGTCCAACACAAAAAACCAAGTATTTACTTTGAGTCTTTGTTATGAAACCAAAACCAAAACAAGACAGAGGGGAGAACAAATGCTTTAATTAAATCAATAGATCTAGTATTAATGCTAATCAATTTTGGTATTTCCTGTTAAAATGGAAGCAATAGAAAAAGGTTAAAAGGCTAGATTTGAATGTGCTTAAAACCAAATTGCGAAATTAAGTATGTGAGTGAAGGAAAAAGTTGGCACTGCCTTTTCACTAGCATAGTGGCTTTGCCAACACAAACACTCAATAATACGGTTGCCATGGGATCAAGGGTACCAACCTGGCCAAACCTGTAACACAAACAATTGCAAGAGAAGTATTCTCACCAAGCCTTAGTAGACAAACTTGTAAATATGCTCTTAAATTTGCATAAGACCTACACTTTGATGAGATATAAGAAAAGTGGGTAAGGTGACCTTAATAAGAGAAATGAAGTAGCTCATGGAGTGATGAGCTCTCGTATTCAATAACCCATATAAATTTAACTTAGTAAAGTGGGCCAATTAGAACACTATCTTCAAGTAAAAAGCAAATTCAAGGAATGAAACGGTATAAAAATATTGATGCTTTTATTGTCCATTAACCAAAGAGGTGAGAGACTCAAAAATCAAATATTGAATTTTGAAGTGAAAATCTACCCAGAAGTAATGCATATACCAAAAGAATGATGCTATTTTGACGTGAAGATTCTCACATCAAAATTATACTTTATCATCCTCATATTATTGATGAATGGGGCCACATTTATAGGTCCCACTCATTGTGAAGATAATGAAGTAAAATTTTAATGTAAGAATCATCGCGTTACTTAGAATAAAATAACAAAGAAAAGTCTCACACTGACACGACTAGACAAAAAAAATAGTAAACACATGGTAGGACTCACATGACTAGAATTAAATAAGGTGGAAAAAGGGCCAAATTGGCCTTGAGTCATGTGCATTCAAGCTTGGCAAGCTCATCGACTGCTTGTACCAAAATAATAAAAAAAATTAGTGCTGCAAGTCAATGGAAGTAGTTGGATCCAAGCCCTTTAAACTTTTTATAAAGCTACTCAGGTAGGAGTGCCCAATGAGAGCCAGCCGCATAAGCAAAACACGTTTGGCTTTGTGTGTTGGAGCTCAACACATTTTTCTTACGTGGCTGGCTCTCATTAGGCACTCCCACTATGCTGGGTGGGAGTGCCCACCTAGCTTATCTCAACTGCTTCTTGCCTGTCAAGAAAGTTTTCTCTAAAAATGGCTGATACCTTCTTTTCATTTGCACTTAAATATCTTGCCCACGGTGCTAACTAATGAGCTGGAATTGTTCATAAGCACCAAGGAAGAGGTCACTAAGCTTACTAATACACTTATAAATAAACAAAGTTTCAAAGGCTCTTTCCTTCAAACTGAATGTGGGGCGGGAAGATATTCTAAAAGTATTTTAATTTATGATTACAATGGTTATATTTTAGCAAACCACATGCACAAAAGGGACAAAGAATTCAAGCAGGTCATGAGCTATGGATGTAAGATGATATAGTACAATATTATTGTATTAAATTGACAAGTAAACCTAATTCAGGCAACATTTGTTTATTTAAAAAAGTAAACCTAATTAATCGTTTTCATTGGTAGGAAAAAAAAAAGAATGCTTAATGTGATCTATATTTTTCCATTATCATCTTTGATCATGGATTAGATTGCCAACTAATGGATGTTATCAAATAATTAAGCTTAGTGAGTTGATTAGGGTCTAAGATAATATTTATATGTTCCTTCACGTCGTTGCCCAGCAATTCTGCCGACCTCAAGTATGAACAATCAAGCTGCCATTCATTTCTTTATTGGTTTTCAATGTTAGCTAGAAAGAGAATTCCACTACTTTATATATTAAATTAAATGTACTTAAATATTTCCATTAGGCCACTTCGTGACAGAGGGGGTCTAAAGCATAGGGAAACACCATTTGCTATGAAACTACCAATCCATTTACCTAGCTGGGAGTGGTTTGGGAAGAATTTTTTTTAACAATTTACTAACCAAAAGGAGGTCGCAATTAGATGGAGATGGGCTTGGAGGTGGTTAGAATAACATGCATAGTTTCATGGTTTCACACTCTTATCCAAATGAAAAACTTCTCTTGCAAGAGATGAAGTGACGGAGGAAGATGCAAAGAAGTTACCCAACCACTATTTCCTTATCAAACAAAATGCATTTTCTCAGGCTGGGGTCCCATTCACATGGGCATGAATGATTGGTGGAATATTTATTTAGTGGAGGTATATTGAGCAGAGTTTTTGTGCTATTTTCTCCCGTCATTAATTTGTTGATCTTCAAGCTTCAACTCAGAGAAAGCCATGGCCCTGCAGCTCATCGGAGGAGCAGCTCTTGGTGGTTTCTTCCAAACTGTGTTTCAGGAACTGACCGTGATCCTCCACAAGGGTCTTGGTCGTCGTTGGGATCTAAATTCGGAGCTGGAAAAACTGAAAAGAAAGCTGGCAAGTGCTCAAGCTGTGATCGATGATGCCGAGAGGAGGAGATACACTGAGCCAGACGTGAATTACTGGGTGGATGATCTGAGGGAGTTGATCTATGACATAGATGACACCGTCGACGAGATGAACACCCGACGGTTGGAGCTGGAACAAGCGGCAGCCAAAAGTCAAGACGAGGTACGTGACTTATTTTCTTCTGCTTTAGACAAAGCTAAAGAAGCCTTAGATATAGGTAAAGAAGCTCAGTTCAAAGAAGCGATCGAAAGCAAGATAAAACATTTCTTAGAAAAGCTAGATGAGGCTATAAAAGAAGCGAAAAACCTCGAGCTGAGAAGAAATACAAGTGGGCCGAGTTGGGGGCTGAGTCAAGCTAGAGTTACAAGTCCCTCCATAGATGAGTCTGATGTATATGGTCGACATGAAGACAAGGAAAGCCTAATAGAGTTGCTATTTGCACCTGGTGGTGATCAAAATAAGAAAAATTATTCTGTGATCCCCATTGTGGGTATGGGAGGGGTAGGAAAGACTACCCTTGCCCAAATCGTTTTCCGAGATGAACGGGTGAAGTCACAATTTTCCCCCCGAAGTTGGGCGTGTGTGTCTGATGTTTTTGATATTGTCAAAGTTACCAAAGAACTTGTAAGGTACTCCACTAAAGATAATTGTTCAGATATGTCATTAGCGGAATTACAAGATCGCCTTGAAAGCATGGTGAGAGGTAAGAGGTTTTTCCTAGTGTTGGATGATATATGGACAGTAAAAGAATGGGATGTAATGAAAGCTCCATTAAATCATTGTGGAGAAGGAAGCATAATTCTGATCACCACTCGGAGTCATATAGTTACAAAAGCCATTGGTAATCGGTCACCTTATGAGTTAGGAATTCTTGACGATGAGCGATGCTGGGATTTGTTTAGCAGTAGAGCTTTTGGAGAAGTGGATGCTGATGTAGATGAGAACTTGGTCCAACTAGGAAAAAAAATTGTCCAAAAGTGTAAAGGGGTTCCTTTGGCAGTCAAAGTTTTGGGGGCCATGTTGCTAGGTGCTGAGAAAGAAAGGTGGGAAGCTGTATTGAAAAATGAACTTTGGCATTTACAGAAAGATGATAATGAAATCTTCCCAGCCTTGAGATTGAGTTATCACTATTTACCTTCTCCTTTGAAGCGTTGCTTTGAATACCTCTCCCTTTTTCCGACTGATTATTCATTTACCGAGAACAAATTAGTTTATTTCTGGATTGGAGAAGGCCTTATTGAGGCTAACGAAGGTAGAGCATTGGAGGACATAGGGAGTCAATACTTTAATGAATTAAAAACAAGATGTCTCGTTCAAAGGGATAACAAGGTCCACGACCTTGTGCACAACCTAGCCTGCACCGTCTGTGTAGAATTTTATTATCGACTGCAAAGTGATAGGAATTCATGCAAGTCTTTGGCAAGGACACGCCATGCATCCATTGCTGGCAATAACGTGGATGAAGGAGAATATAGGCTGCTTGTTAAAGCTAGAGGCTTGCGCACAATCTTGTTGTTTAGAAGTTATTTTCCAAGATTTTTTGATACATTTTCAGAGTATAGATTGTTACGTGTAGTCGATCTTACAGGTGCTGGACTATCAAAGCTACCAGAATCCATTGGTGAGTTAAAGCATTTGAGGTTCCTTGATCTCTCTTCGAATTATGGACTAAGGAATCTACCTGATGGAGTATGTGAACTCTACAATTTGCAATATTTAAGCCTTTATAATTGTGACAATTTAAATAACTTACCAAAAGATGTGGAAAACCTCCTAAATCTAAGATGGCTAAACCTCTCAGGCACATCAATATCAAGTCTACCAAAAGATGTGGGAAACCTCATAAATCTACGGTACCTACACCTCTCACATACTTCACTATCAAGTCTACCAAATTCGATTTGCAAACTGTACAACTTACGAGTGTTAGACATTTCATACTGTAGTAGACTTACTAAATTACCAGAAGATATTGGGAACCTCAACAGCCTAAGGAAAGTCGGCGTCTTTGGTACTAAGATGTCGTGTTTGCCGGATTCCATTTCAAAAGCCACTAATCTAATCAATATTAGTTTTGATGAGGATGTGGAACTGCCGCCACACTTGGGAAAGTTGACTAGCCTGCAAATGTTGAGAGCGTACCACGTTACAAAGGAGAGTGGACGGGGAATTGGAGAGCTAAAAGACCTGAACAACCTCGCAGGTAGACTTGTCATCTCTGGTTTGGAGAACATTGAGAGCGTGGAAGAGGCAGAAATGGCTGATCTGAAAAGCAAGAAGCACATTGAAAAGCTGAAATTAGAATGGAGCCCCTTTGGTCCTGAAGATTCTTTGGTGGTGAGAGATGGAAAAGTGGAGGCGAAAGTACTTGAAGCTCTTGAACCTCATTCCACCACCCTCGCTAATTTATCTTTGAAATACTACAGTGGTGATATGTTTCCAAAATGGATAAACTACCTTTTCTCACTCACTGAGCTGAATCTCAAGGGGTTGCATAGAGTGAGAAGATTGGTGGGCATCAAACTTCCATCATTAAATTGCCTAATAATTCGAGAGTGCCCCAGTTTAAGAGAAGTTTCCATGGCGGCTCCAAAGTTGAAGTTCTTAATAGTGGAGCACTGCCAAGAGTTGAAGCTAACTGCAGTCGCTGTGCTTGTAAACCTTCAAGACGAAAGCGTGAATTTATTGACCCAACTGGAGAACCTCTCTATCGATCGCTCTCAACTGGAGTGCCTGCAACAACTAGTACCTCTCAAACTGACGTACCTGCGAGTAGTGGGATGCCAGAATAACATAACGTCTTTCCCCATGGTGCTCCTGCGCAATGTCACCTCTCTTAAGACGTTGTATATTGAGGGTTTTTCTGAGCTTCTACCAGATGATGAAAGTTTTCCTTCTTCTCTTGAAAAACTGTCGATCAGAAGTCTGGCCACCTTTGGGGGACTTCCTACATCGCTTACAGAACTTCGAATATACAGCTGCGACAATTTGACACACCTGCCCAAAGACCTCTACAACCTCACCTCTCTGGAACATATAGATATCGATAGCTGTCCTCAACTAGAGGCCCGGCAAGAGGACCGACTGCCCCCCAGCCTCAAGGAGTTTTCCCTTCGTCACTGTCCCAAAGTAGAGCAACAGTTGAAACAGGAAAGTACAACAGATTGGCCTGTTCTAGATTTCATATTGAAATCGAGGGCAGGTGTCCGGAAGTTTTTTCATGTGAGACACATGCAATTTAATTTTCAAGCCTCGTACTTGTAAGGTGGTGATTTAATTTTCAAGCTTATGCAATTTACTTCCTCTGGCTTATGTCATTTTTTTACGCTTCCTTCTGACTCTCTCATCTCCGTCAGCCCATGAAAAACAAACCGATCGACCAACTTCATTCCCGGCCGCCGTCGGCGAACAGACGTCCCCGGTCATCATCGGACGTCTTTGGCGAGGTTCCCTGCCATAGGAGATCCAACGTCCCTGACTGACAGCGGTTTCAAGCCTCTGGTCAAGCCCATTCTCTCTGCTCCCAAAAAGGAACTTCATGTCGACAATTGGTGCTACATCGAAAACTTCTAAGCAAAGTCAACATTTGCAAGAGACAATGCCTCATAAATTCTCATAATATGCCTTAAAATGATTCTTTTTTATATTTGTACCATAGCCAGCCCTGGATTGCAAGTCATTCCAACTTCATTTCAAAATTTAAAAACCATTATGGGATAAAGATGAGAAGTAGACATGGTTCGAAGCATCAAACTCACAAGCATAGCTCTGATGAATTTTTAGGACGATGAATTAGAGTAATTCTATTTGTACTTGGAGTGGAGATGCCCTAGAGTCTTTTTGTGTTTCAGTTTGATTATTTTCCTGATTCACCCTGGCTTAAATTTCGGCAATTGTTTGACGTGGTTAAGTTATTTACCTGTTGTAAGCAGCTGAAATTGAAATCTTGCTCCTGCATACTTATTTAATCCATCTTTGGCCTTTTTTGTAGTTTTCAACTTTGTTTTTTATGCAAGCAATTGTTGCTGTTGTCAGCTATTCTTGAGTAGATACGGTGGAGATTAGTGCACCTTTCTAAACTCTGTCCATTTGTTGGAGTTGCACCTAAGAATAATGAATCCACTCAGTTTTCATCCCACTAAAAAAATGTTTTTTTTTTCATATATTTTGATTTGGAGGCTCTACCTTTGTGTTGGATCTAGCAAATAACATCTCTTAAACTAGTACATTATTAGAGAAGATTGCAAGTTAAGTACAGTTGGTGTATTAATTGTGCATGATTTAGTAACATAGCTTGGAGATTCTCACTGATCATCTCCCATCCCAATTTGCACTTTGCCTTATAGAGGCCTAGGCCATTGGAACTTGCCAAAAAAGACCATTGAAAGTGCCTTGTTGATACAGCAGCTTGAAGAATGACTGTTTTAACGATTTTAACGATCAGGGGTAAATAAGACATTTCCATCAATTTCATATCCGTTATGTGAACTAACTACCAGCAGGGGCAAACTCGACTTTTCCAATTGCTTCCGAATCACTATTTTGAATTTTGATCAGTGAATTCGGAAGTATAAAAGGGATCAGTTGCATTGAAGGCGGGATGGATTCTTTGAATTCAAATTTTGTGAAGTTCAGCTGAGCTGAAGCTCTCTTCATCTTGTTTTGGTTCGTTGTGGATTCAGCGAATTTACATTGGACCTACATCTTGATGGCTCCATCTAACGATACAAAGCCAATCTTGTGGCCAAGGGCTTCCACCAAAAGGAAGGGCACGACTACCGTGAGATCCTTCGCCTACACATCAAGCCCTATACTATTTGCATTGTCCTTTGTCTTGCCCTCACCAACTCTTGGCTCAAGAAGCAACTATACATCTCTAAATCCTTCTTTCACAGTACCATTGACGAAGAACTCTAGATAGACCAAACCCCCAATTTTACTACCCATCCCAACCATGTTTGTCATCTCCACAAAGTCATCTACGACCTCAAACAAGCACCCTGACAATGATATACCATGCTCTCTGCTCACCTCATCTCCCTCGGCTTCGCCTATTGTCATGTCAACACCTCCTTTTACTCCAAAAACATGGGCCGCAGGTTACTGTCCACATAGTTTATGTTGATGACATATGGCTATTTGAGGTGTATTAATCCAATTATGGCACCTGACTACATATGAAAGTGTAAAGCTGAATGAGACATAGTAGATGTACTTGGTACATTAGAAAGAAATGACAACGGTCATCTATTGCCTTGGAGCATGGAGGCACTACTTGGTAAGAGGTATTCATTAGAATGTCACCCTTCAAACATGACCTGCAGCATTAGTATGTTTTTCTTGAGCCTGAAATTTTCAAATCACTTAAAAGTAGCTGATTGCTGATTAGGTTAGACTGTTCGGGATGGTGTAACTCACATCCCAATCAGGCGTTATAACACGTTTTCATTTGAACAAGCACTCAGTGTTCATAATTGGCTTAACCCATTCAAATAGGAATAGTTTTTTATGCTCTTCTATGACAATGAGCCATGAGAGCCCTTGATATTTGAGAATGATGGCACACACACTAGCTTACAAACATATGTACCATCAAACAACAGGATCACACAAGTGTTCCTTACCCTAGGCTCATTATTAGAGCAGTGCATTAAAACAGCTTCCTTCAAATAGGCATGTTTGATGCCACTTTTTGTTCTATTTGTTTCTTCTTGACTTCTTAAGAGGGTGACTGATGGTGTCTGAATCTCTTGCCTTTCAGCCCTTCAAGGACGTGATAGAAGGAATGATGGTGGATCTTGTGAAATCCAGATACAAGAATTATGATGAGCTCTATCTCTACTTGTGGCAACCCGCGCATTCTTCGACATATAATTATTGTCGTCATAAGTGTTCGACATGCGTGGCCATCACACACGCATCTGAACACTTATGACGACAATAATTATATGTCGAAGAATGCGCGGGTCGCCAAGTTGGTATCGGAGCCCAAGGACTTATAGTTCGTAGAGAGGTAGTTTTAATCGGTCATATAAATCATTGCTATCTTATTTTCTACTATCTAACTAAAGTTATGAGTGTTTGTAAATAAACTTGGTGTGTTTTTTTAAAAATAACTTGTGTGGATTCAAGGTCGTTACAATCTGTTAGCCTCCTTGAGATGGCTTCCAATAGTGGTAGAGATGTGCAGTTGTCTGATGATTCTACCCAAGCTGAAGCAGTACCTCATGGTGTTGTAGCACAGGACAATCAGATGGAAAATTTCTTTGATTTAATGATGCAGAGAATGACACAACATCTGCAAAACCAAGGACTTCAGCCTAGCCCTAATCCTTTGAGTAACAATGTTGATTGGGCTGAAAGCAGTAGGGGTGAGAAAGATAATCTGCTTGAACGGTTCAAGAAAATTGCTCCTACATTTACCGGAGAGGACGGTCCAGAGGCAGCCGAAAGATGGGTATTCGAGGTGGAAAGGATTTTCGAGGCCATGAAAGTTCCAGAATCTAGGAAGGTGGATGTGGCCACTTTCTCGATGACAAGAGAAGCGGCTTTTTGGTGGCCATCTGCAGAAAGAAATTTTTTTTCTGACAAGGACAACATCAAGTGGGATGAGTTTAGAGATGTGCTTTATGATAAATATTTCCCTCTCCACATTCAAGAAAAGAAAGAAAAGGAATTTTTAGACTTGCAGCAAGGAAATATGACAGTGATCCAGTACGAAAATAAATTCGTACAATTACAGCGCTTTGCTCTTGATCTCTGACCTACAGAATTAAGGAAAGCCAGGAAGTTCGTAAGAGGGCTGAACGATAGACTTCGTGGAAGAATAGTGGGTTTTCAACCTATTACTTTCGCTAAGGCCGTGGAACTGGCCTCTTTGTTAGAAACAGAATATCAAGCATACTTGGCAGAATGTAAGGACCACGGTCAGAACAGCGGTTCTAGAACTGATGATAGAAAGAGGAAATTTATATTTCCTAATGAGACGTCTTTTGGTGATCAGACACAAGTTCAGAGGGTGAAGAGATTTGAAAGGTGTTCCAAGTGCGACCGGTTTCATCCCGCAGGAGTTTGCTTTTATGATGAGGGACGATGTTTTGGCTGCGGTGAGTTGGGACACCGCATAAGAAATTGTACTAAGTTGAAGAGCCAAGGGTCTGAGGTACGATGCTTCTCTTGCGGCGAGCTGGGACATAAGATCAAGGAATGTCCCAAGCAGAAATTTCCAGAGCATTCAGCAGATTGAAAGGTACAATTTCGAGGGCGAAATTTTCTTAAGGGGGGTAGAATGTAACGACCCTGAATTTCCAACGTTTTCTAATAAGCTAATTTTGGAGTAGTAGTATTTTTTTTATTAGTTAGAGTATGTTACGTATTTAATCTTTATAAAATTATAGTAGAGTGCGGAAAGACAAGTGTAACGGCTTTCGAAGCACTTGATTCGGACGCCGGGGCCGAAAGTTACGGCCTCGGAAAATGTGTCATATGGGCGGGACCCACATTGAAGTGCGGGATAACCTACCCATGTGGGGTCTAGTTTTGTAGGGCTCGTCGATATGAGCCCAACGGTATCAAGAACGCGTGAATCAGAGTCCGGGAGATAGAGGTACACGTGTTTAAAGTTTTCGGATTTTTTTTTAAAATAAAATATTATAAAAAGGAAGGCTGACGCACGCGTATGGCATCAGCTGCGTCAGCCGGCGCCGCGGTGGCGGCGCCGCGTGGACCCGGGACCGCGACGCGCAGTGGGCCCGCGTGGCGGGTCTGCATCATGCGGGGCCGGGCCCGCGACAACGTGCGCCGCGAACGCAACGCGCGTTGCCGCGTGTCGTCGCGCCGAACGGCGCAACGGGGCCCGGGTGGCACGGGAAGCGCGCGCGTGACGCGAGTCGCATCCGCGTGACGTGCGACCAGTGCGCGCGATGTGGCACGCGTGGGCCCCACACGCGCGCGCCTATAAATATGGGTTTCGGACCTTCATTTTCGGGCTGTTTTCAGTTTTTCCACTTCTGAACCTGTTTTCCTCCGTTCTCAACCGTTTTAAGTCCGAATCAAGTGATTCAAAAGGCGTTTCTTACTGAATCAAACATTCTGGACGCTGTGGCGGGGTCGGTTTCTTTATTCGGTGCTTCTACAGTTACGAATTTGTAACCAAGGGTTAAGATAGGGAACCTTAAACTCTAATCGTGTGCTTAGTATAACTTCTTTACGCATGATTAAACGTATGTGACTGATTTATGGAAGAGTGCTATGTATTGAACTATTTTAGCATGAATGATGCTATGTTTGATCGATGTGATGATTAATTCACAGGCTTAAGAACCCGGAATGATCACAGAGTGACGATGCCCGCCGAGAAAAATAATCGGCCAGTGGCGCGCAAAGGGTAGAGCATCGTGGGAAAGCTCTGTCCCTAAGTGGCCCTCGTTTGCCCCATGAGCGCCGAGGGTAGGCCATAGGGTGTCGCGACTTGTGGATTTGTTTTGATTTAGAATCGTTGTGTTTCGGCATAGTTTATCGTGATAAAGGTTTCTAAAGAAAATGTTATAGGGTTTTCAAAGAGATTTCTACTTAACATCTCTGTTAGATTTTAAATCAACCTGCTGAGTATTTTAAAATACTCACCCACCCCCAGATTTTGCAGGTAATGCAGCGAGGGCGGAAGTGAAGGAAGAATAGTCTCTTAAATATTTTATCTGCTCTCTGTTTTTGGAAATTATGTAATATTTGTATGATTGCAGTTTAAGGGCATGATGTGCCCGAAGACTTGTAAGGCTTGTAAACTATCAACTCTACGAACCTAAGTCCATGGCTTTGTACAAGTTTCTTTTAATGCGTATGTATAATATTTTGCTGCGCTATAACTCCGAGGTATGCTTATGATTAAATTAAGGCATATGTGACTGTGATCCGCATTGACGGTCGCCGTGTTCGGACGCGTGTGTGATGGCCGCGCGTGTCGAACACTTATGACGACAATAATTATATGTCGAAGAATGCGCGGGTCGCCACACTACTGCTACTATATGGCTGGAACTGTTGGGCTGATGAGTGTGCCCGTCATGGGTATTGCTCCTTACAGGCAACTACTGAGAGGAGTGTCTATGATGCTGCATTGGTATTAAGAATTGAAAATTATCTCACCAACATACTGAGAGATGTTGGAGAAGAGTGAGTCCAGACTCTGCCTAAATGTTACCTCCTACTCAAGAAACAAGCCCGTGAAGACATTAACTAGGCTAATTTCTCTTCTACTAATCCTACCTGGTTTAATTACGCATTGCTAGTAACGGAAGGATATATTTACCACAAGATGAGCTAGAAAAGGCAGGGCTCTCTGTATTTGATGGGAAGGTGACAGAGAAATGGAGGAGTTTCATGAGAAATGGAGGAGTTTCATGAAGACACCAAGTTTGATCAAGCCAGTAGATGGCCAGTAAGACAGAATGGAAGAAAGATACAGAGTAAAAAAATGTTAAAATGCCATCTTCTCAGTTTTTACTTAATAATTTTTGTTCCCTCCTTGTACACATAATCTCAATTAGCAAACAAGTTTACATAAACACTTATGATGACATTATGTCAATTAAAATTACAGACAAATATTAGACGCCATTGAAGTAAATGATTACAACAAGTTCATGAAGAGAGCATACGTTGGCAAGGCAAGAAGATAATGGTATTGCCAGTTGCCTACACGAAGTCACTCATGAGCCAATTAAGGACAAACAATACTCTTGAGAAAGCCCGAGTTGGCTAATAATAGGCTTTATCTTCCAGGACATTTCCCTCTCATAGTCATAATGCAATATAACTGCTGCCAAAGGATAATTCAATAGTTATGCTGCAAATTATTATAGGAATTTGGTAGTACAAAATTAAAAAGGCAAATTTGTAAAGGTGAGCATTAATCTTGCAAGGGAACATTTTCCTTACAAGAACAGACAGAGCTGGAAAGTACTCAACACGAAGACAATCGCCCCCCTCTTTGTACTTCAGTGTGTAAATTTATCATTTTTGTTAAAAACCAACAGTCTATTTTACTGGCCCTTTCAACACCATCTAATGGTTTTTATATGGAAGAAGTTACAATCCATTTAGTTTACTCAATCAGAAAAGAGAAGCCGCTTAAACAAAAGATCACATTTCCAAACAGGTCTGCTATAAGATTTCCCCACTCTTCAAACACGCCTGAATTGGCAGTTTACATTTTAATCGAACTGCGTGCATTCATAAAAAATAAAAATTCACATTACTGGTAGCTGAATTCAAGACCACCAGGCACAGAATTTTGCTCCCTTCTACCACAGTGTTGTTGCAACTCTTGTTAGGGCTTTAGACATCTTTCTGACATCGTTCTCAACTCCCCACTTATGGAGGTACCTGTTGGACCAAGTTTTGGGCTCAGCCCCTATTGGTCAGTTGTAACCATCTAGAGTCATTGCTTCTGCTCCCCAGTCCAGACCACAGACCAATTTCCTCCTCTGCTCCAAGTCCTCGTCCTCCAGTCACAGCCCATAGCAACACTCCAACCTCCTCCCTCCCGAGTCCCAACTGGTCCGCCTTTGCTCCCACCTATGAGCCCCCAGCCTCATCCTGTGGTTCCAACCTCCTCTCTCTGGATTCCCCACTGGCTTCCAGCATGTCGCATCCCACTTCCACCTCTAACACCTTATGTTGGTGGAGCTTCTCTTCCACTACATCTTCAAGTGTTTGCTACTTCACTAATTGCGTGTTTAGGCTTAATCTCTTCTATTTCTTGGACATATTTTTACTATAACTTTCTGATCCATGTCTCCACTCCATAGCAAACCAGACAGATCCCGGGCATGGCTGCCATGCCCGGTTCATGAGTGCGTGACTTGGCTTTTGTCCTCCGGCCGAATTGACTCACAAGCCTCCTCTGTCCCTAGTCGATACCAGCATTTGCCTCTGCCCGAGTCCCGATCGATCGGTGTTCACCTTTGCTTGGCTACTCCTGACCTCCTTCCTCCAGTCGTGCCCCATCAACGCTCTTCCCTCCTGAGTCCTCGACTGGCATTTATCACCACTAATTAGTGGTGATAAGCTATATGAGAAGCTCAAGTAGCTGCGCACTTCTGCTGGGCAAAGCTTGACGGATGATTTTTTTTTTCATGGTGTGCTGGTCTTAATTTTAGGTGTTTATAATTTTGGATCTTCGTTCAATTTTGTTAATTAGGTGTTGGGTTCTTTTCCATGACAAGATATAACTAGGGTTTGGCTTAGGAGTTGGGACTCGGTTTTGGATGGATGAAGATGTGTGCATTGGGTGTCTGTTTTGAAATTCAAAATCCAATAATTAATGATTTTGGTTGCGTTATGGGAAAAAATTCGTATACTTGTTCATATATTAAATATATGATTGTTGATTCGAGAAAAAAAAATCTATGATTGGTGCTTACTTGCCTTGTAGTAGATGATTGAATTATTATAGTGTAGATTGTTCCTGATTAATTCTTGGGAATTTTAAGTCGTTTTTCTTCATACTTCATTTTTTAATCTGTGTTAATTATTCCCGATGTATGTACTTTTTTGTGATTACTAATAGGAAAAAAAACTATGATTGGTGCTTACTTGCCTTGTGGTAGATGGTTGAATTATGGTATTGCAAATTGTCCCTGATTAATTCTTGGGAATTTTCTGTCCATTGTTCTTCATACTTTATTTTTTAATTTGTGTTAATTATTTCCCATGTATGTACTTTTTTTAAAGTATCCCATTTATTTGGTGTTTTTCATTCTACAGTAGAGAGTATAATGATTTGCATAACACTAGCATTATTGCGAGAATGTTTACATCTAGAGTTATATCTATTGAACTTTATTTACACAATTTAACATCTTTGTTTAAGGGTGGGTATATAGGTAAATGCTGGAAAACATTTTCCCCTTAAGCATGGGTCTGTTGTTTATCACAAGCAAATTATGCAGTACATGTTATCCCCCACTTATCACTGTGGTATAATCAGAAGGATTATGGGCCTTAATAAGCTTTTTGTGTTTCAATGGTCCTAGTAAAAATGTACGTGTGTTGCATGTTTCAATTGGATTATGTATTTTTTAAGCAAAAAAATGGACGATCTGGTTCTCTTATATGCACAATAACTTAGCAATAATTTTATATTGCTAATACATATTCTATACGACCGTGAACATAAACTGTATCAAAGGAATAAAATTCTTATGAGAACCATTGTTTTCTTTATCAACAGATCTAAAACATCTAACCGTACCTTAAAAACCATCATTCTCTTATGGTTGTGGTTTTAATGTTAAAACAATTTTGCTTTGTACTTCTTTGGCAGCAATTTTAAATTCAGCCTTGTTGCTGCTAGTATGACTTACAATTTCACCAAAATCAAGTCTAGACCCTTATTTTTCCACATTATTAGTTTTTTCTTTCTTTTGAATGCTGGTTCGCGTTTTGGCATGAACCCTTAGCAGCAACACACTTCTCAATAATAATTTTTTATATTTGCTTATATTATACATGTACCTTTGACGCCCTTGGTAAACTTTTAAAGAGTTCTATCAAATGAGACATGTCACCAGATTAGTCTTGAATATGAATAACATGCTCTACGATATAAGGTTCTTCAACACCGTTATCTTCACCAACCTATAACACAATATTTAGTCTATGAGATTTGGACTTGCAATTATCTACAATAAGTATATTTTGGTTGATAGAGACTTTGTGAGTATAATTTATAGTGATTATGATCCTAAAACCATGCATTCCAACTATAAAATGCAAGGGAGAACCTTTATTCTATACATACTTTATTTTTATTTTATTTTATCTAATCTAAAAGTCATACAATTAATAGTCCTATGTGATGATCAAATTTAATTAAGAGAAAGAAAGTCATGGTATGAAAGAGCATCCCAACAAATGGATGCAAGCCAAACTCACGAATGATAATCCATTAATTCATAAATATGTGGTGGGTGATAAATAACTTATCTATCCCCATTTGTCCATTGACAAGCTAATCCTTTGGTGTGTAATCTCCTAATTAAGAAGAACTATTGCAATTTGTAATTAATATTTACAATCCCTTCATTTAACTCTAGAAATTGCCCAAATAGATAGAGATCATATATTTTTAAAGAATGAGTCTATATACACCCCACTAATCCGCTCAGTACCCTGTTTTATTCATAAATTCATGAGGGGTTTAAGAGGTTATTGGGGTACTGAGGGGATTATTAGGGTGCATATAGACTCATTCTTTTTTAAATTTGTTTCAAGAGCCTGACTTCTTCATACGGGTCTCTTAAAAAATTTCCCCCCGCGATTAGAAATTGGTTGAGATGTCTTTAAATCAGTCCCTATTAATTCAGGTTTATATAGCGAAATAGACTACCCTCTCCTGCCAGACGTCCATATAAATTTAGTTCCTTCTCCACTCTCTTATAACCTGTTTTCTAGAATGGTGGATTATGTCCAAAGACCATTTTAATCTTTGGATGAATAATTTTAGCCTATCAACCCCTTCTATACTTTCTACCTTTTCGATATACATAGATGGTGGGCCAACTTGTTAAGATGGTGGCCAGCTAAAAGAGGAGGCGGTGAACTACTCATCCTTATTCTCTTTCTACTAAAGATGACAAGTGAAAGGATACTTGTTTAACAAACAACTACTCCACTCATATCTAAAGTAGATGGTTTTAGCATAGCCAAAATAAATAGCCTAATTCAGAGGAAAAAGTTAGCCTGCACCCGGCACAACAGAGGACACATGCGTCGACGCATTGCACCGTTGGATCTTGATCTGATTGAGCATAATACATTAAGCGGGCAGCAGCCTCTAGTTACAAGCGCCATTGATCGCATGCCCTGCCAAACATGGTTCGACGTCTCGGCGAGATCTCACCAAGATCTCTCTCTCTCTCTCTCTCTCTCTCTATCTATCTCTCTCGGTGTCTCTACCGAGCCACGAGATTGGGTAGAAACAAACATCCAAATTTCGGCAAGATCCCGGCAAGATCTTGCCGAGAGGGCCGAGTTCGGACGAGACCGGGACTCGTCCTCCCGAGTCCCGAGCAACCGAGCTATTGCATCTCTCAGGCTTAGCCGGTGGACGCCCATGGCCGATGCGGCCAGCCCGAGTGCTCCCATAGCGGAGGTACAGGAGCTGTCCTGGTACGAGCTAGTGGATTCAACTCTGCTCACCCAACTAGTGCCCATGCCTGAAGAGCTCGTTGCGAAGGCCAAAGCTCTGATGAAGCGAGAATACCTTCGCCCGCCGCCTGTCCGGTCCTCCTCTTCCTCTAACAGCGGAATCCAAGTCGAAGCGATGTTGTGTATGATTGTACATGATGATCATACTCTCTTTTATTATTCTATAGTATTGAACTATTTATTGGTTATTGTAATACTTTATTCTCGTACTTGTTGGTGGCCTGGGATAGCCGAACCACTAATTTAGTTATTTTGTATGAACTGGACCGGCCTGGTTTATGTGGTCCGGTTCCCTAGGTGGTCATCTCCTATATGGGGTGGCCTTTGCTTTTGGTTGGGTTATGCAAGTATTGAATTCCAGTTTCTCCCCTTTCACTGTGTAATTCTCATAGATATCGATTGTTCCTACATCGGGCACATCATTGGTATCAGAGCTTTACGATTCCCGGACATGGCTCTCGGTAAACAGCCTACTGCTGCTCCCGAGGTTCAGCCGGAGAAGGAGGTTCCAGCGTCAACTCCGACAGCTGCGGACAGTCTGAAGGCCAATCCTCCTGCAACGGCCAGCGACATTAAACTCGACAAGATCATGGTAGCGCTGGAGGTTCTGACATCGTATATGGTGAGCACGGTCAAGGGCGAGGCCTTGGGGTGCACAGTGCCCATTCTACCAGGGCCGCCTCCTGTTGTCTTGGAGAAGGGCGGGCCGTCCCAGGCCCCTGAGCCGACCCTTTCCTGTCCTCTGGCGCCTGTGGACATTGATACGAGAGTCTTCCCTGGCCGAGCGTGATTCGACCTTGGCATCCTAGCGCCAGATGGGAGACGCCAGACCTGGGAATGCGAGGCACACCAGGTGTTCGAGAGATTACCCCTATGATGCCGCCCCACCCCAACCAGTTCTAGGATGCAGAGGATGAGTGGGACACGTATCCAGAGCCTTGCGGTAGGGTCCGAGGAGGGGCTGAGCCTCGCCTTGCTCGTTTACAGTTTCCCCGCTATAATGGCGATGATGACCAGGTGGAATGGCTGTACAAAGTGGAGAAATTCTTCTCCTACTAGGGCATGCACTCTGAGACAGAGCGTCTACGCATTGCGGCCTTTCACTTGGATGGCGATGCATCGGTTTGGTTCTAGAACTTTGAGAAAGAAGTGCACTATCCTACCTGGGCAGCCTTCTCCGACGAGCTCTACATCTAGTTTGGTCCGAATGAATTTCAGGATTTCAATGAGATGTTATCCGCCCTGCGCCAGACCACCACCGTTTGTGCTTACTATACCGAATTCATGAAGATAGCCAAACGACTCCCTGACTGGCCAATGGCCGCTCTGGTGGGCACATTCAAACAGGGGTTAAAACCAGAAATCCCAGAGGAAATGCGCCACTTTCCTTGCACAAGTATGCGGGACGTGGTGCGCCATGCCTGCATTGAGGAAGAGAAGTTGAGTCGGCAGCGTAGAGGTAGACGGCTGGGACCTCCACCACGGCCTGTATTGGGCTCTAATCCTATGGTAGCTTCGTCCGGTGGTTCGGCCAATGGCCGGATTGGGCAATAGGCCACAGCTCCTACTCAGATTGTTCGCCATCTCACACCTGCCCAAATGGATGAACGCCGAGCCAAGGGGCTGTGCTTTCGTTGTGATGAGAAATTTGTGCCCGGACACCGCTGCACGGTTAAGGGCAGCTTGCTCGTGGAGGAGGTTGATGACGACTTGGACAGCAAGGCCGGTAGTGAACCCTTGATATCAGAGGACGTGCTACCCGAAATTTCAGTTCATGCATTTTCAGGCGCTTTCACTCCACGCACCATGCGGGTGCAGGGATTCCTTAAGCGAGAGCAGGTATCTATCTTGATCGATAGTGGTTCCACTCATAATTTTATTAACGATAAGGTAGCTCATCGACTTGGGTGCTTGGTGTTGGACTCAAAACCATTTGATGTGTTGATTGGCAATGGCAAGCATCTCCGGAGTGCGTGGAATTTTCGGGATATGGTGATGGAATTCGAGCTTAATAGGCAGCAGGTTCGGTTAGAGGGGTCACAGGCTGGCACTCTACTCTCAGCCCAGGACATGAGCTCTTTCTTCCGGTTTGCTCCTCAGGGACTTCTTTTGCAACAGCATGCTATTATGGGCGTCTCTCAGGACAAGATACCTTCGGATCTACAGGTGCTCTAACGGCACATGAGGATTTGTTTTCAGAGCCGCAGGGGCTTCCCCCCGTCAGGCCTCATGACCATCAGATTTCCATTATTCCAGGGGCGGCACCAGCCAATGTCCGCTCATATCGTTATCCTCACATATAGAAGTCAGAGATAGAACGGCTGGTGGCAGACATGCTTCAGTCTGGAATTATTCGTCCTAGTACGAGCTCTTATTCGTCTCCTGTGCTGTTGGTTCGCAAGAAAGATGGCTCGTGGCGGTTTTGTGTTGACTACCGTGCTTTGAACGCTATCACCGTCAAAGATAAGTATCCTATCCCTGTGATTGAAGAGTTGTTGGATGAATTGACAGGTGCCAGCATCTTTAGTAAGCTTGATCTTCGTTCCGGCTATCACCAAATTCGTGTGCAGCCTCATGATGTACACAAGACAACATTCCAGACGCACGATGGCCATTTCGAGTTTTTGGTGAAGCCTTTTGGATTGACCAACACTCCCTCCATGTTCCAGTCTCTCATGAATGACATTTTTTGGCCCTTTCTTTGACGTTCCATATTGGTCTTCTTTGATGACATATTGGTGTACAATAGGTCATGGGAAGAACACTTGACGCACCTCAAGTCGGTCTTTTCTATATTGCATGCTAATTCCTTATTTCTGAAGCGTTTGAAGTGTTCCTTTGGCAGCCTGCAGGTTGAGTATTTGGGTCACATTATCTCTCAGCACGGTGTTGCTATTGTTCTAGCCAAAGTGGCCGCCATGCTGTCTTGGCCGACTCCAACATGTGTCCGGGCGCTTAGGGGTTTTCTTGGCCTTACCAGTTATTACCGTCGGTTTATCCAGCGGTACGGCGAGCTGGCTTGTCCTCTTACCGAACTGCTGAAGAAGGGGGCATTCACATGGTCGCCAGCAGCCCAAACAGCCTTCGAGGGGCTCAAGCAGGCAATGGTGTCTGCCCCGGTCTTGCTCTTACCCGATTTTAGTCAGTCGTTTGTGGTGGAGACGGATGTGTCGGAGAAAGGCTTGGGCGCTGTCCTCTTGCAAGCTGACCGCACTATAGCTTACTTCAGTAAAGCTCTTGCTAGTCGTTCCTTGTCTATGTCAGTGTATGAGAAGGAAATGTTGGCTATCATCCTCGCCGTTGCCAAATGGCATCCATATTTGTAGGGTCGTCGTTTTCAGATCCGTACTGATCACCAACCATTGAAATATTTTTTGGATCAGCGAGTGTCTACTCCGGCTCAACAACGGTGGGTGAGCAAGTTGCTAGGCTATGACTACGGTTGGTGTACAAAAAGGGGTCAGAAAACATCGTTGCTGATGCACTCTCTCATAGCCCAGCCTCGGGCTCCTACTTTGCAATCTCCACCCTTTCTTTTATTGAAGAACTCCAGCAGGCTTATGGTATGGATTCTGTGACACAGGAGGTTATTACCGCCATTCAGGCCGACCTAGCAGCCCGACCTTTCTTTGTGTGGCAAAATGGTCTTCTCTTCTGGAAAGACCGTTTATGGGTTCCCGATGTTTCTGATCTGCGCTGCCATATCCTGTCGCATTTTCATGACACTCCTGTGGCTGGTCACGAGGGGTCTTTCCGTACATATAAGAGGGTTAGCCAGAGTTTCTTATGGCAGGGTGTCCGTCATGCCATCCACGCTTACGTCGCTGCTTGTGATGTTTGTCAGCGAGCTAAAGCCACGACCACCTCCCCGGCCGGGTTACTTCAGCCCTTGCCTATTCCCGAGAAGGTTTGGGAGGATATTTCGATGGATTTTGTAGAGGCGTTACCGGTGGTGCAGGGTAAGTCTGTCATCATGGTTGTGGTGGACAGATTGTCGAAGTATGCTCATTTCTGCGCGTTAGGCCATCCTTTCACCGCTAAGACTGTTGCCGAGCTCTTTGTTCATGAGGTGGCGTGCCTGCATGGTATGCCGCGCACGGTTGTCTTTGACCGGGACCGGATATTTCTCTCACAGTTCTGGCAGGAATTTTTCATGTTGCAGGGATCTTCTTTACATATGAGCACCGCTTATCATCCTCAGACGGATGGACAGACGAAGGTGGTTAACCGTTGCTTGGAGCAGTATCTCTGTTGTTTCACTATGATGCAGCCCCGCCGGTGGCTTCAGCTCCTTCCCTGGGCTGAATGGTCTTATAATACGGCATATCATACGCGTGCTGGCTTCACCCCATTTGAGGTGCTTTATGGTCATCCACTGCCGACTATCTTATCTTATGTGCCCCATCATTCATCCGTTGCCGAGGTGGATTATATGTTGCAGATGCGTGATGAGCTTTTACGTCAGCTTAAAGAAAATTTGTCGGCTGCTCAGAATAGGATGAAGCAGGTTTATGATTGGTGTCATACGGATCGGGAATTTGCTATTGGTGATTTGGTCTATGTCTCGGTACTTCCTCAGCGCCAAACCTCTCTGTTTCAGCCTGGGCACTCCAAGTTGGCTCCCCGCTTCCATGGTCCGTATGTTGTTGAGGAACGTGTTGGCCCGGTTGCCTACCGCCTGACTCTACCTCCTGATTCTTTAGTTCATCCGGTGTTTCATGTCTCTCGTCTGCGACATTTTGCGGGTGATGCATCGTTGGCGGTGGGTGCTCCTCCTCCTCCTCCTCCGGGGCCGGCTACCCCCGTTGATCCTGTCCCTGTTGTTGTCTTGCAGAAGTGTCGGGTTCGACATTCGGGGCATATTATCACTGAGGTTTTACTTTCTTGGCAGGATCAGCCTCTTGAGGATGCCACGTGGATGCCTGATGATGATTTTTTGGCTCGTTTCCCAGCCTGGTTGCCTTGAGGACAAGTCGACTAGCGGAAGCATGGTGGAGTGTTGTTTACGATTGTACATGATGATCATACTCTCTTTTATTATTCTATGGTATTGAACTATTTATTGGTTATTGTAATACTTTATTCTCGTACTTGTTGGTGGCCTGGGATAGCCGAACCACTAATTTAGTTATTTTGTATGAACCGGTCCGGCCTGGTTTATGTGGTCCGGTTCCCTAGGTGGTTGTCTCTTATATGGGGCGGCCTTTGCTTTTGGTTGGGTTATGCAAGTATTGAATTCCAGTTTCTCCCTTTCTTCTTTACTTCTCCCCTTTCACTACGTAATTCTCCTAGATATCGATTGTGCTTGCATCGGGCACATCAAGCGACAGCTCAAAGCATCAAACTAGAGTTCAAAAATTAGTTATACAATGCGGCCTGCCAAGTTCCTGTTCCAAGTAGGATTTAAATTTCCAAGTTCCAACCAAACCGAAAGAGGGGAAGCACTTAAAAAAGGTATCTTCAAAACTTCCACCTTAAGGACTCTTTCCTGAGATGAACCTATAAAAATTCTTCAACAGAGGTCAAAATCAATATGAGAGTTCAAAGCACAAAATTGTCACCGGAGTTCAAAGCCACGAAATTGTCACTGGCCAACAAGAGGTCTTATTCTGCATCTTCCTCTGTTCATCTCTATTTTCGTAATTGCATAATAAGATTTTCTGTAGCACTATTATAAAACAGAGTATAGCGTAAATAAAATTTAGCTCAAACTATCAATAGATAAGGGTTACTTTTTGCTCATATTATATGAAATCTTCGATCTCTGCTTTTCTAATATTCTCCTTACCGAGGCTGTTATTTTTCCTGCTTTTCTTCTAGAGACATATTCACCTGATTTAATTTTTCAAAATGGTGCTTGTACTTTATAGTCATAAGAATAATATTGAAGACCATGGCAATAATCACTGGGTAATTGCAATAATGCAAGGCATATCTGGTCAAATTCTATTCAGCCATCGCTTTGGACGTTGGCACTTGGTAGAACATTAAATTTGGAAAGGCAACTATGGTTCAGAAATAAATCTGGAAATACATGTAAAACTTTAGCAATAAATTTGAAGCCAACCAGAATCTCTCAAACATCAAATATATATGTGAAATACGGCCATTACTAATTTCTACAAAGATAATACAATGACATGATTCCAACTGCATAATCTGTTCAAAGACAAAATAGTCCTGCATGATGCCAATTGGATTTTGTAGTTGATCCCTCAGTTTACACAATTTACATTTCATATCTCTCTGCAAGATTGGATACAGATTAATTTGATAACTCACAAAGTTCCATATTCACAGTTCCTACCCGCAACATGTATGTGAAGATTTAAAAAGCTCATAACAGAAGATTAGTGACTTCTTGTATTTGCATCTTGTAATCTCAGGGATAAGGCTCATTACTTCGTCCTATCTGGTTTTGATTTTATCATTAGAAAGTTTTCCCTAAATGCCGGTGGAGTTGGTTTACCCTTAAAAAAAGCAAGAAAAAAGGGTAGTGTTTATGAAATTTGCAAATATTATTTTGATCAATATGATAAATGGGGTTTTAAGCATTATATTTTAATTTGAACTCGTTTTTAATCACCCAAATTTTAGTTAGACAGCAGCATTGAAGTTAGAAAACTATGGAAAGAATTTTCTGTATGTTGCATCCATGGTTTGCAATATCAGATATTGGTCTCATATCATTGACCTTGAATATATTGCAGATATTGGAGAAAATGATATAAGTAACCTAAGAAAGGATTTTTCACGTGTATTTTTAGAATTGAAGTATATTTTAACATCTAGAAGCATTAATGCTAATCTCAAGTAATGATAACAGCATGTGAATACATTTATAGTAACATAAATAATTAAGTAGAAAATTTGATGATTAATGACAAAGGACTTTGAGGAGATATGCACTAGCATAAAATTCTTATGCTAATTATATAACTACCTGCAGATCATCACTGGTAGTTCATATTAGCTGTTAGTGAATGAATTGTTGGCAAATCAACTACCGCCAGTTGATCTGAATTGCACACAAAAGCACAAGCCAGTACTTTAGATTTGAATCTGTAGTCGATTCCACTGCCATCAATTGGCAATCCACTAGTATCCTTCAAAATTGAATGCTGGCACTAAGAAAAAAACAAAAACAAAATTGAAATAACTGTCACCAGCCATGCTGCTTGGAGGTCAGATTAACTGAGAGTAGTTTGCTGGCATTGCAGATCAAGAAAAAATGAAAGAAGATCTGAATCAGTAAACATGCTTTTTCAGATCGGGCCATTTTTTTTAACAAAAAAGCCTTTGTCTTCACCTGTCTAGATCTTGTTACAAGTTGTTTCTACTTGAGTTCTGCCAGGATGTTGCCGGAGTTTGTTGAGAGTGGCAGGAACATGAATATTGCACCGATTGCAGAAAATTGTCTATATGGGTGAAAATTCATTTTCCCTTGTATCAAATATTGGTGACTGATTTTCTGAAATGTGAGATTATGTATGTGAAGATGGAATAATGATCAGCCAAATTTGATATTATCTAACACTTGATAGAGCTTTATTGCTTTGACTATTTTAAGCTTTAGCCTTTTTTTTCTTCTAGGATGCTATAGCTTCTCCACATGCAAAGTTCATTTTCTTATTTTATGTGCATACTCTTCTTGTGAGGTATTCAGTATTTAAATTGCCATATTTTATTCCTTTATTCATCATTTTTGCTTTTAGACTAATTTTATGAAATGTGAACCTCTTATCTAACTTCGGTGTTGATTACTTTATTAGATGAGGATGTCAAGTGTACTTTTTTTGCAAAGAGCTAATTATTTTTATGTATGTTTTATACATAAATTATGGCAACAAATAAGGGTTGGGAGCATAGAATGCCAGTGGGCATTAGGGGGTCAAGATATAATTATTGTGATAAAATTATGAAGGCTGGGGGAGTGACAAGATTGAAGGATCATTTGATAGGTGGTAAAGATGTTGCAAGGTGCAAAAAGTGTCCTGAAAATGTGCGAAATGAACTGAAAGGCCTCAAGGAGGAAAATAAGAAAAAATTGCTTGATTCGAGACACAAAAAATAAAAGATGCGTGCAGAAATTGGTCGTCTTGGGTATGAATTAGAGGTTCAAATTGACACATTAGATGAAGATGAGTCTAAAGCAGCTAGGGTTGTATCAACTAGCACAGGTGGTTCTAGTAGTGGAGCACAAGCAAAGAGGAGAAAAGTTGGTGTATCAAACCAAAAGACCATTACGGATATAATCTCACCTAGTTTGAGAGAAAGACTTGGTAGGATGATTTCCAAGTTTTTCATCTTTAACCATATTCCTGCTCATGTTGCAGATGATTTTCATTTTCTAAACATGATATCTGAAGCACAAGCAGTTGGAAAAGGAGTGCGTACTCCCACTGTAAAGGATATATTGGGAACATATTTAGACAATGAGGTCAAAGACATGGACAAGAGGATTAAGGATATGGAACCTATTTGGAATGAGTATGGATGCTCCATTTTGTGTGATGGATGGATGGGCCCGACAAAAATGTCCATCATCAACTTCATGGTTTATAGCAACTGAAGAATTTGTTTTTTAGACTCAGTTGATACTTTGGGAAAGGAGAAGAATGCTTACTACATCATGAACTTAATTGAAGAACAAATTAAGAGAATTGGAAGAAAGAATGTAGTTCAGATTGTCACAGATAATGCTAGCAATTATAAGAAAGTTGGCAAGATGTTGATGCAGAGGTATGCATTATATTGGACACCTTGTGCAGCTCATTGTATAGACCTCATATTTGAAGAAGTCGCAAAGCATGACTTTGTGGAAAATGCAGTTAAAAAGGGAAGAATGGTGACAAGATTTATATATAACCATGACAAACTTATTCACCATATACGACAGGCTTGTGGTCGGGATTCAGTTCGTCTAGGGGCAACACGATTCGCAACAAACTTCATTGCACCAGAGAGCTTGCAAAGGGAGAAGAGCGCATTGCGATCATTCTTCTCAAGTCAACAATGGCTAGATTTTAACCTTTAAAGTCATTCATGTGCTACAGATGTGGAGAAAATTGTGCTTGATAACAAATTTTGGGAAGAAGTGAGGGATTAAATTGCGATCATGGAACCAACGCATGAGGTTCTAAAAGTCATGGACACTGAAAAATTTCCAACTATGGGATATGTTTATTAAGCTATTGATAGGGTGAAGATGGCCATTGAAGTCTCATCTCTGAGGTCTCATGTACGAGTTAATAAAATTATTGACAAGAGGTGGGTAAGATCAATGGATGAACCCATCTACAAGGCCGGTAAGCATCTCTAACAATTGTTCCTTTTAGGAAATGTGTTACTTATTTTAATTATTAAGCAATTTTTTATGTAGCGTACTACCTCAATCCTAAGTACCATTATAGTAAAAAGCTTGGGCACATACCATATTTAATCAAGGCGGTGCATGACGTATTTGATAAGTTGTTCCCAATGTCAGATGATGCTGGCAATATAGGCAGTGAGGTAATTACCTAAATATTAATTGGACACAATTTATCATTTATTTTCTTATATAATATCATTGACATACAACAACTTGTAAAGATTGTCAGGTTTAGGGATAGACGTGGCACATTTGGAAGTAGAAGTGCCATTCAATCAAGGAAAACGATGTGGGTAGGTAACTTGAACATGAAGATAAAAAAATTTACCCATATATTGATTAATACATCTCTATGAAGATGTTACTTTGTTCTCTTTATTTTCTAGGGGAATGGTGGTCATTGTATGAGATCGATTGCCCTACGTTAAGCAAGTTGGATATTCATATATTGTCACAAACTGCCTCTGCATCTCCATGTGAGAGAAATTGGAGCACATTTGCCCTCATTCACATGAGGCCTAGGAATAGATTGTCTTACAATAAGTTGAAGAAATTAGTCTTTTGTCATTATAATATGAAGTTGATGATAAAGGATATAGAAGACAATTATAAAAATCATGACAAATAAGAGGATGACCCCTTAGACCACTTTGAATTAGTGGCTAAAGCAGATTTGGATGAGAGAGAGAATCTTTATGCTGAGTGGGTAGCAACAGACTCTATGGACCAGGATGATGAATAACCTGATCCCTTGATTGCTGGTGCGGCAAAAGAAGTCAGAATTGATGTCGAAAGATTTAGAGAAGAAATTGTATCATCTTCTATAACTAAGGGATCTCACATGCATGTAGATGATCCAGTGTCTAATGATGATAGTGCTACATATGATGGAGACAATAATAGTGGAAGAGATTATGATGGAAATGATAGTAGCAGACACACTCTCAAAGGGAATGAGGCCAATCAAAATGAAGGATTTAACGTGACTCCTTTGGCTTTCATTGAGAAAGATGATTTTACTCATGCTACATAGGATTCCGATCACGGGTCATGACCGATTAAGCAATCCAACCGTCGTAAAGGATAGGAAATTGTGAAACAGAGGAAAAATTAATATTTTATTAGATGCTCTACTTAAATTAATTCTTAGTCTTATGTCATTGGGTTTACTTATTCTTAGTTCTTATAGCTAAATAGGTTTTAATTTTTCTACATAAACAATATATCTATTGTCTCAATTTGCATCATCAATAAATGTTATATTTTTTTCTTACTCTACATAATTTTTATTAAATTCTCATAATTTTATAATTATTTAACATTTGTCAATAATAATATATATCTATATTAAAAAATATATTAATTATTTTTTTACAATCACATGAACGCTTGCAATTGTTTTACATGATCTCTCTGAGACCTCTTCGAGATCTCTCCGAGATCTCATCTCTTTGGGCTACCGAGACGAGATCCGAGATCCGAGACGGCGAACCATGCTGCCAAATGTACAAAGTGCATACTAACTATACTCTAATCCAAAACCCCAAGGCATATATAGAATTCCTCCGTTTTATCACATTTTGGTTGCAAGTTCTACACTATCGGTTGGGTGTTAGGCATGCTCGGTTGATAATCGTTTTTCTAGCCCCCTATAATTCTGTTTACTTATGAAGATAATCTCCAATTTTTTTGAGGGTACAGCGAGCGTATATGATCACAGAAAAAGAGGACAACGCCTGGATGGTGATCTGTTCAGTTCAAAAAAAATAAAGAAAACCACAAGGAGCTAAAAAATAAGAGCAAAATTCTAAAAGGAAAACAGAGAGAAAACTGGTGTGGAAGGAGGGCCGGCACTCGCTAGTAAGAATTGAATTGGAGTTGATGGATGAATCAAGGGTGCTTGCGTATAGACCTGAGGTAATCTTCAAAGGCCTCAATCTGCTCCTTGGAAGGAGGGGTGGAGTTGTTCTTGATGGATCTATTGACATCATATGTTGTTGAAGACAGAAAGAGGAGCCTGTGTTCCAAGACAAGAAGAAAGTGACAGAAAAAATTAGTAGAGAACAGAACATATAAAACAGAAGCCATCGTTGAGAAAGCAATTGAGGAAACATGATTCGCTGGTAGACAACTATCTGATACATGATACGAGTGTGATTACCAGGATGCAGCAAGTACGAGTTGTCCCGGAGAGACATGTTTGCCGAAGAGCCTCATCTTGGCTTCGTCCTCCATTGCTTTGCTGCAAAGCCTACAAGAATTCAGATGAAGATTTTTTTTTTGCTAGAAGAAATATGAGCCATACGTTGATTGGGTCCAAGGCCACTTTCTGTGACGCGTTAGTTTATGCCAACAAGAGGCACAATAAGGTGGCCAGGAAAATAAAGGTAGAGCTTGCAAGAACCATACAATTAAAACCGGCGATAGAAGAAAGGCTGAAAGAACAGCGACCTGCATCAACAGGCCTTGGGGTTTTTGGTCGGTTTTTTTAGCCATGGAAGCGCTGGCCGGTTGGCCATGGATGTTTACATGCAAGCTTCATGCGGGTCTTTAAGCCCTGTTTTGATTCTTTTATTCTTCCGACGCGGTCACCTCAAACTCGATCAGTACCTGCCCCATTATGGCTGCAAATAGGCCCGATCTTAAGGGGCTAGGGGCAAGCCTAAGCCTAGCCCTAAAGATGATATGGACCTGGTCCGGCCCTAACTGGCCCCGCCCTTAAAATATGCAGGATTGCAATTATTTATTTTTTCACTGTAAAAAATCTAATTTTAAGAAGTTCACAATACTAAAACTAAAAGTTCATAAACTTATACATCGTTACTCTAGCTTAGATTTTACAATAAGAATTCATAGCTGCACTTCAAGAATACCAAAGGTCTATAACAATTCTCAGTAATGTGAATCAATACTTTGCATGGCCTGGAAGGTCCATAACAATGCCTCATAGAGGTAGTGGTAAAGCTTTAAAGGGCTGGCCCGCCGGCAGAGCCTTGTCATGCCAATAGAAATAGGTCAGGGCTAAAAAATTTGAGCCTAATCATAGATTTGGGCTTAAAACATTTAGGTCCACCTTAAATATGATCGGGCTAGGCCGGGGGCGTTAAAAGACCATTTGACCAGTTCAGCCCAGCCTTAATTATAAAAAAAATTATTTTAATTTTTTTCAATAGTTCTTTATAAGTAGAAAGGAAAGGAGAAAGTGAAAATATAGTATATTTTATATAAGTTTATGAGATTGTAAGCTTAATTCACAATAGTTAGATGTCAAAGATTCACCTAAACGCATTTGATGTTGTTGTTCAAGGGGTCAACTATGGGAACCATCCTAAAAATTATTAATAAACAAGTATAAAAAATAATAAAAATGCAAAAACAAATTGTGGTTTAACCTAAGCCTACTTAAGATTGGGTTAGGGTCAAACTTTTTAAGATTAGCATAGGAGTAACATGATGGGTAGGAATCAAGGCAGAGCTCCTACCCAACCCTGCATAGTCTTTAGATTTTTTTTTAAATCAATACATTAAATGACATCAAAATAACTTAAAAATGATCAATCTAGATTTGCTTGTCTATGCAACCAAGCAACACAACATTTCAAGAAAAAACTTAAGTAGCACAATAGTAACATAGCAATTCATAGATCTTTAAGTAAAATCAAATTAAATGTACAACAAAAAAGTCTATTTTAGAATAATTATAAAACAAACTTTTTTTACTCCTTTCTCATCAAGGCTTGGGACTGACAATGGTGGAGTTGAAAACTTTTTTTAGTAGTAAACATAATAAATAAAAAGAAAAGAATCAATGAACATACTTGATATCTTAGTTAAAAGAAACACAAACAAATTAAATAACATATTAGTAATAAAGACAAGAACAAATTAAATAACTGATTAATAAAAGAGACAAGAACAAATTAAGTAATAGATTCATAATAGGACAAGAGCATAGTGTTGGTTTGTAGGGGTTAAGCATGGGATACAAACTGAGAAAGAAAAGGTGTCTCTAACTCATAATTAAGTTAGAAGTTATATCCCCTTGTAAATAAAAATCAAAACTCAATTTTTTCTTAACCAGCACACCAATTTCGTATGTGTTTAGCGGAATCATGCAAATCAATATATCAATAAACATACAATAATTTTTTATGTGAAAACCAACTTCGGAGAAACCAATGTCTAGACCAAATATGTACCAAGTAAAGTGAGATTGTAATACCTAAGAATTTTCTAAATTCTCTATACTTCGCCACGTGAATATAAGAGTTTAACTCTTAAGTTTTCTTGGTATAATAATATCCTTTGTACATGGAGTTTATATATGATACTTCAGTATTAAAAAGTTGATAGAAAAAGCTTCAAAGAACTACCAAGAGTGTTCAAATCAGAGCTCGGATGAGAAAGTTACAATAGATGTAATATCAAAGAAGTTATGGAGTATTTGCACAAAATAATGAATTTGACCTTTAGGCTTTCTCAGTGAAATAACTTATCATATTATTTAAATTTAAGTATGAAACTTTTGGGATAAAAACTAGATAGTCAGGGATTTAAAACTTCTTTAAGAATTCACAAACCTGTGTTTGGATGAAGGTTATGATTCTATGAAGTTTGACTTGAGGTGCTATCAATGACTTACTCACAAAAATAATTTCATAACACCACAAGAATGCATAAATCAAAGCTCAAATGAAACAATTACTATCAATAGACCACCAACACATCGACTGGTTGTCAATAGTTTTGGGAGTTATGTAGTTTTGCTAAAAAAACTACCCAGTTTAACAGTTTTATACCAAAATTTCATCCCATTTCTTTATCAGTGTACTTTAAGACCCTTAAACTCCATTTTTCTTTAAAATATTTCTCAAAATAAAGAGAGAAAAAAAAGATGAAGGGCTCTCCAAATCAAGAAGAATCAAAGGATGAAGTAATTGTTTGTGGGGATTGGTCAACATCACTGTGAGAAAGGATTTTGACATCGTTAAATAGGCTAGATTGCTAACCTTGTACCCTTGATGGTTTAAAACTTAGAAAATGCATGATTTTGGAATTGTGAGTTCCTCAAATCATTGAGAATTTATGATTTTATGTTGGATTGCTAACCATGGCACAATGATTTTGCTTTGAAGTGATTGTATGAGTAAAATCATAATTAGTTCTTGATACGATAACATGTTAGAGCATAATTTCTTATATTTAGGTCTTGAAGATATATGGAAAAATATTTTTCCCACTTTATACTAATCATAACATAGATTAACCATCATTAGTAAATGTACGAATGGTGTGCATGAAGAGAATTGTGTTATGACAAGTTTTAGAGTGAAATTAGGAATCAAGCATAGTCTCTGTTGTTTCTTCCTGACCATTAGCATGACCACCAATATGTCGTAGATGATGTCAATAAAAAGAGAGGTGACAATACTAGCACTGACAAGCATTAGCATGTGGTGTCACGCCCCTGCCATACCCCTTTGACCCAAACCTATCCAAAGAGGAATGTCAAAGGTGTGATGAGTTCTAACCTAAACCGGGCTAGATCGAAGTACACAACACTCACTTTGGTGCAAAAGTAATTACTGAAAGATAAAAGAAATTAAATAAAATTTATTAGTCATTCTCAATACCTACATAAATCTCACAAAATATAAGGGAGTGTCAAGCCTCGAAAAGGCAATAAATAAGTTTATGCCACCAAAATAAGTCTCTCCCACAATATAGTTAAATGTCATAGTTATGTTACAATGTTACATCAAAACTAAGGTCTATCCCAATATATATAAATTATCCTCACACCGTGTGCATCTAATCTCCTCTTTGCTAGAAAAATAAATCATCCTGAGCACTTACATGACACAATCACACAAAAGATCTTGAAGTTATACCCCATAACAAAACAAGAAAACATGGTGAGTCCTTAAGAAGCATAATGTAAACTTTATGCAAAACTAGTGTTAATAAAACAGGAACACACCAAATTCATTACACATACAACTTGTGTAAATTTCTCATTCATGAATCATAATCCATAAGTAAAATTTGTGCATAATATCTCAATTATTTTTCATAATGAACACACACAATCTGTGGATTTAAGTGTCATAATCTATAAACATCCTGTATAATCAAGTGTCATGATCCATACATAATCTATGTAAATATAAACATCATAATCTATACACAAACCCTTTGTAAATAAACATCATAATAATCCATAAATCATCAATAGAGTAATTCAGTACCCGAAGATACCAAATATCTTCTTATCCAGTATTCCTAAGCTAGAGATAGCAAAAGCAGTTAGAAAATCCTATAAACCAGAATGTCCTTGGTTAGCCAATGTATACAGATAAACCAGCCTAGGGCTCACTCTAGAAGTCTTATTTAGTTTTCTCATTATAGCATTTCGCTCTTCTCAACCTGAGGAGGAGCTCGCCATTTCAGATGTAAAACCCTACCTTTTCGGACAAAAAAAATCCATCTTTTCAGACGTAAAATTGATACATTCAAATCCCCAATACGATTAATGTGAAAGTCATGAAATGTCATGGCTAATCATGGTTCTACATAATTTAGCAAACCCTTTTCATGATGTATGCGACCTAATTCATATGTGAACAATGCTAAGTACGTACAAGTAGTCATACAATTTAAAAGCCCTATCATGCATGAGACATGGTCCATACATAGGTATTAAGGTCATGTAATAATAAGTTCATGTAAACATTAGTGGTCATGCTCATTAATGGTCTAAAACACATGAAACATGGCTCATATATGATTCATGTCACATGTGTACAAGCATTCATACTTCAGCATGATCATACTCTACTAATGACATATAAGAGACATAAATAAACCATCACCACTTGGCCGATCAATCGGCCTTAAGGGGCGATTGATTTGGAATAAATAAAGGGAAAATAGTCAAACTGTAGTATAACCGAACGATCAACCCAACATGGCGATTGATTGGTCGGCCCAAATATGGGATCTATCATTTAGCTGATCGATTGGCTCAACAAGGCGATCAATTGGTCAGCCAAGAAACACAAAAATAGTTCTTTCTTGTGAACAAACTAATGACATATAAGAGACATAAATAAACCATCACCACTTGGTTGATCGATCGGCCTTAAGGGGCGATTGATTAGGAATAAAGAAAGGGGAAATAGTCAAATTGCAGTATAACCGAATGATCAACCCAACATGGCGATTGATCGGCTGGCCCAAATATGGGCTCTATCATTTAGTCGATTGATTGGCCCGACAAGGCGATCAATTGGTCAGCCAAAAAATACGAAAATAGTTCTTTCTTGTGAACAAAATTGATCTGATTTCTAATCAAAGCTTTATAAAACTTCAAGTTATTATCATCTAACCCCTGGACACGATAGCTTTAACATAACTCATACATATTCATATCAAAACACCATCAATACACATCTAGAAGAGGATTTAAGCTCACACATCTACATACTTCAAGAATATAAATCCACCCACAATCATTGTGTTAATGCAAGTAAAACCTCATCAAACAAAAATCCCTTACCTCAAATAAGTTAGTAGACCCTTCAATCTCCTCCCAAACTCAAGGAATCCCTACCCAACAAAGGTCACATTAACCTTAAGCAAAAATCACATCTTTCCACTAAATAGAGACACAAAAACACTAATTGAATATAGATTCATCATTCTCTTATGCCCAAAGCATTAATCACAAGAGTAGAAAAAAGAATCAAAGATCTAGTGTTTCAAAACATGGGTAAAAGAATGAACTTGAGGAGAAGAAGACATGAGGCCACATTCAAGAGAAGAAGAACAAGAGATTGAAGGTAAAAACACAAGAAAATATTAAGGGATTTAATTGATTTACCTTGGATTAAGCATTCCTTTATTGAGAGGGGGTAGAGCACTATAAACCCTTCAAAAATCTAAGCCCAGTCCAAATGGGAGGAATGACCAATGTAGCTATTCATACATACTGAAGGTAAGTAAATGGGCTTGGCATAGGCCCAAAAAAGGAAAAAGTGAGCCCCCATAGGAAATGAATTAGAATGAATGTGACAAGGCTCAAGTTCATCTAAGATATTAAGTGAAGGTCGGTAGCCCAATAGGGTTGTGTGATGATGTAGAGTGGGGCCCACTTCCTTAATAGAAGGAAATATATGATAAATTACTACAACTAGTGTGGTAACTTAGTCGTTTAAGCTAGGCACTAATGTTCTCCAACTAAATTCAAAACAAGACTAAGAAATTTCATAATTAAACCAAATTATCACACAATCAAAACAAATGTTAAACATGGAAGGCCATATCAGCCAACACGAGTGTGTATCGATCGATACGTATCAGTATCAGCCAAAACCGATATCTACCGATATTAGCCAAGACCAATATGAGTACTGGGGGTGGTATGCCCCCCACATGAAAATTGATATGTGTCGGCCGTACCTTATCGATATGGCCGATATGTACAACACTTAATTAATTTATTTTTATTTTAAAAAATATATTTTTCCTAGAAACAAAAACAAAATTCAAACCCAACCTCTTTGAAGGTTCAAAGATGACAATGCCTTTTTTATATTAAAAATAATTTTTAAAAATTATATGAGATCAATATGGGTGGGTCCATACAATTTACATAATTATTTTTCAAAATATAATGCTCTGCAATTATGCATTTATTTAAAAATCTAATTGTGACACATATTAAGCATATTATTTGGTTCCAAAATGAACTAATTTTAGAACACTTGTATCAGCCTATACTGCATTTCATGGTCATATTATGATCTAAAAGAAGTATTATAATGATATATTATTAGTTATAATATTTTTTCATGTGTATAAAAGGGTTCACACTTGTTTCGGCACTTAACAAGCGTACCATCGGTGCAAACCCATATCCATAGTTATTGATACTATCATCCATATCAATACAGCATTCCATGATAGTAAATAGTAAAACTTTACAAATCTCACATTGGTGCGCAACCATCAATCATTTGCAATGTAGTTCTTCTACACACAAACCAAGATCTATCATAGTTATTACTCCTAGATATTGCCTAATGAAGCTTATAATGCGTTAAGGAGTTTGGGTGTCATCAGAAAACCCTTCTTCTTATGATCCTTTCACCCCATGAGCAAGGGTATATGTCATTTTAGTATCAATGACATTATGTAAATGATATGTTATACTTTAAGTTCTGCAAAAAACTTAACATTAATTTCTAAGTTAACTATTTGAAATATGATTTATTTATACATTTTTTTCCTAATTTTTTTTACAAAATGTTAGTCAAATTTAATACTATCTACTGGTTATAAAACATTCCACATGCCCACCCCCATATGTTGCAGGTGTAGATACAAGTTTGGGTTGTAGTAAAATAGTATGTGTAAAAATTGAGGGCCTACGCATGGGATTTAATTAATCCCATTTTGTATAAATTGTATATTGATGGTGACATAATGTTTGTGGTGTCTATCACCCCTTTTTTTATGAAATTTTGTGCATATGTAAATTAATTTAAGGATTAGTCATTTATACATAGTTGATCTTGACCCTTTTTTTTACTATTTGACAAGGATTCTGACTTTTAAGTTTATTTAGAAGTCAGGTCATCACAATGGTAATGGTAATGGAAAACTATGATTTATGGTTTTGGGCATGCTTATATATGTTATAGTTTATTTCTATACTTATGGCTTACCACCTGTACTTCATGAAATGATAATCATGATATATTTATATGATGCTCTTGAATTATGGATGTATTGTCATAAATTGGTTCTTGTTTAGCCATCTCACTGAGTATTATCATATACTCAATATTTGTATGATGCAGGTACCTTGTAGGGTAAAAGTTAATTTAGGAATTTGGTTGTGAGGCAAGGACGATGTTATGGCTACTTGACATGTTTAATATTTTCTTACTTTAGGGCAGATAACTTTAGGCATGTGAGTGCTAATATGTTTGTATTTATGCATATCAAGATATTTAGACATGTACTTGGGCAAGGCCTAGCTTCAATTTAAGATATAATTTGATTTAGATTACTATTGTACTCTTACTTAGTATTTACATATTTGAAAAACGATTGGCTCATACCCCGAGATTTCTTGTCAAAAGTTTTGACAAACATTTTAAAAATTTTGTTTCCACTGTTTTATTCATAAAAATAATTTTTCAAATCTTGGGCGTGACAAAGATACAAAGTTGTTTTTTATAAAGACAAAAAAAAACCCTTCTTTTCTTCACTTAGTTAGCTCTTCACAACACTCTAAACTCTGAATTGACTACTCCATTGATTACTTACTTACATAAGCTAGGTCTTCACACAATTTTTTGCTTCCGGTAGATCCAAATCATTATGGCAAGTCCCTTTGGCATGATAACAATTCTTTCTCTTTGATCTTCTCAGCAAATCTTTAACAAACACCTAATGTTTTTCAAATGTTTATTGCTCTCACTCAAATCAAATGACTCTTTTTGGTTATGGTTAAAAGGAACATTGATCAAGGAGGCTATTTTGCTCTAGAAAATCATTAGAGAAGTTTCACCTTTCTCTAGGTTTTTAAAGTCTTCCTCTCTCCCTTCTCCACATTTTAGACCTCTTATATAGCCCTCTAAGTCGGCTAAGTCTAACTCTAATAGGAATCGAGTTCTAACAAAAACAACCTATTTTAAGAAATTGTGCATTGAAGCAATTGATCATTCTCTGGTCCATTTGAACGAATATGCTCTATCGATTGATCCTTTAATCAAACAAATAAATCTACTAATGTATTAGAGTATGTTTAGCAAAGTATAATTGATCCTTGATAGCAAGCGATCGTTCATTTAAAATCATAGACACCTTGATGAGCATATTGATCAATTTCTCCACCAAACAATTATTCGAATAAATTTTTGGAAAACCTTGCAAACAATATACAAGGCTGGTCGATTGTCCTATCATACACGATTGGTAGCTGATAAACAAAAAACATAGTGGTCATTCAAAATGTCGCCAACACTTTACTACACTATAAAATAAATTTCCCTTAACCATAAAGTGTGTGAGTGCAATGTGTGTGCATGTTTTACCTTTGGAAATACTAATTGAGTCTAATTCTTGGCTTCATCTTCAACATCTTCTCTTCAACATTACAATGACTAAAAAATTACGTACATATGAAGTTGTTTTGATCATGAAATAAGCAAATACAATACATATAACCTATATATTCTTACAATATGCCCCTTTGGCGATTTCATGACAAATCACTACAATTTGTTATTCTAAAAAAGAAAATTACAAGTCTTTAGTGCATAAGTAAGCCTAAAACAGATTATCCAACTTGACAATGACTCTCCCCTCTAATCTACGACTCACATATTCTAACATGGTGTGGTTTTCAACCTGTAATCAACCTAAACATCACAAAACAAGAATATACCCACATAATTATGTCCAAAATAAATAATTGTTTGAGTAAAGTGATGACAAGATGACTCAAGTCAACCACTCTAATTTTCTTGCTATCAATAAACACAATTCTTTTTGTTCAAGCTATATGTAAGTTATCTCTCCATTCAAGTATGTATATCTATTTTTTCTCCTTTTTGTCATGGATAAACAAAGGTAAAAATGAAGGAAAGAAGAAGAAAAATGTAAAAGAGAAAACATCAATGTTTCAACCACATTAAGGATTCAAAATCAAGCAAGTTCAAGATTTTTATAAAAACCAATTGGGTTGAAACATATAGTAATATCATGAATGAACATAATTAACTAAGATTTATTCCTATATAATTTGTGTATCTCACATTAAGCATAACATAATCTCATTAGTCACTTAGACTATAGAACTAGAATTTTAAGCTAGAAAAATTATCATAGTAAGATATGTCATGGTATTTTACAGGTTGTCAAAAACTATACCATAATCACTCAAAAATACTTCTTCTATGATATCAATAAATAATATAGTAAAAAATAATTACTCCCTTCAACTACTTGGAAAATGAGCCCATCGAGAAACTTTACCCATACTTGCTCACTATTTGATCATTGATTCATAGAGAATTAGAATGAAATAACAAATATCAATGTGTCAATACAATATGCGTTTGTCATTTGCAATTTAGCCCTTTTTGCCTTTTTCAATATATGACTTTTTCTATTAGTATCAATGAGCTATCTTTGGCTTTTCTTAGTTCTTGTGACGTTGCATTTTTCATATATATTTTTAAGACATTCCCTTTTCCAGTATTAAGGGATGGTAGCATTCATACTAATACAAAACAACTCATGTAGACAGCCCATATTCATGATCTTCATGAGAACTATATTTTTACAAATATTTATATAAGATATTCAAGTAAAGCATAAACATCAAAACTCATATAATTTGCAAAGGAATCCAAACCACTTAACTACCTTATAATACTTGATAGTGTCATAGTATAAAAAGTAAATCAACAATAATATACATTAAACCCAGTACTAGGCTTTGAGTTCTTAGAGTGAGTACTAAGATAATTTGCAAATCAACAATGCATATTTTTCTAGTGTGAATTTTAAAGGTTTATAAAAATAATTTAAAAGTAATCCTCTTGGCTTAAGATTGTGACTACTATGCAAACATAAGTGGCTTGCAATGAACAAAAATTCACAAGTTAGTTATATTGTTCATGATTCATATACTATTTATTTGAAAACACATAGACTAATATCAAGTCAAAACAACTAAAACATAAAAACAAACAAAAACTACTTTTGTGTTTGAAAAAGATTTAAAAAAAATAAATGACTAGGTTTTTATGAGGAACTACACTGGGTAAGAAATCTTGATAGCCTTCCTTAGGCTAACAAATAAATCAAAATCCAAGTGTTTTGTAAACATATCAACAAGTTGAAACTATGCTAAAATGTGTTATAAGTTCATAATTTTATCCTCAACTTAATCTCGAATAAAGTGATTTCTAATATCAATATACTTTGTACAATAATGTTAAACCGGATTTTGAAAATTTTTAATTGAACTCAGATTGTCACAATACAAAGCCATTAAGCTCTTATGTATTTCATAGTCAATCCACATGTGTTTCAACCATATCAATTGAGTACAGCCACTTCCAGCGGCTATATATTCTACTTCAACTAAAGATAAAGCAACACATTTTCACTTTTTTCTATGTCAAGATATCAAACATTTTCCTACATAAAAGCAACCTCCAAAAGTATTTTTTCCTCTCATCTATGTTGTTTGCCCAATCAACATCAGAATGACTTACTAATTCAAAAGTAGTATCAAAGGGGTACCACATGTCATATCTTATAAATACACTAGCATATTATAAATACACTAGCATATTTCATAATTATTTTAATAACAATCATGTGATACTCTTTAGAATTAATTTAAAATCTAGTTCATACCCCTACACTAAGAGATATGTCTAGGTGGCTAGTAGTTAAATACAAAAAACTACCTATCATGCTTCTATACAAAATTTGGTCAATAAACTAATCAGAGGTGACTTTGTTTACTTCACTAAAGGAAACATGGGTGTCTTTGCATGTTTTGCATCATGCAGCCCAAATTTATTCACAAAATGTTTCTCAAACATTAACAGTGAGATGAAGATTCCAGAATCAATTTGTTGTACCTACAAACCAAGACAATATGTTAGTAAACCTTCCATACTCATCTTAAATTCCTTATTGATTTACTTTGCAAAACCTTTGGCGCCAACTTATCATTTGTGGAGCTAAAAATAATATCATCTACATAAATTTGTGTCATCACAACATGTTTTCTAAATTTCTTTATGAAGAAAATTTTATCTACACACCTCTTGAATAACCCTACTTTGTTAAGTATTGTGTCAAGTTGTCGTACTAGGCTCTTGGAGCTTGCTTCAACCCATACAAAGTTTTCTTAAATTTGTACACATAGTCTAGATAGTGAGGATCAACAAAACCTTTTGGTTGTTTTACATACACTTATTCTTTAATATTATCATTTAAGAAAGTACTCTTGACATCCATTTGATAAACCTTGAACTTTTGATTGTAAGCCATAGTAAGGAGAAGACCACTCATTGCTACAGGAGTAAATGTTTCATCAAACTTAATATCTTCTAATTGTTTAGGTGCTACAGTGAGGACTATGCATTATATTGATGCATGACATGAGTTTGTTGTATTTGGAGCAGCGAACTGACGACCTTAGAGTTGAAGTAATAATTAAGCTAAGATTGTGGTATGAATGAAGGACGAAAGGGTAGAAAGAATTACAACACATAATTGTACCCGCATAATATATTTATTATGAACTCAAAGATTATGGACACTAGTAAGCTAATAGTAATAGGGTAAGACTTATATTAGATTGACAGATTGAGTTTTGTGTTATGTTGGTAGCTGATGTTTAATCAGTTGTGTTATTGTGAGTTAGTCATGGTACTTGCACTATGGAGAGCTATCTTGGCCCTTCACTGAAGCCCAGATGTTTGACGGTCATTGAGAGCACTATAAATTGCTTCCCTTCATTAGGACTATATGTTTTTTGTCCTAAGTTGACACTGTATCTATGTCTTTTTCCCATAGTTGGCACTATAAGATTTTTACCCTTAGTTGGTATTGTATGGCCCTAAAGAGTGGATATTAAGCATTAGATAAGTAGTATTAAGGAAATACTCTTACCCATTTGATCATGTGTCCCATGGGCATATGTGTACCTTACATAATCTGTGGCATATAGATTAATCCTTGGAGGTTAAAGTGACGTCCTTGTGATGTTCTTTTCCTATGATATTACAGCTAATTAGTGCTTTAATTAGCTCTTTATCTGCTGTAAGTGTAAGAATGTAAGTAAAATTCTAAGTGTAAGACTATACGAGAATATAGACTATACGAGATTGACAGGGCAAATAAGATTGTAAAAGGTTATGTAGGACTGTAAGGGCTAGAGTAAGAGCTAGAGTAAGACTAATTGTTTGTGTTGAGGTCATAATTTAATGTTTTACTTGTATGGTTGTATGCTACTATTCTTTAAAGCAATAATTTTCTTGCCTTACAAACCTACTAAGTATAAAAATACTCATTTTCCTTGATTCTCAGATACTCCAAGGATTTCGACTAGTCCTAGCTTGAGTGCTCCATAGGGCAAAGTTAATGACTTGAGGAGAGGACAAACTTACTAACTCCAAGTTGATTTTTTACTACACAATTCTTTTGCTTAAATATGTTATGACCTGATGTATTATTTTTGAATATGTATGTATTATGTGAGGTGAAGGTATTCATATGTATTAACTTGGACTTGTATTAGGGATGATTTATTTCGGATTGTTGTGGGACTTGTACTTAGCTATGTCTCGGACTTATTATACATTTAGGCCAATGGCCATGACACTTGTGATTTTGTATGTTTTTCTTTGATACACGCCAAGAAATATTAAATGATGGATTCTTTTCAATTTATATAAGTCATGGGCATATAGTTTTAAATTGAATAAGTAGAAATTACAAAAATGTCTTTACAGATTTAAGATTCTGTCATTTTTTTATAGATTAAAATCATTATATTAAAAAAAAATCTATTACATTTTAAGGAAAATGAATTGAAAAATGCAAGGCGCAACACTTTTTCCTATATTGCCCTTTCTACTTATAGTTTGTTTGTCACCCACCAAGACAACCTCATCACTTATGCTTGCCCCAAATGCGACTCTCTCAAACCTCTCATTAGTGGTGCATTTGTGGGCCCATGTTTCACATCTTATGGATTTATTTTTTGAATTGGATGTAGTTGTTGGATTGAAGATAAGGAGCACCTCAATGTCAAGATGGTGCGCAATTGAAGCATGATGGAATGCTATGTGCCACTTAGAGGCTCCTCCCGTCACTTAGTAGCCTATTAGAGCCCATCAATTATTTTGTAGTTAGTTGTCATTTACATTCAATATGGTTTAACAAGCTAGGGTATTGCTAGTAGCTTGTTATATGTATATTTAAGTGTAGGGGTATGCCTAATTAAGGTATGATAATTTAATTATCTTAGTCACCTAATTTCTTGGTCTTCCCTAAGTCCATGCCATTTCTTGGCTGCCATGCCATTGTGTCCATCAATAGGACATAACCCACATGTGAGATGCCAAATGATATTGAATTTTGTTGTTCCAAATGATCATGTGGCTTGTACTTGGGATAGTTAATCCTAGTTCACTTTTGGTATTTAGAATGAATTACTTATACGTATGAATGGTTTGATATGTCATATTTGGGAAAATGACAAATGCAGTCGGGTTGTAAATTTGCGGAGAGTTTGGAAAAGCAAATTACATTGTGGCCACTATGATGGTTTTTGTAAATTAAAGGTACTTAAAAATCTCATGTTGTGATGATCAGGTACATGGCAAAAGGGTCTTCTTTGTGGTCTGGGACTTAATCAATTTGTCTCAAGGAAGTGAACAAGCAGGAAATTTGTGATAACACCATCAGAGTGGATATACCAGTAATATTTTCCTTGGTGGAGTTAGCGGCACAACACTACAACACCTTGGTGGCATTCAAACAGTTTGGCTTCTGGGTAGACTAATAATCGGTAGTGGTGGAGGCGTAATCCTAACCCATTGGGCCTCTGTTCTTTCCTCATCTTTGCAAGTTAGGGGCTTCTCATTCAAGAGCTCATGTGTGGGTTTCACTGCCGGATGTGATGCATTAAAGATTTCTGGGTGAACTTCATTGGATCTGCTTTTAAGTACTATCTTAACAAGAAGAAGTCTGATCCCTAACTTCATGTTTTCTTCTTATTGCATGGTGATGGTGGAATTTATAGACGTTTAACTCCATGTGTTTGGCTGTGGTAATATGCTAAGATGTCAAACTAAGTTGCTAGGAAACATCGTACAAAACATGCATGTAATTAAGTAAACTCAAGTTGGTCAAATAACTGCATTCTTTATCATTAATAAGTTTGTCTAAAAGATATGTATTCTATAATATTGGTTTGGATTGCTTGCACTGATTCAAAACATTAAAAGCTATGAAATCACAAAGTAGAATAACAATTCCCAGATAGCCGCCTACGCATGCACTTCATTATGTTGCTTTAAGAGTTTACAATATGTGTATACTTGCTCATCTTGATCATGACAACTCAGATGTTCCAATTTAAGCAAACCACAAGAATGCTGGAGGACTAAAACCGATATACTCTCCTCATCCCGCATCCAGCTTATTTAAGGTTTGAGCTGAATCCACATAAAAGACAGCCTCGAATCACAGACAAATGAATTAACCATTCTAACTAACAAATTGATGCTTCTCTTATTTATCTTGGACTCGCAACTGACTTAACAACTTTCACTTGAAAGTAAAAGACTATTCTGCACCCCGCTCCCAGAATTAGAACCAATGCAAGTAATTCTTTAACTAGCTACGAAGTAAGAAACCTTTTAATCCACCTGCATCACTTCCGATCACTTCGAAACTCTTGACTCCTGCTGCTTTCACCTCGTGATGCTTTTGGCCAGTTAGTGTCCTACCCTTTCTAGATACAAGTATTCTTCATAAGCATTTCACTGGGTTATTATATTTTATAAGAGAAATTGCAGGTGAATTTCATAAGAAATAAGATGTCGGCAAGGACCCACAACAATGTCACTAAATAAGTTTGCATTATTATTATACTACCATTACATGTGGTTCTTGTTTATCTATCTCACTGGGTATCTTCATATACTCAGCATCCTCGTGATATAGGTTCAGTTGAAGAGTGAGCGGGTAGGAGAACTGGTGTGCGAGGAAGGACAACGATTAGACTACATAGCAAGTATAGGACCTTTATTGTACGTTTTTCTTAGTTGAACTTTTAGTTAGTGTGTATGACTAAAGACATGTGAGTGTCAATTTATTAACATTAGTTTGTATATTGTGTGTTATGGGCATGTACTCGGGTGAGACCATATCTCATTTATGATGTAATCTAGCCTTGAATACTATTGTACTCTAGTTTAATATATTGTGTTTGAAAACGAGTGGCTTGTACCTCAAGATATCTTGACGGATGTCTTGACGAAAGTTTTAAAATTTTGTTTTTGTTATTGGACTTATGAAAAATGATTTCTAAAATCTTGAAGTGTGATAGTTGGGATTTATTTGGCAGCCTGCCTAGAACGTGTGATTTGGCCACTACGAGAAAGTGGAGTTTCAACAACAAATAATTAGCAACGTTTTCATAAAATTGCCGCTAATGATTCCTAAAGATCAAAATACTAGTGGCGTTTTGTCAAAAATGCCTCTAAAAAAATATGATTAGTGGCGCTTTTCTATAAAGCACCACTGATGTGATATAATCACCAACACTTTATCATAACACACCGCTGATGTAAAATAATTAGTAGTGATTTAGTGTAAAGCACCGCTAAAAACTGCCCTTAGCAACTCTATTTAATGAAATAATAATAAATAGGTGCACACATTTAGCAGCATTTGATGTAAAAACGTGATAAGTATAAAATATATATCTATTTTATATGCCTTTTTACCTTATTTGCTAGTATAGATTAGATTAATTTAGAGTTAGTTATGATTTATTTAGATTACGATAGATATTAGTATTTTAGTTTAATTATTAATAATTTTGTAGTTATTAATAGTTTAGATATATATTTGAATCAAGTTGAAATTTTAGTTATATTCTGCATGTCTAAAATTTGATATTTTTAATGCTTCATAGGTAAAATACGCTTATCGAGTACTTGGACAATGTTTGGAATAATTGAAAATAGTCTTAATATGCATTAAAGTGATTTGGACAACTTTTTGGAGTTATAAACAAGTTGGAAATTAATATGGACAAAAAAAGAAATAGCTTAATGAACAAAAATCGGACTGTCCAGGAAAACTGTCCAGATTGCAGAAACAGTGTAGCCGTTCGAACGGGCATGTAGGGCGTTCGAACGGGATAATGTGATTTTGATGAAAAATGCAGTGTAAGAGTTTGAACGGGCATGCAGGGCGTTCGAACGGCATAACACACAGTTTCCTTATTTCACCCAATTTCGAGTCTTTTTCATATTGGACTCCTTCTTACGGATCTTATGCATATAAAAAGACATATTTGGCTCGAAATTAGAAGAGAGCAAGTAGATTTTCTGAAGAGAAGAAGGAAGAAGAAGATGGAAAAGAACTCAAAGCTTTCAATGGAGATTCAAATGCTTTCTTTTACCATGGAAGACTAGACTTTTCTTTTACTTAGGAGTTGATGAAGCTATAGATAAGTTTCAGTTTCTTTTCTTTTTAATTTAGATCTCAATTGTGAATTATGACAATTGTATGATAATGATTTCCTTTTTAATGGAAGAGTTTTTCGTGTTTATTCAATTCTATGTTGATTTATTGTCTTGTAGATGATAGATTGATGTGGTTTTGATATTTGCATCAATTCTAATTTCTGTGATTTAGATGAGATGGTCATACAATAGTTTTAATGTTCAGATAATTAAGGACTTGGATGAGTTATACTAAGATTAGACGGGTCATGCCTATAGCTATTTAGTGTAGATGATTCGTGCTATTGTCGAAGATAGTTCATACCATGGAAATTAATTAATGATTCTTTTTGAAGTAATTCTAGCTTGTAGCTGAGAATACTTGTTCATATTCACACTAGATTTAGATTAAAAGTTAAGAAATTGTTATGGTTCTATAGTGGATTCGATTTCCTAAGTAAAATCTATCATATTAATCTCTTACTTTTGATATAGTTTATTCTTTCTTTTGCTTAATTAAAGTTTATGTTTTTTTTAGTTTTTAACCAACAAATTCCTCTCTAGATTTAGTAATAATTCATCCATCCCTGAGGTTCGACAACCCTTAAATATTCATCCTAGTACAATTACCTTAAACACTTGCAAAGGGTTTAATTATAAACCATTAAAACGCCAGTAATATATTTAATATATAAAATTAATCTAATCTTAAATTAAGAAAAAATAACAAAAAAACATGTAAATTTATAAGAGTGAATGGTGAAGAAGTATTTTCAATTTTACTATAAAATTTATGCATTAATCAAATCTTAATTTGAGTCACAACAAACATTTAATTTACACGTGTCGTGTGCACCTTAATTTTATGGTACTAACAATATTGGACACAAATATTGAACCAATCAAAGACGAGAGTTACACTTAATGATTGCCTTCATATATGTATATATATAGAGATCGTTTTAGGTTAAGCAAACTAAAAGAATGGGTACAATTGTGTGGTGTTTTATATATTTAAATGAAATGACCATCTATCATCAAGTCATATATTCCAGGCGAAATAGGTATGCTCGGGTCCAGTTCTGTTTATCATGAGTAAAAGCTGATACATGCCACCTCACCGAAGGCCAGGGTCCAGTTCTTGCCCCATGCAACCACCTGTATTAGTTAGGTCCTTGGCCACCAATACACCCTTACTATCCACTTTATGACCCACCCTGCTTGTTGGAGACCTATGCGGGTAGTCTACTTTGTCTTGCACCCAATAAATTGAGCCTATCCATTGCTCTACCACCTCCATCATCTCCCTTCCCTACCAACAACAATTATACCTTACCCTTGGATCCTATTAACTGCACTCCCAACATGTTTGTGCTGGCTTATGCACATCTGCTTTTGAGTAATGACCCACTATCTCCATTATTCTACATGTCTCATCCACAGTTCCGGACTGGCTGTTCACAGTGGAGCTATGGTGGGCCCAATGTTTGGAGTTTTAGGGCCACCTCGAGGACGAGGTGATGCGCAAGCAAAGCGTAGCGGGATGTTGTAAACATCTTAAGTATCTATCACTGGGGTCCATGTGCCAGTAGGATAGGTTTTAATTATGTCATGGTTAATAAGGGCATTTAGGTCAAGAGGTTAATTAGGGTTATTAGTTAGGGTTTTCTTTTAATTAAGTTAATGGGCCTTAGGCGCATGTTAGTGAGCCCACTAGTTTGTCTATTTAAGTGTAAGGGCTATGCCCTAATTTGTATTATGAATAAATTATTATATCTAATTCTCTTGTCTCCTTCCCTGCTCCTCCCTCCTCTACGATAGCCATGTCGCTCCCTTCCCATTACCAAGTTGCCAGACCGTTACGGACATCGGTCCACAACATTGGTATCAGAGCCTCATCGATTTTCCATGGCATGAGGTAAACAGCCGGCGACGGCTCCCGAGATGTAGCCCGAGAAGGGACAAGAGGACATGGTGGGCAACCCAAAACTAGCAACCAAACAGGCTAATCCCTCTATGCTCTTGCAAATACTTGCACAACTCAAGCATCTCACCACGGAATACGGGCACCTAACCATGGCCGTTTCCCAGCTTCAAACAGCCCCCACAACATCACTTTTGCCCAAGCCGCAGCCAGCCCTTGCTGAGTTGGGTGAACCTTCGCAGCCCATTGAATCTTGTGCCCCCAGCCTCTAAGCTCGTCCAGAGAGAGGTGCACCATCCCAAACATTCAGTCTGCTTCGGCACCTTCAATTAGCACAAAGAAGGAGGACGTGCAGGCTGGAATATGCGAGGCCCTCTAGGTGTTTGAGGAAATGCCTCCATGGTGCCACCTCACAAAAATCTTGTCCACGAGTTTGAAGATGATTGGGAGGAGTACTCTGCCTCCCGTGGAGGACTTCGGGGTGCGGCTGAGCCACATTTGGTTTTTCTTCAGTTCCCACAGTACAATGGAAATGAAGACCCGGTGGAATGGCTATACAAGACGAATAAATTATTTTCCTACTAGGGAACTCACTCCAAGGCTGAACGGTTGCGCATAGCCGCTTTCCATCTAGATGGTGATGCTTCCGTTTGGTTTCAGAGCTTTGAGAAGGAGGTCCGCTTTCCAACTTGAACTTCATTAGCCGATGAGCTTTGTGTCCAATTCGGCCTAAACGAGTTCCAAGATTTCAATGAGATGTTATCCACCCTGTGCCAAACCACTACCATGCGAGCATACTACACCGAGTTCATGAAGATTGCCTATTGCCTCCCTGATTGGCAAATGACGGCACTCGTTGGAACTTTTAAAAATGGGCTCAAACTAGAAATTTTAGATGAGATGCGTCATTTCCCTTGTACGTAGATGCTTGAAGTTGTGCATCAAGCACAAATTGAAGAAGAGAAGTTGGCCTGACAGCGACGAGGAAGCCGGCTGGGCTCTTCTCTTTGGCCCCCAACCAGCCCCCTTCTGTCATCTCCTCCTCTTTGATTTTGTCTTGATAGCCATTACACAAAACTATAGAAAGAGATTTTTATTTTATTTTAGAGTATGTGTTTTCGTTTTAGTTAAAAAATTAAATGAAAATTTTAAAATATTAATTAGATTTACTTTATTATGTTTTTTCTTATTTACATTGATGCTTATTTTAGACATGTGACTGTATTTATTAATCGATGTGCCCGGATCGAAGAGGCGGTGGATCTGGATTTGGACTGGCAGTTCCACCCAGGAGAGGAAGAAGACGATGGATTCGGCAATGGTAGTGGTGGTGGATCTAGGAATGGCGGCGGACGTGCACATGGTACCCGCCATAGTTCGGCTTTCATACCAATGTTGTGGATCAGCACCCACAATGGTCTGGAAACCCGGTAATGGGAAGGGAGCGGCGTAGGATGGCCGGAAAAGGGGAGAGGGAGCGGCATAGCCGCCGGAGATGAGGAAGAGGAAGGGAAGGAGATAAGAGAATTAGAGACAATAATTCATTCATAATCCAAATTAGGGCATAACCCTTATACTTAAATAGACAAACTAATGGGCTCACTAACATGCACCTAATGCTCATTAACTTCATTAAAAAAACCCTAACTAATAACCCTAATTAACCTCTTGACCTAAATGCCCTTATTAACCATGACATAATTAAAACCTATCCTACTGGCACGTGGACCCCAGTGAGAGACTCTTGGAAGGTTCACAACAATGACAATTGGGGGTTTGCATAAAGCATGCCCCTGTCTAGGTAGTGTTACCAACAATACTCAATATATGTTAGTATAAGGAAGTCGGGCCAACCTTGGGTTGGGTTATATATCACCATGTAAGGCTCTCGAGATGTTTGGGTGTAAATTTAGAAATTGTAGCTTATTTGTGGCTTTTGTTGTGTGTGTTGATTGTAACTTTAAAGTATCTTAGTAGATCAGAAGCATGTTAACATTGCAGACACTGGCCAGTTGATGTAGCTCACCAGTAGGCAAATCTAGCCTGAAGAATCTTGAGAAGAATACTAACTCTGAAAGATAAGAGGAAAGCGTTTATCTTGAAAATGTCTTGATAATTTAACTTGTTTACATGCTTCTTGATACTCACAGAGCTAGACCAGTAACATTTTCATCAACTTTTAATTGTATTTTTGTGGGTTGATTGGGCTTTGCGAATTAATAAAAATGCAAATATGTGGTTGGAAGTTCCAACACGACCAGAGATGGCTTTGTTTAGATAGTATCACGATAACAGCCTATAGAACAATGTTCTCGGAGAGGATTGGATTTCGTTGTAGTATATAGTTATGATGCTATCACCCCATCTCCAGCTTTATCTGAATTATATTGCCTTATTTCTGTGTATTGCTTTTATTTGGTTCCATTTGTTTGGTCTAATTCAGCCCTAAGTCTAAATAAGTTACACAAAAGCTGCTTTTAAGTGACTTTTCAGTACATTTGTTTAGGACTGAATTCAGTTACTGTCGTTAAATCAGATGTACGTTAAAAATTTCGAATGGACGATCAGATATATTTCATCCACTTACTGCCTCTGAAAACGTAAAACACGGCCCCGACCTTCGTCTCTCCTCTCCCGATCGGAGGTGCAGCCGTCCATCTTCTCAAACTCCATCCCGGTCTTCGGCCTTCCGCAGTTCGCCTTCCGCCACCAACCTTCCACCTTCCGCCTTGAAAATTGATCCCGGTCTTTGGCCGGCAAGGGGCCTCCTGTCGCCCGATTTCCATCCCGGTCTTCCTTGCACAGATTGTCTCCCTCCCTCTTCCCAAACTCCTTACCGGTCTTCCACAGATCTGTTCGCCGGCCATCCAATCCCTCTGTCTCGACCCAATCCCCTCCATCTCATCGGCGCCGGCATCATTGAACCCCTCTCTCTCAAGTCCTGCAGTAGTTCCTCATCCATCTTCTGTGATCTACGCAAAGCCCTTGCTGCAGTGCATCCGCCCTCTCCTGAGACCTGCCTCATTCCACCTCATTCGTCCCTCCGACGCCCCTGCTGCAGTGCTTTTTGTGATCCATTTCCCGTCGATGCTACTGATTTTGATGTTACAGGGGGCGTTGTTACTCATTTGCTCATGAATTTCTTTTCCCGTGCTTGCGTTGTGTTATATGTTGAGCTATGTTTTCTTATGCTTTCCGTACCCAAGTTAATTCTCAGCATGTTGGTCAAATGCCCATACAATCCAAGTTTTTTCTTTTATTATGGCCAGTCTCTAAGGGTGATGAAAACAATTTTGACAACGTTGGCTCTATTCTTTCACACTTTCTTCAATTACTCCCTCATCATCTTGAAGGTATTAATGAGACAGAGGAGCCTGTGATGGAGGAAACTAAAGAATTTATCCCCATGATTTTTCAATCAATTTGTATCTGCTGGGACGGTAGTTGTATCTTGAAGGTATCAATTTTTTTGTTACTATCTGGGCACAACTGCTTTGGTAGTTGTTTGTCCTGATTAGCAGTTGTAGAGCTGACTATGACAATGAAATACAGTCAACTTCTTTGATCTTTTTGCTTGAGAAAATGGTTTCCTGCTGCCGCCTTTTCTCTGCTTAATTATTGGCTTCTCTTTTTTGTAATTATATCGGTTCTCCTTGTGGCTTCAAAGGCAGCAGAAGGAGTTTGGAGGGGGCTAGCAAATATAGTTGACTTGTATGGCCATCAATATGTCCAGTTTTTATGTTTAGCAGAATCTGGAATTCTCTGCTCATTGAATTTGTCTAATGAATTTTGCCAAGATTTTCAATTGGGTTTAAATTATTGTAGGCTAATTTGTAAAATTGGTTTGAGGCATGGAACTTATTCCTGAAATGGTACCAATTCTCGTATCTTACCTAAAGGATGATACACCAGCAGTTACTCTGCAGGCCATCTTAACTGGGACAATCTTATTTTGCCAAACCCGGGTAAAGGTTGCAGTCTAGGTATCATATGTAAAAGTCTACATTTTTTGTACTTGGAATTTTCTTGTATATATGTACCATATCTGGATTGTTATTTTTTATCTTTGTTCCTTTTTGTATAGAGTTTTTGCAGATTATCTTGTATTTTAGATGTGTCAGTCAATGAGTTACTGAATTCATTAGCAGGGAATGTTGTCAGAGCCACTGTAAATTCATGAGCATGAGGAGATACCAAATTACTTGCAGTTATGCTTATCATATTTTCTCTTGCTTCGGAAATAATTTCAGTATATGTAACATCCTGCTTGAACAAAGAAGCTATTGATATGTTTGGCCTCATGACTTAAATTCTTTCTCCTGGCCGAGAGTAGCTGCTAATGCCATCAAGGCCAAAATCCTGTAGTGCATTTTCTTGGTGGCTTCAAATTAAAGCAAGTGGACTGAATTTCAAGGGCAGTAGGCCCTGAAATGCAATTCGATGGGGTTATTGAAATTTAAAACTCAGGATGTTTCCATGAGCTACATTCATATCGGTTATAGTCATTTCTAATCATTTTGGAAAGTGAGACCAAATTTTGGCGTTCTCCATAAATAAGTTTCAGCTTCTAAAATATTTTCAATTAGTTTGAGGAGACTGCTTCAAATCTCTACAACCCCCATAGTGATAGTTTAGTTTTTCTTCAAATTAAAACTATTTGGAATTCGGTTTTTTCCAATTAAAAATAACAGTTGTTATTTCTGAACCTGTAATATTTCGAGCACAGGAAGAGAAACAATTGTTTGTAGTTTTTTTTTTGGACTTTTTGCTATATAATCCCCTAGAAAAGCTTATGTTGGATAATGTAGATTATTTAAATAGTAATTAAATATTTAATAAAATAAATAATAAAAATAATTTTTTATTTAGTTTGAGTGTCAACTACGAACACTATATATATAATCTTTACTATAATAAAGTTTTCTAGTATAAATTAAAAAATTATTTATTTTAAAATTTTTAAAAATTAAACATTTTCAGATTCAGATTCAGATATAGATCTAATTTAGATTCAAATTCAGTGTAAAATTCAGATTGTGGGCTTTTCAGAATTTTCAGTTGGCTTTTCAGATTCAGATTTAGACCAAACAAATGGAACATTTAGTGTTGAGTACTTGAGTCATATGTGAGCTCACTCGGGTGACACCGGAGTTGTCTGACATAACATTACCTGACCAAGGCCATAATAGCCCTGAAGGAAACATGACGTATGTGAGGTTGTATTCAACTAGTTTTATAGCCAAAATGTGAAACATATAAATTTTAATACAATATAGATTTTGTTTTCTATCAATCATGTATCACTTACCTTTTTTGCCAGTTGAATTTAGAAAATCTTAATTTATTAATGTGTGATATTTGATTAATTACTGCTTATGAAGCTTTTTTTGTTTAATTCTCTGATCACAAAATTTTCTTATATGCAGTTACGATCATGCAGGGTAGCTACATGGTATTCATGTCCTTGAGGCAAGCATGTTTGGCCTGCAAAGTCATCCTCATTGGTCATGTTGTATTCGTGCACCTCAATCCAAATCAAAGCCAGTTCTGGGACCCTTAATGGGAGTATGAACTCCTCATTCCACACTGGGATCCATCTATTCTCAATTGGCCTTGTCTGCTTCATTACGGAATCAGCTGGTACTCCAGCTATGCCCACCTGTGCACAGAAAATTGGTAAAAGAAACTGTAGATGCCAAAGTTTTTTGTTTGACATTTTGGAGGCGATTCTTTGTTCCACAGTTTGCTTACGTACCCTTGCGTAGAAGTCCGGGGGAGAATAATAATCGAAGTAAGTGCGGCTGAAATCAAATCGCCATCCATCTCCCATATACACTTTCACCTGCCCAACAACATAGGAGGCTCAAATGAAGCACCACGGCAGAACAACAAGGAGCGAAAGGAACACTGTATTTCACAATGGGAGGCAGCAATTCACCCTCAGAATTTTCTGGACTTGCAATTCTGCTCTTGGATCAAAAACCTCACCATTGGGATCAGTTGTTAATAGAAACTCAAGTTTCTTTACATATCCACAACCTCCATTCATGCCCTGCATCAACTAGAGTGCCTTGCCATGTCCCTGTTGCAGGAGTTCTCTCCAGATGGACACTTCATTGTAAGTTCCGATAGAGATTATAAAAATCGTGTATTATTTCTAACTTTTCCCAAGAAATTAACTTTTTCATGTGTGCCTTATTTATCTAGAAATGGTATTAGATATTCTGCTGATGAAGTTCACTGCAATTTTTTCCTTTCTAGGTGACTAGGTTTCCAACAAAAGCCTTAATTGGAGGACATGAGATACAAAGCTTTTGCTTAGGTCATACTGAGTGTCAGCTTGGTATTATGACATTTCGAGTTTCTATTTGTTAGAGTAAATGTGCTCGTAATTTTGCTGGTCTATAGTGTTAGTCTTTCATATTATAGAGGGTAGTTTATTTAAGTCTTGTTTTTTAATTTTCCAAAGTAATTTCCTTGTTTTGGTTCTTGTTTTTTATTATGAGATTTGATCGCTATATAAGGATCAATCCTCAGCTTTTGTAAAAAAGACGTTACTGTCCAATAATACAGAATTATATTTCCACTTTGTTTTCACTCCTTTTTTCTGACTTCACGAGCCAGTGTCCTGCTTCTGCTTGCTGGCTGTCATGTTTCCACCTGTTGTTGGTGTCTTTTGTTGGCCACTGGTGTGTGCTGCTATCTTTATTTCCTTGAGAGTGTGCTTCATGCATCAGATGGGGAACTTGACATGGATCAAAATCTATGCCAAAGTTCCCTTCAGACTGTAACAGGGATAAAATCGGGGCTCACTGATCATTCTATGCAGCCCTGCAAAGGTAACAGAAATCTACCTGTTTTATAATAATATAAGCAGCAAATGTGAGTTTCTTTATTATAATTAGTTCAATACTTTGCATTTTGGACAATGACCCTAGTCAAGATGAGTATATGATATCAATGAAAATGATTGTCCTATCTCAAGCTACATACGTCCCTGTGGAGATTGAAAAGGATGCAGCGGTTAGAGATAGCAGCTCCAAGAGTTTGAGCAACTCAAGTAGTGATTTGAGTTCCTCATCTAGTGGTTAGTTCTTATATATGCTTTTTTTGTGTCTCACTTATTTGATTGCTATGTGCTAGCAATGACTTAAAAGGTCATTCTAGGATTGGTGTTTCTTTGGGATTGAAGTTTTACACATGTAATTTTTTATGCAAAAGTTGCCTTGTCTATTTGGGTGTATGTTCCAGGTAGTGGATTTTTAAATAATTGTGCATTTAGATAAAGTATGTACTATGTTTGATTAGTTTAGTTGTTAACACTGAGAAAAGAACAAATAGAATAGTGCAAAAGAGTTTATCGTTTTCATTCTCTATAAATTACTGCCTCCGGCTGATGGAGGGAATATTTATTATAGAATAATTTGACTACCAAAGTTGAATTTTATTGGCCTTATTCTTGAGTTGTTTACTTCTTTCTAGCAATTACATCGTGTTTGGTCTTGCAATAGCCCGTGAATTGTGCTGGGGCTAGGTAATTTAGACTTAGCTTTAATATTTTTCCTTTGGGTACATGGATTTAGTATGGAGCTTCTTAACCATGTGTGAGTTAACATAGTTGTCTTTAAATCTTTATGGATAAATAGTCGCTATACCAATTGATTCTATGCCAAAGTTCACTTCTATAACCATTATGTAGAAGGTCTTATGCAAAAAAAAAATTTAATTTGAATAAAATTATATATGGTATAAAAGCAGGGATTTAAAATTTTCAACCGGTAACATCTCATATCAGTTTTTTTTTAAAGAAAAGAATTAGTGGCGCTTCTTAGAAGCGTAAGAAGCGCCGCTAATAATATATATATTTTTCTATTTATAAAAAACATTAGCGTCGTTTCAGAAAAGCGTCACTCGTGATAGTATATATTTTTTAAAAATAATATCATAGGCGCTTTTATGAAGTGTCGCTAATAATATATAGAGAAAATTATTTAAATAATAATTTAAAAAAAATTATTTACCAATTTGGACTACTTTAGGAAATATTTTCTACAGTGGTGTTGCTTTTTGTCATGCAGGCGCTAGCTTGCATGGTTTTTTTTTAAATTTTTTTTATGATTTTGTCATTCTAAAGTACAAAATCAATACTGTGTACTGAAATAAATATTATTATACTGATTTTGTCCTTCCAAAAGACGAAATCAATATTGTTGTACTGATTTCGTCCTTCCAAAGGACAAAATCAGTTTCTCTCTCCTCTTTTTTTCTCTCTCTCCTTTTTTTTTTTTCTCTCTCTCATCCCTCTCTTCACTCACTCTCTATTCACACAGACTCTCTCCTCTTTCTCTCTCTCCTCCTTCTCTCCCTTCTCTATCTCTCTCCACTATCTCTCTCTTCACTATCTCTTCTCTCTCTCTCTCTCTCTCCTCTTTCTTTCTCTATTCACTCTCTCAAAGAGGAGAGAGAGAAGGGAAAGAGGAGAGAGAGTGGAGAGAGAGAAGAGAGAGAGTGATGATAGAGAGGAGAGAGAGAGTGAATAGAGAGAGAAAGAGGAGAGAAGAGAGAGCAAGGAGAGAGAGTAGAGAGAGGAGAGAGAGAAAGAGGAGAGAAGAGAGAGCGAGGAGAGCGAGGAGAGAGAGAAAAAGGAGAGAAGAGAGAACGAGGAGAGAGAGAAATAGGAGAGAGTGAGAAGAGAGAGAAAGAGGAGAGAGAGTGGAGAGAGAGAGAGTGAATAGAGAGAGAAGAGAGAGAGAGTGGAGAGAGAGTGAATAGAGAGAGAAAGAGGAGAGAAGAGAGAGATAGTGGGGAGAGAGAGAAGAGAGAGATAGTGGAGAGAGAGAGAGTGGAGAGATTGAGGAGAGAGAGAGTGAATAGAGAGAGAGTGAAGAGAGAGAAAAAAGAGGAGAGTGAGAGTAAATAAAGGGAAAAGAAAACAACAGTATTGATTTCGTCTTTTCTCGTCCTTTAGAAGGATGAAATTAGTACACAATATTGATTTCGTCGTTTAGAAGGACGAAATCATAAAAAAATTTAAAAAATAAGCCACTTGCACCTGCATGATAAAAAGCAACACCACTTTGGGAATGGTAAATAAATTTTTTAAAATTATTATTGAAATAATTTTCTCATATATATATATATATTATTTTTTTACAACACTATTAGCAACGCTTTTAAAAGCACCGCCAAATGAAGCTAAAAAGGCGATTATCCGTTGTGCTTTAGAAAAGCGGTGATGTTTCCTTTCAGGGACACCTTTTTTAGGGGTGCTACTAAAAGCGCCACTAATTATTTTAGTCATGCTTTAATATTTTTTAGCAGTGTTATAATTGCCACTAAAAATCTATTTTTTCATAATGGGCTAAGACGAAAAAAATGCATGTGTTTGGGGACCCTTCACGGAGGGCAGAATTCAAGAGAGAACCATCCAAAGAAAATATTGAATTTCTATCATCACCATCCTAAGTGCAGGTATGTAATAACTTTTTAACGTGATCTCATTGTTGGTGGCAAGAAAAACTTGTGAAGAAAATTACGACAATCTTGGACCAGAAATGCTTTTGACATGTCAATGATTCGTGCATTCTTGTATATAGCGACATTTTTCTTCAAAACATCAACATAGCATCATCTTGAAATGGCGAACACGAGCACATTCTAAGTTGCCTTTTCCACAAAATTAAACATATAACATGCTGATGAAGTCGTTAACATTTGTTCTTTCATGATAGGTACTGGGGACACCCCCTGTTTTTGGTAGCAAATGGCACTCAAAAAATAAAAAAAATATGGGTAGTAATCACATGAAGGTGCTTACAAAAAATTTAGACCACTTAGCACAAAGAATTCAAAAGCCTACAGTGCATTTCTTTTTTTCTTTCTTCTTTTTGTTCCTAATATGGCTCATATTGACACATTGTATGAATTGGGCCTAACCTATCATCATCTTCCATTCTCATACTACAAAATTTGTTCTTATGAAGAGGTTTTTAGCAATGGAAAAGTTTTTCATGCTCCCCATTTTCTATGAGCCTAGCATAAGGAATGCTTGAGAGTCAATGATATTTAAGATCGACAGAGCACAAACTATAGCACGTTAGTATCAGTGACACCAACACTAATGAGAGCTTGTGTGCCATTGATCTCATAGATGAACAGCTCCCAGACACTCCTTTTGCTGGGCTTAAGGAAAGTGGGGAATATAGAAAATGCTTCCCTGGGCAATGACAACAATTGTTTGATAACAGAGCTCATTGGGGTTCTCATCCACACTTGTTCAGGAGGGGATAAGGTAGGTGTAAGATCAAGAATTTTAAGAAAAGGATGCATACGACATCCTTAACTGCCTCGATATGGGATGGTCCAATATCACGATAGTACAGGTTTTAAAACATTGCATGATAGTATGGATTGGTTCAATTATTTGTTTCATTAAATTGAAATCCAAATGTATTGTGTTTGTTTTTTGTATTTTTTAGAAGAAAAGTTTCATTAACCAAGAGGATTACAAATCCCCTTGTAAGGGGAGATACAAAAATTTAGGACAAGCTTCAATCCAAACATGTTCACCGGAAGAAAAACAAGTTTGCCTCGCCAAAGAGTGAGCAATAACATTAGCATCCCTAGAAACATATGAAAAAGAAACACAAGTAAAAGAAGCCAGGGAAAAACAACCATTTGAGTAAAAGAGCCCAAAGTTGCTGGAAGAGATGCACCATAATGAAAACCATTGATAACACTTAAGTTATCTCCTTCAAAGATAATAAAAGAAAGACTGACAACCTTAGAAAATGAGATAGCTTTAATAAGTGCCCAAACTTCAGCTAGAAAAGCATCATCAAACAATATCTCATTAGAACTCAAACAACTGAGCACTGTTCCATGAGCATTTCGCATAGTCAACCATAGGAGGAACCCCTTTACTAGAATCCCGATTGAGCAAACTGAACAACATGACATCGATGAAGCAAATCAACAATCCATTGAGCTAAAACCTTGAGCGACATTTGATGAGCATGACCATGAACAAGAACCTGATTCCTATGAAACTAAAAATGCCAACAGAGGGATAAAACTAAACCAACATCCTCCCCTTGAGAGGAACTTAGTAGATGCTCAATATAATCCAAAGGCAAAATATGAGAAGAATCATAAAGAGGAGGAAACCAAGTAGCTCCTTTCCAAATATCTTGTAAATATGGACACTCCCAAAAAGCATGAGAAATCGATTTAAGGAAATTGACCACGACATAAACAAAGGGGATCAAGATGCCTACCTCGCTTCAAAAGATTAAGCTTAGTGGGAAGAATATTTTGACCAACTCGCCAAGCAAGAAGTTTAATCTTTTGAGGAGCATCAAGGGACCAAATCTTCTTCCAAATGGTGTGCATACGAAATGGAGTGAAACGCTCTAGAGCTGAATGGGATAAGGATTGGTATACAAGCATCAAATAAGCTGACTTTACTGAAAAATGACCAGAGGAAGTACCCGTCCATATGAGAGCATCAACAGGAAAATGGAGAGCTAACAGAATATTGGTTATAGCAATCTGATCTTGAGGGAGAAAAACATGGTCAAGCATATCAGAATTCTAGCAAACTTGAGCTTTATCAATAAGTTGAGAAAGTGTAGCATTTACATCCAAGATGCATCTTGGAGAGACAAGTTTATAAGTCGGAGAAGTTGGAAGCCAAGGATCTGACCAGATTTTAATGGACTCGCCATTACCAACCACCCCACAAGTACCTGAAACAAGGATATTTTGAGTAGCCATAATACTTCATCATACATAAGAGGAATTGTGTTAAACTTTGGCCTCCAAAAAAGTATGTGAAGCAAAGTATTTAGCCTTGAACACCTTACTAAACAAAGATGTATTGTTGTTAATGACCTCTAGCCTGGTTTTGCTAAAAAAGCAAAAATAAAATTAGAAAGATCATGAAAACCCATCCCACCTTCCGACTTAGGAACACACAACCTCTCCCACTTCAGCCAATATATCTTCCTCTCTCCTGAATTAATACCCCACCAAAATTTTCATAGCAGTGCTGTTAGATGATCATAAAGTGACTTTGGCAGTTTAAAACAGGACATAGTATATGCAGGAATAGCTTGGAAAACTGTCATAATGAGAATTTCCCGGCCAGCTTGGGATAAAAACTGAGGTTTCCAACCTAGAGACGACCCCAAACCTTGTCTTAAATATAACGAAAAGAGTAATGTTTAGAATGTCCAACCCACATGAGATGACCAAGACTATGAACCTCTTTAACTTCAAAAAACTTGGACTGAACATCATGAAACACCAACTGGAGTATTGCTACTAAAACAGAGAGATGCTTTGGCTTTATTTATTGTCTATCTAGAACCTGCCTCCTAAACTTTGAAAATGTACTGAAGTTGTAAGGGATCTAATAAGGAAGCACGACTAAAGAAGATACAATCGTCACCAAAAAAATAAATGTGAAACATGAGGACCATTGGGAAAAGCCACCACACCCATCAATCACAAGCCTCGCCAAAACAGAGTATAAGTTTACTGTACTTTGGTTCTGGTGCGAACAGAGTATATATTTACTGTTCTAGTGTTCTGGGCAAACAGAGTATATATTTACTATTCTCTGCCTGTGTTGCGGAAATATGGATCTAGAAACGCCAATACGAAAGCAAAGTACACAAGGGAATTTAACGTGGTTTGGCCTTGTTGCCTATGTCCACGGGATCACACAATTCCACTAGATAGAGAATTACACGATTTCTCAGTAACGCTCCTCAAGCAATACACAAGAAAACTCCTTCTTCCTCTTCCCAAAAATTATGTTTTCTTCTCCCTGTATTTCTCCTCCAGTTCCGGTTCCGGGTCGTGGCGGCTGCAATCTCTAGAATTCTCTTCTCACGTCAGACTCCACACACAAGTCAGTCTGTCATCAATCATAAGCCTCTTTGATAAAACCTATTTATGACTTAGGTCTTGCATAGCAAAGGACAAGACTGCCCTTCACTAAAGAATCCCGTAATGGGTTTCACCACCAACAATCTCCCACTTGAAACCAAATTACTTGAAATCTTCAGCAATAATTCTCCCACTTAAATTGATCCCTTTTGAATCAATTTCATATACAGAGCCAATTGCAAGCAAGACAATTGCTCCACTCATATCTAATGTAACTGTGTGATCACCACCATCCTTCTAGTATAGAAGACCAATGGTGGTTGAGCAAACGCTCAATTTCTCCATTGTCACCACTTTAGTAAACATATCCGCTGGATTCTCCTTAGTATGAATCTTCTCCAAGAAGACCTTCTTCTCTTCAACAAGTTCTCTCACAAAATGATACTTGATCTCAATATGTTTCGTTCTAGAATGAAATACACTGTTCTTTGCCATATCTATTGCACTCTTGTTATCACAATAGAGTACACACCTCTCTTGAGGTTTGTCCAACTCCTTCAAGAATGCTTCTAACCACATCATCATCTTGCAAGCTTCAGTGGCTGCAATATACTCTGCCTCAGCAGATGAATTTGTCACAGATTTCTGTAATTGTGACTGCCAAGCAACTGCATCACTGCCCAATGTGAAAACAAAACTTGTAGTGCTTCTTCTGTTATCAAGATTACCTCCATAATCTAAATCAACAAAGCCAACTAAGTTAATCCTCGAATTTCCACCAAAGTTTAAAGACATACCTGATGAACCCTTCAGATATCTTAGAATCCATTTCACTGCATTCCAACGCTCTTCACCTGGATTCGCCATAAACCTTGCAACTTGACTCACATCATGAGCTATGTCTGGTCTAGTGCAAGTGGCTGCATACATCAATGAACCTACAGCAGATGCATAAGGAACTTTGTTCATGTGAGTTATATCTTCCTGTCTAGTAGGAGACTGCTCACTTGAAAGTCTGAAGTGAGTTGCCAAGGGAGTACCAACTGGTTTGGCACCAAACATGTTGAACTTCATCAAAACCTTCTCAACATACTCCTCTTGGGATAATTTCAGCACTTTCTGTTCTCTATCTCTTGTAATTCGCATGCCAAGGATTTGCTTAGCTGGTCCAAGATCCTTCATTGCGAATTTAGAAGACAACTGTCTCTTCAGCATCTCAATCTCACCATAATCTGCTCCTGCAATCAACATATCATCCACATATAATAGCAAAAACAAATAAGAGGTTCTCAACCTTTTGTAATAGCAGCAATGATCTGAATAGCACCGATAAAATCCAATGGATAGCATGAATCCATCAAATTTCCTATACCACTGTCTTGGAGCTTGCTTCAGACCATACAAGCTCTTAGACAACCTGCACACTAAATTCTCCTTTCCTCTTACCACATAACCTTAGGGTTGATGCATATAAATCTCCTCTTCCAAGTCACCATGTAAGAAAGCTGTCTTAACATCCAACTGCTCTAAGTGAAGATCTTCAACTGCAACAATGGACAACACCATTCTGATGGTAGCAATTTTGACAACAGGAGCAAATATCTCTGTGTAATCTACTCCATACTTCTGCTAAAAGCCTTTAACAACTAGTCTAGCTTTGTACCTCTTACTTCCATCAGCTTCATGTTTCAACCTGTAAACCCACTTGTTATGTAATGCCTTTTTACCTAAAGGTAGAGGAACTAACTCCCAAGTCTGATTAGATGACAATGAATCCATCTCATCCTCTATAGCACGCTCCCACTGAACTGAAGTGTCTATCTTGCAAGCTTCCTCAAAGCTTTCTGGTTCACCACTGTCAGTCAAAAGTAAATAATTCAGACTAGGATCAAATATAGAATGCATACCAGATGTGCTCTCAAGATCAGAGGGATCAAATATCCTCTTCTTCTTAATCTGTCTTGAACTAGTCCAACCAACTGGTGTCTGTAATGGAATAACTTGATCCTCTGGAACTGTCTCTGAAGAAGTCTCAACTACCTGTTCATGACTAGATGGACCGGCCCCACTATGTGTTTCAGCCTCAAGTTCTACAAACTCAGTTTCAACCTGTTTCGTCTTCCCCTTTTGTAGATCTTGATGGTGCTTATAAAGCTCTGCCTCATGAAACACAACATCAATACTCCGGATTACCTTCTTATGGACTGAATCCCACAGTCTATAACCATAAGCATCTCCACCATAGCCAACAAAGTATCACTTGTTGGATTTTGAATCTAACTTCCCTCTGTGCTCTGTATCAACATGCACATAAGCAGCACAACCAAAAACTCTTAAGTGATCAATCTTTACCTCTTTCTTTAATCATGCCTCTTCAGGAATGCCTCCATCTAGGGGATAACATGGAGACCTATTGATCAAGTATGTTGCAGTATCAACAGCATAACTCCAGAATGAGAGTGGAAAGCCATAGTGTAGCCTCATACTGCGTGCCTTCTCCATGATGGTCCTGTTCATCCTCTCTGCAACACCATTCTGTCTAGGCTGTCTAGGAGTAGTAAGCATCCTGCGAATGCCATGCTTATCACAGTAGGATTGGAATTCCCTACTACAATACTCACCTCCATTGTCTGACTTCAAACACTTCAATTTTAATCCTATCTCATTCTCAACAAGTGTTTTTCATTGCACAAATATAGAAAATACATCAGATTTATTCTTAGCAAAGTAAACCCATAACTTGCGAGAAGCATCATCAATAAAAGTAATGAAGTAAGACGCACCTCCAAGGGATGGAACCTGTGCTGGTCCCCAAACATCTGTGTGTACAAGCTCAAGACGCTCAGACCTGCGCTCCGGGGTAGCTCTGGTAAATGAAACTTTGTGTTGCTTGCCTATGACACAATGCTCACAAAATTCCAAATCTGCACACCTCAAACTAGGTAACTTCCCTTTAGCCTGTAACACCTTCATTCCCTTTTCTGACATGTGTCCAAGGCGACAATGCCACATACTGACATCAACTGCATTAGAGGCAACTCCAATGGATTGCTTAGAATAACTGGATGTCATATACAATGTTCTAATTTTCTTCCCCTTAGCCACTACCATGATACCTTTGCTCATCTTCCAACTATCACTCATAAAGTGAGTAGTAATACCACAAGCAGCCAATTGACCAACAGAAATGATGTTCTTTATCAAACGAGGCACAAGACGAACATCTTTTAACATAAGCACAATATTATCATCAATCAACAAACGAATGTCACCTTTGCCTATGATTTCACAAGCTTGATCATTGCCCAAGTAGACATTACCCAAATCACTAGCTACAAAATTCTGCATCAAGTCTTTTCTAGAAGTAGCATGAAATGAAGTACCACTATCAATAATCCAAGCATCATATTTACTTTTCATAGACAATAACATGCAATCAGCTTCAGCAACATTAACATTGTTTTTAATATGATTTTGTGCTCCATCATGAGGGGGGTTTGGGCAATCCTTCTTCAAGTGACCTTTTTGCCCACACTGCCAACAAGCCCCATCACCCTTACGGTGCTTAGACTTGGAGCGCCCCCTCCTAGACTTCCCTCTCCATCCTGGTTTGCCTCTTTGAGGTTGCCGCCCCCTTTCCTCCATAGTTAGGGCTGAACCGGATGAAGAAGAACCACCCTTACGGCGTGTTTCTTCAGCCAATATCATTCCACACACATCATTCAACTTAAATTTTTCTGTATTATGGGAACTATGCACATCAACTTTAAATGACTCTCAATCAGATGGCAAAGACTTTAACAAAGCAATAGATTGTATGTCCCCACTAAAGTTAACATCTACTGCCTCAAGTTGATTAACCAAAGCATATAACGAATTCAAGTGATTGGCTACAGTCTCATCATCAGACATTTTTAAATCAAAAAAACTGGTCACAAGATGTACCTTGTTTGTAGAAGAAGGGCTTGCATACAACCGCTCCAACAGATCAAAACACTCCTTCGTGGTCTTGGCCTTTGTGATGTTCGAAGCCACCGATGAAGAAATAGATAATCTGATCGCTCCTAAAGCCTTGCGATCAAGCAACTCCCATCTTGCAATCTCTTCCACCTTGTCTTCACCAACGGGCTTGGTTGTAAACAATGGCTGGTAGAGGTCATTCTGGTACAAGTAATCTTCAATCTGCATGCACCAAAATCTGTAATTTTGGCCATTGAATTTCTCTATCTTGAACTTGCTATCGTCGGCCATATCCTCCCGAAGCTCCGATACCAATTGTGAAGAATAAAACCACAAGCCTCGCCAAAATAGAGTATAAGTTTACTGTACTCTGGTTCTGGCGTGAACAGAGTATATATTTACTGTTCTAGTGTTCTGGGCGAACAGAGTATATATTTACTGTTCTCTGCCTGTGTTGCGGAAATATGGATCTAGAAACGCCAATACGAAAGCAAAGTACACAAGGGAATTTAATGTGGTTTGGCCTTGCTGCCTACGTCTACAGGATCACACAATTCCACTAGATAGAGAATTAGAGTACAAGAGAATTACACGATTTCTCAGCAACGCTCCTCAAGCAATACACAAGAAAACTCCTTCTTCCTCTTCCCAGAAATTTTATTTTCTTCTCCCTGTATTTCTCCTCCGGTTCCGGTTCCGGGTCGTGGCGGTTGCAATCTCTGGAATTCTCTTCTCACGTCAGACTCCACACACAAGTCAGTCCGTCATCAATCATAAGCCTCTTTAATAAAACCTATTTATGACTTAGGTCTTGCATAGCAAAGGACAAGACTGCCCTTCACTAAAGAATCCCGTAATGGGTTTCACTGCCAACAATTTGTCGCTTCAGTAATTAGATGAGACAAACCCTCAACCACTATAAAAAATATGAAGATAAGGGATCACCTTGTCGAAGTCCTCGGTGAGGGGAAAAAGAAGCAGTCGGTGTACCATTAATGAGCACTGCATAAGTAACACATCCCATAATTTTCTGCACCCAAGACTCAAAAAATCCCAATTTTAGTATCATAGGGTCCAAAAAATGTCATTCAACCCGAGCATATGCTTTAGACATATCCACCTTAAGAGCAGGAGAGGAGTGATGTCGAGTTGACTTCCTCCACATTGTATGCAAAAGCTCGTAAGCAGTATGAGCATTGTAGGTAATTAAATGCCTAGGAATAAAAGCACTTTGTGCATTTGATATAATATGGGGAATGATTTTGGCAGCCTATTAGCCAAGACTTTAGCAATGAGTTTATCAAGAACATTAAAAAGGCTAATCAGACAAAAATCAGTCGCACAATGAGGGTCCTTAACTTTTGGAATAAGAGTGAGAAAAGTTCGATTGAGAATAGCAAGAATTTGTCGAGTATTCAAACAATGAAGAACTTGTGAAGTAACAAATTCACTAACTATTGACCAATACTTTTGAAAAAATAGTGCACACATCCCATCAGGACCCGGAAATTTTCTAGTGCCCATATGCTTTAGAGCAAAATAAACCTCCTCTGACGAAAAAGGAGCCAATAAGCCAATAATTCACTATTCAAATTATCAGTAACCACTGAATGAACTTCAGCTATCACATAAGCACAAGCAACTTGGTTAAAAGAAAAGGAATAGAGATTTTGAAAAAACCCGGAAATAATCCTCTCAACATGTTACTCCTCTTCCCACCAAACCCCCAGCATCTTGAATTCCTTCAATAAAATTATGTTGTTTTGGAGTAGTAGCTTTAGCATAAAAGTATCTAGTATTACGATCTCCATCCTTTAACTATAAAGTTTTTTCCCTCTCCTTTTAACGAACTTCTTCCTTTCTAATAAATTTAGTAAGTTTTTGTTAGAAGTGGGTATTGAGAACCCAAACCCAATTTCAAGTGAATGAGAATCACACACGTGAGTTGGTTCAAGGTTGTGAATAGTTCCACATCAACTAAAAAATGTGATAGTGTTGGTATATAAAGTATAAGTTTGGCCGTTCTAGTTAGGTCTTTGGGCCACCCTACTTTTGTTGGGGAGATACATGTTAGACGTATGCACCTAGGTGGGCTAACCTATACACATGTTATAGCCATCCCATCGGTTCATACACGTGACTGGTCGGGCCGAGTTAAGTTGAGTTAACCCGATAATAATTTTTGTAACAAATTTATTTGGTTTTCTTTTAACTCAAAATGAGTCAAGTGTTTTTTTCACCAAAATGTGTCTATTAACGGATGGACTCATCCATTTAAACGGGATGGGTTATCTTCAACAGGATTTCTTATAAAATACTAAAAATTATTTTTCTATATCATCCTTGACTAGATTTTGTTTCTATCTTCTGCTAGAGTAATTCTAAAATATTGGCTCACTGCATACGTTGTGTAAAGGTGCTTCTACAGTGCGTGGTGAATTGTCTTATCTTGGGAGATAGACGCTTAAGTGAATCCTAAGTACTAGTAGGAAGGCAAATTCTATCTCAAGAACAAAGCATACACGCTTAATTCGATCATCTTCTTTACTGAGTTTCTTTTGTCACAACACTTATAAAGGTAAAAAATAACAGCTCTAACTTGAGAGCTTTTAATTCAACCCGATCAAGATCTCGGCCACTGATGTCTAACTGAGTGATTTTATACTTAGTATCTGAAATGAACTTAGAGTCATGGATCCAGGTGGGGCTTAGAGTCAGCCGCCACCAAAACTGAAGGAAAATCCAAATTGATAATGGTTGCATCATGTTGACAAATCCTTTTCCCAATATCCATCTCACTCTCGTCAACAGGAAATACAACATCCATATAAACAGAAGAAGATAAAGCCACCTTTGAAGGAGAGGAAACATCAGAATGACCGCGGAGAGGCATCCTGATGCGAAAGATTTCCGTTTCCGACCAATGTGACATTAGACAATCACCATCATGACAAGCCATAGCAGAAACAGAGGTCCCAGATTCTAAAAATTCACAATCAGATTTGGCACCACTCCGAATCGGAGAACACCAACATTGAACATGATATTCAATGTTCAATAATTATCCGCTATTAACCAATCACCATATTGATATTCAAAATCATCAAAATGAGGCAAAGTACAACAATCATCCAGACAATCTTTAACAAAATGCCCCTATCTGCCACAAAAATAACTGAACATAGTAAGTCTTTCAAAGAGATAGTTAGCCCAATGAAACAACCCATCAAGAGCTTCAACAAGACCACGACGAAGAGGTTTCTCCACATCAACATTAACACGAACCCGAAGGAACCGCTTCTTACCAGGATCATCCTCGTGACACTCCACGCCCGCACCAGTAAAAGAATTACCAATATCCAAACCAGCTTGGGCAGTGAGTAAATGAAAGGGTAGATCTCAAATTTGAAGCCAAAACTGAGCATGTTTTATCTGTATGGTGATAGAGGTCATACCCATTTCCCAGGGCCTTAATAACAACATATGATTATCAAAAGTCCAAGGCCCCCCGAGCTAGAACATGCTCCATGTCATCCACTTTTGAAACTTGAATTGATATAGATAATCCCCAACTTCCAGAATCTTTAATTTGTCCCCTAAGCCCCAAACCATCTTAATATATGATTTAGAAGCTTTTTGATTGAAGGACTTACTTGTAAAGAAATGACCAACTAAACTTCTGGGTCGTTTGGGTGTTGGATTTTTTTAGAAACGGATGTAGGATTTTTTACAATTAATTCCAAAAATTCACAACGCCAAATGTGAATTATGGTTGGTAATAAAAAAATTTAGAACAAATTCGGATATCGCATCAAACCCAATTTTAAAACTTCAAACTAATACAACTCTCTCCCAAACTCGAATATGCATGTTCTTAGTACTATTACATGTTTAAATTCAAGCTCTATTAAACAAGATCCTACAAGGGTAGGTAATTTTGAACTTTTAAAGTGAGCCTTACCTATATGTCACGTTTCTCAAGGCTCAAGTAGATATGAGAGGTAACTATTGAAAAATAACGGAATCTGTAATTTTTAAAATGGGGGCTAGGAGCTGGAATTGACGGAATCATCTTGTGAGGTGATTCAGTAATTCTGGCCGATTTTAGCTCGAAATGGCTTAGAATCAACTTCAAAGCTGAATTTTAATTTCACCCACCTTCATCACACAAACATGATTCCGATAATTCAAGTTAGAATTGGGACAGAATCAATGAAATCTTACAAAATTTTAAGTACACAAAAAGCCCCTTAGAGCACAAGCCTCTAGTTCTTGTGCGCGCGTACTTCTCTGCTTGAAACACGATATGAGTTTCTTCCTGTGGTGTACTTTCATGTTAGACTTCATTTCCTACAAAAACAATGATGGCAGTAAAACATTTTTTTTTTATGGATCATGGGTAGACAATTTTACTCTTTTACATAATTATAATTATGGGCAACACATAATTCATCAAATGGAATCATAATGAAGCTTTGGTTTTAAAATGCTTAATTAATGGTCAATGGAAGTGGTCCCATCATATAAACTCGAGACGTGATCACTTAATACAGGTTATTAGTGAACATGTCCCTAAATTCAATCACCTTGCTGATATAGTCATTTGGAAACCAAGTTCTTCTGGGAAATTTACAACTTAATCAACTTAGAAAGTTTTGATACCTCTCTTGTTCGGTATAAATACCACATACCAAGATACACTTTTATTAGCCGTTTAATGCTTCATGGTAGATTGCTTACGTTGGACAAAATTCAAGCTAGGAGTGTCCATATGGTTAATGCATCGCTGCAAAGCTGATCTTGAATCGGTTCAAGATATATTTTTCGCTTGCGGCTATTCTAAATGGATTATGAGCTCTATTTCAAATTTCTTAGAATGGACATATCTTACCATCACGCCCAATAAGCTCTCCATCATATTCATTAGTTCTGCCATGCCATTCTTGACCTAAGTTTGCTTCTTAAATTCTTCAAGAATTGCACTATATATATATATAGAGAGAGAGAGAGAGAGACTTTTTTCCATATTGCTTGGTCAAAGAATAAAATATTTCATATTCCCTAGATTTTAAATGAAAATACCATATGACCTGGAATAATACGATATAAGCTAAATTTGGACTAAAATACCCCTGACCGGAGGTAGGGTTTTATATTGTGTTAAACCCTCACAAAGTCGCATTCATTGGCATACGACTTCAGATGCGGGTGATTCCTCCGAGTAAAAACTCCGTTCTGATTGAAAACTCACTTCCGATTGGAAAGTCCTCTGATTGAGCACCGTGTAAGCGGTGTGTGAGAAGATTTTGCAACCTATCCGACCAAAACATCGAAGATTAGGGATTTTCTGTTCTGGAACGAGTTTGAGTTTGTGAAGAATGAGCTTTGGAACGAGGGTTTCTCGTAAGCTAAGTTTTGAAACTATATGCCTCAAAGCTAGTTCTTGTTTGTAGCACAGATCGGGTTTGCGGCGATTCCGAAAAAGCAATAGTCAAATGAGTGTTAAATCCGGCTCGGAGAACAACAGCGGAGGTTTCGTGGTAAGGCATTTTGGATATTTGTATGCACGATTTTTTATTTAGCGTGTACTCGAACACACGACATAGGCCACCGAATCAGACTATCGTTGTGTCAGAAAGACGATACGTCATATATCATGTGCTCAATAAGACGGTGGGAATACGATGTTTAACCATAATGATGTCGTGTATGCGAGGGCCTCTTAGAGTATGTTCGATTACATGATACATATACTTATCGTCTCTATAGAAGTTAGTTAGAAAGTGTGAACCAGCGCGGCTACTGATTATGATCACGACCTATTGTTGATTGATATATATATATATATATCCAATTTTTCAGACGTAAAGTTAGAGTATTACATCAAATGGCGGAGTAAGTTAAGGTTGCAGAAGAGAAGAAGAAGAGAATCTACGGGAGAAAACTAGGTCTAGGAATGAATAGTTTCCCCGCTAGATTGTGTCTATCAAAAGACCTTGTAGATTCACGTCGGGGATGCAAGGCAATTTTAGTGGAGTCTTGGTTCTACCCAGTATATGATTGCAAGCCCATCATCATCTCTAGGCCGTTGTTGGATGTACTCATTGGTGATTGTTGGGACGACTCACTGGAGGTCTTCAACATAAGGGGAAAAAGACTACCCCTTACAGTGGCTGAAGTGGCTATGATCACGGGGTTGAGTGGAAAAGGGAACCCGTGTAAATTGGAAAGCAGCGAGGGGAAGGCTGCCCAAGGCAAGGGGGAATTCTACAAGAAGTTCTTCCAAGGGAAGCATCCAGAGAAGACAGGACTGGAAGAATTGTTCAAAAAAGTGGTTGCGGAAACAAAGAATGTTTCAGACGAGGACTTACCACGATTGGCGATCGTGCACATGGGTGTCCTCGTGTTATTCACGCAGAGCAACATAGTCGTATCACCATCTCTATGTGATTACTTAGATGACATGTCGGTCGTGGGGAGCTAGAATTGGGCAGGCGTCGTACATGATTTGCTTATGAGAGGCATATCGGCAGCCCGCCAAAACATCATGAGCAGACAGGATGAGCATTCCGCCATGGCCGGAATTCTTGTAGGGGCTTCATTAGTGCTCCAGGTAACACTCGTATGTGTTATAATACGCAAATTCTAATATCATATTTATAATGACACAATATGTTTTATAGAGATGAATATCGCCTCATCAGTCACACGATACGAACTCTCAATCGTTTTATCGGACATACGACATTTAACATGCACGTAGACATATCGTGTTCTCGAAAACACAACGATGTATTATATCGTGGATAGGACATTAGATGATTGTAATGTATCATTTTACAGGAAACACGATGTGGCTTCTAGCGTGTTATCTGTAACACGACTAATTTGTTATAGTGAAGATACTAAACATTTTAGACTAATGTTTATATTCTTTTGTATTGTCCGCCAGGTATGGTTTTATGTGCATACGTCCATATGGGCTCCCGGCGGTCCTCCATGCAGCCCGAGGTGCAAGAGGTGGCCCAAATTTACTCAACTTTTGAGTGATGTGGAGAAGGCCGATAAACTTGACCTGGCTGACGAAAAGGGGAGGAAGAAGATTCTAGCTCATCACCAGATGAGGAAGTGGTACGAGGATGTCTTCATGAGGCTGAAGCCAGACTCATAATTGTTATGTGCATCACACCAATTGCCGAAGAGGCGCACTTGATGGATGGACAAACGGTGACCCCGAAAGCTAAGAAGGCGGGTACGCAGCCTTTCCGAACAATGAGACCCGGCTATGCCCCCCACGGCAAGACGTCGGGGCATGGACATTCCGGCCATGACGTCATTGAATCATTCGTCATTCCAGTTGATGTCATGATGGGAATTTGTGAAGTTGTTTTGGAGAAGACTGTTCTATACGATGAGCGGGGATGGAACACGGATCGAGTTGCAGCTACACTCGAGCGTGTTAAGGACGATCTAGAGGTAGCAACTAGCCTGATAGAACAGATGCAACCCCTCGAGGAACGAGAGACAGAACAGCCGCTTGAACCCACTCAGCCGGTGGTCGCCCAAGCATCAACCCCTCCTCCAAGAACCGAAGAATCACCTTCAGTTCGTTCAAAGGCAAGAGCTTCAAAATCAAGAGAAGCTCGCCAACCATCTACCCCAGAAGATCAACTAGTACAAGACCCTCAGTCGGTGGAAGAGGGATTCATTTTGAGTAAGTATGATGGTTTAATTTATTGTGTTTCGTTAGGGGATATTCGTGTAGTTGAGTACACAATAAGAGATCATATCGTTGAGTAAGAAAGACAATGGTTGGATTGTCGTGTCATCGATCACACGATCATTGCAGCAGAAGTTGTGAGAACCATCTCTGCGTGGTCGTGTGAACGTGAGCTAGGTTTCTATTGTGTTTCTACGAATACGATATGCATCTGTATCATGTTTGTAAATGACGACTTGTGTGGATATAGTGTAGTTACTAACACAATGACTTACTTCTTAAATTCAAAGAAACGGTAACCGCAAGCTGCCACCAAACCAAAGAAGAAGAATGGTCCGAAGTTGCAAAGGACCGTAAGAACTAGATTTTTGTTGAAAATAAATACAGAATTCATGGAACAACAACGGGAGGTCGTGCATCAACCATGGGGTGTCGTGGATCCACCCCATGAGGTGGAAGAACAACCCCGGGATGTCGAAGAACAACTGTGGGAGGTAGAGGAACTGGACCTTCCCCGGCATGTCAACGAACAACCCCGGGAGATAGAGGAACAGGACCTTCCACCTGAGGTCATGGCTCAAGTTTGCGATGTGCAGGAACAACCCCGTGAGGGACCCACAGACCAACTGAAGGCACTATATCGGATACTCCTCCAGTAGATGCGGATGTAATGGAGAGTATCCGCAATGTTGAAGATGTCGAAGAAGATACTGCGACTAAGACGAACAAGGAGGAGACAAGTCTGTGGCCAAAGGACTATCTTGACATAGAGTTGGTGTTCCACCTGGAGGTTCAGGAGGAGGCAGTTAAGGAAATTATCACGGAATTTCTGTTGAACCCATACAAGTTGTGGCCCATAGAGAGACTCCTCTACACCGACTACCTATCTCTGTTAAAGCAGGATTGGATAACGAATGAGGTAATATCTATTCATTGCTCATACGTTTTAAGCTCTATCGTGTTATCAATCAAACGACTGAATATCTTATGCAGATTACAATGAATTATCGTTTTATTGATTACACGACATAGGATCATATCATTGGTTTTAATATACACTAACTATCAACTTGTAATTGCTGAAGTAAAACTAGCGTGTTAATGGATACACGACTTGTAACTTCATTGTGTGATCGGAAACACGGTATACTCACTTATCGTGTAAAGTCATATGACGATCGGTAGCCTATCGTGTCATTACTAACATGTACAGTATTGTGTAGGTCATCGACATCATCTTCCAACTCCTAGATGAATGAAATATGAGAAATCCATGCAGGTGCTCCAATTGTTTTTTTGTCAAGTTCGCTATTCAGCACTACTTTAACATTGGCACGGCAGAAGAGCCGGTAGAGGAGGGCAAACTCTCTGGCATATTGTTGAGAGGCTTGAATGTTAACATAGAAAGCGGCTTCATTCCTGTATACGTCAAGGCCATTTTCTCTTGTTTATTGTCTACTACAGGGAGAAACTATTTAGGTGGTAGAATCCTCTAAAGGGTGATCACAATCACCACTTCACCGAGGTCGATAGTGTCTGGAAACATGTTGCCAATGGAATGGAGAAGGCACTTAAGACAATGGGTGCTCGGACGTGGCCACTAACTAAGATCAACAAATGCCCGTACCAAGAAATAAATGAAGATTGTGGTTTGTTTATGTACTACGTAGCGAAACTGGTAGGGGGTGTCATTCAACCAGATTTTAGATAGCTCGAGATAATAGGCTTGGTTAGGCCAATGATATGCATTGCTATACTTTGGGCCTGAATTGAAGAGGAATTTGATCCGGATACAGATGAATTATAAAAAGACCAATTATTTTGTAATTAATTACTATGACCAATTATTTTGTAATTAATGATTGTACCAATTATTTTGTAATTAATGATTGTACCAATTATTTTGTAATTAATGATTGTACGATTATTTTGTACTTAATTGTTGTATGAATGTCAGATGGCCTATAATCGATCACACGATTTGTATCAATATCGTCTTTTCAATAGCACAAAATGGCAATACACATATATCTGATCGTATTATAGTTCTCACGATCGCCTATTATGTCGTGTTATCGCATACACGCCAAGTCGTATTAGGTCGTGTTATTGTTTACTTCACATCTCGTATTAGGATGTTTGTGATGTCATGTAATCAACCAAACAAAAAAGACACGTCGTTGGTCATAACCCAAATCAAATATGTTGCTGGACAACCAATAGGCTCGGGTTGGCCGCACTAGATTGTTTTATCGCCCCCCGAACACTACCCCTAATATACAGTGAGACCAGAGCGAACACTACAGTTTGACGTAACATACACTAAATTTATATGGCGTGTAATCAATAATACGTTATGTACCAAAATCATGTATTCGGAACGCCGACTTATTACTTCCAATGACTTGGTGGGATCGTATCATCGATCATGCAATACTAGTGTATATCGTGTTATCCAAAAAATTGATCTACATATTTGTGGATCATGTTTTTCTTATCGTGAAGCCGTGCCCGGTCATGTGTTTGAACGTACGACCAATATTGAGATCGTGTTAATGTTGTGATCGTGTTATCACGAAACCCCGCTCGCTCGTGTGTGTGAACGTACAACCAATATTGAGATTGTGTTATACGGGAAGATATCTTTACATGGGAACAAAGATATAACTGATATTAATATTTTCCTTTAAATTTCATTAATTCATTACATACAACAAACTAATATTTACATAAATTTATAAATACAAATAAAATAACATTCTGAAGATAGTGAATCGTGCCCTCATCAGTTCAATTGTGATGGAACATTCGCGACATTAATATTACACCGGAATAGTAAATCGCCCGTTGTCAGTGGCTGGTTAAGACCGCGCCACTGAAGGGGGACGAATAACCATCTAGTGCAATATCATTGTCTCAAAGGTTCCGTCTCGTGCTCAGCGATCAGTATGTGTGCAATTTCCATGCAGATTCACGGACCCATCAATTCAATTGTGACAGAACCTTCGCGACATTGAAATAATGTCTGATAGTTAATCGCCCCCCTTCAAAGGCTGGTTGGGACCGCGCCATTGAAGGGGACACTACAACAAATTTGGGTATTAGCGACGCTTATATAAGCGTCGCAATAATATGCATCGCTAAAAAGTGATAGTAACGACATATCAAAAAACATTGCAAAAAAAAACCAATATTAGCGACATATAAGTACAAATGTTGCTAATACATAGGTTATTAGCGATGCTTGCAAAAGCGTCACAAAAAGTTATATCTATTAATTTTTTTTAAAAAAATTTCAAAACTATTAACGACGCATTTTTCCAAACGTCGCTAATAGTATCAACAATAGCGAAGTTTATAAACAAGCGTCGCTAATAATTCTCAATTTTAAATAAAAAAATTAAAAATTATGAACTAATAGCGACGCATACCTATGCATCGCTATTACCCTTGGTAGTAGCGACGCATAGATACATGCGTCGCTAATACCTATTTTTTAAATAAAAAAATTAATGACAAAGAGAGAGGGGGAGGGAGGGGAGAGAGATAGAGGAGAGGGAGGAGAGAGATAGAGGGGGAGAGGGAGGAGAGAGAGGGGAGGAAGGAGAGAGAGGAGGGAGGATAGAGAGAGAGGGGAGAGAGAGAGGAGGGGAGAGAGAGGAGAGAGAGAAGGGAGAGAGGGAGGAGAGAGAGATGGGAGAGGGAGAGAGAGGAGAGGGAGAGAGAGGGGAGAGAGGAGAGAGAGAAGGGAGAGAGGGAGGAGAGAGAGATGGGAGAGAGAGAGGAGAGGGAGGAGAGAGAGAGGGGAGGGGGGGGAGAGAGAGAGGAGAGGAGAGAAGGAGAGAGAGGGAGGAAGGAGAGAGAGTAGGGAGAGAGAGGAGAGAGGAGGGAGAGAGAGAGTGAGTGAGTGAGGAGAGAGAGAGGGAGGGAGAGAGGGAGAAAGAGAGAGAGAGAGAGAGGGAGAGAGGGAGGAGAGAGAATAATAGTCCTTTTTGTTGTAGTGGGACAAATAACCATCGGGCGCCATATCAATGTCCCAAAGGTCACCATCTATTAAATCAGTCAAAGCTTTACTTGCACGACCAAATACAATTTAGTAAATATTATACGACACCGGCTATCGTGTTCGCGATCACACAAATTTTTATGTTTTTGTGTGATCGGAATCCATACATGATGCTTGGTCATGTTTTTGGTAACACGATATTGACGTATGTCGTGTGAGTGCATATTCCGACTATAGTTTAAGCGTGTAAACAATAACACACTAGACTAATATATCATGATACTAAATCAACACTCCGTTTCTTCTCATCATTATCTGCGCTCCAGCATTTCTTGTAGTTCGTAGTTATGCCCCAGTGCTTCGAAATATAACTTGCTATGCTCTTAGGTGTAATGTCCACCAAGTCTTTAAAGAGGCCATAACATTTTCTCGCTATCCAAAGGTGCGATGCTAGGGGATGGTTAGTTGACTTCCTTTGGGTTCTACATGAATGAGTCGGCACTAACCTCATGACAGTCACATGATCTCCTATATTTGAAGCCATTATGTACTAGTTACAAGATTCATTTGAGCATTTTATGGCATACGTATTCCATTTTTCATCCACAACACGATATGCAAAATTTGCCTTTATTGCTAAGTCGATCAAGACCCTCTTGAAATGCAACAAGCTTAGAAAATGTGCACCCAATTTGAGGAGCTTCTGGTAATCCTTAGCTTGCAAGCTACCCGTCATAACTGGCCTTCATCAATATTCGGTTCCAACATGTTTAAATCATCGAAGATATCCCAATATGCCTCCGCCTCAACGTCGAAGTTACTGGGAACCTCGCTATTTGCAAATTCTTCGTGGCCGGACATACTTTCTATGCCAACTATATCATTATCATACCACAGATCCTCACTCCACATATTTTCAACTTATTCGCCTTATCCACCATCGTAATTACAAGGGCTGTATGGAGGTTCGTAGTTATCAAATGAAGTCCTTATCCCACCAATCATTGACGACAATTCCTCTGATCTATTCTGATTGACTTCTATATTAGGTTTTGTACTCGTTGGATTGATGAAAGATGATTGACATGGATTTGTTGAGGGCAAATTTTTTGGTTCTCCCAATTTGCATTGCACATTATCGTGTTAAAAAAATGTAACATCAGTCGACATCGTGTATTCTGTTAACACGCAAATATTTCAAGACATGTTATCGAAACCATGTCATGTTATTATATCTACAATGCAACATATAATTGCTCTATCGCATGTGTATATCAAGTAATTACTAGTACGATATCTTACAGGTCGTGTTTATAACTTCACACGATATGATTTACCCTTAACACAATAAGTTCAATATCGTGGTCTCAAGTACACGAAATATACCAATTGCGTATAATCTAAAGATTCAATATTGTTACTTGACAATTTCAAAGGTGAACTGAGTTTCATTGAATCCGGCATGAAATCCGACATTAGAGCTGGGATGAGCCATTACTACAGGTCATTCAGCTCTATTGACTGTCTGGTTCCTTTCAACGGAGGGTGATGGTGATTTATCATCGTTGTCAGGTTGTTTCATCTCGGCATACAATGATAACTGTAACGCCCGAGGTTTTTCACACATTTTCCTCAAAATTCACGAAATTTTTTTGTTTTTGAATCGGAGTAAAAATGCCGAAATCAAAACCTGTATAAACAGTTTATCATTTAAAACATCATACGGTTAAACATCGTACTGCCAAATCAAATATCCTCAGGCGCTACTCGAAAACAACCGTACGAATAAATTGCTATGATCATAGACTTTAAATACAAAACACTCCTAGGCATCCCTGAGTGCAAGTCCCATAATGAAAGTCCAGAATATAAACATCTTAACGTCTCATCTCACCCAATACATCGGATCGTGGCACAAACAAACTTGCAGTGAGTCAAGCATATACCTGAGTCAACGGGAATCAATCCACCGCTGAAATGAGCATCCATCTCCAGGAGCTCTCCAACACACACCTGCAAAAGCCTCCCGAACCACGGGGCTAAAAATGGTAGGGTGAGTATTTTCATACTTAGTAGGAAAATACCCAGGAGGGGAAATCCCAAACGGTGAACTCAATAAGTTCATAAATACATGCGTTCATGTAACTCAAACATGAAGCAGATAGGCATACAAACATCATGCTCATACGCATACAAACATACCAAATGCACCATCGTGCCAAAGTCATACCAAATGCACCATTGTGCCAAAAACATACTAAAAGCACCATCGTGCCAAAATCGTACCATCAAATAAAACTTACACAAACACCCTTATCCAGGGTCTTACAAACTTACTCGTACCATCGTATGCATACTCATACAACATACGCATACTTGTACGACCCTACTCGTACAATCATATGCTCACTCATGCAACCTTACTCGCACATCTTACACTTACTCGTGCGGCCTTACTCGCACATCTTACACTTACTGTCTTACTCAGAAACTTACACTTACAGTCTTGCTTGTACGCTTACAGTCTTACTCTTACAATCGTACTCATACTCTTACACTTACAGTCGTTCTCATACACATACGCTTACAGTCGTACTCATACTCATACAGTCGTACTCAAACTCATAATCGTACACATATCAACGACCACTGAAGCTCATTACAACTAATAAGCTTCAGAGTCGAAAAGGAAAAGAATGCCACTAGGGCAACACCTTAACCTCCGGGGAGTGACTAGACGCCATGGACTTTTCCGAAGGTAAGGCACACCAGTGCTCATGGGGCACAGGATCAAACAGGTAAGAGTAGGTCCATGATACTACTTACCTGAGCGCGCAAACATACACCCACACATAAGGGGTCATACAATTGCCCACACATAAGGGGTCTTATAGTGCCATACAATTGCCCACCATAATGGGTCTTATAGTGCCAGTGCCACTCTTGGGCAGAAACATACAGTGCCACTCTTGGGCGGAAACATACAACGCTCTCAACAGAGCATCAAACGTCTGGGCTTATACAGCACACAGACCAAATCGGAAATATACGTCGCTCTCAACAGAGCAAAAGACATCTGGTGCTCTACACAGCACACAGACAACATCCCGCAAGATAAACACCATGGCAAGACATGATAAATGCTCAGCTGACTCATTATCAACTAGCTCAAACACGGAACTTAATCCGTCGAACCCTCAGGTCTCAAACTCACAACGCTATCATTAGCTGTGCTTATAATTCAAGTTTGAATTAAGTAAATTATGCGGTACAATTATGCCAAACAAACTCACAGTCCTCGACTGATCAAACCGAAGCAAAGCCCGATCTGAAACCCTAGTTCATCAGGGCAGCAGACTTCCTTACCTCGTCCATATCAGGATCAAAACTTACCGTACACCAAAATCTTACAGTCTTACATACTTCGTCATCCCTCTTATGGCCAAAACATTTTACACTGACATCATCAAATGAAGCTCCTCAGAGTCAACCCAGTTGTCACCCTTTTACTAATACCTCACATATTGAGCTTACTTTTCACTTCATAATTTGTACGTTATGCTTGTACAATTATGCACACTCTTACTGTCTGACAGTCCCCCAACATATGCCCTGATCCAAATCGATCCACTCCAAGCCTCGCCCGTCATACTCATATCCTCTATCCTCCGTCATACGCTTACCCATCCATAACCAAATCCAGACAAAACCTCTGTCACCTCTTACTGTCCATCGCCCATACCTCTGCCCACATATACTTACACAGATCCAAAGCATAGGCTAATAGCCATCATACATATGTATGTCTATCACACATATGTATAACATACACATACGGTCATACATACGTAACTTACGAACATGCACGCTAGCCATCACTAGCACATGCATAACACACATCAAACATACACGCTAGCCATCACTATCACAAGCATAACACACGTCAAACATACACGCTAGCCATCACTAGCACATACATACATCCAACGTACTTACAACCAACATGCATGTCATATGCATTTCAACATACCATACAATCGTGCTTACACGTACATCATGCAATCAGATCGTTACATAACATCCAAAGCATGGAATCACACAATCCTAGCATGCTACTACTCATTCAAAGCATGCTATCATGAATTTACGAGTTCAAAGCTCCCCTACCTCGTAATCATGACGTTTGATGGCGAGCACACGACGGTGGCGGCGTCGACGACGGAGTTGGCGGCTAAAAGCTTTGCCAAGTGGAGAGAACTGTTGTCCCGAGGATTTTAAGAAGTGCCGGAAACAATCACGGCCAAATAGGGTGTCAGAAGTCAATGCGGCAAAACCCGCAATCCACGGCAGCACACTAGGGGCGGCCGGGAGAAAGGTCGTGCCAACATAAGTGGCGGTGCGACTTGATGTCAAAGGTGTACTCATTGAAGATTGGCATGTGGCTAAGACATGCTCAGCTGGCCACAAGACGTTGAAATCGGCCGTGGACAGCACCCAACGGCGACGATTTCACGTCAACAAAGGCCCACATAAGGGCGGAGGGCATGGGGCGACTCTCGAGGACAGAAGAGAGATAGTGGAGGGCTAGGTGTCAACTCCACTCGGTGGCAAAGCCATCCGATGGTCAGGCGGCGCGACTGCGATACCAAAGGGGAGGGACAGAGGCGGTCCAAGGCTCATAAGAGGCCGATAGGGCTAAGGCCCTAGTGGTGGCCAATCAAAACGGCGACATCGCCGATCACTACCCACAACCAAAATTAATGGTGCGGGTAGCTGTGCATCTCACACGACAGAGAGCAAGGGGAGGGTTCAGGGTCGAGCAAAGGCCACGAGGCCGTCACTGGCCAAGGCCTGAGCAGGTGAACTCATCCACCTTCGGTCACGGTAAGACATACAAACTCTTGCCAGAGGCCGTCCGGTACCGACGACGTAAAATGGGCAAGAAAGGTCAACGGGCAAATATGCCGGTGAGGCAGAACTAGCTGCGGCTACGGGCCGCAAGGCTGAACAAGGCCCAGAGGGGTGGCCCATTGGCATTACCGGACCGGGGCGGAGCCGAACTAAGGTCCGCAAGGTCAAGTCCGGTGTCCGACTAATGGCAGCAGTCACCACATCCAAAACGGATGTATACCAAAAATAGGGGACGCCCGGACTGAGCAAGGGAGAGACGGAGGCTGAACTAGTCCAGGTGGGGCCGTCCCTGGGCCATCTCTAGGCCGGGGCGGAGCCCACAGTGGCCGGGCTGCCTGCACAAGCCAACGGCGGCAACGACAACCTACCAGAAAATCGTACGATAAAACGTACTGGCCGGAACATAGAGGGAGGGCGGAGGCGGAACCGGGCATGGAGGTGTGGTCCACTGCCTTCGCCGGAGCAAGGCAAGGCTAGAAGGAGGTCAAAACAGCCACGAATCGCCTCCGGCGGCTTCCATTTCAACGAAACAGATCGCTGGCGGAAAACAGGGCAAAGGGGGAAAACGGCTGGGGCGGAGGAGCGGAGGCCCCCTGGGGCCAGGAAGAGTGGCCCAACATCGTCGTTGGACCAAGGTGGGGCTGGACGGAGGTCCGTCGGCCGTGGCTCACCGCCGGTGGCCACCAATTCGTCCAAAATAGAAATCCGGCGAAACAGGGCAAAGAGGGGGAAATGGGACGAGGCGGCAGAGCGGAGGCCCACTGGGCCGAGAGGGGTGGCCTCCCGCCGTCGCCGGCCCAGGGCGGAACCATGGGCGGCCGGCCGGCCCTTGCCGGCCCACGGAGGCGGCGAAACCACAAAACAGAGGGGAGAGAGAGCAAACCGGGGAGAATCGGGGCGGAGGGCGGAGCGGCCATGGGCGGCCTGTGCCGGCGTCCTGCAGCTTACTGGCAGCGGCTGGGACAGAGAGAAGCCGGAGGGGGGGGGGGGCGGTGTGCATTGTACCTTCCAGAATTTTCTGGATCGGGCTCGGCCGAGCCCGAGCCCGAGCCCGATCTTCTCTTTTTATATTTTTTTTTCTTTTTTTTTCTTTTTCCATTCGTGCCCCCATCACATGCGTACCACATGGTTACACGTTGTGAGTCTAAAATTCGCGCCGAAAGCATGCAACAAGGCCCGTGGCCCGCGACTAAGCCCCACACCCGACTCTACGGGTATAAATATGGGGAAAATATATAGAGACGAATACGCCAAAGCGTCACATTTTCCCGCCGAAAATGACCAGAAAAATAGTAGGAAAATGACAGAAAATCGTAGAAAATTCAGGGACATTACAATAACACCTTCTTATTCACCTTCTTATGAATGGAGAACCCTGATTGGAGGTCCTTATTGTCTTGTAATTCATATATCATGGATGATTGGGAGGATAAAATTAAATATTTCAAACTAACATTATCATTGACAAAAAGTTGTGCTTTGACTTGCCCCAGTAGCTCGCCAAAGCTCACCGACAAATGAATGCTCATCAACGGTGCCATTCCACTAATATACATGCCTCCATTGCCTACCTCTCTGTTATAATGGATGAAAATACTGATCCTATCCATGATCGATGTGAAAGAACGATCCTTTCTGCGAAATACAGTTGTTGGAGCACTCACACAGCGTCTGCGGTGTCAAAGAACACTTTTTTCTTGTTCATCGCCTCTCGCCGGTGAATCACTGCTAGTTTGCTCCCGCCGGCGAGTTCCGTTCATCGCCGATGACTCCCAGCACACCGGAATGGCGCAACACTATTCCGGTGTTCATTTATTACTATGAACATTTAAAACATGATATAGTAGAAACCTAAGGGTATTTTGGTCCACAAATAGGTCATATGACATTTCCATTTAAAATCCAGAGAATATGGAATATTTCATTCTTTGGCTAGACAATATGGAAAAACTCATATATATATATATATATATATATATATATATATATATATATATATATATATATATATATATATATATATATATATATATATATATATATCTATCTCATATGGAGGGAGAAGAATAATTGCATCTTCAAGAATAAATTTAATCACAAAGTGATTCATCTTCAAGCAGTGCAAAAGTCAAGTTCATGCATATATAATTGCCAATGCCAACCTCTCTAAGCTTACCAGTGAATTTTCCTTCATTGCTACTAGAAGGTAAATGTAGTTTATTTTTCTTATTTCTTTTCTTTCTTTAACTTTGTACCCCTCTTATTTTAATTTATGGGGGTCCTCTCCCCTTTTTATTTACCTTCTTCAGTAAAGAAAATGATGGGTATTGGCACAGATTGCTTTAGCTGAAGTAGACATTTCTAAAGCCCTATAAATCAGAATCGATATAACTTCGTATGTCCAGAGAATCTCAATAGAAACGAGTGACACCACATTACCAATTTGTTGTGCACGATGATCAGCTTACTTTATTTCTTTTATTTATGCTGCCTTGAACCATTTATTATTGTAATAGTTTAGTTTGCTTTGGTTTGGTTTGAATGTAAAACAATATTGGTTCAGTTAGTGGCCCGGGCTAGCCGAACCACTAACTGGTGGGTTCACCTAGGGAACCGGACCAGCCTGGTTTGGGTTGGCACGACTTCCTAGGGGACTGGTTGTCCCCTATATGGGGCAGCCCTCTTTTGTTTGGACGGTTATGCAATTAAGATAATTCATAACTTCTCCGCTTTCTTCCTCGTTTCTCCCCTTTCTCCTTCGTGAATCACCTCGATATCGATTGTGCCTACATCGGGCACATCATTGGTATCGGAGCTTCATCGATCCACGGCCATGGCTCGAGGCAAGCAGGTTGCTGCCGCTCCTGAAGTTCAGCCCGAGAAGGAGACTGATGTCTCAGCGGACAGCCCTTCAGCCGCTCCTGCTGCGCCGGACGGCCCAACATTGGCACAGCTCATGGCTAAGATAGAGGCGTTGGCTGTAGATGTTGCACATATCAAGGCAACGAAGACAACGCCCATAGCATACCTTCTTGCCAGACCCCAAGATGCCGCCATGGACATTGGGGACTCGTCTCAGGGCCCGGACAGGCGCACTCATGGTCCCTCAGCCACGACCGACAAGGAGACGCGTCAGTCCCACACCCCCTTGCACGTTGGGCAGGCTGACTTGATTGTTGAAGGGCGTCAGGCCTAGGCTCCGCGAGGGCCGCAAGGTGTTTGAGCGAATGCCCCTATGATGCCACCACTCATTCCTGACCTTCCAACCATGACAGATAGAGAGGTACGTCAGCCCTACGGCCCCCTGCGTGGTGGACAGACCAACTCGCCTGCCGAAGTAGGATGTCAAGCCTGGCCACCATGAGGTGCACCAGGTGTTCGGGCGAATGCCCCAATGATGCACCCCGCCAGGAACGTGTTTCAGGAGATGGAGGATGACTGGGAGGAGTACCCAGCCCCTCGTGGTGGTCCTCGTGGAGGGACTGAACCCCGTTTAGCCCGCCTATAGTTCCCATGCTACAATGGGGATGACGACCCAGTGGAGTGGCTCTACAAGGCTAACAAATTCTTTGCATATCAGGGCACACAGTCCGAGGCTGAACGATTGCGCATTGCCGCATTCCATCTGGATGGAGACACTTCCGTATGGTTCCAGAACTTCAAGAAGGAGGTGCGTTACCCCACTTGGGCCACTTTCTCCAACGAGTTGTGTATCCAGTTCGGACCGAATGAATTCCAGGACTTCAATGAGATGCTATCATCCCTGCGCCAAACCACCACCATCCATGCATACTACACAGAATTCATGAAAATAGCCAACCGACTTCCCGAGTGGCCAGTGGCTGCCTTTGTGGGCACCTTCAAGCGTGGTCTAAAGCCAAAAATCTTAGAAGAGATGCGCCACTTCCCTTGCGACGGCATGAGGGACGTCATGCGTCACACCTGCATCGAGGAAGAGAAGCTGACTAGGCAGCATCAAGGCGGGCGCCTTGGACCTCTGCCCCGACCTATTGGGCCCAATATTCAACCTGCAACAGGCCGTCCTGGCCAACAGGCCGCCCAATCCAACCCAATTGTCCGACGTCTCACACCCACCCAGATGGACGAGCGTCGGGCATAAGGACTTTGCTTTCGCTGTGATGAAAAGTTTGTGCTGGGGCACTGTTGTTCGGTTAAGGGCAGCCTGCTTGTGGAGGAGGTCGAAGAGGACAGCGTGGGAGGGGTCAGATTTGATGCCTGTTCCCAGGAGGACGTGCTGCCCGAAATTTCCATCCATGCCTTTTCGGGGGCCTTCACTCCACGCACGATGCGAGTTCAGGGATTCCTTAAGCAGGAACAGGTGGCTATTTTGATCGACAGCGGGTCTACTCATAACTTTATCAACGACAAGGTAGCCCATCGGCTGGGATGTTCCGTCACAGACTCGAAGCCATTTTATGTGCTGATTGGTGATGGTAAGCATCTTCGGAGCGCAGGGGTGTGTGCTCAGGTTACGCTCTTTGTCCAGGGCCACTCATTTGTTACCGATCTATTCTTGCTGCCCACGAAGGGGGCAGATGTGGTGCTCGGCGAATAGTGGCTGCAGGAGTTGGGTGATGTGGTTTGGAACTTTAGGGATATGGTGATGGATTTTGAGCTGAACGGGCAGCAGGTTCGGATCGAAGGCTCGCGACCGGGCACCCTTCAATCAGCTTAGGCCATGAGCTCCTTCTTCCGGTTCGCCCCCCAAAGACTTCTCTTGCAGCAGCGTGCCACTCTCGGGGTGCCTCAGGACAAGCTGCCTTCTGATCTCCAGGAATTATTGACCACCCACCAGGATGTCTTCGCCGAACAACAAGGTCTTCCTCCGGTCCGTCCTCATGATCATCATATTCCTATTATTCCAGGCGCTGCTCCTGCAAATGTTCACCCTTACTGCTATCCCCACATCCAGAAATCTGAAATTGAGAAGCTTGTGGCGGACATGCTCCTGTCCGGAATCATTCGTCCTAGTACGAGTTCGTACTCATCTCCCGTGTTGTTGGTTCGTAAGAAAGATGGGTCGTGGCGGTTCTGTGTTGACTATCGTGCCTTGAATGCAATTACCGTCAAGGACAAGTACCCCATACCGGTTATTGAGGAGCTATTGGATGAGCTAACCGGTGCCACGGTCTTCAGTAAGCTCGACTTACGTTCGGGCTATCATCAGATTCGGGTGCAGCCAGCGGATGTGCAAAAGGCGGCATTCCGGACTCATGATGGTCATTTTGAGTTCCTCGTGATGCCATTTGGGCTGACCAACGCCCCCTCCACCTTTCAGTGCCTAATGAATGATCTTTTCCAGCCGTTCCTACATCGTTATATCTTGGTCTTCTTTGATGATATCTTGGTATACAACCGCTTGTGGTCAGAGCACTTGAATATCTCAGGTCGGTCTTCTCTATCTTGCGCACTAACTCTCTTTTCTTGAAGTGCTCGAAGTGTTCTTTTGGCAGCCCGCAGGTGGATTATTTGGGCCATATTATTTCGAGGAGTGGTGTGGCTACGGATCTGGCCAAGGTGGCCGCCATGCTGTCTTGGCCGCCACCTACATGCGTTCGGGCACTCCATGGGTTTTTGGGCCTTACAGGTTATTATCGGCATTTCATCAATCGGTATGGCGAGTTGGCTCGACCCCTTACTGAGCTGCTTAAAAAGGGGGCCTTTGCGTGGTCCGCGGAGGCTGAAGCGGCATTTGAGGGTCTTAAGTAGGCTATGGCTTCCGCCCCGGTTCTCCTATTACCTGACTTCAGCTGGCCGTTTGTGGTGGAGACCGATGCGTCTGAGTCAGGCTTGGGGGCGGTTTTGTTATAGGATGAGAGACCTATAGCTTATTTTAGCAAGGCATTGGTTGGCCGCTCTCTCTCCCTGTCTGTGTATGAGAAAGAGATGTTGGCAATTGTCCTCGCTATTGATAAGTGGCACCCTTACTCGGTCGCCGGTTCCTGATTCGCACTGATCACCAGCCACTGAAGTACTTCTTGGAACAACGAGTGTGTACTCCCTCTCAGCAGCGATGGGTTACTAAATTGCTGGGCTATGACTATGAGGTCATGTACAAGAAGGGGTCTGATAATGGCGTGGCCAACACGCTCTCTCGTAGTCCGGTGCAGGGCTCTAGTTTGGCCTTCTCTACTCTCTCTTGCCCCTTTATTGATGAGATATGGCAGGCCTATGGTGAGGATTCTTGGGCGCAGGATGTGATTGTCAACCTACAAAAAGACCCTGTTGCCCGTCCTTTCTTTATATGGCAGGATGACCTTCTCTTCTGGAAGGACCGTTTGCGGGTTCTTGATGTTGCTGATCTCCGCTGCCGCATCCTATCGCACTTCCATGACTCTCCTATGGCTGGTCACGAGGGCACCTTCCGTACCTACAAACAGGTCAGCCAGAGCTTTCTGTGGCACGGCATACGTCGGGCAGTCCATGACTATGTGGCCGCTTGTGATGTTTGTCAATGGGCTAAAGCAACCACGACTTCGCCCGCTGGTTTGTTGCAACCCTTACCTATTCCAGATAAGGTGTGTGAAGATGTTTCGATGGACTTTGTAGAGGCTCTACCTGTGGTACAGGGCAAGTCAGTCATAATGGTGGTGGTGGACTGGCTATCCAAATACACTCATTTCTGTGCACTGGGACATCCCTTCACCGCCAAGAATGTGGCTGAGCTATATGTTCGCGAGGTGGCCCGACTCCATGGTATGCCCCGCACGATTGTTTCTGACCGTGATCAGATTTTCCTTTCGCAGTTTTGGCAAGAGTTTTTCACTTTACAGGGGACCTCTCTCCACATGAGCATTGCTTACCACCCCCAGACAGATGGGCAAACTTATGTCGTCAACCGTTGCTTGGAGCAGTATCTTTGATGCTTTACTATGACGCAGCCCTGCCGGTGGCTTCAGCTTCTTCCATGGGCTAGTGGTCTTATAATATGGCCTATCATACATGCACAGGGTTCACTTCATTTGAGGTACTTTATGGCTGACCACCGCCAACCGTCTTATCCTATGTACCCCACCGTTCGTCGGTGGCCGAGGTGGATTATATGTTGCAGACGCACGATGAGGTCTTACGTCAGCTCAAGGGGAATTTGTCATCTGCCCAGAATAGGATGAAGCAGATCTATGATCACCGCCATACTGATTGGGAGTTTGCCGTGGGTAATTTTGTTTGTCTTTGTTTTGCCACAGCGCCAGACGTCTTTGTTTAAGCCGGAACACTCTAAGCTCGCCCCTCATTTTCATGGTCCCTATGCTATTGAGGCGCGTATTGGTCCGGTTGCTTACCGCCTTACTTTGCCGCCTGACTCTTTGGTTCATCCTATCTTTCATGTATCTCGTTTACGGCAGTTTGTGGGTGACGCTTCATTGGTTGTTGGTGCACTTCCTCCTCCCTTGCTGGACCCGGTTCCTCCATCCGACACTGCCCCTGCTTCGGTGCTTGAGAGGTGCCGGATCCGTCGCTCTGGTCGCATTGTTACAGAGGTCTTGATTTCATGGCAGGGTCAACCGTTGGAGGACTCTACATGGATGCTGGAGGACGAGTTCATGACACGCTTCCCCGATTGGTCACCTTGAGGAAAGGCGAATAGCAGAAGCATGGTGGAGTGTTGTGCATGATGATCAGCTTACTTTATTTCTTTTATTTATGCTACCTTGAACCATTTATTATTGTAATAGTTTAGTTTGCTTTGGTTTGGTTTGAATATAAAACGACGTTGGTTCAGTTAGTGGCCCGGGCTAGCTGAACCACTGACTGGCGGGTTCACCTAGGGAACCGGACCAGCTTGGTTTGGGTTGGCACGACTTCCTAGGAGACTGGTCGTCCCCTATATGGGGTGGCCCTCTATTGTTTGGACGGTTATGCAATTAAGATAATTCAGAACTTCTCCCCTTTCTTCCTCGTTTCTCCCCTTTCTCCTTCGTGAATCTCCTCGATATCAATTGTGCCTACATCAGGCACATCACAATTACTCTAATCCAGAGAATATATTGGAGAGTAGAAACCCTATAATGCTAACGATAGGAGAAAACCTCTTCGAGAAGAGCATAGTCTTTATCTTCACACACAAGTATTATTGTTTAAGTCTAGGTTGAAACATTGCATTCATGCAAAAGTCCGGTTGTATAAGCTCGGGCTCATGTCACCATAAGCCCAAGCTTTGGTGGTCGTTGGATTCGGATCTGACAGTGTACATGATTTATGGGGCGAAGCAATTTGAATCATGACCTGCTTTCTTGTACATCAAATCGAGATCTGTACTCAGTCAAAGCTGGCGTGCATGAGCACCCGAGTCTATACTAACTTTTTCAATATGTAATCAAGCAATGCAAGTTAAACAATTTTTTGATTGAAAATCTTAGGACCACAGAAATGTCAGTCCCGGACTTTTACGATCACAGAAATGTCAACCATTATTGTCACAAATTTCAATCCTAGTATCACTATTATTGCAAGGGATTTTTCTAGCAGGGCCAGTATTCATGACCAAGCTAGGTGACCATCAATAGAAAGCTAACTGTTCCATGTTTCCCCCTCCACACGTTCACTAGTCATTCACTCCAGCCATGTAAATCTTGTCGTGAAAACAGTTTTCTATACAAAACACCTTGTCCATAAAGGCACTTATTCAATCCTTAATTCATCATATCTCATGCATTTGTAGCACCTAAGGCAGAAACAAAAAGCTTGAATTACCCATCCCTCCGGGCTCAGGCTGGCACGTGTGAGCCCTTTCTTTTGCATAATTATCAAAATAAAAAAAAGGGTGTTTTCACACTTAATAAATCTTGAGTGACTATTCAAGCCAACCATTGTCAGATCAATTATTTTATTTAGTGAATTGAAGTCTCCATGCTTATCTTTGAACAGGTAATGACTATTCAAGCAAGATATATGCCACAAAAGTAAATATGCAAAAGTCTAATTAATATAAAAAATATTTTCATAATCACTTACTATGACTATAATGCATGAACAATGGATATGTGGACCAAAATTTTAGGAACTGTTAGATCCTGTTCTCAAGTTTCCCTCTTGCCACTTCCAGGCCTTAGCTATTAAAACTGCTAGAGAAGTCCATTCACATATCAAGCAATGCAAGTCTTTGATATAAAAAATTTTCTACGGCAAATGCAAGTCACTACTATTGTCATAAATTTCAATCCTAGGACTAGTACTCCTATTGCAAGATACCTTCGCTATAAAGCTTCTCATTGGGTCCTTTATCCTATCCTTGCACAAAAACAAAGCATGGCCGGAGAGAAGCAATATCCATGGCACTGTTGAAAGGCGCCATGAAAGAAGAGTCCGTCCTTACCCTCTTCTTTTCCTTCCTCCTTGCATCTCTACTACCGCTAATGCTATGGCAGCTATTCAAGAAGCAGATAACGAAACGCCACAAAGACGTTTCACTTCCACCAGGCCCACGAGGTCTACCAATCATCGGCAACCTCCACCAGCTGGGCAGCATGCCCCATCTCTCCCTCCACAGCCTTGCACAGAGGTTCGGACCCATCATGCACCTGCAACTCGGCCAGGTACCAACCACCGTCATCTCATCAGCTGAGATAGCGAAAGACCTAATGAAGACCCATGATCTTGCTCTTTCAAACAGACCTCAACTCTCCTCTACGAAAGACTTAACCTACAACCGCACTGACATAGCCGTCGCACCCTACGGTCACTACTGGAGGCAAGTTCGGAAGATCTGCACACAAGAGCTGTTCAGTTCCAAAAGAGTCCAATCTTTTAGACAACTTCGGCAAGAAGAGATTTCTCGTCTAGTTAAACGAGTTGGATCGTCATATCCCACACCCGTGAATCTAACTGAAAAACTTTGGGTCTACGCCAACGATCTCGTATGCAAGGCCGCGTTTGGTCGGATTTTTTCTGAAGGTGGTGAGTATGAACGACATGGGTTCCATAGTATGCTAGAAGAGTTAGAAGTCGTGGTGGGGGTTTCAGCGTGGGAGACTTCTTTCCAGCCTTGGAATGGATTAACTCCATCACTGGGATGAAACAAAGAATTGAGAGGCTCTTCAAGCGTTTCGATGTGCTCTTTGATGAATTGATTGAGGAGCATCTTGATTCCAATAGAGCAACTACTGAGAAAAATGTCCTGGACATATTGCTAGACATACAGAAGAATGGCAGCTTTGATGTGTCCTTCACCATGGATAATGTGAAGGCTCTAATTCTGGTAATTGAAAGGCTCTCTCTCTTTTTTTATAAACTCCAGCTTAATATTGATGGTACTGTATAGGTGTAGGGTTTTTCAAATATGTATCTGATTTAAAACTCTACGCCTGGCCAGCCAATCTATTTGAAGTATACAAGGCCGTATAGGTTGCAATGGGTGCATATCGGCTGCGATTGATATGGGTATGAGGGTGATATGCCCCTCACATGAAATATTATATATCAGTTGTATTATATTTATACAACCGATACATATAGATACTTAATTAATTTATTAATTTTTATTTTAAAAATTAATTTTTAAAAAAATTATTTTCAAATTTCTTTCCGGAAAACATAAAATAAGATTAAAACCTAACCTCTTCCAAGGTTTAAAGGTGACAATGTTTTTGTTATATTAAAAGTATTTTTTAAAAATTTATATAAGATCAATACGTGTGGGTCTGTATAATTTACACAATTATTTTTTCTAAATATAATGCTCAACAATTATGCATTTACTTAAACATCTAACTCTAACTCATATTAAGCATCTTATTTAGTTCCAAAATAAACTAATTTTAAAGCACTTAATATGGGAAAGAAGGATTACTAGTTTATATGAGACGGAGGGAATTATAGTGTATGGTTCCAAAATAAAATAATTTTAGAACACCCGTATGAGCCGGTACAACCTTCTATAGTTTTATTATGCTATAAAAGAAGTATTATAATGATATATTATTAATTATAACATTTTTTTTTATTTATATAAAAGGGTTTATATTTGTTTTGGCTTGTACCAAGAGTATCATTTGCGTATACCCGTATCCATAGTTATCAATACTATCATCCATATTGATACAACCTTCCATGGTTTGATAGTTTGTTCCTGGCCATGCTACTGGGTACATGAGTTGTACCTATCGCAAACTACAACACTGCTGCTAAACTAGGATATGATATTGATGTGTACACCCACCTTGATCTTAGCAATCGATGCTCTTATAAATCAGAAAATATATTAAAGGATATAGTAGGAACAATAAAATTTTCCCAATATAGCCTACTTATCTTATTAAAGGTGCCTTGTATCGCTCAAAAGTTTTTAGAATTGCTCCTTTTCTTATTAAGACTTAGAAAAAATTAATAAAGGGTATTTTAGAAAAAATATATATAAAAACTACATAAGAGAATAAAGTGGTTAACAACTAAGGAAATGAGATGCTTATTGTAGAACAAAATAATTTTGAGATTGGATACTTATTTTATGATAGAAGAAGTACATCTTTTCTTAAGGTGGGTTGGGCTACCTTGCTGGATTCAAATCAACTGGGTCAGCACTCCCACCTATTGTGGTGGGAGGGCCCAGTCAATGTATGCCAAGTTGGAAAAATGTGTCTAACAAATTCATGCAATTAAGTTGGAATTGACATAAATGGAGCGTTAAGATTTCACAAAGAAAGAAAAAAAATTTCACTCTGGCTATCAATAGATCTATACATGCGATCTATCAATCGAGATGTGAAAACTTTTAGTGTAAAACAAAGCTGAGAGTTGGCAATCGTTTGCCCTATCTCAACAATCAATCGATCTTTCAGCGATACAATTTTTTCTTCGTTTTGGATTAGAATTTCATCCAATTTGGTTTCTTTTTAGTATTTTTCTTTCTAAGGAGTCTTTATTCCATATTTCTTTGATTATTTAGGGATTTACTAATTAGTTTTCCTTAATTTTGATTGGCTAGTTATAAGGTAGTTAGAAATTATACTCTTTATTTACAGTTATGCCACTAAGAATTGTATAAATACTTGGCCCTTCTATAAAGGTCATAAGTTCCGTAATTTTCTAATTTTTTAAAGAAGAAGAAGAGGTTATTTTTTTCTCCTTTGTTTTTCCTCTATTTTTTTATGAATTTACCAATGAAATTCATGAGAGAGGACGATTGTGTGCCCCTGTAGCCAGATTTATTGAACAAAATTTATCTCATTAATCCAGCCCTGCATCAGTTGGTGGCCTACGTAGGTCCAACATACAACCTTGAAAGGACGTGTTGCTGGAATTAATGAAATCAATGATCGCGATGAAGTAGCAAGGTTGTCTTGATAGGTTTAGCAGTTGACGCTTCATTTTGATGATTTGATGGCCGTTGTTACTTGCCAAAACCCCAACTTGGTTCAACCCAATGACCAAGTTGAGGATGATGAGCCGAAGCCTGATGCCCCCAACAAGAATCCTTTTGCCAATGCTAATGTGAATTCGAGGATGAATTCTTTTGAGCTAGGGGAGGATGATGTAGACTAATTGACATTGACATATATGAAGTGTTGGGATCACACAAAGAAAAAATAAAATTTTCTCTCTAGCAATCGATCGGTCTATATAGGCAATCTATAGGGTGAATAATCGATTGATGTCTTAAAATGATCGATCGGGATGTGAAAACGCTTAAGTGTAAAATAAAATCAAGAATTGGCAATTTATTGCCCTATCTCAGTGATCAATTGATCTTTTAGCAATACAATTTTTTCTTCATTTTGGATTAGAATTTCGTTCCAATTTTGTTTCTTTTCAGTATTTTTCTTTCCCAGGAGTCTTTGTTCCATATTTCTTTAATTATTTAGAGATTTTCTTAATAGTTGTCATTCATTTTAATTTGTTAGTCATCAAGTAATTAGAAATTAGACTTAGTTATGTCACTAGGAGTTATATAAATACTTGACTCTTCCATAAAGGACATAAGTTCTGTAACTTTATAATATCTTAAACAACAAAAAGTAGTTATTCGTTTATCATTTAATTTCCCTTTATTTCTGTGAATTTACATTTGACAATTACGAGAGAGGAAGATTGTGTACGCCTATAACCGGATTTGTGGAGCAAAATTCATGTCATTAATTAGGCCCGGCATCACAAATTTAAACTCATTTTTCCAACTTTACATACATTGATTGGGCACTCCACCAAGCATTTATCCAACTTGGCATGCATTAATTGCGCACTCCCACCAATTATAGTGGGAGTGCACACCCAACTTATATATGAACCCACCTAAAAGATGGTAAGGGTGGCTCATGTGTAGCAGGTGTGGCCAGTGTCTTTTCCCAGCACTAGGGATTGTCGTCAGTCAGGGTTTAGAATATTTGTTTTTTATTTTAAGTTCTAAATTTTCTTCATTCCGAAGATAATATTCAACTGAAAAAACCCCTAAAAATCATTAGCTATTCTTGAAACTCGTTTGATCGTTTGAATGTTGTCTATTATCTGGACATGTTCACTGCAGGGACAGACACATCATCTATAACACTGGACTGGGCAATGACAGAACTAATGTTGAATCCAAGACTGCTTAAAAAGGCTCAAGTGGAAGTCAGAAGCATAATGGGAGAAAGGAAATGGGCAATGGACAGTGATGTACCTAACATGCATTACTTAAAAGCTGTCATCAAAGAAACTCTCCGTCTACATCCTCCAGTACCACTTCTGCTTCCACGAGAATCCATGGAAGAAGTCAACATAAAAGGTTACAGAATTCCTCCTAAAACGAGGTTCATCTTCAATGCATGGGCTATAGGACGGGATCCAACTTGTTATAAAGACCCGGAGGTTTTTGTACCTGAGAGATTCGTTGGCAGTTCTATTGACTACAGAGGGCAAGATTTTGAGCTCATTCCCTTTGGAATGGGGAGGAGAATATGCCCAGGAATGACTTTTGCAGAGGCGAGTGTGCATCTGGCTCTTGCACAACTTCTTCACAGCTTTGATTGGGAGCTTCCAAGTGGAGTTGAGCCTAAAGATTTAGATTTGACAGAAGTGTTTGGCCTCACAGTGCCAAAGGCATCGAATCTCATTGTGGTTGCTAAACCACAGTTTACGGAGTAATATTTATGGTGAGTTTCCGTCTACTTTGGCCAAGGTGAAGCAGCATTTGCATACGAACTATCCATGGAAGAGAAGTAGACGCTAGTTGGTATAAATAATCTACACATGGAATTTAGTCCTAGAATAAAACTTCATCCATTTGAAAGGATGAAAAAGTCAAGCTGATAAAAATGTGTAAGACACATTAAGTTGTCACTGTTGTGCTTAAAACTGTAGACGTTATGTGGAACTCTTCAGCATATGAAGTACATTTCCCTTTAGCTAATTAATTACAGTTTTCATTATATCGCATGCAGAGTACCAAAAGTATAGGACGGGTGTAATTCCTTTATTTGGATGCTTGAAAACTACATATATAGCATATCCGTATACACCATGATGCAAGTAATAGAAAACTGTTATAGCATATCTATATACATCATGATACAAGTAGTAGAACACATGAATGAATCCCTTGACACATCTACATGGCCTCATCTTGAAATACCAAACACAAGCATCTTCGAAGTCATCTTTGCCACAACATCAAACATACAACATCGTAATGGAGTTAACCTTTGTTCTTTCATGTTTTGTATTTTGTCACATGCCCTTTTTTTGATAGTAAATGGTCTAGAAAAGTGGATCATATGGGTAGTAATCACACCAAGGTACTTATATCACGGGAAACAAAACTAAAGGTATACACATGATTAACCAAAGAGTTTGTCACACCATTTCCATCCCTAAAAGTAAGAGGAAAGAAACACATGTATGTTGTGAAGTATAGTGCCCGTTGAGAAACATAAATGAGCAAGAGAGACAATTAAGAGAGAGAGAGTACATTAGGGTTTACGTAGTTCAACAATGGTGCCTATGTCCATGGGGTCACATAGTTTTTACTATCTAACACAAAAACATTATAAGATGCTTCTCAAGCCTCTTTAATGGCCAACAATCTTGTCCCATGGAAGAAAAAAAGCCTTCTATACCCTGTAGCGAATTAAGAAGAGTCTAACTCACGAATTAAGAAGAGTCTAACTCAGGGCATTTTGGAATCCTCATTATAAGAAAAAGGACTATTAGCAATGCTCTTGAGCATTGCTAAAATGACTATTAGTGACACTTAAAAAACATCACTAAATGCGTCAAAAAAGTACAGTCGAGATTGCTCATTAGAGACGCATATGCAATTAGAGACGGTTTTTTTTGCATCACTAATAGTTTTTTTGCGACGCTTTATAAAGCATCACTAATAGTGGATTATTAGCAATGTTTGATTCTATTCAACGCTAACATAAAAAAATTTGAAAAAAATAAAAAAACCTTATTAGTGAAGCTTGGCTATGCATCGCTAATAGGAAACACAATAAAGAAAATATTATTGATGCTTTTAAGAAATTATTTTAAAAAATAATGAAAACATTTATTTGTGACACTTTGAAATGCATCACTAATAAAAAAGCAAATTAAAAAAATAAGAAAAAAATTCTAGCAAAGCTTTTCAAAGTGTCACTAATATGTAAAACAAATTTTAAAAAATAATAATACTTACTAGTGATACTTTCAAAAGCATCACTACTAACATTAAAAAAAATTTAAACAAAAAGATTTGGCTGGAGGTAGGATGACTAGAGCGGTGTTGGAGTTAGGCGCCACTCTTTCTACAGCAAGAGGGTAGGGGGGATGGGGCTCTGGACTCCGGCTGATGGAGCAGGAGCCCCTGCTCCTCCTCTGAAGGCAAAAAAGAACAAAACACAAAAGACATAGCCAAGAAGTTGAAGGTAGAACAAAACCCATATCATTTTGATATAGTTGAAATGCAGGCACTGTGTCAAAAAATCTTGTTGCACATGTAGTAGTAGTGAACCATACTATCTCGACCGAAACATATGCCTATAGGCCCATACGCATCGATATCTGTCAATATTGCTTTCCATGTGTCTATTAGCCCATGTGGGCCTTCACTTTATGGCGTGGATGGAGCTGAGTGTTGGCTTTAGGAAATTTCTAAAGTCGAATTGTGGTAGACATTATTTAGTGAGGATGGTTGGACTCCTCCATGTGGTGACCTAGTCATAGAGACCTTATGTGGCATGTACTTCTATGAGGTTGGTTGGACTCCTAGGTATTGTTATGATTTTAAAGTGATTATTTATTATTATTTTCATATATTTGATGATTGTTTATAATGCTTGCATTATTATTATTCTACCTACTACAACAAAAAGGAGTATTAGCAATGCTTTTAACTGCCGCTAATAGTTCTATAAGCTTCACTAATGGTTATTAGCAACGCATAAAAAGTGTCACTACATGCATTGATAAAATGTAATCGCTACTGTGCATTAGCGACGCTTAACACAAAGTGTCGCTAATAGTGTGGCCTTAGCGAACTTTATTTATTTGTCACTAATTATTTTACTTTTGCAAAAAATATTAAAGTGTCAATAATATTAAATTAGTAGCGATGCATAATTATTAGTGTAGCTAATTATCGGTTACTAGCAACACTTAATTAAGTGTCGCTAATATAAAAAACATTTTAAGTAAAATAAAAAATCACTTATTTGAGACACATAATTATAAATGTCGCTAATAATTGGTTATTAGCAATGCTAAATTGTGTGGGTAATATAAAAAATATTTAAAAAATTAAAAAATGGCTAATTAGTGACACATAATGATAAGCATTGCTAATAAGTTTTCATTAGCGATGCTTTAGTAAGCGTCGCTACTATACAAAACATTTTTAAAATAAACAAGACTACTTATTAGGGACGATTATTTAAGTGTCGCTACAAAAAATTTGAAAAAATAATAAAAATAGTTTTTATAGACACTAATGATAAAATATATTAAAAAAAGAATTTTGTGTATTAGCGATGCTTGAGAAAGCGTCGCTAATACGTCAAAAAATAAACAAAATAGGCTTCAACAACGCTTTTAGAAGCAAGCATCGCTCAAAGCTTTAAATTTTTTTTTAAAAATCCGGCCGGTGGCGGCCCCAGCGGGGAATGGGGAGGGGGCCGGACTTCGGGGAGGGGGGGGGGGGGCTGAGGAGCGGGCCGGATTCTAGCGGGGAGCCGGAACCCAGCCCCCTTCTCCCCTCTCTCTATTCGTGGCCCATCCCCCTCCTTCCGCTCTATTTTTCAAAGGAGGGGAGGGGGACCCGGGGAGAGAGGGGGGAGGGGGAAGGAGGTGGGTGGGGGTCGAATTTTCGCAAACATGAAGCCACCATCTCCCTCCCACTCTCCCTTTTGTAATGCCTGAGATTTTTCATCATATTTTCTTTAAAATTAATAGAATTTTTTTGCAATATAACGGTTGCAAATTGGGAAAAATGACGAATACGAAACCTGTAAAAACAATTTTTATAATTTAAAACATCACACGTCAGTTTTACCCATACAAGATTTTCTTTATTCAATTAAACATCATACAACTAAACTAAACATCCTCAGGCACTACTTGAAAACAAACTTATGAATAAATTGCTATGATTATAGGCTTTAAATACAAATCTCTCCCAAGCATCCCTGAGTGCAAGTTCTATAACAGTCCACAATCTAATAAAAGTTAAATGTCCAGAATACATACACACTTTAATTCTCATCTCACCAAATACATCAAATTGTGGCACAAAATAATACTCACAGTGAGTTAAGGATATACTTGAGTCAAAGGAAATCAATCCACAGCAAAAACAAGCATCCATCTCGAGGCGGTCTCCGCCACAAACCTGAAAAAGCCTCCCGTCCAACAGGGCTGAAAAAATAGGGTAATGAGTATTTTCATACTTATTAGGAAAATACCCAGTAGGGGAGTTCTAAACAGTGAACTCAGTAAGTCCATACATAGATGCTTTCATGTAACTCAAACATAAAGCAAGCATATAATAATCATGCTCATACGCATACAATCATGCATACCATCATGCCAAAAACATACCATCAAACTAATCTTACACATACTCTCTTAATTAGAGTCTTTCAAACTTACTCGTACAATCGTACGCTTTCTCAAACAACTTATACATACTTGTACGATCTTACTCATATTCATTGCCCCAAACACATACACATATTCATTGCACAGGCATATAGCCATCATACATACATATGTCCATCACACATATATATAACATACACATACTATTATACATAGCTTACCAACATACTCGCTAGCCATCAATAACACACACATAATCCACATACTTCATACATACTTACAACTCATATGCATTCCAACATAGCATAATTCATCCTCTTACATCATGCAAATGGGACATGATTTAACATCCAAAGCATTGAATCATACAATCCTAACATGTTGTTACTCATTCAAAGTATGCTATCATGAAATTACGAATTCAAAGCTCCCCTATCTCATATTCATGACATTTGATGGCAAGTACACAACGGTGGCGGTGGCGGCGATGGAGTTGGCAGCCAAAAACATTGCCAATTTGAGAAAGCAGTTGTCCCGAGGGTTTAGGAAGCATTGGAAGACTCATGGCTAAATGGGGTGACATAAATCAATGCGGAAAAATCCACGATCCATGGGGCACACTAGTGCAATCGGGAGAAAGGTCATGCCAACAAAAATGGCAAGTGTGACTAGAACTTGAGGTGTACTCACTAAAGGTTGGCCCGGCTGAAAAGTATTCGGCCGGCTACAAGACGTGGAAATTGGCCGCAGACAGCACCCAACCGGAGCGATTTTGCGTCAACAAGGGTCCACTTAAGGGCAGAGGGAATGGGGTAACGCTCGAGGATGAAGGAGAGATAGAGGAGGTCTCTGATGTCATCTCCATTCTGTGGCAAAGCCATCCAATGTCAGGTAGCACAAAAGTGGAGCCTATACAATTAAATGCATATGTGACCACATGTACACACAGACAAAAAAGGCTACTCTAGGGGGAGATGGGTTAAATGGTGGCAGCCCAAGGCCTACAAAAGGGCAACTGAGCTAGGGCCAGGAGGTGGTGATTGACTAAAATGGCAACATCTCTAATCACCACCCACAACCAACACATTTGGTGTGGGCAGCTGTGCATCTTGCACGGTAAAAGTATGAAGGGTGACTCAAGGTCGAGCAGTGGCAGGGCAAAAGCCATGGTGAAACAAGGCTAACCCAAAGGCCAGCCGAAGGCCACTAGGTGACTGGAGGCATCGTAATGGAAAAAAGGCCACGAAGGGTCATACGGGTAAGACCCAAATTGAGGCATAAGGGTGGATCATGACAATAGGGGCGAAGCAAGGTCGGGAATGGCAACCCCCCAACCGACACCGGGTCGAGTTAGGTTGGACGGAGTCCGTCCAGTGGCCGAACGACGACAGGAAACACCGACGCCTAAAAAATATCACGGATAGTGAAATGAAAACAAGAACAAAAACTGAATAAAGTACCGGTAACTGAGGAACAAGGAGAGTATGGCAGCAGCCCTGGCTGGCGCCTATGGGTTCCTAGCGGCAAAACGAAGATAAGTCTAGTTGAGGGTGGCGGCAAATAGCAGCAAAATCACCCTCCTGTGGCCCAAAAATGAATTTAAGAGGTGAGAAAAACTGAAGAAAAGACCGGTACCTCATGGAGGAGCGAAAAGGACATGGCGGCGGTCATAGCCGGTACCTACGGACTTGTGGTGGTAAGGCAAAGTGGATCCCAACAAAAACCAGTAGAATCTATGATGATGGAGGGACAATAGAGTGACCGGAAATGAACTCGGGTTTTCTCACAAAACTACTAGTGAAATTTTTTTCTTGACGTCGAAACCTTTTGGAATTCTGTCGATTTAGTCCATACTTATATTCTTTTTTATTTTTCCATCTGTCCTGAACATGCATTAACTTACTATTTACGCGTTATACCTCCAAAATTTACGTCGAAAGCGTGGCACGAGGCCCGCGACCTAAGACTAAGCCCCACACCGACTCTACAGGTATAAATACCAAGGTAAATACTTTAATATAAATACGCCAACGCGTCACTTTTTCCTGCCAAAATTGATCAAAAAAATAGCAGAAAAATTGCAAAAAATTGTAGAAAAATTAGGGACCTTACACCTTCTCTAATTAGGGTCCCCCCTCGTCCTCTGTTTTTCAGGGGAGGGGAAGTAGATGGGGGGGACCGGAGGTAGAGGGGGAGGGGGGGGGGGCAGGGGCCAGATTCAATCAAAGTGCCGAAATTCGGCTGTTGTGGGAGTTGCAAAGAGAGAGGGGAGTGGGAGGGAGGAGGGGAAGGAGTGGGGGAGCAGAAGGAGGTCTCCCGGGGGAGAGGGGCTAGGGGGCAGTCGCCGGGGGTCTCAGTCGGCTGGGGAGGAGAGTGGGGGAGGTGGGTTATAATGGGAGGCAAGAGAGAGAGAGGGAGAGAGAGAGATAGGGGGAGAGAGAGAGAGGAGAGAGAGATTGGGAGTGAGAGTGAGAGAGAGAAGAGAGAGTGAGAGAGGAGAGAGTGAGAGGAGAGTTAGAGAGGAAGAGGAGAGAGAGTGGAGAGAGATAGGGAGAGAGTGAAAGTAAGAGAAAGAGAGAGAGGAAGAGGAGAGAGAGTGGAGAGAGATAGGGAGAGAGTGAAAGTAAGAGAGAGAGAGAGAGGAGGGAGAGGACAGAGAGAGATAGGGAGAGGGTGAGAGAGAGATAGGAGATATAGAATGAGATAGAGAGATAGGGAGGGAGAGAGAGGAGAGATAGAGAGAGGAGTGGAGTGAGAGAGAGAGAGAGGTGAGAGTAAGAGAGAGGTAGGAGAATCGGGAGTGATCTTCCATGAATCTGCTCCAATTCGAGTCTGACACTTGAGTGACAGAGTTTGAGTGAGGCACACACCTGAGTGATGGAGTAAGTCTAGGTTGCCTCTATGGTAGAAGTGCTTGAAAATGAGAAGAGAGAGGGTAGAGTGAGAAGAGAGAGATAAGGGGAGAGGAAAGAGTAGAGAGAAAGAGGAGAGAGAGAAGAGAGAGAAAATAGGAGAATGAGAGGAGAGAGAGAAGGTAAGAGAGAGAAAAGAGAAAGGGGGTAGAGAGAGGAGAGGATGAGAGAGAGAGAGACGGGGAGAGAGTGTAGAGAGAGTGAGAAGAAAGAGAGTGAGGAGAGAGAGAAGAGAAGATGAGAGAAAGTGTAGATAGAGAGAGAAGAGAGGGAGGTAAAAAAGTAAGTTAAAAAAAGACTACTAGTGATGCTTGACAGTGAGCGTCGCTAATAGAAATATAAGTGGTGATGCTTATTATTGTCGCCACTAATGACAATATTAGCAATGCTCACCAACGAGTGTCACTAATAGATATATTTAAAAAAAAATTTAAGCTATTGCAGCGCTTGGCACATTTAATTGCGACGCTAATTGATACGCGTCTCAATTACTAATACTATTAGCGACGCTCACTTCCAAGCATCGCTAATTGCCTTTAGGATTTTTTTAAAGAAAACTAAGGCTATTAGCGATGCTCAGAAGTGAGTCACTAGTAATTGCGATGCTAAATGTTTAGCGTCGCAAATACGGATGCTATTAACGACGCTCTGTCCTCTACCCTCTCTCATTGCAATTACATACGCTACTAGCGACACTGATCACTTCCAAGCGTCACTAATAGCTCAAATTTCTTTAATACAAATATTTTCTCCTCTCCTCTACCATCTCTCTCCTCTCTCTCTTCTCTCCACCCTCTTTCTCTGCCCTCTCCTCTCTCTACCCTCACTCTTCACTCTCTCTCTACCCTCTCTCTCATCACTATCTCTCTCTCCCTACCCTTTCTCTCTTCACTCTCTCTCTACCCTCTCTCTCATCACTATCTCTCTTCCCTACCCTTTCTCTCTTCACTCTCTCTCTACCATCTCTCTCTCATAACTGTCCCCCTACCTTCTCTCTCCTCTCTCTACCCTCTCATCACTCTCTCTCTTCATTCTCTCTATCCTCTCTCTCTTCACTCTCTCTATCCTCTCTCTCCCTCTCCCTTTCTCTCTACTTTGTCTCTCTCTCTCAACCCTCTCTCTCCTATCTCTCTTCACCCTCTCTCCTCTCTCCTCTCTCTACCCTCCCTCTCTCCTCCCTCTCTACTCTCTCTCATCACTCTTTACCCTCTCTCTCTTCACTCTCTCTATCCTCTTTCTCCCTCTCCCTCTCCCTTTCTCTATACTCTCTCTCTTCACTATCTCTCTACCCTCTCTCTACCCCCTCTCCTCTCTCCTCTCTCTCTCTCTTTCTCCTCTCTCTCTCTTCACTCTCTCTCTACACATCTCTCTCATTCTCTCTCTTCTCTCTCATTCTCTCTCTACACATCTCTCTCACTCTCTCTCCCTATCTCTCTCTCTCTATTCCTTCTCCCTCTCTCTTCCCCTTATATCTCTCTCTTCCCCTATCTCTTCTACTTAATTTTTTTTAAAATAAAAAAACTAGTAGTCACACATAATAGTATGTGCCGCTACTATACTGTATAAGTGTCACTACTACCCTAAGGTAGTAGCCACACATAATAAGAGTAAGCATTGCCACTAACTAAGGTAGTGGCAACACGTACTAATATGCGTCACTGCTATATTTTTTTATTGTTTAAATTTTTTAAAAATAATTTATAATAAAAAAAATTTTTCTCTCTCTCTCTCCTATCCTCTCTCCCTCTTCTCTATCTCTCCTCTCCTTCTCTAACTCTCCTCTCTCTCTCCTCACTCTCCTATCCTCACTCTTTCTCTCCACACATCTCTCTCTCTCTTCACACTTTCTCTACCCTCTCTCCTCCTCTCTCTACCCTCTATCTCACTTTTCACTCTCTCTACCCTCTCTCTCACTCTCTCTCCTCATTCTCCTACACATCTCTCTCACTCACTCTCTCTCTACACATCTCTCTCACCCTATCACTCTCTCCCCTCTATCTTTTTCTCTCTCTCCTCTCCCTCTCTCTTCCCCTTCTATCTCTTTTTCTCTTTTCCCCTTTCTCTTTTACTTTAATTTATTTTAAAATAAAAAAACTAGTAGCGACGCATAATAGTATACGTCGATAGTACACTAGGTAGTAGCAACGCATATAAGCGTTGCTACTACCCTAGCAACGCATATATGTGTCGCTACTAGCTTAGGGTATGAGCGATGCATATAACACATAATGATATACATTGCTACTATATATATATATATATTTAAATTTTTTAAAAATAATTTATAATTAAAATTTTCTTTCTCCCTCTCCACTCCTTACCTCTCTTCTCTCTACACTCTCTCCCTTCTCTCTCTACGTTATCTCTCCTCTCTTTCTACACTCTCTCCCTTCTCTCTCTACCCTCTCTCTCTCCACCCTCTCTCTCCTATCTCTCTCTACACTCTTCACTCTCTCTACCATCTCTCAATATTTTTTAATTTTTTTAAAAATAATCTATAATTAAAATTTTCTTCTCTCTCTCTTCTCTATCTCTCACCACACATCTCTCTCTCTCTCCTCATTCCTTCTCACCACACATCTCTCTCTCCTCACTCTCTCTACACTCTCTTCTCTTTCTAGTCACTTTCATTGTCCTCTCTATTTCTCTCATCTTCTCACTTTCTCCTCTCTCTCATCCCTCTCTCCTCTTTCTTCTCTCTCTAGCTCCTCATCGCTCTCTCTTTAATAAAATATATTATATTTGATAAGTTTATTTTTAATTTATTTAATATTTATTTATTATATATAAAAATAGTAAATATTAAATAAAATATAATATATTTTAGAAGTTAATTTTAAATTTTTTTAAAATTTATTTTTTAAATAAAATTAATTAATCAAGCTATTAGTGACAAAAAAAAATTTGTTGCTAATAGTTGTATTAATCAAGCTATTAGTGACACAAAAAAAAATTGTCGCTAATAAGTTCTGTATTTTTTTTTAAATAATTTATTTTATTAGCGATGCTTTATGATAAGCGTCGCTAGTAGTTGAGTTATTAGTGACGCTTTATAAAAGTATCACTAAAATTTATTCATTTTAAATCAAAGAGAAAATAATTATAACTATTATCGACACTTGTTTTCAAGCATCGCTAATATCACTACTAGTAGCGACGCTTTTAATAAAGCATCACTATTATTAAACAATGTAGCGATGCGTAAAATAAGCATCGCTAATAATTATAATTATTTTTGTTTAAATTTAAAATAAATAACTTTTAGTGACGCTTTTATTAAGTGTTGCAAATAACTCAACTCTTAGCGACGCATATCTTAAAGCGTCGCTAATATTAGCAGCATCACTAATAGATGTACTATTAGGGATGCTTGATTAAAAGCATTGCTAATAGTTTATTTTTTTACGTCATTTTTTTTAAGTGTCACAAGTAGTGGTTTATAGCGACACTTGGTTATGCGTCGCTAATAAGAGCATCACTAATTGTACATTTTGTTGTATTGACTATTACATTTGGTTCTTGTTAATCCATCCCACTGAGTATCTTTGTATACTTAGCATTATCGTGATGCAGGTTCACTTGAGGAGTGAGCGTGTAGAAGACCTAGTGTGCAAGGAAAGGACAACAATCAAACTACATAGCAAGAGTAGGACATTTAATGTTTTTCTTAGTTGAACTTTTAGTTAGTGTGTATGCCTATAGACATGTGCATCAATTTGTTAACATTAGTTTATATATTGTATGTTATGGACATGTACTTTGGGTGAGACCATATTTGGTTGATAATGTAATTTACCTTAGAATACTCTTATACTCTACTTTAATATTATTATGTTTGAAAATGAGTGGCTCGTACCTCGAGATATCTTGACAAGTTGTAAAATTTTGTTTCCGCTATTGGATTTATGAAAAATGAATTCTAAAATCTTGATGTGTAATAGTTATCTAGGATTTATTCGGCAATCTGTCTATATTGTGTGTGTTGCCTAAGACGGGAAGAATGCATATGTTTGGGGACCCTTCAAGGAGGACAAAATTCAAGAGACAACTACCAAAAGAAAATTTTGAATTTCTATCATCACCATTCTGAATGCAGGTATGGAATATCGTTTTCACATGATCTCATTGTAGGTGGAAAGAAAAAACTTGCGAAGAAAATTGGGATAGTCTTTGACCAGAATTTTTTTTGACATGTGAATGATTTGTGCATTCTTGTATATAGCCACATTTTTCTTCAAAACATCAAAATAGCATCATCTTGAAATGCCAAACATGAGCACATTCAAAGGGGTTGTTTGGGTATGGAATTTTAGTAACAGAAGTGGATTTTTTTGGAATTAATTCCAAAAAGTCACCACCAAATGTGAATTACAGTTGATAATAAAAAAAATAGAATAAATTCGGATGTCATGTCAAACCTAATTTTACAACATTAAACTAATATAACTTTCTCTCCCAAACTCGGATATGCACGTTCTTGGTATTATTATGCTCCTAAATTCGAGCCCTATCAAATAAGATCCACAAGGGTAGGTAATTTTTAACTTTTAAAGCAGGCCCCACCTATATAACACACTTATCAAGGCTCAAATCTAGGTAATCATTGAAAATAACGGAATTAGTAATTTTAAAATAGCGGCTAGGAGCCGGAATCGACGGAATTACCACATGAGGTGATTTAGTGATTTCGGTCAATTTCAGCTCGAAACAAGATAAAGCACGGATAAACAGCTCCCAAACATTCCTTTTGCTGGGCTCATGGAAAGTGGGGAATCTAGAAAACGCTTATTTAGGCAACGACAACACTTGTTTGAGAATAGAGCTCATTGGGGTTCTCATCCACACATGTTCAGGAGGGGATAGGGCAGGTGTGAGATCAAGAATTTTCAGACAAGGATGTATATGACGGCCTTAGCTGCCTCGATATGGGATGGTCCAATAAAATGGCAGTACTGGTTGTAAAGCATTGCACGACAGTATAAATGTATTGTCTTGTGTTTTAATTTCTATTTTTGAGAAGAAAAGTTTCATTAAACAAGAGGATTGCAAATCCCCTTGTAAGGGGAGATAGTAAAATTCAGGACAAGCTTCAATCCAAACATGTTCACCAGAAGAAAAACAAGCTTGCCTGAAGCTATTCCGGAAGCAAATTACGAAAAGGCCACAATGACGTTTCACTTCTAGCAGGCCAACGAAGTCTACCAATCATTGGCAACCTCTACCAACTAGGCAGAAAAGTTTGAATCACCCACCCCTCTACTCTCGGATAAAGATCTGACGATTTAAGATATCTAGGCTCAGGCTGACACGTGTGAACCCTTTCCTTTGTACAATTATCAAAATAAAAAAGGGTATTTCAACACTTAAATAAATCTTGAGTGACTATTCAAGCCAACCATTGTGAGATCAATTATTTTATTTAATGAATTGAAGTCTTCATGCTTATCTTTGAACAGGTAGTGACTATTCAAGCAAAATATATGCCACAAAAGTAAATATGTAGAGGCCTAATTAGTATAGAAAAATATTTTCATACTCACTTACTATGACTATAATGCATGAACAGTGGACATGTGGACAAAAAATTGGGGAACTGGTAGATCCGGTTCTCAAGTTTCCCTCTTGCCACATCCTTGGTCACCAAGCCCTAGTTATTAAAATCAGTCTGCTAGACAAGTCCATTGACAATAAAGCCCCTTATTAGATCCTTTATCCTATCCCTTGCATTTGCAATACCCAAGGTAAAAAAACAAAGCTTTGCTGTAGAGAAGTGGGGTCCGAAGTGGGGTCGTTGTGGATGCATCTTGAACAAATCCATTGAACAAAACATCTCCCAAACTAGATTTGCCATCTCCAAATGACACTCACAACAAGTACATTGGGAACTCTCTTCAGCGAGTAAGAGTATGCAAGTAAAATATATAAAATTATAGACTAATAAAAAGTTAAGATATATTACACGAAACTGGTTTAATAAAAAATTATAAAACATTATTCACCTGCATTAGATTTACCAATATCAAGGGAACCATGATCTTTAACAGCTAGCGACTCACTCTTGTTATTAATGTCACACAATTCATCATCCGAATCACTAATAACAATAATATCATTTGATGCATGTCTGGCTCTCCTCATTCGCATCTAACATTGAACTTGACTCAATATATGCCTCATCCAAATTTTCTTGCCTTAGAACATTTGTATCGATTATGTACCCAAAATCAGAGGCAATTTCAATGGGTTCATCTCACTGAATGTCAAAGGCATTATCAACACCAAGAGAATGAATACTTGCAATAGATATGCCAGTATACGAGCACGTGTCTTCAAAGCAAAATAAATATAATATAATATTTTCTTGTGAGCTGCCCTAAATGTCCAAACCATTTGAGTCTACAACGCATGCGAGTTTCTAAAATTCATTGAATATGGAATGCTAGAATAAAATGTATGATACATGCATATTTATAAAAAATGAACAATTTATTGTACGGAAGAACTAAATAAGGGGAAATAGTCACCAAACAAGACATGTTCTTTGATTAATGCATGCATATACCATTCAAAGTAAATCATAGGATATTGGAAACAAGAAATATTAAACATAATACAAAATATACATAGCTTCAATGGCGTCCACACCATTGATAGAGCGAACACAACTACAACTAAATCCGCATTATCAACTTGACAAGATCAGACTTTATAAGTTTTACAAGCATGGGTACGACATACGAAAAGGCAAATTTATTATCAACAAATCAATAGATATAAATGACCACTACCTTAATTAATTAAATACCAAATAGTGGAATAACAATCATAGAAACATCATTGCACATGATCTAAAATGAAAGTAACATTCATAATTAATACAGTCATTAGGCAATATTGTAAAAATTAGTATCAAATATGCATCTGTACATAGATCTAAATGAAATTGCATTAATTGAATAATTTATTTACTACATATGAAGTTATTATTCATAAATACAATCATCCACTATGAAAAAGAAGCTTTACACACTCATATGTACGTAGAACCAAACAAAGATGCATTAACTAAATAACATATTTACTAACTATAAAGTTCTAATTCATAAATACAATCATCCACTATGAACGGAAAACCAACAACAGTTTATTACTGGGTAAGGTCAGCCGTCATAGGCAGTACACCTATGGTTTGACAATGAAAAGGCAAATCAACTATCTATTAATGAATAAATAGTTCTAAATACCCACTTCCCCGAGTAATTAAATACCAATAAACATGAACAAGATCATGGGAACCTCATCTTACATGCACGCATGACAAAATGAACACCACAAGCGATTATTTAATTTGTTAGGTTAAAAAGAAAATAGTATGCGAACAGTCGTAATCACATGGAATTAAATTACATACATTAATTACATAATCTATTTGCTTCCTTTACACAAAGATCAATCACGTTTCAAAAAAATTTGTTCCCCGTTATTCAATAATTTTATTAAGTCTTGCTCTCACTACATATTTTCTTGTAAACCTATGGATGGTTTATATCATATGGATTTATAAAATAAATTGGGTGACACTATAATTTAAAACTTACATCTATTTTACCCCCGGTGTTTCACTTTTTATTTTTATTATTTTACACACAAACAAATTAAACAATTACATTTTCTATTGTTAAGGTGATGAACTGCACCAAGGACTCTCTTTCCTCAACATCAATAGAATTAGCAGTTGTGAACAATCTACGTATTACTATCCATTTAGAAACCAAGATAAGTAAACAATCTATTCCGCACTGAGATATTAGGGAGTAAAAAAATGAAAAAAGGCCAAAAATGTAAATATTTATCACATGTCTAGTGTCTTACACCCACACAAGTCAAATCTATCTTCGGTAAAAAACTGAAATCTATGTTACGTAGTTTCCCTAAAACTTAAATACCAAGATTAATATGTTCTACTGCAAGATGAAGTAAAATTTAGTAAATAGGCACATGGAATTAAACTAAATACATTGATTCTAGTAATTAATTTGGTTATTTTTTATGAATATCAATTATGTTTCATAAATAAATTGACCCCATTGTTCGCTCATTTTTTAAACCTTTCTAACACTACATATTTCCTTGTGCGACCTATGGATGCTTATTATCATTCTAATCTAAATCTAAAAAATAAAATGAGTCACAATATAATTTTAAACTTCTGTCCATTTTACCCACACTTTCTCACTTCTGCTTCTTATTTTATATACTTTTAGAGTAAATGCAATACTTGTGTTAATTTACAAATTAAAATCAGTATATTGGATAAGGATATTATAGGAAATTTTTTTACACAGAATTTTTTAGAATACCTATTACAAGTCAGACTCAATAAGAACTGAAGAATCTTTTTTTCTCTTGTAAAGGTGGAGAACTCCAACAAGAATCCTATCTACTCATCATCAATCGAACCATTGCTTATGAGCAATATAACTTTGTCCTTGAGAAAATCGTTATCTTCTTAACTTGACACCCACCAGATATCACTGAGACGTGTAAACTGAAAATCATAGTTACATAAAAGCAAAGAGCAAATTTGAAACCAATTCTAAGAATTTCTACCTATTCAAAAACCAAAATAAGCAAGCAATATGCGGTTATTGAACATACTATAATACTACTATACTAATGAAGGAAAATATGATTTAATACAAGAACATACACATACATATAATCTATATATATATATATATATATATATATATATATATGGGTAAAATTAGTCTGAGGAAACCCGCAGGCCATCTCCATACGGGTGAATTAATGCTATCCATCCGATGATAATCGCGCGACTGCCTCTTTTAAACACCCGTGGGCGCTCCCAGTTGCAGGGCGATCACCAACTCACGACCATCAAGTGGAAGGCGATCCCCATCGTCTTGTGCCTGCGGCCTCTTAGGCAGGTGGAGGGAGATCCCCAGCCTGTAGCCCGTGGTCATCTCGTCGACGAGCTCGAGCAGTGCGCGATCCCCAACCCACGACCGTCTCACAGCGATGTTTTGAGGACGCATACTGTAGCCTCTCAGCTTCCCCTCCATCAAGTTTATCACCTACGGTGCTCCCAGTGGCAGGGCGATCCCCAACCCACAACCGTCTCATAGCGATGTTTTGAGGACGCATAATGTAGCCTCTCAGGTAGGAGGGCGATCCCCATCATCTTGTGCGGGTGGCCTCCCTGGCCTCCCATGAAGGTGGGGGGAGATCCCCAACCCGTAGCCCATGGTCATCTCGTTGGATAACACTGTTGTGCCCAAACCCTTGGCCTTCTCTTTGCCCTAGTAGTGCCACTTGCTACCCCGATTCACCACAGCCCTCCCTCCAGCATTGACTAGTTCATATGGTCGGCTTCATCAACACCTCTTTCTGCCTTGGCATTGTGTGGTTAGTTATTTTTTTAGGAAAGTTTACATTTTTAGTTATAATTTTATTTATCGATTGCACTTTTAGTTAGGTTTATATGATTTATCTTCTTACTTAGGAGGGAATCAACACTGTTGAGAGGATAAGGTTCTCGTCTTCAGCAGCCAGATCGTCATTCAAAATCACCACGCTCACCCTTTCCCATTACTCTAGTTTCCCAACATGGTTGCAGCATGTTATTCTTCATATTTTGACAGCCTCTAACCTTGGCAAGTAAGATTCTTCTAGATGCTAGAGGAGAAGGAAAGGACTGGGGTAGGGGCTTGATTGAATCACATGAATCTCTCTCCGTGTCTCTCTCTGCCATCAGGTTTTGTTCTTCACATGTTTCTCTGCTACACTCTCTGCCTCTCCCATTTTTGGCCTTTTGTGTTGATTGATCCAGTCATTTTATGATTAATAATTACTTTCAAATATAACAGAAGCCTCTTATGAGATCTGGGTTTTTTCTGTTTTTTCTGTCCCGGCCTTAGGTGAAAGTCATTCTGGGTTTTTCTCCATTAAAGGGGTTTAAGTGACGTAATGGAGTCAATATTTTTGTGCACTGCTTGTGTTATAATCTGTATTAAAAGCATGTAATTTATCTATGTCTATGTGGTTTAGGTGTCGAAAGAGAGTCTGACTAGGAATCTTTAATTCTACTCTTTCCTGACTTCATTTCCCTGATGGGTTTTAAAATTTTTACATATTTTGACAACTTAGTTCGTATGAGGCTTTCATGTAGGACCTATGTTTTTTACCCTTTTATGGGATCTCTTAAGTTTAAATCTAATAGTTTATCCTTGCTATAGCATTTACGTGCTCTGTCTTTCTCCGTTTATTATGCATATCCTACTTTGGACATAATTAGTATTTGTACTTTCATCTTGTTGCTATTAAAAGTTAGTATTTGTCCTACATGCCCATTGGCCTTTGTGTTTCCTAGAGGTAATTAATTTTTGGGTGATTGTGTTTTCTTTTTATGTCATTTTAATCTTCTTTACACTCGTTGTATAGTTGAATATATATTTTTTTTAACATATCATACCTTAGGCCAAATTTAGTGTTAGTTTCATTACATTAATATTTGCATTTTCATCTTGTTGCCATTTCCGTGCAAGTGAGATGTTGCATATCCATCAGTTGAGATCCGATGGATTTCTTTTTTTTTAAACCCCTAACCCACTCGATTGAGGCATCTTCCCCATCTCTTCCCCTCTATTAGGCTCTGGATGCCCTATCACTAGGGCCCTCTCACCGCGGTGTCTCAACCCCTTTCCCTCCAACACCCATAACTTCTAGGAGGGGGAACGACACCAGCCTTATATGCCATTTTTCAACAGCCATAACCCTCTTAGTCACGTTATCTTGTAGCAACCAAGCTTCCCCGACAAGCCTCCATCTAAAAAAATCCCCAACCAGCCGCCTAAGGGTAGCCTCTAGTAGCCAATCTGAAATTGACCCCTTCCCTAACCCTTTGCGGTCATTTCTCTGTGATGAACAAGCTTCTAGCACTGCCACTTGATGCCACGAAATTTCTCAAGGCTGTTGTGCCCCAGCCCACAACCTTCCCTCTGTCCACAATGGTGCAACTTGCTGCTCTGACCCACCGCAACCCTCCCTTCACCAGCTTCCATGACCCTTTATGACTATTTCTATGCTGTGAACAAGCCTCCAACTGCCGACTGTTTTGAATTATTGTTATTATTTTTTCCTTTAAAGTATATATGCCTTTAACTTTTAGTTAGCACTTCTTTTAGTTATCTCCTTTTCCCTTTGTGTATGCATTCAATTTTTTACTTACATAGGATTTATGCATAAACTAGGTAAAAGTAAAAATAAGAAAAGAAGAAGAAGAGAAAAACAGACAGACTGTGTCCACTGGACAGTTGGTCATGGTCACGTTCATGACACTAAATGGTCATATTAATAAGTCATGGTCAGTGACCAGATGACCGATTTTCAATCCTAGTAACTAGGATTTCTTTTCATGTCGTTTTAACCTTACTTACACTGTAGTTGTATGTATTTGTTTTTTTTCATATCCTACTTTAGCCAAATTTATTGTTTAAATAGTTGTATTAATATTTGCATTTTCATCTTGTTGCCATTAGAAGTTAATATTTGTCTGACGTGGCTATTGGCTTTGTGTTTCCTAGAGGTGTATAATTAGTGGGTGACTAGGATTCTCTTTTTATGTCATTTTGATCTTCTTTAGGCTGAAAATATATTTGTATAGCCATTTATTGATTTTGGTATATTTATTGACAATTTGCTATGATGCAAAAACCTCATATTTATGCAATTGGTTAGAATTGTGCATGTCATTATCAACTTGAATCTTTTGAGGAATCTTCTATTACGTCATTTTTTCTATGTCTCCAGTTATTTGAATTTAATATGGAACTTCGAGAAGCTTGCTTAGATGACATCCAAGAAGATGTGGGATTAAGCAGAAAGCAAACTATAGAGGGTCCAAATCAGATTGATATGAATTTGATACCTTGTGAGGGGATGAAATTTTCTTCTATTGATGAGGCTTATGCATTTTATAATGCATATGCCAAAGTAAAAGGGTTTGGAATTAGGAAACATTCTTCAGCCTTATCTCGGAAAACTGGTGTTCTCTATAAAAAGGAATTTGTATGTGAAAAACAAGGGACTAAGAGAAAAAATGATCCTAGGGAAGCAGGGAAAGATGTGCAACGTCGTCTCAATACTCGAGAGGAGTACAAGGCCCACATGGCTATTAAACTGAATACAAATAAAAAATGGGTAGTTTTGCATTTTGATGACGTACATACTCATGGGTTTGCATCTCCATCTAAAATAGGGAGGATACGATCTCACAAAAAAATAAAGTCAGTTCCTAAAGAATTGGTTAGTGTGTTCCATGAATGTGGAATCGGACCTTCAAGAATTTCAAGGGTACTAAATGTTGTAAGCGATGGTGTACAGAACATGGACATCACTCCCCAAGATATTATTAATCATCTAGGAAAATCACGCCAAAACAACATGGGTTGTGAGTGCATGAAAGTTGTGCAATATTTTCAAGCTAGGGCATGTGTTGATGACGATTTCTTTTTTAATATGGATGTCGATGATAATCAACAAGTAAGAAGTGTTTTTTGGGCGGATTATAGGTCAAGATTGGCATATAAGCAATTTGGGGATGTTGTAGTATTTGATGTGACATATAAAACAAATGCTTTTAAAATGCCATTTGCTCCTTTTATTGGGGTGAATCACCATCGACAATCAACTCTTTTTGGGTGTGCATTACTTGCAGATGAAACAGAGGATACCTTTACATGGTTGTTCAAAACTTGGTTGGCGTGCATGTGAGGGAAGATGCCACAAGGGATCATCACAGACCAAGATCGAGCAATGAGAAATGCAATTGTAAAAGTTTTCCCCAACACTTGCCATCGATTTTGTTCGTGGCACATTGGAAAAAATGCAATTATACATCTAAATCAATTGAAGACCAAACATTCAGAGTTCCATATTGATTATCAGAATTGGGTACACAGTGACACAATTGAAGAATGTGAAAATAGATGGGCAACATTGTGGAAGAAGTACAACATTCCTAAGAGTTGTTGGTTAGTGAGTATGTACAATGATCGTCACCATTGGATTCAAGCATACCTTAAGGATTGTTTTTTTGCTGGGATGACTTCAAGTCAAAGAAGTGAAAGTATTAATGCTTTTTTTGATGGTTTTGTGAATGCACAAACTCCATTGAGTGAGTTTGTGAAACAGTATGATAATGCAATTGCTTCACGAAGAGCAGAAGAGGCTGCCGAAGACCATAAAACAATGCATACAAAGCCAAATATGCTTATAGGTCACCCAATTGAGGAACATGCAAGGGGATTATACACAAGGAGAATGTTCAATATTTTTCAGGAACAATTCAAGCAAGGGTTAACATACATGTGCAATATAATTGGATCTGAAGGTGAAGTTGTTATATATGAGGTGAGGAATCATGTAGAAGGTGGAAAAGTTCGTATTGTGAAATATCAAGGGGTGCCTGAAATAACTACAAGTTGTAGTTGTAAAAAATTTGAGTATGAACACATATTATGGATTTTTTTCCAAAACAATTAAAAGTGATCCCAGATAAGTACATATTGCCTCGTTGGACAATTGATTCTAGATATACATCTTCTTCCAGCTTGTTCAACAAAAGTGACTCAACATTAAGGACATCAACAATCACCCCATATATGATATATTTGATTTGTAATGCTTCATATAAGGTGGCAGATTTGGGATCAACATCTTTAGAGCATTGGAATCATGCCATTGATATTCTTAAGAGACTCATTGATGAACTAGGTAACATGAAGGTAGCATCTAACCCCCAATTGGAAGATACATTTCAGAGTCAAATTGAAGCAAATACCATAGCAATAGGGCATGCACCTGAAATCACAATACGAGATCCACCAATAGTAAGAACAAAGGGGTGCCCAAAGAAAAGTGAGAGACTAAAATCAGGGTTGGAAATAAATATTTCCTCTCAACCAAAGAAAAGAAAATGTGGTATTTGCCAACAATTAGGCCAGTACATGACTACTTGTCCAGCTCAAAAGGTGCAACTCTTCATAGAATTATTATAAGATGGTTGTATTTTTTTTAATATATATGTGTAATGTAAGTGGTGATTTTTAATGTAGGGAAATAATCCTCAAGAAACTCAAGAGGGATCTCAAGCACCTCAAGTAGAGAGGGATGGCCTCAGTGAAGATGAAATGGAATGATCGAAAGGTAATTTGTATATTTATTTTCTTAAAAATTGTCATTATAAAGTCCTTTGGATCATTTAATGCTTGTCTAAGGTAAAAAATTTTTTGCAGGAAGCACTTTTTTGGGTTACATTTTTTGGTCACACCTTTTTTTGGAGGAGACATTTTGTGGTTGAAATTTGTTTGGTAAGGATGTCCTAATTTTTTTTGTTATGGCTTAGTAATAACCTAATCATGTCTTATGTTTGTTATGTCTTATGGCATTGTAGTATTAATCTTATATTTATACTACTGATATCTCTGATCAGATGCATTTTTATGTTTTTCTGCTTCTTGAAAAGCTTACATTGTGTGGAATGTAAGATAAAAATGAAATGCATCTTTGTGTCTAGAGTTTATTCTTGGAAATATTTAAAACTGGTATAGTGGTATTTGCTTTTGTGCAGGAAATTCTTCAAAAAGATTTTGGTTCAAAAACTGGTGAAATGTTGTGGAATTATAGTAGGGGTATTGATAACCGTGAAGTTGGTATAAACAAGGTTTTATGCCCTATCTTTTTATGCACTATTGTCTTAAATTTAGAACTTTTATGTAAATAGTCGTTTCCTATGCAATTTAGCCCTATGAAACTAATAATGAGGTTTGATTTCCTTTTGCTTCATATTGCCATAGAGTATTTCTATATAATATACATGTACTGTACTACTGTTTAACTTAGAGAAGAAACCTGAGTAAGGAGAAGTAGAATTCTGCTTGCACCATTCTCTTCTTTTGTGTGTCTATTCTCTGAAATATGTGGATAACACTGACGCCGTCGCATACACACTTCTACACAGGAAGCCAAGTCTATTGGTGCTGAAGTAAATTGGGGTGTGAGGTTTAACGAAATTAAAGAAGTGGGTACACAGATTTCTGTCTCAATTTATGTGGTTTACTTTATGGTGTTTTGTCCGATGTGTGTGTTTTTTTTCTCTTTTTAGCCTTTTGAAAAGAGCTTTTCTTCCCTCTCCAGGCTCAAGATTTTCTTGTTCATTTGAGCAAAGAAGTCTCCTTGCGTTTGCAGCAATGTTCAATGGTCGGTCGCACTGTAACACTAAAGGTGAATACTGTTTTGAAATTAGAGCTAATTCTCAACTATATGATCCTAATAGATTGAGGGTGTTGGCTTGTCTTTCTTTTTTTTTTGTGGGGGAGAGGGAGTGTGGGTGATGCGGTTTTGAGCTTTTGTTTACCTGTACAGGTAAAGAAGAGGAAAAAAGGAGCGGAGGAGCCCATAAAGTATATGGGTTGCGGAGATTGTGACAATTTGAGCCACTCCATAACAGTTTGTGAAAGATTATATTGTTTAATTTTTAGCTAACTATAAGATATTGTAGATGCTGGAATTTTTCCTTTAAATTTAATTGAAATATGTTTTGTAGGTTCCAACTGCCACAAATGATGTAGATGTCCTACAAAAGATCAGCAAACAGCTTTTTGCTTCTCTTCATGTTGGTAAGTATAGCTTTATCTCATGAACATTCAGAAGTGTTCTTGCGTGTATGCATGGAATCTATTACAGAGCTACTGGTCACTTCTTGTAATATTGGTTGGCTTGATCATATTATAACTTATAATCATTTTGAGTAGATGTCAAGGAAGTTCATGGTGTCGGTTTGCAAGTTTCAAGACTTGAAAGTGCAGATTGCACTAATCAAGGTTTTCCTTTTCTCCCTATTTTCATTGTGCATATGGTCTATGCAAATTCTGGACTTCTCCTCTATATCTGATCCTCTTATCTGCACAATACTTCTTTTTTGCTTATTATCTATCTGTGAATTAACCATAGAAATTTGGTAGGCATATGATGAGTTTGATGTGGCGGTTTTCCTTCTTAGATAATCTTTTTCAATTTACTTTTTTCCTTAAATGTCATGTTTTGGTTGTTTCAGAACAATCAACTTTTGAATTCATATGATCATGCCAACTTTTTGAGAAGACAAAATAAAGATCTTGCAAAATATAGACTAGAAATAGTATGGATGTGTTACTTCTCTATCTTTTTCTAAAATAAAATGCACTAGCACTCTTATTTGAGGATGACTAAAATAAAATGCCCTAGCACTTTTACTAGAAATAGTATGTATGTGTTACCCCAAATTTGCTCTCATCCACAGGTTTGTTGGATTTACAACTATTGGCAGTGTGCCATTCTTTTCCTGTCGCCACAGGTTTGTTTTCATTCTTTTTTCAGTTTTTTCGCTTCCCCCTTTTCGCCTATTTGGTCCTTGAAATTGGGTTGTACGGTTATTGCTTTTTTTGCTGTAGGTTCTGCCTCTGAGATATGGTCTGAATTCAAGTAATTTTATGAAATACACTAATCTTATGATTGCTTTTGAGGCTTTTGTTGGGAATATTCATTACACCCTCCAGTGTGTACATATATGTGTATAGATTTGTAGCTGTGGTAACTCATTTGTGTTCAAACTTTTCATCTGGCTATATGAAAATATCATATCTACGTTCTCATATTTTCATGATCAATTTCTGTTGGTTATGAAATCTCTTGAATAACTTAAACTGCTTTGAGTTGGAAGTAGGTTTTGCGAAGAGATGTTAAGAGTTGGTCCTTGTTTGTCTCTAATTAATCAAGTTCAGATAGAATAATCTATTCAATCCCGGTCTCATGTGGGTTTCCTTAACCATTTTATATTGATAGGGTTTTCTCTTTTGCTAGCTTCTGATTTGTATGTCTATTCTATGGTGGTGATATACCTTTTATTTTTACTTAGAGGAGAGGATTTTTTTGTTATCTTTGATGTTGGTGATATAGTCACTAGCTTGATGAAGAAAATGTCTTTTGAATCCACCATTTTCACGTGGGTTTGCTGAAGTTGGCCTTGTTTAAATTGAATTTTCTTCTTCTTTGGGATAAGATTGCAGTGTACAATGTTTACTCAGAGTGGTTAGTTCTGATTTGCGTTTTTTGTGAGTCATGAGAAAATCTAGTAGATTCATGCAAAGGGTTTTTAAGGGAAATTTCAGTGATTGAAAAACTTGTTAACCTTCCCATTCATGGGCAATCATGCATGGCAGGATTCTAGTCGTTCCTATAACATTCCCACTCCTCCACGAAGTCTGCTAATCAGGGAGATTCAGAGTGATGGACAGAGAGATATGGCCAGCCAATACATGTGCACAAAATATGGGCTGATTGGGTTTGTCTTCTTCCTATGGGTCACTGCTGCATGCTGCATTATTGGCTTTGCATTTTCTTATGACATGAATCACTTATATTGTTCTGATCTGTGTGCATTTTTTTTTAATACCAGGGCATATGCGTGGTAAACAGGTAAATCCGGCTTCTTTCTTATTCAGTTTTTTCATCTATACTATTTAATGAAAGTTTTTTATCTCTACTTAAATTGATTGCATATTGTTGTTTCCCAAGAAGGAAGCATATTTCATAACAATGAGTGACTTGTATGATTGGATTTCTAGTAGATTAGGTAATTAGCTTGTCTCCATTGCAGGACTTCATTATCTTGACGTATTCCCCCTTTTTGGATTCTACATGTTAATATAATTAATTGCCTTTTGAATTTCTTTTGGGGTATTTGCAGAAGTCATGGTCTTCCTTCTCTCCATCAATTTTTTTGTGCAAATATAAATATTCCTGCTTCTCTTACAGATTTTTTTTATATTTGTCGACATGTGCAATCTTTGTAAAGTGACTGAAAATGCTTTCTTCTAGAATTCAATGAAAGTTGAACCTGTTGCCAAATTTAGCATGCAAGTTTATTATAGATTCTTCCTCCTTTTTGCTATAATTTCCTAATTTGATGTCTGGCCGTAAATAGTTTGTCCAATTGAATCTGCAGCTCTTCCCACACCTTAACAAGCCTGAATTGCAGAACAATTTAGTTTAGCTCATGTATTTCCTTTAGCTCCTCCATCACCAGCTCAACAAAACCCAGAAAGTTGTAAGAAGCTAATTTAGTTTAGCTCATGTATTTTCCGCATCAGATAAGCCAACTGTTATCCATAGCCTTGGCAAGAAATTGATCTACAATGATGTAGGTTTGAAACAAGTTACCCATATGTGTCTTCTTTTATATCTCGAATTCATGTATTATTGGAACTTCAGTAAGTTATTTACTGAAAATTGTTTTGTTGGACTGCCTGTGAGCTGAGCACAATGGCAGCCGGAAATTAAATGGATCAGTTACACTCGGTTTAAACCTAACCTGGTCTCCTCTAATACAGTTTTCCTTTGAGCATGTTCAAATGGATCTTTCATTCATCTTATATCTACGTTATATGGTTGTTACTAATACTGTTTGTAATATAATGGGTTTCTTTCTTTGAAATCTATGGATCGGTAAGTCTATGCTCAACTTACTACTACTTACTCTGTGACAGTTTTGCAATTGCAAAGGAAGAGGAGCTGACCATTGGAACCATCGATCAGATTCAAAGGCTTCATATACAATCAATCCCACTTGGCGAATATACTGATCATATTTGTCACCAAAGGGAGCCCCGCACTCTTGCCATTTGCAGTTTGAAGTACTGGACTAAATATGTTTGATGGAACTAATAGTCATTTGGAGGTGGGATTCTCAACTTTTCCATTCAAGTCTAGCAGTTTGATAAGCACTTCCTGTGCCTTCATATGCACATCATTATGCAAATTGCAAGAATCACCCACCAAATGTCCAACAAGCACTTCATCAACTTGGAGCTAAATCTTTTTTTGGATTTTACAGGAGTGTCTACTTTTGCTTTGTTGTCTCTATTGAGCTACAAGTGTGTGGCAGATACCTTTCTTATGTTTGAGCTGCGTTTTCTTTGTACACCCATTTTCTTGTATGGTGACTATAATAGAAACCTTGTTAAATAACACAATTAAGTGCATATTGATTGTTCAAACTTCTGTTCTGGGTTTTTCTCATAGCAGTGATATACTAGGTTACTATTAGAAGTGGCTTAAGTCAACTTGAATGCTTCACCAATATTTTTAAAATGTTATTGTGGAGACATTGAAAAAAACATATATGGTGGTTTGCTACATAGCAATGGTCTAGAACTTCTTTACCTTTGATGAAGTGTTTATAGCCCCCGTCTAAATTTCTTTAAATAGTACTTTTTTCTCTAGGAAGTAAAACAATATGGTCCCTATTTTAGAAAAATTATATGATGCTTACTGTGTTTGTTGGCAGGCGAGGTATGCTGAGAAGAATGTGGATGGATGGCAAAGATGGCCAAGGAAACAATTGTATATGCTGAACAAAGCAATTGAATTTGGTGGTTGTAACAGTAACCAATAATGCAGATAGAAATCATGTGTTCAAGTCTTTGTTGCAGAAAGCATAACTAGGTTATTGTAACTTTTTCAGCGTTGAAAGAAGCATGTCTTCTTGTGCATCAGCCTCTTTCATCCTGGCGTATGCAATTTAATTGTTAGGACTCACTTAGCAAGGAATGAGTGATTATTTATGGTGATCACCATTGAGATAGCTTAAATGTCATTTTCCACTGGGCTGAATAAAAAGAATATATGATCACAAACATTTCAATTACCCTAAAATATTTGTTAGGGACCCATCATAGTCTTGGAATGTGAATGACGAAATAGATGGGACCATCTTAGAGAACTTGAAAAATAGCTAGCCACGGTCGCCCATAACTTGAGACTAACCTTTTTTTCAGCTCGGACAAACATTCAACTGGAAACTTGATTAGAACACATTAAAGTACAACTACATCAAATTTCTTAACCATGGTAGCTAACTTAGCCATGAAGTATGCAACCGCCAAAGAGTACACCTTTAGCAACATTCTATAGGCTGTCGCTAAAGCTTTCTAAAATTTGTTTTATTAGTTCCTGCATCTTTTAAGAAAATAGCAGTCCACTGATAAAAAGTGTTGCCAAAGTAAAAAAAATGGTCCCTGGCCATCAGATCATTTCTAAGATCTGATGGCCATGAGGTTATCCACTCATCTCTCAACCAATACAAAAGATACATCAAATTATCCCAACCAATATAGAAAATACAAAAATAGGTGATGTTGTAAATGATATGCATAAAACTTGAAAAATTAACCCCACAGTTTTCCATTTACACTATCTGGCACCAAATAACATAGGAGCCCAAACGTTTGCTTGTTTCAACTGCTACTTCTTCGTTGCAGTACCCAAGGCCTCATCTCCGACTCCAAAGGTTGGTCTTGTCTCATGCCAACTGCTCATTCAAGATAAAAACTATACCTGCCACCACAAAAAGTATCTTATCATTATCATGCGAGCAAATAAAGCCAAACATGAGTATTCAAAACCAGCAATTGCAAGTTCTACATAAACAACTACTATAAAGCTTTTCTAAACCAACTACACCCATCTACTAGTATGTGACTCAGCATATCATGGTGTTACAGCCAATTGCAGTGATGTTTATACATGGCATATATTAGCATCTAATTCAACTAATTGCGGCAACTGCAATTTCTGATAAATCATACAACCAAAGGTAAGCTAGAAAGCAAATAACTACAAAAATATTTAGTTTGTAGCCTTTGAATGAAAATTAGAATCAAATACCCCACAAACAGATTAGCCCTTGAAGCATTTCTAACTATTCTTAACTAATATGAACACCTAAAATTAACAATGCATAAGACATAAAAGCTAAAGTTGAATTTGGCATTCTGTGAAATATTTTGCTTGCGATACACAATAACATATATTAAAAAATAAAATGTAATTAGGGGCCATATCTTTGTTACAAACAACATTGAATCTAGCCTAGAATTTGTATCACTTTGCTTCTTTCTCCTATGACAATCGCTTTGGAATCTTTTTTTAACCCATTTCAACCCAAAATCCAATTAATTAAACACCCCAATAACATTTCCATGCTGAAACATGGCTGCGGCATTTGACAAAGATCACTCAGTTATATAATCTTTTGCTTCATTTCAAATAACTTACATACCTCCTTTGGACGAGCACTCTCAATGACTCTTGATTATCTCCCTTAGGTTTCTGCTTAATCTCCATAACCACAATTCCCATTCTCAAGAAGGAATGCCAAGGGGGGGCCAATCTTCACCTCAGTCACCTCTCTGCAGGCCACTGAAAGCAGCAAACACCATCTTGTCTCTCTAAAGAGCATTACTGCAAACTGCAAAAATCCAAATTCATCGTTATCAATGGAAGGTAAAAATAATTACATAAAATTTATCCCTCAAACGTTGTACATCCTAAAAAGAAACCATAAAGTCATAAAAATTATGCCCTAAATTAAAAAATTATTTGTCAATATCCTGCAAAAAAATGCTGCCACTTGGCTACTTCACATACATGGGCATGTAAGTTTAGATCCAATTAATTGATATGAATTGTTTCAAGGGCAGAAATCAAGACTGATATGAAAAAAAACATTTAGTCTACCATCCCATCAGTGAAATCCTTTTTGACATCCATTCAGAACCCAAACTAGAGATGTACATATAAGTTTTGCATTTTATTTTTCTATCTACAAAACATGTTTGCTTCCTAAAGAAGATTCAAGAATGACAACAGAGATGGAGTATATTTGAAAACAAATTCAGCATGGCACATTTAGAAGCTTACTTTAAGGGCAAAGGTTTTGTCTCATGCACATCCGTAGTAAACTATTGAGTAACAAAAGCTTAAGGAAAAAGTTTATAGAACCCAGGGAGTCAAATGAACAATGGTTGAAAGCAGGAAGCCTATCCTTAAAAAAATCCAGAACCAAAAAGGCACCAAAAAATAAGTGAAGATTTTCCAAATGAAACCATTGAATAATCACTTCTTTTCAAATCAAAGAGAGGCTAGGTCTTACCAAGCCATCACAGTCCGTGCCCCATTTTGTCAGCCAAATTTCTTCTGTAAACAACTTATGAAATCTGAGGGAGTAACCCCATCGTTACTATGTCCTCACAAAAAGTGACCAAACTGCTAGTAATGTCCAGTAGAGCCTTTGCATCAGCAGCCTGCTTAATAGGTGCAAAAATCAGCATGGAAGTCCCGAGAAAAAGGTGCATACTATTACATAAAAAAGTTTAGAAGACGAACAAATCGGCATCAAATAGAAAAACAAGATATCCAATCTGATTCTTCATAATGGAAAATAAAAATAGAATGCTCTCAGAATAAAAACAAGCTACTCATTTTGTGCCCAAAAACTAAAACAAACATAAGAGGAAGATAAACATAAAGAGAAAAATGGGGCGATCGTGATTACTATGTCAAAGAATCAAAGAAAACAGAGCTTTCTGAATCCCTCCTCTTAACTCATATTCTTCATAAGACTTTCCTCTTGGGCTCCTTGCAAGAAAGCACTGTCAAACAGAGGAGGTAATATGAGTTCAGGGCAAGAAAATTTAGGCACAGGGTGGGAGAGAGGACGAGAGCGAGGAAATTTCTACGGAGGGAGAGATTTTTCACTAGAAGGAAAAATTAGGGGTAGGCAATTTTGGAAGCTCTAAATTTCGATCAAGAGACCAAACAATGTTGCTACGACGGCTTCTATTAGCCGCCCCTGCAAACTCGCCTTTGAAGCCCCTCGTTTGTAGTGTCTCCCGGAGGAATAGGTGGCAGTAGCCACTGGGGGACGGAGGAGACGGAGGGTCGCATTGGAGACGATGAACTTCTCGGCGTGGACTCACTGGTGGATAAAGGGATTGTTTGCTCCCGTGAGTTGAGGTTTTGATTAGGAGAGGGAAGGGAAGGAGGACTCTTAGATTATTATTAGACGGTCGTTATAAAACTCACCCGCAGAAGCTCAGCGAACGGTTACCCGCAGGGTAAGTGAACTATATATATATATATATATATATATATATATATATATATATATATATATATATATATATATATATATATATATATATAAGAAAACATTAAACAGAGCTCTAGGTCAATACGACTCTAACTCTCATACCAGCCACGTCATGGCCATAACAAGGTTTTAGTGGTTAGGGTTTCATTCGTGTATGTATGTATGTCTAATAAAACAACTATATCAATCTTGAATTTGCAGGGGGGAAAACTACAGATGTCTTGAAGCAAACCTATGAACCAAAACGCATTGTCACTGAGGCCCAATAAATTGGAACAAGATGCTAACAACAATAATCATTCTCCATTTCTAACATTTGCATCAAGGCTTAAAGGTGCGTACGTGAATCATATAACATATCACATATAAAGCAACTCTATAAGAGTCCTATGTATAGTAATCCGCATTAAACAAAAACATTACCAAAAAAGTCATTACTTTAGGTTAATGTAGAAAATAAAGTTTAATCAATTACAAATTTAAACTGCATAATAGAATACACTTTTCCAAATTCCATTTTTCATTTCACACCTAGTGTGCTTTGTACAGTCCCAAGTTTTTTTATGCCATCCATCTTCTTGCTCTCTTCCAATCTAATATTTAGAGTGCCATCCAAAACCTCAAGTATCACTGTACTTTAAGATAAGCATGGAAACAATAATAAAGGTAACGTAAATGTCTGTGAGAAAAAATGAAAAAAGTTAATGACCCGCAGTTGGATACAAAGTGAGAAATTTTAGGAAAACCCCATAACAGCTATCATATGCAGAATTATCCACCACACAAAAAACACACTCATCACACGACAAGCCCTGCCTGATCAATCCATGAGCTACACATCAATACAATATCTTATTTAAAAGAAATAATGATACAGATAGAAACATAGTCAAACAATATAAAAGCATAATATCATTGTACATGGTTCAAAAGAAACAATGATTACGCATGGAAACATACTAACACATACAAACTACACCTATTCATAATAAGGATACTATAAGCATAAATGTTTCATACAATATCACATACATAGCGAAAATGTCAAGTAGCATGGTACTTGAAGTTAAGTGTAGAAAAAGTAATAACGCTAACATAATTGCATGCCAAAAAATTTGATCCATGACGCTTAGAAGAGATAAGGAGATATCTTCTATCAAAATAGAACAATAGCACAAAAAAAAATCATAAATTTAACAAAGTGAATCTAGTAATAAGCAGTTGTCAAGCCGGCAGAGGACCTATATCTGCTAAACATTGCTCACAAAAACTGTCGTACAAAAACTTAAAAATTATATCAAATATTAATGTGCATCACCGAAACACAAAACCATAATTCCAATCTTCATCGAAAAATGACTACGAATATGCAGGCTCTCCCACACATCCCATTTGCAAAGTCTCAAGTAGTCTAATCCTTGTATGATACCTACATTGCATGTCTCTCTAAGATTATTTGCTGCAAAAAACAAAACATTGTTAAACATATAAAGGAATTGTAGCAAGGTATAATAATGCCCCTCTTTTATTCTAAACAATTCATGGAAGACATGTCGAAATATACCTCAATTCTGCTGCACCAACTATGAGTGAATCTGGTAACCATCATTGAAAACGAACCAAAACATGTTGTTAGCTGCACAACAACACCAAATGCCAAATGGCCGCAGGAATTAAAACAATCCTTACCAAAGCAATGAGCAATCTGGAAAATCTATATTAGATGGCTTAAACTAACAAACCAAGATCCCAATAACCTACATGTATAACACTACAAAAAATCACATAATTTCAAATTTGGAAACAAATTACAGACCGCATTCGCTGATATAAAGTCAAATGAAAATAATCATGAAGAATGATGCAATAGAAGCGAAGATAGAAAAGAATGAACCTTGAGGAAAATGTACTTTTAGATGGCTGAATCTAACAAAAACAGGTCCTAATTCCTTCCATGTATAAACCCACAATAAAACACAAAACCCCAAACCTTCAAAGCTAACTACAAACCTCTTTCGCCGATACAAGATTGAGCCAAAAGAAATGAGTTTCAAAATCTCCCAACTATGAAATGGTAACGGCCGAATATAGTTTGGTTTCACTCATTAATTGACAAAGAAGAGTGAAATTTCTCTGGATCAAATTTTTACTTACTTGAAAAATAAATGGTTCGCAAAATGCAACAGTCAGTAATGACAATATTGCGGAACGCATAAAATAGTAAAGCCAATATCACTGATGAGTACAAAAATAATCTATGGATGGAAACTACCAATCCGGACACAACACTGATCTGCTTCCTTATAAACAAAAAATAGATGAACTACAAATTTAAAGCTAAATCTTATATAGCAGTATCAGATTCAGCAAAAATCAAATCTAAATAACCATTGTAAAAAATAGTGAATCTCATAATCTACAATCTAATTTCCAGAAAAACCATTAACAAAAGAGACTCAACTAGAAGTCATGAGAGATGCCATTGCTGTTCGGAAGATTTACGACTGCCAAACCGAAAAAGAAGGAGACAAGCACATTGGTCCTAGACTCCCAACAGACGAACTGAGAGAAGAATGCCTCATGCTAGATATCAACTAATCCTATGTAAAATTCCAATTAAAGTGAAGGAAGTTTAAAAGGCAGGAAACAACTTGTACCAATTAAAGTGAAGGAAGTTAAAAAGGCAGGAACAATTTGGTACACAAAGCAAAGGAACATAAAAGGCAGGAAACACTTTCTTCTTAAATTTAATCCAACTTAAAAGGCAGGAAACACTCCCTTCTTAAATTTAATCCAATGTCCCACCTTAGCCAAAAATGACATGTATTAACATGCCACAAGGCTGATTAAACGAACCTTCCAAATAAATTACTGCCCATAAATATCACATTAAGTATTGACAACCAATGATAATGTCAATGCCAAAACTATCCCTAAAAATAAATCTGAATTACGAACACCATCCTACAAAACAAAAGCATAAGCATGAAGGTTATTTTTGTCCGACATGACAAATATATTTATCCTCAATGATTATCATTAATTATTTATATCCCATGCATTAAATAGACCTAAGAAACTCACCAAAATTACATCCAAAAGCATAGTAAAAGGAGGCATATGAGTAGAGGGTATTTTTGTCTACTTGTGAGAAAGTATTTCGAACACCATTAATTTTGGCCCTAAATTCCTAAGATACCTCTATAGAATACCTATAATTTCAATAAAATTGAACTACATAAACACATAAATACTCACTCCTTCATGGCCTAAACCGTCATTTGTTTGTTGAAAAGTCAAACTTGTCATGGCTCTTTTAATAAAGAGGATTATGGGCAGCACATAATTAATCAAATGGAGTCATAATGAAGCTTTGGTTTTATATCTAAGAAGACGGTCCCCATGTTTCCCCCCTCCATACGTTCACTAGTCATTAAATCCGACCATGCAAATCTTGTCATGAAAACTTTTTTCTATACAAGACACCTTTTTCATAAAGGCACTTATTGGATCCTTAATTGGCTCTGGTGCAAGGTCCACGCCCTCTTCTTCTCCTTCTTCCTTCATCTCTATAAGTGCTGTTGCTATTGCTATGACAGCTATTCTGGAAGCAAATTACGAAATGCCACAACGACGTTTCACTTCTAGCAGGCCCACGAAATCTACCAATCATTGGCAACCTTTACCAACTAGGCAGATTAAGTTTGAATCACCCACCCCTCTACTATTAGATAAAGATCCGACGGTTTAAGATATCTGGGCTCAGGCTGGCACGTATGAGCCCTTTCCTTTGTACAATTATCAAAATAAAAAAGGGTATTTTAACACTTAATAAATCTTGATAGACTATTCAAGCCAACCATTGTCAAATCAATTATTTTATTTAGTGAATTGAAGTCTTCGTGCTTATCTTTGAACAGGTAGTGACTATTCAAGCAAAATATATGCCACAAAAGTGATTATGTAGAGGCCAAAATATTTTCGAACTCACTTACTATGGCTATAATGCATGAACAGTGGATATGTGGATTAAAAATTTGGGAACTGGTAGATCTGGTTCTCAAGTTTCACTTCCAGGCCTTAGCTAAACTGCTAGAGAAGTCCATTCACATATCAAGCAATGCAAGTCTTTGATATAAAAAATTTTCAACGGCAAAAGCATGTCACTACTATTGTCATAAATTTAAATCCCAGGACTACTCCTATTGCAAGATACCTTCACTATAAAGCTTCTTATTGGATCCTTTAACCTATCCCTTGCACTTACACTACCCGAGGCAAAAAAAACAAAGCTTGGCTGCAGAGAAGCAATATCCATGGCACTGTTGAAAGGCGCCATGAAAGAAGAGTCCGTCCTTACCCTCTTCTTTTCCTTCCTCCTTGCTTCTCTACTACCGCTAATGCTATGGCAGCTATTCAAGAAGCAGATAACGAAACGCCACAAAGACGTTTCACTTCCACCAGGCCCTCGAGGACTACCAATCATCGGCAACCTCTACCAGCTGGGCAGCATGCCCCGTCTCTCCCTCCACAGCCTTGCACAGAGGTTCGGACCCATCATGCACCTGCAACTCGGCCAGGTACCAACCACCGTCATCTCATCAGCTGAGATAGCGAAAGACCTAATGAAGACCCATGATCTTGCTCTTTCAAACAGACCTCAACTCTCCTCTACGAAACACTTAACCTACAACCGCACTGACATAGCCGTCGTACCCTACGGTCACTTCTGGAGGCAAGTTCGGAAGATCTGCACACAAGAGCTGTTCAGTTCGAAAAGAGTCCAATCTTTTAGACAACTTCGGCAAGAAGAGATTTCTCGTCTAGTTGAACGAGTTGGATCATCATATCCCAAACCTGTGAATCTAACTGAAAAACTTGGGGTCTATGCCAACGATCTCGTATGCAAGGCCGCGTTTGGTCGGATTTTTTCTGAAGGTGGTGAGTGTGAACGACATGGGTTCCATAGTATGCTAGAAGAGTTAGAAGTCGTGGTGGAGGGTTTCAGCGTGGGAGACTTCTTTCCAGCCTTGGAATGGATTAACGCCATCACTGGGGTGAAACAAAGAATTGAGAGGCTATTCAAGCGTTTCGAGGTGTTCTTTGATGAATTGATTGAGGAGCATCTTGATTCCAATAGAGCAGCTACTGAGAAAAAAGTCCTCGAAATATTGCTAGACATACAGAAGAATGGCAGCTTTGATGTGTCCTTCACCATGGATAATGTGAAGGCTCTAATTCTCGTAATTGAAAGGCTCTCTCTCTCTCTCTTTTGTTTTATTATGAACTCCAGCTTAATATTGATGGTACAGTATAGGTGTAGGGTTTTTCTAATATGTATCTGATTTAAAATTCTACGCCTGGCCTGCCAATCCAATTGAAGTATACAAGGCCGTATAGGTTGCTATGGGTGCATATTGGCTGAGATTGATACGGGTATGGGGGTGATATTCCCCTCACATGAAATATGATATATATCAGTTGTACTATATACAACCGATACATATTGATACTCAATTAATTTATTAATTTTTATTTTAAATATTAATTTTCAAAAAAATTATTTTCAATTTTTTTTCCAGAAAACAAAAAACATGATTAAAACCTAATCTCTTCGAAGGTGTGAAGATGACAATGTTTTTGTTGAATTAAAAATATTTTTTAAAAATTTATATATGATCAATACGTGTGGGTCTATATAATTTACATAATTATTTTTTCTAAATATAGAGCTCCACAATTATGCATTACTTAAACATCTAACTGTAATTTATATTAAGTATCTTATTTGGTTCTAAAATGAACTAATTTTAAAGCACTTAATATGGGAAAGAGGGACTACTAGTTTATATGAGACAGAAGGAGTAATTATAGTGTATGGTTCCAAAATTAAATAATTTGAGAACACCCGTATGAGCCGGTACAGCCTTCTATGGTCTTATTATGCTATAAAAGAAGTATTATAATTATATATTATTAATTATAACATTTTTTCATTTATGCAAAAGGGTTTATGTTTGTTTTGGCTTGTACCAAGAGTATCATTGGTGTATACCCGTATCCATGGTTATCAATACTCTCATTCATATCGATACAGCCTTCCATGGTTTGATAGTATATTCCTAGCTGTGCTACTGGGTACATGAGTTGTACCAACTGCAAACTACAACACTGCTGCTAAAATAGGATATGATATTGATGAAAACACCCACCTTGATCTTAGCGATCGATGCACTTATAAATCAGAAAATATATTAAAGGATATAGTAGGAACAATAAAATTTTCCCAAGATAGCTACTTATCATCATAAGACACTCTCATGCATTTTATCATTCCCTTCACCTTGAAATAAGTGTCTATTTTGAAAAAAATAAAATATTAAAGGTACATTGTATCGGTCAAAAGTTTTTAGAATTACTCCTTTTCTTATTAAGACTTAGAAAAAGTTATTAAAGGGTATTTTAGAAAAATATATATAAAAACTGCATAAGAGCATAAAGTGGTTGATAGCAAAGGAAATGAGACGCTTATTGTAGAACAAAATAATTTTGAGATTGGATACTTATTTTATGATAGAAGTACACTTTTCTTAAGGTGGGTTGGGCTACCTTGCCAAATTCGAATCAACTAGGTTAGCATTCCCACCTATTGTTGTGGGAGGGCCTAGTCAATGTATGCCAAGTTGGAAAAATGTGTCTAACAAATTGATGTAGGCCACTTGGAATTGACATGTATGGAGCGTTAATATTTCACAAAGAAAGAGAAAATTTTTCTCTCTGGCAATCAATAGATCTATATATGTGATCTATCGATCGAGACGTGAAAATGTTTAATGTAAAACGAAGCTGAGAGTTGACGATCGATCGCCCTATCTTAGCAATCGATCGATCTTTCAGAGACACAAGTTTTTTCTTCATTTTGGAGTAAAATTTCATCCAATTTGGTTTCCTTTTAGTATTTTTCTTTCTTAGGAGTCTTTATTCCGTATTCCTTTGATTATTTAGGGATTTACTAATTAGTTTTTCTTAATTTTGATTGGCTAGTTAAAAGGTAGTTAGAAATTATACTCTTTATTTACAGTTATGCCACTAAGAATTGTATAAATACTTGGCTCTTCTATAAAGGTCATAAGTTCATTAATTTTCTAATATTTTAAATAAGAAGAAGAGGTTTTTTTTCTCCTGTTTTTCCTCTATTTTTTATGAATTTACCAATGAAATTCATGAGAGAGGACGATTGTGTGCCCCTGTAGCAGGATTTGTCGAATGAAATTTATCTCATTAATCCATCCTTGCATCAGTTGGTGGCCTACGTAGGTCCAACATACAACCCTGAAAGGACGTGTTGTTGGAATTAATGAGATCAAAGATCGTGATGAAGTAGCAAGGTTGTCATGATAGGTTGAGCAGTTGACGCTTCATTTTGATGATTTGATGGCCGTTGTTGCTCGCCAAAACCCCAACTTGGTTCAGCCCAATGACCAAGTTGAGGATGATGAGTCGAAGCCTGATGCCCCCAACAAGAATCCTTTTGCCAACACTAATGTGAATTCTAGGATGAATTCTTTTAAGCAAGGGGAGGATGATGTAGACTAATTGACATTGACACATATGAAGTGTTGAGATCACACAAAGAAAAAGCAAAATTTTCTCTCTATCAATCGATCGGTCTATATAGGCAATCTATAGGGTGAACGATTGATTGATGTCTTAAAATGATCGATCGGGATGTGAAAATGCTTAAGTGTAAAATAAAATCGAGAATTGGCGATTGATTGCCCTATCTCAATGATCAATCGATCTTTTAGCAATACAATTTTTTTCTTCATTTTGGATTAGAATTTCATTCCAATTTTGTTTCTTTTTGGTATTTTTCTTTCCCGGGAGTCTTTGTTCCATATTCCTTTAATTATTTAGAGATTTTCTTAATAGTTGTCATTCATTTTAATTTGTTAGTCATGAGGTAATTAGAAATTAGACTTAGTTATGTCACTAGGAGTTGCATAAATACTTGACTCTTTCATAAAGGACATAAGTTTTGTAACTTTCTGATATCCTAAAGAAGAAAAAATAGTTATTCGTTTATCCTTTATTTTCCCTTTATTTTCTATGACTTTACAATTGACATTCACGAGAGAGGAAGGTTGTTTCTACCAGATTTGTGGAACGAAATTCACGTTTGAATGTTGTCTATTATCAAGACATGTTCACTGCAGGGATAGACACATCATCTATAACACTGGACTGGGCAATGACATGTACCTAACATGCATTACTTAAAAGTTGTCATCAAAGAAACTCTCTGTCTACATCCTCCAGTACCACTCTTGCTTCCACGAGAATCCATGGAAGAAGTCAACATAAAAGGGTATAGAATTCCTCCTAAACGAGGTTCATCTTCAATGCATGGGCTATATAGGACGGGATCCAACTTGTTATAAGGACCCAGAGATTCGTTGGTAGTTCTATTGTAATGACCTGACCATAGCCGGGCCCACAAAATCACTAATAGGAAATCTTCTCTTTCCTTAAACCAAGAATCATCGTCTGTGTGCGAGAGGTACAACGTTCGTCTACGCACTACAGAGCGTTAAGGCTTCCTCGTACGTAGATTTAGGTTCTAACAACCATTTACACACAACGAAGCTTCATAGTTCGTCGCGTGTAAAACAGAATAAAACATATTATTTATAATGATTTGGATCGGGCCAACGTTGCTTTGCCTTTGGTTGCCTATGTACGTATTGGATATTATTCCAATACGATCGGATCCGAACGTAGTTCTGCCTAACGGCTACTACATACAACAAGCATAACAAAATCATACGTATAAAATATGTATCTCCGAATATTTAATCAGAAGTATACAAAAACTCGTCGTATATCGGAGTCAAGCGGAAGTTAATACTTTAACGAAGTAGTACATCTCGCTCTACTATAGAGCGGGATCAAAATCACATACTCATGTCTCGCCCCATTACTGAGTCAAGACTAAGCACAAACACCCGGCTCGCTCTATCACTGAGCCGAGACCGAACACACACATCACTCGTCTCGCTCTACCATAGAGTGAGACTACACACATCACGACATATAAGCACACATCATGGCATATAAACATGCATCAAGGCATAGCACACATCAGGGCATATAAACACGCATCATGGCATAGCACACATCAGGGCATATCACACATCATTCTATAATTAAAATGGGAGATCAGAAATGCTTACTCCCCTCATGTCTTGCGAGGTAGTAGTATTTGGAGTTGCACGTATGAGCTTCCTCCCCTTCAGATCCGAAGATATAGACAGAGCTTCCTCTAGCCTCCATACGTTCATCGTTTTGTACTGAAGGACTACATATAAATGTTCTCCTCGCAGGAGACTCTTCTCATTTTCTATGCCCGTGAGCGGCGGACAGAACCTCCCCTAGTCTGGATTACTTTTCTTAACCTAGCTCGGCAACGTCGGACAGAACCCCGTCTTGCTCCGGGCCCATTTTTCTTGTTCGGTGCTCGAGGATAACGGGCGGAGCCTCTCCTTGTCTTAGGGCATTTCCTTCTTATACATTTGCAGACTCAAAGAAAGGACCCCTCCATCGCGTAGAACATACTCGATTTAGTCAAGAACGCCTCTTGAATCGACTAAATCGGAGTTAGGATGGTCAGAAACAGAGAAATCGAAGTTGGTTTGTGCTAGAGGACAACGGGCAGAACCTCTCCTTGTCTTGGGGCGTTTCCTCCTTACACGGACTCCAACTTTAACAAAGGACAACTCCATCGTGTAGAGCACGCTTGATTTAGTGGGAAATGGGTCTTGAACGGCCTTAATCGGCCTCAGATGGGTCAGAAACGGGGGAAGAGAAGATCTGCTTGAAAAATAGGAGAAATGGCCTTAATTGGCCAAAACCGGCGGCGCTGCTGGTTTCAGGCGGCGGCACCCGCCGTAACACGCGGGTCGCGCCCACGGGCGGAAATGTAGCGCCCGCTGTTCTGCGGGTGCGCCTCGCACAGAACCGGCTCGAGCGCCGCACCGGCCCGCGCTGCTGCGCGCTCCAGTCGCGCACCACGTACCGACTTTTCTTTTTTATTTTTATTCTCAAAATTATAAACACACGTAACTTCCTACCCCTGATTCGGATTCGCGCGTTCTTGGTACCGTTGGACTCATATCGACAAGCCCTTCAATACAAACCCACTTAAAGTAGAAAATCATACTATTTCCAAGTGGGTCCCGCATATAATACACGTTTCCCCAGGTCATAACTTCCGGTCCCGACCTCCGTTTTATGCGTTTTTCAAATTGGTACGCTCGTTTCTTCAAACTCTACATGTATATGAAGGTTTTAACCTACGAAACCTTCCAAAACTTAGTTATCTAATTACCTTCAACCCCGTAGGCTAAACGTAATTGGAAAAGCGGGGTGTTACATCTATTGACTACAAAGAGCAAGATTTTGAGCTCATTCCCTTTGGAATGGGGAGGAGAATATGCCTAGGAATGACATTTGCAAAGGCGAGTGTGCATCTAGCTCTTGCCACAACTTCTTTGAAAACAGGCAAAAGATGGTATTTCATTACAGTATGCAGTTGTTTATAGATACATGTATGTATTTCCTATTGGGGAATACACAGTTGATACAAGCATGTATTTTCACAGGGAGAGGATGTAGTGACAAATGGATGGCGGTGATGACAAGGAGAGGGGAGTCCAGGATTGCCATTGTGGCAAGGGAGGAGGTGTCATTAATAGCCCCTAGCAAACTCATGGTGGAGGTAGAACATTGAGTTTGGAGCATAACTGTTGAAACTTCTCGATGGAGAGAGGCTTGGTGAGGAAGTCAGCCATCAGCTAAGTGAAGGGTGTATGATGGACATCAATCTTGCCGGCTAAAACCTGCTCCCGAACATAGTGATGATCAAGTTCAATGTGCTTGGTTCGGGCGTGGAACAACGGGCTGTCCGAGATAGAAATAGCGGACTTGTTGTCACACCATAGGATGGGGGTGGAGGGGAGGGACACTCCAAAGAAGGTGAGGACCATGTGGGCCCAAGTAATCTCAGTGGTTGTGCTGGAGAGACCCCGATACTCGGCTTCAATAGAGGAGCGGGCCACCATGTCTTGCTTATTAGACTTCCAGAGAATGGGGTTGGGACTGAGGTAGAAGTAGTAACCGAAAATGGTTCGGCAATCAATGGGTCACCTACCCAATCGGAGTCAAAGAAGGTACAGAGGGCAAAATTGTCTGGTCGAAGGAGGAGCCCATGAGCGAAGGTACCTTTGAGGTAGCTAAGGATTCTTTTAACAACCATATAGTGAGGGGTGGAGGGGTTGTGCATATGTTGGCAAACAAAGTTGACGACATAGGCAAGGTCGGGACGGGTGGAATTGAGGTATTGTAAGGAGCCAACAATGCTTTTGTAGTGAGAGGGGTCAGGAAAGGGTGGGTTGTGGGGATCGAGGGGTGGGCGTTTGTAGGTGGTGGGGGTCGGGGATGCTTTACATTGGGACATAGAGACATGGGCAAGGATATCAAGGGCATATTAGGGTTGGGAGAGGAAGAGGCCATTGGGGTGCGGGTAACTTCAATGCCAAGGAAGTGATGGAGGTCGCCGAGTTCTTTAATGATAAAGGTGGAGCTTAGGAGGAAAATGACTTGGTGGATGTAGGGGGGATGGTTACCGGTGATGAGGATGTCATCGACGTATAGGACAAGGATGGGGATGTGGGAGCCTTGAGTGTGAAGAAAAAGGGAGGTATCGGCATAACAAGAGATAAAGCCAAGGGAGAGAAGGTAGGTGGAAAGGCGAAGGTACCAAGCACGAGGGGCTTGTTTGAGGCCATAGAGGGCTTTGTGGAGGCGACAAAAATGGTTGGGCCGAGTGACATCATGGTAGTTGGGAGGTTGTTCAATGTAGAGTTCTTCAGAGATAGTAACGTGAAGGAAGGCATTGGAGACGTCAAGTTGCTTGATGGGCCAAGAGTGGGTGACGGCGAGGCTTAGAACAATCCGAACCGTGTAAGGTTTGACCACGGAGCTAAATGTCTCATTATAGTCAAGGCCTTCCTCTTGATGGAACCCTTTGACAACAAGATGGGCCTTGTAGCAAGAGACAGTCCCATTGGCATCATGCTTGGCTTTGTAAGTCCAACGGTACCCAATGATATTGGAGGAGGGCGGGGGAACCACTAAGCTCCAAGTACCTTGTTTATGGAGGGTTTTAATCTCCTCATCCATAGCGGCACACCATTCGGGAATAGAGGAAGCAATTTTGAAGGAAGAGGGTTCAGTTTGAGGTGGAGAGAGAGTGAGGAGGGAGAAAGGGACATGACGACATACGATCCTAGCTTTGCTACAAGTGATCATTGGGTGAGGGGGAGGGGGAGGGGGTGATTTTTGTGGGGCGTGTGGGGCGTAGGGGTAGGGATGGGGGGAGAGGAGGGTGTGATGGAAATAGGAAGGGAGAGTGTGGTGGGGGGTAGGGAGGTGGTCGTGGTAAGAGAACTCATCTTTGCGAAAGCGCACGTGGCGGGAGGTGTAAACACGATGGGAGATGGGATCAAGGCAATGGTATCCTTTGGTGTTAGGACAACAGCCCAGAAAGATGAATGGGATGGCCCAAGGGGTGATTTTATGGGAGTAGTCGGGGGGGGGGGGGGGGGGGGGGGGTGTTATGGAAGAGGAGTTGGTAGGGAGAGAGGTTTTGTAGGGAGGGAGAGGGTAGGCGATTGATAAGATAGATAGTGGTTCGAGTAGCATCCACCCAATAGGAGAGAGGCATGTGGTTGTGGGAGAGGAGGGCGAGGGTAGTTTCGATGATGTTCCCGTGTTTTTTTTCTGCAACTCCATTTTGTTCGGGGGCATGAGGGCAAGAGGTTTAGCGGGAGATTCCATGAGAGGAGAGGTAGGTAGAGAGGTGGTGGTTGAGGTATTCACAGCCATTGTCGGTGTGGAGAGTGGTAAGGGTGTGGTGGAGGGTCCATTCGGCCAGGGCATGGAATAGGTGAAAGCATTCGGTTACATCGGATTTAAATTTGAGGGGGTAGAGCCAAGTGTAACGGGAGAAGTCATCTACGAAGATCACATAATAGCGAAAGCCGAGAAAGGATGTGGCCGGAGAGGGACCCCAAACATCTGAGTGGACGAGCTCAAGAGTGCGGGAGGAGCGCTTCAGGGAGGGTGAGAAGGGGAGTTTGTGCGCTTTACTAGTGAGACAACCATTGCAGGCTAAGGATGACATTTTTTTTTATTGGAGGCAACAAAGTAGAAGCAACTAAATTAAACATAGTAGATAATGGATGTCCGAGCCAATGATGCCAAAGGTGGGAGGAGGGAGAGGCAAGTAGGGCAGTGGGAGACACAGTAAGGGCGGAGGACACCGGATATACGCCATGCCGGCATGGTCCTTGAAAGAGTATGCACCAAGAGCTAGTGTCCTGGATGGTAACATGAGAGGCATCAAAGGTTAGTGAACAATTATTATCAAAAGCGAGTTTATGAACGGAAAGAAGATTATGAGAGATAGATGGAGTACGTAAGACATTGCGAAGAGAAAGGGTAGAGGGGCCGAGATGGAGGGTGGTGTGACCCATGGATGAGACATGTAAAGCAGCCTCATTCCCGACATTGACGTGGTCGGACGTCAAGTGAGGCACATGGAAGGAGACGTTACCGCGATCCGCTATCATGTGGTCTAAGGCACCACTATCAAGGAGCCACTCTGTGGGAGTTGTCGATGAGGAGGCGCCGACAGAAAGGGCAAGAGCACCAGAGGACGAGCCCCCAGGGCCGGAATAGCACTCCCAACATGTTCTGGCAGAGTGGTAGGTCCCACCACAAATCTAGCAAGGTGGCCGGGGACCATGACTACGAGAACTAGAGCACCAATATCCACGAGGAGAGCCATTGTGTGGGCTGGTTGGCCCACGGCCGGCAGGGGTGGGGAGAAGGCCCCGGGCAGCCCCTAGCCCCGATGGACGCAAGTTGATCCGCATAGGCTTTAAGGCAGTCGAGATGTGCGGTCATGGTGCCATCTCCTTGGACGTGGGCGAAAAGATGTTCTTTCACATTGAGGATGTGAGCCGGGGAGGTAGAGAGGAAGCGATCTTCGTTTGCAGTCCAAAGGGCAGCGGCGGACTCAAGGCCTATGAAGTAGCCCAGGAGGGAAGAGGAGATGGTGGCATGAACGGCAGTGAGGAGTACTCAATGAATGCAGCACCATTGGGCGGCGGTAGTGCGGGTAACAAGGTCACCGGTGGCTGGGCATGGGGTGGAGCCATCAAGGAACCCCATGACACCATAACCTTCAAGGAGGTCGTGAACTTGAATCCGCCAAATGAGGAAAGTGTTGGAGTCACAACGTACGGTGACAAGTTGAGGGAGATCGGAGCTGAGGAAGCAAACCACCGTCGGCACAGGAGTGAAGAGGTCATCTACTTTGGTGGAGAGGGTGGGGAAGAGGGACAGCCAGGGGCTAGACTAGACATGGTCATAGAGAGGCTAGGAGACGCCATGAGGAGGGACTGGGAGAAGCTGTGCGGAGGGCGGGGGAGGGCAAATGGAACCAGAGCAGTCCGCCGGAAAGGGGGAGCCTTTCTGGAAGGAGGACTGTGGAGGCTACGGGCCGGGGCCGGGATGGTGTTGCACCGGTGGGAAAAGAGCAGTGGCAACCGGATCGAAGCAAATCTAGACGTGGTGGCACTGGGGGGAAAAAAGGGCCAGCGACCAGAATGGAGCATATCTGGAGGGCGATTGGCGGCTAGAAAAGGGGGGCCTTTTTGGAAGGAGGACTGTGGAGGCGATGGGCCAGGATTGGGACGGTGTTGTGCTGGTGGGAAAAAGAGCAGCGGGGACCGGATCGGAGCAGATCTGGACGGGGTGGTGCCAGAGGGAAAAGAGGGCCGGCAACTAGATCGGAGCAAATATGGAGGACGACTAGAGTGGGACGAGCAAGGCTGATCTTGTTACGTGGATCTGGAGTTGGAGGAGGCGAACGGAGGAGGAGGCCGGCGAGCAGAGCGAGAGGCGGCTCTGGTGGGAAGGGAGACAGACGAGCAGAGCAGGATGAGTGCTGGAGCGTGAGGGGCAGAGGGTCAAACCAGAGGGAGGGTAGGGCACCACCATTCTGGGGAGTCCGGTGAAGGGGAGAGCACAGGACAGGGGGGAGGGGGTTGGCCGGTGAGAGGGACGGCCGGCAAATGGATAAGGGCATCAAACTTGAAGGAGGGCACCGGAGAGTTCACCGAACGGGAGAGCTTGCCGGCAAACGGTTTCTGGAAACATAAAGGGGGGGTCAAGCCGTTGGGCAGAAAGGCTTTGATACCATGAAAACAGGCAAAAGATGGTATTTTATTACTGTATGCAGTTGTTTATAGATACAGGTATGTATTTCCTATTGGGGAATACATAGTAGATATAAGAATGTATTTCCACAGGGAGAGGATGTAATGACAAATGGATGTGGTGATGACAAGAAGAGGGGAGTCCAGATTGCCACAAGGGAGGAGGTGTCCTTAATATTCTTCACAGCTTTGATTGGGAGCTTCCAAGTAGAGTTGAGCCTAAAGATTTAGATTTGACAAAAGTGTTTGGTCTCACAGTGCCAAAGGCGTCGAATCTCATTGTGGTTGCTAAACCTCAGTTTACGGAGTAAGATTTATGGTGAGTTTCTGTCTACTTTGGCCAAGGTGAAGCAGCCTTTGCACACGGACTATCAATGGAAGAGAAGTAGACGCTAGTTGGTATAAATAATCTACAGATGGAATTTAGTCCTAGAATAAAACTTCATCCATTTAGAAGGATGAAAAACTCAAGCTGATAAAAATGTGCAAGATACAATAAGTTGTCACTGATGTGCTTAAAACTGTAGACAATATGTGGAACTCTTCAGCATATGAAGTGCATTTCCCTTTAGCTAATTAATTATAGTTTTCATTATATCACACGCCGAGTACCAAAAGTACAGTACGGGTTGTCAAATATAATTCCTTTATTTGGATGCTTGAAAACTACATATATAGCATATCCTTATACACCATGATACAAGTAATAGAACACTTGTATAGCATATCTGTATACATCATGACACAAGAAGTAGAACACATGAATGAATCCCTTGAAACATCTACATGGCCTCATCTTGAAATACCAAGCAAGAGCATCTTCTAAGCCGTCTTTGCCACAAAATCAAACATACAACATCCTAATGGAGTTAACCTTTGTTCTTTCATGTTTTGTATATTGTAACATACCCTTTTTTTGGTAGCAAATGGATCTAGAAAAGTGGATCATATGGGTATTAATCACACCTAGATACTTATATCACGGGAAACAGAACTAAAGGTATACACATGACTAACCAAAGAGTTTGCCACACCATTTCTGTCCCTAAAAGTAAGAGGAAAGAAGCACATGTATGTTGTGAATTATAGTGCCCGTTAGAGTCAATCTAGCCTATAATCTAAGTAGAGGTTGGATCCTTTTGAGAAACATAAATGACCAAGAGGGACAATTAAGAGAGAGAGAGTACACCAGGGTTTACATAGTTTGACAATGGTGCCTATGTCTATCGGGTCACATAGTTTTTACTATCTAACACAAAAACAGTGTAAGATGATTACAAGCTTCTTCAATGGCCAACAATCCTGTCCCATGGAAGAAAAAGGGCCTTCTATACCCCGTAGGGACATACAAATTTGTATATATCTATTTAGAAAATGAAATCTCCAACCGGCGAATTAAGAATAGTCTAACTCGAGGCATTTCGGAATCCTCGCTAAAAGAAAAAGGACTATTAGCAATGCTCTTAAGCACTGCTAAAATGACTATTAGTGACACTTAAAAAACGTCACTAAATGCATAAAAAAAGTACCATTGAGATTGCTCATTAGAGACGCATATGAAATAACGTCACTAATAGTACTCCAATTAGAGATAGTTTTTTTTGCATCACAAATAGTTTTTTTTTTGTGACGCTTTATAAAGCGTTACTAATAGTGGATTATTAGCAACACTTGATTCTAATCATCGCTCACATAAAAAAATTTGAAAAAATTAAAAAAAACCTTAATAGTGAAGTTTGGCTATACATTGCTAATAGGAAATACAATAAAGAAAATATTAGCAATGCTTTTAAGAATTTATTTTAAAAATAATGAAAACATGTATTTGCGATGCTTTGAAAAGCATTGCTAATAAAAAAATAAACTAAAAAAATAAGAAAAACAATTCTAGCAAAGCCTTTCAAAGTGTCGCTAATATGTAAAAAAAATTAAAAAATAATAATAATATTTATTAGTGACACTTTCGAAAACGTCGTTACTAACATATGCCTATAGGCCATACGCACCGATATCGGTTAATATGGCTTTCCATGTGTCCACAAGCCCTAGTGGGCCTTCACTTTATGGCGTGGATGGAGCTGAGTATTGGCTTTGGGAAAAAATCTAAAGTCGAGTGGTGGTAGACACTATTTAGTGAGGATGGTTGGACTCCTCCATGTGCTGAACTAGTCATAGAGACCTTATGTGGCATGTACTTCTACGAGGTTGGTTGGACTCCTAGGATTGTCATGATTTTAAAGTGATTATTTATTATTATTTTCATATATTTGATGATTGTTTATAATGCTTGCATTATTATACTACCCACTATAACAGAAAGGAGTATTAGCGATGCTTTTAAGTGTTGCTAATTGTACTATAAGCGTCACTAATAGTTATCAGTGACGCATAAAAGTGTCACTACATGCGTCGATAAAATTGTATTCACTTAACACAAAGCGTCACAAATAGTGTGGCCTTGGCGACATTTATTTATTAGTCGCTAATTATTTTACTGTTGCGACAAATATTAAAGCGTTGATGATATTAAATTAGTAGCGATGCATAATTATAAGCGTAACTAATTATGAGTTATTAGTGACACTTAATTAAGCATCACTTGTATAAAAAAACATTTTAAAATATAAAAAATAGCTTATTTGTGATGCATAATTATAAGCGTTACTAATAATTGGTTATTAGCAATGCTAATTAAGTGTTGTTACCATAAAAAGCATTTTAAAAAAAACAAAACTACTTATTAGAGACAATTATTTAAGCGTCGCTACAAAAATAAATAGTTTTTAGTGACGCTAATAATAAAATATATCAAAAAAAAAGAATTTTGTGCATTAGCGACGCTTGAGAAAGTGTAGCTAATATTTTAAAAAAAAACATAGGCTTCAGCAGCGCTTTTAGAAGCAAGCTTCACTAAAAACTTTAAAATCTTTTTAAAAAAATTTCGACCGTTGGCAGGCCCAACAGGGAATGGGGAGGGGGCTAGATTTCGGGGGGGGGGACCAAGGAGAGGGGCAGGATTCTAGTGAGGCACAGGAATCCGGGCCTCTCCTCCCCTCTCTCGTTGTGGCCCCTTCCCCTCTATTTTTCAGAGGAGGGGGGGACCCGGGAAGAGGGGGGAGCGGGAAGGAGGTGGTGGGGGTCGGATTCCAGCTCCCTGCCAGAAGCCTACCTCAGCAGCCACCGTCTCCCTCCCGCTCTCTCCCCCAGGTCCCCCTCCTTCTCCTCTATTTTCCAGAGGAGGGGAAGGAGATGGGGGGCGGAGGAGAGAGGGGGGAGGGGGTGGGGCCACACAGAGAGAGAGAGGAGATAGTAAAGAGGAGAGAGAGAAGGGATGAGAGAGAAGAGAGAGGGGGTAGAGAGAGTGAGAAGAGAGAGAGAGAGAGGATGGGAGAAACTGTAGATAGAGAGAGAGAGGGTAGAGAGGTAAAAAAGCAAGTTAAAAAAAGACCATTAGCAACACTCGACAATGAGCGTTGCTAATAGAAAGTGGCGACGCTTATTATGAAGGGTCACTACTAAGGACAATATTAGCAACACTCACTAACGAGCATCGCTAATAGATATATTTTTTAAAAAAAATTAAGCCATTAGCGACGCTTGGCATATAGTGTGGCTAATAACTTTAATTAATTGTGATGCTAATTGATACGTGTCACAATTACTAATACTATTAGTGACACTCACTTCCGCTATCTTTAGGATTTTTTTATGGAAAACTAAGGCTATTCGTGATGCTCAGACGGAACGTTGCTAATAGCTTGCGTATATCTGACGCTAAACAATTAGCATCACAATTACATATGCTACTAGTGACACTCACTTCTGAGCGTCTCTAATACCTCAAATTTCTTTTAAACAAATATTTTCTCCTCTCCACTCTCTCCTCTCCCTCTACCCTCTCCCTCCTCTCTCTACCCTCTCTCTCTACCCTCTCTCTCTTCACTCTCTCTCTACCCTCTCTCTCTCTCTCTCTTCAATCTCCCTCTACCCACTCTCTACCCTCTCTCTCATCACTTTCTCTCTACCCTCTCTCTCTTCACCCTCTCGCTACTCTCTCTCTCATCACTTTCTCTCTACCCTCTCTCTCTTCACTCTCTATCCTCTCTTTCCCTCTCCCTTTCTCTCTACTCTCTCTCTTCACTCTTCTCTCTCTACCCTCTCTCCCCCTCTCTCTCTCTCTTCACTCTCTACATATCTCTCTCTTCTCTCTCACTCCCTCTCTACACATCTCTCACTCTCTCTCCCTATCTCTCTCTCTCACTCACTCTTTCTCCCTATCTCTCTCTCTCTCTTCCCCTATCTCTTTTACTCTATTTTTTTAAAAATAAAAAAACTAGTAGTGACACATAATAGTATGCGTCGCTACTATACTGTATAAGCGTTGCTACTACCCCAAGGTAGTAGTGACACATAAGAGTATGCGTCACTATTAGACTAAGTAGCGACACATCTACTATATATTTTTTTTATTGTTTAATATTTTTAAAAATAATTTATAATAAAAAAAAATTTCTCTCTCATATCCTCTCTCCTCTCCTTCTCTCTCTCTCCTCATTCTTTCTGTCCACACATCTCTCTCTCTCTCTTACACTCTCTCTATCCTCCCTCTCCTCTCTCACTCTTCACTTTCTCTCTACCCCCTCTCTCCACTCTCTCTCCTCACTCTCTCTACACATCTCTCTCTCTCTTCTCTCTCATTCACTCTCTCTCTAAACATCTCTCTCACCCTATCACTCTCTCTCCTCTCTCTTTTTCTCTCTCCCCTCCCCCCCTCCCTCTCTCCTCCCCTTCTATCTCTTTCTCTATCATCCCCTATCTCTTTTACTTCATTTTTTTAAAATAAAAACATTAGTAGCGACATATATTCTCTATCTCTACACTCTTCACTCCCTCTCTCCTCTTCACTTAGTGTAGTATATGTCGCTACTACACTAAGGCGTAAGGTAGTAGTGACACAAAAGAGTAAGCATTGCTAATACCCTAAGGTAGTAGTGATGCAAATAATTACGCGTTGCTACTACATATATTTTTAATATTTTTAAAAATAATTTATAATTAAAATTTTCTTTCACTCTCTCTATCCTCTCTCTCTACACTCTTCACTATCTCTCTCTCCTCTTCACTCTACTATCTCTCTACCCTCTCTCTTTATTTTTAATTTTTCTAAAAATAATCGATAATTAAAATTTTCTTCTCTCTCTATTCTCTATCTCTCGTCTCCTTCTTTCTCTCCTCTCTCTCTCCTCACTCTTTCTCTCCACACATTCTCTCTCTCTCTACACTCTCTTCTCTTTCTTGTCACATTCATTCTCCTCTCTCTTTCTCTCCTCACTCTCTCTCCTCTTTCTTCTCTCTCTAGCTCCATATCTCTCTCTTTAATAAAATATATTATATTTGATAAGTTTATTTTTAAATTTTTAATGTTTATTTATTATATATACAAATAGCAAATATTAAATATATTATATTTAAGAAGTTAATTTATAAATTTTTTTAATATTTATTTATTATAAATTTATTTATTAAATAAAATTAATTAATCAAGCTATTAGCGATGCAAAAAAATTGTCGCTAATAGTTGTATTAGTCATGGTGCATTTAACAAGGTGTCACTAATAAGTTGTGTATTTTTTTAAAAAGTAATTTATGTTATTAGAGACGCTTTACGATAAGCGTTGCTAATAGTTGAGTTATTAATGACACTTTATAAAAGCGTTACTAAAATTTATTTGTTTTAAATCAAAGAGAGAATATTATAACTATTAGTGACACTTGTTTTCAAGCATCGCTAATAATGCTTTTAATAAAGCGTCACTATTATTAAACAAAGGAGCGGCACATAAAAAATGCATCACTAATAGTTTTAATTATTTTTTAAAAAATTTAAAATAAATAACTTTTAGTGATGCTTTTATAAAGTGTCGCTAATAACTCACCTATTAGCGACGCATATCATAAAGCGTAGCTAATAGTTGTCATATTAGCAATGTTTTTTATTAAGCATCGCTCATAGATGTGTTATTAACAACACTTGATTAAAAGCATCACTAATAGTCAATTTTTTGTGACCTTTTTTTAAGCTTCGCAAGTAGTGCTTTTTAGTGATGATTGGTTATGCATCACTAATTGTAAATTTTGTTGTATTGACTATTACATTTGGTTCTTGTTTATCCATCCCACTTGGTATCTTCATATACTTAACATCATCGTGATGCAGGTTCACTCGAGGAGTGAACGTGTAGAAGACCTAGTGTGCAAGGAGAGGACAACGCTTAAATTACATAACAAGTGTAGGACATTTAATATTTTTCTTAGTAGAACTTTTAGTTAGTATGTATGATTATAGACATGTGAGTGTCAATTTGTTAACATTAGTTTTTATATTGTATGTTATGGACATGTACTCGGGTGAAACCATATTTTGTTTATAATGTAATTTAGCCTTGAATACTCTTATACTCTACTTTAATACTATTATATTTGAAAATGAGTGGCTCGAACCCCGAGATATCTTGACTAAAGTTTTAAAATTTTGTTTCCGCTATTGGATTAATGAAAAATGAATTCTAAAATCTTGTTGTGTGATAGTTATCTTGGATTTATTCGGCAATTTGTCTATATTGTGCGCATTGGCTAAGATGGGAAGATTGCATATGTTTGGGGACCCTTCACGAAGGACAAAATTCAATAGAGAACTACCTAAAGAAAATTTTTAATTTCTATCATCACCATTCTGAGTGCAGGTATGGATTATCCTTTTCACATGATCTCATTATAGGTGGCAAGTAAAAACTTGCAAAGAAAATTGGGATAGTCCTTGACCAGAAATTTTTTTGACATGTCAATGATTCGTGCATTCTTGTAGATGGCCAAATATGAGCACATTCTAAGGGGCTGTTTGGGTGTGGATTTTTAGTAACAAAAGTGAAATTTTTTAGAATTATTTCCAAAAGCTCACTGCCAAATGTGAATGCATTTGAGGTGTATCTAACACACAATCACATCATGCATATTCATCACATTTAACCTACATAAGAAGTGTATCTAACACACAATCACATCATGCATATTCATCACATTTAACCTACATAAGAAGTGTATCTAACACACAATCACATCATATATATTCATCACATTCAACCTGCATAAAAAGTGTTTCTAACATACAATCACATCATGTATATTCGTCATATTCAACCTGCATGAGAAGTGTTTCCATATTCAACCTGCATAAGAAGTGTATCTAACTCACAATTACATCATGCATATTCGTCACATTTAACCTGTATAAGAAGTGTCTCTAACATACAATCACATCATGCAAATTCATAACCATTCAACTTGCATGAGAAGTGTCTCTAATACAAAATCAGGTCATACATAATTACTCTCATTCATAAGCATTCACCCTACATGAGATGTGCCTCTAACGCACTTATCACAATCAACAACGGTGAATATTTTATAAAACAGGGAAAATAAACATACTCCTCAAGGCCGAAGCCCTAGAGCAATTCCATAGCAAATAGACATGCTCCTCAAAGCTGAAGCCCTCAAGCAATTCCATACCAAATTGACTTGCTCCTCAAAGCCGAAGCCTTCGAGTAACCCCTTCTCATCAAGTCTAAACTTCTAAGCAGCCATGCTTGTCAAGACCGAAATACCAAGCAACAACACATGTTAAGCCAATGTACTCGGACAAACTAGCTAGATTCTCAGGGTCCAGATAATCACAATAACTTAATCTCTTTTTAGCATTGCTTCTCTTCTCAACTCGGGTAGGAAAACCCATCTTCAAGGGACATAAAAAAGAATCGATAAGCCTCTGATTGATTAACTCAATAGGCAATATCACACAATTTCATTCAATCGATCAACATGGCTAATCTCGATAAAATCTTATTCGTAAATCCTTCGCATAATGCATGCGACATGATACATATGTGAGCAATTACTACATGAATTCTAATTCATAAATCGCGTTCCCCATCAACCATACATACTTCATTTTCAATCATATGTATTAATTCAATCACCACAAATAAACCCCCACATGTGTACATGGTAGAAACATTCAATTATGAGCATATGGACATGCATTATAAATAACCCATCAACATACTATACACATGCTCTTTAATGTTTAATCATGGCTCCTTACTGAAATCATGAGTGAAAACTATTGAAAAACACATTTCGAATAAAGTGCAACCTCAAGATAGACTTAGGTAAGCATATTCATTACCACACTCAAAGCTAGACATGACACCATCTGTCACAACCCAGTTTTTCAAAAGCATTTTTAAATAGCATGAACGGTAAGTAGCGAGAAATTTTTTTTTTCTTTAAACACAAAATAAACCATTTGATTAAATATCAAGGTCATGATAATTAAGGTTCACAAATACGAATATTAAATCGTATAATATTATTATGCGTCTGAAAATTCATAAAGAATAGTTCATCCATCTAAGTACAAGTTCATTATCTATCTGAAAATAAATAATAAGTTGACTCTCACTCTAAAGGTACACATACGTACTGGAGTTACAGAAACGTAACAATTTCTTCTTGTGCTCGCCTATCTTGATCTCACTTGTTGTCGCTTGAAAAACCGGTAACAAAGCAAACCAAACAACAACCACAACCACAATGGAGCATCTCCACCTTTAGGAGAAGAGCTTCCAAAGGACAAAAGGTTTTATTAATATTATTCGGATCGGGTCATCATCACCCAATGTTAGTTGCATACGTACTCATCAGACAACATCTCTAATGTTTCCAACAAGATCGGATCTAGACGTAGTTCTACCTAGAAACTACTCTATCCTAATAAGCATAGCACCACACATGCAATGTACAAGTGTATTTAACCTACATTTTAGTAAGTCATTTAATCGTTCCACTTATCTAATTAACAAGCAATATCAAATAATATTATTAATTATCTCACAACTCTTGTTCGACAATTAATACTATCAAATCTATAACTCGGAGATGACTCGCCCTTAGAGAAATCCCCAACCAAAGTACTCCAACCTTGGAGTAGACTGCTTAACAGCAGCTTGACCCAAATCCCAGGGCTCTCAATAGCCTGCCACGAATCTGGAGAAAAGGATCCCAACTGTGCTCATGGACACAGATTGGCGAGAAGCACAAGCCTTCCATAATGCTCATACAACTCCATTTTTTGTATGTACTAAATAGTCCTAGGAAGACCTGCGGGAGACCCGCGGTAAAGACCCTCTGGTTAATACCTAAACCGTCGTGGCGATGAAGAAGCATATTGCAATCTCCAACATTATCCATATAAGCCTCAGGTCTATTTAACCATTGACTCAGCCAAACATCTGAACTTAAACTAGATTATTTTCATCAAGTCAAAGTATCCACTCAACCATTTGGGTCCTTTTCACCTTGTGAATCGACCCAATAAATAACTTATCCACTGAGCTATGACTCAAAGAACATCCCGTAACCATCCTCGGTTCGTTAACCAAGGTAAAATTCTATGTCAAGGACCCGTTCAATCCATGAACCAGTCCCAAACCCTATTGAGGGTATTTTAATCTTTATATTGATTAGATGTTATCCCTCTAAATCAACAGCAACCCATGTCTCTTGATTAATCTTCATTAATCTTAAGTTACTGATATAAATCTATGCATCAATATCAAAAGCATGCATCAACATAAATAACATCGAATCATACAAATGTATAAATAACAAATGAAGGCCCATTGCACTCATGTGCAGGGCTAGGGCTTAATGTATTCAAACCCAAGAGTATAAACAAATCTCACTCAACACGTGAATTACGTATATAATACTCTAGTTGATCAATGTATACGATTGCAGACACGTATAAATCACTGCCTTACACACTTATAATTAAAGTTCTTCCCCTTATTTCCCGTGACACTGTGACCTGTCACAGTCTTCGTGTCTTTTACTAGTCACAACCCTTCCTTTTGAAGTCATTAAACATCATTCTAGGGCACCCTAACGCTTAATTCACTAGGTCATCCGTTTCGACAGAAACAGAATATATTGCCCCTAAGGGCGTTAAGGTAATTTTACCACTTAGGGTATGATACCCTCCCTTGGTTATTCTAGTTATTTTACTACCCTTCTATTAATTTAAGTCCTTGACTTCTCACAAAGCTCCACTTTCAGACTGAACTGCGCTCCCATTCACACGAATGTGGGCGAGTCCACTCTAAGGGGAATTTTTGTCATTTGGTTTAAAGCCTTAATGACATCCAATGGGTCCAAAATTCAACTCAAGGGTAGTACTAGCCTTCATGGACTCTGTGTAATTTTCCTGGCATATGACGAGGTCGTGAACCCCTTGAACCGACCCATGTTCTGACTAACAGTTTACTATAAACCCTAAGGGAAAAAGGGTCCATTAACCACTCACTGAGATTTTTCCTTATCAAAAGGTTTTCCCTATAATTATTTTACCCATTAAACTCTCACTGAGAATTTTCTCAAATTTTAAATCCACTCATAGGCCCCTGAACCAGAGCCTCGAATTCGGGTAAGTTAATATTATACGATAATTAACTAACAGGGGTAAAAAGGTCATTTTAGAGACTCTGGGATTTTTTTCCCAAGATGAAACTCTGTCAGATTAATCCCAAACCTCTCTAGGTACAATAGTAATTTTCTAAGATTTTTTTGACAAAATTAACCCCATAAACCGGACCTGGTTCACTCTAATCTTTTTTTTTAAACATCACACCCAAACCGGGTCTGAGAAAATCTGATTCGGGTCGACGACCCGCAACGTGGGTAGTCTTCCCCGCGTCCGGCCAGAGGTGGAACGCCTCTGGCGGAGCTTCCCCTGCTGGCCACGGCCGGGCGGCGGGCTGGGCTTTACCGGATCGCCGCCAGGCGGCGATTCCGTTGAGCTTCGGCCCTCTGTCTATCGGTGGCTGGCGGGGGGGCAATCAACTACCCAATTCTTTTTTTTTTAAACTGGCGTTGGCGTCGCGACAGCAGACCGCCACGGCCGGCCGATGGGCCGAGCTTGACCGGATCGCCATCGTCCGGCAATTCCGGCAGCCCTGGTCCATCCCCCGGCCACCGGCTGCGTTGCGCCGCCGCCAGTTCCCATCAATTTCAATCTTTTTATTTTTCAGCAGCATCGATTCCTCCGCCACTAAAGATGCCTGAGTTGGCTTCATGGCCATGGCCGCCTAAATAAAGCCGGTATTTTTTAAAAAAAAAATTTAGTATATTAGTGACGCTTAAATATTTTTTTTATTTATATATTTATTTTAATGACACTTAGAAAGCGTCACTATATATTGTTTTATTTTATATATTTATATTAGCAACGTTTAATTAGTGATGTTTTTCAAAACGTCGCTAATAATTTTTATTTTTTATAATTTTTTTATTAGCAACATTTATATAAAAATTGCTAATAACTATATTTTATTTTTTAATTTCAAAAAATTAATAATCAGTAAAAACTTTTATTTTTTTCAAAAATATTTTATATTAGCAACACATATGAAACATTGCTAATAATAAATATTAGCGACATAAGTTAGTATACGTCGCTAATAATGTCTTATTTGTGACGTTCATTTATGTGTCACAAAAAAAACATATGTCGCTAATAGTTGATTATTAGCGATGTTTTGTATATACATCGCTAAAAAGTAGTTGCAATTGTACTTTTTGCAACCCTTTATATGCATCGCTAATAGTCATTAGCGACACATACAAAATTATTAGTCTTTTTTGTTGTAGTGCTTGTTAAGAAATGACCAACTAAACTTAGGGGATGTTGGGTGTTGGATTTTTTAGAAACGGATGTGGAATTTTTTTGAATTAATTCCAAAAATTCACCACATCGAATGTGAATTATGGTTGGTAATGAAAAAATTTAGAATAAATTCAAATATCACATTAAACCCAATTTTAAAACTTCCAACTAATATTATTCTCTCTCTTTCTCTCCCAAACTCGGATATGCACGTTCTTCATACTTTTATGTTCCTAAATTTGAGCTCTATTAAACAAGATCCTACAATGAAATGTTTTTTGAGACTCAAATTAATATGAGACATAACGGTTGAAAAATAATAAAATCTGTAATTTTTAAAATGGGGGCTAAGAGCCGGAATTGACTAAATCACCTCGTGAGGTGATTCCGACTGATTTTGGCTCAAAACAGCTTGAAATCAACTTTGATGTTAGAATTTTTAATTCCACCCTCCTTCAACACACAAACATGGTTTTAATAATTCAAGTATTGAGACAAAATTAACGAAATCTTACTAAAATTTAACTACACAAACAGACCCTTAGTGCACAAGCCTCCAATTTTTGTGCGTACTTTTCTACTTGAAACACGATATGAGTTTCTTCCTCTGGTGTACTTTCATGTTAGACTTTGCTTCCTACAAAAACAATGATGGCAGTAAAACTTATTTTTGATGAATCATCAGGTAGAAAAGTTTACTCTTTTACATAATTATGGGCAGCACATAATTAATCAAATGGAGTCATAATCAAGCCTTGGTTTTATGACCAAGCTAGAAAATAGGCCATTTGTTAGTTTCAAGACCGTTCACTCTAATTAATGGGTTACTTCATCGTACATCAATAAACTCTCTTTTGTTTTTTACAAGTGCATCAATATACTTATAATTCCAATTTACTTATAATTCCACTTGAACCCGAGATTCTAAGTTCATGACCTGAGGCTCTCAAAAAGAGTATGAAGTATAGCAGGAACAAAACAGAGAAAAGGGAGGAAGCCTTCTTAGTTGAAAATTTAGAAAAAAGTAATCAATGCCCGTCATTTAGAAAAGCCTTCTTAGTTTATTTGGTGTTTTTTCATTCTACAGTAGAGTATAATGATTTGCATAACACTAACATTATTGCGAGAATGTTAATTTACATCTAGAGTTATGTCTATTGATCTTTATTTACACAATTTAACATCTTAGTTTAATGGTGAGTATATAGGTAAATGCTGGAAAACATTTTCCCCTTAAGCATGGGTCGTGTTGTTTATCACAAGCAAATTATGCCTTAGTTATGAAATACATGTTAACCCCCACTTGTCACTGTGGTATAATCAGAAGGATTATGGACCTTAATAAACTTTTTGTGTTTCAATGGTCTTAGTAAATATGTACGTGTGTTGCATGTTTCACTTGTATTATGTATTTTTTAATCTAAAAAATGGACAACCTGGTTATCTTATATGCACATTAACTTCGCAATAATTTTATATTGCTAATACATATTCTATATGACCACGAACATAAACTCTATCAAACGAATAAAATTCTTATGGGAACCATTGTTTTCTTTATCAACAGATCTAAAACATCTAACCGTACCTTAAAAACCATCATTCTCTTATGGTTGTGGTTTTAATGTTAAAACAATTTTGCTTTGTGCTTCTTTGGCAGCAATTTTAAATTCAGCCTTGTTACTGCTAGTAGGACTTGCAATTTCACCCAAATCAAGTCTAGACCCTTATTTTTCTACATTATTAATTTTTTCTTTCTTTTGGATGCTGGTTCGTGTTTTGGGCACAAAGCCCTTAGGAGCCCCACCTTTGGTCTTGGAAATAGAATTCCTTCTTGGCCTCTCACAAAATGCTTGTGAAACAATTCTTCATTGATTGATCATCAAGTTATTCTTAATTTCAATTCAACGAATCTAAATATAAAATAAATGCAAAGGGCAGAGTATGTGAAATAGATGTGGATGGCGTTCTTGAATTGGTGAATGCTCCCATATTGCAAGCATTTAATGCCTGCAAACTAATATGGAAAATAAATAATGTGGCCCATTCACATATTTACTATATGAGATGTTGATAAGCTTTTGAAGACAATGTAAGAAACGCATGTCTATTGTCATTTTCTTAATATCGTTAGAAAGTTTACTATAAGTTCTATCAAATGAGATCTTATAGGACTATGTATCCTCAAACTTTTTTTTTAGGCCCCATTTATATAACACACTTCTTGATAATAATTTTTTTATATTATATATGTTCATATTCATGTACCTTTGACGCACTTGAAAAACTCTCAAAGAGTTTTATCAAATGAGACATGTCATCAAACTAGTCTTGAATATGTATAGCCTACTCCGCGACATAAGGTTCTTCAACACTGTTATCTTCACCGACCTATAACATAATATTTAGTCTATAAAATTTGGATTCACAATTATCTATTATAAGTATATTTTGGTCGATAGGGATTTTGTGTGTATAATTTATAGTGATTATGATCCTAAAACCACATATTCCAACTATAAAATGCAAGGGAGAACCTATATTCTATGCATACTTTATTTTTATTTTATCTTATATAATATGAAAGTCATACAATTAAAAATCTTACGTGATAATCAAATTTAATTAAGAGAAAGAAGGCCATGGTATGAAAGAGCATCCCAACAAATGGATGCAAGCCAAACTCACGAATGAAAATCCATTAATTCATAAATATGTGGTGGGTGATATATTTAACTTATCTATCCCCATTTGTCCATTGACAAGCTAATCCTTTGGTGTGTAATCTCCTAATTAAGAAGAACTATTGTAATTTGTAATTAATATTTACAATCCCTTCACTTAACTCTATAAGTTACCCAAACAGATAGAGATCATATATTTTTAAATTCGTTTCAAGTGCTTGACTTCTTCAAACGGGTCTGTTATAAATTTCCCCCCACAATTAGAAATTGGCTGAGATGTCTTCAAATCAGTTCCTATTAATTCAGGTCTATATAATGAAATCGATTACCCTCATCTGCCAGAAGTCCATATAAATTTAGTTCCTTCTACACTCTCTTATAACTTGTTTTCCAGTAATTTTATTCTATTTGGAATGGTAGATTATGCCCAAAGACCATTTTAATCTTTGGATGAGTATTTTTAGCCTGCCAACCCTTTCTATATGTTCTACCTTTTCGATATACATAGATGGTGGACCAACCTGTTAAGGTGGTGGCCGGCTAAAAGAGGAGGTGGTGAACTACTCATCCTTATTCTCTTAAGCGAAAGGATACTTGTTTAACAACAGCTACTCAACTCGTATCTAAAGTAGATGGTTTTAGCATAGCCAAAATAAATAGCTTAATTCAGAGGGAAAAGTTAGCCTGCACTGGGCACACCTTGGGACACATGCATGGGCGCATTGCACCGTTGGATCTCGATTAGATTGAGCATAGTACATTAAGGGGTGGGGGCCGCTAGTAATAAGCGTCATCGATCATATGCCCCACCAAATGTGCCAAGTGCATACTAACTATACTCTAATCCAAAACCACAAGGCATATATAGAATTCCTCCGTTTTACCACATTTTGGTGGCAAGTTCTACACTCTCGCTGGGGTGTTAGGCATGCTAAGTTGATAATCGTTTTTCAAGCCCCCATATAATTGTTTACTTATGACAATAATCTCAAATTTTTCTGAGGGTATAGAGAGCGTATATGATCACAGAAAAAGAGGACAACGCCTGGATGGTGATCTGTTCAGTTCAAACAAAATAAAGAAAACCACAAGGAACTCAAAACTAAGAGCAAAATTCTAAAAGGAAAACAGAGAGAACACGAAGACAAGATGAAAGTGACAGAAAAAATTAGTAAGAGAACAGAACATATAAAACAGAAGCCATCGTTGAGAAAGCAATTGAGGAAACATGATTCACTGGTAGACAAGTATCTGATACAAGATACGAGTGTGATTACCCGGATGCAGCAAGTACGAGTTGTCCGGGAGAGACATGTTTGCCGGAGAGCCTCATCTTGGCTTCGTCCTCCATTGCTTTGCTGCAAAGCCTACAAGAAATCAGATGAAGATTTTTTTTGCTAGAAGAAATATGAGCCATACGTTGATTGGGTCCAAGGCCACTTTCTGTGTCGCGTTAGTTTATGCCACAAGAGGCACAATACGATGGCCAGGAAAATAAAGGCAGAACTTGCAATAACCATACAATTAAAACCGGCGATAGAAGTAAAGGCTGCATCAACAGGCCTACAATGATGGGGTTTTTGGTCGGTTTTGAGCAAGCGCTGGCCAGTTGGCCATGGATGTATACCAGAGTTTTAAAACTCGGACCGGACCGGCCCATTCGACCGGGTTCAACCGGATCCGGTCAAACATCCGGGTCGTCATCCGGGTTCCCAGATCACGTTGACCCGGCCGGTTAAACCGGAAACCCGGACGACCGGGCCGGTCCGAGTTTTACAAAACAAAAAATAAAAAGATGACCGAAAGGCAGAAGGGGAAAGGAACAGAGGGCAGAGTGGTGGTGGTCGGAGAGGGGCGGTGGTTCATGTTTTTCGCCGCCTTTGTGGGCCGGCCGGCTGACCTGAACTCTTCCCCGTCCCGGCGATGGTGATGGGCCACCCCTCTCCGCCTGGTTCCACCTCCGCCGCTTCCTTCTCTCCTCTGGCCAGATCTTTCCGCCCTCCCTCCCTTATTTTTTCTTGTGGAGGAAAATAGAGGTGGTGTCAATGGGAGCTAGCCTCCGACGAGCCTCTGGCCAGCCAGTCTCCTCTAGGCAGTGCCGGTGTAGCTGCCTCTGCCCAGGTCTGACCTCTCCTTCTCTCCCCTCTGTTTCGGCCTCTGCTTCGCCTTTCTCTGTTTCCCTCTTTCTATCGCCACCGTGGGCCAACTGGACCTCCGTCCAGCTCCGCCCTAGCACTGCGACGGCGGCAGGCAGCTGCTCGCGATCCAGTGCCACCTCCTCCGCCCCGGCTGAGCTCTACCGTCCGCTAGCTTGCCGTTGCACCACTCTGGGGAAGAGGGAAGAGCGAGGGGAAGGGGGATGATGACCGCCGGGCGTCGGCTGGCCAGAGGGTTGTAGCCGGAGAGTCGGGGAGGGGAAAGGGAAGTGGTAAGCCGCTGCCAACCTGCCGCTGTCCCTCTCTCTAGTGTTTAGGGTTTGGGGAGGGAATTAGGGAAAGTAAAATTTTATAGTACCGGGTCAACCCGGGCTAGCCCCCGGGCTAAACCCAGTTAGATACTATTTCAGTGTCCGGGCCGGGTTTTAAAACAGTGATGTATAAGCTTCGTGCAGGTCCTTGAGCCTTGTTTTGATTGTTTTATGTTCTAACGTGGATCACACCAAACTCGATCCATACCTGCCCCGTTACTAGTATGCTTGCCCACCTAACCATTATGGCTGCAAGCAGGCCCGGTTTTAGAAGGCAGTGGTAAGGCTAGGCCTCGCCCTAAAGATGATATGGGCCTAGTCCGGCCCTAACTGGCCCCACCCTAAAAATATGCAGGCTAGGCCTAACTGGCCATGAATTTTTAGGGCCTTTTACAGGATTGCAATTATTTTTTTTTTTCACTGTAAAAAATCAAATTTTAAGAAGTTCACAATACTAAAACTAAAAGTTCATAGACTTATATATCCTTTAGCTAGATTTCGCAATAAATTCATAGTTACTCGTCAAGAAGACCAAAGGTCTATAACAATTTTCGGTAATGTGAATTCAATACATTGCATGGCCTAGAAGGTCCTTAACAATGCCTCACAGAGGTAGTGGTAAAGCTTTTAAGGGCTGGCCCACCGATCAGGGGCCGACACATCCTTGGTGGGCTAATAAAAATATGGGTTAGGGTTAAAAAATTTGGGCCCAATCTTAGAGTTGGGATTAAAAAATTTAGGTCCACCTTAAATATGATCGGGCTAGGGCCAGGACATAAAAAGACCATTTGACCCATTCAACACAGTCTTAATTATAAAAATAGTATTTTAATATTTTTTAATAATTCTACACAAATAGAAAGGGAAGGAGAAAGTGAAAATGTAATATATTTTATGAAAGTTTATGAGATTTTAAGCTTAATTCATTATAGTTAGATGTGAAAGATCCACCTAAACGTATATGATGTTGTTGTTCAAGGGGTCAAGTAATGGGAACCATCCTAAAATTTGTTAAATTTTTATCGAAATAATATTTATTTAATAAACAAGTATAAAAAATAATAAATTGCTAAAATAAAGTGCAATTTGACATGAGCCCACTTAGGACCGGGCTAGGGCCGGACTTTTTAAGGTTAGTATAAGGCTAAGGCTAGCCAGGGTCTAGAAATAACATGGTGGACTAGGGTCATGGTAGAGCTCCGGCCCAACCCTACCCTGTTTCAGCCCTATATATAGTCTTTATCCTTAAAGTCAATAATTAAATGGCATCAAAATAATCTAAAAATGATTAATCTAGATTTGCTTGTCTATGAAACCAAGCAACACGACATATCAAGAAATAACTTAAGTAACACAATAGTAACATAGCAATCCATAGATCTTTAAGTAAAATAAAATTAAATGTACAACAAAAAAGTATATTTTAGAATAATTTTTAAACAATCTTTTTTTACTCGTCCTTTCTCATCAAGGCTTGGGACCGACAACGGTGGAGTTATATTTTTTATTAGTAAACATAATAAATAAAAAGAAAAGAATCAATGAATATACCTCATATCTTAGTTAAAAGAAGCAAGAACAAATTAAATAATATATTAGTAACAAAGATAATAATAAATTAAATAACTTATTAATAAAAGAGACAAGAACAAATTGAATAATAGATTAATAATAGGACAAGAACATAGTGTTGGTTTGTAGGGGGTAAGCATGGGATACACACCAAGAAAGAAAAGGTGTTTCTAACTTACAATTAAGTTAGAAGTTATATCCTCCCCTTATAAATAAAAATCAAAACTCAATTTTTTCTTAACTAGCATGCCAAATTTGTATGTGTAGCGGAATCATGCAAATCAATACATCAATCAACACACAATAATTTTTTACGTGAAAACCAACTTAGGAAAAACCAATGTCCAGACCAAATATCCATTAAGTAAATTGAGATTGTAATACCTGAGAATTTTCTAAATTTCCTATACTTGAACACATGGATATAATAGTTTAACTCTTAAGTTTTTGTGGTATAATAATATCCTTTGTACATAGAGTTTGGATATGATACTTTATTATTAAAAATTTGATAGAAAACACTTTGAAGAGCATGCAAATCAGAGCTCGAATGAGAAAGTTAGTAGGTGTAAGATAAAAGAAGTTCGGGAGTGTCTACAAAAAATAATGAATTTGACCTTTAGGCTTTCTCAGTGAAATGACTTATTATGTGGTTTAAATTTAAATATGAAACTTTGGGGATAAAAACTAGACAGACATAACTTTGAAACTTTTTTAAGAATTTACAAACCTAAGTTTGGATGGAGATTATGATTATCTGAAGTTTGACTTGAGGTGTTGTCAATGACTTACTGACAAAAATATTTTCATAACACCACCAAAAATACATAAATCGAAGTTCAAATGAAAACAATTACTATCAACAGACCACCAATACATTGACCAGTTGCTAATAGTTTTGGGAGTTATGTAGTTTTGCTCAAAAACTACCCAGTTTATCAATTTTATACTAGAATTTCATCCCCTTTCCTTATCAGTGTACTTTAAGACCCTTAAACTCCATCTACTTGTGTTTCTTCGGGTTACCATAGAACCCAATCTCGTCTGTCACTTCCTCATCGACACAACCGCAGCTACCCTCTAGACTGCCGTTCCTACACGGTACCTATCCGCCTCTCTGGCCGCCATGATCCACCTCATGGGTGAGCTTCGCTGCTGCTGCCTTGGATCAACTGGCATGGCAGCCTACCTTGATAAACTCCGCCAACCCATCGACCAACTAGCCGCCATCGACGTACTTGTGAACGATGCAGATCTACTCCATCAGACGCTTGCCGGCCTCCCACCCAACTACACTGCCTTTGCTGCCAGCATCCGTGCTGGTGGTGCTCTGGTACCCCTTGTCGTGCTGTGGAATCTTCTCCTTGCAAAAGAAGCCACCCTCCAACTTCAGCAGTCCGCACCTGCCGGACCATCCCTTGCCAACCCAATGACACTCTATGTTGCTGCCACTAGACCTCCCTTGACTGTCGTTGTCTCCAACCAGCAAGTCCTCCTTGAACCCCTCACAGCAGCCCTGAGCCAACATCTCCTCAGCCCCCTCGGGTGTCCCACCAGCCACTACGGCCGCCCATTCACATGGGCTCTCATTGGCAACTGCCTATTCAGCCCCCGGGTTGCTCCCCACTCCTCCCATGAACCAGTACCGGCCACCCCTCCCACACTTCTGTTGCGGGGGTGGCACTAACCGGCGTTATAGTTGCGGTCGTGGTGGCTTTCATCACTCTCACCCCACTTGCCAAATTTATGTCTCCTTTGACCACAGTCTCCCTCAGTGTGGTGCACGTAATAATGCCTCATACTCGGGCACTACCGGGGACCATGCCTTTGCCATGAGTACTCATGGAGGGGTCTAATGCCCCTCAGACTGGCTCTTAGACTCCGGCGCAAGCGATCACATCACACCGGATTTGACCCACCTCATCTCTCCCTCCCCCTACCCGGCCCCTCTTACATTAATATTGGTAATGGACAATCTCTTCCCGTCTCTTCCCCAGGCATCACTTCCCTCTCTCTCTCTCTCTCTCTCTCTCTTCCACCCCGCTCTCTCTCTCTCCCACCAATCTCTCTCTCTCCTCCACCCTCTCTCTCTCCCCTCTCTCCCTCTCTTTTATTTAAATTATTTTAAAAAAAATTGTAGTAGCGATGCATAACAGTATGCATCACTGCTACATAGTATTGACACATATTGTAATGCGTTGCTAATATACTCGGGTATTAGTGATGTATACGGTTATGCGTCGCTACTACCCTAGTATAGTAGCAATGCATACTAGTATGTGTCACTACTATATATTTTATTATTTTTTAAAATTATAAAAAATAATCTATAATAAAAAAATGTCCTCCCCTCTTTCTCTCTCTCTCCCCTCATCTCTCTCTACCCTCTCTCCCCTTTTGTCTCTCCTCTCTCCCCCTCTCTCTCCTCTCCTCTCTCTCTCTCTCTTCCTTCCTCCCTCTCTCTCTCCTCTTTTCTCTCTCCTATCTCTCCTCTCTCTCTTTTCCTCACAAATAGTCAATATTGAAGAAAATATATTATATTTAAAAGTTTATTTTAAGTTTTTTTAATATTTATTATAAATTTATTTATTAAATCAAATTAATTAATAAAGATACAAGCGTCGCTATTATCAATGATATTTGCGACACTTGTTTATAAGCGTTGCTATTAGTTCTAAATTTTTATTTTTTAATTTTAAATTCACAACTATTAGCGACACTTAGTTTTAAGCGTTGCTAATAGTCTAATTATTAGCGACGCCGTTTCACAAGCGTCGATATTGTTAAAACTATTCGTGACACTTACGAACAAGCGTCACTAATAGTTATTTAAAAAAAATTAATACATATATCTTTTAATGATGATTGTTTACAGCGTCATTAATAACATAACTATTAGCAACACATAATTTAAAGCGTTGCTAATATGATTAGTATTAACGATGCTTTATATTATGAGTCACTAATATATGACTATTAGCAACGCTTAATATAAAGCGTCGCTAATAGTGACTTTTTTGCGACACTTTTTTATATGTCGCAATTGGTAGTTTTTAGTGACGCTTGTTTTTGCGTCGCTAATAGTATATTTTATTATAGCATCTCTGCTTGAAACACGATATGAGTTTCTTCCTCTGGTGTACTTTTATGTTAGACTTCGTTTCCTATAAAAACAATGATGGAAGTAAAACTTTTTTTTTATGGATCATGGGTAGAAAATTTTACTCTTTTACATAATCATGGGCAACACATAATTCATCAAATGATGTCATAATGAAGCTTTGGTTTTAAAATGCTTAATTAATGGTCAATGGAAGTGGTCCCAACATATAAACTCAAGATGTGATCACTTAATTCAGGTTATTAGTGAACATGCCCCTAATCATTAATTTGGAAACCAAGTTCTTCTCGGAAATTTACAACTAAGTCAACTTCGAAAGTTTTGATACCTCTCTTGTTTGGTATAAATACCACATACCAAGATACTCTTTTATTAGCCGGTTAATGCTTCATGGTAGATTGCTTACGTTGGACAAAATTCAAGCTAGGAGTGTCCATATGGTTAATGCATCTCTGCAAAGCTGATCTTGAATCGGTTCAGGTTATATTTTTTGCTTGCGGTTATTCTAAATGTATTATGAGCTCTTTTTAAATTCCTTAGAATGGACATATCTTACCGTCACGCCCAATAAGCTCTTCATCATATTCATTAGTTCTGCCATGCCATTCCCGACCTAGGTTTGCTTCTTAAATTCTTCAAAGAATTGCGCTATATATATATATCTCATATGGAGGGAGAATAATAATTGTATCTTCAAGAATGAATTTAATCACAAAGAGATTCATCTGCAAGCAGTGCAAAAGTCAAGTTCATGCATATATAATTGCCAATGCCAACCTCTCTAAGCTCATTAGTGAATTTTCCTTCATTGCTACTAGAAGGTAAATGTAGTTTATTTTTCTTATTTATTTTCTTTCTTTAACTTTGTACCCCGCTTATTTTAATTGAAGGGGGTCCTCTCCCCTTTTTATTTACCTTTTTTTCTGAAAAGAAAACGATAGGTATTGGCACGGATTGCTTTACCTGAAGTAGACTTTTCTAGAGCCCTATAAATCAGAATCGATATAATTTTGTATTAGTCCAGAGTATCTCAATAGAAACGAGTGAAAGCACGTAACAGAAGCACACTCTAGTCCACATAAAGGACAAAAGCACACTCTAGTCCACAGGACAAAAGCACTACTTCCAAAAGAAGAGAATTCATTGAAGAGTAGAAACCCTATCATGCTAACGAAAGGAGAAAACCTCATCCAGAAGAGCATAGTTCTTTTCTTCACACACAAGTATTAGTGTTTAAGTCTAGGTTGAAACATTGCATTCATGCAAAAGTCCGGTCGGGCTCATGTCACCATAAGCCCAGGCTTTGGTGGTCGTCGGATTCCGATCTGACAGTGTACATAATTTATGGGGCGAGCAATTTGAATCAAGACCTGCTTTCTTGTACATCAAATCGAGATCTGTACTCAGTCAAGCTGGCGTGCATGAGCACCCGAATCTATACTAATTTTTTCCTTCACACAATTGTCAAAACAAAAAAGGGGCACTTTCACACTTAAAAAACCTTCATAATAATAAAGTGACCATTAAAGAAACCATTGTCGGTTCAATTATTTTCTTCAATAAATTGAAGTCCTCGTGCTTATCTTTGAACATGTTGAGGCGAAGCATGTGCCACACATAAAAAATAAGCTGAGGGCCAATATGTAAATCAAGCAATGCAAGTTAAACAAATTTTTGATTGAAAATCTTAGGACCACAGAAACGTCAGTCCCAGACTTTTGCAACCACAGAAATGTCAGCCATTATTGTTACAAATTTCAATCCTAGTATCACTATTATTGAAAGGGATTTGTCTAGCCGGGCCAGTATCCATGACCAAGCTAGGTGACCATCGATAGAAAGCTAACCGTTCCCATATTTCCCCCTCCACACGTTCACTAGTTATTCAATCGGGCCTTGTAAATCTTGTCGTGAAAACATTTTTCTATACAAGACACCTTGTCCATAAAGGCCCTTTCTTTTGCATAATTATCAAAATAAAAAAAAGGGTGTTTTCACATTTAATAAATCTTGAGTGACTATTCAAGTCAACCATTGTCAGATCAATTATTTTATTCAGTGAATTGAAGTCTCCATGCTTATCTTTGAACAGGTAATGAATATTCAAGCAAAATATATGCCACAAAAATAAATATGCAGAGGTCTAATTAGTATAAAAAAATATTTTTATAATCACCTACTATGACTATAATGCATGAACAGTGGATATGTGGATCAAAATTTTGAAAACTGTTAGATCCGGTTCTCAAGTTGGAAAATTGCCACTTCCTTAATCACCAAGCCTTAGTTATGAACATAAGTATGCTAGACAAGTCCATTCACATATCAAGCAATGCAAGTCTTTGATATAAAAATTTTTCAACGGCAAATGCAAGTCACTACTATTGTCTTAAATTTCAATCCTAGGACTAGTACTCCTATTGCAAGATACCTTCACTATAAAGCTTCTCATTGGATCCTTTATCCTATCCTTGCACAAAAACAAAGCCTGGCTGGAGAGAAGCAATATCCATGGCACTGTTGAAAGGCGCCATGAAAGAAGAGTCCGTCCTTACCCTCTTCTTTTCCTTCCTCCTTGCATCTCTACTACCGCTAATGCTTTGGCAGCTATTCAAGAAGCAGATAACGAAACGCCACAAAGACGTTTCACTTCCACCAGGCCCACGAGGTCTACCAATCATCGGCAACCTCCACCAGCTGGGCAGCATGCCCCATCTCTCCCTCCACAGCCTTGCACAGAGGTTCGGACCCACCATGCACCTGCAACTCGGTCAGGTACCAACCACCGTCATCTCATCAGCTGAGATAGCGAAAGACCTAATGAAGACCCATGATCTTGCTCTTTCAAACAGACCTCAACTCTCCTCTACGAAAGACTTAACCTACAACCGCACTGACATAGCCGTCGCACCCTACGGTCACTACTGGAGGCAAGTTCGGAAGATCTGCACACAAGAGCTGTTCAGTTCCAAAAGAGTCCAATCTTTTAGACAACTTCGGCAAGAAGAGATTTCTCGTCTAGTTAAACGAGTTGGATCGTCATATCCCACACCTGTGAATCTAACTGAAAAACTTGGGGTCTATGCCAACGATCTCGTATGCAAGGCCGCGTTTGGTCGGATTTTTTCTGAAGGTGGTGAGTATGAACGACATGGATTCCATAGTATGCTAGAAGAGTTAGAAGTCGTGGTGGGGGGTTTCAGCGTGGGAGACTTCTTTCCAGCCTTGGAATGGATTAACGCCATCACTGGGATGAAACAAAGAATTAAGAGGCTATTCAAGCGTTTCGATGTGCTATTTGATGAATTGATTGAGGAGCATCTTGATTCCAATAGAGCAACTACTGAGAAAAAAGTCCTGGACATATTGCTAGACATACAGAAGAATGGCAGCTTTGATGTGTCCTTCACCATGGATAATGTGAAGGCTCTAATTCTGGTAATTGAAAGGCCTTCTCTCTCTCTCTCTTTTTCTTTTTATGAATTCCAGCTTAATATTGATGGTACAGTATAGGTGTAGTGCTTTACTGATATCCATTTCAAGTATACAAGGCCGTAGAGGCTGATACGGTAGGGGGGTGAGATGCCCCCCACATAAAATATGATATATATTAGTTATACTGTATCGATACAACTGATATATATTAATATTTAATTAATTTATTATTTTTTTATTTTAAAAAATAATTTTTAAAAAAAATATTTTAAATTTTTTCTTAAAAATAAAAACACAATTCAAACTTAACCTCTTCAATGGTTTAAAGATGACAATGTTTTTGTTAAAAATAATTTTTTTAAAACTATATAAGATCAATATGTGTGGGTCTATATAATTTATATAATTATTATTTTTAAATATAGTGCTCTACAATTATGTATTTACTTAAATATCTAACTATGATTCATATTAAATATCTTATTTGGTTCCAAAATGAGCTAATTTCAAAGCACTTAATATGTAAAAGAGGGAGTACTAATTTATATGAGACGAAAGGAGTAATAGTATATAGTTCCAAAATGAAATAATTTTAGAACACCCATATGAGCCGATATGGCCTTCTATAGTCTTATTATGATCTAAAAAAAATATTATAATAATTAATTAATTATAACATTTTTTCATTTGTATAAAAGAGTTTATTTCTATTTTAGCTCATACCAAGAGTATTATTGACGCATACCTGTATTTATGGTCATCAATATTGTCATCCATATCGATACGGCCTTCCATGATTTGAAGAGACTCGATGATTTGTTCTTGGCCGTGCTATTGGGTACGTGAGTTGTACAAACGGCAAACTGCAACACTACTGCTAAACTATGATATGATAATTATGTGTACACCCACCTTGATCTTAGCGATCTATGCTCTTATAAATCAGAAAATATCTTAGGATATAGAAGGGACAATAAAAATTTCCCAAGATAGCTTACTTTTCATAAAATACTCTCATGCATTTTATTGGTCCCTTCAACTTGGCATACAATTATTGGGCACTCCACCATACATTTATCCAACTTGGCATGCATTAATTCCGCACTCCCACCAATTGTAGTGGGAGTGCACACCCAGCTAATATAAACCTGCCTAAAAGAAGGTAAGGGTGTCTCATGTGCAACAGGCGTGGCCAGTGTCTTTTCTCAGCACTAGGGATTGTCGGTCAGGGTTTGGAAGATTTGTTTTTATTTTAAGTTCTAAATTTTCTTCATTCCGAAGATAATATTCAACTGCAAAAGCCCCTAAAAATCACCAGCTATTCTTGAAACTCGTTTGATCGTTTGACTGCTGTCTATTATCAGGACATGTTCACTGCAGGGACAGACACATCATCTATAACACTGGACTGGGCAATGACAGAACTAATGTTGAATCCAAGACTGCTTAAAAAGGCTCAAGCGGAAGTCAGAAGCGTAATGGGAGAAAGGGAATGGGCAATGGACAGTGATGTACCTAACATGCATTACTTAAAAGCTGTCATCAAAGAAACTCTCCGTCTTCATCCTCCAGTACCACTCCTGCTTCCACGAGAATCCATGGAAGAAGTCAACATAAAAGGGTATAGAATTCCTCCTAAAATGAGGTTCATCTTCAATGCATGGGCTATAGGACGGGATCCAACTTGTTATAAGGACCCGGAGGATTTTGTACCTGAGAGATTCGTTGGCAGTTCTATTGACTACAGAGGGCAGGATTTTGAGCTCATTCCATTTGGAATGGGGAGGAGAATATGCCCAGGAATGACATTTGCAGAGGCGAGTGTGCATCTGGCTCTTGCACAGCTTCTTCACAGCTTTGATTGGGAGCTTCCAAGTGGAGTTGAGCCTAAAGATTTAGATTTGACAGAAGTGTTTGGCCTCACAGTGCCCAAGGCGTCGAATCTCATTGTGGTTGCTAAACCACAGTTTACGGAGTAATATTTATGGTGAGTTTCAGTCTACTTTGGCCAAGGTGAAGCAGCATTTGCATACGGACTATCCATGGTAGAGAAGTAACGCTAGTTGGTATAAATAATCTACACATGGAATTTAGTCCTAGAATAAAACGTCATCCATTTAAAAGGATGAAAAAGTCAAGCTGATAAAAATGTGCAAGATACAATAAGTTGTCACTGATGTGCTTAAAACTGTAGACGATATGTGGAACTCTTCAGCATATGAAGTACATTTCCCTTTAGCTAATTAATTACAGTTTTCATTATATCACACGCAGAGTACCAAAAGTATAGTACGGGTTGTCAAATGTAATTCCTTTATTTGGATGCTTGAAAACTACATATATAGCATATCTGTATACACCATGATACAAGTAATAGAACACTTGTATAGCATATCTGTATACATCATGGTACAAGTATTAGAACACATGAATGAATCCCTCGAAACATCTACATTGCCTCAACTTGAAATACCAAGCAAGAGCATCTTCTAAGTTGTCTTTGCCACAAAATCAAACATACAACATCCTAATGGAGTTAACCTTTGTTTTTTCATGTTTTGTATATTGTCACATACCCTTTTTTTGGTAGCAAATGGATCTAGAAAAGTGGATCATATGGGTAGTAATCACACCTAGGTACTTATATCACAGGAAACAAAACTAAAGGTATACACATGATTAACCAAAGAGTTTGCCACACCATTTCCGTCCCTATAAGTAAGAGGAAAGAAACACATGTATGTTGTGAATTATAGTGCCTGTTAGAGTCAATCTAGCCCATAATCTAAGTAGAGGTTGTATCCTTTTGAGAAACATAAACGAGTAAGAGAGACAACAAAAGAGAGAGAATACACTAGGGTTTACGTAGTTTGACAATGGTGCCTACGACCATGGGGTCACATAATTTTTACTATCTAACACAAACAGTGTAAGATGATTACAAGCTTTTCAAGCATCTTAAATGACCAACAATCTTGTCCCATGAAAGAAAAATGGCCTTCTATGCCCTGTAGGGATGTACAAATTTGTATTTATTTATTTAGAAAATGAAATCTCCAACTAGCGAATTAAGAATAGTCTAACTGGGGGCATTCCAGAATCCTCGTTATGAGAAAAAGAACTATTAGCAATGCTCTTAAGCATCGCTAAAATGACTATTAGTGACACTTAAAAAACGTTATTAAATGCGTCAAAAAAGTATCGTCGAGATTGCTCATTAGAGACGCATATGAAATAGCCTCGCTAATAGTACTGCAATTAGAGACAATTTTTTTTGCATCACTAATACTTTTTTTTTTACGCTTTATAAAGCATTACTAATATTGGATTATTAGCAATGCTTGATTCTAATCATCCCTAACATAAAAAAAATTTGAAAAAAAATAAAAAAACCTTATTAGTGAAGCTTGCTATGCATTGCTAATAGGAAATACAATAAAGAAAATATTAGCGACGCTTTTAAGAATTTTTTTTTAAAAATATTGAAAACATTTATTTGCGACACTTTGAAAAGTTTCGCTAATAAAAAAACAAATTAAAAAAATAAGAAAAACAATTCTAGTAAAGCTTTTCAAAGTGTCGCTAATATGTAAAACAAATTTTAAAAAATAATAATAATAGTTATTAGTGACACTTTCGACAACGTTGCTACTAACATTAATTTTTTTTTTAAAAAATCAGATTTGGCTGGAGGCAAGATGACTGGAGGGGTGTTGGAGTCAGGCGCCCCTCTTCCTGCAGCAAGAGGGTAGGGGGGATGGGGCTTTGGACTCTGGTCGGAGGAGCAAGAGTCCCTCCTCCTCTGAAGGCAAAACAGAACAAAACATAAAAGACACAGCCAAGAAGTTTGAAGGTAGAACATAACCTGTATCAATTTGATATAGTTGAAATGCAGGAACTGTGTTGAAAAATCTTGTCATGCCTATATCAGTAGTGAACCATACTATCTCGACCGAAACATATGCCTATAGGCCCATACGCACCGATATCGGTTACACTACAACAAAAAGGACTATTAGCAATGCATTTATGTGTCGTAAATAGTCCACTAAACGTCGCTAATGACTAACTATTAGCGATGTATAATAAACGTCAAAAAAAGTGTCATCACTATTGCATATTTGCGACGTATAACCAAAAACGTTGCTAATATGACCCTTTAGCGACGTAAATAAAAGTGTCACTAATAATTGATTATTAGTGACACATAAATATGCGTCGCTAATACTTAATTATTAGAGATGTATATATACATCACTAATAATAATTATTAGCGACGTATATTTATAAGCGTCTCTAATGATAACTATTAGCGACATTTTGATATACGTCGCTAATAGAATAACCATTTTAAAAAAAATTTATTAACAACATATATAGAAGCGTTGCTAAAAAAATAGTTATTAGAGACGCTTGTCAATACGTCGCTAATGGATTAAATTTTTAAAAAAAAATTCAAAGTGTCTCTAATAGTATAATATTAAAGAAATTTTAAATGTAATAACTGTGCTTTTAAAGCGTTGCCAAATTTATTTTAAAATATTTTCAAAAAAATTAGTGATGCACATGGATGTGTCTCTAAAGAGGAATTTGTTTTTTAAAAAAATCCCGAGTGGGCCACCAGGCCCATTGGGGAAGGGAATGGGGGGTTCGGAGCAACGGGGAGCGGGGAGGTTTGGAGCAAGGGGGAGGGGGGAAGAGAGTGGGAGCAGGGGGTCCGGAGCAAGGGGAGGGGGAGACAGACCGTGAGGGCGGCGGCGGCGCACCGCCGTCCTCTGGCACCCCACCCCACTTCCTGGCTCCACCCCCTCCTTCACCCCACCCCCCACACCCCTCCTGTGAAAATTAGAGGAGGGAGAAAAGGAGGGGTATGGAGCAGGGGGGAGTGGGAGGATGGCGGCGGCGGCGCCGTCTTCCCGGCCCCCACCCCCTCTCCCTAGCTCCGACCCCTCCTCTAAAAATAAGAGGGGGGACTGGAGCAGGGGGAGGGGGAGGGGACTACGGCGGCACCGGCAGTGACGTCCTCAGCCATCCTCTCCCCTGCTCCGGCCCTCCTCTCTCCGACGGAACACGGGGAGTGGTCCGGAGCAAGGGGGGATGGAGGAGGCACACGAGGCGACGGTGACCCGGGTGGGATTTTATAAGCGGGCGAAATTTTGCCCGCGTGGGGATTTAAAACAAAATCATATCCCCTCCCCTCTCTCTCTTCTCTCTCCTCTCTCCCTACACACTATCTCTCCTTTAATTTAAATTTTCTGAGATTTTTTATTCTTTAAAATTAATTTTAAAAAATAAAAAAATAAATAAAAGAAATCAAATTAGGGACGCATATAATTATATGTCGCTAATACGTCATGTATTAGCGATGTATAAATTTATATGTCATTGATACATATATTAATAGTGACGTATAAAACTATACGTCGCTATTAGTATTTATTTTAATTTTAATTTTTTATTTTAAAAATATAAAAATTAAAAAAAAATTGAAAAAAATCAAAATAAAATTACTCTCCCTCTCCTCTTTCTCTCTCTTCCCTCCCCACTCTCTCTCTCTCCCTCTCCTCTCTTTCCCCTCTCTCTCCTCTCTCCCCTCTCTCTACTCTTCCTCACTCCCTCTTACTCCTCTCTCTCTTCCCTCGCCTCTCTCTCTTCCCTCTTCCCACCCATCTCTCTCTCTATTTCCTCTCCTCTCTCCCTAAATACTATCACTCATCTAATTTCAATTTTTTAAGATTTTTTATTCTTTAAAATTAATTTTAAAAAATTAAAAAAATCATATTAGCGACGTATATAATTATACATCGCTAATACGTCACGTATTAGTGATGTATAATTATATATGTCATTAATAAATATACTAATAGCGACATATAAAATTATACGTAACTTTTGGTATTTATTTTAATTTTAATTTTTTATTTTAAAAATAATAAAATTAATTAAAAATTTTAAAAAAATCAAAATAAAATTACTCTCCCTCTCCTCTCTCTCTTCCCTCCCCTCTCCTTTCTCTCCCCTCTCTCTATCTCTCTCCTCTTCCTCTCTCCCTCTTATTCCTCTCTCTCCTCTTCCCTCCCCTCTCCTCTCTCTATCTTCCCTGCCCTCTCTCTATTCCCTCTCCTCTCTCTCTCTTCCCTCCCTCTCGCTCTTCCCTCTCCTCTCCCTACACACTATCTCTCCTCTAATTTCAATTTTTTAAGTTTTTTTCTTTAAAATTAATTTTAAAAACTAAAAAATGAATTAAAAGAAATCATATTAGTGACGTATGCAACTATACGTCGCTAATACGTCACGTATTAGCGACGTATAAATTTATATGTCGCTAATACATATACAAATAGCGACGTATAAAATTACTCTTCCTTTTCTCTCTCTCTTCCCTCCCCTCTCTCCTCCTCTCCTCTCTCTCCCTCTCCTCTCCTATCCTCTCTCCCTACACACATCTCTCATCTAATTTTAATTTTTTAAGATTTTTTATTCGTTTAAATTAATTTTTAAAAAAAATAAAATATGTATTAGCGACGTATAATTATATGCATTGCTAATACATATACTAATAGCAACGTATAAAATTATATGTCGCTATTAGTATGTATTTTAATTTTAATTTTTTTATTTTAAAAATATAAAAATTAATAATTTAAAAAAAATCAAAATAAAATTACTCTCCCTCTCCTCTCTCTCTCCTCCCTCTCCACTCTTTCTCTCCCTCTCGTCTGCTCTCTCTCCTCCCTCTCCTCTCTCCCTACACACTATCCCTACACTAATTTTAATTTTTTAAGATTTTTTATTCTTTAAAATTAATTTTTAAAAATTTTAAAAGAAATCATATTTGCGGCGTATAAAATTATACGTCGCTATTAGTATGTATTTTAATTTTAGTTTTTTATTTTAAAAATAAAAAAATTAATAATTTTTTTTAAAAAAATTAATATAAAATTACTCTCCCTCTCCTCTATTTCTCTCTCTCCACTATTCCCTCTCTCTATCGCTCTCCTCTCTCCCCTCTCCCTCCCTCTCTCTCTCCCTCTCTCCTCTCTCTCTCTCCCTCTCCTCCCTCTCTCCTCTCTCTCTCTCTCCTCTCTGTCTCTCTCTCTCCCTCCCTCTCCTCTCCTCTCTCCCTCTCCTCTCTCTCTCTCTCCCCTCTCCTCTTCTCTCTCTCTCCTCTTTCTCTTCCCTCTCCTCTTTCTCTTCCCTCTCCTCTCTCCCTTCCCTCCCCCTCTCTCTGTGTTCTCTCTCTACTCCCTCTCCTCTCTCTCTCTCTCTCCTCCCTCTCTACTCCCTCTCCTCTCTCTCTCCTCCCTCTCATCTCTCTCTACTCCTCTCCTCTCTCTCCTCCCTCTCATCTCTCTCTACTCCTCTCCTCTCTCTCCTCCCTCTCATCTCTCTCTACTCCCTCTCCTCTCTCTCTCCTCTCTCCCTACACACTATCTCTCCTCTAATTTCAATTTTTTAAGATTTTTAAAAAATTTAAAGAAATTATATTAGCGATGTATACAATTATACGTCGCTAATACGTCAAGTATTATCGACGTATAATTTTATATGTCACTAATACATATAGTAATAGTGATGTATAAAATTATACGTCGCTATTAGTATGCATTTCAATTTTAATTTTTTATTTTAAAAATATAAAAATTAATAAACAAATTTTAAAAAATTAAAATAAATTTACTTTCCCTCTCCTCTCTCTCTCTCCTCTCCCTCTCCTCTCTCTCCTCTCTATCTCTCCTCTAATTTTAATTTTTTATTTTTTAAAATTAATTTTAAAAATAAAAAAATAAAAAAAAATAAATCCTATTAGCGACATATAGAAATATGTCATTAGTACCTATACTATTAGCGACGTATATTTCTATGCATCGCTAAAAGTTTTTATTTTATTTTTTAGTTTTATTATAATTAATAAGTATTGGCGTCACTAATAGTTATATATTTTTTTCTTTTTTTATTTAAAATATATCTTTTAGCGACGTTTGTATAAAACATCGCAAATAGGTCAACTATTAGTGACACTTATAATAAAGCAGAGCTAATATCTCACGTATTAGCGACATATATATTTATGTGTCACTAATAGTTAACTTTATTGCGACGCTTCTCTATACGTCGCAAATAGTTGTTTTTAGCGACGCTTGATTTTGCGTCGCTAATATTACATTTTGTTGTTGTGTTAATACGGCTTTCCATGTGTCCACAAACCCTTGTGGGCCTTCACTTTATGGTGTGGATGGAGCTGAGTGTTGGCTTTAGGAAAAATCTAAAGTCGAGTTGTGCTAGACACTATTTAGTAAGGATGGTTGGACTCCTCCATGTGCTGACCTAGTCATAGAGACCTTATGTGGCATGTACTTCTACGAGGTTGGTTGGACTCCTAGGTTTTGTCATGGTTTTAAAGTGACTATTTATTATTATTTTTGTATATTTGATGATTGTTTATAATGCTTGCATTATTATTATACTACCCACTACAACAAAAAGGAGTATTGACGACGCATTTAAGTGTCTCTAATTGTACTATAAGTATCACTAATTGTTATTAGCGACGCATAAAAGCATCGCTACATGTGTCGATAAAATTGTAGTTGCTACTGCTCATTAGCAATGCTTAACACAAAGCGTCGCAACTAGTGTGGCCTTAGCCACGCTTATTTATTGGTTGCTAATTATTTTACTTTTGCGACACATATTAAAGCGTTAATGATATTAAATTAGTAGTGATGCATAATTATAAGCGTAGCTAATTATTGTTTATTAGCGATGCTTAATTAAGCATTGCCTATATAAAAAACATTTTAAAAAATAAAAAATAGCATATTTGTGATGCATAATTATAAGCTTGCTAATAATTGGTTATTAGAAACGCTAATTAAACGTCTTTACTATAAAAAGCATTTAAAAAAAAACAAAACTGCTTATTAGCGACAATTGTTTAAGTGTCACTGCAAAAAATTTAAAAAAATAATAAAATAGTTTTTAGCAACTCTAATGATAAAATATATTAAAAAAAAGAATTTCATGTATTAGCGATGCTTGAGAAAGCGCAACTAATACGTCCAAAAATAAAAAAAATATAAAAAACATAGGCTTCAGTGACGCTTTTAGAAGCAAGCGTCGTTAAAAACTTTAAAATTGTTTTAAAAAAAAAAATCGGTTGTTGGCAGGCCCAGCGGGGAATGGGGTGGGGGCCGGATTTTTGGGGGGGGGGGGACCGAGAAGAGGGGCAGGATTTTGGTGGGGTGTAGGAATCCATCGTCTCCGACCGTGACCCTCATTTCACTTCGAGGTTTTGGCAGAGCTTTCTAGGTGCTTTGGGCCTATCTCTAAATCTCAGCTCCGCCTATCACCCTCAAATAGATGGACAGTCCGAAAGGACCATCCAGACGCTTGAGGACATGCTCCGAGCATGTATCCTCAAGTGGAAAGGAAGTTGGGAGCAACATTTACCACTGGTTGAGTTTGCCTATAACAATAGCTACCAAGCGAGCATCAGGATGGCACCCTTCGAGGCGCTTTACGGGTGTCCTTGTCGATCACCTCTGTGTTGGAGTGAGGTTGGGGAGCACCTTCTCACTGGCCCAGATCTTATTCAGCAGTCAGTGGAGAAGATACACCTCATTCGGGAGAGGTTGCAGATAGCCTAGAGCCGTCAGGAGAGTTATGCCGATAGGAGACGACGGGAGTTGGAGTTTAGTGTTGGTGACTATGTGTTCCTTAAGATCTCTCCGACCCGCAGTGTGTCGTTAAAAACATAGGCTTCAGTGACGCTTTTAGAAGCAAGCGTCGTTAAAAACTTTAAAATTGTTTTAAAAAAAAAATCGGTTGTTGGCAGGCCCAGCGGGGAATGGGGTGGGGGCCGGATTTTTTGGGGGGGGGGGGGGGGACCGAGAAGAGGGGCAGGATTTTGGTGGGGTGTAGGAATCCATCGTCTCCGACCGTGACCCTCATTTCACTTCGAGGTTTTGGCAGAGCTTTCTAGGTGCTTTGGGCCTATCTCTAAATCTCAGCTCCGCCTATCACCCTCAAATAGATGGACAGTCCGAAAGGACCATCCAGACGCTTGAGGACATGCTCCGAGCATGTATCCTCAAGTGGAAAGGAAGTTGGGAGCAACATTTACCACTGGTTGAGTTTGCCTATAACAATAGCTACCAAGCGAGCATCAGGATGGCACCCTTCGAGGCGCTTTACGGGTGTCCTTGTCGATCACCTCTGTGTTGGAGTGAGGTTGGGGAGCACCTTCTCACTGGCCCAGATCTTATTCAGCGGTCGGTGGAGAAGATACACCTCATTCGGGAGAGGTTGCGTATAGCCTAGAGCCGTCAGGAGAGTTATGCCGATAGGAGACGACGGGAGTTGGAGTTTAGTGTTGGTGACTATGTGTTCCTTAAGATCTCTCCGACCCGCAGTGTGTCGTTAAAAACATAGGCTTCAGTGACGCTTTTAGAAGCAAGCGTCGTTAAAAACTTTAAAATTGTTTTAAAAAAAAAATCGGTTGTTGGCAGGCCCAGCGGGAATGGGGTGGGGGCCGGATTTTTGGGGGGGGGGGGGGGACCGAGAAGAGGGGCAGGATTTTGGTGGGGTGTAGGAATCCATCGTCTCCGACCGTGACCCTCATTTCACTTCGAGGTTTTGGCAGAGCTTTCTAGGTGCTTTGGGCCTATCTCTAAATCTCAGCTCCGCCTATCACCCTCAAATAGATGGACAGTCCGAAAGGACCATCCAGACGCTTGAGGACATGCTCCGAGCATGTATCCTCAAGTGGAAAGGAAGTTGGGAGCAACATTTACCACTGGTTGAGTTTGCCTATAACAATAGCTACCAAGCGAGCATCAGGATGGCACCCTTCGAGGCGCTTTACGGGTGTCCTTGTCGATCACCTCTGTGTTGGAGTGAGGTTGGGGAGCACCTTCTCACTGGCCCAGATCTTATTCAGCAGTCAGTGGAGAAGATACACCTCATTCGGGAGAGGTTGCAGATAGCCTAGAGCCGTCAGGAGAGTTATGCCGATAGGAGACGACGGGAGTTGGAGTTTAGTGTTGGTGACTATGTGTTCCTTAAGATCTCTCCGACCCGCAGTGTGGTTCAATTCGGACAATGGGGAAGCTGTCATGTCGTTTTATTGGACCATTTGAGATCTTGGAGTGGATATCAGCCAATTCGGACAATGGGGAAGCTGTCATGTCGTTTCCTAAGAAGCTGTCATGTCGTTTTATTGGACCCCGATTGGCTGATATCCATAATGTATTCCACGTCTCACTTCTTAGGAAATATGAGCCGAATCCTACTCATGTCCTGGATTTTGAGCCATTAGAGCTCCAGGAGAGTCTTTCCTATAAGGAGGTACCTATCCAGATTCTTGACTGTAAGGAAAAGGTACTTCGGCGAAAGGCAATCCCACTCGTGAAGGGATTGTGGAGGAAGCATGGGGTCGAGGAAGCCACGTGGGAAACGGAGGACGAGATTAGAAAGAAGTACCCTCATCTTTTCGTTGCTTACCTCTAGCAAATTTTGGGGGACCAAAATTCCTAAGAGGGGGAGGATGTAAGGACTTACATCTTGAACCGGTTTATTTTTAATGATTATTTATCGATTATCGTGTGGTTTAAGCATTTTTTGATTTAATTCGGTAGTTTTTGAAATTAAATGTGGTTTCTAAAGGTTTTAAGAAAAACTAACTTCACATTTATCAGTTTTAAGTGATTTTGGATCAAATCTAAATTTTTGGGATTTTTCTAATTTTTCATTAATTTTTCAAAAATTAGGGTTTAGCGGGACCCCCTGTGGGCCCCACCGAAGAAATTAGGTTTTTTTACCCAAATGCTCCAGACATGAATGGAAGACACTATAAAAAAATTTAGAATTTTTCTAGACCTAATTTTGGGTTAAATTGCCAAATTTCCTACTTTTAGTTAAAAACTCTATTTCTACCCCACATTTCAATTAGGTATAGCCCAAACCCTCCTATAAAAGGAAAAGGATGTGTCATTTCCCAATTGGGAATAGGCTTATCTAGGAGATTGGGAGCCTAATCCCCAATTAGGCCCGAAAAGGAAACGATTAGATGTGAGTTTAGCTTAATCTTTGCTAAATCTTTAGGGTTTTCTTAAACTCTTCTTAATCTTGACTTCCCCCATCATTTCAGTCCGTTTTGAAAGCATAAAATTACTGTTTTACCTCTCTTTTCCAAGCCCTAATCTTCAAAAACTCGTTTTTAGGCTTCCAAAACTCTAGAATACTTTTGATTTTCAAAGCTAAATCGAGTTTAGTTGTGTATTAACATAAAATCATGTTTTTGGAAGGTGTTGGAGGTGATTGAAGGTTCATTCCGACCCAAATCAAGAAGGAAAGGTAATGGGTCTTTCAAATCTCAGCTTTATAGTGGTAAAAATCTCGGTTTTATGATTTTATTTAATGGGTTTTGCTTGATTTAGGCTTTAATGGTAAGTTTATTAAATGTTAATCTTTTGTTTCAATTTCTTAGGGTTTTATCTTAGAATGAGTTAAATTAGTGTTCTGGAGGGTTTGAAAGGATTTTGATAGTGTATGCGACCATGGATGAAGGTTTTAAGGTGCTTTTATGGTGTCTTGGTTTTGATTTTCGAAATGGAGAAGAAGGTCTTGATCTGCCTTGTTGGCTATCAATCGGGCCTTGTGGCCGATCGATCGGCTATACAGCAGTTTGGCCATTTTTGGAAATTTATGTTCATTTTGGTGTTTTTCTTCAAATTGATGCTTCCAATGTTTATAGAAATTGTTTTATGTTGCAATGAAGCTACTGGAAGGGTGTGAAATTGATGATGGAAATTTATGAAGTATGCTTAAGTATTTGTTATGTGGTAGAATATGTTGTTAATTATACATGTTAACATTGAATTGCCTTGAATCTTGGAATATTAGAATTCTTATGATTTGAGTATATTTCCAGCAGGGACATTACATGGTAACGCTAAGATATGTTATCTTATGATGAGAAAGGATTGTGGGTAATGAATGTTATCATGTTATGACTTAATGTGTAGAATAATCATGTTTGTAGGAGTTGAGCATTTGGTTTCACATGGATGGATTTAAGTTTTATGGTAGATTTCACTTTGATTTCAGTTGGAAGTCATTCTTTTGAATATGTTTAAGCATGCTCATATTGCCTTATGAGTTTATGTCAAGGCATTTGTCATATGCTTAGAATATGCATGAACACACACATATGGGGAATCTACTATGAAATTGTAATTAGTTATGATGTGACTATAATGCATGAAGGGACTGATGGGAGCACATTCCATGTGTTGGACCCCACGTAGACTTTTGCTCACAGATGTATCATGATATCATGCATCATGTATCGGACTTCATGAATGAGGATTTACTGTTGTTTAACCAGAATTGATCAATTGTATGCAATGATTGAGATTGCATGCTAGATTACTCGGTCAATGAATTAATCGGAACTTGGTTGGTCCGAAAGGACATGTTTTCGATTTAAGTTCCTGTGTGGAACATGTATACTCCCCGGGTTGAGTCTAGTTAAATTGAGATATGTAGGGACGAGTTGTGTACTTGTCTTACGCATGAAATTACTTAGATTGTCATCTGGACCCTGAGAATCTAGAGTGGTACACTTAGTGCACCAGCTACCACGTGTTATAGGGTTCCCTATGTGGGAATTTAGGCTCTCCCCCACCGCAAGAGATGTCTTTGGGTGAACACACTTGCTCTAGGTTCTCTATATGAGAATCGGACATCCTTGGCCGAGATCATTCAGGGCAAGTAGCTTTAGGGGCTGACAACCCTTTTCTATTTCCTGTGTGGAAATCGGACAACGTCTCGCCTTCGTAGCCTTAACTATGTCCCGCCTATGTGGCAATACTTGTGTTTACTCCTTGATGGAGGCATTCACCATTTGTATTGATGCATGTGTACTATGAATGCTATGCATGATTGTGTATCATGTGTTTGACATGTTTGTCTTGCAAGATGAATGAGGATGTGATATGAATGCATAATCAGAAATTGTGTGGTTAAGACACTATTATGCAGGTTTATGTGATATGAATGCATAATCAGAAATTGTGTGGTTGAGACACTATTATGCAGGTTTATGTGATATGAATGCATAATCAGGAAATGTGTGATTGAGACACTATTATACATGTTTATGTGATATGAATGGGCATAATCAGAAATTGTGTGTTTGAGACACTATTATGCAGGTTTATGTGATATGAATGGGCATAATCAGAAATTGTGTGGTTGAGACACTATTATGCAGGTTTATGAGATATGTATGCATAATTAGAAATTATGTGATTGAGACACTATTATACAAGTTTATGTGATATGAATGCATGATCAAAAAGTATGTGAATGAGACACTATTATGCAGGTTTATGTGATATAGTTGCATGATCAGAAAGGGTGTGAAAGACACTTCTTATGTAATTTATGAGATTATCATGCTTGATTTGAGTAGATATGAACAAATACCTATGTAAGATGCATGTTAAGTTATAACTTGAATATTTATGACTTGACTTGATAGGTATGTCTTATGCATGCTAGCTCTTATGTTGATGGTTAAATAAGGGTCTTAGCAAGGAAATGATCAGAAAGCGGCATAACATGTTAATTTTGGATCTAAATTTCTACATTACCATGCCGTCGTGTTTTCTAATTATTATAGTTGTACTCAAACTATTATTTAGTTTTTATACTCACCCCACTTTCCTTGTTTTTGTTTTGGGGCTACATGGCGCAACATGCAGTCGAACATGATCCTCTATATAAGGAACGGTCAGGGAGAGCATGGGATTAGGTGTAGAGGCCTCTAGACTTTGCATGTTTTTCTGATTATTTTGTTATGATGTTAGAACACCTTGTGGAGTGGTTCTTGTTTTAGACGTGAGATATTATGTCTTTAGATTTGTTTGAGACCTTGTTTTGAGCTGTGTGTTGGCTCTTAATTATTAGTATGTAGGTTTAAGACTTGTGGATTAATTTAGAGTTAAAGTCCTCTTATGTTCTACTTATTTACTCTTGCTCAAAGTAGTCCGTAACTCCGCTAATTAAACCGCCCGTAGGTGGGGCATAAGTCTTCTACTATTTCTTTAATCGTTTTTCAAGACTGTCACCCCCGTGCGCTGAACCGGCCCTTGGACCGGGTTGGGCAGTGCCGGGGCGTGACAAGGGTGGGGATCAAAATCCGGCTCCCTGCTAGAAGCCTGCCTTAGAAGCCATCGTCTCCCTCCCGCTCTCCCCCTCTCTCCCTTGGGCCTCCCTTCCTTATCCTCTATTTTTCAGAGGAGGGGAAGGAGATGGGGGGCGGAGGAGAGAGGGGGGAGTGGGAGGGAGGAGGGGTGGGGCCGAAGAGAGAGACGAGATAGAAAAGAGGAGAGAGAAGGGAAGAGAGAGAGTGGGGAGAGAGAGAGTGAGGAGAGAGAGAGGAGAGGATGGGAGAAAGTGTAGATAGAGAGTGAAGAGAGAGAGAGATGAGAGGATGGGAGAAAGTGTAGATATACAGAGAAGAGAGAGAGAGAGAGAGAGAGAGGGTAAAGAAGTAAAAAAGCAAGTTAAAAAAAGACCATTAGCGATACTGCACAGTGAGCATTGCTAATAGAAATATAAGTGGTGACGCTTATTATAAAGGGTCACCACTAATGACACTATTAGCAACGCTCACTAACGAGGGTCGCTAATAGATATATTTTGTTTAAAAAAAATTAAGCTATTAGCGACACTTGGCATATAGCGTCGCTAGTAGCTTTAATTAATTGCAATGCTAATTGATACGCGTCGCAATTAGTAATACTATTAGCGACGCTCACTTCTGAGCATTGCTAATAGCCTTTAGGATTTTTTAAAAGAAAACTAAGCCTATTAGCAATGCTCGGACGGAATGTCGCTAATAGCATGCGTATTTGCGATGCTAAACAATTAGCATCGCAATTACATATGCTACTAGCGACACTCACTTACGAGCGTCTCTAATAGCTCAAATTTCTTTTAAACAAATATTTTCTCCTCTCCACTCTCCCTCTACCCTCTCTCTCCTCTCTCTTCACTTTCTCTACCCTCTCTCTTCACTTTCTCTACCATCTCTCTCCTCTCTCTTTGCCCTCTCCTCTCTCTACCCTCCCTCTCTCTCTCTCTTCACTCTCCCTCTACCCACTCTCTACCCTCTCTCTCATAACTCTCTCTCTACCCTCTCTCTCTTGATAAGTATAATTTATACGTTATTTTACCCTTAATTATTTTATTTTCTAGTCTCATTTAAGAGTTAATATAGGTTAAATAATTAGAAATTAAATTTAATTAGGTTAGAAAAAGCTTCCATGATGATTTGAATTAAATTGGCTTATTTTGCAGATTCTTCATTGGCGTTCGAACGGGGTCACCTACCATTCGATCGAGATAACATGATTTTGAAGAAAATACAATTTAAGCGTTCGAACAGGAATGCAGGGCATTCGAACGGCATAATGCGCAGTTTCCTTATTTCAGCCAATTTCGAGTCTTTTTCATATTGGACTCATTCCTACGGTTCTTATTCCTATATAAAGACATATTTGGCTCGAAATTGGAGGTGAGCAAGTAGATTTTCTGAAGAGAAGAAAGAAGAAGAAGATGGAGAATAACTTAAAGCTTTCAATGGAGATTCAAGTGCTTTATTCTACAATGGAAGGCTAAACTTTTCTTTTACTTAGGAGTTGATGAAGCTATAGATAAGTTTTAGTTTCTTTTCTTTTTAATTTAGATCTCAGTTGTGAATTATGACAATTGTATGATAAGGATTTCCTTTTTAATGGAAGTGCTTTTCATGTTTATTCAATTCTATGTTGATTTATTGTCTTGTAGATGATAGATTGATGTGGTTTTGTTATTTGCATTAATTCTAATTTCTGTGATTTAGATGAGATGGTCATACAATAGTTTTAATGTTCAGATAATTAATGACTTAGATGAGTTATACTAAGATTAGACGGGTCATGCCTATAGCTATTTAGTGTAGATGATTCGTGCTATTGTCGAAGATAGTTCATGCCATAGAAGTTAATTAATGATTCTTTCTGAAGTAATTCTAGCTTGTAGCTGAGAATACTTATTCATATTCACACTAAATTTAGATTAAAAGTTAAGGAAATGTTATGGTTCTATAGTGGATTCAATTTCCTAAGTAAATTCTATCATATTAATCTCTTACTTTTAAACTAGTTGATTTCTTTCTTTTGCTAAATTTAAGTTTAAGTTCTTTCTAGTTTTTAATTAGCAAATTCCTCTTTATATTTAGTAATAATTCATCCGTCTCTGAGGTTCGACAACCCTTAAATACTCATCCTAGTACAATTACCTTGTACACTTACAAAGGGTTTAATTATAAACGATCAAGTTTTTGGCGCCGTTGCCAGGGACGGTGTTGATTTGTTACTAAATTAGCTTTAGGATAATTCTAGATACTTTAGTTTTAGTTTACTTATTTTTTAGGTTAATTCTTAGTTTCTTACCTTCTTTTAATTTGATCTTGTAGGTTGAGTTGAAGGTGCTCTCTACACTGGCCACAAGTGGACATTGGCAAGCGTAGTGCTTCTCTTCGGTTTGCAAGATCTTTTTCCCTTTTTATTCTTTTACCTTAGTTATTTTTTCTTCATCTTTCCCTTTTTACACTTAAAATTGTGTGGTGTGTTTGTGGTGTATGTGTAGTCGTCGCTCCTTACTCCCCCGATTAGTACCATTTGACCCTGAGCCTGAGCGGACATCTAGGAGAGCTGAGTTGCCCTCCACCTACATCCCTACACCCCCAAACTCTCCCACCAATTCCTCCACCTACAGTACCTCTACCTTCATCATGGTTGAACATCAATTAGTAGATGCACCACTTAAAGCTCTAAGGGAGTATTACACTCCCAATGAGTACACCTCCCCTTCATGCATTAGGTTGTCAGTGGTCGCTGCTCAAAATTATAAAATTAAGCCCAATGTTATTCAAATGCTTCCATCTTTTTATGGACTTAATAATGAAAACCCGTATAAGCACCTAGATGACTTCTTGAAAATATGCACAACTTTTAAGCTCTCAAATTTAACCGATGAAGCTGTTAAACTTCGCCTTTTTTCTTTCACATTGAAAGATAAGGCTAAGGAATGGCTTCACTCTTTAGAGTCAAGACACCATCACAACTTGGGCCCAAATGCAACAAGAATTCCTAAAAATCTCTTCACCCTCTCTCTCTCTCTTAACTCTCCCTCTACCCTCTCTCTACTCTCTCATCACTCTCTCTACCCTCTCTCTCCTCTCTCTCTACTCTCTCTACCCTCTCTCTCATCACTCTCTTTCCCTCTCCCTTTCACTCTACCCTCTCTCTCTTCACTCTCTTTCCCTCTCCCTTTCTCTCTACTCTCTCTCTCTTCACTATCTCTCGACCCTCTCTCTTCTCTCTCTCTACCCTCTCTCTCTCTTCACTCTCTACACATCTCTCTCTTCTCTCTCACTCCCTCTCTACACATCTCTCACTCTCTCTCCCTGTCTCTTTCCCTCTCTCCCTCTTTGTCCCTATCTCTCTCTCTCTCTTCCCTCTCCCTCTCTCTTCCCCTTATAACTCTTTCTCTCTCTTCCCCTATCTCTTTTACTTTATTTATTTTTAATAAAAAACTAGTAGTGACACATAATCTTATGCGTCGTTACTATACTTTATAAGTGTTGCTACTGCCCTAAGATAGTAGCGACGCATAAGAGTAAGTGTCACTACTAGACTAAGTAGCGACACATACTAATATGTGTCGCTACTATATTTTTTTTATTGTTTAAAATTTTTAAAAATAATTTATAATAAAAAATTTCTTTCTCTCTCCTATCCTCTCTCCCTCTTCTCTATCTCTCCTCTCGTTCTCTCTCTCCTCACTCTTTTTGTCCCCACATCTCTCTCTCTTCACACTCTCTCTACCCTCTCTCTCACTCTTCACTTTCTCTCTACCTTCTCTCTCTTTACTCTCTCTCCTCTCTCTTCTCACTCTCTCTACACATCTCTCTCTTCTCTCTCACTCACTCTCTCACTCACTCTCTCTACACATCTCTCTCTCTCTCTCTCTCACTCACTCTCTACACATCTCTCTCTCACTCTCTCTCTCTCTACACATCTCTCTCACCCTATCACTTTCTCTCTCCTTTCTCTTTTTCTCTCTCCCATCTCCCTCTCTCTTCCCCTTCTATCTCTTTCTCTATCTTCCCCTATCTCTTTTACTTCAATTTTTTTTTAAAATAAAAATACTAGTAGCGACACATAATAGTATACGTCGCTACTACACCAAGTAGTAGCGATGCATATGTATAAGTGTCGCTACTACCCTAAGGTAGTACTGACGCATAAGAGTAAGCATCGCTAATACCCTAAAGTAGTAGTGACACAAATAATTATGCGTCGCTACTAGCTTAAGGTAGTAGTGACGCATACTGATATACATCGCTACTATATATATTTAATATTTTTAAAAATAATTTATAATTTAAATTTTCTTTCTCTCTCTCTCCTCCTCTCCTCTCTCTCCAATATCCCTATCTACACTCTTCACTCTCTCTCCTCTTCACTCTAATCTCTCTACCCTCTCTCTTTATTTTTAATTTTTTTAAAATAGTCCATAATTAAAATTTTCTTCTCTCTCTCTTCTCTATCTCTCGTTTCCTTCTTTCTCTCCTCTCTCTCTCTCCTCACTCTTTCTCTCCACACATCTCTCTCTCTCTCTACGCTCTCTTCTCTTTCTCGTCACTTTCATTCTCCTTTCTCTTTCTCTTTCTCTCCTCACTCTCTCTCATCTTTCTTCTCTCTCTAGCTCCTCATCTCTCTCTTTAATAAAATATATTATATTTGATAAATTTATTTTTAATATTTATTTATTATATTTACAAATAGTAAATATTAAATATGTACTATATTTAACAAGTTAATTTTAAAATTTTTAAATATTTATTTATTATAAATTTATTTATTAAATAAAATTAATTAATCAAGCTATTAGCAATACAAAAAAAATTGTCGCTAATAGTTGTCTTATTCATTACGTATTTAAAAAATTGTCGCTAATAAGTTGTGTATTTTTTTTTAAATAATTTATTTTATTAGCGACGCTTTATGATAAGCATTGCTAATAGTTGAGTTATTAGTGACACTTTATAAAAGCATCACTAAAATTTATTCGTTTTAAATCAAAAAGAGAATAATTATAACGATTAGTGACACTTGTTTTCAAGCGTCACTAATAACGCTTTTAACAAAGCGTCACTATTATTAAATAGTAGCGAGGCATAAAAAAACATCACTAATAGTTATAATTATTTTTTTAACAATTTAAAATAAATAACTTTTAGTGACACTTTTATAAAGTGTCGCTAATAACTCAACTATTAGCGACACATATCATAAAGCATAGCTAATAGGTGTCATATTAGCAAGGCTTTTTGTTAAGCGTCACTAATAGATGTACTATTAGCAACACTTGATTAAAAACATCACTAATTGTCAATTTTTTGTGATATTTTTTTAAGCTTCGCTAGTAGTAGTTTTTAGTGATGATTGGTTATGCGTTGCTAATTGTAGATTTTGTTGTACTGACTATTACATTTGGTTCTTGTTTATCCATCTCACTGGGTATCTTCATTTACTCAGCATCATCGTGATGCAAGTTTACTTGAGGAGTGAGCATGTAGAAGACCTAGTGTGCGAGGAAAGGACAACGCTCAAATTACATAGCAAGTGTAGGACATTTAATGTTTTTCTTAGTTAAACTTTTAGTTAGTGTGTATGACTATAGACATGTGAGTGTCAATTTGTTAACATTAGTTTGAATATTGTATGTTATGGGCATGTACTCGGGTGAGACCATATTTGGTTTATAATGTAATTTAGCCTTGAATACTCTTATATTCTGCTTTAATACTATTGTGTTTGAAAACAAGTGGCTCGAACCCCAAGATATCTTGACAAAAGTTTTAAAATTTTGTTTCCACTATTGGATTTATGAAAAATGCATTCTAAAGTTTTGACGTGTGATAGTTATCTCGGATTTATTTGGCAGTCTGTCTGTATTGTGTGCGTTGGCTAAGATGGGAAGAATGCATATGTTTGGGGACCCTTCACGAAGGACAAAATTCAAGAGAGAACTACCCAAAGAAAATTTTGAATTTCTATCATCACCATTATGAGTGTAGGTATGTAATATCCTTTTCACATGATCTCATTGTAGGTGGCAAGTAAAATCTTGCAAAGAAAATTGGGATAGTCTTTGACCAGAATTTTTTTTGACATGTCAATGATTCATGCCTTCTTGTATATGGCCACATTTTTCTTCAAAACATCAAAATAGCATCATCTTGAAATGCCAAACATGAGCACATTCTAAGGGGCTATTTGGGTGTGGATTTTTAGTAACAGAAGTGGAATTATTTCCGAAAGCTCACCGCCAAATGTGAATGTATGTGAAGTGTCTCTAACACACAATCACATCATGTATATTCATCACATTTAACCTACATAAGAAATGTATCTAACACACAATAACATCATGCATATTCATCATAATAAACCTACATGAGAAGTGTCTCTAACACACAATCATGTCATGCATATTCGTCACAATCAACCTGCATGAGAAGTGTCTCTAACACACAATCACATCATGTATATTTGTCATATTTAACTTGCATAAGAAGTGTCTCTAACATATAATCACATCATGCATGTTCATAACCATTCAACCTGCATAAAAAGTGTCTCTAACACCAAATCATATCATGCATAATTACTCCCATTCGTAAGCCTACATACGGTGTGCCTCTAACGCACTTACAGCAATAAACAATGGTGAATATTTCATAAAACATGGAAAATAAACCTGATCCTTAAGGCCGAAACCCTAGAGCAATTCCATACCAAATAGACCTACTCCTCAAGGCCAAAGCCCTAGAGCAATTCCATACCAAATAGACTTGTTCCTCAAGGCTGAAACCTTCAAGCAACCCCTTCTCATCAAGCTTAAACTCCTGAGTAGCCCTGCTTGTCAAGACTAAAATACCAAGCAACAACACATGTTAAGCCAGTGCACTCGGACAAACTAGCTGGATTCTCAGGGTCCAGATAATCACAATAACTTAATCTCCTATTAGCATTGCTGCTCTTCTCAAACCAGGCAAGAAAACCCGTCCTTAAGGGATGTAAAACCTCATCCATTCGGACATAAAACCAAATTGATAAGCCTCTGATTGATTAACCCGTCAAGCAATAGCACACAATTGCATCCAATCGATCAACACGGCTAATCTCGATAAAATCTTATTCATAAATCCCTCACATGATGAATGCGACATGGTACATATGTGAGCAATGGCTACAAGAATTCCAATTCATGAAACGTGATACCCATCAGCCATACATGCATCATTTTAAATCATATGTATTAAAACAATCACTATAAATAAACCCCCACATGTGTGTACATGGTAGAAACATTCAATTCTGAGCATATGGACATGCATTATAAATAACCTATCAACATACTACACACATGCTCTTTAACATTTAATCATGGCTCCTTACTAAAATCATTAGTGAAAACCATCGAAAAACACAATTCGAATTAAGTGCAACCTCAAGCTAGACTTAGGTAAGCATATTCATTACTGCAATCAAAGCTAGACATGACACCATCATTCATCTATAATTTAATCATAATATGTGAAGGCATACAAATCCATTCTCATGCTATAACCTTGCTATAACCATACTTAAAATATGAAAAATCACTCAACATGAATTCAAGATAAGAAATCATAGCATGTTTAACCGAATAACATGAGATTCACATAATACTTAAACATTCATCATAGCTTCCAACATTAAATTCATACCCTTCCAGTAGCTTATTCTAGTACAAATTATTCTTCATAGTCATAGAAAATAGTACTAAAGAGGACAAACACGAAAATGAGCAAAATAACGAAAATCACCAATCTGTTGTGTTGGCATTCGAATGCCCTGTAGGGCATTCGAAAGCTTGCCATTCAATCGACCTGCATGGCCGTTTGATAGCAAGAACAAAAGTTCTGGTTCATCTTCTTCCTTTCTAACCCAAAACCGAAAATGCACATAAACATCATAAACCTTTAAATATCACTCTTAAACATCATAATAATGAAATCCAAGTTTTGTAAATAGTAAATCTAGTCATTTACAACTAAAAATAACAAGAAATTGCAAGAAAGATTAAGCTTTACTAAATCCACTATTAAAGCTGAACTCCATGCAAACCCACATCAAACTCCACCACACTTCAAATTTAAAATCACATACCTATTTAGGACAAAATCTCTTACCTTCAGTGAGCTTCTTAACTTGAAATCGATTCTCCAACACCTTCAAATCCTACCCACAATAAGGTTTTGTTAATACTTACTTAAATATGCTTTAAAATACCTAAATCCCTTGAAAACTTGTAGATGTAGGGTTTATTGAGCTCAAAAATGAAATTCTTTTCATAACCGTTTGAAATAGATGTTAAAATCAGTAGCTTTATGGGTAGAAATGAAGATTAAACGTTCCCAAAAGAAGAGATTTAGAAAGTTTCGAAGAAACCCTAAGAAATTAGTAAACAATTAAGCTAATTTTTACCTTAATCATCTTTCCTTCACTGGAAATAGGGATTAGGGCCTCCTAAGCTCTAGATTCTAGCCCTTCCCAAATGGGAAAGTGGTTGTGCCTTTCTATTTGTAGTAGGCTTTAGGATAAACCAAACAAATAGGTTGGGTATAAATAGAATTTACAACTAAAAATAAAAAACTTACTTATTTTAAGCCCAAATTGATGTCTAAAAATTCTGAAACATTTATTTATTGTCATAAGAAGTTTTAAGGTTCATGTTGGACCTATCATCCCAATTTCTCACGTGAGGCCCGCAGTGGGTCCTACCCCCAAATTTTTGGGAAAAATAGTCAAAAATTATTAAAAAAAAATCAAATTGACTTATCTTAACATAAAAACCATCAAAGTGAAGATAATTTGATTAAAAACCATTGTTAACTACCTTAAATTCAAAAATATGTCAAAACCGGCAAAACTTAACATTAAACCACACAATAACAATTAAGTAAAATTAATTAAACCAGTTTGAGTTAGGGATCTTGCATGTTCTAACAACATGTGGTTGCATATAAAAAAATTAGGGCTACAAAAATAACTGGACATAGTAAGTCTTTCATAGCGATAGTTAGCCCAATGAAACTACACATCAAGAGCTTCAATAAGACCACGACGAAGAGGTTTCTCCACATCAACATTAACACGAACTGGAATGAACCGCTTCTTACCAAGATCATCCTCGTGACATTCCACGCCTGCACCAATAAAAGAATTACCAATATACAAACCTGCTTGGGCAGTGAGTAAATGAAAGGGTAGATCTCAAATTTGAAGCCAAAACTGAGCATGTTTTACTTGAATGGTGATAGAGGTCATACCCATTTACCAGGGCCTTAATAACAACAGATGATTATCAAAAGTCCAAGGCCCCTGGGCTAGAACATGCTCCATGTCATCCGCTGTTTGAAACTTGAATTGATATAGATAATCCCCAACTTCCAGAATATTTAATTTGTGCCTTAAGCTCCAAACTATTATAATATATGTTTTAGAAGCTCTTTGATTAAAGGACATACTCACTACAACAAAATGTAGTATTAGCGACGCAAAACCAAGCGTCGCTAAGAATAACTACTTGCGATGTAAAAACAAGCATCGCAATAAAATGAACTATTAGTGACGCATTTCTTACGTGTCGCTAATAGTCATATATTAACGACGCTTATTTTAAAGCATCATTAATAAGAATCGTATTAGTGATGCTTTAGTATAGACATCGCTAATAGTTCCTCTATTTGCGACGTTTTACACAAACGTCGCTAAAAGATATATATTTTAAATAAAAAAAAAATCATAACTATTTGCGACATTTTTTTTAAATGTCGCTAATGGTTTTACAATAGCAACGCTTATGTACAAGCATCACTAATAGTCCTGCTTTTAGCGACGGTTAAAATAATGTCACTAATAGTTATGAATTTAAAATATAAAAAATAAAAAAATTGAATTATTAGCAATGCTTGTTTACAAGCGTCGCTAATAGCATTATTAATTAATTTTATTTAATAAATATTAAAAAATATAAAATAAACTTCTTAAATATAATATATTTTATTCAATATTTACTATTTGAAAATAAAATAAAAATTAAATTTTTAATAAAAAGTAGTGTTAATAATAGATTAAACTTTCACTATTTATATATAATATATTTTATTTCTTAAATTTTCTTATTAATTTTAAAATATAATTTATAATAAAAGAGAGAGTGAAGAGAGTGCATGGAGAGAGAGAGTGAGGAGAGAGAGGGAGAGAGTAGAGAGAGGGGAGGTGAGAGAGTGAGGAGAGAGAGAGAAAGGGAAGAGTGAGATGGAGAGAGGGGAGGTGAGAGAGTGAGGAGAGAGAGAAAAGGAAGAGTGAGATGGAGGAGAGAGAGGGTGAGGAGAGAGAGAGGAGAGAGGGGGCTAGGAGAGAGAGTAGAGAGGAGCGAGAGAGTAGAGAGGGAAAATTTTTATTTTATATTTTTTATTAAAAAATAAATTAAAAATAAATAAATAAAAATATATTAGCGATGTATAGGAATATACATCGCTAATACATTTACTTTATTTTTATTTATTATTTTAAAAATAAAAAAATAATGAAAATTAATTTCCACTAATCTTTCCCCTCTTATCCTTAGAGCCGGAGCTCATGGTGATGCACATGGAAGAGAGAGAGAGAGAGACGACAGAGAGCTAGAAGGGGGAGAGAGAAGAGAGGAGGAGAGAGAGGAGAGAGAGAGAAGAGAGGAGGAGAGAGAGAGAAGAGAGGAGGAGAGAGAGGAGAGAGAGAGAAGAGAGGAGGAGAGAGAGAGAAGAGAGGAGGAGAGAGAGGAATTTAGTTTAAATTTTTTAAGATGTTTTTATTAAATATTATATTTTAAAAACAATTAAAAAATAAATAAAAGAAATGTACTAGCGACGCTTGGATATAAACGTCACTAATACCCTACATAATAGCGACAGTTAGATAAATACATTGCTAATAGTGATAGTATTAACGATGCTTCTATCCAAGCATCGCTAATACATTTACTTTAATTTTTATTTTAAAAATAAAATAATTAATTAAAAATTTTAAAAATAAAATTAATTTCCACTAATATTTCCCCTCTTATCCTTAGAGCCGGAGCTCATGGTAACGCACGTTGAAGAGAGAGAGGACAGAGAGCTAGAAGGGGAGAGAGAAGAGAGGAGGAGAGAGAGAGAGAAGAGAGGAGGATAGAGAGAGAGTGAGGAGGGAAAGAGAGAAGAGAAAGAGATATAAGAGAGAAAGTATATAGAGAGGAAGGAATTTAGTTTAAATTTTTGAAGTTTTTTTATTAATTATTATATTTTAAAAGTAATTAAAAATATATAATAGAAATGTATTAGCGACGCTTGGATATAAACGTCGCTAATACCCTACGTAATAGCGACACTTAGATATATATGTCGCTAATAGTGATGGTATTAGCGACACTTCTATCCAAGCATCGCTAATTCATTTACTTTATTTTTTATTTATTATTTTAAAACTAAAGTAAATAATTAAAAAAATTAAAATAAATTTAATTTCCACTAATCTTTCCCCTCTTATCCTTGAGCTGGAGCTCATGGTAACGCACGTGGAAGAGAGAGATCAGAAAGAGAGAGAGGCAGAGAGTAGAAGGGGGGGAGAGAAGAGAGGAGAGAGAGAGGGAAGAGAGAGGAGTGAGAGAATTCTCTCCTCCCTCCTTTTCTCTCTCCTCTCTCTCCTGTCTCTCTCTACCCTCTCTCCTCCCTCTACTCTCTCTTGTCTCTCTCTCTCCTCTCTCTACTCTATTTCTATCCTCCCTCTATCTCTCATCCCTCTCTCCTCCATCACTCTATCCTCCCTCCCCCTCTCCCTCCTTTTCTCTCTTCCCTGCTATCTCTCCTCTTTCTCTCTCTCTCTCTCTACCCTCTCTCTACCCTATCCCTCCCCCCCTCTCTCTCTTCTCTTTTCTCTATCTTCCCTTCTCTATCTCTCTCCTCTTTGCTCTCTCCTCTCTCTTTCCTCCCTCCCTGTATTCACTTAGTAACCATGGCAAATATGAGATTTATTTACGATGCTCATGAATAAGCCTTGAAAATATTTCACTTATTTGCCACACATATAACTATGTGGCGCAAATGTTTCCCCATTTGCAACGTCTATATGTAAACGTCGCAAATGGATGTCTTTTAGCGACGTTTCAGTAGGAGTGTTGCAAATAAAAACTATTTGTAACGATTTAGAAGAAGTGTCACTAAATTTTTCGCGCATGCTTATTTTTTAGCACGTGGGATTAATTATTTAGCTTGTGCGGGCGAAATTCTGCATGCACTATTTTTTGTGTGTGCAGGATTAAATTATTTGCCCGTGTAGGCAAAATTTGGCATGTGCGGGTTCAATAAAAACCGTAAGGTGAAATTTTGCACGTGCAGGATTATTTTTTTCACCCGCACGATTGAAATTTCACTTTGCGTATGTGAAAAAAAAACCGCGCATGCAAAATTTTGCACTCGTGGGTGAAATAAATACCGCACGTGCTAAATTTCACACGTGCAGTATTAATATTTTGATTTGCACTGGTGACATTTCACCCACCCTATTTTTTTTCTCCCCTACTCACCCTCACTCACTTCTCCAAATCCCCCCAGCTGCCGCCTCGCCGCCTGTCTGCCCCCTCCGTTTCCCCGCTAGCCCCCATCGCCCCCCAGTCGGCCCCAGCTTTGCTGCCTCGCCCTGGTTCTGCCTCGACTAGCCCCCCGCCAGCCCCCCTCCACTAGGGCTGGGAAAATCCAACCCAACCCGTTTACCAGACCCGAACCTGACACGCTTAACCCTATACCCAACCCTACCCGACTACAGGTAGGGTCAAGGATTAGGCTTTGACCCGTTTTGAATTTAGGGTCAGGTCGAACCCAACCCGCACAACCCAACATTTACCCAACTACAAATAAAAAAGAACCCTATTATTATAGTGTTGGTCTATTGGACTTATTTATACTATTATTATAGTATTTGTTTAGTACATACTATGTTGAACTAGAGGTGCTTAAACATAAATTTGAGCATGAATAAGATATTTGGAGCATAGGTGTGATCACATATAGTTTGCTTTGTAGTAGACATCCATTTTGGGATAACAGAGGACAATATCTTCAAAGTGTAGTTAATTTATATTTAGTTTAATTTTTCTATTATTCTTTTAGGTGTGGTGAATTGAATGAAAATATGTTATATTTTATTGTATTCATCATTCATCATCTCTCCTTCATAAGGACACATCACACACTAGATTTAGCTATGTGTTAAAGGTCTGACAATCATAATAGGGAGCAGATTAGAAACATGTAACGAGATAGGCGGATAATAAAGCTCAATGATGGACATTTTTCGGAGGAAAATTGTAATCAAGTGTCACTGGTTGTAAAGGAGGGTAGGGTTATGAGCAGCTATAGAGAAGTAGTTACTGAAATTTTGAAATTAAGACATGTTGAAATGCATGATCCTCTCTGGCCATAAAAGAAATAATGTTTAATTTGTTTTGCTTTGGTTTATCGAAATCCAAGTGAGTTGATCATGAGTAAACAAACCTTAAAGGTCTGTTTTGTTATCATTCTCTTCGAATGGAGGAAGTGCAACATTATACCTCTAAGGTCTTTGTTGATGGCTACTACAAAAAAGTATCATCCACAAATTAGCCAAAGAACTAAACATTACAAATTAATATTGTAATGTATTTAATTTCATTTGTGTTTGCTCTTTGTAAAGAGAAGGTATATAATAGGAGTCTAACAAAAAAATTGAGGAAAAAAAATAGGGTTACCCGCATACCCGACCCGACCCAACTCAAGTAGGGTTAGGGTTTGGATTTTTGACCCCATTCAAAAATAGGGTCAGGTCATGACCCGACCCAATTTCAGTGAGGGTCAAGGCCGACCTAACCTGATTCCCAGCCCTACCCTCTACCCTGATGAATTTAGGGTCAGGTCGAACCCAACCCGCACAACCCAACATTTACCCAACTACAAATAAAAAAGAACCCTATTATTATAGTGTTGGTCTATTGGACTTATTTATACTATTATTATAGTATTTGTTTAGTGCATACTATGTTGAACTAGAGGTGCTTAAACATAAATTTGAGCATGAATAAGATATTTGGAGCATAGGTGTGATCACATATAGTTTGCTTTGTAGTAGACATCCATTTTGGGATAACAGAGGACAATATCTTCAAAGTGTAGTTAATTTATATTTAGTTTAATTTTTCTATTATTCTTTTAGGTGTGGTGAATTGAATGAAAATATGTTATATTTTATTGTATTCATCATTCATCATCTCTCCTTCATAAGGACACATCACACACTAGATTTAGCTATGTGTTAAAGGTCTGACAATCATAATAGGGAGCAGATTAGAAACATGTAACGAGATAGGCGGATAATAAAGCTCAATGATGGACATTTTTCGGAGGAAAATTGTAATCAAGTGTCACTGGTTGTAAAGGAGGGTAGGGTTATGAGCAGCTATAGAGAAGTAGTTACTGAAATTTTGAAATTAAGACATGTTGAAATGCATGATCCTCTCTGGCCATAAAAGAAATAATGTTTAATTTGTTTTGCTTTGGTTTATCGAAATCCAAGTGAGTTGATCATGAGTAAACAAACCTTAAAGGTCTGTTTTGTTATCATTCTCTTCGAATGGAGGAAGTGCAACATTATACCTCTAAGGTCTTTGTTGATGGCTACTACAAAAAAGTATCATCCACAAATTAGCCAAAGAACTAAACATTACAAATTAATATTGTAATGTATTTAATTTCATTTGTGTTTGCTCTTTGTAAAGAGAAGGTATATAATAGGAGTCTAACAAAAAAATTGAGGAAAAAAAATAGGGTTACCCGCATACCCGACCCGACCCAACTCAAGTAGGGTTAGGGTTTGGATTTTTGACCCCATTCAAAAATAGGGTCAGGTCATGACCCGACCCAATTTCAGTGAGGGTCAAGGCCGACCTAACCTGATTCCCAGCCCTACCCTCTACCCTGACTCCGGTGATGCCTCCCCCTCCTCCTCCCCGATCCCCCTTCTCTTCCCTTCTTCTCTGGATCCCCCTGCCGCCGGCTCCGCCGCCTCACCGTCGGCTACGCTTTGACGACCAAAATACTGCCCCTCGTCCCCCTCCTCCTTCTCGCTCCCCCCTCTCTCCCCACCCACCTCCTTTGCTTCTCTGTAAATAGAGAGGGGACCGTGGAGAGAGGGGGCAGGAGCAGGAGCGGGGGGGGGGGGGGGGATTCCAGCAGTCAGAGCGGAGTCCGCGGGGAGAATCTGGCCCCCCTCCCTGGTCCCCCTCGCCCCCTATAAACAGAGAGGGGACCAGTGAGAGAGGTGGTAGGCCGGATTCCGGACATCATAGCGGAGCTAGCGGGGAGAATCCAGCCTCCCGCCTCCCTCTGTCCCCGGTCCCCCCCTGCCCAATTTCAGTGAGGGTCAAGGCCGACCTGACCTGATTCCCAGTCCTACCCTCTGCCCTGACTCTAGTGATGCCTCCCTCCTCCTCCCCGGTCCCCCTTCTCTTCCCTTCTTCTCTGGATCCCCCTGCCGTCGGCTCCGCCGCCTCACCGTCGGCTATGCTCTGACGACTAGAATACTGCCCCTCGTCCCCCTCCTCCTTCTCGCTCCCCCCTCTCTCCCTACCCCCCTCCTTTGCCTCTCTGTAAATAGAGAGGGGACCATGGAGAGGGGGGGCAGGAGCAGGAGCGGGAGGGGGCAGATTCCAGCAGTCAGAGCGGAGTCGGCGGGGAGAATCTGGCCCCCCTCGCCCCCTATAAACAGAGAGGGGACCAGGGAGAGAGGTGGCAGGCCGGATTCCGGACGTCATAGCGCAGCTGGAGGGGAGAACCCAGCCTCCCGCCTCCATCTCTCCCCAGTCCCCCCCCCCCCCCCCATTCCTCCCTCCCGACCCCCTCAAACTCCTCCCCCTCTCTGTAAATAGAGAGGGGAAGGTGGAGGGGGGGAGGGACCCGGGGAGAGAGGGAGGGGGATTCTCAGGCCGGATTCTTCTTCGCTTCAGCCAGAGCCTCCCCCCTCTCCCTTCTTCTTTGCTCTAGCCAATTGCGGCTGGAGCCTCCCCCTTCTTCTCCGCTCCGACCGCCATTGGCCGAAGCCTCCCCCTCCAACTTCTTCTGCCGGAGCCTCCCCCTCTCTCTTCTCTGCTCTAGCCGCAATCGGCCGACGTCTCCCCCGTCCCCTTCTCTCTAATCCGGCCGCAATCGGCCGGAGCCGGTAGTTTTTTTAAAATCTTTTAGTATATTAGCGATGCTTACACATATTTTTTATTTTATATATTTATATTAGGGACGCTTATAAAGCGTCTCCACATATTTTTTTGTTATATATATATATATATATATATATATATATATATATATATATATATATATATATATATATATATATATATATATATATATATATATTAGCGACGTTTAATTAGACTCTTATAAAAAACGTCGCTAATAATTTTTTTTAGCGACGTTTATATAAATGTCGCTAATAACTATATTTTATTTTTCAATTTGACAAAATTAATAATCGATAAAAACTTTTAATTTTTTTAAAATATTTTAATAAAAGTGACACATATGAAATGTTGCTAATAATAAATATTAAAGACGTAAGTTAGTATGTGTCGCTAATAATGTCTCATATGCGACATTCATTTATGCATCGCGAAAAAACATGTGTCGCTAATAGTTGACTATTAGCAATGTTTTGTATATATGTCACTAAAATGTAGTTGCGACTGTACTTTTTGCGACGCTTTATATGCGTCGCTAATAATCATTAGTAACGCATGTGAGAATATTAGCGACGCATAAATAGTCTTTTTTGTTGTAATGCTTGTTAAGAAACAACCAACTAAACTTAGAAGCTGTTGGGTGTTGGATTTTTTAGAAATGGATGTGGATTTTTTTTGAATTAATTCCAAAAATTCACCATGTCGAATGTGAATTATGGTTGGTAATAAAAAAAATTAGAATAAATTTAAATATCACATCAAACCAAATTTTAAAACTTCCAACTAATATAACTCTCTCTCTCCCAAACTCGGATATGCATTTTCTTCTTACTTTTATGTTCCTAAATTCGAGCTCTAGTATACAAGATCTTACAAGGGTATGTAATTTTAAAATTTTAAAGTGGGTTTCACCTATATAATATATTTTTCGAGGCTCAAATTGATATGAGACGTAACAATTGAAAAATAAAAGAATCTATAATTTTTTAAAATAGGGGTTAAGAGCTAAAATTGACGAAATCACCTCACAAGGTGATTAAGTGATTTAGGCTGATTTTGGCTCAAAAGGCTTGAAATCAACTTTGATGTTGAATTTTTAATTCCGCCCTCCTTCAACACACAAACATAGTTTCAATAATTGAAGTTGGAATTAAGACAGCATCAACGAAATCTTACATAAATTTAACTATACAAACAGACCCTTAGTGCACAAGCCTCCAATTCTTGTGTGTACTTTTCTACTTAAAACACGATATGAGTTTCTTCCTCTGTACTTTCAATTAGACTTTGTTTCCTACAAAAACAATGATGGCAGTAAAAATTATTTTGATGGATCATCGGTAGAAAATTTTACTCTTTTACATAATTATGGGCAGCACATAATTAATCAAATGGAGTCATAATGAAGCTTTGGTTTTATGACCAAGCTAGAAAACAGGCCATTTGTTAGTTTCAAGACCGTTCACTCTAATTAATGGGTTACTTCATAGTACATCAATAAACTCTCTTTTGTTTTTTACAAGTGCATCAATATACTTATAATTTCACAAGAACCCGAGATTCTAAGTTCATGAACTGAGGCTCTCAAAAAGAGTATGAAGTATAGCAGGAACAAAACAATGAAAAGGGAGGAAGCCTTCTTAGTTGAAAATTTAGAAAAAAGTAATCAATGTCCGTCACTCCCAGGCAGGCTCTGTCTTGGGCCTAATCTCGATGCCTTCGATGATAAGCCCCTTCTTCCAGTTTAGCCTTCTGATCTCCATCACACTCATCGTAACTTCTCCATCGTCTCCATTGTCATTGTAGAAATCTCCAACCTCTACCTCCAGCCAGCCATCGCTTCTGGTTTGCGGAACTGGTCCATCGAACGGTTGGATCCCACGCCGCCGGTGACGGTTTTGGGCATCATGGGATTGTAAATAAGCAGAATGGGTGGATGTACGGTCTCCTAATTTAACTGAGACCTCAGCAGGAGTCATCTCGAGTCCATATGCATCAGGTTGGATCTTTAGCACAAGATAAGCGACGTAAGTTGTTTTAGGAGACAACATTCGAGTGTTAAATTTGCCTTTGATGTCCAACCAACAAACGTCCAAGAGCTCGGCTACTTCCGGGAACCTGCCCAGATAAGATTGTAACTTACAGTCTTGTACATAGATTTATAGATTTTTTTTTTGTTGCTGGAACTTACAGTCTTGTACTTGTATATAAACAAACAAGATCAATTCATATTCGTCAAAAACTGCAAAGGAATCTAGCATTATCTCCTCTCTTCACCATCCTTAATAATTAACAGGGTAAAGCTTTTCAACTCCAAATGCTGATCATTCTCAGTTCAGCGAAACTTGGGAATATGCATGATTGTGAAGGAAAATAGAAAAAAGCATTGAGTCGCAAGTAAAGCTGATCAAATTGTCAAAAGAGAAAGGAAACAAGAAAAGACCGACCTTGATTCAGGTAATGCAATCCACCTCCAATACATCTCTGTGTCTCCCCACACAATTGCAAGTTCTCTTGCAGGCACCATGTAGCACTTCTTCCCACTTGATTTCTCCAGCCAAAAGCTCTGTGACAACACCATAGTATCGTACAAACGTTTGTCATTATAATGATAAATTCTGTATTTCATCTTCATCTCCATCTCCCTGTACATATGAAACTTGCACAGGCGACTAATCAGGCACAAACTTTGTCTAATTGACAATTAAACAATTTCAAAGAGCTATGTTTTTTGTTGAGGATTAACAGGTGTAATTTACTACTGAGCATTAATCTTCAAAATGACATTTTTAAATGCAACTTTTTTTTGGTGCAAAATTACTGTAGAAAGTGCTCTTCCCCCGCGCGCGCTAGCGGATCTCCATTGGAAAAGCAAAAGATGGAAAGGCTAATCAGCGGTATTTACCGTTTTGCCCTGGTCAAGAAGGAGGGGCTGGCACAGGCGGAAGTAGAGCTCCTTCATGGACGAGAACTGGAGTGGCGAAACGCCCCGATCGAGGATGTCCGCGTAATCCCGAGGCAGGAACTTCTCCCAGACGGCGTCGGATTCGGATGCAGACCGGAAGGTGGCCGAGACCGCGGAGGAGCGGCAGGCGTCGCGGGGCGACGTGAACGAAATCGCGTGAGAAATGCAGCCCTCCGGCAACCCACAGAAATCCATTCCCCCAAAACTCAGCAGACAGGAGCAGAAAGTGATGAACGAGATTATAGAAGTGAAAAAGGGATTTGCGTGGCGCCGGGGAAGACGAATTTACAGGCGGAATCCGTGATGCAGCGTTTCAGAAATTGGTGTAGCATTCCAACCCACTTCAATCAATCGATTGAGCAGAAGGCTAACACCATATAACAAAACTTCAATCGATTGAGCAGAAAGCTAACACCATATAACAAAATTGAAGGAACACTAGTATCTTGTTTTTGGATTATCTCAGAAAAAAAACAAACCAAATTTACTGCTTGAATCCACAGGTCTGCAGGGTCTATGCCTTGATACAAATTCTACACATCTCCAAGTGGGGGCAAGTTTACTGTTGATCTATAGACTTTGCATAGTCTATTTTTGTTTATTGAACTAGCACGCAGGAAGTCTTTCGTTCCTGACGTGGACCATACGCGGACGACTTTAAAAATTATTTTAATAAAAAACATGATAAATTAAAAACATTTTTAAAAATTAAAATATATTAATTAATTAAATAACTAAGTGATGATATTTGGGGTTTATAAATATAAATATTAAAATATATAATATTTATACATATCAAAAGTTCATAGATAGCATGTCAACCCTCTAAGTATAATCCTATCATCTATTTAAAAATAAATAATTAAATAAAATTAACTCTTATACCAGTAAATTAATTATTTTATAAAATTATAAAAGTAAAATATTAGATCATGCAAGTTTAGGGTTTAGGGTTCAATGTCGTCCTCAATCACCTATACATGTCCTAATCTCTCTAGTCTTCATTTAGAGAGCTTGCAACTAAAGAGACTAAATAATAATAAAATATATCCTTCTTTTAGAAGAAAGTTTATAAAAGAATAAAAGTATTAATTATTATTTTTTAGATTTAGCCAATATTACCAAGATATTAGTTGTCTATGCAATTATCATACAATATCTCTAATATTATTTCGAGCAAGATTTGATCTGCCTATAAACTATAGTATCTTAAGAATCATAACATTAAACATACAATGCTTAAGTGTTTTAAACTTACATACAATTAATGCAAGTTCTTTAGGTGTTCTACTTATTCTAATTAAACAAATAATTTTATTAATTATTTCACGAACCTTTATTGAATAATTAATATTTTCGTCTAATCCCAAAGACATTCATACTAGTTGAATGTTAACCTAGGAGACAAATAATACAACCACCATAGACCATAGCACAACCCTGGAATCAATCATGAAGTACAATAAACCAATGTAGCCCCTAAGGACCTGATCGAAGTAGAAAGGTGTAGCCCACAATTGTACCTAAATAGAAGCGACAAGAGAAGCCAATTAGGTAGGATGTCAGCTAATCTAAATACGTGTGCTAAATGATCCTAAATAAATTAGTTTTGAGCACAGACTCACGTAAAGCTTCCTCCAACGGGGAAGTATAACAACACAACCAAATCAATAATTCTTCAATAGAGGTAAGATTCAGAAAAACCATCCCTAACCCTATCTATGCAGAACGAACAAGAAAATATTTAGAATGACTATCACAAACCCTATAAGTCCCTTTCAGACTAGGGTCAAAATTGAAAACAACAATCTATTCATTAACCAAGATAACTGAGGGTATTTTAGTCTTTATCTTAATTAAGTATTCTCGTCCAATCTAAAGCTATCTAACCCCATTAGTTAATTTTTCATTAATCTTAAGCTAGTGATAAATTACTATCATAATATCAATTACAAACATTAAAGTAAATGAAAACATGAATAATATGGGTACACATAAGTCCCAATAAATCATAATATCAAATGTCAAAGTCAAATATGACAATAAAAGGACTTGTGTTCTTGTGCCCTAACTCTCCTCGATTAGGAGCATATATTTTTATTCAAATGATTATAATGCTCCTAAGGGCATTAGTATAATTTTTCTACATAGGACATGGTTGTTCTTTAATAAGTCCTTGATCTCTCAAGAGGTTTAAATATCAAATCGACCCAATGATTCTATTCGCTCCACTCATAGGGGTATTTATGTTATTTTGTTTAGCGCTTCCCTAAACTCAAACAAGCCTAAAATTCATCTTAGGAGTACTCTTTGATGTCATGGACCCATGACAATGTTATAGACATTTAATGGGGTTATAAATTGTCACTTCTCGCCAACCCGAGCTGGACCCAGTCCAAGGGAAGGTCAGTGCATAAGGCGCGAAGAAGTCTTGTTCTACGCAGAAGACTTAACCCCTCATACACGTGAATTATTATGGAGTAGCACACCATACACTTTGTACAATAGAGAATGAGGAAAATAAAGGACCTCACATAAGAATTAGTCCACATAATTCCCATATACTTAGTTCACTTAGCCCTCTCATGGCTTAAGTCACATAACTAACACGAGCCAAATTGACAAGTGAAATATAGAACATGACCAACATGACATAAAACTCAACATAACAAGAGATATAAATGATCATGGAATACAATGTTCTAGACATCCCCTCCTATGCCAATTCGTCCACGACTTGCTCCTCATACAGAGAATTCTGATCACTTGTATGTCATGCCGTGCAATCCCTAAACAAAAACATACAAGAAAGAGGGTAAGCAAAATACTCAGCAAGGTTTTTATATTTACGAGATGATAAATCCAAACTCATCACAAGTATTCCACAAAAAGTTCATCACATAAATACACCTATTCATCATGGGACATTCACATAACATGTGCATCTCTATATTATGTCTTACTCACATATACATTTACTCATGATATCATTAACATATCACCTACATAATATTCCACATGGCATATTACAATAACATATCATTTATAATCCATTCTTAATACATACATTCATCCTGCATAAGAGTACCTCAACACACATTATCCTGCATAACATGTAAATAAAATTCTACACCTACATGTGTAATATAAGCTCCCACTTCTCCACACAACAACCGTGTAATCGAGCATCATATCACATACACATGCAACGATGACAAGTAATGAATATTTCATGCAAAGAGAAAACAATCTTTGCTTAATCGACTAAAGCATAAACAAACCTGCTCACTCTAGATAAACCTCAATTGGAAGGTCCAAAGTCCTAAAAAGAAACAAGCATTTTGGGTAAGATCATTAACGGGGAAAATACCTCCTGATAAGCTTATGCACACTAACAAACTAGTCTTTATTCTCAAGGTCTAAATAATCTCAATAATTTATCTCCTTATATCATTGCCACTCTTCTCAATCGAGAGAGGAAAATCCATCCTCAAAGGGACGTAAAACCCCGCCCTTTCGAATGGAAAACCGAATTGATAAAGCTCTGATTACTTAATCTGGCAAGCAATGTCATCCAATTACATACAATCGATTAACCATGGTTAATCATGATAAATCTCGTTCATAAACCCTTTTCATGATACATGCGACATGGTACATATGTGAGCAACGTTACCTGTATCCTAATACAAAAGATATGCTCTAATCAGCCCCTATGTGTATCATTCCTCATCCATTTATGTTAAATAGTCACCACAATTACCTTCACAAGTGTGTACATAGTAATAGTGTTCAAATCTAAGCAATGACATATGCATCACGAATAAACTATCACCCTACTACACTCATGCTTTCATGATTTTATCATACATAGTAATAGTGTTCAAATCTAAGCAATGACATATGCATCACGAATAAACTATCACCCTACTACACTCATGCTTTCATGATTTTATCATAGTTTCTTCTTACTGAAATCATGAATAAAGTTTGGTTAAAACCTCAAAAACACAAGTCCAAGTCAATTATAACTTCATGCTAGACTTCAGTATCACGGCTCTAGCCTGTTTATTTTGTTCTAATTATGAAACTTTATTTGATTTAAAAAATAATAATTAGATTTCGTTATTTGATCTTAAATTATCGGATTTTGATATGTGATCTATTAGATGATTTAATTTTGAACATTTCTGGATTGATTTGTCTACTCTTATTTGATCCACTTTGATTCCAAAAAATGATTTTGTATGATATGATTTATTCGAATTCAAATTAACAATCAGATTTTTTGTTTTATCCGATCATAAATTATTTGATTGTGTTTATGAGTTATTAGATAATTGAATTTTTGAAGGGTTTTGGAATTGTCACTATGGATTTCATTAACCTTGCCTCACTTATTGTGTTTTGACTCTGAATAATGACCTATCTGATTTCAAAGTGATAATCAGATTGTGTTTAAAGTGTTTTATCCCATCATGAACTATTAGATTTTGTTGTGAAGGTTCTATCGGATCCTTTTTATGAATGTGAAATCTGAAATTTTATCTGATTCTATTTACGAGTGTTAATCCGATTATAATTTATCGGATTTCGTTGATATCCGAGTTTAGACTATCGAATTATGTATTTTATCCAAGTAGTTATCAAATAATGTTATCCAATTATTAGTTATTGGATTGTGCTTCTGAATGTTGTGTCCAATTGTAAATTAACTAGATTTATGATTGTAAATTGCTATCTGACTAATGGTTGGATTTTATTCCAATTTTGTTGTATTTTGAAAAATATTTTTGAGAGAATTGCGAGGATGCAATTTGTTTAAGGGGAAAGAATGTAACACCTCGTATTCCGATTACGCTTAACTGAAGGGTTAGGGTTAATTATGTACTTTTAGTTAAATTTTAAGGGTTTTTCAACAAATGAAATCATGGTATATGAGTAGAGCTCGAAATGATGAGCGTAACAAACTAAAAAACAAGTAAAAATAAGGTCGGGAACGAAAGTTACTACCTCGGAAAGTGTGTCACATGGGCAGGACCCACGTATAAACTATGGAATAACCCACCCATGTGGGGTCTATTTTCGAAGAGCTCATATACGAATTCATTGGTACCAAAAATGCATGATTCTGACTTTGGGATAAGAAATTGCATTTTGAAGTTATAATTGTATTTGAATGAAATAATAATAAAATATTAAAAAAATGCGAAATAGATGATGTCAGCAAGTCGAGCTGAGCAAAGCCAAACCGTTGAAGCATTGTGCCGTGTGATCGCGGTCATCTACGTAATGTTGGGCCAAGTGATCTCGCAGCTCGGTGAGCCACTTGCGCATTGGATGCACCTTCAACTCGCGTGGTCAGATGACAGTGGGCCATGTGGCTAGCATTTGTGTGCGCGTACCCCAATTCCACTACTCCCAGTTGGTCTCGTTTTAAATTTTTTATTTAATTTAATAAACTTTGATTTTGTTTTCATAATAACCACCTGGTCCGAGTCAGAGCGTTACAATGAAAGCATGATTTTTAGAATGCTCTATTCTGGCTATAAATATGATCTTGATCCTTGTGGTGAATGAGTGTTTTATTCCATAATACCATGTTATAGTTTTGATTTTGCAATATTATTTGTAAATTTTATGTTGCATCATGCTTAGATGTATTTGGAATGAATATGACCGATTTTATTATTTCTTCCTCACCATTGATATGTCCATTACCACATCAATGACGTTGTTGATGTAACAGAGGAGATGACAGTACTAATATCGATTAGCATCTACATGCCCATTTATCACCGATGGGTCACCAGTAGTGAGGTAAAAGTGTCGGTGAGGCATCGATGAGGATAAATGTCCTTGTCATCCCATTGTTGGTAAGAGTTCGTCACATCTATGAATTATTGATGGTCATCATTGACTTGGTCAATGTATCAACGAGTACACCGACTGTAAGTTGGTTTTGTAAAAAAATGTTAGCAATAAATTTTATAAGTGTTATGTTATTATTATGAGATATAATAGCATGATATTGGATGCTCAAAATACAATTATATGTGTGTAACACCCCAAAAATTCTGGACAATAAACCCTTGAACTTCTTGTGAGTTTTCGGCCTAACAAGTGTTGTATATCCAATTGGCATTGTTTTAGCCTTACTTTTCTTTTAAACCTTTTAGATCATTCATAGGGCTCGGAGAGGCAGTTGCAATGAGCCTAAGAACGCAAATTTTAGACACCTAGATAGTAGACTTCGACCTTGTTAAGTGTGTCATGGGTGGGACCCATGTTGTTGTTGTAAAAAAAATACCCTTGTGGGATCTTATTTTGATGGGCTTGTCGATACGAGACCAACGATACCAATAATATGATATTCCAAACTCGGAGTAAAAAGTTATGCTCAATATAAATTTTAATTTTTATTTTATATTTAAAAGAAAATTTTAAAATTATAAAAAGTATAAAAATATATTATTTGCATAAGCAAGGTTGCGGCAAGGTAAAATTGTAAGATCCCTAAACTTGAACCGGTTGATTTTGTTTTATTAAATTATTATTGTGTGGCTTAATGTTAATTTTGATCGGTTTTAACTATTTTGAAATTAAAGTGATTAACAATCAAAATTTTCTTCACATTAATAGTTTTTATGTTAATATAAGTCGATTGGAATTTTTATGAAATTTTTAGATTTTTTTATATTTTTTTTAAAAGTTAGGGGGCGGGACAAACTATTGGCCCTACGTACGAAATTAGGATAATTAGTCCCAAATGACCCTAACAACATCCTAAGATAGGAGATAAATATTTTAAAATTTTTACACATCAATTTGGATTTAAAATAAGCAAGTATTTTTATTTTTAGTATAAAATTTTATTTATACCCAACCTATTTGTTAGGTTTACCCCAACCCCTACTATAAATATAATGACATAACCACTTTTCCAATTGGGAAGGACTGAGATCAGGAGCTTAGGAGTCCTAATCCCCATTTCCAAAGAAGGAATACAGATTAAGTAAATATTTGTTTAATCTTTCACTAATTTCTTAGGATTTCTCTTAAATCTTCTAAATCTCTTCTTTTGTCAAACCCAAAAAACTAGTAATTTGAACTTCTTTTTCAAACCCTTATAAAAGAAATTTCTTTTTTGAACTCCCTAAACCATAGATCTATAAGTTTTCAATAGTTTTAGGTGTTTTTAATCGGATTTTTATAAGTATTAACAAAAACCCTCTTATAGGTAAGATTTGAAGGTGTTGAATGATCAATTTTAAGTCAAGAAGCTCATTGAAGGTAAAAGATTTTGTTCTAAATAGGTCTGTGATTTTATATTTGAAGCTTAGTGGAGTTTTATGTATGTTTCCGTCGTAATGAACTTTAATGGTAGATTTAGAAAAACGTAATCTTTATTGTGATTTTTTGGTGTTTTTATTTGAAAATAGCTAGATTTAATGTTTTCCATCCCCATATTTCTCCCTCCACACGTTCACTAGTCATTCAATCCGGCCATGTAAATCTTGTCATGAAAACAAAAAGCTTGTATGTAGCAAGGCAATATCTATATGGCTCTTATGCAAGGTTCCATGAAAGAAGAGTCCGGCCTTGCCCTCTTCTTTTCCTTCTTCCTTGCATCTCTTTTAGCGTTGTTGCCATGACAGCTATTCTGGAAGCAAATTACGAAATGCCACAACGGCATTTCACTTCTAGCAGGCCCACGAAATCTACCAATCATTGGCAACCTCTACCAACTGGGCAGATAAGTTTGAATCACCCACCCCTCTACTATAAGATAAAGATCCAATGATTTAAGATATATGGGCTGCTGGCACGTGTGAGCCCTATCCTTTGTACAATTATCAAAATAAAAAAGGGTATTTGAACACTTAATAAATCTTGAGTGACTATTCAAGCCAACCATTGTCAGATCAATTATTTTATTTAGTGAATTGAAGTCTCCGTGCTTATCTTTGAACAGGTAGTGACTATTCAAGCAAAATATATGCCACAAAAGTGAATATGTAGAGGCCAAAATATTTTCATACTCACTTACTATGACTATAATGCATGAACAGTAGATATGTGGACCAAAAATTTGGGAACTGGTAGATCAGGTTCTCAAGTTTCCCTCTTGCCACTTCTTTGGTCACCAAGCCTTAGTTATTAAAACTAGTCTACTAGACAAGTCCATTCACATATCAAGCAATGCAAGTCTTTGATATAAAAAATTTTCAACGGCAAAAGCAAGTCACTACTATTGTCATAAATTTAAATCCCAGGACTACTCCTATTGTAAGGGAAGCATTTTTCATGCTCCCTCCTCAATATGAGCCGAGCGTAAGGAATGCCTGGGAGCTGTCAAATTTCATGATCAGTGGCGCACACGCTAGCGTAAGTATTTCTTATGCTAACGTGCGTTAGCGTGTGTGCCACCGATCTTAAAATCCGATGGCCCCCGAAAGTTCCTTACGCTTGACTCACAGTCAGAGTGGAGTATAGAAAATGCTTCCTATTGCAAGATGCCTTCACTATAAAGCTTCTTATTGGATCCTTTAACCTATCCCCACTTACACTACCCAAGGCGAAAAAACAAAGCTTGGATGCAAAGAAGCAATATCCATGGCACTGTTAAAATAAGTATGATTGTCAGTTTAAAGGAATGACTCAAAACCCAGTTTGAGATGAAAGACATTAGTGAGGCATCCAACATCTTTCGAATGAAAATTGACAGAGATAGAAAGGCTAGAAAACTTAGTATATCTAAAGAATCATATATAAAGAGTGTTCTCAAATTCTTCAATGTTATTAGTTGGAAGACCATTTACTCCCCTATATACAAGGGTACTGTGTTATCTAAGAATATGGCTCCTTAGACTGAGGAAGATAGACTTCGGATAGAATCAATGTCATATGTATAGGTTATTGGTAGCTTTATATATGTAATGACTTGTACGAGACTTGATTTGAGTTTTGTGGTAGGCTTGCTAAGCTGTTACTAAGTAGACCCAACTTCAACACTGGCAAGTAATGAAGAGGGTATTTCAGTACCTTTTAGTGTCTAAAAACTTAAACCTCACTTATCTCATAGAGAGTATGTCATTTACTGGATATAGAGATTTAGACTATGCAAGGGATCCAGATGACAGGAAATCCACTATCGGATTTGTCTTTATGTTTGGAGGCGGGGCTATATTGTGGACAAGCAAGAAATAAAAGAGTCTTTCTAAGTTTACGATGGAAACTAAGTTTTATGCATGCAGAATTGCAGCTTCCCAGGCAGTATAGATAAAGGAATTTCTAGCAAGATTAGAGATAGAAAATTGGAATGATGCTCCTGTCCAGATTTATTGTGACAATCTGTCAACCGTGTTGACACTTAAGAATAGGGAAATGAGTGTCATGGGTAAACATATCAAGGTGCATTACTATTACATTTTCGACATGCTACAGAGGGGAAAAGTGATTGTGAGTCATATTCCAACTACTGAGATGTTGGCGGATCCGTTCACTAAGGCCTTAACGACGGATTTATTTTCTAAACATGCTCATAGTATTAGTCTTCGACAGGACTAGCACAAGTCGTTGGTGGACCATATGAGCCTTTCACCCATAGTGGGGGATGTTGGACCAGGATATGGGCTCGGGCCCATTTTGGACCACGTTGTTTGCAGTTCAGGTGAGCCAGTACGGGCCACGAGGTCTAAGGTTAGTGGGGGCATTCGCACCGACCCCACATGAGCCATCGTGACACTAATTCTAATGGGACCCGCATTCATCACACACTAGACATGTGACTAGGATGTGCATTAAAATATTGTGAGGTCCAACTAACAAATTAGGTATCGATGGTCGGACCTGTGGTTAGCGAAGGGTCGACTCTATCGCGGGCTTGGCCATGTGCATGAGGTCAAGGTCTCCATGGGCTCTGAGGAGTTCTAAGAAAAGCCTAGAAATTTCAGCAGGAAGTCTATTTAATTAAGCCCACTTATGAAGCCCAATTTAGAGAGGACTAAGAGGGGTATTTAAGAGAGATTAAGAGAAGAGAAGCCCTAAGCATTGGGCCGCCCCCCTCTCTTCTCCTCTCTCCCAATTCCGCCCCCTTCCTCTCTCTCTTGGTGCGGCCTTTTTAGGTTTAGGGTTTAGGGTTTAGGGCTCCTCTCTTCCAATCTTGGACATGGCAATTGAAGGAGATCTATCTCCTTTCTAGTTGGGTCTTCAAAGACAAGGGGGACGATGTCCTATTTGTTGAGATTTCAAGCCAAGAAGAAGGGTTAAGAGGGATCTACACATAATAAGTAAAAACATCATCCCTTTCTTATTTAATTGTGCTCAATTGTAATCAGACAATTGTGTGAAGGCTTGAGGATGTACAAGGGGCTGATCAGCCCAAGGTCAATGCGTTATTGCTCCATTATTTCAATTTGAATATATGCATACTCTTGATTGAATGGATTATTGCTTATTTAAGTGTTTATCCATGGTTCTTGTGTAGTTAATCAATTTAAAGAAATAATTTTTATGCTCTGCACCTCCCCATGGCCCCAGGACCGCTACACTTCCGCTGGCCAACAATTTTACAATTTACATCTCTCATTGGTCTTTGCCCAAGTATGCCTCAGACGTTGAAGGACATCGTGTCAATGCAATTTCAAAACCTGAGTGGGAAGAAACTACTAGTGGAGACTTCCTATTCCCATCCTTTGACATGGATATGATGGCCACCCGTTACAACAAGTGTAGATGATAAGAGCCAATTTTGCGTACCTTTTTGGGCACGGGAAAGGCAGGTATGAAGCTGCTCGAAAGGTTGTCAAGAAGGTAGAAGCATGGACTGCATGGAAACCTCCCCCTACTTTCTCTCCATAGATGCGTGGAGGCAGTTAGGTTTACCATCTGGGTTGGGAGTTTTGTTATTCAAAATGGTTTGTCATTGAGTTTTGTCATTACAAATGATGAAAGAAAGCTTATATTCCTATACTTTCTTTACACCATAGGCCTTACACTATTTATGTTTGGATAAGAGAAACCCACATTTCTTATCAAATAAATAATGGTGTAAAGCGTAAGGTGCAAAAAAAATGACGTATGAATAGCGTTTCGTCATTGCAAATGATGAAATAAAGCAATAAAAATTAAATAAAAAAAGCTACATTAACACCAAACATCACGTCGACACGGCATGTCAAAGTATCATTTTAATAAATATTTTTCTCTATGATATTTTAATAAATATTTTTTTAATAATATTATTTTAATAAATTTCCCTTATGTTAGGCTCATTCTCGACAACATGGAAACATGGCACAGACACCCTAAAAAATATAAATAGAATCACACAGGAACACTGATAGCATGCTGGCACGATGTGCAGGCCCATTAGGGCCCATGTGTGAAACCCATGCATCGCTGCGAGTTTGGTGGAAGTATTGCTTGAGCTAAGAACATGATGCATATGAAGCGCTAATTTATTTTTAGTGAGCTGAGATTATCTTTTGCTTAATTTGAAGTGATTACATTTTTAAGGTTAAACAAGTGAAACACTTCAATTAACACAATACCACTTAGCTTAATACACACACTCAAAGCCCGAAGAACACCAATGTAAAATATTAAATATGCATACAACTGCATCATCTAAGAAACCTGGTTGGTATGTGTTCATGTATTCTGAGAGGAAGGCTGTAGAACTCCTCATTTCTAACATCTCCTTTTCGATTTAGGAAAGGCGCCCACCATGGCAGACCTCTATCAATGCTAGAACGAGCGGCATCAAGAGTGTTATCAAGCACTGTTGCAACAACTAGGGCAACTGTCGGAGCAGATGAGAAGATTGTGTTCAATATGTCATCAAACTGCAACAAAGGGATCTATGAGTTCGCTGTATTTCCAATCATCAAATGATGCAAAGTCACTACCATTTATCTTTTTCTTTATTAGGAGCTTGTTCCAAGCATATACAATATTATGAGGAGGATGGAAAGATTGATCTATCAGCTGCTGACAAGCATATTAAGTTGAGGCAGATAATAAGGATTGATTTACAGCACACAAACATATCTTTTATATGCATAGAACAAGAAAATTCATTAACCCCAACATTAACAAATTAATATAAAACGTGAAAACTACGTTTACTCACCCATCCTGCATTTGTTTTGACAGGTCCATTGCCAGCTGAGGCTGTAAATTCACTAAAATATTGAGGTACTGAAATTCCTAAGAAGAGAGAGGTGCCCAAGACGTACAGATTTCGCATGGAATTGCTATTTGCGAATTGAATGAATGAAATTCCTACCGCAGCTAACAAAGAGAAAAAGTTTTGGTAGTAAGAACACATTAAAGATATATCAGCAAGAAAGTAAAACATTTTACAAATTACTAATTGAAAACATACAAGATCAACATACCAACTAGTCCAAAAAGGATGCAGTATATTGCAGCAAATATTGGAAATGGTATAGAGGCAAAAAATGCTCCAAATTTTCCTGTGAGGAATAGCATTCATTCAGAAGAAAGCAGCTTCAGATATTGTTTTGGGGGGTATACTTTTAGATTGGCATCAAGGATTTTGGACTGACCAAATATAGCGAAGAATATCATGAAACCAGCAGAGAGTTGGACCACTCTTCTGCTTCCTACTCGTGTCAATCCAAGAAGTCCTACATTTTCACTGCAAGATAGAAAACTTCAAGTTTTTCATCCACAAAATATTATATTTAAGCAGCATTCTATCAATTTATATGTATGCTGCAATTAAAGCAAATCTATCTTCTGTTTTCTTACACAGATGCAGTGGAAGCAACTACTGTGCCAAATATCCCTTCAAGGAGCATTCCCACACCCTGCAGTGCCAAATGAAACATGGTCAAATGGTCTTCCTATTTTTTCTTATTTTCATTTTTTGAATGTTTATCTTCCCCATTGAATTTGATACAAGATCCATTAAAGTTATAGATACTTCTTATTTGTTGATTTTCATATTAAGTCTCACATACATTCTATTAACACAGCCATTTCTTTTGAAACTGCAGTTCAATATGAAATATACATTAAGCTGGGAGAATTGGTTGTCAAGAACATCAAGCAACTAATGATTTCATGGGGATATGATGTTTCACCATTTTGATAATAAACATTGTTCAGTTGGACGTCTCTTCCTATTTGACAATTTTTGTGTGAAGTGCTCATGCACATAAGGAGATAAATTAGAAATACTTCTTTAAAATTATGAAATTAATAGGGAAACAGACTTTAGATTATTGTGTTATTTATGCTACGACAGATGACCAGTATGAGCTTACTATTGTAATTGACAATAGTGTACAAAAAAAGAAAAAGGTGAAAAACATTGAGCAGCTTGTCTTTAATAAAAAGAAGTAATCGTAGACGAAGAAGAAGATGATGATGGTGGTTTCATTCAATTAACCTGAAGGCCAATACTACGAGAGAATACATGTGGTGGAGGAGGAGTTGCACCGGCATACCTCGCAGCAGCAAAATATGTTCCAGTGGACTGCAGGAAACAAATGGCAAAACGATCTGAGACTTACACTTCTTAAGCAACATTTGGCATAACAAATTTTGAAAATTTTCAGTTAAGTAAACAAATTATTAGTGCCTAATTTCACCGAGTCCGCTACCAAGAATGACTTTAGCATCTGATACTATTATGGGGAACTGTTTTATTCCGATTAATATGACTTTATACAATGTATTGCCCTTTTTAACTATATGAAATTATGCTAACCTCTGCACTTGCAACCAGAGCTGCACCCAACATTCCAAACACATGACTGGCACCAAAGATAGGTGCACCATATTGAAACGGATATGGTATCTTGATCCTGAAAGCAAAAGAGATTTGTAGTGTCCAGTTTATCTGTTCTTAACCAATAAAAAGAGTGGTTCATGTTAGAAGGGTAAACTACGTGATCTATGTTGTACCATGGAGCAGAAGACATAAGATAGGATTGATCTGTTCGGCAATGCTGCTTAGTCTTCTGAGGAACATTGTTGTATGCTCCAGCAGCAGTGAGAATGGCAGAAAATGACCAAATTATGACAATACAAATGAGCAAAGCAAACCTCTCTATTGAGGAGTGTGCTCTCTCGTGCAAATTCTTTAAATACTGTCAACACAAGGAACAAAACACGAAGCATTCACGCAAAGTGAAAATTTCCTTTCTGAAAAAAAGAGGTAAATTGAAGCTTTGGAACCAAAAGATATGTGATTACTTGCTGGCAGACCACCAATAAGATAAGCATTGGTATGCCGATTTCCACACATTTGCAAAGCTGAAGTGACCAAGGATCAAATTAATATCAGCACACACCTCAAAGATTTCACCAGTTAGTCATTTTAAGCCCACTGGATAAGAATTTTCAATTGATCTACCTGAGGGAAACCTCTCTCAAATAGACCAAATCCAACCACAGAAACTACTGGGACTATAGAAACAGGGCTAAAGAATCTGCAATATTCAATAAAAACACAAAGGAAGAAGAATATTGTTCCGTAGGAAGCCAGAAAGAACAAACTTCAAATGCAGTAAGTCATAAATCACTTTATAGAATTTAGGCAAATGTCAAACCTTGAATAATTTCCCCATAGTTTGCTATAGCCAATGATAATGTTCAGAAATGAGGAAACAATCAAAGCTCCTTGAATAGACCTGATCGTGTGGACGAATCTCTGAAAAGTCGATCAGAGTTTTATCAGCAGACCAGTTGATGTAACAAATCCTGATACATAAATATATGGAATCAGTCAGATATCTTCCTAAAACTTCTAATTTACCTCGTGCTCATCTTTAAATGCCCGAAACCGATAGTCACTGATTATAGACATAACAGGGATAACAAATGCGAAAGAAGCATTCATCACTGTGGGAAGGCGGGTGCCGAGGAGTGTTTGAAGAAGAGTGTTAACACCACTCATAAACAGCAATGTCTGGATAACCCTTGCCTTATCCCCCTGAAACAAAGCCAGTGACCGCAAATCATTTATTATGTTTTTTTTTTAAAATAAATGTTCAGTTAAAAGCAATTACTAATGGATTGAAAAGAGAATATCTTACACTGTCACCACCCATTAGAGGAACCAGAAAGCTAGAAATCATGACAGTTGTTCCTAGCATCACGATGTAATGTTGGAAAGCTAACAATACAGTTTCCGCTGTAGAATAAAATAAAGTAAATTCGATTAGCTGCTTACCATAGACATACTGTAATGTGTTCATGGTTTAAAATCACTAATAGAAGAAAACATCAACTGGAAAATATTCCAAATGCAATATACATACAAACAGGATCAAACGTCAGTCAAAAGGGAAACTAAGAGGAAAAAACAGAGTACGATAGAAAGCCCATTTGGAAAACCAAAATCAATGAACCACCCAGGGCCAAATTATAAGATAAAGTTGCATAAGTCAGATATCTCGATACATGTGCATGAAGAACAAAATAAGGGAGCTGTAGACCACAATCCCCATATCAGGGTTCAGAAACCTTTGCAAGTGAACATCAAGAAGATACAAGCATACAGAGTGGAAACCAAGAGGAGAGAAAACAGAAGAGAAGGAAAAATGACTGACGCCACGAAGGGTGGGTGTGGATGCAAAAGTTCATCTGATGAAGCTGCTCAGATGGAGGCGGTGCGGGCGGTCTTGAAGCTATCGGTGGGGGTGGCGGCACTGAAACTGTTGGTACATGAGGATGATTCGTCTCCACCATTTTCTTCTCGTCCTTCCTCCTCTTCTCCCGTTACTGAGCTTCTTCCCCACCCAGAAGACGATCCGCTACTTCTTCTAAAAGGTTTCTATACGCTTTTCTTAATCCTGTTTCTTTAAGGGAAAGGCAAAGAGCAGCAAAAACGAGACGGGGGAAATAGCAAACAAACAAACAAAGATGGGGTCTCTTCATTGGAAATGAGAAAGAAATGACCCAGAAAGTGCACTAGGAATTAAGAAAGAAAGTGCGGGGGAGGAGGAAGATTCAGTTACTAAGGTGGCAGTGTACATCGAAGTATGGGACAAGGCTCTCTACAGCATGGGGGAGTAATTTCACCATAACAGCCTTGTCCAAGAACAAGTTCTCGGCAAGTATGGTGAAATTACTCGCCATTTATTGTACGTCGGTACTTCCCCATACTTTGAAGTATGGGCGAGTTGTTGATGTTGAGATCCAAGAACTTGCGGCAGAAAGGGTGTCCGACTTTTAGACTTTCCAATATAACTCATCTCGTTCACGTGGATAATTACGACGTTACCACCACTCGTTCATTTGTTTTTTTCCTATGCAAAGTACAAAGTTTTTCTTTTCCTTTGGACGAACTGAATTAGGTAGAATAGAACCCAAATTAGTAAGTTTCGTTTGGTTATTCAGTTCTAATTCATTTCCAAGAGTTAAACAACCAACTCAAACTTGGTTCCTATCCGGTTTCTGTCTATGAAAGACAGAAAATCAAACCGGGATAGAATATTTTACTTATTTAATTAAAAAAATATGTTATTGGCCATTCATTCAAATGAACAGCCAAGATTTACCCTAATCTAATCTATCTACCTAGACCAAATTAGCTAGACTCCTAATTTGGCTATATACCTAAACTGTTAGTAACTTTTTACTATTTATCTAACTAAACTTAGGAATATGTGAAATAAGAAATGTGCGACCAGAAAGGGCATGAGTACCCTCTCTACTTAGTTCATCATCGACTAAGAGGGAAATGCATGTGAGCATAGAAAAAGCTCTTGTGTCTCCCCTACATCCCAATAACATCATCCCCGACTTTGTCTTCCTCGATGGTTTCCTTTTCCCGGGTGGCATCCTCTTCCCCGGCAGTTTCCTCTTCCCAAGTGGTTTCTTCTCCCCTACGGCTTATGCTATCCATTTAGATTTTTTGGGAAGATAGAAAACTAAAAAACTAGATAACTGAAAAACTAAAATATTGGAAAGCTAAAAAATTAATAAACTAGATAACTCGAAAGTTGGATTATTAGATGTCAAAAGAACATGGAAAGGGACACAAGTTTTGTCATGTATTTGGACATTTGTTGGGATACAAATGATACAAAATGTAACTACGAAATTGCAATAACAAAAGTCATTGAAGTTTCATGCAAAGTCACCTATGATGCCTGCTCCCTTGTACATGTTGCATGAAGTTTACATAGTCAAAGAAAGAGTACTCATTAAAGTTAAGTTTAACATATCCTATAGCAGTTCCAATCGACCTTCTACCTTCTAAAAATCATGATATTGAAACTCTTCATTGCTTCCTTCAAACGAATAAGTCGAGGTCGAATGGAATACCATTGATGATAACTATAGCAATAAAAGAATATTTCACCAATGAGAATATCAATGTCAATGTACCAAAGTGGGAGGAGGAGATGGGAAGAAAAGACTCAAATCCATATTTCATCAAATAAAAATAAGCACACACATCACATTAACATACTTTAGGGTATAAGAAACCTTAGGTGAAAGAAAGGTGAGAGTTAGAGTTTATTTTGAATGAAAAATAAAAAATTTGTTTATAGTGATCAATCATTGAACAATATCGATGGATCGATTTTGAACTGCAGCAAAGCTCTCCTGAATATTGTTGATAGATTGATTACTTCATTAAAATGATCGATCAACACTTGAAACAACCTTTGTTAAATTAAGTCGAGTTTTTGTAGATCTATTGCTTTGTCAATCAATTGATTGATAAGAGGAGTCATTAGAAGGAATCATGGAACCGATCGATCGCCCTGTGGAATGATTGATTGATGGAACTCAGAGTTGCCTAAATTAGACTTTTCCTGTTTGTTTCCTAGTTAATTACATATTCCTTTTAAGACTTGGGGAGTATAAAAAGGGCTCAGAATGTGAAGATGAAGGGAGATGAGGCTTAGAAAACTCAGAGAACTTTTGTAGAGTTGCTCTAATAGTTTCTAGAGAAAATCAGTCTTCTAGGTTCTGATTTTGTCTACCTTAATTAAAAGAGTGATTAGAGGTGAGATGAGTGCACAAAAATATATGTGAGGCATGGTGTTTGATGGAGATTGTTATTGAGAAAATCAAGAAGAAAGAAGATTGTTGCGGAGTTGCCTAAATTAGACTTTTTGGGTTTAATTTATCTTCCTAGTTGAATACATATTCCTTTTGAGACTTGGGGAATCTATAAAAATGGTTGGGAATGTGAGGAGAAAGGGAGAGAAGACTTAGAAAACTTAGAAAACTTGTATGGAGTTGCTCTAATGGATTTAAATTTTAAGATTAGTCTTCTATGTTGTGATTTTGTCTACCTTAATAAAAAAAAGTGATTAGTGGTCAGATGAGTGCACAAAAATGCATGTGAAACGTGATGTTTGGTGAAGATTGTTGCTAAGAAGATCAAGGAGAAAGAAGATTCGTTACAAAGGATGAGATAAAAGATCTACATTGATAAAAAATACAAAGAGAAGAAGATGATCAAACTATTGCCGATAAACAACCAAGGAGTAGTTTATTTAGATCAAAGTGGTGTGAAGAACCAACCATGTGAAGAAAAAAGTGTGTTTGTTCTTTATAATCAGTAATTTTATAATCTAAAGTTTACATAGTGCATAATTGATTTGGATAGAGTGCCCCATGATTTTTTTCTAGATGGGTTTCCACAAAAAATTCTTCTGTATTTTGCTTAGTGATTGATTGAAATTTTTTGTTAAAACATATAGGAATTAGGCACATTGAATTAGACAAAATCTGTATTTATTTTATTTAAAAAGGAAAGATAAATCTTGTAAATAAATTAAAAGTTAGTGGCACTTTAATTTTTTCGGTTTGTGTATATTACACACATTGATCACAAACCAACACATCTCACATTAAAATTGATTTAGAATTATTAGATGATGAATTAGCAAGTGTAGAACAAGAGTGTGAAATTTATTTAAGCATAAATAATTGTCACTAACACACTTATAAATGACTTTGAATTAAACGTGAGATGAGTAGAAGAAGATTGGAAAAATAATTATGTGCAAGATATTCATTATGCCTCACCATCAACACATGGAGATTAGGATTTTTATGGAAATCTCATTTCAGATCCTATATGAGGGGTGAATCATGGTGCAAAAAAATTGTGACTAATTCTTCAAATCTTCAAGATCAACTTCAGCCGAATGATAAAGAGTATTAAAAAGGAATATTAACATTCACTCACCGAATCTACCTAACAAAAACTCACTTGGGTTTTAATTGGACAAAACATGTTGGCCTCACACAAAGTTCACTTAGGCTCACTTGTTTTATCTAAATAAAAGCCCAAGTGTGAGTTTTTGTTGGGTAGATTTTGTGTGTAAATATTGTTTTCCATAAATATAAATGAATATAATTTATCTTTTATTATTATGTATATATATGTATGAGTATTGATACAAAATATATTGTGTTGGAATGTGCAAACATGTTACACTAATGTCAAATTCCAAATTAGGTAGAACAGATGAAAGTAATTATAGTCAACTGAAGGGTTCAGATAAAAAAGTTGAGACTATAAATCCTCCACAAATATGATGTTGTGAATATATAATTCTTTTACTATGGGTTCCATAGTATGCTAGAAGAGTTAGAAGTCGTGGTGGGGGGTTTCAGCGTGGGAGACTTCTTTCCAGCCTTGGAATGGATTAACGCAATCACTGGGATGAAACAAATAATTGAGAGGCTATTCAAGCATTTCGATGTGCTCTTTGATGAATTGATTGAGGAGCATCTTGATTCCAATAGAGCAACTACTGAGAAAAAAGTCTTGGACATATTGCTAGACATATAGAAGAATGGCAGCTTTGACATGTCCTTAACCATGGATAATGTGAAGGCTCTCTCTCTCTCTCTATTTTTTTTATTAATTCCAACTTAATATTGATGGTACAGTATAGGTGTAGGGCTTTACTGATATCCATTTCAAGTATACAAGGCCGTAGAGGCTGATATGGTAGGGGGTGATATGCCCCCCACATGAAATATGATATATATCAGTAGTATCAATACATATTGATAATTAATTTTTTATTTTAAAAAATAATTTTTTAAAAAAATTATTTTAAATTTTTTCCCTAAAAAATACTATTCAAACTTAACCTCTTCGAAAGTTGAAAGATGACAATGTTTTTGTTATATTAAAAATAATTTTTTGAAAATTATATAAGATCAATAAGTGTGGGTTTATAGGATTTAGTCCATTTACTATTGTTTATGGTTTTAATTCATGTTTTCCATTATATCTAGTTCCTATTCCATATATGAAAAGGTTGAATGGTCGAGCTGAAGACTTTATATCACACTTACAAGACAATCATTCTTATACTTTTAAGAGATTACATATATTCAATGATAAGTATAAGGTTGCTGGAGATTTAAAAAAAAAGACATGTAGACTTTAAAATCGGTGATTTTGTATGGGCTGTTTTGACCAAAAGTAGGTTTCTAGTTGGAGAGTACAATAAATTATAAGCAAAGAAGATTGGGCATGTGGATCTATCGGGTGAAAGATCAATTGATATCTTAAAACAATTGATCGGGACGTTAAAACGCTTAGTGCAAAATAAAACCGAAAGTTGGCGATTGATTGCCCTATCTCAGTGATCAATCGATCTTCAGCAATACAATTTTTTCTTCATTTTGGATTATAATTTCATTCCAATTTGGTTTCTTATCGGTATTTTGCTTTCCTAGGAGTCTTTGTTCCATATTCTTTTAACTATTTAGGGATGTCATTATTAGTTGTCCTTCATTTTAATTTGTTAGTCATAAGGTAATTAGAAATTAGACTTAGTTATGTCATTAGGAGTTGTATAAATACTCAACACTTTCATAAATGACATAAGTTCTGTAACTTTCTAATATCTTGAAGAAGAAAAAATAGTTATTCATTTATCCTTTGTTTATCCTTTATTTTCTGTGAATTTATCATTGACATTCACAAGAGAGTAAGGTTGAGTACGCTTGTAGCCGGAATTGTGGAACAAAATTCATCTCATTAATCCAACCCTACATCACAAATTTAAACTCGCTTTTCCAACTTGGCATACAATTATTGGGCACTCCACCATACATTTATCCAACTTGGCATCCATTAATTCGGCACTCCCACCAATTGTAGTGGGAGTGCATACCCAGCTGTTATGAACTTGCCTAAAAGAAGGTAAGGGTAGCTCATGTGCAACAGGCGTGGCCAGTGTCTTCTCTTAGCACTAGGGATTGTCAGTCAAGGTTTGGAAGATTTGTTTTCTATTTTAAGTTCTAAATTTTCTTCATTCAGAAGATAATATTCAACTGCAAAACCCCCTAAAAATCACCAGCTATTCTTGAAACTCGTTTGATCGTTTGACTGCTGTCTATTATCAGGACCAGTGTTTTAAACCCCGGCCCGGCCATCGACCCGGATTGGTCGCCGGGCCGGGTTGGGTTGACCCAGTTCAACCGCGAGTCAACCCGAGTTGACCTAGTTTCCTTATATATTAGATTAAATATAATATTAAGTACATCTTTACCAGAAAAGATCATTGTATCTCAGGGTGCAAAACGGATATATCATCTCTGATGCGGCCTGGGTTAGAATCCCGATGGGGAACAATTTTTTCTTTCATTCTAAAGTAAATAAAAACAATGTGGTAAAGCGTACAACAAAACTAATGTTGAATCCAAGACTGCTTAGAAAGGCTCAAGTGGAAGTCAGAAGCGTAATGGGAGAAAGGAAATGGGCAATGGACAGTGATGTTCCTAACATGCATTACTTAAAAGCTGTCATCAAAGAAACTCTCCGTCTACATCCTCCAGTACCACTCCTGCTTCCACGAGAATCCATGGAAGAAGTCAACATAAAAGGGTATAGAATTCCTCCTAAAACGAGGTTCATCTTCAATGCATGGGCTATAGGACGGGATCCAACTTGTTATAAGGACCCGGAGGTTTTTGTACCTGAGAGATTCGTTGGCAGTTCTATTGACTACAGAGGGCAGGATTTTGAGCTCATTCTCTTTGGAATGGGGAGGAGAATATGCCCAGGAATGACATTTGCAGAGGCGAGTGTGCATCTCGCTCTTGCACAACTTCTTCACAGCTTTGATTGGGAGCTTCCAAGTGGAGTTGAGCCTAAAGATTTAGGTTTGACAGAAGTGTTTGGCCTCACAGTGCCAAAGGCGTCGAATCTCATTGTGGTTGCTAAACCACAGTTTACAGAGTAATATTTATTGTGAGTTTCCGTCTACTTTGGCCAAGGTGAAGCAGCATTTGCATACGGACTATCCATGGAAGAGTAGATGCTAGTTGGTATAAATAATCTACACATGGAATTTAGTCCTAGAATAAAACTTCATCCATTTGAAAGGATGAAAACGTCAAGCTGATAAAAATGTGCAAGATACAATAAGTTGTCACTGTTGGGCTTAAAACTGTAAACTTTATGTGGAACTCTTCAGAATATGAAGTACATTTCCCTTTAACTAATTATTTACAATTTTCATTATATCACACGTAGAGTACCAAAAGTATACTACGGGTTGTCAGATGTAATTCCTTTATTTGGATGCTTGAAAACTACATATATAGCATATCCGTATACACCATGAAACAAGTAATAGAACACTTGTATAGCATACTGTATACATCATAGTACAAGTAGTAGAACACATGAATGAATCCCTCAAAACATCTACATGGCTTCATCTTGAAATACCAAACCTGAGCATATTCTAAGTCATCTTTGCCACAAAATCAAACATACAACATCCTAATGGAGTTAACCTTTGTTCTTTCATGCTATGTATATTGTCACATGCCGTTTTTTCAGTAGCAAATGGATCTAAAAAAGTGGATCATATGAGTAGTAATCACACCAAGGTGCTTATATTATGAAACAAAACTGAAGGTATACACATGATTAACACATGTATGTTGTGAATTATAGTGCCTGTTAGAGTCAATTTAGCTTATAATCTAAGTAGCATTTGGATCCTTGTGAGAAATAGAAACGAGCAAGAGAGATAATCAAGAGAGAAAGAGAGAGTATACCATAGTTTACGTAGTTTGACAATGGTGCCTATGTCCACAGGGTCACATAGTTTTTACTATTTAACACGAAAAATAGTATAAGATCAATACAAGCTTCTCAAGACTCTTCAATGGCCAACAATCTTGTCCCATGGAAGAAAAAGAGCCTTCTATACCCCATAGGGACGTACAAATTTGTATCTATCTATTTAGAAAATGAAATCTCCAACTAGTGAATCAAGAATAGTCTAACTCGGGGCATTCCGGAATCCTTATTATAAGAAAAAAGACAATGCTCTTCAGCTTCGCTAAAATGACTATTAGTGACACTTAAAGTCGTTACTAAATGTGGCAAAAAAGTACAGTCGATATTGCTCATTAGAGATGCATATGAAATAACATCGCTAATAGTACTAGAATTGAGTTTTTTTGCGTCGCTAATAGTTTTTTTTATGCTTTATAAAGCATCACTAATAGTAAATTATTAGCAATGCTTGATTCTAATCATCGCTAATATACAAAAATTGAAAAAATAAAAAACCTTATTAGTGAAGCTTGGCTATGCTTCACTAGTAAGAAAAATAAGAAAGAAAATATTAGTGATGCTTATAAAAGTGTCGCTAATAAGCATTTTATAAAAAAATGAAAACATTTATTAGAGACTCTTTGAAATGCGTCGCTAATAAAAAAACAAATTAAAAAATAAGAAACATAATACTAGCGACGCTTTTCAAAGTGTCGCTAATATGCAATTTTTTTTAAAAAATAACAATAATAGTTAGTAGTGACACTTTTGAAAGTGTCGCTATTAACAATAAAAAAATTTAAATAAAAAGATCTCGTTGGAGGTAGGATCATGGAAGGCCATATCGGCTGATACAAGTGCATATCGGCTGACACCGATAAGGTACGGGGGGCAATATACTCCCACATGTATCTACGATATGTTTCGGTTGTACCGTATTGATACGGCCGATATGTATTGATACGGTATTAAAAAAATATTTTTTTATTTTAATAATAATTTTTAAAATTTTAAAAATAAATTTTTTTAAAAAAAATTGAAATGTTTTTTTCTTAAAAACAAAAACGCAATTCAAACCCAACTTCTTTAAAAGTTTATTTTTTTATTATATTAAAAATATTATTTTTAAAGTTATATGAGATAAATACGGGTAGGTCCATGTAATTTACATAATTATTTTTTTACATATAGTTCTTTACAAATATGCATTTATTTAAACATATAATTGTGACTCATATTCATGGAAGGCCGTATCGATACGGATGAGAGTATCGATGACTATGGATACGGGTACACGCCGATGATATGCTTGGTACGCGCCGAAACGGGCGTAAACCCTTTTATAAACATAAAAAATATTATAACTAATAATATATCATTATAATACTTTTTTAGAGCATAATAAGACCGTAAAATGTCGTATAAACTGATACAAGTATTCTAAAATCAGTTTATTTGGAAGCATACACTATTATGTTCTCCGTCCCTTACAAATTATTGCTCATTCTTTCCCATATTAAGTGCTCTAAAATTAGTTTATTTTAAAAATAAATATGAATCTAATTTGTATGTTAAAAAAAAATTTTGTGGAGCACTATATATAAAAAAAATAATTATGTAAATTACATGGACCTACTCGTATTCATCTCATATAACTTTAAAAATATTAAGTTTTAATATAATAAAAATATAAACTTTCAAAGAAGTTGGGTTTGAATTGTATTTTTATTTTTAAGAAAAAATTTCAAAAAAAAATATTTTTTTTCGAAAAAAATATTTTTTAATTTTAAAAATAATTTTTAAAATAAAAAAAATTATTTTTTAATACCGTATCGATATGTATCGGCCATATCAATACGATACGGCCGATACGTATCACGATCCGGTGTGGGGGGCATACCACCCCCGTACCCGTATCGGTCTCAACTGATACGGGTACGTATCGGTGCCGTATCGACCGATCATGGAAGACCGTATCGATAAAGATGAGAGTATTGATGACTATGGATACTGGTACGCGCCGAAACGGGCGTAAACCTTTTTATAAACATAAAAAAATATTATAACTAATAATATATCATTATAATACTTCTTTTAGAGCATAATAAGACCGTAAAATGTCGTATAAATTGATACAAGTATTCCAAAATCAGTTTATTTGGAACCATACACTATTATGTTCTCCGTCTCTTACAAATTATTGCTCATTCTTTCCCATATTAAGTGCTCTAAAATTAGTTTATTTTAAAAATAAATATGAGTCTAATTTATATGTTTAAATAAATGTATATTTGTGGAGCACTATATATAAAAAAATAATTATGTAAATTACATAGACCTACCCGTATTCATCTCATATAATTTTAAAAATATTATTTTTAATATAATAAAAATATAAACTTTCAAAGAAGTTGGGTTTGAATTGTATTTTTGTTTTTTAAGAAAAAATTTCAAAAAAAATATTTTTTTTCAAAAAAAAATATTTTTTTAATTTAAAAAATAATTTTTAAAATAAAAAATTATTTTTTAATACCGTATCGATATGTATCGGCCGTATCGATACGGTACGACCGATACGTATCGCAATCCGGTGTGGGGGGCGTACCACCCCCCATACCCGTATCGGTCTCAACCGATACGGGTACGTATCAGTGTCGTATCGACCGATCATGGAAGGCCGTATCGATACAGATGAGAGTATCGATGACTATGGATACTGGTACGCGCCGATGATACGCTTGGTACATGCCGAAACGGGCATAAACCTTTTTATAAACATAAAAAAATATTATAACTAATAATATATCATTATAATACTTCTTTTAGAGCATAATAAGACCGTAAAATGTCGTATAAACTAATACAAGTATTCTAAAATCAGTTTATTTGGAACCATACACTATTATGTTCTCCGTCCCTTACAAATTATTGCTCATTCTTTCCCATATTAAGTGCTCTAAAATTAGTTTATTTTAAAAATAAATATGAATCTAATTTATATGTTTAAATAAATGTATATTTGTGGAGCACTATATATAAAAAAATAATTATGTAAATTACATGGACCTACCCGTAAAATAAAAAAAATATTTTTTAATACCGTATCGATACATATCGGCCGTATCGATACGGTACGGCCGATACGTATCGCGATCCGATGTGGGGGGCGTACCACCCCCCGTACCCATATCGGTCTCAACCGATACGGGTACGTATCGGTCGATACGGTGCCATATCGACCGATTTAGCCTTCCATGCAACCGATACTGCCTTCTATGCTCATATTAAGCATATAATTTGTTTTTAAAATAAACTAATTTTAGAGAACTTAATATGGGAAAGAAGGAGTAATAATGTGTGTGGGACGGAGAGCATAATAGTGTATGGTTCTAGATGAACTAATTTTATAGTACCCGTATCGGTTGATATGATATTCTGTGGTCTTATTATGTTCTAAAATAAGTATTATAATGATATATTATTAGTTATACTATTCTTTTATGTTTATAAAAGGGTTTATGTGTGTTTCTGCACGTACCAAGCGTATCATCGGCACCTACCCGTATCCATGATCATCGATACTATCATCCGTATCGATACTGCCTTCCATGGGTAGGATGACTAGAGGGGAGCTGGAGTCATGCGCCCCTCTTCCTACAGCTGGAGAGTAGGGGTGATGGGGCTCTGGACTCCAGTTGGAGGACTAGGAGCCCCTCCTCCTTTGAAGGCAAAACAGAACAAAACGCAAAAGACATAGACAAGAAGTTTGAAGGTAGAACAAAACCCGTATCAATCTAATACAGTTGAAATGCAAGGACTATGCCGAAAAATCTTGTGGCGCATGTATCAGTCGTGAACCATACTATCTCAACCGAAACATATACCTGTAGGCCAATACTCACCAATATTGGTGAATACGGCAAAATCTAAAGCCGACTTGTGGTAGACATTATTTAGTGAGGATGGTTGGACTCCTCCATGTGGTGACCTAGTCGTAGAGACCTTATGTTGCATGTACTTCTATGAAAGGTTGGCTGGACTCCTTGGTATTGTCATGATTTTAAAGTGATTATTTATTATAATTTTCATATATTTGATGATTGTTTATAATGCTTGCATTATTATTATACTAACATTACATGTGGTTCATGTTTATCTATCCCACTGGGTATCTTCATATACTCAGCATCATTGTGATGCAGGTTCACTTGAAGAGTGAGTGTGTAGAAGACCTAGTGTGCAAGGAAAGGACAACGATCAAACTACATAGCTAATTTAGGACATTAATGTTTTTCTCAGTTGAACTTTTAGTTAGTGTGTATGACTAAAGACATGTGAGTGTCAATTTGTGAACATTAGTTTGTATATTGTGTTATGGACATGTATTCGGGTGAGAGCATATTTGGTTTATGATGTGATTCAGCCTTGAATACTATTATACTATGCTTCAATACTATGATGTTTGAAAACAAGTGACTCATACCCCGAGATATCTTGACAAAAGTTTTAAAATTTTGTTTCCGCTATTAGATTTATGGAAATTGAATTCTAAAATCTTGATGTGTGATAGTTATCTGGGATTTATTTGTCAGTTTGTCTAGATTGTGTGTGATGTATTCGGGGATTTCGGTAGTTCTCTAAGCATAAGACAAGAGAAAGGATCGGATGATCCTCTCTTACAAGAGGTAGAGAATAACCTTTTTTTTTTTTAATGTGGGACGACCTTCTCTTGATTAATCAAGACTACTCTTTGTACTTTGAAGTGAGTAGTAGTGATTAACCAATTCTCGAAACCCTTCGATTAATTGGCAAAATGGAAGAAGAAACTGAAATTTTATTAAAATAAGAAAAAGAGAGTTGTCAGGAGAAGTGGCTACAATTTTCAAATTTAGAAAAGAAGAAACAAAGAAACTTCCTTCGGAAGAATGAGAGCTCCCTTGCACGAATTCCTCTTCCTTCTTGAATGCTTATGCTTGTCTTCCGACTCTTTGAACTTCTTCAGTTTTCAAAAGGTCAAGGCTTTTTGGGAATTTTGTGTGTCTTTTGGTGAGTGATGGACTTCTGGATTTCTTTTTTGAGGTTCCGTAGACTTGAGAGCCAAAAGCCCCTTCTTATGGAATCGAAGGGGTATTTATAGGATGAAGGTTGTATGGTTAAGCAAAGTAGTGGGGTGAGTTGGAAAGGTAGTTCATGGGAAGTGGAGAGTGAATTAGTGGGAGATGGAAAATGGGTTCGTAGGAGGGTTGGTAGGAACCGGCTTGGTTAGTGGAGGAAGTGGGAAGTGTAAAGTGTGGATTAATGAGAAGTGTGAGAGAAGATCGGGTATTATACCTTTGACTTGGTCCCCTCCACTCAATCACTCTCTTTACACATCATTATTCATTTCATCATTTTTTTTTTACAAAACTTATCGTGGGGTCCACGAATGTCACTTAACGTTTTGGTTTTATGGCTATTTCGGTGTAAGACTTATGGGGTCCCACATAGCCCTTTACAATTTGGATTTTTTTTTTATATGGCCATGTGAGGCTTATAAAACCTTTCTTAGCCGTTTAATTTTGAGTGTGAAGAGATCCTATGAGGTTTTCTCATAATATATTTTTTCTATTATTGGAAGTTTTAATCCATTCCTACGTGTATAGGATTAGATTTTGCCTCCTCACTTTTTTTGTTAGAAGCCTTAGTCCATTCCTACGTGTGTAGGATTAGATTTTGCCTCCTAATTTTTTTTCTTTAGACTTTGTCCACTTCAAAGACTTTGTCCATTTAAAAATTTGGTCTCACTCAGAGCTAGTCAAGCTCCAAAATCTTGGCCATTAGATTTTGATGATGATTTTTTCTTTTGGACTTTATACGATTTTGAGACTTTGTCCATTTTGAAAATTAAGTATCATCTAGAGCTAGTTAAACTCCGAACTCTTACTTTTGAATTAAAATTTTTTTTTTTACACATTACTACGTGTGTAACATTAGAATATGTTTCATTTTTTTTTTCTTTGGACTTTGTCAAATTTGGAGACTTTGTCCATTTTGAAAATTTAGACTTATCTAGAGCTAATCAAGCTCCGAGATCTTTAAAATTGAATTTTGATTTGATTTTTTTTATGTCAACAGACAGTCTCTCCGAGGGGTGACAGTGAAGTGACATTATAAATGGAACTGTCACCCGTCGGAAAAATTTGTGAGAACTATGCCTGGATTTCCATTAACTACTTCTTCTAGGTTGCCTGCAATTCAAATTGCTTCGTATGGAACTCGTTTAAATTTTGATGGGACTTCCGAAGTTGTAATGGATAGCGCTGTAGAGATAATAACGAGAGCACGCAAAGATATCACTGAAGTTCGTCTAAGGGATGAACCCCTTCCAAGTTTTATCCTTGCACAAGGATATCTCTTCTGCACAGAAGATTTAGAAAATGGATGTATCGTTTTTCTTGAAGATGTCAAGGAGGAATTAATTAGAGAGGGAATTCTGCACTAATAGATTTCCTCATTACTATTTATTTTTTGTTTATGTAATCTTCCCATATGAGATTTTTTTTCTTCATGGGATTTTTTTTTAGTTGCAAAGTTCACACATGCCTTAAAATCTTCCGATCCAAACTTATGATACTTTAACTAGTCAACATTGCATCAAATCTTTTCTTAAAACTTATCCTTCAATCTTCTTCTCTCTCTCTTTTTTTATTTATTTATTTACTTCCATCACCAGTAGGACTCGTTGCTTTGAGAATTCAATCAGTTCTCTTTGCATTGATTCGTGAGGATCCTTTTTTATTTATTTTTAGTTTTATTGAATAGTGAGGACATCTAGTACTTTATTATTTCCTATGTCAACGCTCCATTATCGTTGGATGAAAGGCAAAAATCATTACTCTGTATTGCCATTATCATGATTTTTTTTTACATAACCCGACTTACTCGAAGGTCATTTCTCACCCGTTAATCAGAAGTATGATAACATTTCTCACCGTTTAATCAGAGATATGACAATATTAATAGAGATAAGTTACAATCTTAACTGTACAAATTTTATAAGATTAGATTTTATCCCAACAACAACCCGTCACCCGCTACGATTCCGTATCTTATTTGATACCATCGTGATCATGGACTCTGTTCCCTTCCTCGTTAGAACTCTGCTTCTATTACGGCTCAGCCTTTTCAATCTCTCTTCCATTCTCGTGATAACTACAAATAAAATCCCAGCTTGATTTAGAATTCTTTTGCTATTAAAGAAATCGGCCGTCCGGCTTTTCTACACTGCATTGGAAGATTTTTTTTTTTTTTTTTGCCTCCATTGATGAAGGTCATGCTGTTCTTCTTCATTTGAATTACTACTCTATCTCCGTTGATTGGTGAGGATGCGCTCCGGGAAATTGCTCACAATGGCTTTTTTTTTTTTTCTCTCCCTCTCTATTTTTTTTTTATGGTTGAAGAGAGGATTGTGCAGCGGTGATCGGGGATAGAAAGCAGTGAACGAAGAGAGTGGGCGGTGGAGATAATGGTGAGGTTTGGTGGTGGAAAATCGTGGTGAGTAGAGCGGTCGGGATGGAACAGCGGAGGTCGACTCCTTGCTTCCTGACTTGTCGGTCTCCTTGGGAAGTAGCACCGGGTTGATGTTGGGGAGCACTCCTCTGTGCGCGATAATGACCCCGGCCAAGAGCCTCCCGAGCTTCTCGTCGGTCCTAATAGCAAGCAGAACATGCCTTGGAATGATCTTGTTCTTTTTGTTGTCCCTCACAGCATTCCAAGCCAACTCCAGAACCTCAGCAGCCAAATACTCCAGCATGGCGGCAAGATAGACCGGAGCGCCGGTTCTCACACGCTAAGCGCATCTTTCCTTCTTGAGGTACTGGCCGATTCTCCCAACGGAGAACTAGAGCTCGGCCTTAATCGGACGAGCATGGCGGCCTCCGAGGCCCCCACTGAATTCGTTGACGACAATGGCGGCAATTTAGCGGCAATATCCGAGAAATACGTTTGCTCTTCAGACCCTCATCCGTCTTCTGGCGATGGAAATCGTTCAGATTGCGATGGCGTGGGGGCGAAACCAGCGAAATCGAACCAGACTCGGATGTCTGAGTTTTGCTCACAGCAGTCGTCGAGAACGGTGCGGAAGGGGAAAGGAGGGATTTTGAGGCAAAACAGGAAGATGCCCAAACCTCTTGCCGCCAGTCCCTCCACTTCCGCTTCTTCTTTGTCTTTGGATGTGAAGAGGAGGTTCCGGATAGGGATACGACGCCGGGAAGTGGGTCGTCGCGTCGACGACGCTCATGTTGATGATGATGATCATGTCCGGGCTCTCGCGCTTCCTCTTGGGATGTCGATTGCAGCTGTGATCGCTCAGGTTTTAGACAAAAGCAATTCTGCAGGGGAGAAGATATCAGCAGATCGTCTTTCAATGATCTGCGTGTCAGCAATTGGAGAATCTATAGCCAATGTAAGTCAGAACTGCTAAAAGGTTGTGGATATGTAAGTTTATATGAGCAATCTAAATGGGGGCTGTTTGGCTGTGGGGTTTGAGCAGGTTAAGGAAAGACTCTGTAAACTTCTTCCTCCATCTCATCTATTTCTGCTGATTATACATAGCTAATTTAAGCTGCTAGCAAAAGCACCATTCCTTTTAAGCTATCCCATGCTAAGAGAGAGATGTTATGGATAGTTGCGTCCCTGCAGCCAAACACCTCTATATGAATAACAGTGAACTTCAGTGCTAAAGTGTAGTTGGTTTTACTGGCTAGGTCTTTGGGGACAGGTTCAATTCTTTTATGAGAAACTTTGAAAAATCATTTAACAGCACTCTGAAGACACTGCTGCTAATTCGTGAAGCATCCGTCCGTGAGAATATATCTAACAGCAGAATTTATTCTTCAGAAGCAACTCGTCCTGCATCTCGAGCACCTACTTGTTTGGGTCTTGATTCCTTGAGTAGTGGGAGTGAAGAAAGTCTGGAAACAGCACATGCTAATAACTTATTTGATCAGGTGGTTTTGCATAGGCAAACAAATCAACAGCTGTCTTTTGCATCTCGAAATACATCTGCCTCTGAATATAGTCAATCTGCGTCAGAGATCTGTTATGGTTCAAATGATCTGAAGACTTTTGGCTGGCTCTTGACTTGCAGCGGTTGAGTTTGAAAAGATCACAAGTGGCTCTCAGCTCTGACGCAAATTGGTTGGAGAGAATCAAATTATCAATGGGCATTTCAAAGGCATCTTTTAAAGAGGAAAAAATTGAAGACACAGTTACAGGAAATAAGGTATGCAGAATTGCTTGAGAAGTGCATAGACTGCCTTGTTGTAGGTTTGTTGGTTATGGCAGCATCACTCATGTATGGAGCATATACTTATTCATTTAAACGTCTCTCCGAGGCTACAACGTCATGCACACCCTCTTCAAAGGTGTCTAACTCATGGTGGGTTCCAAACCCAATGGCATCCCTTACTTCTGGTTTCCATCTGTTGAGATGCCATGTTGTAGTTTTGAGCAGAATGCTCAAGTCTCTTGATGATTTTAGCTCTTGCATATTCACTTCTCCAGTGCGCAGCCACTTCAAGGCAGGCAATGCCAATTACATTTATCTTGCTACTTCTAGGAATAGCTTGTGGCATTTCTGGCAAATTATGCGTGGCAAATTATGCGTGGACACTCTGGGAGGCTCTGGCTATTGTTGGCTTTTCTACTGGGAAACTCTATGTATGTTGCATTTTTCTGCTAATGTCTTCACCCCGTTTCTGTTTCAAGTCTTACATGGCCAAGTGTCTCTCAAGAGGCTTTGGGAGAGAAGGAAGTGAACAGGGTATAGTTTTTTTTTTCGTCATCAATGGTCATGGTTCAGTTAGGACAATCAACGGCTGGGATTTGATTTAAAATGTTTTATTATTGCCTTGGCTTGAGACTGAGCTCAGCTCAGCCGAAGCCGTTACTATTTTTTTTTATGAAGGCTAACATTTTTTTTTTATCTTGCAGATTGAAAATTATTTTGGGATTGGAGCAAGTATTCCTCTATCTGCACATGTAAAATTTTAGCCGGTTTACAGACGTATATACGGACATCTAAAGACTTAAAATTTAACTTTATAACTTAGAAAAAATTATAAAATTTGTTGCAGGTCTCATTCTCTTTCTGAGAGGTTTGAGAATCCTAAGGGTTTTTTTTTTTGTTTTACAAGTCTCATTTGGATTGAGGACTTTGACTACCTAAAAATTTTTTTGTAAAGAGTGATGCAGTCTAATTATGTTTCCTTCGGGATTGAGAACTTTAGACTTACTTACTTTTGATTTTAATTTTTTTTTATCGTTTTTTAAAAGAGAGATGCAAGTCTTATTATGTTTCCTTCCGGGGATTGAGAACTTTAGGCTTGCTCTTTTTGATTTTCATTTTTTTTTTTGTTTTTTAAAAGAGAGATGCAAGTCTCATTATGTCTCTTTCTAAGGGGATTGAAAACTTTAGGCTTGTTCTCTTTGATATTCATTGTTTCTTTCGATTTTTTTTTTGTTTTTTAAATGAGAGATGCAAGTCTCATTATGTCTCTTTCAAAAGGGATTGAGAACTTTAGGCTTGCTTTCTTTGATTTTCATTGTTTCTTTCGATTTTTTTTTTTCGTTTTTCAAAGGATAGATGTAAGTCTCATTATGTCTCTTTCTAAGGGGATTGAGAACTTTAGGCTTGCCGTATTTGATTTTCATTGTTTCTTTCGATTTTTTTTTTGTTTTTTTTAAACGAGAGATGTAAGTCTCATTATGTCTATTTTTCTAAGGGGATTGAGAACTTTAGGCTTGCTCTTTTTGATTTTTATTGTTTCTTTTAATTTTTTTTTTATGTTTTTTATTTTTATTTTTTTTCAAAAGAGAGATACAAGTCTCATTATGTCTCTTTCTAAGGAGATTGAAAACTTTAGGTTTGCTCTATTTGATTTTCATTGTTTCTTTCGATTTTATTTATTTATTTATTTTTTTAAAAGAGATATGCAAGTCTCATTATGTATTTTTGTAAGTGGATTGAGAACTTTAGGCTTGCTCTCTTTGATTTTTATTATTTCTTTCGATTTTTTTTTATTTTTTATTTTTTATTTTTTTTTATTTTTTTTATTTTTATTTTTTTGAAAATGAGAGATGCAAGTCTCATTATGTCTCTTTCTAAGGGGATTGGGAACTTTAGGTTTGTTCTCTTTGATTTTCATTATTTTTTTTGATTTTTTTTTTGATTTTTTTTTCGTTTTTCAAAGGAGAAATGCAAGTCTTATTATGTCTCTTTCTAAGGGGATTGAGAACTTTAGGCTTGCTCTCTTTGATTTTCATTGTTTCTTTCGATTTTTTTTTTCGTTTTTCAAAGGAGAGATGCAAGTCTCATTATGTCTCTTTCAAAGGGGATTAAGAACTTTAGGCTTGTTCTCTTTGATTTTCATTGTTTCTTTCGATTTTTTTTTTCGTTTTTTAAAGGAGAGATGCAAGTCTCATTATGTCTCTTTCTAAGGGGATTGGGAACTTTAGGCTTGCTCTCTTTGACTTTCATTGTTTCTTTCGATTTTTTTTTTTTCGTTTTTCAAATGAGAGATGTAAGTCTCATTATGTCTCTTTTTAAGGGGATTCGGAACTTTAGGCTTGCTCTATTTGATTTTCATTGTTTCTTTCGATTTTTTTTTTGTTTTTTTTCAAAAGAGAGATGTAATTCTCATTATGTCTTTTTTTAAGGGGATTGAGAACTTTAGGCTTACTCTTTTTTATTTTCATTGTTTCTTTCAATTTTTTTTTTATATTTTTTTATATTTTTTTTCAAAAGAGAGATAAAAGTCTCATTATGTCTCTTTCTAAGGGGATTGAGAACTTTAGGCTTGCTTTCTTTGATTTTCATTGTTTCTTTCGATTTTATTTATTTATTTTTTTTTTCAAAAGAGAGATGCAAGTCTCATTATGTCTCTTTCTAAGTGGATTGAGAACTTTAAGCTTGCTCTCTTTTATTTTCATTATTTCTTTCGATTTTTTTCTTCGTTTTTCAAAGGAGAGATGCAAGTCTCATTATGTCTCTTTCTAAGGGGATTAAGAACTTTAGGCTTGCTCTCTTTGATTTTCATTGTTTCTTTCGATTTTTTTTTTCGATTTTTTTTTTCGTTTTTCAAAGGAGAGATGAAAGTCTTATTATGTCTCTTTCTAAGGGGATTGAGAACTTTAGGCTTGCTCTCTTTGATTTTCATTGTTTCTTTCGATTTTTTTTTCATTTGTCAAAGGAGAGATGCAAGTCTCATTATGTCTCTTTCTAAGGAGATTGAGAACTTTAGGCTTGCTCTTTTTGATTTTTATTATTTTTTTTTTGATTTTTTTTTAAAAAAGAGAGATGCAAGTCTTATTATGTATCTTTCTAAAGGGATTGAGAGCTTTAGGCTTGCTCTCTTTGATTTTCATTGTTTGTTTTGATTTTTTTTTGTTTTTGTTTTCAAAAGAGAGATGTCTCAATTGTTAAGTGTGTTTGAAGAACTTAAACTGGAAGGGTAAGATATCGATGCACACTCTTCTTCAACAAACTTATAATTCTCAAATTTCTCTAAAGCAAACATATACTGAGGTGGAGAGTCAAATAGAGGCTTTACTTAAAAGGAAGGACAAACTTGAGCACCAAATTAGTATTGAAGTGGAGCTCAGAGACTCATCCCTTAGGCTTAAAACATTAGTTGTAAAGATTAATGTAAAAGCTGAGGAAGTAAATAAGTTGCATCAAGAAATTGGAGACATGGAGTAATTCTTTTCTTTTAGTGAAGAAGCTAGAATAGCTACTAAGCATAAAACAAAACAAGCTATGGATAAAATTTTTAATAGCCTCAAATTTATTTATTTATTTTTATTTTTCAATTGAAACCTTGCATTTGTAACATATTTCTCTCCCTTGCATCTTTGTATCACATGACTCTATTTTTAGGGGTAATAATTTTTTAGAAAATTTCCATTGATCGGTTGTAAACACCGATCACCTTCTTGTGTCAAGAGTCGGTAAGCTCCATTTGAATAAACTGTCTCAACAATGAATGACCCTTCCCATATAGGTTCAAACTTGCCTTTTGACTTATGCGTGAAAACCATAGGTCGTTTAACGGCAAGCACCAAATCACCCTTCTTGAAAGATCTTTGTTTAACTTTTTTATTGAAAGCCCCAATCATCCTTGCCTGATACAATTCTGTAGTTTGCTAGGCTTGTAACCTTTTTTCGTCAAGACTTTTTAGTTCTTGTAGGCGTAGCTTGATATTCTCATCATTTGTTAATTGATTTGACAAAGCCACTCTTAATGATGGGATCTGAATTTCTAAAGGTAAGACCGCTTCGCATCCATAAACAAGGGAGAAAGGTGTCGCTTGAGTTGCATTTTGAACTGTGGTGCGATAAGCCCACAATACTTCTAGCAACTTTTCGTGCCAATCCCTTTTGTTCTTTGAAATAACTTTCTTTAGGAGTTTACATATAGTCTTGTTGAAAGCTTCAGCAAGCCCATTGGCAGCGGGATTGTATGCAGTGGAGGCTACACTCTCAATGCCGTACTTTGCATAGAATTGGTAAAATTTATAGTTTGCAAATTGAGGTCCGTTGTCATGTACAAACCTTCTTGGGACTCCAAACCTATAAATAATATGAGTCTTCAAGAATTTTAATACATCTTTCGTTTTTGTTTCACGAAGTGCTATAGCCTCTGCCCATTTTGAGAAATAGTCAGTGACCGTGATTATAAACCTATGATCTTTAGATGAGTAGGGGTAATTGGACCTACGATATCCATTCCCCACATTTCAAAAGGCCAAGAAGCAGTTGTAGGGTGCAATAATTCAGGTGCTTGATGTATAAAGTTTGCATGGTATTGGCATGCTTGACATTTCTTAGCATATTCCATACAATCTTTTATCATAGTAGGCCAGTAATATCCCAACCTTTTTATCCTTTCTTGCAATTTTGGATCAGGTTGGTGAGCTTCACAAACGCCATCATGAGTTTCCTGAATCACTTTTTCAGCTTCTTTTTGTGACAAACACCTTCGTAAAATCCCATCGTAAGACTTTCGATACAATATTTTCATTTTTGTATTATAATAAAACTTTGGGGCTTGACGTCTTATACTTGCTGCCTTCGATGGGTTTTGAGGTAAAATGTTATGTAAGGCAAAATCAATCAAAGGGGAACGCCAATCATCAGACTCAAAGTCAAATAAAATTTTCTCTATATTGTTGCATTCACTTAGTAATTCAAATTCATTGGGTAGCAATCTTTTCTCACATATGAAAACCCCAATATTTTGTCCTTCTAATATTGTCATAGAGGTGGCTAGTGCTGCAAGAGCATCTGCTTTAGCATTCTTTGACCTTACTATGTGTTGTATGTCAAAATCATCAAATGATTCTGCTAATTTTTTAGCCATTGAATGATAAGGTAAAAGTTCAGGTTTTCTTACTTCAAAAACCCCTTTCATCTGATTGACGACTAATTGGGAATCACCAAAGGCTGAGAGAGATTTTATTTGTAATTCATGTGCCAACTGCATTCCAATAATTAGAGCCATGTATTCAGCCATGTTGTTGGAGCAAGGTTGTGTTAGCATAAAAGCATGTGGTATCATGTGTTTTTGTGGCGTGATAAAGACAATGCCCACTCCAGATACATTTTGTCCTTTATCATTTGTTCTTGACGCACCATCGAAGTACATATTCCATATGTTTTTTTGAAATTTTATGGAGTTCGTACAAAAGATAGTTTCATCAGGTAAATTTTCTTGTAACCTTGAACTTTCTTTTAAAGGGTGCTCAGCAAGAAAATCTGCTAATGCTTGACCTTTTACTGCTTTTTGTGGAATGTAAACTAGATCATACGGTGACAACAAGAGTGACCATTTAGCCAAACGAGAATGAAGAGACCCAGCCTTTGTCATCAAAATTTTGAGCGGATTGATTCGAGATACAACGAATGTTGTTTGGCCCAACAAATAATGTCTTAACTTCTCAAATGCAAACATGAGTGCTAAACATTCTTTTTCAATTGGGGGGGGTATCTATGTTCAGCCCCAACCATCATTCGACTCATGTAATACAGTGCTTGTTCTCGACCTTCATCATTTTTCTGTGCGAGCATTGCACCAAGTGAATGATCAAGGGCTTTTGTATATAGAATGAATGGTCGACCTTGGATGGGTGCGGCTAAAACCGGTGGTTGAGTGAGATAACGTTTGATCTCGTTAAAGGCATTATCACATGCTTTGTCCCAAACAAAGTCTGCTCCTTTCTTCATCAATCGAGAGAATGGTTGACACCTTCCAGATAAGTTTGAAATAAATCTTCTTATATAGGCTAATCTCCCTTGAAGCCCTTTTAACTTTCGTAAGTTTCTTGGTGGCCTCATTTCTATTAGTGCTTTTGTTTTTGCAGGATCCACCATGATTCCGTCTTTTGTTACAATGAATCCTAAAAATTTGCCAGACGACACTCCTAAAAAGCATTTGAGAGGATTCATCCTTATTTGGTGTTTTCTTAAAATTTCAAAGATCATACGAAGGTCTGTGATGTGATCACTTGCATGTTTGCTTTTGACAGCAAGATCATCAACATAACACTCCACTCTTTTATGTAAATGTTCTTTAAATATTTTTGTCATAGCTCTTTGATATGTTGCTCCTGCATTCTTTAAGCCAAATGGCATAACTGTGTAACAATAAATACCAAAAGGAGTCCTGAATGCTGTATGTTTCTCATCTTTAGGGTTCATTTTTATTTGATTGTACCCAGAATATTCATCCATAAATGACATACGGTCATAACCAGTTGTGTTATCAACTAAAATTTCTGTGATTCGTAATGAGAATTCATCTTTTGGACATGCATCATTTAGGTCTCTAAAATCGATACACACACGATTTTTTCCATTCTTTTTCATAACTGGTACAACATTGGCAAGTGAATCAGGGTGTTGTTCTTCCCTAATGAAACCGGCTTCCTTTAGCTTTTGAACTTCTTTTTCAATTTCTTGCATTATTGAAGGCTTAAACCTTCTTTGTGCTTGTTTTACAGGTTTTACCTCAGACTTGATGTTCAAATGATGAACGACAATTTCCGGACTTAATCCTGACATTTCAGTATAATTTTAAGCAAATACATCTTTGAATTCCTTGAGTAGACTTATCAAGGATTCTACTTCCTCTGTAGTAAGACTAGTGCTGAGGAAGATGGGCAGTGGGTGCTCCTCTGTACCTAAATTTACTTCTCTCACTTCATCTTCAGTAGGAGGAATAATTTTCACTTCTTCCTCAATTTCATATTCTTGCACTTCTTCCACATCACTAGCTTCGTTATTTTCATTGTTACTAGTCTCATTGTTTTCATGATATTCTATTGAGACCATATTTACTGACTTTGTGTCAAAATTAAACATTTCAAGTGATTCAAAGAAATCAGAAGTATCCACATCTGAGTCCCAACTTGAAGTTTTGCATGATTCATTGTCACTTTTGTTCTGCGGAGATAAGTCGATAAAGTTTGGTTTGAACCCTAAGCCATGTAAAGAAGGGTTTTTTCGTTTTGACATTAGAGATGGTTGTAATGGGGTTTTTCTCCCCACACCATTGTTGAGACCACCTGGAGAATCAAAGTTGTAGCCCATATTTTTCATAATGTCTTTTGAAATTGAACTATAGTTTTCTAATTCAACTTCATCTTTTTCTGAGTCCGATTCCTCTCTTGAAAGTTGATTAAGAGTGGAAGTTCGGTGAAATATAATTTCCTTAGAATTATCATTTTTTGGTATAAGGAAAGTAGATCCCTCAGGATTTTCTATATACGAAAAGGCATGCAAACAAGTCAAAGGCAACTCAAAATAAGTGGCCAATTCTAAAAAATCATCATTTTTTGATTGATCTGCAAACATTTTTGTTTTATAAGAAGATGTAATATACCTCGAAAATAAATTTTTATTCATGCATACACGAGATACATCATCTTTAGAAGCCGTTTTCTTTACATCATTTGCAACATATTTGCAATACGGCTTTTCATTTACATGTACAATGTACTTTCCTTTAGCATTCGCAAACCATGCATTGGTTCCTTGCGGATCAATTGCTTTTGAGTCTTCCAATTCCTAAATATCATCATCTTTATACATTGCAGAATCAACAAAGTATGCTTCAACACCTTTGAATGGTTTCTTGTCGGCAAAGACTCGATGAATTTGTCCATCATCTTCAATATACTTGAAGCACTGGTGAAGTGTTGAAGGGATCACTAAGTTTTCATGTATCCAAGTTCGGCCTAACAAAAGGTTGTAGGAAGTTTGATTGCTGATCACATAACACGTCACTTCAGACTTTAAACTTCCAATTCGACATTTTAGTCGGATCTTTCCCTTAGCTTTTTGTGAATTTGCATCGTATCCTTGAATACTTGTCATTGTAGGAGTAACTTTCTTCATAAGAATTCCTAAGTATTCTAAGGTACGAACTGGGAGAATATTGATTCCAGAGCCTGGATCTATTTGAATTTGACGCAGTTCTATGTGACCAATATACCCTGTATGATACAATGGCCTTGTATGTTTTATGTCTCCAAGTAGCATGTCATCCTTTGAGAACGTGATCGCCGTTTGAAGATTTTCAAACTTAACTTCATGACACTTTTCACATATTTCTTTCTCCCCTTTGATTTCAACACGGTTGACATGAGGTGCATATTTTTTAGCTTTCATTAGCACGTTGACAACCGTCTTCCTAATCTCTGGAGACAATCGAAGCAAATCATACATAGTCAACCTGGCAGGCACATTTGCTAGTTGAGCAATCAAGTCATAATTCAAAGGCTCACTTATATCAGGAAGAGGTGAACTTCTTTTAACTGGCTCTTGAAACCGGACAACTTTTTGTTGTTTTATTTTTTCTTTTTCCTTCCAATAGTCAGAATAATCTTTGTGATAATCTTGCCCTGATCTTGTTCCAGGATTTGATTCTTTAGTGTTGTGGATTTGCTCCATGCTTCCCTTGGAATCGGATGCGGAATCCTCATAAGTTTCACTAACAACTTCTTCCTTCGTTGACTTGGTCATGTTGCAAAAGTCTTTAACCAAGTATTCCTCTTTGATTGTTGGAGCAAACTTATGATTAAGAGAAATCATGTTACACATGAATGTCTTCTCATCGTCCTTGTCTTTTTCTTTCAAATGAGCAATCATTGATTCATCATCACTTCCCCATCCACTAGGGATAATTTTTTCATCACTTGCCCATGGAGAGACTTTGGGGAGTCTTATCTTGTACCTCTTTCGTCCCATATGCTCAACCCAATGTTCTTCGTAATCTTTTGAAATTTGAGGTTGAACATTTGGTATCTTAATTTGAGTTTTGGAGGTCATAACTTGGTCTTTGGAAAATTTAATGTGAGACTTAGCCCTTCTAGACCTCAATCTAATATTTCTTCTTGATAATGAATCTTTTCCCGTAAAAGAAGTCACCCTTGGAGGCTGAGGTAAGCGAGAGGGTATCTTTGTTTCTACGTCTAGAGTTTTGGCTTTCAAACATTTTTTTTCTTTTTTTGGTGAGACTTCTAAAATCTTTTTTGAAGATAACCCAATCCAAGAAGGGCGAAGACTTATTTTCATATCTTGCAAGTCTCTTGTTATAGACTTTATTTGGTTAGATGACTCAACTAAGTCCACTTCTAGTTTTGAGTCTTTGACTGAAACCATATGACACTCATGAGTTGCTTCTTCATCCTCTTCATCTTCTTCAATTGGTACGATCATCTCGTCATTCTCTTGATTTACAAGAGATTGAGTTAGAGGGTTACCTTCTTTTGATTGTGGCAGCCCCGCAACGCTTTCTACTTCTCGCTTAATCTTTTTTCTTTTCGGGTCATCCTCTTTTTCTTTTTCTTCCCAAGCCGTATCTATTTTGATTTCTGTGTCTTTGTTTTCCCAAAGGATAGCTCTTTCTTCATCTTCTTGCCATGATCTCCATCCATTAGGTAAAAGTTTCTCATTTTGATTTTTAAACACCGGCCAAGTTTTATCTATTTTAATTTCTGTGTCTGTATTCTCCCAAAGGATGGTTCTCACTTTATCTTCTAGCCAAGCCCTCCATTCATTTGGAAGGAAGTGTTCCCCATATTCCAAAGTTGACCACGGTTCATTGTTGTTTACTTCAATGTCCAACTCTTGACTTAAAACATTTTGTTGAATTTCAATTGAGTCATCCGACTCATAATCCAACACAATGACAAGATTATCTTCAACTTCTGAATGGTTATCTTCACTTTCTGAGTTTGAGATAATAATGACATTATTGCATTCCCAAAATTCTTCGATCACTTCTTTCTCTTCGAGAATTGGGACCACCATGTTATTTAGCATCATCTCCTTTTCCCACGGTTCCGGTGGCATAAATTCTACCAAAGTGCATGGAATCCTTGGCTCTTGCTCAAGTAATTCTTCCGGCAAGACTTCACTCTTCCTTTTAGCTTTCTTTTTCTTTTTGTTTTTTGACTTAGTCACTCCACGTAACTTGGGTGGGGGAAGGAATGCCCCCATTTTAGTAATATCATATACTTTGGGAGTGCGAGACTTCTTCTGAACGATCTCCCAACTTTCATCTTTCAAAAGATCTGGATGCACCCACATGAAAGTGACATTTGATATTTGAAGAGGGACAAGTGACTCGTAATCTTCTACGAAAATTTTTGCATATTTAAATTCCAGATCATCTTCTTCATGAGGAACTCTTACTTGGATCGGCTCAAAAGCCCCAAATTGGACTGAAAATAAATTTGCAGAAACTTTCTTTTCTTCTCGAGTCAACTTAATGACTCCCTCATCGATTAGAGCCTGCACTTGATCCTTAAAGACATAACATTGTTTGATATTATGGCCCAGGATCCGATGGAACAAACAAAATGAAGGATCATTTGTTTGTTTTTCTTCATCAGGTCGCTTACACTATGGAAGCTTGATCTTCCCTTTCTTCATCAACTTATGAAAGAGGTTTTCAGTTTCATTTACATCAAAGGAATATTTTCTATTCATTTTTTCTTTTAATGTTCTCTTCTTCATCTCATTCATCTTGTCTTTCTTTTTTTGAGATGTTGCTTCAGAAGTTTGCACGGAAAATGCCTCTTTCTTCTTAGTGGGTTTAACATACTCCTTCTTTTCACCACATTTTTCAACTTCACGTTCAAACACTAGACGCTTTGCCTCAATAACACTTTTCATGAGATCGTTAAAAGTTTCTGGCTTTATGGATCCCATCTTTGATTGAATCTTTACTTGAAGATTCAAACGACATATTTCCGTAAGATTTTTCTGAGTTGTTCCATCTGGGCACTTTAGTGCAAGAGCCCTCCATCTCTTTATGAAGTCGCGTACTATCTCCTTTGGCCCTTGTTTTGTTGAATAAAGTTGGGTCATGGAAGTAGTTGGCTCTTCATCAAAGAAGTGACTCAAGAATTTAGCCTCCAAGTCTGCCCATGTTTGCACCGATCCTTCTGGCAAAGTCATATACTAGTCAAATGCAGTTCCCTTCAAAGTGCTGACAAATAGTCTAATGAGTACAACATCGTTACCAACAAGGTTTCCAGTTAAAGCCTTGAAGTGGCAAAGATGTTGTTTTGGAGAAACTTGACCATCATAGGTTTGTAAGTTTGGCTACTTGAATTTGGGTGGGAAAGGTATTTTATCCATCCAGGCTGGGTAAGGGGAATTTACTCCCGCTTTTCTCAACTTAGACTCTTCTTGGATGTTTTGAAGAGCTTCTTGCATCTCTTTTCTTGATACAAGTCCTTATGGACTTTCCCTATCCATTCCTTCGTTTTCATGAGAATTAACTTCATGGAAGTCACCTTGATGATTAGAATTGACTTGTTGTTGACTTTGGGTTCTTGTAGCTAATGCTCCAATCATGGCTTTCAATTCTTCTATTTGCTTCTCTTGATCTGCGATAAATTTAATGAAACGAGTAGGGACTTGCCCTATCTCTGTGTCGTCTTTTTCTCCTGTTGCCATATGCACTTCCACTTTTCTAGATTATACAGAAGATAAAGTTACATGAATAATGTTGGAAGATGTAGAACTATGCTCTACTTGAACCGCATCTTCATCATCATCCTCTTCTCCATAAGGAGTGATTGAAGGAAATTCACTTGTTGCAAAAGTGAATTTAGGAGACCCTGAAGAAGTCCCTATACCCCCGTCTTTCAAAGAAAATTTCTTTTTACTCCTTGTGTAGTATTGCGTTGCTTTCATAGTTTGCTCTTCTTCACTTTTTGAGCCAACCATATTTACAATTGCAACATGAGGCTCCTTCTCCTTGGGCCTCCACCTTTGGGTTGTCTTCAAGAGTTTAGGAGAACTTGAGCTTAAATTCACACTTTCGTTACTCAAGGATAATTTTTTCCAAGTACTACTAGTCATTGGACTTGATTTTCTAAAATTTCTTCTCCTTCTTGGGGCAAATTCCATTGAAGAATCAAACTCACTAGGAGAAGATAGCATCTTAGGGCTATCATGTATAGTACATTTCCTAAGAGTCAGGTGTCTCTTGTCTTCATGCTGTGAAGAGTTGTCAATGTTATCATTCTTAAAATTCTCTCTCCTCCAACAGAACTTTGATATGTCAGTAGTAGGAAAGAGAGTGAACTTGGATGACCTCCTTCCTCGTAAGTATGGTTTTCCAAAGTCAGTTTCTCGACAATCCTTCTTTTCTTGATAGAAAGGTACCATTTTACCATTGCCACACGTAGGGCATGGGAGTAACACACTTTGTTGAGTCATTTTTGAAAAAATATTCATGGTGGGTGAAATCATCACCTTTTCTTTTCGGGAAAGAGTTTCCCCATCTCATACTTTTTTGTCCTCTTTTTTTCATAGGATTCCACCCCTTAGGATTTGAATTATTACCCAAAGTAGGATAACCATTTTGTGAAACTTCATTCTTCATTACAAGTGAATCATGTTCAGTAACATGCCTTTTCGGCATGTACTTTTCTTTTTGCCCAATCTTCTCATCGCCAGGAATTTCTACCATCGTGCAAGAAATTTTCTTTGACTTTGGCTTGAAAGCAGATGACATTTTCTTCTTTCCAGGCTGAAAGAATTCTCCATTCTTGGGGAATGTCACAATCATGGGTCTATTTTTCTTTTTGGGTTTTTGGGGTCTCAAGAACAAACTTGTTGTCATTTCCCCATTTGCATCCTCTAATGGCTTAAACCGATTCTTTTGTCGTAGCTCTTTGAAGGAGGTTGGAAAACGACATGATGGATCCCATATACAAACATCAATAAGGCTATCGTTCACACTTATTTTAGCCCCTTGAACTGTGGCTTTTGCCTTCTTCATACATCTTGAAACATTCAGAGCCTTTTTTGACTTTCTACTTAGAACTTTGTTCCCTAGCCTTGAGAACACACTTTCACGACTTGATCTTTTGCCAAAAGCAAAATGAGGGGAGTGAATGGTTATAGGCTGCGGATGAACTTGGTTCAACAGATCTCCATGAGTATTGTAACTTAGCCTTGAAAACACATTGTCACCGCTCAAAACTTTGCCATCAGCAAAATGAGGGGAGTGAGTGGTCTTAGGCTCCATATGATCTTGATTTCTAAACTTTTCAGGAGTATTATGCCTTAGATTTGAAAACACACTGTCACCGCTCAAAGCTTCACCATAGGCAAAGTGAGGGGAGTGAGTAGTCTTAGGCTTCAGATAAGCTTGACTCCCAAAATCTTCATGAGTATTGCATTTTAGCCTTGAAAATACACTGTCACCGCTCAGACCTTTGCCATAGGTAGAGTAAGGGGAGTGAGTGGTCTTAGGCGTTGAAACACTTATTTTAGTCTTCTTAGAACTGCATGTACTATCCATGTTGGTGTCAACCGGAATCACCATTTTTTCTTCTTATTTATACTTAGCCAAGAAATCTTGAAACTTAGCCTCGTCAAAATTAATGACGAGCTTGAAGTTTCCAGTAGCTTCCATTTTTGCCAAAAAGATGGAAGGAGGAGAAGGTCCCACCGGGTGTGCCAGAAATCTATTCGGGGATTTCGGTAGTTCTCTAAGCACAAGACAAGAGAAAGGATCAGATGAACCTCTCTTGCAAGAGGTAGAGAAGAACCTTTTTTTTTTAATGTGGGACGACCTTCTCTTGATTAATCAAGACTACTCTTTGTACTTTGAAGTGAGTAGTAGTGATTAACCAATTCTCAAAACCCTTCGATTAATTGGCAAAATGGAAGAAGAAACTAAAATTTTATTAAAATAAGAAAAAGAGAGTTGCCAGGAGAAGTGGCTACAATTTTCAAATTTAGAAAAGAAAGAAGAAACAAAGAAACTTCCTCCGGAAGAATGAGAGCTCCCTTGTACGAATTCCTCTTCCTTCTTGAATGCTTATGCTTGTCTTCCGACTCCTTGAACTTCTTCAATTTTCAAAAGGTCAAGGCTTTTTGGGAATTTTGTGTGTCTTTTGGTGAGTGATGGACTTCTGGATTTCTCTTTTGAGGTTCCGTAGACTTGAGAGTCAAAAGCCCCTTCTTATGGAATCAAAGGGGTATTTATAGGATGAGGGTTGTACGGTTAAGCAAAGTAGTGGGGTGAGTTGGAAAGGTAGTTCGTGGGAAGTGGAGAGTGAATTGGTGGGAGATGGAAAATGGGTTTGTGGGAGGGTTGGTAGGAACCGGCTTGGTTAGTGGAGGAAGTGGGAAGTGTGAAGTGTAGATTAATGAGAAGTGTGAGAGAAGATCGGGTATTATACCTTTGACTTGGTCCCCTCCACTTAATCACTCTCTTTACACATCATTATTCATTTCATCATTTTTTTTTTACAAAACTTTTCGTGGGGTCCACGAATGTCACTTAACATTTTGGTTTTATGGCTATTTCGGTGTAAGACTTATGGGGTCCCACATAGCCCTTTGCAATTTGGATTTTTTTTTTTTTATATATGGCCATGTGAGACTTATAAAACCTTTCTTAGCCATTTAATTTTGAGTGTGAAGAGATCCTATGAGGTTCTCTCATAATATATTTTTTCTATCATTAGAAGTTTTAATTTATTCCTACGTGTATAGGATTAGATTTTGCCTCCTCACTTTTTTTGTTAGAAGCCTTAGTCCATTCCTACGTGTGTAGGATTAGATTTTGCCTCCTAATTTTTTTTCTTTGGACTTTGTCCACTTCAAAGACTTTGTCCATTTAAAAATTTGGTCTCACTCAGAGCTAGTCAAGCTCCGAAATCTTGGCCATTAGATTTTCATGATGATTTTTTCTTTTGGACTTTATACGATTTTGTGACTTTGTCCATTTTGAAAATTAAGTATCATCCAGAGCTAGTTAAGCTCCGAACTCTTACTTTTGAATTTAAATTTTTTGTTTTACACATTACTACGTGCGTAACATTAGAATATGTTTCATTTTTTTTTTCTTTGGACTTTGTCGAATTTAGAGACTTTGTCCATTTTGAAAATTTAGACTTATCCAGAGCTAGTCAAGCTCCGAGATCTTTGAAATTGAATTTTGATTTGATTTTTTTTTTATGTCAACATGATGGTAAGACGGGAAGATTGCATATGTTTGGGGACCATTCACGGAGGACAAAATTTAAGAGTGAACTGCATATAGAAAATTTTGAATTTCTATCATCACCATTCTGAGTGCATGTATGGAGTAATCTTTTGACATGATCTCATTGTAGGTGGCAAGAAACTTGCGAAGAAAACTGGGAAAGTCTTTGACCATAAATTTTTTTGACATGTCAATGATTCGTGCATTCTTGTATATAGCCACATTTTTCTTCAAAACATCAACATAACATCATCTTGAAATGCCAAACACGAGCACATTCTAAGGGGTTGTTTGGGTGTGGATTTTTTAGAAACAGAAATGGATTTTTATGGCATTGATTCCAAAAATTCACTGTCGAATGTGAATTACAGTTGGTAGTAAAAAACTTTAGAATAAAATTGGATATCGTGTTAAACCCAATTTTAAAACTTTAAACTTATATAACTCTCTCTCCCGAATTCAAATATGCACGTTCTTGGTACTATTACACTATGAAATTCAAGCCCTATTAAACAAGATCCCACAAGTGTAGGCAATTTTAAACTTTTAAAGTAGGCCCCATTTATATGGCGCACTTCTTGAGGCTCAAATCTATATGAGAGGTAATTGTTGAAAAATAATGGAATCTGTAATTTTAAAATGGGGGCTGGGTGCCAGAATCGTCAGAATTACCTCATGAGTTGATTCAGTGATTTCGGTCAATTCCGGCTCGAAACGGCTTGGAATCAACTTCTAGGCAAAAATTTCAATTCCACCCACATTCTACATACAAACATGATTTCAATAAAGGGCTGGAATTGAGGTGGAATCAATATTGAAATCTTACAGAAATTTCGTATCTTAACAGCCCCTAAGTCATCTTTTCCACAAAATCAAACATATAACGTCCTGAGGAAGTTGTTAACATTTATTCTTTCATGATATCTACTTCGGGACACCCTTTTTTTGGTCGAAAATGATACTAGAATAGTAAATCATATGGGTAGTAATCACATGAGAGTTAAGCGGACAAAATCATATAAGTTAATAAAGAACGGTAAAATTGTAGTATCACTTTGTAAATTTGATTCGTTATTAAGACCGTAACAAATGAATGGGAGGTCTCTTTGAACTTTAAATGATATAACGATTTGTTCATATTCTTAACTCACTTTGCTTTTAATCGATTAAAAGAATATTACATGACCAAAAGGGGTCCGTTTACTTCATCGTTTAGTACATTTGATTTATTCTTTTGAACTTAGTAAATGAGCATGCATTATTCAAAATAATTGAATATACATTCATGACAAGCTTTGGTGTTTTATTATAAATCAAATTATGTGAATGAAATCATATATGATAATGAAGAACGGTCAAATTGTTGAATCACTTTTTCAATTTGATGCGTTATTACGAACGTAACAAATGAATGAAATGTCTCTTTAAACTTTAAACGATATAATTATTTGTGTACATTCTTAACTTACTTCGGTTTTAATCTATTAAAAATATATAACTTTACCAAAAGTTGTCCTATTATTTCGTCACTTTGTACGTTTGATTCTATCTTTCGAACTTAGCAAAAAACTACATAGTTATTTAAAACAATTAAAGAAACGTTCGTGACGAGCTTTAGTGCTTTGTTCTAAATCAAGTTAAGCAAATAAAATTATATAAATTAAGGTAGAACGGTTAAATTGTGATATTACTTTGTCAATTTGATTTGTTATTACAAATGTTAGAAATGAATGAGAGGCCTCTTTAAATATTAAATGATATAAGGATTTGTGCATATTCTTAACTTACTTCGGTTTTAATCGATCAAAAGGATATGACTTAACTAAAAGGGGTCTGATTGGTTCGTCGTTTAGTATGTTTGATTTATTCTTTCAAACTTAGCAAATGGGTACGTATATATTTAAAACAATTAAATTTATATTCATGACGAGCTTTGACTCTTTGTTTTAAATATAGTTAAGTGAATAAAATCATATCAGTTAAGGAAGAATGGTCAAATTGTGGAATCACTTTTTTAATTTGATTCGTTATTATGAACGTAACAAATGAATTAGAGGTCTCTTTAAACTTTAAATGATACAATAATAATTTGTGCATATTTTTAACTCACTTCAGTTTTAATCGATTAAAAGAATATAACTTAACCAAAAATAGTTCAATTAGTTCATCATTCAGTACATTTGATTAATTCTTTCGAACGTAGCAAATGAGTGCATAGTTATTTAAGACAATTAAATATATATTCGAGACGAGCTTTATTACTTTGTTCTAAATCTAGTTAAGCAAATTAAATTATAAAAGTTAAGGAAGAACGGTCAAAATGTGGAATTATTTTATCAATTTGATTCGTTATTATGAACATAACAAATGAATAAGAGGTCTTCGTAAACTATAAATAATATAATGATTTGTGTGTATTCTTAACTTACTTCGTTTTTAATCGATTAAAAGGATATAACTTGAACAAAAGTGGGCCGATTGGTTCGTCGTTCAGTACATTTGATTCATTCTTTCGAACTTAGCAAATGAGTACGTAGTTATTTAAAATAATTAAATATACATTCACGGCGAGCTTTGTGTTTTTTTATAAATAAAGTTAGGTGAATGAAGTCATATAAGTTAATAAAAATTAGTCAAATTGTGGAATCACTTCGTCAATTTGATTTGTTATTACGAATGTAATGAATGAATGAGAGGTCTCTTTAAACTATAAACAATATAAAGATTTGTATACATTCGTAACTTTCTTTGGTTTAAATCAATTAAAAGGATATAACTTGACTAAAAGTGGGCTGATTGGTTCATCTTTTAGTACATTTGATCCATTCCTTCAAACTTAGCAAATGAGTTTGTATTCATTTAAAATAATTAAATATATATTTATGACGAGCTTTAGTGCTTTGTTCTAAATCTAGTTAAGCAAATAAAATCATATAAGTTAAGGAAGAACGGTAAAATTGTGGTATTACTTTATCAATTTGATTCGTTATTACGAACGTAACAAATGAATGAGATGTCTTTTTAAAGTTTAAACAATATAACAATTTATACACATTCTTAACTTAATTCGGTTTTAATCAATTAAAAGGATAGTTTGTGTGATTATATTAATTTCATCACATGAATTAGCTCTGATTAGTGCCTAAACTCTTGCTGATTTGATCCCCAATTTTCAACCATAGTTTGTGTGATTTAATTATTGATTTCATCACATGATTTAGCTCTAATTAGTGCCTCTCTTTGTTGGAATTTAATTTCAGGTTTTAGCCTTAATTAATGCCATTACTTTGCTGAATTAGATTATCCTATTTCAACCTTCAATCTGATTCATGTCTCGTTGAATTAAATCATTTTATCTTAGCCATTAACCTAATTCAAGTTTTGCTGAATTTATTCATTCTATCTTAGCCTTGTTTTGATTTATGTCTAGGGTGAATGTTGATAGTTGTATGAGCCACACCTTTAGTTATTATCATGGTGAATGCTAATAGTTATATGAGTCTCACTTTAAGTTAGTATCATAGTGATGTTGATGGTTGTATCAGCCTCACCTTTTGTTATTATCATGTTGAATGTTGATGGTTGTGCCAGCATCACCTTGATGTATTACAATGGTGAATATTGCTAGATGTGTCAGCCTCAATTTGATTTCTCATCATGTTGAATGTTGTTAGTTATTTCAGCCTGATTCGTCATGTTAGTTTGCTGATTTGAGTAGTTCACTTCAGCCCCAAATTCAATTCATTCTTTTGTTGATATAATCAGTTCATCTCAGCACAACCTAATTTGTTGTCTTGTTGATTAGGCTTACTTGTCTCAGCCCTAAATCAGCATGTTATCATGTTGATTATGTTAGTCAGTTGCATACATGATATGTTGTGATTAGTCTTTAATCCTTTTGCCTTATTTGGCTGCATTATATCATATGATGAGTTAGAGTCTAAGTAAGCTCACCGTATAGCCATGGTGGCACCAACCCGTGTGGTTACAGGCCTATGTGGCCTTCGCATTTTTTGGGACTTTGGTTCCCAGCTCTTTAAGCACCTCGCGCGCATCATGGTTTTTGAGCATCATGGATGACTCATCTACCTCCAGCCAGCATGTCCATGAGCACAGTTGGTACCTACATCTATAGGCCTATGGCTGATCCAAATAGATCTCTAGGGATGCTAAGATTACTGTTAGTGTACAGTTACTCCTTTAAGCGAAAGTCGGTACTCGGGCAACAATAAGTAAATTATTTCTTGAGCAAAGTTCACTTAAAATCATATTTCCTTTGTCCTTAATTAGTCAGAGGTCATCCCTATGAGTATGGTTCAATTTGATATTCAGTGTTCTATGCATTTTTTTACATGTGTCACTGTCTATTTGGTGTCTTTGTCACGACCTGGATTTTCAAAACCCTTTTTAAATAAATTACACGCGATAAATCATGATAATTTTTTTTTCTTTCTTAAACACAAAACAAATCATATGATTAAATATCCAGGTCATGATAACTGGGGTTCACAAATATGAATATCAAAACATATGATATTATTACACGCGTCAAATTCCATAAATAGCAAGTTAACCCTCTAAGTACAAGTTTGTCATCTGTCCGAAAATAAATAACCAAGTAAAGTTGGCTCTCACGCTAGTAATCACAATTACTTACATGATTGCAGAAGCAAGAGACTAGGTCCCACTAGTGCAATGTTGTCCTCAAATGCCCACCAACGTCTTGATCTTGTAAAGACTTCTTCTAAAGAATATGCAATCAAACAAGACCAAACAACAACCAAGCATCTCCTCCCCTTGGAGGAGTATTTTAAAAAAATAAAAGTAATATTTAATATTTTTCGGATCGGGCCAACATCACCGGATGTTAGTTGCCTACGTATTTGTCAGACAACATCTCCAATGTTTCCAACAAGATCGGATCTATACGTAGTTATGCCTAAAACTATACTATACTAAGAAGCATAACATTGCACATGCAATGCTTAAGTATTTTAAAGCAACCTACATTTTATGCAAGTCCTTGAATTGTTCCACTTGTTCTAATTAAACAAGCAATATCAAACAATGTTATTAATTATCTCTCTAACCATTGTTCGATAATTAATATCCCCATCTAATCTCAATGATAGACAGACTCATCAAGTGTCATCCTAGGTGACAAATGATAACTCACCATAGAGCACCCTCAAAGGGATATCATGATGAAACACCCTGAAATCCACGTGGCCCCTGGAATCTACCAAGAAGTACCATCACCCCTCCTAGCCCATGAAGGACCTGACCGGAGTGGAAGGGCATGGCCCACAACTGCACCTAAACAGAAGTGGCAGAAAAAGCTGACCAAGCAGGAATGTCAGCTAATACAAATGCATGTACACTAAAAGATCCTCAATAGATTTGTGGTGAGCCCGGCTCACGCAGAGCTCCCTCCAATAGGGAGGTGCAACTATGGTCAAATCAGCGGCTCCTCAATAGAGCTAAAACTCGTGAAATCATTCTGAACCCTATCTTGCTCATCATTAAGCCATGATTTCGAATGACTATCCCAAACCCTATTAGTCCTTTTTGGACTAGGGTTTTAAACTTGAAACTTCCATCGGTTCATCAACCAAGGCAAATCGTCAAGTCAAAGGCTTTGTTCACTCTATGAACTAGTCCCAGACCCCTTGAGGTATTTTAATCTTTATCTTTATTAGGTTTTCTCGCCCAATCTAAAGTTATCCACCCCATCAATTAATCTTTCAATAATTAGCTTGTGATAAGTTATTATCACAACATCAATAATAAATATCAAAACAATAAATATCATAAACAATCAGAACCTATAACACCCTAGAATTTCTATGTTTTGAAATTTGGGAATTTGGGCCATTAACGAGTTTTAGGCCCATTAACGGTTTTTTCTTAAAATTAAACTATTTTGAACTTGATTCGTTCAGAGAAGCCTTAAGACATTTGATAAGGCTAAGTGAGATGAATGTATCGAGCCAAAAAACGTGTTAAACAAACACCGGGATAGTAGACTATAACAATGGGAAGCATGCCATAAGCGGGACCCACTTTTAATTTACGAGAAACATGCCCTTATGTGGTCTTGTTTCGAAGGGCTCCTCGATACGAGTCCAACAGTACAAAGAACACGTGATTCCAAGTTCGGGGTAAGGAGTTACGCCCATTTAAAGATTTAATTTTCGTTTTAGATTTAAAAACGAAAATATAAAAAAAAATAAAAAAATGACGTGGCTGACACTGGTGTTAACTGGAAAGCTGATGCCAGGCGTCATCTCACCTAGCGCAAAGCGATAGGTAGGCCTACCACAGCAGGACCAAGCTAGCTGAGGCTAGCCTTGCGGCTAGCCTGCGGGGCTAGCCCTGTTGTTAGCCGCTAACCGCAGGCTTGCCCGACGGTTAGCCGTGGGCTAGCCGCAGGGCTAGCCTATTTTCTCTCTTGTTGGATGTGTGCGACATGGCACACATCCAACAGTTACCTTCCTTTATAAATAGAGGAGGGGGAGGGGGAGGGGGTGCCTAACTCGCCCCTGCCCCATTTGTCCTCTCTTTTGCTTTGTTCCATGACATTTTTATACTCTAAAACGTACGTTTCTTAACTATTCCTTGCCCGTTTTTACCCGTTAAAAAACCGAACTTACCTAATTTGAGGGTGCCCGACATCGTGAGAGGGTCTGTTTTTAGAGATAACCCCTCTAAAAGGTGGAAACGACCTAAGGCAAGAGGAGGCCCTGTCCGCCACCCTCGGGCCGAAAAAGAGAACTGTCTCGACGCTAGGGGAGGTTCTGCCCACCTCACCCAAGCCAGACGAGGAGACTGTCACGACACTAGGGGAGGTTCTGCCTGCCTCACCCAAGCCGGGCTAGTAGACTGTCCCAACGCTAGGGGAGATTTTGTCCACCTCACCCGAACCGGATGAGGAAACTATCTCTGCGCAAGGGGAGGTGCCGCCCCGCGTTTTTAAGCCGGCTACAAACGTAGGCTTAACGAGTGTAAGTGGTTTTAAACTCTAATTTTGTGCTACGACTAAGCGTTATATTTTATAATTTATTTGTCTCTTAAATAAATTATTATTTTTAAATATATACGATTAAGGGTGGACATGCGCTAAAATAATAGCGTCGTGTACGCCTCTTAGTAGGATTTTGTTGTGATACATCTATTAAATTATTATTATTATTTGGAATATATTTACGAATGATTTGACTAAATTTGAATGGTAGTTATTTGGTATGAAGCCTAAAATTACGATCGGTTTTGATGGGTAGCTATTTGGTATAAAGCCCAAAAGCTATCGGAGTTATGACTCCTAGGTACCGCCTTTTATGGCATATGGTGCGCTCATGAAGTTGGATATCGTGGAAAAATCCTCTTCATTCTGATCCCGTTGCCCCATGAGCACAAGTGTATGTCACTTGGGTATTGAAGACATTTTGTGAACGATGATTTATCCTATTTTAATTTATTTATCAGATTCAGGCTACGAACGAACTATCCGAATTTACCAGATTCTTCGAAGAACTATTTTTTTTGACTTTTTGTGTAAGAAGTGTGTTGGGTTCGATTAGTCGATATTATTATTTTAAATTTGACTTTTGAATATTAATTATTATAATAATATTTTATGTATATTTAATTATGCTTTAGCATATTAATAGAATTTAATTATATCTACTGAGTATCATTATACTCACCCACCCCTAGATGTTGTAGGTCTGACCGAATGAGACGATATTAATGAAGATTACCCGTATAACTTCGAAAGATCAATACTTTATCACGTTCTTTTGTATGTACGCGACTTTGATTTTGTCAAGGCTCAATAGGCCTTATTTTGTAAAGATTTTGTAATTACTCAAATTAATAGAAAGTTACTCTTCTGTGCACAGTTGATCTTGGCCCATTTATTATTACGAATTGCTGACGCTCCGACCTTTAAATTAATTTAAAAATCGGGGTGTAACAGAACCACACAGGTCCAAGTAGATCATAATATCAATAACTAAATTAAATAAAGATATTAGATTGTTCGAGCTCTCGTGCCCTAACCCTCCTTGGGTTAACTGATCAAGTTTTATAAAACAGTTCATAATGCACATAAGGGTATTAAAGTAATTATCTAACATTGAATAAGGTCCTCTTTGCTCTTGGGCAAGTCATTAACCTCTCAAAAGGTTTCTGTATCACTTTGGCCCGTTAATTTCATTCACACAAATGTGGGTCAGTTTAAACATAAGGGTGTTTCTGTCTTTTTGTTTAGGGTCTTCCTAAACTTTGATGTGTCCAAAATTAATTCCAGGGTTACAACTTGATGTAATAAATCCTAGGTAATTCTCTTGCCATTTAACAGGGTCGTAAACCCCTTGAACCAACCCTGGTTCAATTAACGGTCTTACCTTAACCCTAGGGGTAAAATAGTCAAATATCTACTTACTGGAATGTTTACCTAGCTTATGCGTTGATCTCAATTTAGGATACACATTAAATTGTCACTGAGATTTTTCTTAATTTTTAAATCCACTCATATGCCCCTGAACCGGAGCCCCGAAGTTTGATTATTAATCATTATGCTAAGCGTCAACACACAAGGGTAAATTAGTCATTTAAAAGCATCTGGGATTTTCCTCAATCTAAAACTTGGTCAGGGAACTCTTTATACTCCCATGGTCATTTGTAATTTTTCTCAAATTTGTCTGGCAACTCTAGCTTACTGAACCGAACCCGGTTCATAGAGTATAATAAATAAATAAATAAATAAATATATATTTATATATATATATATATATATATATATATATATATATATATATATATATATCTTAAATAGACCAGACCGAATCGGGTCGAGTAACCACACCCGGTCCAGCGGCTGACAACCCATCACGGGTCATCTTCTCTGCTACAAATTATAGCTTGGTAGGGAGTTATTCTACTGAGAAGTTCAAAGAGCAAATAACCTAATTTCCACATATTTAATTTTTGAAACTCAGGAAAATCGGGGATATTACAGTCTTGCAGTTCATTGTATAATGATTTCTATTGTTTTTACATATATCATCTTAATCTTTTGCCTATGAGTGGTTTTTCATGCAACCAACTGAGTATTTATGGAAATACTCATGCATCTCTACGATGCAAGTTCAGCTCCAAATTCAAAGTAGCAGGACTTCTTTAGCAAGCATTACTTAGTGCTAGCAGAGTACATTTCTCCAATTAGTGGGGCTTTAGCTCTTATTTTTATATTGTACTGTAATAAAGCACTATGTTGCCCAAAGAATTTAGATCATGTTATTTTATTATGTTAAGGTACTTTCACTTGGCTGAGCCATGATCCTGGGTGGATGATTATCTTACTTTATTGAGTAATTTATTCAATGTTTTGAGATGCATGGCTAATTAAGTTAACAATTTAAGTTTGCATTGCCTCATGTGTATGTGTGTGAAAACCTGGGGTGTTATAGTTGGTATTAGAGCCTTAAAGCTATCTGAAAGTACATGACTATATGAAATAATATGAGTAGAATATTTAATAACACTACTTAGGTGGGGTATATTAGATTGGTTCAAATAACCCTCTTTTTCTTGTATTCTCCCGAGCAGGATGTCACCCGTTCCTAAGAGCCAAAGAGGGAATCCAGTTGCTAGTGCCTCTTCTACAGATGCAAGATCTCTAAACCCCAACTAGTTCAATTAATTTTTATTTAGTGATTATTTTGGTATAATGTTAACTTTAACCGTTAATTACTTATTTTCGAAATTGAAGTGTTTAACGATGATTTTGGATCAAATTTTCTTCACTAAGATGGTTTTTATGTTAATATAAGCCTGTAGAATTATTTTGTTTTTTTTAGAATATTTGACTATTTTACCCATCGTGGGCCCCATGTGCCAAATTGGGATTATAGGTTCCAAATGACCCTAACAACTTCTTAAGATAATAATTAAATGTTTCAAAATTTTCAAACATCGATTTGGACTTAAAATAAGTAAGTTTTCCATTTTTAGTGTAAAACTCTATTTTTACCCCACATATCTATTAGGTTTACTCCAAACCTTTCTATAAATAAAAAGGCTCAGCTACTTTCCCAATTTGGAAGGGCTGGAAATCTAGAGCTTTGGAGCCCTAATCCCCATTTCCGAAGAAGGAAAGGTGATTAAGGTAAGGATTAGCCTAATCTTTCACTAATTTCTTAGGGTTTCTCCTAAACTTTTCAAATCTCTTCTTTTGACAAGGTTTAATCTTGATTTCTACCCAAAAAGCTACTAATTTGAACCTCTATTTCAAACCCTTATGAAAGGAATTTCATTTTGAACTCACTAAACCCTAAATCTATGATATTTCAAGATATTTAGGTATTTTAAATTGGATTTATTAAGGTATTGACAAAAACCCTATTTTGGGTAGGATTTGAAGGTGTTGTAGGATCAATTTAAAGTCAAGAAGATTGTTGAAGGTAAGTGATTTCGTCCTAACTCTGTCTGTGATTTTAGATTTGAGTTCTGATGGAGTTTGAAGTGGGTTTCCATGGATTTGAGCTTTAATGGCGGATTTAGTAAATCTTAATCTTTCTGACAATTTCTTTATGTTTTTTGTTGCAAATGCCTAGATATACTATTTCCTAAGCATGGACTTCATTATTATGATGTTTGGGAGTGAGATTTGAAGGTTTATTATGTTTATGTGAAGTTTGGGTATTGGATTCAAAGTGGGGAAGATGAACTAGAAAAGTTTATTATGGCGATCGAATGGCCAGGCAGCAGATCGAATGGCCCTGCAGGGCATTCGAATGCCAACACCGCAATTTAGCTATTTTGGTGTGTTTAGCTCATTTTTGTGTTTTTACTCTTCAATATCATTTCTTATGACTTTCATAAGTAATATATGTTATGATAAGCTACTGGAAGGGTATGAATTAGATGTTGGAGGCTATGACGAATGCTTAAGTGTTAATTAGTTTTTATGTTATTCGGTTAAGCATGTTATAATCCTTGTCTTGAATCTCTAATTGAATGATTCATTATATTTTAGAATGATTCAAGAAAAGTTATAGCATGAGAATAGAATTATATGTTGTCACATATCATGATTAAAGTATGGGTGAATGATGGTGTTATGTCTAGCTTCAAGTGTGGTATGAATATGCTTAGATAGGTCTAGTATGAGGTTGTACTTGATTTGATTTTGTGTTTTTCGATGGTTTTCACCCATGATTTAAGTTAGTCACCTTGATTAATTGTTAAATGATGTGTGTGGTATGATGATGAGTTACTTACAATATGTCCATATGCTTAGAATTGTATGTTTCTACCATGTATGCACATGTGGGGGATGATGATGATAATGGTTGATGTTTTAATTATAAATGATGCATGAGAGGCTGATGGGAGCACGTTTCATGAATTAGGATTCATGTATGTGTTGCCCACATGTGTACCATGTTGCATGCATCATAAAACGGATTTTCGAATGAGACTTTATCAATATTAGCCGTGGTAGATCGAATGGATGCTATAGTGTGAGATTACGTGCCAGATTAATCGATCGTTGGCTTATCGGAAATTGGTTGGTCGAAAAGGACATGATTCCGATTTGAGTTCCTTTGTAGAACATAAAACCTCCTGGGTTGAGTGATGCTGAGTTGATGAATGAGTTAATTTGAATGGAGATGAGTCGAGTTGACTCGAATGGGGTTGAGATTTCTTGAGATAGTCATTTGGATCATGAGAATCTAGAGTGGTACGCCTTCGTGCACTGGGTACCACATGTTCTAGGTTCCTTGTGTGGGATTTCGACGTTCTTAGCCATGACCGTCCAGGTCGAGCAAAGAGGGGCTGACTACCCCAAACACACTAAGTTTCCTTTGTGGAAATCGGACTATGTCCAACACAGGTGGTATGATTGTATTTCTCTCCTTGATGGATACATTCATCATTGTTGATGAAGTATGTGTATGAGATAATATTATGGTAAGGTTACACATGTTGTATATAGATAATTAATATTATGTGACACATGCAAATATGATTTATTATACATCTTTTAGTACAGTGTGATTAAGACACTTATTGTGTAGGGTGAATGATCTACGGATGAATAAAATGAATATGTTTTATGTGATTACGTGCACTTCTTATGCAGGTTGAATGTAAAGAAGGAGAATGAGTTTGATATGCACGATTATGGATTAGTGTGTTAAGACACTATTATGCAGGATGAATGTATGCGATGAGTATGAATAATGAATGAGATGATATTGTGATATGCCATGTGAAATAGTATACATGAGAATGAAGAGGAAAAAAACCCAAAAGAAACTCAGCTTATAAGATCCATGCAGTAATTATTGACATGCCAATTAAGTCTCATTCACAGAGTGATAGTCAAGCTTTTAATAACTTGATTTTCAGTTCGCTAACTATTGGAGCACTATCAAAGGCAAAACATACAAACTTCCCGGGTTCAAGCAGTGGTAGAAATACACAAAAAGCTGATATTCGACGAATTGGAAGTAAGCTCCAGTTCTGTCAAACATTTGACATAATTTATTATCATTCATAGAGCTTCTTATCATTCAACATTTGAGTTAATGAGATGGGAAATTTCTTGGGGGGCATATGAAGTACTGGAAAAACTTGAAATTAACCAAATTTTTATCTCAAACGGAGTACTGAGGGGTATTTGGGGGTGTAGATAGCCGTTTTCTAAATTAAGTTTCACCAGCAGCTATGATCTGAAGCTTCACTAGTAAATTAATTATGCCTGATTCTTTATAATTAATCGCAAGTACTGATAAATGAAGCATTTTTTATGCTTCCAGGAACAATGAGCCTATTGTAATATGCGTTCGAGAGGAAAGTAGCCAAGAAGAAGGGGAGTTGGAGAGAGCGACTGGGATTCCAGGGACCCATTTTTAAGAACGCGGCTCCCCCCCCCCCCCCCCCCCAAAATCACTTAGGGCCTCCCAACTTTACACACCTCAAATAAAATACAGAATTTACTCTCACCATAAAAATTATTTTTACTCAGAATATCTAGGTTGTGCCCCCCACCTCCCGTCTTTTCTTCTCCATTTCTGTCCCCTCTCCTCCAGTGAACTCCCCTCCCCTCCCCTCCCATCTTTTCCTCTCCATTTCCGTCCCCTCTCCTCCGGTGAAGTCCCATCCCATCCTTCTACTCCCCTCCCCTCCCCTCCCATATTGCACCTTTGACAGGTTAACAACTTTGAGATTAGGAGATCAGCAAAACTGTTGTCGTTTGTGGAAAATAATACAGCTTTTTAATTGAATCAGAAACCCGCAACAATTTTCTTCTTTTGATGCTTTTTTGTGGTGGTTTTTTTTGGTCTATATGAAGGGGGAAAAGGTGGGGTATGAAGGGTAATGAGCTTCACGAGTTTGCAGGATGCAGTTCACAAATTTTTTTATGGTTTGAACCTTCTAGATGAGTTCTGGCGGGGATCAATCACTGCCAAAGTAGTAAGAAGTTGACGGGGACATACGGTCCCCATATGAATTCAATTGATGTGGCGGGGGACCAGACAACTTCCAAAAGATTTTCAAGGGTGTTGAAACCTTCTAGACGAGTTCTGGTGGGGATCAATCACTGCCAAAGTAGTAAGAAGTTGACGGGGACATACGGTCCTCGTATGAATTCATTTGATGTGGCAGGGGGTACCCCTGCCAGACAACTTCTAGAAGATTTTCACATCCATTGAAACCTTTTGGACAATTTCTGGAAGGGATCAATCATTGCTAAAGTAGGAAGAATTTGACAGGGACATATGGTCCCCGTATACATGCATTAAATGTGGCGGGGGGTACCCCGCCAAACAAATTCTAGAAGATTTTCGAGGGTGTTGAAACCTTCTAGAGATTTCCTAGCGGTGGGTACCCCCCGTCACGTAAAGCACAATGACGCTTTGACACCTTCGTGCACGTTAAAGTTCAGTTAGCCATGGTGCATTGTGAACCCAAATTCTAATCTTTGAAGGCCTAGAAAATCAATAAAGATGACTTGCTAAGCAACCAAATGAAGGATTTTTTTGAGTTGGATGGGAAACAACAATTTTTAAGTGCATGTAGATAGTTCTTTAATCACGGATGTGGGAGAGAGGAGAAACTCCCGCAATCAGCCTTCTTTTCATGCATGGACAGAAGCAATTGGGAGGGACGGCCATTATAGGCAAGGAGGAAGATAGGAGGGATGCTCACAACCTTCTTGCCACCGGTGAGAACTTCATGCCCATCGAGCATAGTGAAGAGGATATGAAAGAATTTTTTCCTTTTCTTTATTGACTAGGGTGCCTCATAAGAATAGTGTGGGGGGTGCTAAGTAATAAAAAAATTACCCACATATTTCTTATTTGGGGGGTCCTAAGTAAATTTTAGGGGGGAAATAGCCGCGTTCTATTTTTAAGGATAAACCCTTGGTAGGTGGTTGAATAGATCAACGCCTCGCACAAGGAGGAACATCGATTTTGCCTCTTCTAAACAACTACCTTGCTTGGATCTTCCCTTTAAAGCAGGCCCTTGTTTGGTGGACGCGAATCTGTTGGGGAGGTTCCTCGTTCAACACCCGTTAGCCACCAATAAGCTTTCACCACGTCATAGCCTTCACATAGACCACTAAAACACGGCTCTCTTCCTGCCTTCCTCTGTTCAAGATGGCCGCCCCATCCCTCTCGCTCCTCCTCCCTCCTAATTGACTGCGATGATCGGGCATCATGGAAAGGAGCTTCAGCGCCATCACAACTAGGAGCCAGAGACACCCTCCCTTAGCCAAATCGCCGCCACCCAAATCACCGACGGTCGTAGCCACCTCCTTTCCCCCCTCCGGCGACCCGATCCGATTGTATTGGGCTTTTGCAGGCACGGCGACGGGGAAGATGCTGGAGCTGCTGGAGCCCAACGCCTGCTTACGGGGATGCTGCAGGAGCGACAAGATCCCCATGCACCTCCGTCCTTCCTCCTCACCTCAATCGCTTGAGGTAACTGCCAGTCTCTGCTACTGCTGCAGCCTTTCCTCGTCGTCATGTTCGCTTCTTTTGTCTCATCTCTCCCTCTCTGAACTTGTGTGCCTTTTTGCCTAATTAGGTTCGGAAAGTGTCGTTTATGAGGGACGTCTGGAATTTGGATGGAAAAATGGTGGCGGCAAAGAAGCCCATTTTGTCCACATCGGATGATCTAGACAGATTTCATGCAGAGTCGGTAGTAAAAGCCAGTGGGCTCTGATGGTCAATCCTCTGTTCTTTTCTTAGAGATTATTGTCTTTGTAGTTTTCCTGCGTTGTTGCTGATATTGCTTGCATGATTAATATATAGGAGTATCATTTTCTGAGAAAGGCATCATTTGTCTGCGTTGTATTATGAGTTCGACAAGATTAGTGGGAAGTTTAGGGAGTTTTGAGTAGTGGGTATCTGATAATTTGATTAGGATTGAGGAAAAGTTGAAGCTCTTTTTCCCTCTATTGATAGGGTGCTGTGTTTTTGGATCATTTTAATGGTGTTAGGATTGCTTGGTTATAGGTACGTATATTACTTTGGATTTGACAAGAGGGGTCCGACCAAAATCTATACATTATTACGGAGATTTTTTCTAATTTATTCTGCATTCCCGCTGATGTTGGTTACTTCCAATACCTCTGCTTTCATGCCTTCTGGTTATAAATAGTTTCCTAGCTACCAGAGAGATTACTCCTTCCTCTCAGTTGGAGCATTTGATATGCAACAACTTTCAATGTCCTATTAGTTCATGGAAGATTAGACTTGGGCTTACACAAACAAAAACAAGGACAATGCTTCCCAATTATATTCTTAGGAGAGGCTCTAGGTAAACTTTGTGACCAAATGATAACTTCCCTCAAGTAAGCATTTTAGATATCTTGTCTACGCTGATTCATTATTAACTTCCCCATGGGATTGATCAATTGAGATGGATTGTTTGGATCACATCATAATTATTATAAATTGTTGATGTGAACTCTCATGTACATGAAATCATCTTATCAATAAGAGTGATGTTTTTCAGATATAATGAAAATGATATCTTTTACCATTTGAACTTTAACTAAATGTGAAAGGAATCTTATTTATCTATTGGTATGTTGCAGTGAGCTTCTCACAGGTGTTGTGCCTTATACAGATCTCCGTGCAAAAGCTCAGGTATCCTTTCATTTTCTTTTTCCAAGTATCACACCACATAGTATGCAATGTAAATTGTCACCATATTTATGTTTTGTGCATTGTTTTCTGATTATAATTTCATAAAATAGTAAGCAATTTTTATAAATACAATATTGGGAGTATTTTTATTAAACTATGGAAGCAAACTAAGTTTTTAATAATGAAAAAATAATGACTGAAAATAACTCATACAACATTAGCAGAGGGAGGAGCAAGATTCTTTGTGGGTCTCTTGACTGGGAGTTCTGACAAACTGTTGGGTCATTTAGCTAATAAACTGAGATGACTAACGGAGAAACAGCTATGAGAAGGAGAAACTGTCTTTTTCCTGTATGGCTCTCTTAGTGTCCTGTCTACCATTAGTAAATATTCTTACAAGGTTCTTTGTCACTTTGTTTGTTTCTCCATAGAATACTCAGAATATGTTTTTGATGTAAAAACTGATGAAGACACATCATAATCCACTATTATCAACTTTAGTGATTGATTTATGCCAATGTCATCCAGGCACACACAGTTCTTGAAATGAATTACACAGAATAACAACTCACAGATGTTGTGGTTTCCCAAGGCTTGAGGCCAAATGTTGTGGTTTCCCAAGGCTTGAGGCCAGTTCTTGCTGGGTCTGAATCAGGTGCTCCATTGAGTCTCCTCTCACTGATCCAAATATGTTGGGATTCCAACCCGCCAAATTATGCTTTTGGCTGATCAGTTGCCAGTATCTGGGAGCACATGATGATGCATCCAGCACAAAATCTGGCTGTGCTATGATGAGTTGGAGATGTTAGGTGGAGGAGTTTCATATTGGGGTCCTATGAAGTCCTAATGCTTCTTTATTTAGTTTAGTACTCTAGTGATTGTTCCTGATGACTATGTTTGTATATTATTGTAAGACTAGACTTATTTTGTTGCTGCAATGCTTTTGATGGTGATGATGATTAGAGGAAGATGCATTTTGGATGCTTGTTGTCCTCTTGTAAAATGTTCTAGTGACTAAATTTTACACTAAGAATGTCAGGTTGCCATGTTGAACAAATGGTGTTTAGTAAATTTGATTTATATGGTTGCAAATTACTTACAGTAACTCAGGATTTAGGGCTACATGTGTTATTTAATTTTGTGACTAATGATAGGGCTTGGGAAAACATGTAGGAACGGATATAAGGAGCGTTTGCACGGAGGCTAGAATGTACGCAATCAGAGTCCAGAGAAAGACCGTGACGGAGAAAGATCTTTTTGATGTGGTTAATGAAGTTATAAAGGGTTATCAGAAGTTCAGTGCCACTCCCAAATATATGATCTACAATTAAAAGCTTTATTTCACTACTCTCAAAAGAAATAATTTTTTGTCTTCTCTTTTTTCATTTATTTGAAACTATGTTAGTTTGAGAATATTTACTATTTACAATTTTAATGATTGAATATGCTATGTTTATTCACATAAGTTCATAGTTTATTATGTAGTTTGAATGTTGCGGGTTTAGATATTTGTCTGAGTGCTCAGAGGAAATTTTTTTCATTTTTCCAAACTGCAGTCCCGTTGAAGCCCTATCCCAAGCATTTGTTAAAATAGATATTGCATTCCGGAATGAATTAATTACTCATCATAAATTTAATAAAATTCTGAAAAAGGACCGTCATTGAGGTTGCACTACGAGCAACTATTTCTTTGATTGCTACAACATTACATCGTTAACGTAGCAACAACGTAGAGATAACGCTGCAACAATAGGAATAACGCTGCAACGATAGCAAGAACGCTGTAATGGTGTAGCATTATTGCTACAACGTTGCAGCATTATTGTTACAACTTTGTAGTAATAACGTTGCAATGTTGTAGCGATAATGTTGCAACGTTGCAGCAATAATGCTACAACATTGTAGCAGTAATAACGTTGCAACATTGCAGCAATTACAACGTTGCAACGATAATGCTATAACGTTGCAGCGTTATTGCTACAACGTTGCAGCGATATTGCTACAACATTGCAGTAATAACGCTACAACATTGTAGCAATAACGCTATAACGTTGTAGCAATAACGATGCAACGTTGCAGTACCGATAATGCTACAACGTTGTACCAGCGATAATGCTACAAAGTTGCAGCGATCACGCTGCAACATTGTGCAACGATAACGCTGCAACGTTGCAGGGATAACACTACAACGTTGCAGGGATAACGCTACAACGGTACAGGGATAACGCTACAACGTTGCAACGTTATTACTACAACGTTGCACCGATAATGCTGCAATGTTACAGCGATAATGTTATAACCTTGTAGCAATAATGCTACAATGTTGCAGTAATAATGATACAACATAGTGATAAGTATAATTTATACATTATTTTACCCTTAATTATTCTATTTTCTAGTCTCATTTAAGAGTTAATATAGGTTAAATTATTAGATATTAAATTTAATTAGGTTAGAAAAAGCTTCCATGGTGTTTTGAATTAAATTGACTTATTTTGCAGATTCTTCATTGGCGTTCGAACGGCCTCACTTACTGATCGATCGGTTACACGTAAATTTGAAGCAAATTCAGTTCAAGCGTTCGAACGGGCATGCAGGCCGATCGATCGGCATAACGCGCAGATTCCTTATTTCACCCAATTTTGAGTCCTTTTCATATACAACTCTTTCCTACGGATCTAATGCCTATATAAAGACATAATTGGCTCGAAATTGAGGGGGAAAAGTAGATTTTCTGAAGAGAAGAAGATGGAGAAGAACCCAAAGCTTTTAATGAAGATTCAAGTGTTTTCTTCTACCATGGAAGGCTAAACTATTCTTTTACTTAGGAGTTGATGAAGCTATAGATAAGTTTCAGTTTCTTTTCTTTTTACTTTAGATCTCAGTTGTGAATTATGACAATTGTATGATAAGGATTTCCTTTGTAATGGAAGAGCTTTTCATGTTTATTCAATTCTATGTTGATTTATTGTCTTGTAGATGATAGATTGATGTGGTTTTGATATTTGCATCAATTCTAATTTCTGTGATTTAGATGAGATGGTCATACAATAGTTTTAATGTTCAGATAATTAAGGACTTGGATGAGTTATACTAAGATTAGATGGGTCATGCCTATAGCTATTTAGTGTAGATGATTCGTGCTATTGTCGAAGATAGTTCATGCCATGAAAATTAATTAATGATTATTTCTGAAGTAATTCTAGCTTATAGCTGAGAATACTTGTTCATATTCACACTAGATTTAGATTAAGAGTTAAGGAATTGTTATGATTCTATAGTGGATTCGATTTCCTAAGTAAATTCCATCACATTAATATCTCCTTTTTAAACTAGTTGATTCTTTTCCTTTACTTAATTTAAGTTTATATTCTTTTTAGTTTTCAATCAGTAAATTCCACTTTAGATTTAGTAATTATTCATCCGTTCCTGAGGTTCGACAACCCTTAGATACTTATCCTATTACAATTACCTTGTACACTTGCAAATGGTTTAATTATAAATGATCACATAGCAGCGATAATGCTAACCTTAATTCAGCCTATGTATTGAACATCTACATTTGATGAAACAACTAATCAAATTACGAATTAGTTATGGCTTTCCTCCATGTTTAGGGTTTTATGGTTTAGGGTTAAAGAAAAAATTGGTCTGCCACCAAACTGAAACCCACTTGCAATGCCACCAGTTATAGGAAATTGCTTGGGTGTAAATTTTTGTACATTGGTAAATTTTTGTACCTTTGTGCCGGTAAAACTATCAATTGAATCAAAGAATTATAACATTACAAAGATTAAATGTTCTCAATGACGCTACTTTACAACAATTGAAAGCAAACTAACATGATTTCAAATAAAGGTAAATAACTGTGTCAAATACACAAAGTAAGAATAGAAATTCTAATTACGAGATTAGGATTCAATATCCATTTGATGAGCTTCTTCACATTAGAAGAGAACCTCAAAGGACAAGTGAAATCTACATTAAAAATCTACAACCAAAGACAACAATTCTTCCTTCTTTATTTGGCTCTTTTTATGTAGGTTCACCATATAGTTGTAGGATTGGGATCCAGTATCTTTTAATAAGCTCTTTCTACAAATAATAGATATGTACAAAAGGTGTCTTTATTCATACATGTTAAAATTAACCTTCTCTCACTCACAGTGAGGCACATTTACATAAAAAAAAACAAAATCTGTCATGATGATGAAGTCTTAAAACAAATCCAAAACTCCACATAACATAAGGCACACTCAAGATCTATCACAATACTTTATAACCCAGAAGGACAATTAAAATGATGAAAATTTACAATTTTGATAGTGAGTTCACAAAACACAAGTGAATAAGGGTTCTTAAGCCTTGAGCTTGGATATCAATTTGACTGTTCCAAAAGAGATGTACAAGAGAAAAGAGAAAAGAGAAAACAATATCGCAGAATCACCCGGTGGGAAAATCACAATGATCATCTTGATTGATCTTCCTTCATTAATGTACTAATATTTTAACTTACAAGTAGAGTTGGGGCAGAGCCTAGCCAAAAAGCTCAAACCTATTTGCCTGCTTGTAGTTCATAGTCTGAGTGTGAACATTGAAAATCTGGTGTCCTGCTCTCCAAATTAGGGAGGCCAAACTCAACTTTACGGTCAAGCCGACTAGGCCATAACAATGCTGGTTCCAGCGCGTCCGGTCTATAGAAACACAATGATGACTGAATAGGGATAAATTTAAAGCCATCAAAATTATAAAAGCTTAATGCTAAATATTTAGTCCCAAGTCAACCTTTCAATCTATACAAGAAATAACCAATAAAACCCTTTTCTTCAACTTAAAACACTGAAGAAACTGTGCATTACCAAAATCATGTGACAGAAATCATCTATATCCAAATATGAGAGGAGAGTATAATACATGTTTCGTCCAACTCCACATGCATGACTTACCAAAAGAATAACAAATTTATAAGAAAAAGAGAAGTTAACCTATTTGTTGCCATGAGAACTTTAATGTTCCCTCGAGCATCAAATCCATCAAGTTGATTAACAATTTCAAGCATTGTCCTTTGGACTTCATTATCTCCACCTACACCATCATCAAAGCAAGCACCTCCGATTGCATCAACTTCATGGAAGAAAACAATGTAAGCTTTCTTTGAACAAGCCATCTGTAAGTAGGGGTGTTCACGGACGTCCAACGTCCATTTGTCCGTCAATGTCCGCGTCCATAAATACATAGAGCGAACAAAAATTTTAGTCCGGGGCGGACGCGGACACGGACCATTAAATTTGTCCGTCCTTGTAGGTGACTGCGGACGCAGACAAACTGTTGTCCGTGTCCACAGACGTCGGCGTCCACCACCTAATTGAAAATTTGGATTATGATTATATTAAGTACTTGATAGTTATAGTTGACTTAATTACAAAGAAGAATTTGTTTTTGTTATAATTGATGATAAGAATTTTAAAATTTTAGTATTGTTTAATTATGGGTGATTTTTAACTTATTTTAGCATTTAGTATATGTATTTTTTAGGTAAAAATATAAATACAGACCTTATGTAGCATGTTAGGACAGTTCTAACATGCTACATAAGGACTGTACATGTAAAAATAGGGATTTGGCTTAATTATCCGCGTCCGTCCGTGTCCGTGACGGACGGACTTGGACAATAGATGCTACGGACATTAGCAGACACGGACGGATGCGAACAACACTTAGCTAATTGGCAGACGGACGCAGACATACCTCTGTCCGCGTCCGTATTTGTCCGTGAACACCCCTATATGTAAGAAAGAACACATAAGTAACCTTCATAGTCACAAGAGGGTTCAGCCCATGAAAAATTGAGAAAAATAATTACAAACTACTTAAATTAGTATGGTGACCTAAAAAAGTTCTCGAACCATCCTAGCCACTTTCCCAACATACTTATGGACAAACTCACTTCCAATTACACGAATAAAACATGCATCAGTTTTGTTTCTATTTGCAACAGCTCTAGCAAGAGAGTCTTCCCCATTCTTGGAGGGCCATAACAAAGAACCCCCTTTGGAGGTTAATCAACAAAAATGCACAATGGAAAATGCCAGTTATTTTCTTTAATTCCTAGCTTTCACCAATTACAAATGCATCCTAGGTTTAAACACACTCCAAAATCCCTTATATAAGGAGCAAAAAATGTTGTATAATGCCAAAAGATGCCTCCAAATACTTATAAGTCTTCAATATCATAACAATTTATGTGCATATCAAAAAACACTAGATAGTCCTTAAATCCTCCAAGTAATTAATTCTAATCAAATTTCTACAATATCAGGACATTTGCATCTAACATTAGGTGTTTCTTAACCCCATATCGCCCAAGATAAAAGCTAAATAAATGAAGCTTACAATAAACAGTAACAGGTTAACACTCATCAAGTTAGTAGTGTCAACTCAAATGTCAAAATAACAGCTGCATGGACCTTTCTGTTTGAATCAGAATTCCCAAATAAATATTAAATTATGAAATTTTTAGTTCTTTAAACTCCGAAAAAAATAAGTACCATAAAGGCAAATTGAAATGTGCTAACTATAGCATGTATACCTCTCGCATCTTCTCAATTTGCTCCTTACATCCTCCAACATCATTCTATGTTACATCCGGCTTTTCTTCTACTGTCATCATATTCTTTGATGTACCTACCCAGGGCTCCACATATTCTTTTTTCATTACTTGAGTCTCATATGCAAAAGGCCCATCTAATAAAAAACAACAAAAATTTTCAAACATATACTTATAGATGCCAAAAAACTACACTCATATGCACCAAAACAAGATGACATCAGCATGGAAACCCACTTTGGTTATTTGCATTCATAATCCACATGATGCCCAAGCTTCGTAAGGTAAAGTTCTTTAATTAACAGATTTTTATTTCATGCACTACAATAGCATATTTAATTGTCTTCCTACAACATTTCACATCTTTTGCTTTCTCAGAAGCGAAAATATTATTCACTGCCAATCATGACTTCATCTTATTTATACGTTTCCTCCATTTTACTAAAAGAAGACTGATCCTCCCACATGAGCTTTGTCTCAAACACCAGCCTCTATGCCCATGAGGAAATCTTGTTTGTTTGGGTTTAATATTATGCAACAACTGATCTTGTTTGTGTGTTTGCCACTTGTTTTTTCAGGCACAAAAATGGTCAAGAAAACAATAACGGCCAAGAAAAGAAGAATGCACACATTTCCTTTCAGCTTTAGGTCCATTCCTTCCTAAACCATCCTCAGTCTGTTCAAGGAAATAGCTCATGTCTATTAGAAAGAACAAGAAATAAGAGTACGAGGTGCAGCAAATAACATAAATGTTAAGCAGGATAAAGCTATTATCACCAATATTACTATTAAAGTGAAAAAGTGGGCAAAATTTTTTATCATAAAAATCCTAAATTCCGTAACACACCTAAAGTATTATCTATGAACTTTTGAGCATGTAACCGAGAACTAAACAAGCAAAATGGTGACATGCCCGTAGAATTACAAGTCCATAACAAGAAACTACAATCTTTTCAGTTTTCAATACAATCAGCTGTTAAAAGTAATCTCCAAAGGCACAGCCAAAATAGAAAAAGTAGAAACGTGCAACTACTAAGATCGGCAAACATCGCAGTCATGACTTCATGGGCAACATCAACCAAAAAAACAAAAACATAGGGAGGGCAACGCAAATGACCAATCGAATTTCAAAGTTGTCTCTTTTAATAAATAATGACGCACCTAACTCAGCAATTGATTGAAAGATACCATTCAATAGTCGAAAATCCTAAACTGCCAAAGAATAGAAGTGAACAAGAGAGTACATGGAAGTAGTTGGCCAAGCGGAGGGGCGGCTAAGCAGATAGGGCCGGAAAATCGGGCAGCTTCCTTTGGCGAAAGTCGGAGGGACAAGAGGGTTTTAGGAGCGGGTCGAAGAGAGCGGAGACAACTCTCCTTCTGGACTAAGCGATGGTGTTTCTTGCTCATGGCTGATGGTCGTGGTCGATCAGGAGGGATGCGCTGCAAGAAGCCCGGTTCCGGCGACGGGCGGCGATCTGGTCGAGGTCGATGAAGAGGGAGGCACCGTGAGAAGCTCGGTATTAGCATCAACGGGGGGGGGGGGGGTTTAAAGAGGTTAACGCAGGTTCCGTCTCTGTGAGTTTTAGCGAGAAGCCCGGTTCCGTCTGAGAGTCATTATGTGTGACGTGTTTTATTGTCATTGGCGGCCAACGGGTGCTAAGTGAGGAAACCTCCCCAGAAGATTCGCGTCAGGTGAGAATCCCAGTTAGTATCAATGTTACTCACATTAATGTGTACTGTGTACAGTCAGTCTTAAATATCAAGACTCTAAACTGTGAGAAGTAAAATATTACTACTATATTAGTTGTGGTTGCAGGCTTCCAGCTTCTTTGGCAGCGGCAGACTTTCTCATTAGTAAAAATTTAGAACGTGGCTATTTATACCCCATTTTTTCCCTCTATCTCCCGTTATTTAGACACCCCGCACTTAAGTTATATAATCTCTTGCCTATACCCCGGTTCTTAAAAATAATTAAAATATTTTTTTAACTCATTTGTACCCCCTTCAGCCCTCTCATAGCCTCACCATGCTGCTTTATCCCAGTCGTCGCCCTTACAAATCTCCGGCGATCGGCATTTCTACAGCACATATCCAATCTGGGCAGAAAGCTCAAACCTTTCGATTAGCCCGACCCTCCCTCCCTCCAGACCCTCTTACTCCTCCTCCTCCTCCCCCCCCCCCCCCCCCGCCCCACCACTAGCGGCCCACAACACCAGCCTACTAGGACACCCTCTACGTCCACTCCCTCCGTCAGTTCTACCACTCATGCCTAATCTCTGGCACCGTCAACTTCATCTTTTGAAACTCCGCCGCCATCTTCCACGATTGTGATATCCACACCAGCCGCCCAGACTCCGGGCAACGCAACATGCTCACCGCCCAGGGCCGCGACAACCCCAACCAGAACACTAGCATCGTCATCCAAAAATGCCGCATCAGCGCCACATCTGACCTCCTCCTGGTAATCTCGTCCTTCCCCACCTACCTCGGCAGCCCACGGAAGGAATACTCCCGCACCGTCGTCATGTAATCTCAGATCAGCAGCATCATCAACCCCGCCGGGTGGTATCTGATCGTTTATAATTAAACCCTTTGCAAGTGTACAAGGTAATTATACTAGGATGAGTATTTAAGGGTTGTCGAACCTCAAGGACGGATGAATTATTACTAAATCTAAAGTGAAATTTACTGATTAAAAACTAAAAAGAACATAAACTTAAATTAAGCAAAATAAAAGAATCAACTAGTTTAAAAGGTAAAGATTAATATGATGGAATTTACTTAGGAAATCGAATCCACTATAGAACTATAACAATTCCTTAACTTTTAATCTAAATCTAGTATGAATATGAACAAGTATTCTCAGCTACAAGCTAGAATTACTTCAGAAAGAATCATTAATTAACTTCCATGGCATGAACTATCTTCGACAATAACACAAATCATCTACACTAAATAGCTATAGGCATGACCCGTCTAATCTTAGTATAACTCATCCAAGTCCTTAATTATCTGAACATTAAAACTATTGCATGACCATCTCATCTAAATCACAGAAATTAGAATTGATGCAAATATCAAAACCACATCAATTTATCATCTACAAGACAATAAATCAACATAGATTTGAATAAACATGAAAAACTCTTCCATTAAAAAGGAAATCCTTATCATACAATTATCATAATTCACAATTGAGATTTAAATTAAAAAGAATAGAAACTGAAACTTATCTATAGCTTCATCAACTCCTAAGTAAAAGAAAAGTTTAGCCTTCCATAGTAGAAGAAAGCACTTGAATCTCCATTGAAAGCTTTGAGTTTTTCTCCATCTTCTTCTTCCTTCTTCTCTTTAGAAAATCTACTTGTTAACCTCTAATTTCATGCCAAATATGTCTCTATATAGGCATTAGATCCGTAAGAAAGAGTCCAATATGAAAAAAAACTTGAAATTGATTGAAATAAGGAAACTGCGCATTATCCCTTTCGAACGCCTGAACTGAATTTGCTTCAAAATCACGCTATCCCGTTCGAATGCCCTGCATGCCCGTTCGAACGGCTACACTGTTTCTGCAATCTGGATAATTTTTCTAGACAGTCCATATTCTGTTCATTAAGCTATTTCTTTCATGTCCATATTAATTTCCAACTTGTTTATAACTCCGAAAAGTTGTCCAAATAACTTTAAAGCATGTCAAGACTGTTTTCATTTATTCCAAACATCGTCTAAGTACTTTGATAAGTGCATTTCACCTACAAAACATTAAAACATCACATTTTAGACATGTAGAATATAATTAAGATCCCAATTTAATTCAAATACATATCTAAACTACTAATAACTACAAAATTATTAATAATTAAACTAAAATAATAATATCTATCTTAATCTAAATAAACCATAACTAACTCTAAATTAACCTAATCTATACTAGCAAATAAGGTAAAAAAATATATAAAATAGATATATATTTCATACTTATCAGTATCCCTGGAACGGCAACTTCGCCCTCGACACCCTCTACTACGCCGAGTACCAAAACACCGGCGCCGGCACCAACACCGCCAACCGAGTCTTGTGGAAAGGCTACAAGGTCATCACCAGCACCTCAGAGGCTCAGCAGTTCACTACCGCAAACTTCATCTCAGGCGGATCTTGGCTCTCCTCCATGGGCTTCCCCTTCTCCCTCGGCCTCTAATTATATCTTCCTGAACCAGCTATTGCATTTTCGTCCTTTCTTCTGGCTTTTCGGCTCTTACGACTCCTAGGGTGACTGTAGCTAGGTTGGGTCTCTTTTGGTGATTGAGGGATGAGGCCATGAGGGGGTGAAGGGGGGTACAAAGTTAAAAACCGGTCTCATTTTCCTTCTATTTTCTAATTCATTGGTTTGGGATGGCGGTTTAAGATAGCCTCTGTATTAGTTTCTTACCCACTTCAGCTTCCTGTTTCAAAGTGATGACGCTTCGATGATTCTTTTGTGTTTGTTGTTTACTGTACTTTTCTGAGTGTAAATGCATATTTAAATATCATTCAATACTATGATGGATTTATTTACATCTTAAAGCAATTTTTATTAGCAGATTGTTACTAGTCTTTGTAGATATTCAATTATATGTTTATGTGATTAGATATTTGTTCATCACATTCATGTTGTACGTTGGCAACATGTCAAGCAACAATCTTTTGTAAGATATATGCTATTCTTTTCATTATTCCAATTCATGGCTAACGGAGACCATATTTTGCTTGAGATTGATGTAGGCGCCATTCAAAACAAGCATGTAGGAGATACAAGTTTATATCAGAATGTGGAGGCTGTAGATTCATCTTTGGCTTACATGTCATGGAGCAGAAAGTCTCAAAGAATGCTTATTAGAAGTTTAGAGATTGATTTGGAGTTGGTTTACGTTGGCCAAGCATGCCTATGTTTGGAGGCTCTTCATCACCAATACAGGAAAGTAGAGGCACTTGCACCCTCTATTTCTGTCAGAGCATCATGTTATGATAATGTAGCCGGAAAGTTCCAGCAATTTCAAATATTACTAGAAAGGTTTATGGAAGATGAGAGAAATCAAGGCAAAAGGTGCTTGAATTATGTGCAGAGTAGGTCTTCTCTCCAGAAACTATTGCAAGTTCCAGATGTTCCTGCAGGTATATTTGACTTCAATCATTTTCTTCAAGAGGCAAATATCCCGTTTGGATGCCAATTTTTGGATCCAAGTAAAAGGGAACTTTTTGTCCATCTGTGTTTGGTCAATCTGTGTTTTCTCTTTCCCTCTTATTATATTAATATGATGTCTAAAGACATATCTTTGTATGCAAGTTCTAGGCAAATACAATTCAAACAAAACCCCTGACTAAGAGATGATGATATTCTAATCCTTCAACTCTGGTAGATAGGGATACTTATTTACTTTTTTGAGAATTGATTATTGTCATTCTTGAGTCACTCTAAAGGATATGCTGAAGAAGACTTTGAAGAAATCAAAGGGCAGGAGATATTTGCAAGGGAAGCAATGAAAGTCATAGAGAAAGCTATAAGGACTTATTGGCTTTTCGTATGGTGAAAACAGTGAACAGGTTAATTGTTGTGCTGCTATAGTTTAGTTGTATGGTGAAAACAGTGGAATGAAAATTTGTGTTGAACAGGATGAAAATTATGACCAGTTTATTTGTATGGTGAAAACAGTGAACATGTTAATTGTTGTGCTATTATAGTTTATTTGTATGGTGAAAACAGTGGAATGAAAATTTATGTTGAACAAGATGAAGATTATGGACCAGGTTATTTGTATGGTAAAAACAGTGAACATGTTAATTGTTGTGCTGCTATAGTTTATTTGTATGGTGAAAACAGTGGAATGAAAATTTATGTTGAACAGGATGAAAATTATGACCAGTTTATTTGTATGGTGAAAATTTATTTGTTGGCTTTTCGATATCTTCAACTTCTTCAACCCTGCATTTTGTTGAACTTTTAACTTTGCTGCAACATATTCAAACCCAGAAGGATCTCGCTTAGTAGAATTATCGTGCTTAATCAAATCGAGTGGATATTTTCTCCAAGTACTCCAAAAGCTCATGTTTCATTGATGACCTATTTTTTCCAAAGACATATAATGTTTGTCAATGTTCATGAATTTCATTCAGTGGCATCGGGCAGCCTTCAAGTAGCCATTCTGACAATTAGTGTTTGCACGACAGACCATGTGTATTCCTTATTTCATGTTGACAATCTGCTTGAGTAATGAAAATGTCCCCATGTAGATATAATCACATTGTTGCGGGGTTTACCCTCTGCAAGTATACTAATTTAAGCTCTACAAGTATACTAATTGAAGTTTTTACCTAGTTAATATGTGGCAGGGGGTGGTCCCCATGGAGTGAAGAATAATGTGGCAAGGGCTAGCCCTCGCCAAAAAAATAACAAAAGCTTGCCTCCGAAAACGTTCTGGCAGAAAAAAAAATTCCAATTAACTTGTCTCTGGAAGTGTAAAGACGGTCTCTAGAAGTGTAAAGATGACATTGATGAATAAAGGAAGAAAACTTACAAAAAGGGTTCAACTAGTGGGTCGCCAGAGCTTTTTTACCCACCTCCGGAGTTTTTAAATCGTCGTCGGAGTTATAGTGTACGCCGGCGGAAATAATACTCTCTGGTGGCCGGCGGCTACAGTGCTCGCCGGCGGCCTTGAGGAGGAGGAGAAAGTAAAAAACCTCTTTCCTTAGGTTAACTCGTGAGGTAAAAACATGGGGGGAAAATGAGTAAGTCATGAAAAGGTAAATGGGGGATAAATAAGTAAGTCAGTGGGGAAAAGTGGTGTATGAAAGTAATAAAAAATTCAGACTTTTTAGTTTCGTTTGGGGGATATTGGGAAGAAACAGGGGTTTAAATAGCCTCATCGTACTTGGCGATCCTGAGTTGCATATGCAAGAAGCCACTAATAGCTTTTTTAAGGAAATAAGCGTATCTTACAGGCTCAATGGCTTGGACCAGTGTGTTAGCGACATGGGCGAGTTGCTGTCTACTGCTACTCGTCGTAGCAATTCCTCATGGAAGTGTGAAGGAGACGAATATGGTGTTCTACATGCAAGATTGGGAGACGGGCAAGAATCCAACAGCCGCTGTTGTGGCAGGCATCAATGGTACCAAGTCCAGGGTGATCTATTATGGCACTTTAGTAGTGACTGGTGATGACCTGACGGAGGGCCCTGAGAGGAACTCGACCAAAGTTGGAGAAGGACGCGGCCTGTATGTCAACTCGGCCACGGACAACTCGGATCTTCATTTACTATTTTCACCTGTGTTCACAAATGAGGTGTACAATGGCAGCACCTTGGAGATCCAATCTCCGTTAGGTCGTCACTAGTCACTACTAAAGTGCCATAATAGATCACCCTGGACTTGGTACCATTGATGCCTGCCACAACAGCGGCTGTTGGATTCTTGCCCGTCTCCCAATCTTGCATGTAGAACACCATATTCGTCTCCTTCAACTTCCGATATTTCGCGGCCTCACTTCCATGAGGAATTGCTACGACGAGTAGTAGCAGTAGACAGCAACTCGCCCATGTCGCTAACACACTGGTCCAAGCCATTGAGCCTGTAAGATAAGCTTATTTCCTAAAAGTGCTGTTAGTGGCTTCTTGCATGCAACTCAGGATCGCCGAGTATGATGATAAATTTGTACTGATGAGAGAGTCCATCGCTGTCAAAGAAGCTGCAAGCCTGCAACCACAACTAATATAGTAGTAATATTTTACTTGTCACATGAGTTTAGCACAGTACATATTCACGTGAGTTACATTGATATTAACCGGGATTCTTACCGGCCCCCACCAAACAAGGGCCTGCTTAATTCACCGAAAGGGAAGATCCAAGCAAGGTAGTTGTTTAGACCTTGATCTATTCGACCGCCTACCAACCGTTTATCCTAAAAAATGGGTCCCTGGAATCCGAGTCGCTCTCTCCATCTCCCTACTTTCCTCTCATACGCAGTTAACAATAGGCTCATTGTCCCTGGAAACATAAAAAATGCTTCATTTATCATAGTTGCCATTAATTATGAAGAAGGTACACACACGTGAGACATAATTAATTAACTGGTGAATTTCACGATCATAGCTGCTGGTGAAACTTAATTTAGAAAATGGCTATCTACACCCCCAAATACCCCCTCAGTATCCCGTTTAAGATAAAAATTTGGTTAATTTGAAGTTTTTTTGGTACCCCATATGTAGTGATGCCGCCGGGTCGAGTTCAGGTCGGGTTTTGCCAAACACAAACCTGATACCACATAACAAAACTGTGACCCGAGCCCGACCCGTTTGACCCAAATAGAATAAAAAAATATTTTTTTAATTTTTTAAAAAATAATATTAAAAAATATATAAAAAATATAAATTTTATATTTATATTTATATTTATATTTATATTCGGGTCGGGTCGGGTTGGATCACTAAAACCTGACCCGACCCATTAGGGTCTGGTCGGGTCGGGTTTACCATTTACCCGACCCGAGTGGCATCCCTACATATGCCCCCCAAGAAATTTTTCCCATCTCATTACCCTAAATAAACCTACAGATCAGTGTCAATGACATATCCTCTCCTCATCTCTTGCGGTCGGTGGCCATCTTCTCTAAGTTCACCCTGGCAAAGCTTCAGAAAGCAGTGATTTTTTGTCTCTTGATCTCATTCCAATGGTGGTATACAACATCAAATGTGTGAAGGATTTGTTAAAAAGAAGACAGGGCAAATCCAAACGAACTAGTTCCAATTTGAAGTTCCTGATTACATGGTGCCAAGAAAAACTAGAAACTACTGAATATTTTGATTGCATGCGCCTAGAAAAATGCAAAAAAATTTGGAAGAACTTGTAGGAATTCTTTTCACCATTGATTAGGTATTCACATTCACTATTTTGCTCTTGTTTTTTGAAAAAGTTCTTAGCTTTTATGGAAATGGGTGTAGTCATAGCATTTGTTATTCGGTTCTTGAATATTGGTCATGTTCTTAATTAAATGTTGATGCTCACAATATTATTGATGAATGATAAGAAGCTCTGTGTAATTTTTGTTGATTTTTAAATGTTGATGCTTTTATGAACTCTAAATAGCTATTATGAACTCAAATGTTGAATTTGATAAGAAGCTCTGTGAATGATAAGAAGTTATGTCAAATGTTAGACATAACTAAAGCCTACTTCTAATTCGTTGGATATCAGCTTTTTGTGTATTTCTAGCACTACTTGAACCCGGGAAGCTTGTATGTAAAGCCTTTGACAGTGCTCCAATAGTTAGCGAACTAAAAATCAGGTTATTAAAAGCTTGACTATCACTCTGTACATGAGACTTAATTGGCATGTCAATAATTATAGCATGGATCTTATAAGCTGAGTTTTCTTTGGGTTTTCTTTCCTCTTCATTCTCATGTATACTATTTCACATGGCATATCACAATAACATCTTATTCATGATTCATACTCATCGCATACATTCATCCAGCATAATAGTGTCTCAACACACTAATCCATAATCATACATATTAAACTCATTCTCCTTCTTAACATTCAACCTGCATAACAAGTGTCTTTAGCACGTAAGTACATAAAACATATTCGTATCATTCATATATAGATTATTCACCCTGCATAATAAGTGTCTCAATCACACTATACTAAATTATGCATAATAAATCATATTCACATTTGTTACATAATCTTAATTATCCATATACAACCTGTGTAACTTAGGCATACTATTATCTTATACACATGCATCATCAATAATGATGAATGTCTCCATCATGGAGAGAAATACAATCATACCACCCGCACTGGACATAGTCTACTTTCCACAATGAAAACTTAGTGTGTTTGGGGTAGTCAGCCCCTCTCTGCTCGACTTGGATAGTGCTAGCTAAGAACATCTAAATCCCACATAGGGAACCTAGAGCAGTGTGTTCGTCATGGACATCTCTACGGTGGAAGAGTCCAAATTCGCACATAGGGAACCTAAACCACGTGGTAGCCGGTGCACGATGGCGTACCACTCTAGATTCTTAGGGTCTAGATGACTATCTCTAGAAATCTCAACCGCATTCGAGTCAACTCGACTCATCTTCATTCAACTCAGCATCGACTCAACCCGGGGAGGATTCATGTTCCACACAGGAACTCAAATCGAAATCATGTCCTTTCTAACCAACCAATTTCTAATAAGCCAACAATCGATTAATCTGGCACGTAATCTCACACTATCGGATCAAATGGATCAACCATGGCTAATCTTGATAAAGTCTTATTTGAAAATCCATTTTAGGATGTATGCAACATGGTACACACGTGGGCAATTGATAAGTATGAAATATATATCTATTTTATATGCCTTTTTACCTTATTTGCTAGTATAGATTAGGTTAATTTAAAGTTAGTTATGGCTTATTTAGATTAAGATAGATATTAGTATTTTAGTTTAATTATTAATATTTTGTAGTTATTAGTAGTTTAGATATGCATTTGAATTAAGTTGGAATTTTAATTATATCCTACATGTCTAAAATGAGATATTTTATGCTTTATAGGTAATATGCGCTTATCGAACTCTTGGACGATACTTGGAATAAATGGAAATAGTCTTGACATATTTTAAAGTGATTTGGACAACTTTTCGGAGTTATAAACAAGTTGAAAATTAATATGGACATGAAAGAAAGAGCTTAATGAACAGAAAACGAACTGTCCAGAAAAACTATCTAGATTGCAGAAATAGTGTAGCCGTTCAAACGGCCCTGCAGGGCGTTAGAACGGGATAACGTGATTTTGATGCAAAATGCAGTATAAGCGTTCGAACGGGAATGCAGGGCGATCGATCGGCATAACGCGCAGATTCCTTATTTCACCCAATTTTGAGTCCTTTTCATATACAACTCTTTTCTTACGGATCTAATGCCTATAAAAAGACATATTTGGCACGAAATTAAGAGTGAACAAGTAGATTTTCTGAAGAGAAGGAGGAAGAAGATGGAGAAAAACCCAAAGCTTTCAATAGAGATTCAAGTGCTTTCTTCTACCATGGAAGGCTAAACTATTCTTTTACTTAGGAGTTGATGAAACTATAGATAAGTTTCAGTTTCTTTTCTTTTTAATTTAGATCTCAGTTGTGAATTATGACAATTGTATGATAAGGATTTCCTTTTTAATGGAAGAGTTTTTAATGTTTATTCAAATCTATGTTGATTTATTGTCTTGTAGATGATAGATTGATGTGGTTTTGATATTTGCATCAATTCTAATTTCTGTGATTTAGATGAGATGGTCATGCAATAGTTTTAATGTTCAGATAATTAAGGACTTGGATGAGTTATACTAAGATTAGACGGGTCATGCCTATAGCTATTTAGTGTAGATGATTTGTGCTATTGTCGAAGATAGTTAATGCCATGGAAATTAATTAATGATTCTTTCTGAAGTAATTCTAGCTTGTAGCTGAGAATACTTGTTCATATTCACACTAGATTTAGATTAAAAGTTAAGGAATTGTTATGGTTCTATAATGGATTCGATTTCCTAAGTAAATTCCATCACATTAATCTTTTACTTTTTAAACTAGTTGTTTTCTTTTCTTTTACTTAATTAAAGTTTATGTTCTTTTTAGTTTTCAATCAGTAAATTCTTTTTTTATATTTAGTAATAATTCATCCATCCCTGAGGTTCGACAACCCTTAAATACTCATCCTAGTACAATTACCTTGTATACTTGCAAAGGGTTTAATTATAAACGATCAGCAATACATACATGAATCTTAATTCATAGAACGTGCTACCATCAGCCCCTCATGCATCATTTATAATCAAAACAATAACTATTATCATCATCCCCCACATGTGCATACATGGTAGAAGCATTCAATTCTAAGAATATGGAAATGCATTGTAAGTAATTCATCATCATACCACACACATCATTTAACAATTAATCATGGTTACTGACTCAAATCATGGGTAAAAACCATCGAAAAACACAAAATCAAATCAAGTATAAATCATGCTAAACCTATGTAAGCATATTCATACCACATTTGAAGCTAGACATGGCACCATCATTCACTCATACTTTAATCATGATATGTGACAGCTTATAGTTCTATTCTCATGTTATAACTTTTCTTGAATCATTCTAAAATATAATGAATCATTCAATCATGGATTGAAGACAAGGATTATAACATGCTTAACCGAATAACATAAAATCCAATAAACACTTAAGCATTCGTCATAGCCTCCAACATCTAATTTATACCATTCTAGTAGCTTATCATAGCATATATTACTCATTAAAGTTATAAGAAAAGATACTCAAGAGTAAAAACACGAATATGAGCAAAATATAGAAAATCATTCTAAAATACAATGAATCATTTAATCAGGGATTCAAGACAAGGATTATAACATGCTTAACAGAATAACATAAAATCCAATTATCACTTAAGCATTCATCGTAGCCTCCAACATCTAATTCATAGCCTTCCAGTAGCTTATCATAGCATATATTACTCATCAAAGTCATAAAAAATGATACTCAAGAGTAAAAATACGAAAATGAGCTAAGTTTTAGAAGAACAGTTTCATTAACCAAGAGGATTACAAATCCCCTTGTAAGGGGAGATACGAAAATTCAAGACAAGCTTCAATCCAAACACGTTCACAGGAAGAAAAACAATCTTGCCTCATGCCAATGAGTGAGCAATAGCATTAGCATCCCTAGAAACATGTGAAAAAACAAAAGTAAAAGAAGCAAGGGAAGAAGCAACCATTTGAGTAAAAGAACCCAATCGCTGCCAAAGCCACACCATAACAAAAACCATTGATAACACTTAAGTTATATCCTTCAAAGATAACATAAGAAAGACCAGCATCCTTAGCAAATGAGATAGCTTGAATAAGTGCCCGAACTTCAGCTAGAAAAGCATCATCAAACCAAATATCATTAGAACTCAAACAACTGAGAATTGTTCCCTACACATTTTGAAGACATGCACCCACCCCAAATCAATATTGAGATATAAAGAAAGCAGCATCAAAATTAACTTTAACATAGCCAACCATAGGAGGAACCCATTTACTAGAATCCCAATTGAGCAAATCGCTAACATCTACCCATTGAACAATACAACATCAATGAAGCCAATCGAAAATCCATTGAGCTAAAACCTTGAGTGACATTTGATGAGAATGACCATGAATAAGAACTTGATTCCTATGAAACAAAAATCCCAACAGAGGGATAGCACCAACATCCTCCCCTTGAGAAGAACTTAGTAGATGCTCAATATAATCCGACAACAAAATATGAGAAGAACCATAAAGAATAGGAAACCAAGTAGTACCTTTTCAAAGATCTTGTAAACGTGGACACTTCCACAAAGCATGAGAAGTTTAATTAAGGAAATTGACCACTACAAAAACAGAGGGGATCAAGATTCCTACCTCACTTCAAAAGATTAAGCTTAGTGGGAAGAATATTTTGACAAACTTGCCAACCAAAAAGTTTAATCTTTGGAGGAGCATCAAGGGACCAAATCTTCTTCCAAACGGTTTGACTTAATTTTGGGGATAAGGGTCAGTAATTATGGTTTAGATAAGATTTAATTTTATTTTTATAAGTTTTAATATTAAACTCGATTTATCTAATTTTATTAGATTTTATGGGATTTTATTGTAATTTTTTATGAATTAAGAGTGTGGACTCCACCGTGGGCCCCATGTCCACATTGGACGATAACCTTTATTAATTTATTTTAGTAGGTTTTGGTATGATTAAATTTATTTTTTTGCCTTAAAATAACCTTAATTAGCTACTTAGGGCATTTTTACCCTATTTTACAGCCTAATAGTTAATAAACATAGCCCAAAACCTTACCATTTAAGAAAAAACCCTAGCCACTTACCCATTGGGTTGTGTAAGGGAGAATGATTAATTAAGGTGTGTTTTCTTGCCGTAATCACCTCTAATATTTCGATTTTTGTCTTAATCCTTCTTACCTTCATTTCCCCCAACTTGATTCTTGATTCTTGATTCTTTTATTTGAAATCTTATTTTCAATTTTAATTTAAAACACTAAATGGGTGATTTTAATTTCTTACGAAAGGTTATTCTAGATCTGCTTATTTTCAAGTTGATTTAAGCCTATTAGTGATTTTTAATTAAGTTTGAATAAAAATCCTAATTTTTGCGTAAGATTTCTTAAGGATTGAAAATTCTTTATATATCCAAGGAATTTATGGAAGTAAGGGAATTTCATCTCGTGTGATTTTATCTATTGGATTGCATGTTTGTAGGCTTATGTGGTTTATTTCTTCATTTTGAGCTTTAATGATGATTTATTAAAACATATTATTTTTAGCTATTTTCTTGTGATTAAGGATAAAAATAATTAGATTTATCATGTTCTAGGGTTATATTTTGATATTATGATGTTCTAGTTTGATTTTGGAATTTTTCTTGAATTTTTGGAATATTTTCGGTTTAGATTTTGGAAGGTTGATTACAAACCAAGAAATAGGCAAAAAGTGAACTATTAAGGACATTCGAACGGCCAAATGGTAGATTTTGGTGTCTTAGCCTATTTTTGTGTATTTTGACAATTTTTAGTTCTCTTCTCATAAATTTAATTCTAGAACTAGAATTGTTCCTCTCTCTCATCTCCTCTCTCTCTCCCCCCTCTCTCTTCCTCTCTCTCCCCTCTCCTCTCTCTCTTCCTCTCCCCTCTCTCTCTATCCTCTCTCTCTACTCTCTCTCTCCTCCTCTCTCTACCCTCTCTCCCTCCTCTCCTCTCTCTCTCTCTCTCTATCTCTCTCTCTCTCCCTCTCTCTCTTCCTCTCTCTCTCTCCTCTCTCTATCTCTTCGTCTCTCTCCCCTCTCTCCCTCCTCTCTTCCCTCTCTCTTTCCTTTCCTCTCTCTCTCCTCCCTCCTCTCTCAATATCTCTTTTAATTTAAATTTTTTTAAAATAAAAAAATTGATATTAGCGACGCATGCCATATGTGTCACTACTAACTCTAGGTATTAGTGACGCATATGCGTATGCGTCGCTAATACACTATGATATTAGCGATGTATATACCTATGCGTCACTAATACGCAAAGTTAGTAGCGACGCATACATATATGCGTCTCTTATACATTTATTTTTAAAAAAAATGTTACATCTCTCTCCTCTCCTCTACTCTCTCCCTCTCTCTCCTCTCCTCTGCTCTCTCCCCTCTCTTCCTCTCTCTCCTCTCTACCTCTCAATGTCCCCTCACTCTCTCTCTCCTCCACTCTCTCTCATCCCCTCTCTTCCTCTCCCCTCTCTCTCTTCCTCTCCCCTCTCTCTCTATCATCCCTCTCTCTCTACCTCTCCCCTCTCTCTCTATCATCCCTCTCTCTCTTCCTCTCCCTCTCTCTCTCCACTATTTCTCTCCTCTCTCTCTATCTTACTCCCTCTCCCTCCTCTCCTCTCTCTCCCCTCTCTCCCTATCCTCTCTTCCTCTCCCCTCTCTCTCTCTCCCCTCTCTCTATCTTACTCTCTCTCTCTCTCTCCCTCCTCTCCTTTCTCTCCCCCCTCTCTCTACCCTCTCTCCTCTCTCTATCTCTTCCTCTCTTTCTCCCCTCTCTCCCTCCTCTCCTCCCTCTCTCTATGCATTCCTCTCTCTTAGTCTCCTCTCTCCTCCATCCTCTCTCCCTATCTCTTTTAATTTAAATTTTTTTAAAATAAAAAAATTGATATTAGCGACACATACCATATGCATCACTACTAACCTAAACTAATATCAACGCATATGTGTATTCGTCGCTAATACCCAAAATTATTAGCAACGCATACGTATATGAGTCACTAATACATTTTTTTTATTTTTTAAAATTGTTAAAACTAAGTGTTCATCTCTCTCTCTCACCCCCATCTCTCTCTTCTCTCTCTCTCCTCCTCCTCTCTCTCCCCTCTCCTCTCCCCTCTCTCTCCTCTATCTCTCCTTTCTCTCTCTTCCTCTCCCCTCTCTCTCCCCTCTCCTATGTCCTCTCTCTCTCCCCTCGCTCTCTGTCTCTGTCTCCTCTCTCTTCATCTTTCTCTCTCCTCTCTCTCCTCATGTAACGATTCATTTTTCGATTACGTCTAACTTGAAGGGTTTAGATAATTTTGTGATAGGTTTTAGAGGGTTTTAGATGTTGAAACCTCTATATATGAGTAGAGCTCGAAGAAACGAGCGTAATGATTCAAAGAACGCGCGAATTGGAGATCGTCATCGGAAGTTACGACCTTGGGAAACATGTAATATAGGCAAAACCCACTTAGAAAGAGCATGATATGCTACTTTAAGTGGGTAAGTATCGAAGGGCTCGTCGATACGATTCCAACGGTACCAAGAATGCGCAAATCTGAATCCGAGGTAGGAAGTAACGCGTGTTTGAGGATTTGAATTTAAATAATAATAAAAAAATAAGAAAATTGGTGCGCGGGGCGAACATGCGCGCTGTAGCGTGAACGTTTTCCATGGCACAATGTGCACCCACGAAAATGTGGGCATGCCATCAAAATGATGTGCGCCATGAACCACAGGCGCCGCCGCATAATCCGCGGCGCCATAGATTTCAGTGCGTCGAGGACTATAAAAGCCCCATTTTTCTGCTTTTCAACGACAACTTCTCTCTCCCCATTTCTGAGCATTCTGAGGCAGATTATGGCCATTCAAGAGGCATTTCTAAGTAAATCGAGCATGCTCTACACGATGGAAGGGTCATTTTCTTGAGTTGGAGTCCTTATAAGGTGGAAACACCCCAAGAAAAGGAGAGGTTCTGCCCGTTGTCCTCAAGCACTAATAAACTTCATTTTCTTTGTTTCTGACCATCCTAACTCCGATTTAGTCAATTTAAGAGGCATTCTTGACTAAATTGAGTGTGTTCTACGCAATGGAGGGGTCCATTTTCTAAGTTGGTGATCATATGATGCAGAAATTCCCTGAGACAAGGAGAGGCCCTGCTCGTCATCCTCGAGCACCGGAGAAAGAAAAAGAGGCTAAGAGCAAGACGGGGTTCTATCCAAAGTTGCCGGTCCATAACAAGAGAAGCAATTCAAAGTAAGAGAGACCCTGTCTTCCACTGAAGTGCCACGATGTGTGGGGAATTTCCCTGATTAGGGGATGTTTTGTCCGCCGCCCATGGGCGAAGAAAACTAGAAGAGACTCCAGCAAGGAGAACGTTTGTACGTAGACGAGGAATGTATGGAAGCTAGAGGAAGCTCCGTCTACTGTCTTCGGATCTAAAGGGGAGGACACCCAAAAGAAATGAGCAACTCCGAATACCGCTACCTTACGAGACATGAGGGGAGTAAGCATTTCTGACCTCCCGTTTAAGTTAGAGTTGCATGTGCTAAATTATGACATGTGCTATGCCATGATCCTTTGTGTTCTAATCTGTTATGCTTTGGTGTGACTTGCTATGTTTTGTCTCGCTCTAGGGTAGAGCGAGACGTGTGATGTGTGTGTTCGGTCTCGACTCAGTAATAGAGCGAGACATGTAGTGTGTTTTAAGTCTCGACTCAGTGGTAGACGAGACATGTGAATATGTTACATCTCGTTCTCTTGTAGAGCGTGACGTGTGGTGTGTGTTCGATTTCAACTCAGTGATAGAGCGAGACATGTGAATGTGATTGATCCCACTCTGTGATAAAGCGAGATGTGTAGTGCGAGTGTTTTATCGGTTTTTGCATAACTCTGATTGAATATCAGTATATACGTATTTTAAAAGTATATGATTTTGTGATGCCTGATGTTTGTAGTAGCCGTTAGGCAGAACTACGTTCGGATCCGATTGTATTGGAATAATATCTAATACATATGTAGGCAACCAACGGCAAGGCAACGTTGGCCCGATCCAAATTAATTATAATAATATGTTTTATCCTATTTTACACGCAACGAACTATGAAGCTTCGTTGTGTGTATGTGTTCGTTACAACCTAAGTCTACATACGGGGAAGCCTTGAAGTTCCGTAGTGCATAGACGAATGTTGTACCTCTCGCACACAAACGATGATTCCTGGCTTACGGAAAGAAAATTTTTCTATTAGTGATTTTGTGGGCCCGGCTCAGGTCGGGTCATTACACCTCACTCCCTCTCTCTCACTACCTTTTATTAAAAATTTAATATTTATTTATTATATATACAAATAGTAAATATTGAATAAAATATATTATATTTAATAAGTTTATTTTAATTTTTTAAATATTTATTTATTATATACTTATTTATTAAATAAAAATAATTAAAAAAAGCGAATAGTGACACTTGCAAATATTTGTCGCTAATGTCAATGGTATTAGCGACGCATAATTACATGCGGCGCTAATAGTTCTAATTTATATTTTTTTATTTTAAATTTATTACTATTAGCAACGCTATTATTAAGCGTCGCTAATAGCACAACTATTAGCAACACTTGATAGTACATGTCGCTATTGTTTAACCTATTAACGACGCTTAATCAAAAGTGTCACTAATAGTATATGTTTTTTCTTTATTGTTAAAAAATAAATATCTTTTAACGACGCTTGCTTAAAGCATCACTAATAGCATAACTAATTAGCGTCATTTATTGGGAAGCGTCGCTAATAGGTTATTTTTTTGTGACATTTTTGTATGTGTTGCAAATGGTATTAGCGACACTTTATGCTAAGTATCGCTAAAAAATTACTTTTAGCAATGTATATTATTATGCATTGCTAATAGGTCATTTTTTTGTGACGCTTTTGTATGCGTCGCAAATAGTGGTTTATAGTGTCTTTATGATTAAAATAACTTATGATTTCCTATAAATGTTGTTGTGATTGCATGAGGACCTCATTGAATTATGATTTAGCTCAAGCCTGATTTAGGCTATAGTTGTTTAATTTTAGTATGATATTCTACATGTTATAAATCCATGTTTGATGACTTCTTCATAATTACTTGATGATTCCAGTAGGTCTTAGCCATGATCATGTAAATATGCTTGCACACGTTATATTAATTTTAGGTGAATCATGTTTCCCATGTTTTAGCTTAATTATAGTGTTGTTTATACTTATTTAGGTTTAACATAATCTTATACTTGTCTTGAACTCGTATTTTGTTGTTTTCATCACATCTACTCCATGGTTCTAGTAGGGTATGACTATGATAAGATTATGGATGCTTGCATATATATATAACATTGATTATAGCTTGTTCATGTTTCACATGTCTTAGCATAGGTTTGCACACTACCACTTATGTACACTAGTGTAGATAATCATGATTCTATTTGACATAAATGGACCATGTTTCTGCACATGTTGAATGATTTAGGCATTTATACTTATACTTGGACTCATTTACCATTGCTCACATATGTACCATATTGCATGCATCATCAAAATGATTTACAAACAAGATTAATAATGATTAGTCGTGATTGATCGATTGGATGTAATTGGATGTCGGATTAATCATTCGGAGGCTACTCGAATCGGTTTTGCTCTTCATGACTAGATCGGTGAACAACTTCACTTGATTTGGAAGCTCAGCCCTTGACCTGAACTGACGTTTCTCCATCAATTGTTGGCGGAGGGGTTGCTTCATGCTGGATCTCCAGTTGGGGGCTGCATCTATTCTATTAGGCTTGTTGCCACCTCCAGAGCATTTTGAACCCTATGGAGAACAACTTACACATTGTTGGTGCTCCAACCCTGCTCCCCGTAAAGAATGGCCTTCTCCAAAACCACGTCAACAATCCCGGTCATGACATCCACTAGCATGATGAAGTTGCCAATGACGTCTTTGCTGGATTGGAATTGCTCTGATTTCCGGCCACGATGGGCTTGAATGGGAATCTTTGTCCTCTATATTGTGGTATGTGTGGCCACCTTCTTCACCTTTAGGGCTGCTCTTTGGCCATGGGTAAAGTGGGCCTCTTCGGCAATTGGAGTTATTTGCATAATCACTTATATATCTGGCTTGGAGTACCTTCTCATACCACTTCCTCATCTTGTGCTGAGCCAGTAGCTTCTACCTCACATTTTCATCAGTCAGGTCTAGTTTTGTAGCCTTCTTCATGTCCGTCATTAGTTTTGTAAACGCAGGTCAACTCTTGCACCTCGGGCTACATGGAGGAGCACTAGGTGTCATGACCCGGATTTTAAAACACATTTTTAAATGAAAAACAAACATTCGACAATTCATGAGAATTTTTTTGAAAAAATCAAATCAAATTAGCAGACTAAATATCCAAGTCATAATCATTGAGGTTCGTAAATACGGATAGCAAATCATATCATATCATAAGATTATCCAAAAATCCACAAATAAGTAAATAATCCATCTAAGTGCAACTCTTACATATGTCTGGAAATAAGCAATTAATCAAAGTTGGTTCTCACACCATTATTACAATCATTCAAAATGTACTAAAATAATGGAACTAAATCCTACTGAAGCTAAGTCGTCCTCAATCTGATAGTCCGATCCCGATCTTGCTAATCCTCACCAAAAGATCCTACAAAACCATATCGCTAAGTATATAATACCCAATAGGAAAGCTGAATAATATGTGCAAAATGTCATAACATTTTATGCAAGTCTGTTAGGTTTGTACATAAACCAATTATCAAATCAATACTTATTATAATTCCCCATCAGTTTCCCCCTCTTAGGAAAACTAATAACCCGTCTAACTTCATAGACAGACAGATACATCAAATGTCAACCTAAGTGACAAATCATACACTCACCGTAGACCACCTACCAAGGATAATCCATGATAAAACTTTGGAATCCACCAGGACCCTGAAATCTACCAGGAAGTGCCATCTCCCATCCTAACCCCTAAGGACCTGACAAGAGTGGAAGGGCATGGCCCACAACTTCACATGAACAGAAGTGGTGAGATGTCAACTAAGCAGGATGGCAGTGACTCTAACTGCGTGTACACTAAATGATCCTCAATGTATCAGTGTGAGCCCAGCTCACACACAAGTCCCTCCAATGGGGAGGTGCAACTACACGGTCAAATCAAATGGCTCATGAATAGAGCATAGACTCATAGGTCAACCCTAACTCCATTAACCTCATTAGACTGGGTTAAGGCCCCCCAAAGCCATCCTTAGCTCATCAACCAACTCAGTTGCTAGGTCCAAGCCCCCATTCACTTCATAAACTGGTTTTCAACCCCTCCAACGGTAATTTAGTCTTTATCTAAATTAGGTGTCAACCCCCAATCCAAAGCCCTCTACCCTTAACAATTATTCTTTATTAATTTCTATGCATTGATTCTCAAGATGCAACTATACACAAAACAAATTAATAAAGTCTAGCAACCTAGCCTGGGGTCATCTTCAACCTTCGAATGTTTTCCCTTTCTTTTTTATGGACAACTCAATCAGAGCAAGACGGCGGCCTCTAGTAGGAGCACGACGGCGATCTCCGGCCGGATTCCGCCCAGGTCACGGAACATAAGGTGGAGAGGTGATGGCGTTTCCGGCGTCTGGCCTTTGGCACGCGCCTCTTTCCTACATCCCGAATCACCTCGGCTGAAGAAAAAGGGTTGTGCTCCCCCAGTGGCAGATCCACGGCCGGAATGGCAAGCACTGCAGCTGGTAGTTGGAACCTAGGAGGCAGAGATGGCGAAGCATCACCCGCCGTTCGGCGGTTCGAGCGACTGATTTCTCTTCCTCCCCCGATCCAACTGATTGTTTTTTTTCTCTCCGAAGGCAATCTCCTGTAACGACCCTGAATTTCCAGTAAATTTCTAATAAGCTAATTTTAGAGTTGGTAGCATAGTTTTTAATTAGTTAGAGTTTGTTACGTATTTAATATTTATAAGATTATGGTACAGTGCGGAAAGACTAGTGTTACGGCTTTCAAAGCGCTCGATTCGGACACCAGGGCCGAATGTTACGGCCTCAAGAAAGGTGCCATATGGGCGGGACCCACCTTAGAAGTTTGAGATAATCTACCCATGTGGGGTCTAGTTTGGTAGGGCTCATCGATACGAGCCCAATGGTGTCAAGAACGTGTGAATCGGAGTCCGGAAGATAAAGATACACGCGTTTAAAGTTTTCGGTTTTTTTTAAAGAAAAATATTATAAAAAGAAAGGCTGACGCAAGCTGACACACGCAGCTAACATCAGCCGGTGCCACGGTGGCTGCACCGTGTGAACTCAGGGCCCCATGGCGGGCCCATGTCACGTGGGACCGGGCCCGTGATGATGCGCGTCGCGATCCCGACACGCATCGTCACGCTGATCGGAGCGATGGGGCCCGGGCGGCACAGGATATGCGCGCGTGACACGAGTCACTTGTGTGTTGTGTCCATGTGATGCGCGATGAGCACGCGCGACATGGCGAGCATGGGCCCCACATGCGCGCGCCTATAAATAGTGGTCTCGGGCCTCATTTTTTGGGTTGTTTCGAGTTTTTCCACTTCTGAACCTATTTTCCTCCGTTCTCAACCATTTTAAGTCAGAATCGAGTGATTCAAAAGGTGTGTTCTACTAAATTTAATGTTCTGGATGTGGTGGTGGGGTCGTTTTCTTCATTTGAGGCTTCTACACTTATGAATTTGTAACCAAGGGTAAAGGTAGGGGGCTTTAAACTCTAAACGCGTGCTTAGTATAACTTTTTATGCATGATTTGACACGATTAAGCTTATGCGACTGATTTATGTAAGACATGCTTATGTGACTGATTTATGATGCACGCCGCGATCCCGACACGCATCGTCGCGCTGATCGGTGCAATGGGGCCCGGGCGGCACGGGATATGCGCGTGTGACACGAGTCATCTGTGTGTTGTGTCTATGTGTTGCGTGATGAGCACGCGCGACATGGCGAGCATGGGTCCCACATTTGCACGCCTATAAATAGTGGTCTCAGGCCTCATTTTTTGGGTTGTTTCGAGTTTTTCCACTTCTAAACCTATTTTCCTCCGTTCTCAACCGTTTTAAGTCCGAATCGAGTGATTCAAAAGGTGTTTTCTACTAAATTGAATGTTCTGGATGTGGTGGTGGGGTCGTTTTCTTCATTCGAGGCTTCTACAGTTATGAATTTGTAACCAAGGGTTAAGGTAGGGGGCTTTAAACTCTAAACGCATGCTTAGTATAACTTTTTATGCATGATTTGACACGATTAAGCTTATGTGACTGATTTATGTACATGTTATGTGATGAATTGTTTTAGCATGAATGTTGCTATGTTTTGAACAATGTGATGATTCATTCATGGGCTTAAGAATGATCATAGAGTGATGATGCCCGCTGAGAAAAATAATTGGCAAGTGGCACGCAAAGGGTAGAGCATCGTGGGAAAGCTCTGTCCCTAAGTGGCCCTCATTTGCCTCATGAGCGCCGAGGGTAGGCTATAGGGAGTCGTGGCTTGTGGATTTGTTGTGATTCAGAACAGTTTTATTTCTTGCATGATTTATCGTGATAAAGGTTTCTAAAGAAAATGTTGCAGGGTTTTCAAAGAGATTTCTGCTTAGCATCTCTTTTAGATTTTAAATCAACCTGCTGAGTATTTTAAAATACTCACCCACCCCCAGATTCTGCAGGTAATGCAGCGAGGGCTGAAGTATAGGAAGAATAGTGTCTCAGATGTTTTATCTGCTCTCTATTTTTGGAAAATATGTAATATTTATATGACTGCAGTTTAAAGACATGATGTGCCCGAAGACTTGTAAGGCTTGTAAAACTATCAACTCTACAAACCTAAGTCCATGGCCTGTGTGAAAGATTTTATTAAGCACATGTATAATATTTTGTTGTGTTATAACTCTGTGGTATGCTTATGATTAATATAAAGCATATGTGACTGCGGTCCGCATTGACGACCGTCGTGTTTGGACGCACGTGTGCTGGCCGAGCGTGTCGAACAATTATGACGACTATATTTATATGTCAAAAAAGGGGCGGCCGTCACATCTCTAGAGAACAGAGGGTGGGATTTGGCAGAGAGGCCCAGGACGAAAGAAGGACCACAGGAAGAAGTGCCATGGGTGGCCGCTGCCGGAGATGCCGCCTCCGCATTAAACTCCCCCCCCCCTCTGCCTCCCTTTCTTTTGTTCACTTGTTTCCCCCGCCGGTTGAACACATGTTCCTTTCCGACGACCATGGTTTTGGTTAGAAAAAAAGATTTGACCGGTCATGAAAAAAAAGACCGGTCAGTCGATGGCTAGTCGGCGACAGTCCACCCGAATCTAGATAATTTATTTTGCAGATTCACTGTTATGAGGAACAGTGATCTCTGCATTGCAGAAATCCTGTTTATTTTATTTACAAACAACATATCATTTTATTTACAAATAACAAAGTGCAAATTTTCATTATCATACAAATTACATCACAATTATTCAATAAAACAACCATTAATCTTGACTCGAAACTCAGACAGCAAACCTACCTCTATCGCAGGTTTGTCGTTGATCCACAATCGCCGGAGCTCCGCCTTCGACCACCTACTTCCTCCCAATGACCTCTTGTTTTTTTTAGGGCACAATTAGGGTTGTAATTAGGGGAATACCCAAACATATATAGAGAGGAAATTAGGGTTTAATTTGGTAAGGACTAAGCACAGTAGGATAGGGATTCCTAAGTGGCTTAGATTCTCCTAAATTAAGTGGTTTGTCCCCCACTTAATTGGGCCTATAATGAGCCCTGCAGATCTCTCTGAGCAGCCCAAAAAATGTTCTGCACAGCCCAAATTCTGTAAATTCTTTAAAAATAAATAAATAGGAAAAAATCAGGAATTTTTTTTGAAAAATACCTAAATTTTCCTGGACATTACACTTGGAGCCCATATGGAGGTATGCTAAAAAAAACCACACCTATTGGACAAGGCAAAACAATATCGTAAATAGTGTACATATGTCATGCATGTAGTGTCATAGATAACACATTTATTAAACTCATCATGTTATAGATGACACACAAGTCCCAAATCGTGTAATTGCATATACATGATATAGCACTATATCGTCCTACTAATAACTCAATATGTACACTTGTGTTACATATCGTGTTTTCCTACACACGATACGCAAACTATTGTGTGATTCGTATTACGATATACCTAAGGTGTGTATATAATATCGTGTTATTTATACTACGCTAATCGATCCAATTGTGTTCTAGATAATACAAAATTTTCTTGGAGCACAAATGAAGGCCCAATGAGAATTCCGGCGGTGGCGGAGCGCTCATTTTGTCTGCTTCTGATGTTTCGATGGGCTGATGATATGCCTCGAATCAACATTTCATGAACAAGCCTAGCCCAATTATACCTCCCCACACTAGTCATGTCATCTATGAAGTCACACAGAGATGGGGATACAGATCTATTGCTCTATGTGAATAAAACGAGGACCCCCACGTGCACAATGGCCAACCATGTCAAGTCCTCGTCGGAGGCAATTCGCCTGTTGCCAGCCACTTCTTTAAAAATTTCTTCAATCGGATTCTTCTCTGGCCGCTTCTCTATGAATAATTTTTTCAAGAATCGCCCCTTGCCTTGGGCAGCCTTCCCCTTGCCACTATCCAACTTCAGCAAGTTCCCTTTCATACTCAAACTTATTTTTAGTGCGACTTCATTGACTATCAAGGGTAGTATTTTGCCCCGAATGTCGAAAACTTCTTGTGAGTCATACCAACACTCACCTATTAGAACATCCAGGAGCAGCCTAGAGATAATTATTGGCTCATAATCGTATACTGAGTAGAGCCCAGTCTCCTCCAAGATTGCCTTGCATCCTAGCCTCGATTCAATGAGGTCTTTTGATAGTCTAAGTCCAGCAGGAAACTATTTATTCCCATACCTAGTCTCCTCCATAGATTCTTTTTTTCTTCTCTTCTGATGCCTTAACTGACTCCACCATTTGACTGTATTCTTGTTGCTCTTCGTTTGTAAAAGATGTTATACATATTTATATCAACAATAGGTTATGACCAAAATCAAAGAGTCGCATTGATTCACATTATGTAACTAACGTACAAATAAACGCTAAATGAACATATCATGTTATCAGATACACGATATGATGCCTTCTCAGACACGATAACACAACAATTGAATGTCATCTTTTGAATATTGTGTTATCAATAACAAGTTATGTATGCTATGCATACACGATAGGACGACATCTATATTGAATATCGTATTATCAATAACATGATATATTACATATCATATACTTGATAACACGACAATCTACTGAGGAGATAAAAGTAGTAAATGTGTCATGTATTCCATATCACGATATATGAAAACTCGTGTATAATAACAAACGATTTAGAGCTAGAGAAAGACCTTAATACGAAATTGATCGGTTCTGGATTAACCACTCGATCGACCGGTGATTCTAGCCAAAGTTCACTGCTTTACCTGGATCGCGTCAGTATACACTTGGACAGAACCTCACTTCACGGCCGAAACTCATTTTGGGGAGGAAATTTTTGAAATCGCTTTTCGGAAACAAGAAAAACCAAACTTTGCATTGTTTTTTTGTGTCTCACTGTTTGAAATTTGGAAATCAACTAGAGTTTTTTTCGAAATTGCCTATGGGATGGGTCGAAAATCAGAACTCAAGCTGAGGGTTTGCTTCTCACTGATTGGACTATCAAAATTGCCAATGGGATGGGTCGAAAATTAGAACTCACGCTGTGTTTTCGCTTCTCCCTGATCGGATTGTCGAAATCACCAATCCGCAAAATCATTTGTGTAAATGCGACCATGTAAAGGGTTTACATAATATAAAACTCTAAACCCTGACTAGGAAATATGTTTAAAACTTTTCTTATATAGTGAAGTCCGGGTTTTTTGCAGTTTTTTGGTAAAACTAGGGAATATGAAATATTGTGTTCTTCGGCTAGGCAATATAGAAAAACTCTATCTGAAATATGTGCATAAATATCTTGGTGATATATTTCTAGAACTTACATATTTACAATTTAAGGAAAGAGGCAATATAAGCCAAATTTAGCCATCAGATACTATATGATCATGCACTCCATGAAAAAGTTAGATGTTAAAGTTTTTCATTAACAAAAATCTATGTGACATTGCAGGCTTCTATACAATTTTATATTTACTAAGGGTACTAAGCCTGAGTAAATAATATGCACATAGAAGGGCATCAGGCTCAAAAACCTAGGCTAACTACTATAAGTAATGAAGCAACACTACAACAAAATTGGGTATTAGTGACGCTTATATAAGCGTCGCTACAAAGTGATAATAACGACATATAACAAAACGTCGCAAAAAAAAACTACTATTAGCGATGCATAATCTTAAGCGTCGCTACTGGTAGTCTATTAGAGACGCATAAGTAAAAATGTTGCTACTACCTATCCTTTTAGCGACGCTTACAAATATGCATCGCTAATACTTAGGTTATTAGCAACACTTATATAAGTGTCCTTAAAAGGTATATCTATTAAATTTTTTAAAAAAAAATTTAAAACCATTAACGACGTATTTTTTCAAACGTTGCTAATAGTTTAAACTATAGCGACGTTTATAAACAAACGTCGTTAATAATTACCAATTTTAAATAAAAAAATAAAAATTAAGAGGTAATAGTGACGCATGTTTATGCGTCGCTATTTACTGGACAGTATTAGCGACGTGTTGAACTATGCGTCGCTATTACCCTTTTTAGTAGCGACACATATATTTTTATTAAAAATTTATTTTAATTTTTTTTATTTTTTAAAATAAAAAATAATTAAAATAAAGTAGTAATAGCGACGTATATGTGTATACGTAGCTACTAATTGTACTAATAGTGACATATACATGTATACGTCGCTATTAGTATATTTATTTAAATATTTTTTGTAATTTTAAAAATTAATTTTAAAGAATAAAAAATATTAAAATTTTGAAATTAGAGGAGAGATAGTGTGTAGGTAGATAGGAGAGACGGGAGGGAAGAGAGAGAGAGAGGAGAGGGGAGGGAAGATAGAGAGAGGGAGATAGAGAGGAGAGGGGAGGGAAGTGAGAGAGAGAGAGAGAGAGAGAGAGTGGGAGGGAGGAGAGAGAGAGTTTATTTTGATTTTTTAAAAAATTTTATTAATTTTTTTATTTTTAAAATAAAAAAATAAAATTAAAATACGTCGCTATTAGTATTTTTATTTATTTTTTTTATTTTTAAAATTAATTTTAAAGTATAAAAAATCTAAAAAATTTGAAATTAGAGGAGAGAGAGGGGAGGGAAGAGAGAGGAGAGGGAAGGGAGAGAGAGAGGGAGGGAAGAGGGAGAGGGGAGGGGAGAGAGGGAGTGGGAGGAGAGAGAGGGTGGAGAGAGAGAGGATAGGGAAGAGAGAGAGAGACAAAGAGGAGAGAGAGAGAGGATAGGGAAGAGAGAGAGACAGAGAGGAGAGGGAAGAGAGAGTGTGAGAGGGGAGGGGAGGGAAGAGAGAGAGGGAAGAGAGGAATTTTATTTTGATTTTTAAAGTTTTTATTTTATTTTTTAAAATAAAAAATAATTAAAATAAAATACTAATAGCGACGTCTAGAAATAAACGTCACTATTAGGGGCATGTATTAGCGATATATAGAACTATGCGTCGCTATTAGATGCCCCTAATAGCGACGTATAGGACTATACGTCGCTATTAATATTTTTATTTAATTATTTTTTTTATTTTTTAAATGAATTTTAAGGAATAAAAAATATTAAAAAAGAGAGGGAGAGGAGAGAGAGGAGAGGGGTGGGAAGAGATAGATAGAGGGGAGGGAAGAGAGAGGGAGGGGGAGGGTGGAGAGGGAGAGGAGAGAGAGAGGATAGGGAAGAGAGAGAGAGAGAGAGGATAGGATAGGATAGGGAAGATAGAGAGTGAGAGGAGAGGGGAGGGAAGAGAGGAATTTTATTTTGATTTTTAAAATTTTTATTTTATTTTTTAAAATAAAAAAATAATTAAAATAAAATACTCATAGCGACGTATATTTATATACGTTGCTATTAGTGGCATGTATTAGCGACGTATAGTGATATACGTCTCTATTAGTATTTTTATTTAATTATTTTTTTTATTTTTTAAATTAAATTTAAAGAATAAAAAATATTAAAAAAAGAGGGAGGGAGGAGAGACAGAGAGGAGGGAGGAGAGAGGGAGGGAGGAGAGAGAGAGGCGAGAGAGGGGAGAGGGAGGAGAGAGAGATAAAATATTATTTATATTTTTTTATTTGTTATTTATTTTTATAAAATTAAAAAAATAAAAATAAAAAAGTATTACGTCGCTAATACTTAAAGGTATTAACGACATATATGTCTATATGTCGCTAATACCATTGCGTATTAGCGACATATTACCTATATGTCGCTGCTACTCAAGGGTATTAGCGAAATAAAAATTTACATTGCTGGTAGCTGAAATCAAGACCACCAGGCACAGAATTTTGCTCCCTTCTACCACACAGTGTTGTTGCAACTCTTGTTAGGGCTTTAGACATCTTTCTGACATCGTTCTCAACTCCCCACTCATGGAGGTACCTGTTGAACCAAGTTTTGGGCTCAGCCCCTATTGGTCAGTTGTAACCATCTAGAGTCATTGCTTTTGCTCCCCAGTCCAGATCACAGACCAATTTCCTCCTCTGCTCCAAGTCCTTGTCCTCCAGTCACAACCCATAGCAACACTCCAGCCTCCTCCCTCACAAGTCCCAAACGGTCTTAGTAAATATGTACGTGTGTTGCATGTTTCACTTGGATTATGTATTTTTTAAGCAAAAAAATGGACGACCTGGTTCCCTTATATGCACAAAAACTTAGCAATAATTTTATATTGCTAATACATATTCTATATGACCATGAACATAAACTCTATCAAACGAATAAAATTCTTATGGGAACCATTGTTTTCTTTATCAACAGATCTAAAACATCTAACCGTACCTTAAAAAACCATCATTCTCTTATGGTTGTGGTTTTAATGTTAAAACAATTTTGCTTTGTGCTTCTTTGGCAGCAATTTCAAATTCAGCCTTGTTGCTCTAGTAGGACTTGCAATTTCACCCAAATTAAGTCCAGACCCTTATTTTTCCACATTATTAGTTTTTTCTTTCTTTTGGATGCTGATTCGCATTTTGGCACGAAGCCCTTAGGAGCCCCACCTTTGGTCTTGGAAATAGAATTCCTTCTTTGCCTCTCACAAAATACTTGTGAAACAATTCTTCCTTGATTGATCATCAAGTTATTCTTAATTTCAATTCAACGAATCTAAATATAAAATAAATGCAAAGGGCGCGAATATGTGAAGTAGATGTGGATGGCGTTCTTGAATTGGTGAATGCGAATATTACAAGCATTTAATGGCTGCAAACTAATATGGAAAATAAATAATGTGGCCCATTCACAGATTTACTATATGAGATGTTGATAAACTTTTGAAGACAATGTAAGAAACGCATGTCTATTGTCATTTTCTTAATATCGTTAGAAAGTTTACTACAAGTTCTATCAAATGAGATCTTATAGGACTATGTATTCTCAAACTTTTTTAGGCCCTACCTATATAACACACTTCTTGATAATAATTTTTTTATATTTACTTATATTATACATGTTCATATTCATGTACCTTTGACGCCCTTGGAAAACTCTCGAAGAGTTTTATCAAATGAGACATGTCATCAGACTAATCTTGAATATGAATAGCCTACTCCGCGACATAAGGTTCTTCAACACCGTTATCTTCACCGACCTATAACATAATATTTAGTCTATGAGATTTAGATTCACAATTATCTACTATAAGTGTATTTTGGTCGATAGGGACTTTGTGTGTATAATTTATAGTGATTACGATCCTAAAACCACGTATTCCAACTATAAAATGCAAGGGAAAACCTTTATTCTATACATACTTTATTTATATTTTATCTTATCTAATATGAAAGTCATACAATTAAAAGTCTTATGTGATGATCAAATTTAATTAAGAGAAAGAAGGTCATGGTATGAAAGAGCATCCCAACAAATGGATGCAAGCCAAACTCACGAATGATAATCCATTAATTCATAAATATGTGGTGGGTGATATATTTAACGTATCTATCCCCATTTGTCCATTGACAAGTTAATCCTTTGGTGTGTAATCTCCTAATTAAGAAGAACTATTGTAATTTGTAATTAATACTTACAATCCCTTCATTTAACTCTATAAGTTACCCAAACAGATAGAGATCATATATTTTTAAATTCGTTTCAAGTGCTTGACTTCTTCAAACGGGTCTGTTATAAATTTCCCCCCATGATTAGAAATTGGCTGAGATGTCTTCAAATCAGTTCCTATTAATTCAGGTCTATATAATGAAATAGATTACCCTCTCCTGCCAGAAGTCCATATAAATTTAGTTCCTTCTCCACTCTCTTATAACTTGTTTTCCAGTAATTTTATTCTATTTGGAATGGTAGATTATGCCCAAAGACCATTTTAATCTTTGGATGAGTATTTTTAGCCTGCTAACCCTTTCTATACGTTCTTCCTTTTCGATATACATAGATGGTGGACCAACCTGTTAAGGTGGTGGCCGGCTAAAAGAGGAGGTGGTGAACTACTCATCCTTATTCTCTTAAGCGAAAGGATACTTGTTTAACAACAGCTACTCAACTCGTATCTAAAGTAGATGGTATTAGCATAGCCAAAATAAATAGCTTAATTCAGAGGGAAAAGTTAGCCTGCATTGGGCACACCTTGGGACACATGCGTCGGCTCATTACACCGTTGGATCTCGATTTGATTGATCATAATACATTTAGGGGTAGGGCCCGCTAGTAACAAGCGCCATCTACCGTATGCCCCACCAAATGTGCCAAGTGCATACTCACTATACTTTAATCCAAAACCACAAGGCATATATAGAATTCCTCCGTTTTACCACATTTTGGTTGCAAGTTCTACACTCTCTCTAGGGTGTTAGGCATGCTAGGTTGGTAATCCTTTTTCAAGCCCCCATGTAATTCTGTTTACTTATGACGATAATCTCAAATTTTTCTGAGGGTACAGTGAGCTTATATGATCACAGAAAAACGGACAACGCCTGGATGGTGATCTGTTCAGTTCAAAAAAAATAAAGAAAACCACAAGGAACTCAAAAATAAGAGCAAAATTCTAAAAGGAAAACAGAGAGAAAACTGGTGTGGAAGGAGGACCGGCACTCGCTAGTAAGAATTGAATTGGAGTTGATGGATGAATCAAGGGTGCTTGCGTATAGACCTGAGGTAATCTTCAAAGGCCTCAATCTGCTCCTTGGAAGGAGGGGTGGAGTTGTTCTTGATGGATCTATTGACATCATATGTAGTTGAAGCCAGAAAGAGGAGCCTGTGTTCCAAGACAAAAAGAAAGTGACAGAAAAAATTAGTAAGAGTACATATAAAACAGAAGCCATCGTTGAGAAAGCAATTTAGGAAACATGATTCGCTGGTAGACAACTATCTGATACAAGATACGAGCGTGATTACCCGGATGCAGCAAGTACGAGTTGTCCGGGAGAGACATGCTTGCCGAAGAGCCTCATCTTGGCTTCGTCCTCCGTTGCTTTGCTGCAAAGCTTACAATAAATCAGATGAAGATTTTTTTTTGCTAGAGGAAATATGAGCCATACGTTGATTGGGTCCAAGGCCACTTTCTGTGACGCGTTAGTTTGTGCCACAAGAGGCACAATACGATTGCCAGGAAAATAAAGGGAAAACTTGCAATAACCATACAATCAAAACTGGGGATAGAAGTAAAGGCTGCAAGAACAACGACCTGTATCAACAGGCCTTCAATCTTGGGATTTTTGATCGGTTTTGAGCCATGGATGCGCTGGCCAGTTGGCCATGGATCTTTACATGCAAGCTTCATGCGGGTCTTTAAGCCCTGTTTTGATTCTTTTATGTTCCGACGTGGATCACAACAAACTCGATCCGTACCTGCCCCGTTACTAGTATGCTTGCCCACCTAACCATTATGGCTGCAAGCAGGCCCGATCTTTTGGCAGGCAGGGTAAGCCTAGGCATAGCCCTAAAGATGATATGGGCCTGGTCCGGCCCTAACTGGCCCCGCCCTTAAAATATGCAGGCCAACCCGGCCATGAGTTTTTGGGGCCTTTTACAGGATTGCAATTATTTATTTTTTCACTGTAAAAAATCAAATTTTAAGAAGTTCAAAATACTAAAACTAAAAGTTCATAAACTTATATATCGTACTCTAGCTAGATTTCGCAATAAGAATTCATAGCTGCACTTCAAGAATACCAAAGGTCTATAACAATTCTCAGTAATGTGAATCAATACATTGCATGGCGCCCGCCCCCCCCTAACATTTAGGGTTTTTTTATATTACCTATATAGTATAATTGGTATACCCCCTCTAAAAAAATAAACTTGACCCTCCCCATTCAGCTTTGCTCTCTTTGTAATGTGTTATATCTCCTCTATGTTCAAACTTGCCCCTCCTCATCCGAATTCCTGGCTCCGCCCCTAGGTAGTGGTAAAGCTTTAAAGGGCTGGCCCGCCGGCACAAGCTTAACATGCCAATAAAAATATGGGCTAGGGCTAAAAAATTTGAGCCTAATCTTAGATTTGGGCTTAAAACATTTAAGTCCACCTTAAATATGATCGGGTTAGGCCTAGGGAATTAAAAGACCATTTGACCCGTTCAGCCCAGCCTTAATTATAAAAAATATTATTAATTTTTTTTTCAATAGGTCTATATAACTAGAAAGGGAAGGAGAAAGTGAAAATGTAGTATATTTTATGAAAGTCTATGAGATTCTAAGCTTATTCACTATAGTTAGATGTGAAAGATTCACCTAAGCACATTTGATGTTGTCGTTCAAGGGATCAACTAATGGAAACCATCCTAAAAATTATAAATTTATATTAAAAAATATTTACTTAATAAACAAGTATAAAAAATAATAAAAATGCCTAATAACATGATGGGCTAGAGTCAAGGCAGAGGTCCTACCCAACCCTGCCCTGTTTCAGCCCTATATATAGTCTTAAGATTTTTTTAAAATCAATACATTAAATGACATCAAAATAACTTAAAAATGATCAATCTAGATTTGCTTGTCTATGCAACCAAGCAACACGACATTTCAAGAAAAAACTTAAGTAGCACAATAGTAACATAGCGATTCATAGATCTTTAAGTAAAATAAAATTAAATGTACAACAAAAAGTCTATTTTACAATAATTTTAAAACCAACTTTTTTTACTCATTTCTCATCAAGGCTTGGGACTGAGAATGATGGAGTTAAAAACTTTTTTTAGTAGTAAACATAATAAATAAAAAGAAAAGAATCAATGAACATACAATATCTTAGTTAAAAGAAACAAGAACAAATAAAATAAAATATTAGTAATAAAGACAAGAACAAATAAAATAACTAATTAATAAAAGAGACAAGAACAAATTAAGTAATAGATTAATAATAGGACAAGAGCATAGTGTTGGTTTGTGTTGTGAATGGTAGGGGCTGCCAAAAATATTTTCATAACACCACAAGAATGCATAAATCGAAGTTCAAATGAAATAATTACTATCAACAGACCTCCAAGAAGTCAACTAGTTTCCAATAGTTTTGAGAGTTATATAGTTTTAGGAGTTATGTAGTTTTGCTAAAAAACTACCCAGTTTAATAATTTTATACCAAAATTTTATCCTCTTTCCTTATTAGTGTACTTTAAGACACTTAAACTCCATTCTTCTTAAAAAAAATTTTCAAAATAAAGAGGAAGAAGATGAAGGGCTCTCCTAATCAAGAAGAATCAAGGGATGAAGTAATTTTTTATGGGGATTGGTCAACATCACTGTGAGAAAGGATTTTGACATCGTTAAATAGTGCAGATTGTTAACCTTGTACCCTTGATGGTTTAAAACTTAGAAAATGCATGATTTTGGAATTGTGAGTTCCTCAAATCATTGAGAAATTATGATTTTATGTTGGATTGCTAATCGTATCACAATGATTTGGCTTTGAAGTGATTGTATGAATTGAATTATAATTAGTTCTTGATATGAGAGCATGTTAGAGTATAATTTCTTATATTTAGGTCTTGAAGATATATAAAATCATGTTTTTACCACTTTATACTAATCATAAGATAGAATAACCATCATTAGTAAATGTGCAAATGGTGTGCAGATTTTAGTAGTCAAAACGAAGCTGACGGGGAGAATCTGGCCCCTGCCCCCCTCTCTCCGCTTTGGCCGCAATCAACCAGAGCCTCCTCCCTCCCCCTCTCTCTTCTTCTCTGCTTCGGCCGCAATCTGCCGACATCTCCCCCCATCCCCCTTCTCTTCGTTCCGGCTGCAATTGGCCGAAGCCGGTAGTTTTTTTAAAATTTTTTAGTATATTAGACACACTTAAACATTTTTTATTTTATATATTTATATTAGCGATGCTTGTAAAGTGTTGCTACATTTTTTTATTTTATATATTTATATTAATGACATTTAATTAGTGACGCTTATCAAAACATCGCTAATAATTTTTATTTTTTATAATATTTTTATTAGCAACATTTATATAAACGTCGCTAATAACTATATTTTATTTTTTAATTTTACAAAATTAATAATCAATAAAAACTGTTATTTTTTTAAAAATATTTTAATATTAGCGACGTAAGTTAGTATGCGTCGCTGATAATGACTTATTTGCAAGGTTCATTTATGCATCATAAAAAAATATATGTGTCACTAATAGTTGACTATTAGTGATGTTTTGTATATACATCGCTAAAAAGTAGTTTTGACTATACTTTTTGCGACGCTTTATATGCGTCACTAATAGTAATTAGCAATGCATATGAGACTATTAGCGATGCAATGCATCGCTAATAGTCTTTTTTGTTGTAGTGCTTGTTAAGAAATGACTAACTAAACTTAGGGGCTATTGGGTGCTGGAATTTTTAGAAACGGATGTGAAATTTTTTTGAATTAATTCCAAAAATTCACCACGATGAATATGAATTATGGTTGGTATTAAAAAAATTTAGAATAAATTCAAATATCGCATCAAACCTAATTTTAAAACTTCCAACTAATATAACTCCCTCTCCCAAACTTTGATATGCCTGTTCTTCGTACTTTTATGTTCTTAAATTTGAGCTTTATTAAACAAGATCCTACAATGGTATATAATTTTAAAATTTTAAAGTGGGCCTCACCTATATGATATGTTTTTTGAGGCTCAAATTAATATGCGACGCAACGGTTGAAAAATAACAAAAATTGTAATTTTTAAAATAGGGGCTAAGAGCCGAAATTTACAGAATCACCTTATAAGGTGATTCAGTGATTCCGACTGATTCTGGCTCAAAACAACTTAAAATCAACTTTAATGTTAAATTTTTAATTCCGCCCTCCTTAATCACACAAACATGGTTTCAATAATTGATGTCGGAATTGAGACAGAATCAATAAAATCTTACAAAAATTTAACTACACAAACAAACTCCTAGTGCACAATCCTCAAATTCTTGCGCGTACTTTTCTACTTGAAACAGGATATGAGTTTCTTCCTCTGGTGTACTTTCATGTTAGACTTTGTTTCCTACAAAAACAATGATGGCAGTAAAACTTATTTTTATGGATCATCGGGTAGAAAATTTTACTCTTTTACATAATTATGGGCAGCACATAATTAATCAAATGGAGTCATAACGAAGCTTTGGTTTTATGACCAAGCTAGAAAACAAGCCATTTGTTAGTTTCAAAGACCGTTCACTCTAATTTATGGGTTACTTCATCGTACATCAATAAACTCTCTTTTGTTTTTTACAAGTGCATCAACATACTTATAATTTCACAAGAACCCGAGATTCTAAGTTCATGAACTGAGGCTCTCAAAAAGAGTATGAAGTATAGCAGGAACAAAACAAAGAAAAGGGAGGAAGCCTTCTTAGTTGAAAATTTAGAAAAAAGTAATCAATGTCCGTCATTCCCAGGCAGGCACTGTCTTGGGCCTAATCTCGATGCCTTCGATGATAAGCCCCTTCTTCCAGTTTAGCCTTCTGGTCTCCATCACACTCATCGTAACTTCTCCATCGTCTCCATTGTCATTGTAGAAATCTCCAACCTCTACCTCCAGCCAGCCATCGCTTCTGGTTTGCGGAACTGGTCCATCGAACGGTTGGATCCCACGCCGCCGGTGACGGTTTTGGGCATCATGGGATTGTAAATAAGCAGAATGGGTGGATGTACGGTCTCCTAATTTAACTGAGACCTCAGCAGGAGTCATCTCGAGTCCATATGCATCAGGTTGGATCTTTAGCACAAGATAAGCGACGTAAGTTGTTTTAGGAGACAACATTCGAGTGTTAAATTTGCCTTTGATGTCCAACCAACAAACGTCCAAGAGCTCGGCTACTTCCGGGAACCTGCCCAGATAAGATTGTAACTTACAGTCTTGTACATAGATTTATAGATTTTTTTTTTGTTGCTGGAACTTACAGTCTTGTACTTGTATATAAACAAACAAGATCAATTCATATTCGTCAAAAACTGCAAAGGAATCTAGCATTATCTCCTCTCTTCACCATCCTTAATAATTAACAGGGTAAAGCTTTTCAACTCCAAATGCTGATCATTCTCAGTTCAGCGAAACTTGGGAATATGCATGATTGTGAAGGAAAATAGAAAAAAGCATTGAGTCGCAAGTAAAGCTGATCAAATTGTCAAAAGAGAAAGGAAACAAGAAAAGACCGACCTTGATTCAGGTAATGCAATCCACCTCCAATACATCTCTGTGTCTCCCCACACAATTGCAAGTTCTCTTGCAGGCACCATGTAGCACTTCTTCCCACTTGATTTCTCCAGCCAAAAGCTCTGTGACAACACCATAGTATCGTACAAACGTTTGTCATTATAATGATAAATTCTGTATTTCATCTTCATCTCCATCTCCCTGTACATATGAAACTTGCACAGGCGACTAATCAGGCACAAACTTTGTCTAATTGACAATTAAACAATTTCAAAGAGCTATGTTTTTTGTTGAGGATTAACAGGTGTAATTTACTACTGAGCATTAATCTTCAAAATGACATTTTTAAATGCAACTTTTTTTTGGTGCAAAATTACTGTAGAAAGTGCTCTTCCCCCGCGCGCGCTAGCGGATCTCCATTCGAAAAGCAAAAGATGGAAAGGCTAATCAGCGGTATTTACCGTTTTGCCCTGGTCAAGAAGGAGGGGCTGGCACAGGCGGAAGTAGAGCTCCTTCATGGACGAGAACTGGAGTGGCGAAACGCCCCGATCGAGGATGTCCGCGTAATCCCGAGGCAGGAACTTCTCCCAGACGGCGTCTGATTCGGATGCAGACCGGAAGGTGGCCGAGACCGCGGAGGAGCGGCAGGCGTCGCGGGGAGACGTAAACGAAATCGCGTGAGAAATGCAGCCCTCCGGCAACCCACAGAAATCCATTCCCCCAAAACTCAGCAGACAGGAGCAGAAAGCGATGAACGAGATTATAGAAGTGAAAAAGGGATTTGCGTGGCGCCAGGGAAGACGAATTTACAGGCGGAATCCGTGATGCAGCGTTTCAGAAATTGGTGTAGCGTTCCAACCCACTTCAATCAATCGATTGAGCAGAAGCAGAAGGCTAACACCATATAACAAAACTTCAATCGATTGGGCAGAAAGCTAACACCATATAACAAAATTGAAGGAACACTAGTATCTTGTTTTTGGATTATCTCAGAAAAAAAACAAACCAAATTTACTGCTTGAATCCACAGGTCTGCAGGGTCTATGCCTTGATACAAATTCTACACATCTCCAAGGGGGCAAGTTTACTGTTGATCTATAGACTTTGCATAGTCTATTTTTGTTTATTGAACTAGAACGCAGGAAGTCTTTCGTTCCTGACGTGGACCATACGCGGACGACTTTTAAAAATTATTTTAATAGAAAACATGATAAATTAAAAACATTTTTAAAAATTAATTAAGTATCTAAGTGATGATATTTGGGATTTATAAATATAAATATTAAAATATATAATATTTATATGTATCAAAAGTTCATAGATAGCATATCAACCCTCTAAGTATAATCCTATCATCTATTTAAAAATAAATAATCAAATAAAGTTAACTCTTATATATACTAGTAAATTAATTTTTTTATAAAATTATAAAAGTAAAAAATTAGATCATGCAAGTTTAGGGTTTAGGGTTCAATGTCGTCCTCAATCACCTATACATGTCTTAATCTCTCTAGTCTTCATTTAAAGAGCTTGCAACTAAAGAGACTAAATAATAATAAAATATATCCTTCTTTTAGAAGAAAGTTTATAAAAGAATAAAAGTATTAATTATTATTTTTTAGATTTAGCCAATATTACCAAGATATTAGTTGTCTACGTAATTATCATACAATATCTCTAATGTTATTTCGAGCAAGATTTGATGTAGACGTAGTTTTGCCTATAAACTATTGTATCTTAAGAATCATAACATTAAACATACAATGCTTAAGTATTTTAAACTAACATACAATTAATGCAAGTTCTTTAGGTGTTCTACTTATTCTAATTAAATAAATAATTTTATTAATTATTTCACAAACCTTTATTGAATAACTAATATCTCCATCTAATCCCAAAGACAGTCATACTTGTCAAATGTTAACCTAAGAGACAAATAATACAACCACCATTGACCATAGCACAACCCTGGAATCAATCATGAAGTACCATAAACCAACGTAGCCCCTAAGGACCTGACCGAAGTAGAAAGGTGTAGCCCATAATTGTACCTAAATAGAAGTGACAAGAAAAGCCAATTAGGTAGGATGTCAGCTAATCCAAATACGTGTGCTAAATAATCCTAAATAGATTAGTTTTGAGCACATACTCACGTAAAGCTTCCTCCAACGGGGAAGTATAACAACACAAGCAAATCAATAATTCTTCAATAGAGGTAAGACTCAGAAAAACCATCCCTAACCCTATCTATGTAGAACGAACAAGAAAATATTTAGAATGACTATCACAAACCCTATAAGTCCCTTTCAGACTAGGGTCAAAACTGAAAACAACAATCTATTCATTAACCAAGATAATTGAGGGTATTTTAGTCTTTATTTTAATTAAGTATTCTTGTCCAATCTAAAGCTATATAACCCTATTAGTTAATCTTTCATAAATATTAAGCTAGTGATAAATTACTATCATAATATCAATTACAAACATTAAAGTAAATGAAAACATGAATAATATGGGTACACATAGGTCCCAATAGATCATAATATCAAATGTCAAAGTCAAATATGACAATAAAAGGACTTGTGTTCTTGTGCCCTAACTCTCCTCGATTAGGAGCATATATTTTTATTCAAATGGTTATAATGCTCCTAAGGGCATTAGTGTAATTTTTCTACATAGGACACAGTTGTTCTTCGATAAGTCCTTGATCTCTCAAGAGATTTCAATCTCAAATCGACCCAATGATTCTATTCGCTCCACTCATAGGGGTATTTATGTTATTTTGTTTAGCGCTTCCCTAAACTCGAACAAGCCCAAAATTCATCTTATGAGTACTCTTTGATGTCATGGACCCAGGACAATGTTATAGACATTTAATGGGGTTATAAATTGTCATGTCTCGCCAACCCGAGCTGGACCCAGTCCAAGGGAAGGTCGGTGCATGCAGCGCGAAGAAGTCTTGTTCTACACAAAAAAACTTAACCCCTCATATGGGTGAATTATAATGGAGTAGCGCACCATACACTTTGTACAATAGAGAATGAGGAATTTAAAGGACCTCACATAAGAATTAGTCCACATAATTCTCATATACTTAGTTCACTTAGCCCTCTCATGGCTTAAGTCACATAACTAACACAAGCCAAATTGGCAAGTAAAATATAGAACATAACCAACATGACATAAAACTCAACATAACAAGAGATATAAATGATCATGGAATACAATGTCTCTAGACATCCACTCCTATGCCAATTCGTCCACGACTCGCTCCTCATACAGAGAATTTTGATCACTTGTATGTCACGCCATGCAGTCCCTAAACAAAAACATACAAGAAAGAGGGTAAGCAAAATACTCAGCAAGGTTTTTATATTTATGAGAGGATAAATCCAAACTCATCACAAGTATTCCACATAAAGTTCATCACATAAATACACCTATTCATCATGGGACATTCACATAACATGTGCATCTCTATATTATGTCTTACTCACATATACATTTACTCATGATATCATTAACATATCACCTACATAATATTCCACATGGCATATTATAATAACATATCAGTTATAATCCATTCTTAATACATACATTCATCCTGCATAAGAGTGCCTCAACACACATTATCCTGCATAACATGTAAACAAAATTCTACACCTACATGCGTAATATAAGCTCCCACATCTCCACACAACAACCATGTAATTGAGCATCATATCACATACACATGCAATGATAACAAGTAATGAATGTTTCATGCATAGAGAAAACAATCTTTGCTTAATCGGCTAAAGCATAAACAGACTTGCTCGCTCTAGATAAACCTCAATTGGAAGGTCCGAAGTCATAAAAAGAAACAAGAAGTTTGGGTAAGATCCTTAACGGGGAAAATACCTCCTGATAAGCTCATGCACACTAACAAACCAGTCTTTATTCTCAGGGTCTAGATAATCTCCATAATTTATCTCCTTATATTATTGCTGCTCTTTTCAACCGAGAGAGGAAAACCCGTCCTCAAAGGGACGAAAAACCCTGCCCTTTCGAATGTAAAACTGAATTGATAAAGCTATGATTGCTTAATCTGGCAAGCAATGTCATCCAATTGCATACAATCGATTAATCATGATAAATCTCGTTCATAAACCCTTTTCATGATGCATGCGACATGGTACATATGTGAGCAACGTTACATGTATCCTAATACAAAAGATATGCTCTGATCAGCCCCTATGTGTATCATTCCTCATCCATTTATGTTAAATATTCACCACAATTACCTTCACAAGTGTGTACATAGTAATAATGTTCAAATCTAAGCATTGACATATGCATCATGAATAAACTATCATCCTACTACACTCATGCTTTCATGATTTTATCATAGTTTCTTCTTACTGAAATCATGAATAAAGTTTGGTTAAAACCTCAAAAACACAAGTCCAAGTCAATTATAACTTCATGCTAGACTTTGGTAAGCATAATCATCACTACACTTAAGCTAGATATGAAAATATAGTTCACCCATAATTAGCACAACATGTAAAAGCATACATGCCCATCCTCATAATTTAAACTTGCTTGAATCATAAATAAAACATGGAGAATCATCAAACATGAATTTAGGATAAGGAGAATGTCATGCTAAAATCCAACAACATGTAACCAATTTCATACTTGAACAACATCATAACTTTCAAGATAATATTCATGCCCTCACAGTAGCATTTTCAAGAAAAAATAACTCATCATAATCATAATAAATGAGATTTATGAAGAGAAACAAGAAAATGGACAAAATACTCAAGAAGACAAATTTATCGTTTGTCGCTCACCGCGCATGCGCACATAGCACGTGTTAGACGCACCGTCCACTCGCGCAGTCAAATGACAGTGCGCCATGTGGTGCACATCTACGTTCGTGTACCCCAATTCTACTGGTCTTGGTTGGTCTCGTTTTAAATTTTTTGTTTAATTTAATAAACTACGATTTTGTCTTCTAAATAAACCCTCGTCCGGGTCGGATTTCCAAGTTGAGGCGTTACAAATAGTATCGGAGCATTTCACTGTTTGCGAGAGGGAACTGTTTTAAAAATATATTTTGATTAGATTTGAATCCTGATTTTTAATCAGAATTAATTTTGAATCTTGTTCTGATTGTGTTACATCGAATTTAAGATTTGTACATACTATTTTCCATATGTTGCAATGGATTGGATACAAACATCAATTTTATGAATTTTGATCTTGAATCTAAAATGATTTTGAAATTTTTCTATAAATGTCGTATCAGGTTTGATTTGTAATTATGTTTTGCTTGTAGGGCATCGGAATTGCTCCTAACTTTAATATTTATAAATTTTGATTATTTTAATTACAAGTAATTTAGAATTTATGTCCTACTTGTGTTGTATTGGATTGATATAATCTCCGATTTTATGAATTTCACTTTTGAAACGGTTATTATTGAAAATTACTATTCTGCATCTATGTGTGATTCGAATTTTGATTTTATATAGGAATTAATTTGCAATTTTGTTTTAGTTGTGATAATGGATTTAACACAAATTTTGAATTTGAACTTTCTATTCTGTATGTATGACATTAGATTTAATATGAACAATGATATTAAGAATTCTAAATTTTAATCGAAAGTGATTTGATAATTACATTCTGAATTTAGTTGTATCAAATTTAATTTAGAATTATGCTTTGCATGTGTTACATCAAATTCCCTATGGACTCCGATTTTATGAATTCTAATTTGTAATTCAGGAATCATTTGCAATTCTATTTTGTATGTGTGGTGTTGGATTTGATATGAACTCTAATTTTATGAATTTTAATTTTGAATAAATCGGAAATATTTGCTTTGAATCTGTAATATCCCGAATTTTCCTAGGTTTCAAAAATTAAATACGTGAAAAATAAGGTATTTGACCCATTAACATTCTTAGTAGAATAACTTTCACTCTAGATAGAATTTGTGGCTGAAACCTATGTGGTTAGAAAGTAGATAGACAGAGCTTCAAAATGACACCAAGAACACGGAATTCGGAATTCGGATAAGTCAAATACGACTGTTCAAAGTTAAACATATCGTTTAGAGCCCGTTTACCCAATTTAAACGTGTATTTTGGTTGTTTAAGTCGTTTTTGCAAGCCCAATTAATTAGAATTCTGAAATTAATTTTTAGTGACCCAATTAGGTGGCCTAATTGAGTGGATTGGCCTAATTCCTAAGGGGGTTAGGAGCCCTAATCCCCATATTGGCTTATTAGGAAACAATTAAGGGGGGCTTTTTGCCAAAAGGGCGGAGAAGGCGGTGAACGGCTAAGCTCCGGCAAGACTCTGGCGGTGGTGGATCGACAACAGATTGGTAATAAGGTAGGATCGCCTCCGTTGTCTTCGAGTGTAAATTAATGAAGATTTTATTAAATAAATTTGAGTGTAATTGGATTTCTGCAATTCTCTAATACCGCTTTCTGTAATTTGCATGAACAGAAATCACCGTTCTTCGTTGAATAGGTGTAATTTCCTTTATTTTGGCGGGCCGGTCGTTGATCGGTCGCCGGCTGGGCAGTTTTCTTTCGGCCAGAAATCAGGCGAATACTACCTGCCGCCGTTGTGCGGGCCACTGTAAAAATAAAAAATAAAGGGCCTTGGTCGCGCCGGCCCTAGCTGTGGCGGCGTTGGCCACTTTGGCTTCGCTGTATTGTTTAAAAAAAAACAAAAGGGAGTGGCTGCCGAGGGGCGGTGGGGTCAGGCCCATCAAGATCGCCGCCAGGTGGCGATCTGATGAGGCCTAGCCCCCGCCTCGCCATGGCGGCAGGAGGCAGCGCCGCCAGTGGCCGAACGGCCGCTGGCTGGTCGTGGGGAAGATGACCCACATTGCGGGTTGTCTACTCCCTGGACCGGGTCGAGTAACCTATAAAAAGGGTTTTAAAAAACTAGGTCATGACAGAATCTGTTACATGATTTTATTTTAGTAACTTCAATTTCAAATAGTCTATCAAATTTATGACAATAGAATTACCAAGGAGTAACCACGAAATGTCCGTAGTTTGAGCTACAAGGTGTTAGTGGAATATTCTATGATTAATTATATTGGTGTATTAAAATAAAATTTGATTTCAGATTGTTTGTTTGAGAAAATGTATTTAATGGATCTGTTTTGAAAGATGGTGGAACCACATAAGAGAAACCACTGCAAACCACGGTATGGGATGTGAGGTGTTAGTGAATAGCTTTAGGGTTTGTTCTACTGGTATGTTGAAAATAAACTTACATTTCAAATAATTTGTTCTGAAAAAAAAAATTATTTGCTTATAAACTGAATATATTTAGAAAAGTGGTAGAATTGCCAAGGGCAACCACTACTCACCACGGTATGGGGTGTGAGGTGTTGGTGGATAGCTATATGTCAAATTCTGTCGATATCTTGACACAATAAATAATTTTAAAATATTTGCATTTTGAAAGTTGTTTTAGAAAAAAAAGTGGAATTACCTAGGGAGGAACTACTAAACGCTCATGGTATGGGATATGTGGTATAAGTGGATCACTCTCGGGTTAGTTCTGCTAGTGTGTTGAAACTAAATTCAATTATGTTCAAAGACTGTTGCATTCCCTATGAGAAATTGTCAAATACCTGTGGTATGGGATGCATGGTATTAGTGGTCCGATCTAGGGCTAATTCTACCGTGGATTTAACATGGAAATTGAGTTCAAATCCTCTGTGCTTTGGAAAAATAATTTAAAGTTGTAAAGTTGTCTAGATAGCTAGTAGAATTACTGCGGAGAAACCATCAAACGCCCATGGTATGAACACGAGGGGTTAGTAGATAGCTCCAAGGCTGATTCTACAAGTGCATTAAGATGAATTTCAATTGCAAGTCTAGTTTGGTTCGAAATGTTCATTTTGAATGTGATTTGATTCTATAATGTACGTCCTAACTTATATGTGCAAATTCTGTTTCATGTCGACTAATCTCTGAATGCTCTATAAAAAGAGTATAATTGATTTTTGATCTATTTTCTTTCAAGTAATTTAAATTCTGAATAACTCTGTAAAAAGTTTGTTGATATCTATTTCTAATAAAGAAATTCAAATTTGATGTGTACAATGGTACGTGAGTGCTTGTACTTTCTGGATATTAACCAAGAAAAATAATTGGTTCTGGCGTGCACATAGGTGAGGAGCATTACGGGAAACTCCTCACTTTTTGAGCCTCTTGCTACCCCATAAGTGTCGGGGGGATGCCGTTTGGTATCACGGCTCTAGTTTTCATGTCATTCGGATGAATTGACAAATTTTGCATGTGTTTCTAAATCAAATTATTTCTAAAATATTTATTTTTGACAAATAATTTTATGAAAAAGATTATAATCACTTTCATATATTTTTTAGCATTATTTAAATTCTAAATTTATGCTTATTAGCCATATTTTCTGAAAAAATATCATATTTTTGAAATGATCTACATGCGCTGCATTATGTTTTGAATATGTGCACTTTTTGGGTAGTTCTGGCGTAAAACCTGGGATTATTGTCTGGATACTTGCTAAGAAAAATAATTGGTATGGCATGTGCATGGGTGTGGAGCATCATGAGAAATCTCCTCACTTTTCGAGCCTCTCGATTCCCCATGAGTGCTAGGGCAACGCCATTCAATATCACAGCTCTAGCCTGTTTATTCTGTTCTAATTATGAAATTTTATTTGATTTTAAAAATAATAATTAGATTTCATTATCTGATCTTAAATTATCGGATTTTGATATGTGATCTATTAGATGATTTAATTTTGAACATTTTTGGATATATTTCTGGATTGATTTGTCTACTATGATTTGATCTACTATGATTCTGAAAAATGATTCTGTATGATATGATTTATTTGAATTCAAATTAACAATCAGATTTTGTGTTTTATTCGATCATAAATTATTTGATTGTGTTTATGAGTTATCAGATAATTGAATTTTTGAAGGGTTTTGGAATTGTGACTATGGATTTCATTAACCTTGCCTCACTTATTGTGTTTTGACTCTGAATAATGACCTATCTGATTTCAAAGTGATAATTAGATTGTGTTTAAAGTGTTTTATCCCATCATGAACTATCAGATTTTGTTGTGAAGGTTCTATCGGATCCTGTTTATGAATGTGAAATCTAAAATTTTATCCGATTCTATTTACGAGTGTTTAATCCGATTATAATTTATCGGATTTCGTTGATATCCGAGTTTAGACTATCGAATTATGTATTTTATCCAAGTAGTTATCAAATAATGTTATCCAATTATTAGTTAATAGATTGTGCTTCTGAATTTTGTGTCCAATTGTAAATTAACTATATTTATGATTGTAAATTGCTATCTGACTAATGGTTGGATTTTATTCTAATTTTGTTGTATTTTGAAAAATATTTTTGAGAGAATTGCGAGGATGCAATTTGTTTAAGGGGAAAGAATGTAACACCTTGTATTCCGATTACACTTAACTGAAGGGTTAGGGGTAATTATGTACTTTTAGTTAAATTTTAAGGGTTTTTCAACAGATGAAATCATGGTATATGAGTAGGGCTTGAAATGACGAGCGTAATGAACTAAAGAACAAGTAAAAATAAGGTCGGGAACGAAAGTTACTACCTCGGAAAGTGTGTCACATGGGCATGACCCACATATAAACTGTGGAATAACCCACCCATGTGGGGTCTATTTTCGAAGGGCTCATATATGAGTCTATTGGTACCAAAAATGCATGATTCTGACTTCAGGATAAGAAATCGCATTTTGAAGTTGTAAGTGTATTTGAATGAAATAATAATAAAATATTAAAGAAAATACGAAATAGATGATGTCCGCAAGCCGAGCTGAGCAAAGCCGAACCATTGAAGCATCGTGCCGCGTGATCACGATCATCTACGTAATGCTGGGCCAAGTGATCGTGCAGCTCGGTGAGCCACCTACGCGTCGGATGCACCTTCAACTCGCGTGGTCAAATGACAGTGGGCCATGTGACTAGCATTTGTGCGCGCATACCCCAATTCAACTACTCCCGGTTGGTCTCGTTTTAAATTTTTTATTTAATTTAATAAACTTTGATTTTGTTTTCATAATAACCCCCCGGTCCGAGTCGGAGCGTTACAATGAAAGCATGATTTTTAGAATGCTCTATCCTGGCGATAAATATGATCTTGATCCTTGTGGTGAATGAGTGTTTTATTCCATAATACCATGTTATAGTTTTGATTTTGCAATATTATTTGTAAATTTTATGTTGCATCATGCTTAGATGTATTTGGAATGAATATGACCGATTTTATTATTTCTTCCTCACCATTGATATGTCCATTACCACATCAATGACGTTGTTGATGTAACAGAGGAGATGACAGTACTAATATCGATTACCATCTACATGCCCATTTATCACCGATGGTTCACCAGTAGTGAGGTAAAAGTGTCGGTGAGGCGTCGATGAGGATAAATGTCCTTGTCATCCCACTGTTGGTAAGAGTTCGTCATATCTATGAATTACTGATGGTCATCATTGACTTGGCCGATGTATCAACGAGTACACCGATTGTAAGTTGGTTTTGTAAAAAAAATTTAGCAATAAATGTTATAAGTGTTATGCTATTATTATGAGATATAATAGCATGATATTGGATGCTCAAAATACATTTAAATGTATGTAACACCCCAAAAATTCTGGACAATAAACCCTTGAACTTCTTGTGAGTTTTCGGCCTAACAAGTGTTGTATATCCAATAGGCATTGTTTTAGCCTTAATTTTCTTTTAAACCTTTTAGATCATTCATAGGGCTCGGAGAGGCAGTTGAAATGAGCCTAAGAACGCAAATTTTAGACACCTAGATAGTAGACTTCGACCTCGTTAAGTGTGTCATGGGTGGGACCCATGTTGTTGTTGTAAAAAAAATACCCTTGTGGGATCTTATTTTGATAGGCTTGTCGATACGAGTCCAATGGTACCAATAATATGATATTCCAGACTCGGAGTAAAAAGGTATGCCCAATACAAATTTTAATTTTTGTTTTATATTTAAAAGAAAATTTAAAAATTACAAAAAGTATAAAAATATATTATTTGCATAAGCAAGATTGCGGCAAGGTAAAATTGTAAGATCTCTAAACTTGAACCGGTTGATTTTGTTTTATTTAATTATTATTGTGTGGTTTAATGTTAATTCTGATCAGTTTTAACTATTTTGAAATTAAAGTGATTAACAAAGATTTTAATCAAAAATTTCTTCACATTAATAATTTTTATGCTAATATAAGTCGATTGGAATTTTTATGAAAATTTTAGATTTTTTTATTATTTTTTTTTAAAAATTAGGGGGCGGGACCAACTGTTGGCCCTACGTACGAAATTAGGATAATTAGTCCCAAATAACCCTAACAACATCCTAAGATAGGAGATAAATATTTCAAAAATTTTATACATCAATTTGGATTTAAAATAAGCAAGTATTTTTATTTTTAGTATAAAATTTTATTTATACCCAACCTATTTGTTAGGTTTACCCCAACCCCTACTATAAATATAATGACACAACCACTTTTCCAATTGGGAAGGACGGAGAACAAGAGCTTAGGAGTCCTAATCCCCATTTCCAAAGAAGGAATAGAGATTAAGTAAATATTTGTTTAATCCTTCACCAATTTCTTAGGGTTTCTATTAAATCTTCTAAATCTCTTCTTTTGTCAAACCCAAAAAGCTAGTAATTTGAACTTCTATTTCAAACCCTTATAAAAGGAATTTCTTTTTTGAACTCCCTAAACCATAGATCTATAAGTTTTCAAGAGTTTTAGGTGTTTTTAATCAGATTTTTGTAAGTATTAACAAAAACCCTCTTATGGGTAGGATTTGAAGGTGTTGAATGATCGATTTTAAGTCAAGAAGCTCACTGAAGGTAAAGGATTTTATTCTAAATAGGTTTGTGATTTTAGATTTGAAGCTTAGTGAAGTTTTATGTATGTTTATGTAGTGATGAGCTTTAATGGTAGATTTGGAAAAACTTAATCTTTATTGTGATTTTTTGGTGTTTTTGTTTGGAAATGGCTAGATTTAATATTTTCCATCCCCATGTTTCTCCCTCCACACGTTCACTAGTCATTCAATCCAGCCATGTAAACCTTGTCATAAAAACAAAAAGCTTGTCTATAGCAAGGCAATATCCATATGGCTCTTGTGCAAGGTTCCATGAAAGAAGAGTCCGGCCTCTCCCACTTCTTTTCCTTCTTCCTTGCATCTCTTTTAGCGTTGTTGCCATGACAGCTATTCTGGAAGCAAATTACGAAATGCCACAACGGCATTTCACTTCTAGCAGGCCTACGAAATCTACCAATAAAGATCCAATGATTTAAGATATATGGGGTCAGGCTGGCACGTGTGAGCGCCCTTTCCTTTGTACAATTATCAAAATAAAAAAGGGTATTTTAACACTTAATAAATCTGGAGTGACTATTCAAGCCAACCATTGTCAGATCAATTATTTTATTTAGTGAATTGAAGTCTCCGTGCTTATCTTTGAACAGGTAGTGACTATTCAAGCAAAATATATGCCACAAAAGTGAATATGTAGAGGCCAAAATATTTTCATACTCACCTACTATAACTATAATGCATGAACAGTAGATATGTGGACCAAAAATTTGGGAACTGGTAGATCTGGTTCTCAAGTTTCCCTCTTGCCACTTCCTTGGTCACCGAGCCTTAGTTATTAAAACCAATCTACTAGACAACTCCATTCAAGTCTTTGATATAAAAAATTTTCAACGGCAAAAGCAAGTCACTACTATTGTCATAAATTATAGTCATAAAATTAAATCCCAGGACTACTCCTATTGTAAGGGAAGCATTTTTTATGCTCCTTCCTCAATATGAGCCGAGCATAAGGAACATCTGGGAGTTGTCAGATTTCATGATCGGTGGTGCACACGCTAGAGCATGTTAGCGTATGTATTTCTTATACTAACGTGCGTTAGCGTGTGTGCCACAGATCTTGAAATCCGATGGCCCCCGGAAGTTCCTTACGCTTGACTCACGGTCAGAGTGGAGTATAGAAAATGATTCCTATTGCAAGATACCTTCACTATAAAGCTTCTTATTGGATCCTTTAACCTATCCCTTGCACTTACACTACCCAAGGCGAAAAAACAAAGCTTGGCTGCAGAGAAGCAATATCCTTGGCATTGTTGAAATAAGTATGATTGTCAGTCTAAAGGAATGACTCAAAACCCAATTTGAGATAAAAGACATAGGTGAAGCATCCAACATCTTTGGGATGAAAATTGACAGAGATAGAAAGACTAGAAAACTTAGTATATCTAAAAAATCATACATAGAGAGCATTCTCAAATGCTTCAATGTCATTGGTTGGAAGACCATTGACTCCCCTATATACAAGGGTACTGTGTTGTCTAAGAATATAGCTCCTCAGACTGAGGAAGATAGACTTCAGATGAAGTCAATGTCATACGCACAGGCTATTGGCAGCTTGAAATATGCAATGACTTGTATGAGACTTAATTTGAGTTTTGCGGTAGGCTTGCTAAGCCGTTACTAAGCAGACCCAAGACTTCAACACTGGCAAGTAGTGAAGAGGGTATTTCAGTACCTTTTAGGGTCTAAAAACTTAAACCTCACTTATCTCACAGAGAGTACGTCATTTACTGGATATAGAGATTTAGACTATGCAAGGGATCCAAATGATAGGAAATCCACTACCGGATTTGTCTTTATGTTTGGAGGCGGGGCTATATCGTGGGCAAGCAAGAAATTGAAGAGTCCTTCTAAGTTTACGATGGAAGCTAAGTTTTATGCATGTAGTATTGCATCTTCCCAGGCAGTATGGATAAAAGAATTTTTAGCAAGATTAGGGATAGAAAACTGGAATGATGCTCCTATCTAGATTTATTGTGACAATCTGTCAACCGTGTTGACACTTAAGAATAGGGAAATAAGTATCAGGGGTAAGCACATCAAGGTGCATTACTATTACATTTTCGATATGCTACAGAGGGGAAAAGTGATTGTGAGTCATAGTCCTACTACGTAGATGTTGGCGGATCCGTTCATTAAGGCCTTAATGACGGATCTATTTTCTAAACATGCTCATAGTATTGGTCTTCGACAGGACTAGCACAAGTCGTTGGTGGACTATATGAGCCCTTCACCTATAGTGGGGGATGTTGGACCAGGGTATGCTCAGGCCCATTTTGGTTCACGTTGTTTGCGGTTCAGGTGAGCCGGTACGGGCCATGGGGTCTAAGGTTAGTGGGGGCATTCGCGCCAACCCCACATGAGTCATCGTAACACTAATTCTAATAGGACCCGCATTCATCACACACTAGGCATGTGACTAGGATGTACATTAAAATATTGCGGGGCCCGACTAACAAATTAGGTGTCGATGGTTAGACCCGTGGTTAGTGAAGGATCGACTATATCGCGGGCTTGGCCATGTGCATGAGGTCAAGGTCTCCGTGGGCTCTGAGGAGTAGAGCTCACCCCGTTGTGTCAGACCCTCTAAGAAAAGCCTAGAAATTTTAGTAGGAAGTCCATTTAATTAAGCCCACTTATAAAGCCCAATTTAGAGAGGACTAAGAGGGGTATTTAAGGGAGATTAAGAGAAGATAAGCCCTAAGCATTGGGCCGCCCTCCTCTCTTCTCCTCTCTCCCAATTCTGCCCCCTTCCTCTCTCACTTGGTGCGGCCTTTCTAGGTTTTGGAGCAAAAACCTGCTGGCCGCCCCCTCTCCTCTCCTCTCTTCCAATCTTGGACGTGGCAATTGAAGGAGATCTATCTCCTTTCTAGTTAGGTCTTCAAAGACAAGGTGGAGGATGTCCTATTTGTTGAGATTTCAAGCCAAGAAGAAAGGTTAAGAGGGATCTACACATAATAAGTAAAAACATCATCCCTTTCTTATTCAATTGTGCTCAATTGTAATCGGACAATTGTGTGAAGGCTTGAGGACATCCAAGGGGCCGATCAGCCCAAGGCCAATGCATTGTTGCTCCATTATTTCAGTTTGAATATATGCATACTCTTTATTGAATGGATTATTGCTTATGTAAGTGTTTATCCATGCTTCTTGTGTAATTAATCAATTTAAAGAAGTAATTTTTATGCTCTGCACCTCCCCATGGCCCAAAGACTGCCACACTTCCGTTGGCCAACAATTTTACAGTTTACATCTCTCATTGGCCTTTGCCCAGGTATGCCTCAGACGTTGAAGGACATCGTGTCAATGCAATTTCAAAACCTGAGTGGGAAGAAACTACTAGTAGAGACTTCCTATTCCCATCCTTTGATGTGGATATGATGGCCACCCATTACAACAAGTGTAGATAAGAGCCAATTTTGCGTACCTTTTTGGGCACGGGAAAGGCAGGTATGAAGCTACTCAAAAGGTTGTCAAGAAAGTAGAAGCATGGACTGCATGGAAACTTCCCCCTTACTTTCTCTCCATAGATGCGTGGAGGCAGTCAGGTTTACCATCTGGGTTGGGAGTTTTGTTATTCAAAATGGTTTGTCATTGCAAATGATGAAATAAAACTTATATTCCTATACTTTCTCTACACCATAGGCCTTACACTATTTATGTTGGGATAAGAGAAACCCACCTTTCTTATCAAATCAAAAATGGTGTAAAGCATAAGGTGCAAAAAAATGACGTATGAATAGCGTTTCGTCATTGCAAATGATGAAATAAAGCAAGCAAAATTAAATAAAAAAAGCTACATTGACACCAAACATCACGTCAACACGGCATGTCAAAGTATCATTTTAATAAATATTTTTTTCTATGATATTTTAATAATATTTTTTTAATAATATTATTTTAATAAATTTCCCTTATGTTAGGCTCATTCTCGACAACATGGAAACATGGCATAGAAACCCTAAAAAATATAAATAGAATCACATAGGAACGCTGATAGCGTGCTTGCACGATGTGCAACCCCATTAGGGCCCATGTGTGAAGCCCATGCATCGCTGCGAGTTTGGTGGAAGTATTGCCTGAGCTAAGAAAATGATGCATATGAAGCGCTAATTTATTTTTAGTGAGCTGAGATTATCTTTTGCTTAATTTGAAGTGATTACATTTTTAAGGTTAAACATGTGAAACACTTCAATTAACACAATACCATTTGGCTTAATACACACACTCAAAGCCCGAAGAACACCAATGTAAAATATTAAATATACATACAACTGCATCATCTAAGAAACCTGGTTGGTATGTGTTCATGTATTCTGAGAGGAAGGCTGTAGAACTCCTCATTTCTAACATCTCCTTTTCGATTTAGGAAAGGCGCCCACCATGGCAGACCTCTATCAATGCTAGCACGAGCGGCATCAAGAGTGTTATCAAGCACTGTTGCAACAACTAGGGCCACTGTCGGAGCAGATGAGAAGATTGTGTTCAATATGTCATCAAACTGCAACAAAGGGAACAATGAGTTCGCTGTATTTCCAATCATCAAATGATGCAAAGTCACTACCATTTCTCTTTTTCTTTATTAGGAGCTTGTTCCAAGCATATACAATATTATGAGGAAGATGGAAAGATTGATCTATCAGCTGCTGACAAGCATATTAAGTTGAGGCAGATAATAAGGATTGATTTACAGCACACAAACATATCTTTTATATGCATAGAACAAGAAAATTCATTAACCCCAACATTAACAAATTAATATAAAACGTGAAAACTACGTTTACTCACCCATCCTGCATTTGTTTTGACAGGTCCATTGCCAGCTGAGGCTGTAAATTCACTAAAATAATGAGGTACTGAAATTCCTAAGAAGAGAGAGATGCCCAAGACGTACAGATTTCGCATGGAATTGCTATTTGCGAATTGAATGAATGAAATTCCTACCGCAGCTAACAAAGAGAAAAAGTTTTGGTAGTAAGAACACATTAAAGATATATCAGCAAGAAAGTAAAACATTTTACAAATTACTAATTGAAAACATACAAGATCAACATACCAACTAGTCCAAAAAGGATGCAGTATATTGCAGCAAATATTGGAAATGGTATAGAGGCAAAAAATGCTCCAAATTTTCCTGTGAGGAATAACATTCATTCAGAAGAAAGCAGCTTCAGATATTGTTTTGGGGGGTATACTTTTAGATTGGCATCAAGGATTTTGAACTGACCAAATATTGCAAAGAATATCATGAAACCAGCAGAGAGTTGGACCACTCTTCTGCTTCCTACTCGTGTCAATCCAAGAAGTCCTACATTTTCACTGCAAGATAGAAAACTTCAAGTTTTTCATCCACAAAATATTATATTTAAGCAGCATTCTGTCAATTTATATGTATGCTGCAATTAAAGAAATCTATCTTCTGTTTTCTTACACAGATGCAGTGGAAGCAACTACTGTGCCAAATATCCCTTCAAGGAGCATTCCCAGACCCTGCAGTACCAAATGAAACATGGTCAAATGGTCTTCCTATTTTTTCTTATTTTCATTTTTTGAATGTTTATCTTCCCCATTGAATTTGATACAAGATCCATTAAAGTTATAGATACTTCTTATTTGTTGATTTTCATATTAAGTCTCACATACATTCTATTAACACAGCCACTTCTTTTGAAACTGCAGTTCAATATGAAATATACATTAAGCTGGGAGAATTGGTTGTCAAGAACATCAACCAACTAATGAATTCATGGGGATATGATGTTTCACCATTTTGATAATTAACATTGTTCAGTTAGACGTCTCTTCCTATTTGACAATTTTTGTGTGAAGTGCTCATGCACACAAGGAGATAAATTAGAAATCCTTCTTTAAAATTATGAAATTAATAGGGAAACAGACTTTAGATTATTGTGTTATTTATGCTACGACAGATGACCAGTATGAGCTTACTATTGTAATTGACAATAGTGTACAAAAAAAGAAAATGGTGAAAAACATTGAGCAGCTTGTCTTTAATAAAAAGAAGAAATCGTAGACGAAGAAGAAGATGATGATGGTGGTTTCATTCAATTAACCTGAAGGCCAATACTACGAGAGAACACATGTGGTGGAGGAGGAGTTGCACCGGCATACATCGCAGCAGCAAAATATGTTCCAGTGGACTGCAGGAAACAAATGGCAAAACGATCTGAGACTTACACTTCTTAAGCAACATTTGGCATAACAAATTTTGAAAATTTTCAGTTAAGTAAACAAATTATTAGTGCCTAATTTCATCGAGTCCGCTACCAAGAATGACTTTAGCATCTGATACTATTATGGGGAACTGTTTTATTCCGATAAATATGACTTTATACAATGTATTGCCCTTTTTAACTATATGAAATTATGCTAACCTCTGCACTTGCAACCAGAGCTGCACCCAACATTCCAAACACATGACTGGCACCAAAGATAGGTGCGCCATATTGAAACGGATATGGTATCTTGATCCTGAAAGCAAAAGAGATTTGTAGTGTCCAGTTTATCTGTTCTTAACCAAGAAAAAGAGTGGTTCGTGTTAGAAGGGTAAACTACGTGATCTATGTTGTACCATGGAGCAGAAGACATAAGATAGGATTGATCTGTTCGGCAATGCTGCTTAGTCTTCTGAGGAACATTGTTGTATGCTCCAGCAGCAGTGAGAATGGCAGAAAATGACCAAATTATGACAATACAAATGAGCAAAGCAAACCTCTCTATTGAGGAGTGTGCTCTCTCGTGCAGATTCTTTAAATACTGTCAACACAAGGAACAAAACACACGCAAAGTGAAAATTTCCTTTCAGAAAAAAAGAGGTAAATTGAAGCTTTGGAACCAAAAGATATGTGATTACTTGCTGGCAGACCACCAATAAGATAAGCATTGGTATGCCGATTTCCACACATTTGCAAAGCTGAAGTGACCAAGGATCAAATTAATATCAGCACACACCTCAAAGATTTCACCAGTTAGTCATTTTAAGCCCACTGGATAAGAATTTTCAATTGATCTACCTGAGGGAAACCTCTCTCAAATAGACCAAGTCCAACCACAGAAACTACTGGGACTATAGAAACAGGGCTAAAGAATCTGCAATATTCAATAAAAACACAAAGGAAGAAGAATATTGTTCCGTAGGAAGCCAGAAAGAACAAACTTCAAATGCAGTAAGTCATAAATCCCTTTATAGAATTTAGGCAAATGTCAAACCTTGAATAATTTCCCCATAGTTTGCTATAGCCAATGATAATGTTCAGAAATGAGGAAACAATCAAAGCTCCTTGAATAGACCTGATCGTGTGGACGAATCTCTGAAAAGTCGTTCAGAGTTTTATCAGCAGACCAGTTGATGTAACAAGTTCTGATACATAAATATATGGAATCAGTCAGATATCTTCCTAAAATTTCTAATTTACCTCGTGCTCATCTTTAAATGCCCGAAACCGATAGTCACTGATTATAGACATAACAGGGATAACAAATGCGAAAGAAGCATTCATCACTGTGGGAAGGCGGGTGCCGAGGAGTGTTTGAAGAAGAGTGTTAATACCACTCATAAACAGCAATGTCTGGATAACCCTTGCCTTATCCCCCTGAAACAAAGCCAGTGACCGCAAATCATTTATTATGTTTTTTTTTTCAATAAATGTTCAGTAAAAAGCAATTACTAATGGATTGAAAAGAGAATATCTTACACTGTCACCACCCATTAGAGGAACTAGAAAGCTAGAAATCGTGACAGTTGTTCCTAGCATCACGATGTAATGTTGGAAAGCTAGCAATATAGTTTCCGCTGTAGAATAAAATAAAGTAAATTCGATTAGCTGCTTACCATAGACATACTGTAATGTGTTCGTGGTTTAAAATCACTAATAAAAGAAAACATCAACTGGAAAATATTCCAAATGCAATATACATACAAACAGGATCAAACGTCAGTCAAAAGGGAAACTAAGAGGAAAAAACAGAGTACGATAGAAAGCCCATTTGGAAAACCAAATTCAATGAACCACCCAGGGCCAAATTATAAGATAAAGTTGCATAAGTCAGGTATCTCGATACATGTGCATGAAGAACAAAATAAGGGAGCTGTAGACCACAATCCCCATCAGGGTTCAGAAACCTTTGCAAGTGAACATCAAGAAGATACAAGCATACAGAGTGGAAACCAAGAGGAGAGAAAGCAGAAGAGAAGGAAAAATGACTGACGCCACGAAGGGTGGGTGTGGATGCAAAAGTTCATCTGATGAAGCTGCTCAGATGGAGGCGGCGCGGGCGGTCTTGAAGCTAACGGTGGGGGTGGCGGCACTGAAACTGTTGGTACATGAGGAGGATTCGTCTCCACCATTTTCTTCTCGTCCTTCCTCCTCTTCTCCCGTTACTGAGCTTCTTCCCCACCCAGAAGACGATCTGCTACTTCTTCTAAAAGGTTTCTATACGCTTTTCTTAATCCTGTTTCTTTAAGGGAAAGGCAAAGAGCAGCAAAAACGAGACGGGGGAAATAGCAAACAAACAAACAAAGATGGGGTCTCTTCATTGGAAATGAGAAAGAAATGACCCAGAAAGTGCACTAGGAATTAAGAAAGAAAGTACGGGGGAGGAGGAAGATTCAGTTACTAAGGTGGCAGTGTACATCGAAGTATGGGACAAGGCTCTCTACGGCATGGGGGAGTAATTTCACCGTAACAGCCTTGTCCAAGAACAAGTTCTCGGCAAGTATGGTGAAATTACTCGCCATTTATTGTACGTCGGTACTTCCCCATACTTTGAAGTATGGGCGAGTTGTTGATGTTGAGATCCAAGAACTTGCGGCAGAAAGGGTGTCCGACTTTTAGACTTTCCAATATAACTCATCTCGTTCACGTGGATAATTACGACGTTACCACCACTCGTTCATTTGTTTTTTTCCTATGCAAAGTACAAAGTTTTTCCTTTGGACGAACTGAATTAGGTAGAATAGAACCCAAATTAGTAAGTTTCGTTTGGTTATTCAGTTCTAATTCATTTCCAAGAGTTAAACAACCAACTCAAACTTGGTTCCGATCCGGTTTCTGTCTATGAAAGACCGAAAATCAAACCGGGATAGAATATTTTACTTATTTAATTAAAAAAATATGTTATTGGCCATTCATTCAAATGAACAGCCAAGATTTACCCTAATCTAATCTATCTACCTAGACCAAATTAGCTAGACTCCTAATTTGGCTATATACCTAAACTGTTAGTAATTTTTTACTATTTATCTAACTAGACTTAGGAACATGTGCAATAAGAAATGTGCGACCAGAAAGGGCATGAGTACCCTCTCTACTTAGTTCATCATCGACTAAGAGGGAAATGCACGAGAGAAGAGAAAAAGATCTTGTGTCTCCCCTACATCCCAGTAACATCATCCCCGACTTTGTCTTCCTCGGTGGTTTCCTTTTCCAGGGTGGCTTCCTCTTCCCCGGCCGTTTCCTCTTCCCAAGTGGTTTCTTCTCCCCTATGGCTAATGCTATCCATTTAGAGTTTTTGGGAAAATAAAAAACTAAAAAACTAGATAACTGGAAAACTAAAATATTGGAAAGCTAAAAAATTAATAAACTAGATAACTCGAAAGTTGGATTATTAGATGTCAAAAGAACATGGAATGGGACACAAGTTTGTTATGTATTTGGACATTTGTTGGGATACAAATGATACAAAATGTAACTACGAAATTGCAATAACAAAAGTCATTGAAGTTTCATGCAAAGTCACCTATGATGCCTGCTCCCTTGTAAATGTTGCATGAAGTTTACATGGTCAAAGAAAGAGTACTAATTAAAGTTAAGTTTAACATAACCTATAGCAGTTCCAATTAACCTTCTACCTTCTAAAAATCATGATATTGAAAGTCTCCATTGCTTCCTTCAATCGAATAAGCCGAGGTCGAATGGAATACCATTGATGATAACTAAAGCAATAAAAGAATATATCACCAATGGGAATATCAATGTCAATGTACCGAAGTGGGAGGAGGAGATGGGAAGAAAAGACTCAAATCCATATTTCATCATGTAAAAACAAGCACACACATCACATTAACATACTTTAGGGTATAAGAAACCTTAGGTGAAAGAAAGGTGAGAGTTAGAGTTTATTTTGAATGAAAAATAAAAAATTTGTTTATAGTGGTCAATCATTGAACAATATCGATGGATCGATTTTGAACTGCAGCAAAGCTCTCCCGAATATTGTTGATAGATTGATTGCTTCATTAAAATGATCAATCAACACTTGAAACAACCTTTGTTAAATTAAGTCGAGATTTTGTAGATCTATTGCTTTGTCAATCAATTGATTGATAAGAGGAGTCATTAGAAGGAATCATGGAACCAATCGATCGCCGTGTGGAATGATTGATTGATGGAACTCAGAGTTGCCTAAATTAGACTTTTCCTGTTTGTTTCCTAGTTAATTACATATTCGTTTTAAGATGGGGAGTGTAAAAAGGGCTTGGAATGTGAAGATAAAGGGAGATGAGGCTTAGAAAACTCAGAGAACTTTTGTAGAGTTGCTCTAATAGTTTCTAGAGAAAATCAGTCTTCTAGGTTCTGATTTTGTCTACCTTAATTAAAAGAGTGATTAGAGGTGAGATGAGTGCACAAAAATACATGTGAGGCATGGTGTTTGATGGAGATTGTTATTGAGAAAATCAAGGAGAAAGATTATTGTTGCGGAGTTGCCTAAATTAGACTTTTTGGGTTTAATTTATCTTCCTAGTTGAATACATATTCCTTTTGAGACTTGGGGAATCTATAAAAATGATTGGGAATGTGAGGAGAAAGGGAGAGAAGGCTTAGAAAACTTAAAGAACTTGTATGAAGTTGCTCTAATGGATTTAACTTTTAAGAGAGAATTAGTCTTCTATGTTTTGATTTTGTCTACCTTAATAAAAAAAGTGATTAGTGATGAGATGAGTGCACAAAAATGCATATGAAGCGTGATGTTTGGTGAAGATTGTTGCTAAGAAGATCAAGGAGAAAGAAGATTTGTTACAAAGGAGAAGATAAAAGATCTACATTGAAAAAAAACACAAAGAGAAGAAGATGATCAAGCAATTGCCGGTAAACAACCAAGGAGTAGTTTATTCAGATTAAAGTAGTGTGAAGAACCAACCATGTGAAGAAAATAGTGTGTTTGTTCTTTATAATCAGTAATTTTATAATCTAAAGTTTACATAGTGCATAATTGATTTGGATAGAGTGCCTCGTGATTTTTTTCTAGATGGGTTTCCACAAAAAAATTCTTCTGTATTTTGCTTAGTGATTGATTGCAAATTTTTGTTAAAACATATAGGAATTAGGCACATTGAATTAGACAAAATCTATATTTATTTTATTTAAAAAGGAAAGATAAATCTTGTAAATAAATTACAAGTTAGTGGCACTTTAATTTTCTCGGTTTGTGTATATTACACACATTGATCACAAATCAACACATCTCACATTAACATTAATTTAGAATTATCAGATGATGAACTAGCAAGTGTAAAACAAGAGTGTGAGATTTATTTAAGCATAAATAATTGTCACTAACACACTTATAAATGATTTTGAATTAGACGTGAGATGAGTAGAAGAAGATTGGAAAAATAATTATGTGCAAGATATTCATTATGCCTTACCATCAACACATGGAGATTAGGATTTTTATGGCAATCTCATTTCAGATCCTATATGAGGGGTGAATCATGGTGCAAAAAAATTGTGACTAATTCTTCAAATCTTCAAGATCAACTTCAGCCGATGATAAAGAGTATTAAAAAAAGAATATTAACATTCACTCACCGAATCTACCTAACAAAACTCACTTGGCTTTTAATGGGACAAAACATGTTGGCCTCACACAAAGTTCACTTAGGCTCACTTGTTTTGTCTAAATAAAAGCCCAAGTGTGAGTTTTTGTTGGGTAGATTTTGTGTGTAAATATTGTTTTCCATAAATATAAATGAATATAATTTATCTTTTATTATTATGTATATATATGTATGAGTATTGATACAAAATATATTGTGTTGGAATGTGCAAACATGTTACACCAGTGTCAAATTCCAAATTAGGTAGAACAGATGGAAGCAATTATAGTCAACTGAAGGGTTTAAATAAAAAAAGTTGAGACTATAAATCCTCCACAAATATGATATTGTGAATATATAATTCTTTTACTATGGGTTCCATAGTATGCTAGAAGAGTTAGAAGTCGTGGTGGGGGGTTTCAGCGTGGGAGACTTCTTTCCAGCCTTGGAATGGATTAACGCCATCAATGGGATGAAACAAAGAATTGAGAGGCTATTCAAGCATTTCGATGTGCTCTTTGATGAATTGATTGAGGAGCATCTTAATTCCAATAGAGCAACTACTGAGAAAAAAGTCATGGACATATTGCTAGACATATAGAAGAATGGCAGCTTTGACGTGTCCTTAACCATGGATAATGTGAAGGCTCTAATTCTGGTAATAGAAAGGCTCTCTCTCTCTATTTGTTTTTATTAATTCCAACTTAATATTGATGGTACAGTATAGGTGTAGGGCTTTACTGATATCCATTTCAAGTATATAAGGTCGTAGAGGCTGATATGGTAGGGGGGTGATATGCCCCCTACATGAAATATGATATATATTAGTAGTATCAATACAACAGATACATATTGATACTTAATTAAATTTTTATTTTAAAAAATAATTTTTTTAAAAAAATTATTTTTAATTTTTTTCCTAAAAAAATACTATTCAAACTTAACCTCTTTGAAAGTTGAAAGATGACAATGTTTTTGTTATATTAAAAATAATCTTTTGAAAATTATATAAGATCAATACGTGTGGGTCTATAGGATTTAGTCCATTTACTATTGTTTATGGTTTTAATTCATGTTTTCCATTATATCTAGTTCCTATTCCAGATATGAAAAGGTTGAATGGTCGAGCTGAAGACTTTATATCACACTTACAAGACAATCATTCTTATACTTTTAAGAGATTACATATATTCAATGATAAGTATAAGGCTGGAGATTTTAACAAAAAGACATGTAGACTTTAAAATTGGTGACTTTGTATGGGCTGTTTTGACCAAAAGTAGGTTTTCAGTTAGAGAGTACAATAAATTATAAGCAAAGAAGATTGGGCATGTGGATCTATCGGGTGAAAGATCGATTGATATCTTAAAACAATCGATCAGGATGTTAAAACGCTTAGTGTAAAATAAAACCGAAAGTTGGCGATTGATTGCCCTATCTCAGTGATCAATCGATCTTCAGCAATACAATTTTTTCTTCATTTTGGATTATAATTTCATTCTAATTTGGTTTCTTATCGGTATTTTGCTTTCCTAGGAGTCTTTGTTCCATATTCTTTTAACTATTTAGGGATTTCATTATTAGTTGTCCTTCATTTTAATTTGTTAGTCATAAGGTAATTAGAAATTAGACTTAATTATGTCATTAGGAGTTATATAAATAGTCAACACTTTCATAAATGACATAAGATCTGTAACTTTCTAATATCTTGAAGAAGAAAAAATAGTTATTCGTTTATCCTTTGTTTATCCTTTATTTTCTGTGAATTTACCATTGACATTCACAAAAGAGGAAGGTTGAGTACGCTTCTAGCTGGATTTGTGGAACGAAACTCATCTCATTAATCAAACCCTACATCACAAATTTAAACTCGCTTTTCCAACTTGGCATACAATTATTGGGCACTCCACCATACATTTATCCAACTTGGCATGCATTAATTTGGCACTCCCACCAATTGTAGTGGTAGTGCACACCCAGCTGTTATGAACCTGCCTAAAAGAAGGTAAGGGTAGCTCATGTGCAACAGGCGTGGCCAGTGTCTTTTCTCAGCACTAGGGATTGTCGGTCAGGGTTTGGAAGATTTGTTTTCTATTTTAAGTTCTAAATTTTCTTCATACAGAAGATAATATTCAACTGCAAAACCCCCTAAAAATCACCAGCTATTCTTGAAACTCGTTTGATCGTTTGACTGCTGTCTATTATCAGGACATGTTCACTGACAGACACATCATCTATAACACTGGACTGGGCAATGACAGAACTAATGTTGAATCCAAGACTGCTTAAAAAGGCTCAAGTGGAAGTCAGAAGCGTAATGGGAGAAAGGAAATGGGCAATGGACAGTGATGTACCTAACATGCATTACTTAAAAGCTGTCATCAAAGAAACTCTCCGTCTACATCCTCCAGTACCACTCCTGCTTCCACGAGAATCCATGGAAGAAGTCAACATAAAAGGGTATAGAATTCCTCCTAAAACGAGGTTCATCTTCAATGCATGGGCTATAGGACGGGATCCAACTTGGTATAAGGACCCGGAGGTTTTTGTACCTGAGAGATTCGTTGGCAGTTCTATTGACTATAGAGGGCAGGATTTTGAGCTCATTCCCTTTGGAATGGGAGGAGAATATGCCCAAGAATGACATTTGCAGAGGCGAGTGTGCATTTGGCTCTTGCACAGCTTCTTCACAGCTTTGATTGGGAGCTTCCAAGTGGAGTTGAGCCTAAAGATTTAGATTTGACAGAATTGTTTGGTCTCACAGTGCCAAAAGCGTCGAATCTCATTGTGGTTGCTAAACCACAGTTTACGGAGTAATATTTATGGTGAGTTTCAGTCTACTTTGGCCAAGGTGAAGCAGCATTTGCATACGGACTATCCATGGTAGAGAAGTAGACGCTAGTTGGTATAAATAATCTACACATGGAATTTAGTCCTAGAATAAAACTTCATCCATTTAAAAGGATGAAAAAATCAAGCTGATAAAAATGTGCAAGATACAATAAGTTGTCACTGATGTGCTTAAAACTGTAGACGATATGTGGAACTCTTCAGCATATGAAGTACATTTCCCTTTAGCTAATTAATTACAGTTTTTCATTATATCACACGCAGAGTACCAAAAGTATATTACGGGTTGTCAAATGTAATTCCTTTATTTGGATGCTTGAAAACTACATATATAGCATATCCGTATACACCATTATCCAAGTAATAGAACACTTGTATAGCATATTTGTATACATCATGATACAAGTAGTAGAACACATGAATGAATCTCTCAAAACATCTACATGGCCTCATCTTGATGAAATACCAAGCAAGAGCATCTTCTAAGTCGTCTTTGCCACAAAATCAAGCATACAACGTCCTAATGGAGTTTACCTTTGTTCTTTCATGTTTTGTATATTGTCACATACCCTTTTTTTGGTAGCAAATGGATCTAAAAAAGTGGATCGTATGAGTAGTAATCACACCAAGGTACTTATATCACTGGAAACAAAACTACAGGTATACACATGATTAACACATGTATGTTGTGAATTATAGTGCCTGTTAGAGTCAACTTAACCTATAATCTAAGTAGTGTTTGGATCCTTATGAGAAACAGAAATGAGCAAGACAATCAAGAGAGAGAGAGTACACCATGGTTTACGTAGTTTGACAATGATGCTTACATCCACGGGGTCACATAGTTTTTACTATTTAACTCAGAAAATAGTATAAGATCAATACAATCTTCTCAAGACTCTTCAATGGCCAACAATCTTGTCCCATGGAAGAAAAAGAGCCTTCTATACCCCATAGGGACGTACAAATTTGTATCTATCTATTTAGAAAATGAAATCTCTAACTAGCGAATCAAGAAGAGTCTAACTCGGGCATTCCAGAATCCTTATTATAAGAAAAAAGACTATTAGCAACGCTCTTCAGCTTTGCTAAAATGACTATTATAGACACTTAAAAAGCGTCACTAAATGTGGCAAAAAAGTACCGTCGATATTACACATTAGAGATGCATATGAAATAGTGTTGCTAATTGTACTGCAATTGGAGACGGTTTTTTTGCGTCGCTAATATTTTTTTTTTGCGCTTTATAAAGCATCACTAATAGTAGATTATTAGCAACACTTGATTCTAATCATCCCTAATATTAAAAAATTGAAAAAATAAAAAACCTTACTAGTGAAGCTTGGTTATGCGTCGCTAATAAGAAAAATAATAAAGAAAATATTTGTGATGCTAATAAGAATTTTTTTTAAATAAGGAAAATATTTATTAGAGACTCTTTGAAAAGTGTCACTAATAAAAAATAAATTAAAAATTAAGAAAATTAATAGTAACGACACTTTTCAAAGTGTCACTAATTTGTAAAAAAAAAAAATTAAAATAATAATAGTTATTACCGACACTTTCGAAAGTGTTGCTACTATCAATAAAAAAATTTAAATAAAAAGATTTGGTTGGAGGCAGGATGACTGGTGGGGTGCTGGAGTCAGGCGCCCCTCTTCTTGCAGCTTGAGAATAGGGGGGATGGGGCTCTGGACTCCTGCTGGAGGACCAGGAGCCCCTCCTCCTCCTCTGTAGGCAAAACAGAACAAAATGCAAAAGACATATCCAAGAAGTTTGAAGGTAGAACAAAACCCGTATCAATCTAATACAGTTGAATTGTAGGGACTGTGTCGAAAAATCTTGTGGCGCCTATAGCAGTAGTGAACCATATTGTCTCGACCGAAACATATACCTATAGGCTAATAGTCACCGATATTGGTGAATATGGCTTTCCATGTGTCCATGAGCCCTTGTGGGCTTTCACTTTATGGCATGGATGGAGTTGAGTATTGGCTTTAGGAAAAATCTAAAGTCGAGTTGTGGTAGACATTATTTAGTTAGGATGGTTGGACTCCTCCATGTGGTGACCTAGTCATAGAGACCTTATGTGGCATGTACTTCTATGAGGTTGGTTGGACTCCTAGGTATTGTCATGATTTTAAAGTGATTATTTATTATTATTTTCATATATTTGATGATTGTTTATAATGTTTGCATTATTATTATACTACCATTACATGTTATTCTTGTTTATCTATCCCATTAGGTATCTTTATATACTCAACATCATTGTGATGCAAGTTCACTTGAGGAGTGAGTGTGTAGAAGACCTAGTGTGCAAGGAAAGGACACGATCAAATTACATAGCAAGTGTAGGACATTTAATGTTTTTCTTAGTTGAACTTTTAGTTAGTGTGTATGACTATAGACATGTGAGTGTCCATTTGTGAATATTAGTTTGTATATTGTGTTATGGACATGTATTCGGGCGAGACCATATTTGGTTTATGATGTGATTTAGCCTTGAATACTATTATACTCTGCTTTAATACTATGAAAACAAGTGGCTCATACCCCGAGATATCTTGACAAAAGTTTCAAAATTTTGTTTCCACTATTAGATTTATGAAAAATGAATTCTAAAATTTTGATGTGTGATAGTTATCAGGGATTTATTTGGTAGTCATTCTTGATTGTGTGTGTTGGCTAAGACAGGAAGATTGCATATGTTTGCGGTCCCTTCACGGAGGACATAATTCAAGAGAGAACTACCCAAAGAAAATTTTGAATTTCAATCATCACCGCTCTAAGTGCATGATGTATGGAATATTCTTTTGACATAATCTCATTGTAGGTGGCAAGAAAACTGCGCAGTGGTTGTGGCCACCATATGATGCAGACTCCAATGGAGGGGTGGCATCCGGTGCATAGCAGATTGACTAAGAGGGAGGGGGAACAATAGTTCCCCAAAGAAACCCGAACATGGCTTGTGCCCTAGCTGTGATCCAATTTCTTTTATTTATTAATTTTTTCCTTTTTTGCCCTCCTTCGACGCGTATTACCTCCAATTCACACGTGGAAATTGCCTACCCACGTGCCCAAGTTCCCTCAAACAGTTTGAAGCCCACATTCCCCACATTAAAGCCCTCTTTCATGCTTCTAAGCCCTCTTTTATGCTTTGAACCCTTTTTTTCTCACTTTCTCTTCCACTCACGTTGTTTTTCTTCCTTTTTTGTGCTAAAAGCATCTACAGCGTGTCGAGCTCCCTTAACTGCGACTATTCTCCACACTTAGCTCTATAGTATGAATATCACAGTTAAATACGCAAAACAAATATGCCAAAGCATCAGATCCCCCATTGGAAATACGATTAAAAAATCACAAAATAATGCAAAATAATCAAGGACATCAATTCAAATACTTTTGGTTTAGATGAGATGGTTAAGCAATATGTTTAATGTTTTATGTGATTATTGAATTGGATGATTTATGCTAAGATTAGACTTGTCATACCATAGTTTAATTTTGTGTAGATGATTAGTTCTATGTTGAAGATAGTTCATGTCATGAAATTGATTACTAATTTTTTCCAAGTTATTTTAACTTGTAGCTATGAATACTTGTTCATACACACACATGATCTAGATTAGATATTAAAGGGGTTGTTATGATTCTATTGGTGGATTCGTATTCTTAATTAAGTAAGTTTCATTTATTGCTTGCGAAGAAAATTGGGAAAGTCTTTGACTAGAATTTTTTTTGATATGTCAATGATTCGTGCATTCTTGTATATAGCCACATTTTTCTTCAAAACATCAACATAGCATCATCTTGAAATGCCAAACACAAGCACATTCTAAGGGGCTGTTTGGGTGTGGATCTTTTAGAAACAAAAGTGGATTTTTATGGAATTAATTCCAAAAATTCATCGTCGAATGTGAATTACGGTTGGTAGTAAAAAAATTTAGAATAAATTTGGACGTGTTAAACCCAATTTTAAAATTTTAAACTAATATAACTCCTCTCCCAAATTCGGATATGCACGTTCTTGGTACTATTACATCTGAAATTCAAGCCCTATCAAACAAGATCCAACAAGTGTAGGTAATTTTAGACTTTTAAAGTAGGCCCTACTTATATGGCGCACTTCTCGAGGCTAAAACCCATTTGAGAGATAATTGTTGAATAATAACGGAATCTATAATTTTGAAATGGGGGCTGGGTGCCAGAATCGACGGAATCACATCATGAGTTGATTCGGTGATTTTGGTCAATTATGGTTCGAAACGGCTTGGAATCAACTTTTGAGAAAAAATTTCAATTTCGCCCACCTTCTACATACAAACATGATTTCAATGAAGGGCTGGAATTGAAGCAGAATCGATATTGGAAGTTGACAGAAATTCCGTATCTTAACCGCCCCTAAGTCGTCTTTTCCACAAAATCAAACATATAACGTGCTGAGGAAGTTGTTAACATTTATTCTTTCATGATATGTACATCAGGACACACCATTTTTTTGGTAGAAAATGGCACTAGAAAAGTAAATCATATGGGTAGTAATCACATGAAGGTGCTTACAAAAAATTTAGACCACTTAACACAAAGAATCGAAAGCCTACCGTGCATTTTCTTTTTTGTTTTTTCTTTCTATTTTTGTTCATAATATGGCTCATATTCACACTGTATGAATTGGGCCTGACATATCATCATCTTCCATTCTCATACAACAAAGTATGTTCTTATGAAGAGGTTATGGGCAATGGAAGAGTTTTTCATGCTCCCCATTTTCTATGAGCCCGGCATAAGGAACACTTGAGAGCCATTGATATTTAAGATTGACGGAGCACAAGCTAGAGCATGTTAGTATCAGTGACACCAACACTAACATGAGCTAGCATGTGCGCGGTTGATTTTACAGATGAACAGCTCCCTGGCATTCTTTTGTTGGGATCATGGAAAGTGATAAATCTAGAAGATGTTTCCCTGGGCAATGACAACAATGGTCTGAGAACAGAGCTCATTGGGGTTCTCATCCACACTTGTTCAGGAGGGGATAGGGTAGGTGTGTGATCAAGAATTTTCAGACGAGGATGCATACTATGTCCTTAACTGCCTCGACATGGGATGGTCCAATATCATGGCAGTATGAGTTTTGAAACATTGCATGGCAATATGGATTGGTTCAATTATTTGTTTCATTAAATTGAAATCCAAATGTATTGTTTTTTTTTCAGAAGAAAAGTTTCATTAACCAAGGGGAATACAAATCCCCTTGTAAGGGGAGATACAGAAATTTTGGACAAGCTTCAATCCAAACACGTTCACCGGAAGAAAAACCAGCTTGCCTCATGCCAATGAGTGAGCAATAGCATTATCATCCCTAGAAACATGAAAACAAAAGTAAAAGAAGCTAGGGAAGAAGCAACTATTTGAGTAAAAGAATCGAGTCGCTGCCAAAGCCACACCAGAATGAAAACCTGCACCACAAAAAAGCTTGACATTCCTTCTAGCCTATCAAGGCACTTCTTATGTGAGGTTTGGTTAGGTAAAAGAGTATGTCATTTTAATCTCACTAGCTTTGATATGATTAACAAACAATTATGTCGTTATAAATCTTATGGATATTTGAAGTTATTAATATCATGTGAATTATTATTTAAGTTATATTTATCACATCAATTGTTTGTGAAAGGAAGGATTCATGCCCCATTATTTAAGTTATATTTATCACATCATGCCCCTTATTCATTTTATTCAGTGGGTTTTGTTTAACAATTCTATTCCATTGTTTATATGGAAGGAGATGGACTATGACTTTCAATTATTTTATCAAGGATGAACATAAATGTTTTCCAGAAAAATATATTTTGAAACTATCCGCCTTTAAGTGTCATTTACCATCAGTCCAGGGTAAATTCCAATATAAGGATTCATGCCATTACAATACTTAATTATAGCATATTTCATACCATAACTTATTTTGGAAAATTACCCAATATTGACTCACATTTTTAGACTCACCGACGTGTCAGCCTAGTCACTAGTGCCCGTCGGCAACCACCGACATGTTGAATTCTCACCGATAGTGAGGTATGCATGGATCAGCCTACCTCATCGGTGCTCCACTGATGTGTCGATGACACTACCAATGATTGAATGGTTGCACACCACATGCTCATGTGTGCCAATGCTAGTACTATTATCTCTATCCTTTCGCTAATGCTAGTACTCTCATATGAGATTAGTAATGCCTCTAAATTATCATCAAAATGCTCCACCACCTCTGCCCCCACCCTCTTTCAACCTTGGGACTAGCCCCATTTGCTAGTCCACAAATGTCCAACCATAATATTCACCATACACTTTGATGTCATCCCCAAGTCTGGCTGACTCATTGAACCTAGGTTAAGAAACTTCTTACTTGGTCTACCCCCTTTGGAAGGGCTAGCTCCCACCTCAAATAAGTGGCAGGATAGGTTCATTGTTTCTTCTATACCATGCATAAGCTCTGACCCAATCCTCTCAATTTCAATTGTAAGAACTCTTGTCTTGAACCGGTCTACATTTAATTTTATTATTCAACGGTTATCGTGTGGTTTAAGCCTTTTCTGATTAAATTCGGTGATTTTCGAAAATAAATGGGGTTTCTAAGTGTTCTAATCAAAATCAACTTCATATTTATGAGCTTTAAGTGAATTTGGGTCAACTCTGAATTTTTGGATTTTTCTCAAAATTTTTGAAAATTAGGGTTTGGCGGGACCCCCCCCCCCGTGGGCCCCACCGACAAATTTGGGGTTTTTTGTCCAAAAAGTCCCAGACATCAAATAAAGTGACTACAAAATTTTCAGAAATTTTTTGGTCCTATTAAGATGTTTAAATGATCAAAATACCTACTTTTAGTTAAAAATCATATTTATACCCCAAGAGTTAGTTAGGTTTATCCCATTCCTTCCTATAAAAGGAAAGAGGTTGAGCCATTTCAAAATTGGGAATAGGCTATGTAAGGGTGTTTATAGCCTAATTCCCAATTAGGCCTAAAGAGGAAGTGGTTAGAGCTATGTTCTTTCCTAATTCATGCTTAATCATAAGGGTTTTCCTAATCCTCTCTTAAATCTATCTTCCTCTATTGATTCAATTTGATTTCAAACCACTTAATCACTGTTTTACTCCTCTATTTTAAACCCTAACCTTCAAATATTCATTTTTATGTCTCCTAATCTCTAGATCTAGGGTTTACTTTATGATTTTCCAGGTTAAATTGAGTTTAGATGTGTATTAATATAAAAATCATGTTTTTGGAAAGTTTCAAAGGTGATTGAAAGATTAATCTGACTCAAATCAAGTGGAGAGGTAAAAGGTTTTCAAATCTCAGCCTTGTTGTGGTGAAAATCTCGATTTTTATGGGTTTTTCTTGAATGGGTTTCTTGATTGAAGCTTTAATGGTAGATTTATGAAATGTTAATCACTTGCCTTGATTTCGAAGGGTTGTACCTTGGAATGGGTTCAATTAGCTTTCTGAAATGTTTGATTGAATTTTGATGGTGTATGAGGCTTGGAATGAAGGTTTTAAGGTTCTTCAATGGTGTTTCGGTTTTGAATTTCAAAAGGAAGAAGAAGGCTCAAACTGCTTGTTGGCGATCGATCGACTATACGGTAGTTCTGCTCCTTTTGGATTTTGATGCTCACTTCGGTGTTTTTACTCCAATTAATGATTCTAACATTTATGGGGAGTGTTTTATGTTGGAATTAAGATACTAGAAGGGTGTAGAATTGATGATGGAGATTTATGAAGTATGCTTAGGTATTTGTTATGTGGAATTATATGTTGATAGTTATACACGTTAACATTGAATTATCTTGAATCTATGGATGATGAAATTCTTATGATTAGAGCAAGTTCTCATCATGGATATTACATGGTAAATGATAAGATATGTCATCTTACAATGAAAATGGATGGTGGATGAAGAGCAAGTTCTCATCATGGATATTACATGGTAAATGATAAGATATGCCATCTTACAATGAAAATGGAGGGTGGATGAATGATGTTATTATGTTATGGCTTCATGTGTAAAATAAGCATGCTTGTGGGAATGGAGCATTTGATTTCACTTGAATGGAATGACGGTTTTACAATGGATTTCACCCATAATTTCAGCTTGTAACCATGATTAGATTTTATCAAAGCATGTGTGTATTGCCTTGTGAGCTAATGTCAAAGCATAGTCATTTGCTTAGGAATGTATGAACACACACACATGTGGGGGAATTTATTGTGAATGGTGGTTGTTTATGATTCAAATATGATGCATGTGGGGACTGATGGGAGCACGTTCCATGAATTAGAATTCATGTAGAGAATTGCTCACGTATGTGTTATGTTGCATGCATCATGAAGCGGATTTCATGAATGAGACTTCACCGAGGTTTAGCCGATGTGGGTCAATTGGAATGCATATATGTGAGAATTGTTTGCCAGATTAATCAATCGGATGCTTAAATCGATTCGGTTTTATGTCCAAAAGGATGGGGTTTTATGTCCCTCGAGGACGGGTTTCCTCCCCGGGTTGAGAAGAACGGCAATGCTATAAGGAGATTAATTATTTTGAGACCATCTTGACTTAAGAATCTAGGCTAGTGTCACCGTGTGCACTGGCTCACTAGGGGGTATTCACTCCCAGTTAGGGAATATACCCAAACCGCAGAATTCCTTCAAGGTCTCTCATTGGGGATAGCTTGAAGTGTGCGGGGACTACTCATGCTTCGGCCGATTGAGTAGGGTTATTTTCATCGACTTGCATAGATTTGAAATGTGTGTTAGAGACACTTTATATGCAGGTTGATATATGTAATGTTATGTATGATCTGAAATGTATGTTAGAGATACATCTCATGCAGGTTTATGTGACGTTGGTACATGATTTGAAATGTATGTTAGATATACATCTCATGTAGGTTTATACGATGTTGATGTATGATCTGAAATGTATGTTAGAGATACATATCATACAGGTTTATGTGATGTTGGTGCATGATCTAAAATATATGTTAGAGATACATCTCATGCAGGTTTATGTACTGCGGAAGCATGATATGAATGTGTGTTTTTGGGACACTTCTCATGCTATGTCATAATGCGATTACTTATGCCTGATTTTGGATATATTTGATACATGTATGCATGAATATCTATTCAAGGGTAATTAGGGTTTGTGTAAGGGAATTAATCAGAAATGGGGATATCATGTGAAATCTGAATCTGAATTGCTATATCACTATGTTGTGATGTTTTTCTGATTATTGTTACCGTATTCAAACCTTACTGAGTTTTACTCACCCTTCTTTCTGTATTTTTGTTTTGGGGCTGCATAGTGCGACATGCAGTTGGGCAGGATCCTCTGTATAAGGAACGGTTGGGGAGCATGGGATTAGGCGTGGATGCTTCTAGACTTTGTTATGAGATTAGAACATCATGTATGGTGGTTCTTGTTTCAGACTCATGTATATCTTATGTTTTTCGATCTGTTTGAGACTTTATTATTCGAGCCCTGTGTGTTGGTTCAGGATTCTTAGTATGTGGGTATAAGACTTGTGGACTAGTTCTGAGTTAAAGTTATCTTTTTTTTCTACTTATTACTCTTGCTCAAAGTAGTGCGTAACTCTGCTAGTTAAACCACCCGTAGGAGGGGCTTAGTCTTCCGCTATCTATTAATCTCTTTCAATTTAGTCGTCCTGTGCACTTGACCAGCCCTTGGACCAGGTTTGGCTCGGGTCAGGTAGTGTCGGGGTGTGACATCAATAATAGTCAATCCAAAAAGATTACAAAGTCTATCAATGGGAGGGTTTGGACTACATTAAGATTTTTTATAAGATTTTATGAAGACTACGCTAGATAACATAGAATCTTGGTAGCAAGATCAAAACAATGTCAGAGATTACAATCAAAGGATTGATTGGCAAGTCTAATAGGATGCACAAAATCTGGTATGTGAAGCTAAGGGTGACTATCAGATGAGAGCAAGCTGGATTATATGATGGATGTGATGTGATGGGTACTAGGGATAATTTCTTCTTTCCATCAAGTTGGGCTAGTCCTCGGACAAATAGCTAGTGGATAAGTCTTTTCAAGTTTGTGTCTACCAACAATTTGTCTATTGCCATTTTGTCCAAGGACAAAGCCTTTTATCTAGCAGACAAAACCATTATCTAAGGACATAGCCTCTAGGTGATTGAATGAGGGACAAGGTGATTGGAGAGAACAAGAGAGACATCGATGACTATTACTACATGGGGAAATTGGGGCAGGGATCTATGTGTTAAGTGACTTACTATAGAAGAGTATTATTTTATACATTTACTTACATACCATCTTCTTTATTTGTACAAATATTACTACTAAACTTGTCTCATATATATTTAGTAATTAACTCTAATATAGAACTAAAATAGAACATTAACATGATTGTATTTAAATTGTAAGAATCTAAGCATAAGAAACTGATAAATACAGGGTAGTTTGGAGAAAAAATGCCATTCTTGTAAGGATGCAAGTTGTATTTTAAAATTAATGGGACCTCAGAGAAATGGCCGACCAAGTTGTTTGTTCGTATCAATGTCCAAAATTTGGTGGACAAAAAATTTAGCCGGACACGGCCATAGACACCTTGGACACGGTCCAAACAACAGTTGTCAATGACCATTCCTACCAACAAGTCTATCCTTCGTTGCTCCGAAACTGATGAACTTGTTGAGAGGGATTAATTAGAAAAAGGCATGTTATTCTAACACCCACTATACCTACAAGGGCCCCCAAAATCTTACTTTGGAAAGTTTTAGAAAACATTGTTCAAATTTATTTTACTGGAAGCACCCATGCTCTCCAATTAATTTTTGCACCCATGCTTATATTCTTTTTTCAATTCTTCTATACCAAAACCTTACTCTAACATTTGATTAAACAAAGAAAGGTAGGTCTCACCTTACAAGAGGATGATCCACTTTTCTCTAGATTTTGGTATTGAGAAAGTGGAGCGTGAATATTATTTTCCTTAGAAGATTTTAAAATGCGACCACCTATAATGAGAAATGAGTCCCCTATTACAAGTTGGCATGTGGCAGGTAAAATCGGATGTAATCGGTCATTCCATGGAGGTAACAACTAGAGCCGCTTTTAACTGTCACGCACCCACCTGAATAGGGGGCTCATTGGAGTGGGCACATCTAAATATCATCCCATTTTCTTAACACGAATGGGGTCTTTACAAATATCTCATGATATGCAACAGAAAATTACTCCAAGTTGCCATGAACTTTTATTCTCCTTTATTGCCACAATGTGCATGCATGTGCGCACGGTTTGTCTCCATTTTGGACTAGAAATTTTGGAGTTTCTTCATCCACCTACCATTCATGGTCTTTTCTCTCTTTCCCATGACAAAAAAAAACTATTTCCTCCATCTCTCTCCCCCTCTCTTACCTTCCAATTCATTGTTGTCTGCTTTACTATTATCCATTTTATACGCCCTCCATCCCATATTAATAGCCAATTTGATTTTTTCAAATCAACAAATCTTAGTTTATTTTAAAAAACTAAATGGATCTATTAATGTGGACAAAGGGAGTATTTTCTTTTCTCTTAGAAATTATAATGTTTACTTATGCATGTGGGAAAATATGTGTGCTCAACACCAATTTATGTTGAACACAGACATGTAGTTTTTTATATGTACCCACAATTCTTTGCAAGTATCCAACACACTACTTTTCTCTAATGTTTTCCTTATAGACGGATAATGATTTTCCTATTGTACTTTCTGTCCAACAAAACCTTACACTAGGTTTTGATTGGATTGTAAAAAGTGGATCCACCTAATGTCACATGACACTCACTCCTCTATGTCCAATAAAAACCTCATATTGAAATATTTTGTTACATAAAAAGTGAAGTACATCCATGGTTAGCAAGTGGTCGACCTTGTCGTGGGCTTTGCCTCGTGCAAGGGCACAAGCCTCTGTGGGCTTTGAGAAATAGAGCCTACTCCCATTGTGTCAGGCCCTCTAGGTTAATCCGGTAGAATTCAGATAAGAAGCCCATTTGATAAAGCCCATGTAGGGTGAGATAAGTGAGAAAGTATAAATAGAATTTAACATAGAGAGGGGAGCCCTAATTGGCACGTCCCCCCTCTTCTCCTCTCTCCACCGATCACGGCCCCCTCCCCCTCCTCTCGAAGAGGAAAAGGAGCTTGCCACCAGCTTTCTCCCTCCCTCTTCTATCTCTTCTCTTGGCAATTTTTGTGGGAATTGTAGCATCACATAGAGCCTTCAAGGCAAAATCTAGGGCACTCCATCAAGAGGATTCAATAATCCAAAGTAAGGAATTTTAGAGGGTTCTATACATAATCAAGGTAATCCTCTTTTACTTTAATTGAATTGTTATTCAATTAATCTATCGGGAGTTGGAGTGAAGGATCAAAGTGTCTGGGGCCTAATCTACCCTAAAGGTTAGTATGTATCACTTCTCTATTCAATTCAATTTGATTAATAGGCTTGTAATAATGCTCATTTCTTATATGAATGGTTGTTCATATGTATGTGTAGAGATTTTGTGTTCAAATTCTAATTTTTCTAAAGGTGCCACCTCTAGGGCTAACGCCACCACCATGTATCTGCTGGTACACCACTCTACATGGAGAAAGTAGGAGCAAAGTGATAGGGAAACATGGAGACTAAAGTAAAAAACAAGATGTTTTTTTCAGTTAAATTGGGAGAAGGAGGAACTTACAAAGGTTCAAATAGAACTATCCTTTCCTTAAAAGATATCTCGTGGATGACAAGGCGGTGGAGGGCTAGAGCAACACATGGCTTAGTGGACTTGACGGAGGTGGCAAACATGTTCTTGCGAGATTTGGCATGCCAAACTGAATTTGGGACATGAAGTCGAGGCAGGGAAATGGTGGAATTCGGAAAGGAGTTCACATATGATGCACTATAGCGCAGAGAAGAGTGTATAATTCTACAAATTTAACAAACTCGGCTATGTGACCCTATTTTTCTTGACACATGCTAGTCTCTAACAAGGGAAACCATCCATGACCAAATTGGGTTTTAAAACATTCATTCTAAGGCCCGCACCACATCGCCTTCTTTCCTTGAAAGAAGCAAATGACGTTGGGTGAGCGGATGGCAAAGTTGAAGGAGAAGAAGATGGAGAAGAAATCCAGCAAATAAGAGGCAAAGCGGGAGGAGTATCATTCCATAGCCTTGAAGTCGGACAAAATGAATCGAAAAGGCCAAGCGTGGAGAGACCCTCATTTGCCCTTTAGCTTTTGAAAGGAGCTCGATCGCGTGAAATAAAAAGCCAAGGACAATGGTGTCAAGATTGTTCGGGTGATCAATCTGGTGAATTGTTAGGATTGTTGACGTTTACGAGTATGATGAACCCATTCCTCAAGAGGAATCGAAGAAAAACCGATGGTTTGAGTCCGTTGATAATCTAGAATATGAGCTTCCTAATGATTTTAAGGTTGGTTACTTCCTTTTTGTTTCCATTGTTGGTTGTTTTCAATTTCTATATAGAAACTTCTTTACAAGAAGAGAATGTGTAGCTAGTAGCAAGCTTTTCCCTAACAACAATTCATTGGGAAAAGTTTCATCTTAACTGGCGTATAGGCATTTGCATTATGGAGAATGTTCGTTTAACAGAAAATGCACTTAATTTAGATGCTTTTTGATACGTATGTTTGGATTCAATGGGCAACATTATGGAGGATGCTGCCTGGTATTACGGGGATGCCCAGTGAAGCTTTTCATGGTATTTTAGATTTTAAACGTACTCAAGTTTAGAGTTTTCTTAGCTGAAACCTAATTAAATGTGATGCACATTGACATAGAAGAAAAGGAAAGGGGATGCTTAGTCAAAGGCAAACCTAGAATTTGAATATAGTCATGAAGCTTCGGATGATCCTATAACAATTCAAGATCTCTTGGACCCTATCCATGGAGAGCCCATTTATTTTCTAAGTTCATAAGCATGAAATAAACGCTATAAAAGATAAACCAATCAGACCTCTTTCGATCTTGTTATATTCTTTTATTTGATTAAAACTAGAGCTTATTAAGAATGTCCACAAATCATTGTATCGTTTAAAGAGACCTCTCATTCATTTGGTACATTCGTAATCATGAATCAAAAGCACAAAGTGATACCGCAATTAGACTGCTCTTGCTTAACTTATGTCATTTCATTCATTTAACAAGTTTTAGAACAAAGTACTCATGCTTGTCACGAATGTGTGCTTCAATGTTTTAAATAAATATGTACTCATTTATTAAGTTTATAAGCAAAAAGTAAACATTGTAAACAACGAACCAATTGAACTTCGTTTGGTCACATTATATCCTTATTTTTTATTAAAATCAGAGTTCGTTAAGAATGTCCACAAATCATTATATCGTTTTAAATTCAAAGAGACCTCTCATTCTTTTGTTACATACGCAATCATGAATCAAATGCACAAAATGGTACTATAATTGGACCACTCTTGCTTAATTTAAGTCATTTCATTCGTTTAATTAGTTTTAGAACAAAGCACTCATGCTCATTACGAATGTGTACTTCTACGCTTTAAATATGTGGGAATCAAACATTGTAAATTATGAACCAATTAGACCTCCTTTGGTAATGTTATATCCTTTTATTCGATTAAAATTTGTCCTTGTTAAGAATATTTACAATGTATATATTTTTTAAAGTTTAAAGAGTCCCGCATTTTGCAATACCCAAGATTTTTCATCACATTTTCTTAAAAAATCATCAATTGTTTTGCAATATAACATTTATAAATCGGGAAAAATGATAAAATACGAAACCTGTGAAAACAATTTAAATTTAAAACATCAAACATCAATCTTTCTTATACAATTTTTTTTTTCAGTTAAACATCATACAATTAAACCAAATATCCTTAGGCGCTACTCGAAAATAAACATTCAAAATAAATTGCTATGATTAAGACTTTAAATACATATATCTCTCAGGTATCCCTGAGTACAAGTCCCGTAACAGTCTAAAGTCTAATCCAAATTACAAATCAATAAAGTATAAACACTTTAATTCTCATCTTACCCAATACATCAGATCGTGACACAAATCATAAATTCATAGTGAGTCAAGGGTATACTTAAGCCAATGAAATCAATCCACCCACGGAAACAAACATCTATCTCCAGAAGCTCACCGTCACAAACCTACAAAAGCCTCCCAAACATCAAGGCTAAAAAAATAAGAAAATGAGTATTTTCATACTCAATAGGAAAATACTCACTAGGAGAGTTCTAAACAGTGAACTCTATAAGTCCAAACATAGATGCGTTCATGCAACTCAAACATGAAGCATAAAACATACAAATACATCAAAGTCTCATAATATAACAATCATTCACATGCACATACATGTGCCATCTTACCTCTCTTACACTTGCTCTTACACTTACAATCTTACTCGTACAATCCTTACACGTACAATCCTTACACTTACAATCTTAGTCAAAATATTCTTACAATCTTACTTATACCATCTTTCTCAAATTCTTACTCTTATAGTATTGCTTAAAAATATATGCTTACATTCTTACTCAGAACATACTCTTACAATCTTACACTTACAGTATTGCTCAAAATCTTACAAACTTACTCATAAATATACATATTCATATAGTCCTACACATACTATCGACTACTGAAGCTCATTACAATTAATAAGCTCTAGTGTTGAAATGGAAAGGAATGTCACCTTATGTAACGCCCGGGGTTTTTCACACATTTTCCTCAAAATTCACGAAATTTTTTTTCAACATAACGTCTGTAAATCGGAGGAAAAATGACGAAATCAAAAACTGATAAAACAGTTTATAATTTAAAACACTAAACATCCATTTTCCATCTAAATATTTTCATCACACGGTCAAACATCGTACGGCCAAAGCAAATATCCTCAGGCGCTACTCGAAAACACACGTACGACTAAATTGCTATGATCATAGACTTTAAATACAAAACACTCCCAGGCATCCCTGAGTGCAAGTCCCATAACAGTCCACAGACTAATCCAAATGAAAGTCCAGAATATAAACATCTTAACGTCTCGTCTCACCCAATACATCGGATCGTGGCACAAATAAACTCGCAGTGAGTCAAGCATATACCTGAGTCAACAGGAATCAATCAACCGCTGAAACGAGCGTCCATCACCAGGAGCTCTCCACACAACCTGCAAAAGCCTCCCGAACCACGGGGCTAAAAAAGGTAGGGTGAGTATTTTCATACTCAGTAGGAAAATACCCAGTAGGGGAAATCCCAAACGGTGAACTCAAAAGTTCATAAATACATGCATTCATGCAACTCGAACATGAAGCACTCAAGCATATAAACATCATGCTCATGCACATACAAACATACCAAATGCACCATCGTGCCAAAAACATACTAAAAGCACCATCGTGCCAAAATCGTACCATCAAACGAAACTTACACAAACACCCTTATCCAGGGTCTTACAAACTTACTCGTACCATCGCACACATACTCATACAACATATGCATACTTGTACGACCTTACTCGTACAACCATATGCTCACTCATGCGACCTTACTCGCACATCTTACACTTACTTGTGCGACCTTACTCGCACATCTTACACTTACTGTCTTACTCAGAAACTTACACTTACAGTCTTGCTCGGATTCATACGCTTACAGTCTTACTCTTACAATCGTACTCATACTCTTACACTTACAGTCGTTCTCATACACATACGCTTACAGTCGTGCTCAAACTCATAATCGTACACATATCAACGACCACTGAAGCTCATTACAACTAATAAGCTCCAACGTCGAAATGGAAAAGAATGCCACTAGGGCAACACCTTGACCTCCGGGGAGTGACTAGACGCCATGGACTTTTCCGAAGGTAAGGCACACCAGTGCTCATGGGGCACAGGATCAAACAGGTAAGAGTAGATCCATGATACTACTTACCTGAGCGCGCAAACATACACCCACACATAAGGGGTCATACAATTGCCCACACATAAGGGGTCTTATAGTGCCATAGAATCGCCCACCATAATGGGTCTTATAGTGCCATTGCCACTCTTGGGCAGAAAACATACAGTGCCACTTGGGCAGAAACATATAGCGCCACTCTTAGGCGGAATCATACAACGCTCTCAATAGAGCATCAAACGTCTGGGCTTACATAGCACACAGACCAAATCGGAAACATACGTCGCTCTCAACAGAGCAAAAGACGTCCGGTGCTCTACACAGCACACAGACAACAACCCGCAGGATAACCACCATGGCAAGACATGATAAATGCTTGGTCGACTCATTATCGGCTAGCTCAAACACGGAACTTAATCCGTCGAACCCTCAGGTCTCAAACTCACAACGCTATCATTAGCTGTGCTTACAATTCAAGTTTGAATTAAGTACATTATGCGGTACAATTATGCCACACAAACTCACAGTCCTCGACTGATCAAACCGAAGCTGATCCCGATCGAAACCCTAGTTCGTTAGGGCAGCAGACTTCGCTTAACCCGTCCATATCAGGATCAAAACACATCATACACCAAAATCTTACAGTCTTACATCCTTCGCCATCCCTCTTATGGCCAAAACATCGTACACAAAAGTCATCATACTAAGCTCCTTAGAGCCAAACCCAATTGTCGCCCTCTTACTTAATACCTCATTGATTATGCTTACTTTTCACTTCATAATATGTACGTTATGCTTGTACAATTATGAACACTCTTACAATCTGACAATCGCCCAACATACAATCCAACCCAAACTGATCCATTCTAATCCTTGCCCGTCATACTCTTATCCTCTGTCATCTGTCATACGCTTACACAACCGTATCCAAATTCAGACAAAGCCTCTGCAACCTCTTACTATCCATCGCCCATACCTCTGCCCACATACACTTACACATATCCATACCATAGGCAAAAAGCCATCATACATACATATGTCTCCCACATACGTATAACATACACATACGGTCATACATACGTAACTTACGAACATGCATGCTAGCCATCACTAGCACATGCATACATCAAACATACATGCTAGTCATCACTAGCACATGCACACACATTCATACATACTTCAAACATGCACGCTAGCCATCACTAGCACATGCATAACACACGTCAAACATACACGCTAGCCATCACTAGCACATGCTCAAACAACGTACGAAACTTACCAACAAACACGCTAGCCATCACTAGCACATACATACATCCAACGTACTTACAGCCAACATGCATATCATATGCATTTCAACATACCATACAATTGTGCTTACACGTACATCATGCAATCAGATCGTTACTTAACATCCAAAGCATGGAATCATACAATCCTAGCATGCTACTACTCATTCAAAGCATGCTATCATGAATTTACGAGTTCAAAGCTCCCCTACCTCGTAATCATGACGTTTGATGGCGAGCACACGACGGTGGCGGCATTGACGATGGAGCTGGCGGTCAAAACCGTTGCCTAGCTGAGAGAGCTGCTGTCCCGAGGATTTTAAGAAGTGCCGAAAACAATCACGGCCAAACAAGGTGTCAGAAATCAATGCGGTAAAACCCGTGATCCACGGCGGCACACTAGGGCGGCCGGGAGAAAAATCAAGCCAACAAGAATGGCGGTGCGACCAGATGTCGAGGGTGTACTCACTGAATATCGGCCGATGGCTAAGACGTACTCGGCCGGCCACAAAACGTCAAAATCTGCCGTGGACAGCACCCAACGGCGACGATTTCGGTCAACAAAGGCTCACATAAGGGCAGAGGGCATGGGGCGACGCTTGAGGACAGTGGAGAGGTGGAGGAGGACTCTAATGTCAACTCCACTCGGTGGCAGAGCCAACCGATGGTCAGGCGACACAAATACGGTGCCTAAACCCAACAATGCATGCGTGGCCACATGCACATGCGACCAAATAGTGCCGCTATAGGGGGAGATGGGTCGGACGGTGGCGACCCAAGGCCCACATAAGGGCGGTCGAGCTAAAGCCAAGACATGGTGGCCGATCGAAGCGGCGACAACGCCGATCGCCACTCACAACCAACACATTTAGTGCGGGTAACTGTGCATCTTGCACGGTATAGGGCAGGGCAAGCGGTCCATTCTGAGCGGAGTGTATAATCGGCCAAGTGAGGCTGACCCTCACTGTCGCCGAGCCGGGGGCAGAGCCCATGATGGCCAAATGGCCCACAACTCGCCGATGCTAGTGACCCGAGACGCACCCAAAGTGTCTAATCGGGCGGAGCAAGGCAATAGAGGCGGGGCGGGGTCAGAAATGGCAAACCCCTACCGACACCAGGTCAAGGTAGGCTGGACAGAGTCCATCCGGTGGCCGGACGACGACCGGAACACCGGCGTCTCAAAAAAATACTCCGGACAGTGAAGAGTGAATAGTAACCAAAACCCGACCAAAAGATCGGTAGCTCACAGCGGAGCGCAGAAAGCATGGCGGTGGCTCTAGCCAGCGCCTATGGGTTCCTAGCGGCCAACTAAACATAAGTCTAGTTGAGAGCAGCCGCAAACGATGTCAAAATCGTACACCCACAGCTCAAAAACGGGATTGAAGGAGATAAAAAAACCCGAAAAAGGTTCGGTACCTTGTGGAAGAGTGAAGAGGCCGTGGCGGCGGTCATAGCCGGTGTCTATGGACTCGTGGCGGTGAGGCAAAGCAGATCCTGACAAGAACCGCCAGAATCCGATAACGAAGGAGGGAGAACGGAGCGAACGGAATCAACCTCGGGTTCTCACTCTATCTCTCTGGACGTGAAACTTTTCTTCTATAAATTTTTTTTTTTGGAATGTCGGTTCTGTGAAACAGATGGGTAGAAATATATATATAGTTAATCTTTTTGATTTTTCCATCCATGTCCCTAACACGCGTTAACCTCCCGGTTACGCGTTGTAGCTCCAAAATTCGCGCCGTAAGTGAGCAGCGAGGCCCGCGACCTGCGACTAAGCTCCACACCCGACTCTATGGGTATAAATAAGGGGGAAAAATATACAAATATGAATACACCGAAGCGTCACATTTTCCCGCCAAAAATGACCAGAAAAATAGCAGGAAAATCACAGAAAATCGTAGAAAATTCAGGGACAATACACCTTAACATCGTTAATTGCCACCCACAACCAAAACAATCAGTGCGAGTGGCTACATGTGCATCTAGCACGACAGAGGGAGGATGGCTATTCTAGAGTCGGGCCGAGGCAAATCGAAAGCTATGGGGGCCATCTCCATGCCAAGGCCGATAGAGGTAACCCCTACTACACCAGGTTGAGACAAACCAAACCTTATATGGCCATAGGCCGTCCGACATTCAACAATGCTACAATGGCCCAAAATGGAAAAAAAAATATAAATAGAGGAGGCGATTTACCATACGGTGGGCTGAGGTGGAAAGAGGCCAAGAAGCAGCCAGGTTAGACTAGGCCGACCTTACCATCATCGTCGGGTTGAGACAAAGTCCCCAGCGGCTGGGCAGCAATGGCAATGGCCAAAGACCAAACCAAAAAGGGTCATTTGGATAAGGTGGAAGGGAAAAGGAGTGGGGAAAATAAGAGGAGGTGCTGGGTGAAAGAGAGGGGTGGGAGGGGTAGCCCACCGCTATCGTTGGGCCATGACAGACCAAATGGAGATGATTTGGAGGCTGGACAATGGCCGGAAGCACTCTAGCAGCTCAAAATCAAACTGGACGGCAAGAAAAAAAAAGCAAGGAAAAGTTTAGCAACTCAGGGAGGAGCAAGGAGAGGGTGACGACGGCTCTAGTCGGTGCCTTTAAGGTCCTGGTAGCTAGACAAAGCAAAATCTAGTGGAAAGCAGTGGAAAACAATGGCCAATAGGTCTCCAACAACCAAAAACCGATGAAACATGTTTAAAACCCTGAGAAAACACTGGTAGTTCGAGGAGGAGCAATGAGAGGTTGGCGGTGGTCCTAGCTGGCACTACCGAACTCATGGAAGCAAGGCGAAATAGATTATGGCAAGAAGCGGTAGAATCCATTGATAGAGGAGACATGGTGGAGGGTTTGGAATTTCTCTTGGGTTTCTCTGGGAACTTATGGATGTTTTAGGCATTATAGAATGTGGTCATGGCTTTCAGTCACGACCGATTCCTTATATATCTTTTTTTCCACATACACATCTTATGCGTTGTTCCACTTTCTACATGTTGTGTATCTAAAATTCGTGTCGAAAATATCTATGATGCGTTGAAGCCCAAAAGCTACTATTAAGCATCACAACCGATTCTACAGATATAAATACTAAGGAAAAATACACAAAAAATGTGTTGAAGCGTCACATTTCCCACTAAAAATGATAAAAAAAATAGCAGAAAAATCACAAAAAAATGTAGACAAAATTTGGGACACTACACATTCATTTATTATGTTCATAATCATGAATAAAAAACACAAAGTGATAACATAATTAGACTTCTCTTGATTAACTTAAGTTCTTTTATTCGTTTAACTAGTTTTAGAGCAAAGCTTGTCACGAAAATATACTTCAATGTTTTAAATAAATATGCACTAATTTGCTATGTTCTTAAGCATAAACCAATCAGACCACTTTTGGTTAAGTTATTTTTTTTATTTGATTAAAACCAGAGTTTGATTAGAATGTGCAAAAATCATTATAGCGTTTAAAGTTTGAAAATACATCTCATTCATTTGTTACATATGTAATCATAAATCAAATGCACAAAATAATACCATAATTAACTTAAGTTCTTTCATTTATTTAATTAATTTCAGAACAAAACACTCATGCTCATTACAAATATGTACTTCAAAGTTTTAAATAGATACATACTTATTTGCTAAGTTTATAAGCATGAATCACACACTGCACATGATGAACCAGTCAGACCTCTTTTGGTCATGTTATATATTTTTATTTGATTAAAACAAGAGCTTGTTAGGAATATTCACAAATCATTGTATTGTTTAAAATTTAAAGAGTCAATGTATTGATTTGTTATGTTCATAATCATGAATAAAAAACACAAAGTAATATCGAAAGTGGACCGCTCTTGATTAGCTCCTTTAATTCGCATAACTAGTTTTAGAATAAATCACACATGCTTGCCATGAAAGTGTAATTTAATATTTAAATAAATATGCACTTATTTGTTATGTTCTTAAGCATGAATTAAACACACTAAAGGACGAATGAATCAAACCACTTTTGGTCAAGTTATATCTTTTTATTCGATTAAAACTAGAGCTTGATTAAAATGTGCACAAATCATTGTATCGTTTAAAAATTAAAGAGACTTCTGTCATTCATTTTCTATATTCGTAATAATGAATCAAGAGCAAAAAATGATACTGGAATTGGACTTCTTTTGTTTAACTTAAGTAATTTTATTTGTTTAATTAGTTTTAGAACAAAACACTCATGCTCTTTACAGGGGTCTAAGGATGTTGGGTGTGATCACGCCAACCCTATATGAACTATCATAATACATATTCCTTATGACTCACATCTAGACATGTGACTCAAGTGTACATGTTCATTCTGTGGGACTCAACTCTAAAATTAGTGTCAATGATCGGAGTTGTGGTTAGCGAGGGGTCGATCCTGTTGTGTGTTTAGTCTTGTGTAAGGGACTAGGCCTTCGTGGGCTATGAGTAATAGAGCTCATTCTCGTTGTGTGAAGCCCTTTATATTAATTCGATATAATTCAGATTGAAAGCCGATTTAATAAAGCCCATGTTGGGTAAGATAAGTGAGGGAATATAAATAGAAAGGGTTCTTCCTATTAAGGACAAATAGCTCAATTAATTTAGTAATAGGTCCAAAGTAAAATTATGTTGTACACAATAATATAATTTTAATATTATCAACTTGTGATGAATTCTCTTGTGAAGCCAATCATGAGCAATAAGACAACCCAAGGACCTCCTAGAACCCCTAAATCAATTAGAACCCCTTGGATCATAAAATAATTCCCTCTCTTCAAAAATGTAGAAAAAATAAGTTTATATACCAATATCCACTATAAAAAGTCTAAACTATAATAAATGAGAATCTATATGATTTAGTTTCTTGCTAAGACCTATTAATTATTTATATTTTATTATGATCAATTATGTCCTAAGGAGCCCTAATTGGCACGTCTAGACGTGTTAACGGACCAGTGTCCACCCCGCAACTTACAGGGACAAATTTAACCAGTATGCGTGGACACGGTCGCGGCTGCGGACATTTAATCTGGTCCGAGGCCTTAGCGGACGCGTATGCGGACACAGCTTTGCCCTGTCGCGCATGCAGCTGTGGCGACCGGTGGCCTCGTGCAATAGCCCACCCCAGCTTCTCCTGACCGTGTCCGCCGTTTCCCTCCGGTTTGCTTGATTAATTACTGGCGACGGCGTCCTCCGGCTCGCTCCGGTTTCCAACGGCGTCCTCAAGCTCGCTCCGGTTTCCAACGGCTTCCTCCGGCTCCCTCCGCTGTCCCCTCATTCCGATTTCGGATTTAATTTCAGGCGACGGCGGCCTCCGGCTCCGACGATATCCAACGGCGTCCTCCGGTTCGGTCAAAGGTTTAATCTTTCTCTCTGTTTCTATAGATTATTCGTTTCTGTGATTTTGTGAATCTTGAAGAGCTTGGTAGAAATATATATCCTTTTCAACTTTGGTTAGATTTTCATTGATTTATGGGTATGCTTTTTATTTCGTATTGTAGGTTGTAGGCACTAGGCAGTTGCCGCAGTTCATGTTGGTTGATTAATTTGAATCTAGACTGCTCGATTTGGTGTTTGTGGGTTGTAGGCAATTCATGTATATTTAATTTTGTTTTTTGTTTTGGGTTTTCTCTCTGTGTAGACTGTGTGTCCTCGTCCCAAAGTCCTTACATTGTTTTCGACTCTGTTTTTTCCTTCTTCAGCGAATAATTTTTCAAAGGTGTAACTCACGGACAGCGGACAGACGGACGCGGACAGGGCCACGTTCGTCCGCTTACACATGGCAAAGCTGAAGGGGACGAAGATGGAGAAGAAATCCAGCAAAGAAGAGGCAAAGCGGGAAGAGCGTCGTTCCATAGCCTTGAAGCCGGACAAAAAGAATCGAAAAGGCCAAGCGTGGAGAGGCCCTCGTTTGCCCTCTGGCTTTCGAAAGGAGCTTGACCGCCTGAACCACGAAGCAGAGGACTGTGGTGATGAGATTGTTCCGGGTGATCAAGCTGGTGAATTATTGGGTATTGTCGATGTTTACGAGTATGATGAGCCCATTCCTCAAGAGGAATCGAAGAAGAACCGACGGTTTGATTCCGTTGATAATCTAGAATATGAGCTTCCTGATGATTTTAAGGTTGGTTCCTTCCTTTTTGTTTCAACTGTTGGTTGTTTTCGATTTCTATACATAAACTTCTTTACAAGAAGAGAATGTGTAGCCAGTGGCAAGCTTTTTCCTTACAACAATTCATTGGGAAAAGTTTCATCTTAATTGGCGTATAGGCATTTGTGCTGTGGTGAATGTCCGTTTAACAGTAATTGCACTTAATTTAGATACTTTTTGATAAGTACGTTTGGATTCAATGGGCAACATTCTAGATGAAAAGCGGCTTTTGATGGGATTTTGGCACTTACAAACCGATTTATTGTTACCATAGAATTATTATCATAGTTTGAATGGTCTCCTCGTTGTTAGGATGAAAATGTGTCTTCAGATAACAATGATGATGAAGGCTCCAACAAAGAGAAAAATGGCAGTGATGCATCAGAAGCTGAGGTTGAAGAGGATGACGTTGACAAGCATGCGAGAATGCTGCACGGTATTACGGGGATGCCCAGTGAAGCTTTTCAAGGTATCTTGGATTTTAATTGTACTCAGGTTTAGAGTTTTCTTGGCTGAAACCTAATTAAATGTGATGCACATTGACATAGGGAAGAAAAGGAAAGGGGGAGCTCAGTCAGAGGCAAACCCCGAATCTGAATATAGTCATGAAGCTTCGAATGGTCCTATAACAATTCAAGATCTCTTGGATTCTCTTCATGGAGAGCCCATTTACAGCAAACTTAGAAAGAGAATGCACCAATTGGAAACTTGTTCTCTAGCCCTGCAAGTTCCGCTTCTTAAGTCCAAGCGAGAAGAGTTGGAACGGAAGGCAGCTTATGAGCGGTCCAAGAAAGATATAACTAAGTGGGAACCCCTGGTAAAGCAGAATCGGGAAGCACCTACAGTGTTTTTTGATGAAGACATAGACGTAGGTTACTCCACTGTTGGGGCAATTGCATCAGAATTTGAGCCTAGAACACAATTAGAACAAAAGATGACTTCCTTGCTTAGAGACTTGGAGGTTGTAGGAGCACATGAGAAGGATGGTGCTAGGCTGCTTGAGCTTAACGAGGTATAAAAGTTAATTTCTTTTGTTACTCTTGGTACTAGACAATTGTCTCTCAGGATTAAATAAACTATAATACGTGTTAATCTATTACTTCTTTTGTTTCTCAATTAGAATTCTGATGCACTGAATAGTTCTTAGTTGGAAATTTCATGAAGTGTGCAAGTGTGGAAATGAGATACTTTACATGTCTAATGCAACAAATGCCACTTTTTACATTTTGTGGATTAAATTGTTGATTGCGTTTGTGTAATGTGTAACCAGAAAAATGATATCCCAGGCTCGATAAGTATACTAGTATAATGTTATCCATATTGGCCTTGAGTGGCGTAACTTGCAGCACTATATCTTTGTGACATATGGTGTTTTTTGTTATAATCACCTTCAGTTTTGTGGGTGTTTTGCAAACATTTTACCCATTAAGTTACTCGGCTCCATAAGTGCATTTTTTATTGCATACTATTTTGCTGATGTTTGGGCTGCGGAAAATGATGTGGTTGCCCCCTCCACTTATTTGACTTGGGATCGGGTGGAGAACAGACTGCTAGGTTGATGGTATAGCTGCAGAAACAGAGACTTAGCTGTTGCACATGCCCTATCTTCTTCTTTTATCCAATAATAGGTTGTTCATTCTTTTCAAAAGAAATAAAAATGGCTTATGTAATTGGCAAAGTTTTAGGTGTTGAAAAAGATCCTTGCTTTTGCATGTTTATTAATTTAGGCATTGAACTTTTATATGCTGTAGATAATTTATCTTGGATTTACTTTTTGGACCTACCCCTTACATTACAAGGACAAGACCTCTGCCCCTTTCTATTCATCACCTATAGATGACTCTTACATTACAAGGACAAGACCTGCCCCTTCCTATTCATCACCTATAGATGACTCTTCAGAAATGAACATTATCTTTACCCTTCTATAACTCTGACGAAGTCAAGTTTGTCTTGTTGTTTCAGCTGTGCCTAAAAAGTTGTGATAGCTTCCACTGTTATTGCAAATTGTTCTATTATTATGTTGTTTTGGTGTTATGTTTTGCCAAATTGGCTATAAATCTGACCATTTTTTGTCTGAGAACACTTTCCGGGAAAGGCTTGACTTTATGGGTTATGGTGACTTTTCATGACTTATTAGCCTACTGAGCCACTATGCAAACAGTATGCTTGTTGCTGTTCGTGTTCTAGTGTGTTGGACGGAATGCACAACTTGATCAGTTGGGGTGAAGTTGCATTGGTTCAGAACTATACCAGTAAAGGATGTTATGATTCCCAATTAAGACTTTCTTTTTATATTATGCGCCAAGTATCTGTAGAATTCCAGTAATGATATGTTCTATTAAAGGTAGGATTCTCATTATCCTTACTTTCCTAGTTTAGATTTACTTCCTAGTTAGAGAAGGCCGAAGCCTATAAATCATGTACTACGTAGTCATCACTTATGAATCATTGAGTTGTAACTTAGTCCAGTTAATTTTTCTCTGTCTCTCTTCTCCTTCCCCACGTGCACTCTCCCCTCAATTTCACCCTTGTAACCTAGGGGTTACAACAAAAGAGCAAGAATGAAACCATAATATTCAATTTCTTTCTCAAATATATGTTTTTATTTTCTTTTTTTGCAAAAGATTCTCAATCAATTTTGTAAAATCTTTGTCTATGGTTAATTTTGGGTGCTTGGCAGGTGTCTATTGAAGATGTGAAGGACCGTCAAAACTGCCTTGCCAAAATGCGTAGCCTTCTATTTCATCATGAGCTTAAAGCAAAACGCATAAAGAAAATAAAGTCTAAGACTTACCGGCGGATGTCAAGGAGAGATAAACCCAAAGAAGCTGCTGCCGTCAATGAAATGGCTTCTGAAAATGCTTGTGAACTTCGAATGAAGCAGGAATTTAAACGAGCAGAGGTGATTTGCTCATATTGAACACCTTTTTCATTCTCTCTATTCTTTGTGAAACCATAATTTGGTATCTTGAGCATCTAAATTTTTTGTTGCTTAATCAAAATACAGGAACGCATGAGATTGATACATAAGAATACCTCCAAATGGGCACGGCGGCTATTGAAGCGTGGGTTGAATACTCAAGATATAAATACTCAACTGGCTATCTTTGAACAACTTCACAAACATCAACTTTTGACCATGAAGCAGAATTCAATGGGCAGCAGCAGTGATGAGAGTAGTGATGCAGATGAAAATGAATTTTCTTCTGATTTGGATGGTGAAGGGGCACAGGCCCTCCTAAAAAATGCAAAAGACAAAACACAAAAGGTTTTGGAGGAGGAGGACAAGACACCGAAGACAAAAGTGCTTTCCTTGCCCTTCATGGTAACCTCAGTGCTGCTTTGTTATGATATAGGACTTTTGGTACCTTGTGTTAGATTAATTTCTATTGACTATATTCTAGATAAATATATAATGCACACACTTGCTTGCGACGAGTTATTTTCCTTGTTCTTATCAGTTTGGGCTTGTCATGGATCTTTGGCCTCTATGACTTATTCATTTTAACATCGTTTACCATATCAGTTCCTTGAATATTGAATGTGGGTTCTCTTATATAACCACAAGCGCCTTATCACTTCAAGGCGAGATTGTTCTGAGTTTTTTTCTTGTAGGTTAGAGGAATAAAAAGGAGAAAAGAAGCAGTTATTAAGGAAGCTGAGGTAGCTCTTCAAGAGTTTGATGTCCGGCTGAAAGATTTGGAAGGTGGAAATGAACTAGGAAGCTCCAAATTGGATTCTTCAAAAGGTAGACGGGTTTTTGGTGTGGGCAAAAACACGTCACAAGAAGTGAAAGATACAGTGAGAGTATATAATGTTGCTGAACATTATGATGATAATGAGGAATTTGGGGCCGAGGAAAACTTTTATGAGCAGGAGAACGGAAATTTCGTGCTGAAAAAGGAGGTCCAGGTTGATCCTAGAATCCTTCTGGATGAATCTGATGCTGCTCATCAATCTGTTTTTAAGGTATGAGTAAACTCTTTTTGCTATTTGTTAAATGTTAAGGAGAGAAAGTTGTTGAATTTTGTGCTTTAAATCATTCTTTCACTTCATTGTAACTTTATTTAGGTGGATGTGCTTTCGCTACTGTGCCGATTTTATCTATTGTTTATGTTTCTAAAACTTATCTGTTTCTTTCAGAGCATCAGTGACATTGCACGAGATCCTGGTCCCAAGACCACGTTTGAAGTTTCAATATTTGCATCAGATTCATGGCAAAAGGTACCACAGTATTATCATTCATGGTTGATTGTTTTGGCTTAACTCTATGAGTAAAATATATGCAGATTAATGGTGTAAATGAGGTAGATGGCAGTGAACGAAAATTTTCCAAACCAGCAGTTGAAGATGTTCCTCATCGGGAGCTGAAGGTGAGAAGTTTCCACGATAAGTTTCCACTTGATTTGCGGTTTGAGCAGTTCTGAATTGTTATGAGCGTTTCTTATTTACTAGTCCTCTTTTTAATTTTAAGGATGAGGATCATAATAGTGATACAGACAGTGACGATGCTATGGTGGATGGGGTGTTAACTTCTGCTTCTTGGCCGGATTATGAACTTCCGTCTCAAGAAGACCTAATACACAGAGCTTTTGCTGGTGATGACGTGGAGGAAGAATTTGAAAAGGACAAAATGGAGATACTGAATCAGGAGTTTCCTGAACCTGAAAGCCAGTATCACTTCCGGGGTGGGGCCAATGGATGGACATCCAAAAGAAGAAAGGTTTACCTGCATGGAAGGTAGAGGAACATGAAAAAGATAAAAAGAAAAGAGAAGACATCCTAAAAAGAAGGAAAGATGCACAGCTTAAACATGTAATCATTTCAGAGAAGGTTGATAAACGGGTTAGTTGTCTCCAACCTTGGCCTTGGAAGTGTAGTAAAAGACATTCATGCTCAATTCTATTTGCTACGGCCTTTTTTTGTTACATGGGTAGACAAATAGTGACCGCTCCTTTGTTTCAGGCTGAGAAGCTTCTTTCAAAAAAATTGCCCTTCCCATATACATCCAAGGAAGTCTTTGAACAAAGCATCCGCATGCCAATTGGGCCTGAGTTTAACCCTGCAACATCAGTTGGAGCACTTAACCGTCCACCTGTAAGTTGAATTTTGTTAAGGAAAATGCATAACATATGTTCGTTTATCTATGGGATAGATAAACCACGGGCAGACCAGCTCACAATTTGTATGTGTATTGAGGTTGTGGGCCGCATTGATCATCTACCAGTAAGCGTCCCATGGGTTATATCGTGGATGATTGGATGTAGGTGTAGTTTTACTTAGAAAGTAATGTGACATTCGTTGTAGTCAGTTCCATGTGCTCATGTCAGCATCTGTTACTCAGGTTGTGAAGAAGGCTGGAGTCATTATTAAACCGATCCAGTTTGAGGAGGTGACTCCACAGGATGAATCAGAAGAACCCAATCATAACAAAAAGGCTTTAAGTGCTCGGGTGACTGAAAAAGGTAACATTGGGAAACACATTAGAGAAAAAGAAAAGAGAAGATAATGCTATTGATTTTTCGATCTGTAAAGGTCATGCTATTGTTATTGTATTATAATTTGGATTATTTAAACAAAATATTATATGAAGAAAAGCATATGGTGGTCTTCATTAGTGCATTCTTGGGAATGCCTTAGGCTTATTATTGTCGAGTGCCTAGTAGAGAGTGTTGTAATTTTTTTAGCGATGCCTTAATAGGCAGCTTGCAATTAAAGGTTTTTGGTTAAAAAGTTGCATATGCTGTCACCCTCTCTGAAATTGCGCCTTGAAGTACGTGAACCTGCAGGTTAAATGATTTGCTTGATTCTACCTGGTAGTTTTTACCGGTTTAGACTGTTTGATGGCATAATGAGTGAAATTTTCTTTGGGTTTATTTCTGGGAATATGTTCATGGAATAATAATGCATTATTTGTATTAAAATTATGTTCAGTATCCAAGATAACTTCTGGTATAGCACATAAAATTATTAAATAAAACACTTTTTTGCCAAGTGATTTTGTTTTTTGGCCAATGTTTTATGTGAAGTGTTTTGTGTGTGTATATTTTTTATGGATAAAATGTTTTGTAAAAAAGACTCCCTCTGTCCCAAATGAATAGCTCCATTTGGAAAAAAAATTGTTCTATATTAATAGCACTATTTTGTTAACTTTAAGTCGTTGAGTACTTAAAAAAGAGTATCATAAGTTTATTTAGATGTGGGTTTACCATTTTATAAAATTTAACATTTTTTAAATATAACTATTAGAGTACATTATTAAAGGCTTAAGGCTATGCAATATTGATTTTGAAGTTGTACAATGTACTTGTTCGTTCCTGATGGCAGATGGCCAGTGCCTACACGATGGCTACATGGTTTTTTTTTTCTCCCCTGATTAGAGGAAAGCCGCAGGTGGTTCTCAGCGCGCTTGTACCCCCAGTTGCAGCACAGGCTTGTTTTTGCCTTTGTTCCTTGCCGTGTAACATGCGGGTTTGTTTGACGAGCTAAATCACCTACTCTGTCTTTAGTTGAGCAGCGGAGATCAACCGACACGCCTACTATGCCTCCATCTATCCTCCTGTCTTCCCCTCTATTTCTACACTGCGTCCTCAAAACTTCCTATTTTTATAATCTTCTTTGTCTTCTCTCTTCTCTCTTTGCCTCTTTTTCTTTCTCAGTCTTCTTTCTTTTTATACTTGTCATTTTTCTTCTCTCATATTTCTTATCCTTCCTCCTATCATGCTATTGTCGGTAGGATGGAATTATGATTACATCCACGCCCTATCCTTTCCGAAGGGTCCTTGTTCACGACAAACAAAGCTTTTCGGCGAAGCATTTCTTAAGATTTTTCAATGGGAAAAAATGTACGTGGTGCAGTGGAATATTTCAAAGAAAGCAATCTTGAGTCCCAAACAATATGCACATCTAATTGCTGCTTATATTCTTAACCTTTTCGTAAACTTAAAACCTCACTCATTAGGGTACTAATAGGCTACTCTACATCCAATGACTGCTAAATATAGGAGCTATTAAACCGGTTGAGTCAAATTTTTATACAACTCCTAATGGCATAATTGTAAATAAGGAATTCAATATCTAACTACTTTAGAACTAATCATTCAAAATTAGGGAAAATAAATCATAAATTCCCTAAATAAGAAAGGTAATACAAAGTAAAGACTCCTAGGAAAGCAAAAGACCTGAAAGAAATTAATTTGGAATTAAATTATTATAAAAAATGAAACTTGAAGCCATCCCTATGTCACAGCAATCGATTGCTATCCAGGCCGATCAACTGCCATACCTCTCTACTTCATTTTACACGGTATCGTGCAGAGTGCTGGTCAATGGCTTTGCTAGCCCGATCAATTGCTTGATCGATTGATCGCTCATATATGTCGATTGATCACCCAACGGGAAATTGTGTCTTTTCTTCGTACAATCTCAGTCCTCCATGTAGCTCAAGGCTAGCTGATTTATATGACTTCCTCGCAAAATCACTAGGGTTGTAGCAACACATGCGAAAGAGAAGGTAGATAAGAGCCTTCATTGTTGGGAACAAAAGCTTTCACTCTCTTTAGTCTTTACATCTTTAAGACAACAAGAACATATTGAGATGGATAGTCTTTACATCTTTAAGACAACAAGAGCATATTGAGATGGATAGAAGGAAAACTAATGGCTATATGTAGATAGGGAAGGACAAAGTGTGGGCCACTATTTTTAGGAAGCGGCCTGCGCGTCAGCCCAACATGCCGTTGGAGAAAGCCACCAATGGCTATAATGTCGTTGGGGGCTAAGCCCACATTTTGTTTAATTTTTTTTGAACTGATTTGAGGGGATTACAAAAATGACACCCCCCTCAAAATAAGCTTAATAACAATCAAATAATAGTCATTTCAAGGGTAGGAGAGGTAATTATCACATTTAAAAATCTATAAATATGTGGGAGTTTAACCTTTTCTTCACCATTTCTTCTACTCTCTAAGACTCTCTTTCTCCTCTCCTCCATACTCTCAAGATCTTAATCACTTTAATTTATATTTTTAATTAAAATTTAAAATTAAGGTCTCATTCTCCCAAGCCTCAAGATTCAAGAACAAAGTTCTCAATTCTCAAGCTTCCTCCTATTCCATTAAGTGGGCAACTCAAGCATCAAGGTCCAATGTAAATAATTTTGATTTAATAATTTGATTTCTACTTTAGTGTGCCTCCTTTTTCTCTTCGTAAACTACTTTTTTTTTGTTTTAAATATTACGGCATCCCACTCCAACTATAATGTCTCCTCCGCCTCGGTTGCCCACATGCCAATTTTCCTGAAGGATAAATTTCTGAAATGTACGACGTCGACTATGAAGGAAGTATTCCACCAATGCCTTCAACGGTTAGGGAGAAAAGAAGCGGCAACCATCCATGGTGTGGAACTATATTTAGAAAATCAGGGTGGGTGACCCAAACAACTCCTAAATGTTCATCTTAAGAGACGAATGCAATTATTGCAGAGCAATTCTAAGCATGGGAACTGAGCAAGGTGGGTTACCAGACATCTTCTCCAACATGATAGATCATGCTCTACAAAGAATAGACCAAGGACCGCAAACAATCATAGTTAATTGCCTTGAGAGCCTCTTCGACCTCTCTTAGTACTTTTAATTTTAATTAAGATACAAATTAGAGGAAGCTCGTGAAGTATGTTGTGTGCGCCGAACAACCCTTCTTCTTTGCCAATGACTCCTTGTTTGAGATGTATGTGAGGAAAGCTTTCAACCTGGCCTTCCTCAAAATCTTGCGTAACACTTTGAATAGAGATATTTTCAAGTTATACAAGTACAAAGCAGAGCTTATGAACACACTACAAACAATTCTAGATAAAATTTGTTTACCTTCTGATATTTGTACTAGTAACCAAGATATCGGATATGCATATGCTACAACTCATTTTATTGATAAATCATGGAGATTAAATAAGAAAATAATATATTTTAACATGATTAAATATCCTCATTTCGCTTCAATTATTGAAAAATCATGAATTTCTATTTTAAATGAATACTCAATTAAAGATAAAATTATGTATATTACTTTAGATAATGCCTCTAATAATAATTTTGCAGTAGAATTTTTAGAATCTCATTGTTATCACTTTGGTGCAATAGCATTTAAAATGTTTCATATTAGATGTGCATGCCACATAAATATTTTTTTTGTTCAAGATGGTTTAAATGTAGTTAAACCTCATACTCAATTAATAAAAAATATTTTGTTACATATCATCTTCACCCTCTAGAATACAAGACTTAAAATACTTGTGTAGATTGCATAGAAAGAAATATGAAAAATTTTAATTACATGTTCGTCATAGGTGGAATAACATATATTTAATGTTATCTTGTGAAGGATTAGAAAGTTTAATCATAAGTTTGGGCTATAGAAAAGTTACCTCATCTACAACTTAATGAAGGTCATTTTGTCATTTTTATTTGCTTGATGCATTTTCTATCTATTTTTTATAATGTTACTAAATATTTATTAGGAAATTACTATCCTACTTCTTGTTCAATTCTAAATCACTTGTATGACATAACCTATGCATTTGAAAGTTATAAAGATAATGAAATATTTGTACATCTTGTAGAGGAAATGGAAAAAAAATTCAATAAATATTGGTCTTCTATCCTTTTAATTTGTTGTTTAAGGGTTGTAACAAATCTTAGGGTTAGATTAGAAGGTGTACAAATTTTAATAGATGGTATATGTGATAAAATGAGTCCCTATACTGATGAAAATTATACTTTATATAAAATTGTAGAAGCTACTTTATGTTTTTTATATAATACATATGAAATAATTTATGGGTCAAGACAAAATGAATCAATTTATTCTTCTTCTAAGTCTTGGATGCTACTTTATATATATATATATAGTTCTAATACTAATGAATTAGCTAACTATTTACAAACAGATTTTTCATCTTTTCTTACTAAAGAACTTAATAATTTGAATGATTTAACTTGGGGACAGACACATGCAAAGAACTATCTAGTGTTGTTTGCCTTAGCTCATGATTTACTAACCCCACTCCCTGATATCCACAATAGCATCTGAATCTACTTTCAGTACAAGAGGTATGGTGTTGAACGATAGACGAAGTTGACTAACGCTTAATTTAGTGGACACATGCATTTTCTTGAAGGATTGATTAGATGCAAAAGAAATGGCACAAGCTCCCAATTTTGAAATGGAAATGAGAAAAGACTTACAAGACTTGATAATTAATTAGTTAATAAAATAATTTTTATTTATTTTTGTATCTGAAGTTTTAGACTATAATTACAAATGATAGATAGGTGAGCGGGTGCCTACCTAGTTGGGATGTACTAATTCTATAATGATACTATTATAACCTCTATTTTGTAATTTTTTAAAGGTTCAATAATTTTTATATATATTCTTTTTGGAAAACTTTGTTTGGGGGGGGGGGGGGGGGGGGGGGTTTGGGCCGGGCTGGCCCTGACCTGTGGGGGGATTGCAATGGGTCTTGGCCTACGAGGCCCATCCTCTAAGGCCCATTGGCCGGCCCGTGGTCACCCCTATTAATAGAGAGGGAAGAAGAGTTTGTATTTTACAATTAGAAGGGCTGATTAGTTCGGTCTTGCTACATAAAGTTTCCATGGTCATTCTGTTTTGCATGGAACTTTGGACCAATACCAATCCATGAAGCATTGGACTATACTTGTTCAGGGCCACATAGAAGAAGCCCAGTTTTGTGGACAAGATCTTCCTTAATGTGGTCAGTATACATAAGTAGGTGATCAAATCAGCGATCTTAATGAAAGGTTAAGTTGTATTATAACGAGATATTCCAACTACAAAGCCACAGAGGCCTGTTCCCTCTAGCTAGCATGCCAGATAGGTGGATCTGCAAAAAAGCCTAACCACAAGTAGAATGTAAAATTCTGTGAGGATCAATTGACTTTTCCACATGTAAAGTAGACAAAATTTTACAATGAAAACTTGTTGACTTCTTCCAATTTAATCCAATGAAACATATATATGTCTATTGTATAGGAAAAGAAAACAACAAGAGGAAATTTATGCCGAGTTGAGAATATGACTAGCATAGAAGAGTGAAAGTGAAGTAGGTGACTCCAATGTTTATGGCCCTAACACATGCATGTGAAATAGTCTTGTCGATAGAGCCGTCTACACCAGAAAATTAACAGAGAAAGAAAAGAAGAATCGGAAGATGCAAAATATAACTTAACTAATGCTAGAATTAATTTTTTTAATAACTATCTTATGTGAAATACAAATTTTTAGAGAAGTTTTAAGCTAATCCTTATTAATAAGAAAAGTACTCCTAATAGTAGTGCATCTCGTTTTCTTCTTCATAAATTGGATATTCTTGATGTAAATGTCAATAATGTTATTAAATCTAAGAATGGTTCATTTTTTGAACATAATTTTCCATGTAATTCTATACAATAGGTACATTTTCTTAAAAGAACTTTAAATGTTGCACAAAATAATAGTGAAGATCAAAAGGGAGAAGATGATGAACCTAGATATGGCAAATATGCTAGAACATCAAAATCCTTTGGTCCGAATCATCTGACTTATTTGTTAAAAGATTAGCCTTAAAGCTTTATGGAAGTCATGTTCTCTTCTGAAGTGCAATATTGGAAAGATGTTGTAAATAGTGAAATTGAATCCATTATGAAAAATCATACTTAGGAGCTGATGGATCTTCTACTAGGAAGTAAACCTCTAGGATACAAGTGGAAAAAAGAGGAAAATGAATGCTAATAGATCAATTAAAATATATAAAGCTACACTTGCTATCAAAAAATACAAGCAATATAGGAAGGTCAAAATTACATTGATACTTATTCACCGATCACAAGGGTAACTTCCATGAGGATGTTTATCGCTATTGCTATTTTTTATAATCTTGTATTTGAAATTTGCATCAAATGGATGTGAAAACTAGATTATTTAATGATGACTTAAATGAGAATATATATATATGCAACAACCTGAAGGGTTTGTTGTATCGGGTCAAGAAAACAAAGTATAGACGTGTTAAATCCCTATATGGGCTTCAACAAGCACCAAAGCAATGACATAAAAAAATTGACAAAATGATGATGTCAAATGAATTCAAAATTAATGAATGTTACGAACATATTTATATCAAAGAAAGACCTAATAGTCATGTCATTGTATACCTATATGTGGATCATATGCTCATTATTGGTAACAATGATGAAATCATTAAAGCTACTAAGAGGATGTTATACAAACAGTTTGATATGAAAGATACAGGTGTTGCAAATGTTATACTAGAAATGAAAATCACTAGAACATCTAATGGATATACATTATTTTTGTAACAACCCGTGTTCCGATTACGCTTAACCCAGAGGGTTAGGGGTAATTATATAATTTAAGTTAAAATTTAAGGGGCTTTAAGGGATAAAAGTCATGTATCTGGTTAGAGCTCGAAGTAACGAGCATAACGAATCAAAGAACACACGAATAAGAGGTCGGGAACAAAAGTTACGATCTCTGGAAGAGTGTCATATGGGCGGGACCCACTTTAAAAGTACGAGAAAACCTACCCATATGTGGTCTAGTTTTTAAGGGCTCGTCGATACGAGTTTATCGGTGCCAAGATCGTACAATTCCGACTTCGGGATAAGAAGTTATTGCATTTTGAATTTGGAATTGTATTTGAATGAAATAATAATAAAATATTCAAGAAAGGACGGAATAACTGACGTCATCAGAGCCAAGCCGAGCCGCGGGATGCGCAGCAGCCCACGATCGTGGCTGTCCGCACAATGCGAGCCCCATGCGTCGAACGCGTGACACTATCAAGCGCGCCGCACGCAGCACCGTGATGCGCGTGTCAGGGGCGCCGACCAGTTCGGCGGTTGAATCGTTTTGTGCCACATGGTGCGTGCACGTGCGTGCGCATTCTAGCTTCCCCTGTACGCTCGCACGCCAGTTTTCTATAAATTCTCATTCTGATCATTTTTTCGAAGGAGTTTCTTGAGTCATTCTGAGTCTGTTTTATTTCGTTCAAAAAACGTTCTTAGCTAATTCAAGGGTGTTCTACACAATGGAAGCGTCCATTCTTCGAGTTAGCAACCCTATATAGGGGAAGTGTCTCTGGGCAAGGGGAGGTTTTGTCCACCGCCTACAAGCGCGGAAAGGGAAAAGTGTCTCCGGGTAAGGGGATGTTCTGTCTGCCACCTACGGGCGCGGAAACGGTAAAGTGTCTCCAGGTAAGGGGATGTTCTGTCCGCCGCCTATGGGCACGGAAACAGTAAAGTGTCTCCGGGTAAGGGGAGGTTCTGTCCGTCGCCTACGAGCGCAGAAAGGGAAAAGTATCTCCGGGTAAGGGGATGTTCTGTCTGCCGCCTACGGGCGTAAAAACGGTAAAGTGTCTCCGTGTAAGGGGAGGTTCTGTCCGCCACCTACAAGTGCGTGAAGAGTGAAGTGATCTCGAGTCAGGGGGAGGTTCTGTCCGTAGCTTACAGACATAGAAAGAGAGATGTATTATGAAGTTAGAGGAGGTTCTGCCCGCCGTGTCCGGATCAAAAAGAGAGGACGCCCTGAGGAAACGAGCAACTCCGAACGTCGCCAATTCCAAAACTGCAGGGGAGTACACTTTTCTGACCTTCTAGTTTAATATGATTTATATGAATGCACATCTTAATTAGTAATATACTAATTAAGATATATAATTTGCTGATCTGATATATGCTGATATGTTCCTATTTAATCTACTTTGATTTATTCTGTCGTGATCCGATTTACTCTAAAAAGCTCTATTGTGATATGATATATTCCAATTTGATCTAATACAATCAGTATGGTCGGATTAAATCTGATACGATCTGCTAAGATCTGAGATGATCCAATATGCTCTGTAGTGTGATTTGCTCCGCTCTATGATAGAGTGGGGCGTGTGTTTTGTTAGTGTTCTGCTCACCTATGTGAGATGTGTATTTTACTGATTTATTAGCTTCCGTTTGACTCCGACGATTTATAAGATTTCCGTCCAATTCCGAATAATTATTCGGATATAAAGATATACGTATTTTAAAGTATATGATTTGTGATGCCTGATGAATGTATTAGCTGTTAGGCAGAACTACGTTCGGATCCGATCGTATTGGAATAGCATTAGAGATGATATCCAATACATATGTAGGCAACCAACGATACAATAACGTTGGCCCGATCCAAATTAGTTATAAAATTAGGTTAGTTCTAATCTACTCACAACGGAACATTAAAGCTCTGTAGTGTGTGGAAGAACGTTATGACTCTCGCACTCAGAGTCTGCAGCTCCTGGTCACTCGGTTTTAATTTTTCCGCTTATTTTATACACTCCGATTCTATTTTTTGAACTAACCCCCGGTCAGGGTTGGATTTTGCGGGTCGGGGTGTTACAGTTTTAATCTCATTACATCAAGAAAATCCTAGAGAAATTTGATAATAATAATAATCGTCTAGCGAGAACACCAATGGATGTGACATTGCACTTAAAGAAAAAGACTGGTCAGAGTATATCACAATTACAATACTCCAAAATTTTTAGCAGTTTCAATTATATAATGAACTATACGAGACCGGACATAGCATAGTTAGTAAGTAAACTGAGTAGATATAATAGCAACCCAGGAGCATACCACTGGAAGGCTGTAGTCAAGGTTGTTAGATATCTAAGATATACCTTAAACTATAGATTGCATTATACAAAGTATCCAATAGTACTAGAGGGTTATTGTGATGCAAACTGGATATATGGTACAAAAGACTCAAAATCCACAAGTGGGTATGTCTTTACTCTTGAAGGTGTAATAATGTCTTGGAAATTCTCTAAACACACATGCATAACAAGATCCACAATAGAATCTAAATTTATTATACTTGATAGAGTAGGCGAAGAGGCTAGGAGGCTTTGTCATTTTTTAGAGGATATTCCAATGTGAGATTCCAATGTTGAAATAAAATCTCGTCCCTATTCTTATGATGAGATAGTGATGCTTACAAAGTAAATTAGGATAAGCTTTGCCTTTAATTATTCTTATAACTTGAATTAATTTAAGTGGGGTATGACATGATATTCCTAATAAGAATCACTTATATGGGTATGAAGAGGGCGCTTTTATGAAGATTTTAAAGCTGAATCTTCTAGAACACTCATGAAATTTATGTTTGTTCAGAGCCGAAATAAACACAATCATGAGAATCATGTTGTGTCTGAGAAGTGACTGTGTGAATTCTATTATCTTTGTTTATACAAATGGTTGAACAGTTAAAGACATCATATTCACTGATTAGCGAGTAGACCCAATAGTTTTTACAAAGAAATGTTTAAAGACAAAAGCTACATTTTCCCCCATGCAGGAACTTTTTGATATTTTTCTCTCACGTTTTATCTACATTGTTTTGCATATTTATCCAGTAAATTCTTTTTTATGTGGAGGATTGTTAAAAAGTGGGTTAAAACCCACTTTCATGTTAATGAGAACACACATGTGAATTGGTTGAAGGTTATAAATAGTCCCACATCGCCTAGGAAATGCTGATGTTGTTGGTATATAAGGCATAAGTTTCGCCTTTCAAGTTACACCCTTGGGCAACCATACTTTTGTGGGGGAGATACATGTAAACCTATACACCTAGGTGGGTAACCCATACGCGTGCGCGCCGCCGCCGTTTAGCCAGCTTAGTTCGGTTAGTTCGCCCGGCGGACTCGGGTGGGTTGGGTCAACAAAATAATTATTTTTGGGACAAATTCATTTTATTTTTTTTTAACCCAAAATGGGTCTTTCTCCTTACCAAAATATGTCCGTTAATAAGCGGACACATCTATTTGAACGGGATGGGTTGTTTTCAATGAGATTTCTTATAAAACACTAAAAAATATTTTTTTGATTGATCCTTTACTGGATTTTATTAGTGTCTTATGTGAGTGCAATTGCATAACACTGGTTTGCTATATACGCTATGTGAAGGTACTTCTACAACATGTGTTAGATTATCTTATCCTTGGAGACAGACGGCGAGGTGATTCCTAAGCACCAGTAGGGAGGGTGAATTTTGTCTTAAGGACAGAGTGTACACGCTTGATTTTGTGACTTTATGTAATATTCCTTCATTAAACAATTACCAAGGTACAAAAATTAAAAAAAGTACAAAAAGATCAGAACAATGACAGTGCAACAAATATAGTTCACTTCAGCTGCTAAACCATTTCAAAACAATCCTTAATTGGTTAAAATTTTGAGTTTGGTAGTTTAAAATCAAATTGGTTGGCCTATTGCAAATCACCATCAAAACAAGGTTCCTAGTTTTAAATAAGCAAAACTACGCTGAGCTTTTTGATCATCATGGCGGAAGCGCAGAAGCAAATCTCTGCTGATTTGCATAACTGCAACATAAAAAGGTAAAGCAGTGTAATCTTCGTCCATAAAGCAGAGCCAAGGATTCAGTTCCGAAGGAATCAGGAGTCCAAAGTAGGGGCAGTGAATGATTAAGAATCTAAAGAATTTTCTCCCAAAATCCGTCCTCCTTGCCCCCACAGAAGCACCCCACCATCTACTATAGGAGACGGGAAGAGGTACTTTGGATCAGTATCTATTTAATTGAATTTTTAGAAATATCAGACATTGAAAAGGTTCAGGAATTAAAATAGCTGGAGTAAGGGGATCCACAACTCAATGAGGAAAGTTGGGTGAGGAATTTCAGCGAACACCTAACGAAGTTGAGTAGAGAGAGGGAGATAAGGGAATTTCACCAATAATTCAGTATTCCTTAGTCATGTGATTTATAACCATTAAGTCTGAATTCCCATTGGCTATAAGTATATGAGTGTACCTAGATGTTCATTAGAACTAGATTGGGATGTCTATCTTGTCTTGGAATTTATCATATTAATATAAAAGCTACATTTAAGATTGCTTTTCCTATTGCACAAATTTAACTATCAGCGGGTAAATGATATAAATTTATTAATATATGAAGTCAGTCGTTATAACATAAAACTAAATAAACTTCTATTACATTCAACACATTCGATGGCATCTCAACTTAAAAAAATGTTAGAAAAACAAAAAGGGCTTTACAAAAGAATTCCTAAAAAATTCAATAAAAGGAAATTATGATGTAATATACACACACAAAAATGGTTTGGATTGGCTGCGAAGCACTCACGCCTGATTTGATGTGAATCTTAAAAATAGGTTCCCATTTTCTTGCATTCTTAGCTTTTTTTATATAGGCGAGGACTAATACCAAGTTGAGTGTGAATACTTCACAGCCAAATTGAACATAAAAAAGTAGTGTATATATAAATTGAATACAATGTTCTATTTTTCATCATAACTAGAACCAGTCACCCGATCTAACTTCTCTGCGACCATGAATCCTTGCACATAGATATTACTTCATCCGTTCTAAATTAATAGCTCCATTTGATTTTTAAAATAAACTAATTTTAATTCATTTTAAAAATTTAAGTGAAGCTATTAATATAAGACAAAGGGAGTATTATTAGTTCTATTTTAATTCAAATTCCAAAAATTAACTTTAATCTTATTCTCAGTAGCGTGACCTTCATCACTAAGGACTATTATCCTTTAATACCATTTTTTTTATAAGTGAATATTATTAAACTAAAAACCCCACCAACCTACGAAAATATCAAACTACTAAGGGACTAACTATATGTACAAATCCACATTAAATTGTTCGTAAAGTTTGTGTGGAGAGGGTTAGGAGTTTTTATTTATGACAAACAAGGTAAAGAGGGGATGATCACTTATAGAGCATATTTTGGGGTTTGAGTTGGACCAACAAAAGCATTTGAGTTTGGCGTAGGACTTAGTCAATTGACATTGTTCATCAGATTTCGTCAAGTGAAACATTCCTCCATTATATACACACTCCTATTGCCTATATACTCCATATTGTTAGCTCTTGTCCATAGGGTCGTTTGGGAGGCACTTTCCACATTTGGAAAGTGCTTTTCAGACATGGAAAAATTCTTTAAGGGGTTAAACTTTTTTTAATGACACATTTTAATTTAAAATGACATTTCTAATTAAAAATTACATTTTGGGTCAATTCAAACGTAATTGACCCAAATTTTGATTTATTCAAAAATACCATTTCTTTTTTGAAATGATGTGAAAAGATACTTCATCCCTCTTTTTTTTGTCATAGTTATGTTGAAAGATATTCTTATCATTTTACACGCAAAAAGCAAAAGTTAGCTAAAATAAAATGTTTCTTTAAAATCATCCAAATAAACTCTAACCAAACATCTTCTATTTTTGCTTTTCTTGCCAAAAATCAATTCTGATAAACATTAATTTTCTTTCTACTTTAAAGCGTAAGCTAAATAGGCCCCATATTTCTATCATTCTCATTTGTCTTGAGCATTAATCTTTTCCTTACCATCCATTTCCTCCATGTGCATCGTTCCAAAAGCTCTTTATTATCCTTGTAGTTCAAAATCTACGTGGAATAGGAGACCTAGATATGGGTTCAGCCCATATTGATATTTGTTCTTTCGTGCAAATCCGATCCGATTTGGGTGTACAGGGATAAATGTTCACTAGAGTACTTAGAAATATGGGAGTGAACCTATTGCTTTTTACCTGTCGATGTACATTATTATGGGCAGGGGTTTTTTATTAGATAGTGATATTCCCACAATAAAATTACAAAAAAACTCACACAAAAATTTTAAGTGGACTTCAAAAGTGGACTCTACACAAAGTTTACATAGGCTCACTTATCTAATACCAATCAAAACTCACGTGCAAAATTTTGATGTAAAAATATCATTTTCCTTTTTTATTTGATGCCGACGTCTTAACTATTTCCATGCAAATAACAACACATGAAACTGTTAAACAAACACAAAACTATATAATCCCACATGTATTTCGTATATATGAAACTATTTTAACTATTTGGACGGGCAATTTACCAGTTTTATTTCGCACTGTATACACATGAAATCATATCAATTTCTTCTATATTATCTCCAACGTTCTTGTTTCTTGTATATAATTGTTTCTTTGCTTGACTTTCAGTTGACGACCTTACAGTCTCTCCTGATCTCCCCTGAAGATCCAGTGAGAGGGTCCATGTCACCCATCTTCACCATGGCTGCCGCAAAGTCCGACTTAAATGCACTGCGGCTGTTTCTGTACTGGGTCACAAAGATATCAGTAGACCCGCCACTGAACAGGACCTGGTCCGAATGGAGGAGGCCCTTCCTCTCTACCAAGTTTTTGAAGTAGCTGTTGTCAAATTTATTGGGTGTCACCAGATCAAGTGGCGCCAAGTTGTCGTCGCCATCGCCGATGGTCGCTGGGCACTGTCTCTGCCGCGTGCTTGCAAATCCGGCATCAATGTTGGTGTCATTATATACTCTGCCTCTGAAGGTTATGCATCGCGCTTGCCCAATTGAGTGGGAGCCTGAAAGTAACACACATATTAGACTCATTGAAAATGATAAAACCAACCTGTATGTATACATACTTATAACGTATGAATATGTAATAATGCTTCAACAGGCAACAGCCTAACGGAATCTAGTATCTGAAGTGAAAACTATGATCCGTACCTGAAAGTGCAACCATTTCTTTTGCGGAGAACCCTTTCCTGCTGAACAAGGAGATAAGGTCACCGAGTTCATTACTAGATAATGGAATGTCGCTCTGCGCTAAGCTTTGGCTGCCTGCGCTAGTGGAGTCCCTTCTTCCAAGCTTTACTGGCCATGAGGGACCACCCACCTGATCATGCAAGGAGATACACAAACATCATCATCATCTTCTGAATACGCAATTTGTTACATCCAATTCCTACAAATAAGATCACTTACAGCGACAGAGGAATCTCTTGCAGCAACAGCTAATATGTCTGCACATGACACAACACCCGGGCAAGCATTCTCAACTCTGGATTTGATGTCATCCACAACGCTAAATCCTCTGATGGAGCGCACATTCTGCCGGGCACTCCTCTCTCCCCCACCATCCAGCAGGACGGAGGCATCGCAGCCCTGCACGAAGCAGTCATGGAAATGGAGACGGAGGAGTGAGGAGGCCATCCTTCGTTCTCGTGAGACTGCGCTCCTCACGGCTGCCCGGATTGTCTTCAGGGCTTTGGGGCATGTACTGTCATAGAAGGTGGGTGATAATTGTGCCATGCATGGATGGCTTCCAAGCACAATGAGCAAGGCGGATATAGCGACACATGCAATTGGAAGAGAAGGCAGACAAGAGGCCTTCATTGTTTACGAAGGGACTTTCACTCTCTTTAGTGACTAGTCTTTAGGTTAGCTTCAAGAGTAAAAGACTATCAAGAGCAAATTGAAATGGAAAGAGCGAAACGGATGACCATATATATAGCAGGAAGATGAGTTTAAGTTTGTTCAATTATTTCCTATCATTATCAGAGCGGTTGGTTAGTTTGATATTGATTGGAGCACTGGACCAATTCATACCTGTAGAGCTTTTGAGTGATACTAGTCCACGGGACCAAGTAAAAGAAGCACATTTTCTTCCTTATGCACTTTGACATGGTCAATTATCCAAGTCATGAGCGGTCTTCCTTAATAAATGCGTCCATTATACAAACTAGGAGAGCTTAAATCAAGGGTTAATCAGTCTTGCATGTCATGAGAAGTTCCAAGTTTTTATGCTAGGCCAAGGAGGTACATCTTTGAGTAAAACCATATTAGAGAGATACATGTCAGGTAACGTACATCTAAAGTTGCATATCAGGCTTTCATTAGAATATTGGACATGATGCAGCTTGTCGTTCTCCATAAAATAGTTTGGTAACCACAGCTTGTTGGCTTCTATATGTACATGTACTACTCATGTTTGTATGTTGTGTGTTTCTCAAGTACTCTCTTTGTCCCATATTACTAGGAGTTTTGTCCATATTACTTGGCCGAAGAAACTAATATTCTATATTCTCTAGTTTTTAATACTACAACAAAAATTACTATTAACGAGCCATAAAAAAAGGTTGCTAAAAAATACTATTTATGGCGCATATTAAAGTATCATAAAATTTTTAATTATTAGCTATGCTTTTTACAAAACGTCGCAAATAATTCAACTATTAGCGACACTTTTTAAAAATAGTCACTAATAGTTATAATTTTTTTTATAAAATATTTAGAACTATAAAAATATTGCAAATATTATTACTAATAGGGATGATTTTTTTAAAGCGTTCCTAATAGTTATACTATTAGGAAAACTTAAAAATTTTGTCGCAAATAAAAAAATTATTTTTTTCTAAAAATATCTAAGACTATTAGTGACGCTTTTTTAAAAGAGTCTCTAATAATACTACTATTGGAGCTACTTTTTAAAAAACACGTCTCTAATAGTTTCATTATTTTATTTTAAAAATTTAAAAAAGCTTGGTAAATATAATATATTTTATTTAATATTTATTATTATAAAAAAAAATTCTCCTATTTTATCACCACTCCTTTTGAGAGTTGGAGAGAGGAAAAAGAAAAAAAGAGAGAGAGAAAGAGAGAGGAGAGAGAGAAGAGAGAAGAGAGGAGAGAGTGAGAGGAGAGAGAGGAGAGAGATAGAGGAGAAGAGAGAGGGAGGGAGAGAGAGGAGAGAGAGAAGAGGAGAGGTGGAGGGGGAGAATTTAATTTAGATTTTTTAGAAATTTTTATTATATATTATATTTTAAATTAATAAAAATTAAAAAACATATATTAGCAACGCATATGCATCGTCACTACCTAATGTAGTAGGTAATATATTTTTTAAATTTTCTATGTATTGCTAATATATTTTTTTGTATTGCTAATATATTTTTAAATTTTTTTTATTAATTTTAAAATATAATGTATATTAAAAGAAAGATAGGGGTGAGAAAATTGGAAGAGAGAGGAGAGAGAGGGGGAGAGAGAAGAGAGAAAAAGAGAGAGGAGAGAGGTTAGAGGGAGTCGATTTTATTATATATGACTTTTAAAACTAATAAAACAAATTAAAAATACAGTAGCGACACATAGTAATATACGTCGCTACTATATTTTTTGAAAATTCATTTTTATTAATTTTGAAATATAATATATAATAAAACATTCTCAAAAAAATCTAAATTAAGTTCTCCCCCTCTATCTCTCCTCTCCCTCTCTTTTCTCCCTCCTTCCCTCTCTCTCTCTCCCCTCTCCCCTCTCACTCTCTCCTCTCTCTCTCACTCTCTCTCTCTTCTCTATCTCTACCTCTCTCCCCTCCTCTCTTTTATTATCTACCATATTTTAAAATTAATTAAAATTTTTCAAAAATGTATTCGCAACGCATAGTAAGATGTGTCGCGCATACGAATATGCGACGCTGTTTGTTATGCGTCGCTAATATATTTATTTAAAATTTTTATTTATTTTTAAATATAATAGATAATAAAAGAGAGAGAGGGGGAGGGAGAAAGAGAGAGGGAGAGGGAGAAAGAGAGAGGGATAGAGTGAGAGGAGATGGAGAGAGAGGGGAGAGATAGAGAGAGAGGAGAGAGAGAGTAGAGTGAGGAGGGAGGTGTTATAGAGAGAGAGGGGGGAGAGATAGAGGAGAGAGGGGAAAGAGGGGGAGAGAGAAGAGAGAGAGTGAGTGAGGAGGGAGGTGTTACATAGAGAAGAGAGAGAGGAGAGAGAGGGGGAGAGAGAGTGAGTGACGAGGCAGGTGTTATAGAGAGAGGAGATAGATAGTGGGGAGAGAGGAGAGAGGGGAGAGAGTGTAGAGAGAGAGAGGAGAGAGAGTGACGAGGGAGGTGTTACAGAGAGAGTGAGAGAAGAGATTGTATAGAGAGAGAGTAGAGAGAGAAATATAAGAGGAAAGTGAGTGTAGAGAGAGAAGATTTTGTTTATTTTAAAAATAATCTTATGCACGACGCTTATAAGGAAGATTATTATTAGCGACGCTTAGCGAGAAGCGTCACTACAAATCTGATGAGCGCAACCAAATTAACGTGCGCAAGTTTTTTTGTGTGTGCGAGCGACAATTTTGCCAACACAAGCAAATGAAAATATTGCCTGCATGGCATAAAAACCAACCTCCCCTCTTCCCCCAACTCGTCCTCTCCCTTATGGCAGCTGCCCGCCCTCCTTCAGGCCACCGCCTCCTCAAGGCGGAGCCCCATCAGTCCGTTGCCCACCCCTGGCTCTAGACTCCTTTGGCCGGAGCCCCCAAACCACCCACCTCCACCACCCCAGTCCGCCAGCCTATGGTGGGATTTTGTCTTTCTTTTTTATATATTTTTTTCTATTAGTGACGTGTTTAAAAACACTGCTAATATTTTTTCATATTTATTTTTTCTATGAGCGACGCTTTTAAAACTAGTAATTTTTTTTATTTTTTATTAGCGCCGCATTTAAAAACGTTGCTAATAATATTTTTTTTCTTTTTTCTTTTTTATTTGCATCACGTTTCAAAGTGTCTCCAATAACTTTTTTATTTTTTCTTTTTAGCGAAGCAAAAATAAAATTAATAAATATTTATTTGTTAGCGATGCTTTATAAAGAGTAGCTAATAATTAATTATTAGTGATGCATGCAAATAAGCATTGCCAATAATTTACTATTTACGACGCTTTATAAAGCGTCGCAAAAAAATGATATTAGCGACTCAAAGATAAGCATCACTAATAGGTAACTATTAGTGACACTTTTTCCTAAGCGTTTCTAATTAGCATTAGTGACTAGACTTCTATCGATGCATTTAGTGACGCTTTTTAAGCGTCGCTAATAGTCATTATCGACGCTTTTATGACTATTAGTGATGCATAAAAGCGTTGCTAATAGTACTTTTTGTTGTTGTGTAAGTGCAAATATCATATTGCTTGCTTTAGAACGAAACTACTCTTAGGTTTTAAATAAACTCAATCCCTATATATACCAGCATAGTGTGGCGTCGTTCCGGTGGAGAGGATTGATCGGCGACAAGTCATAAAAGAATATCATTTGAAAGTTTAAATTTTTGTTATATTAAAAATAATATTTTTAAAGTTATATGAGATCAATACGGGTAGGTACATGCAATTTTCATAATTATTTTTTTACATATAGTGCTCCACAAATATACATTTATTTAAGCATATAACTTAGACTCATATTAAACATATTCTTTGTTTTTAAAATAAACTAATTTTAGAGCATTTAATATGGAAAAGAATTAGCAATAATTTGTATGGGATGGAGAGCGTAGTAGTGTATGGTTCCTAATGAACTAATTTTATAATACCCGTATCGATTGATACGACATTATGCGGTCTTATTATTCTCTAAAAGAAATATTATAATGATATATTATTAGTTATAATATTTTATTATATTTATAAAAGGGTTTATGCCCGTTTTGGCGCGTACTAAGCGTATCATCGGTGCGTACCCGTATACATAGTCATCGATACTATCTTCCATATCAATATTGCCTTCCATGCCGTCAGCGCATCACCGGCGAGTTGCCGAAGACAGTAAAAGCCCATTTTTTCCTCGAGGGAAGTTGTTCAGAGTGAAAAAGGCTTCATTTTGGCGGATCGGATTAGCATTTAACCACTATAATAGAGAAGGTAGGTATTTGCATACATTGCAACAGATAGGTAGGTAATAATGACATGTAGGTAGGTAGAAAGGTGTTGTTGATGAACATAAATCCGTCGGTTATTATTATGTTTGAACTAAGACTATGAAGAAGTCAATTTCAGATTTGTTTTACTTGCCAATTGTAGTAGACAACGTCGATCCATAAGGAAAATCTTGTGTAACAAAGAAAATAATTAAGAAAAAAATTGAAGAAAAAAAAATTAAGAAAGAAAGAGTAGAAGAGTATTGAGGGAATAAAGAATTAAGAAATTAATATGATAAAACACTAAGGCATTAAGGGTCATTGTAACATTTAGTGATGTTCTTCATGTATCATGTTATCTTAGTTAGTATCGAATGAAGATTCTATCTAACCAGAAGATATAAACATTAAAAGCAAAAACAAAATAAAAAATACTTTGGATAGATGAAGGATAAAAATAATTGTTTCTTTAAAAATTCTATTTATCAAAATAATAAAAGATTAAGAAGGAGAGCCTTCAAGCATCTTATGTATCCAATACTAAATGAACATCACTTCAAATAACCAATACTTATTTGAAACCATTGATAAAACATGAACTGAACTTCATTAGATTGATATAAATCACCTCTAGCCTTAGCTTGAGAGCTTAGAAAACCATTATAATAAAACTAAAAACAAAAGTGCAAAAGAAGAAAAGAAAAATAGGAGAAAAGAGCTCCAAAGAGGAGAGGATGATGCCTCTACCATGTCTACCCCTCTATTTATAGGAGTAGAAAATGTTATTTCAAAGGGGAAGGTCCAATTATATCCCTTGATTGCATCCTGATTGATTCCTTGAGTGGTTGCTTATTTAACAATGATTATATTCTAAATCAATTAATGATTTATTTAGCAAATAAGTATCTTTGAGTCTTCCTTTAGTTATCAAATCAGCCTCATTGTCTTTCCTTATGTGTATAAATCACAACCAATAAAAAGATTCTCCATGTGTTGGCCTTGGGTTTGTTAACCACCTAGATCTTTGTATTTGAGTGGGGTATTGTGCTGCAAAATTGAGCTTACTTGTTTTGTTAAAAATGCATTCTATTATACATGTAACTTATGCTTGATTGTACAAAGGTCTTTCAAAATTTTTACATAAGATAAAATTTGTTTAATGACATCTAAGAGAGGAATGTTAATCTTAATTTGTATGAAAATTTCAAGAATGTTACCATTTTGCACAGCTTAGAAGAAGATTGTAATATTTGGGGAAAATGAGGTGGAATAGGAGAAACAAAATCGGTGTTGTGAACTTCATCACCATGTTTAGAATTCAAAGACTCCTTAGGTTCAACAACCTTCTTTGGAATGTCTTTGTTAATGACTTTTTCACTTCTCAAAGTGGTGATAGACTTACCATGCTCTTCTTGTAAACTTGAAAATTTTAAATTTTTAATTACAAATTAACCTTTAAGATTTGGTTGATGTTGAGAAGGAAACTTCCCTTTTTCTTGAGTGCTTAAAGCTGTGGTTAATTAAGTAATAGAAATCTTTAAGTCGTTAATGTCTTACATTGTTTGGTTGTTGATTGTTTCTTGACTTTACATGAATTCTTACAATGTATTTTTAAGAGTCTTTTTATGTGGTGAAACATAATTTGAAGAAGAAGGTACATGCACATTTAACTCATTTCTCCAACTAAAGTTAGGATGATTTCTCTAATTATGAGTATAAGTTTCAGTATAAGGAGAAGAGAATGGTTTTTTTTAAGTATTCATTGCATTTGCTTAAGTATGCAACACCTCTTAAAAAGTAGGGATTGTTGGACAATCCTGTGTTTGGTGCTCATCACTCTCACATATATTACAAATATCTTGTACTTTTTAAGAAGTTTTAGACATGTTTCTTCTTCTTTAAGATAGTAAATACCCCCTTAGTTGTCACATTATATTTTGTCTTATTACTACTTTTAAATTCCTTAGATTCTTCAAATGATTGAGTATTTTCAGTAAACACATTAAAATAGTCTCATTCTTCCTCAGGTTCTTTATTCAAAAGTTCTCCATTACACATCATTTCAACAAATTGCATCATTTGAGAAGTTAAGTTATTATAAAAGAAACAAATTTAACGTCATGTTTCATATTTATGATGTGGGCACAATAATAAAAGTTCTCTAAATATTTCCCAACTTTAAAAGAAAATCTCATTTTCTTTTTATAAAAAAAATTATAATATTCTTTCTAAGTGTATTAGCTCTATAGGTGGGGGAAATGTTTTTTTTCAAAAATTCTCTTTACATTTCTTGCCATGTTCAAATCGATCTTAGCATTAAAGAATTCAACCAATTTTTTTTTTCTTTAAAGAAAATGGAAAGAGTTTTAATCTAATAATATTATTTTAAACATTTTGGTTTGGCAAAGTTGCACAAACCTCTTAAATCTCTTTTAGATGAAAATATGGGATTTCCGAATCTAAGTTATGAAATTTGGGTAGTAATTTAATTACACCTAGTTTGAGTTCAAAACCACCCACATTAGTTAGAAAAATCATGTAAGAAGAAGAACTTGATCTAGTTGGTTGCAAATAATCACGTAACGTCTTAACTTGAACATTTTGTGCATTATTATCCTCATTATCACTTTTTTGTTCCTCATCAATTCTTAGATCCTCCATTGTATTAAAAAAAATAGATTTTTCAAAAGATTTGTTCATTTTTCAAAATCATCCTGAATTATCGCGCACCCATGTAAACATTCAACAAAAAAAAATTAATAAATAAAAGTAAAAGTGCAAAAATTAAATGACAAATTATAAAAAGTTATAGGGCTAGAAGTTAATAGACATAATTTAAATTACAAAATAAGGCCAAAGGCATGATCTAGGTACACGTTTGATCCTAAAAAAATTTTGATAGTAACGTAGGTAGTGTCTCCGGTCTCAAAACAAAATATAGAATTTAAATAATAAAAATAAATGACATAAAGTAAATGACTGAATTTAAAGAGTTAGTGTACAAAAATAAAAGTTAGAGAATTTGTAAAGTTAAGAGTTATTTTTTTTCGTAACGGATTATTGTCATATGTTGCATTCCCCGGCAACGAAGATAATTTGTTGTTACGTCTAAACTAAGACAATGAAGAAGTCAAATTAATAGAGGAAAGTAAAATTAAGAGAGAAAGAGTAGAATAGTAATGAGGCAATAAAGAATTAAGAAATTAATAAGAGAAAACACTAAGGCATTAAGGGTCATTGTAACATTTAGTAATGTTCTTAATGTGTCATGTTGTCTCAGTTATAATCGAATGAAGATTCTATCTAACTGGAAAATATGAATAATAAAATCAAAAACAAAATAGAAAATACTTTGAATAGATGAAGGATAAAAACAATTGTTTCTTCAAGAGTTCTATTTATCAAAATCACAAAAGATCAAGAAGGAGAGCTTTCAAACATCTTATTTATCAAAATCACAAAGAAACAAGAAGAAGAACAATATTAAATGAACATCACTTCAAATAACCAACTTACTTTAAGCCATTGATGAAATATGAATAGAACTTCATTAGATTGTTACAAATCACCTCTAGCATTAACTAGAGAGCTTAGAAAGCTATTACAATAAAACTAAAAACAAAAGTACAAAAGAAGAGAATAAAAATAGGAGAAGAAAGCTCCAAAGAGGATGAGATGATGCCTCTACCACGTCCACCCTTTTATTTATAGGAGTAGAAGAGGTTGTTTCAAAGGGGAAGGTCTAATCATATCTCTTGATTGCATCCTAATTGATTGTCTAATTGGTTACTTTTTTAGCAATGATTAGATTATAAATTAATCAAATAAATAAATAATTTATTTAGAAAATAAGTATCTTTAAGTCTTCCTTTAGTTATCCAATCAGCCTCATTGTGTTTCCTTATGTGTATCAATCACAACTAATGAAAAGATTCTCCATGTGTTGGCCTCGGGTTAGTTAATTAGCTTTTCCTTTTTATGCTAGATTTGACCCATAAATCTTTTGAATTATAAATTTCTTCATTAAATAGCAATTGTAGCTTCGGAAGAGTTCTTTCTAATGGCACTAGAATTGTATCAATCCGAACTATATATAGAAAGATATGGTTGAAATACTAATACTATGTCAATCTATCCAAATTAACTTCTTCCCGAATTTAGTTCTCTTGATGCAAATTTGAAATCAAACAGGTCCAAAAGGTTGTGTTCGACCATTCCATGCATTATTAGACCATTAAGAAATTATTTTTTACTTTTAAATAACTTTAGGTAGTTATGCTTTACTTCCTCTTCTACTTAGATCATGTTAAAGCTTGTTTAGACATGTAAACACAATAAATGTCCAACTTACCTATTTAAACATAAATAGCCCAAACAAGTAGTGAATGAACATAAAATATGCTTGTAATTCAAGATTTCAAAGTATGTAATTGAACATTATAATACTGCATCACACATGTGGCAAAGAGGACCACTTGAGTGGCAAGGGTTTGGACGGTGGCGGCCCAAGTCACACAAAAGAGCGACAAAGCAGGGGCCAACATGTGGTGGCCAACAAAGATGACAACACTGTCAATCGCCACCAACAACAGAAATCAATGGCGCAGGCATTTGTGCATCTAGCACGGTCGAGGGCGGAAGAGTAGGAGCATGGCAGACTAATGCTGATAAGGCCAATAGAGATGGAATTGGGCTAGATGGGGCCAGCCCTAACTATGCTGAGCCGGGCCGGACGAAAGCCAAACGGCCCCAGCTGGCCACAAACAGTGGCATCGAATGGCAAATAGAGCCTCTAGCTCAAAACTGAGAAAAATTGGGCAGTTTGGGTCATACCGAAGAAGCAAACAATGGGGGAAGGCAGAGGAGCTTAACCCAAGCCGGGAGAGAGCTGGGAGGGGTGGTCCACCACTACCAATAGGCCATGACAAGCCGAATGGAGGTGATCGGGAGGCCGGACAACGACTGGTAACACACCACCATCTCAAAAATATATCGGACAGTGAGAAGAAGAAAATACCCAAAAAGGTGCTGACAACTCATGTAGGAGCAAGGAGAGCATGGTGGAGGCTCTAGCCAACGCCTATGGGTTCCTAACGGCCAAACGAAGATAAGTCTAGTTGAGGGCGGCTACAAACGGCAGCAAAATCGCCCTCCTATTGTAACGACCCGATCCGAGCCGGGCCCACAAAATTGCTAATAGAAAATTTTCTTTTTCTTAAGCCAGGAATCATCGTCTGTGTGTGAGAGGTACAACGTTCGTCTACGCACTACGGAGCTTCAAGGCTTCCCTTTACATAGACTTAGGTTGTAACGAGCATTTACACACAACGAAACTTCATAATTCATCGCGTGTAAAATAGAATAAAACATATTATTATAATAATTTGGATCGGGCCAATGTTGCCTTGCCGTTGGTTGCCTATGTACGTATTGGATATTATTCCAATACGATCAGATCCGAACGTAGTTCTGCCTAATGGCTACTACATACAACAAGCATAACAAAATCATACGTATAAAATATGTATCTCCAAATATTTAATCGGAAGTATACAAAAACTCATCATATATCAGAGTCAAGCGGAAGTTAATAATTTAACGAAATTGTACATCTCGCTCTACTATAGAGCGGGATCAAAATCACATACTTATGTCTCGCCCCATTACTGAGTCAAGACTGAGCACATCACCCGGCTCGCTCTATCACTGAGCCGAGACTAGACACACACATTACACGTCTCGCTCTACCCTAGGGTGAGACCACACACATCATGACATATAAGCGCACATCATGGCATATAAACACGCATCATGGCATAGCACACATCATGGCATATAAACACGCATCATGGCATAGCACACATCATGGCATATAAACACGCATCATGACATAGCACACATCATGGCATATAAACACGCATCATGGCATAGTACACATCATGACATATAAACACGCATCATGGCATAGCACACATCATTCTATAATTAAAATGGAAGATAAAAAATGCTTACTCCCCTCCTGTCTTGCGAGGTAGTCGTATTTGGAGTTGTTCGTATGAGCATCCTCCCCTTCAGATCCGAAGATAGTAGATGGAGCTTCCTCTAGCCTCCATATGTTCCTCGTTTTGTAAAGGCTACGTATAAATGTACTCCTTGCCGGGGACTCTTCTCATTTTCTGTGCTCGTGAGTGGCGGACAGAACCTCCCTTACTCTGGGTTACTTCTCTTGATGTAGCCCAACAACTTCGGACAGAATCCCATCTTACTCCAGACCCCTTTTTCTTGTTCGATGCTTGAGGATAACGGGCAGAGTTTCTCCTAGTCTCGGGGCATTTCCTCCTTATATAATCACCGACTCAGAGAACGGACCCCTCCATCGTGTAGAACGTACTCAATTTAGTCAAGAACGCCTCTTGGACGGACTAAATCGGAGTTAGGATGCTTAAGAACAGAGAGAAAGAAGTTTGTCGGCGCTCGAGGATAATGGGCAGAACCTCTCCTTGTCTTTGGGTGTTTCCTCCTTATATGGACTCCAACTCAAAGAAAGGACCCCTCCATTGCGTAGAGCACGCTCAATTTAGTAGGAAACGGGTCTTGAACGGCCTTAATTGGCCTCAGAACGGTCAGAAATGGGGCAGAAGACGTTCTGACTAAAAATCGGAACATAATGGGGTATTTATAGACCCCGAGCCACGCCGAAACCGCGGCGCTGCACCACCAAAACCGGCGGTGCCGCTGGTTTCGGGCGGCGGCGCCCACCGAGCTGCGAGGGTCACACCCGGCTAACCCGCTGCACCCGCGGGCGCGCACCAGTCGAAACACAGCGCCTGCGGTTTCACGTGCGCGCGTTGGGCCACGCCGCGCTGCCGCGGCTGCACGCTGTGGCACGCGCCACGCCTCGTGCCAATCTTCATTTATTTTATATTTTTAAACTCAAAATTACAAATGCGGGCAACTTCCTACCCCGGATTCGGATTCATGCGTTCTTGGTACCATTAGACTTGTATCGATGACCCCTTCGATACAAACCCACTTAAGTAATAAATCGTGCTCTTACCAAGTGGGTCCCACCTAAATTACACACTCGTTAAGGTCGTAACTTCCGGTCTCGACCTCTGTTTCATGCGTTCTTTGAATCGTTACACTCGTTTCTTCGATCTGTACACGTATATGAAGGTTTCAACCTATGAAACCTTCTAAAACTTATTAAAAGTAATCTAATTACCTTTAACCCCGTAGGCTAAACGTAATTAGAAAAGCGGGGTGTTACACCTATGGCCCAAAAATGAATTTAAGAGGTAAGAAAAACCGAAGAAAAGACCAGTACTTCGTGGAGGAGCGAAGAGGACATGGCGGTGTTCATAGCCAATACCGACGGACTCGTGGCTGTTGTAACACCCCTACCCAGAAAACCCGACCCGGACCGGGGGTTAGTTCGGAAAATAGAATCGGAGTGTATTTAATATGCAGAAAAAATAAAAACCGAGACCAACCAGGAGCTGCAGACTCTGTGTGCGAGAGTCAAAACATTTTTCTACGCACTACAAGCTTTAGTGATTCGTTGCGCGTAGGTCAGAACAAACTTAATTTTATAACTAATTTGGATCAAGCCAACGTTATTGTACTGTTGGTTGCCTACGTACGTATTTAATACCATCTTTGATGGTATTCCAATATGATCGGATTCGAACGTAGTTCTGCCTAACGGCTAATACATGCATCAAAAATCACAAAATCATATATGATAAAATACATATACTTTATATCCGAATAATTCATTCAGAGTCAGACGAAAAACTCATAAATCATTGGAGTAATGGAAACCAATATATCAGCGAAATACATATCTCACATAGGTAAACATAACACTAACAAAATCACACATCCCACTCTATCATAGAGCTGAGCAAACACACTACAGAGCATGTTGGATCACATTAGATCCTATCAAATCATATCAGATTACATTCGACCATACCGATTAATCAAATCAGATTGGAGTATATTAAATCACAATAGAGCATTTCAGAGTAATTCAGACCACAACAAAATATATTAAAGTAGATCAAATAGAAACATATAAGCATATATTAGACCATAGCAAACAATATATCTTAATTAGTATATTACTTATTAACATATGCATGCATATAAATCATATTAAATTAGAAGGTCAGAAAAGCGTACTCCCCAGCAGTTCCGGAACTGGCGATGTTCGGAGTTGCTCGTTTCCTCAGGGCGTGCTCCCTTTTAGGTCCGGAAATGGTGGGCAAAACCTCCTCTAACTCCAGAATACTTTTCTTTTTCAGTGCCAGTAGGCTACAGACAGAAACTCCCCTTGACCCGAGACACTTTTCTCACAACACGTCCGTAGGCGACAGATAGATTCTCTCCTTACCCAGAGCCACTTCTCACTTTCCGCGCTTGTAGGTGGCAGACAAAACCTCCCCTTATCCGGTGACAATTCACCCTTCACGTACTCGTAGGTTGCAGACAGAACCTCCCCTTTCTCGGAGACACTTCACCCTTCCCACGCCCATAGGCGGTGGACATAACCTCCCTTTGCTTGGAGAGACTTCACCCTTCACGCACCCGTAGGCAGTGGATAAAACCTCCCCTTATCCAGAGATACTTCACATTTCACACGCCCTTAGGCAGTGGACAGAACCTCCCATTGCCCGGAGATACTTTACCCTTCACGTGCCCGTAGGCGGTGGAAATAACCACCCCTTGCCCCTGGGCGTTTCCCTCATATAGGGTCGATAACTAAAGAAATGGATGCTTCCATTATGTAGAACACCCTCGAATTGGCTAAGAACGCTTTTTGAATAGAAGAAAACGAACTCAGAATGACTTCAAAAACACCTCCTCGAGAATGATTAGAATGAGAATTTATAAGAAACTCACTTGCGAGCCTACGTGGGAAGGCTGAATATGCGCGCGTGCTCGCACCACAATGTATAATTTTATTGGATGGCCGCGATCACGCTGCGCATCTACGGCTCGGCGGCCCGGTTCCGGATCTGACTCGACTCGGGTCGGCTTGGTTAAATGATGTCAGCTATTTTGTCCTTTCTTGATTATTTTATTATTATTTTAATCAAATATAATTCCAACTTCAAAATGCGATAACTTCATATCCCAAAGTCAGAATCGCGTGTTCTTCATACCGATGAACTCGTATCAACGAGCTCTTCAAAATGAAACCAACATGGGTAGGTTATCTCACTCTTTCAAAGTGGGTTCCGCCTATGTGGCATGTTTCCCAAGGTCATAACTTTCATTTCCAACCTCTGTTTTGCTCGTTCTTTAGTTTGTTACACTCAATACTTAGAGCTCTAGCCAAATACAAGAATTTCATCACTTTAAACCCCCTAAAACTTATTGCAAATTTACATAATTACCCCTAACCTTCTTAAGTTAAGTGTAATCGGAACATGGGGTGTCACAGCTGTAAGGCAAAGTATATCCCGTAAAGAGCCGGCGAAATCAAAAAATGGAGGAGCGACCAGAAATTCACTTGGGTTTCTTTGAAACTTACTGGGCATCAAAACGTTCTTGACATCAAAAAAATTTCTGGAATCCGGTTGACGGATTCCAGATGTATATATTTTTTTTCCTTTTATGTCCCACCGAAAATGATCAAAAAAAAAAAAATCAAAGAAAATCATAAAAAAATTAGGGACATTACATAACGTATCCATTAGTACTAGAGGGTTATTGTGATCCAAACTAGATATATGGTACAAAAGACTCAAAATCCATAAGTGGGTATGTCTTTACTCTTGGAGGTGTAACAGTATCTTGGAAATCCTCTAAACAAACATGTATAGCAAGATCCACAATAGAATCTAAATTTATTATACTTGATAGAATAGGCGAAGAGGTTGGGTGGCTTTGTCACTTTTTAGAGGATATTCCAATGTGAGGGAAACTTGTGCTACCTATTTGCATCTATTGTGATAGCTAGTCGGCTATACGAAGGACACAAAGTAACTTGTATAATGGTAAGTCTTAATATATACATTGAAAATATAATAACATAAAACAAATGTTCTCTAGCAGGGGTTTAGTCAATTAGGATTTGAAAATAAAATTCTAGTATTTTAAAATTTCCGGTTAGCCATTTAGAATTTTCTATGCCATATTTACAATCCAGCGTTATTACATTAAGATTTAAAATACAATATTTTAAATATCGCGTTAGTGGTTAAATAATTGATTCTTGTATTTAAAATACAGCGTTAGTTAAAAATCTTAGGATTGTGATTTGAGAGGATTTTGCTAGAAACTTATAACATAAAAGTGAGATTTTACAACACCACCTATAGAGGTGGTATTGTAAAATGACAGAAGCACTGGAAAAGGGAGGCCGACATTCACTAGACAATGAAGACCGGCACGCACTAGAGGTCGATACCAATATTATACAAGGGGCGATACTCCCCCCACACATATCATTGATACGTACCAGCTGTATTTGGCATACGATATCAATATGGCTGATACGTATCGACACTCTAAAATTTTAATATATTTTTTTATTTTAAAAAAAATTAAATTTTTTTTTCTTAAAAATAAAAATATAATTCTAATCCAACCTCTTCTAATGACTATGTTTTTATTATATTAAAAATATTTTAAAAAAAATTATATGATATCAATATAAGTGGGTCTATATAGTTTACATAATTTTTTTTAAAATATAGTGCTCCACAATTATGCATTTACTTAAACATCTACTGTATGAGTTTCTCAATAATATTCATATGACTCATTAAATATCTTATTTGATTTTAAAATAAATTAATTTTAGAACACTTAATATGGGGCAGAGGGAATAATAGTTTGTAGAGGACAGAGGGAGTAAAGTGTTTGGTTCTAAAATGAAATAATTTTAGAGCACTCATATCAGTTTATATGACCTTCTAAAATAAAGTATTATAATGATATATTATTAGTTATAATATTTTTTTATGTATATCAAAGGGTTTACGACCGTTTTGGCGCTTACAAAGCGTATCATCGACGTGTACCCGTATCTATGATTGTCGATACTATCATTCGTATCGATACCATGGAAGGTTGTATCGATATGGATGAGAGTATTGATGACTATAAAAAAATTAATTTTTAAAATAAAAAAATATTTTTAAAATACAGTATCAATATGTATTGGCCGATACGGCCATTACGTATCGATAATTACAGTGGGGGGCATATCGCCCCCAGTAATGTACCAGTATCTGCCGATACGGTTACCTATCAACTGATATGCACCCGTATCGGCCGATACGGCCTTCCATGATCGATACTGCCTTCCATAGCTTGGAGGAGGTTGCCATTTTCATGCGGCGACTGGAGCTTGGCGGAGGCCACCATCCTTACCAGAGAAACCATCGTGGTCAGGTAACGTCTCATCTCACCCTCCAACTGCCACTGTCTTTCATTCTCTGTTTTGATTTTTTTTCCTCCACATACCCTATTGCCTACTCTGCTCATGACCACCTCTCGCATTTTTTCAAATTATGGATTAGTCAAATTCTAAAATTGTAGATAAAAAAATTTTAGGAGTTAATTATTCTAAAATTAACAATGCAAATCCCAGGATTCTAGTAATACAAGATTTGGGTATCCAAATATTTTAAAATTTGGCAATTCAAATCTTAGAATTTGGATTATATTCTAAAATCTCATATTTTAAATCCAGTATTTAAAATTTTGATTGACTGACCCCTTGTAGTAGAATCATTTATGTTGAGTACATCAGGTCAAAATAAAATATTATGCATCCACTTACCAAGAGTTTGACTAAAGAACAAGTAAGCAATATATCAAGGGGAATGGGCTTAAAGCCTATGCATTTCACAATAATGGCAACCCAACCTAGTTGAATGGAGATCCTAAGATCTAGGTTCAAAGGGACAACATGGGATTGAAGGGGAATCACTATTGAGATAAAATCTCGACCCTATTCCTATGATGAGATAGTGATGCTTACAGGGTGAATTAGGATAAGCTTTTCTTTTAATTATTCTTATAACTTAAATTAATTCAAGTGGGGTATGACATGATAATTCTAATATGAATCACTTATATGGTTGTTAAGGGGGCACTTTTATGAAGATTTTAAAGCTGAATCTTCTAGAACACTCATGAAAACTATGTTTGTTAAGGGCTGAAATGAACATATTCATGAGAACCATGTTGTGTCTAAAAAGTGACTGTGTGAATTCTATTATATTTGTTTGCGCAAATGGCTAAACAATTAAAGACATCATATTCACTGATTAGCTAGTAGGCCCAATAGTTTTCACAAAGAAATGTTCAAAGCCAAAAGCTACCTTTTCCCCATGCAGGAATGTTTTTGCTCTCACGTTTTATCTACATTGTTTTGCGTATTTATCTAGTAAATTCTCTTTCATGTGCAAAATTGTTAAAAAGTGGGTTAAAACCTACGTTCATGTGAATGAGAATACACATGTGAATTGGTTGAAGGTTATAAACAGTCCCACATCACCTAGGAAATACTGTTGTTGTTGGTATATAAGGCATAAATTTGGCATTTCCAATTACGCCCTTGGTAAACCCTACTTTTGTGGAAGAGATACATTTGAACTCATGCACCTAGGTAAGCTAACCCACCGCGTACGTGCCACAGCCATTCGGTCGGCTCAGTTTGGTTCGCCCACGCAGCCGAGTCGGGGTGGGTTGGGTCAACAAAATAATTATTTTATTTTTTCTTAACCCAAAATGGGTCCGGTTTTCTCCTAACTAAAATATGTCCGTTAACAGGTGGATGCGGATGGGATGGGTTGTCTCCAATGAGATTTCTTATAAAACACTAAAAATATTTTGTTGAATGATCCTTTATTGGATTTTATTATCGTCTTATGTGAGAGCAATTGCATAACACTAGTTTGTTATATATGCTACGTGAAGGTGCTTCTACAGCATGTGCTAGATTATCTTATATTTGGAGACAGACGGCCAAGTAATTCTTAAGCACCAGTAAGGAGGGTGAATTCTGTCTTAAGGACAGAGCATACACGCTTAATTTTGTTGACTTTATGTAAGTTTCCTTCATTACAACAATTACTACGGTGCAAAAATTAACAAAAATTACTAGAGGATCCGAACAATGACAAAGTGCTACAAATACAGTTCACTTCAGCTGCTAAACCATTTCAAAACAATCCTTAATTGGCTAAAATTTTGAGTTTGGTAGTTTTAAATCAAATTGGTTGGTCTATTGCAAATCACCATCAAAACAAGGTTCCTAGTTTTCAATAAGCAAAACTACGTTGAGCTTTCTCATCATGGCGGAAGCAAATCTCTGCCAATTTGCTTAACTGCAACAAAAAAAGGTCGAGCAGTGTAATCTTCGTCCATAAAGCAGAGCCAAGGATTCAGTTCCGAAGGAATCAAGAGTCCAAATTAGGGGCAGTGAATGATTAAGAATCTAAATAATTTTCTCCCAAAATCCGTCCTCCTTGCCCCCACATAAGCACCCCACCAATCTACTATGGGGAGATGGGAAGAGGTACTTTGGATCAGTATCAATTTAATTGAATTTTTTGAAATATCAGACATTGAAAAGGTTCAGGAATTAAAAATAGCTGGATGAACGGGATCCACAACTCAATGAGGAAAGTAGGGTGGGTGAGGAACTTTAGCGAACACCTGACGGAGTTGAGTAGAGAGAGAGGGAGATTAGGGAAACTTCACCAACAATTCAGTATTCCCTAATCATGTGAATTTAGAACCATTAAGTCTGAATTCCCATTGGCCATAAGTATACGAGTGTACCTAGATCTACATTAGAACTAGATTGAGATGTCTATCTAGTCTTGGAATTTATCATATTAATATAAAAGCTACATATAAGATTGCTTTTCCTATTGCACAAATTTAACTAACAGCGGGTAAATGATATAATTTCATTAATATATGAAGTCAGTCGTTATAACATTAAACTAAATAAACCTCTATTGCATTCAACAGTTCCGATGTCATCTACACTAAAAAAAACGTTAGAAAAACAAGATGGACTTCACAAAAGAATCCCTAAAAAAGTCAAAAAAAGGAAATTATGATGTAATATACACAAAAAAAGTGGTTTGGATTGGCTGGGAAATCTTAAAAATAGATTCTCATTTTCTTGCATTCTTACCTTTTTTTTATAGGCGAGGACTGATACCAAGTTGAGTGTGAATGCTTCACAGCCAAATTGAACAGAAAAAAGTAGTGTATATAAACTGAATACATTGTTCTATTTTTCATCATAACTAGAACCAGTCACCGGATCTAACTTCTCTGCGACCATGAATCCTTGCACATAGATAATACTTCATCCGTTCTAAATTAATAGCTCCATTTGATTTTTAAAATGAACTAGTTTTAGTTCATTTTAAAAATTTAAATGAAGCTATTAATATAAGACAAATGGAGTATTATTAGTTCCATTTTAATTCAAATTTCAAAAATTATTTTTAATCTTATTCTCACAAGCGTGACCTTCATCACTAAGGACTATTATCCTTTAATACCATTTTTTTATAAGTGAATATTATTAAACTGAAAACCCCACCAAGCCACGAAAACATCAAACTACTAAGGGACTAACTATACGTACCAATCCACATTAAATTGTTTGTAAAGTTTGTGTGGAGAGGGATTAGGAGTTTTTATTTATGACAAACAAGGTAGAGATGGGACGATCACTTATAGAGCATATTTTGGGGTTTGAGTTGGACCAACAAAAGCATTTGAGTTTGGCTTAGGACTTAGTCAATTGACACTGTTCATCAGATTTCACGTCAGCTGATGTATGAGTCAGGTGAAACATTCCTCCATTATATACACTCCTATTGCCTATATACTCCATATTGTTAGCTCTTGTCCATAGGGTCGTTTGGGGGGCACTTTCCACATTTGGAAAGTGCTTTTCAGACATAGAAAAATGCTTCAAGGGGTTAAACTTATTGACACATTTTAATTTAAAATGACATTTCTAAATAAAAATTACCTTTTGGGTCAATTCAAACGTAATTGACCCAATTTTTTATTTATTCAAAAATATCATTTCTTTTTTGAAATGATGTGAAAAGATACTTCATCCCTCAAATTTTTTTTTTGTGGTAGTTATGTTGTAAGATATTCTTATCATTTTACACGCAAAAAGCAAAAGTGAACTAAAATCAAATCTTTCTTTAAAATCATCCAAATAAACTCTAACTAAACATCTTCTATTTTTACTTTTCTTGCCAAAAATTGATTGAGATAAAAATTAATTTTCGTTCTACTTTAAAGCGCAAGCTAAATCAGCGCCATATTTCTATCATTCTCATTTGTCTTGAGCATTAATCTTTTCCTTACCATCCATTTCCTCCATGTGCATCGTTCCAAAAGCTCGTTATTATCTTTGTAGTTCAAAATCTACGTGGAATAGGAGACCTAGATATGGGTTCAGCCCATATTGATATTTGTTCTTTCGTGCAAATCCGATCCGATTTGGGTGTACAGGGATAAATGTTCACTAGAGTACATAGAAATATGGGAGTGAACCTATTGCCTTTTACCTGTCGATGTACATTATTATGGGCAGGGTTTTTTTATTAGATAGTGATATTCCCTCAATAAAATTACTACAAAACTCACACAAAAATTTTAAGTGGACATCAGAAGTGGACTCTACATAAAGTTTACATAGGCTCGCTTATCTAAGACCAATCAAAACTTATGTGCAAATTTTTGATGTAAAAATATCATTTTCCTATTTTATCCGATGAGGATGTCTTAACTATTTCCATGCAAATACCAACACATGAAACTGTTAAACAAACACAAAACTATATAATCCCACATGTATTTCGTATATATGAAACTATTTTAACTATTTGAACCGGCAATTTACCAGTTTTATTTCGCACTGTATACACATGAAATCATATCAATTTCTTCTATATTATCTCCAACGTTCTTGTTTCTTGTATATAATTGTTTCTTTGCTTGACTTTCAGTTGACGACCTTACAGTCTCTCCTGATCTCCCCTGAAGATCCGGTGAGAGGGTCCATGTCACCCATCTTCACCATGGCTGCCGCAAAGTCCGACTTAAATGCACTGCGGCTGTTTCTGTACTGGGTCACAAAGCTATCAGTAGACCCGCCACTGAACAGGACCTGGTCCGAATGGAGGAGGCCCTTCCTCTCTACCAAGTTTTTGAAGTAGCTGTTGTCAAATTTATTGGGTGTCACCAGATCAAGTGGCGCCAAGTTGTCGTCGCCATCGCCGATGGTCGCTGGGCACTGTCTCTGCCGCGTGCTTGCAAATCCGGCATCAATGTTGGTGTCATTATATACTCTGCCTCTGAAGGTTATGCATCGCGCTTGCCCAATTGAGTGGGAGCCTGAAAGTAACACACATATTAGACTCATTGAAAATGATAAAACCAACCTGTATGTATACATACTTATAACGTATGAATATGTAATAATGCTTCAACAGGCAACAGCCTAACGGAATCTAGTATCTGAAGTGAAAACTATGATCCGTACCTGAAAGTGCAACCATTTCTTTTGCGGAGAACCCTTTCCTGCTGAACAAGGAGATAAGGTCACCGAGTTCATTACTAGATAATGGAATGTCGCTCTGCGCTAAGCTTTGGCTGCCTGCGCTAGTGGAGTCCCTTCTTCCAAGCTTTACTGGCCATGAGGGACCACCCACCTGATCATGCAAGGAGATACACAAACATCATCATCATCTTCTGAATACGCAATTTGTTACATCCAATTCCTACAAATAAGATCACTTACAGCGACAGAGGAATCTCTTGCAGCAACAGCTAATATGTCTGCACATGACACAACACCCGGGCAAGCATTCTCAACTCTGGATTTGATGTCATCCACAACGCTAAATCCTCTGATGGAGCGCACATTCTGCCGGGCACTCCTCTCTCCCCCACCATCCAGCAGGACGGAGGCATCGCAGCCCTGCACGAAGCAGTCATGGAAATGGAGACGGAGGAGTGAGGAGGCCATCCTTCGTTCTCGTGAGACTGCGCTCCTCACGGCTGCCCGGATTGTCTTCAGGGCTTTGGGGCATGTACTGTCATAGAAGGTGGGTGATAATTGTGCCATGCATGGATGGCTTCCAAGCACAATGAGCAAGGCGGATATAGCGACACATGCAATTGGAAGAGAAGGCAGACAAGAGGCCTTCATTGTTTACGAAGGGACTTTCACTCTCTTTAGTGACTAGTCTTTAGGTTAGCTTCAAGAGTAAAAGACTATCAAGAGCAAATTGAAATGGAAAGAGCGAAACGGATGACCATATATATAGCAGGAAGATGAGTTTAAGTTTGTTCAATTATTTCCTATCATTATCAGAGCGGTTGGTTAGTTTGATATTGATTGGAGCACTGGACCAATTCATACCTGTAGAGCTTTTGAGTGATACTAGTCCACGGGACCAAGTAAAAGAAGCACATTTTCTTCCTTATGCACTTTGACATGGTCAATTATCCAAGTGAGCGATCTTCCTTAATAAATGCGTCCATTGTACAAACTAGGAGTGCTTAAATCAGTCTTGCATGTCATGAGAAGTTCCAAGTTTTGATGCTAGGCCAAGGAGGTACATCTTTGAGTAAAACCATATTAGAGAGATACATGTCAGGTAAGGTACATCTAAAGTTTCATATCAGGCTTTCATTAGAAAATTCGACATGATGCAGCTTGTCGTTCTCCATAAAATAGTTTTGTAACCACAGCTTGTTGGCTTCTATAAATACATGTACTACTCATATTTGTATGATGTGTGTTTCTCAAGTACTCTCTCTGTCCTATCTTAATAAGAGTTTTTTCTATATTACTTGGCCGAAGAAACTAATATTATATATTTCCTATTTTTTAACACTACAACAAAAATGACTATTAACTATGCATAAAAATATCGTTAAAAAATATTATTTAGGCGCATATTAAAGTATCGTAAAATTTATAATTATTAGCGATGCTTTCTACAAAGCGTCGCAAATAATTCAACTATTAGCGACGCTTTCTAAAAAGCGTTTCTCATAATACCCATATTTGCGACTTTTTAAAAAGAGTCGCTAATAGTTATAATTTTTTTTTAAAATATTTAGAACTATAAAAATATCACAAATATTACTACTAATAGGCATGATTTTATTAAAGCGTTGCTAATAGTTATACTATTACGGACACTTAAAAATTTTGTCGCAAATAAAAAATATTTTTTAAAAAAAATATGTATTATTAGTAACGCTTTTGTAAATGAGTCTCTAATAATACTACTATTTGGGCTGCTTTTTAAAAAAAAACATCTATAATAGTTTCATTATTTTATTTTTAAAAAGCTTTGTAAATATAATATATTTTATTTAATATTTATTATCACCACTCCTTCTCTGGAGAGAGGAAAAAGAAAGAAAGAAAGAGAGGAAGAGAGAGAAGAAAGGAGAGAGGAGAGAGGGGAGAGGGAGAGAGATAGAGATAGAGGAGAAGAGAGAGGGAGGGAGAGAGAGGAAAGAGAGAGAAGAGGAGAGATGGAGGGGGAGAATTTAATTTTGATTTTTTATAAATTTTTATTATACATTATATTTTAAATTAATAAAAATTAAACATATATATATTAGCGACGCATATGCATCGCCACTACCTAATGTAGTAGCGACACATTTTTTCTTTGTATTGTTAATATATTTTTAAAAAATTTTTATTAATTTTAAAATATAATGTATATTAAAAGAAAGATAGGGGAAGAGAGAGGTAGAGAGAGAGTAGAGAGAGAGGGGGAGAGTGGAGAGAGGGGGGAGAGAGAAGAGAGAAAAAGAGAGAGGAGAGAGAGATAAGAGAGGAGAGAGGTTAGAGGGAGAGGATTTTATTATATATGATATTTTAAAACTAATAAAACAAATTAAAAATACAGTAGCGACACATAGAATTGTGCGTTGCTACTATATTTTTTAAAAATTTATTGTATTAATTTTAAAATATAATATATAATAAAACATTCTCAAAAAAATCTAAATTGAGTTCTCCCCCTCTATCTCTCCTCTCCCTCTCTCTTCTCCCTCCCTCTCTCTCTCCTCTCCCTCTCTCTTCTCCCTCCCTCTCTCTCTCCCCTCTCACTCTCTCCTCTTTCTCTCTCACTCTCTCTCTTCTCCATCTCTACCTCTCTCTCCCCCTCTCTCTTTTATTTTCTACCATATTTTAAAATTAATTAAAATTTTTCAAAAATGTATTCGCAATGCATAGTAAGATGTGTCGCGCATACGGATATGCGACACTATTTGTTATGCGTCACTACTATATTTATTTAAATTTTTTTATTAATTTTCAAATATAATAGATAATAAAAGAGAGGGGGGAGGGTTAAAGAGAGAGTGAGAGGAGATGGAGAGAGAGGGGAGAGATAGAGAGAGAGGAGAGAGAGAGGGGAGAGTGAGGAGGGAGGTGTTACAGAGAGAGGGGGAGAGAGAAGAGAGAGAGAGTGAGTGAGGAGGGAGGTGTTACAGAGCGAAGAGAGAGAGGAAGGGGAGAGAGAGAGGAGAGAGAGGGGGAAGAGAGAGTGAGTAACGAGGGAGGTGTTATAGAGAGAGGAGAGAGATAGTACTGGAGGGAGAGGAGAGAGGGGAGAGAGTGAGAGGAGAGAGGGGAGAGAGTGAGAGAAGAGAGAATGTACAAAGAGAGAGGAGAGAGAGTGTGTATAGAGAGAGAGAGGAGAGAGAGTGAGAGAAGAGATTGTATAGAGAGAGAGTAGAGAGAGAGAGATAGAAGAGGAAAGATATTGTAGAGAGAAGATTTTGTTCATTTTAAAAATATTCTTATGCACGACGCTTATAAGGAAGATTATTATTAGTGACGCTTAGCGAGAAGCGTCGCTATACTTCTGGTGAGCGCAACAAAATTCACGCACGTTGGTTTTTTCATGTTCGCGAGCGAGAATTTTGCCCGCACGAGTGAATGAAATTATCGCCTGCATGGCATAAAAACCAACCTCCCCTCTCCCCCCAACTCGTCCTCTCCCTTGTGGCCGCTGCCCGCCGCCTCCTTAGGGCAGAACCCCATCAGTCCGCTGCCCACCCCCTGGCTCTAGACTCCTTTGGCCGGAGCCCCCAAACCACCCCAGTCCGCCGGCTAGAGGTGGGATTTTGTCTTTCTTTTTTATATAAATGTTTTCTATTAGCGACGTGTTTAAAAGCACTGCTAATATTTTTTTCATATTTATTTTTTCTATCAACGACGTTTTTAAAAGTGTCACTAGTAAATTTTTTTTATTTTTTATTAGCGCCGCATTTAAAAGCATTGCTAATAATTTTTTTCTTTTTTATTAGCAGCATGTTTCAAAGTGTCTCTAATAACTTTTTTATCTTTTCATTTTAGCGAAGCAAAAAATCTTTTAATGAATATTTATTTATTAGCGATGCTTTATAAAGAGTAGCTAATAATTAATTATTAGCGACACATGTAAATAAGCATCGCCAATAATTTACTACTTACGACACTTTATAAAGCATTGCAAAAAAATGATATTAGCGACGCAAAGATAAGTGTCACTAATAGGTAACTATTAGCGACACTTTTTCATAAGCATTGCTAATTAGCATTAGTGACTAGACTTTTATCGATGCATTTAGCGATGCTTTTAAGCGTCGCTAATAGTCATTATCGACGCTTTTATGACTATTAGTGATGCATAAAAGCGGTGCTAATAGTCCTTTTTGTTATTGTGTAAGTGCAAATATCATATTGCTTGCTTTAGACCGAAACTACTCTTAGGTTTTAAATAAACTCAATCCCTATATATATCATCATAAAAGAATACCAGCATAGTGTGGCGTCGTTCCAGTGGAGAGGATTGATCGGCGATAAGTTGAAATTCGCTGACGAGAGGTGACCATCAACGCATCACCGGCGAGTTGCCGAAGATGGTAAAAGCCCATTTTTTCCTTGAGCGAAGTTTTTCATAGTGAAAAAGACTTCATTTTGGCGGATCGGGTCGACATTTAACCACCATAATAGAGAAGGTTTGTATTTGCATACATTACAATGGATAGGTAGGTAATAATGGCGTGTAGGTAGGTAGAAAGGCGTTGTAGATGAACATAAATCTGTTAGTTGTTACGTCTGAACTAAGACTATGAAGAAGTCAAATTCAGATTTGTTTTACTTACCAATTGTAGTAGACAAGGTCGATCCACAGGGAAAGCCTTGTGTAACAAAGAAAATAATTACGAAAAAAAATTGAGGAAAGAAAAAATAAGAGAGAAAGACTAGAAGAGTATTGAGGCAATAAAGAATTAAGAAATCAATAAGATAAAACACTAAGGCATCAAAGGTCATTGTAACATCTAGTGATGTTCTTCATATGTCATGTTATATATCTCAGTTAGAATCGAATGAAGATTCTATCTAACCAGAAAATATGAACATTAAAAGCAAAAATAAAATAGAAAATATTTTGTATAGATGAAGTAAAAGAAGCACATTTTCTTCCTTATGCACTTTGACATGGTCAATTATCCAAGTCATGAGTGATCTTCCTTAATAAATGCATCCATTGTACAAACTAGGAGAGCTTAAATCAAGGATCAGTCTTGCATGTCATGAGAAGTTCCAAGTTTTTATGCTAGGCCAAGGAGGTACATCTTTGAGTTAAAACCATATTAGAGAGATACATGTCAGGTAAGGTACATCTAAAGTTGCATATCAGGCTTTCATTAGAATATTGGACATGATGCAGCTTGTTGTTCTCCATAAAATAGTTTGGTAACCACAACTTGTTGGCTTCTATAAATACATGTACTACTCATGTTTGTATGATGTGTGTTTCTCAAGTACTCTCTCTGTCCTATCTTAATAGGAGTTTTGTCCATATTACTTAGCCGAAGAAACTAATATTCTATATTCCTTATTTTTTAACACTACAACAAAAATAACTATTAACGATGCATAAAAAATATCGCTAAAAAATATTATTTATCATACATATTAAAGTATCGTAAAATTTATAATTATTAGCGATGCTTTCTACAAAGTGTCGCAAATAATTCACCTATTAGCGATGCTTTTTAAAAAGCGTTGCTCATAATACCCATATTTGCGACCCTTTTTAAAAAGAGTCGCTAATAGTTATAATTTTTTTTAAATATTTAGAACTATAAAAATATCGCAAATATTATTACTAATAGGCATGATTTTATTAAAGCGTTGCTAATAATTATACTATTAGGGACGCTTAAAAATTTCGTCTCAAATAAAAAAAAAATTTTAAAAAATATGTAAGACTATTAGTGACGCTTTTTTAAATGAGTCTCTAATAATACTACTAGTAGGGCCGCTTTTTTAAAAAAACATCTATAATAGTTTCATTATTTTATTTTTTAAAAAGCTTTGTAAATATAATATATTTTATTTAATATTTATTATTATAAAAATAATGAATAAATTTCTCCTATTTTATCACCACTCCTTCTCAGAGCTGGAGAGAGGAAAAAGAAAGAAAGAGAGAGAGGAAGAGCGAGGAGAGAGAGAAGAGAGGAGAGAGTGAGAGAAGAGAGCAGAGAGAGGGGAGAGGGAGAGAGAGAGAAGTGGAGAGATGGAGGGGGAAGAATTTTATTTAGATTTTTTAGAAATTAATAAAAATTAAAAAAATATATTAGTGACGCATATGCATCGCCACTACCTAATGTAGTAGCGACACATTTTTCTATGTATTGCTAATATTTTTTTTAAATTTTTTTATTAATTTTAAAATATAATGTATATTAAAAGAAAGATAGGGGAGAGAGAAGGGGAAGAGAGAGGTAGAGAGAGGGGGAGAGTTGAGAGAGATAAAAAAAAAGAGGAGAGGAGAGAGGGGGAGGATTTTATTATATATTATATTTCAAAATTAATGAAACAAATTAAAAAATATAGTAGTGACATATTGCAATGCTACTATATTTTTTTAAATTTTTTTTATTAATTTTCAAATATAATATATAATAAAATATTCTCAAAAAAATCAAAATTAAGTTATCCCCCTCTCTTTCCCCTCTCACTATCTCCTCTTTCTCTCTCTATCTCTACCTCTCTCTTCCCCTTCTCTCCCCCCTCTCTCTTTAATTATCTATCATATTTTAAAATTAATTAAAAAAATTTAAAAATGTATTTCCAATGCATAGCAAGATGCGTTGCTAATACATTTTTTTAAATTTTTTATTGATTTTCAAATATAATAGATAATAAAAGAGAGAGGGGAGAGAGAGAAATAGAGAGGAAGAGAGGGAGAGGAGATGGAGAGATAGAGAGAGAGGAGATAGAGGGGAGAGTGAGGAGGGAGAGAGAGAGTGTGTGAGTGATGAGTGAGGTGTTACAAAGAGAGGAGAGAGGAGATAGATAGTGGGGAGAGAGGAGAGAGAGAGAGGGGAGAGAGTGAGAGAAGATAGTGTATAGAGAGAGAGAGAGGAGAGAGAGAGTGAGGAGGGAGGTGTTACATAGAGAGGAGAGAGAGAGTGTGTATATATAGAGAGAGAGTAGAGAGAGATAGAAGAGGAAGAGAGAGTAGAGAGATATAGAAGAGGAAGAGAGAGGAGAGAGAGTAGAGAGAGAGATAGAAGAGGAAGAGAGAGTAGAGAGATATAGAAGAGGAAGAGAGAGGAGAGAGAGTAGAGAGAGATAGAAGAGGAAGAGAGAGGAGAGAGAGTAGAGAGAGAGATAGAAGAGGAAGAGAGAGGGTAGAGAGAAAAGATTTTGTTTATTTTAAGAAAAATCTTATGCGTGACGCTTATAAGGAAGATTATTATTAGCGACGATTAGCCAGAAGCGTCGATAATAAATCTGGTGAGCGCGCCAAAATTCACGCGCGCAAGTTTTTTCGTGTGCACGAGCAAAACATTTCCCTGCACGAGCAAACAAAAATTTCACCCACGCCGCATAAAAACTCACCCCCCTCTCCCCCCAACTCATCCTCTCCCTTGTGGCTGCCACCCGCCCTCCTTCAAGCTGCCGCCTCCTCCGGGCGGAGCCCCATCAGTCCGCTGCCCAACCCCCTCTTCCTCTCACCCCGCCCCCGGATTTGGACTCCTCCGGTTAGAGCCCCCAAACCACCACCACGCCCCCGCCCCCAAACCAGTCCGCCCGCGCCCCTCCCCAAAATCAGGTGGGATTTTGTCTTTTTTATATAATTTTTTTCTATTAGCTACGCTTTTAAAAGCACCACTAGTAAAAAATTTTATTATTTCTTTTGTATTAGCAGCGCATTTAAAAGCATTACTAATAATATTTTTTTCTTTCTTCTTTTTTATTAGTAGCACGTTTCAAATTGTCGCTAATAACTTTTTTTATATTTTCTTTTTAGTGATGCCAAAAAAAATTAAATTTTTTTAGAAATTTTTTTTGTTAGTGACGCTTTATAAAGAGTAGCTAATAATTAATTATTAATGAAGCATGTAAATAAGTATCACCAATAATTTACTATTTGGGACGCTTTATAAAGCGTCCACTACAACAAAAAGGACTATTAGCGAAGCATTTATGCGTCGCTAATGACTATTAGCAATGCATAATAAATGTCGAGCGTTGAAAAAAATGTCGTCGCTATTATCAATGAGCAACGTATACAAAAAGCGTCGCTAATAAGGCGTATTAGATACGTCACTAATAATAACTTATTAGCGACATATATTCTCTAGTGTCGCTAATGATAAGCTATTAGCGACGCTTTTTTTACGTCGTTAAATGAAAACCAATTATTAAAAAAAATTTATTAGTGACATATATACATAAGCGTCACTAATAAGGAATTATTAGAGATGTTTATATATACATCGCTAATAGGAAAAAAAATTTAAAAATAAAAAATAAGTTATTAGCAAAGTATAATTAAAGCGTTGCTAATAATTCATTATTAGTGACACTTTTTAAGCGTCGCTACTATTGCATTTTATTTTTTAAAAATCCCCAATGGGCCTTCAGAAGGGAGAGGGAGCTAGGGGGCTGGAGGACAGCGAGGCGCTGGAATCCAGACCCCTGGCTCCGCCCCCCTCCTCTAAAACACAGAGGGGGGGGGCGAGCAGGGGAAGGGAGGGCCAGCTGAGGGGGAGGGCGGCTGCGGGAGGGGGGGCAGCAGGGGAGTGGGGGCCAACAGTGGGGCGGGGGGCCAGCTGCGGGTGGGGGGAAGCTCTCTCCTCCCTCACTCTCTCTCTCTCCTCCCTCTCTCTCCCTCCTCTCTCTCCTCTTCTCTCTCCTCTCTTTTTTCTCTCTCTACATATTTTATAATTATAATAACAAATTATAAGGTAATAGCGACGCATATGAATATGCGTCGCTATTACCTACGTTATTAGCGAGAGGGTATTAGCGACTCGTATGCGTCGCTAATAATAAGGGTATTAGTGACACATAGCTATGCGTCAATAATACATTTTTATTTATTTATTTTTTAATTATTTTTAAAATTAAAATATTAAAAATTAAAATTAAAATTTCTCCTCTCTCTCTCCTCTACCTCTCTCCTCTTCTTTCTCTCCCTCTCTCTCCTCTTCTCTCTCCCTCCCCCTCTCCCCCTCTCTCTCCTCCCTCTCTCTCCTCTTCTCTCTCCCTCCTCTCTTCCCTCTCTCCTCTCTATTTTCTCTCTCTACATATTTTATAATTATAATAACAAATTATACAGTAATAATGAAGCATATGAATATGTGTCACTATTACCTTCCTTATTAGCAACATATAGGAATATGCGTCGCTAATATCAAGGGTATTAGCGACGCATATTCATATATGTCGCTAATAATAAGGGTATTAGTGACGCATACCTATGCTCACTTATACATTTTTATTTATTTATTTATTTATTTTAATTAATTTTAAAATAAAAAATATGAAAAAATTAAATTTAAATTTCCCCTCTCTCTCCTCCCTATCTCTCTCTCTACCCTCTCTCTCTCCTCTCCTCCCTCTCTCTCCTCTCTCTCCCCCCTCTCTCTCCTCTCCTCCCTTTCTCTATCTCCTCCCTCTCTCTCTCTCTCCTCCCTCTCTCTTTCCCTCTCTCTCCTCCCTCTCTTTCCACCCTCTCTCTCTCTCTCTCCTCCCTCCCTCTTCTCCCTCTCTTCTCTCTCTCTCCTCCCTCTCTCTCCATGCACTCTCTTCACTCTGATTCTCTCCTCACTCTCTCTCTCTCTCCAAGCACTCTCTTCACTCTCTCTTTGATTATAAATTATATTTTAAAATTAATAATAAAATTTAGAAAATAAAATATATTATATATAAATAGTGAAAGCCTAATCTATTATTAACACTACTTTTTATTGAAAATTTAATATTTATTTATTTTATATACAAATAGTAAATATGGAATAAAATATATTATATTTGAGAAGTTTATTATAAATTTTTTAATATTTATTTATTATTCATAAAATTTAATTAATTAATAAATTTATTAGCGACACTTGTGAACAAGCATCGCTATAAGCAATGGTATTTGCGACTTTTATTGAAAAATGTCGCTAATAAGTCAAAATTTTAATTTTTTTAATTTTTAATTCATAACTATTAGGGACGATGTTTAAAGCGTCGCTAATAGCAGCACTATTAGCGACGCTTTTTTAAAAAGCATCGCTATAGTTATATTTTTTTATATTTAAAATATATATATTTTAGCAATGTTTGCGTAAAATGTCGAAAATAGAGGAACAATTAGCGACGCTTATCATAAATCTTCGCTAATATGATTAGTATTAGCGACGCTTTCTCTAATAGTTTTTTTTGTGACATTTTTTTATTCGTCATAATTAGTTGTTTTTAACGACGCTTAGCTAAGCATTGCTAATACTACATTTGTTGTAGTGGTCGCAAAAAAAATGATATTTGCAACGCAGAGATAAGCGTCACTAATAGGTAACTATTAGTGACACTTTTTCATAAGCGTTGCTAATTAGCATTAGTGACTAGACTTTTATCGATGTATTTAGCGTCGCTAATAGTCATTATTGAATCTTTTATGACTAGTAGCGATGCATAAAAGCGTTGTTAATAGTCCTTTTTGTTATTGTATAACTGCAAATATCATATTACCTACTTTAGAACGAAACTACTCTTAGGTTTTAAATAAACTCAATCCCCATACATATCCTCATAAAAGAATACTAGATAGTGTGGCATCATTCCGGTGGAGAGGATTGATCAGCGGAAAGTCAAAATTCGCTGACTGGAGTTGACCATCGATGCATCACTGGCGAGTTGTCAAAGACGGTAAAAGCCCATTTTTTTCCATGAGGGAAGTTGTTCATAGTGAAAAAGGCTTCATTTCGGCGGATCGGATCAGCATTTGACCACCATAATAGAGAATGTTAGTATTTGCATACATTACAACGGATAGGTAGGCAATAATGACGTGTATGTAGGTAGAAAGGCATTGTTGATGAACATAAATCCGTCGGTGAGGTTCGGTGATCTGCGGATTCAAGTCAAACAAAGACTTGCGGTCAATGGTAATGTGACTTTGAAATATTTGATTTCATCTTCCCAATCATCCATTTGTAAATTAGAAGACGATAAAGACCTGCAAGTAGTGTTTTTCATTTATAAGAAGGCAAATAAAGAGATGTTATCATTGTATGTGAAGATGAAAGAGCCCAACAACGGTGGAAAAATCATCATCAGTGGAAAGGAACCAGATGGTCAATAGAGGTAAATTGCCGGTGGTATCAGCTCACCCTAACTTGAACATCAAATTATATACGGGAGTCAATGATACACAATTCACTTGTGAAACAGTTAGGTAACAATGAATTTTAGATTACACGATAGTGAACTTTATTGTATACTCGAATACACAATATCTAACCTATCGTGTTCAACACAAAGAATATCATGTTTAGCAAAAACAACATATTTATATTATCGCATAACTAATGATGCGAAATACAAAAGGATATACCACTAATTCTTTTTTACATTGATTGAATAACAAGACTTGTGTAAATATCATGTCATCGATAACACGATATATTATGTAAGCATGTAACCAAATACACGATGTTGAGTTATATCACATATCGATTAACATGTTAATATCCATTGCGGATTGGGAGAACCAAGAGATTTCAACTCAATAAATCCATCTTATACATCGTACAACAATACAATGCCTATAGAACCTATTATAGAAGTCAATCAGACTGGATTTGAAGAAATGTCACCCACAATGGTTGCGATAAGGACTTCATTTGTTAACTATGATCCCCCATACAACACTAGAAATTATGAAGGCCAAGAACTTGAAGAAATGTGGGGTGATGAGCAATGGAATGAGAATGACATAGTTGACATGGAAAGTATGTCTGACCATGAAGAATTCAGACACAACGAGGCACCCAATAATATTGATGTTGAGGCCGAGGCAGAGTAGGAGACAGTCGATGATCTCAACCTGTTGATACCAAATATTGGTGAGGGCGAGGTAATGAGTGGCAGTTTGCAATCAAACAACTACCAAAATGTAAGCCAATTGGGTGCACGTTTCCTAAGCCCAGTACATTTCAAGAGAGTTTTGATTGACCTTACAATAAAGGCGAATTGCACATATCGGGTTGTGGATGAGAACAAGAATACATACGCCACAAAGTGCTCCAACTAGTCTTGCAAGTGGTACATAAGGAATTCAAACATAGGAGATCATGTGATTGTGACAAGGTTAGTGCTCAACCATTCGTGTGAAACGCAAAGGAAGTCAACTTACCATCCTTTAGCATCAGACCTTTCGATTGCGAGAAAATGATCGGTTGTTTAAAACTTCAATAGACATTACACCAAAAAACATAGCAAGATGTATTTCGAAGCACTAGGGTACAATTGTGAACTACAAGAAATGCTAATAGCCAAGTAAAGGAAACTTATGATATTTACATAATTGTGTTTAAAAAACACAATTTTTGAATATGACTTGTTATCGGCCACATGAGGCTATTACGGTCACATTTTCTTAAAACATGACTTGTTTATCTATCATGTTAACATGAACACGCTAATTATAAAGTCCATTTTTACAAAAAGATGACTACTAATCTTTTTCGTGTTCTCGGGAACACAAGCTATTAACTTGTCGTTCAATCTTTTTTAATGTTAACTACTTAAAATTCGGTTGTGCAGGTAAAGAAAGCATTGTATGATTTAATCATTAGGGACTCAGATGAATCCTATCGCATACTTCCTGCATACGGAATTCAGATAGAAGGGATTAATCCAGGATGTGTAGTAGTTCCAATTAGATCATGTGATATTCCTCGACCTATAGGGGGATACTATTTTAAAAGTCTTTTGGATGTTTGGGCTAGTTGCAAGTGCTTTTAGAACAACACTAAGGCCATTGTTAACCATAGGTGTGACTTTTTTGAAGGGAAAGTATCCTGGTCATCTATTGATAGCAATTGCACTAGACGGGAACAACACTAAGGCCATATGAGCTGACCTTTGGCCCCCGATCAAGTGGGCCTCTTTGGCAATTGGAGTTATTTGCAAAACCACTTCAGAATTTACTTTCAGCCACCAAAGCATCTCCTTGTACCACTTCCTCATCCTATGAAGAGCCAACAACTTTTTCACTTACTTTTCATTAGTCTGGGACAAGTTTAATGGTCTTCTCCACATTCGTCAGCAATTAGGTAAACCCGGGCCACCTCTTGCACCTCAGACTACATGGAGGAGAACTTGGAGCCGATATAGAAGTATGCTAAAAAAACCACACCTACATTAGCCAAACAATCCCGTTAATAGTGATCCTATATCATGTATGTCGTGTCATATATAACACGTTTATTAAACTAATTGTGTCACTGCTTACACAAAATACTCACATCATGTAATTGAAGATACACGATATGGTAATTATCGTGTTATAAAAAACACGCTAACCTAGATAGCGTGTGATCAATAAAATGGAAATAATATTAGCTTGTTATTTAAACCACGCTAATTACACTAGCATGTTATTAATAAGACGATATACATAAAATGTTAATATGATATCATGTTATCAATTCTATGCTAATATAAGTAATCGTGTTATTGATAATATGAAATTTACCTATATCATGAATGAAGCCTCAATGAGAATACTGATTGTACTGGAGCACTCATCTTCTTTGCTCCTGATGTTGCAGTGGGCTGAGGATATGCCGCGACGCAACATGTAATGAACAGCTTCCGCCCAGTTGTACCTCCCCACAATAGCCAGGTCATTGAGGAATTCATGCAAAGATGGGGAGATAGATCTACTGCTCTATGTGAATAATGTAAGGGCACCATGTTCACAATAGCCAAGCATGCTAAGTCTTCGTCGGAGACAACACGCCTATTTTCTAGTCAATTCCTTCAAAATTTCTTAAATAAGTTTCCTCTCTGGACAATTCCCCACGAAGAACCTTATCAAGAATTTTACTTTACCTTAGGCAGCCTTCTCGTTACCACTATCTAACATCACTGGGTTTCCTTTCACCCTCAAACCCGTGTTCAGTATGACTTCTTCCTCCGTGGGGGTAGTATTTTGCCCCGGATGTTGAACACCTTTTGTAATTCATCCAAGCACTCACCTATTAGAACGTCCAGGAGCAACTTGTGGATAATGTGTAACACCCTGCTTTTCTAATCTCGTTTAGCCTACGAGGTTAGAGGTAATTAGATAACCATTCGAGGAGTTTTAGAGAGTTTCAAAGTTAAAACCTCCGTACTTGAGTAGAGCTCGAAGAAACGAACGTAACAATTTGAAGAACGTGCAAAACGGAGGTCAGGACCAGAAGTTACGACCTCGACGAGCATAGAAAGTAGGCGGGATCCGCTTGGAAATAGTGTGATTTATAGCTTTAAGTGGGTTTGTATCGAAGGGCTCATCGATACGAGTCCAACGGTACCTAGAACGCGCGAATCTGAATCCGGGGTAGGGAGATACGCGCGTTTGAAGGCTTAAGAATAAAAATAAAAAAAATAATAAAAGAAAAAATAGCGCGCGGCGCGCGCGCCCGTGGTAAGGCGGCCGCGGCGTTTTTGCGGCGCGGGCATGACCCGCATAATGCGCAGGCGCAAGCCGCGCATTACCGCGGGCGCCGCCGTCCGAAACCAGTGGCGCTGCCAGTTTTGGCTGCGCGGCGCCGCGGTTTCGGCACGCCGGGGGACTATCAAACCCCATTCGGTTCTGTTTTTTTATCAGAACTTCTTCTGCCCCGTTTCTAACCGTTCTGAGGCCGATTAAGGCCGTTCAAGACCCGTTTCCTACTAAATCAAGCATGCTCTACGCGATGGAGGGGACCTTTCTTCGAGTCGGAGTCCGTATAAGGAGAAAACGCCCCGAGATAAGGAGAGGTTCTGCCCGTTGTCCTCGAGCGCCGACAAACTTCTTTCTCCCCATTCTTAAGCATCCTAACTCCGATTTAGTCCATCCAAGAGGCGTTCTTGACTAAATTGAGTATGTTCTATGCAATGGAGAGGTCTGTTCTTTGAGTCGGCAACTATATAAGGAGGAAATGCCCCGAGACAAGGAGAGGCTCCGCCCGTTATCCTCGAGCACCGAATAAGAAATATGGGCCCGAAGCAAGATGGGGTTTTGTCCGAAGTTGTCGGGCTACATCATGAGAAGTAATCCAGAGTATGGGAGGTTCTGTCCGCCACTCATGGGCACAAAAAATGAGAAGAGTCCCCGGCAAGGAGAACATTTATATGTAGTCTTTCAGCACAAAACGATGAACGTATGGAGGCTAGAGGAAGCTCCGTCTATATCTTCGGATCTCAAGGGGATGATGCTCATACGAGCAACTCCGAATACCGCTACCTTATGAGACATGAGGGCAGTAAGCTTTTCTGTTCTCCCGTTTTAATTATAGAACGACGTGTGTGCTATGCTTTGATCCATATGCTTGATGTGTGCTTATATGCCATAATTTGTACTTATATGCCATGATGTGTGTCGTCTCGCTCTAGGGTAGAGCAAGACGTGTGTGTGTGTGTGTCCGGTCTCGGCTCAGTGATAGAGCGAGCCGGTTGATGTGCTCAGTCTCGATTCAGTAATGGAGCGAGATATGCGTATGTGATTTTGATCCTGCTCTGTGGTAGAGCGAGATGTACGATTCCGTTAATTTATTAACTTCCGCTTGACTAAGATATATGACGAGTTTTTGTATACTTCCGATTAAATATTCAGAGATACGTATTTTATATGTATAATTTTGTGATGCTTGTTGTATGTAGTAGCCATTAGGCAGAACTACGTTTGGATTCAATCGTATTGGAATAATATCCAATACGTATGTAGGCAACCAATGACAAGGCAACGTTGGCCCGATCCAAATTATTATAATAATATGTTTTATTCTATTTTACACACGACGAACTATGAAGCTTCGTTGTGTGTAAATAGCCGTTACGACCTAAGTCTACGTACGAGGAAGCCTTAATGCTCCGTAGTGCGTAGACGAACGTTGTACCTCTCGCACACAGACGATGATTCCTGGCTTAAGGAAAGAAAAAATTTCTATCAGTGATTTTGTGGGCCCGGCTCGGGTCGGGTCGTTACATAATGATTTGCTCGCAATTGTACACTGGGTAGAACCCAGTCAACTCTTAAATTGCCTTACATCCCAGACTCGATTCAACGAAGTCTTTTGATAATCAAAGTCCACTACGAAAACTGTTTGTTCCCAAACCCGGTCTCCTCCCGTAAATTCTTTTCTTCTTCTGTTATGAGGCCTTCATTGATTCCGTCATTTGACTGTATTCTTGTAGCCTTCGTCTGTAAAAGATGATATATATATATATATATATATATATATATATATATATATATATATATATATATATATATATATATATATATAGATATATATAAACAATGGGCTGTGACCAAAATCAAAGAGTTGTGTTGATTCACATTAAGTAACTAACGTTCAAATACATGCTAAGTTCACATATCATGTTATTGGTTACACAATAAGACGACTTCTCAATGTCGTATATATTATCGATAACATGAAATAGTTTATATCGTATTATTGATAACACAACTATGTATTGTGTATATGCAAGTACTACCTATCGTATGGTCCATAACATGATATATGAACAATCGTGTATACAAACTTACAATTTTTAACTAGAATTTGAATAATAGTCCATTACCACGGATTGGTTGATGTCAATGAGCCTCGCCAGATTAAACTCCGGCAGCTGATCTTCGCCAAAAATCACTTCTTTACCATGGGCGCACAAGTATACACTCAGGTTGAACCTCACTACATGGCCAGAACTCATTTCATGGAGAACTTTAAAAGTCGTTGGCCTCATAATCGAAATTCGGACCTCCCACTGCGTTTTCACTTCTCATTAGTTGATATTTGGAAATCTCCGGTCGGATGGACCAGAATTAGAACTCACACTGCATTTTCTCTTCTCAATTGTCAAACTTTAGATATCGCTGGTCGGATGGGTCATTTCTGGGTAAATGCAACGGTTTGATGGGTTTACATGATGTAAAACCCTAAGACAAGGGGTATTTTGGTCTAACTTTTTTATAATATCATGTTAGTCCGGGTTCTGTGGCATTTGTACTTAAAAACCAAAGAATATAGAATATTAGCTTCTTTGGCCAAGTAATATATATGGAAAAAAACTATTAATATCTACATTCTAAAAAATACTGATTTTTATTAAATGTTGAAACCTACATCTAAGAAAAGGGAAAATAAGCCTATGCTACTCATTTTTTAAGTACCCAACTACTTAAATTGTATAAAATAGAGCTATTAATATGAAACAAACTTTTTTGCTGTTTGGAGCTATTAATTTAGGACGGAGGGAGTACTTATTAATCAACCTGTAGAAAAATACAAGCAATAGATCTTAAAGTGAAATTCAACCTAGAAGTATAAATTCCCTAATTAAGCTATGAACATGATTCTTACGTATCAAAATGAAATGGAAATACTTTGAATTACATAGGAAAGAAATTAGCAAGGGAAACTTGTACCCAGTTGAGATTAATTATGACCGGAACACGACATTGAAAGTAAAGTAGGTGAGCCATTACTACCGCCCTAGCTACGCAATGCATGTGGAACCAGTCAACCAATTACGTGTAGGGCACGACTTCTTCTAACTGTTAAATAATTCATGCCCAAAGTAGGGGCTTTAAACAGTTAGTCAACATTCTTAGCTGACTACACTAAATTCAGACAGGCAAGATCACTGAACACAACGGATAAGGAGAGTGATGAGGTCTGTCATTGTTGGCAACGAACATATATGTTAAGCATCCATGTTCTGCTCGAAATCTTTGCTCATGTCTTCCCAAGCTTGGTGAGTTTGGTGGAGGTGGTGGAGAAAGGTATCTGTTAGTCATTGATCTTGTCACCGCTAAGAATGCATGTATATTCTCCATTTCCTACCTGGTCTACGTAAAATTAACATGATTTGGTACGCAAGAAACTTCCTGAAAATCTATGTCCTTCTTCTTCTTCTTACATAAATGAGCTATAGGTTGAACAAGTTGTTGGAAAGTGGGTTAAAACCAAGCCCACTTTCATGTAAATGAGAATCACACATGTAATTGGATTGAAGGAAATAAATAGTCTCATATCCTCTAAAAGATGGAGATGGTGTTAGTATATAAGACATAAGTTTTACCTTTCAAGTTAGGCTTTTTGGTTACCCCACTTTTATGAAGGAGATAAATGTTAGGCTCATACACCTATGTGGGCTAACCCATGTGCACTGCAGCTATCTGGCTGGGTAGGCCAAATTGTGTTGGGTCAACAAGATAATTATTTTTAAGACTAATTCTTTGGTTTTCACTTAACCCAAATGTGTCCCTTAATGGGCAGATGCTTCTGTTGAATGGGATAGGTTGTCTTCAACGAGATTTCTTCTGTGTTTCATAAAACACTGGAGCATCGATTTCTAGATCATCCTTTATTGGATTTTTCTGTTGTCTTTGTGAGAGTGATTACACAACTATGGTTCACTATATACGCTCTGTGAAGGTGAATCTACAGTATATAGAGGATCATCTTATCCAAAGACACATATGCCCAAGTGATCCTAAGCACCATTAGGGATGGTGTAATACTATCTTAAGGACATAGCATTCAACACTTGATACGAAACAATCTTACGACAAAATAACAATTACTAAGGTACAAAAATAACAATCTTAAGACAAAATTATCCTTTTTTTAACTTTACTATTGTGATAATATTACTTCGAAACTAAGATAATTTTCTGTTTATTGGAACAAAAATGGTTGAAGAGGGTACCGATATGACTCCGGTCATAATTCCCACTATTGTTATTGCTCATGTTCAAGTAACACTACAACAAAAAGGACTATTAGCGACGCATAGTACACTAAACGTCACTACTATTAGCGACATATAATATACGTCAAAAAAGTGTCATCACTATTGCATATTACGACGTATAACAGAAAATGTCGCTAATATGACCCTTTAGCGACACATATATATGTGTCGCTAATAATTGATTATTAGCGATGCATATATATGTGTCGCTAATATTTGATTATTAGCTACGTATATATACATCGTTAGCGACACTTATTTTTTAGCGTCGCTAATGAAAAATTATTACCGACACTTTTATATATGTCGCTAATAGAATAACCATTTTAAAAAAAATAAAAATAACTTATTAACGAAGTATACGGTAAGCATCACTAAAAAAGGAGTTATTAGCGACGCTTTTCTATACGTCGCTAATAGATTAAATTTTTTTAAAAAAAGTTCAAAGCGATGCTAATATTATAATATTAAAAAAAATTAAATGTAATAGTGGTGCTTTTAAAGCGTTGCTAATACATTTTAAAATATTAAAAAAAAAATTAGCGACGCATATAGATGCATCACTAAAGATGAATTATTTTTTTTAAAAAAATCCAGGGTGGGCCACTAGGCCCATTGGGGAAGGGAGAGGGGGATCTGGAGCAAGGGGGAGTAGGGGGTCCGGAGCAAGGGGAGGGGGAGGGGAGGGGAGAGGAGGATGGCAGCGGTGCGTCGCCGTCCTCCGGCACCCCGCCCCACTCCCCATCCCCCTCTCCCCGGCTCCACTCCCTCCTTCCCCCACACCCCCTCCTTTGAAAATTAGAGGAGGGAGGGAAGGAGCAGAGGGGAGGGTATGACGGCAATGGTGGCCGTGCTGTCCTCTAGCCCTCCTCTCCCCTGCTCTGCCCCCACCCCTGACCCTCTGAAAATCAGAGGAGGGGGGAGCAGTGGGGAGAGGGGGGACTGGAGCAATGAGGAGAGGGGGGCGAAGAACGGGGAGGGGGTATCGGAGGGCGTGATGGGCCGGAGGACGGCGCCTCCCAGCCGGCCTCAGGCCCCCATGGAAGGGGCGGATTGGAGGGAGAAGGGGGACCGGGAGGGATGAGGGGGAAGGAGGCACTAGAGGTGGTGCGGGCCGAAGGACGGCGGGGTGTAGGCGGGGCGGCAGAGGGGAACCGGGGGTCGGTGGGTAGGTGGGGGACCGGGGTGGGTATTTTATATGCGGGCGAAATTTTGCCCGTGAGGGGGTATATATATATATATATATATATATATATATATATATATATATATATATATATATATATATATATATATATATATATATATATATATATATATATATATATATATATATATATTATTGAGCGTCGCTATTAGTACATATAACTGCGACGTATAACATATACATCGCTACTATTTTTTTATTTTTTAAAAATTTCTCCCTACTCACTCTCTCTTTACACACACTCTCTCTACCCTCTTTCTCTCTCTCCCCTCTTTCCCACTCCTCTCACTCTCCCCTTTTTTCCTCTCCTCTCTCTCCCTGCTTTCCCTCTCTTCCTCTCTCGTCACTCTTTCCTCTCTCTCTCTCTCCCTCTCCACTCTCTCCCCTTCCTCTCTCTCCCCTCTCTCTCTCCCTCTCTTCCCTCCCCTCTCTCTCTCTTCCCTCTCCTCTCTCTCTCTCTCTTCCCTCTCTATATCTCTCTTCCCTATCCTCTCTCCCCACTCTCTATATCTATTTTAATTTTAATTTTTAAAAAATTTAAAAAAGCCATTAGTGACATATAGTTGCATAAGACGCGAATACTATAGTGTATTGGCGACGTATACAGCTATATGTCGCTAATACAATATTGTATTAGTCACGTATATATATATATATATATATATATATATATATATATATATATATATATATATATGTTGCTAATACACCGTAGTATTAGCAATGTATACATGTATGCGTCGCTGATACTATTTTTTTTAAAATAAAAATAATATCCCCCCTCTCCTCTCTCTCTTCCCTCCCCTCTCTCTCTTCCCACCCCTCTCTTCCTCTTTTCCCACCCCTCTCTCTCTCCCCTATCCTCTCCCTCCTCACTCTCTCTATCTAATTTAATTTTAAATTTTTTAAAAATTTTAAAAAGCCATTAGTGACGTATAGTTGCATACATCGCTCATACAATAGTGTATCAGTGACATATACAATTATCAGTCGTTAATACAATAGTGTATTAGCGACGTATACAGCTATACATCGCTAATACACTATTGTATTAGTGACATATACATGTATATGTTGCCAATACTATGTATATGTATGCGTCGCTAATACTCTTTTTTTAAAAAAATAAAAAAAAAGCCCCTCTCCTCTCTCTCTTCCCTCCCCGCTCTCTCTCTTCCCTCTCCTCTCTCTCTTTCTCTCTCTCTCTCTCTCTTCCGTCTCCTCTCTCTCCTCACTCTTTCTATCTATTTTAATTTTAATTTATTTAAAATTTAAAAAATATATTAGCGACGTATAGTTGCATACGTCACTAATACTATAGTGTGTTAGCGATGTATATCACTATACGTCACTAATACACTATTGTATTAGCGACGTACACATGTATATGTCGCTAATACTCTTTTTTTTTTAAATAAAAATAATATCCCCCCTCTCCTCTCTCTCTTCCCTTCCCTCACTCTCTTCCCTCTCCTCTCTCTCTCTCTTCCCTCTCTCCCTCTTCCCTCTATCTCTCTTCCCTCCCCTCTCTCTTCCCTCCCCTCTCTCTTCCCTCCCCGCTCTCTCTCTTCCCTCCCCTTTCACTCTCTCTCTGCCCTATCGTCTCTCTCTCTCTTTCCTCTCCTCCCTCATTCTCTCTCTTCCCTATTGTAACGACCGCGAATTTTTGGTATCATTTCTTGCTTCTAATAAAACTATTTTATGATTTTTTAATTGTTTTAAATTATTTAGAGGCATATATTTGGAGAGTTTTCATTAGGTGTGATAGAGCTTAGTGAGACGAGCGTAACAAACATAAGAACACATGAAACGGAGGTCGAGAGCAAAAATTACGACCTCGGGAAGCTTGCCACATGGGCGGGACCCACTTTTAAAATTACGCGATAACCTACCCATGCGGGGTCTAGTTTCGAAGGGCTCGTCAATACGAGTCCATCAGTACTAAGAACGCGCGATTTCAACTTCGAGGTAGAAAGATATCGTGTTTTTAAATTTCAGAAATAGAAAAAAAGAAAAATTAAATACGTCGCCACGTGGAAGCACGCAAGCCGCGCGCACACCATGCGGCGACTTGTCAGGAAGCTGACGCACGTCCTAACACACGTCAGTCATGCATCAGATGCAGTTCTGACACATGACGCGTGTCTGACATGCATCAGACGCATGTCACTCTCCATTCCCTATATAAACCGTTCTCTCTCATTTTGAAAATCAATCAGAAACTTCTATTTTTTTTATTTTTTTATTTTAAGTCCGATTCGAGTCATTTAAAAAACGTTCTTAGCTAAATCGATGGTGTTCTACGGAATTTAAGTGTCTATTCCTCGAGTTAGCGACAATATATGAGGGAAATATCCAGGGGTAAGGGGGGGTTAGCGACAATATATGAGGGAAATCTCCAAGGGTAAGGGGAGGTTTTGTTCGCAGCCTACAGGCACGTGAAGGGTAAAGTGTCTCCGGGAAATGGGAGTTTCTGTCTGTCGCCTACCGGCGTGTAATGAGAAAAGTGTCCCGAGCTAAGGGGAGGTTCTTTCCGTAGCCTACAAGCACGGAAAGAGAAAAGTGTTCCGGGTAAAGGGGAGATTCTGTCCGTAGCCTACAAGCACAGAAAAATAGTTTCTGGAGTCAATCTGAGTCGGTTTTCTTCTGTTCAAGAGGTGTTCTTACCTAAATTGAGCGTGACAGACGTCATGGAGGGATTATTTTCTTGGTTGGAGACCTCTAGAACCCCAGAAGTGGACATCCAATTTCGTGGTGTCCGGTTTATCGGTTTCAAACTCGCGCTAAAAGCAAGGTAGGGGCTTTTATCCTTTCTTATGACATGATTATAAACTTTGGTTGTATTTTTAACTTATTATTTATATGACTCTCGCATGTTATATGTTAGAGATTATTTTCAAGTTATGATTTATGATTTCTGCACATATATTCGACCTATCGAATGGTTAATCGTTGAGATAGAATATGATTTATATATCGTATGTATATAATGCTATTATGTATATTCGATTAGTCGAATGATTTGCTGCTGGAAGCGGATATGTTTTATACTACATGTTTTATGACTGCCTCATAAATGATAGTTTAATCGAATGTTTATTCATGGATTTTGATATAAATAATACACGGTGAAGCGTGTGAGATAGAGACAAACTAGCTTCGCCACTGTTTTCATTGTGAATGAATACATTATGTTTGAAAGACGATTTTTAGAGAACTCATCCTTGTTGAAAGGAGGATTCTCATATTATTTTTGAAAAGATGTATAAGCATGGTGATCGAGTCACTGAAGTGGGACAAATAAGGGGTAATTGTCTCATTAGAATGAACGACCAACCTTGCCTTTGTAGTCGTTGATAGTGACACTCACATGGCTTGTAGAGGCGGAGCTAGGGTTATTCAAAAGGATAAACATTAGGATAGAATGTTTTTAAATAAAATAGCTCTTTTTGGAGTCTGGGACTCAGGACTATGAGTCTGGGACTCATGAGTGTTTTGGTTGTCTCGAGTTATTGTTGGGCGCCCCGATAGAGCTCCGTTGACTAGTTAAGGGCACAATTAATCTGATTCAGAATTAGATGCACGATACCTATTTTAGCCTAGTGAGCCCTTAACGAAGGGCAAGACCCCTGATTTGCCCCTAACGAAGGGCAACTATCAAGGCTACGCGCGCTAGGGTAGAGAGTATCATGGGAAGACTCTCTACTCTCTAAATCTTGGCGCCCCATGAGCACGGGTGGCTCTTCTATCCACAAGCACCAATTAATTTGAAATGATATGTGGAGGAGTAAGAGGTCGCTACTTTGTACCCACAGCAAATTCCTATTATTAATATATATGTCTGGGACATTTGTAGCAAGCCGTGAGAGCTTGCAAAGCCTAGTAGCATCTTCGATACGTAGGAAGAACCACTAGGGGTAGTTTTGGGTGAGAGGCACACTCTGTTTTCATGAAAGATATTATATATGATATGGGTTGTGAAACTGCCATGTGTTTATTCATTCCTGATCGTATAAACTCCCCTACTGAGTATTTTAAAATACTCACCACCCCCCAGACTTTGCAGGACTCGACGAAACTTAGTGTGCGGGTAGAAGGGCCTACTACGAAGTTTTATCAATGTGATTTCAAGGATTTCAACCGCACCGAAACGAGTAAGAACTCATTATTTTTCTCTAGTGTGTTTGTACACGGATCGTGGTTCCTGAGAATACTACTATTTTAATATTGCATAAGGCGATCAGCTCCAGTCGCGGGCCCAGGTAAACTCTGATATTTTTGTGAAAAGAAATTTTTTTATGCTTTTAAGATCCCGGGGTGCGACACCTATCCTCTCTCTCCTCACTCTTTCTATCTATTTTAATTTTAATTTTTTTTAAATTTAAAAAAGCCATTGGCAACATATAATAGAATACGTCGCTAATACTATAGTGTATTAGTGACATATACAGCTATATGTCGCTAATACACTATTGTATTATCGACGTATACATGTATACCTTGCTAATACACAATAGTATTAATGATGTATGTATGTATTCATTGCTAATACTTTTCTTTTTAGAAATAAAAATAATATCCCCGCTCTCCTCTCTCTTCCCTCCCCTCTCTCTCCCTCTCTCTCTCCCCTCGCCTCTCTCTCTCTTCCCTATCCTCTCTCTCTTCCCTCTCCTCTCTATTTCTCTCTTTTCCCTCTCTCTCTCTCTCTCTTCCCCTCTCTCTCTGTTCCCTCCCCCCTCTCTCTCTTTCCTCCCTCTCTCTCTCTTCCCTCTCCTCTCTCTTTCTCTCTCTTCCCTCTTCCCTCTCCACTCTCACCTCACTCTCTCTATCTATTTTAATTTTAATTTTTTAAAATTTTAAAAAGACATTAGCAATGTATAGTTGCATACGTCGCTAATACTATAGTGTATTAGCGACATATACAACTATACATCTCTAATACACTATTGTATTAGCGTCGTATACATGTATACGTCGCTAATACACCGTAGTATTAGCGAGGTATACATGTATACGTCGCTAATACTCTTATTTCTTTTAAAATAAAAATAATATCCCCCCTCTCCTCTCTCTTCCCTCCTCTCTCTCTCTCTCTCTCCCCTCTCTCTCTTCCCTCCCCCCTCTCTCTCTTCCCTCCTCTCTCTCTCTTCCCTCCCTTCTCTCTCTTCCCTCTTTCTCTCTCTCTCTCTCTTCCCTCTCCACTCTCTCTCTCTCCTCTCCTCTCTCTCTTCCCTCTCTCTCTCTCTCTCTCTTCCCTCTCTCTTCCCTATCCTCTCTCTTCTCACTATCTCTATCTATTTTAATTTTAATTTTTTAAAATTTTTAAAAAGCCATGAGCAACGTATAATTGCATATGTCGCTAATGCACTATTGTATTAGCGAGGTATACATGTATATGTCGCTAATATACCCTAGTATTAGCAACGTATATATGTATGCGTCGGTAATACTCCTTTTTTTAAAATAAAAATAATATCCCCCCTCTCCTCTCCTCTCCTCTCCTCTCCTCTCCTCTCCTCTCCTCTCCTCTTCTCTCTCTCTTCTCTCTCTCTCTCTCTTCCCTTGCCTCTCTCTCTCTACCCTCCCCTCTCTTTCTCTCTTCCCTCTCCTCTCTCTATCTTCCCTATCCTCTCTCTCCTCTCTCTATCTATTTTAATTTTAATTTTTTTTAAAATTTGAAAAAGCCATTAGCGACGTATAGTTGCATACGTCGCTAATACTATAGTGTATTAGCGACATATACAACTATACATCGCTAATACACTATTGTATTAGCGACGTATACATGTATGCATCGCTAATAGAATGTAGTATTAGTGACGTATATATGTATGCGTCACTAATACTCTTTTTTTTAAATAAAAAAATAATATCCCCCCTCTCTCTCTTCCCTCTCCTCTCTCTCTTCCCTCTCCTCTCTCTCTTCCCTCCCCTCTCTCTCTCTCTTGTCCCTCCCCTCTCTCTCTTCCCTCTCGTCTCTCTCTCTTCCCTCTCCCCTCTCTCTCTTCCCTCTCCTCTCTCTCTCTCTCTCCCTCTCTCTCGCTCTTCCCCTCTCCTCACACTCTCTTTTATTATAAATTATATCTTAAAATTAATAAGAAAATTTTATAAATAAAATATATTATATTTTAAAAAATTTAATCTATTATTGGCATTGCCTTTTATTAAAATTTTAATATTTATTTACTATTTATACAAATAGTCAATATATAAGAAAATATATTATATTTTTAAAAAGGGAAAATTATTTAAATAATAATTATTATTTTTTACCAAATTAACCTACTTTCAGAAATATTTGCAAAAGTGGTGTTGCTTTTTGCCACACAGGCGCCAGCCAACCTATTGGCGCCTGCATGGCTTTTTTTAAAAAAAATTATATGATTTCGTCCTTTCAAAGGACGAAATCGGTTTATAACAGTTAAAGGACAAAATCACACTACTTAACAATTTCTGCTCGGGGCTGTGGTTGAAATAGATTTCGTCCTTTTAAAGGACGAAATCAACTTAAGCTGATTTCATCCTTTGAAAAAATGAAATCATCTTCTTTTATTTCCGATGCCTCCGCCTCCAATCCGCTTTTGTCCACCTCCAGTTCGCTTCAGTGAGTGCTCTTCCGTGCTTCAGAAGGTCGTCCTCTGCCTCCAGTTCCCATTGTCCGCCCCGCCGCCGTGTCCACCGGTCATCGTATTTGAGTACCGCCAACCATATCCCGTCCTCCGCCAGCCATGCATAGTTTAGATTTTGTGTTTGGCGATTCTGGGAATTTCGCTTGCCCTAATTCAGTTTAGGGATTTGGTTGATTGGGCATTTAAATCTATTAAAGGTATAATTTTTTGTTCTTTTTTAATAAATTAATTGTGCATTTAGATTTGTTGGCCAATTGTCTTGGAGTGTGTTTACTATGATGAGGAACTAGCATTATAAGATTTTTTATCATTTGAAATTGGACTGAAATTGAACTAGTCATATGTCTTTGTTCTTGAAATACCGATTATAAATGAACATGAACATGGATAAATATGATAAAAAGTTGTTTTGAAAATCATAATCTATAGAATTATTGGTCCTTTTAATTTCCTTTTTTTATATATCTAGAATGGTTGTTTTGTCCATAGTTTGTCTTTATTTTTTTAACAAACTTTTGTCAATAGTGATTAGTTTACTTCTATTTACATGTTTTTTTTAGCTCAGCCTATATCTTCATTTGGTGCTTGACCTTAGATTGGTACTTCATATGATATGTCGTCAAGGTGGTGAATGTTTAAAAAATATATATTCTAGGTGGAGAATGGTTTTTTTGTTCATAGCTTATCTGATGTTACGTTAAGTAAAGTAGTTATTTTGAGTCAATTGCTTAATCCAATATTAATGTAATCTATTGTTTATGAATTGAGTAGAGATGGCAGAAGAAATGGTTACTTTTTTACTTAACTATGACGGACGCACAAAAGGATTATTAATTAAGAAACCGTCTACATATGATGAATTTGAGATGCAAGTAGCTAGCAAGGTTGGGTGGGATCGAAGAAGATGGAAAATTACTATAAAATGTAATATTCCGACATATAGATCGAGAATGGCACTAATATGTATAAATGATCATGCATTAATGAGTTTTATGTTTCACCATTCACGTCACATAATTTCTTTCGAGTTATTTCTCGAAAAAGAGGCTCGAGTGCCTAGTGAAGGTGAAGTAGTTCACAGAGGAGCTCACATAGGAGATCTCACAGGAGCTCACACAAGAGTTCTGAAAGAAATGTGAACAATGAAAGGCATATGCAAATGCCGATGGACGATGAAGAAGAAGGAAATTTATCTATGATAGTAATAAGTCGTAGGTAAAGTTTATTAACGTCATAGGTCGTCGGCCCCTATTGACGATGGAAGTGAACCTAATTGGAGGTAAGGTTTATTAATTATGAATCCTTTTTTAATCTTATAATTATCAATGAAATATAGGACGCTAAATTTTAAATTTTGTGTGTAATATGGAAGGTACACATCGCGTGCACACGAGCCATTTAGCTTTCAAATGTCTCAAGGCATGCATGGTATGAAACTCAAAGTTCGATGGGCATTCATTACCCCTACACAAGTGTTGGTCATACCGATGCTGGACCATCAAATCAAAGGTGAAATATATATTCATAAATGAATATTACATTTTTAGGCTTTAAAGATGGGGTTAAGTCATATGAAATTTAATACATATGTGATGTTCATATGTAGGGGCACTTATGCCACTCTATGCACACATCACAAATGAGGAGATAGATGCGGCAGTTAATTTTGCTATGACACCTACTACCACTTAGTCGATGATGAAGTACCTCATCCTAATGGTGGCATGTGTAGGAGATTTAAGCGGTTGTTTTGGGCATTTGGGCCGTCTATAGTGGGGTTCCGACATTGTATCCCAGTGATTGGTGTTGATGCTACTCACTTGTATGGCTGGTATCCTAGTGCTCTTATGGCTGCAATGGCTACAGATGGAAACAATGAGTTATTTCCTCTAGCATTCGGGGTTGTCGGAAAGGAAGATGGAGACAATTGGAAATGGTTCTTAATGGAACTGAGGGATCATGTATTGATGGGCATAAGGGGTTTCAGAAGGTCGTGCCGGAGGTTCTTCTCGAGCCTATGTACCACCATCGTTATTGCATCCGTCACATAAAAGAAAATTTTAAGGAGTTTAAAAATGATACACTGACTGACTTGATTGGGGCAGTAGCTTGTACACTTACAGTAGAAACGTTTGATGCTAAAATGGACTTGATTGGTCAGGAGAGTCCTACAGCAAAACATCTCCTCTTAGGAGGAGAATTGCATCCTGCACAGTGGTCTCTTGCTCATGATGGTTTAAGGAGATTTGGCATAACGACTACAAATATGGCTGAAAGTTTAAATAGCGTCTTGAAGGGGGCACAAGGATTGCCCATGCAGGCTTTCTTGTCAGCTACTTTTTATCTAGTAGTAAAATTTTTCGTTAAACGATCTTCTGTTGCATCTGCCATGACCACCCCATATACCCCATAAGTGGAAGCGATAATTAGAGAACAAACAAGAAAAATTGGGGAGTATCTAGTTAATAGGATCAACAGCAATGACTACGAAGTGATGTTAATTCATGGCCGGAAGGTTGTGCTAAATGCGGAGATGCATACTTGTACATGCAACATCCCTGAAGTTTATTTTTATCCTTGCTCCCACCTTATTGTCGTGTGGGCAAAGCGGTGGGAGCTGATACAGGCATCACTGTTTTACACATCTTCCACTTATAAAATTGTGTACTATGCACAATTTTATTCTCCTCGTGGTCGGGATTATTGGGAGAGGGATATACCTTGTGTGTTATACCCTCCGAGAGCAACAAGGCAACCCGGTCGCCCACAGTCTGTTCGCATTAGGAATACAATGGACGTATGACTATGGAGAGAGATGGTAGAGGAGGATATAAATGCGGGAGGTGTAAACACAGTGGGCACAATAGTAAATCATGTAGAAACTCTCCTGTTGATTGGTAAACATATAATCAATCTTTTTATTTATTCTCTATTTTAGGTATGATTATGTGTTCATAACGATTGATGATATGCTCTTAATTCTCCGCAAATCATATAGATCATGTAGAGCCTTCTTACGGGCCAGGCCCGATTGATGATAGTGTACTTGTACAGCAGGAGTCACATAGGTCGGCTTTTATTCAGAGAGGAGAGGTATAATAACTCTTTTTAAATTTTGTTTTATTTTTTTAGATTATAAATTACGTTGGGTTATAATTTTAAAATTTATTATAGGACCCTAGGTGCCTTGAGTGCACTGAACATTTTAGATATCTCCACCATTGGCCTGTAGATGAGCGTATGTTACTGTATATCAAGCGAGCAAGATTTAGACATTTCATTCATCTATAGTACGTCTGTCTCGATCAGCCTTTATTGACAACTCTCATTGAGAGATGGAGGAGGGAGACACAGATGTTTCACCTTCCCTATGGAGAGATGATCATCACACTTATGGATGTGGCAATTCTCTTAGGACTTCGCATCGATGGATTTCCTGTGACGGGCACCACAGGAGGAGGTCACTTAGACTTATTAGTTAGACTCTTTGGTAGAGCTCCTCCTGCTACATCCATGCGTGGTAGCCGAGTTAGCCTTTGATGGCTCTTAGGTGAGTTTTGTGAGCTCCCAGTCGATGCTATAGAGATAGTTATCGAGCAGCATGCACAGGCCTATTTATTACATCTACTTGGGTGCACGATATTTGCGGATACCACGAGCAGCCATGTACACGTGGCATATCTCTCCCTCCTTGCCGACTTCGACATAGCGGGTGCTTATTCATGGGGCAGTGCTACTCTTGCATTTTTATACCGAGAGTTGGGGAAAGCATGTCAGGCCATAACTTTGGGGATTGCAGGATGTCTGACCCTTCTTCAAGTAAATGATTTTGTCACTTTTAATATGTTTTTGCATGTATAATTTCTTACTTTTTTAAATAACTTTTAATCATATTCTGTGACATAGCTATGGTCGTGGGAGCATTTACACATCGGTCGACCAAGTATTGAGATGGGTCACTTAGTCGAAGGCGCTCCATTAGGAGCAAGATAGGGGATATTTATTTTTAATACTTCAATTTTTGTAGGAAGGTTTTATTTACTTATGCTGAACTCATTTTTAAAATTTAACTCCTTAAGGTGGAATGTTCAGAAAAAGAGAACCGAAAATCCACAAGGAGTCCTCCGATTATATAGAGGGGAATTAGACCACCAACGGCCCTATCAGGTAATTTTATTTTATGTTGAACTTTTTTTGTAATGATTATAAAATATGTAAGGTTATTTAAACTTAATTATCTTCATATATTGTATAGGTTATTTGGTAGCCGTACTCACCAGAAGTATTGGCTGCATTACCTCCTATATGCACCGATGGTCGGGAAGTGTGGCTATTGCGAACGCCATTGATATGTTACGAGATTGTGGAGATGTATGTGCCAGATAGTGTAATGCTCCAGTTTAACCTAGAGCAAGTGGTCCCACCTTCTATCGTCGAGTTTGTCCATCACATAACTCGACAGGGCCACCATATTATGGATTGGGCTACACATCATGCATCATATATCACTCAATGGGAGGATAGGAAAGCCACTGTTATCCATGGGGAGATGGCTACAACATCGTGAGATGTTCGTAGTGCATATATGTAGTGGTATTTACCAATTACACGGTGATATATTTTACCGCGCGATGATGTAGAGGAGATGACATATCAGCCTAAGGGTGCGTCTGAGGCAGCTTTGGTAATTATAACTTTGTTAATTCTATAATATTATTTTCTTATTTATTAGTTATATAATCTTTAATTAATTTTTCTTATAGCTTCGTTTAGTGCGACATATGAATGTGCATTTGACTGACATGATTAACACTTGTACTTTGGTTGAGGACTTTAGAGCATCATGTCAGTCGATACTTAGGGAGCATGATAATGTCTTTCACAGCTTGCCACTGCTTCAGTCGGTGATTACGGATATTCATACACATTATCCTGTTGACGAGGCCGCTCAGACACAGCCGAGGCACGATTCATTTCATGATATTCCATCTTCATCAGCAGTGCATAGCTCTCCTCCTCGTTCATCATTTCTGGTCATTGCACATGTAGCTCAGTTAGATCCAATTTTAAATTATAGACGACATTCGTCAGCTCGTATTGAGCCATACATTACTTATGTTGAGCCGGAGCCTGAGCCACATCCGGAACCAGAACCAGAGCAGGCAAAACATGAGGAGGAGCTCGTACAACATCATCGAGGTCGAGGTCGAGGCCGAGGTCAGGGACGAGGTCGAGGACATAGGAGATTGTGACATTGAGTGTATTAGATTTGTTATATGTTTCTTTTAAACTAAACATTTTATTAACATGTGATGTAATATATTTGATAAACATTTCTATTTTATGTTTGTTTTTATTACTTGATGTCAATAACTTTAATGTTATGTTTGTTATGCATGCAATGTGTAAAATGAAGGAACAGGGTGATTGTGTAACGTGTTGAATGAATGAACAGGGACAAGTGTTAAAGTTAGTTTAAAATAGTTTTTAAAATTTTTTTAATTAGATTTCGTTCTTCTAAAGGACAAAATCAGGACATAGCCGCTCATTTCTTTACGAGATGGCAAAGTAACGTGATTTCATCATTTCAAAGGACGAAATCTGTTTAGGTGGTCAACCCGATACATTGAATTCGTTAAGTGGTGCAATTTCGTCGTTTCTAAAGGACGAAATCGGGTTAACTGTTATAAACCGATTGCATCCTTTCAAAGGACGAAATCAACTTAAACTCCAAAGGATGAAATCCTATAAATTTTTTTAAAAAAAGCCACACAGGTGCCAGCGGCTTGGCTAGCGCCTGTGTGGCAAAAAGCAACACCACTTTGGGAAATATTTCCCAAAGTAGGTTGATTTGGTAAATATTTTTTTAATTATTATTTAAATAATTTTCCCTTTAAAAAGTTATTTTAAATATTTTTAATTTTTTTTAAAATAATTATTTGTTAATTACCGACGCATGGTTAAAAGCGTCGCTATTAGTTCTAAATTTGAAATTTCTTATTTTAAATTAAAAATTATTAGCGAAACTTTTTAACATGTGTCGCTATTGTTAAAACTATTAGCAACGCTTAAGAAAAAGCGTCGCTAATAGTTTTGAATTTTTTTTAGAAAAAAATTAATAAAATAACTTATAACGACGCATAATATAAAGCGTCACTAATATGTTTTGTATTAGCGACGTATATTATTATGCGTGGCTAATAGATTAACTATTAGCGACACTTAATATTGTCGCTAATATATGACTATTAGCGACATTTAATATTAAGCGTCGCTAATAGTGAATTTTATGGCGACGCTTTTTTATATGTCGCTATTATTAATTTTTAGCGATGTTTATTGTTGTGTCGCTAATAGTACATTTTGTTGTAGTGTAAAAGTGGAAAAATAAGAAAAATTAAGTGGTGGAGATTTGAAGAGATGGTAACGGAAAATGTTGTTCTAGCTAACCACGTTCAATTTGGCTCGATTCCTACAAGAGGATGTTATTTTTCTCATTGAGGAGAAAAAGAATGACAAATAGGTTGTTGATGTAGTTGATGCATGAAAACATACAAACTTTCTATGTTGAAATTATATTCTCAACGGGCTGGACAACATATTGTATAAAGTGTATAGTCCAATGAAGATTGAGAAAGCAATGTGCGAATCCTTGTATAAGAAGTATAAAATAGAAGACACTACAACAAAATGTACTATTAGCGACACATTTATTAGCGACGCAAATACAAGCGTCACTAAAAACCACTACCTGCAACGCATACAAAATCGTTGCAAACAAATGAACTATTACCGACGCATAATAATATGTATTGCTAATAGTTAAGTATTAGAGACACTTAATTTAAAATGTCACTAATACGGACCATATTAGCTTCGCTTTCCAATAAATGTTGCTAATAGTTACGCTATTAGACACTTTAAATAAGCGTTGCTGAAAGATATATCTTTTAAGAAAAGAAAAAATTTATAATTATTAGTGACGTTTATTCTTAAGCGTCGTTAATTGTTTTAACAATAGCGACACTTTTTCTTAAGCATCGCTAATACTTATACTATTAGCAACGCTTAAGAAAATCATCACTAATAGTAATAAATTTCAAATAAAAAAATCAAAATTTAGAACTCTTAGCGACACAAATAGCATTAATAATAGCAACGCTTGTTTACAAACATCATTATTAGCTTTATTAATTAATTTTATTTAAGAAATAATTATATAATAAATAAATATTATACTAAAGTAAAAATAAAGATCTTAAATGTAATATATTTTATTCAATATTTACTATTTGTATATATAATAAATAAATATTAAATTTTCAATAAGAGGTAGTTTTAATAATAGATTAAACTTTCACTATTTATATATAATATATTTTACTTCTTAAATTTTCTTATTAATTTTAAAATATAATTTATAATAAAAGAGAGAGACTAAAGAGAGGAAGAGAGAGTGATAGAGAGAGAGGGTGAGGAGAGAGAGAGGAGAGGAGAGAGAGAGAGGGTAGAGATAGAGGGAAGAGAGATAGAGGAGAGAGAGAGAAAGAGAAAGAGGGTAGAGAGAGGGTGAGGAGAGAGAGAGAGAGAAGAAAAGAGAGAGTGAAGAGGAGAGGGAGAGAATGAAGAGATAGAGGAGGAGGAGGAGGAGGAGGAGGAGGAGGAGAAAGAGATAGAGAGAGAAAGAGAAAGAGGAGAGAGATAGAGAGAGAAGGGAGAGAGCGAGAGAAGGAAGAGAGAGAGAAGGAGAAAGAGGGTAGAGAGAGGGGGTGAGGAGAGAGAGTGAGAAGAGAGAGAGAGAGAGTGTGTAGGGAAAGCGAGTGAGAGAGAGGAAATTTGCTTTAAATTAAAATTTATTTCTAAAAATTCTAAAACAATAAAAAAATTATATTAGCAATGCATAGGTATATGTGGCACGACTACCCTATGGTAGTAGCGATGTTTACAACTATGCGCCGCTACTACATAGTGTAGTAGCGACATATAGGTTTATGTGTCGCTAATTGTATTTTTTATTTAAAAAAAATTAATAGAAAAGAGATAGTGGGGAGAGAGAGAGAAGAGAGAGAGTGAGGGAGAGAGGAGAGAGATGAGAGAGAGATAGAGGGTAGAGAGAGGGTGAGGAGAGAGAGGGGAAAAAATTTAATTATAAATTATTTTCAAAATTTAAAAAAAAAATTATATTAGCAACGCATACAACTATGCGTCCCTACTACATAGTGTAGTAGCGACGCATAGGTTTATGCGTCGCTCATAGTATTTTTTATTTTATAAAAATTAATAGAAAAGAGAGAGTGGGGAGAGAGAGAAGGGAGATGAGAGAGAGAGGGAAGAGAGAGAGAGTGAGGGTAGAGAGAGAGGGTGAGGAGAGAGAGGGGGAGGGGGGAGAGAGAGTGAGGGAGAGAGGGTGAGAGAGAGATAGAGATAGAGAGAGAAAGAGGAGAGAGATAGATAGAGATAGAAATAGGGTAGAGAGAGGGTAAGGAGAGAGAGAAGAGAGAGAGTGAGGGAGAGTGTAGAGAGTGAGTGAGGAGAGAGGAGAATTTTTTTAATTATAAATTATTTTTAAAAAATTTAAAACAATACAAAAATTCATATTAGCGACATAGGTATCTTAAGGTAGTAGCGATGCATAGGTGTATGCATCGCAACTTTCCTTAGGTAGTAGCGACACATACAACTATGCGTCGCTACTACATAGTGTAGTAGTGATGCATAGGTTTATACATCGCTAATAGTGTTTTTTTATTTTTAAAAGATTAATAGAAAAAGAGATAGTGGGGAGAGAGAGAAGGGAGAGGAGAGAGAGGAGAGAGAGGAGAGAGAGAGTAGAGAGAAAGAGGGAAAGAGGAGAGAGAGAAGGAGGAGATAGAGAGAGAAAGAGGGTAGAGAGAGAGTGAGGAGAGAGAGGGAAGAGAGAGAAAGAAAGAGAGAGTGTAAGGGTAGAGAGAGAGTTGGAGAGAGAGATAGATAGAGAAAGAGGAGAGAGAGAGTAGAGAGATAGAGAGAAAGAGGAGAGAGAGAAAGAAAGAGGGTAGAGAGAGGGTGAGGAGAGAGAGAGAGTAGAGAGATAGAGAGAAAGAGGAGAGAGAAAGAAAGAGGGTAGAGAGAGGGTGAGGAGAGAGAGAGAGTAGAGAGATAGAGAGAAAGAGGAGAGAGAGAAAGAAAGATGGTAGAGAGAGGGTGAGGAGAGAGATAGTAGAGAGAGAGTGGGTAGACAGAGGAGAGGGTTTTATTTAAAAAAACATTAGTATTGGCGACGCTTACTAATAAGCATCACAAATACAAGCCTTATTTGCGACGCTTAATAATAAGCTATAATATTTGCGATGCTAACTCAAAAGTGTCGCAAATAAGTTGCCTAGTTGTGACATTTATAGGTAGACGTCGCAAAATGATCGCTCGGGATTTATTCATTCTTTGGTGACTGTCATTAAATAATATATGTCATAATACGCGTAATTATTATCCCGCTTGGCACGTGTTACATCACACGTGAAACCAAATGTGACAGCCCGACCGTACGAATCCAAGAAAAATAACGAAACATAAAAACATAATAATTTATAATACATTGGAGTTGACGCACAATCATAATATTACATAATACACAATAGCAATTTAGGACATAGTCCAAAATACACCGTATGTAGAGCAGTCAGATTACAAAATATAGGCTTAACAAGCCTTACACAAAAGTCATAATATTACAAAGATTGATAACAATATTTAAAGAAACAAAGTAGACAATTCCTCGATTAACACCTCCGGGTTGATTTTACTACCTGCAGAGTCTGGGGGTGGGTGAGTATTTTTTTATACTCAGTAGGTGGAATTAAAATCTAATTTAATGCTAAATAAAAGAATAATATTTTTTTCTAAATAGAACTTATTACAAAAACATATTCAGAAATAATTTCGGAAAAACACCGGTTCGTCCGATGACGATATGTCCATAGCCCTAATACTGAATCCTCCGATGCTCATGGGGCAACAGGAAGCTGAGAAGGCAGGAGTTTTTCCATGACACTTCATACCTATGTGCGTGCGCCAGATACCGATAATTTCCTCGGTAGGTATCCAGACAAAGTATAATTCTAGGTTTAATCCTATAACTATCTGGAAACTACACATATTACATCATAATTTTGATTAAATAAAATCTGATATACATAAAACATTTCTTCTAAAAACATAAGCAAAGAAGTATAACTGAATAAACACAACGCATAAAACATCCAGTATATGTGTAGAGCATAGACTAGAGTTTAGGACCCCCTACCTTAGGGTTGGGGTAGAAAATTCGTGGTTGTAGAGAGCTTGAATGTAAAAACTGGCCCCGTCACAGCGTCCAGCATCGTCGATTTAGTTAGAAATGCTTTTTGAACAGGTCGAATTGGACTTAAAACGGCTCAGAATGGAGGGTCATAAGTTTTTAACTTGTGGTAGAATGAATAGTATAAATGAAACGGAATGGTTTTTATAAGCGTGGTGAACCGCGCGACATGCGACGCGTGTCCACCACGCGTCACGCAGTGGCACTGCACGCCGCGCAGTGTCCGTGAGGGACCGCGGGACCCGACAAGTGGGTCCCGCATGTCGCGTGGATGGGCCGTGCGACGCCACATCGCGCAGTCGAGCCACGCGATGCTGCCGCACAGCGCCGCGTAGCGGCTGCGTTGGCTGACGCAGTGCTTGCATCAGCCGACCATAAAATATTATTTGTTATTCTTTTTCTTTTTCAAAATTTATAACTAAAATTAATTTTTATCTATAAATCGGAATTACACATTCTTGGTACCGATGGACTCGTATCAACGAGCCTTTCGAAACAAGATCACACAAGGATAGGTTTTGTCATAGTTTTACCATGGGTCCCGCCTATAAAGCATGTTTCCACGATCATTACTTACAGCCCCGACATCCGTTTTAAACGAATCAAAGACCATTATGTTCATCTTTTACAGTTCTACAATAACTCTTTAGGTACAAAATCTAAAATAGTATTCTATCAATATATTAAAGTTATACTATTAGAAACATACCAAAAATCTGGGTTGTCACACATTCGCCCACGTGGACAAAATTTCTGTCGCGCGGTAATTATTCTTGTCCGTCCCTCTTCTTCTTTGGATCCCCCTTTCCACCGCCCGACACCGCCGTCCTAGCTCAGCCACAGCGCCCCCCCCCCCCCAGCACCGTGCCGGCTCTGCCTCCCCCCTACTCCTCCCCGGTCCCCCCCTTCCTTCCAAAGCCCCACCTCTGTTCCTTGTTCCCCACCGCTTCCACCGGGAAACCGGAGGATGGGGCTCCGGCTGCCGGAATCCGGTTCCCCTACCAAATTCTGGCACCCCACCCCTTCCTCCCCCTCTCCCCCCTCCCTTCCTCAGTTCCATTTCTCCCCACCCCATTGTCGCCGCCGGAGGAGGGGCTCCAACTACCGGAATCCAGTTCCCCACCGGATTCCGGCTCCCCACTCTGCTCCTCTTTCCCCTATCCTACCCCTGCTCCCCTCCTTCCCGGCCCCTCGGCGCCCTGCTTCCTCCACCCGGTGCCCCCCCTCACCCCTTCCCCCCCTCCCTCCCGCTCCCCCTCTCTCTCAGGGACCCCCTTAGCAGCCGGATTCCGGCTTTGAAACAAGATCACACAAGGATAGGTTTTGTCGTAGTTTTACTGTTTGTCCCGCCTATAAAGCATGTTTCCACGATCGTTACTTACAGCCCCGACATCCGTTTTAAATGATTTAAAGACCATTATGTTCATCTTTTAGAGTTCTACAATAACTCTTTAGGTACAAAATCTAAAATAGTATTCTATCAATATATTAAAGTTATACTTTTAGAAACGTTCCGAAATCTGGGTTGTCACACATTTGCCCACGTGGACAAAATTTCTACTGCGCAGTAATTATTCCGGTCCGTCCCTCTTCTTCTCTGGATCCCCCATGCGCCGCCCACAGCCGCCTCCGGCTCCACCTCCCACCGCCGTCCCAGCTCAGCCACAACCAGCCCCCCCCCCTCCCCCGCTGCACCGGCTCTGCCTCCCCCCTACTCCTCCCCGGTCTCCCCCTTCCTTCCAAAGCCCCACCTCCGTTGTTCCTTGTTCCCCACCCCTTCCAATGGGGAACCGGAGGATGGGGCTCCGGCTGCCGGAATCTGGTTCCTCCGCCGGATTCCGGCACCCCACCCCTCCCCTCTCCCATTCTCCCCTCCTCAGTTCCATTTCTCTCTCTCTCTCTCCCCCCCCCCAATTCCGCCGCCGGAGGAGGGGCTCCGGCTGCCGGAATCCGGTTCCCCGCCAAATTCTAGCACCCCACCCCTTCCTCCCCTCTCCCCCTCCCTTCCTCAATTCCATTTCTCCCCCACCCCATTGTTGTCGCCGGAGGAGGGGGCTCCAACTCCGGAATCCAGTTCCCCACTGGATTCCGGCTCCCCACCCCCCTGCACCTCTTTCCCGAGTCCTACCCCTGCTCCCCTCCTTCCCGGCCCCTCGGCGTCCTGCTTCCTTTACCCAGTCCCCCCCTCCCTCCTATGAAAAACAGAGGAGGGGAAGGATGGGGGACACAGGGAGATAGAGGGGAGGATGGGGCCGGAATCCGGCCCATCTCATTAATCCCCCTCCCCCACCACCCCCCCACCCCAACAAAGGAAGGGAAGAGGGGGGATCCGGAAGAGAGAGATGGGCGCCGGAATCTAGCCCCTCTCCACGATCCCCCTGGTAACTGGCCACCTTGCTCTTCCCCGCTGGTCCCTCCACTGGCGGGCTTGTTTTTCCGAAAAAAGTTAGGTTTCTAAACTGTATATTTTTTTTAAAATATTTTGTTATAGTAGCGACGCTTAACAAAGCGTCGTTAATAACTACTTATTAGCAACGCATATTATTATGTGTCGCTAATAATATTTTTTATTTTTTAAAAAAATATGTTTTACATTACCAACACATAATTTAGCATCATTAATAAGAAATTATTAGCGACACTTATAATTATGCGTCGCTAATAAGCTGGTTTTTATTTTTTTACAAATATTTTTATATTAGCGATGCATAGTTAAGCGTCCCTACTAACCAATTATTAGCGACGATTAGAATTATGTGTTGCTAATAATTTAATATTATCGATGCTTTAATATGTGTCACAAAAGTAAAATCATTAGCGACGTATAAATAAATGTCGCTAATGTTAGACTATTAGCGACGCTTTTAGGTAAGTGTCGCTAATGAGCAGTATAGCGACGCTTTTTATGCTTCACTAATAACTACTAGCGATGCTTACAGTGTTATTAGTGACGCTTAAAAGCGTCGCTAATAGTCATTTTTGTTGTAGTGAGATGTCGGCACAAAGAAATTTATTGTAGGCAAATTCCTACACTTCAAGATGACGGATTCTAAGATAGTGATAAATCAAGTCAAAGAACTCCAAGTAATCCAGCATGAGATATATATAGAAAGAATGACTTTAAGTGAATCTTTCCGGGTGGCTACTATAATTAAAAAATTAACACTATCCTAGAAGGATTTTAAGAATTGCTTAAAATATAAGAGCAAGGAGATGAACATGGAGGACCTGATTGTAAGGTTGAGGATTGAAGAGGACAACCATGCTTCTGAAAAGGAAACTGGGGGTCATGGAATGTAAGCCGAAGTCAATGTTGTGGAACGAGAGTAGAAAAACAACAACTTCAGTAATAAGAAGACGAAAAATCATGGAGGTTAATCAAACAACGACTCCACCAAAGCTAGGTTCAAGGGCAAGTGTTATGTGTGTGACAAGTAAGGCCACAAGGCTAAGGACTGTGGCAAGTAGAAGAAATAAGAGGATTCTAAGAAGAAAAATGAACAAGCCAATGTAACAGAACTCTAACAATGTAAATGACATCAATATATTTAGCTGTAATTTTTGAAGTGAACATGGTCACTAATGCAAGAAAATAGTTGGTGGACATCGGGGCCAGTGGTCAAGTGTAAACAAAAAATTATTCTCCACTTATCAACTAGTGGAAAATGGTGAAAAACTTTTTATAGGCAATTTTTCTACAATCAAGGTGGAAGGTACCAGAAAGGTGGTGCTCAAGATGACTTTGAGGAACTCACACTCAACAATGTGTTGTATGTGCCCGAATTTTGAAAGAATTTAGTGTCAGGATTATGTGCCTTATGCGCTATGGATTAGTCAATGCCCAAACATAGGGCATCTTAGGGTGTGGGGGTCCAAGGCACACGTAAAAGTGCATGACCAGCATAGGTCTAAGCTGGACCCTAAGACCATAAAGTGTAACTTTAGTGGTTACTATGATCAATTTAAGGGGTACAAATTTATGGTTCGCCGCACGGATGGAACAGTGGGGGTTATTGAGTCTAGAGATGCTTATTTCTTACATGAAGAATTAAACCACAAAATACCTAATAAAGAGTAGTTTTAATTAAGATAGTAAAGGAGACTAGTCCTAGTACAACCCCAGAGGAAGTAATTCGATCAGGTCAAAATCAAACCGACCAGGAACCAAGGGCATTGAGGGAAATAAGACCTTCAACACGGTTGATGGACTTCTATACAATGCCAGAGGAAGACAACGTCACATTAGATGAACCTGTTCTAGATGACCCAATAAAATCTATTCAAGAGGAAATTGATTCAATATTAAATAATAAGATTTGGGAGATAGTGGATCCACCTTAAGGGTAGAATCCCATAGGGTGTAAATGGATATGCAAAAAGAAGCTTAAGATAGATGGGTCAATAGATAAGTACAAAGCGAGATTAGTGGCCAAAGGGTTCACTCAGGTGTATGGGATGGACTTTAAAGAGACATAATCGCATGTGTCAAGATTTGACTCAATCAGATGTCTCTTAGTATGCATTGCTTACTTTGATTTAGAGATGCACGAAATAGATGTAAAGATTGTCTTTCTAAATGGAGATTTAGAGGAGGAGATTTACATGGAACAACCTGAGGGTTTTGTAGTTTCTGGAAATGAACACAAGGTGTGCAAGCTAATAAAATCATTGTATGGCCTCAAACAATCTCCAAGGCAATGATACTTCACTTTTCACAAGGTGATTAGTGAATATGGGTTCGTAGTGAACGAACACAATCACTGTGTCTATAGAAAGGCTAGGAAGCTAAGTATATCTCAAGAATCATACATAGAAAACATTCTCAAATGCTTATGTCATTGGTTGGAAGACCATTGAATCCCCTATATACAAGGGTACTATGTTATCTAAGAATATGGCTCCTTGAATAGAGGATGACAAATTCTGGATGGAGTCAATGCCATATGCATAGGCTATTGGCAGTTTGATGTATGTCATGACCTATACGAGACCTTATTTGAGTTTTGTGGTAAGCTTGCTGAGCCGCTACCAAGCAGACCCTGGACTTCAACACTGACAAGCAGTGAAGAGGGTATTTATGTACCTTATAGGGTCTAAAAATTTAAATCTCACTTATCATGTAGAGAGTCTGTCATTGACTAGATATAGTGATTCAGACTATGTGGAGGATCCAGATGATAGGAAATCCACTACTAGATTTGTCTTCATGTTAGGAGGCAGGGCTATATTGTGGGCAAGCAAGAAACAAAAGAGTGTTTCTAAGTCTATGATGGAAGCTTAGTTTTATACATGCAATATTGTAGCTTCTCAGGCAGTATGGATAAAGGAATTTCTAACAAGATTGGGGCTAGAAGACTGGACTGATGCTCCTGTCCAAATTTATTGCAATAATATGGCAACTATGTCGACACTTATGAATGGGGAGATCAGTGTCAGGGGTAAGCACATTGAAGTGCATTATTATTATATATTTAACATGTTAAAGAGAGAAAGTGACTGTGAGTCATATTTCTACTGCTTAGGTGTTGGCAGATTCGTTTACTAAGGCCTTGACGATGGATCTATTTTTTAAGCACGCTCATAGCATTGGTCTTCAACAGGACTAATGCAAGTTGATGTTGAACCATATGAGTCATTCACCCATAGTGGGGGATGTTGGACCAGGATATGGGCTCGGGCCCATTTTGGTCCACTTTGTTTGCAGTTTGGGTGAGTCGATACAGGGCACAGGGTCCAAGGTTAGTGGGGCAGTCATACCAACCCCACATTAGCCATCATGAAGAATTTATATGGGACCCACATACGTCATATACACACACTAGGCATGTGACTAGGGTGTGCATCATCACATTATGGGGATTTGGGGCTTGACTCATAAATTAGTGTCGATGGTTAGACCCGTGGTTAGTGAGGTGTTGACCTTGTCGCGGGCTTGACCATGTGCAAGGGGTCCAAGCCCCCACGGAAACTGAGAAGCAGAGCCGATGAAATCAAGGAGGCCCGTTTATCCGAAGCCCACATAGGATTAAGAGGGAGGGCTATAAATAGGGAATTAGAAAGAGGAGGAAGCCCTAATTGAGCTAGCCACCCCCTCCTCTCCTCTCTCTCCCATTCCGCCCCCTCTCCCTCTCTTTGGTGTGTGGCGCCCTTGTCTCAAAGAGAGCAAGGGGCTGGCCGCCCCTCTTCTCTCCCTCTCCTCTCCCTTGTGCGTGGTTCCTTTCCCCTCGCAAGCATGTGGCTTCAAGATCAAGGGTTGGGCACCTACTCACTTATTTCTCCAAGAAAGGGGTTGTTTGAGGGATCTACACAAGAATCAAGGTAATCCTCTCACTTGCTTGATTGAATTGTGATTCAATTGATTATGGGCGTCGGCGTGAAGGAAATGGACGTACCGGGGCTGATCAGCCCCAAAGGTCAGTCCGTACCTTTCCTCTATTTTCATTTTGATTCATGTTTTGCTCTGATTTACATGATTAATTCTTATAGTTATGCGTATTCATGTGATTGTATAGTGGATTGATTTTAAAAATTGGGATTTTTGTGCAAGGCGCCTCCCCTTGGGCTCGCCCACTGCCATGCTTCCTCTTTGACGCCACTCTACAAATTTGTCTCCACGTTCATCTTGACACCCCAATGGGTTCTGTTTCAGAGACTATGGGAGTAACTCCCTGCATCAATTGATCCTTCCTTAAAGAAGTTCGACCTCGAGCTTAAAAAGCTTCGTAAGACAATCACTAGAATCATGAAAGAAATATAGTTCGGCCACACTTGAATGTTTTAGAAATGGAGATGGGTAGGACGATCAACTATATAAGCATTGTCATTCAGCTGCTGCAGTATAGGGAGTGGACCAATTTTCTTGTACCGAGCTATGATAAGTACCAGTAGGGAATCTCTCTTTCTGCACGTCGACCATAACCTGATCTCCAACATTAAAAAGTCGTTACCTGTGCTTGAAATTAGCTTTTACTTTATAAGCAGCATTTGAATCATTAAGTTTTTGTTTGTCTTCCCTGTGGATTAGCTTAAATTTAACCAAAGTTATTCCAGCAACTGGATTGTCTCTTTTTGTACTTCGTTTTGGAAGCATGACCAAAGGATGGGTAGGATTGTAGCCATAGACAATTTCAAATGGGGACATGCCAGTTGATCTGTTTGGGCTAGAGTTATAGGCGAATTCTGCGCGCCTAAGGAATATATTCATCCCACTTTTTTGGATGCTCACCAGATAGACTTATCAGGAGGTTTCCAAGAGTCCTATATACTACTTCGGTTTGCATATCAATTTGGGGATGACATGTGCTGGTAAAGCAATGTGTGTGGCATCTGAGGTCTTTTTACAAGGAATAAATTGTGCTATTTTTTAATATATATCTACTACAACATAGATAGAATCCATACCTTTCTTAGTTCTTGGTAAGCTGAAAATAATCCATTGAAAGACCTTCCCATGGGGCCTGTGGAATGGGTAGGGGCAGATATAACCATGCATTCTGCATGTCCTTCGGCTCTTTAACAAGTATGACATTTCTGAACAAATCTGTACACATGCCTCTCCTTGTGACAAAAAAACCTCTCCTCAACTAATGCAAAAGTCTTGTCCCAACCCCCCCCCCCACTGTGTAAATCCTGTATTATGTGCTGTCTGAAGGGGCTTTGTGGTATGCAGAGTTTGTGGTCTTTAAATAGAAACCCATCATAGATGTTGCAAACAAAATATTGTGGTTGTTCGTTGTTGCATTCACTCTTTACAATATTCTCTGAAGTCAGCATCTTCAGCATATAATTCTTTTATGTGCTCAAATTCAGTCGCCTTTGCTTGACAAGTTTCCATCAGTAACGTCATTCAACTATGGGCATCAATAGCTTTATTCTGTTTGCTCGACCTATATTTAATCACAAAGTTGAATTCTTGTAACTCAGCAACCCACCTTGCTTGCATCCTATTTAATTTTGTTTGCTTATTTAGAAACTTCAAAGCTTGATGACCTGTGTGTAGAATAAATTCAGTGTGAATCAAATAGTATCGCCAATGCTATAGAGCTTGGACTGTTGCAAAAGGACCATTTTCTGCGTGCCTCAATCAATTTCTCACTGTAACAAGCCACGACCTTGCCTTCTTCAGAAAATATAGCTCCTATTCCAGTACTAGATGCATCAAACTCCACTTCAGATACATTTCTCACTGTAACAAGCCACGACATTGCCTTCTTCAAAAATATAGCTCCTATTCCAGTACTAGATGCATCAAACTCCACTTCAGATACCTTTCTCACTGTAACAAGCCACGACATTGCCTTCTTAAAAAATATAGCTCGTATTCCAATACTAGAAGCATCACACTCCACTTCAAATACGTACCTTCTCAAATCTGTGCAAAACAAGGACCGGTGTTGTGGCTAGCTTTTGTTTCATTATTTGAAAATTATCTTTAGCTTCTTGGGTCCACTTAGGGCCGGCTCAATGTAACTGGGGCCTTAGTCAAAATATCTAATGTTACTTTTTAGTATTAATTGTAATATTAATGTGTTGATTAAATATTTTTCTTAAAATTTATTCTTCTTGCACTTTGAGTGGCAAATTTATTAATTAAATTTTTATAGTTAAGTTTTGCTAACATATCATTTTCAATAGATAAAATTGCTAACCCACTTAATCTCTCTTGTGACATTTCGATCATAAGTAATATGTTATTAATTTTAATTTTGAAAAGCTTCTTTCAGAAGAAGCAATAGTTAAGGGTATTTTCAATAATATCCTATAAGTAATACATGCATTTGGAAAAGAATTTTTTTATATAGTTTAGAGTTTCAATTGGGGTAAGTGTTTGTATTTGCACAATTTTTTATAAAACATTTAATTCTGCAAATAAATCTAAACCATCAATATAAGCAAACATGTCATGTTTTAAATAATGTTCAAGATTAAGACAACTTTTCTTCAAACTATCATCATCTAATGACTTCAATTTTCTAAAAGGTAAATAAAAAACCAAAAATATCCTTATATATTTGAAATTGTTCAAATCTACTCTTAATGGAATAAATAGCTTGGTCTACTATATATATAAAATAATTAATCCAAAGAGATTCTTCTGATGATTGCCTTACCTCATTACTAACATTTTCATCAAATTATTTTTAACTATGAATTACATGTTTAACATTAAATATAGGTTCTATTTCTATTGCACTTGTAATCTCTTTAGCTAAAATCATAGCAGATGTGAAACTATTTTCTCTATATATTTCTAAAAAATAATAATTCACTGTAATTGATTTATAGCAATATCAATGTGCATGTCTTCAAATTATAAGTTTTTACTATGAGAGTTAACAGTAAATAATATATTATACCAAATAATCCTGCCTAACAAGAACTCAAAATTTTTGAACTCATATGTTGCTAAGCATTTAGCTTCACTTTTTATCTTAGAATCTTCACTTATTTCTGCTAACTAAAATAAAACATCTCTTAATTCCCGAGCTTGAAATTTTATTGCTTTAACACTATTAACATGACTTTCCCAACATGTTTGCGACAATGATTTAATAGTTAAGACAAAAACATTATCTTGTAAAAATTTTCATCTCTTTGTAGAGGATGAAAATAATGAATATATATGTTGTACTACTCCGAAAAAAGATATACCTTTAAGATAAGAATAATCCATATCACAAAGTACTAGGTGAAAATTATGACAACCACATAGTGTCTAAAATACTCTAAGATTTATTTCTAATAGTCTTTTTTCTACACCTTATTGTTTTCCTTTCATATTAAATTCATTATCATATCCCTGTCCTCTTATATTATCAATGTCAAGTTCAAGATTTTTTATAGCTCTTATAAGTTCATTAAAAAGTCTATTTCCAGAGGTATCAACTACTTTTAAAAACTCTATAAAATATTCTTCTATTTTTATTGGATTAGTTGATATATCAACACATCGCAATATAAGAGTCATTTGTTCTTGATGACTAGCATCTGGAGTACAATCAAGTATAGCAGAAAAATATTTAGCTTCTTTAATTTTACTTTTTATTTTATTTTTTATTTCGAATATTAACATTTGTATTAATTTCTTTTGTATATTATGTCTAAGGTAATGCTTATGAATTTCGCCATGTTGAATGCATCGAATATGTTCTTGCATAATCGGATCAAATTCTGCAATCATTTCAATTAAGCTTAAAAAATTTCCATTATTATCTTGATAGATCTTCTCTTTTTTTCCGCGAAATGCCAGGTTATTTTTTGCAAGATTCTTAACCACATCAATAATTCTTAATAATATTTTTTTTCCAATGCTCTTTCTCTTTATTAATTTGTTCTTGGATGTCCTTATCAATTGTTCTATTTTTGAATAATCTTATTTCTAAATTCAACGAAGTATTCATGTTAGTTATGTGTACATTAGTTATCTCATGACTTTTAAGCTTAATGCTAAGATTTTTCCAATCTTTTGTTCCTTCATTGACTAATTGACTTGTGCTAGTTTTGAATTAAACAACTTACAACAAAAACAATATACTTTATCTAAATTTTTTGAATACACTAGCCATTTTCTATCATGCTTTTCTCCATTTGGTAGTTTATGAATGTAATGTGTAGTTGAAAAATGCCTAGAGTCTTTATCTTTAGGAAAAAATATTTTTTTTCTCTAATTGGACCTCTTTCTACTAATAAATTTCTTAACTTTCTATCAATGATTACCCATTGTCCTCGATCATAAATGTTAATAGGAATAGAATGAGATATTTCATTAAAGTCTTCATCTTGTTTATCTATTTCAGTAAGATTTTCACTTTCTTCTAAATTTTGTTTTATTTTCTTCATTAGGAATAGAACTTGATGGTTTATTATGCTCATTGGTATCATTTTCATTTGCTAATTCATTATCTTCTAGTTCTTTAAGAATTGGTTGTTCAATTACTAAATTGCCACTTAAGCTTCCCATTAAATCTTGTTTATTACTTGTTACAAATTTATCAAGGGCCTTTTTTAGATTGAATTAATTTATCTACTCTTCTTTTTTTTCATATCCCAATTCGTATTTTCTATTAGATATATTTATTATTATATATTTACAAACAAAACAAAGGCCTTGAAATATAAAACTATGATAAAATCATAAGAAAATAGCAATATAGCTTAAAAGGTAATATAAACTAAAATTTAAAAACTAAAAAATAAAATATAAAGAAGATATTGATGTGACCAGTAATCTCCAAATTTGCAAGAGATGAGATGAGAGTCTTCGTCCTTGGCAATTGAAATTGAGATAGATCTAAGATCAAAATGGGTAAGAGGGGTTTGGCTTATTTATAATATGAATACAAAAGAACTGTTGGCTCATATGGGCTATGGAATAAATGATAGCTCGTATCAATATGGAATAAATGAGAAGGAAAAGTGGAAGACTATACTTAGTTTCCTTTGGGCCTTGAAAATTAAATATTCTATCATAATGAATTAAAGCAAGTGACTATTGGGTATATAGGTGGTTTCCTTTTAGACTTGGAATGGAATATTTCAAGCTCATTAAATATAGCAAGTGACTACGGTGGATGAATTTGTAATTTCCCAAACCTATTTAACTCTAGTTTCATAGGATATGAGGTAAAGAAAGAAGTACATTAATTAAGAAGATGTGACATAAAGAAAGTACTATTTCTCATCAATGTTCTAAAACTTTATTAACTAAACATAATTTAATATATATATATATATATATATATATATATATATATATATATAATATGTAATAATATATGGGGGACCTTGACTTTAGGTGGGGCCTTAGGTAACTGCCTAAGGCTCTAGCCGCCCGCCCCTGGACCGTCTACTAAAATTGACCTTTCTTATGACACTATGTAATGGGGGTTGCAAGAGTACTAAAGTTCTTTATGAGTCACCTATAAAAGGTGGCAAATCCATGAAAACTCTTAACCTCCCTAACTATTTTTGGAGTAGGTAGTCCCTTTTGACCTTCACTTTACTTTCATCTACTAAAATTCCATTTGCACTCACAATATACCCAAGAAAGAGTAACCGATTAGTAAAGAATTCACATTTGTTTGTATTAACATACAAGATACTTTGATGCAGGGTTGTAAGTATTTCCTTTGGGTGTTGCAAGTGGGTCTCTTCACTCTTGCTATAAATTAGTATGTTGTTGAAGTAGACCACCACAAATTTGCCTATAAAAGGTTTCAAAACCTAGTTCATGAGCCTAATGAAGGTGCTTGGTGTATTGGATTAACCAGGGCCTTTTTCGAATTGGTGATGCCACTCTTCAAATCTATCTTTGGAAACATTGTTGAACCTTCAAGCATATCAATGAGTCATCTAACCTAAGTATGGGAAACCTTTACTTGACAGTGATCTTGTTTATAGCCCTACTATTGACACACATTTGTCATGTTTCATCTCTCTTCGTAACTAGTGGGGCTGAGACTATACATGGACTAATACTTTCTCTAATAATTCCCCTTTTTAGTAAGTCTTCAACCTACTCTTGCAAACTTTGATGTTCTTTTAGTGACATTTGGTTGTGAAGAGGGTGAGGTAGGTTTGCCTATGATATAAGTGGGTGAAGTAGGTTTGGCTATGATATAAGGTCAATATGATGTTGGATGTCCCTCATTGGAGGAAGTTCTTTAGGCAGTTTATCAAGCATTATTGCTCTGCACTACTCTAACAATTTCCGTACCTAAGCTGGAAAGTGCTTCTATCCATTTTCCGCTTGTTTGGAAACTATAGACAGCAAAATTCCTTGGCTTCTTTGATTTTTGGCTGAACCTTGGAAATCACCAAAGAATATTGTTGGCCTTTAGGAACGTGGGTGAAAATGGCTTTATTTTGTCCTGGCAACGATATTACTTTTACTCCATGTTGTAGGAATGTATGTGTTCTGTTGACCATCTTGAAGTGTTTACCATCAAATTGCCATAGCCTTCCCAATAAAATATGGCAGGTAGTCATATCTACGACATCACACGTTATTTACACCTTACAGGACTTGCCGATGGAAAATGCAACTTACCTCTCTTGGTGACTGTAATTTCACCAACATCTTTAATCTACCCAATTTTATAAGAAATTGGATGTTTCTCAATCTGTCACTTCAATTTTTTGACCAGAATTTAGAGACAATATTTGCACTACTTCCACTATCAATGATGACTACACTTCGATTCATAGTACGTACCCCTGGTTTGAAATATGTTGTGCCTCTGTGAATCTAAGCTTTGCCTAAGTGTAAGCATCATTCACCCTATTACCATATTCAGAGGATATTCATCACAATATAATTCCTCATCTCCTTTTACTTCCTCTTTCTAAAATTCACTATTAGCATTCATATTTTCACTCTCTGCAGGTAAATGTACCTCACTTTCATTTTGACTGGTAATTAAATGTAGTTGCGATGTGCTGAGGACATTAGCTCGATATACACTCAGGCTGCCTGCATCTATAGCAAATACCGAGTCGATGAGAAGCATAAGGATTTGCCCTTGTATCTTTTTGAACTATGGGTAAATTCTATTGGCTGTTGCTGGCTTCGGCCTTTCCAATTTTCTGTGTGGCAGCTTCAGTAGAAAGCCCTTTACTTTGATACTGTTTGGCACCTGAATGAAAGTGCTACTATAAACTGAAGTTTTTCCACCCTTTTCTTCCAACTGCATTTCTGCTCGAGCGGCCATTTGTTGAGCTACAACTTAAGAAAGCACTGGCTGCAAGATAACCTTCTCTTTTATAGCCCATTTCAGTCCCCAATAAATATTGCAGCTTGCTGTACATCAGTTTCAACCAAATTATTTCTAACTGAATGTCTAAGGAATTCTTGTGCATACTCGATCTCACACTTCTAGTACCTTGTTTGCAGTTTTGGAATTGCAAAAGTAGAACTTGTTCACAATATACAGGTAGATACCATGATCTCAACATTTGTTTCATTGTTTCTTACAAGTTCTAATTGGGGGTTTGCCTAACTTAGATCTGTATTGACGTAGCTGTTCCTGCCAAGCGGAAGCTCCTCCCTTCAACTTGTAAGGAACCTTTTTAACTTGCTATCAACTTCCTTCTTCTCCAACAATGACATCCTACTATGTGAGATAACTTGAAAATTGACAGTTTAACTTTAAACTCATTGTGAAAATTAACAGTTTTATTGTCACGACCCGGATTTTTAAAAATATTTTTAAATAGCATGAACGATAAGTAGCGAGAATTGTTTTTTCTTTAAATACAATGGCAGTGCGAGGGGAGAGGGGAGAGGGGAGAGGTGGGCATGGGATGGGCAGTTGGAGAACGGTCAAGGGGGATTGGCGATGGGAGGCGTTGAGGGTGGAGGAGCCGTGGATGGAGGGCAGGGCGCCGCCCGCTGGGAATAGGAAAAATTTGGGCGGAATAGGATTTAGGGTTAGGAAAGGGTGAAAGGGATTTTATACTTGGGTAATATTTCAGTTCGGTTCGGTTTCGGTTTCGGTTTTTTTATGTAAAACCGAACCGAACCGAAATTTACTTAGTTTTTTTTTCTTTAGAACCGAACCGAAATCGAATAAAGAACTAAACCGAACTGAACCGTTAAATTTCGGTTTCGTTTTACTCGGTTCGGTTTGGTTCCGGTTTTTTGGTGCAACCCTAAGTTCAGCTAGTGTGATGGTGTGTGTGAGATACTTTATTTATGTTGCATGTATTTCTTGCTTCAATGAAGTTGCATGAATGCATCTATGTATCGACTTACGAAGTTCATTTATTTGATTTCCCCTACTGGGTATGAAAATATTTATTTTTCCTATTTTCAGCCCCTTGGTCCGGAGGCCTTTGCAGGTTTGACTGAGAGCTTTTTGGGGTAGAATTTTTTCCCTGTGGTGGATCTCTATTCATCTGCCTTGATGTGCTATGGACTTGTAGCGAGGCTTTGTTATTTTTGTTGCCACAATCTCCTATATTGAGTATGGTGAGAATTAAATGTCTTTTATTCTCGACTTGTGCATAGATATATGATTTAGAACTCAGATGGTTGAAAAACATGTACTTAGAGTTGTCTAGCATATATTTGTTTTTGAAGACCATGGCCATGTCAAGTTTAACTTTTATGTTTTCATTTTGGGTCATGCCTGAGAAGGCTGGTTTGGTTGTACGATAGATTAATTTATAAAAATCGTTTCACATGTTTTGAATTTCATTGATTCCTTTAATTTAAATTCGTATTTTGAAATAAAATTTTAGTGAAAAATTAAGGTAAATGTATGGAAAAACCTCGGGCGTGACACCGCCACCTCCTTCTCCTGCTAACCTCCACCCCGACCCCAACATCGCCTCCCCTCTCCCTCTCCACCCTCCACTCTCCAGTGGGTCAGTGGCCGCTCCAACCTCTGCCGCCTCCTTCTCCTGCTGGCTGCCACCCAAACCTCCGCCCTCCATAGCCTCCATACCCACTGGTGGCTCCCCGACTTCGCCTCCCCTTTGGCCCTCTCCCCCTCCACCCTCCACTCTCCAACTGGCTAGTGGCAGCCTCCGCCACCTTAACCTTCCGCTGGCTGCCACCCTGACACCGCATCCCGGCCCTCTACTCTTTCGCTACCCCGACTTCACCTTGCCTCCCCTCCCCTCTCCCTCTCCACTCTCAAGCGACTAGTTCGTGGCCTCTCTAGCCTCTGCCACATCCTTTCCTCCCAATTGCTACCTCAACCTGCCTCCCTTTTGCAGGGTGTCGGCAAGCTCGGATGAGGTGATGGGGAACACTTGGTTCCGAATCAGTTCTCGGTTCAATTCTAAGAAAACTGGTTTTTACTTAGTTCTGGTTCGATTTTGAGATTTCAGTTTTTGTATTGGTTTAGTTTCTACAAGAACTAGCGAGAACCGAACTGAGATGCAACTGTATGGACTGTAGATCCTGATCTTGTGGCTATTTTAATATACATAGTTACTTAAAAATATAATTATGATATTATCACAAGCAAAGATTGTGAAATATGTAACTATCATGTCCAATTTTAGTTTTTAGTATTTTATAATTTTATGAAATAATGCTTTTTGCTACATATTATAAAACATAGGACATATTTATTTCAATGGGAGAAAAATAATTTGTAAAATAGGTGGATAAATTAGGGGTGTGACACTTATTATGTCACAATGCTCTCTCCAACTCTCAATTTCTCAAATAACATAGAAAATATTTGGCATCTATTTATAATATTGGTATGCATCTAAATTCTTTGTATGTTTAGCCAATGCAAAGATAAAGTATAAAATGACAAGTTAACAAAAAGAGAAAAATATATAAACAATATTAAAAAAAATAATTACCTAAATAATGGAGAGAGAAACTTAATTCTTAATATAGTATTTTGCTACGCAAGTGCTAGTGCTGCATGCTCCTTTTTAAAATTTCTTTCATGAGTTTTGTCCTTCATTTTACACATAATTTGTCATTATAATATGCAAGATACACTTACCCATAATATACTAATTTTATTATTTAGACACTTGCTCACAACGGTGGTCTCCTAGGTACACTTCCTACAATGTATTGATTTTATCATTTAAAATAATAAAATAAATATACTTGCCTACAATGGTATTGATATTATCATTTAAAAGGATAAAATCTACGTAAAATAAGTTTCATCTTTCTAAAGTATAAAAAAAGGGCACTTGTATGACAAAAATAAATATTATTATAAAAAATAAATTTTTTTCTATGTTATTTAAGTAATTAATTTTTTAACTATTTATATATTTTTTATAAAAAAATTAATTAAAAAAATAAAGTTACCCACCCGACTTGACTTAAATAAATTTAAAATTTATATTTTTAACCCGTTTAATTGATAACATTGACTCATGACCCGACCCGATTCTCCTATTAGGTATTCAGGTAAACCGCGGCCCGCCAGCCAACCTCCGGTCCGGTTGTCTCTTTTTTCCTTCGGTTGGCCGGTTAATGGTTTTGCAAAAAGCTCGTTGTCTGATATTTGTTTCAAAACCCTAATTGCGGCCAGTGCATTCACCGGCGTTGCCGCCCTCCGGCACCAGCACAACCACCGGTCTGTCTTTCTGTCCTCTCACAGCCCGTATCCCATTCGGTTGTTGTCAAGAATAGAAAAATTATTATTGGAAATGCCCTGAATTCGGTCGACTACATTTGATTGTAGTCTTGCTTTTGATTTCTTTTTGCTGCTTTGTGTTGTCTTCTCTTCAGTTCCTTTAGCTTCAGCGTGAATTGGTGGGGATGACGGGGCTTGGAGGCGGGGGCAAGCCCGCCGCGGCAGACCGTCTCAAGTCCACTTCGATAAATGGAGTGAAGATGTATTGGGTATCCGGCCAGAAGTCCTTGGCAACATGGCTTCCTCCCAAGAAGCAAAAAGCCCTCCGTAAGAACAAAAGTGAGCTGCCCATCTCTCTCTCTCTAGCTTCATTTGTCTTAATCGATGTCAGTTTAATGTTTGTTAGTGGAGCTTAGCTTACTTTTTGCACATATGTTCATTTGATTTTTTCTTGCTGAACACGTGTTTTTCTTCTTCTGGTTTATATAATTATTCTTCTGCGATTTGTTTGCTGTTGGGGAGGAAAGCAATTGGTGTTGTGCGTTTTCGGTAGCTATGCGATTCTTAGTGTATCTAGTGGTGGATTTGGAGTGGGTATGAATTTATGATTTTTTAACTAGGTTACCAGCAGAAGGTGGATGTGCTGCAGGATTTGTGGTTCGAGACTGCTACAACGAAAATTAAAGCCACTCCCGATGGGGAGTATCTCATTGCATCAGGTATTTGTTTTTGATGTAGTTGATTACTTTCTAGGCAGTATAATTGGAACGGCCACCAGAAAACAACATTGAAGGAGTGGGATGCGGTTGGAGGGCAAACTGTTGGTCTCCTTTTTTTTTGGTTATTTTTTAACGTTTTATTATTGTGAAACCTGCAAAATGACATACTTTAGTTAAAGAATTAGTGGGTGCATTATAGCCTCTTTTCTTGTCACTTCAGTCAAATTCTCTTTGGCTTAAGAATAATCATTTGTGACTGCAAAGCATTCTTCCATGATATTTGGTTCTAACATTATCAGCATGGTGGTGGTACATTGAAAGCAAGAGGATGATTCCAAAGAAAATTTGGAATAGTTATGTTGTGGTGTCTGCAGTCACAACCCTTGATACCACACGTTGAAAGAGAACTGAAAAGGAGATTTTATAATAAGATTCTAAGAAATAACTAGTAGGAACTTAATGCCCAATTTCGAAGAGCCTGTATAGATTTATGCTAACCATCAACATTTTTGCTAAACGCAAAATTGCCAAAATATTGAAGTGTGCCAATTCACCTATTTTGGATTTTTTGAAGTTCTCTTGTAGAAGTTCTAGTATTCAACCTGCCTGGCTTTGCATCCTATAGACAAAAATATAAACGGAAATTAATTATTTAGAACTGTATCGTACTAAGAGGTTTTGATGGTTTATTTGATATTGACAACCTTATCGTGATTAAGTAATGGTGGGACCGCAGGTATTTATCCTCCACAAGTCAAAGTGTATGAGTTAAGCCAGCTTTCAATGAAGTTTGAAAGACACTTGATTTCAGAGATCATTAATTTTCAGGTATGATTTGGTCTACCTAATTATTTGTATTGGAAAGGCACCTGAACACTGCCATGTGTACCTGTGCTTTTGTTATGTACCCTATCCACTATAAAGATGATGCATGGATCAATTGTAATCATAATCAAGTAGCACATTTTCCCAACAATTTGAGGTTGGCACCATGCATCCACTGTCAAATAATGAAGCTGGTCGTCCTTTTTTATTTTTATTTTATTAGCTTCGGCCAACTTTGAATCAATTGTGCATCCTGTTAGATATTATCATCCATTTTTTATTTAGGTTTTGTATTTTTATTTATACAGTTGGAATGTATTATTTTGTTCTACTAATATTAAATGCTGTAGATTTAGGTAAATTCCGTTTAGCAATTTTCTTGGATGTTTTGGGGAAGGATCTTTCTTAATTGAAATTGTATGTTGGACTATCCTTTTTTCTTTAATTGAAATGAGACAAAAATCATATCTTAACCATCTGTCTTTTACCCACCATCCTAATGCATTCTTGGAACTTATAAATAATGTCTCCTCATTTTCTCTTTTGAACTGTGTTACGACAATTTGTAGTGCATTTTCATACCTTGTACTTTAGTCTCTTCTCTACCTACCCAGTCTTTCTTGCTGTAGGTACTTACTGATGATTATTCTAAGATTGCATTCCTTTGTGCGGATCGATCCATTTGCCTGCATGCAAAATATGGAAGCCACTACAGCCTACGGATTCCAAGGTTTTCCTCATTCATAATTGCATTATTTGGCATCTTTGTTTTGTTTTAATCTTTTGTTCTGTACCTCTTCCTCTTCAACACTTTCTTCTGATACTCCCTCCGTCCTATATTAATAGCTCCATTTCCCCTTTTTATCATTTTTATCAACACGGTAATATCTATCTTCTCACCATACAATTCGGCCCATTAACAAACCGAGATGCAAATATAAAACCTAGTTAACTTCCCGCAAACAAATTCCACGTTTGCAGCATCAATTTCCGTCAACAGAGCCCAACCCAGAACTTCGATGCGCCGGCGTAGCCGCCCGGTACGTATACCTCAGTACCGCTGTCTGCTCCGGCTCCCTCCCACGCTCCTCTCCATTGACAACCTTGTTCCTGCCATCTTCGCCGCTTGCCTTCTCCGCCGCCAAAGACCCTGACCGTCCTTGTCTCCGGAGCTCGTCCCGACTGAAGACTTCGCGTTCGAGTCCAAATCTTTATCGGCGATGGCCACATGAAGATAAAACAATTGCTTTGGCTGCTGCAAGATCCTAGCACCATTAGTCCTACCCCCAAGGCAGTTCCTTAGCTTCCAGTCGATGTAGAGTTGCATGTCGGCACCAGTAGACCTAGAAAAGCTCACAACATCCCTAGCCTTCAAGTTCTTCTCCTTCACAAACCGGCTCCACCCCTTGATTAGCACATAGCTCTGACTGTTGTTTCCAGTATGAGTACCGGAACCTCCACACCTTGCCACAGATGTCTTCGAAGTTGAGCAGCATCCCTTTGCAGGCGCTCCCAATCTGCAAAGGGAAGTGCTTCTCCGCGTGCTGCTTGGGAATGACCAAGCAGTTCAGCTTCCCCATGTCGCTCGGAGTGACAGCCTTATCGAACAACTGCTTCTGCTGGCTTGGCCCACCCTGCAGGGAGTAGTCTTGACCTCCCCCGGACTGGTGGCTCCGCTTGCTGCCCTGGCTGAGGTTGTGGCAGCTCTGCTGGAGCTCATTTAGATACGTAAAGACATAAATAGAATTATGACCTGGGCTGCGGAGTTCGGCCTTCTGCGGAGGGAGCGGCGGAGGTCGCCGAGGTCGGGCTTCGTGCTGAAAATGTCGTTGGGGAAGTTGGGGATAGCCATCCAAACAACACAGCATGAGCGCTCTCTCTTTTGCAACTACATGCAGAGCACAGTCGGGGAAGTTTTCATTGTCCGAACCATTAAACCAAATCGTGTGAGAAGCATGATAGACAATTTAACAGCTTAACTTAAAAGAAATGGAGCAATTAATGTAGAACACTATTTTTTTTTATTGGAGCTATTAATAAAGGACGGAGGGAGTATTTAAGATTTCTTCATGAGAAGATAATACAAGTTCTATAAGATATAAATGTAAAATCAGCTTATATGTTTGCAAAAAGTATTTCTTTTAGACGGCCATTGTGTTATAATGGATTCATTTGACGGAATGTAATAGTTTATGGAAACAATGCTTAATGAAAGATACTATTTGGAAAGATTATCATATCTTTTTCCACTAAATTTTCTACTTCTTAATGAGGCTTGATACTTGAATATTTATTGTTTGTCCAAAAATTACATCATCATCATCATCATAAAAAAAACTATAGATTCTATTCTTTTAGCCCCATTCAAATTGGACAGTTAATTTTTCTATGTGATAACATAAATTTTGTTATAAAATACTGTAGATTGTTGATCGATTTGTATTAGGGTTAGAAATATTTTTTTAGACTATAATACCCAGCTTCGGGGTGGTGTAATTTTTGACATTTTCATTGAGTGGTATGGGCTAATGGCAAGAAACTAATGTTTAGAAGATCGAATTGGGTTTATTGTGAAAACAATTGGTGGTTGGGTCTCAAATCTGTGTTAAATTGTTGCTTTAAAAATGTAAACAAGATTTTGGGTTTTGGTTTACATATCAGGGTAAAGTCAGAAGTTGGTTTAGGGGCTGCTTGGGTGTGAGATTTATGAAAGATTCCATCGATTCTGCCCCAATTCCGTCCAGCATAACTGGAATAGTGGTTGTGTGCAGAATTAAAAATTCAAAGCTAATTTCAGGCCGTTTCCAGCTGGAAGCAATTGGAATCACCTCGCGGCTACTGTTTTGGAATAAAATATTCTATTACTTTTCAATTGTTACCCCTCATATCTATTTGAGCTAGAGAAGTGTGCCATATAGGTGGGGCCACTTTAAAAGTTCAAAATTACTTACCCATGTGGGATATTGTTTGATTGGGCTCGAATTTAGGAGCACAACAATACCAAGAATATGCATATCCGAGATCAAGAGGGAGACATATTAATTTAAAGTTTTAAAAATTGGTTTGATGCGACATCCAAATTTATTCTAAAATTTTCATTGCCAACCATAATTCTCATTCGGCAGTGAATTATTGGAATTAATTTAGATTGAGATTCCACTAGTTGATTTCCTTATTTACATATGATTATTACTTCTAAACATAGTTAAATAACTAATCCCTCAAATATGAAATTTCTTTTATGTTGTTGAATGGTAGGGGCATCACACTACACATGATTCTGGACATAAGTTGAAATTGACTTGTCTAACCTCTACGTGAGTCCTATAATAATTTGACTTTGTGTAGCTCTCTTTATGTTATATATATATATATATATATATATATATCACAAATAAAACCTCTTTCATAAAATTGCAAAAGCGTCCCTCAGTGAACAATGACAAGAATACTCTTTATGCTGGCTGCATCACTCTCTCGAGTGAGCTGAAGATCCATTGTAGTTATTTTCATAGTTTATACTCCTTGTGTCCAATATTAATTGCTACATTTAGATTTTCAAACTAAACTAAAATTAGTTCATTTTAAAAAATCAAATGTAGCTATTAATTTAGGAGAGAGGGAGTATTACTTGCGTTGCCCAATAACTTTTAAAGTTTATCCACGGACTAGCTTTTAAACTTCTTTTATTTGATTTTTCGTTAGCCATCAGTTGTCATTGTCATATGATCATCAATACTCGATACCTGGGGTTGGCAAATCAAGCTCTCTATTATCATTTTGCTTTATCCATAATCATAATTATGATAATGAAATCTGTATGAGAAAAGGTTTTCAGATGCCCTTCCACCAACCAACAATTTCAGTGCTCTGAAAATCATTACATTACATCATCTTTGGATATCTTTTGTAAATTGTCTATTGCCTCACGTTGTTGAGGAATTCAAAGTGTTGAAGGAAAGAATCATCTAACAATATGATCAGGGTTTGGCATATTATTTTTTTTCCTAGGTAAGTGTAGCATATTTCATTCAACTAAAAAAGGGGAAAGACACATTGAGTTGGCATATTATTTGCTAAATTTAGAGTTTATAATGATTTGATGTCATCAAAATTGAAAAAATGCTAAAATGGTATGGTCTTTTGTTTGAGATAAAGTTTTAATTATCAGTATGTTTTCTCATTATTGGCCCCAGGAAACAGTAAATGAGATTAAATTTTGAAGATATATGAGAAAAAACTAGTATAGAGCACTAATGGAAAAAACATCATGAATGCAGTAACAGCCTATGAAATAGCATCCTATGATGTTTCATGGGCCCACTTATTCACTAGAGAATATGAATTAGATTGCCTATGAATGCTCATTTATCATGTAGATAAAAGCAGATGCATTTGAGGTCTTATGTTGGCTACAGGCATATTTAAAGAGGCAAATGCCTAATTCTGTGTTGTGAACCGTCGTAAGTGTTGGGTCACCTTCAAGGTCCACTAGTAGTTAGTAATTACTTAGGTTATTCGGGGTACTTTAGTCATTTAATTATTGAGAGATATTTTTAATTAATATAATTGGCCTTTAGATTAGCTGTTAGGCCCACTATGATTTGAAGTTGTAAGTCTATTAGGATCAGGGTTCTATTGGAGTCTATAAATATGTAGAGGCTATGCCCTAATTTATTATGTTTGAAATCAATGTAAGAGTCATTAGTTTAGTTAATAGTTTCTCTATCCCTTTACCTATCCTAAACTCTGCTTTTCTCCCGTTATCACCTACAATTTATCCCTGATTATTGTTGTAGATCCAATGATCTACATCATTTTGATGACCATTGAAACTGAAAGAATATGAGGAAACAACTAGAAAGAAATTGTGCAGGCAAATTTAAATCAAAATATAAGAACAAGAAGCAGGAATCATGAGCAGAAAGATGTCAGGAAAACATTCTGATATAAATAGGCTTATCTAAGTCGAGTCCATTAGAGAACATGCAGATAATTGGTTTGGACGTTTATATGTCCCATAAGTGAGAGGAATAGTGGGAGAGGGTCCATATCACATTGGTATGACCGGACCTAGGGGTTGTGTCCTGCCTTTGGAGTCAATAGAGGTTAGGAGTTACTTGTCATTAGGGTAATTTCTTAATTCAATTATTGTCAGTTATTTTTATTTATTGTTATTGGGCTTTAGGATTGAATGTTAAGCCTGATTAGTAGCTTAAAGTCTGTTAGGATAAGGTTGATGAGTCTATAAATATGTTGGGGCTATTCCCCAATTCATTAAGTTTGAAATCAATGAAGAATTAGAGTTAATTAATTAAGTAGATTTTCTATCCCTCTTCTAAACCCTATCCTTGTTTTTCACCCCTTTCAATCCACCATTTTACTCAACTTATGTTGTAATCCCTATGGATGGTATCCCCCAGGTGATTGAATTATGGTTGGCATTGATGATTTATAGTTGAAGGCTGGAAGTTATATATGCTCTTATATATTTCGATGTAAGTCACTGGCAGAGAAGTTCCTTTATAAGTGGAACGAAATGATGATTCTGCTGCTTTGTCCACCTGTCCATCTCACATCAATTTACCCATGCCTACACTTTTTAGACTCTCTTCCTCCCTCTAGTTCCCAAAAAAATATTTCTTGTTTACTCCTAATGTGCAAAATGTCTTTTTTATAGTTTTTTACTTAATCCTTCATGTGCTTCTTTTGCTATGTATGATTTTGCTAAGGATGGGAAGGGATATTGCTTATGACTGTTGGTCTTGTGACTTGCTATGTGCTGCTTCTTCTCCAGATCTTTATAGAGTCAATTTGGAGCAGGTTTACTTCTAAGTCTCATTGTCACGCTGACATATCTTTACACTTCCTGCTATTCTATATGCTGTTGGGGTTTATTCTTTTTTACACAATCTACAGGGTCGTTTCCTTTCCTCACTTGTGACTGAGTCACCAGCACTAAATGTGGTTTCGAGAAGGTTGGAAAGTTTGTTACCATTTGGATTGCATCGTATCTCTATCTGTCTCTCTCTACCTTTCTCTTATATTGCACTAATGGACTATTTTATATGGTGCCTTATACGGAAATGATTCTCAAATCTTTGTTTTGCAATTTACTCAGCAAGCTTCACGGACTGGTTGCATGTGGTGGTGATAATGGGGTCGTGGAATGCTTTGATATGAGAGTCAAGTCTTCAGTTGGTAGGGTTAATGCTGTTTCACAAAGTGGTGATATAGATCAGGTGTCCATATATGTTTAGTAGTTTAGTCAACATTATGAATGTTTATTCAACAATTTGTTAAGATTTTTTTGTCACTATTTTCTTTGTTCGAAATTTGTTCAAGTTTTTTGTTGTTTTTTAGGAGGTAACTGCAATAACATTTGATGAAGTTGGTGGCCATCTCATGGCCGTTGGGAGTAGTGCAGGAAAGGTAAGCTGACTGCACACTCTTGAATAGAATATTCTGTTATTTAAATATATGATACAAAGACAGTGCCTGTTTTGAAGTATCCATGATTCCTAGATGAAGATCCTAAGGATGGCTAAAATTCTAATGCACTGTCTATTACCAATGGGTCTTTAAATTAAGACAATATAACACTAAGAATTTAACTTCGATGTTATTTACGAGAAGCTAGTGGTTCACGCACCTAAGATCCAAACTAATGATGTTCAAATATTATATAAGATGTATGCTCCTTTCAAGTTGATAGATCATTGCCATCATAATTTAGTCTTATCTTCAATTGTTTTGCATATTGTAATGTATTCGTTAACATCAATTTTCTCATTTCTGTTCATTAAAATAGTCAATAAGCTAGAATTGTTTACTTTAGAAAATCATCAAACTAATCACACACCAATGTTTCTTTGCTCCCAATGTTTCTTTGCTCATTTCCCACTTTTCAAGTATATGTGTTGATATTACTCCCTCTGTCCCATATTAATTGTTCTATTTGTAAAAATATAAATTTTATGCAAGGTGAGAGAAGCACCTTAGACCACAAAAGACAGAAAAATAACTAAGAACCTTTTTAGGGCACAAAGACAAAAAATAATATAGCTTTTCTGACGTTTATTCCCTTGCTCTTCCTACTTATGGGAAGAAGCATATTAGAAGCTTTCTAATTGGTAGGAGAATGAGAAATAGGACACTCAATGTGGGGCAATGTTTTTTATTTTGAAATGAGACACTTTATTTGGGATGGGGGGAACATATCATATTTATATTGGGTTCTACCATCTTAAATCGCCAGATTGATGTACTCTACAATCTGGATTCTCATGAGTAACCAAATTCGCTTAAAGAAATTCAGAACATGAGAATCTAATAAGGCATTATGAAGTCAGAAAACTTGGACTTTAAAACCACCCACTAGTAATTTATCCCTTGACTGTGCAAATGGCATTGACAGCATGTAATTTCTCTGTTCCACGTTAATAGCTCTGTTTGGTTTCTCAAAATGACCTAATTTTATTTTGAAAAATCAAATGCAGCTATTAATGTAGGACAGAGGGAGTATAAAAAAAGGAAAAGCAGAGAGAACAGAGCAGAAAAAGAAGTGGTTGTTGGTCACAAATCATAATATTTCATTAACAAGTAGTGCCTAAGGACAAACAGTAAGTCACTAGCTGCAATTGAACTAAGATTTCTATTTTCTCTACATTCACCTTTCCATTAGCTTGACTTAGATTCCTGTGCATTTAATAAATTATGTAGGAGTAAGTATAGAAGATATTGTCATACATTTATGCTTTGAAGAGCATACCCTGCCGATTTTGTTACGTGGAGACATGGCAAAATATGGCTAGATTTCTCAAAAACTTGGCCAAGATTTTGGCATCTCTTGCCAAGATTTGGAAAAAGATCACATGTAAGACCCCACAGCGAAGATGGTTGGATTGGTTGACATCAAGATGAAAAAGGTATATTTTAGCCTCAGATTTTATCTCTTGAGGGTTGGACAAAACTGAGATTTGGCAAAATATTACTGAGATTGATAACCATAATGATAGCATCATAATGCACCTGTCCTTAGATGATGACTTCCTAGTTTCAAGCCTTGTCTAGATAACACTGATATTTCTTTTAAATTTGATCCAGTTGTGTTTAGTCTATGTATCATTGTACAGTAACATACGTAAGTGAACAAATGAAAGTAAGGGAGCCTTTAGCAGAGGCATAGGTACAAAGATTTACAGAAGCAACAAGGCATGGGTGTTGAGTTAGTATTGCTCGTAGCAGGATGGAGAAGGATGTAATCTTGGCTAGTATTCATAAAATTGAGCTGGATCATATGGTCAATATGCTTTTGCTTTTTGCATCTCTTTCATGAAACTATTCGCTACTCGTTATTTTGAAGAAAAATTATTTTCCTGGAAGATTATCTTCAAAGAAGGATAGGTAGGTCATGCAAAAATTTATTGATCTGGCTGGAAGAAATGAGAAGTGGTACTTCTAATCGGTGGACATTATTCCGTGATGGAACATAATTTCATGCCAAATTCTTTCTTGTCTGCCCCAGATAGTTGTGTAGTACTACTATTATCTTCACTATGTTATTCCTAATGTATGAAAGCTTCTTAATTTTCATGACTTTTAAGATGTCTGTCACTTTCATTTTGTAGGTCTTGCTTTATGACTTGCGTTCTTCTCATCCCATTCGAGTTAAGGACCACATGTAAGATTTTTCTAGGATTTGGTACATTTTTCGTGGTAGATTTTACATTAGACACCATCTAAGGGCCTGTTTGGCAAGCCATTTGAAAAGGAAAGGGACTTTCCCCATGAGTGCAAAATGTCACATCATGGGAGATTCCCTAAGTTTGTCTTGCTAGTTACCAAAATTCATTTGTACAAGCTGTTAATTTTGTAGGTATGGGAGCCCAATAATTGATATTAAATGGCATCAAACTCTTAACACTGCAAAGCCAAAGCTGATCACAACAGATAATCATATTGTCAGGGTTTGGGACCCTGAGACAGTAAGTAGATCATACTGTTGATGCAGTCATATTGCATTAGGCCTTTCATTAGAAGTGGTATTGTAATTGTTGTGTTATTATTATTATTATTATGATGATGATGATGATGATGTTTTTTTTTGCTGGATAATGTTGTTGTCGCTAATATTATTAGGAATGATGATGGTGGTGTTAATGGTGGTCAATGATTTGATTGATGAAATTTTTTCATATTCAGTGTATATCTAGCCTTATTTTTTTTTGCTTGGTAAAATATTTATTGCACTCAGACCATATGGATTACAATATCTAGCCTTATTTTGCTTCCAGGGTGATGGTATGACTAGCATTGAACCAGCTGGAGGAACTATAAATGATGTATGCATTTTCCCTGGGAGCGGCTTGATGCTTCTGGCTTTGGATTGCAGCCAGATACCCTCTTACTTCATACCTGCTTTAGGGCCTGCTCCAAAATGGTGTCACTCCTTGGACCATTTAACGGTATGTACGCCAAATTTTCTCGAAAGGGTTGAAGCATGTTCTTCTTTGGCTTGGTTTATTCTCTGAATTCCCTATTCTGCAGGAAGAAATGGAGGAAGGTGCACAAGAAACAATAATTTATGATGATTTCAAATTTGTGACGAAAGAAGACCTTGAACGATTGAATCTGACAAATTTAATTGGCACAAACCTGCTGAGGGCATATATGCATGGTTTCTTCATTGATTATCGGTTGTATAAAAGGGTATTTTCTGATATGTTTCTTGTCTAACTTCATCGTTCTAGTTTTCCCTTTTGTAGTGGACAGAAAATTAGTTGTACATTTGGTGTCTAATCTCTCATCTCCGACTGTGGATGTCATATCTCGTTATATGCTATTGTTGCAGGCAGAATCTTTGGTGAACCCATTTGCATATGCGGAATATATAGAAAAGCAGAAACAGGAGAAGCTGGAGGCTGAACGTCGCTCTCGTATCACAGTTTGTATTTTGCCTTTGTGTCTAAATATACAGTCTTGTTTCCATTTACCCATAAGCATGTTTAGCAATATTGGTTATTTGAGATATATTGGTGACCGAATTATAAGAAATATCCCACATATATCAGTGATATTGGGGAAAATGATATCGGTGACCAGTAAATGATGTTTTCTCATCTGTCTTGTTTATCTAACCATACATAACATCTAAAACCCTAATACTAATCTCAAACAATCATAATGCCAAGTGAACACACTTATATAATATGAATTGCACTCATCACATAGACAACTTATTAGTAATGACAAGGAAGAACAAATTTGATGATAATAAACTTAGTGATGAGTTGATGGTTGCTTCTTAGAGGGTTGTCACTTTCATAATGGAAAATTTCAAACACATGAGATTGACTCTGCAGTTTAATTACAAAAGATCTATGACAGACAGAAAGATCTACCAAAGTTAAAATGGTGCAGTGCATGAAATAACACAAAGAATGAATTGTGAGGTAAGGTCCTATAGCATGAAACGAAATATTTCATAGAGAATATTGTTGCAGGTGAACAGAGCTCTGAGACAACCTAATTATAAAAGCTAACATAGAGGAGAGGGAGAGAGAAAGAGAGATAGATGGAGCATTGTCCACCCCAATATATTTTGAAGAGTTAATATGCTTGTGTATGCCACAGATTTTTACTGTATTTACTCCTTTTTCTTCACAGATAAAGAGAAAGTTACCTAAAGTGAACAGAGATCTTGCTGCTCGCCTTCTTGAAAATGAGGATGCTGAAGTTGGAGGGGACAATGTTGACGAACCTATTGTGAAGAAGAAATTGTCAAAGAAAAATAAAATAGTTGGCAGTGAGCTTCTAGAGGATGAGCGGTTTAAGGCCTTGTTTGAGAAAGAGGTAAATCTTAACCTTGTTTTCTATTTGTTTCAAAATACAATTCGAAGATTGATTTTGGCATATTAATTTATTTTTTAATGGGATTTGGTTATCAGGACTTTGAAGTGGACAAATTTTCTCAAGAATACTTGTCTCGTCATCCTGAATCTACTAAAAAACAAACATCACTGATAGAGGAGCATTTTGAGCCCGTTATTGTGGATGATGAGCCTGGAACCAGTGATTCAGATTTGTCTGATGGAATAGAATTGGTGGAAAACCGGTTCAATGATAACACAAATAAGGCTAAGCGAAAGTCAAAGTTCCCCAGGTCAGGTTTTTTCACATTTTTAAAGAAAACTAAGTTGATCCCACTGTCTATTACATGTTTTATATTTTTGTCATAAATTTTTGTTGATTAATTCTTTGATGTCATTGGGTATTCAGACAATTAAGGGAGTTCAACCATATTTTTATTCCCTATGTGATTGTTTCATCTGTCAATACATGCTTTAAACCTGATGCCAACTAAATTTGTAAATAGAATTAGACCTTGTCTAGCTGCATCTGTGCCCTCATATAATTTACTTTTCATGATAAATTCTTTTGCAATATGTGGAAGGCATTGAATACTGGATATTTCTTCCATATCTCTATAATACTGATTTGAGCATTACCACTGCTACTCTTATTACTGTCTGTTGCATTTGCTTGTCTTACTAACAGAGGTCCAGATTTTGTCCGTCAACTATCTTGATCTACTTCTGACTGAAAAAAGTAAACTGCTTGCGTACAATTGCCACTCATAACGACTAATTGTTGTTTAAGCATATTATCTTGCATGCTTTATCACAATCATAATAAAAGGCCCCTTTTCCCAACAATTTGAGGTTGGCAGCTGGATCTTATGCCTCCACTCTAGCCAGTCTTCTGCACGCTTTATATCGCAGAAATGTTTTCTTCCTAGTTATGGTCCTAAAAACGGATGCATTAATTTTAGATCTTTCCACTAGCTTTAGACCTAGCTTAGTACTACCGCTCTATCTATTTGTGTTTGGCATTTCTTGGGTTGGTTAAATGGTTCCAAATTCATGCTGTACAATGCATTCGAATTGAAAACAAAATATGAATCTATGAATGAGAAAAAGGTAAAACTCTGGCCTGCGTTTCTTACATTCATGCCTAGCTAGCTAACCTTGAACAGTTAATTCTCTTTCAGATTTCATGAAGTGAAAGATGAGCGGCATGCTGAAGCATTTTTAAAAAATGTATCCCTGGCAAATGAAGATGTCCTTCCACTTGGAGAAAGAGTGGCTGCCCTTGGAAAGCAGACCAGTGGTGTGCCAAATGATGTGAAGATGGGACCTGGCGGGTCCCGTGAATTGTCCTTCATCAGGAGGAATTTTGAAAAAAATAAGAGTGGGGAAGAAGAGGGCACACGAGAAGTGAAAAGAAGAGGCATAAAATCATTAGGTCTTAAGTCTGATAAGCCAAGTTTCCGTGGAAGGGGAGGGAAGCAAAGAGGTGGCTATGGCAAGGGCAAAAGAAGGCGTGGCTGAAAATGCTTTATATCCAGTTGTGAGTGTTCTATATTATGTTTGCCTAATTATGAGGAGCTGATCATGGATACGGCAAAGGGACATTTCACGGGCCTGTGCAAAGCCTTTGATGCGTCAGATTTTTCAATGTGTACCTGACATCGGGCTTCTATTTTCCTTCTTGATGTATGTGGCAACACTTCTAGGAATAGTTTGTCCGTTCCAATGATGTTCTGACACACTAGTTACTAGCTATTTGCGTTTAGATGCAGTGTCTTATTACCCAATTTTTTACGTTATACTATAGAAAATGGCAATTGAAGCGAGTATTCTCACTAACTACGATGTGTATTCATTTACCTTGATTTCTGTTTGTGCTTGAAACTCAATCACCCCTGCAGCGTTAAGAAGTGATTTCAGTTCTTACTTTGTAGTTTAGTACAAAGACTTGTTAAATTATAAGTGGGCCATCGACCCAATTTAGTGGCTGGGTCTGGTCAAGCTAGTAACTTTACTGGGTGATGTTCTGGCTGTACATAAATATTGAAGATGCATAAAAAAATGATCCCTCCGTTCAACTTTAATAGTCCTAATTTGAAAACAAAATGAACTTCAGGGCGGAGAGGGTATATATTTGCCTGATTACCACGTTTCAATGTGCCTATAGTTGGTAGCACTAACCACGGCATCTTGTTTATGCTCTTGTTTGTTACTATGAATTTTGCATTCTCGATTTAGGCTTGGTGCTAGGGTGTCCTATGAAAACATGCTTAGCACTTGGAGCTGGATTATAGTGGTTAGCCAGGGTTGGATTGTTTGTTTGTGTACCTAGTGATATGGGCACTCTTTCCTAGTTGTAGTGTTGAATATGCAAGGTTGTGGTTGGAACGATGCAAATAGCGTTTATTGTATTGATTTTTGATATTTGGCTTTGCAAGAAACATTGGTGAAGTGTTACATGTTGACACAAGACATTGGAGGTTGGCCGTAAGTTTATATCAAACCCTTACTTTGTAATAGGCTGTAGAATCATAGATGGATCAGTCTACTGTATAAACAAATTGTTGGAATATGCTTTATGAGAAGAAAAGTAGTTTCTTTTTATGTCCTGAATTATGAAACTGTTCCACTTGTCTAATTAATAAGCAATATCAAACAATGTTATTAATTATCTCATAACCCTTGTTCGATAATTAATACTATCAAATCTGTATTCACTTAGAGATAACTCGCCCCTCGAGAAATCTCCAGACAAAGGACTCCAACCTTGGAGTAGACTGCTTAACAACAACTTGATCCAAATCCCCAGGGCTCTCAATAGCATGCCACGAATATTGAGAAGAGGATCCTAACTGCGCTCATGGACACATATTGGCGAGAAGCACAAGCCTTCCATGATGCTCATACAACTCCGCTTTTCGTACGTACTAAATAGTCCTGGGAAGACCTGCGGGAGACCCGCGGTAAAGACCCTCTGGTCGATACCCAAACCGTCGTGGCGATGAAGAAGCGTATCGCAATCTCCACCATTCCCCAACTCTGAGAAAGATGTCTTTTAAGACATTACTAATGAATCCATATAAGCCTCAAGTCCTTATGACCATTGACTCCCCCAAACATCTGAAACTTAGACTAGATTATTTCCATCCAGTCAAGTATCTGCTCAACCATTTGGGTCCTCTTCACCTTGTGAATCGGCCTAATAAATAGCTCATCCACTGAGCTATGACTTAGAGAACATCCCATAACCATGAATTGGTCCAAACCCTAAAGAGGGTATTTTAGTCATTATCTTGATTAGGTGTTCTCCCCACAATCCAACGACAACCAAAATCTCTTGATTAGTCTTTATTAACCTTAAGTTACTAATATAACTTAACATAGCAATAATAAATGCAAGCATCAGAATAATCAACATATATAATATGCAGTCACTAAGAAACTAAGGCCCATTGCACTCATTTGCAGGGCTAGGGCTTAACTAGTTCAAGCCCAAGAGTGTAAATAACTCTAACGCATCCCGCGATTTACATATATAACACTCTAGTTGATCGATGTACTTAGTTGCAGACACGAGTAATTCGCTCCCCTAAACCTTAAGAATGAGGGTCATTCCTCTTGTTTCCCATGACACAATGACCTGACAAGGTCCTCGTGTCACTTACTAGTCACACCCCTTCCTTTTAAAGCCATTCTACGTCACTATAACGTACCCTAACGCTTAGTGGTTAGGTTATTACTTTCGACAGAAACGGAATATACTGCCCTTAAAGGCATTAGGGTAATTCTACTCCTTAGGGTATGCTACCTTCCATTGGGTCATTCTGGTCATCACACTACCCTTTTATTTATTTTAAGTCATAATCCTCTCAAGAGGCTCCACGCTCAAACTAACTCGCGCTTCTATTCACACGAATGCGGGTGAATCCACTCAAGGGGTATTTCTGTCATATGGTTCAAGGCCTTACTGACATCCGATGGGTCCAAAATTGAACTCAAGGGTACTACTAGACTTCATGGACTTTGTATAATTTTCCCGGCATGTGACGGGTTCGTGAACCCCTTTAACCGACCGAGATTTCTACTAACAATTTACTATAAACCCTAAGGGCAAAATGGTTAATTAACCACTCACTGGGATTTTTTTTCACTAAGAGACTTGGCCTATAAATAGGTTACCCATTAAAATCTCATTGAGAGTTTTCTCGATTTTTAAATCAACTCATAGGCCCCTGAACCGGAGCCCCGAAGTCGGGTAAATGGTGTTCACACTATGATTTAACTACTAGGGGTAAAAAGGTCATTTTAGAGACTGTGATTTTTCCCAGTCCTGACACATGGTTAGAATACTCCCACACTTCTTGGGGTCCTTGAGTATTTTTCTAGAATATTTTTGACATTTTACCTCCCTGAACCGGTTCAAAACCCCCTTTCCTTCTTTTTTTTTTTAAACCGACCCGGTCCGGGTGGGTTTGGGTCGACGACCCGCAACGCGGGTCGTCTTCCTTGCGTCCGGCTAGAGGCGTATTCCAATGGGCCTGGCCCCCGCCACTGCCCGGGGCCAAAGTCGCCCCTTTTTATCCTTTTTTGTTTTTTTTTGCTGCGCGCAGCGGCAGAAGCCGCTGCTGTAGCCACGGCCGGTGCTGCCTGGCTAGTGCGGCCTGGGCTGTTGCAGCCAAGGGGGGTGCGCCTTCCACTTTCTTTCCCTTTTTTTAACAACGGGCAGCCTGCGCAGCGACAGGCGAATCCGCCACCGCTAAGGCCGTCGAAGCCAAGGAAACCGCGGTCAAAGCTAGGGCCATCGCGGCCAGAGCCAAGGCCGCCGTGCGGCTTTGTTCGACCACTATTCCGGCGACCAAAAAATTCAAAATATTGTTTACGTACGTGAATAATATTTGCTGAACAAAATTTACTATAATTTTCATACAAATCAATTAACAAAATTCATAATAATCATAACCTAAAATCCTACCTCTGTGGCCGAGTTGATGTCAATCCACCGCCGCCGGAGCCTTGCCAGAGTTTTGGCAGAAAATTCTCTCCTTTCATTCACCGTCCACTAGCTCCCCCCAAAAAGCCCTAATTAATTCTTTTTATAGGTATGAGATTAGATATCCTAATCTCATGAGAAATTGGGCCCCAAAAAACAAATTTTCGGAATAGTAAATAATCGGGCCCACAAGACAACTTAAACAGCCCAGTTGCACGTTTATATTGGGTAAACGGGCCCTATACGATATGTTCAACTTTGAATAGTAGTATCTCCATCATCCAGACTCCGATTCGCGCGTTCTTGGTGGCGTTTCGAAGCTCTTTCCGTATATTGTCCAACCATATAGGTTTCAGCCATCACTTACAACTGATGATCAAGTTATTTTCATGAGAGGGTCAAGGGGTTCAACACCCTAATTTCCACGTAGTCGACTTTGGGAATTTAGAAAATTCCCGGGCATTACAAATAGTATGTGATATTTATGAGATATATATAGCATGGTTGCCGAGCATGATGAATGCGTGATTGTAGTTAAATATATACTTATATAATATTTCAGTAAGTAAACCCTATGCTTATGTGAATCCTTGTAATTGATAGACACTCCATGACCATTGCATTCTACACAAAAGAACAAATGATCCCGATCTTTGGAGCATACAAATGAGGACCCTCTTCATATCCAAAGATCTATGGGAGTATGTTAAATAAAGCTATGAAGAACCACAAAATGGAGAAGACTTAACCACTTGGGATGAAGAGAAGAAGAAGACATACAAAGAGAACTAGAAGCAAGATGCAAAAGCCCTATTCTACATACAATAAGCAATGAGCAAAACAAAATTTTCAAGAATCATGGCTTCCACAAAATCTAAAGAAGCATGAGAAATTTTGAGGAATGAATTTTAAAGAACCGAAAAGGTAATTGCTATCAAGCTTCAAACTTTATGGAGGGATTTTTGATAATTTGGCAATGAAAGATAGTGAGAATGTTTAAGAGTTTAATTCTAGAGTTTCTACCATTGTTAATCATATTAGAATCTATGGAGATAGTATTCCAGATTAGAAGATTGTGCAAAACGTGTTAAGAAGCATGCCGGCCAAAATTGAGCATGTTGTGGCCGTTATTGAAGATGTAAGAGATTTATCAAAATTGAGCATGCATGAGTTGATGAGTTCTCTTGAAAGTCATAAAGCAAGAATGAAGAAGTTTACTTCCTCCATGGAGGAAGCCTTCCAATCCAAATTGACTTTCAAGGAGAAGAAGGAAGATGGAGGAAAGAAAAAATCACACTAACCACTCTAGTGCTCTCCCAAACAATGTTTATACTCTTTTTTTCTCCGCACTTTGAGATCAATTGCTATATTCTTTGTTTGTACTCAGTTTTACAATTCCTCTTCCTTGCATATATTAGTTTTATCGTGAGTAGTTCTTTTATATATATAAGTCTTTTGAAGTAATTCTATGATATAGATATAATTTTGGCTCGTGTTATAAGTATATATTTCAGATAATTCTACAGCCTTTACTTGCATTGTTGTATGTTTTTATTTTGATATTTTGCTGCTCTTCCTTGTTTATATTAGTTTCCTTCTTAGTTGATCTACACGATCTTCATTAATGTCCGTTCTCTGTTCCATGCGAAGCATTAGGCTAGTCCTTGAATTCTATTATTTTTGCATGACATTTGAAGTACTAGTTTTAAGAGTAATCTAGTGATCCACTAGGTTGAGTAGACAGATATTGGACTCGCAACATGAGACATGGATTATACGTGGGTAACAAGTTCATGTCAGAATAAGTGCATGTACACATAAGTAGTCATAATCATAAATGATCTAGAGTGCATAGAGCATGGTTCATGAATGAATAACATAACATATGTGCAAGCATTCATACTTTAGCATGATAATACTTTACTAGTTACATGTAAGAGACATGGTGAAACCATCAAAATCTAGCTTAAAAATAAGCATACAAGTCAATTTACACTTAGGTGATCAATCGGTCACAAGGGCAGTCGATCGGGCCTTGAAGGCGATCAATCAGTTTTCTTTAGGTCCAAAGACGGTTCTTTTTCGATCGATCGGCCCTCAAGGGCAATTGATCGGTTGTGCCCCGAAAACATGAAAACCCGATCTTTTTAGCAAATACATGTCCGATCTTCCATCAAAACCACATCAAACTTCAAATAAACATCATCTAAGCTTGAGATATGATATATCCAACATAACCCATGCACATTCATATCAAATCAAAATACATATCTAAGAAGATCGAAGTTCACACACCCAACATGCATCAAGAACATGATTCAACACACAATCCATGGTGTTAATGTAAGGAAAATTTCACTAAACAAAAACCTTTTATCCTAAATCTGTAGAAAAATCCCTTCAATCTCTTACCAAATTCAAATTATTACTAACCAACAAATTCGATCACATTAGCCTTAAACAAAACTACATCTTTCCACCAAATAGAGACTCAAAACCGCTAATAGCAAGACAAATCAGGTATTCCCTTCTGCCCAAACATGAAACATAAGGGTAGGAATAAGAAACAAGGATCTAGGGCTTTCTAACATCGGTAAAAGAAGGAAGTTTGGAGAGTAGAAGACATGGAATCAAATGCATGTAAGTAGAACATGGGTATCAAGGTAAAAACATAACAAATCTTGAAGTAGACTTGCTTGATTACCTTGGATGAAGCTAGAACACATTCATTCCCTTCTAGAGAGAGGTTAGAGCATAATAAACCCTTGAATCTCAGCCACCCAAAGGAAGTAAAAGGCCAAGTTGGCTATTTATACTATTGGATAGGTAAGTGGGCTTGCATTTGCCCAATTAAGGAACAAATGAAACCTACCTTAGAAAATGAGCTAAAATGAATGTAACAAGACCCAAGCCCATCTTATATTTCTAATGAAGGTCGGCAGCCCAAGGAGATGGCACAACGATGAGGATGGTTGTGCATCCTAGAGTGGGGCCCACTTGCTTAATAAAAGGAAATATATAGAAATTGCAACAATTAATGTGGTAACAAGATGGTTTAAGTTTGACACCAATGTACTCTATGAGTATTTCTACCTCATGACTAGGAGAACGAGTTTGTCAGACCTTTAGTAACCCCCCAATATAATCAGTCAACTAATTCTCAGACAAAAATTCAAAACAAGACCAAGAAAATTCATAATCGAACTAAACCATCAATACAACAAAAGTAAATAATAATATAAAATTTTTAGGTCTACCAATCCAGGTCCACCACAATATGGAAAAGATATCTTCGAGTTCACAATTAGGCATGAAAGGCACCAAAAAGTGGACCAAATCGATGTCAATATCCTTGTTGTATGGGGAAATAATGACCACGGAAAAATTAGTTCTCGATAAGGCAAGATTTCCTTCCAAAACAATTTGCACATGGGTGCCAAATTTTTCATCAATCAACTTCTTCTCAGCGCTCTAAGATGTTGGCATCATACCCTTCACTGCACCAGATAGCAAGGGTGACAGAGTCCAACGGATGGCAAGCATAGATGGAGCAAGAAGACAGGACTTGTCCAGCAAACGTGATAGAATGGGTGGGCAGAGGTAGTGGTTGGAGGTAGAACCAAATTGCCAACAACGACAGGAAGTACCCCTCTACAGATGCTATCCCAAGAAGAAGCCCAAAGAATGGCTTGAGTCCCCATGAATTTCCAACACATCTAGAGCAAAAAAAGAGACAAGATTGGCACCACAATAAGCTTTGTTGCCAGATGGTTGTGACATCAGAGTTGACTTTAGTGAACGTGGGCATCAACAAAATTGTTGAAAGAGGTGGTTGGTACTTGGGTAGTTGTAAAGGTTTCGGTGGTTTGTTTGTTCCTTTGGCTTGCGGAGAGACAACAAGGCTGGCCGGTATGAACACAGTAGGTGTGGTGGGGGCAGCGTTGGAAGGAGGAGATAGAGAAGGCACCTTTGTTGGTTCAATAAGTGTGGGGGCAGTCATGGAGGGGGCCTCCATGGGCTTGGGCAATCATGAAGGGGCAGCGCTAGCTCATTGAAATGGAGCAGGGAATTAGGCCTGGAGCAGCCTTCATGAACTGTTGTGCCAAACATTCAACAGCGGGAAAAAATTGTTCACATGTTTCCACGAAGGCAGTCAACACATAAGAAGACACAAGGGACATGTTCGTCATGGCTTGATACTATTGTTGTGTCCCGGTGGACACAATGAAAAGACATGAAAGAGGAAAAAGTGACTTGTATTTGGAATAGGATAAAAAGAAGAATCCTATTTGAACTTTACTTTATGTTCGGTTTCTATTGACTATAAATACAATACGCAGGACATGAGCTTGTTAGAAGAAATTGTGAGATTTTTGTCTTTTGTGAGAGGAGAGAAAACATAAGCGAGTTTTCTTTTGCTTTTGTTTTTGGTATGTTCTAAATATTTCACTATAGTTTTGGAATTGCTTGTCCTTTGTATGCTTCGGAAGAGGGCATTGACAAGTGTTTTGGGACTTTGTTTGTAGGTAAGTTTTGGTGACTTTCTCTTGATTATAATGAAATTTGTTAGTAGCGTAGGTGATTAGTCAAACTATGTTAAAGTTGTGTGTTTTATTATGTTTGCTTGATTAGGCATGAACTTAGATATTTGTTGATCTTTATATCATTACTTGCCTAGGTTGGGGATAATGGCTTGTTATTTTAACTTGATTTAGGCAATAATAAAAGGGCCCATGAATATGATATTCAAAAAAATTAAGGTAGAATAAAAAATATCTATTAAATATGCCTTGAGATATCATTTATATAAAAATGAATTATGTTTTTAGTCTTGGCAACTACAATAGATTTTTGAGAAGCTCGTTCAAGTTGAAATAAAAGAGAAGAAAGTTACAAAACATAAAACAAGCAAAACATATGAGAAACTGTCTAAGCATAATGGCAAGTGTAATGTCAAAATCTTAGGGCCTAAGTAAAATTCCTCCGCAGTCTAGTTATTAATGTGGGAAATAAAAAGAGGAAGAAAGAATGGTGGACAAGCATTTATAGTAGTAAGTCAACATGAACTACCTTTAGTCCCCAGTCAGAGATGTGAAAAAGGTGGAAGACGATATGGACTTGTTCAATTGATCGCCCTAGGGTACTGGAATATGTATTTAGAAGAACCGACTTATCGCCTGGTGTGGGTGATCGATTATTTGTGGGTATAGAGTGCTAGACAATGGACAAAATCTGCAATGATCGATTGCCAGGTGTGGATGATTGATTGATCAATGATCTCGCATGTGGCTTTGCTTCGTTTTAGACATTTTTTGATTGGCTACTCTAGGATTTCCTTATTAAAATAAGCTTATATGACCTTGTTTGACCCTTGGGGTATTTAAGAACTCTTAGAACCCAAGGGGAAGTTGAGGGAAGCATTGCAAAAGCTTTAGATTTTAAGAGTTGAGAGGATCTAAGGGTTGTGAGAGCTTTAATATTCTCTTTTGTAATATAGTGGATTTCTTTGACCGGTGGAGGTTAACACATTGCTAGACCACCTTAAATTTTGTGTCTTTTCTTGTCACATTTGTTTCCACATTGAAGTTCTTGATGCACGTCTCTCCAAAAGTTATTTTGATCCCAACAACTAGTAGCTAAGGGAAGTTTCAATCGTGGCACATGAAGGAAAAACGAAGATGGAAGTTTAATGACACAAATTTTGTGTTTTGGTTGATGTAAATCAAGGACTATTTATATCAAAAAAATTATGGCTGCTAAGGGCATGCACACAAGAGACAAGAGTACCAATGTCATAGGGTGATGAGGAGATTCCTAAAGATGTGGCAGAGGAGCAGAGTCCACACAATGACGTAGTTTAGAGATTCTAGACTCCCAAATGGTTACTTACGAGGATTTGATGGCAGTTAGATGGGAGATCTTAGACACAGTTCGTTAGGGTTTTGCATATCTTCGATGACTGATTCAGGATGGGTCCTCAGCTTCATATGGTTCTTCTGGTGAGAGGGAGGATGATGCAGTTTGAAAACCGTTGGACAGATCATGATATGTATTTTCTTGCTTATTCTTATGTATTATAAAATTGTGTACTTTAACATGAGCTTACTTTGAGACATTTAGTGATTATTCTTTATTATTTTCATGTCTTTGATGTTGATTACTTGACTTTTAAGATTGATTGATTATTTTCTTTAATTGTTAATTCACTTTTTGTTTATTTGTATCAAAAAGAGGGAGAAATGATTATTGAAAATAAAAGTAATATCTCATACTTATTTGAATAGTACTATGTAAATGATTTGTGTTAAGTGTGCGACTTTTTCAAGATCAATTCCAAATAGTCTTAACCCTTAGTTGAGTTAAAGTATAAAATTTTGTACAAGTGAAAATCAATGCACTAAACTGTTAAGAGATGTAATTTTTTATTTTTATACTTCTAGTATTTTGTCACGAAATAGCCAAATAGAGAGATTATTAGAACATATGAGGGCATATGTATTCAAATTGTCTAATTCTGATGATTAAAACTATGTTAAAACTTCATGTACAATATTATGTTAGTGGGAGTGTGACATTTACCATAAAGACACCCTCATTAGGTTTGATGCCCAAACAACCATCCTCATAAGCCTAACTCTAGGAGAAGAAAGATGAAATCTCATACACACAAAATCTAGATTACCCCACCAAGTATATGAGCATAACATGAAGAAGGTATGAGTGATGAAAGTTGATCTTAAAGGTTTGAAGAATCAATTAGAAAATTTAAGTAAATCCACCTTAGGTTGCCTTAGAATTGGATGACTAGGCAATGATAAGTAATCTCAAATCTTTAGGTAAGAGATTTATTTCTTTTGATCTTTTGGACACACATATTTTTGTTTTTGTTTCATTTTTCCTTATTTTAATGTTACTTTTGTTCACAAGATTTGCAGCAAAAAAAAATTGAAAAACCTCAATAAAAACACGTCTTTACTTCCTACTATATTTTTTTTTGTAGGTTTTGATTTTTATTCAGCTCTTGATTAGAAGATTATTAATTTATTCTTAAGCTAAAAATGCAGTGATGTGTGGTTAATATACATTAACTAAGAAAGTGATGCACCAAAGAGAAGATTAAATTGATTTTCTTTTGCTTGATGTTGTAATTCTCTGTTTTTAAATCTTGCATGCATCATGTTAAACTTAAGTCAATTTTATGAGTAGAAATGGAAATAGAATTCTTTGAATTAAGTTTACTTAGGATTTTAGATTTTAGTGGAGTCTTAGTGACCAAAATTAGAGGAAATTAAGCTAGACTTCTATCAAGGATTCAATGGCAACAATTCCTTGTAAGAAGACATCAATTGTGTAATGTAATACTTTATCTTTTCAAATAAAGGAATTGTCCTCGTGAAGATGATGGGAAGAGCTACCTACTTAAGTTGGCCTTGGGTCAGCCTAGGCTAGTGTGAAGCTTCCATCCACTTGACATAAAAAAATTATGTAAAAAAATAACGCATGAAAAAAATAAAAAAATAATACAAATTAAGATAATTCTAAAAAAGCCCAACACTAGAAAAATTGATTGAAGAAAAATATCATAACTCAGAAAAAGCAAGGGAAAAAATTGATTTTTTAATATTCATTTAAAAAATGATGTAAATAAATTTTAGCTAAAGTGAGTAAATAATAAAAACTATGTATTTGCTAGAGTTTGAACAAATTTATCTCTTTTGAATAGGAAAGACCTTGAGAGATTCATGAATGAATGAGACAAGAGTTAAACATTGGTGATTTCTTCAAAAATTTAATAAATCATACTAGTCTAACAAACTAATCTAAAGTAAGTTATATTCGACCATAATTTGTGGATGTACTCAGATTATGGGTAGAATTAATGAAAATTATCAAAAGAGCTCAACATGTGTCTTGTTGGACGGTTTGATTTTTAATTTGAGTTCTCTAAGTAGATTTGATGCGATTTCAATTGGAGAAATTCTTTTTTGAATTTTGGGAATTTATGGACAATTTTTAGATTTTTTTAAAAGTACATAAAAAATAGAAAATTTTAAAAGTGTTCGATCCTGATCTCCAAAACAAACACGAGCTTTCGTATTTCAAAATAGACGATGTCTATAAGCCCCTCATTTTGACTTACAAAACTTGGAGAAGGAAGCTAGAGGTGGAGGAAGGCATTATACGAAGCTTATAAGCATATATTCATTGATTTACATTGTCAATTTCAAGATTTTGCATCACAACTAAGGTATGAACTATAATGAATTTTTTGTTCCTAATGAATTTCAAGTCGTTTTCAAAGCTTTTGAACTATATGATTGTTCTAATTAGTTAGATCTAGCTTCCTAAAAATTTTAATGCAATTTCATTTAGTAAAAATTGAGTTTTCAAAGATTTTTCATTTCGTATCTTAAAAAATCAGTAAAAATTGGAAATTTAAAAATTCGTGAAGATAGGTTCAAATTGTATAGTTGGTATAGTTATACACTTTGATCTACTCACTAAAACCTACCTTGTGTCAAAATTTGGGATCAATCGGGTACAATTGTTATTTAGGGTTACTTTAGTAATTTTTAAAATGGGAATGTTTTTGTAAAATTTATTTATTTTTTGAAAATTTTCCAGATATTTTTTACTGATCATATTCATTACTTAGATTCTTAATTATCGCTAGGATTTAATATTAAATTGTTTAGATGGGTAAGATGAAAACATCTGTGTTGAAGATGAAAACGATCGACCCTACACTTGAGGATATAGGGAGTTCTTCTGCTACTCTTGAGCATGCGAGGATCATTGGATGTGAAAGATATATAGTATATGTGCCTCTACAGCCATTGATGGACTAGATTGAAGATAGAGCAATTTGGATAGCTTATTTTCAAACGATATCTACATCCAACACCCTTGCTTACCCTAGAATTGTATGTTAGTAGTTCACTTCACTGCGGAAGGAGGACGAGGAGTCCTTGGTTGGATTAGTCAGAGGGACGATAGTATGAGTTACCTCGGATATCATTGCGGAGGCTATCAATGTTTAGTGACGCTCAATGCGTTATTCACTCTTCAATAAATATGTATTTCATGATGATAACATCATTATCGAGTATCTTATTGGACTTGAGTGAGGACGATCTCTCAACATGTCTATATTTGCACACTCTATGACCCCGACTTTTGAATATTGCATGTGATCACGCAATACAACATATGGAGTGGCCGCAAGGAGAGGGTGGAACAGACAATGACTCAAATTCTCTGCATGCTTTCCGAGACCCACCTTGAGCTCGACTTGCCTTCCATTATCTTTGGGCGGCTAATGATATTTCTAAATGGGCATACACATGCGATTTTATCATATCCATATACTCTTTGTCACATTTTCTTCTCACAACATGTGAGGATCATCAAGATAGAGCCTACCATGGTTTGTATAGGACCCATTGAAGAGTCTAAGTACGACAGATGATCTCGCACACCAGAGATAGAGTCCCAAAGCCACAGGATGATGCACAAATTCCTGAGGATGTCCTATAAGAGCCTAGACTTGCCCAATGATGACTATTGGAGATTCCAAACTCCCACCTAGTTACTTATGCAAATTTGATGGCTGTTAGATGAGAGATTATTGACATAGTTTGTAATGGTTTTGTGGATCATTGACGACTGATACAGGATGGGTCTCAACATTCGATGGATATTCTGGTGAGGGGCAGGATGATGCTTGTGCAACTTGATGTTTTTATTTACTTTTTGATATATGGCTTGTTAAAATTTTGTCAGTTTATGATTTGTATTTTCTTGATAATTTTCATGTATTACGAAACTGTGTAGTTTAAGATGAGCTTGTTTTGAGACATGTGATGATTATTGTTTATTATTTTCTTGTCTTTTATATTTATTACTCGACTCTTAAGTTTAATTGAATATTTTCTTTAATTATTTATTCAATTTTTGTCTATTTGTGTCAAAAAAGGGGAGAAAGTGATTATGAAATATCATGTACTATCTCATGCTTATTTGAACAATACCATGCAATTAAATTTTTGTTAAGTGTGCAAGATAAATAGAGGTTTCAATATTTTTTCAATATCAATTCCAAATGGTCTTAGGTCTTAGTTAAGTCAAAGTATAAATGTTTGTACAAGTGAAAGTAAATGCGCTAAATTGTCTAATAATTTTTTATTTTCATACTTGTAGTGGTTTGTCATGAAATAGCCAAAGAATGAGACTATTAGAATGTATGAGAGGATATATAATGTAATTAGCTAATTTCATTGATCAAACTATGTTGAAACTTTATGTATGATTTTAGTCTTTAGAGTCTTATTAGATTTGGTTGTGGTTAATTCAGATTGGATTTAAAAGACTTGAACAAAAGGAACAAGTGTGTTTTGAAATTTCAAGAGACTACATTGAGTGTTGAAGGTATGATATACACACTCGTACCCAAATAACTTAAAAGTTAAGTATAAACAATTGATTAAAGTGGTTTTAGAAGTTTTGAGACATTTTAAATCAAAATCTAGAAAATTGTTCATAAATGATTGATCACGTTTGAACACAGGAGTTGCAGTGATTGATCATTTAAATAATTGTTGTTTAGATTTTAAACATAAGTAGTGACCGATCGATTACTTGCTCAATAGATCAATCGATTGGCAATTTCGTTTAGGCAGAGATAGTGATCGATTGACGCTTGAAGCTTAAGTTAACTAGTTTAAGAGTTCCAGAATAAAGTCTTTTCCTACCTTGGATTCTTTTACCCTAATCGACTTAAAACACTATAAAATGACTAGGCATGGAAGAAATTAAAAGGAGGAAAATGATTATTCAAGTTGAGAAAAAGGAGTCTTTTGTCATTATTTTCTCTGATCCACAATTGATTTTTGAGAGAATTTTCTTCATGGTGAGAGAAGTATAATAGACATACAACAAGAGCACAATACACACACATGAGTTTGAGGAGGAGCAATTGAATCCTCATTGAGGAGTTATTGAAGACACTTAAGGCAAATCAACAATAAAAAAAGGAGTTTTAATCCAGGAAGCATGAGACAAAGACCGAACAAGGAAGAGAAAAGCTTGAAGACTTAGAGGAGAAGACTTGAAAGCCAACAACAAAAGAGGAGGAGGTCTAAGAAAATGAAGTTTGTGTTAGAGTCTCAATAGAGGTGGGTGATTTATTTTGGTCTTGTAAAAGGTCTTGCTTACTAATGCATTGATTTGGGCTTTGTTAGGTTGTTCGTGGTTTTTTACACTAGTTTAGGTTTTCCACATTAATCCTTGAGTGCGTCTTGCATGCTTATGGTTTGATTATTTGACAGATTAATTATGAATACATATAAAGATTACGTTTTTATCATTTCCTCTACGTAAATAAATTCCTGCACATAAAATCCAAAACTCTTAATTCTTACTTTGTTTGAAATACTAGTTTTAGGAGCTCTTTTGATAACTATTGGCTAGATTAGATGGATATAAAAATCTCAAGTTCTTATGAGGATAGATTTAGAAGGTTTAAGGGTCAAGAAAGAGAGAAGAAACGTAAAGTCTTCCAAACCACCTACTCCGATGATAGCTCATATGAAGAAGAAGAGTTATGCAAGTACATTGCCTTCCATGCAAGTGTGATGAAAGTAGGTTCTTATGAGGGGTCTTATGAGTCAAATTCTAATGATTTGAACTCAAAGTGTATTTCTAAGTTTGATTCTAATAAGTATAGGAATTTCATTCAACATGTCACGATTTTAACAAGAAATGTCGGTTTGTAAATACGAAGCATGGGAAACAAACCTAGAATTATAAAGTGCTCCTAACTGAAAATCAAGTTACAAGGTATATCTTCCTATTCTAAAAACAAAGAAAAACCAATATTTTGATTTTACTTATGCTAGTGTGCGCTATTCTAATGTGTTCTAATGAAAAATCAACTAAACAATAAAAAATCAAACACATTAGAATTTTTATGTCGAAACCCTTTACGAAAAAAACCACAGGACAGTCTATCCAGACCAACTATACACTATGTAATTTAAGATTACACAGTTACCATTTAGAAGACAAAAGACTTCGTTTTCTTCAATTCAGTTGGTTCTTCACACCACCTAACTATGAATCAACCACTCCTTAGTTATTTACCGGCATCCAATTGGTCTTCATGCCTCGTTGTGCTTCAAAATGATCAAGCTCTTCATGTCTTCACTCCTTGGTATAAATATCATTTGTACTTGATTTTTTCAATAATAATCTTCAATAAACACTTCACCACTCAAGTATTTTTGTGCTCTAATCTCATACCTAATAACTCTTTTAATTAAGATAGAAAAGACTCATGAGCTAGAAGACTATTTCAATGTAAACACCATTGAAGCATCTTCTCCTTTCATATCTAACTTTTGTAAAACATTCTCTATTCTCTCCTCATGTTCTCAAACCCTTTTTATAAACTCCCCGTGTCCAAAAAGGAGTTTCATTCAAACTAGGAATCGAAATTAAACCGGAATGGTCTAATTTAAGTAATTGCAACACATTATTTGATAAGGCGATCAATCGTTTTCCAGTTCGGTCTATTCATTTAACTTGAATCAATCGATCTATTGAAGCAGTGATCGATTGATCACAATCTCGTTTAGAAATATTGAACAAAATTATGAAAATTCATTCAAAACTTCTCCATCACTCATCTTCATACCCATATGATGCTTATTTTTCCCTAAAGTACGCGAGTTTGATATGTGTGCATGTTTTTTACCAATCGAAACACGAATTTGAGTATTATTCAAGCTCCGTTTTCAGAAATTGATCTTTAGACATAACATAACTCAAAATTACATGCCTTTATAGAATTGTTTTGATCACATAAATAAACTAATACTTGACATATGACAACATATATTCTTACAAGAAAAACTAGGAATCTTGAGTGAGAGTTGAAGAATAAGGATGAGGAACTTGAATTTGTCTCTCAAGAGATAGTCAAGTTGATAGTGTTGAATAGGAACTGATGAGTGAGCTTACAAATCTTAAAGCTAAGATTGAAAAGGAAAGAGAGAGTTCTAGTACTCTCAGTAGAGAACTCATGTCCTCTAAAGAGAAGCTAGGTATTTTCAAGAGTGGGACAAAATTTTTAGAGACAACGATTAGCAGTGGTCAAACTCATAGAATGACCTTAGGTTTCAAGTCTTCAATGCTTACACTCATAGTCAAACTTTACTTTTGTGAAGGGCAAAGAGAGTCATTAAACCTCCAAGGTAGTACCAAATCCACTATAGCCAAGAGGGAGATGGTTGAAATTGAAATCTAGTCTTGTGAGAGTGTGTGACATTTGCCATTGAGACACCCACACTAAGTTTGAGTGCCCTAACAACCACCCTCACAAACCTAGTTCAAGGAGAAAGGTGAAGAGATCCCCATCACATGCAAACCCTAGGATACCCTACCAATTGTATGAGCATAACAATAAGAAGGTGTAGATGAGGAAACATGATCTTCAAGCACTGAAAGATGAAATAGGGAGAATAAGCAAAATGCCCTTAGATAGGTAGGTAAGGCTAAGGAACAACAAATTTGATTTCTATATCCATGAGTTAATACTTACTACCTTTTGGACACACATGATTTTAGTTTTTTGTTTCATTTTAGTTTTGTTTTCATGATTGTTATTTCTTCATAGGTTTTGAATTAAAATAAAAAATAGAAAAATTTAAAAAACACAAAAAAATGAGTTGTTGCTTTTTAGTTTTATTGCTTAGTTTTTGTTGTTTTTGAATATGGTCAACTCTTGATATTAAAGGTCATTAGTTATCTCTTAAGCTGAAACACTATGATGTGTGGTTAACATGCCTTGGCTAAGAGAGGAATGCACTAAGGTGAGTGAAGATGAATTCAATTTCTATTCTTTGATGTTGCGATTATTTGTTTTCGAAATTTTGCACACAACATGTTAAAGTTGAGTCAATTTTATGAGTGGAGATCGAAAGAAATTTTTTTGACATAAGTTGACTTAGGGGTTTAGATTCTAGTAGAGTCATAGTAATCAAAATTAGACGAATTTAAGCTAGACTCTTTTTAGGATTCAATGACTACAAATTCCTTGTAAAGAGTCATAATGGTTGTACATGCTTCTATATTTTATTTGGCAAAGGAATTGTCCTTGTAAAGATAATGGGAAAGGGCAACTTAGGTCGGTCTAGGCTAGTATGAAAGCTCTCATCCACTTGACATAAAAAAAATATGACATAGAATAAATAAAATAAATGGTGTAACTTGAGAGGATTTATAAAGAGCTAAGAACTAAACATATGAATTGAGAAAATATATCATAACTCATAATAAGGAAAATTAATTATGATTTATTTTTTATAGAAAAATATACATAGATTCTAGCTAAAATATTTTGAAAAATGAGAACTATGTCTTTGCTAGAGTCGGAATGAATTTATCTCTTTTGAATAAGAAAGACCTTGACAGATTCATGAGTGAAGGAGACATGAGATAAATAATGGTGGTTTCCTCAAAAAATTTATAAAAGAGAGTTAAAATGTTAAAATGAAAAATTGAAGATTGAAAATCACTAACAAATGAAGTGGACTAATCTAAGGGAAGGTATAAATGACAATAATATATGGATACACTTATATTAAGAGTCAAATTAATAAAATTTAATAAGAGAGCTCAACATATATTGCTTTCAATGTTTTTATTTTTATTTTGAGTTTTAGAAATCAAAATGATGTGATTTTAATGGAAAATAGTTGCCTTTGAATTTAGGGATTTTATGTGTTGATGAGTGAGCTACATGAGCATACCCTCATTGGAGTAGTGAATGGGACTACTATCCCTATCATGCCCAACATCATAGCCTCGGCTATATGAGTGGAGCTCAGGGATCTTTACTAACCTTTATTCACTAAATTTACATTTCCTGATGATATTGTGATCATTGGAGTCTGATCGGCATGGAGACAAGATGTTCTTTGGATATTGTGATCCAGGCTCATTCATTGACCCTAGACTTATGACTTTTGCACATGATTGACTAGTACGATATATGGAGTGATAGTTGGAAAAGAGTTATCAGGATGATGGCCTAGATCCTTTACTTGCGGTAAGTGCCTGACATCAAGGTTGATCTGCCTTCTATCATATCTAGGTAAATTGTACATTTCTCCATGGACATATACACGAGATGTTGTTGTACACTTACATCCTATCAAAGATTTTCTAGACTCAGAGAGTTTTAGATGCCTAATGCTACTGATGAGGAGAGCCAACATAGAGGAGGCAATCAGATGCAGATGATGCATGACCAACTACATATGTATAGCTGATGGAGGTTCATTGTGAGCTTATGGACATTGTGAAACAAAATTTTGACTAGCTAGAGGAGCTGGTTCATCATCGCTCTTTCTATTCCGATGCGTAGACAAATGTTGAGGGGGGATGATGATGATAATAATGATTTGGATGACAACAAGTCTTGATGTGTTTATTTTTATATCGTTTTGATGTATTTCTTCTTAAAACCTATGATCATCATGATATGCACTCTTTTGATTATTCTGATGTGGTTTAACTTGAAAATACTTAGTGACATGTGTGGATTATTGTTTATTTATTTCATGTTTTTGTTCTTACTTGCTTGACTTACATGATTTAATGTTTATTTTCTTTAATTTTAGTTTCACTTTTTGCTTATTTCAGACAAAATGGGCTAGAAAAGATTATGAAAAATTAAGTATTTTACTTCATATTTAATTAAGCAGTACTCTACCAAATGATTTTGTTAAAGTGTGTAGGTTAAGTACAAGTTCAAGGCTTTTCAAGATCAATTTCAAATGGTCTTAGTTGAGTCAATATAAATTTTGTACTAGTGAAAGTCAATGTTCCGTCTTCATCTTATTCTATGAGCACAATCAAAGTCTCATTTGATTAATGATTCAACTGTGAGTCACTTCAATCTTCCTTAATGAAGTAGTTTGCTACAGCTTCTCAAGTTGATGTGTTGTAAATCACTCTCTTCAATTACTCTCACCAATAAGCAATTTTTTCTCAAAATCTATGTTAATTATAGGAAAACTCTAAGCAAAGTTTCTCCCCTTTTTCTTCTCAAATAATGGTTTTCCACTCTTTTATTTGTTTCATTCCTAGGCCTTTTATAAAGTTTCAAATCTTTTAGGATTAAAGGAACCTAAGTTGGAAAGGACTCTCTTCTGGAATTCTAAACTGTGCAATTTTTTCATTAATTGATCAAACCTTTCTAGAGGCGATTGATCGTTCACCCTTTCTATTTGAACAAAATCTCAAAGTGGTTAATCACTCTATCCCTCTAGTATAAAATCTTAAAACTAATTCATTAAGTGGTCAATCTTTCAAAAAGTTTGTTCATAAAAGATCTATCTCTAAAGAATAGTTTTTAAAATTTTTCACCTCTTTTTCCCAAAACACTTAAAATTACTTGTAAGGATTATTTCTATCAAAACTTATATATATATATATATATATATATATATATATATATATATATATATATATATATATATATATATATATATATATATATATATATATATATATATATATATATATATATGAGTGTGTGTTAATTACCTTCAAAATTTGACACTCAAAGTAATCTTTAACCATAAACTTTAAAAACGCATCCACTCCTATTTTTCAAGTCCTTAAATTCTAAATCTGACTCAATTACAACACTTAATCAAATTAGACTATAAGACTAGAACATATAACATGTTTTGATATTGTTTTGTTCACCGAAATCAACCAATTTACAATACATATACCTCATATGTTCTTTCAATCTCCCCCTTTAGCTATTTCATAACAAAATACTACAAGTTATGAAAAAAATACAACTATGACATTTTAGTGTCTCATATATTTTTTTATTCTAAGACTCTAGAGTACCGCAATGTTCCGATGAGTATGATATATATGTTATTTTATCCCTCTTTGCTTTATTTTCTAGTCCTGATTAGGAGTTAATATAGCTTATATAGCTAGAAATTATTTTCTCAAGTGATCAATTGGCCTTATAGGGTGATCTATCACCCTACATGACTAATAGTGTGATCAATCGGCCTACATGACTAGTAGGGTGATCGACTAGGCTGCGAATTTCAGGGATACAATAGATTTTTGGATTGATTGGCTCTATAGCCCAATCATTTATGTAATACACATTTTCCCAATTTTAGCCATTTTTATTCCTTTTTAAAGACAAACTTCTCAACTGACTTAGAGGCCTATATAAACACTCTATTAGCAAAGATTAAGGGGATCTAACCCTAATTTATGAAGGTTTAAAGTGAAGAAGGAGAAGGTTTAATCAAGAGTTTTCATCAATATGCGAGGGTCTTCATCAACCATGAGAGGCTAAAGATTTGAAGCTTAGGAATTTGATGAAGCCATAGATGAGTAGCAATATTCTCTTATTAATATTTAGGAATTTTGTTTTGTGTAAGAAATTTCATGACAAGAGATTCCATGAAGGAAGAGGCTTTAATGTTTAATTCAATTCTATATTTTTTTTGCATATGGTATTGGTATTCACATAAATTCCAATGCTTATAGTTTAGATGAGATGGTCATGCAATAATATTTTATGTTTATGTGATTAATTTATTGGATGAGTTATGCTAAGGTTAGAGGAGTCATGCATATAGCCTTATATTAGTATAGATGATTCGTACCAAATTGAAGATAATTTAGACCATGTAAATAATTACAAATTTCTCTGAGATGTTCTAGCTTGTAGTTAAGACCATCTATGTTATACAAAAACGTGAGCATGATTGTTATGAGAGGCATTGTCCTAGTTCTTTTGTAGATTTACATTTCTAAGTTAGTTCTCATAATATTGCCTTTTCATTTAATTTAAGTTTGTGTTAGTTTAAGTTTTTAATTCAAAATGGATTTTCTTTGAGTTTGGTAATAATTCAATCCGTCCATATAGTTCAACAATACTTGTGGGAGATCTAAACAAGAAACTATGTGAATTATCCCCATTATATTTTGCATGATCATACACAATTATTTTAAGGTTAATTGTCTACTTGGACGTCATCTATAAGGTGGGATGATCACACTCTAAAGTTGTGGCAACAATAAATAGCTTCCTACGACTCCTCGAAATGTATATAGCTTCACGAAGAATATTCAAACTCTTGCTGAATACTTTTACCTGCCCCATTCATGACATGGAGCTAAGGTCCACAACATCACATGAACCCAAGTGGTAGGTATTCTCAACCTTCTATGATTGCTGAGAACCTCATTTGCACTATACTATGATCCATTGAAGATCCAAACAACTTCAATACATGAGGTGAGACAGGGGCCAAGACCCTATGAAGATTGAGTACCCCATCCACATGTCTAAGATAGACCCACACACGGAGTCTAGATTGACACAAGTGACATTGCCCTCAAGTGTCATTTGTCAACTCACTACTCTCTTCTGTAACCCCAAACTTGGGGTATGCATTACCCCTTTAAATATCTTTTATCATATCTTATCTCTGTTTACTTACATTTATTATGCAATTAAAACATGTCAAACATTCCACTAACCGACTAATGTCATAGTAAAAAGATACTTCAAAAGCCCAAGACCTAATAAGGTAGGTCAGACCTATGATATGTGAATGTCAATGTCAATGGCCATCAATACCTCCATTGACACATTAGTTCCAACTGATAATATAGGAAGACTTTTGTGAGACATATTCATTGACATCATCGTTGATGCATCAGACCCCTTGTCAATACCTAGTATACCTCAAAGGCATGTCCCTACACATTTATACTAGGAACAATCCATCTTTCCAAAACCCCAACACTCTATTGAATCTTCAGTATCAGTGTTGGTGTGCATTACATAAGTGTAAATAAATTCCAAAATTGATCCCAAATGAAGTTTTCCCAATACTTAATTCGTGAATAATCTCTTGTAACTTAATAGGGTTGCTATTCTTAATATTGAACATACATAAGTAATAGAATCTCTCAATCCTTGACCCTATGCTCAATTAATCAACAGTATCATGAACTTCTTACTGGTCATTGAGTAAGTACTCAATATGAAACAATTCAAATTTTGTGTCATAGTTTTAGTCTATTTTCTTACTACTATACCCCATTGACATATTCAATATGATTCTAAAGAATTTAAAACATGCACTGCGAATAAACTTCTTCTTCAAGTTTAAACTTTACACAAAAGAACTCATTCGTTTGAGGTTTAGTGATCTGATCTTTTTCCTGAACTCAAAATCCTCTCTCACGTGCATTGATGGCCATTTCTTTCAGAACTCATCCCTTCCCATGTCGCTTCCGGACTCAGCGTGCTCTCTGCCCTCATCCTTCTTGATTGTGAGAAGTTTTTAAAGGAATGGATGTTTAAGCGACATCAAAGCATATTTATATGAAGGAAGAAACTGAATTCTAGTATGTAACTACCAATTCTATACAGTTTATAATTTTGTTGGCACCATCAACATGCTGATGAACCTACATTCCTATAAACATGCTCACTGACGTGTTAGTGTATGCATCAATGGTCTTAATATCTTCAAGTGTCACACAAAGAATCCTAAGTTAAGGAAATATTAATTAAATAAACTACTAGAGTCCAAGATAAACAAAAGATTAAAAAATAGACTCCTAAATGAATAAAAGACTATCACATACCCTAAAAGCAAAAAAAGACTATCATAAGAAGAATCTTGTGCCATATTACCACTACGCCTCAGCTGCATCACTATGGGCCTACGTCATCCATGGGTTCGGTCCCATTCCTCCATATGTTGTAAGCTAGCCCGCAATGCATCAAGGAGTGATTTGGGGAGTCAATAGACTCAATCATGAAATTATACTATTTTTTCGTTATCATAGAGTTTTGACTCGGAAAGCTAAGAAGTGGAATTAACGAGAGCTATATTTGGAATCAAAATTGAGTTTTAGAACTATGGATTTCTAGTCACAACACTTAGAACACTAATTTAATACTTGATCACGAAAAACTTCATGTCAAATAAATAATATGTTAGAATTAGTACAACTTATTCAATAAATAACATTCAAGCACTTATGATTGCAGTAAAGAAATGAGTCCAAGGTTTAAAAACACGTGAACCTAAAGTATAAGCATTCTAAATGGAAATCAATAGAGTAGTAAGCACATATGTATAAGAAATTAGTTATAAAATTTGAATGGAATAGCATGCTGTAACATCCGAAATAGAAAAAGCATGGTATAACATCAAGAGTCTATTAACACGCTAATTTAATCATTAAACAAAAGTCTCACTTGCACATGCTGCAAATGGTAGACCTGATAAAATGAAGTATACCTCTCCTTCCTTGACACTTGGAGATAGAAATTTTCAACTCATAAGTAGCCAAGACAAATCTGTTAGCAGACTTCTTTCACATTTACTGAATTATTAAATTCATCAAAGCGCTTAAATTAGAGTACAAAGAACAAAAAGCAAACAAGTCAGCCACTAAACTAAGTCTTCAATAGATCACATCATTGAATTGAAGAGAGCCTTACTTTTCTTGTTCTACTTTATGAATTAGAAAAGGAACTCCAAGGTAGATATGTCTAATTAAAAAAATTATAAAAATAGTGCAAAAGTACTAAGAGTCCTGTTTATATGAGCCCAGGCTCACATGTGCCTACGTGAGCCCGGGCTCTATGGGCTGTTGGATTTACATCCGGCGGCCCATAATACTCACGGGCATTTAAACCCGTAAGTATATGGGCCACCGGATGTAAATCCGACGGCCCATAGAGCCAGGGCTCACGTAGGCGTGTGTGAGCCCAAGCTCATATAAACTTTTTCCAACTAATGTCAAAATGAGACTGCCACCTCCTTTGCTATGTGGCTGTCATTGAGTTGGTATCCTGATCTTATGGTGCTTCTAGCCTGAAGCAATGAGTAACCAAATGTTCTCAGGAAGCTGACTGTAAAGCAGCTAAATGGAAATCAATAACAATCAAGCTTGATTTTTGACTTCATGACTTCATACATGAAGTGTCAAAAAACAGAATCAACAACATGAAAATTACGAGAAACGAGCACATAGACTATATTCAATAGCTGCAAGCTCATTATTCAAAAGGTCTCTAAAAGTAGAATTGGTACAACCTACTACATTTAGAACAACCAATTGCAATACCGGGTTTCAACAATTTTTTTGCCATATTAATAATAAATTTAAATTAGTAACAACTTGTTCAAGTCTTAACCGGAGAGTATATTTACATAATATACTAAGACTATTGTAACTTATACCAGTCTATGAACAGGATGAATGAACTAAGTATCCTGTTGGGTTCATGTTTCAACTACATATTAATGAATGAACTAGGTATCATCTTGTGTCCCTGTTTCACCTACATATTAACACGAATCTATATAAACTTTATTCATTATAAGCAAAAAGTTTGTTTTACCTTCTTCAATTGTATTTATATCATTGTCATGCATGTAGACTTTGATTTCCTTCATTTCATGAGTCATATCCAGTCATGCAAAGATACCAACACTTGCACCACTCTCAGACTTAAAGAACTCATATATTGATTAGGAATTCCTCTTCCAATGCTAAAGGTTGATTTTGAGGCAATAGTTAATATGCGGATAGCTAAGATATCATGTGTCATACAAGCTAGTACAGTATACTTATTACTATTAAGTTTCTACCAACTTAAAATGCCAAACACTTCTATGTTAAATTTCTTCCTTCAAATATATTTGAGAATCTTTAATTTGAAAAACTATATTGCTTCTCATTTGTAAATGGGAACATTCATTAAAGGACATTTTTATGGGAAGGAAAGAATTTCATTGTTAGGGTAGTCGGGTTGGGTAAAGACCTAACTATGGTAAAGCCATATAATCCAAGCCTTATCAAATAACCATCCAAGCAAGGGAAAAATAAATAAAATAATATTAGTTAAATAAATAGTTATAGATAGGAAGAGAGAGAATTTTATTTACAAAACATGTATTCTGACACTAGCCACCATGCCATGCAGCCGCTAGCGTGACAAGTTGGTGCTTCTGTTGCCTTTTTTCCAAAGAACTTTATGTAAATTTGTCACTTTGAGCCACAAAATTCTAATTGCACCACTTTGTGTAATTTTGTCACTTTACGCAATAAATTATAATTTCATTAAAAATTTCCACAAAAAGCACTTGTTTGGTAATTAAGATTTTTTTCCTATTTATTAATTAATTATTCAAAATTTGTTGTTTTAATAATTTTTTCCTACAAGTAAATAGGATCGGACAAATAGCATTTTCCCTACTCCCATTATAAACCCCAAGCTGGCAGCCGATCTCGTACTTCGAATTTGGGTGACCTCGACCTACAGACGACTACTGACAGTGGACATAATCGAGGCTTATTGAAACGAAAATTGCTCAAAACCATAACAATCAAAGTACAAGAAAAATAAGAACGAGGTTCCAATTAATATTATAAAATTAGGCAGGCAAAGCTGCAGATTGACAGCAAAAAAGAGGTACAATACAAAGGTGCAAAAATTAATGGGGTCCCTACTGCAACACCCCATGTGGATGATACCCCTGCCATCCTCCCCTAAGCCTAAGACCCTAGCAGAGTCAACATCAGCACTGGTACATGTCCATCAGAGACACATGAGACTGTATGGGCTGGAGTCTCTCCAGTCCGTATTTGAAGATTTTGCACGTACAAATAAAATCCCTTTTAATTATTATTGCTAAATTAATCTATTTTCATAATGAGTTAATGCTATTTTGACGTTAATCTTTATACGTTAAAATTTTATTTTATTATTTAAAGATAATTAATAAATGGGGCCCCGGCTCATAAAAATGAGCCCCACTTATTAATAATTTTAAAATAATAAAATAAAGTTTTAACATGTAAAAATTAACGTTGCATAAACATTTTTCATTCATAATTACCACCCTCCTCAAACTTTGTCTACGCTGAAGAAATATTGACGGATTGAATCCTCATTGAAATTTGAAAGATGCATGCTTCTATCCAGAGGTTTAAAGATGGAGATGTGCAGAAAGGATGGTAAATGCAAGTGATGAAGTGGAAAATACCTGAACAGGGATTAGAGAGGAATAATGGGAGATGTTGAGGCCCTTTTAAATTTGTACACCTCAACATTTTAGCAGAAGTAACTTTTGAGGGCTGCAACTTGCAACATAAAAATAGGCTTAATATCAACCGAAAAGTGTTTTAGATGGCATCTTCTCTTCTGTCGGATAAACAGTAGAGCAGAGATTAGGATAAGGATCAAATACCATGCGTTTTGTTCTCTGTTTATATATTTTACCTCTCTCTTCTTCCATGAAAAAATCTTGGCTGCAATTAATTACTCCTATTCTTAATTAACACACACACAGAAGCAATAGTTAATACATATCTTACCTTTAAAAATTCCCTTGAAATTTTTTTGTATAGATTATCTTTTAAAACTATTTGATTTTGGTGTGATTTAGAGATTATATATTTAGAGATACAATATTTTTATAGGACGTAGATTTTTTGTTAGAGATCTTTCCATATTCCTTAGCTCAACATGCAAATATTTCATATACCTTAGTTTAATGAAAAAAATTCAATAAAACCCGGTTTTCCATATTAATCAAGAAAAGTTGGATGAAAATACCACTTAGAAGGGGCTTAGGGTTTTAAATCGTGTAACTTGGTAATGAAGGCATATAAACCCATAGGCAACTAGAAGCCCAATGCGACTTTCAATTTCCAACCAGCCATTTCCAATATCTGATCGGAGAAAAGCGAGCTCCAACTGCCAACAGTGTAATATTCCTAGATCCAACAAGCGATTTTAGGCCCTTGCTTCTCCAATTGCGGTCCAAAAATTATTGTCAGTTATCCCTTCTGCACTCACATGGTAGGGGTGGCCACGAGGCATCACTACGACAGGGTTCAGTGGTAGCAGTCATTCGATGACTTCTGCGATGAATAGTAGAACTTGTAAATGCATCTGTGCACCCTAGTTTTATTTTCATCGTTACGAATACACGCTACATTCATATATCGTGTTATTGCTAACACGATGTAAGTACATATTTATACACGCATTATACATATATCATGTTATAAATAATACGATATGTACATATTGTTAGCAGTGATATGTCTTATTGACAAGTAGTGTTATCATGTATGCGAAAGCAAACACATTGTGTTATCGATAATACAATAAGTGGACTTAGTGTGTATTTGACGTTTACTTGGGTGGTTACAAAAATTGAATGAACACTTGATTTTTTTTAGTTATATTGGCAGTTACATAATTTGAATGATCATGAGGCATTTTTCACAATTACATAATCTCAATAATCACAACCCATTATAGACGGCTATATAATATAGTATAAAATTTTGATATACATATTTGTAGGCAACAAGAAGATATACGAATGCTAGAATCATTGAAGGCCTCACAAGAGAAGAAGAGGGTGTCTAATGCAATTATTATCAATATTTGACTAGGATATTTTTCTTCAAGAAAGTTACATCTATGGATAGCAATGGCCTCAGTATTTTTCTAAATGCTCTTGCCACCAACTCAAATATCCAAAATACTCTTTTAAAATCATGGCCCCCTATAGGTTCGAGAATATCACATGAACTGACGAGAACTACTATACTGCTAGGATTAATCATTTCTATCTAAATGTTGTATGCAAGTAGTATGTGATAAGATTCATTTGGTTTCGTATCGATTAAATCATGCATTGCTTTACTTGCACGACAAGATTTGTTGTAGTCAACAGTGACACCTTCAAACAATAAAATAATTGTGCCACAATTGTGTTTTCAATAACAAGACAAATTAACAAGTTGCGTTTTCATAAATTCAACTTTATAAAAATCATTTAAACATATCTACAATACGGTAAATCTCGTGTAAGAATTATTTAAGATGATGTGCCTTACCTGCACGCCAACATTTCTTGTAGTTCAAAGTTATACCCTAGTGCTTAGAAATATATGTGGCTATGCTTTTAGGTGTAATGTCCGTGGAATCTTCAAAGAGGCCATAGCATTTTCTCGCAATCCAAAGGTGAGATGTTAAAGGGTGGTAGTTGACTTCCATTACATGCCACACACATGATCGGCCACTGACCTTGTCAAAGTCACATCATATCCTATGTTTGATGGCCTTATGTACTACTTGTAAGACTAGTTGGAGCACTTCACCCATATGTATTCTTGTTCTCATCTACAACCTGATATGTAAAATTCACCTTTATTACAAGGTCTATCAACGCCCTCTTGAAATATACCAGGCTTTGGAACCGTGCACCCAATTGAAGTAGATTTTGGTAGTCTTTTTATTACAAATTCATCATCTCACTCTCACCAATATTTGGTTCCAACAAGTTAAGATCATTGATTGTGACCCACTGCCTTGGCCTCAAAGTAAATATTATTGGGTAACTTGCTATGTCTGAATTCTTCATGGTCAGGCATAGTTTCTATTTGAATAGTGTTGTTCTCGCTCCACTTTTTAGCACTCCACAATTCTTGAAATTCTTGCATGTCAACATTTTTAGACCTATAGGGGGATCATAGCTATCACTTTGGCATGAAGTCCTTAATGCACCCATTGCTGGTGACATTTCTTGAAATCCAGTGTGAAAGCCTTCTATATTAGGTTGTGTAGACATTGGAATGTTAAATGATGTTTGATACAGATTTGTTTAGTTGAGCTTGCCCGTTTTTCCCAATCTACATTAAATATTAATGTGTTAATGAATATACAATTTCATTCAACATTGTGTATTCGGTTATATGCTTCCAAATTACATTGTGACATCGATGAGATGATATTCATATATGTCGTGTTGTCGTCTCTACGCTTACATGAATATGTGAGATATCACATTTGTATTCCACATCAATAGTTATGAGACATTTTAAATATCATGTTTGCATAAACACAATTATTTTGAATTAGCATGTTGTTAGGAACACAATGGAGTGTAATATCATGTAATCTCAAATTAAATATTACCTGACTATTTGATATGTGCGTGGTGTATCAGTGACTCCTGTATTAAATCCATCATTCATGGTGGGGTAAGTTGATACCACCTTCTCCAACCTCGATGATTCATCTATATTCACAGTCTAGTTCCTTTCTAATGCCGATGATTTTTTTTTAAAATATTACATAGTACCTTTGTGGACCAAAACACCACTTATACATTTTCCTCTTTTTGCTTCTCTCCCTTCTTCTCTCACCCTACATTCCTAAAGTCTACTACTTCTTTCTTGTCTTTCTCGAATGACTTCTCCCTAATCTTCTCCCCCCTTCCACCTACATATTGGAACATCGTTTCTCTTACCATATGGGAAGCTTTGGAACATCAATGTGTGCCAAGGCATGATGTGCAGCTAGTCCAGAAGAAGTTTGATTCAGGTTCCTAACTAAAGAGTGGAACTTTTATAAAATTTACATAATAGGCTATGAACAAGTGAGAGGTTTTTGTTTTGATTTAACCACATTAGTGTATTAATTCAACCATATTAATTTATTGATTCAACCATATTGGTGTATTGATTTTGATGTATTAATTCAACCATACTATTATCTTAATGCAATGTATTGATTTAGTAATAATGTTATTTGATTCACCAACATTGCTATATTGATTCAACCATATTGTTATATTAATTCAACCATATTACTTTATTTATTCAACTATATTGTTGTACTAATTCAAATATATTATTGTATTGATTCAACCATGTTTTTTTATTGATTCAACCATATTGTTGCATTGATTTAACCATATTAATGTATTGATTAATTTATGTTGTTAAATGTATTCAACCATATTGTTGTATTCATTCAATTGTATTGCTTTATTCATTCCACTATATTGTTGTATTGATTGACATATATTCCTATTTTAATTCAACCTTATTGTTGTCATAATTCAACCATATTGATGTATTTAGTCAACCATATTAATGTATTCGTTCAAATATATTGTCATAATCATTTAACTATATTGTTGTATTAATTCAATTATATTGTTATAATCATTTAGCCATATTGCTATATTTATTCAGTAGGGTATTTATTCAACCATATTGTTATTCGTAGAGATGAAATATTTTTTCCACCAAAGAGGCTACCAAGGTTCCCAAATTGATAACCAACTCTTGATTTCATACAATTTTTTTGGATTCCGAGCTGAGCCCAGGTGATGACTTCGTGGAGCTCTTCTCGTGTTCCTTCAACATTTCATAGTCACTACAGAAAACCCAAAAATAAACCCATTTTAGAAAGATTGAAAGGAAAGTGAAGAATAATTTTTGTTAAAAGATTGAAAAGAGAAGGGCAAACTCCAAGTAGGCCAATGAAGGCATGACAAGAAAATGATGGTTGGTCTACAAGAAGCGACGTAACCATGGGGAAAACTTCAGCTAGCAGAGGGACTTGAGGACGAAGGCAAGAGAGTAGGAGAAATGGACAATGGTGGTTAGAGGTTGGCAGTGATGATGGCTAGTGGTGGCCATAGTGAAGGAGGAAGGAAGGGTGTCATTCTTGAGAGTTTAATATCCAACTAGACGACGGTCATGGATCACTAGATTGCTCTTCAAACTTGTACTTCGTAGAAGTAAGAATAAATAGTTCTAGCCTCTATGCACAAGAATTTCTAAGTAAGCACATAAATGAATTATCTATGCATAAACTATCAATTTATTAATCATCTAATCACACCAAGCATGAAAATCACACATGAACACACAATGATTTAATGTGAAAAACCCAACTTGGGTAAAAAACCATGACTGCCTCACAAGGCTAAATCAATGCACTAGTAAGCAAGAACTTACAAGATATTAAGAACAACCAATCAACCTTTTTAGACTTTACACAAACATAAACTCCTCTTTGTTTAGTCTTTTTTGTTGTTGGCCTTCAAGTTTTTTCTTCATTTGAATCCTTGAAGCTTTCCCTCTTCGTGTTCCGTCTTTGTCTCCTTCTAACAACTCAATCAAAGAATCATTCTTCAATTTATTAATCCACCTTTGAGATTCTTCAACTCCTTTGAAGAATTTGTTGACTCCTTTTTTGTTTGCTGTGTGAGAATTTTCTCTTTTAGTTGTGTGTCTTCATGAATACACCATTAACATGTGTGTGAAGCTTTTTGGTGAACTCTCTAGGAAAACAATGATGGAGGAACTATCATTTAATCTCTATTATTTTCTAGGTTTTTCTCTCTTCAAATTTGTGATTCTCTAGCCTTTATATAGGTCTCTAAGTTGGTTTGAAGCTTTAACTCCAACTAGGAATAAAATCTCTTCTAAAAAGCTTAAATTAAGTAATCATAACTCTAAGCAAATGATCGTTTCAAACAATGATTGATCATTCACGATTTGCTTAGGGCACAACTATATTAGTAGTTGATTAATAAATTCTTGGTCTGTTTTATAATGGGTTGTTTCAAGCGTTGATTGATTGTTTGCTGAAGCGATCGATCCATTCAACAATGTTCCAATGTTCACTACAACAAAAAGGACTATTAGCGACGCATAAATGCGTCGCTACTACTTGATAGTAGTAGCGACACATATTACTATGCGTCACTACTACCTTATATTAGTAATGACGCATAAGCCTATGCGTTGCTAATATCAAAATTTTTATTGTTTTAAAATTTTTTTTAATAATTTATAATTAAAAAAATTATCCTCTCTCTCTCTCCTCACTCTCTCTATTCTCTCTCTCTCCCTCTCTTTCTCCTCTCTCTCAATATGGGCTAGGTAAACACAAAATTGAGAAGAGGAAAACGTAGAATATGAGAGAGAAAAGAGAAGTCATTTGTTCATTGTTTTCCGAAGAGATCATCATTGTGCTTAAGAGTTTTGTTTTAATGGTGATTATTTGAGTAACAAAAACTGAAAAGCAAGTTCAATGGAAGATTGAAGATTCAATGCTGAAGTCATAAACTCTTGGAGCTTATTTAAAGATATAGAAGAAGATGAAGACAAAGTAAGGAGTAAAAAATCTTCAAGACTTGAGGAGAGAAGACTTGAAGGCGAACAACGAAAAAAGATGGAGATCTAAAGAAAAGGAGTCTGCATTAGAGTCTTCAAAAGAGATTGGTGGTTTGGTTGCGTCAATGTAAAGGTCTTACTTGCTAGTGCATTGACTTAGTTGTGTGAGGCTTACGTGGTTTTTTACTGTAGTTTGGGTTTTCCACATAAAAATTGTGTGTTTGCTTATGTGGATGCATGATTATTGTTTGATTGATGAATTAGTATGATTATGATTGTACTTCATAATTATGTATAAGTGTTTTTGCTTCAAAACAAATTCCTGCGTATAGAGGCTATAACTTTAATTACTTCATGTTAAAGTACTTGGGTTAGGAGTAATGTAGTGATTTGCTGAGCCATATAGACAGATATTAAGCTCTTAGTCTTAAGAGTCATTTTTGTACGATATGCACTATTGATTTGCTAATAAACTTAGTACCCACAATGGAAATTAAAATCATCTACTGGGTAAAATGTAAAATGTAAAATATGGTTATTTAACTTCTAGACTTTGATGCTATAATGTAGTATAAGGTAGTTCAGTAGTTTGAATTCATTTGCAAACTGAATGAGATTCGATATGTGTTATGATTTCCTTGACTATCTTATGTAAACATTGTCAATAATAATAGTTCTCCTATAAATGATTGAGAGGGCTACATACATATATAAAATTGTGTTAGTGTGAAAGCTACCATCCCCTTACATTGAAAAAGACATAAAATGAAAAAAATAAAAAAGTGCAAGGTCATGAGAGGTATGAAAAAGCCAATGAAAGCCCAAATTTTGAAAAAGACTCTAAAAGCCAAATCATTGAAAATGGCAAAAGGGCAAAATAGAAAGAAAACAAAAGAAACATTTTTTTTGTATTGATGCTTGTAAATCTTTCTTAATAGATGTAAATCAATGATCATAGGGAATATAAACATGGGTCAAGTTTCTTGACAAACTCATTTACAAAAATTGTAAAAAGGGAAAAGTTGTTTTTGACTATATTATTCATTGATATCCTGATGTTATTTTGATTGATCATGGTATAGTCTTCAACTTGATTTGAACACTTTAACATATCATACTATTATGAGGCTTGAAACTTAAAATTATTATTTTTTAATCAAGTTGCTAATGAGATTTTGTTATGTTTATGCTAGAATCACATAATGTGTTATTATAAAACTTTGATAGTATATTCACTAATGATATTGCTTTAAGATTATAAACACACTTTGATTTAAAATTGATTTTTGAAATTTTTGATTCTCCTCAAAATTGACTTTTAATGTGGTTTTAAATTAATTTCTAAGTTTTTTCTCTTATTTTTTGTCTTCTTTACCTCATTTTATCTTTGTCTATTCACGACAAAAAAAAGAAAAAAATTAGGTTACGAGTTCCTTAGAGAAAACCTTAATAAACTCGAGGAAAGATAGCTAATAGAGAGTTCGAGAAAGAAGATATGAGTTAATTGTTAAAAGAGAAAATTCTTATTTTTGTTAAAACTTGATTAATCTTATATTTACTTGAACATTTAAAGTCTATATTTACTTGTTTATTGGAACAATATTATGCAAGGATTTTCTTTTTTTGTAACATGCAGGCTAATTGTAGGTTGAAGACCATGCCACATTAAGATTTGTGAGTTATAGATTAAGGGGGAAAGTCATTGGCATTATTAGATAATCTATCTAAATTTGATTATGCACTATAGAGTTGTAATTTTTCTTTTTCAAATTGACCAGTTGTAGTATTTTGTCACGAAATAGCCAAAATGGGAGATTGTAGGAATATATGTTTCTGTATGCCATAAATTTGCTTATTTCATTATCAAAACAATATCATATATGCGTGTAATTTTGGGTCATGTTAAGTTTGAAGATTATGGGCTGAAGATGGAGTTGAAGGAAAACTCAAAGTGTTGTTTTGTCATGCAAAAACAAATACACATTACATTAACACACTTTAGGGTAAAAGAGACCTTAGGTGATGACGTGATTGAGAAATGGTGACTTTTCGAATGAAAATTCAAAATTTTGTACAGAGCGATCGAACACTATTTGAATCAATCAATCGGTCTTGAATGTCATATTGCAAGGTTCTCCAAAATTCATAATTAAAAGGTCACCTGCTTGGAATGATCAGTCTGTGGGTTGAATGTTTATACATGAAATTTAGCGGAAATGATTGCAACTGATTGCTTGGTGAATAAATTTATTGTTGTGAAGAGTTTATGTGAACAATACAGGGAAACAATCGATTGCCCAGTGGGTTGATCGATCGCTGTCATGTGAAATTGCATAAATTAACACTTTCAAAGTTGATTTAGAATCCCAATTGTGTCAAACTTTCTTCTGTAACTTGGGGAGTCCATAAACGGGGTTTAAAATGTCAGAATAAAAAGCGGAAAGCTTAGAGAGCTAGTGTGGAGTTTCTCTAATGGTTTTTAGAGAGAATTAGTCTTCTAATTAAAGAGGTTTGTCCACTTTAATCAAAAGAATGATTAGAGGTGAGATGAGAGAACAAAAATATTTGTGTGGCATGTATTTTGCTGAAGATTATTGCTAAGAAGATTAAAGAGAAAGAAGATTCATTCTAAAGGAGGAGGACATGAAAGACCTTGATTGATCAAAAGTATAATAAAGAGAGAAGATCAAGCTGATACTGGGAGACATCCAAGGAGTGGTTGATTCAAAGTAAAAGTGGTGCAAAGGAACAACCATGTGGAGAAAAAGAAGTATTTTGTCTTTGTAAATGGTAACTTTGCAATCATTGCTTAACATAGTGAATAGTTGATATAGACAGAGTATCCCAAAGTTTTTCTTTCTTTGGGTTTCCACATAAAAGTTTTTATGTGTTTTCTTAATGATTGATTTGCTAATTTTTTGATAGAACACATAGGAATTAAATACATTAATTAAAGAAAAATCATAGTTTATTTTATTTTAAAAGTAGAAGACAAATCTTGTAACTCAATTGTAGGTTAGAACTGCTTTATTTTTCTTAGTTTGTGTTGCCACACACTCATAATCACAAAGCAACAAGACTGGCATCAGTTCTATTGAAGTAGTTATGATGTTAGCCTGACATTAGTCCTTACTTTTTTTTATTCGTTTTGTCTTTATTTAAAATTCAATTTTTAAATTTCAAATGGCCATAACTCCCTACCCCGAACTCAAATTCAGAAGTTCTTGGTACCGTTAGACTCGTATCAACAAGACCTACAAAAAAAGACCATGAAATGGCATGTTATCTGGTAATTTTAAAGTGGGCCTCTTCCATAACACGCTTCTCAAGGTCATAGCATTCGATCCTATCTAATTTACATGTTTTTGAGCTCGATACGTTTATCTCTCATAGCTCTATCAAGATCTTAAAGTTCATTTGAAAGAATCGAGCTCAAAATTTTTGAAATTCATGAAAAACCATTACTGGGCCCAAAATTTCTATCTTTCAAAACTTTTGAAAATTTCAGTCTGTTACATAGAGAGAGGTTGTTCACTTAACACAGAATTCCAGCTCACACCATGACCCCCGACTTCATATTATTGCATGTGATAGCTCAGTATGACATTTGGAGTGCCCATAAGGAGGGTTGATTGGACGATGACATAGATTTTATACATTTTTTCCAAGAAAGGGTTAGAGCTCGATCTGCCTTCGATCATCTTTGGATGGATGGTGGCATTCCTGCATGCGCGTACACATGATATGCTTCCCTATCCATATATCTTATTTCTAATTTTCTTATCATTGAGATTGAGGATGACAAGGACCAAGCCCACAATGATTGGCATGTGACCTATCAATGAGTTCATAGTTTGGCAGATGATTACTTAGAGATCGTGTCCCAAAGTCACATGCTGATGAGGTGATTCATGATGATGTTGCTAAGGAGCAGAGACCCGCACAATGACACAGATTAGATGTTGATGACTCCCAACCGGTTACACATACGGATTTGATGGCAATTTCTTGGGAGATATTAGATATAGTTTGTTAAGGTTTTGTAGAACTTCGACTACTTATTCATGATGGAGCCTGTGACTTAGATGGTTCTCTTAGTGAGGGGGAGTATGATGATGCCAGTGCTTGATATGTTTGTTTTATCTATTTTGAGATGTGTGTCTTCTTAAAACCATGAGCAGTTCATGATATATATCTTTTTGTTTATTCTTATGTATTGTGAAAGTGTGTAGTTTAGCTTGAACTTACTTTAAGAGATGTGGTGCTTATTGCTTATTATCTTCATGTCTTTAATGTTATATTACATGACTCTTGAATTTTTTTGAATATCTTCTTTAATTAATAATTCACTTTTTGTCTATTTGGGTCAAAATGGGGATAAATGATTATTGAAAATCAAGTACTCTATTCATACTTAATTGAATAGTAATGTGCAAACAATTTTGCTAAGTGTGTAGGATAAGTATAGGTTTTAAGACTTTTTCATGATCAATTCTAAATGGTCTTAGTTGAGTCAAAGTACAAAAATTGTACAAGTAAATGACAATGCAATAAATTGTCAAGAGTTGTAAGTTCTTTATTTTCTTACCCTTAGTGTTTTGTTATGAAATTGCCAAGGGGGGGGGGACAGTTAGAACAAATGAGGGTATATGTATTGTAATTGACTGCTTTCGATGATGAAAACTTCATGTACGATGTTAGTCTTAAAGTCTGATTAGATTAGTGTTGAGGTAGTCAAATTTAAAATTGAAGGGCTTAAAAAATAGGAGCAGTCACATTCTAAAGGTTAAAAAATAAAGACTACATTGAGTGTCAAAGGTTAAAGGTATGATACACATACTAATGTACATAAATCACTTAGAATTAAGTAGAAATAATTGTTATAAGTGACTTTGGATGTTTTGGGAAAAAGTGGTAAAAATCTAGAAAATTGTTCATAAAGGATCGATCACCCTTGAACACATTGTTTGCATATATCAATCTTTTTTTGTGAATGCTTTTTAGATTTTAACTTGAGACAAAGACTGATCAATCATCTTGTCAAAAGATCGATCGATTAAGACTTTTGTTCAATCAGAACTAGTGATTGATCAATTTTCTAGGTGAAATGATCGATCACTTGCAGTTTTAGTTACATAGTTTAGGGTTTTTTAATAGAGTCCTTTCAATCTTGAGTTCCTTTAACCCGAACCAAGTTCAGGGGTTTGAGGAAAACTTGAAGGTCAACAACAAAAATGAAGAGGTCTGAATAAAGAAAGGAGTTTCATTTGTGTCAGTCTCTAGATGTTGGTGATTGTTCATAGGGACTTGTAAAAATGTCTCGCTTGATAGTAGTGCATTGATTTGGACTAGAGAAAGCTTGTTGTAGTTTCTTTACCCTAGTTGGGATTTTCCACGTAAAAATCCTTGTGCAAGCTTGTATGTTCGGTTTGATTGCCTTTAGATTAATCATGAATTGCACATAGAGATTAGGTTTTTATTTTTGCTACATAAATAAATTCCTTCACAGAAAAGGTCAAAACTTGTAGTCTTTATCTTCATTGGATAATTGAACTAGGGGCAATGTAGTGATCTGCTAGTTTAATTAGATGGATATTAAACTTTAAGGTGGAACCTAGCTGGGTGGGGTGTGTGTTATCTAGTTCAGCTGGCCCATCCACCAAGGTCTTCTTAGGTGCCAAGTTGAGGATAATTTCATATTCCATACCTAGCCGGGCTTGGAAAAAGACCAAGAGGGGAAATGAAATTTTCCAAGATAGGGCACTTTGCTTTAAACACCCTACCGGTCCCATGCCCCTCTCTCCTCTCTTAGTTAGCTCAACCCCTCCCCTCTCCCATTGTTTTCTCTCTCAACTCGTCCCCCCCTCTCTCTCTCTCTTGTTGTCACCTTCTCTCCTCCTTTGCCTTCTTTCTTCTTACACTATCTATATTGTTCTTATGCTTGAGAATTGAAGAAAAACACCATTGAAGAGCCTTGAAAAACCCCTACCTTTGGATCATCTTATTGCTTAATTCTCCTTAAATTGCCCACCATTTAGAAGACTGATTTGAGACTTTTAGGAGTGCCTCAAGGTAAAAGAATTGAGTTTTTCATTGTTGATCAATTCAAATGAATCATTACACTACACATCTAAGTTTTTCTTGTACAAACTAGGGTTTTAATCAAGGAAGGATCTTGCTTTCTTTCTCTCCTTCGAATCATGGCTTTCTTGGACTCAATTGAGACGTAAGTGATCCACACTTACTGGTTTACATTCTTGTGCTCATTTCAATGGCTATTTTAAAACATGGAGATTAGATTTTTAATCTATATGCTTAAAGTTATGATCTTGGCATATAATCTTATGGAATATTGTCTTGAATTGAATTAAAATTTTGTTTCAATGATTTTGGTGGCTAATTTGGAGTCTATTTCCTATTGTTGAAATATGTGGTTGCTGATATAATGTGATATTGATAATAGAAATCCTAAGCTTTTTGTTAGAGTCCTATTCCATGATTATTTGCCTTCATTTATACTGTATATATGGATTGGTGGTTTTTATTTGTCATCTTCTAATAGTCTTTATGGACTAAATTTCCTCTTAGATGTTTTTGGATCTTCCATCTCATTCTGGTAAAATTTTCATGAATTTGAATTGAGTTTATCCCATTAATAAGGTTATTTGTTTTCCGAGTTTACTTTTGGCTAGTTGACAAAATTGCAGTTGTCTGACTACATTTCAAAGCCTTTTCTTTGTGGAGTTGACCTGCAATTTTTTTGAATATTCATAAATGAGTCGAGATTTATCCCATATTTTTTGGGATTTTGTTTATATTAATTTTGAATTATTATATTTTTTGGAATCTATAGTGTTCGGGATTCACATATTAGTTGCTTTGTGTTCAAGGATTTATCTTGCTTGCTCCTAAATTTCTTGTGGGAAATATTCAATGAATTATCATTTCATCATAAAAATCCATGCTTGATTTGGAGTCGTTATCACTGTTTTAAATCCTTCGAGATCCAACTGTTCAAAATTTTCAACACTGCACAAAAATTTCGAGAATTCAAAATTAAATAGTTTTTTGTTTTCACAATTAATTTAATTTGGAGTCACTGATTGGGTCAATTGACTATAATACAAAATTCATATGCATCTGATGCCTATGAGCATTTTTTATAAAATCCAGAATCAATCACAACACCAAAATTAGGTTTTGAAATTTCGCATATAGATGGTTGATTTTACTCGCACTATACCGTATAGTTAATGTTATGTATTTCTAACATGTTATCCACCAATAATTATATCACGGGGTGGGGGAATGGGATTATGCATGCTTGGGTAATAGATAATGAAATTTGTAATATTTTTATGCCAAGTGCACAATAGAAAATTGTATGAAAATAGTCCAAGTGGGCTACCAAGGACTTTTTGGAGGTGCAAGGTATAACCTTCAGGACCGGTGTCGGATGAATATGGATAGTCTAGGTTTACATTCCCTTGGATCAAGGTTGCTTGGGAAAGTGGAAATTGATGCTATATTTTTCCAAATCATAGGTATTTGATTTACTTAAATATGTTTGAGGCAGAATGCTTTAGGTTTACTTTTCTATTGATTTATGAACTTATGTAAGTTTTCATAAGTTGTAAAATAGTGTGTGTGAGTTATCTTATTGGGAGTAAGCTCATAGGGGTTTTGTTTTGCATGGACCTCTCCATTGTGTGGTATGCTTGTACACATATATGTATTTGAGTTGGCTGATATGTAGCCAAGAGCTTTGAGAGCACATTGAAGAAACATTTGTCTTAAGTGACAAAGGATAGAATCAGTGGTGATTTTGTTAGATGAGGATGATTCATTTAGTTGTTTTATTACTTTGGATAATTCTAATAACTCTACTATGTTTATGGTTCATTTAGCTAGAATTATATTACTCGCAGCATGTTATTTTTATTGCAGGGCAATTTACTAGTAATTGATTATTGTTTTCAAGTGGGCCACACTATAATCTCCCAGTCGCAACCTCAGGTTCGAGGGACCTATTACACCTAAATTATTAATTCATCAAATTGAGCCAAAGCTTATGATTATATTACTTGCAAGTGCATAAGTAGATGTAGTCTTGCAAGGTCAAATCCACAAGGATTGCCTTTGTGTGATTATCACAATGATTACAAAATAAGAGGAGTAAAGAAATATTAAGAAAGAGTAGAAGAGTATTGGAGTGATAAAGAGTTAAGAAATCAATAAGATAAAACACTAAGGCATTAAGGGTCATTGTAACATCTAATGATGTTCTTCATGTATCATGTTATTTCAGTTAGAATTGAATGAATATTCTATCTAACTAGAAGATATAAACATTAAAAACAAAAAAAAGATAGGAAATATTTTGGCTAGATGAAGGATAAAAATAATTCTCTTCAAGAGTTTTATGTATCAAAACCACAAAAGATCAATGAGAGCCTTCAAGCATCTTATGTATTAAGATCACAAAGAAACAAGAAGAATAATAATATTAAATGAATATCACTTTAAATAACCAATACTTACTTAAAACTATTGATGAAACATAAATAGAACTTCATTAGATTGTTACAAATCACCTCCAGCCTTAGCTAGAGAGTCATTACAACAAAACTAAAAATAAAAAATACAAAAGAAGAAAAGAAAAATAGGCGAAAAGAGCTGCAAAGAGGAGGGGATCATGCCTCTATCACGTCCACCCCTCTATTTACAAGAGTAGAAGAGGTTGCTTCAAAGGGGAAGGTTCAGTCATATCCGTTGATTACATCCTAATTAATTGCTTGATTGGTTGATTCTTTAATAATGATTAGATTCTAAATCAATCAAATAAATCAATGATTTATTTAGTAAATAAGTATTTTTAAGTCTTCCTTTAGTTTTTCAATCAGCCTCATTATCTTTCCTTGTGTATATCAATCACAACTAGTTAAAAGATCCTCCATGTGTTGGCCTCGGGTTAGTTAACTAGTTGTCCCTTTTCATGTTAGATTTGACCCATATATCTTCAGAATTATGAATTTCTTCCTAAAATAATGATTGTATCCATGGGAGTCATCTTTCTAATGCCACCATAATCATATCAATCCAAATTTTACATAAAAAGAAATGACCAAAATACTAAGGCTCTATCAATCTGTCTAAATTAGCTTCTTCCGGAATTTAGTTCTCTTGATGCAAATCTGAAATCCAACGGGTGCACAAGGTTGTGTTCGACCATTCCATGCATGTTTAGACTATTAGGAGCCCATTCTTGACTTTTAGATAGCTTTAGGTACTTTGGTTTCACTTCCTCTTCCACTTGGATCCTATCTAAGCTTATTTGGACATGTAAACACAACGGAGGCCCAACTCACCTATTGAAGATATAAATAGCCCAAATAAGCAATGAATTAACACCAAATAGAATTGCAATTCCAGATTTGAAAATATTTAATTGAACATTATTTCAGTGCATTAAATATCCCCCAACCAGCATATTGCTAGGCTCTAGCAATCTATGCGTTCAAAAAGAAAAATAATTAAAACGAAAATAAGAAAACATGCCACTTTCGTAGGCCATCACAACTACATTTAGCACATGTAGCAAGCCGTTAAACCCCTAACTTGTGCTAGTGGACGAGTTGTGTCTCGTGAGGGTTTGCAATGAATATACCCACAAAATTTTAAAAAAACTCATGGGTTACCTGCCAAGTAGCGCTAAGTTTTATGTCTTTAGCCAGACAAAACAAAAAAGAAGAGAAAAAAAATGAGATAAAATGCTAACAAGTTGTGTTGAGGAAGTAAAGACTAAGATAATAATTGTAAAGTAAGACCAAGGAACCCCTTCATCCCCACTAAGCATACATCAAACTTTACAATTAACTCTAAAATACTCAAGCACTAGTTTTCATAGAATAAATATTAGAAAAATATTATTGAAAGTCTAAACCATTAAATTTTTATGTAGAAGAACTTTTGAAACAATGTGTTAGTGAGCCCAAGTAAAATTTTGACAAGATAATTAGAAGATCAGTCTCCTAAAGTAGTATGATCTTCTACTCACCAAGAGATGCTTAGATAGCCATAAGAACCAATTCAAAACTTAGCAACCTATCCGAGATAAGAAGCAGTTTGGATGGTCACTTTAATACCTCATGGGCTTTATCTGTGATATTCCAGCATGCTTGCGTTGTTACAACGATGGCTTCGCCCTATCTTACAAAATGAAAGATTATTTGGCAACTTTTTTTCTCTATATGATGTCCATCACTCATTTTTTTTATGATTTCCTTTTTTTCTTTAGTTTTTTTTCATAGGCAGCCCTTTTCGAAGTACTCGGTCTAATTCATTTGTTACTTTCCATAATGATAATAATCCTCTAATTTTTTTCGTCTTTCCCAACTAACCAAGTGAACAAGGAGGTCAAAGTTCATTAGATTTGGTGTCTCTCGACATTCCGGGTGAGTATTAGAGCAACAACCACATAATTCGACTTCAACTCTAAAAATTAGTCGTGTGAATGAAATTTTGAAAACCAACATTAGTTTCAAAGATCCTCTTCATAAAAGTTAATTGTAAAGACTCGTCACAAAAAGAAAATTTTAATAAAAATATCCAAGTGCCATCATTATCAAGAGATCAAAGTAAAGAGGAAGCATACCAAGAAAGGATGAAGGTTATCACAGTCAATACTATTCACATAAATTATCAAAATTCACCCCCCAACCCAAATGAAACATTGTCCTCAATGTTTGAAAAAAAAAGAAAAAAAATGTTTTTTTTATTTTTTTGGGAAAAATCATGAAAAGAAAATCAACCCTCATAATTTGGATTTTCAAGAGATGTAGACTCAACTTCATGGACAAAATGGTCTAAAAATGGTTTCAAATGTTATCCATTAACTTTGAAAACATTACCAGTCTTTGGGTTTTCAATTTCAACAGTTCCATAAGGATAAATAGTTTTTACAATTAAAGGACCTACCCAACTTGATCTTAATTTTCCTGGAAAGAGATGAAGCCTAGAGTTGTATAGTAAAACTTTTTGAAATGACTAAAAAGTTTTTCATAAAATGTTTTTATCATGAAAAGCCTTCATTCTCTCTTTATAAAGTTTTGAATTCTCATAAGCATCACGTCGAATTTCCTCTAACTAATTAATTTGCAATTTTCGATTTAAGTCAGCCTTGTCAAAATTAAAATTCAAAGCTTTGATTGCCCAATACGCCCTATGTTCCAATTCCATAGGCATGTGACAAGTTTTTCCAAAAATTAAACGGTAAGGAGACATTCCAATTGGGGTCTTAAAAGCGGTACGGTAAGCCCAAAGAGCATTGGTTAGCCGTAAAAACCAATCTTTACCATTTGGATTTACCTTTTTCTACAAAATATATTTAATATCCCGATTAGAAATCTCAACTTGTCAACTTATTTGTGGGTGATAGGGGTGGCTAATTTATGGGTAATCCCATACTTCCTCATCAAAGCCTCAAAAGGCTTATTGCAAAAATGTTACCCCCGTCACTAATGATGGCTCGAGGCGTTCCAAACCTTTCAAATATATTTTCTTTAAAAAAATGTACAATGACTTTGTGGTCATTGGTTTTGCTTGGAACCGCATCAATCCACTTGGAAACATAATTGATGGCAACTAAAATGTCAACATAGCCAAAGGAGGAAAAGGTCCTATGAAATCAATGCCCCAACAATAAAAAATCTCAATAACCAATATGGGGTTAAGAGACATCATATTTCGACGAGATATGGCTCCTAACTTTTGACACCATTTACAAGTTTTGCAAAATTTATGAACGTCTTTGAAAAGAGTCGAATAGTAAAAACCACATTGCAAAATTTTAGCGGTGGTCTTTTTAGAGGAGAAGGGACCACCGCATGCTTCAGAATGACTAAAAGAGATGATACTTGTTCAAAATCAGGCATACATCTCCTTATTATTTAATCCAGACAGTACTTAAAGAGATAGGGGTTATCCCAAAAGAAATGCTTTACCTCAGTGAAGAATCTCTTTTTATCTCGGTGAGACCAATGATGGGGAACTTTACATGTCACCAAGTAGTTGGCAATGTCGGCATACAATGGAAGATGTGAGACGACAAAAAGTTGCTCATCGGGGAATATGTCCTAGATTGGAAAGTTCTCTGAAGAATAAAAAAAGTTCAATCTAGAAAGATGATCTGCCACCACATTCTCTATTCCCTTCTTGTCTTTGATTGTGAGATCAAACTCGTAGAGTAGGAGTATCCTCCAGAGCAATCTGGGCTTTGTATCTTGTTTGCTCAAAAGGTACTTCAAAGCTGCATGGTCAGTAAAAATGATAATCTGAGAGCCAATCAAATAGGATCTAAATTTGTCAAGGGCAAATACAACAGCAAGAAGTTCTTTTTCAGTGGTGGAGTAGTTCATTTGGGCACTATTTAAGTTCTACTTGCATAATGAATTACGCAAGGTTTCTTATCTTTTATTTGCCCTAAAATAGCCCCAATGGCATAATCACTTGCGTCACACATAATTTCAAAGATAAGGATCCAATCCAGGGAATACATGATGGGTGTAGAGACTAACATATTCTTAAGCTTTGTGAAAGCATCTTCACATGTGTCCGACCACTCAAAAGAATGTTCTTTAGATAGAAGATTACAAAATGGTCTAGATATCATACTAAAATTCTTGATAAATCTTCTATAAAAACTGGCATGCCCTAGAAATGACCTAACATCTTTTATGGATTTTGGAATAGGCAAATTAGCAATTAATTCAATTTTTGCCTTGTCTACTTGAATTCATGTACAAAAACAATGTGACCAAGTACTATTCCGGTAGTAACCATAAAATGACACTTTTCCCAATTTAAAACCAAAATTTTCTCTTCACATCTCACCAAAACTTTTTCCAAGTTATCAAGACAGTCATCAAAAGAATCACCAAAAATAGAGAAGTCGTCCATAAAAACTTCCAAAAACTGCTCCACCATGTCACTAAAGATGCTCATCATGCACCTTTGGAATGTGGCAAGAGCATTACATAATCCAAACGGCATCCTTCGATATGCAAAGGTACCAAATGGACATGTAAAGGTCATTTTTTCTTTATCTTCAAGTATAATCTCAATTTGATTGTATCCTGAATAACCATCCAGAAAGCAATAAAACTTATAACTAGCCACCCTCTCTAGGATTTGGTCCATGAACAGCAAGGGGAAGTGGTCATTCCTAGTGACTGAATTCGATTTCCTATAATCTATGCACATCCACCAATCGGTGGTAACTCTAGTGGGAATTAACTCATCATTGACATTCTTTACCACTGTCACTCCAGACGTTTTGGGGACAACTTGGGTGGGACTCACCCATTGACTGTCAGAAATGGGGTAAATGATACCCACATCCAACAATTTTAGGACCTCCCCTCTCACTGCCTCTTTCATATTGGGGTTTAACCTCTGTTGCATTTGTCTCACAGGTTTTGTATTTTCTTCCATGAAGATCCTATGGGTGCAAATCAGGGGACTAATCCCCTTGATATTAGCAATGATCAACCCAATGGCACTCTTATAATTTCTAAGGACTTTGAGCAACTTGTGCTCTTGCTCATTATCCAATGTTGAAGAGACAACAACAGGAAATGTCTCTCCCTTACCAAGATAAGCATATTTAAGTTCAGTAGGGAGATGTTTCAAGTCTAACTTAGGTGGTTGGACACTTGACGGGAGAGGAGCACTATTAGAAGGAGGTAACTCCTCAAAGCGGGTCTTCCACCAATCGGTATCCAACAATGGAGTTGACTCCAACAAAGCATTTACTGTAGCGAAGCGTTTTCCGGTTACGCCTAACCTAGGGGGTTAAGGGTAATTTAGTAATTTAAATAAGTTTTAGGAGGTTTCAAGGGATGAAATCATCATATCTGGGTAGAGTACGGAGTAATGAGCATCATGAATTGAAGAACACGCAAAATGGAGGTCAGGAGCGAAAGATACGGCCTCGGGAAGCGTGCAACATGGGTAAGACCCACTTGAAAGGAGTGGGATAACCTACCCATGTAGGCTTGTTTCAAAGAGCTCGTCGATACGAGTGCATCAATACCAAAAATGCGTTATTCCGACTTCAGGGTAAGAAGTTATCGCGTGTTGAAGTTTAAGTATTTTTTTAGATTAAAATAATATGGAGAAAATATTATTTTAATCATGTAAGGACAAAATAGCTAGCGGCATTGTTGACGCTAGCGGCTAGCGTTAGCCGCGCTCCCGTCCACAGGATAGGTCTGAGTCGCAGGCCGGCCGCCGCACAGGGCTGATTCCCTCGCGATGTGCGGCACGACTGCGTGCTGTGAGCGCTGCGTACTTCCAGCGCATCGCATGCCGCACAAGCACGCAATGTGTGGTGTGCACATGCATGGGGGCGTCTCGTAGGCCCACACCTCCTCTTCTATAAATTCGGATTCCATTTCGATTTCCAAGAGAGTTTTTCGACTCGTTATGAGTCTATTTTCTTCCGTTCTTGAAGCATTCGTAGCCAATTCAAGGGTGATATATGCAATGGCATGGTCCATTCCTCGAGTTGGGGTCCCTAGAAGGGGGGAATGACCTGGGGCAAGAGGAAGCTCTGTTCGCCACCCTCCTACCCCAAGAGAGAGAGAAATGGCCTGGGAGAGAGAGGAGGTTCTGTCCTCAGCCACTTGGCTGCATTGGGAATCATGGCCCGGAGTAGGGGAGGCTCCATCCTTCCCCGAAGGGCCGCGCAGTGTGAGAAACATCCCGGGCAAAGGGACGTTCTGTCCATTGCTTACGGGCGCAGAAAAGAAAGAGTCTCGGGGTAAGGGGAGCTTCTGTCCGCAGGTAATATGCACACTACGTGTTAAGGGTCATCGGGAAGAGGGAGGATAGGCTCGGGGCAAGGGCAGGCTCTGTCCGCCGAACCTTGTGCCCCGAAGAGAGAGAGAGAGAAGCGGCCCGGAGAGAGAGGAGGCTCCGTCTCACCGGGCCGAATCAAGAGAGGTGGCCCGGAGTAGGGAAGGCTCATACCTCCACCGAAGGGCCATGAAGTGTGAGAAAAAACCCCGGGTAAGGGGAGGTTCTATCTGCCGCCCACGGGCATAGAAACAAGAAGAGTCTCTAGGAAGGGGAGCGCTTGTGCATCGTCTTCCGGAGCAAGGTGAGGAACGTGCATAGGCTAGAGGAGGCTTTGTCTGCTATCGCTGGATCCGAAAGGGGAGGATGCCCATAAACGAGCACCCTAAATACTACTAACTCGCGATACAAAAGGGGAGTAAGCATTTCTGACCTCCTATTTTAATTATAGAATGCATGTGCTAGTTAGGGTATTCGATATGCCTTGATATGCTATGTTTTAATATGTGCTTATATGCCATGATGTGTACTGTCTTGCTCTGTGGTAGAGCGAGACGTGTAATGTATGTGTTCGGTCTCGGCTCAGTGATAGTGCGAGACCTATGATTGTGCTCTGTCTCGCTCTAGGGTAGAGCGAGATGTGTGGTGTGTGTGTGGTCTCGTCTCAGTGATAGAGCGAGACATATGATGCGTGTGGTCTCGGCTCAGTGATGGAGCGAGACGTTTATTTGTGACTGGATACGCTCTAGGTAGAGCGAGGCATGTTGCAGTGGTCGTGTGGTACTTGACTGTATAATAGAGCGAGATGTGTGTTGCGGGTGTTTTATCGGTTTATGTATAACCCCTATTAAATATTTAGGTATACAAATGTGTTTTTGTATGATTTGATGTGTGTAGTAGCCGATAGGAAAAACTACGTGCATATTTGATCGTATCAGAGTAATATCGTGGATGTTATCTGATACTTACATAGGCAACAAACGGCAAGGCAACATTGGCCCGATCCGAATTAGTTATATAAATAGGTTTGTTCTGACCTACGAGCAACGGTTCGTTAAAGTTCTGTAGCACGTATAGCAACGTGAAGACTCTCTCACTCAGAATCTGCCGCTCCCAAATCTGGGTTTTGGTTTTTATCGTTTTGGGATAGCTCTGAGTGCGGTAAATCCCCAGTGGACCCCCGGCTCGGGTTAGTGTTTCCGGGTCAGGGAGTTACAATTGGTATCGGAGCTTTGCTTTGTCCGCGAGGGGAAAATATTTTCAAATATATTTTGATTTGCTACAAATTCCAATTTTTAGTTTGGAATTTAGTTTTTTATGAGTGTGTTATTGGATTTAATTTATACTCCGATGGTGATTTTTGGCCCTTTTGTGCGTGTGCCATCAGTTTTAAGGCAAGCTCCGATTTGATTTAACATTTCATTCTTTGAGGATTGTTTTGACCTGACATTTCCGTTCAGAAAGTGTTATGTCGAAGTTCATTTATATACTCCGATTGTGATTTTTGCCGCTTTATATCTGTCATCGATTTTAAGACAAACTCAAATTTTGAATTTTTTTATTCATGTGTGGTATCAGAATTAAGAAGAACTCCAATTGTGAACGTTCCATTCTATACATGTGAAATCAGATGTGAGGAATCCAATTTTTGAATGTTATGTTATGTTTTGCATGTCTTGCATCGGATTTAAGGTGAATTCTGATTGTGAGTTTTCTGTTCTACGAATATTGCATTGGATTTAATTATGAACTCTGATTTTATGAATTTCGATTTTGAAACAGAAATGTTCTTTTTAATTTTGTCTTGCATGTGTTGCAAGTGATTTGATGTGAATGTCGATTTTATAATTTTTTATTTCGAGTTAGAAATTATTTAAATTTTTTTGACTATTTGCTAGATCAAGTTTTTATATGAATTCCAATTTTGAATTGAATTCAATCGGAAATATATGTTTTAAATATGTTCCACAATTTCCTTAAAATAATATTTTGCAGTGACTTCGATTTCAAATGGTTCATGTGATAAATTTTGATTTTGAATGATCTGAAATTTGAAATTTTATTTCAAATTATTTTGAAAGACGGTTAGACTACCTATGAGAAACCACCAAAACACCCACAGTAGGGGATGTGCGGTGGAATTCTTTTGGATTTGTTCGACCGATGAATTTCAAAATATAGGCATTTCAAAAGATTCGCTTAAGAGCGAATTTATTTAAAGATCAAGAAAATTATTTTGAAAGAACGTAGAACTTCCTAAGAGGGACCACCAAACGCTCGTGGCATGGGACACGAGGTGTTAGTGGACCGCTCTGAGGATTGTTCTGCCAGTGTTTTTAATTTAATTTCAAAATGTTCATATTTTGAAAGTTCGCTTTAATTTAAGGCGAAGATATTTCGAAAGCAAGTGGCATTCCCGAAGAGGGATTACCCAACGTTCGTGTTATGAGACAGGCAATGTAGGTAGACCACTCTACTGCTGAGTCTGCTGGTCGATTTATTATAAAAGGTTAATTTCAAACCTTCTGTGTTTTGAAAAATGATTTGAAATTACAAAAGCGTCTCGATGGCCAATACAATTACTAAGGAGAATGTAACGACCCAACCACAGCCGGGCCCACAAAATCACTAATAGAAAATTTTCTCTTTCCTTAAGCCAGGAATCATCGTCTGTGTGCGAGAGGTACAATGTTCGTCTACGCACTACGGAGCTATACGGCTTCCCCGTATGTAGACTTAGGTTGTAACGAAACACATACACACAACGAAGCTTCATAGTTCGTTGCGTGTAAAATAGAATAAAACATATTATTATAATGATTTGGATCGGGCCAACGTTGCCTTGCCATTGGTTGCCTACGTACGTATTGGATATTATTCCAATATGATCGGATCCGAACGTAGTTCTGCCTAATGGCTACTACATACAACAAGCATAACAAAATCATACGTATAAAATATATATATTTAAATATTTAATCGGAAGTATACAAATACTCTTCATATATCGGAGTCAAGCAGAAGTTAATAAATTAACGAAATCGTACATCTCGCTCTACCACAAAGCGGGATCAAAATCACATACACATATCTCGCTCCATTACTGAATCGAGACTGAGCACATCAACCGGCTCGCTCTATCACTGAGCCGAGACCGGACACACACATCACACGTCTTGCTCTACCCTAGAGCGAGACCACACACATCATGACATAAAAGCACACCTCATGGCATATAAGCACACAACATGGCATAAAAGCATACCTCATGGCATATAAGCACACATCATGGCATAGCACACATCATTCTATAATTAAAATGGGAGATAAGAAAAGCTTACTGCCCTCATGTCTCGTAAGGTAGCGGTATTTGGAGTTGCTCATATGAGCATCCTCCCCTTCAGATCCGAAGATAGTAGATGGAGCTTCCTTTAGCCTCCATACGTTCCTCGTCTTGTACCAAAAGACTACGTATAAATGTTCTCCTTGCCGGAGACTTCTCATTTTCTGTGCCTGTGAGCGACACACAGAACCCTCCCTAGTCTGGATTACTTTTCTTGACGTAGCTCGGCAACGTCAAACAGAACCCTGTCTTGCTCCAGGCCCATTTTTCTTATTCAGTGCTCTAGGATAACGGGCGGAGCCTCTCCTTATCTGGTGGCATTTCCTTCTTATACGCTTGCCTACTCAAAGATTAGACCTCTCCATTGTGTAGAACATACTCGATTTAGTCAAGAACATCTCTTGGATGGACTAAATCGGAGTTAGGATGCTTAAGAATGGAGAAAAGGAAGTTTGTCGGTGCTTGAGGATAACGGGCAGAACCTCTCCTTGTCTTGGGGCGTTTCCTCCTTATACGGACTCCGACTCGAAGAAAGGACCCCTCCATTGCGTAGAGCATGCTCGATTTAGTAGGAAACGGGTCTTGAACGGCCTTAATCGGCCTCAAAACGGTCAGAAACGGGGGGAGAGAAGATCTGACTAAAAATCGGAACATAATGGGGCATTTACAGACCCCGAGCCGTGCCAAAACCGCTGCGCCGCGCCACCAAAACCGGCGGAACCGCTGGTTTTGGGCCGCGGTGCGGTTCGGGCCCGTGTAAACCTGCAATGCCCGTGGGCGCACGCCCAACGAAATGCAGTGCCTGCAGTTTGGCAAGCGCGCGTTGGGCCGCGCCGCGCCGCCGCAGCTGCGCTCTACGGCGTGCGCCGATCCTCTTTTCTTTTATATTTTTAAACTCAAAATTACAAACGCGCACAACTTCCTACCCCGGATTCGGATTCGCGAGTTCTTGGTACCGTTGGACTCGTATCGACGAGCCCTTCGATACAAACCCACTTAAAGCAATAAATCACACTATTTCCAAGTGGTTCCCACCTATTTTCTATGCTCATCAAGGTCGTAACTTCCGGTCCCGACCTCCGTTTCACACGTTCTTCGAATCGTTATGCTCGTTTCTTCAAGCTCTACTCATATACAGAGTTTTAACCTTTAAAACCTTCTAAAAATTATCTCAAAAGTTATCTAATTACCTCTAACCCCTCGGGTTAGACGTAACCAAAAAACGAGTCGTTACAGAGAAACCATCAAACACCTGTGTTATTGGACACATGAAGTAGATGTGTATCTCTTAAGTAAATTCATACGTATATCAAGACAGAATTTTGATTTCAAGTCTGGCTTGTTTTGGGTATGTGTTTTTGAGTTGTGATGTGAATGTGGAATGTCCTTTTTAAGTAGGATTTTAATCTTGAGGGTTGGTTGTGGAGTATTTTGATCGAGCCTGATTTATGGCTTCATTTTGTGAAAAAATGATTTGGTGTATATGATGATACGTGAGTGTTGGTTGGGAAGTGTTTCCATCGAGTCTGATTTATGGCTCATTTTTCCAAAAAAAAATTATGTTTTCTGGAAAATGATTTCGTGACTATGATAAGCGAGTGTTGGTTGTTATGACAATGTTTTGATCAAGCCAAATTTATGGATCTGTTGTTGAAAAAGAAATTATGTTTTCTCAAAGATGATTTGGTGTGTACGATGGTACGCGAGTACTTATGTGATTTGATTTCGTACGAGCCACTGAGTGTTTTGGTTTTCGTACAGTGATGTAATTTGAACTAATCCTTGTGTGTACCCCTGAATTTATGGTTACGTGCATTGATCTGGATGCCCGCCGAGAAAAATAATCGGCAAGAGGCGCGCACAGGGTGGAGTATCATGGGAAAACTCATTCTCTAAGTGACCCTCATTTGCCCCATGCGCACCGAGGGTAGGCCGTTGGGTATCATGGCTCGTATTGGTATGAGATGTGTTGTACGTACCACTTAGTGTATTGGACGTACATGTGGATGCCCGTCAAGAAAAATAATCGGCAAGTGGCGCGCACAGGGTAGAGTATCGTGGGAAAACTCCTTCCCTAAGTGGACCACGTTTGCCCCATGAGTGCCGTAGGGTATCGCGGGTTGTGGATTTGATGTGTTTTGACTCGGGTGTGAGTCTGTGGATGTCATTTGATCAGGAATTTAAATTTTGGCTGATATGCTTTTATATGTTTCGAGCTATTTTGCTCCACAGTGTTTTTAAAAAGAAAATTGTCTGATTTTAAACTTATAATCGGCTTTGATTGAAATGGTTTATCCGATTAAGTTATCGAAATGTGATTATCGGATGATTAAAAATCCGAAAATGTTTTGGGTTTGTGGTTGACAGGATCTTCTTAGTCGGGATTTGCAATGTGTTTTGCCTCCAAGTGTTGATTTATCTTATTTTGATGTAAAAATCAGATTGTGATTCAAGTGTTTGATCCGAACTTAAGCTGTTGGACTATGTTTGTCGTAGGTTTATCCGATCTTAAATTATTGGATTTAATTTTGTGTTATCCGATCGTAATTATTGGATTTGGTTTTGTGCTATCCGAGTATGAAGTCTCGGATTTTGTTTATTCTTGTCTTACCCGATTTTTAACTATCAGGTTATGTTTTTGAAAGTGTTATCCGAGTGACTACCGGATTGTGTCTCCGAAGTTTTTCTTTGATATGTAAATTATCGGAATGTTGTGGAGATTGGTCTGGGCGAATTGCGAGGACGCAATTGATTTAAGGGGAGAAGAATGTAACGACCCATTTTCCAGTTACACCTAACCCAGGGGGTAAAGGGTAATGCAATAATTTAAATAAGTGTTAGGGGGTTTGAAGGGATGAAATCCCCATAGCTGGGTAGAGCTCGGAGTAATGAGCATAATGAATCAAAAATACGGCCTCGGGAAGTATGCCACATGGGTGAGACCCGCTTGAAACGAGCGGGATGCGGGCTGCGCGGGAGCAGCATATCGTGTCTATGCGGCGCATGGCTGGGCCCCGTGCAACTGCGAGCACAGCTAGCGCATTGTGCACGGCGCAGGTGAGCAACGTATGGCATGCATAGGTGGGGGGGCGTCTTGTACACCCACATCTCCTCTTCTATAAATTTGGATTCCGTTTCGATTTCTGGAAGAGTTTTTCGACTCGTTCTGAGTCCATTTTCTTTAGTTCTTGAGGCGTTCATAGCTAATTCGAGGGTGATCTATGCAATGGCATGGTCTATTCCTCGAGTTGGCATTCCTAGAAGGGGTAACAGCCCAGGGCAAGAGGAGGCTCTATTCACCACCCTCCTGCCCCAAGAGAGAGAGAGAGAAACAGCTCGGGAGAGAGAGGAGGCTCTGTCCTCAGCCACCGGGGCGCATTGGGAATCATGTCCCGAAGTAGGGGAGGCTCCGTCCTCCGCCGAAGGGTTGCACAGTATGAGAAACATCCTGGGGAAAGGGACGTTCTATCCATTGCTTACGAGCACAGAAAAGAAAGAATCTCTGGGTAAGGGGAGGTTTTGTCTGCAGCTTACAGGCACGCTATGTGTTAAGGGTATTCAGGAAGGGGGAGGATAGGCTCTGGGCAAGGGCAGGCTTTGTTCACTGAACCTCGTGCCCCGAAGAGAGAGAGAGAGAGAAGCGGCCTGGAGAGAGAGGAGGCTCCGTCTCACTGGGGCAAATCAAGAGAGGTGGCCCGGAGTAGGGGAGGCTCTGACCTCCACCGAAGGGCCATGAAGTGTGAGGAACAACCCTAGGTAAGGGGAGGTTCTGTCTACCGCCCACGGGCATAGAAACAAGAAAAGTCTCTGGGAAGGGGAGCACTTTTGCGTCGTCTTCCAGAGGAAGTTGAGGAACGTGCGGAGGCTAGAGGAGGCTTTGTCTGCTATCGCTGGATCCGAAAGGGGAGGATGCCCATAAACGAGCACCCTAAATACTGCTAACTCGCGATACAAAAGGGGAGTAAGCATTTCTGACCTCCTATTTTAATTATAGAATGCATGTGCTAGTTAGGGTATTCGATATGCCTTGATATGCTATGTTTTAATATGTGCTTATATGCCATGATGTGTGTTGTCTCGCTCTGGGGTAGAGCGAGACGTGTAGTGTATGTGTTCGGTCTCGGCTCAATGATAGAGCGAGACCTATGATTGTGCTTCGTCTTGTTCTGGGGTAGAGCGAGACATGTGGTGTGCATGCGGTCTCGGCTCAGTGATAGAGGGAGACGTATGATGCGTGCGGTCTTGGCTCAGTGATAGATCGAGACATATGATGCATGTGGTCTTGGCTCAGTGATGGAGCGAGACGTGTGAATGTGACTAGATCCGTTCTGGGGTAGAGCGAAGCATGTTGTGGTAGTCGTGTGGTACTCAACTCTATAATAGAGCAAGATGTGTGTTGCTGGTGTTTTATCGGTTTACGTATAACCGCTTTTAAATATTCGGGTATACATGTGTTTTTGTATGATTTGATGTTTGTAGTAGCCGATAGGTAGAACTACGTATGGATCCAATCGTATCGGAGTAACATCGTGGATGTTATCTGATAGATACATAGGCAACCAACGGCTAGGCAACATTGGCCCGATCCGAATTAGTTATACAAATAGGTTTGTTCTGGCCTACGTGCAACGGAGCGCTAAAGTTTTGTAGCACGTAGAGCAACGTGAAGACTCTCACACGCAAGAGTCCTCTGCTCACGAATATGTGTTTTGGTTTTTATCGTTTCGGGATAGCCCCGAGTGTGGGAAATCCCCTGTGGAGCCCCGGCTCAGGTTGGTGTTTCCGGGTCGGGGTGTTACATTTACATCATTAATCATAGAATCGTCATCAAAATTAAAATAAGAAAGACATTCTTCAAGAGGGTAAAAAAATGAAGACATAGTAGCCATGTCATCAACAAGACTTTCTGAAAGATTTACTTCATCATCATCTCCTAGTTGCCTGCAAATATTAAAAATGTTCAGTTCCAAAGTCATATTTCCAAAAGAAAGCTTCATAACACCATTTCTTAATAATCGCATTAGAAGTAGCAAGAAATGGGCATCATAATATGACAAGAATTTGAGTACAAGCATTCAAAACTGGTTATATGTCCAAAACAATAAAATCAACAGGAAAGTAAAACTTTTCTACTTGTACTAACACATCCTCAACAATTCCTCTTAGTGTTTTAATTGATCGATCTGTAAGTGGAAGTGTAATGCTTGTAGGCTTCAATTCACCAAGTCCTAATTGTTCATAAATAGAATAAGGTAAAAGATAAACACTTGCCCCAAGATCAAGCCAAGCTTTTTCAATTCTATAATTCCCAATTATACAAGATATGGTTGGACAACCAGGATCTTTATATTTAGGTAGGGTGTTTTATTGCAAAATTGCACTTACTTGTTCTATCAAAAATGTATTTTTTTGTACATTTAGCTTACGCTTGATTGTACAAAGGTCTTTCAAAAAATTTGCATAAGATAGAATTTGTTTAATGACATCTAAGAGAGGAATGTTAATCTTAACTTGTTTGAAAATTTAAAAAATGTCTCCATTTTGTACTAATTTAGAAGAAGATTGTAATCTTTAGGGAAAATAAGGAGGAATAGGAGAAACATAATCGGAGTTGTCAAGTTCATCACCATATTTAGAAATGAAAGACTTCTTAGGTTCAACAACCTTCTTTAAAATGTCTTTGTTAATGACTTTTTCACTTCTGAAAGTGGTGATGGACTTAGCATGCTCTTCTTGTGAACTTGAAGAATTCAAAATTTTCAATTACAATTTGACCTTTAGGATTTAGTTGAGGTTGAGAAGGAAACTTCCCTTTTTCTTGAGTGCTCAAAGTTATGGTCAATTGAGTGATTGAAGTCTTTAAGACATTGATGGTTTGCATTGTTTAGTTGTTGATTGTTGTTTGACTTTGCATGAATGCTTGCAATGTGTCTTCAAAAGTCTTCTTATGTGGTAGAACATAATTTGAAGAAGAAGAAGAGGGTACCTGCACATTAGATTCATTTCTCCAACTAAAGTTAGGATGATTTCTCCAATTAGGAGTATAAGCTTCAAAATAAGGAGAAGAGAAAGGCCTTTTGTAAGTATTCATAGCATTTGCTTGAGTATGCAACACCTTTTTAAAAGCAGAGATTGTTGGACAATTTTGTGTTTGGTGTCCATCACTCTCACATATACTACAAATATCTTGTGACTTTTTAGAAGCTTTAGACATGTTTTCCTTTTTAATTTTCATAGCCTCAACTTTTCTAGTTAAACTTACAATTTTTGCTTTTACATCATCCTCTTCTTTAAGAAGGTACATGCCCCCCTTAGTTGTCACATTAGATTTTGTTTTACTACTACTTTCAAATTCATTAGAATCTTCCCATGATTGAGCATTTTCAGCCAACACATCAAAATAATCTCATGCTTCCTCAAGTTCTTTACTCAAAAATTCTCCATTACACATCATTTCAACAAATTGTCTCATTTGAGAAGTCAAACCATTATAAAAGAAACTAATTACACGACATGTTTCATATCTATGATGTGGGCACAAAAATAAAAGTTCTTTAAATCTTTCCCAACATTGAAAGAGAGTCTCATTTTCTTTTTGTGAAAAATTCATGATATTCTTTCTAAGTGTATTAGTTCTATGGGTGGGAAAAACTTTTTCAAAAATTCTCTTCACATTTCTTGCCATGTTCCAATGGATCTTGGCTTCAAAGAATTCAACCAATTTTTTGCTTTTTCCTTTAAAGAAAATGGAAAGAGTTTTAATTTAATAACATCATTGGAAACATTTTGGTTTGGCAAAGTTGCAGAAACCTCTTCAAACTCTTTTAAATATAAATATGGGCTTTCTGAATCTAAGCCATGAAATTTTGGTAGTAGTTGAATTACATCCGGTATGAGTTCAAAACCACCCACATTAGTTGGAAATATCATCCAAGAAGGAGAACTTGATCTAGTTGGTTGCAAATAATCACGCAAGGTTTTCACTTGTTGATTATTTTGAACTTCATTAATGGTTACTTTTATCATTATCCATAGTGTTCAAAGAAAGAGAAAACTCAGAAATATTAAGAGCAATATCAACACTTTTTAAGCGACCACTTTGGTCATGTTGCCATGAGCTCATAAAAAAATGAGAAACTCTTTTTTTTTCGAAAAGAACAAAAGGAAAAGAATCAACAAAGTAAAAAAAAGATCTATAAATTAACCAAAGCAAAACATGCAATTCAAACTTGATATCTAAAGCAAACAATTCTAAAAAAATCTAAGAACTAAAAGAAATGAAGTAAAGGAAGTGGAATGAAACTACCCGGAATGTTTCAAGTGGTCTTCTTTAATTCTTTGAGCAATGACTAGTCCAAGAGATCTTTCCGGTTGAGCTTCTTCAATGATTCTTCTTCTCACTACTCTTACTCTCAACAAAAAAAAATCAAGAAAAAATGGAAAAGGGGAATATTTTGTAACTGGTGTTATTGTCACAAGTTGCAATCCCCGATAACGGCGCCAAAAACTTATTACACCTAAACTATTAATTCATCAAATTGAGCCAAAGCTTAGGATTATATTATTTGCAAGTGCACAAGTGGATATAATCTTGCAAGGTTGAATCTAAAAGGATTGCCTTTGTGTGACTATCAAAATGATTACAAAATAAGAGGAGTAAAGAAAGAGTAGAAGAGTATTGGAGTGATAAAGAGTTAAGAAATCAACAAGATAAAATACTAAGGCATTAAGGGTCATTGTAACATGTAATGATGTTATTTATGTGTCATGTTATCTTAGTTAGAATTGAATGAAGATTATATCTAACCGGAAGATATAATCATTAAAAACAAAAACAAAGATAGGAAATACTTTGTATATATGAAGGATAAAAACAATTGTTTCTTCATTTATTTTCTTTAAAAATCTCATTATCATGGTCCTTTGCAACTTCGGACATGTCCTCTTCTTTATTTTGGAGGTAGCTTGTGGCTGCCTTTTCTCTGTATTTAAGAAGTAAGCAATCACATTAGTCAATAAACGATATGCACACCAATCGTGTTTTAGCTTACACGATGAAACTCCATTTCGCATTGATGAAAAAATGAAAAATGGACTAATCGTGTTAACGATTACACGACCACAACCAGATTGTTTTCTTAAGAAACGTCTGGTTCAATGATCGTGTGATTAATCACACGACCACAACGAAATTGTCTTTCTTAAAGCACGACCATTAAGACTATCGTGTACTTGATTATATGAATATCCCCATTCAAACTCAATACATTAAAATGTAGTAGTTACACAAAATGAATCCCTCGTCCACCGGCTGAGGGACAGGTACTGGTTGATCTTCAGGGGTAGATGGTTAGCGAGCTTCTCTCGATTTTGAAGCTCTTGCCTTTGCATGAACCGACAGTGATCCTTCAGTTCTTTGAGGAGGGGTTGATGCATGGGCAACTACCCGTTGAGGGGGTTCATGCGGTTGTTTTGTCTCCGGTTCCTGAGGTGTTTGCATCTGTTCTATGAGGCTTGTTGCCACCTCCATATCGTTTTTAACCCGCTGGAGTACAGCTTCAACTCTCTCAGTGTTCCATCCCCGCTCACCATAGAGAACAACCTTCTCCAAATCAACATCACAAATCCTTGTCATGATATCAAATGGCATGACGAATGATTCAATGATGTCCTAGCCAGAATGTACATGCCCCGACGTCTTGTCGTGGAGGGTGTGGACGGGTTTCATTGGCCGAAATGTCTGCGCACCCACCTTCTTAGCCTTCGGGGTCACCCTTTGGCCATCCATCAAGTGGGGCTCTTCCGCAATTGGTGTGATTCACATAATAATTTGGGAATCTGGCTTTAGCCGCATGAAGACCTCCTCATACCACTTCCTCATCTGGTGATGAGCTAGAGCTTCTTGTACACCTTTTCGTCGGCCGGGTCAAGTTTAGTGGCCTTCTCCACGTTGCTCAAAAGTTGGATAAATCCAGGCATCCTCTTGCACCTTGGGCTACATAGAGGACCATTGGGAGCCCATACGGACGTATACTCATAAAACAATACTGGGTAGACAATACAAAAGAAAATGGTCAGTAGTGTAAGTATGACAATTTAGTCATACTACCGATAACACGCTTTGAGGCCACATCGTGTTTTTCATGACACTATAGTTATCATAGTGTAATGTCCTCTACACGATATTATACTTAGTCGTGTTACCGATCTACGATAGTTCTACATGTGTATTATATGCCGTATTTTCGATAACACGATCGACTTGATACCATGTGAGCGATACAGTGATATATATGTGTCTGTAAACATATTGTGTTATTAGACAGATGAGAATGGACTTCATCGTGGTATATAAAATCCGATTGTTACCTAGAGCACTAAGGAAGCCCCAATGAGAATTCCGGCCATGGTGGAACGCTCATCCTGTCATCTTATGATGTTCCTATGGGTTGCTTATATGCCTCTCATCAACATATCATGTATAGTGCCAGCCCAATTGTAGCTCCCCACGATCGATAGGTCATCTATGTAATCACATAGAGATTGGGATATGGCTTTGTTCCTCTGTGTGAATAACACGAGGACACCCATGTGCATGATAGCCAACCGTGGTAAGTCCTCGTCTAAAACAGTTCATGTTTCGGCATCCACTTCTTTCAACATTTCTTCAAGTCATGTCTTCTCCGGCCGCTTCCCTTGGAAGAACTTCTTGTAGAATTATCCATTGCCTTGGGCAGCCTTCCCCTTGCTACTTTCCAATTTACACAGGTTCTCTTTTCCAACAATCCCATGATCATTGCCACTTCATCCATAGTAAGGGGTAGTCTTTTGTCCCTTATGTTGAAGACCTCCTGTGAGTCGTCCCAACACTCACAAATGAGAACATCCAAGAGTGGCCTAGAGATGATGATGGGCTTGCAATCATATACTGGGTAGAACCCAGTCTCCACCAAGATGCCCTTGCATCCCGGACGTGAATCTACAATGTCTTTTGATAGACAAAGTTCAGTGGAGAAACTATTCGTTCCCAGACCCGGTCTTCTCCTATAGATTCTCTTCTTCTTCTCTTTTGCTGCCTTCACTGACTCCGCCATTTGCTGTAATACTCTAACTTTATGTCTGTAAAATTGGATAAATATATGTATATCAACAATGGGTTGTGACCATAATCAATAGTCGCGTCAATTCACATTATCTAACGAACTTCTATTTATATGATAATTATATATATTGTGTTATCGAACATACGATAAGAGAAACACTCATACACGATATCATAACGGTTGCATATCGTGTTGCCAGCGTCTTATCGAACACACGATATATGACTTATCAACTTTCCAAAAATACGATAATTTGCTTCGACTGCCTATGTCGTGTGCTCTCATATACACCAAACCAAAAATCGTGCATACAAATATCCAATGTAGATTTTGGTAAAGGCCTTACCACGAAACCGCCAAAGATTTTCTCCAAGCCGGATTAACCCCTTGTTTAGCCGCTACTTTTCTACAAAGTTTACTCCTTTACTGGGATCGCGTCAAACGGAACCTCTCGCTACATGTCCGAAACTAGCTTTGGGGCGTACAGTTTCAAAATCAACCTGCAAAACAAGATGAAATAGAGCTAACACCGGAGTGTTTTTCAAAAACTCGTTTCGAAATAAAAAAACCCTAATATTCAATGTCTAATCTAATAGGTCGCAAAATCTCCTCTCACGCCATGTGAACGCTGCTCAATCAGAGGACTTTTCAATCAGAAAGGACTTTTTAATTAGAATGGACTTTTCAATTGGAACAGACTTTTCAATTGCAGGAATCACCAGCATCTGAATTCGTTTGCCAGTGAATGCGACTTTGTGAGGGTTTTACACGATATAAAACCTTATCTCCGATCAAGGGTATTTTTGTCTAAAATTTATATTATATCGTGTTATTCCATGTTTGATGGTATTTATGTTTAGAATCAAGGGAATATGAAAATTTTCAATCTTCAGCCAAGCAATATGGAAAAAACTCAAGTTAATATGCATTGGGTCTCATATTGAAAAATATGCTGATGACAATATGATTTGACGACACACATCAAATGAGGGGGTAAGTGGGTGATTAAACCCCCTTACCCTTTTTAGTAATCGCACAACTCCTTTTGAATCTGGCACATTCTCCTCAACATTTGATGGGTGCATACGAGATATACTCATTCTTTTCCATATTAATGAGGAACAGAGGGAGTATTTAAGTAAGTTTTAGATGAATTTTCCACAACCATTGTTTAGCTCTTTGGTTCATAAGTTTAAGAATGGGTCTTAGATGCACCACAATAACTCCAATAGCTTGTTTTACTCATAAATTTATAAAGAGGTTTATAGAGCTATTAGGGTAGTGAGGAGATTATGAGGGTGCATATAGAATCATTTTAAGTTTAATTCCATGAGCTGCATGTCCTGTAATAAAGTGAATTTTACGTCTGAGAATGAATAGAACAAGACAAATATGTCTTGCAACTTGTAAAAGATGTCATGTAGGTTCCTTAACTGATATGGGTCTCCATCAGAACAAGCATCCATTCAGTCTGTCGTACAAAAAGAATCTAAACATCATGCCTTGGCACTCTACTTATAGGCTCCAGGCTATTGAATTCCTTTTGTTTCCTCCACTGGTCTGATGAAAAGATCGACAAGAGTGGTAGAGATTTTGGTCTTGCCTCCCACATGGGTCCGAACTCACGAGTCACGACCTACTGATCAAAAGATCCGACGGGCAAAAGTAAAGAGCCAGGGATAAGCGATGGACGGTGCACACTTGGCTATAGTAATCAGTACGATATGTAGTTATTTTGCTCAAAGTTTGTAATACGGATTATAAATTTCTTACTTAATCAGTAGCCATTGATGAAAAGCACATGGATGATGTGACTCACAGAGTGGAACCATCGTGCTAGTGGCACTTAAATCTTTATCTTCCATGATTCATTCGTGCTAGTGGCACTTAAATCTTTATCTTCCATGATTCATTTTAGTGGAAGCAGAGAAAAAACAAGTGACCCAAATCAACGAAGAATCCAAGTAGTAAGCATTTTCCGTGGACCTAAAAGCTTTTCTTGTTCTAGTGGCATGTATGAAACTTTTGGTTGAACCACTATGTTGATCTTGATTATCATACATATGACCTATTTTTTCATGGAAATAATACATATGACCTTGAACAAAGGTGACAACCTTCTTGTATACAAACACCACTGATGTTACAAGGAAAATGACACTTCTGCTTCACTTTCTCTACACTAAAAGCCTACTCCACCTCTGAATGGACCGAGAAAAGTAAATATCTATATTGTGAGGTATGACTCACCTTCTCTATCTACTAAGAGGTTGGACTAGACTTTTGGTGTAGAGAAAGTGGAGTAGGAATATAAGCTTCCTACTTACAATATCCTTTTGCATCGTTACACCTTGATAGTCATCTGCCAACTCTTCATCCTAGTTTCATAATTGGAAAATACCTAACTTCTATGAGTACTTAGGGTTAAATAGAGGCCTAGCCCTACTTTCTCCTAGAAACTACTATGATTTTTTTATTTGTAAATAATTTAGAGGGGAGAGAGTACAATTTATCAAAATAAGGATAAAATTACAAATGTCACCTCTTATTGAGAAATAAAAGTGAGGTTAGGCTGATATAAGAAATATAAGAAAGTGAATGTTTGGTCGGACATTTGGATAGCAGGATGAATGATTGTCCATATAGAAATTGACTCCAAAAACTTTGTTTGTGAACATTCAACTCAAGGTAACTCTTAGCCTTCATACAAGCATTTGTGGAAACATGAAAACTGATTTTTAAATTAAATTTGAGTCGCAGTACTATATAGATTATCTTTCCAAGTTTGAACTCCTTGGCGGGTTTTTGGTGCCCCTAGGTATAAATAGATGAATTATAACCTTAGGATGTATACTTCTAATGTTTCTAGACAACTGGGATAGGAAGAGAGGCTTCGTTGAGAGAGGTAAGTTGTAACACCCTAAATTTTCTCAATTAAATATTCTCAAAATAAAAATTCTAATTTTTTTTACCATTAACAGCACACAAATGCATTGGTAAAACCCAATAGTTAGTTATGATAAGAACATAGTTAGTTACACAATTATGAGACTTAAGAAGAAGTTATACCCTTAAAAAGGCAAAAAATTACAAGATTGTGGATACTCCGGAGGTCAAGAGAGTCCAATAAGGAGTCAAGAGCCTTTGGCTGAGAGACATGAATATAAATACCGTCAAAAGACATTGATGTGTTAGAGAAGGGAAAAGCGTGGAAAACTGAAGAGAAATTCACATGTAAACCACACTTTAGAGGTTGGATGGAGCAATTTCAACACTATAAGTTTTGTGATGATTAGATGCTTATACCACTGAATTAGAGCATGTTAAGCTTTTTCAAAGTGAAATGGTCTATCTAGATGATGTAAATAAATCTATTGTGCTAGATAATCTGCTGGTAACTGCTGCTCCTTCTAATTTGTTCCCTCATGTCCCATGGAGTGAGATATCATGCGGCGAACAACTACAACATCAATTAGTCCCATCCCAAACATAATAGGCTCTCCACGTGGGATCCTGAGATGAATTGCGGTGAAAAACCTACATAAAATGTAAGGATATGGCAGCATATCATGCATATGACCATGCAAAAAGGTCATAATCCTACCAAAATTAATAGAAGGTATGTCTAAGTTAAAGAACATTTGTATCATATGTTATGTAATTGGCTAGTTTTGCTGATCAAAACTATGTTAAAACTTCACATATGTAATTAGTCTTAGGAATTTGGTTAGACTTAGTTGTAGTCGAGTCAGGTTTAGAATTGATGGACTTGAAAAATAGGAATATACATGTTCTTATTGATCAAGACTGAAGACTAAAAAATGTTGATAGAAAAAGAGGTTAATTAAGCACATATTCTCATACAAAAGTCACTTGAAAATTTTCAGAAGTGATTTTAGAAGTTGCAGACCGATTTAGGGTAAAACTGTAAATGAACACTGTCATTGATCGATTGTTGGACATTACATAGCACAAATCAATCGATTGCCTATTGAATAAGCCCTTTGTAAAATGAAGCCGAGAGTATCATGCCCTAAAGAAACTACAATCAGTCAATCGCTAGTAGTTTAATTGCCTTAAAATAAGCCTTTCTAGAAGAGATTTCATTCCTGGTTGAAGTTAATGACTTAAACCAACTTGGAGACCTATACAAAGGCTAAGGTATGAAAAATTTTAAGAGAGGAAAACTTAGAAAATATTAGAGAAGAAAAGAGAAGTCCATCATTGTTTTCATAGAGAGTTCACCTAAAGCTTGAAGAAATTATTCATGGTGATGCATAACTGAATTGAGAAGATTTTCACACATCAAATACAAGAGGAGTGTTAGCGAATTCTTCAAAGGGAGTTTAAGAATCTCAAAGGTCAATCAACAAACAAAGAAGGAATCATTGATTGAGTTGCTAGAAGAAGAAGACAAAGAACAAAACATAAAGAGAGAAAGCTTCAACGATTCAAAGAGGAAGAATTGAAGGCCAACAATAACAAAGAAGATTAAACAAAGTTGTTTGTGTCAATTCTAGAGGTTGGTTTGTCATTTTTGTGTCATGTAAGTTCTATATCTTACTAGTGTATTGATTTGGCCTTGTGAGGCTGCCGTGATTTTTAACCAGAGTTAGGTTCTCCACGTTAAATCTATGTGTGATTATTGTGGTGTGCATGTTTGGTTTGAAAGATAAATTGGTCATGAATGGCGATTAGACATTAGAGTCTGTTTATTCCGCTTCAAAATAAACTCTTGCGCAAAGAGGCTAGAACTCTTAATTCTTACGTTTGAAAGTATTAGTTTTATGAGCAATTTAGTGATCCACTATCGTCATCTAGTTTTAGGAGCAAGTGCTATCAATCTGATTTTGCATGCTAGTGTGTGTAAAGTTTGCTTAATCTTCCTAGATTTTGGTTTCTAGTGTTATATATCTTGTGTTAGGGTTTGATCTCTTCATTGTGCTTGGCTTACTTTTTTTTTCTTTTCAAATTACTTGTTAAACTTGCGGATTTGTGTGCTTAATTTGTTAGTTTTCTTACTCTTATATTTCACCTTGCTTTTAGAACTCAAATTTATTCTCTTTGGTGTGTTAGTTTGTTTGATCTTAATGGATGTGTCAAATAATTAAATAGATGAACATAGAGACTTGGGTAATCCCATGAATGATTCACCATTGTCCGATGGTCAAAACTTCTCTTATTGGACGAATAGGATGAGAGCTTTTATTCAAGTGCTTGATGGGAATGCTTAGAAAGCAGTGATTAAAGGTTGGAAATCTCCTATGACCAAAGAAAAAGATGAAAATACTATCTTAAAAGAGGAGGGTGAATGGGATGAAAATGGAATAAAACTTGCAAATCAAAATAGTAAGGCCATTAGTGCATTATTCAATGCCGTAAGAAAGTCATTACATAGGTTAATGTGAAATTTCACATTCGCTAAGGATGCATGAGAAAAACTTGTGAAGTAAAATGAGCGAATTGAGGCCGTTAAAGTGTCTAGGTTACATATGCTTACAATTGAATTCAAAAACATGAGAATGGGTAAAGATGAAACGATTTCTAGGTATTATGCTAAGATATTGGACATAACACTTGTGTTCAATTAAGGGATCTCATTCATGACTACCTTGTTGTGAGGAAATTGGTAAGATCCTTGTCTTCTATGTTTAAAATTAAGGTAGAAGCAATTTATAAATCTAAAAAGATAGGCACCTTAGATATTGAGGAGCTTGTAAGGAACCTTAGAACCTTTGAGATGCAAGAGGAGTCTTATAAAAATAAGAAAGAATTGTTTGAGAAATCTAAGGGAAAACAAATTAGCCTTAAAATATCTAAGAGATCTTCCAAAAAGAATGTAGCTTTGAACACCTTAGGAGAATCTAAAGAATTTGAGGATGATAAAGAATTAATGCTCTTGTTAGCCAAAAACTTCAAGAAATTTATGAAATCTCATAACTTTAGGTTCGGGAAAAAGGGTCAAAATTCAACGAAGAGATAAGTGGAAAGATAGAAGAGAGGCAAAATAAACAAGACAAGAAGAACATAAAGTCCTTTGAATGTGGCAAGTTAGCTTATTTTGTGGCTGACTATCCTAAAAATAATTCTAATGATTCTTCTCATGATAAGCATCGAAAATCAAAGCGGTTTGATAACAACAAAAATGGAAAGATGCTTCAAGTAACTAACTCTTATGAGAGTTTTGATGAAGATGAGATGTGTAACTATACTGTTTTCCATACAAGTGTTAAGGAAGATGGTTCTAGTGAAGAGTTTCATGAGTCCACTTCTCTTGAAGAGAACTCAGAGCCTTGAGGTTGATTCTGATGAGTACAATGGGCTCCTCCAACAATTTTTACTCTTGACTAGAAAAACTAAATACCTTGAGAGAAAGTTAAAAAAAAAGATGATGAGTTAGTCTTATCTACTCAAAAGGTAATGTAGCACCCCGTGTTCCAATTATACTTAACCTCAAAAGGGTCAGGGGTAATTATATAATTTTAGTTAAATTTTAAGGGGCTTTAGGTGATAAAACTCCCGTGTCTGGATAGAGCTCGAAGTAACGAGCGTGATGAATCGAAGAACACGCGAATCAGAGGTCGGGAACGAAAGTTACGACCTCGGGAAACATGCCATATGGGCGGGACCCACTTTCAAAGTTTGAGATAAGATACCCATGTTCAGTCTAGTTTCGAAGGTCTCATCGATATGAGTCCATCGGTACTAAGAACGTGTGATTCCGACTTCGGGATAAAAAGTTATCGCGTTTTGAAGTTGGAATTGTATTTGAAGGAAATAATAATAAAATAATCAGAAAAAGATGGAATAGCTGACGTCATCAGAGCCGAGCCGCGCCAGAACTGAGCCGCGCCCGTCGGAGCCGAGCCGTCGTGCATTCGGGACGCTCGATTGCGGCCGTCCGCGCGACGCGGGTCCTGTGCGATCGCGCTGTGGACCGCGTGCGCCGCGCACAGCGCGTTGACGCGCGCATCGTGCACGCGTCAGGTGGCACCGACCACATTTGTGGTCCATTTGCAATGCGCCATGTGGCGCAAGTTTTCGCGTGCATACCTGGCTTTCTTCCGTCCGCTCGCACGCCAATCTCCTATAAATAGCTCATTCCGTTCAGTTTTCTAGAGAACTTTCTGGAGTCATTCGGTATCCGTTTCCTTCCGTTCAAAAAGCGTTCTTAGCTAAATTGAGGGTGTTCTACGCAATGGAAGCATCAATTCTTTGAGTTAGCAACTCTATAAAGGGAAAACGTCCCGGGGTAAGGGGAGGTTTTGTTTGCCGCCTACGGGCGCAGAAAGGGAAAAGTGTCTCCAGCTAAGGGGAGGTTCTGTCCGCCGCCTACGGGCGCGGAAAGGGAAAAGTGTCTCCTGGTAAGGGGAGGTTCTGTCCGCCGCCTTCGGGCGTAGGAAGGGTAAAGTGTTTCGAAGCTAGAGGAGGTTCTGTCCGCCGCCTTCGGGCGTAGGAAGGGTAAAGTGTTCCGAAGCTAGAGGAGGTTATGTCTGCCGTCTCCGGATCAGAAAGGGAGGATGCTCTGAGGAAACAAGCAACTCCGAACATCGCCACTTTCGGAACTGCAGGGGTGTACGCTTTTCTGACTTTATAATTTAATTTGATTTATGTGTATGCATATCTTAATTAGTAATATACTAATTAAGATATATAATTTGCTAAGTTCTGATATATGCTTAAATGTTCCTATTTGATCTACTTTGTTATATTTTGTTGTGATCTGAATTACTCGGAAATGCTTCATTGTGCTTTAACATACTCCAATCTGATAGGATCTGATATGATCCAACATACTCTGTAGTGTGTTCTGCTCCGCTCTATGATAGAGTGGGATATGTGTTTGTGTCTGCTCACCTATGTGAGATGTGTATTCCACTGATTTACTGGTTTTCGTTCAACTCCGATGTTTTATGAGATTTCCGTCTGATTCCGAATGATTATTCGGATATAAGGATATACGTATTTTAATGTATATGATTTTGTAATGCCTAATGCATGTATTAGCCGTTAGGCAGAACTACGTCCGGATCCGATCGTATTGGAATAACGTCAGAGATGGTATCCAATATGTACGTAGGCAACCAACGATAAATAACGTTGGTCCGATCCAAATTAGTTATAAAATTAGGTTTGTTCTGATCTACGCACAACGAAACATTATAGTTTCGTAGCATGTAGGAGTATGTTTTGACTCTCGCACACAGAGTCTGCAACTCTTGGTCCGTCGATTTTAATTTTTCCGCTGATTTTATGAACTCCAATTCTGTCTTCCGAGCCAACCCCCAGTCCGGGTCGGGTTGTGCGGGTCGGGGTGCTATAAATGGTATCGGAGCATTACTCTGTCTGCGAGAGAAAAATATTTTAAAATATATTTTGAGTTGTTTCAAGTTCCAATTTTTAAATTGGAATTTCTTTGTAACGAATGTATTATCGGATTTAATATAAAGTTCGATTGTGATTTTTGCCGTTTTGCACATATGTCATCGACTTTATGACGAACCGTTATGTTGAATGTAGTGTTCTGCATTTATGATATCGGAATTTAAATAACCTCTGATTATGTTTTTACCGTTCCACATGTCTTATATAAAAAAAAAAAAAAAATTCCTCTTGCGAATCTTTCATTCTTGATATGTGATATCGGGTTTGAGAATTCCGATTTTTAAATTTCCACATGTGTTGTATCGGATCAAGATAAATTCCGAATATGAGTTTTCTCTTCTCCGAGTGTTGTGTTCGATTTAATATGAACTTCAATTTTTCGTCTTGTCAATTTTGAATCAGAAATAATTTTAAAATTTCTGTCTTGCAAGCTCTACAAGTAATTGATGCTAACATCAGTTTTATGAATTTTGATTTCAAGTCAAAAAATATTGAATGACTGAATTTGTTATATAAAGATTTGATACGACAACCCAATTTATAAATTGGTAATCGTAAATATAAATTGCTTTGAAAATTTTACTACTAATAAATTGTATCGGGGTTTTGATTAGTAATTTTGTTTTACTAATGTGTCATTGAAATTACTCTTAGCTTTAAAATTTATAAATTCTGATTTAATTAATTATAAGTAATTTAGAATTTTTGTTCTACTTATGTAGTATTGGATTGCTATTATGCAATTCGTATTTGAATGGTTATTATTTAAAATTTCTGTTCTGAATCTCATTTTGATACGATTTTCGATTTTTGATACGAATTAAATTACATTTCTATTCCTATGATATTGGATTTCGAATTTCTGTTGTACTTGTGTTGTATCGGATTTATATAATCTCCAATTTTATGAATTTTGCATTGGAATTGTGATTATTTAAAATTACTTTTCCAAGTCTCAGTTTACTACAAATTTAAAATTTTGAATTAGTTTGATATTTTGTTTTAACCTTAGATAGGGGATTTAATACGAATTCCGGGTTTGTACTTTATGTTGGTCTATAGGACATCAACTTTAATACAAATTACGATGTAATGAATTCTAAGTTTTAATCGAGAGTGGTTTGACCATTTTGTTCTGAATCAATTATATCGAATTTAATTTAAAATTCTGTTTTATGTTACATCATATTCTCGATGGACTTCGATTTTATGAAATCCAATTTTTAATTCAATAATGATTTGAAATCTTATTTTGTCAGTATAGTGTCAGATTTGATCTAAATTTTTATGAATTTCTATTTCAAATTAGTCAGAAATATTTATTTAGAATTCGTTGCGTGATTATTTAGCAACCTCGACTGCAAATAGTCTGTCAAAATTATTTTAAACACCGATAGATTTACCAAGGAGCAACTGCTACACACCACGGTATGGGACATGAGGTGTTGGTGGACAGCTCTACAGTAAATTCTGCTGATATTTTAATACGAGATTTACCTTTGAAATATCTACATGTTGAAAATTATTATTTGACAAACAGTAGACCTACCTCGAAGGAACCACTAAACGCTAGTGGTATGGGACATAAATTTTTAGTGGATCACTCTTGGCTAGTTCTGCTGGTGTGTTGAAATTTAATTCAACTGTTTTCAAAGACAGTGGAATTCCCTTAGAGAAACTGCTAACCACTCGTGGTATGGGATACGTGGTATTAGTGGTCCACTCTAAGGTGGAGTCTACCAATGGATTTAAGATAGAAATTAAATTCAAATGCTCTGTGATTTAGAAAAATGATTACCAAGTTGTCTTGATGGATAGTAGAATTACTGCGGAGAAACCATTAAACGCCCGTCGTATGGGACATGGGGGTTAGTGGATAGCTCCAACGTTGATTCCGCTCGTACATTGAGATGAATTTCGATTTCAAGTCTGGTTTGATTTAAAATATTTGTTTTGAGTATGATGTGACTCTACAATATACGTTTTGACCTAAATGTGTGGCACATTTATTCTAAGTTTTCTTCTGCCTCCGTAAAAAGAGTGTGTTTGAATTCTAATATATTTTCTTTTGAACGATTTAGTTTCTGTAAAAAGTCTATTTTCTGTCGTATGTTTTAATTTTTGAATGATTCCGTAAAATGATTATTAATGTTGATTTCTATTCGAACTTCTGAAAGATAGTTATCTGGTATAAAGTCCAGAACTATCAAATAGTTATTTGGTATAAAATCCAAAAACTATTGGAGCATGACTCCTTGATACCCACCGAGAAAAATAATCGGTACTGGCGCGCGTATGGGTGTGGAGCATCATGGGAAAGCTCCCACTTACTGAGCTTCTCGATGCCCCATGAGTATCGAGGGGAACACCGTTAGGTATCACGGTTCGGGTTTTCTCGTCACTTGGACGAACCGATGATTTGTGCATATGTTTCTGCATCAAATTATTTTCGAACAGGATTCTTTTTCTAACAAATGAATTCTTGAAAAAGATCATAATCGTTTTCATATATTTTGCTTAGCATTATTTTAGATTTTAACTCAACCTACAGTGTAGGGGGTTTTAAATTCTAGATTTATGCTTATTCGCCATGGAAAACTATCATATTTTTGACCTACATATGTTGCATTGTACTTCGCATACGTGCACTTTCTGGATAGTTCTGGGGTAAAACCTGGGATTATCAAAGCACTCTCTGGATACCCACCGAGAAAAATAATCGGTACTGACGTGCGCATATAGGTGGGGAGCATTATGGGAAAGCTCCTTACTTTCTAAGCCTCTCGCTACCCCATGAGTGTTGAGGGGAACGGCGTTTGGTATCACGGCTCTGATCTATCTGTTCTGTGTCGATTCAAAAAAAAAAAAAGAATTATTCAGTTATCCGATCTTAAATTCTATGATCTATTGGATGATTTAACTCCGAAAATTTCTAATCTGACTACTCTATTTTGATTTTACTCTGCTTTTATCTGATTCTGTCTGATATGATTTAATAGAATAATCAGATTTACATTAAAGTGCTTTTATCTGATTATAACTTCTCAAATTGTACATATGAAAGGTTTTGAAATTATGTAAAAGATTTCATTAACCTTGCTTTGTTATATTATATTTCAGAATAATAACTTATCTGATTTTAAAAAAATAAAGAGATTATTTTATCTGATTATGTTTCCGAATGGTTTACTCCGATTATGATTTATCGGATCTCTTTTTGTGATATCCAAATTTAAACTATTGACTTATGAGTTTTATCTGATAAGTTATCGGATTATGTTATCCGATTATAACTTAATTAATTATGTTTCTGAATGTTATATCCGATTATAAATTAATCAGATTCATGTTTGTTATCCGACTAACGGTCGGATTTTCTTCTTATTTTAATATCTTTTTGAAAAATATTTTAGGAGAATTGCGAGGACGCAATTCGTTTAAGGGGGGAAGAATGTAGCACCCCGTGTTCCGATTATATTTAACCTCAAAAGGGTTAGGGGTAATTATGTAATTTTAGTTAAATTTAAGGGGCTTTAGGTGATAAAACTCACGTGCCTGGATAGAGCTCGAAGTAACGAGTGTAACGAATCGAAGAACACGCAAATCAGAGGTCGGGAACAAAAGTTAAGACCTCGGGAAACGTGCCATATGGGCAGGACCCACTTTCAAAGTTTGAGATAAGATACGCATGTGGGGTCTAGTTTCGAAGGTCTCGTCGATACGAGTCCATCGGTACTAAGAACGTGTGATTCCGACTTCGGGATAAAAAGTTATTACGTTTTGAAGTTGGAATTGTATTTGAAGGAAATAATAATAAAATAATCATAAAAAGACGGAATAGCTGACGTCATCAGAGCCGCGCCGAGCCGAACCGAGTTGCGCCAGAACTAAGCCGCGCCCGACGGAGCCAAGCCGTCGCACATTCGGGATGCGCGATTGCGGCCGTCCGCGCTATGCGGGTCCCGCGCGATCGCGCAGTGGACCGCGCGACGCGCGCGGGGCGTGCAGCAAACGCGCGCGGGACGTGCAGCAAACGCACGCGTCGAACGCGCGGTGCTGCTGCGCGCGCTATGCGCAGCGCGTGTGTCAGGTGGCACCAACCACATTTGTAGTCCATTTGCAGTGCGCCACGTGGTGCAAGTTTCCGCGTGCGTACCTGGCTTTCTTCCGTCCGCTCGCATGCCAATCTCCTATAAATAGCTCATTCCGTTCAGTTTTCCAGAGAACTTTCTAGAGTCATTCGGTATCCATTTCCTTCCGTTCAAAAAGCGTTCTTAGCTAAATCGAGGGTGTTCTACGCAATGGAAGCATCAATTCTTCGAGTTAGCAACTCTATAAAGGGGAAACGTCCCGGGGTAAGGGGTGGTTCTGTCCGCCGCCTACGGGCGCAGAAAGGGAAAAGTGTCTCCAGCTAAGTGGAGGTTCTGTCTGCCGCCTACAGGCGAAGAAAGGGAAAAGTGTCTCCGGGTAAGGGGAGGTTCTGTCCGCAGCCTACGGGCGCGGAAAGGGAAAAGTGTCTCCGGGTAAGGGGAGGTTTTGTCTGCCGCCTTCGGGCGTAGGAAGGGTAAAGTGTTTCAAAGCTAGACGAGGTTTTGTCCGCCGCCTTCAGGCGTAGGAAGGGTAAAGTGTTCCGAAGGTAGAGGAGGTTCTGTCCGCCGTCTCCGGATCAGAAAGGGAGAATGCTCTGAGGAAACAAGCAACTCCGAACATCGCCACTTTCGGAATTGCAGGGGTGTATGCTTTTCTGACTTTATAATTTAATTTGATTTATGTGTATGCATATCTTAATTAGTAATATACTAATTAAGATATATAATTTGCTAAGTTCTGATATATGCTTACATGTTCCTATTTGATCTACTTTGTTATATTTTGTTGTGATCTGAATTACTCGGAAATGCTTCATTGTGCTTTGACATACTCCAATTTGATAGGATCTGATATGATCCAACATACTCTGTAGTGTGTTCTGCTCCGCTCTATGATAGAGTGGGATATGTGATTGTGTCTGCTCACCTATGTGAGATGTGTATTCCACTGATTTACTGGCTTTCGTTCAACTCCGATGTTTTATGAGATTTCCGTCTGATTCCGAATGATTATTCGGATATAAGAATATACGTATTTTAACGTATATGATTTTGTAATGCCTAATGCATGTATTAGCCGTTAGGCAGACCTACGTCCGGATCCGATCGTATTGGAATAATGTCAGAGATGGTATCCAATATGTACGTAGGCAACCAACGATAAATAACGTTGGCCCGATCCAAAGTAGTTATAAAATTAGGTTTGTTCTGATCTACGCACAACGAAACATTATAGTTTCGTAGTGTGTAGGAGTATGTTTTGACTCTCGCACACAGAGTATGCAGCTCCTGGTCCGTCGGTTTTAATTTTTTCGCTGATTTTATGAACTCCGATTCTGTCTTCCGAGCCAACCCCCGGTCCGGGTCAGGTTGTGCGGGTCGGGGTGCTATAGGTAAATAGGTTAGTGGAGTTGAACATCAAGTTAGAGTGAGAAGTGAGTGACCTTAAGAGTGAACTTGAGCATTGTAATGCCCCTGATTTTTTCTACGATTTCTTATAATTTTTCTGCTATTTTCTGATTATTTTCGACAGGAAAATATGACGCATCGGCATATTTGGTTACGATATTTGTACCAGTAGTCGGGTGTGGGGTTCATCGTAGGCCACAGGCCTAGACGCGCATTTACGGCGCAAAAAAATCATTAACGAAGGTATTGCAGAGGATAAGGGACTGCAGAAGAAAAAAAAAAGAAATGAAAAGAGGAATATGGGCTCGGGCTCAGCCGAGCCCGATTCAGACGGTTCTAGAGGAGGAACAGTGCACACCCCCTCCCTCCGGCTTTTCTCTGTCCCAACCGCCGCCGGCCACCGGTGGGCCGCAGGGCCACCGCCACTGGCTCTGTCCCGGCCGTGCGACGGCAGGGGTGCCACAGTCCCGGCCCCCACGGTCGCGCCGCCCTCCTCCCCTGTTTCCCCCGGTCTCTCTCTGCTCTCTCTGTTTGTGCTGTGGCAGCACTGGCGGTGGCCGGTGGGCTCCGCCCGGCCTCCGTCCAGCCAGCCACGGGACGGCGATGACAAGGCCAGCCGCCAGCTTGCTCCGCCAGCCTCCCTGAGTTCATTTTCCCCGTTCCGGCATTTCCTAAACCCTCGGGACAGCAGCTCTCTCAGCTGGGCAATGGTTTTGACCGCCGACTCCGCCACCAACGCCGCCACTGTCATGTGCTCGCCATCAAAGGTCATGATTATGAGGTAGGGGATCTTTGAACTCGTAAATTCATGATAGCATGCTTGAATGAGTAGTAGCATGCTAGGATCACATGATGTGCATATAAACATGATTATATAGTATGTTTAGATACATATGACATGCATATGAGCTGTAAATACGGTTGATGTATGTGTAATATGTGTGCAAAGTATGATTGATATGTATGACTTGTATGTATGTTTTCTGGATGTGGAATAGGTTTGCTCTAGTGATGGCTAGCGATTAGGTTAGTACCCTATGGATGCTTATTATGGACATGCTAGTGGTGGCTAGCGGTTTTGAGTAAGTTATGTATGTGAGCTGTGTGTGTGGGCAGAGGTATGGGCGATGGACGGTAAGAGTGGTAAGGGTTTGGTACGAAGTTGGATGTGGATTTGGATGTGTGAGCGTGTGACAAAAGACGGCGGACGTAAATGTGACAGGCGAAGAATGGAGAGGATCAGTTTGGAGCGTACGTCAGGGGTTCGGTAAGTAAGAAGACTTAGGCTTGGAGCCTTATGGGGGTTTAGTAGACAGTAAGAGCGTGCATAATTGTACAAGCATGATGTACAAATTATGAAGTGAAAAGTAAGTATAATAAGTGAGATATTAAGTAAGAGGATGATAATGGGGATCTAATGTGAGGAGCTCAGTTTGATTATGCCAAGTAAGATGTTTTGGTCAGAATGTGGATGGTAGAGACTGTATGAGTATGTAAGGATTTGATGTACGGTGAGTTTGATCACGATATAGATGGGTTAAGTGAAGTCTGCTGCCCTGACGAACTAGGGTTTCGATCGGGCTCAGCTTCGGTTTGATCAGTCGAGGACTATGATCATCAGCTTCCGAATGATCAGTCGGTTTCGATCGGGCTCAAACTTGAATTATAAGCACAACTAATGATAGCGTTGTGAGTTTGAGACCTGAGGGTTCGACGGATTAAGTTCCGTGTTTGTGCTAGCCGATAATGAGTCGGCTGTGCATTTTTTATGTCTTGCCATGGTGTCTATCCTACGGGATGTTGTCTGTGTGCTATATAGAGCACCAGACGTTTGATGCTCTGTTGAGAGCAACTGTATGTATGTTTTCGATTTAGTCTTGGTGCTATTTTTTAGCCCAGACGTTTGATGCTCTGTCGAGAGTGCTGTAAGTTTTTGCCCTTCGTGGGCTCTGTATGATTCTGCCCAAGAGTGGCACTATAAGATTCCTGCCCAAGAGTGGCACTGTATGTTTTCTGCCCTTAGTTGGCACTGTATGGCCCTTGTTGGCAATGTATGGCCCCAAAGAGTGGGCATTTGCGCGCTTAGGTAAGCAGTATCATGGACCTGCTCTTACCTGTTTGATCCTGTGCCCCATGGGCATAGGTGTGCCTTGCCTTCGGAAAAGTCCATAGTATCTAGTCACTCCCCAGAGGTTAAGGTGATGCCTCAGTGACATTCTTTTCCTTTTCGACGCTGGAGCTTATTAGTTGTAATGAGCTTCAGTGGTCGATAGTATGAGTACGATCGTAAGAGTATGAGTATGAGTATGTGCGTTTCTGAGTAAGAGTATGAGTATGAGTACGATTGTAAGAGTATGAGCACGACTGTAAGATGATGATACGAGTAAGACTGTAAGTGTATGTTTGAGCAAGACTGTAAGAGTAGGGTTCTGAGCACAGTAAGAGTATGACTGTACGAGTAAGGTCGTACGAGTAAGTGTAAGAATGTACGAGTAAGGTCGTACGAGTAAGTGTAAAATTGTACGAGTAAGGTCGTACAAGTATGTATAAGTTGTATGAGTTAGCGTACAATTGTACGAGTCAGTTTGTAAGACCCTGATTAAGGGTGTTTGTGTAAGTTTGATATGATGGTGTGTTATGCGTGCTTATATACATATGTGCATAATTATGTTATACGTTGTTTGCCTCATGTTGAGTTGCATGACGCTTGTATTTATGAACTTATTGAGTTCACCATTTTTTGGGATTTCCCCTACTGGGTATTTTCCTACTGAGTATGAAAATACTCACCCTACTATTTTTTAGCCCCGTGGTTCGGGAGGCTTTTGCAGGTATGTGTTGGGGAGCTCCTGGAGATGGATGCTCGTTTATGTGAAGAAGTGTTTCCCCTTTGATTCAGATATACTTGACTCAATGTGATTATCATTTGTGCCACGATTTAATGTATTAGGTGAGATGAGATTTAAATGTTTATAGCTTCTGGACTTTTGGTTTGGATTAGAATGTGGACTGTTATGGGACTTGTACTCAAGGACGTCTGAGAGTTATTTGTATTTTAAAAATCCACAATCATGGTAATTTAGTCGTACGTATGTTTTCGAGTAGCACTTGGGGATATTTGATTGGGCAGTACGATGTTTAACCGTATGATGTTTTAAATTATAAACTATTTTTACAGGTTTTGATTCCGTTATTTTTCTCCAAATTATTAAAAAAAATGTGAGGAAAAGTCTCGGGCATTACAAGCATAGGTCAAACCAATAAGATGGGCCTAGTTTTTAAGAATTGTTTAACTAACCCCTTAGTAAAACCTACTATCTTTATGAAGGTCAATGAGAAAGATAAACAACCCAAGATAGTGCCTAACCCACCTAGGTTAAAAGGAAAGGGAGTGAAAATAGGTTATATTATTGTAGGAGTGTGTGACATATATAATAGAGAGTGCCATACTAGAAGAGAGTGCCCAAAGAGTCATCCCTTCAAACTTAGGTCAAAGAAGGAGAAGAAGCACACTACCTATGTGACCCCTAGACTACCCCACCAAGTTTATGATAAGAAGATTAAAAGAGTGTAGCTGAGGAAGATTGATTTCAAGTGTTGAAGGATCAATTAGGAAGAGTAAGCAAAAGCACCTTAAATTGCCTTAGGATAGGATGACTAGGCAAAGCTAAGGAGTTTGTCATCTCTATGTAAAGAGATTGAGATTTTTTGTCCATGATTTAATTCTTTTAATCTTTTGGACAACTTACATTTTAGTTTTTATTGTATATTGCTTTGTTTTAATGTCATTAATTCATAAGTTTTGAACTGAAAAAATTAAAAAAATAGAATATGATAAAAAACACGAAAAAAACAGAGTAGCATTTGATTTTGTTACAATTTACTTTGAGTTTTATGTTTAATGGTTCAGCTCTTGAGACATAATGAAATTAATTTTTTTTTAAGTTGAAAAGCAACATGATTTGTATTCAAATATACCTTAATGAAGAGAATGATTCACCAAGGAGAGTGAAGATCAATTTGATTTCATTTTTCTTCATGTTATAATTCTCTAATTTTTAAAATTTACACACATCATGTTTACACTCAAGTTACTTTTATGTATGAAAATCGAGTGAGAATTCTTAGACATAAGTTGACTAAGGTGTTTAGATTCTACTAGAGTCTTAGTGGTCAAATTAAAGGATCTTATGCTAGATTTCTATTAGAATTCAAAAGAAAAAGAAAATTTTATGTAATGTGATTGAAAGTTTGTAAGATTATTTACTTCAATGTCTTTTATTCATATGGAATTGTCCTCGTAAAGATGATGGGGAAGGGCTACCTACTTAGGTCGGCCTAGGCTAGTGTGAACCTCTCATTCGCTTGATATCAAGAAAAATGAATGAAAGAAAAAGAAAAAATTGAGAAAAAATATGATGCAAGTAGAGAGGATTTAGGAAAAGCAAAGCCCTAAAAATGATTTTGAGGAAAATATCATGGCTCAAAAAAAGGCATAGGCATATTCTTTTTGAGTTTTTATTATTTTATTTTTTAGGAGAAAAATGTACATAGATTCTAACTAAAGTGAGTTGAAAAATGAAAAACATCTTCTTTACTAGGGTCTAAACATATTTGTCTTTATTTGATTAAGAGAAATCTTGCGAAATTTAAGATAAAAAAAGACAAGATATAAAAACATTGGTAGTTTCATCTAAAAATTTATAAAGATAATTAAAGTATCAAAAACAATAAAATAAAATAAACAATCACATACCAATGAAGTTGACTAATCTAAGGCAAGGTATTAATGAACAAAAGGATGCTCTTAGATTAATGAAAAATTAACTAAAAATTTGTTAAAATGAGCAAACCCATGCATGTTTCTATTGTTTGAATTTTATTTGAATTTTGAGTTTCATAAAAATCTTATTTTTGTGAATAATTTCTTGAAATCATTTTAGGAATTTATTGGAAAGGTAGAAGGCATTTTCATTTGGATTTGTGCTAGAAAACACAGATTTTCACCATCAAAATCAAGATCTCGTGCACGGCCATGATATGAACCAAAACCCATTTTTTATTTCTAGTGATTTTGGAGTCGTTCTCGATTATTTTGAACCGATAAAACTGTTAGAAATTGCTTTATCTATGTTATTCTAAATTTTCAAGTGATTTGATCTATTAGTTTGTGAGATTTCAAGATTTTTATGATTCGGTTTCAAGTCACAGTCAAAATTGGGGATTTTTAAAAATTGGGTGTATGTGATTAAAATTGGACATAGATCTTATTATAACTTTTGTTCTAATCATTGAAATCTAGCATGTGTCAAAATTTGGAGTTAATCAAACACAAAAATTTTAGGATTTTTATTTAATTTCAAAATTTTGATTTTTAATGTGGATTTCAATGATTTTTGAAATTCTAAGACTTAAATTCAATCTTATGATTAGTTCCTAGTGATGTTTATCGCTAGATTTTATTTTCTTTTCAATCAATTTAGATGATGAGTTCGAAGAAGCAGAAGGTAGCTGGTGTTTTATTTTCTTTTCAATCAATTTAGATGGTGAGTGCGAAGAAGCAGAAGGTGGCCAGTTAGATCACTATGCTATAAGCATAGCTTAGTACATGTGCCCTTAGAGAATGTCATGGAATGGATAGAAGCTAGACTGTATTGGATGGAGTATTTTAGGTCTATTTCTACCACCAATTAGTGTGTATACCCACACATAGTCTGACAGTGGTATTCATCACTTCACTGGGATGATGAGGATACTTCACTTAGAGTGGTCAGAGGCACTCAGGTCCATGTCACTCTTCATATCATCACTGGTGTGATTCAATGTAAGAGGAAGACCCCTTAGGTACCCACACTTTGATGGATTTGAATTTCCCTCATACTGTCAGTTGATAGGGAGACTGATGGGACTTCCTAGAGGTAAAGAGTTGGAGGTATCACTCCTTGCTCATTCTATGGTTGCTAACTATCGACTTCTACATGTGATAGCTAAGTATAACATATGAAGTACAAGGAAGGAGAGACTGGATCACACGATGGCTACGATTTTATATCTTTCGTCAAACCTAAGCTAGAGTTAGATTTGCCACTAATCATTTTTAATTGTATTATGACATTTCTACATTGTCTTACTCATGAGATGTTGTGATATCCTTACATTCTATGTAGGATATTTACCTATGTACATGTTAGGATACCACAAGACGAGCCGATGATGACTGGGATGGGACCTATTGATGCTGCAGTCATTAGATAAATGATGTCTCACACTAGGGGACATGATAGAGTACATCTAGAGGAGTAGTAGGCACCAACAGATGATCCAGAACATCAGATTCTCCAAGACATACTAGTGACGTATACAGAGTTTAGTGCTTTCAGAGATGAGGTGTGTCAAGTCTTGCAAACATTAGGAAGATGCTCAAAGATAGATTTCCATGAGCGGATAGTGAGGGGGAGCATTTTGATGTTGATGATGATGCTGGAGTTGCTCGATTTTATGTTTTATATCATTTTTTGGGTCATTTGCTTAAACTTATTTCAACCCATTTGACTATGGGATGTATTTTGAAACTGATTATGTGATGGATATGGGATGGACATGTTTTATTTTGTGGATTATTTATTTTCTTGTCTTATGATGATATTTATGATTTGATTGTGTCACAAAGGGGATAAAATGATTAACAAAAATCAAAGTGCTTATTTTCATACTTATTTGGAAAAAGTTATGCAAATAATTTTTATTGCAAGTGTGCAAGATAAGTATTATTTAATACAAGCTTTTCAAGATCAATTCAAAATTGTCTATGTTAAGTCCTCACATTGTCAAGTCATTTGTACAAAATGAAATTTTATGCATTATGTTAAAGAGTTATGATTTTTGTTTTGATTTTCAATCTTTTAGTATTTTGTCATAAAATATCCAAAGGGGGAGACTGAAAGAACATATGTGTCATATGTTGTGCAATTGGCTAATTTAATTGATTAAAACTATGTTGAAACTTCACGTACATAATTAGTCTTGGGAATCTGAGTAGATGTAGTTATGGTCGAGTCAGGTTTGTAATTGATGGACTTGAAAAATAAGAGCACATGTGTTCTTATTGATCAACATTGAAGACTAAAGAATGTTGACAGAAAAAGGGGTTTATTAAGTACACATTCTCATACAAAAGTCACTTGAAAACTTTAAGAAGTGATTTTGGAGGTTTCAAACCGATTTAGGGTAAAAAATGTCAAATTATAAATGCACGTGTCATTGATAAATTGCCTATTGAATCAACCCTCTGTAAAACAAAGCTGAGAATTTATTGATTAATAGCCTTATCGATAGACAGATCACTCAAAGTATCGTGCCCTTAGGAAACAGTGAATGATCGATCATTATTTGGAATAATTTATCGCTAACAATTTTGTTGCATCAAATAAGCCTTTCTAGAAGAGATTTCATTCCTAGCTGAAGTCAATGACTTAAACCGACTTGGAGACTCATATAAAGGCTAAGGTATGATGAATTTGAAAAGAGGAAAACCTAAAAAATATTGGAGAAGTTCATCATCATTGTTTTCCTAGAGGGTTCACCTAAAGCTTGAAGAAATTATTCATCGTAAATTCATGCTGATGCACAACTGAATTGAGAAAATTTTGACATGGTAAATATAAGAGTGTGAGCAAATTCTTTCAAGGGAGCTGAAGAATCTTAAAGATGTATCAACAAACAAAGAAGGAGTCTTCGCTTGAGTTGCTAGAATTAGAAGATGAAGAACAAAACATTAAGAGGGAAAGCTTCAAGGATTTAAAGAGGAAGAAGAGTAGGCCAACAATAACAACGAAGAAGATTGAAAATAGTTGTTTGTTCACTTCTAGAAGTTGGTTGGTTGTTTTTGTGTCTTATAAGTTTTATATCTTACTGGTGCATTGATTTTGGCCTTTTGAGGCCACCATGGTTTTTGAAAAAGTTGGGTTTTCCATGTTAAATCTTTGTATGATTATCGTGGTGTGCACGATTGGTTTGATAGATAGATTGATCATGGATGGAAATTAGACATTAGGGTTTATTTATTCCGCTTTAAAATAAATTCCTCCGCATATAGGCTAGAGCTCTTAATTCTTACTTTTCGAAGTATTAGATTTAGGAGAAATCTAGTGATCCACTATCACCATCTAGTTGGATACTAAATTCTCACAAACTCCAGCTCTGGCACTCATAAAAGATATAGAATCCTAGCCATTGTCTTATCCACTCTCTCTTTCCTCGCAATCTATATGTCATACTATGCTATCACATGAAGAAGGCAATAGTCGAACGTCATTGAATGAGCCAGGAGGGGTACATCCAAGTCTCTACCTCTAGGAAGACCTTTAAGTCTGCCAGTCAACTCACTATTCAACATAAATATAATTCCATCAAAAAGCAGATATCTGAGTTGCCTCCTCTTGCACTAAATCATCTTGGTGATGATATGTGGTGTCACACGAGCCTAAGTGCCTCCGACAACTCCTACTAAAATATCCTCATCATCCAATTGAAGTGATGAATACCACTATCTAACAAGGCAGGGGTATACACGTTGATCAAAGGTAGAAATAGACTTAAAGTACTTCATCTAATAAGGTCTAACCTCAATCCACTCCTTGGCAGCCTCTACTAGCACATGCACCATATTATGCCCACATCTAATGAGTCTAACCCTCTCCCCTGCACTAGTACACGCTTTGAGGTCCCTTGATCATGACGAACTCACTACCTCTTGTTTCTTTGTTGTCCCCATCTTAATTGATTGAAAATAAATAAAAACTAGGGCTAAACATCACTATAAACTAATCATATAACATAATTAAAGTCCTACATTTTTAAAAACATTGAAATGTGCGTTAAAAATAAAAATTTTAAAGCTAGATAAAACCCTAAACTTTTTTATGTGTCCGATTGAAAATTTTGACACATGATATATCTCAATGATTGGAACAAGATTCATAACTACATCTATGTTTAATTTTTATAAGAAATGCCCAATTTTGAAAACTCCCAAATTTGAGTGAAAAAGTGAAATTGAATCACAAAATTGATAATATTTCAAAAACTAACAGATCAAATCGCTTGAAATTTTGAAGAAACATAGATCATGTGATTTCTAACAATATTACCATTCAAAAACCATTGACAACTACTTGAAATTCACTAAAAAAAGAAAAGGTTCAGAACTTACCGTAGCCATGGGTGATCTTCGAATTGACAATGAAAATCACTGCACCTCTTTGGAGAGTTTGAAATGAAATGACGAGGTTTAAGGACTTCAGCTATTTTATAAAATAGTGCTTTTGCACGGATATACGACAAGTGATCGATCGCCCTTGCGATCAATCGATCTTGAAATAAATTTGATTTTATTTAGTTTCTAAACATTAACTTCTCTTGCTACTGCTTTGGCTAAGGCTTCTGGCTCTTACTTGGATTGCTGGTCTAGTTGAACTACTTATCACAAATGTGCACCTTACTTCCTGGCTCACTTTACAAAAAATTCTAGAAAAAATAGAATAAATTCCTAAAATTATTTCAAGGCAGTATCTATCAAAATAATATTTTTTTGAAAGTTAGAACTCAAAAAAAAAACCTAACACTAAAAACAAGCATAATTTAACTCCTTTTGACAAAAAAATTAAATTATTTTTTCTTTCATCTAAGCACATCCACATATTATGTTCATTCATACCTTTCCTTACATTAGTCAACTCTATTAGTACGTGATTGTCAATTGTTATTTCTTCTTTTAGACACTTTATTCTCTTTTATTAATTTTTGAAGAAACTATCGATGTTTATAACTCTTATCTCTTTTAATCTTGAAACTCACAAGATCACTCTTATTCAAACAAAGAAAAATTTATTCAGACCCTAGTAAAGAAAAAGTTCTCAATTTTTTAATCATTTTAGCTAGAATCTACGTAGCCTTTTCTCCTAAAAGAAAAAAGAAATATAAGCTCATAAATAATATGCTCTTAAGTAACCCTTCCCCATTATCTTTGCAAGGACAATTCCACTAAAAAATTTTGAAGTACATAAAACTTTCAAACATTGAATAATATTACATGGATTTTTTTTTCTCGCATTGAATTCTAAATAGAAATCTAGCTTTGGATCGTCTAGTTTGATCACTAAGACTCCACTAAAATCTAAATGCCTAATTCAACTTATGTCTATGAATTCTCACTAGATTTTCATTCATAAAATTGACTTGAGTCGAAACATATTGTGTGCACATTTTAAAAATCAGATAATTACAACATTTAGCAAAACAAAATTAAATTAATGAGCACTCTCTTGGGTGTATCCTTCTCTTCGTTAAGGTATATTTGACCACAAATCATGCACTTTTCAGCTTAAAAGAAAATTAATTTCATTAAGTCACAAGAGTTGAACCAATTAAAAACAAAAACAAAGCAAATTGCACGCAAAGCAAAAGTTATATTATTTTTTTTGTTTTTTTATCATTTTTTATTTTTTTCAACTCAAAACCTATGAATTAAAAGACATTAAAACAAAGAAAAATGTAATAGAATTTGAAACATGTGTTGTTCAAAAGATCAAGAGAATTAAATCATAAATAAAAACAATTTCTTTACTTAGAAATGACTAGCCCCTTAGCTTTGCCTAGCTAACCTATATTAAGGCAATCTAAGGTGCTTTTGCTTCCCTTATCAATTTAGGAAATAAGATTATCTATGACATCCTTTCTAATCCAAATTTACAAGGTTTTTTTCCAAAAGTCTTTAGTTACCTTCTTGGTTTTGGAGTTTTGTGTGTGCTTTCTATTCCATGTGCCTTTGTCTTGAGGTATTCGATTATATGAATTTATTTCTTTCATCTTCTTAGGAAAATTATTCAAGTATGATCCACTATAACTTTCTCTAGTTTCTAATTTGTTCATGACACATTGACTAAGGCGATTTATGTTGTGTATGTTTCATGGCCTGAATTTGTCTAATTAAGGACTTATGATTATCACTCTTATTATGTTTTTTCATATAGTTAGACTTTGGACATTGAGTTTTAGGTTTTAAAACATTGTCAACTTATGGATAACCCTTTTCGTACTAAACATTGGTTCTTTATCTTTGACAAACTTAGTGACACCCTAATAGAATTTGTCTCTCTAAACCTAGTCCTTATTTATTACTACTATCTTGTCCCATATACAAAATTTTGCCCAACTTCTCCCTAAAATGAAAATTTTTAATTTTTCTTAAGAAATTTTCAATTAACTAATCAAATCTTCAATCTTCTTCAAATAAGCCTTCTTTGTCTCTATTCTTTCTTCTTCAAATAAGCCTTCTTTGTCTCTACTCTTTCATGAACATCAAAATCCTTATCATCACTAAAAGAATAAGAGCTAGACATGATGACTCAATCAAGCCCAATCAAACAAGTTCAAACAAACACACAAAATAACCAAAAACACACTTTTAGTTAGATTGAGCAAGTCTAAGAGGAATTGATCAACACTAACATAACCAACTTGATATATACATGCAAATCTTGATAGATAGCATGAATCGAAAGTATGTTTTAAGCAAAAAAACCTTAGCTACCACTTGAGAGTTTAATATCTAACTAGACGGTGATAGTGGATCAATAGATTGCTTTTCAAACTTGTACTTCATAGAAGTAAGAATCAAGAGTTTTAGCCTCTATGCGCAAGAATTTCTAATTAACAATGGAAACAAACTATCTATGCAGGAACTATCAACCTACCAAGTAATTAATCAATCGAAGCATACAATCTACACAATAACACACAAAGATTTAACGTGGAAAACCCACCTTGGGTGAAAAACCATAACAACCTCACAAGGCTAAACCAATACACTAGTAAGATAGAACTTACAAGACACAAGAACAACCAACCAACCTCTAAACTTGACACAAACATGAACACCTTCTCTTTGTTTAATCTTCTTCATTGTAGACCTTCAATTCTTCCTCCTTAGAATCCTTGAAGCTTTTGCTATTTGTGTTTTGCTATTCATCTTCTTCTAGCAACTCAATCAAAGACTCCCTCTTTGATTGTTGATCCACCTTTGAGATTCTTCAACTACCTTGCAGAATTTGTTGTGTCTCCTCTTTTATTTGTTGTGTGAGAATCATCTCTTTTAGTTGTGTATTTTCATGAATCCAACATTAATATGTGCTTAAGTTTTTGGTGGACTCTCTAGGAAAACAATGACGAAGGACCTCTTCTTTCTTCTCTAATATTTTTTAGGTTTTTCTCTCGTCAAATTCATCATACCTTACACTTGATTTTGGTCTTTAAGTCGATTTAAGACTTTGACTCCAACTAGGAAAAAAATCTCTTTGGGAAAGGCTTAAAAATTAGGTATCTGAAACTGCTAGAGATCAATCATTCCAAACAGCGATCAATCGTTCATTATTTTTTTGGGGCACAATAGTTTGAGCAAGCAATCTCCCGACATACTGATTGATCAATAAACTTTCAGCTTCATTTTACAAAGAGTTATTTCAGGTGCAAATCGATCATTTGCTGAAGTAATCAATCAATTCAACTCATTCGTGCTACAGTTCATAACTGATCAGTCGATATTGTTAGTGTATGTTGCAGTGATAGATCTATGGCATTGTTCATTTATTGTTTTACATTTTTTGCCCTAAATCATTATGAAACTTCCAAAACCACTTCTAAAACTTTTTTAAGTAACTTTTGTATGAGAGTACTGAATATACATCTTTTACCATCAACCCTCTTTACTCTTCTACCTAGATCCACAAGAACACATTTACACTTATTTTTCAAGTCCAACAATTCTAAACCTGAGTCAACCACAACTACATCTAGTAAGATTCCTAAGACTAATTACATACTTAAAGTTTTAACATAGTTTTTATCAACAAAATTAGCTAAAATAAAGAGATACTTTTGGTTTTCCATAATTTAATACTTTCGATCTTTTGGACAACACATGTTTTAGTTTTACTTCATTTTTTCTTGTTTTCATGACTTTTAAATGAAAAAAAAACTAGAAAAATGGAATATGATCATAAAACAAAAAATTAGTATAGCTTTTTGCTTGTTTTGTAATCTTCTTCATTTTTTTATATTCTCAACTTTTGAGACTAAAAATAATTAATTTTCTTTTAAACTAAAAAATAATATAATTTATGGTCATTATACCATAATGAAGAAAATGATATACCAAGGAGAGTGAAGATCAAATTTATTTTCTTTTATTTGATGTTGCATTTCTAATTTTTAAAATATGCACACATCAGAAGAGTGAAGATCAAAAAATAATTCTTAGACACAAGGCATTTAGATTCTAGTGGAGTCTTAGTAATAAAATTAAAGGAACTAAAGATAGATTTCTATTTAGAATTTGTGTAATATGCTTCAATGATTGTAAGTTTTATTTACTTCAACATCTTTTATTCAATGAAATTTTCTTCATAAAGCTGATGGGGAAGAGCTACCTACATAGGTCAACCTAGTCTAGTGTGAAGCTCTCATCCACTTCACATAAAAAAAATAAATGAAAAAATATTGGATACAAGTTGAGAGGGTTCAGAAAAGGCCAAGCCCTACAAAAATGATTTGAGAAAATATAACATTACTCAGAAAAAGACATTGACATTCATTTTTTAGCTTTAATTTTTTTTCTATCTTTTTAGGAGGAAATGTACATAGATTCTAGCTAAAGTGAGTCAAAAAACAAGAACTTAATCTTTACTAGGGTCTTCACAACTTTATCTCAATTGAATAAGTATAATTTTGCAAGATTCAAGATTAAAAGAGACACGAGTTAAAACATTGGTAGTTTCTTCTAAAATTTAATAAAAGAGCATGAAGTGTTAAAAAGAAGAAATAAAAATTGACAATCACATACTAATGAAGTTGATTAATCTAAGGCAAGGCATGAATAAACATGATATGTGGATGGACTTCGATTAAAGGAGAAATAATTACAAATTCGTCAAAAAGAGCTCAATATTGCTTGATTGAATATTTTTATTTTGAGTTCTTGATCTTTAATTTAAGTGCTTTCAAAGGAATTCAATGTTTTTTAGCATTAGAATCTATCATGATTTATTTTTTGGATGTTTTGGAAATAATTTTTTATCGCTCAAAGATTTTAAAGCACATTTGAGGTTATTTCAAAGTGAAATTGTAATTAATGAAACACATAATTCAGTTGATGCTTTAACATAGACTTGATTGGTTAAATATTTTCTGTCTAAGAGTCATATTAACATGATACTTCTAAATTTAATTCTCATGTGGGTTAAGTGTCATAGGTTAAAGGGGAAAATCATTGTCAGAAGGTGATGGTCATTTCATAACTTATGATTATTCTAGTTTCATGTCTTAATGAATGTTTGCTTAACTATTAATCTTTAATTAAACTATTTACTAATCGTTAATTCACTTTTTATCTATTTGTGTCAAAAAGGGGGAGAAATAATTTATAAAAATCAAAGTGCTTATTTTCATACTTATTTGGACAATGTTATGCAAATGTAAGTGTGAAGGATAAGTATAGGTTTTTACACAGCTTATTAAGATCAATTCCAAATTGTCTTAGTTAAGTCTTTGTGTTGTCAAGTTATATGTACAAGTGAAAATTCAATGCACCATATCAAAGAGTTGTAATTTTTATTTGATTTTCAATCTTGTAGTATTTTGTCACGAAATAGTAAAGGGGGATATTGAAAGAACACATAAGGTATATGTATTGTAATTAGCTAATTTTGATGACCAAAACAATGTTGAAACTTTATGTATTTTTTAGTCTGGGAATCTTACTAGATTTAGTTGTGGTCAAGTTGGATTTAGAATTTATTGAGTTGAAAAATAGCAACAGACATGTTCTTATCAATCAATGTTGAAGACTAAGCAGAGTATTGAAGGTAAAATCTTAATTTGCACACACTCACATATACAATTCACTTAGATTAGCTTAGAATGATTGAATTAAGTAAATTTTGGAGTTTCAAACCGAATTAGAGTAAAATAGGAATTTTATATTTTTATTATACCATCGAACTTTTGCTGCAATTTATATTAGACCAAATGATTGATTGGTGTTACACCTAAACTATTAATTCATTAATTTGAGTCAAATCTTAGAGTTATATTATTTGTAAGTGCACAATTAGATGTAGTCTTGCAAGGTCGAATGTACAAAGATCGCCTTTGTGTGACTATCACAATGATTGCAAAATAAGAGGAGTAAAGAAAAAGATTAAGAGGGAGAGTAGAAGAGTATTGAGTCAATGAAAGTGTTAAGATAAAATTCAATAATATAAAACACTAACACATTAAGGATCATTCTAACATCTAATGATGTTCTTCGTTTGTTATGTTACCTTAGTTAGAATCAAATGAAAATTCTATCAAACCAGAAGATATGAACATTAAAAGGAAAACAAAGATAGGTAATACTTTGGATAGATGTAGGATAAAAATAATTATTTCTTCAAGAGTTCTACATATCAAAACCACAAAAGATCAAGAAGGAGAGCCTTCAAGCATCTTATGTATTAAGATCATAAAGAAACAAGAAAAAGAAAAATATTAGATGAACATCACTACAAATAACCAATACTTACTTGAAACCATTTATGAAACATGAATAAAACTTCATTAGATTGTTACAAAGCACTTCAAGCCTTACCTGGAGGGCATAGCAAGTCATTACAATAAAACTTAAATACGAAAGAAGAGAAGAGAGCTCCAAGGAGGAGGAGATGATGTATTTCCCACATTCACCATTCTTTTTATAGGAGTAAAATGAGTTGTTTCAATGGGGAAAGTCCAATCATATCTCTTGATTACTTCCTAATTAATTACTTGATTGATTGCTTCTTTAGCAATGATTAGATTCTAGATAAATCAAAGATTTATTTAGCAAATAAGTATCATTTAGTCTTCTTATAGTTATCCAATCTACCTCGTTATCTTTCCTTATGTGTATCAATCACAACTATTAAAAAGATTCTCCATGTGTTGGCCTCAGGTTAATTAATCAGTTGTCCATTTGCGTGTCAAATTTGACTCATATATCTTCAAGATTATGAATTTTGTCCTGAAATAAGTATTGTAGCCACAAAAGGCTTCTTTCTAAAACAACCAGAATCATATCAATCCAAATTTTATATAGAAAGATATGACAAAAATGCTAAGGTTATGTCAATTTGCCCATGGCAAAAGTCTTAATTTGAATTATGAGATTTATTTGATTTTTTTTTATTTTCTAATTTTAAAAAAAAATTCGAAATTGATCAATCAATCAGTAGTTGTGATAGATCGATGGTTTCCTTTTGTGTGCATGAATGCCTTATTTTAAAATAGTCGAAGCCCATTTAGCCCTTATATCCACCCAAAACACTCCCAAGACGTACGAATTTCTTTAGGTGATCTAGGCCTGATTTGAGCAGAGACAAACAATTTTTCATTGTCGATTCACGAGTTTTGTCCACAGCCAAGGTATTCCTTTATCCAAAATTTTAATTTTTAGAGTTGTTAATGCCGATTCCAATTATTTTGAACCACTAGAATTGTTTATCAGGGTTAGATCTACATTTGTCTAAATTTTCACACGAATTGAACCGCTACAAATCTAGATTCCATGATTTTCTCAAATCTGTTTCAAGAAATGTTGTCAATTTGAGGCTTTATCAAAATTGTGTCTTTCCATTCAAAATTAGACATAGCTCTAGTTATAACCTATGTTCTAGACAATGAGATATACCTTGTGTTGATATTTGGAGTTAATTAGATAGCAAAATGTTTTAGGGTTTCATTTAATTTCAAATTTTTGAGCTTTAATTTTTATTTAATTTTTTTTTTAAATTCTAGGAGTACTTTACTGTCATATGATCAGTTCCTAGTTAGGTTCAGACCTAGGATTTATTTTCTTTGCAAAATTTAGATTGGGAGCGTGAAGAAACAAAAAACCATGAGTGGATCGGGCTCGGGCATCCCCAAGGGTTTGAGTGGCTCAAGTGATAGACTTAGGCCACTACGATTTGAGCACAATGTTGTTCATTTTGATGACAAGCACACTATGGATTGGATTGAGTAGAGGCCTTATTGGATAGAGTACTTTATGACTATTTCTACATCCAATCAGCCCGTCTATTTCCGACTCGTTCACTAGTGGTATTTGACTCTTCATTTTGACAGAGAGGATGTTTTAGTTGGTGTCATTTACAAGACGGTTGTTAGAGTCACTCCATTGGTCATCACCATTGTCATTTGATGCGAGTGATGAGTGTTACACTATCAAGACTTTGGTGGCTATGTGTTTCCATTAGACAGTGACATCACCAGATGACTCACTAGACATGAATGTGGCATGGACCTCGACATATCCCTCCTTGCACATTCTGTGATTGCAAACTATCACTTGCTACACATGATAGCTCCATATGACATCTGGAACACTAGGAAGGAGAGAGTAGATCATATGATAGCAAGTATATTAATTATTTTGTCAGAACCACACATCAAGCTAGATTTACCTTCTATTATATTTAGATGGATTATGACCTTTCTTCATGGTCATATGCATGAGATGCTTCCACATCCATACATTTCATATTGGTTTTTCACTTTCATCTGGCTAAGGATACTCAGGGGCAAGCCTACATTAGTTGTTGGCATGGGACCGATAGATGTTGTTCTCATTAGGAGGAGGATGTCCTACACTAGGGGACACGAGCCAACAGAATAGAATGAGCAGGAGGCTGCACCCTCAGCATAGCATCCATTTGCACATCTGGATCGACTAGTCACCTATGGAGAGTTCATTAACTTTAGGTGGACCATTATTGATGAGATGAGACAGAGATTTGCTGACATTAAGAGGATGGATGATCAAGGATCGGATTCCTCTTTCAGACATTAAGGGGAAGAATCTAGATGATGATGATACACTAGGTGGAGGTGCTTCTTGATTTGTTTATGTTTTTATGTACTTTATCATGTATTCATGTTTTGGAGCTTTTGTCAGTTCATTATATGTTTCTTTGTGACATTGCAATGTATTTTGAAATTGATTAAGATTAGTGGATATATGATGGACAAGTTTATGTTATTATTTATTTGATTCTCATGTCTTATGGTGATGATTATGCCTTGGATGTGCTTAAATTAGTTTTTTTGTTATTTACTAATTTACTTTTTGTCTATTTGTGTCCAAAAGGTGTGAAATGATTGATAAAAATCCAACTTCTTATTTTCATGAATATTTGAGTAGTGTTATGCAAATAATCTTATTGTAAGTGTGCAAGATAAGTACAAGTTTTACGAGGTTTTCCTAGATCAATTTCGAATGGTCTTAGTTGAGTCTGAGTTAAATCGAGTCATACGTTCAAGTGAAAGTCAATGTACTACATCAAAGAGTTGTATTTTTTTGTTGATTTTCATTCTTGCAAAGTTTTGTCACGGAATAGCCAAAGGGGGAGCTTTAAAGAACATGTGAGACATATGTATTGTAATTGACTAATTTCAATGATCAAACACAATGTCTAAACTTCATGTATGTTTTGGTCTTCGGAATCTGACTAGAATTTTTGGTCGTCGAGTTGGATTTGGAATTGATTGACTTTAAAAATAAGATCAGATGTGTTCTTATCGATTAAGGTTGAAGAGTAGTGTCAATGGTAAAAGGTTTTTTTTGCACACACTCTCATACACAATCCACGTAGTTTAGCTTAGAAAGAGTGAATTAGGTGATTTAGGAAGTTTAAGGCTTAGTTAGGGTAAAATGTGAAAATTTTACCACACATCGATCGATCGCTGCAAAATGAACTGGATCAATCAATCAATTGGCATGTAAATCAGACTATGTAAAATTTGGCCGAGAGTTAATCGATCGATTGAGCATAGTGAGAGATTTATCGCTTGAAGAGACTTACTCATATTAGAATAATGAATGATCGGTCGTTGTTTACTGTGATTGATCATTGTCTGTGTTGCTTACCTAGTTTAAGCCATTCCGAAAGAAAATCCATTCCTAGTTAGCTTGAGTCTAACTCATAAACCGACTTAATAAAATATATAAGTAAGAGTTTAATATACGCCTAGATGGCAATAGAAAATCACTAGAATGCTTTTAAAACTAGTACTTCAAAGAAGTAAAAATCTAGAGATCTAGCCTTTGTACACAGGAATTTCAATTAAGCAATGGAAACGATAAATCTTAATCACTATTCATTCATGATCATTATATTATCAATCAAACCAGCATGCTTAGTTTGATGATTGATTGATCATGAATGACGATTAGATACTAAGGTTTGTTTTTTTTGCTTCAAAAAAATTCTGGCGCATAGAGGCTAGAACTTTCAATAGCTTACTTGCAAAAATATAAGGGTTGCTAGCAATCTAGTGATCTACTATCGTCATCTAGTTAGATACTAATCTCTCAAGTGATAGCTGAGAATTTCTATTGAAAATTTGAGTTTGATTCATGCTATCAATCAATTTTTGCATGCTAGTGCATCATAAGTTTGCTTAATATTCCTATATTTTTATTTCTAGTGTTAGATATCTTGTGCTAGGGTTTAATCTCTTAATTGTGCTTAGTTTACTTATTTTCCTCTCAGAATTACTTGCTAAACTTGTTAATTTGTGTACCCTAGTTTGTTAGTTTTCTTAATCTTATATTTCTCCTTGCTTTGAGTACATAAAATTTTGTTGATTGAGTTGTTTAAGTTAGTTTAATTTTAATGGATACATCAAATAATTCAATGAATGAACATGGAGGTTTGGGTAATCCTATGAATCATCCACCATTGTTTGATGGTCTAAATTTTTCATATTAGAAGAATAGGATGAGAGCTTTTAATCAAGAACTTGATGGCAATGCCTTAAAAGTGGTGATTAAAGGTTAGAATCCTACAATGACCAATGACAAGATGGAAATTCAATCTTAAAAGATGAGAGTGAATGGGATAAAAATGAAACAAAACATGCACATCAAAAAGTAAGGCCCTTAGTGCATTGTTCAACGTTGTAAAAAAATCACAACATAGGCTAATCCCAAATTGCATAATCGCCAAGGTTGCATAGGAAAAACTTATGAAGTATAATAAGGGAAATAAGGATGTCAAACTATCTAAGTTACAAATAATTACCCTTGGATTTGAAAACATGATAATTAGTTAAGATAAAACTATTTTTGAATATTATGCTAAGATAACAGACATAGTTATCACTTGTTATCAATTAGGGGAGCTCATTTCATATTACCTAGCTATGAGAAAACTATTAAGATCCTTGTCCTTCATATTCAAACTTAAGGTGACAACAATTAATGAATCTAAAAAGATAGACACCTTAGACATTGAGGAGCTGGTTGGAAACCTTAGAACTTTTGAGATTCAAGAAGAATCTTATAAAAATAAAAAAAAATTATTTGAAAAATTCAAGGGAAAACAAATTGCCCTTAAAGTATCTGAGAAAACTTCCAAAAATAATAAAGATTTAAACACCTCTGAAGAATGTGAGGATGTTGAAGAATTGTTGTTTTTGTTAGCCAAAAACATCAAGAAATTTATTAATATCTCATAACTTTAGGTTTGGGAATAAGGGTAAAAATTCAGGGAAGAGACAAGGGGATAGGAAAGAAGAGAAGAAAAATAAATAAGAGGAAAAGAATATAAATTATTTTGAATGTGGTAAGTTAGGTCATTTTGCTGCTCATTGTTCTAACAATAATTCTGATAATTCTTCTGATGATAAGCCTAAGAAATCAAAGAGGTGTGGTAACAAGAGAAAGGGAAACCAACAACTTACTTTAATTAGAGTTCTTCTTATGAAGATGAGATCAGTAACAATACTACCTTCCATGCAAATGTAAAGGAAGATAGTTATGGAGAAGAGTCTCATGAGTCCACTTCTCTTGAAGAGAACTCAGAATTTGTTTGATTTTATGAGTACAAAGGGTTCTTCCAACACTTCTTAGGTTTGACTAGGAAAACCAAAAGCCTTAAGAGAGAGTTGAAAAAGAAGGATGATAAATTAGCCTTGTCTTCTCAAGAGGCAAATAGGTTAGTGGAGTTGAACATCAAACTTGAGTGAGAGGTGAGTGACCTTGCGAAAGAGAAGTCTACTACTCTCAATAGAGAACTCCTATCCTCTAAAAAGAAGTTAGATGGATTTAAGAGTAGGAAGAAGTTGGAAACCATGTTGGGCATTGGTCAAAGAAACCAGATGGGTTTAGGTTTTAAGAACTATTTGACTACACCCTTAGCAAAACCTACTATCTTTGTGAAGGCTAAAGAGAGTGAAAAACACCCTAAGATAGTGCCCAACTATCACGGGCACGAAGCTTTGCCTAGCGTCCACACTCGTGATGGCCTGGTTGCACTGTGCAACCAGCAGCCACTCTCTTCCCTTCCCACTCGTATGCGCAAGGAAAAACAAAACAAAACAACCAACACAACCAACCTGCAACACAAGTCCGACTTGGTGCAAGGGTCTCCGCCCAAGCTATGTAAATCAATCCAGCATGAAGTACACAAGCAAGGAGATGGCTGGGCCGAACCACCAAGGCTGAGAACTCTCCTCCCTTTCTCCCTGGTTCGCTGTGCAGGAAGATCAGAGCTTTTTCATCAACTAATCAGCCTGGCCGCCCCATACCTTCTCCTTATATAGACTCAGTTATAGGCTGGCCGTCCTAGCTCTACTAGGAGTACAAAACCCACCTAATACAAGTGTTCTCACCCTGTCCAACTCTCAGCCCAAAACCATTCCGGGATTGCACAGATTAGGAGTCCTTCGCGAGTCCGTCTTCCGCTAGAAGTCCTCCTCCAACCTGCCTCCAAGAGTCAGCCAAACAAAGGGAACTAGCCAACCAACTCCCAGCCATCCTAGGAGTGTAGCCAGCATGCATGTACGAGTCCTATCCGCCTTAGGAGTCTGCTGCCCAGTCTCCTACTCCAACTAGGAATGCCCCCAACCAACATCGTTGAATCCTATCCGCCTTAGGAGTCCTCCCCTAAGTCCAAGCAGCGCTCCGCTTCGCCGCTAGAGTCCCGCCCGCGCTAGGACTCCTACCCAGCCTGCTCCGCAAGGCGAGTAGCTCGTCCGGAACACCTCCCGCGCTGTCCCAGCATCCCTCCGTGCCCAAGGGGCTGTCTAGGCTGTCCGCTGCCTAGCAAAACTCAGCTGTCCACAGCCAAGTATGGGGGTAGCCGCCCCCTTTCCGCATCCGTCAAGTTTAGGGGGTAACACCAACCCACCTAGGTCAAAAGGGAAACAATCAGGGTAGGTTCTAGTATTGTGCAGGGGTGGAGCCACATTCAATAGGGCCCCCTTATATATTTTTTACAAACTATAAGGGGTATGCATGTAAATAAACAAACCCCCCTTAATAAATCAGCCTTGCCCCTCCCCTTCACCCTCCTACACTGACAATCACAACCCCAGATGACCTAAACGACTAAACATTCTCATTTGCCCCATCCAGTCATGGGCCCATGGAGTCCGCCATCCTCTGATTGCCGCTCCTAACTTTGCACGGAGAGATTCTCCTTCACCGAATTTCTTCCTCAGCTTTAGAAGCACGATGATGATTCATGGGTGACCTATGAACGCTATTCATTTCCTCTCTCTCAAGTCTCAACCAACCCTTTCTCGTCTTTGTGTAGTGGAGGTCGGAGGGATGGAGGCCGGAAGCTCTTATCACTCATCAATCATCGACTCATCATCTCTGGAGCTTAACTTGCTTGAACCCAATATGGCTTTTAAAAATATTAAGCATCTTCTCTAATAGCGCTGTTTGAGGTAGCCTAAGAAGACAAATTTTTGCTGCTTTAATTATCACCTATGTTTCCTCTTTAAATCTTTTGGCTTCCCAGTTTCTGCTATTTTGTTTTGTGAAAGATTGTGTAAGATAAAATTTGGTTTTCACTTATAGGAAAAAATCAACACTAAATTTATTAATTTCTTTAGTAGTTGTTTCCTTTTGAATTGCTTATTGGCTAGCCTGTATGGTAATGCATCATGTGCATTGATCAAATTATTTTCTTTGTCATTATTCACGGGGTTCTCTCAGTTTTGCTCATGCTTGTTTGATGTTTCCATGATGACTACATGTTGAGCTATTATGTTATGCTTGCACTAGTAGAAAAAAGGTTATTAGCGACGCTCTAATATTCCTTAAAGCATCGCTAATGAATATTAGTGACGCATAAAAAAAATCGCTAAATGCATCGAAAAAAGACCAGTCGCTATTCCTCATTGGCAACGCATATGAGAAAATGTCGCTAATAGTCTGCTATTAGCGACGTTGTTTTTACGCCACTAATTATTTTCCTTTTACAAGGCTCTAGTAAGTGTGGCTAATTGTATTTTATTAGTGAGTTTTCTTCTAAGCATTGCTAATAATTAATTATCAGTGACACTTGTATATGCATCACTAATAATAAAAATAATAAAGAAATATTAGCGACGCTTTTAAAATCATCACTGATAAAGAAAAAATAAAAAAATATTAATTAGCATTGTTTTAAAAAAGCATCGCTAATAAAAAAATATTTAAAAAAGAAATATTTTGTATTAGTGGCGATTTATCAAGAGTCGTCAATGCGTAAAAAATAAAAAACTAATATAAAAGACATTAGCGACACATTTTAAAAAAATTCCCACCCGAGGCGGGATGACTGGTGGGGCCCCAGAGCCAGGCAATAGGGGTGTTCACGGACAAATACGGACATGGACAGAGGTATGTCTGCGTCCGTCCGCCAATTAGTTAAGTGTTGTCCGCGTCTGTCCGTGTCCGCTAATGTCCATAGCATCTATTGTCCAAGTCCGTCCGTCACGGACACGGACAGACGCGGACAATTAAGCCAAATCCCTATTTTTACATGTACAGTCCTTATGTAGCATGTTAGAACTGCCCTAACATGCTACATAAGGTCTGTATTTATATTTTTACATGTACAGTCCTTATGTAGCATGTTAGGACTGTCCTAACATGCTACATAAGGTCTGTATTTATAGTTTTACCTAAAAAATACATATACAAAATGCTAAAATAAGTTAAAAATCACCCATAATTAAACAATACTAAAATTTTAAAATTCTTATCATCAATTATAACAAAAACAAAGTCTTTTTTGTAATTAAGTCAACTATAACTATCAAGTACTTAATATAATCATAATCCAATTTTTCAATTAGGTGGTGGACGTGGACGTCCACGGACAACAGTTTGTCCGCGTCCGCAGGCACCTACAAGGACGGACAAATTTAATGGTCCGTGTCCACGTCCGCCCCAGACTAAAAAATTTGTCCGCTCTATGTATTTATGGACACGAACACGGAAGGACAAGCGGACATTGGACGTCCGTGAACACCCCTAGCCAAGCACCCATCCTCCGGCAAGGGTGGTGGGGGGGTAAACAGGGAGGGGTGACCGGGGAGTGGGAGGAGGAGGGGGAGCTGGATTATGGCCCCTAGAGCCCCCTCCTCCTGTCAAATAGAGGGGAGGAGGGGGGAGGGTGATCAGGGGGAGCTGGAATCAAGCAGGGAGCGGGAAGGAGCCAAAATCCGGCGGGGAGTGGGATTCCGGCCCCTAGACCCCCCTCGTTCGGTCAGAGAGAGGGGAGGAGTAGTGGGCCGAAAAACAAGGGGGAGGGGGTGACCGAGGAGTGGGAGCCAAAGCCCCCTCCTCTAGTCGAACTGAGGGAAAGAAGGGAGGCAAAAAATAGAGGGAGTGGGGGAGGGGGTGACCCGGGAGCCGAATTTCGGCCCCCAAAGCCCCCTCCTCTGATCGGATAGAGGGCAGGAGGGGGTGGGCGGAAAACAAGGGTTACTGAGGAGAGGGGGGAGAAGGGGGAGCCGGATTCCAGTAGATAGAGGAATGGGAAGGGGGGGGGGATTTAAACACGGCCGGGCAAAAATTTTGCCCAGCCACACGCGGGAAAACATGCGACCAATTTTTGCCAGCTTTTTTTATTTGCGACACTTTTAAAGTGTCGCAAATTATGTTTTTTGCAACGTTTGTAAATAAATGTCACAATAAGCATAACATTAGCAAAGTTTGTATATAAAGGTCCCTAAAAATAAAAGAGAGATAGAGAGAGGGAGAAAGTGTGAAGAGAGAAGGTAGAGAGAGGGGCAGTGAGTGAGGAGTAAGGAGAGAGAAAAGTGAAATCTTATGGTGAAATTTTCACGTATGGCTTTAACTTGAATTTCATTGTCTTAAATCTTCAATACCACATGTTCACTTTACCTTATTAGACAACCCTAAAAAATCTAAAATACAAAGTGTATTCTCCTTTCACACATAGTAGTGCTATTGTCATAAAATTTGTTAATACATACAATCCTCTACATAACCCAGCCCTTCTTAGCACAAATCCACATGGGAGTCATGAATCCACATTAGTGTGCACACTATGGCCCAATGAAGGCTAGTAGCAGTTTGCCGAGAACTACCTTCAATTAGTACATATCTTTTTGTGGGATCAGTACACCATTCGTTCTGTACAGACCCTCCCATGGGGATCAGTACATAATCACAGAAGTGATCTTTTGTTGATTACTGGTGACCACTTCACTGTGTAGTCATTCAGTACATCCCCTCCTTGGGGATCAATACAGCTTTCATTCAGTACAACCCCTTTTTTGGGATCAGCATACTGTTATGGCATCAACAAGCCACCTTGTAGCTAGCTCTGGTCCCCTTCCTATCGGACACTTTATCATGACCCTAGGTTCTCATCCCCAAACAAAGTTAACCTCACTAGCCCAACCAATCAAAGTGCTTCGTTTGAGCTACAACCCCTTTCATTGATTCCACATTCTAAGGTAATTTGATTATTACCTCGGTCCCCCTATAGACCCCATTCATTTTATCTCTATAGGGTAATTTACTCCTTTTCTACAATCTCATTATCATTATCTTTAATTGTTTCCTCTTGTTTCACCTAGGAGCACATCATGCATGTTCTCTGTATTTTTTGTTCGCGTACTATTGATAATTTGACACCCATGTGATCATGTTAAAGGTCTTGTTGAACCCCACAATGAACATCTCAACGCCCGTCGGAAGTTTACAAGATACTTGTCAAATCCCTCTCCAATGTTGATCTTGGCATAATTCTTATTTATAAGTCTTAATTTGATTCAGTAGACCATAAGTCGAGGTCTCATCCTTTATTTCCTACCTTCGATAGACCTCTCGACAGGTAGAAGGATTTGACTACTGAAACCCGTCAATGGGTTGAAGAGGTCTATCGACCCCCTTTGGGCATCACATAATCTTATTGAAAAAACTGACGTATGCTCTTGTCAGTATACCTTTTCTAACGAAAGGTCTTATCTTGGTAAATTACTCATAAAGTCCACACAAGTTATATTTTTAGACAAATTTAACCTCTCATTTTTTTCTTCTTTCTTCCGTCTCTTTTTCTTTTTCAAAATGGTTTCAGCTCAACGGAGTTAACTTTTTCTTAGGGAGGATCTGTTCATATTTTAGATTGCCCTAAAGTCTATTTTATATTTTAAGACAAAACTATCCTTATTTTCTCTCACTTTCTTTTATTTTTCCTCTTCTTCTTCATTCCTTCACCCACTTTACCTTCACTATGATTGCCACTGCATCCTAAAAGTTAACCTCTTCTTAATATTTTTTTTGCTTTCTCCCCCAATAGTCTACCCATTACCTCCGCCTCCGCCTCTGCCGTCGGCACTACACTTCCCCTTCAATCTCTCTACTCTTACCCCTTCTTCCTCTTCTCCCCCTTTTTTTTTTTCGTTGGCCGCACCCAGGTTCAAACATTAATAAGCTACATATGGATCAAAGGGTTCTCCTCCATGTGGTTTTATTTTCTACAACACCAAATTGTAGTGACCTCCATTAATGGTGTTTTGAGCTTTGGATGCCATGAAAAATTTTGATTTTTGCCTTCTACTCTAAATAACTATGACGATTGAGCTCATAGACCTCTTAAAAATCATAAAACCTTTATTGGATTTCACGGGTTTTCAAAAAAGATTTTTTTTCAACGAAATCGAACATTGCAGGACACTACTCGAGTACCTCGCATCAACCAGAATTTATTTACTCTCATTTTATATAACAAAGAAAGTAAATATTTATTTTTTTTGTAACATACAAAGACACAAAATATGTAACACTTTATGTTAAACACTCTTTTTCTAAGTTAATTGGAGAGTGCAATAATAAACTTCCAACCAACTACTCCTTTTCACGACAAACTTGAGCTTTCACGGCTTCGACCCACATTTTCTCTTGTGCTCTTCAACTTTATATGTCATCGTTAGAATATAGTCTATGTTTCAGGACGACGACCCAAAATCCTTCCACCATGCTTGATAATTATTGTCTGATTTGCGACTCTAAGAAGAAGAAAACCAATTTCTCTCGCTAAAATGAGATGACAAAGGTCAATTAGCTTGTAAGCCCCAAATTATATGGTTAACTGTATATTGACTTTTTAATTGAACGTTTGCAATGGTTGTGTTCTGATTTTTATGCAATTTATGAGGCCCCGGGCCAAATTTTCACTATGAACATTATACTCTAATATAAAATGGATAGAATTGAGATAATTTTTGGACTTAAGGTGATGAAATGGTATAGACCATGTGATCTATAGCCAAAAGATGGAGGTCCAGATGCACAAGATGATAATAATATTTAGAATGCAATGTTCGAAGCAAGAGATCCCCAGAGTCATGTTGTAGGATTATTGGGAAATGAAGTAGAAGTTGATAAACAATAATGAAAGGGTATTTTTGTCTTAATAAAAATTTAAGAGTTAATGTCAAATTAATGACTTTTCTTGTAGTTAGTGCCAAAAACCCCAATCTTATTCTTTCCCCCCTTAATGGTCCTCTTATAGTATTCGATGAATTCCTTCCTTAATTCATCTTATCTTCCTCTTACAAATCATTGTAGTTCAGTTCGACAGCTTCCTCGACCATCAGGAGCCCGTCTGACTTAAATCTTGATAGGTCTCTTGACAAGTTGAAGGACCTATCGAAGGTTCTTACAGTCACTTTCTAATGACTAATTCTCCAATTAAAACACAATAATCTTGCTTTCTCATAATTCTCTACCATTCTCAGTCTGAGAAGCATATTTTCCTCTTAAAAGATATTTAGATCATACCGTATCCAATTATTCAATTATACATAAGACGATTTACATATTATTGTTATTAATGCATAACCTATTACTAAATCCATCATTCTAAATCTTTTTAATATTGTTAAGAGCATCAAGACTCAATAACTATTTATAGGTAACAATCCTACCTTAAAGAGATCAATCATATAACTTTCTCTTCTGTGTTTTCTTGCCAATTCAGTGTTGAAATTCCTTTGTTTTTATAAGAGAAGGAAACCCACCAAGGGAAGAACCTTTGTGAGTTAGTTCTGTCGACAAGCCTTCGACGTATGGTCCTAAAGAAACCTTTGTGAGACAATTCTGTCAATAAGCATTCGACGTGTCTAAGGTCCTATAAACTGGTTGTTTGATGTGTCCAAGAGCCCGTCTTTAGAATCCCTTTAGAACTTCAAACATGCATTACTTTTCTACCAAATTCATGTTCACACGTTTTTGGGACTATTGAAAAGCTCTAGAAAACTATTCAATGAAATCACTTATGCGTATGTTTCCTAAATTTTCCCCAGGTAGGGCCGACATTTATTTCACTTTTCCCAAGGTGTAACTTGTGCTCTTGACATCCATTTTTGTATGTTTTTGAGCTCGTTACACTCATCTTTGAGTGCTCTGCCCAAAATCTATTGGTTGTCTTTTTTGGAAGTTGTGGGTGTTATAAGAGTGGTTTAGAGTGTGTATTTGATGCAAAGGATAATACTATAATTCGTTGTTAAGTAGTTTCAGTAGAGACCCCCCCCAATTTCCTTCTTCCTATTGTCCTTATTTATCCCTTCCCTCTCTAATTTCCCCCTCTTCCACTCCAATCTTTTACTGAAATCACACAGGTTGTCTATCATCTTGGATTTTTGCTATGCAATAATATCTAATTCACATCAAATGAAATGAGCTTCCGAATCTAGTTCTAAGAGCTGAGAACCATTCTATTATTGGGACTAAATGGGTTTCAGAAACAACTTGGGTGAGCAAGGAATGATCACTAGGAATAAGACTCGGTTAGTTGCTCAATGATACAATCATGGGGAAGGAATTGATTATAAAGAAACTTTTTCTATGGTTGCTCAACTTAAAGCTATAACAATGTTACTAGCTTTTGCAAGTTTTCAAAATTGTACTCTTTTTGTAAAATTCATGGATCCTTTACTTCCCATATCATTAAATTTGAAATTTTGATGAATCAGTGAAGTACAAGAATTCCATAATTCAGTATTGCTTGCTTATTTTGCTCCATTGTATCATTGCTTACCCATTTAGTTTCTTTGAGATCCACTTGACAGAGGAGAATTAGGTAAACAACAATCCCAATTGCTTAAGGAGCTGTTTGGGTATTGAATGTTTTAAAATGAAAGTAGAATTTTTTAAAATTAATTTAAAAAATTCACCCCTAAATGCGAATTATGGTTTGTAATGGAAATTTTTTAGAATAAATTTAGATATCGCGTCAAACCCAATTTTAAAACTTTAAATTAATATAACTCTCTCTCCTAAACTCAGATATGCACGCTTTTTGTACTATTACGCTCCTAAATTCAAGCTCTATCAAACAAGATCCCATAAGAGTATATAATTTTAAACTTTTAAAGTGGGCCTTACCTATTATGACACATTTTTTGAAGCTTAAATCAATATAAGAAGTAACCGTCAAAAAAAGAGCGGAATCTGTAGAGCAAAAATCGATAGAATCACCTCATGAGGTAATTTGGTGATTCTGACTTGAAACGACTTAGGGGTTGTTTGGGTATTAAATCCATTGAAGATTCAATTGATTCAACCTCAATTTAGTAGTGAATTTTTAGAATCCTGTTTGTGTGTAGAAGCTGTGCTGAATTAAAAAATTCAGCACTGAAGTTAAATTCAGACTGTTTAAAGCCTAAATCGGCCTGAATCAGTAAACCACCTCATGAGGTGATTCAGTCGATTTAGTCTCCTAATCACTATTTTAAAAATTATAGATTCTATTATTTTTCAATAGTTATCGTTTATATCGATTTGAGCCTCGAAAAATGTGTTATATAGGTAGGGCCCACTTTAAAAGTTCAAAATTACCTATCCTTGTGAGATCTTGTTTGATAGAGCTCGAATTTAGAAGTGTAATAGTACCAAGAACATACATATTTGAGTTCGAGAGAGAGAATTATATTAGTTTAAAGTTTTAAAACTGGGTTTGACATAATATCTGAATTTATTCTAACAAATTTTATTACCAAACGTAATTCATATTCGACGGTGAATTTTTAGAATTAATTCGCTACTGAATTAATTCAGTACCCAAACGGCCCCTTAGAATCAATTTCTGTGCAGAATTTTTAATTCCGCCTACCTTCAACACACAGACATGATTCCATCAATTTGGGCCGAAATTAGAGTGCAGTTGATTGAAACATTACTAGATTCAACACCCAAATAGCCCCTAAAAGTGGGCGAGAGGACGGCATGAGAAATTGGGGAAAATGGGTTAATGAAGGTGTGGAGCTTTTCAGCTTGCTTTAATATCCAAGAGGACGCCCGTTCGAGTTCGAATGCCTTAGATCTACTTCATTACACTACTTATAGAATCGTACCTTTGAAGAATTGAATCCCGTAAAAAAATAACCACAGCTTGTTCAAAGTTGAATTGGTTTATCATTTATTTTTTGGGGTTCTTCTTAATAAGGACAAGCAACCCAATTAATTTACCAATAGGTCCATAGCAAATTCATATTGTGCATAATAATATAATTTTCTATCATCCTTTTAAGATAAATTCCCTTGTGAAGCCCATTGTGACTAGTTAGTTAGCCCAAGGACCTCCCAAAACCCTCAGACCGATCATAACGTACTTCCTTCTCTAAGAATATAGAAAAAAAGAATTTGTACACCAATATCCACCATAAAAGCCTAAGCTATAATAAATAAAAAGTTATACAACTCAGTCTTTCGCTAAGACTTAGTAGTTATCTATATTTTACTATTGTTATAAATAAATAATAATAAAATTATACTATTATATATAATATAATTTTACTATAGACCTATTAATAAATATGGATGACCACTAAGTCTTAACGAGAATTTTCTCTAAAGAAACTACTATATGCATGGGTTTGGCATTACCTTACCCCTGAGAGTTATTTATCCATGTGATTAATAGTGTACACGCTAGCATACGTTAATATCAATTTTGTCGTCACTCTTAAATATTAAAGACTCCCGTACGTGGCTTATACTATCTCATATTAATGCACTAAAGGCCTGACCGACTCAAAAACTGCAATTCCTCTAAAAAGTCTATAATCTACTATGATCCAGACATGTTCATTATCTTAGAAAGCCTCGTGGTATTCTCCATGCAAGGAAATCAGCACAAGGATTAGCCTCTCGAAACATACGAAGGAGAGTAATAGGTTGGACTCTAATCATATCGTAAATGTTAACAAACTCAGAAAAGGACAAAAATGGAGGACTTGCCATTCTAAATATTAACTAATTAAAGAAGTTTGTCTCCACCAATAACCGGATAGAAAACTTGTCTTAGCTTTAACTTCAGCGAATATGTACGTGGAAATTTATCCACACCAAGCCGCCAAGATTGTCCTTGTAGCGCCGTCTACATTCAATTACAAAAGACTAGCTAACAGAAGGCTTAGATCATGAGTCTTAGATGATATTTTTCAGCTTGAAAGAAGTAATCTTGAGGTGAAGAGCTGTAGGTGTAGAATCATTTGAAGACAACTGCTGCAAAGGAGAACCAATTGACGCCATTATCACAAATTTGTCAAATTATAACATGAAGGTGTATGAGTCCTATAGAAAAAACACATGTAAAATACTCCCTCTCTCCCATATTAAGTATCCTATTTTTTAAAAAAGTTGTCCTACATTAAGTGTTGTGTTTCCCAAACTCCTACCAAGTAAGAAGCTTTTAATATTGTTCTTACTAAAGTATGACGAGCATGAAAATATGAATTAGTTAGATATATAAATCTAAGTTAATTAGAGTTTTATCTTTTTATAGTATAAGGTTATTCTTACCACCCTTAAAATTTACACAATTTTTGAAAATGGGATACTTATTATGGGACGGAGCAAGCTTGTAAAAGAGTATTAGAGTGTGGATTGCCCGAGTTGCAACTTCATGTCATCAGATCAACCTTTGTTAGCCACATGAACTTCTCCCCTAATTAGCGCATTAACAAGTGGAAGGCCTTTGGCCATCAGACAATCATTCAATATCTACAATATTTTAAGTGCAGTAAAACTACAACAAAGGCTAATATTTGCCCAAGATAAATTCTACACACTTTTGCGGAAGGCTGGTGTGTTGTAGCCATGACTTCACTCCATAAAGAGATAAACTTAAACTACAAGAATTTCTTCTCTTCTTGAAGATTATGACACGGCTCCCAAAGATCTCTCCTTCACTCCTTCCTTTCTCTATCTCCCTCTTACTCTTTCTTCTTTCTTGTCCCTTCCTCTCTCATCAAAACCAATCCGTTCTTGTTAAAAGTCTATTTTTTTCTACTAAACTTTGAATCCATTTCAAGAGGTCCGTCCATTAAATAGCATATGTCATTGTCTTTCAAGGAGAGATCAGATAAAAAAATACTCTCTCTATCTAATGTTAATAGTTTAATTTTGAAAATAATTTATCCCATACTTATCGCTAGTCAAATTTAAGTGACTGAATACATAAAAACCATCTCAGAAGCCTTTTTTTCCATCATCTTTGTTATTGATACCACCGTTAAATAAAATTTACTAATATATTTTTAAATAAATATACTAAAATAAGATAAAGAAAGTAGCATATCTCATTTCGCCAAGGGGGAGGAGAAATGATAGGCCAATATGAGCCTATTCATCTAAGATGTAGACCCTAAATGAGTAGGGATCCAACATTTCTGACGCTTCTTGCGATGTCGCGGTCATCAACAAGAAAATCATCATTTCATTAATAAGTGGCGGCCCCAGGAGATTACTTAAGGGATTTTGATCTCCTGGCCACCCGCAGCTTCTTGCCCCGGCCAGCGGGGGGCAGCTGAGTTTTTCTATGTTGTTTGTGGGGAGAGGGGACGGTGACTTGGTCGGTCTGGAGATTCTAGGGCATGTCTGTGCCGAAGAAAAGTCATTTTAAGTCAAAATGGACATCCTATATGTATTTGAGGCCTTAAAAATATTTCCTATGTAGGGTAATTACTTTTTATTACAGGAAAATGCCTCTCAAATAAGCCCTTAATATAATATTATACTCTTAAATATTTTTTTGTAATTAAAAAAATATTTAATATTAGGGGCTATTTGAGACGCACTTAAAGAAAAAATTAAAATTTTCTCTTAAATATAATATATTATATAAAAGAGAAAAAAATGATTTCTCATTCAATAACTTTCTTCTAGAGAAAATAAAAAAGTTAAAAAGGGAAAGTAATTTATAAAAACTCCCTAACAACACCTTAAAATAATAATCTATCTTCCAATTGTGTTCAGGATGATAATTACTCAGACTACATGTTGGACTCCCAGGTACCTGTTGGCCACGCGAGGGACAGATCCTAGGCTTGTGAGTTTTGATTGAACTTCCAATTAATTAGTACTAATCAGTCCAGCTTATGAAAAAGATTGTTTCATGAGATAAGCAACTTTTTCACTAGGGTTTGCCCTCTCACAATGATGACCCCTCCCCTCTCCGTCACCCCACCTAGGGGAGATAGAGACATTCGCACTGTCTCACCACATTGCCAGCTTTTCTGGCTGCAACCTTTTTTCTACAGTGAGTATTTTGCCGCTTACATGGAATTAGACTAATAATGGGGGAGAGAGAGTGATAGAGCATAGAGCAAGGAAAAGCAGAATCCAAAACCCTAGACTCTGCTGGTGTACAGTGCACACGCAATTCAATCCACCCAAGTAAATATTCGCTTGTGCTTTGAAAAGAGAATACAGATCACCTCCTTGCCAACACCCACCTTTCCTTGGCTCCTAGTCCCATCCAAAATCAGTGGATGTGTACAAGGGAAAAAGCAAGCAGACATCCATTTTTTCGTCATGCACACTGATTACTGAATTTGCAGGGCCCCAAGATTTGTCCCATTTTTGCTATAACGGGCTCTCTTTATCTCCTTGGCCACCTCATTCATGTTTTTCGACGGGAGGAAGTGTGGCAGAGAGGCGTAGTAATAGCAGTGCTAGAAACGAGGGGGGAGGGGAGGGTCTTCCTTCCATCGGGAAGGGAAGAGCTTTCTTTTTCCTCCTCCTGCAGCAGAGACCGCAGGCACTTCTGCCACCACCTCGTGCATTCTGCCCACCCGCCATTCCTTTTCCACCTCTCTGAACACACACTCTCTGTCTTTATTTCCCTTCTCACGCTAAGACGCTGGTCTGCTGAGAGTGTGGATAGGAGAAAGGGAGGGAGAGCAGACCCACTTGAGGGGGGCACTTGGCTCTCCATCAGGTGTGTGTGCATGTACAGTGGCAGCACTCCCCGTAACTGACTTACATAGGATTTTCTGTAAAAAGGGGGAGGCAGCATAAAAACCGGGAGGTGGAGGGAAAGCCACAGTGAAGACAGCGAAATATGTGAGAGTTTCAGATATGGGCGAGGAGCGGTAGCTTTCATCAATCATCTGAATGTCTGTCTGAGAACATAAAGAAGGTAGGAGAAGGGAATTGAGAGAGAGTTGAAGGGGGGCGGATATGGAAGGGTTTGGGGATGGAAGTAATGGGCTTTCGTCTGTGATAATGATGCCATTAACGGGCTCTGGAGCTAGCCATGAAGCCGGCAATCTTCTTCTTCTTCGTCATCCTCCTCCCCAGCAGCAGCATGCTGGTTCTGACCGTGGATTTCACAGTAACAACAATAACAATGGCTGTGGCAGCAGCAGCAACAACCACAATTTCCTGGCCCCTCTGGTAATGGAGCATGGCGGCAGCATCCAGAATAACAGCAGCGGCTGCTACTTCATGGAGGGAGAGTCCAGCTCCCTCAGGGCCAAGATCATGGCTCACCCCCATTACCCCCGCCTCTTGGCCGCCTTTGTTAACTGTCACAAGGTGAGTTTCTTCACTGGAAGCACCCCATGCCAGCATTCGGCCTCTACTACTATTATTCTCTCTCTTAGTGCGCAGCTGGTTGGTCTTCAATGGTAGCCAATCAAGCAACAGATCATAATCTAATTGTGTTGTCACATATCCGATGGTAAAGATCCGCTGGATATCTCTTCCACCATCACTCTCAGTCACTATCCCCCAGTTTGCTAAACCGTAGACTCTACCGTCCTCTCTCTCTCTCTTGACAGTGCCAAGCAGGAAAGAATAATTCTTGCGTCAATCCATCACAGAGCTGAAGAAAACCCTGAAATAATTTCTCTACCAGTCTTATGGCCTCCTCCTCCATACAGAGGAGAGTTCTAGCTTGATAATATGCAAAATTCTAGTCAAAAGTAGGAAAATCCAGTTCTTACCTTTCCTGTTTCCCATAACTCTTCTACATGTGATCATCAGCCAACAAGCAGCTCAGCATCCCCATCATCTCATGGCAAAGAAGAGCGTTCAAACTTCAGTTGAAATTTATCACTAAAGGTGATCGCAAGATGACTTGATAAATCATGTGTGGTGGCAGGTTGGTGCCCCGGAAGAGGTGCTGGCTCGGCTGGAGGAGGCCTACACCTCGGGGGAGGCGTTGGGCCGATCGGTTGCTCCCGCTGTGTGCATCGGCGAAGATCCAGCTCTCGACCAGTTCATGGAAGCCTACTGCGAGATGCTGACCAAGTACGAGCAGGAGCTGACTAAGCCCATCAAGGAGGCCATGCTCTTTCTCTCTCGTATTGAATGCCAGTTCAAGACCCTCACCCTCCGATCTCCAGACTCTGCTGGTCTCTTCCTCCATCCCATCTCTCCCTCTCTCTCTCCTAGTGAATGCCAATATATATACTAATCTACTGTGGTTTTGATTTTTCGCCTTTCTCTCTTACTTATTAAAGTTTTTTTTGCTTGGAAAAGTATCTTTTGTAGATTGATGCCATGGAGTATGGAATGCTTTCTGCTGTTGCTATGATTTTTTTATCTTGCATGGCCAATAATAAATATGCTGCCTCTGGAGTTTTATTAATGGAGCTATTGTATTTCTGGCAGTTGCCATGTGTTCTCAGTATCTTTGTTTGCTTGCTCATCCTGTCGCTTTTAAATTTGTGTTTTAGTCAGCTTGAAAGGACTGCTTGTTGCACTTGTTCGTACTGTCTATGGTACTGATATTACATGGTAATCTTTGTTAGAACAAGCCACATTTATTTAACCGTGAGATTTAACAAAAAGTTGTAGTATAAGTTGTTTTGGGTTGGTAAGCTTAAATACTTACCAAGAAGATGAGAGGGATTATAAAATTAATTACACAGCCTATAGTATGTAAGAAATGACGTGCAAGGAAATGAAAACTCTGTTAATGGTGAAAATTACTGTGTCAATCTTGCATGTGCAATTGCAATTCTTCAAAGAGTTTATAAAGTAAAAGTTCTTAATGGATTAAAGCACAAAGACCTTGCGCAATGCTATCTTTAGCATGAAAGAGTATATCATAACACAGTGCACAAGGATGTGCTTCTCTTGGCACCAACGGCCTTAAAATGATGTTGGAAACGCAGTTAACTATTGTTGCCATTAGTTAAAACTTGGTTCGTAAGAGTGGCAGTAAGGTGCCAGATGAGTCTTCAATGTTTGTGGTTAATGTAGTGCAGCATGAAGATTTAGTTTAGAGAAAGTATTCACAATTTGATGGTTTATTCTACTGTAAGGAGCATTTGAGAAAGAAAAATGTATGCGGAATGCAAAAACAAGATGAGGAGAATCCTCATCCGAGATGGACTTGTGCATGCATGTTCCAATGTTACGGGTTTGCTTAAGCTTTTTTGGGTAATCCATTTGAAGTCCCATAAATTGATTGTAGATTAATGGATTGTGACTGTTGGTCAAGTACTTGGCTTACTAGTATTTATGGCCTAAAACATGTGCTTATTTTTCTATACCATCTTGTGTTTGATTTTGAAACGTGTTCAAATTCTAATGTTATCTTGTTAATGTAAATAGTTATCCTTTCTTATGCAGAATAATCTTTCCGAAGAATCATTGTTGTTATTTCTTAAAGTTTTAATTGTGGAGAAAGGGGTACAAGTGTTTATCCAAATTTATAACTGGTTCTTCTTAAGCAACATTGAATAATATATCAGTATGTCAACCCAGGAAAACATTGAATAATATAGTACAATAGAAACCCTTCAGTGAAAGAAAGTGTGAGGAATGCATTCTTCTAGAGTATAGGTTGTAGGATTCACTTGTGAGCGCATCATATGCCTTCTTGTTTGTTAAAGCATTCGATTTGACAATAGAATGAAACTTATGCATATATCTTTTACCGACTACACAAGCAGCTAAAGTTAGCCGCCTTTCAAGTGTGCTAATGACGTGCTTCATTGAAAAGTCTTACTCTGCAAAAGACTTCAAAATTATTTTGCTATTTTGAAGTCTCCTACGGAATAAGAAGAATTTTATGAAGTGCTTCTTTTGTGAATGAAATCATGTTATTTCACATGCTTCAGACATTCAATGGGTTGTAATTTTACATAAACAAACTGAGCAAACAGTTTCACAGAAATAAAAGAGAAGATAACCTCTTCCTGGTGCTGAGTTTTTATGTTCTTCTATTAGCGTATGTGATATGACTACATCTATGTACACATAAGATTAGGTTTTTAAGGACATCTAGAAAACTTTGGTGGAGCGCGCCAAGATGAACATTTTACTTATATTTATTTCTTCCAAAATTGGTATAGGAATATCCTATCATCCATTTCATATGCACTGCACTCTAGAATAAAGCTCGCCCTAGGCATTGAAGCTGAGATATAAATAGCATGGTAAAAAATTTTGTGAAATTTTCACGAAATTTTGTTAATTTCGGCACAATAGGCTTGCACGAAATATTATTTTTAAATTTCGTCTATTTTTCTTAAGTTTCTCAATTTCAAATTTTTTGCCAAAATTTATGTTTTAGGCAGGTTATTTTTTGATTTTTTATGTTTTAAGAGGGTTAATGTTTTTGTTTTTTTATAGTTTATGCAAGATAATTTAAAAAAAATTTATATGGTTTATGCAAGTGATTATTAGGCTTTTTCATTTACGGTAGATTCCTTTTTGGGTCTCCTTTCTGTACTTCTCCTCCTCATTCCGCTTTGAAACTTTCCTGAAACGAAACAAAATAAACCTGGAACCTTCACTGAAACAAGCTGAAATGTGGGCTTAGTGGGGAGCCGTAGAGGAGCCTTTTACCTATATTTATTTGTTCCAAAATTGGTATACGGGGGTACATGTATTAAAAATATTTTTAGGTATATTTTAGGTTCCTACTTGTATTAAAAGCTTAATTCATGTTTGAAATACAATTACAAGGATCCCATTTTTAGGTATACGGGGGGGTACATGTATTAAATATATTTTTAGGTATATTTTAGGTTCCTACTTGTATTGAAAGCTTAATTTATGTTTGAAATACAATTACAAAATACCCCATTTTTGCAGGCAAAGTTATTTAACAAAGCTTTATATATAGCTTTGGAACTGTTTTAATTCATCTTTTAAGCTATAATGACAAAATTCGAAAGTCATGTAACATTTGTTTATTGTTTGTTTCATGTTTAACTTACAAAGAATTTGATGAAAAAATTTATAGTTGGTGTGTGATATGAAAAGTAGGACATGCAGTCGACATTTGAACATGGACACGGGCCTGCTTTGGAGTATCCATGCTTCCTAGCCATAAAGTCTCTGGTTGATGTGTCTTGGGGTATATAAAACTCAGAAACCTCATTTTCTTATTTGAGGGACTTATGGCTGCAATTAATTGTAAATCATCTCCATTCTGGTTTATCTATCTTCTTGCTGTTTTTACTTGATATTAATGTGGGGCTGACCCCAAAATCAGCCTTATGTATTCCTAATGGAGAAAACTATCTATCTTTTATGACATGAAAATAGCTTATCATCTTTGGGGATGTGATTCTAATCCACTATTGGGTTAACAAGTCTTTCTAATGGAAGTAATTGGAGTTGTATGCCATTTACAATAAAATTTGTTTTACATGGTTTAATCAGGATAGTCAGGAGAGCTATAGTTCTGTGTTATATTATTGGCCTCGTTTCCCCCTGATTGCTCAGGGCTGACTTTTGTTTGTCCCCAGCTTGTGAGGATCTTGAGCCGAATGTGTCGTCAGGGGAGGATATTGATGTAAATGATAACTTAGTTGACCCCCTAGCAGAAGACAGAGAGCTGAAGGGGCAACTGCTACGCAAATACAGTGGATATTTGGGAAATCTGAAGCAGGAATTTTTAAGGAAACGAAAGAAAGGGAAGCTGCCAAAGGAAGCAAGACAGCAGTTGCTGGATTGGTGGAGTAGGCATTACAAATGGCCATACCCATCGGTGAGCAAGAGCAATGTCTAATTAAATGTGATTTCAGATTTTCAGAAATGCAATTCACACACATCTGGTTTTATTAGCTAAATTTTTTTTATTAACGGTTAGATATGTGTAGCTTAGATGTATTTGTATTGTGTGAACTTTGAGTCGATATCTATTTTGCTTATCTTCTAAAGCAAAGATTTACATGTGTACTGCTGGCAGTATTTTTTTATAAATTAGCTACAATATATGGTACTAATTTCATGTTAATTTCAACATCTTTTGTCTTGTCACGAGCTGAGATTTTAGAGCATGGAATCTTTTAGTTTTGTTGATATGCATTTCTGGAGTCTTCATGAAACAGTTTGAGCTTTAGGAGATTTACTTTCTAACATTATATCAGAGCTAGGAGGTGCCACATTTGACTTATGGGGGGAATATTGTACACTACATTTGCATATGTTTAATGAGCATTGATTTGATTGGTATAATTGTTGTCATTTCTATAATCACCTAAGCTTTCAGATGACTTGGTTTCTAGTAGAACAAGTAGACTGGTTGATCAATACGTACAGTTCCAGTTTTTTAATCCAAATGTACAATTATTCTGCAAATTGTGGATTTCAGGAATCGCAGAAACTGGCGTTGGCTGAGTCCACTGGTCTGGAGCAGAAGCAAATAAACAACTGGTTTATCAATCAGCGGAAGCGCCACTGGAAGCCGTCTGAAGAAATGCAGTTCGTGGTGATGGATGCTACGCATCCTCATTACTACATGGCAGAAAGGGAACTCTCGAACCCCTTTTCAATGGACTGTGGTCCGGCATATCTCTGATCTGATTATCTTAACTACTGAGTTGAATGGAATATTGTTAATATATGATTATGTAGTTCTCTTATTGATGTGTAGTGTGTGTAGGAAGTTCTTATTGATCAACTCTTGAATTGAAATCAAGATAGTTGAACTTACAATAAGTAATTGACTACTTACCAGATGAACTGACATTAAGTTTCCATACTAAGAACGAAAATTCCTCCATTAAGGAGATCAAAAGTTGAAAAAATAATTGCACTAGCATATGAGCCAGAGGTGCTAGGAATCTGTCATTGAATCTGAATACATAATTTCTTCTTACTAGTTCTGTGTAGATTTGAGAAATTGCTCTTGCAGAACCCAGGATTAGCGTGGTCAGGTTTTTTTTATTAAGGCCGCGGTGGGCCAGACTGAGTCCGGCTTGGCAGAAGGGGTGAAAATTGTTTTTGCAAACAACGGATAAGTAGAGAAGAGGGGAGGCCAAGAGGGGCCGGGAAGGATGGCCTCACACCATTGCCTGGCCGAGACAGAGCTGTCAGTGACCGGCTGGTCCTTGCTGCCCATAACAGTAGCAGAAACAAAGAAGAAGATAGGTTGAACAGTATTGGGGGCCGGCAAGCTGGCTGGCGCTGGAGAGGTGGCCTCACTGTCTCAACCCGGCCGGTGGCACTACCTCCTTTGCCAAAACGAGAAGAGGGGGGTTCTGAAAAGTTTTGGAACGGGCTCAACCGAGCCCAATCATTTTGTTTTATTTTCCTTTTTTTTCTTTTCTCCACCATTTTCTATATCTTTTCTTTCTTTTTTGTGCCAACAACCCTCGAGCCGTGCCAAGGCCTATGATCCGCAACCGGCCTCACACCCAAAGCTGCACTTTATGATCTGCAATCGGCCTCACACCCAACTCTATTGGTCCAAATACATGGTAAAAAGTAGGAAAATCAAACACGCTGTCAAATTACCCTATGAAAATTGAGCAAAAAATAGATTAAAAAACTACAGAGGAATTAGAAATGCTACAATGGGTCTTGTAACCCTATGAAAATTGAGTGAAAAATAGTAGAGGATACATACTCACAATCATGATCAGTGTCATCATGATGTTGGTATAGAGGAGAATGAGAAGATGCCCGATGTTGAGGAGAGACCTCTTGTAGAGGATGTTGCTTGTGTCGCACCATGTTATGCTACTTATTATGAATGAGAGTTTAATATTCATTTAATTAACCTAGTAAATTACCACTTTGCCTTTAATTCGATTATTTAATGAAGACAAAGACTACGAGTTATGGTTTCTTTTGCACATAAATTTAATTATGTAGCGGAAACAAAAGCCTAATTTCTGTCATTTATAATTAATTTATTAGGCAATCAAACCAAACATGCAAGATTATACAAGAATTTTTTACGTTGAAAACCCTAACTAGGGTAACAAACCATGATAATTATTCTCTACGTCAATCAATAAACTACTAGTAAGCAAGAACTTTTTACATGACTCTAAGAACAACCACCAACCTTTAGACACTCTGATACAAACAAAACACTTTTATTTATTTAGACCTCTTCCTTTTTATTGCTAACATTCAAGTTTCCTTCGAACCCTTGAAGCTTCTCTTCTCGTATTCCGTCTTCATCTTATTCTAACTCTTCAACCAAAATTACTTTTTGATTGTTGATTCACCTTGAGTATTCTTTAATCCTACTTGATTAAGAATTTGTTGCTCCTTCTCAAGCTCTTGTGATTGAAAAAGTGGTTGTATTACACTCTTTTTAATATATCTCACATATAAGAATTTCTTTCAAAAACTATGGTGATTAAAGGAAAACTAAGCTAGTGTATCTCCCTTTTTTTCTCTCAAATAAGGATTTACTTGTCTTCAAATTCATCTAAATCTAGGCCTTTTATAGAGCCTTTAGTCAGTTAGGATTACAAAAACCAAAGATGAAAAGGACTATTCCGAAACCCTAAACAAGTTAACTAAGCGATTGGTTGTTCACTAGTTTAGTTTGAATGAAACACTCAAGCGATCTATCTTTTGACAAGATGATCGATTGATCTTTGCCACTCGCCAAAATATGAAAAATAGTCATCAAATGATCAATCTTTGTGAACAAGTGCTTAAGGGTGATTGATCCCTTATGAACAATTTTTAAGATTTTTATATCTTTTCCCCAAAACTTCCAAAATTACTTCTAATAATTATTTCTACTTAAATCTAAGTGATATGTGTGTGTAAGTGTGTCTATCATACCTTTAAAACTCTAACACCCAATGCATTCTTCAACCTTAGATTTTTAGAATATGTCCGCTCTTATTTTTAAAGTCCTTCAATTCTAAATATGATACAACCACAATACTAATCTAATCAGATTTTAGGACTAATATTTACATGAAGTTTTGATATAGTTTTAATCATCAAAATCAGCCAATTACAATACATATGTCCTCATATATTATAATATCTCCCGTTTTGGCTATTTCATGATAAAACACTTCAAGTATAAAAATAAAAAAAAATTACAACTTTGACACTTTAGTGCATTGATTTTTACTTGTACAAAAATTTATACTTTAACTCAACTTAGATTGAACTAAGACTATTTGGAATTGATCTTGAAAAAGTCTTGAAGCCTTTATTTATTCTGCACACTTCACAAAATTATTTACATAGTACCATTTAATCAAGTATGAGATAAATTACTTAATTTTCAATAATCATATCTCCCCCTTTTGAAACAAATAGGAAAGAATATGAATTAATAATTAAAAAAAAGTATTCACTAAAACTCAAAAGTCATGTAATGAGACATTCAAGACATGAAAATAATAATCAATAAGCACCACATATCTCAAAGTATGTTCAAGGTAAACCACACAATTTCATAATACCTAAGAATAAACAAAAATATACATGTCATGAAGTGTTCACGGTTTTAACAAGAAATACATATCAAAAAATAAAAAAATGTCAAGTACCAACATGACCTCCCCCTCACCAGCATAACCAGCTTAGTCAAAGGAACGATCCTAAATAAGTCATTGAAGCTCAGCAAAACTCTGATGAACTATATCATGTATCTCCCAACGATCTGCCATCAAATCCTCATACGTGGCCAATTGAGAGTCATCAACATCTAATTAGTGTCTCTGTATATGTAGGTATCTGCTCCTTGGTAGCAACATTAGGCATCTCCTCATTAACTCTCCTTGATGTAAATTGTCTTGCTTGCTAGTATTGCATTAATTTGGTTCTGGTGTGGAACCGCCATGGTTTTTTTACCCACGTTTGGGTTTTCCATTTTAAACTTGTTGTGTGTGCATATGTGGACTTGGGAAAGAACAACATGACAAAAACTTGAGTGATTTTTAAGAGTTTGTGAAAATAAAAGCAATTTGGGTAAAGAAAGAGGATGAAATGTTATGTAGTGCACAATGCCATGAAAACTCAACACTCTAAATGTGGTGCCTAAATAGTGCCTGTTCAAAACACATGACTAATGACAAATCTAAATTTACTAACTTTGTAGAGAAATATAATAGAAAAGTAAAATTTGGAGATGAGAATACCATAAAGATAGATGAGATAGACAAATTATAAGTTTCTAGACAACCTGACTTTGATAATGTTTTGTATATAAGTAGTATGGAAGCTCAATTAAATATGTGGTTTTGGTTTTATTGGGAAGTTTTCTAATAAAGACTGCTTCATCATTGATAAATCTAGAATGATTTTTGTTAAAGGTATGAGAGATCATGATAATTGTTATTTGTTTGATCCGGTTTACTTTGTAAATTTGTCCTTTCTTGACAATAATTATTTGTAGCATCAAAGGTTAGAACATTTTAATTTTGTAGATTTGAAAAAAATAATAAATAATAGAATCATTATAGGTTCCCAAATTTTAAAAACCCTTGAAAACTTTGCATGTAGTGCTTGTTAAAAGAGTAAACATTCAAAATCCCATCATAAGAAAGTTAAAATATGTGAGAACTGAGAGGCCTTTCTAATTGATACACATGGACTTAATGGGACCAATGCAAACAACTAGTTTAGGTAGTAAAAAGTACATCTTGTTATGATTACGATGACTCACCAAATATGTGGTTTTGGTTTTATTGAGAAAGGAAACACAAGGCTAATGCTTGTTATGATTACGATGACTCACCAAATGCTTTTAGTGATGTAGATCATAGTCAAGTGCCCAATTGGGTTCAAAAGTCCATCTTGAAACCAATGTGATTGGAGATCAAATAATGAGTGAGGACAAGGCATCAATTAGAGGAACAAATTATTTTTTCTTGTTATGTATCTCTCACAGAACCAAAGAATGAAAGAGAATGTGATGCATACTTTAAGAACTCTTGTCTTAAACCGGTTTACATTTAATTTTATTTATTATTTAATCATCATTATGTGGTTTAAGCCGTTTCTGATCAATTTTGATAATTTTTTAAAATAAAGGTGGTTTCCAAAGGTTTTAATCAAAACTAACTTCACTTTTATGAGTTTTAAGTGAATTTAGGTCAATTGTAATTTTTTAGAATTTTCTTAAAATTTTCAAAAATCTGTGGGCCCCATGGTCGAATTTAGGGTTTATGGTCCAAAACATCCCATAAATTAAAACAAGACACTAGAAATTTTTTCAGAATTTGTTTGGACTTAAGTTGGGTATCTACTTCTAGTTAAGAATTCTATTCACACCCTAGGTTTTAATTAGGTCTAGCCCATTCTTTCCTATAAAAGGAAAACCCCTTTCCCAAATGGGAAATGGTTAAGCCAGAGAATCTAGAGCCTAATCCCCATTAGGCCCAAAAAGGAAAGTGATTAGAAGTAAGATTTTCTTAATTCTTTCTTAATAATTAGGATTTTTTCATAAACTTCTCATAATCTCATCGTTCTCCATTAATTTAATTCGTTTTTAAGTCATTAAATCACTTATTTATACCTCTACTTCAAACCCTAGCTTTTAAAACTTCATTTTTATGTCTCTAAAGCTCTAGATCTAGGATTTTTCCAATAATTTTAAATTTAAATACGATTTAGGTGGGTATTAACAAAAAAAATCATATTTTTGGAAGGTTTCGGAGGTGATTGAGGAGCTAATCTGACTCAAAACAAGGTGAAAGGTAATAGGTTTTAATCTCAGCCTTACTATGTTTGCAAAATCTTGATTTTCATGTGTTTTGCTTGAATGAGTTCATGTTTAGGGCTTTAACGGTAGATTAATAAAAAGTTAATCTTTTGCCTTGATTTCTTAGGGTTTTGATTTGAAATGGGTTGATTTAACATTTTGGAATGTTTGATTGAATTTTCATGATGTTTGAGGCTTTGATTGAAGGTTTTAAGTTCCATTAATGGTGTCTCAGTTTTGTTTTTAAAATGAGGAAGACGAACTAGAACTACCATTATGGCAATCGATCGCCTTTGCAGGCCGATCGATCGGCCAAACGGAGGTCAAAGCCTATTTTTAGGCCAGCCGATCGATCGGCTACACAACAGATTTGGGTTTTTATGCTTATTTCAGTATTTTTACTCCCAACTGATATTTCTAATGTTTATGTGGAGCGTTTTAAGTTAGAATAAGCTATTAGAATGGTATGTTATTTAGGTTGGGATTTATTAAGCATGCTTAAGTATTATGTGGAATTACATGATTATGGTTAGACATGTTAGCATTGATCATCTTGAATCTATGGTTAATGAAATTCTTATGTTTTAAGCATGTTTCTAGCAAGGTTATTGTATGACAATGATATGATATGTCATCTTATAATATGAATGAATTATGGGTGAATGGTGATATCATGTTCTAGCTTCATATGTAGAATAATTATGCTTGTAAGAGTTGAACATTTGATTTCACATGAATGGAATGATGATTTACGATAGATTTCACCCATGATTTCAGTTGGTAACCATGATTAGATTTTATCAAAGCATGTGCGTATTGCCTTATGAGTTATTGTCAAATCGCATGGTCATGTGCTTAGAAATGTATGAACACATACATGTGGAGAAATTATTATGAAATCGTGGTTGTTTATGATTCGAATGTAATGCATGTGAGGACTAATGGGAGCACATTCCATGTGTTGGAATTCACGTAGAGATTGCTCACATATGTATCATGTTGCATGCATCATGAAATGGATTTCATGTATGAGACTTGACCAATGTTTAGCTGTGTTTGATTGATTGGATTTCATGCAATGGTGTGAGATTGTGTGCCAGATTAATCGATCATTGGCTTAATAGGAATTTGGCTGGTCCGAAAGGACATGATTTTGATTTGAGTTAATGTGTGGAACATGGATATTCCTCAGGTTGAGTCGATTTGAATTGTTAATGCGGTTGAGATTTATTTATTGAGACAGTCAAACCTGGACTCTGAGAATCCAGAGTTGTATGCCTTTGTGCACCGGCTACCATGTGTTCTAGTTTCCTCATGTAGGATTCAGACTCTCCCCACTGCAGAGATGTCCAGGGCGAACACACTGCTCTAGGTCTTCATGAGGAGATCAGACATTCTTGGCCAGGACTGTCCAGGGCGAGTATACCTGCTCTAGGTTTCTGTAAGGAAATCGGACATCCCTTGTAGATTGTCCAAGGCAAACTGTGGGGTTGACTACCCCAAACACCCTAGGTTTCCTTTTAGAAATCGGATTGATATCCAAAATGGGTGGACACCCCAGGTTTCCATGTAGGAAATCGGACACTATCTAGGCCAGGTGTATGTTTGTATTCACTCCTTGATGGAGGCATTCACCATTTTTTGATAATGCATGTGTATGAGATTATATTATGCCCAGGATTGTACAGGTTGTGTACGGATCATGTTACACATGTGGATATGATTTATTATACATTATATAGTATAATGTGATTGAGATACTTATCGTGTAGGGTGAATGATTTATGGATGAATTATATGAATATGCATTATGTGATTATGTGTGTTAGAGACTTCTCATGCAAGTTTATGTGATATGAATGCATGATTTGAATTGTGTGATTGAGACACTCTCATGCAGGTTTATGTTATATGAATGCATGATCAGAAAGTGTGTTAGAGACACTTTTCTTGTGGATTATGCTGAATATTATGCATGACTGTGATTGGGTGAGAGTCACTATTTATACAGGATGGATGTTAGGTCATACTATGATCATTATGCACTAATTTTTGTGATATGTGTTATATGCATGCTAGATCTTTTACTTATAGATAAGTACGGGTTTAGTAGGGAGATGATCAGAAAATGTTATATCATGTCATTTATGGATCCAAATTGCCATGATGTCGTGGTGTGATTATTTTCTGATTAATGTTACCGCTTTCGAACCATTACTGAGTTTTGTACTCACCCCTCTTTTGTGATTTGTTTTGGGGCTGCACTGTGCGATGTGCAAATGAGCAGGACACTTCATATGAGGGACGCCATGAGTATACATGAGATTAGCTTTTGTCACATTATGATGGTGTTTTACTTTCTGATCTTCTCGTTGCTGACACTTGAGAACATCCCGTGGTGGATTATGTATGTTACTCGTATTTATTTTTTGTTGTTAGACATCTCTGAACTTTTCAGATTTTTGAGCCATGTGTAGGCTCCAGAGATTATGAAGTGGATTGTGTGTGAGGATAATTATGATGGCCTATTTTATTATCCTCTTTATCCTTATTACTCTTGCTCAAAGGACGTGATGTGCGATATTCCGTTAATTGAACCACCCGTATGAGGGGTTAAGTCTTCCGCAAATTCGTTAATCTGTTCAATTATGTCGCCCTCGTGCACTGACCGGCCCTTGGACAGGGTTCGGCTCGGGTCGGGCGGAGCTAGGGCGTGACACATACGTATTTAATTGGCTAATTTTGATATTCAAAACTATGTCAAAACTTCATGTTTATTTTTTGGTCTTAAGAATTTGACTAGATGTAGTTGTGGCCGAGTCGGATTTGGAATTGATTGACTTGAAAAATAGGAGCATGTGTGTTCTTATTGATCAAGGCTGATGACTAATAGAGTGGTGAAACTAAAAGGTTAATTTGCACACACTCTAATACACAATTCACTTAGATTAGCTTAAATTTAGGGAATTAAGAGCATTTGGGAGTTTCTTACTGAATTAGGGTAAAACTGTAAAAATATTGTACAACTGATCGATCGTTGCACAATACATGGGACCAATCAATCAATTGGCATTTGAATTTTCCTTTGAAAAATTAATATGAGAGTTTCTCAATCAATCACAGGATTGAACAATCGATTGTTAGCAATGTCGTACCCTAATTGAAACAGTGAATGATTGACTATTGTGTCAAATGATTGATCATTGCACAATACATGGGACCAATCGATCTATCGGTGCCTGGATTTTCCTTTGAAACTTTAAGCAAAGAGTTTATCGATTGATTGTAGGATTAAATTATTAATCGCTAGAAGTGTCGTACCCTAATTGAAACAATAAATGATCAATCATGTCTATGTTGGTTGCCTCATTTAAGCCTTTTTGGAAGAGATTTCATTTCTAAAATGAAGCCAAATACTTAAACTGACTTAGTGTACTATTAAAGGCTAGGGAATCATGAAATTTAAGAGAGTAAAACATAGAAAAGAGAGGAGAGTTCATTTTCCATTATTTTCCTAGAGATCATCTTGAGAATCATGCTTATGTTAATGGTGATTTCATAAAGACACACAACTAAAAGAGAAGAGTCTAACACACCAATTCAAAGAGGAGTTGCAGCTAAATATTCAAAGGAGTTAAAGAGGATCGAGGCTAAAGTCGAAGAACAAGAGGATCTTGTTGTTGAGGTTAGAAAGAGACAAAGTAAGTAGAAGAAAAGTTTTAAGTGCTTGATGAAGAAGACATGAAGGCTAGCAATGAAATGAATTTGTTAGAGATCTAAGCAAAAAGGAATTTTCGGATTAGAGTCAAACAATGAAGGTTAATGGTTTGCTTGTGTCTATGTGCTGCCTCTAGTTCATCTTTTCAAGTTGGTGCTGGCCGCACCACCACTGCTGGCCACACCACCACTGCTGCACTTGGTTCGTCATCATCTTCTTTTCACCGTGGGCATGGCCAACTTGCTCGTGGATGTGGGAAAGCCCAAGCAGCACCCGTGACGAGTGATTCATCTTCCGTCTATTGTTATAAATGTGGTTTTCCCAACCACTATGCTAATCATTGCGAGGCCGCTGATCCCTCTCCAAATGACACTACGTACTCAATCTTTTGCCGCCATGCATTTATCTGACCATCATATATCTACTTGGTACCTTGATTCTGAGGCCACCCATCATATGACGACCGACGCGTCACTTGCCGAAGGTATTGTTCCCTATAATAACTCAGATAAGGTTCTTATTGGAAATGACACTAGTCTATCTATTACCCACAAAGGCCGTATTACTCTACCTTCCATGTCTTTGCTTCTTGATCAAGTTCTTATAGTTCCTCAATTGAAAAAGAATCGGCTAAGCATTTCTCAGTTTACCAGAGATAATAACTATTGTTTCCAATTTTATCCATGGGGTTTTATTGTTAAGGATCTATAGACAGGGAAGATATTGCTGATGGGGCCTAGGCAGGGTGGTCTCTATTCTCTTCCTGTAAGCGGTGGTTTACATCCTCCTCCAATAGGTCTGATTTCAAATAAGGATGATGGTGCTCTCTGGCATGCACAGTTGGGCCATCCAAGCCAACAAATAACTTAGGAGCTTTCTTTAGTTTTACATTTACCAGAAATTACTTCTAAACATTTTTGTGTAAGTTGTAAGTTGGGAAATACTTCTAAACTACCTATTTCACAAAGGAAAAATTATTCACGTGAGCATTTTGCAATTCTCCATAGTGATGTTTGGGGACCTGCCCCAATTAACTCACTTGATGGGTATAGATTTTATCTTGTTATTGTGGACGAATATAGTTGTTTTACGTGGTGTTTCCCTCTATGCTGCAAATCAGATGTGTCCCCTATTTTTATGGAGTTTATTAAATATGTGGCAAATTATTTTAAAGTTCATATTAAGGCAATTCAGACGGATGGCAATGGTGAGTACCTTAGCCACATACTTCAAGACTTCTTTAAAGACCGTGGCATATCTCACCTTCTTTCTTGCCCAGGTACTCTTGAGCAGAATGGTCTTGCTGAGCACAAGCATTGCCATGTCGTTGAAATAGGTCTCACCCTGATGGCTCATGGGCATCTTCCCAAAGTATTTTGGCATCATGCCTTTGCTACAACCACTTATCTTATTAATCGTCTTCCTTCTAAGACATTACAGGGTCAAACGCCATTTGATCTTCTATTTGGGTCATGACCTTCTTATTACCATATGAGGGTACTTGAGCGTGCCTGTGATCCGTACTTAGGTCCTTTCAGTCGGAGCAAACTGGACTTCAAATCCATATGGTGTGTATTATAGTAGCCAACACAAAGGCTGCAAATGTTGGGACCCTACCAGTGGAAAAATATATATTTCGCTACATGTTTCCTTTGATGAAGCTAGTTTCCCTCTTTCTAAATCTCTATCTATGGCCAACATACCTGCCCCTCATCCCTTTAGAGTCCAAAAATTCCCTATCTCACTCTTGCCTATTCATCATACCCCAGAGGCCTCACCATTACCCTTATCCTCTACCCCCTCTCTTCTTGGACCGGTACCCTTCCAAACCTACCAGTGACATGCAAAAATGATGCCTATTGCTCCACCTCCTATCCTTGATCCTCCAAAAGTGCCTCTCACTCCATCCGTTGAGACATCACCCAAGACACCAGCTGCACCACCCCTTCATCACCCTATGGTGACAAGTAGCCAAGATGGAACTCTCTGTCCTAAGGCTTACTTTGCCACCCGTCATCCCATTCCTCAAGCTCTCCTTGCTTCCCATCTTGCCCTTCCTCAAGAACCCACCACCTACAAGGCCACAACTCATGATCCTCTTTGGGTTTAGGCAATGGAGGATGAATTCTCAGCGTTGCAATGCAATCACACTTAGTCTTTGGTTCCCTACTCTCCTGCAATGAATGTGGTTGGCAGTAAATGGGTCTTCAAGTGAAAACAACAAGCAGATGGTTCAATTGAGCGTTATAAGGCCCGCTTGGTGGCCAAAGGGTATAATCAACGCAATGGACTTGACTTTGAAGAAACCTTTAGTCTAGTTGTCAAGGTGGGCACTATCCACCTCATTCTTTCTTTGGCTGTCCAATTTCACTAGACCTTACGATAGCTTATGTAAAAAATGCATTCTTGCATGGTGATTTACAGGAAGATGTGTATCTACAACAACCACTTGGGTTTGTGGACTCCAACAAACTCACACATGTGTGTCATCTTCATAAAGCACTATTTGGGTTAAAACAGGCTCCAAAGGCATAGTACACCAAGTTCACCACTTTTCTCAAGAAACTAGACTTCACTGGCTGTCGTATGATCCATCCTTATTTATTCGCCAATGTGTGGCTGAGACTGCTCTCCTTCTTTATGTGGACGACATTGTCCTTACCAACACCCATGCTGCTCTATTACAGGAGCTTGTGGATTCTCTCTCCAAGCAATTTGCTATGTTCTACTTAGGCCCATTGCACTTATTTCTTGGCATGTAGGTGGCCCGCTCTACCTCCAACCTCACTCTATCTCAAACCAAGTATGTGTTACAATTATTGGATCGGTTTGACCTTACTAGTGTTCTCCCGGCTAAGAGCCCACTTGCTGCTAGGGTACATTTATCTGCTCAGGGTTCTTCACCCTTGCCAGATCCCTTCTTGTACCGTTAGACGGTTGGGTCCCTTCAATACCTCACCATGACTCGACCAGACTTAGCCTTTGCCGTGAACCGTGTGTGCCAGTTTATGCACCTCCCGTGCACCCATCATCTTAACGCGGTCAAAAGATTTTTTCGATATGTCAAAGGCACACTCCACTACAGGTTGCAATTTTGTATGACAAATCAGCCCATCTTACAGGCCTTCTCTAATGCTGATTGGGCAAGTTGTCCCGACACTCGGCGCTCCACCTCAGGGTATGCCGTTTACTTTGGGTCCAACCTTCTTTCTTAAGGTGCAAAGAAGCAAGTGACCATGTCTCGCTCCTCCTCTGAGGCAGAATATCAAGCCCTAACCACCACCACAACTGAGTTGCTTTGGTTTATTCATCTCCTTGGCCGCTTGAAGATATATTTACCCTCTACACCTGTCCTATACTGTGACAAGGTGAGTGCAATTCACATGTCAAAGAATCTAGTTTTTCATAGTCACACGAAGCATATTGACATTGATGTCCACTTTGTTTGAGAATATGTCTTACGTGGAGTTATTCGCATTCAACATGTTCCAGGTTCGACCCAACTAGCTGATATATTCACCAAGAGTCTCCCTAGTCCGCGCTTCACTAGTCTTTGTGACAAGCTCAATCTTCGGGCGATCCCTCCTTTGAGCTTGAGTGGGGTTGTGAGACAACACATCAGAGTATAGATGGAAAGGTGTATAAATGACAAGGTGTTGTAAGACAGCCATGCACAATATAATTGGAAAGATGCCAAACCTGTAAGAGTACCAGAATCCTCAATCACAGATCATTCTTACCATATTGTTTTGCATTGATTGCTGTATATAATCTTTGTATAGAAATAGATTCTTTCTGATTTTAGTCTTTGGGATTTCAAATCCCTTAATTGTTGCAACAACAATGCTCTATTAAAAACATAGTAATACACAAGGCAAACCATGCCATTGACCTCCATCATTTCTTGCAGGGAATTGTCACCAGTGATAAACAAAGCAGCGGCCCATGTGCTCACAATGTGCACCACTGCTCTCTCCTCCTCATTGCCCCTAACTGCTGCATGTGAACATGAAAATATACTCTCGCCTGTCAATAAAATTGAAGGTTTTACGGGTACCAATAGAATTGGGAGGAGGTACAAATGAGACAGAAAATTGAATCTGTATTTATAAGTGCTTCTCATTATCTAAAAAAATTGAACACAATATTACATGGTGCACACTCCTCTGCCTCATTTAAAAAAAAGACCGAAAGAAAGAAAGAAATTAGCTTGTTCTTGTACTATGGTAAAAAATGAAGAAATAATGGCCATTTAACCTCACCCCTTCAAGTGACGTTCTTGTAGACATGCTTGAAATTGATGATCAGCCAAAATTCTGGATGAACCTAAAGCTGAGAGTTTTTCCTTCAAAATTGCAGCTGCAAGGAAAGTAAAAATTTAGCTAAAACAATCAGATCATTTTAAAGGAGTCAGGCATTTTTTAGCTGAAATCCTTCACAAATCTTTCTTGAAAAATATGTGAGCACCTTGTCAACCAGACCATGGTCTTCAGCCAGAACAAAAGGAAGAAGAAAAGATTGTGGTCACAAAATCCTCCTTTCTAGTAATTGGGTAGTATCAGCTCTCTGGGCCATCGGATGAAACCTCATGATTCCTTCCATTGCACAATTTTTGGTGAAGATTGAGAGGTTTATTTGCAGTTTTCACTTGAATGTGCAATAGATGATAACAACAAATCGAGAAATGGACATAGCTTTAATAAACTTGATTGACCCACAAGTCATTGAACGAAACCCTTTCTGCTGCAGACCACTCTATTGTCTGATGTTATAATGTCGTCTCTGTTTGCCATGTTATAGATGGTTTTTATGATTCAGGTTATAACATGTGTGTAACTTTTTAATTTTGTGATGAGATGATTTTTATTGTATTATATATACAGCTATCTATTGTTTATTCTTTGCCTAAAAAACTCTGTTCTTCTTTCCGGGTACAAATTGTAGCTTATGTTGAATACAATTTAAACATAAAAAACTCTTATCTTTTAATCTTTACCTAAAAAATTCTGCTCTCCTCTATTTTGTGAAGACTGTTGTTATATTAAGCAATTTATTTGGAGACTTATTGTCCTTGCACAATTCTTTGCATGTGGATCCTACTGGTTCTTCCACTGAGATATGAAGACTAGTCCTTATGAGACAGTTTTCTTGATATTTATCTACCAACATAACTAATGCATACATATTATCACATGCATGTCTGTGTTAAATGTTCATTGAAAGGATGAAGTTTTGCATTCTCTTCTTTGATTTTCACAATCTTTTCCTTCTCTAATTTTGTTATTCTTCTCTTCTACCCTTCTGAATCCAGACAATGACCCTATTGCGAAATTTTCCAAAAAATATACATGTGTGATGCAAGTATAAGAGAAGTGGCTTTACTTCTAATTAAGCAAGTTTTTCCGTAGCTACTGATCCTAAGAGCAAGAGTTGCGTACATAATACAGAGGCAAAATTACTTTGTTTTTGCTTCTTCTTTCTGATTGTAGATTGATCTGCCCGGTTACTCCTGACTTTACCTAGTCTTCTATAGTAGTCATTCGTGCTGATAATCGTATACATTATAATTGCGAAAAAATGAGTTATCAATGTTTTGGTGTTAACTTACAAAAATCATGCCATGGCAAAAGGTTCGGACAAAACAATATAAAAGAAAAAATATTGAATAGCACGCTACGAGAAGATCATGTATGCATATTCAGAACAAACGATCGATCAATGAGAGGAATTTGCATATTCAGAACAACCTTCGTCTACAAATACGAACTATGATGCAAAAGCGAGGAAAACAATTTAAAGCAGACACCTCATACATAAAAAACCAAATAAATATAACAGGAACGAAGAAAAAAAGCATCAAACTTTCCCTTGCACTGCCCCAAAATTTTGGAAAACGCAAAAAAAAAAAACCACGAAAGGTTAGGTATAAGAGCTATTTCTTCCGGTCCAGTTCGAGACAAAGCACTACAACAAGAAGTCAATTCCTCGCCCCTCAGGCTCAGGCCTCAGCTTAGTCCCTGGAAGAATGGCCTTCTAGCCACCTACACGCCTTCTCTCGTTCTTCCTCTCCTTTGCTCTACTTCATCTCCCCCTCGCTTTGGGCTCCCAACAGAGACTCTCGGACGCTAGCTATACATGACATCCTCTTCAGCTACGGGTTCGCCAAGGGCCTGGTGCAGGACACTGTCGAGGCTTACTCCCTTGCCGATGATGGGTCCTTCAGGATCCGGCTGTCGAGGCAGTGCTGCATCCGATTCGACTATCTTGTCTACTACAAGAAGACCATCACTGGCAAGCTCTCCTACGACAAGATCACTAACCTGACCGGGATGCAGCCATCCAGGCCAAGAAGCTCTTCGGACTCCGTCAATGCGATCGCGCTGAGCTCCGTGAGGAGTTGCAATCCACTAAGCACCGTGAGGAGGAGTGAAGAGAGAAGCTTGGACGGGGACGAGAGGAGTAGAGCTGGGATGGGCGGCACTGCGGCAGTGAAGAGGCATTCAGTGGAGGAAACACATCTGACACCTTATTTTTTGAACGTACGTGTAATTTGGTACGTGTAATTTGGGGACTGATTTAGTGACCGAAGTCAGTTCTAAATAAATATACTGAAAAGCCGATTTTTAAGTGGTTTTTTAATAGCTTATTTAGTTTAAGTTGAATTAGACCAAAAATGGATCGTTGAAGTAATTAATTTTTTTAATTTAAAAAATAACATAATTTGTGGTCAAAATACTTTAACAAAAAGAAGCATAGACTAAATTGATTGAATATTAATTTAATTTTCTTTTATTTGATATTATAATTCTCTATTTTTAATTAAATATGTAATTTTTTAATGATGTACATAACACTTATCATTCGTAGTGCAATTATACATGAATTAGACTATGATTTTAGGACAAATAGGCAATGTTAAACAAGGTTGTGTAGCAGGTCAACAATGCTTCTAAGGATAAAGGAGGTTGTGTAGCAGGTGATAAGATAATACAAGGGAAGGGAGTCTAGAAAACAATACAATAACATCAAGTCTTTACATTCTAAATATGCAATACTTCATAGGATAATGCATTTGTACATCGTGTATTAACAACACAAGTGAAATAATACTTTACATTCCAAGTAAACAATATAAGTGAACCATGATAATACATCTATTATAAACTAGATAAGAGAAGAAATTCTACACTTTTTAAGTATACAATACAAGAAAGCCATGGATGATGCATCTACACATTTTGAGTATAAACATTACAAGAGAAGCAAATTTGGGAAACAAGTGTATAGTTATGGTATGCGAGATTGACATTATGCCAAAGATACTCATGTTTCTCAATAAAAGTAAATACAAACTCCAGTGATAAGCTTCTCTGCATCAAATGCTAAATGCAAATAGTAAAAAAGCTAACAATAAATGCTGGAAAGAGTACAAAAGCCTATACACAGTTGGCTTGCACGAGTAAAATTGATGTTGGACGTATATAATATGCTAAATGTGATTGGTAAAAGCCAAGAAGTAGTAGTTCTCCAAAGAATAAGAAAAAGCCTATATGCAAATAACTTGTACGAGTAACATTTAAGTTAAGTAGGTCACAAAAATTTTAAGCATAACACTCCATAAAAATCCTTTCGCTGCATTGGCCTAATTAGTTAAAATAGCACCTAACTATACATGGTCAAACATGAATTTTGCATTGTAAAGGACAACTCCATGTCATTGTAGAGTTTAGGAGTAAGAAAACAAAAAAAGTGACAAAGATACAAAAAGGAAAAGTTGGGCACATGGTACTAGGCTCAAACACGAAAGAGGAAGTTAATTATGTGTTATAATGCTTTTTGGAAGAGTTGAGAAAGAAGAAGCCACTTACATGATGCAAAGTTCTTCACGCGTGGTCTTGAATTATCTCCAAAGCAAATTTGAACGAAAGGGATGTGGGCAATCCTAGACCACTACTCCCCTCCCATCTTGCAACTCTCTCTTAGATGGGGACAAAAACTGATTTTCAGCTCCCGCAGTTTCTTCAAGGACTTCATCTCCTTAGGAAACCACCTCAAATTTGAATATCTTGTAATTACCAGAGTCTGCAGCTCAGTGAATCTAAGTAGATTGTTGGAGAGCTTCTTCACCTCTTCATCACCTTCAATTTCCAAATGAATAAGCATTGGGAGGTTGGGTAATTTACTGAGCAACTTTGCTGGGAAACGCATGATCTGAGTGCTCGGTGGGATGGATCCCACCTCACTCAGGTTCGGGCAGTCCCGAATCGCAACCTCTTTCATTGCTTCTGAAACAATGCGGTGTAAAACTTTCAGATTTTCACATCTCCTTAATTCCAATCTGCGGAGACAGGGCATATGTGCCATTATTCCCGTCTTCATGCTTCGGTCTAATTTTCCACAGTTATGAATGTACAGTTCTTGCAGTCCCTTCATGGAGTTCATGAACTCCTCAGGAAGATACTTTTACTTCTGAGCAGTTCTCAATTCTCAAGAGTTTTCAACCCAGTTAATCAAAGTAGATCGCTAGAGAGCTCTGTTGTCACGTCAAAAATTTTCAAATGATCAAGCTTCGGGAGGCTGGGTAATTTACTAATCGACACACCTGTACAACTTGACATAACAATTTTTTGCAGTCGGTGAGATCGATTCCAACCCACTCAACTTCTCTACACCCCAAATCTTTACTTGTCTAAGTTCTTCAGATTAAATGGGGAGCAATGCTTTTAACTTTGCACATTTGTAGATGTTAAATGTGTGGAGACAGGGCATCCGTCCGACTCCACCTCATGTAGTAGTCAACAATGATGAGTCCCACTCCTCCCAGTTCTCCAACCTCTCTATCGACAAGTACAACAATTTAGGAAACCCATTCTTGGACCCGAAGAACTCACTGCCCACTTTTCTCACCTCTGGCATATCAGTACAATTTGGACCTCTGCAAAATTCGACTGTGACTAGACCGGAGAAAGACGACTCTCCTACCCAACTTGGAAATTGTGAACCTTGATAGTTGTAAATTGCAAGCTCTTGGAGATTGGGATGGGATCGGAGAGCTTCCATGACACCCTATGCTCTGCTCAGCTTGGCTCTCCTCGACCATCTTAGTTGTAGTTTTTTTAGAGAACTTTTATCCTCAAGTTTTGCATTCACAGCCTCGTCGTCTCTGTTTCCTACCTCCAAGTGTTTTATGGAAAGTGTCTCTTGGAGGTGGTTGAGATCTCTCAACTCACTCAGGTTGCACTCTCATGTCACAATGAATTTGTCCAACTTCTCGAGGGAAGTTAATTTCCTTATTCATGTCAATAATGTCTTTAACACATAAGTACTATAAATTCTAAGTTATTTTAAGCTGGTCATTCTTTGGATTCCACATGGTAATTTATTGAGTTTTCTACAAAAAAAATAGATCTAAGAGTTGCAAATGACACGGGTTAATTATATATTCTAGCAATTTCTCTATATCTGACCCTTGCAAATTGAGATATCTCAGCTGGCCTAACTTCCCAACTGATTCTGGAATACTTTTTAATCTTGTATTTTTCAAGGTGAGATATCTCATATTCTACAATTTCCCAATAGACTCTGGCAATGCCTCAATTCTTGGCCCACATAAATCGAAATATCTTAGATGCACTAACTTACCAATTGATTCGAGTAATTTCAAATTGCTCATTCCATACAATCTCAGCATTCTAATGCATTGTAGTTGTTCAAGTGCGCAATTGTAGACATGAGAATTACCCTCAAGCTTATCATCAAAGAGTGTTTTTGTCAAGTCCTGTACCAGTCCAGGTGGAAGTTTTCTACTATTGAACATTAAATGGTCTTGTGCATTGTAGTTGTTCAAATGGTCCCAAATATATAGTCCCCTTTTTTATATAATGCTCTTTATATTTCCCTCACTCCAACCCTCAACAAATATTGGTAGGGAGTCTGTTTTGAAAATCAACCTGAGAAACATAATTCTCAGGTTTAGTCAAGATTACTTTTATCACTTTTTTCTCTATCATGCCATGTGAGACTTTTCAATCTCTAGACTTTTTCTTCAATAGTAAGAATGCACGCAAACTGCACATAGCTTCCATAACATTTAAGCAATAGGGACTTAATTTTGAATATGTACAATCATTTATTTTATTTGTAAATCCTCTTCTTGAAATAATATATTTTCAACTATGTACTATTCTTCTGGTGTTACTCAGTTTTAAGAAAGTCATTTATAATTATTAGATAGCTTTCAAATGGATATATATTATTTATAATTTCACATATGTTCAAAACATAATTCTAATTTTAAAATACAAAAACAACAAAGAATGTTAACCATGTTTGTAAAATAACAAATTTTCTGAATTTAATTACTTTTTAAGCGTGGTAGGCTTCATGTCAAATCCTGTTTGTTTTGTTTATTTTCTTAATTTGAAAACTAAATAAAAGTCCTAATAAGCATTTTAGCATCTAAATCAAACATTTTCTTAATTAATTACTAGTGAAATTACACATTGAATCAAGATTTAAATGTTCATAATGGTCCTCAGTTCTTCGTATGATTCTTATGCAAGTATGAATCATTTGAAAATTTGTTGTTTCTGTATATCATCCAAAGGGTATTAACTAAATAATTCTTATTATTGAATAAGGTTTTCTTCAAAAATAAAACACAACAACACATTATTTCATTTATCAAAGTCTTCATGCTTTACTCACAAGCAAAACACAAAAGCCTTGGAAACCGTCTCTCCAATTTTTTAAAAATACTACAGCTATTTATGTTATATTCAAAATCAAAGCAGGATAAGATAGAATACATTATTTTCCCTTCTTTATTATTTCTCTCTCATCCTTCCATGATCTTATTCTTCATGCTACATGGAAACTTAACATTTTAGGAACAAATTCACAGGCTTCATACAAGCCAAATAGATATTTTGAGCTTGATTTTTTCTAGATGAGGAGCAAATTAAGGATCTAGAGGAATTTGCCAAAATGGCACTATAATACCTCGTATTGCACAAAATGTCTCTTACTTTCATGTCATACACAAAATGGCCCTACGCATGTGGAGAGGCCACCCATGTGTCAAGAAATGACAAAATTGCCCCTGGCCAAACTTAAAACCCATAAAGACTCAAAAGGTACACTTATCCGCGAGCCCCCTTTTTCAATTGATCATACTTTGGGCAGTGTCATTGGACATCGGGCAACAAAGCTATCCTGAAGATACAAACCTCCCAATCAACACAGTGAAGTGGAAACACCTAAAGGGAAAGCTTGTGATCCAATTGCTGGTAGTCATTGGGTGCCTACCTCCAGCCCCTCCAACTTCACTGCCTGAGGTAGGCGCCCAACGATCTGAAATCTCTATCTGTTTTGACTACGAATGAAACTATCAGAGAAAGAGGTTGATTTTCATCACTAGTTCTCCATGGATGTGATCTCAAGTGTAGCAAGAAGAAAGGTAAGGTTATTACTAATGTTTATGCATATTTGGGGTGTGGATCGATGCATGTAGGGCATGACATGGAAGTTAGAGAGATAAATATGATGTGATTTTATAGTAGATGCAAAAGAAAATGTAAATGAGTGTGGTTATTTATTTCGGGGAAAATAGTTTGTTCGAATGTTTGTCTGATTAGCTAAAATGGGAATGATAATAGAGTATTACGATCATTGACTATTGACTGAGTCGACTGGCCCTACTGTCGATTGAGTATATTGGCCCGACTGCTGGCTACCAACTGTATTTGACTCGTTTAATGATGATAAATGCAAGGATAGACGTGAAGAGCAGTGAAAAATCCATCCACCTTTGGTGCGATACTCGACAATGCAGAAATTTACATTATAACATCTAGCAAATGGAAGAAACCTCATACTTGGCTTAAAATTCATTTCGGGACACACATTTCTTTCTTAATTGCTGCATCAAGTGCCAAGAATAACTTCATATAGGGAATGATGTGTAGAAGCGGCATATTGTTATGCCTTTTCTTTCATTCACCATGTGTCATGGTGCATGAAAGAAGAGTCATACCAGTGTGGTGCTTATACACGACATTGCCGATATGGAATTGTTCTTGGCTACTTGGAGGAGCTTATGAGAAAGAAATGTGTGCCCTAAAATGAATTGATAGCCTATTGTCTAGTGCTACTACCCTTCTTTGCAAAGAGATGTCTGTGCAGATGGATTGAAGGCTATTGAGTGTCATTGCCTTCTCATATTTGTTTACCCAATTATGCTTATATAAATTGATGATTATAGATGCTATATTGTTGTATGGAAGACCTTCCACTGTTGGCCTAAAATTCATTTCAGGTCACACACTTCTTCCTCATAAACTGTACCAAGTGCAATGAACAACTCTATATTGGAAACGTCATGTACAAGCACCATACTTTTATGTCTTTTCGTTCATCAACATTGTATCACAATGCAAGAAAGAAGTCATAACGTTGTAGCACATGTACACGACATTGCCAATATAGAGTTGTTATGCATCACTTGGAGCAGCTTATGAGGAAGAAGTGAGTGTCCTAAAGTTTGTGCAGATGGATGGAAGATTATTGAGTGTTATTGCCTTCATGAGAAGGTGTATCACTTAGAAGAAGTGCAAGTGTTTTACTCTTTCACAACTTTGCAAAGAGATGTCTCTACAGATGGTATGAAGACTATTGAGTGTTACAACCTTCTCAACTGGTGCATGGAACAACGCTTATATCTATTGATGATTGTAGATGCTAGATTGTCTTATGTATTAATTTAAGTTTCCAAATTAAGTCTTGTTGTTGTATGTATTCGAATGAAGATTTGCAAGGTTATGCATTTTTGTGTTGAGTAGAAATGTCAAAATGTCCAAACATTTTCACATCATTGTTAAATTTAAAACGTCTTCAAAGAAATGTTCAAACGTTATGACAAATGAAGTAGAGGTGTTTGGCAACAACAACTTAAGAAACAAAAGGAGTGTAGAATATGTTGCAATGACAGTGTACATAGTTAGAGTTAATTGAAAATAGAAATGCTAAAAAACATACACATATGTGACACTACCGTCAATATGCGAGAGCTGATGATGGATTGCTGAAATTTGGTGGTTGATAGTCGAAAGCCGACATTCATACTACGGAGGGGGCTAATAGCCTTTCGGCTTCTGTTTGTGAGGTGACTGGGTCGACTGCCAATGGATGATACACATGAGGGAACTTAAATTAACTTGGTAAATCTTCATTGTACACACTCAATGTCCTCAAAGTCATCCACTAAACCAAATTCGTACTTGGCATGATCTCATAGTACATAGTGCCCTTACCTTCTCTGTCTCCTCGCTTGGATAAGAAGCTTTCTGCTTCCTTGTCATTTGTTGTCAATCTTTCCACCTTGATCTCCATTCTGTTGAGTATTCCTACAACCATATGTAAGGCGTCCTTAAGCGATTTCAATTGTCCTTGCACATTGTCTTCCAAAGTCCCGTCCTAGTGGCCAGACTCTTGACCACCAATCTCATCAACAAATGAAATAAAAACTGCATGAACATTGGCTTTTGAGGCAACTCTTTCAATTACCTCAGTGATCTCATTCTCATCCCTATCCTCTTGTAGGGATCTTATGTTATTTACATCTAACTTGTCAAAAAATAATCATCTCTCCCTCTAAAAGAATCCCTCAATCTCTTGGTTTCTTTTAGTACCTCCTCCTCCTCAGCTTGGATCTCTACCAAGCATTTGTATATAAGAACCTACAATTGATTATTAAGTCATTATAAATCAACTCAATAGTAAAAGAAAAGGTGAAGTCATAGATTTGGTAAATGTATGTCATATATGTTCCCTTCTCCAAACATAACTTTCTCAATGGCGTCATAGGTGGCCTTCTTGTAGTTTGCCCAATTCAGCATCCTTGAGAAGACATCTTGAATGGGTTGAGTACACAAGTCTTCGAGAGGTAGAATCTTCTCCATCGCCCATACTAGCATTGTTAAATAAACAAAAACATGCCATGTTCTCAATATAAACACATTATATTACAATTACATTAACCAGTAACAAAACATATCATAATTGCATGGACAGAACTGCGTACTATGTACGTTGTGTTGCTTATGGCCTTCCCCACATACTCTAAGGCATTCAGGGCGTCCATGTAGGCCATGTTTCCCCAAGGATACAAATTGAACTCCTCCACATTGTCTATAATCCAGAGAAACATCCAATCCATTCTATGAACCCAACCCCTCCCTATCATAAATGAAGCCAAGACCAAGACACATGTTAGCTTCACCATGTTCTCTTCTTTCTTGCAAATTATGATTTTTTTATATAATCACTCCTTTGTAATGTGGAGTTTCTCCTCCCTGAATACCCTACATAGTAGATAGTCTTTTTCTCAAAATCAACACCACTTGAAAACTCAATGGGTAGGAGCACATCTGACATCCGCAAACTTGTGACTTGAGAAAACTCAATGGGTAGCATCATCATGATGTAGGTTTCCATCACTTGAAACCTATAGTCCCCCTTGTGTATTCTCATTAGATGATGGAATGCCTAAGCTGAGAACATCAAGTTGTTAATCTTAATGTCCATATATCTACTGAAACAAGATTATCTAAACATCTTGTATTACCTCTTGTGCATCCAAAAGTGATCAAGGCTTACGTATGTAGGAGTATGTAGACTTGGGTTGAGGGTCACCCTCTTATGTTTTACCAATGTCAGAAGTTTGAAATTGAACCTTCTCCTTCACCTTCACCTTGACTCTTCAATCAATAACATAAACTTATAAAATACAACTTCCTTTTTTCAACATTCACAATTTTTATCTACAAATTAAAATAAACAAGATTTTATCAAAACCAAGCACATGCCAACGTACAGTTGGCAGTTGCCCATTTCCTGTTGGTTGATGCCAATTTCCACACACAATAAGACAATAGCACAAACATTTGCATCTCATTCACCCTTGAGTACAACAAACAGACCATACATCAAATCAATCAAGGGAAGAAATCCTACTTATCAGACAGGTTTTACCACGAATTTTGTCATTGTGTGAAGAATTCCAATTCTTCAGTGTTTTCTACAAGAATTTTTATTTCTCAGCTTTGCACCTTTTCCTGAACTTTTTGCCCTCACCTTCATGTCTCATTCCGTTTGATCCCTTACCATCATGGTGTCTTCTATACGATTCCCAAGGAATATCTCTTTAGCCTATTCTCCCACCCTCTCTAAAAAAGAAGAGACTTCCACCTCCCCGTAGCAGCTATGGCGGCGGTGCTTCCACACTCCACCCCCCTCTGCCTCCTCTTCTATGGTCATATTCTTTGCAGACCTCTCCCCTACTCTTGTCCCTACAATTATTTATTATGAAATCCTCTCCTTGGCGCTTGACGAAAGGCAATTCGGCTCCAACACCAATGGCCCCATCTCCTTCAACTTCTCCAACTCCGATAATGAATATGGTGAAAAGAAAAGTAAAAAGGCCGTCGGCCCATAAAGTTCCCCCTTCCATACTAGTCCTTCAGCAAGAGGCATATCTTCTAGAGATAATGAGCACCTAGATGTAGCCCAATGTGGTGACGTACATGGCGGTGTTTGAGGTGTATGTGAAGGGGCTGATAAAGAGGAGCAGAATGAGTTGAAACGATGGGGTTTGGGCGAAAAGTTTTGTTTTGGTCTTATCGTATAAAAGTTTTAACAGATATGTTAAACAAATTTGAACTTTTTACACATTCTTTGAATAGTAGGGTTAAAAAGTTTTTATGCTTCTTGTCACACCCTAGATTTTTCTACACATTTTCCTTAAAATTCATGAATTTGTTTTCTCCATATAATGGTTGTAAATCGGGAACAATGACAAAATCTGAAACCTGTGAAAATAATTTTTATAAATTTAAATCATCATACATTTATTTTTCCCATATAATTTTTTTCAAATCATCGTACAACCAAATCAATCATTTTTAAGCGTAAATCGAAATGAAAACTATAAAATAAATTGTCATGGCCATGGACTTAATCACAAATACATCTTAGGCATCTTTGAGTACAAGTCCCACAAATAGTCTGAAGCTATAATCCAATATACAAGTCAAGACAAATATAAACAACTCTCATCTTACTCAATGCATAAGATCTTGGCAAAAAAATAAAGACTAACAATGAGCCAAAGGTGGTACCTAAGCCAATGGATATTGGTTAACCCACAAAAACAAGAGTCCATCCAAAGGAGCTCTCAACCAAAACCCTGCAAAAGCCTCCAAAACAAATGAGGCTAAAAAAAATGGGGAAAATGAGTATTTTCAAACTCAGTAGGAGACTTTGAATAAGTAAAATATATAAGTCCATACATAGATGCATTCATGAAGCTTTAATATGAAGCAAAAAGGCATAGAGACACATCAAAGTCATACAATATAAAAATCATGCATGAACACTACTATCTTACCATTCTTACACTTACAACCTTACTCGTACCATCTTACTCAAATTCTTAAGTTTACAGTCTTGCTAAGAAACATACACTTGTAGTCTTACTTAAAATCTTACAATTTTACTCTTACTCAGAATCTTACACTTACTATTGACAACTGGAGCTCATTACAATATAATCAGCTCTAGCATTAAAGGAAAGGAATGCTATTGAGGTGTCACCTTAACTTCTGGGGAGCAACTAGATGTCATGACTTTTCCTAAGGTAAGCTCATGGGGCACATGATCAAACACGTAAGAGTAGATCCATGATACTACTTACCTGGGTATACAAATGGCCACTTTCTGAGGCCATACACTGCCAACTAAGGGCAAAAGTCATACAATGACACTTTTGAGCCGAAATATTGTAATGCCTCATATGGAAGGAATCATATAATGTCATTTATAGGTAGAAAATTATACAGTGGCTACTTTGGGTAGAAACTTACAACGCTCTCAATGGAGCATCAAATGTTTGGGTTGAAATACAGCACCAAGACAAGACTCACCAAACATACAACAATCTCAATAGAGCATCAGACATATAGGATTAAACACATCACCAAAATAACATCCCACGGGATAACACTATCGGCTCAAACATGGAACTGAATTCGTCAAACCCCTAAGGTCTCACACTCAAAAAGTTATCATATTAGTGTTGCTTATAAATCAAGTTCAAATTAAATAATTTATGCGGTTACAATTATGCCCTAAAATTCCTTTTTCTTACAATCTTCTGCTAACCAATCCAAAATCGAATCTCTTCTGAAACTCTAACCTGCCAGTGTAACATACTGCTCTTAATCCATCCGTCTAATAACCTTAATTCAATGTACATTCCACCATTGACTTAGCATGCTCTTCACATACTTATCCATTCCACGCCATCCACCTTATGTAGAATGATCCCGCTCAAAATTCATCAAACTAAACCCCTATGATCTAACATAAGTCATTAAACCTTAATAAAACATTACTTAGTACTCTTATGTTCCAATTCATAATACGTGCATTATGCTTGTACAATTATGTTGTCATATCTTACTTTCTTACAATTCTCCATAAATGCTCCAAACTCTAAGTATGCTTACTAAACCCCCAAGCCTTCTGCTCATTGCTCCAACATTCCACCCAATCCAATCTTAGCCCATCAAAATTACACCCTTCGACATCTAATGTACTGATATAAATCCATCTCAAAATCCATGTAAAACCCCTCTGTCACAACTTATAGTCCAATGTAACCTTCACACATACATTTGACCAACACACATATGCATATCCATCATTCATACGCTTCATGTACTAGTAATTTATCAAATAGCTTACCCACATATTCCTTAGTATATACTAGCATACAACCAATCCACATATATAATACATACTCATAGTTTACATGCACATCATATGCACAATCAATCATACGATAATTCATCATATATCCCTCTAACATCATGCAATTGGATCGTCATTTAACAACCAAAGCATAAAATCACATAATTATAGCATACTACTAATTATTCAAAGAATGTTATCATGAAATTATGAGTTCAAATTCCCCTACTTCATAATTCACGCGAGTTTGATGGTGAGCACATGACAGTGGCAGTGGCGGCAATAGAGTTGGTGGCCAAAGGCATCACCTAGTCGAAAGAGTTGCTGCTACCGGAGCTAATTTCGGTAAGACATGGGGATTAACTACACTTCAGGCATAGAATATAGGTCCACGACGGAGTGCTAGGCCAGCCAAGAGCAAGGTCTTTCCAAATAGAAGTGATAGGTGTGGCCAAAAATCAAAGGTGGACTAAATGGGGGTCAACTGGCAGCAAAGAAACAATGAGTCAGCCGCAAGGCGCCGAAATCAACCATGGACAACACCCAATTGCGACAATTTCTCATCATTGATGCCCGATAAGAGGGGAAAAGGTCGTGGTTAGGTGCTAAAAGACGGAGAAGAGGTGGAGGGTTCTAATGGTCAAATCCAATCGGTGGTAGAGCCAGTCAATGTTCAGGTGCACAAAAGTGATGCCTATACCCTAAAACACACGTATGGCCACATGCACACACGATAAAAGGGGCAACCCGAGGGAAAGCAGGGTTATCAATGGGTCTAGTGGTCGTGACAATGTCTAGGTTCATCAACCAACTCTGAGGGGTTGTAACAAATCGTCGGAAGCCGAAACCACCTCAGACAGAGGTCAATGATAGCATTTCCAAAGGCCAACATTTACAAATGAGGGTTTAGGGGGAGTAGTACAAGTAGGGCATTGAGGAGCTGCATGGTACGGTCCTAGCTGGCGCTGGTAAGGTCATTTCTTGATCTGGCCACTGGCAAGGAAAACAGTCATCGGATAGCACAAAAACGTGTTGTCCTAGCCAAATTTTGATGTAACACAAGGGGGAAAGCCTATACAAGGTTGGAAGGGGCAATACGGCATGGAGAGGGCGGTCTGGGCAGAAAATGGGGTGGAGGAACAGTGTGTGACCAGACACGGTCTACGACCATAGTAAAATTTCCTTCTGATAGCCAGTTTTGCTTAACACAGAAGACATAATGAATGATGCAAGTTGAGAGGATTATGAGCATAGAAAAATGAAATGAGGAAAAATATCATGACTCGAAAAAAGGCATGGGCATATTCGATTATGAGCTTTAATTTTTTTAAGATAATTGTACATAGATTCTAGCTAAAGTGAGTTGAAAATTGAAAACTTTTTCTTTAGTAAGGTCTTAACAACTTTGTCTCAATTGAATAAAAGTGATCTTGTGAGATTCAAGATTAAAAGAGACACAAGTTAAAAACATTGGTGGTTTCTTCTAAAATTAATAAAAGAGAATTAAAGTGTCAAAAAGAAGAAATAAATATTGACAATCACATACCAATAGAGTTGACATATCTAAGGCAAGGTATGAATGAACATAATTTGTGGATGCACTTCGATTAAAAGAGAATTAATTAAAAAAATTTCAAAAGGATCTCAACATTGTTTCATTATTTTTAATTTTATTTTGAGTTCTTAATCTCAAATCAAAGTGGTTTCAAAGGAATTCAATGTTTTTTAAACTTAGAATTTACCATGATTTGTATTTTGGATGTTTCAAAAGTTTTTTTATTGCTCAAAGAGTTATAAAGCACATTTGTCAAAAGAAATATTTCAAAGTGAATCGACAGTTAATGAAACACATAATTTAGTGGATTTTTAGACATAGACTTGATTACTTATATCTTTTCTGTCTAAGAGTCAAGTTGACATGATTCTTCTTAATCTAAAAGTATGTTGTGGTTGCTTAAACTGTGTTTTCTTAAATACTTAATGAAGCTTGAATGTCATATGTCACAAGTACTTGAACATTTAAATTATATATTCACTTGTTTCTTAGAATAATATTATGTGAGTATATTCTTATTTGTGATGTGCAGGAGATTACAAGTTGAAGTGTCATAGGTTAAAGGGTAGAGACATTGTCAAATGTAATAGACTTGTGATATCTTATGATTATTCTAGTTTCATTTCTTGATGATTGTTAAGGGGAAGAGTCATTGACTGATATGTTTAATTAGATTTTTCATAAATTATTTCATTTACTTTTTTCTATTTGTGTCAAAAATGGGGAGAATGATTGATGAAAATCAAAGTACTTATTTTCATGCTTATTTGGAAAGTACTATGCAAATATTTTGTTAATAAGTATGCGGGATAAGTATAAGGTTTTACAAGGCTTTTCAAGATCAATTCCAAATTGTCTTAGTTGAGTCTTAATGTTGTCAAGTCACATATACAAGTGAAAGTTAATAAACTATGTTAAGAGTTGTCATTTATATTTGATTTTCAATCTTAATGTTTTGTCAAGAAATAGCCAAAGGGGAAGATTAAAAGAACATACAAGGCATATGTATTGTAATTGGCTAATTTCAATGATCAAAACTATAGTGAAACTTCACGTATGTTTTTTAGTCTTAAAGATCTGACTAGATGTAGTTATGGTCAAGTTGGATTTGAAATTGATTAACTTGAAAAATAGGAGCAAACGTGTACCTATCAATAGAGGTTGAAGAGTAAGCAGAGTGGTGAAGGTAAAAGGTTAATTTGCACACACTCACATATACAATTCACTTAGATTAGCTTAGAATGAGCGAATTAAGTGAATTTGTGAGTTTCTGAGTGAATTAGGGTAAAACTGTCAAAAATGTTGCACAATCGATCAATCATTGCACAATACATGGTACCAGTCGATCAATCAACACCTGAATTTGCCTTTGAAAATTAAGTCAAGAATATATCAATCAATTGCAGGATTGAACAATTGATTGCTAGTAGTGTCATACCCTAATTGAAACAGTGAATGATCAAATGTTACATCAAACAATTGATCATTGTCTGTGTTGGTTGCCTAGTTTAAGCCTTTTTGGAAGAGATTTCATTCCTAATTAAAGTCAAACCATCTAAGTGTACTATTTAAAGGATAGCGAATCATGAAATTGAAGAGAGAGAAAACATAGAAAATCATAGAGAATATAGGAGAGTTCATTTTCGATTATTTTCCTATAGGAGACCATCTGGAGCTTCAAGCTTATGTTAATGGTGATTTCAAGAAGACACATAATTGAAAGAGAAGAGTCTCACAAACCAATTGAAAGAGGAGCTTGTTGTTGTGGCTAGAAGGAGACAATGACAAAGCAAGTAGAAGAAAAGTTTCAATTGCTTAAGGATGAAGACTTGAATGTCAGCAACGAAAGGAATTTGTTAGAGATTTAAGCAAAAAAAATTTTTTGGGGATAGAGTCAAATAACAAAGGTTAGTGGTTTACTTGTGTCTATGTAGTGTCATACTATCTAGTGCATTGATTTTAGGATAATAGTAGCTGCCACTATTTTTTTACACTAGTTGGGGTCTCCCATGTAAAAATTATGTGTGCTCTTATGTAATTTGTATGCTTTATGCTTTGAATGCTTGATAGAATTATCATGAATGCATAGATACTTAGTTTCCGTTGCTTAATAGAAATTCCTACATATAGAAGCTAGAACTCTTAATTCTTACTTCTACGAAGTACTAGTTTGAAGAGTAATCAAGTGATCCACTATTGCCATCTAAACGGATATTAAACTCTTAAAGAAGATTAATTAAGATCTTCATGATGAGAATTGGATAAATGTAATGCAAGAAGTTAATCTATTGCTCACACTTTATCCTCAGCTATCTCAAATAACCATATCAATTTATTAAAGACACACATCTCTCTCCTCAAGAATCCGTGGAAGTACCCATTCAGATATGCTTCTCCCTTCTGCTTCTTGGTCGAATCAAAATGCTCTTTGTCTTGTGCATAAGGTTCTTATTGTCTTCAACTAGTAAAATAATTTCTAACAATAAGAAATGATTTTAAGTTGACAAGGTTGGACTTGGCAGCAGCATCACTCTCAACAAGGTTGGACTTGGCGGCGGCATTACTCTCAACTTGGCAGTGACATCACTCTCAACAAGAAATGATATGGTTCTTATTTTCTTCAACTAGTAAAAGAATATCTCAACGGGTGCTTAAGGTAATCACTCAAGAATATGTGGAAGAATGCATTCAAATATGTTTGTTCCACGCACTTCTTGTCAAAACAGAGGACCCTTAGTATCTTGCACATATGGATAAACACTCTTATTATCTTCCATTAATAAACATTAATTTAAAGACAAGAAATTACTGAAATATCAAGTACCTATATGATTCTCAAACCGTAATCTAAGTTAGTATATCCCTAATCTAAGTAAAAGTCTAATGACTCTCCAACTAACTAAAATGTTTTAACAATTGTGTTAAAATAATTTGACATAAGTGTCACTAGTTTAACAAAATGTTAAATAATTTAAACTGTCCTAATCCCAAAATTGACAACGATATTAAAATGTTTACATACTTTTGTCAAATCATTTTCACACTATTATCTTAAAGTTATTACTTTTTCTATTGACTAACCAAAATATTTTATTTTTTGTATTAAAACAATTTAACATAAGTGTCAAAGTAGTTTAACAAAATGTTAAAAACTGTTCTAAACCCTAAATTGCCAACAATATTAAACATTTGAACACTTTTGTCAAATAATTTTAACACTATTGTCTTAACAAACTTATAACTTTGTCCACCAACTAACCCAAATGTGTTAATAGTTATGTTAAAACGATTTGTATAAGTGCCAAAACGGTTTAACAGTGTTAAATCACTTAAAGAGTCCTAACCCTAAATTGACCACAATGTTAAAACGTTTAAACAATGGTTCAAATGATTTGAGAAAATAGTGGTTTAAAGAGTGGTTCAAACGATTTCAGAAAATACAATTCAAACTTTTCAAAAATGGTAATCCAATATATAAAAATGTTTTACTCATAAGGTTGAAAAAAATTGAAAAAATGTGCAAAAAAGGTCAGAAAATCTGGCCAAGATGATGGTCATTTCCCATGCCCTTTTCCTCAAACAAATCTATCGATCAATCCGCCATTTCCACTTAGCATCCATACCCCAAAACTTGTTGTCTCAGTGCAGGCTCCTTTACTTGGACTAGGAGCTTTTCAATAGAGGCTTCAATGACTACTTGGTGAGGGCATACAATAAAAAATTGAAGCTCTTTACCAGTAATTTTGCTACAGCTGCACTTATTGGAAGAGAAAGAGGCAGGATCATGAAGAACTGCAGGATCAAATGGGGAGGAAGAGCATCTAATCTTCCTCATTACATCATCGTGCATATAAAGAAGAGACTAGAGTATCTAGTCTCTTCGTAGTTAGGCATGGTGAAGCGTGCCGTTTATATCTTCCGCTCCTATTCAAAAGAACATTACACGGGGAGGATGCATAAACAAAGGAGGGAGTAACACTGCACCAACAGAGGCATGAGGTCTTGAGGGCAGAGCTGCAAACCTAAAAATTGGCAATTCCTACTAAAAATGCTGAATTTTGGGAATTTTTTACACAACGAAAAATGCTGAATTTCGGGAATTTTTTACAGAACGACCTGAAGTTTTATAAAACCTTCTACATGGCCGTGACATAAGAACGCATGTAGCACGTTGAGATCAATTGTCACTTTGTGCACCACCACCTTCCTGTTGAGACGCTTAACAGTTCCTCACTTCTTCTAACTTTCTCCCACGTGATACTTCTTTGATTCAATATAAAGAAGGTAATAAGTTCAATCAGCCCATCCATACAAATGGGGAACCGCAATTAAATACATCAAACTATAAAAGACAAATATATACAACATGCTATAAAATAGCTTATTAAATTCAACACATTCCTTTTTTTTATCATATCTTCTGTCATAATTCTCATCGTTCCTGAAAAGCAATAATATGCATGAGCATACGGCAAAACAAAAGTATTACTCTCCAGCCTTCGTGAATAAAAGAGAGAAGCTTTATGACACTAGGAACAGTGGTACCTTCTAAATATCATAGCGATAGTATGATATTCACGTCTGCTCATGTCTAACGTTTTGTACCTCAATATACTGACGAACCTCAGGAGAAGCCTCAAAATGCCCAGTACTGAAATATGACTGTGCACTTTCTTCAATGTTGTCCACCCTGAAAGTTACATAGATGATTTTTTTTTTTTTCTCAAATAGGCCAGATAAGCTGGACAAACAACGGGTTATGAACTAGTTTACTTGTAAATATAGTTGACCATTATGCCTCCGCTCTGAGATAGACCTTTAACAGAAGGATCTGCCATCCAATTCAGTCTTCCGACCATCTACATTAATTTCCACAGTTTAATTATAACAGCTACCATTTAAAAAATTCTTTATTCAGATGTTTATTAAAGTGAAAGATTTAGGAAAAAATTAAACCGCTCCATTTTGCAGGTGAAAATTCCCAACTGGATCAAGAGCTTTCCCACGTTTCTTTTCTTGAAGAAGGTACCTGTAAAAGTCAGAAATGAAGACTTTTCTTCGAGTATTTGGATGTGGTATTTTATTTTTAAGAATAAATGTACCTCGCACACAAGCGTATTAAAGGTCTTTGTAATGCATTCAGCAGTACATCAGAATGCACCCACTCAAATTTGGTAGATGTAAGCAGATTTAAGAGTACATTAATTGCACTTGTGCCAATACTAAACTCTCTGCACCAAACAGAATAAACAGAATGTTCAAGTACAAGCCAATGCATTAACGTAAAATATACTGAAAAGCAAGAGAGAGCAAATGCAATCATACCCTATACCTGAAAACATATAACCTTAGCCACATTACATTATATTCTTTTAAGAACCTAATTATATAGGAGCAATGAGCAAGCCAAGACAGCTAGCAATGTTCATTGACTCGATTCCTCTCAGCTCGCAATGAAGCGTGAAGTGAGCTTGCAAGCCAAGCCTGATACGGAGCCAAAGTGGGCCCCATATATCAAAACAGGGCCCAATTAAATAATTTCGTGAGCTTATTTAGGACTTCAATCTAATTAGGAATCTTGAGTCTTATTTGGAAGTTACTTGAATTAGAAGAATGAGATTTTATTTAACTAATTAGAAGCCTTGAGTTTTATTCAGAAGTTACTTGAGTTAGAAGATTAGGATTTTAGATTTGATTTCCTTTTCCTAAGTTTAGTAGGATCATAAAATCGGTATTTTAGTTCCACTTTTTCAGGGGCTGTTTTGTGTCTCAAAGCCTCCATTTTATATCATACATATTGGAATCCCCTTACAGCCAATACTTCAAGATTGCTGATGGAAATTCCTTCCATATAGACAATCAGCCAACCCTTTAACATTGTCCATTCTCCCCACCCTTCAAATTACTAAAAAAATTTCATGATCTCCCCTCACAGAGCGAAGATAGCATCATAGGCTTTGATATCCTTCACAAACTGCCTCATCTTTGATGGGGAAAGCTTGGATTAGCCTCCAAGAATGAATCAATCCCCTTGACCACTACTAATAAACTTCACTTCTTGCACAGATCAAATATTTAGGTCTCTGTGTGCAGATATGCCATCAAAAATGCTATTCTTAAGTGATAACAAAGACAGACTTTTAGACCAAGTGACTATTTAAACTCATTTTCTCCAGGATAAAGATTTAATTAGTTTTTTTCTCTCAAAGTTCGGAACTAAGACACAATGCCAGAGCATACTAATCAGAATTTATCTCTCAAAATGATGGAAAATGGGAAGGACATGAGATATGCAAACACAAACACCCCCCCATCCCCACCCTCTGCTCTTTTTTATAAAAAGAGATTCATAATACAAACTGGAAGGAAAACTATTACATACTTATTTCAGAGGGACGGAACAGACTCAAACTTTCTCTTACTCTCTTTCTTGCTTGCTCTTACTTGTCTTCAGATGTATATATTATACACAAGAACAGGAAAATCTTGACAAGAAAAAAATTGTTTTCTCAAAGTTTTGATGATGAGGAATCTCCATTTTCAGAGCCTTGATAAGGAGAAATCTGTTTTTTCAGCTTGATCCATTGGTGTCATAATCATTTGAGGAGTAGCAGTAGACAGGATCCTGAAATTCCCAATCATCAACTGGGTCCAGTATGTAAGAGTTCAGAAAATCATTGAGACCACACAATTGGAGATAAGGATCACTGCTAGAAAAAGGGTATGCAAAAATACTGCAAGGAATATCACTATAATGTCCTCCATTCTGAATTGCCATGTGGACCTTGAAGTCATTGAACTCATAAGGATATTGAAGAAAATCCTTAGAGAGATAGATGGTTGTCCATTGATGAATTTGCAACGGATTCAAAAGATAAGTGACAAAATAATTGACTCCGGGGGAAGAGATGATAGCAAATTTCAACTCTCCTTATTGTTCTTGAATTCATCGTTGAAATGAACATGAACGCTTTTCCTCATGTGCTTCATTTCAAACAAAAGCAGCTACCAAATTGTCAGTTATGACACTGGCATGACTAGTTTTCACAATGGAAGTCCAAAGTAAAAAAGATCAAAGGAAAAGGTAACATTCTTTCCAATTTCCTCTCGAGACTTAAAAATCCTGTCAGCCCTCCAAAACCTTTATTCTAGACTTCTCTTCTAACACTTTTCCCACTGAAGTTCATGATCTATTACCATAAATTGAAGAAATCTTAGCCGCACTTACCTTCCCAAGATGCGCTACCTATAATCTCTACATATGTCTTGAAATTCATTTAGCCAAAATTACTCCTGTATTCAATCCAATTCCTCATCCTCAGTATGCTTATTTTTGTCCCTTCAGTTTTTGGAATTATTATTACTGTCCAAAAAGGTCTTTTCTTTTCCATGGTATTAATTTGAGCAATGGCAAGTTTCTTTCATTTTTCATATTGGGGGCCTCAATGCTTATCTTTTCCATATGGAAGTACGACACAACCTACCAGAGCATGCATATGGTCTCATGCAGATGCTTCAGTGGTTCTTTCTACTCCATCAATGGCAGAATCTTCTTCAAGATGGACACAACTTCTATGTCCAAATCAGGCTACTTCCTTCAAAAAAGTAGATTCCTCCCTTTCAAGATTTTCGTTTTTCTATATATAAATATGTTACTTCTGAAGACGAGAAGGAGCAAGCAAGAAAGAGAGTAAGAGAAACTTGAGTTTGTTCAGTCCCTCTGAAAGAAGTCCATATTAGTTTGTCTTATTATATAGAAAAGGGGGGTCATGTTTGCATATCTCATGCCCTTCACATTTTCTATCGTTTTGAGAGATAAAGTCTGATTAGTATTATAGGTCATTGCACCTTGGTTCTAAACTTTGACATAAAAAAAAATAACTAAATCTTTATCCAAGAGAAAGTGCATTTAAGTAGTCACTTCGCACTAAAACGCTGTCTTTGTTATCGCTCAAGAATAGCATTTGTTATGGTATAACACAGAGACTTAAACTTATGAAACAAACTCTACTCTCCGCATATTGAGATTTTTGTTCAGTGCTGATATTGAACAATTCTTGGTGATGACGAGAAATTTTATCCCTCTCCTCCTCCCCTGGTTCTTCCTAAATTTTCCCAATTTTTCTTCTTCTCTACATTATCCTAGCATGAATTTGGTGGCCGATCGAAAACCTGCAACCTATGGATCCAAGGAAGCAAGCTCTTGCTAAATTCAAAGCTAAAGTTGAAGCACGTCTGATGCATTTAAAGCTGATCTCGATCACCTTTGGCAATTGATTTATCATATGATCGAGGCCAAATGTGTGTAGGCAGTCCAGAAGCACTCGCTGCCACCAAATGAAGACCTGTTGTTGATGGCCAATACCCATAAACAGCAGTCCAATTCCAACTCGGCGCCACGAGTCCACAACAGTGTAAATCCACCACCTGATCCTGTATTAGAATTTCCGGATGTGACAAGCCGCTTACAAACCATGTTGCACCCTGATGCCGTTCATAACATGTTCCTTCTGCTACCACCTAAAGACTTTTCAGTGCCAGTGTTTTCTCAGCCCTCGTCACATACGCCCAACAAGACTGCCCAGATCAACATACAGCCTCCGCTCACACAGGGCACTACCCACTCTAAAGGATGCCCCATCTCACTGCACAAAGTTGATGAGCATACCATCTCTTCTGGTGCTGATGTTGTCTGCATCCAAAGCTTGAGCTTTCAGGCGTGACTTCCGTCAAACACTATGGCTCTATTGCTCCTGCAATCTCGTAGTGGTTTTTGCCCAACAACAGACCCAAGGGAGGCACAGCACACCGTTCGAATGAGTCCCTCCCTGCCACACCTTCCTCCATCTGGTTTCTTTGATGTCCTGGCAGAATCATTCTGGTGTAGGCTGCAGTTGTGATCCTCATTGCCGTCCATTGGTTTGACCCTGAAAGTAATGCACTTGTTTTCTCCGATATTGGCTGCGCCGTCATAGGCACTGTTTGGCAAGCCATTTGAAAAAAGGAAAGGGACTTTGCTTATTAGTGTAAAACATCACATCACGAAGAGATTCCTTTTTTACTTTTTCAAATTACTTTCCAAACAGCCTCTTTCACCTGGATCTGTTCTGGCCAGTGGCCACCATATACACAGTTGTGAGGTTGCTTACAGCTAAGTGACAAAGTACGGGGTTAGGGGTGCAGTAAGTAGAAATAATAAAAATAAAAAAATAATTATAAAATACAAAAATTAATTTTTTTAGAGTAGATGTATCTTTAAGATTATGTAACCCAAAATAAAAGGGGGAAATATGTATTATATAGGAAAAATACATATTAAATGCAAAAAATATGTATTATTTAAATAACGTGATAATTACAGCATATAATACGGCCAAAGGAAAAAAAATCTCATGTGCGCATAAAAAACACTTAAAAAACCCATACTTTGTCACTTAGGCTTACTGGAGCCTGTGTTGGTTTGTTTTCCCCTTTGCTAACGTGAGCCCAACTTCCACTACTATCAACAGTTCCTATGTGGGTCAAGCTCCCTTCATTGTCCATACTCGCTAGAGTAGAGTATCACCCACCACGGGAGAATGATGTGAAGCCAAAGTAGGCCCCAAATATCAAAACAAGACCCAATTTTATAATTTATTGAGCTCATTTAGGACTTTAATCTAATTAGGAATCTTGAGTCTTATTTGGAAGTTACTTGAGATAGAAGATTAGGATTTTATTTAACTAATTAGGAGTCTTGAGTCTTATTTGGAAATTACTTGGCTAGAAGATTAGGATTTTATTTAACTTGGGATTTTAGATTTGATTTTCTTTTTCCAAGTTTAGAAAGATTATGATATCAGTATTTTATTTCCAATTTTAAGTCTTTGTAAAGCCTATTTAAGAGGCTTAAGTTTTTAATGAAAAATTGACTATGATTTTGAAGGAAACAAAATTCTTCTCTCCCTTGATTGAGAATTTTTGTTCAGTGATGATGCTCAACAACTCTTGGATATGATTGCTAGCATCCCTCTGGTGGTGCTTCTAGAGAAATTTTATCCCTCTCCTCTTCACCTAATTCTTTCCAATTTTTCTTCTTCTCTATATTTTCTTACATCAGAGCCCATGCTCAATTTAGTTCAACTCAGTACAACTCAAAATTCACATGGCTTTGTGTGTGCATAAATGCTAACAATTTTTCTCAAACAATTTCTTCTATATTTAACTTTGTAGATTTAATAAAGTTATGACTAGAATATATTTGATATGTCTCTGTTAATGCCCAATTAGGATTCTTAGACTAGAATAGTTGGGATAAGATGTACATGGTGTTGATGATGAGTTGACCTTCACCCAAGCACACCAATAAAAAATTTGATAGCCAGAGCCTTCCCTGGCTTCGGCAATCAAAACAGAGGCCAAGGTTGAGTTGCCCCAGCCCGGATGACTCAGGGTTGAGGCCAGGGTTCTAGGTGTTCACAGCTGCAGTACTGTAAGGAAGGGACTTCTTCCTCTTTTTCCCTTGTCTGAAACAATTATGTTTAAATTAGTTGCCCACAGGTCTCAAATATGATCAGAAGATTATGTGTGCAGCACATGCATTATATAGCAATGCGTCATTAATAGCAACAATCAAAATCTACATCCGACTCTTATATGAAAATTTTGAAATAGCTATAATTAAAACTGAAATAAATTTTGTTTCACATGGAAGCTAAGCAAAAAATAGAGTTCAGCTATCTATTAAAGATATTGTAAGAATCAATCACTATAAATGCATGGGACTTAACTTACTTGGATGATTCCAATATCTTTTTCTCTTCCTCCGGATGCAGTATATTCTCTCTTAAGGAGCTTCCTAACATCATTTTTGATGCATCTATACTGTCATTGCTCTCTGATTCAGCCAGCTTGGATTGAGATGTCAACTTTGACACAAGCCATTGCATAAATCCTGGTATTGGGCTAAGTGTTGCAAATGTCTTGGAAACCATTCCCAGAAAAGACGTTATCAGAATAATACATGACTACGCATGACAATGAACAGAAATATCATAAAGCCATTGTATTTCAGTTGTTCCAGGATGGACCTACCATAATATGTGGCATGTCTCTTTTCACGAGATTAATTACACGTTTAATAAGAAACTTTCCAAGGTTAATTCCCGCTAAACCTGGCTGTCAAACATACAAACAAACCACACATCATAAACAGTTTAGAGGGCCAAAAAATTAAAAAGGGCATGAACACCAAAGATTAACTTGGGAAAGCTGGCACGATATTGCTTTGTAGTCAGTGCTCGACAGCAACAGAGGAAATTCTGAGAGCACAGTGAAGCCACTACCTGCGTTGATGATATGGAATAAAACAATGCACAAGTTGCTTCAGATTCATGAGTTGGAGGATTATCCCATAGTACTTCCTGGTATATCAAATTGTTAAAGATCAAACTTTAAAAAGATCATAATGCAGTCACATTATTGACATGCAAGTACTATGATATATTATAGTACTTTCTGGTATATCAAAATTGTTAGAGATCAAACAGCTAACAAGATCACAATGCAGAGTTAGGTTAAAGACCTGTATTTTCTGAGCCACATCCTTCATAAGTGCAACTTCAATAAATATTAAGGGCTCCCCTGCAGAATACACCATCATCCATTCTTTTACTGAAAAAATTTATAGAACCGCACAAACACTGCAAATTAATCTTGCAAACAATCACATAGAATATTTTATCATGGGTATACAAAGAACTACACCTAATTTGCCCAAGTTTATGATATTTTTTTGTACAGAGCAGCAAATTCTCTATCAACGGACCCTCAAATTGCTAAAGAAGTGGCTTGTCCATATTGAAGCATTACATATCAAATCCAAATCTCGCTAACACCATATCCGCTGTAGAATGTTTATGTGTAACCATAGCTAACTATAGTACACAAGATGTGACATCCTCTTAATCGAAATTTTACTGACTACTCTTCCACCAAAAATATGGCCCTGCTATGTAATTAGTAGCATCGAAATAAGGGCAACAGGGGCAGATAGTAAAGCAATTTCAGCATGCAAATTCAAAGCACATCAAAAGGTCATACAAAAGAAATCTATAGGCCAAACAGCTGTCACCTTTCTGGGATTGTTCATATGTAAATGACTTGGTTAGGAAGCAGGGTCTGGTGTTCTTCCGTAGAACTTGATAATTACTCATTTTCTGCTCATTCATAAATGTCATCCAGATTATTCAATAACCAATAATTGAATGCATGGGAAGTTGACATGATCACTTCTAAATTGATGTCTGTAGAATCCTCAATGTTAGATCTACATTTGGGTAGTTTTCGAAATTGTGTTGGCATATTCCGTGGCAAAACAATGTCACACTTCATGTGTAATTTGGGTCAATAGTTGATTCGATCTTTATGTGTGTCATCAAGTCAAGAATGAGGCAAACAAATGCAATCAAACACAATCAAAACCCATCAATCGGCATGCATGTGAAGAAAAATATTCTGATACATTGTTTGTCATTGTTCACACGATAGCATCCAATAAACCCTCCATGCTGATACTTCCACATGTATTCCATGACAAAACAATGTCACATATTAGGTGTAATTTAGGTCCATAATTAAGTCGATATTTGTTTCTGTTATCAAGTCAAGTATGAGGCTGATAAGTGTTTGCTGCATGGGTGAATTTCGAGATGACCTTTACACCATGAGTGATCAATTGGTTACTTAATGCCACACTCAGGTAAATTGATCATGCACGTTACATGTTTAGGACTACAACGCTGTTATTATTTGTGTGAAAAATAAGAAAACAGTAGAACTTCCTAACAAGCCATCAAACAATAAATCTGATATATTGTTTGTTATTGTTCGAATGATAGCGTACAATAAATCTTTCACGCTGATACTTCTACACCTTTGTTCACTTTGAATGGTGTGTACATTGTCACATCATGCACCTTAATACATGATAAGAGGGGCTGCAGCTTAAACAAGTAGTTCTGAGGCTGTTGTATGACATGCAATCAAACATTTTTTCTATTCGCATGTGTTCGAATGTGATCCCATTTGACCCTATGTGGATATGGAATTTTTCTATTTGAATCCCAAAATGTGTCTTATTTCATCCCAAATTTGGACACACGTTTGCACCAACCTAGTGCCCTATAAAAGCTTTACTTTGTTTGTGGTTTAGAAGATTATCTCCTTTATTTTACATTAAAATTACAGATTTGAGGGAGAAGGTGATTCCACCGACCAAGTGGCCTATAAAAGCTTTACTTAATCAATTTGCACATTAAAGAAGCTTAAGCAAGTGAGTTTTTTTGTGGAAAATTTCGTGATTAAGCATGAGAGCTTGAGTTACACACAGGCAAGACACACACATACACATAGTGAAAAGGCAATCTCAGCTCAACCTGACAAATAAATTTCTGAGGTTGATTTCTTAAAAGTGGGCATTGCCAATATTTCTAGAGGATAGGACCAAGGAGAAATGAAAGAGCAAGTTAAAAATAGGGGTCCAAAAGTTTTGGGCCCATTACAACATGTCAGCCCCTTTCAATATCACCTTCCAATCAACCGTTGAGATTGCATTTTTTATTTTTGGTAAATAGATGTGTAAGATAGGTTTAGGGCCAACTGGGATTTGAAGATCCCCTTTGATGATGGGGGTTTACAAAATTTAGGGTCATTCCAATATGTGGGGCTCATCCATTTAGCGTCACCAAATATGAGACATTAATTTGAGGTTGAAATTTTGGCTGACCATGATGAGTTGGTACCACCCATCGAAATGAGCCCAAACCTTACAAGGACCTTTCCCCGTAATGTCACTCATCCCCTCAATCCCATACCCACTTTTGATGGTGACCCGCAAATGTGAGCCATCTAGAAAATCACCTTCAAAAATTTTATCTCAAGTTGACCTAAGAATACCACCTCATATAAATATAAATATATATATATATATATAGAAAATTTAACATGAGCTCACGCTCACATGCGACCGTGTGATCCCTGGCATAGCGAGCCATCGAATCTCAATTTGACAATGCCCATTAAGATAAGCAGCGAGCAAATGATTCAAACCCACCTGGGCCCTGAGTAACGTGCATTGTTGGATCAAAAGCCAATGGCACGCATATAAACAGGACTCATATGTATATATGATTCCCATTAGTATGAGCCCAACACATACTAAAGTGTGTGCCAAATGCATACAAGCCACGCAATTACAATTGTGCGGCCCATAATACTTGGGTGAAAGGCGGGCTTGAATCACTCGCCAGCCACCTTATTTGACATGAGACAACAGCTAGCCTAGTGCCAGGCGCATGTTCATAATCACTCCACATGATAGCGCAAAGAGCTTCTCCATGCTACTATGTAGCATAACTGTTGTGATGAAGGTCCAAGTGCCACAGTGCAAAGGGCTTCTCTGCCATTGCTCAAGGTGATGAGCATGAACAAAGGAAACCATCAAAGCGTGTAGGAGATCAAGGATTAGTGAGACGGGTGTATACCCACCAAGGTTAGTCTCAAGGTGTATTGAAAGTCTAGTAGTTTCTTGTATCTCTAGCAGCGCTTTGATTTGACCAAGCCATAGAACTAGATGCATGGTTTTTCTACCCAATTTAGGGTTATTCATGTTAAAAATATTTGTCTCTTGTGTGTAATTGATTAGTAATTTGTGTTTCTTTATCTTCCATTGTAAGGTGATCAGTATCGTTGCATAGCTATTTAAATCTATACAATTTATTGTGAAATCTCATGCTATTGTATCATCCATACAAAATTATCAAAGTGTCAATCAGCCATAGAACTAGATGCTTTGATTGGTCCAATTGCCTAATTTTAAATTCTAAAACATGGCACTCACACTCGGGGAGTTTTTCAGATGATTCATTCATTTCACAACTGTATCAAAATAAACCATTACAGAAACATTTTGTGACTGTTTAATGCTTAAAATAGAAATGAATGCATATCACCATTCTTTCTATGAAATAAGAAACCACTAACCAGGTATTGCTGGATGAAGGTATCCAAAGCAGCGACGGCCAATTCCCAGCCTTCTCTTTAAATCCAGTAGGTTGTTAATTGGATGCACAGCCTATACATGATAAGTCAGCTAAAAATACCCCAACAGCATAACCAATCTATAAAATTTAACATTTTAGGACTAAATTCTTACCTCGTACGCCACAATCTTCTCCAGCAATGAAGCAGAATCATCCCATGTAATTTGGTGAAGCTCTAAAGCAGCGGGACTAAGCCATGTAACCAGCTTTTCCTTTAAATAGGAGTCTAATGCTCTCAAGGATGAAATATTTTCCACCCTGTGGCAAAGCCAATGGTCATGAGATGAGATAAAACCTTTGAACAACTAAAATTAAAGAATAATACACATATATCAGAAATATTTATGTCAATCCTCTTCCTTATATCTGTGGTTAGCAAACCCTACATTTTGGATGATTCAAAGCCAAAGTTCATTAAATAAAAAGCTAATATGATAGTTTATTGTTCCAACCTTGAAAAGCAACCTTCTCTCTCTCTCTCTCTCTGAAATTCAAACAGAAACCTTCTCCATTAATTTTATCCTACTTCATGGATGAACTGGTTCCGAGATCCATCTGGCACCAGCGACTTGGGCATCCCACTGAGGTATCATCAGACGTATAAAAGTTATTTGTGCGTTCCTATTCACTAAGGGCATATTAACTTATTTAGGCATTTTATTTTTAATGAAGGTGCATTCCCTTTTGCAGCATAGTCTTCTCCCACCACAATTGATGTTTCTCCAGCCAGCAGCCATGCCCGACATTTCTGGCCCATTACAGTAATATCAGTCTGCCATCACCTCGAGGCCCAATAGCCCCACCCTTCATTAATCCAGTTGAGCTCATTACCAACCAGGAGCACATCCTTGGCATGATTCCCTCCAACCCGGCTCCACCCTCTGATGCTTCCTCACCTTTACCATCCTCAGGCACCGACCCTGCCTCCCTTAACCCCACCAACTCATCTGCTGTGGGCCTCAGTTGACCGTTCACCCCTCTTGCCACTCACCCAATGGTAGCCCACTCTATGATTGGCGATCTCTAACCCAAAATCTATTTCACCACTCTCTATACCTCACCACAGGCCTGGCCTCATGAAGTGAACTTACATGTTATTCCCAAACTATTAAAGTTTCCAAGTGGCGTGAAGCTATGGATGCTGAATTCAACTTTCCACTTCTAAATGGTACTTGGACACTCGTTCCTAAGCCGCCTCACAAGAATATTGTTGGTTGTAAATGGGCTTTCAAAATCAAGCAAAAGGCAGATGGCTTTATCGACCCACACAAAGATCGCTTAGCTGGTAAAGTCTTTCACAACAGGGGTATTGGACTTGAATTAGACTTACAGTCCTATCATTAAGCTCACTACTTATTGCATGGTGTAAAAGGTGTCATTCTCTATAGGCTGGCCCATTAAACAGTTGGACCTGGTGAATGCTTTTTTCACATGGTTTTCTTAATGGAGTCTATAGCAACAACCACCTGGCTATGTCTATCCTCACTGCCCTAATCATGTTTTTCGCCTACACAATTCCTTATATTTCCTCACTCAAGCCCCACGGGCTTGGTTCCACAACCTTAGCAGATTGTTTCTGTCTTTTGGCCCCACGGGGTCCACAGCTGACACGTCTCTTTTCTTATATAAGGATCGTCAATGTGTTTACATGGTCATTTATGTTGGTGATCATACATAGTGGCAGTTCTCTTTCTCTCTTGCAGAGCTTTATTTTGCAGATCGGTTCTCAATTTCCTATGGAGGGAATTGGTTCCCTGCACTACTTTCTTTGTGTTGAAGCCACTTATCATGGGGTGCACAACTACCTTTCTCAAACATAGTATATCAAGGACCTTCTCCCACAGACCAACCAATCAGCTTCCAAACTATCTCCACACAATGACCTAGTCGCCAAAAACTTTCCAGGTATGCTGAAGATCTTCTTAGTGATCCTACTAAATTTCAGAGTATTGTTGGTGCTCTACTATATAACAATCTCACTCATACAAGTGTCTCCCTTGTCGTCAATCAGGCATGTCAATTTATGCATTCACCAACCTCCACTCAACTTATAGCAGTCAAGGATTCATTGCTATATGAAGTTTATCCTTAAGCGGAGCTCCAAAATCTGTCTCCCTGCCTTCTCTCATGCTTATTGGGAGGTTCCCAGATGATAGACGTTCTACCTTTTGCATCTTTCTTGATGGTAATGTCATCTCCTGGACTGCCAAGAAACAAACTACAGTGGCCTGATCTAGGATTCTAGTGCTGAGTCTGAATATCGTTGTCACTCTCACTCATGCTGGGCTGTCATGGATCCAAAATCTTTATCGCAAACTTGGTCTACCTCTTCATCATGTTCTACTCATTTGGTGTGGCAATATTTGTTCTATGTGCATGGCTGCCAATCCTGACTTCCAGGGATGGACAAAACATGTGGAGATTAATTATCATTTTGTGTATGAACGTGTAGCTCAAAATTTCTCCTCATCAAGTATGTCTCCACCGCTAACCAACTCACAGACATCATCACCAAGGGAATCTCCCGTCAAGGTCATCAATCGTTGGAGTCCACTCATCGCTGCTGACAAGCCTGGTTTGTTTGCGTGAGGGAAATATCAGATTAACAGCTCAACATTCCTTCTATGCCCCTAGACCTGATTTTTTGCAAAGGATCTGCATGTACAGCTCACAATCAGAATGAAAATCCTCTTCACTACAGTAATCAATCTCCTTGATTACAGCATGCAGCTTGGCTTTAGTTGATTTATTCAATTAATCTTGTTGTAACCTTATATTATCTCCTGTAATCCTTGTATACAATTCTTATATAAGTCAATACAAAGCAAACACTTTGATTGAGGGAGTTCAAATCTTCTCAGGAACGACCAAAGAGCAGTGCTTTGTGTTCCATTCGGAGTCAAGCAGAAGTTCCACCGTGCTTAAATTTCCCACAGTCCTACAGCTAAGATACCTTTTCCTGATAGTGAATTTTACTTGTTTATTTTCATAATGTCACTTCTCTCAGATGCTGGGTGGTTGATTTCAATAGCCCATCTTTTGCCACCCCAAGCCCGTAACCTGAAATATGTGGTGTCATTCACACCTTATTTCTTCTGTACATATTAGCCTGTTTTGGGCCCGCAATTAGTATTTAACCAATCAAATTTGCCCTAACCAAAGGAAAGTCTCCAATTTCCTATGATCCTCGTCTTTAAAATTACTAGCCAATACCTGGATTTTGCTATATTACTCTCTAGTATAACTGCTGAGTTGGTTTATAATGTGACCCATTGGGATTACAAGGTAAATGTAGAAGAATGTTGGATTGAAAGGGGGGAGGTAGTAGATTAAAAAGGGAGATGAAGAGGAGGAGGGGCTTGAGAAAGTTATGATCTATTCTATAACATTAACCAAAAGTGTCTCACTTACCAAGTAAATGGGCTGTAAGCCATATTTATAGTACAAGTTCTATTAAAGACCTGGACTTCTAATCAACCTATGAAATATAGTAAACTATGATCTTCTATACTAGGAAATAAATTCAACTCAAAATAGAATCAACTAAACCTAGTAAGGTCTTAAACTAAGTAGACTGTGCAGCACCAATTCTATGATGGAAAGGGTCATAACAGTTTAATTCTACATTGTTAGTTGCTTGATAGGGTACTTTCTGGATCTGTAGCTACATTTTCATATAGTCAGTAGCGTCCTGCATTATCCTATGTCAGGTAATCCAATGCATTTTGTACAATGTCCCTTTCTTTTTTTATTATTCTTTGCTACAAGAAATTTAAAACATCATGTCATGATAGTCCTAACTTCTCTTGATGCAGTGGAAAATAGATCACGGCAAGCTTTAGCAGTACAAATCACCCAGAAGCTCTGGTTTCAAGGAACACAGCAGAACAGACAGAATGAAATGGGAGACAAACAGAGAATTTTCTATTAACTTTTAGGATTACAGAACTACAACTTGAATCCACAAGCCGATGATTACAAAATGGGAAAGAAAGATTACAGGTTGAATCCACAACCTCTGCTCAAATCCATGAGCATTACAGAGAAAAGAAAATTTTCTGGAACATCATTCTTCAGCCAATTTCGAATCCCCCCAATCTGCCTTCTCTTTTCCTTCTTATTCCCTCTTCTCCTCCCAACGGACTTCTGACTGTGAGTTAAGACCAGATTGCCCCTCCCATTTCCCTTTGCCTAGAGACAGCTTCTAGAAGCTGGACAGATTTGCCCCTGTCAGCCTTTGGACAGGTGGGCACACACAGGTGGCATAACATAAGAAGGACTATCCTGAGAAGAGTGGGAGACCCTCTACATCATCTCTCTTGACTCTTGTCAAATAATCATGAGCAAAATAATTTGGATATTTGTAGCTAAATTGGCCCAGCAAGAAAAGATGACACAATCAAAGTACTTCATATATCTTATTTGTCAAGTAAAGAATATTTAAACAAAAATTGCATATCGTTGTGACCATGCAACCTATTCACATAATTGGTAGCGTCATGGACATTGCTCCATCATTCCACTCTTTCTATCAACCACTTCCAAGCCAAAGAAAAGGAGAAAATTAACAACAAATAATCTACTCAATGCATACTCCGGTTGGTTCCACTGACTGACATTTTCTTAAGGTTTTAATTTTCATGCTGTACACATTTACTAAGGAAAATTTTAACATATTTCCAACAATTAAAGAGAATCAATTCCTTCACACTAAGAAAACTCAAGTAATATAAGCTCCTTAAAAAGAATTAATGTAATTGAGGATGGGGTCCAAATTTTAAAAAGGTTAGCTTCCTTTAACAAACGTCATATAAGCATGGGTTCAAGTTTAATCAACAGCTCTCCCAACTCTGCTACAGGAGACTTGACTCGGATGATAACAATGATGTTGGCAACAAGTAACAATAAGATAGCCTCCATAAAAAGATGAAAGCAATCTACAAATTAGTGTAACCTACAAAGGTTTGTATAACAGCGACTGAATACCACAGGAAACAAAATTTAGGAAGAAAACACCTTTTTTTCACGCAAAAAGGACAACAGAATATTAACACATTAACAACTACTTTTAAAAGCATATTGCAGTGGGGCGAGAGTATGAGAAAGGGACCATGTAGGATGGCCAAGATATTCAGTTTATATAGCTCCTTTCATCTGCATATCAGTCACTTTTAATCTGTTAATTAGACTGGGACCCGTGCTTATATGCTGTGTGTCTAAACTTTAGCAGTGGAGATCTCGTTTTTCAAACAGGCAGATGAGTGGGGAGTGCAAATCAAAATTATATGGCTCCTTTCATCTGCAGATGAATGTTGCTTTTTCAAGTAGGCAGTTCAATTAGGCCCACATGTTATTATGGGCAGAAATTCTAAAATTACTCCTTTTCTCATCTTTTCTGGCCCTGCTAGCACAGGTCTACAAAGAGGGGGTATCCCTCTGACATAATTACAGGAGAAGATTTTTTCTGAGATTTAGAAATTTACCCAAGCATAGAGAGAAGATCAGCCCGAAGAATACACAAACATTTCAGCCCACCAGGGTGTTTGTTGAGCCTTTCGAACAGAATTTCATACATGGGGCTAAGAGCTTGTCTTAGACTTCTTTCTGTCCTATAGAAAGCAGATAGCAAAGCTTCACCATCTGCGACAGAGGTCTGACCCATTTTACCTTTTGAAACACAATAATTCCATTAGAAACCATTCACATAAAAATCAGGGAAAAAAGTAAAATAAAAGTTATCTGGCGCAGAACTATACAGCTGGTTATTGCAAATCACTAAAACTGTCCATTCTTTTAAATATGTCAAAACTTCAAATGCGCAGCAAAAATGACAAGCGTCCACAAAATGATCTATAACAACTCATAGATGATAGCAAATGTGATAAATAATTATTAATTTTCTACCATATTCACCAGTATTTCGTCACCCATAACTCACCACTAGGGAACTTAAGACCCAAATACTGCTGCATCAGTTCATGGACGCGCTTCCTATCAACATCATACTCTCCAGCAAGCACAAGAAGGAGCTTTTCACGGCCTTCATATGAGAGACTAAAATAACCCTGTAAAAAAACTAACAACATTAGGAACATGGAACTTAATCTTGCTAGATCTTATCGGGATATCAAATGCCAAGAGGATAAATGAAACTGGGGGAGGATCTCGCAATATCTTGGACACTTCCCATTTAACACCAATATATTGCTGGAATGAAACTTCTAGTGTCTATTTCCTATTTCTCGGCAAGATTTTAGATCTCAGAGAGAATTCACTAGTTATTACATAATTATTTATGCATAAATATATGTATTAAGAAAGTTTACAGGAGCAAGTGTGCAGGAAATAAATTTGTGTACCCCTAACGAACTTATAATAAGACAATGCTCTAATAGATTTCCCCTTTCATATCAATCTTTTATTCCTATTATTACAAATGACAACCTATGATACTTTGACATCTAATTGATATCACTTTTCACACGCACAATAAGGAAACCTGGTGTTTGCCAGCTACTCGTTTGAAAAGCTAAAGCTGAGTTTTTGAGAGCCAAAAAAATTATTAATGAAAACCAGATAAAGCTACAAGTTCAGGTTTACACATAGCTAAACTATTTAGCCAAAGGATAGTCATGGAACTATGGTCCAAAAATCTTGGTTGGACAACAGATTGTCAAATTATGATGTAATAAACTATTAATAAATAAAAAGAGATCTCTTACAAAAAAAAAAGTTGCCTATAAATTATCATGTCACTCTCCAAGAAATATAAAATGTTCAACAAACATAATGATATATAGATCTGATGCGCTATATAAATATGTATTAGGTATTTGTGCATATATGCATATAATTTCTTCAAAAACTAATATTTTCCATGATCTTGACCAGCAAGTTCGAATCTCTCTGAGATGCCTGTTTTTTCGACTCAAATAAGCAACCAAGATCCAAGATTGAAAACCCTGGTTCGGAATAAAAGTATCAAATGAAAATTACCTGTGCAAAATTGTCAAGGGTTGCATCCAGCATTTCTGTTTTGTTCATTGTGATGGCAGTATGCATGGATTCTTGGACCATTTTCACCTTTCTAAATAGACGTATAATAATTCATTAGTTTGATAACTCCTTGGTAACTACTGGGCCTAACTGAGCGAATGAACCAACATATATATATAAGAGTACACATACAAGATCTAGATGAGGATATTTCCTCCCCCATGACCTCTCAAGAGGTGGTACTCCAGAACCATGTTATTGGAATTCAAAAGCTTTAGCAGATGGGAAGGGGACTAACAATGCATATCAATAACAAGAGACCAAAAGAAAGAAAGAAAAAAAGCACGCTAACAGATGTTCTAAAAAATGAATAGCAAAAGTTAAAATTCTTGACTATCAAACCTTTCCTGGCTAGTGGGAGAATCAGGTTCATGAACTAGTAAAATTTTCTCTCCAGCCACTTGCTCAAGTCCTTCATTTGCCAGTTTACTTTGTCCATGACTAGCTTCATTCTGTCCATAGTCATATAATCAGAACTCAACGTTCAAATTTTGAAGTAAATCACATGCTATACCAACATAAGAATGTACGCTTGATTATAATATCAATACAAGGAGACGACTAGAGAAGGTCAAAATGATTAGTAACAATTAATCTCATTTAGAACAGCACAACAAGAAAAAGGAGGTGCCCAGCTAAAATTTTGCACATGATTTACAAAAAATATGTATTAGAACTTGATAAACACAAATTTCCAAATATTTTCCTACTCCAAGACAGAAGGATATTCAAGCTCAAAAACTAGAATGACTGAATTGCCTTCAGATTAGAGAACTCACTACCCCAGTCTGCATACGAAATCACATCGACCCCAGTGAGGAAAAACCAAATAAATGGAAACAAAAGCTTACAGAAGGAGGGGGGCTCATTCCAGTGGAAGGCCTCATTCTGGCGCGCATCAAAATGGCCAGACCCTTTCTGTTCATTATCTGAGAATATAGGCTGCTCCCCTTTCCTCAGGCAGCAGGCTCACCACAATGAAGACATGCTAAAATGATTCCCCAAAAAAGGCTCATCCGCGTGTCAAACTGCGAAAGCAAACTCGAGGTACACTGCGATCAGTCCATACGAGGTCCACCCCCATAATTATCCAAAAAATCGACTTGCGTAATCGCCGACCCCTCCAATCTGACCGTTGAGGATGTTCATGAAGACTGATTGGAAGCTGTTAACTTCCAACCACGGAGCACGGGAAGCAGTTGGTCTTCCAGTCCTTTCATGGCGGGGACTCTTGGCCACTTAGCCCGCGCCAAGATCGTTCGGATACGGATGTTAATTGGTTTTTTTTATTCAGAATGGAAGGCCGTATATAGATGACCAATACGTGTACGGGGTGGTACGCCCCCAACACCAAATGTCTATACATATCCGCCGTACCGTATCTATTTTTGAAAGTTCTGCTCAAACTCCATAAAAGATTTAGATACCTGCCTCGCGCTTTCGAACATATATTAGAATAAAAATTTTATTTAAATAATATTAAAAAAATAATTACTAACTTAGATTATTTTAGAAAATATTTTTTAAAGTGGTGCTCTTTTTTGCCACGCAGCTGGTGCTGCGTGGCTTTGTTTTTATTTTTTTAAGTTGATTTCATCTTTCTAAAAGACAAAACTGTGTCAAGTTATAATATTGTTGAACCGATTTTGTCCTTTAGAAAGATGAAATCAACTTAAGCTAATTTCGTCCTTCTAACGGACGTAATCGCAGTGAAAGCGGAAGCGATATTTCTCAAAGTGATGTTGGTTTTTGCCACGTAGGCACTAGCTAAGCGCTAGCGCCTGCATGGCTTTTTTTTTAATTTTTACTAGAATGACGAAATCAAATTTAAGTTGATTTCATCCTTTCAAATGACGAAATCGTAAAACAAATGAAGTGATTTCATCGTTTCGAACGACGAAATTAGCAGCCAGAAAAAATGAAACAGCGTCAACTGTTAAAATGATTTCGTTGTTCGAAACGATTTTTTTGACCATCTCACAGATCTCCCGCTCACTGCCCTTCAACTAAGGCAAGACAAGTCAGTGTGGAGAAGAGCTGAAAGAGGAACTTTGCCCGCCATTATTGTCTCTGAGCTGCAGCAGACTAGCAGGGACGAGTGTTGCTGACTCGTCGTCGTTGTACAAGTCCGTGCTCCAAATGCTGGAAGGCAAAGCTCGATTTGCCATCTCCTCTAGCGAGCACACCACTTTCCCAGAGGGGAGTAGACAAGGGCTCGCCAATCATCGTTCTGAGCAATGATGAGGAACTGACTCCAATAGTGGTTGTCGGGAGCTTGCATGGCACAATGAACGTGTCTTATGAGGAACGTGCCTGCTTGTAGAGGGAAGAGCATGGGCTGAGCTCCTAGCGGACAAGGCTGCCCATGGATATGTGAGGGACCTGCAGCAACCTCGACAGCACTGGGGTTACCCATCAGCACCCACTATACCCCGCGCCCCGCCGTCATCCCGTACTTGTCTACCCTCAGGCCCACCCTGTGCAGCCCCTTCCCAGCCTCCTCCTCGTCGTAGTAGTAATCGTAGTCGCATTGGAGCGCGGCCACTGCAAACGATTGGCTCACGAGACGCGATGCAATGCAGGAGGCCGGAAGCTTCTGGAAGCGACAGAGACCAACCATGGTGGGCAGCGGCGACAAGGCTTCATTGCTTGCTAGCCATGCTTTGGTTGTGAGAAAACAGGGAAAGGCGGGCGTACTTTCTGCGGAGAGAGCGCTTGGTAGGGTAAGCCTGACATAAGAATAGATGTAGTTTCCTACTGGTAGGGATGCCTGTGTGTGCTAGGTTACTCGGTAAACGTAGGATGATGATGATATATCATTATTGTGGAATACAATATAGGATTGTGGGTAGGCGATTTGGCAAGAGATGGCGACGTTTTTTCAGTTGACGTTGTTTCATTTTTTCTAGTCGTCGCAAACTAGTGTGGTGATTTCGTCTCAGTTAAATTTTTTTTTTTAAAAAGCCACACAGGCGCCAGCGCTTAGCTAGTGCCTATGTGGTAAAAACCAACACCACTTTGGGAAATATTTCCCAAAGTGGGTTAGTTTAGTAATTATTTTTTTAATTATTATTTAAATAATTTTTTAGCTTATTTTATTTACAATTTAAATTATTTTTTTATAAAAAATTATATTAGTTTTAGAAAATTATATCAATATTATAAAAATAAAAAATTATAATAAATACAATTCAATTCTAATAAAGTTGTAAATATATCTTCAAAATCTATAATTAAAATAAAAGCAGATAAATTAACCTATAAAAAATTTTAATTGGTCACCAAAAATTTAATTAATATTATTTAAATCTCTCATATAATAGAGATAATTATATAAATAATATTAAACAATAATAATTACCGAAACAACGAAGAGAAAAATATTTATTAATATAGTGTTCCTTTTTAGGTGTTGGTGCCTACGTGGTTTTTTTTTCAAAAAAAATTATAATTCCGTACTTCTAAAAGATAAAATCAATATAATATAAAATAACAAAATTAATATAATGTATTGATTTCGTCCTTTTAAAAGAGGAAATCAGTAAAATATACTGATTTCGTCATTTAGAAAGACAAAATCAATGATGAAATGATTTTGTCCTCTCTCTTCACTCTTTCTCCTCTTTCTCTCTCTCTTCACTCTCTCTCCTCTCCTCACTCTCTCTCTCCCCCCTCTCTCTTTCCTCTCTCTATTCATTCTCTATCTTCTCTCTCTCCTTGAAAGTGCAAAATCTAGACAAGCCAGCCATATCTCGGTAGTAAGGGAAGGTTTACTTGAAGTTTAGGTTATTGTTGAATGATTCCCTATTTTTCAATTCTTTTCAAGAGAATTCCCTTTCGTCATATTTTGGCCTTTTTCTGACATTTTTGCCTCACTCTCACATCTCCCTCTGTCTGATTTCACATGACATTTCTCTAAAGCTTTTGAATAACTTTTTAGCATCTTCTCCGGCCATTGCACTCTATCTCCTACCTCATGCCCCTTCCTTCTTCCCTCCATGGTGCCTTCTCTTTAGAAGAATAAACCTTCACCTCCATGAAGGTGGTGATGGTGGCAACACTTCCACACTCCACCCCTCTACCTCCTTTACTATGGCCAAAATCTATGCAAAGTAGATCTCTCCACTTTTTTGGCCCCGTCAATCCATCAAAGCTCCCCTCCCACCATACGATGGAGCCAACAACAAGAACTCATCATCAGGGAGTGTGATAGCCCCAAGGACCAGTTGTAACACGTGAGAAAGTTCTGAATTCCCTATACTTTGCTACAACGAAATAAGTGAGTTTGACCTTTAAGTATTTTTGGTATAATAACTTCCTCTATATTTGGGTTTCATATATAAAAATTTATTATTAAATTAATATAGAAAGATGGGAAAATTATTTAAATAATAATTAAAAAAAAATTTACCAAAATATATGTTCAATTTTGCCACGCAGGCGCCAGCGTGGTTTTTTTTTTATTTTTTAAGTTGATTTCGTCGTTTAGAATGACGAAATTGGTTTTAATACGATTTCGTCGTTCTAAACGACGAAACCGTTTATTACTTGACCCGGTTTTGTCGTTCTGAACGACGAAACTGCCACACTTGCTGATTTCGGCATTCGGTCTCGGAACAACATTGATTTCATCGTTTAGAACGACGAAATCAAATTAAATTTTTTTCAAATTACTATTTAAAACTAATTTTATCACATGTCCCTGTTCATTCATTCAAAACACAGATGTACATGCACGACTTCATTCATTCCACCCATAACAAATATCACCATAACAAATATTAATATCACGAATATCACCATAATAAAAATCACTATCACGAATATCACCATAACAAATATAAGTAAAGTATATCCATAATAAATATAAGTAAAGTACATCATAGACGAGTAATAAATATAATACATGACAAGTAATATCATAATCTCCTACGTCCTCGTCCTCGATGGTGGTGTACGAGCTCCTCATGATCTACCTTTAGCTCTGGCTGTGGCTGTGGCTCTGGCTCTGACTCCGACTGGGGCTGCGGCTGCGGCTTGGGCTCCGGCTGCGACTCCATGTCAGGCTCCTGCTCGGGCTCCGGCTTAGCATATATAATAGATGGTACAATACGAGCTGGCCGATGTCGTCTATAATATAAAATCGGATCTGGCTGCGCTACATGTGTAGTGTATGGAAATGATGAACCTGGAGGAGAGCTATATGCTGCTGATGATGATGGAATATCAGGGCATGAAGAGTGCATCGGCTGCGTCTGAGCGGCCTCGTTGACAGGATAATCTCGAGGAACATCTGTGATCACCGAATGAAGTAGTGGCAAGCTACGAAGGACATCATTAGATGATCTAATCACCGACTCACATGTTGCTGCTAAGTCCTCGCGCGAAATACAGGTGACAAGTGCATCACTCAAATACGCATTAGTATGTCGAAGCTGACGAAGCTATAAAAAAATAAATTAAATATTAGACAAATAATTAAAACGAAATAAGAAAATAATATATGCCTTAATTAACAAAGTTGTACTTACTAGAGCTGCCTCATATGCTCCCCTAGGCTGATATGTCATCTCCTCTACATCATCGTGTGGTAAAATATATCGTCGTGTAATCGGTAAATACCAGTGCATATAAGTACTACGATCATCTCGCAATGTCGTAGCCATCTCCCCTCTAATAACAGTGGCTCTCCTATCCTCCCATCGAGCAATATACGACGCATGATATATAGCCCAGTCGGTAATATGGCGGCACTGTCGAGTGATGCGATGGACAAACTCGACAATAGAAGGTGGGACCCCTTGCTCCAGGTTAAACTGGAGCATTACACGATCTGGCACATACATCTCTATAATCTCGTAACATATTAGAGGGGTTCGAGAAAGCCATACCTCTCGATCGTCCGTGCAGAGTGGAGGTATCACAGCCAACAAGTCCTCCGAGTACGGCTGCCAAATAATCTATACAATATATAAAGATAATTTAGTTTAAATAACGACAAAATTTTTTAAAATCATTACATAAAAAAGTTCAACACGTTAATAAAATTACCTGGTATGGCCGCTGGTGGTCTAACTCCACTCTATACAATCGGAGGACTCCTTGGGGATTTTCAGTTCTCTTCTTTCGAACATTCCACCTTAAGGAGTTAAGTTTAAGAAATGAGTGCAGCATATGTACATAAAACGTTGATTAAAAAATAATATGGTAAACATAAATACAACCTACCTCGCCCCTAATAGAGCACCCTCGACCAAGCGACCCATCTCAGCAGTTGGTCGGCTGACGTGTAAGTGCTCCCATGACCATAACTATGTCATAAAATACTGATAACAAATATTAGAATTAAAAAATTATATGTGACTAAAACACCAAGTAAAGTTACACAATTAATTACCTGAAGAAGGGTCAGACAACCTGCAATCCTCGAGGTCATGGCCTGACATGCCTTTCCTAACTCTCGGTATAAAAATGCGAGAGTAGCACTGCCCCATGAATAAGTGCCAGCCATGTCAAAGTCGGCAAGGAGAGAGAGATACGAAACATGCACGTGGTTGCTCGTGGTATCCGCAAATATGGTGGCTCCAAGTAAATGCAATATATAGGCTCGTGCATGTTGCTCGATAACTATCTCTGTAGCATCAGCTGAGAGCTCGCGAAACTCCTGTAAGAGCCATCGTAGGCTCACTCGACTACCACACATCACTGTAGCAGGAGGAGCTCTACCAAGAAGTCTAACTAATATATCCATATAAGCTCATCCTGTCGTGCCTGTCACCGGACGTCCATCAATACGGAGTCCTAATAGAACTGCCACATCCATGAGCGTGATGGACATCTCTCCATATGACAAATGAAACGTCTGTGTCTCCCTCCTCCATCTCTCAACAAGAGCTGTCAATAGAGGACGATCAAGACGGACATACTATAGATGAATGAAATGGCCGAATCCAGCTCGCTCGATATAAGGTAACATACGCTCATCTATGGGCCAATGATGGAGATATTTAAAATGTTTGGTGCACTCAAGGCACCCGGGGTCCTATAATAAATTTTAAAATTATAACATATCGTACTATATCAACCAAAAACAATGAAATAAATTTTAAATTTAGTTATCATACCTCTCCTCTCCAAATAGCAGCAGACCTATCTGACTCCTGCTGTATGAGTAAAGAAGCGTCACTCGGGCCTGGCCCGTAACAAGTCTCTGCATGATCCATATGATCTGTGGAAAATGAAGATCATATCATTAATCGTAAAGGAATACATGTGTACGTAACTAAAAAAATATAATAAATACAGAGGTTGATTATATGTTTACCAATCAATAGGAGGGTTTCTACATGATTTACTATTATGCCCACTTTGTTTACACCTCCCGCATTTATATCCTCCTCTACCATCTCTTTCCATTGTTCTGCGGTCCATAGTATTCCTAATGTGAACAGACCGTGGGCGACCGGGTTGCCTTATTGCTATCGGTGGGTATAACACAAAAGGTATATCCCTCTCCCAATACTCCCGACCACGAGGAGAATAAAATTCTGCGGAGTACACATTTCTATAAGTAGAAGATGTGTAAAACAGTGATGCATGGATTGGCTCCCACTGCTTTGCCCACACGGCGATAAGGTGCGAGCAAGGATAACCATAAACATGAGGGATGTTGCATGTACAAGTATGCATTCTCGCATTTACCATAACCTTCCGGCCACGAATAGACGTCACTTCATATTGACCGCTGTTAATCCGATTAACTATATACTCCCCAATTTTTCTTGTTTGCTCTCTCAATATAGCTTCCACTCTAGGAGTATACGGGGTAGTCATGGCAGAGGCGGCAGAAGATCGTTTAACAAAAAATTTTATGAGCCGATAAAAGATAGCTGACACTAAAGCCTGCATGGGTAAACCTCGTGCCCCCTTCAAGACGCTATTTAAACTTTCAGCCATATTTGTAGTAGTCATGCCAAATGTTATAAAACCACCGTGAGCAAGGGACCACTGTGCAGGATGTAATTCTCCTCCTAAGAGGAGATGTTTTGCCCTAGGACTCTCTTGGCCAATTAAGTCCATTTTAGCATCAAACTTTTCTACTATGAGTGCACAAGCTGCTGCCCCAATCAAGTCCGTGAGTGTATCATTTTTAAACTCCTTAAAATTTGCTTTTATGTGACGTATGCAATAACGATGGTGGTAATCCGGCTCTAGAAGAACCTCAGGCACGGCCTTTTGAAGCCCCTTATGTCGATCTGAAATAATGACGATGTTCGTCATGCCTATCAGTACATGATCCCTCAATTCCATTAAAAACAATTTCCAATTGTCTCCATCTTCCTTCCCGACAAGCCCGAATGCAAGAGGAAATAACCCATTATTTCCATCTGTAGCCGTTGCAGCCATAAGCGCACCAGGATATCTGCCATACAAGTAAGTAGCATCAACGCCAATCACAGGGATGCAATGTCGAAACCCCGCTATAGATGGCCCAAACGCCCAAAACAACCGTGTAAATCTCCTACAAGTGCCACCATCTGCACGCGGTACTACAACATCCTCTAAGCGGTAGTAGGTGTCAGGATTGGCTTCTTGCACCGCCCTTAGGTACATTGGCAACAATTTATACGATTCTACCCAATCTCCATAAATGGCCTTAATCGCCATATTCCTTGTTGCCCATGCTTTCTTATAAGATATGTCAACATGATACTTCTCCTTCATTCTTTGAATAATATCCCCTGGTGTGAGAGTTAATTCGGCTTGGATAGCGGGCATTATGACCTTCGAAATAAAGGAGGCACTACACTGCCTATGATCTGTGCTAAGCTGGGCATTCCGACATGTGTGGTCACCTTTGTACTTCTTCAATTTAAATGAGCCACCACCCATTTTGATTGAGCCATGCACTCTCCAAGGGCAAGTGCTATCAATGCACTTCACTGTATACTCTGACGGATTTGTTCGTACAACCTTGTATTCGACATGATTTTCAATTGAAAACTCCTGCAAGGCTGTAACAAATGCTTCTTTATTCTCAAAGATGCGGCCAACATATAACTCATCTTCATTTTGTTGGTCCAAATCCATTGTAGAATTCACTGCCGCATTTATCTCCTCATCTGTGATGTGTGCATAAAGTGGCTCCACTTCACAGTACGACGGTTCTTCATCATCTACATTCATATCATTCCTAGCAATGGCATTGTCTACCGCATCATCCCCCTCGCCGTCAACCATCTGTTGAGCGCTTTCTTCACCTCTAACCCCTTCTACATTCATGTTAGAATCTTCTCCACTTACTTTGTCAACATTATCTTCACCTTCATTATCCTCATGTTCATCAATATCTTCACCGTAGACATATCCCCCCTATATATAAACATCACATATGTATTAAATTTTGTAAGCCTAAAAAAGTTGAATTCATTTATAAATATATATTTCACCTCTGATTAGATGGTCCAGCATCGGTATGACCAACATACGTGTAGGGGTAATGAAGGCCCATCGAACTTTGAGTTTCATACCATGCACCGCCTTGAGACATTTGAACGCTAAATGGCTCGTGTGCATGCGTCGTGGACCTTCCATATTACACATAAAATCTCAAAATTTAGCTAAACTTATTTTTATTAAAGGATAATAAGATTGAAAACGTATTCACAACTAAACCAACCTTACCTCCAATTAGGTCCACTTCCATCGTAGATAGGGGCAGACGACCTATGACGTTCATTTGAAGATACTGTCATAGATAAATTACCTTTTTCGTCGTCCATCGGCATTTGCATATGACTTTCATTGTTCACATTTCTATCTGAGCTCCTGTGTGAGCTTCTGTGAGAGCTCCTACGTGAACTACTTCGCCTTTCACTAGTCACTCGGGCCTCTTTTTCGAGAAATAACTCGAAAGAAATTTTGTCACATGTGTGGTGAAACATAAAAGCCATTGATGAATCATCATTTATGTTCATTAGTATCATTCTCGATCCATAGGACGGAAGATTACATTTAATAGTAATTTTCCATCTTCTTCGATCCAACCCAACCTTACTTGCTACGTGCATCTCAAATTCATCAAATGTAGACGGTTTCTTCATTAATAATCCTTCTATGCGTCCGTCGTAGTTAATGAAAAAACTAATTATTTCTTCTGCCATTTCTATTCAATTAATTCATAAATAATAAATTAAATTAATATTAGATTAAGCCAACTAATACTAATATCTACCCTAACCAATATATTTTCAAAAATATCTACCCTAATACTAATGTCTCAAACTATATAAGCTGTAAAAAAAGCATGTTAAAAAACTCAAAATCCTCCTCATTTTCCAAAATTTGAGAGACTTGTCATCTTAAAAACTTTCAATTTTGTCTCCCACTTCCAATCTTGAAGGAGAAATTGGTGTCCTTTGATGTAACTGATAGTGATAGGTTGGTGTATATTATTTCAAATCAATGCATATGTTATGGGTCCTCAATAATTGGCCACAACCGCTTTCGTATTTGGCCAATCAAAATTAATATTTTGTACATTTACTTAACTAAGAAATGCTAAAACTTGGGGCATATAAGGAAGATTAAAACTAGCTAAAGTGTATATTCTAGACGTTTGCATTTTCATAAATTAGTTAATAAAATATTAATAAAAAATAATATTTCTACTCTATTTTCTTTATGCGGATACAAGATGAAAAATTATGCTTGCCCATGTAGAATTTTGTCAAATAGAATATTAATATTCGTATTAATTTTGTTTAAAACGACTGAGAATAAAACTTCTAAAACTAGGGCTCAATGATGGGACAATCAAAACTTCAAATTTATTCAATATAAGCATACAAAAGATAAATTTATTTAATATAGCATACAAAAGATCCATTGCAACGATTAAAAAAGAGGTAAATGAAAAAAAATTTAAAGCAAAGGATTGCACCAGAAAATTTGAATCGGAAAGGGCTGGACGTGGGCAGCGGCGGGCTGGACGTCGGCGGCGGCCTGGACGCCAAGCAGGACGGCGGCGACAGCGGTGGATCGCTCGACGGAGGCGGAGCGGATCACTAGACTGAGGCGAGTGGAGGCGGAGCAGAGCGGATCTGTGGAAATATAAACGATGATTTCGTAGTTCTGAAGGACAAAATCAACTTAATTTGATTTCGTCGTTCTAAACGACGAAATCAGTGTTGTTCCAAGACCAAATGTCGAAATCAGCAAGTGTGGCAGTTTCGTCGTTCAGAACGACGAAATCGTATTAAAACCAATTTCGTTGTTCTAAACGACGAAATCAACTTAAAAAATTAAAAAAAAAAAAACCACGCTGGCGCCAGCTGCTTGGCTGGCGCCTGCGTGGCAAAATTGAACACCACTTTGGGAAATATTTCTCAAAGTGGTATATTTCGATAAATATTTTTTTTAATTATTATTTAAATAATTTTCCCTAGAAAGATCTTCATGGAGATTCCAAGAGTACACAAATCAAATTTCAAATGAGGAAATTATGATAGACGTAATATCAAGGAAGTTTTGGAATACATGTGGAAAATAGTAAATTTGACCTTTGAGTATTCTCAATGTAATAACTTATTTTGTGAGTTGAATTTGAGTTTGAAACTTCTGTATAGAAAACTAGACAAGACATAGTTTTCAAACACCTCTAAAAATACGTGAATCAGAGTTTGGATGGAGTTGTGATCATATGAAGGTGGACCTAAGGTGTTGTCAATGGCTTACAAACGCTTGTAGATTTGACCCTTGGACTCTCCTAATACCATAACGTTTTTTAAAGATAGATTTTCTATCTAAAATTTTGGAATTAGAAAGTAGATAGAAATATATTTGAATCACCACTAAGAACTTGTTAATCGTAGTTTTGGGGCTAAAATGAATTTAATAATTCAAAAACATACTAACATAAAATAATTGAAGTTTAGGGTCATGTGGGTCACACGATGTCCAATAGTGGACTTGGGGCCCACAATGGGGTCCACACCCTTAATTAAGGAAATTACAATAAAATCCCATAAATCCATAAAAATAGGATAAATCAAGTTTGATATTAAAACTTATAAAAATACAATTAAACCTTATTAAAACCATAATTACTAACCCTTAACCCCAAAATCAAGTGAAACCGGTAATTTAAGCAAAACCACACAGTGTCATATAATAAAAAGAAATTAAACTGGGTTAAAGTTAAAGATCTTACAATGATTGCTGGGGTGATAACATAACATATCATAACATAATGGCAACCAAAATCCTTAAATAAGCAAGTCATCCATCTAAGTACAAATCATACATTAGTCTAGAAATAAGCAACTAAATAAAGTTGGCTCTCACGCCATTATTACAATAATCTAAAATATATAGGAATAATGGAACTAAATCCTACTAGATCTAAGTTGTCCTCATTCCGAATGCCCGTTCTTGATCACGCTAGTCCTCTCCAAAAGAACCTACAAAACTAGGTCATTGAGTATACAAATACCCAGTAGGATAGTAGAATAACAAACAAACACAAAATGTTATCACATTTTATGCAAGTCCACTTAGGGTTTCACATGCACTAATTATCACGAAGAATATCATTATAATTTCCTATCAGTTTCCCTTAAGAGAAAGCAACCCACCTAATCTTATAAATAGATAGACTCTTTAAATGTCAACCTAAGTGACAAGTGATATTATATCGCTCCAGCCTGAGATCCAACTTGAGTCAGGGGTTTCAGGAACCTAAAGTCCGGGTTTAAAAATTAAAACCAAACCAGGAGCGGCGGAGTCTAAGTGCGAGAGCCATAATGTTCCTCTACGCACTATAGAGCTTTAGTGCTTCATTGCGCATAGGCTAGAACAAACCTATTGTATATATAATTTGGATCGGGCTAGCATTGTCTTGCCATTGGTTACCTACGTACGTATTAGAAAACACCTACGATGTTATTCCAATACGATCGGATCGGAACATAGTTCGGCCTAATGTCTATTGCATGAATCAAGCAGCACAAAAATGCATATGTCAAAATATGTATATCCGAATATTTAATTGGAGTCATACTAAAATCTCATAAATCATAAGAGTTAAACAAAAGCTATTAAATCAGTGGAATCACACGTATCGCTCTATCACAGGGCGAAGCATAACACTAACATAATCACACATCTCGCTCTATCATAGGGAGGAGCATAACACTAACACAATCACACATCTCGCTCTATCACAGAACATGGCATAACACATCAGGCTAGATTATATCAGATCACAACAAATCATATCAAATCTCATCTGACCATATTAGATCAGATAGGAGCATATCATATCACAACACATCACGTCAAAGAAAATAAGATCAAAGTAGAACATATCAAAACACATCAGATCAGAGCAAGCATATAACTTAATTAGCACATGCATTCCTATAATCATATATTAAATCAAAAGATTAGAAACATTTACTCCCCTGATGTTCTTTGAAAGTAGCGGCATTCGGAGTTGCAACTTCTTTCAAGGAATCCCCCTTTTCAGGTTTGGGGACTACGAATAGAGCCTCCTCTTGCTCCAGAACTTTTCTCTCATTCCCCCTGAGGGCTACAGATAGACACTTCCCTTTCCCAGGGCTCTTCTCACTCTTTATGCCCGAATGCAATACACATAACCTCCCCTTACTAAGAGATACTTCACACTTCCCACGCTTATAGGTAGTAGATAGAACTTCCCCTTACCCAGAGACACTTACACTTCTGTGTCCATAGACAATGGATAGAACCCCCCCCCCCTTTCCCATAGACACTCATCTCCCTACACGCCCGTAGGCGATGGACAGACCTTCCCATTACCCGGAGACTATTTCTTTTTTCATGCTCATAAGCTACAAATAGAACCTCCCCTTTCCCATGGATGTTTCTCACATTGTGTGGGCCTTTGGTTGAGGACAGAGCCTTCCCTACCCTAGGCCACTTCTCTTGATGCAGCCTGATGGCAGAGGACAAAGACTCCTCTTTCTTAGAGCTGCTTCTCTTTCTTTGGGGCTTAAGGGTGGCAGACAGATCCACCTCTTGCCCTGAGACATTCCCCCTTTTAAGGGGGGCAACTCGAAGAATAGACCATGCCATTGTATAGATCACCCTTGAAATATTTAGGAATGCCTTTTGAATAGACGAAAACAAACTTAGATTGGGCCATAAAACTCTTCAAGAAGTCTGCACAAGTTTCCTATTTATAGAGGAAAGCTTGAGATCACACGAAATGAAGGCACACACGGGTGTACCATGCGCATGCACGTGCCACACGTTTGTGCACCTGTGTGGCGTGTGATGCCCTGGCTGTGACGTGCGGCTCCTATGTGTCACACAGGAGCTAACCAACGTTAAGTGGTCCTCGTCTTGCAAACAGGTAGGCCGACACCCAACCCATACGGGTCGTGTGGGACGGCCGCGATGAGGAGGGCCAAATGCTGACATCATTGATGATGCCAACTATTTGTCCTTATCTCAATATTTTAATATATATCCCATATTCTTTTATTCAAATAACACTCCAACTTCAAAACGCAATAACTCTCTACCCCAAAGTCGAAATCGCGTGTTCTTGGTACCGATGGACTCATATCGATGAGCCCTTTAAAACTAGACTATACATAGGTAGGTTATCTCATACTTTTTAAGTAGGTCCTGCCCATGTGGCATGCTTCTTGAGATCGTAACTTTCACTCCTGACCTCTATTGTGCGTGTTCTTCAAGCTCTACCCATATATGAGGATTTTATCCCCTGAATCTCATAAAATTTATCTAAAACTTATATAATTACCCCTAACCCCTTGGGTTAGGCATAATTGAAAATTGGGTCGTTACATATACAACTCACCATTAACCATCCACTAAGGGTACCATCCATGATGAAGCTGTGGAATCCACCAAGAAGTGTCATATCCTAACTAGCCCCTAAGGACCCGACGAGAGTGAAAGGGCATGGCCTACAATTGCACTTGAATAGAAGTGGTGAGTGACTCCAACCAAGTAGGATGTCGGCAACTTTGATTGCGTGTACACTAAACGATCCTAAATAGATTGGTTGTGAGCAAAGGCTCATGCAGAACTTCCTCCAACCGAGAGATGCAAGGGCTCGACCAAATCAATAGCTCATCAATAGAGCTAGCAATCAGAAGGCAACCCCAACCCTATTAGTTTCATCACACTAGGTTAAGACCCTGAAACTACCCTTGGTTCATCAACCAAGTTACTTGTGAGATCAAGGTCCCTGTTCACTTCACGAGCCGATCATCGACTCCTACTAAGGGTATTTTAGTTATTATTTTGATCATGTTTCAAACCCCCAATCCAAAACCCTCTACCCTTCTTGATTAATCTTTATTAATCTCAATGTATTGATACATAGAATTCATTTATGCAGACACATCATCATCTAAGCTTAAATAACCCAATAAAGGCCTAGTATGGTTTAGGCCCACAAAGGGTCATTATGGAGCCCAATATACTATTGGGTAGTGCTCAATATGAAAGAATGGTGAAATTTGGGCTTAATTTTGCAAACAATCTACATGTACCATATTGGGTGGTATGTACTGCATGTGAGGCATCATGTACCTTACTTCTACGGTATGTACTAGGCTGGCCTCTCCTCTTTTTTCTTAAAAAAAGAACAACAACGGTTTCTTCTTCTTCTTTTTGTAAATGGGCCTTGAGCCCAACCTACTCGGCCCAACCCAATAGGCCTAGGTGCAGGTTAGGCCAGAGTGTAGGTTGAGCTAGGGTGCAGCTGTGTAGGCCAGGATCGGCCAACCCAGCGGCAGGCTAGGTGGACCGTGTTTCCCAAACCTAATTGCAAGCCATGCAAGCCCCGCGCCTTCTCCTTCTCCTTCCTCTAGAAGTTCTGTTAGAGGTAGGAGATTGCGAGAGGTCGAGGCACCATGCAGCTGCTCAAGGCTAGTTGGCGGTTGTATAGGCCAACTCTGGACATAAACTAGGGAAGGCAGTGACTGGTCAATGTTGTTTGATGGCACGTACCACTGACTCCTATCCATTCAAATCCTCAACAAACCATCGAAGGGAAGAAGATGAACAAGATGACGACGACCACCCTCTACCAACTCTAGGTGGCTGAGATTCCGCCGAGGTGAAAAGGAGTTGAAGGCGAAAGGCAGAGGCTTGGTCGACCAGTAGCCCGCGCCATTACCTCTCTCCTCTTTTGTCTGCTCAACGGATGAGTAGAAGAAAGGGGAGGACGACGACAATGGTTGCTCACCGCCAATGTAGGCTATGGAAGCTCATTTGCGGTGAAAGGCAGTGAAAAGCGGTGGTCGACTACTGGCAGGCAAATAGAAGGCAACTAGCCAGCTAATGACTACCAACCTCCTCTTACCTACATCTTCTTATTTTAAAATAAATAGGAGAGTGGGTTTCATTACCCAATCTCAATTTAGAGCAACACTATTTGAATCTCCAAGGAAAAATTGAACTTCTTATTTTAAAATAAATAGGACAGTGGGCTTCATTACCCGATCTCAATTTAGAGCAACACTATTTGAATCTCCAAGGAAAAATTGAGCTATTCAGTGATCATACCTTAATTGCCGATTTCCTGTTGATCCACTTGTCGTGACAACTTTTTAAATAACTTGAAAGTCATAATTTATAGAATAAGGCTTAACATGCCCTAACAAAATCAAAGTAGTGGAAATGTACATAACTAATATGTATCAAAAGAAACAAAGTAAATCTAAAGTGTAGATATTTTGAAGTTCTACGAGCTATCTTCTTTAAAATCATCTCCTTCATTGATACTTGTAGCGTCTGTGGGTGGATGAGTATTTTTATATTCAGTAGGTAGAGATAAACTCTATTAACATGCTATGACAAAACACAATAAATGACAAATAAAATATGATTATATAATTAATATTTGAAAATCGACTTTAAATAACTCAAAATATCCTTGCTGACTAAACAGGATCTAGACGTAACAGTCTTTCACAAAATCTGATAAAATCGAACAAATCATTCGTAACTAGAATATGATAAAAATGTCAAAATCAAATAAATTGTCATTCACATAATTTGATAAAAAAAATCAAAATCGGATAAATGATCATTTACATAATGTCGTAAATACCGAAGCAACATACACATGTGCTCGTGGGGTAACATGATTAGAATGAAAGGGAATGAAAGGGATCTTCTCACGATATCCCATTTCATGGGCGTGCCATATGCCTAAATAGGAGGTATCTAGGTGTCAAAATTATGATATCTTTTCGACTTTATACTAAATAAGTACCATTCAAAACTGATAATAATTTTTGGGCTTTATACGAAATAACTATCTTTCACATCTAATCATTCCAAATCATTCGCAATGTAAATAATAATAACATTTCAAAGTTCATATCATGATGAAATCCCCCTAAGAGGTGTACGAGATGCTATTATTTTGGCATTTGTTTGACCCCTAATAATACCCTTTTTTGAAATAATTTTTTATTTAAAAAATGAAAGAATTTATAACCGTACACCTAGTCGTAGCACAGAATTAGAAGTTAAAGCCACCTACCCTATTATTTGGATTATTTTCAAAAAGCGAATAGCGGGTGAAACCACCCCTTGTGTTGGGATAGAATCTCCTTCTTCGCTTAGTAGGAGCAGGCAGAGCCTCTCCTTGAGTTGGGATGGTTTCTCCTTCTAGCCTGAAAATGGCGAACAAAGTCTCCCCTTGAGCTTGGGTATTTTCTCCTTCTGACCTAAAAGCAACAGACATAGCTTCCTCTTGTCCTAGGTCATTTCCCTCTTTTAGAGTGGTTAACCCAAAAAAGGGTCACCTCCACGACATAGAGCACTCTCGAATTAGCTAAGATTGCTCCTTGGACAATAGAATTTGGGCAAGAAACAACCCTAGAATGGGGGATGGAAATTTTGAGGATGGGTAAAAATGACAAGATAGGAGGAGAGAAGAGTGTGGGGCGAATTGGAAACCCTCACTTCCCCTTATATAAGATTTTAGCACTCGTGGCATGCATCAAACGATTGACAACTACTAGCCGACATGGCCCTGCGGTTGCGCAGCCATGCCGCTGCAACTGCTGGATGCAATAGCATGGCTATTGCCAACTGTCTGTGTTGGCAGTGCTGACACAATTACTATTTTTTTCAACTTTCGTCCTTATTTGAAATAGTAGAATTAATTTTCAAACAGGTGTAACTCTCTACCCTAAACTCGGATTCCCATGTTCTTGGTATCGCTACGCTTGTATCAATGAATCTTTCAAAACAAGACCACACACCAGTATCTTATCTTACGAATTGAAAGTGGGCTCTGCCCATGACATGTTTCTCAAGGCTATAACCTATGATCATAATATCTAATTTACCTATTCTTTGGATCAATACATTTGTTTCTTAATGCCCTACTAAAAACCTTAACTCCTTCGAACAAATTGATCTCAAAACTATTCAAATTGAAGAAAACTATTATTGGGCCCAAACGAACAAATTTTCAAAACTTAAAAAAAAAACTGAGGTGTTACACATCCACAGTCATAGCCCTGCCATCCACCACCTCCTTCCTCCCAAAGCCCTCTAGGTTTTTCCAAAACACAAATTAGGGCTGAGTTTATGACTCTTTAAATAGGGAGGGGATTAGGGCTTATATAGAAAAGGACAAAACCTAAGTAGGAGAAGGACTCTCCTAAGTGGCATGGACTCCCCAAAAATTGGGGTTCATCATCCACCTAATTGGCCCCATAATGGGCCCCTTGATTCCTTTTACACAGCCCAAAAATTATTTTGTATACCCCAACTCCAAAAATAAAATAAAAAAGAGAAAATTAGAAAAAAATTCCTAAAAAATACCTGAAATTTTGTAGGTTTTACAACCACTGCCTAACCAGCCTTGGGTGTATAGGGGGTAGAGTAGTGGAGATAGACTCTAAATAGTCAATCCAATGAGATCAAGTTCTAAGCATCTGAATCCGGTCAAAGTACATATGAAGGACTATATATCTCTCAAACAAATAGGTTTATCTTGGCGTTGGATCCGCTGTGGAGCACTCACATGTGAGTGCTCCACAGCGGATCTGAAGGCGTTTATCTTTTGCCTGTGTAAAGGATGAAAATGCTTGAGAAGTGCTCGGCCGATATGGGCATCTTAGCCATCTAAAAAATTGAAATCAAATCTATGGATAAAGATAGAAATAAGCAGAGAATAACTCAAATAAACATCCTAACGATTATAAAAAAAAAATTGAAATTAAAAAAATGTTGCCCAATTTTAAATTTATGAAAATACTCCTAGAGAAAAAAAAAATTCTTTGAGTGATCACAAATTTCAGTATGTTGAGGATATTGAAGAGATAAGCAACTTTTATAACTAAAATTACTGTCAATTTTAAGCATAAACCCAAAGATTTTCAAAATCCCGGATTTGGGTGAGTTTTCAAACCAAAATGTAAAAATATTTCAAATGTAAAAATATGTTGAAATCTTAAAAGTTTAACACATAAAATTGAGAAAGAAATCAATATAAAATCGCTCCAATATGTGCTAAACAAGCTTCTACCTTTTAAAAAAGTTTGGAATTGAATAAAGGTAAAATGAGGTTATAAATTATAGGGAAAATTATTTAAATAGTGATTTTAAAAAATAATAATTACAAAACTAGCCCGCTTTGGGAAATATTTCCCAAAATAGTGTTGGTTTTAGCCACGGAGGCTTGCGTAGCTTTTTTTTAAAGAAAAAAATTATATAATTTCATCATTTGGAAGGACGAAATCAAGTTTTTTAAGAGTTAATTTCATCCTTCCAAATGATAAAATCATAAAAAAAAAATTAAGTGAATTCGTTGTTCGAAACACCTAAATCACCTTAAAGGTGGTTTCATCGTTTTGAACGACGAATTCACCAAAACTGTGTGGTTTCATCTTCGAACGACAAATTCACCAAGACTATAATTGGCCAAAACTGATATCACCTTTAAGGTGGTTTATTATCATAGGACGCTTCCCACCCGAACCCATGCAGCTGGTTGGGCATCTCCTGCAACTCGAGCCACAATGTCGTCAAGGTAAGACTGGAAGCATTAGACCTGACAGGGCCCTTGCCTTCAAACCTCCACTCTCTCAGGTTCCTCAACACTCTCGTCCTCTGCACCACCAATCTGAGTGGCCCAATCCCGAAAGAGTTCGGCGACTACTCCCAACTTGGTGTCCATGATATCAGCAACAACCAACTCTCCGGCGAAAATCCTCCAAAAATATGCAAATTGAGCAAGCTGAGGAGCCTCTATCTCAATTCAAACTTCCTGGAAGGCGGGATTGCGTCTGACGTCGGGAACCTCTCGAGCCTCAACCATTTGGTTCTATACGACAACCAGATCAGCGGAGAGATCCCAAAGAGCATCGAAAGTTTACATATGCTCAAAGTCTTTCGAGCTGGAGGGAACCAAAACCTGAAAGGAGAGGTACCCCAAGAGATTGGTAACTGCACCAGCTTGGTCATGCTGGGCCTGGCTGAGACCGGGGTGACAGCCAACCTCCCTAGGTCGATCGGTTCACTGCAAAGACTGGAAACCATAGCCATGTACACCGCCCTTCTGTCCGGCCCCATCCCAGAAGAGCTCGACAACTGCACCAACCTGCAAAACTTGTATTTATGCCAGACTTCCATATCGGGGCCAATCCCTAAACAACTGGGCCAGCTCCGCAAGCTTCAAAACTTGCTGCTATGGCTCGCCGAGCTGATTCCATCCTAGATGACAGGGCCCTGCATGGTTGTCAAAGCGACTTGCAGAAAGTCCACGAGTGCTCCATATGCGGGACGGAGTTTAGCATGGGGCAAGCTCTTGGGTGGGCATATGAGGCGACACAGGTTGGAACAGCAGTTGCCGGCGCCACCGTGCAGCAGCACCGACATGGGCAGGTGAGATGGACCTACTTCCACCACCTTGAGCAGGTCCTTCTCTGCAGCTCCCGATCTCGGGCGGCAGGAAGCCCGAGAGCTCATTGGACAGCAGGAGCAGCTTGGTGAGATTTTTCAGCTCGAAGATGATGCGGCGAAATTGGCCCGGAAAGGTTGTTGTAAGAGAGATCCAAGATCCAAGCCTTGGAGGCTGGAGCGGGGCAAGGCTCTCGGGGATGTACCCGATAAGCTTGTTTTGTCAAGCGAAGAACATGACAAGCTTGGGGAGCCAACCGAACCCAGCCGAAATCGGGCCATTGACGTCATTGTTATCAACCTCCATGTGGGTCTCAGTTTTGGCCAATTGCAGTTTTGGTGAATTCGTCGCTCGAAACGATGAAACCACTTTTAAGCTGATTTTGTCACTTCGAATGATGAATTTATTTAATTTTTTTATAATGATTTTGTCAATGAAATTAAATTAAATTTAATTTTATCTTTAATTTCGTTGTTTAGAAGGACTAAAGACGAAATTAGACAATTTTTTTAAAAAAAGCCAAGAAGGCGTCAATGCTTGGGAAATATTTTAGAGAGCGGGTTAATTTGGTAATTATTATTTTTTAAGAGAAATTATTTAAATAATAATTAAAAAATATTTACCACTCTAGGAAATATTTCCTAAAGTAGTGTTCTTTTTTTGCTATGCAGGCACCAACCAAGCAGCTGGTGCCCACGTGGTTTTTTTAAAATTTTTTTAGCTAATTTCGTCATTTAGAAGGAAGAAATCAGGTTTTAGTTGATTTCGTCCTCCTAAAAGATGAAATTGGGTTAACGTTTTAAAAGACTTGACCCGATTTCGTCCTTCTAAATGACAAAATCGCCACTCTTAGCATAAATTCCATAGTTAGACCGAAGCTGATTTCTAAACAACGATGAATTTTATTTTAAAATAATTGCATGAAGCTGTGCATGGAGTTGTCGTTGTTATGCGGGATAGACGTCTGCATGATCTCGCTGGCATCGTCTGGCCAATGAAAGCGAGGATGTTACAATGAAAGAGCATCTTGACGAAGCTAATGCTAGCTCCTAAGAAACTCAAAAGTAAGGAATATAAGTCATCGTCGCCGGAGTATCGAGCTCCATTGGGTCGGAGAGGAAGCTCTCTGGGTCCAGGTCAAGGTTGGTGGGATAGAGGCCGGAGAGGGGCAAGGGGGAGGTGGGCATGGAGAGGGAAATTGGTGGAGCTCAACAGTGGCTTGCATTTGGAGGGGGTGCATTCGATAGAGGTAGGAGGAGGAGGATTAAATCTTATAGTTATGTTCACTATATGAGTTTTTTATGATAGTAGCTCGAAATCTGTGTAAGTGTGGTGATTTAAAATCACCTCATCGTCATAATAGCTCCAAATTCATGTAAGGGTGCTATCATTAATGCTGCTCATTCTCCAATGGATACAATCACTCACCTGATCATTGTAGCAGCTCCAAATTCATGTAAGGGTGCTGCCATTAATACTGCACATTTTCCCAATTCATGTAAGGGCGTAAAAAAATATTTTTTTACAGAGAGTAAGATTTAAATAGCCTCACTTTTTAAAGAATAGTATGACATTCCACAAAGAGTTTGATTCTGTGTCCGTGAAGTGGCTCTTGGAATTTCCAAGGAGCTGTTTTATTAACTCATATATTTGTTTCCTCATATATAAAAGTCGGAAGAGTTAAAGGGTGGCTTCTAGCTAATTATAAAAAAATAGAGACGTTTAGCTTGAGTGGGCTTTGTAACAAGTCCTCAACCATGGTGGATTGGGATTTAACATAGTACATATGGGGTTAATATAGATTCCCTCCATTTCACATTAATAACGACATTATTTAATTTTTAAAATAAATAATAATTTATTAAAAAAAATTAAATAGAACTATTAATATAGGATAAAGGGAGTATTATATATTAACATGATCCCCCTATGTACCATAATCACAAAATTTGGTGGAGCTCGATCATGAAAACATTTTCCAAAATTATCAGCTCCAAAATTATATAAGAGTGACAATTTCATTGTTTAGAAGAGCAAAATTGCAATTTCATGGTTTAAAATTTGTCTTTTTAAATTACAAAATTAGGTTAAATCTATTAGAATATTAACCCGATTTCATTATTTAAAAAGTTGAAATTAATTTAAACTTTATTTCGTCTTTCTAAACAATAAAATTAACTAATTTTTTTTAAAAAAAAAGCCATCCAGGCCCAAAGTCATCTAAATGGGTAAATAAGTTTTTTAAATTATTAATTAAATAATTTTCTCTTTTTTAATTATTATTTAAATAAATTTTTTTTAATTTTAAAATAAAATTTTTAATTCTACCCACCCGTACACAAATATTATTCCGTACACATACAGCCCGTAAACTCTTCTCTCAGTTCCTCTCGTCTTCCGGCCTAGTCGGTGATTGCTGACATGAGAGTCTCCCGTCGATGGCTCCCTCTCCTCCTCGCTCTCCCTCTTCTCGTCGTCCTTCCGCTTCTCTTCTCAGGTAGATTCCTAATAGCTCTCTCCCTCTCTGTGTCTCCTTTTCTACCTTCATTGGAAAAAAAATCTAAGATGTCTTTCATCAGTCACAGAGCTGCAGCAGCGCCCAATCTCCAGAACCCAGGTCAAGAAACGCTCCCCGAAATTCGATCACTTGGTTTTGGGCCCTGCCGCGGGTGAGGGTTTGCCGGATCGCCTCCAATGCCGAGGTACTCACATTTTCTTCGAAAATTTTACTGTAGAATCAGAAATTGTTTTACTAGATCTTCAGTGATTTTCTTGTTCATGGATTGCATTGTGCTGTGACTGACTGGTGATCATTTAGTTCTATTTTTTTCATGAAATGGGGTTTTGGCTAGATCTGCAAATTGAGATTGTTTAGGAATAATGCCTGGTTCTTAGTGTGTTGCTTCCGTTTTTAAAGACAGTCACAGGGGTCCCGCTACTGGCCACACCTAGATTGTGGGGGGGGGGGGGCGGGGGTGGGCTCATTAGGAGACCACCATAAGGAAGCGTGCGGAGAACTGTTGCAGGAAACATGAGTTTGCTACTGGTGTCTCTGTTGTTTTTTAGAGATAGTGCATCATTTTCTTAGCTCACAGGTATGAGGATTGCATAAGCGTAGGACTTTTATGTGTTTAGTTCATTTTATGTTATGTGTAGGACAGTAGGAGGTTTCTTCTCGAGGATATAACTTGGACAGTACTGTTTTAACATTGAACAATGCATTTTAAAATTTTGTCCTTGACGCATATAGTTATTTGAGTGATAAATTAGTTATAACCACTATATGCAGGATTGTTGACATGGAATGTTGAATTGTGGCATCTATGATTTAGATATAAATCAAATACCACCTGTTTATGGATTTTCAATATTTCATCAGCTGCAGTGAATATGTGTAAGGGATTTTTGATTAGGTATACTTGCTCTTATGTTTCTAATGTTTGTTATGTACTGAATGGCTGTTGTTATTTGTTAGTATTCTTCTATGTGTGGAATCTCAATTAGAGGCTTGAACAGTTGCATCCTTGAAATGAGCTACTTTTAAGCTTGTCTACTGTGGATGCACCATTTAGAAGTTACTGGTTAATTATGTATATCTCGTCTAATGCAGATGTAAAAGCCTTGAACAAGATCCGTCTATCAACCTTATCTTCCACCTCAAGTTTAAAAGAAGCTGTTTCTTTTGTTACTGTATTTGCTGTCTACAATATATCTCAAGTTGCAGGCTCAGGTGTCAAGTCATCTGATATTGTATCTGTTGGCAACACATCTTATAGTAAGCTGGAGAGGTCAATTGCTATTCTGAATGTGTTTATCAGTTTCATTCAGGTATAATTTAAGTACGATAATCTGGATTTATAATGAAATTTTATTATTTGAATCATGATGTATCCTATATTTCCTACTTCACATTATCAAAGCTAATTATTTAATGCTACAGTGCTTCCATTTAAAATATGTTCTTGCATATGAATATGCAGTTAGTATCTGAAAAATTATTGTTCAAATCATGTTTATGTTATGGTCAATATAATATCTGTCCATTTCTTTTGAATGTATATAATGTGGATCCAGTTTTGGTTGTTCCTTGACATTTTTCTCATGTGTAGAATTTTGCAGGTCTCAATGCCTCGCAGTAATATAATTATCTTGAGTGATCCTGCATCTGATCTTTCAGTGCAACAAAATAATGTAGAGCTGATTCATATCCAGGGAGATTATTCTCGTGAAAATTTGATGCTTCAGAGAATCAAATCTTATATTGTAAGCACTTGCCTTTGAATTTGAGTTTTCTGAATTCAGCTCCTGAATCAAATTTCTAGGAACAACTATTGAATGACGTAATCTTTTTCATGGATTTATGTATTTATATTGTTTGCTACGTGCAGGCTTTCTTGGAAAGAAGGTACAAGGAGAACTCTGAGAGGAAGAGACATGTTAATCACTACATTTTTACTGATTCTGATATTGCAGTTGTTGATAATCTTGAAGAAATGTTTCAGAAATATCCAAGTTTTGATGTAGCTTTAACTTTCCGAAACAATAAAGATCAACCTCTAAATTCTGGGTTTATTGCTGTCAGAGGCACAATTGATGGAATCCTTAAGTGAGTAACTTTGTGTTTCTTCACTTTTCTTTATACAAACTAATGTACAGCTGCCACTAGGCAAGTCCATGCTTACAAATTTAATGTTCTACATCAATATCAGCATGTTTTTTATACTAACGAAATATGTCTTATGTCTGCAGAGCCAAAAAATTTCTTGAAGAAGTTTTGCACGTTTATCAGACCAAATATATGAATGCTTCTCGTATGCTTGGTGATCAGTTAGCCCTTGCCTGGCTTGTAAAGTTCAATCCTTCTTTTGATGCAAAACGATTTACTAAGCCGCAAGTCTTTATGGATAAAATTCATGGAGCATCATTACTTTTTTTACCTTGTGCTGTTTTCAATTGGACACCGCCTGAAGGTGCAGGGCAATTTCATGGCATGCCCTTGGATATTAAGGTAATAATTAATTCCACTATCTATTAGAAAATGTTCTAGGTGTGTTTTCCTTGGCCTTTGAACATTGGTTTACCTTTCAGAATGCAAAGTTTGTGTGTTCTGTGTGAAACTTGCTAATCGTCAACATCTCCTTCTTGCTATGCTTCCTGATTAGGACTTACGAGGTAACTGATGTCATTTTGACTGAAATCATGTTTGCTTGACTATAATATTCTCCCACAAGGGGTTAGTCATGAAGGATTTTAAAATTCACCAATTTAAAGTATAATGTAGTCATGCATGTTTTAGGTTGCATGATTTAGAGTGGTGATTCTTATGCGATTAAAAATGTATGATTTGCAATGACGACTTAATCGTCATTGAATTTGATTACTTATTTAGAATGTTCGTAAACAATCCTAAAGATTTGAAACTCCTAGGGCTAAAATCTCAATATGAGGCACTCTAAATAGGAAAGGCTCTTTCTTTGGTTCCTAGAATCCTGTGGAGAACAAGCGAAGGAAGCAGTGTACTGCTTCATCCTCCTGTGGAGTTGTCTTCTTTTGCCTTCCGACACCATTTTCATCATCAACTTCACCATCTCTTTTGCTTTCATCTGTTACGGCTGCATCTTGGTTTGAGTTGGGCTGGTTCCTAACTGAATCGAGACAAGAACTGATATGCCAAGAATTAAACTGAAATTAGAGCCGCATTTATAGAACCGATCCAAACCGTAGCAGAACCAAAACTGAACTGAGAATCGAAACTTTATAAAAATTGAACTCAAATCTCTTTCATTAATTTTTAAAATACTTTCCTTATGAAAAAAGTAGTAAATAAGAATAATGTTATTGATATATTTCTTGTTTACTAATGATTTTCAGGAAGACCAGAAATAAGTCATACACAATAACAAGTTTTGTGCAATCTATATGCCAAACCATTGCAACAATATGACAAAGTGTAAAAGATTGGTCTTTTTCTTTAACAAGAGTTTGAAGTTCCAAACAAAGAAAAAATCAAAATTTTCCTTATTCATATGTCGATGTTACATATACAGATCCAATTTGTGGATCCTGTTCAATCGTGATAGCCACAAAGCTAGCTGATATAGTTCGAAGAAAAGGAAGGAGGTACTTGGCCCTAGAAAGCTCCACTAATGTGCAAGATAAAACTTTAGGGTTCTGAAACAGAGACAAACTGTGTAAATGGCGTCATACAATCATGACAACATTTGGTTACTTTCGGTGAGTGCTCCACATGCCACTGCCAGGCCAACTTTCCCTTCAGCAATCTGCATAGAAACATTAAAACTTAAACTGAGAAGGTTTCCACTTTACCTGTGAACACAAAAGATGGATTTGACCGAGAGATGGCTATTGGATGAGTTTCAGCTGGAGGGGTAGCAACAGGGAGAGGGGGGAGAGAGTTATGGATCATTTTCATTAGGTAGTTTCCTGTTATAAGCTTAAGAATTGATTTAGGATTTCAATTATTAGTAATTTTTGTAATAAGGCCTACTAAGTCTAGGTCAAAGGCCTGGGCCCATTAGTTGGGTTGTGACTATGTAAAGGGCGACTGCCCTCTTTTCCAATCAATCAAGAAATTAGTCTCTTAATCTTACTCCTTCACTGTCGTCCCTTCCCTCTGTCCCTTCTCTTGCCCTTGCTGAAGACAACCATCAGCAGTGGTTATTCTCCCCTCTCTTCATGTCCTCTCTCCATTGAAGCTGTGTAAACTTTAGGGTTTACAACAGTGGTGTATCAAAGCTCTCCTTCCTGTGGAATTGCTCTCATGGTATAGACCAAAAGAATGGCCAAGCAGAACCAAGGAGACATTCCATCGGCATCCTCATCGGACAACCAGGCTGCAGATGGTCCGCAAGGGGAGTCCACTAGCCAGTACCCACCTGCTGGTGCACCCCAGGGCATCTCCCCCACAGGCCATGCGATCACTACCCTCCTAGGTGCTGCGGGCTTGCCACCGCTTCCATTGGTCCCTGCCCATTTTTTCCACCGCAGTCGTTGATCCTTTTGCCATGCTGAATATGATCACCTAACTTCTCCACGAGTTCTGGTCCTTACATAGAGCAACAGGCGATACGCACTGAGCAACATGCGTTGTTTGCACGTCTCCTGGACAACCACATTGGAGCCTCTTTCATGGCCAACTTGGAGAGGGACGTGGCCAGAATGAGTCGTGGACTTCTGCCCCTGCTCCTAGCCCCACTCATCTACTAAGGGCTGCAGAGCAGCCAACCGCCCACCATGATGGCCATTCTGCCGTTGCTGGCGAACCTGTGCGCACATGCGACCATGATTCCGTTGGCCTAGTACCACTGCCACGGCACTAGCATGACCCAGTCACCAAAGTTCTCCCCTGAATTTTCCCTTGTCCATATTTGAAAATTATGCCAGAGAACCACGATTTCGGATTTGGGTACGAGGAGGCCGATTTTGCTGACTATGACCAGCTTGAATCATGCGGGAATTTTTCCCAGCCCATGTGCACCGCTGAACCTCGCCTAGCCCGGATGCAATTCCCCAAGTATACCCGCAAAGAGAATCCTATTGATTAGGCATATTGAGCGGAATTTTTTTTCGCTTATCAGGGGACCATAACTGATGTGGAGAAACTTTGTATTGTTGCTTTTCATATTGAAAGTGATGCCTTGGTTTGGTTCCAATATTTTGAACAAGAGGTATTGCATCCTACAAGGCTTAAATTCACCGAAGAATTATGTGTCCAATTTAGAACGAATAATTATGCAGATTTTAATGAGAAATTGTCGGGATTATCTCAAATTACTACGGTCCAAGTATCTTAAATCAAGTTTATGTAGGTGGCTACACATATTCCACATTGGGCATTGGAAGCCTTGGTTGGAACCTTTTGCCAAGACCTCAAACCCGAAATTGCATATGAGATTTGTCATTTTGACTGCCCTACTATGTACGATATTTTTCGGCACACATGTATTCAAGGAAAAAGCTTATTCAACAGCTGCGGAACATCTAACCTCGAGGACCGCTACCTCCTTGCACCTTGGGGGGGGGTCGTCTCCCAGGGTGGGCTGCCAGCTTTCCAGTATGATTCCTGGAATTTTGGTACCCTTCTAGTATTTATTCCAATCACAGATGGAGGAGCAACTCTCTAAAGGGTTATGCTTCAATTGTGATGAGCACTTTTTGCCTGGCCATCGCTCCAAGACCCCTCCCACCACCCTTATTTTGGAGGAGTCATGGGATGATGCAATGGGTTGGACACCTTTCAATCCCCCTTCCCATGATGTTGATGTTCTTTTAGAGATTTCCTTGCA